>CM072812.1:12120000-17120000 GCA_037013495.1 Hippophae tibetana
TCACCGGATACGAGCGGTTGACATAGGTTGAGAAGAAGTTGGAAGAAAAGTACACGGCGGCTGTGAGCAATAGAGGTGGCAAACTGGTAACTTGGGCCTCTTTCTTAATTGCATGTTTCCATTCTTGTATTAAGTGGCCCAAATACCACATATATTTTGGGCTTTGTGGGAACTCCCAATCAAAGTCCAGCCCATCAAACTCAAACATACGAGCAACTTTTATGGTTGAGTCTATGAAAGTTCTACGTGAGGTGTTATTTGATGCTATGCGAGAAAAGAGATCCCTAGTACCACCTATGGAGAAGAGAGCTTTTAGAGGTGGGTTTTGGTAGTGAAGAGTGTTGGTGAAATTGGAGAGCTTAATAGCCGTTGAATTTGATATTTCAAATTTATATGTAACATTGTTTGGTACAAGGAAAGCATAATAGATATGAGTGAACAAAGATGTGTTTATGGCAGGAGGAAAGTTTGTTGCCCATGAAGGATAATAGGCAGCTTTTACTGTCGGATACTGTTCCTGGTGGTAGCGGCCGGTAATGGTTATAGTCAGTAATGTTAGAATGACAAGGAAATGGAGAAAGATGTAGCCTGCAACCATTTTTATTAATATGGTCCGTTGGGGTTGAGTGTTTTTGGGTTGATATAAAGAAAATATATGTTAAAATATTATTATATATCTCAAATTAAGTTGTTTTTCATATAGCTTGAAAGTTCACGTTTAGTTCTTACGAAGTTGTTAACGATCACTTTGAAATAATTATTCATTATAAAATATAGATTTATTTATTTTACCTAAAAGAATATTTTGAGCTTAGCTAATAATTTTTCCATTACTCTTAAAAGCCGTCATTTTATGACCCTTTACAATAGAAAATTAAGCATTTGGTTGCTTCTGTAAAATCATATCATTTTCATAGTGAATTCCTCGATTAACAAATTATTGAAGTGCGAGTTCAATTAGAAAGCTCTAACAACTCATAGTAAATCTCCTATCATATTTTATTTTACATCGAATAAAATCACCATAATTTGTGTTGTATTTTTTTTTCTAGATCTTAATTTAAATAGAAATTTTTTTAGCATAAACTTCTTTTAATGTATTTTTTGGTATGTTTTTTATTAGTTTTTTTTTTTTTTTGCATGTTTTTTAATTTAAACTTAACCTAGATTTGTTAAAAAAATTATTGGAGTTGAAACTTTAGAAACTAAAGACATTGATTCAAGTGAATTGATTGAAAACATTAAAGAAACGTTTGGAGCAATCTAAGAAAACAAATGCAAGCTCGTTGAGGGAATGATAAAAAAAAAGGATAATAGTGCATTAATTTGTTTATCAATTTTTATATAATACTCTAATTTCAATGAATACAATTTATTTTCTCAAAAAAAAAAAAGGAAGAAAGAAGAAATAAAAAAAGAAGCTATCTAATCAATGATTTCCTTGTTACCAAATTATTATTTACATTCCCTTCTTACACTCAAATTCATTTACAATTTCAATCGTATCAATGATTTCCTTTCCTTACCAAATTTATTTTATTATTTTTTTCATCTCAAAATTTGACAAAACTATCTTTATTCAAATGTAAAAATTATGAAAATAAGTTGTTAATGAATTATTTTACATATTACATTACTCAAATATATTATTTTATTATTTATATATAATACTTAATTTACTTATTTATCAATTATTTTTATTTTATTTATTTATTCATTGTATATCATTATTTATATTTTATAAAATTTCTTATTTTTTTTATGTAAAATATAATATTCTTAATTTTTTAAAATATGAAAAAAATATTATAAAGATATTTTGGTGAAGCTATTATTTTTATTTTAAGAAACATTTTCAGAATTATAAATTAATAAAAAAAAATCATCTAATTTAACATCTTAGTAAAGTCAAAGGTTAATGGTAAACTTAAACTCAATGGATATTTTTTTTTTTTTTGAAAACTATATGACTTTTGTACACCATTTGATAACTATAGAATTCTTATGCATTTTTATTGAAAGTTATAGAAATTTTAGTGTCATTCACCCTTTATTTTGGTAGGAATTTGTTTCCTACTTATTTTGATTCCAGAAAAGAGCGAGTAAACAACATTCAAAGATAATCATACTACATATTTTGATTCCTCTTTATTTGAATTCATCCACATTTTGATTCTATTTAATTTACATTCTCAACTAATAAATGCACCATAAATAAATAATTGTAAGCAAAAGAAGCTTTATGCAAAACTCTTAACATTACAATTGGAAAATATGCAAACTCACGTAACTCGCTGCTTGGAAAGTTGCAAATATATAGGTGTAACTAGGGTTAAGTAGCAATTTCAAACCGACCATTTTTTGATTAATTTGAATATGATTCGATCTAAATTAAATTTGAGTATTTTTAATTCAAAATTGATTCAATGATATAATTAATCTTCACTAATCTAATTCAAAGTATATTTGATTTTTCAAATAAGATAAAGTCAAATTGAAGCTAAAACTTATATACGAATTATTATCATAAATAAAACACAAAATATTTAATATTTTAATTTTAAATTAGTATATATTTTATAAAATTTATTATTTATAATCACAATAAAGAAAATCATAAGAATAAAAAATATGATTGGAAACTTATTAAGTTATTATAAAGATTTAAAAATTGTATTTTATTGATAAATTAATGTAATTGTGATACATGTAATATTTAACACATTATAAAATAAAATAAATATTTATTTATAAGTTTAATAATAATTTAATTCAAATAGAATTACAGTGGTTTATAAATATAAATATGTAAATTTGAATTTGATTCAAATATGAACGAATATTTTGCAATTTGAATTTGATTCTATCATAATTTTGAAATCAATTATATCTCTCAAATAGTATTAGATTTATTAATTTAATTAGATTGATTAGATTTTGAGCATAAGTGTACGAATCGTTCAAGTAATAAAGTGTACAAAAAGTACGGATATCGAACCCACAAGGAATTGCGTTACTAAGTACCGAAATTGACTAACCCTAATTTTATTTGAAAATCGAATTGTTGAAATTGTTTTAAAAGCAAATTAACATAAAACTAAACGCAAATAACAAAATTTAATGTTGTTCGCAAATGATTAAAAACGCTAAGGCATTTGATTTCGCTAAATCAATTCAATCCGATTTCAAGTCATGTTATATGAGATTCAAAGCTAACAGTGATGGTTGAAAAACCCAAACTTATCTAATACTCTTTCTCAAGTTATATTAGAATTACTTATCTATGAAAACCAACTATATTTCTATGAAGATTTAATCACAAATGAGCACATTACGATTTATGGAATTTCTAGAATAACCACATACATCATGCATTAGGTGTCAAACTCGCATTCAACATACGGTATTTATCACAAGAAGCATTCATTACACATCTCCTCTCGGCCTCAATATAATGCAACAAATCATCTAAATCTTGATCAGAAATTTAAAAGCATTAAGCATGGAAATAAATACTCAACTTGAAAACAATGAATTCATATAACAATAACAAAAGAAATCAGATTTCCTTGATTTAACTACATCATAGCCTTAGCAAAAACGAATTAGTTCATAACGAAATTAAGAACAAACATATTCTCAATTGAATCCATGAACAAACAATCTGAATAAAATGCAGAAAATAAATGCTAAGGAGAAGAGATGAAAAACTCTTGAAGATGAAGACTTGGTAGCAACAATGGTGATGATCCTTCAAGCTTCTCCAACCTTTCTCTCCAAAATTTTCTTTTCTCCTCCAAAAATAACTTAGATCTACTCTCTATGTCGTCCCCCTCTTTTTCCATCATAATGTATATATAGATCTAGGGTTTGGGGGGCAATTTTGGAACAAAACAACATAAAAAATGTGTTTTCGGACGAAACTCGCCGGCGACGACATTATTCTCGCCGCGGCGAGATTTCTGGAAAATTAAATTTTTAGGTTTTTGGATTTTGGCCGGCGGTGAGATGATTTGGCCGGCGGCGAGATGAATTTTGCCAAATTTTGTGCTCTTGGGAAGATTTTCACCGTGCTTTCTGTAGGATTTTCGCCGGCGGCGAGAATGATCTAGCCGGCGGCGGGATTACCAAATCTTGAATCTTTATTTTCTTTTTATTTTCACTCAATCCCGATCATTGAACTTTGTCCCAAACTTCTCCAAAATCATGATTTTACCTGAAATTGCACTTTAAACACGAAATACCCGTGAAATGATATTTGTGGATCAAATAATCAAATAAATGCAATTTTCACACAAATATCAACATTTAAATCATAACAAAAATGCAATAATTTGACTCTTATCAATAATTCTTCTCAATATCTATTTCTACTAGTTGTGCACATGAGGTAAGTTCGGTTGGATTATGAAAAAATTTAAACCAATCCAAATGGTCCTATTCATAAATTTTTGGGTTTAAAGTATACCTAAAACCAAGCCAAGCCAACCCAACTCATAATTTTTTGGGTTGGTAATTTGAAACACAAGTAATTATGTATACTAATGTTAGAGGCCCAAGAAGCATATATTTTTTGAAATTCATTATTAATTTAATCCTCCTAAAATAACATTTTTAGAACTAAATACGTATTTAGTTGATCGGTTTCTATGTAATTTTTATCAACCCACTACTGACAAATGGTTAGCAGGTTATCCAAGTTATAACACGAATTAATTAAATAACTTTTTGAACCCATGTTTGGGTTAGTTTGTATGCATTGGTATGGTTGGTAAGAATATTTGTCCACCCCTAATTTCTACTAGAGAAAAGGTCAAAAGATCAAACGTTTAACCGAACAAATTCATTAAGTGTGAGTTTGCAACTACTTCACAATATGTGCTTTTAGAACCGTGTGAATGAGTTAAGACACCTATATATCTAACATGAATGTGCATCAAAGTCTAAAATGACAAATCAGAACTCAAACCTATACCTATATATCATCAGTGCACTTATTAGATAAATCACATTCTTCACCATGAGAGACTTCCTCTTCATGCGGTTTCGATGAGATCAAATCTTCTTTATTTGCTGCCTCCTTGGGCACATGCTTTGGTCCAACCGTGTCACTTCCCTTCAACTTTCCATGACCACCTTTTTTATTCAAATCTTTGTTCAGTTCTCCCTTTACTTCTTGCACATTGCTACCTTGTTTTGGTTCCTTTTGCCTACTAAAATTGCTTTCATGGATACCATTCCCAACTTTCATGTTCAATCCACTACTCACTAGATCCTTTTCTTCTTTTACTTTGTTAACTTTTGTGGAATTTGAATCTAGATTCGGAACGTTGCGCTTCACCTTTGAATCTTCCGTAATGTTCAAATTCTGTGAATTATTAAAATCTAAAACTCTGGGTACGTTGGCTTTTACCCAAATTCAAAATTCACTTTCATTAGACCCAAATCCATATCATATATAGACTTCAAATTGCAGCTAAACGAATTTCTACAAATATCATACCTTCAAGGGGCAGTAAACGACGAACAATCCAAGAAGAAGCCCAACCAAAAGAGCAAACTTATTCTCCATTTTGGAGATAAACACAATAATTTATTCTACAATAGAACCCTATTTTCACGAAATCATTGGTTAAACTTCCTAACGTAAAAAAACAAAATTTATGGTTTCGATTTTTATTCGATAAATTTTAAAGATATATATAATTTTGAATAAAAATTAAACATAAAACAACGGATACAATTATAATTTTTTATTTGATAAATTTTAAAGATATATATAATTTTAAATAAAAATTAAACATAAAACAATGGATACGATTATGAATATATTGATAATTTTATATGTAATTAATCAAAATTAATTATATTTATTAAAAAAAATTAAAAAATGATTTTTTTTAATTTTTTTTAATAATTATTACGAACTGTTATGCGCCAATAAAAAATCATCCTAAAATTGTATTGATTTTCAAATAATTTTAAATACAGATATTATAATTTAATTTTGGAACAGTTATATCAATAAACGTAAACATCTAACATAATATGTTTTCTACTTAAAAAAGAAAATAAAAGGAGAAAATCCATGACCTAAATAAATTGAATAGCTTACACGAAAAGGTTACACTAAAACACTTGCTAGTGATTAGGGTGTTTAAAATCAACCTCATACAAACCAATCCAATTTTTAAGTTGTTGGATTTTGTTAATGTTATTAGATTGATTCAAATTCATAAATAACTAAACCTATTTGAGATATATATATTTGTATTATATTATATTATTTTTATATAATAATTTATTAAGTAAAAACTAAGTTTTTTAAATTCTGTTGATCAGTGTTCCTTTAACAATTAATTCCTAACTTTATTTATTATTTTAAAGTAATTATTTTTATGTATACAATTTATTTTTAAATTCATATGAAATTAATTAGTAAATTAATAAAAAAAAATATATTCTCAATCCAAATTGTTAGGTTTAAATTATAAATTGTATTTTATTAAATTCCTTCTTATTTCTTCTTTTTTTTAAGAATATAATTTCTTATTTCGGCTCCTATTTTAATTCAAATAAATACCAATACTCATATAAACTAGTGACCAGTGTGGGCCTACCATCAACGAAATACTATTTTATAATGGGCCCAAAATTCACTCTAGAGTCACTTCAGATTAGGCCACGAAAAGCACCATAACGTGCTGAAATTATTACTGTGTACTTTATGGCAACTTCACGTCACAATTCGATTAATGGGTCTTGTACGCTAATTATCCACTTAGCCTGCCATAATTCGGGCCTCAGGTCCCTTAATAGAGAGTGCTCTTAAGTAGGCCCACGTTCTCTCGGTTAGACCACACATTTTGAATGCATTTAATTACGTCATTAAAGACATTAATTACTATATGAGGGTTTCTTTGTAAAATTGTTATCATACAATAATTAAATGCAATACCAATCGATGCATAAAGGCTTTTTTGTTATTGTATACGATATCGTTTTTGATTAAATTAACTGCTAGAAATAAAATAATAAATATTAGAAAAAATAACAATTATTACACTCTTCGATTTTTTTATTTCTTATTTAGAAAAAAGGTTTATTTAGTCTTTGTTATCTAGCATAATATCATTTTATTTCTATCATTTTAATTTATACAATTTATTCTTTAAAGTTTTCAAATTTAACAAATTTAATTTAAAATTATTTTAATAATATCATAAGAAACTTGATTATTTTAATTTATTTGGTCCATAACATATTTTAAAATGCATAATTTTTTTAATTTATGATAAAATTTATAATTTAATTATTAATCTTTCAATTATATGATTGTTAAGTATGATATCGTTAAATCAATTTAACGTAAATTAATTTTTTTGATTAAGTTTATCAAATTTAAAAATGTTATAATTAAATTATGTAAATTAAATACTATGAACTAATTTTTAATATATTATATAGATTATGAAACAAATGGAGAGATGAACCAAGAAAAATATGTGTTACTTTCGCAGCTTAAAAATATTAATTTTTATATTAAATTTATATATTTTAATTAAAAAAAATGTACAATTTAAGCATTTGAGATTTAATAGTTGGAATTTAGTTGTAATTTTTATCATTATAAATTTTATGTGAGTTATTTTATATAATTTTTATAAATTCTATTGGAAACCAAGAGTCAATACATTCAATTCTTTGGATTTGTTTTCATGTGTCATTCTACCTCACATATTCCGTAAGAGTTAAACTTACAGAATATGATTGTTTTTTACTTATTTTAATAAATCTTATCTATTTAATTTTATTTTTTAAAAAAAGTAATCGACCATAAATGCTTCATACATATTTATTTTTTTACTAATTTATAAAAAAAATTAAAAAAATTAATTGAGAAAAAAATTATTCATGTAACTTAATATAAATAATTATATATTAACAAAGAAGATAAATAACTGTAATATAAAAAATTATCAATATTTTAACTATTAATAGTTCATTACTTAATTGATAAAAAAAATTAAGATAATTAATAAGAAAAAAATGATAATATTTATGTTACTTAAGATAAATAAAATTATATTAAAAAGTTGTAATGTAAATAATTGTTAATATTTTATTTATTAATAATTTATTACTTAATTTATAAAAAATAAGAATCTAAAATAAATGTAATAACTAAGATTAATAGTAATCATTACATTAAAATATGTGAATAATTTTACCTAAAACTTTATAAGGCTTGATTTAAAAATTTATGTATAATGTAAATTACATATGAGCAGTGGTGCAAGTATAAGTTAGAACTTTATGACGAAGAGTCCAAATCATCACTTTATTTTAATTAAATATATTGTTTAGTCTCTTTACTTTGTTTTCAAAAAATATAAGTCTCTATTTTTGTAAAAAGTCATATATATATATATATATATATATATATTTTAAAATATAATATAATAGCATATATGTCACATTTATGTTTATATTTTTTTATAAATATGTATATAAAAAAATTAATATTTAATTAAAAAATTATTCAAACTTTTAAGAAAAATTATTCTCTCAAAATTAAACAAAATTTTCATTATTTAATATCAAAATCACACATTATAAAATAAAAATTTAATTTAAATTTGATCCAAGATTTGGTAAAAAAAATTGAGTAAATTTTTAATTAAAAATTACTTTAGATATATATATATTTAAAAATATAAATATGTACATATAATATATATTATTTCATTATATTTAATAAAAAATTAATTTTATTAAAAACACATTTAATAAATAAATGGACTAAATTACACTTTAGATCTAAATAAATGTACCTTCAATATCTTTTTTCTTAATTTTATTAGAAACCAAACATACCACTTGCAATAATTTTTATTTTTTTTAAAATACCACTTTGTATAAAAAATATCAAATCATATTACATACGTAGCATTTATTATCTTTTTCTATGAATAGCTTTGAGAACTTTTATATGATAATGCGAAAATGATAGGCAACATCACAAATATATATATATATATAATAAACACAAACACATAGACGCTTTGAAAAACTAAGCCCCATTTACACTACTCTGTGCTTTCAACATATAAGTCAGTGTATCATGTTTTGTTGGGGTTTGAGTGTTATTTTTTAATATTTAAAATAATTACCGATTAAATGTATTTCTTAAAATAAATTTTATTTATATATTTAAAAAAAAGAGTCATTGAAGTGAGATATGAAAAGACAAAACCGTTAAGCGTCGGTGCTGCACGAAGGCCGCAATGGGTTCCGGCTATACTTGTGTTCTAAGTCAAATATCTTCCCAAAATTTAGGGTGTGATAAGTGTGTTATTTCAAAATCTTATTTAAATCTACTTAATTTTATGTGTGAAGAGGCTTTGATCAATTTCAAAGCTAACCAATATTGAAAATATAATTATCATATATAAATATTGATTATTTAGTGTTTATATCTTTAAGTCAACAAGAAAATCCCAGTAACTAGTCAAAGTCCCCAAATCTACTACTACTAATTAATTAAAAATTAATTTATAGAGTTTAATAATATTTTATTTGAAGTGTAAGTCAGTGAGTATAGTTTAATTTGAGATTTTGCGGTGTACTGTACCTGGTCTGAGATATAAGGCCTGAAAGCAATGGAATTATCAAACCGACCCTGACCTAATAAGCCATCAAGAGAATTACATTGGAATAAAAATAATAAAAAGAAAAGAAAAGTAAATTATTTTAAAATTTATAATATTTTATATTAATAATCGTAATTTAATTTAAATAATATAATAATAAATATTTATAAAGTAAATATAATAAAATTATTCTATAATTATAAATTTTAAAAAAATAAAAAATTGTAGCCATCTGTCCAGCTCATTAACAGTTTACACCAAACAAAAATGCTGATTATCGTCATCTACCAAGCTAGTGATAAGTGAAGTCTGTTCTAACTAATTCTAAGATTTTTCTAGAAAGATTTACTTTAATCGCGCATGTTCAATTATTATATCCAATTTTATATTCGCACGCAATTAATTGATTATTTTTTTTCTTTTGTGCAGACAAAGATGGTAGGTAGAAACACATTCTCCTCTAAAATCATATCAAATATTATTTATCAAAAATAATAATAATTAAATATACAAAGTTTTTTTTAAATATATTTTAAAAACTTTTTAAAATTAAATTACATTTATTTAGATTTATTTAAATATCATCTAATTAAATTTCGTTCAATATTTATAAAATGTTATTTTTATTTTATAAATTTTAAAATTATTTTAATTTCTCAAAATAAATATGAAAATAATTTCAATAGTACGTTCGTGGAGAGAATGACATAAACAGAATTCAAATTGAAACGAGAAAAATGGAAAAAAAAATTAAAATATAAATAACCGTAAATTTGTATAACTTAGTTATAAGAAATATTTAATTTTAAAAAAAATTTAAATCTCATAATAATTATGAATATTATATTAATATGTTTTTTTTTTTAACTAATATGCCACGTTCATTTTATAAACTAACGAAATAAAAGAATATCTGCGAACAAAGAAAAATAATTAGTTAAAGACAGCTATATTATCAAAGGAGGGGATCGCCTCGCGTCGAGAATTATTTATCATTTAATAATATTATTATTATTTTAAATGAATTTCATTATTAAAGTTATATATATTATTGAAAAATATTTATATATTTTACTTTATAATTAATAAAACATTATTGGTGTTCAACCATATCGCAAAAAGTATAGGTGGATTAAATATCTTATCAATTAGTATTTTTGCTTCCTGAAACGCAAGAAGAATATAATTTCATATGATAAATATAGCAGGAAGCAATGAAGTGGAAGATGTGATAATCTTATTAGTATGTGGTGAAAGAATTAATTAAGTGTTACTTATTTTTCTTTTATCAAATTTAGTTTAAATTTTTTTAGTATAAATTAATTATTATATTTTTTTAAAAAAATTCTTTTTATTGTTAACAATTTCTAGTAATGGAAAAAACAAAAAAACAAAAATCCTGATAGTTACAAACCTTTAAGTGCTCAGTGCTCATTAAATATAACAGAATACAGAATTCTACTGTAAATAACTTTTCTTTTAAGTTTATGAAAACATCATATTCTAGGTTACTTGAAATTCAATCAATTCATTAATATTTCTTAAAAACTAAGATAATTGGAGATTATTTTACAATAAAAGTGATAATTTAAATTGAAATTTAAAATTAATTTATTAAAAAATCGATTTAAAACACGTATATTATAACGTTAGTTCTACATATCAACCATTCAGTATTTCACATAATAGATGGACTTAATTCAAATTTTAATGATTTTGTTACAAGTGCTCTCCTTAGGCTTCAGCCTACAAATGTTGATGAGTTACACAGTTACTTTCTTATTCATGAGAGACGCTATAAGATTAGGTTCACAAGATATCCAAAAACTATGCAAGCAAATGTCACTAGGTTTGGCTTTTAAGTCTTCACAAAACTATTCTAAGTATGTGAACTCTAGTGTTCATGGTTAAAAAAGACAACCCTGGAATCTTAACAAGTTTTTAGAAACTCATATTAGAGCCTCTTGTATGAGTAAGGATAAGAAGAAGGGTAATGTTTCTAAGGTAGAATTCGATACAGTTTCAAATCTGTGCTAAAACTAGTCATTCAACTGTTAACTATTTTCAACTAAGGGATCATGCTTTTCTTAAGCATACTAGTATTGGAGCCACAACCATCAATATTGTTAATGTTGGAAATGAATTTAAATAAAAAATATATTTTTTATTATTTTATAACCGTTATTTCATAAATTATGTAACTGTCATTTTCATAATTATATGATCATTATTTTTATGACCGTTATTTTCATAATTATGTGGTCATTAATTTTATGACCGTTATTCTTATAATTATACGACCGTTACTTTTATGACTGTTATTTTCATAATTATATGACCGTTACACATATTTTTTCCACTATAAAAATGGGCAATAGCCCTCAGTTTAGAATATAACTTAACAACTCAAAAACAGTTCTACGGTTTTCATAGCAAAATCAAGAAAAGAAAATTCAGAATTATTTTCTCAGATTTCCGAGCAACATAAATATTTAAAAGGTGTAGTATTCCGGACTTCATCAGTGCAATGAAGTTCCGAGACAGAAAATGATTCTGGGCTGTTTTATCATGGGGACGACGGGGCTGTGTTTTCTTGCACAAATTTGGGCAGAGCCGAGAAACGTCTTAAAGAGAGCGACCTAGTCCACGACTCAACCCAAGAAGTTCATTTCAAGTTATCGGTAATATTGTTCTTACATAGTTTTTCACATATTTGTTCCTACAATTTTAAGACGAATTCTATATGTCATGTCTACTGAAATGTTAATTGCTGATATCAACAAACCATTTCGTTTTGAAGAACTACACTTTAAAAATGGAGACAAAAAAATGTTATTCTTCTTAACCATGTAAACTGTCGCTTTTGTTCTTATTATTGAAAAACCAACACTGCCTAATTCTCATACTGAAGTTACAATAAAGGATTTAAACACCTGGATAGAAAATCATTTTCTATGCAAAAAAAAATTTATTCTTAATGGATTAGCTAATAACTTGTATGACTATTATAATTTTGATAAGTTTGCTAAGAAAATATGGAATGCACTTTAAAAGAAGTACGACACTAAGAAGGCTGCAACTAAGAAGTATGATGCCAGTAGATACATGAAGTATTAAATGATTGATGACAATTCTGTGGAAGCTCAATCACACGAACTGCAGAAGATAGCACATGAAATAACTTCTGAAGGTATGACTTTAGATGAACAATTTCAAGTAGCTGTTATTATAGATAAATTACCCCATGCTTAAAAAGATTTTAAGAATACACTTAGACATAAAACTAATAAATTTTCTTTAGAAAGTCTTATAACCCGTTTAAGAATAACAGAAAAAGCCCGAAAATAAGACCAAAGAGATGAAGTACTTGTTGTCTCAAACAATAGTACCAATAAGAAACCCTCATCTACAATTTTGAAACCTAAAGATAGAAATATGAAAACTCAGAATCACAATAATAACCAAAACCGCAACCACCAAAATAGAAACAAAAACTATCCTCTATAGAATGGACCTTAACCCCCTTAAGGAATAACACATTCATGTGTTATAGTTGTAACAGACCTGGCCACTTGGCTAGGAACTACCGGAACAGGAATCGTCCTGCCCCATAGGCGAACCTTATCGAAGATCAACTTATTGCTATGATATCTGAAATCAATTTTGTTGATGGATCTCAGGGGTGTTGGGTGAACACTAGTACTTCTCGCCATGTTCACTATAATCGAGACATGTTCAAGTCCTACTCTGAGTCTGAGGATAAGAAAGTGTTGTTATGCGACTCTCACTCCACTAAAATTGTTGGTACTGGTGAGGTGGAATTGAAGTTTACCTTTGAAAAGACTATCATCTTGAAAGATGTCTTGCATACTCTAAAGATGAGAAAGCACTTAGTTTAAGGATATCTTCTTTACAAAACTGAATTTACTCAAACTATAGGGGTTGATTTATATACAATTACTAAAAATAATATTTTTTGTTAGGAAAGGGTATGCCACTAATGGCATGTTTAAATTGAATGTTGAGTTCCTTTAATATTTGGCATGCTAGACTTTGTCATGTTAATAAACGCATAATCAAGAACATGAGTAGCTTAGAACTAATTCCTAAATTATCTTTGAATGATTTTGGAAAAATGTGACTTTTATAGTCAAGCTAAAATAACAAAAACTTCACATAAGTCAGTAGTTAGAGAATCTGAACCTTTAGAATTAATACATTATGACATATGTGAACTTGATGAAAATTTAACAAGAAATGGGAAATACTATTTTATAACTTTTATAGATGACTGTTCAGATTACACTTACGTATATCTAATGAAAAATAAAAGTGAAGCATTTGACATTTTTAAAATATTTATGACTGAGATTGAGAATCAACTCAACAGAAAAATAAAAAGGTTTCGAAGTGATAGAGGCATTGAATATGATTCCAATATCTTTAATGATTTTTATAAAACTCATGGAATCATTCATGAAAAAAAATTGCACCTTATTCTCCTGACTTCATCAGTGCAATGAAGTTCCGAGACAGAAAATGAGTATGGGCTGTTTTATCCTAGGGACGATAGGGTTGTGTTTGCTTGCACAAATTTGGGCAGAGCTGCGAAAACGTCTTAAATAGAGTGACTTAGTCCGCGACTCAACCCAAGAAGTTCATTTCAGGTTATCGGTAATATTGTTCTTACATAGTTTTTCACATATTTGTTCCAATAGTTACTGGTCAAATTAATTGATAGATGAGACTAAGAGTGGCTTTTAGAAGTACGTACTACTCATCATTTAACTACTAATGGCAATAATCTCGATGAGGTTGTTGCTTACTTAGGTAATGGATCAATCACAATTGGATATATATGGACATAAATTATACATTTAACAATTAGGTACAACAGATTTAGTTCTGAATAATCACAATTGGATACATATGGACATAAATTATGTTTTATTAACATGTTGTGCATGGACAATAATATGTATGTTGATCAATAATATAAATCCCAATACAAGTGATGTTTTACTTCCTTTAACTCACATTAGTTTGCTAATTTTGATCATTGGCATAGTAAGTTATGTCATTCTTCTAATGTAGTTCGTTGTGAACAAAGTTAAGTATTCACTCGGTATTTTATGTTCTTAATCAATGTCTAAGTGTTTTACTTGTCCTACAGGATCATGAAGTATTGATGAAAGCTTTATATTTAGTTTATTTTGATTATGGATTTGTCCAATTGTTAGTACTATTAGTGTTAAGTATTGCATGCTACTGCTTGATGATATTACAAGGTTTATACGGGTTAATTTTTTTAACATTAAAGATTCAAGCTAAGATAGCTTTATAGTTTTTCCATTTGATGAGTGACAGGCAATTTATAGTGAACAAATTGTGTCAATTACTTTTTGCACAATTCCAATGATGCACACTAACACTACTATAAATGCAAGCTTTTAAGTTCATGTGCTAAATCGACTTTAAATTCTATAATTTTTAATATATTATGCACGTTTTCTGTTATCCCCACTATCTGTTTTCGATCATATAATAACAGAAAACATTAAAATATGTTTAAAAGAGTTTTTAAATAGCACAAGTTATTAAAAAAATATTAATTAATTACTTTAGAATTAATTTTTTTACAAAAAAATAATTTATATACAATACATATATATATTTAACTTAAATTACAAATAAAATGATAACGTTTCTTTTGCCATAGATTTTGTAATATTTTTATTTTAATTCAGGGAAAGAAAGTTTGGTTTATTTCTTAGAATCACTAACAATATCTCATTCATAATGACCACAGAACTTTCCAGATGAGATGGAGTTTGGGTAGGAAAACATGTCCAAATAACAATTCATTCTCCTTAACATCCATTAAAAAAATTATAATAGTGTTGTCTTTCATTATTCAATATCATTATATTTTTTTCTTGATTCTTCTTGTGATGTAATAATTTGAAGCATGTGTTCTGTCTATTCTTCTAGTAAATCCTCAAAAAAATTCATATCATAGTTCGATTTGTTCCAACCAAAGAATTACATTTATTTAAATTCAAAATAAGAATGTAAAATCATGAATTCATAAAAAATAACTTATATATATTTAAAAAATATATTAATAAAAGATATTACCATATCTTTAATTGGAATGTTGATATTTGAGGTGATTTCGCTCATAAATTGCATGAAAAATTAACTACACATGACTCCATCATTTTGTTGTATAACCTACAAAAAAAAGTGTACATGATTTTCCATATTCGAATATCATTATTATTAAATAGTAAAATTCATTAAATTATTAACATTCGCTTGTACATACCATAACTTTTTCTCATATAAGCTTATGTGATTTTTTAAGGGCAATGTTCTTACTCTTGTTTCACAACTTCCATGCACTATCAAAGTTTAAAACAATTAATTCTTTATTAAATATTAAAAAAAACAATAGAAGAAAGATAGTTAACTATAACTCTTACATTTCAACAACATTTTTTTGTATCTTTATTCAATTCTATGGAAGCTAAGTCACAGTATCAAACATAATTTTCATATAGATTAAGGATTATGAACATCAATTGATCTTGGTCTTGTTCAAATTTTAGTTGCCAAAGAATTATCAACTTCTCATTTCTGTTAAGTGTTAATACCTTATCACATAATTGTTTAGGTCTCACCCTAACATCTTTATCTTGATATTAATTTACAAATGATGAATCATAAAACATTGTTTAATGTGATAAGTGATTAACTTGAAGTCGATAATAACATGTCTTATATAAAATAAATATATATAAATAATTAGATAATATAAATATAATTATATGTTCAACATAAATAAAAGTTATTTATTAATTAATAACTCACCTTGTACACACTTGAATTATACTTAAATTAATTATTTGAAATTCAAACAATTACAATATATACTCTATTGATATATATATTTTCCCAATATCTACGCCAGAAATTTCTCTATGAAGTGACACAGTTCATCCATCATTTATGCTAATCTTGCTCCAAATAATTATGGTTATTCATCGGATCGAAACCACTGATTTTATACTCATTCGATCTGATCCAACCATCCGCTCGGATTGAAACATCCTAATCCGCAACCAATTTGATCACTTTTCACATCCATTCAATTCGATCCGTAAACTATTCGGATGACATCCGATCAATCCGAATAATAAACTTAATTAACTCTATTTTTTGTATTTTTAAATAATTTTTTTAAAATTTCACATAAATCATATCATAAAATTATTTGACTTAAAAAAAATTAAAAAATTTAATAAATATATAATTAATTTCGGTCGGATCAGATGAATTATAGTGAAATCCACCATCCGATCCGCACTTAACGGATGGAAAAAAATTTCATCCGATTCGACCATCGGATTGGATAGGATCGGATGAAAAATCAACAGATCGGATCAAATTGATCGGATGATCGGATTTTTTGCACATCCCTACCAATAATAGTCATTAAAGAGCCACTAAATTTAGTGCACGATGATTGCCGGTTCGTTTTGAGTTGAGTTCCTTTCTACAGGGAACTAGATATAGATTTTCCACGAGATACTTGTTTTGTATCTCTTAAAAATACTACACTTACTAATTCTATTATAAATGTCTAAATAAAAAGTATTATATATGTTAGTAACAATAAAATAATAATAATATAATGGCAAGATGAAGATTGCGCGGATCATAAACAAATTGAAGGGATAAATTATCTATTACTTTTTAATTTGAAGAATCACAAAGATGACATAGTATCACATTATCATATCAATTATCGGAATATCAAGTCAATATCTTTGATGTCTCCTTATTTTTGAACAATCTTTGAAAGCGATAAATTAGAAGAAAGTACAAAAGAATCTTTGCGGGGATGACTTTCTTAGGTGTTTAAAATATGGAAAAAATTACAATATAAATAGTTGTAAATTTTGTATAATGTATAAATAAATAATAAGAAGTATTTTATTTTAAAAAATTAAATTGAAAAAAAATTAAATCTCATAATAATTATGAATATTATATTAATATGTTTTTTAACTAATATGCCACATTCATTTTATAAACTAACGATATAAAAAAAATCTGCGAACAAAGAAAAATAATTAGTTAAAGACAGCTATTATCAAAGGAGGGGATCGCCTCGCGTCGAGAATTATTTATCATTTAATAATATTATTATTATTTTAAATGAATTTCATTATTAAAATTATATATTTAATTAAAAAATATTTATATGTTATACTTTATAATTAATAAAACATTATTGGTGTTCAACCATATCACAAGGAGTATAGATGGATTAAATATCTTATCAATTAATACTTTTGCCTCCTGGAACGCAAGAAGAATATAACTTCATATGATAAATATAGCAGGAAGCAATGAAGTGGAAGATGTGATAATCTTATTAGCATGTAGCGAAAGAATTAATTAAGTGTTACTTATTTTTCTTTAATCGAATTTAGTTTAATTTTTTTAGTATAAATTAATTATAATTTTTTTTATAAAAAACTATTTTTATTGTTAACAATTTCTAGTAATGGAAAAAAACAAAAAAATAATTCTGATAGTTACAAACCTTTAAGTGCTCAGTGCTCATTAAATATTACAGAGTTCTACTGTAAATAACTATTTTTTTAAGTTTATGACAAATCTTATTCTAGGTTACTTGATCTTCATTCTCAATTACATAATCTCAAACAAGAGACTCAATCAATGGACGAATATTTATTAGAAACTAAGATAATTGGATATCATCTTGCCTCTATTGGGGTACCTGTATCTGATACAGATCTAGCGTTCCAATTACTAGATGGACTTAATTCAGATTTTAATGATTTTGTTACAAGTGCTCTCCTTAGGCTTCATATTACAAATGTTGATGAGTTACGTACATAGTTACTTTCTTATTTATGAGAGACGACATAAGATTAGGTTCACTAGATATCCAAAAACTACGCAAGCAAATAATGTGACTAGGTTTGGCTTTTAAGTCTTCACTAAACTGCTCTAAGTACGTGAACTCCATTGTTGATAGTTAAAAACAACAACTTCGAATCTTCACAAGTTTATAGAAACTTGATGAACAACATCAATACCTCAACAATGATACCAAAAACTTGATAAAATAAAACCAATATTAGATTAACAATATCGGTTTTATATATACTTTAGTTTTATATTTATAAAACTCTTACAAATACATAAATCATTTTGTAAAAAATGATAAATATATTTTCAAGATCAATCTAAGTAAAGAATATATTTAGTTTTTAATTTATTATTCAAATTTTTAAAAATTAAATTAAATCATAAATATCATGTTATGATATTTTTTTTTTGTATTTCCTAATCTAACAACATAAAAAAATATAGTTATAGATTCAATAAATAATTATGTAAAAAATTTATTATTTATAACAGTATAGTATTTACGGATATAATTATTAAGTTAATTATACTTACTCATATTATTTAGATTATTAAAGATATAAATTGATATTTATTTATTCTTTTTTTTATATAAATACTACATTTAGTAGGGTTAAATATTATTTATTAATTAAACAAATCATTAAAACGTATGAGTGATGTCGATAATTAATTTGGTTAATTAAATTATTTCATTTTTTTTCTAAGAGATTGGAAATAAATTATTTAAATGACACATTTGTTGAGGTTAGACATTTTAAACTTTATTCAAAGTGTCCAAATTAAACCTAAGATTTTAATTATCTGACTACTAACTTTCAAATTTTACAATCATTATTCAAAATATGTTGTCATTACATACTACAAAACAATTGTACCAACAAATAAAATAGCACTACTCTAATATCCTTAATAAAATATTGAATAAAAACAAAATCAATTTATTTTATAGAAATGTTTTACTTACTTAATATTTTTTGCAAGCATAACAACGTTACTATTAAATCATATTTACAAACAACCAGACATGTTAAATTTAATCACAAACAAATTAAGAATTCATTTTAAAATTATAAAGAATTCATTTTAAAATTATACCTCAAAAGAATACTTATAGAAATTTGATGCTTGTCAAGTTGCAACGAAGATGGATTCACCAAACAATAGGATAGTTCCATTATGGAGTCTAGGACATCATTGTATTTTATCTTATTCCTATAAGCTTCATATTGTGAGAGATGTTTTATCACACGAAAATGTCAAAGGGAGAGTTCGTAAGGATTATAAATGTTGCTATTTCCATGGAAAAAATATTTTTATATAAATTTATTTTTAAACTCACTATTAAGTGCATCAATCAAGGTTGAAGAAATACCATAATTTTATATAGTCGTACTTGAGGTAAATCTGTTATAACTATACCATATAAAATTGCATATAACGTATAAGAGTAAAACATAAAAATAATTATAAAAAAATTTATTTTAAAATTATAAATCAAAAGAATCCTTACAAAAATTTGATGCTTGTCAAGTTACAGGGAAGATGGATTCACCAGACAATAGGATAGTTCCACTATGGAGTCTAGGACATTATTGTATTTTATCTTATTTCTATAAGTTTCATGTAATGAGAGATGTTTTATCACACGAAAATGTCAAAGGGAGAGTTTGTAAGGATTATAAATGTTGGTTATTTTCGTGGAAAAAATATTTTTATATAAATTTATTTTTAAGCTCACTATTAAGTCCATCAATCAAGGTTGAAGAAATACCAGAATTTCATATAGTCGTACTTGAGGTAAATCTGGTATAACTATAACATATAGGATTACACTCACGCATTTAATAGGACATAAGATATATCCTATATTATAGGCTAAATTTTAGCTACAAAATTAGCATAAAATATACTTTAAAATAATTCTTTTTTTTAAATAGGAGTCTTCGTGATTAATGAGTCTACTTTAAAAGAAATCTTCTTTAAATATTGGTCTTCTTAATTAGTGAGTATTTCTAATCCTATTTCTAATAGAAAATATATTTATCAATTACATAGGAGTCTTCATAATTAGTAAGTGTTACTAATCCTATTTGTAATAGATTAAATATTTTTAAGCTTATTGTTTCATAATTCTCTAAGCTTCTTTATTTAGTTAATCTATCAAATATTAATGGTTGTGTTTGATTGATTAATAAGTCTAATTAGTTTATGATATTTTGATCATATGTTATTATAGCTTCTTCTTTATTTTTTTTCTTGAATTTTTAGATTAAATAATTGTGTTTGTCATATCATAATTATTTGATTTGATTATTAATCTTTAAAAAAATTATTTTTATTGAACTTGTGCTTCATCTTTTTACTCTAAGATTTGCTAGTTGATTCGATATAAGTGACATATGTTTTGAATTATCTAGTTAGGATTATTCATTATTAAATCCGTTATAGAACATACATAGACACTTGTGTTTTTTTTGTGTCAATCCTTTTGTAATTGATTCATGAACGTATTTGATTGGCAAAGAGTTCATTGAAACGTTGTTCTAATAACCGCTCACGTGGATATTGAAAATTGTGAAAATAGAGTAGTGGCTCGTAAGTAAGGTATATTAAGGTAGTATCCTAGGGAGGGTAGTATAAGACCGAGTTTGAACTTTAACATTTGTTTTTAATAGTGGAAAGTTATGTGGTTTGGTAAACCGGTAGTTTTTTTCTTAGGTCATAGTTGTGGCTTAGGTTGTTTTCAAATAAAAATATAGTGTGTTACTATTTTATTTGTATATTTTATATTTGCACACGATTGCATGACTGACTGTTTTGTTTATGTTATTAAATTATAAATTGATAAAAATTAAAAATTACATATTCACCTCTCTAGGTTAATTAGGTCCATATTTTATAAAATCTCAATTGGTATCAGAATCAACACTAGATACGTTTAGTGTTAATCCTACAAATTTTATTATGGATCATTTTATTGAGGGTTATAGCTCAGATGATGATGAACTTGAATCTTCTTTTTTCTCTAAATATAATGTTAAAAGTTCTAAAGAATTATT
Organism: Hippophae tibetana; assembly: GCA_037013495.1. Lineage (NCBI taxonomy): Eukaryota > Viridiplantae > Streptophyta > Magnoliopsida > Rosales > Elaeagnaceae > Hippophae > Hippophae tibetana. Next base: position 12,141,683 of record CM072812.1, read on the forward strand.
TTATAAATGTTTTAGAGCGATAAAAGAGAATAATAATTTAAATACAAAAATAGAAAAAATAAATGAACAACTTAAGGCACATGAAAACTTTTCTAATAAATTAAAAGAAGAGAATAATATTTTACAAGCATAAAATAATGCTTTGAATTTGAGTCTCGTAAGTTTGAAAGAAGAAAGTAATAAGTTTTTTGAAGATAATAAAAAACAAGTGCAAGAGCTCAAAGAATCATGTGAAGTAGTGAAAAGACTTATCGTTGGAGTTTAACACTTGGATAAAATCTTGAGTATTGGTAAGTCATATGGTGATACACGTAGTTTTAGTTATAAGGATGAAAGTTCCACACCTTCAACATCAAAAATCACACTTGTAAGGCCTTTAAACTCTACTCCTACTATTACTACTTATGCATAAAGAACTATTACACCAATAGTAAAAAAAGGTTTTTAAGTTTGCCCATGTCTATCACGATTATAGTAAAAAATGTTATATAAGACTAAAATGTAGATTTTTGATGAATGTTCTTGAACTTAATGCTTATTTCCATGCTTTACATAGTAAGACCCATAAGCATCATTCATTTATGCATGCTACATCATAGATGGATGATATAACATGGAAAGTTAGGTGGTTTGGTGAATCAATGATTTTTCTCTTAGGTCATGGTTGTGACCTAAATTGTTTTCACATAAAAATATAATGTGTTATTATTTTATTTCTGTATTTTATTCTTAGACGTGATTGCATGACTGATCGATTTGTTTAGATTGTTAAATTATAAATTAATAAAAATTAAAAATAATTTATTCACCTCACTCTAGGTTAATTAAGTTCATATTTATGAACTCTCGAATAGTTGCAAGAGAATGTTTATAAGTTACCGCATTATGGATTTGAGGTCTATTATAGTTTTCATCTTTTGTGCAAATTTAATAAATATTTATATGGCTTACCATAAGCTACGCAGGCATAGTATGATAAGTTGAAGTCTAGCCTTTTTAGTATGGGATTTCTACATTCTAAAATAGATGTCTCTATATTTCAATTTCATATTTGCAACTCTCTTTTATATTAATTTTAGGGTATGTTGATGAAATTGTATTAATTGGTAATTATCTTGTTTTATTTCAACATTTTACTCATGTTGTTAAGTTTAAATTTGCTTCGAAAGAGTTGAGATCTTTGTTATTCTTTCTTGGCATAGAAGACGGTCAAACTAGTGATGTTTTGCATATGTCACAAAGCAAATATGTTACTGAATTGTTATACATGAGTGGATTAATTAAATCAAATCCTTCAGATACTTCGATGAATATAGGTAGGAAATTCTTAAAGCTTGATGGTGATAAACTTCAGGATCTAGTGTTTTATAAGAGCATAGTCAGAGCACTCAAATATTGTACCTTAACACATTCAGATATGGTATTTATAGTGAATAAATTGTTTCAATTTTTGAACAATCCCAATAACGCACACTGAAATGCAGTGAAACGAGTAATTAGGTACTTAAAAGGGACGGTAAATCATGATATTGTGTTAGAGAAGCTTGAGTTCAATGATTTTTCTCTTTTTTAGAAACATTTATTTGAAAATATTAATTGTCTTTTTATAATAGATAATTCAATTAGCCTTTATTTTCTTTTTTGTTTTACTTGAAACAAACATGTTAATTTCTTCTTCTTTTTTCATTAGCAATTTGCATTACTTTTTTAGAATTTACATAGAAGATTAGGTCCTATTGAAACACCAAGTTCAGTTCACCATAAGAGACCATGTATGTTTGTTTTTCTTTTCTTGAAGGGTACAATTTATGATTAATACATATTTTATAAGTAATTTTACCTTTGAAACTATTAATTTTCTAAAAAGAATTAATCTATACTATAAAAAAGTAATCTATTATATAGCCAATATTGAATTACAGTGTAAGCACCTGTTTTCTTTATAGTTATGTAAGTCATATAATAAAAAAGAAAATATATATATAAGCCTTTATAATTTAGCTATATGTGGTTTTACACACATTTTAAAAAAATTAAAACCTATTTTACGTAATTGAATTTGGATAAAAAGAGCTCTTGATAAACGGTAGACATTAACCTCAAGCATCGTGTCAAATAAGAGCATTAGAAGTCTGTTTCATTTGATATCAAGTATAAATCAATGCTTTATCGATAGTAATAAAAAGTGTAAAACATTTGAATAGTATAACAAATGTTAATTCCTATTGTATCTTTTAAAAATATATTAAAATATTTTATACTTTATACTTATATAATTATTTTTTTATTTTATTTTATTTTTAAAAAATAATTTTAATTTTATTTTAATATTTATTATTATTGTCTAAACAAATATAATAATAAAATAAGAATATAATATTATAATATATTATTTACACAAAATAATTAAATACTTTTAATTTTTATTAATAAAATATAATTTAATTTTAACTAGATATTTATCAAATTTGACCTATTAAAATTAAACATTTATCTAATTTTATTATGTTTAATTGAATATATGTATATTCGTTAACCATATGATATAAATAGTAATAAAATTAAAAATTTAATCAAAAATAAAAATAGCCCTATTTTCCCTTCAAATGAAGTCAGTTAGGAGATTACCTTATCATGAAATAATCTTCCCCGATTGTCTCTTTGATCATGACATAAATTCAAGAATCTTATTATCTCATCAGCAGCCACAAGTGTGATTTCCCGAGCTGAGGCCGACAATAATTAATTAATTTTGTTTATCCGATAAAGCTTGACATTGTCGTTTCTTTTCATGCCGTCATGCCACGTTGTCATGATGAAAGCTTAATTAGAAGGGTGATGAGTCCGTCGAGGGTTTAGATATTTTACGTATAATTATGTTTTAGAGTAGCTTTGTAAGGATTCGTATGTATGTTTTATCAAATATTTTATAAATTAATTATATTTTAAAAGAAATTGTTTTATATCATGATATAAAAAATATTTTATTTATTATTATTATTTGTTAAAAAATTTAATTTAATTTTTTTAATATTAACGGATAATAAATATTATTTTTAACCATTTGAATAGAGATAAAAATAAAATATAAATTTTAATTAATTTTTTATCCATATTTACTCTGTAAACTTAGCCAAATGAAACAATTAATTATTTTAATCAACTACTGGTAGTGTTATGATTGTATTGATTTCCAGAAATACAACGAGCTTTCTCCACCAAGAAGAAACAAGCTTTCTCCACCTACTCAGATAACGAACTTGGCGTGCGGATCCAACTTTAAAAAGAAATAGAAAAGATGGCTCATGAGGCAGAGAAGTATAAGGCCAAGGAATACAAGAAAGAAGTGGATGCCAAGAATACTTTAGAAAACTATGCCTGTAACATGAGAAACACAATCAAGGATGATAAGATCAGTTTAAAGGTGTCCGCTGAAGAGAAAAAGAAGAAGATAGAGAATAAAAAATTAATTAAATAAAAGGAGATTAAAATAATTAAATTAAATTTTTATTTTACCTTTGTTAAAACAGTTAAAAATGATTTAACTATAATTTTTTCAAAAACTATAGGTAATAAATAGAAATATTTTATGTCAAAAAAATCATTTTAAAATATGATCGATTTATTAAACTTTTGATATAATATAAGTAAAATACAAAATCCATATTATAACTATATAGTGTGGTTCGTAATGTGTATAGTTTTTATTAGTTATTAGAAACTTTATTTTTAAATTGGGTGAGACTTATGATAATTAGTAAAAAATAGTTTATTTTAAACAGAGATTAGAAAATATGGGAGATGTTTAAAGTTTATATGTTCTTAAAAAGTTTTGTTTTGAATGCACACTAATTCAAGTATTTTTAGTCATTTTAATTAATGTTTATTCATTTTTAATCAAAGTTAATCGTGTCTTACATTTTTAAATTGAATAAAATATTTTTAAATAAAAAAATAGTTTAACGATTAAAAGATGTATTAATAATTATATTATAGTATTAAAATAAACATTTAATAACATAAAGCATAAAAAAATATTAATACATTAACTAAAATATTAGAACTCATATATCAATAACAAAAATAATATAAATTTATTATTCTTTTTTTGTGTCAATATAGTATTATTATCATTAATTATCTAAGTTTAAAATATCTTATAAAATAACAAGATATTATCATAATTTCTTTTTTATTGTCTTATTTTTTCAAATTTTATAAATATCACCATTTAATTTATCAGGATATAAGGCACATGTTGCTAACTTCTACAAAAAAATATATTTAAAATGAGTATTAAAATAAAAAATTTAATAACATGAAAATAAAACATATCAATATCTTAAGTAAAGTACTATATCTATTTATGGATAAAAAATTGAGATATATTCTAAAATCTATCGTTAAAATCACACTATGGACATGGATATGGGATGAAAATTAATTTGTTCAAAATATCTATAATATCAAAAAGCTATTGACAAAAATATGAGACTATTGATTTCAATGATTTTATTTTGTTATTTTTTATAATATCATCAAAATTTTAAAAATATCAATAAAAATATAGGTTAAAATGTATTTTAAAAAAATAAGTTACTTGCTTGTCCATGAATCATTTGTGATAATTACTGAAATATTAATTTTTATCAAGAATGTGATTATTGCATTCTTTTTATTTTTGTTTTTCATCTATTTTGACATTCATATATGATGATGTCTTAAGCTTTTCTAGTCAATCCAATATATATAGTTCTATTCTGCGTGTATATGCTTAAGTCCACAAGTCACACAACTAAGCTTTTAGATTTAGCTAAATAAAAAGTTTTTGTAATATTTTGAAAACATATTTTTAATTATGATTGACCCACTCGATTTTAAAATTATATGTGATGATTTTTAATATGGGTATATTCAGTTGATTTTAGAATAAATATCTTTAATATTATAAAAATTGAATTAATTCAAAATTTCTTTAGCCAGATATTCTTGTGAGAGATAAGGTAACATATAGATTGAAAATTAATAATTATAAGTAAAATTATTATTAATTAATATTATGGTATCATTAATGTATCTTTATTAATAATAGTTATGTTTTCAAAACTTAAAAATTTAAGTCCATAACATAAAGTTATTTTAATTAAATATTTATGTATATTTGTATTACTTATAATTTAATACATTTAAAGTTGTGTTATATAACTTATATTTATATATGTTAAATAAATATTATATTTATATTTTACTATTATATATATATATATCATAAATATGTCATTCTAATAAAAAATTAATTAATTAATATATTATTATTTATTTTAATATTTATTAAAATTTTATAAAATATTTTAAAAAAATTACAATTTTTAAATTTTTTAAAAATATCTATCGATCGTATTTTTAATATTTTTATAAAATTAAAATCTTTATAGATGTCGATATTTTTGTCGTTGTTTCTACGGAGTGACGACCATGACAGTATGAAGATCGGAAGATTGGTGTCCAACAGTGGCACGGCAATTCCTAAAATGACGATTGACGATACTTGGAGTTGCGGATGCATTTTATATGCGTGCGCGAGAAGTAGCAATGTATACGTTATTCGAAGTAGAACAAAACCTCACGAGATTATAAAATTAACTCGGCTTGATCTATTTTTCATCTTTTGGGATTGTGTTAAATGACCCGATGCTCTTACCAATTTGTGCAATAAGACGTGTCGGTAGACAGCAAGAACCACTTTCACTCTGTCACTGTGACAGTCGGTATCACTGTCGATTGCTCTATGTTAGTCCACATACTGCCAAAATACAGCTTTATCAACAACTTTGACAATCAAATACGGATGAAGTGCCCTAAATTATTAATTTCTTTTTTTTTTCTTTTTCAAAATAGAATACTTCATTTTTTTCCCTACCATCTCACTTTAAATAATTTTACTTTAAAAATTAACAATTTTATTTAAATTTATATTATCATATTTAAATAAAAAAATATTAATATAAAAATAAACATTATTTAAAATTAATTAATTTTTTGATTTTCTTTCAATTTTCAATATAATAATTTCATACCTACAAGTATTCTATTTTATATATAAGTTTTTAAAACAAAAAAAAAACACATTTCATAAAGCTACTTATATTTATGTTAGGAAAAAACTTACAAAAGAATGAAAAAAAATTAGTTAAATCTCAAAGATATCTCTTCTCACAATGCTCATTTTTTTTATAATTGAGGCAAACTATTTTTAAAAAAATAATTAAAATAATCTATTTATAAAAGAAAATGATTTGAATTGCATTTCATTCCTCAAATACTTTATAATAGGAGTGAGTGTATTTATTTTTTAAATCGTACAACTAAATAAATTCAAGAATAAATCAAACCTATTTTTTATAGATTAGTGAATCTATAGTATAAAAAATTGACCTAATCAAGTTGATTATGTTAGAAATACTTGAATTGTAGCTGATATAGTTAGTTAGTAGAGTACGTGTTTTGTATCCACTTATGCATCACTTATTATATTCTATTATACTATTGTTAGGATTTGTTCAATTTACAAAAATAAAAACAAGAGAGAAGTCAAAGATTTTTGTAAAAATTGTAGATTTAATATGAGATCCATGTATACATAGAGTATTGTCAAATGACTTAGAGTATTATCTAGAGGTCGGTCTTCCAACACCAAGTGCCTAATGTGTAAGCAGACTAATACCACTAGTGTCGTTGTGGGCACGGGCACAAATAGGTTCTCTTAGGATGACTTGTCTAATGGCTTAGGCTATTAGATAGATCAAGCTCCCAATTGATCTATATGTCCAAATATCCAATCTCTCTACTCTTTCAACTCGGCTACTCAACAGGGGTGGAAGAGTAATACCCGGATAACGGATCTGAACTGTTTGACTCCTCTAATAAATGTTTTTCATATGATTGGAGAGAGAAAGATGGACCTCAATATAAGAAAGAGTCTGGGCTTTTCCTCATTTCATCATTTCCTACACATTATTAAAAAATTAAAAAAAATGCTCTATTGCCTCAGCTCAAGCCATATAAATTCTCCGCTCGATGGTAAGAAATCAGTTTGGTACATGGATTACTTACTCGAGTTTTAAAGGAAAAAAACTCCTCGAGTCTAACAATTTTATACTTTCTTTTTAGGTTGGTTTAAAGAATCATTCCTCTTTTATTTCAAACTTGACCCAAGGTAATTTCTACTTCTCGTGCTTTACTTTTTATGTTTCATGATATTTTGTAGAGACCGCGCACAAAGAAAAAACGTTTGGCTCGTCCTATCAGAAGAGCCCACAATATCTCACTTTCTAAAGCTAGCTAAAAAGTGACATCATAGGGTCTATCAATGACACAAGCACTTCGTGTAAAAGGGAGCTATCTCAACCTCAACCCTCTACCACTAGCTCTCGTTCATAAGTTAAACCTATAATTAGGTTGAACGTGTTTTAGACATAAATATTTGTCTCGAGGTCATGGAGGAAGAAGACGAGGAATAAAGGAAATGGTAAGCTCATATGTCGTACCAAATATTGGGCTACCAAGATCAAGACCAGTGGATTGTCCTCTCAAGATAAGGAGAGGATAAGAAGAATATACAACATTCCCTCCTCGATTCATATAATGATTCCTAGGTTGGGCACTCATGACAACGAGCCACCTTTAACAAGGTGGACAATCTTCCACTAGGAGGCCTCATGACTAGGGGTCAGATTTCCTTTATGCCCCTTTCTAAGGAAATTTTTGGCTAGGATTCAACTCGTGCCAAGCTAGTTGATGTCGAATGGGTCGAGGTACTTACTCTGCCTCACATTGATATGCATAGAGCTCGGGGTAGAATTGGAGATGCTTGAGTTTAGTGAGGTATATGTATTAAATCAGAATCCTACGTATATAAGGATTATCTATATGTCTATGAAACAAGACCATGACATAAATGTGATCCTGCCTGAGAATGAGAAGAACTGAAAGGAATATTTCTTCTACGTTTCTGGTCGATGAGAAACTCTAAATAGTGATGTCAAGCTAATAAGAAGCATCTAGGCTGACACCAAGGTCATGATAAAGGATCATGCTAAGGAATATGGGATCCTTTATCATGACCTTGAACCACGAGGCCAAGAAATGATTGGCTAATATCCAAAACTATCTTCTTAAGAAGACTCAATGAAGGCATCTACTAAATATGTCATGCTTTGTTTTGTGTGGTTTGATAAGGTAGGGCTCAGCGGAGCCTCTTCATAGGATTATATGTAAACCCCATACACCCTCAAAGTGCAGAACCCCGCTCACAGACTATGGATGGAGGTTCGAGATGGTACCAAATGATGGTGAACTAGCCCCAATCCCATAAATACTTTATTTTTTATTTAGCTCGTGCTTGTAAAACTAATACCTCTTTTTGTAGATAGCATGAAGTTCAATGCCTCTGAGCTGTTGGAATGGCATCAGAGTAAGCTCACTCAATAGAAGTGTGGTTTTAAAAATGCTTCATTGTCTTCTCAAGGGATGAGTTCCAAAGGGAGGAAGATGAGCAAGTTCTCTAGGTAAGAGGTCACCCCAACCTTGTAAAAAAGGAAAAGTAAGGTCCCCATTAACTCACCCATGCCTTTGAATTTCATCAAGCCCTTATCAGTATCCTAAAGTCAATACACCTCACGAACCATCAACTCGGGTTAATAAGCACCAATTCCCCCTGTGAAGGATTTGAGGAAAGAGAAATGTGTCATCGATGACCTCACTACAAATGTTGAAGGAGTCCTATATAGAGACATAGCACCAAAGATATTGGACCACTATGTAGACCAACTCTTTTACATTGTATATAAGACACAACTTGATGCCACGTGTAAGGATGTGGAAGGTGGGGTGGTGCTCAACCACCTTATTTATCAGCTAAGTGTTAGTTTGGCTTTGTTTCTAACTGAGTCTCAGGATTTCATATTTTACTAACCTTGTATTATTTGTCTTGTTTTCAAACACAATTCCTTCATAAGCTTATCAAAGCTCAAGGTGTGAAAAATTTGAAGCATAAGTTCATGATAGAGAAAGAGGTCATGCTTCGATTTGGGCTTAAAATGTTGTGATATTTTCTAAGACCAACAATTGGCTAATGAGACCCTTGACGAGGAGAATTGACGAGGAGAAGACGTTATCCTAGGCCATACAAAAAATGCAATTGATTTAGATAGTTAATAGAGTACTCGTAATGTGTTTACACATATATCACTTATAAGATTTAATTATACTATATATTATAAAAGTAAGGATGTAAAATGTTATAACGTGAAGTGTTAAGCATTTTGAATAATGGAGTTTCTCTTCTTCTTGATCTCTTAAGTAGTTTTTTTATTTTATAAAAGGACAGAAATTGAACATCTTAAATCTATTATAAATAAATTTTAATTTTATTATATTTATACATATTAATTAATATATTTATTAATTTTCATAAATTATAACTTCTAGATCTAATCATGTGCATATATAATAAACATTTTTTGAAAGGAAAAACAAACATGTTTTCAAATTTCAACTATTTTAAAAATCCTTATTGTTATTTTTTATTCTATATTGATTTAATGTATGGTACATATTTTAAAATTTTTCATATATAACTTTAAATATTTTTAAATAGTAACATTCAAAAAATATATTATGCTAAAAACTCTTCTTAATTATTATAGGTTAAGCATTTGTTTGGAAATTTTTGTTAAAAATTATATATCCAACACTATCAAACCAGATGTGTCATCAACTTGTAGAAAATAATATAATTATTTTTTAAAAATATATAGATACAATTACTTGATAAATAAAACAAAAATATCATTAATTAAAAATATATCCTAAAATAATAAATAACATGTCTATAATGACCATTAACCATTAATTTGTGCGATAATGCGCGCATGGTAACCAAAATACTTAGTTAATTTAGGGTCTTTTTTCCCCTCACTTTAAAGAATAGTTTAGTAAACTTGTCTTTGAAAGGCTATAGCGCAATTACAAAATATTGTTGTTATATATTTATTTTTTAAATGCACACAGGTACCTCACTTTAAGATAAATAAATCATTTAATCTTTAAAAAAACGTGTTATTCAATTATTTATTTTCATAAAAAAAAATTAAAGAATGATAAAACTATTTTTTATTAATATTTTCAATAAAATGATATTATTTTTTAATACTTTATTTTATTGATAATAAAGAAATGATAAATATGACTTTTTATTATAATATTTTATCATAAAAACTATTAAAATATTAAGTGAATGATAAAAAAAATTATCATAAAATTATTAAAATATTGATTAAATAATAAAATTTATCTTTCTTTTATACTTTTTATAAAATATAAAAGATTAAATATCACATTTTATATGTTAAGGGTAGACAAGAATCTTAGAATTTTTATAGTATCTCATCTTATTTTTATATTATTTTTTATTTTTTATATTATTTTTTATTTTTAAATGTAATTATTCACTTCAAAATTATTTTTATAAAATATAGCAGTTAGAATAATAAAAATAAAAAGTAAGCCATGTAGCGTAATTCACTAATTTAGTTTTATGTCATACATTTTCCAAAACAAGTGGAGTCAACAGTTTAATAAATAACTAAAGGACATAAATACTGATAGCCAACCTGGACTATAATAAAAAAAAACTAAATACAAATTAAATAACATTTTATAAAACTTATAATTATAAAAATTCTAACTCTTATATTATATTTCTAAATTTTTATTATTAAAAATATTTTAATTTATATATAATTTTATATTAAATGTTGTTTAAATTGAATTAAAATTATTTAAACTTATTTAATATTAAATCTTGATGTATTTAATTTTGTTTAATATTATTAATATATTATTTTTATTGTTATAATTACAAAGATGTTATTTATCTCCTTCTTTTTTACAATATTATTATAATTTCTCTTCTATTTTCTTTTTACATTTGTTTTGCAAAGACAAAGAGACTTCCAATTATAATCTCATGTATATGATCCTATATAATACTTGCTAATTAGACATATAGCTTTAAGTTAATCCCTTATTTCATATATTTTTATTATAATTTACAACTTTAAAGTTGTAACTTATAATGAAAATTTCAAGAAAATTTCAACATTAGAAATGTAGTCTTACTTAATTATACATTTTGACATCTAAGATTTATACATTTTCTATTAATAACATTAAGTATATTAAATATGTATCCAATTAATATATTTTAGATATTATTATATATGAATTCTTTAAAATATTTATCAAAACATCGTATAAAAATAAATACATAGAAACTAAATAATTAATAAACTCACAATAACGTTAACAAATATATAATATATAATAATTTATATATATATATATATATACATGTAATTAATAATAATAAATATTAATAAACTCATTATAGATTATATACATATAAAATATATTTTATATTATATATATATATTTCATGTACATGTAAATAATTTTCAAAAATTTTAATTTTAAAATAAATTAATATATATCAAAAATCTAAATACATAAAATTATTAAAATAAATAAATAAATAAAATAAATTTTTCTCTGTTAAGCTTGAATAAAATACATAACTTATAACACAAAAATTTATACAAATAATATACATTAAAATAAAAAAAATATGAATAATAAGTATAAATTAATTCATAAAAATACTTACAAGAGTAAATGAAGTTAGGGGTGTTCACCGGTTCGGTTCGATCCGATTTAGGGAAAAAAAATTAATCGGATCGAACTATTTGATTTATAAAACCGTTCGATCTGATCTGATTTCCGGTTTGGTTTGGTTCAGTTTTTGGACACCTCTAATGAGAAATAATATGAAAATTTTAATATAGTATTAAACTGGTTTGCTCCGGTTCGACCGGTTTAAAAATTAATACAAACCAAACCAGAGCCTTCAAAAAACGATTTTAATTAATACAAATCGAACCAGATCATTTAATTTATAAAACTCTTCTGTCCGGTTTGGTCCGGATCGGTTTATGGAGACCCCTAAATAAAGAAAATGAAGAAAAAAGAGTGTTTGGTAAGTGAAAAAGTGAAGGAAAATGAGTATAAAAAATGTAAGTATTATGCTCGAAAAAATAGTGGATCTAGAAGAGAAATTAAAGAAGAAAAAAACCAAACTAATGGCGTTGAAAATGATGGCCGAAAGTAACCAGAAAAAGAGAAAGTTAATAGAGATAACAAACGATTTTTCTCTATAAGGTAAAAGGGAAACACGAGTTAGCACTTTCAGTAAATGGGGAAGAGAAGAAGACAAGGAAAAAAATAAGGTAGCATCGGTTGACACGTAGAATCGACACTACACATAGGATTTTAAGTCGATTTAATGTGTTAATCGACGCTACACGTGACTTGACTTAAAATCTTACATGTAACGCTGGTTCTACATGTCAACCAACTTAAAAAATTATAGGAAAATAAAACAATAGCGTCGATTGACACGTAAAACTAATACTACACATTGAATTTTAAGTCGATTCTACGTGTCAACCAAAACTACACGTGGTTTAAGTTGGTTGGCATGTAGAATCGACTTAAAATCCTACGTGTAACATCAATTCTACGTTTCAATAAACTTAAAAAGTTACAGAAAAATAAAATAGTAGTGTCGGTTAACATTTAGAATTGAAACTACACGTATGATTTTAAGTCAATTTTATGTGTCAACTGACGTTATATGTGACTTAATTCAATTGACACATAGAACCGACGCTACGTCCTACGTGTAGAGTTGATTGACATGTAGGATCAATGCTATTTTTTAATTTTTTAAGTCGGTCTTTTAACGTATCGACTTAAAATTCAATATAAGTTAATTTTTTTCCCAAAAATCGACTTTAACTTAATTGCTCATTTTTGCGGTGATTAAATAAAATAAAATATTAACAAATTAAAAAACTATTATATATATAAATATATGCGATTAGTAAAAAGAAAATTAATTTGAAGAAAGGGGACAATAATGAAAGAAAAATAAGGTTAAGATTAAAGAGACAAAAGGGTATAGAGTGAAGGATACTATTCGGGGAATTGACTTTAGAGTGAAGGAAAATGGTTAGGTCTGTTCACATGCAATAACAGAAGCTGCGGGGGTCCAATAAGTTTTTCTTTGATTATTTATTATTATTATATCGCTAGAAATGGTCCAATAGTTTCAATATATATATATATATATATATATATATATATATATATATAGTGATGTATTTAAATACAAGTTATACGTTTGTGATTATTTTAGCTCATATAATATAATGTGATTGGTTATTAAAATAATTGAGACCATAGGAATTTAATGTTAACCAATACAATGATGACACTTCATTATATATTCATATATAAGAGAGAAGTAGAGAGCCACATCCCACACGGATACAATGCTGATACCTTCAAATTACATGTTATTTTAAGAGTATGTATTAGTATTGTATGTATTAGTATTGTACATAATAAAAAACAAACAATTATACAATAATCTTTAATTTGTAAGCTACTTTGTTCACACAATTTTAACAAATATTACTTAATTGTGTTTTGCTTATTAATAATACATATATTTACGTACTAAAAACATCACAAGAAATTTAGACTCCTAAGCTTAATTTTCAAGACTTCACTTTACGTCTTTAATGCCCCTCCATAGTGCGTTATGGGCTCCATAGTGCGTTATGTGTGATATGTTCAACCTTTCTAATTTAATTGAATGAGTTTTTTTTTCTCATAGTTTATTACGAAATCATTGCAAGGGGTGATTTTGCATTATTTCTCACTTATTTTTCATTCATTATTATTATTGTTATTATTTTCTTTTATGTGGGTGAGAAATGGATATGGGGAAAATTTTGCACCATATATTTTTATAGTTAAAGAGGCCAATTATGACATGTGATATTATTTTATCTATTTTTTTTATATTTTATTAAATTGTGGTATGGTCTTGGAAAAGGACAATTATATATGAATTTATGAATTTTATAATTAAATGTGATACCATCTTATTGCATTTTCATGAATATTCGTTAAGAAAGTTGTCTAACCTAAATTTGCACTAGTACGTGAAACATGGCAATATATATAGTGGTTAATCGGAATGATACTATATAGCCAAATAATTTATAGGGTTATAGGAATATTAGGGTTGCTGTTGCTCATAGGAGTGCCTAACCTTTTAGTGGATGCCATATGTTTGATATATATTTTCTGCCATAACTTCAAAGAAGAAAAATTAAATCACAAATAATACTCATTTTACTTGATTGATTGTTAAACTTTGACAAAGTTTAACTGTTGAACTGGCATGAGTAGTACTGTATTAATTGTGGATATTTATTTTAAGGTATTTTTGATGACGATCTTGATTCATTATTTTTTTTAAATGATTTTTTAATTAAACATGTTTAATAATGATTTCTAATTCATAATTTTTTTCAATTTTACTAAATATTTTTTTAATAAAAATAAATTAAATCTTATGATTTTTATATATATGCATAAGCGATTGAGAAGCATGATTTAAAATATAAACCGATAAATATTTGTTAATTATTTAAGTTTTTGAAGAAAAAAAAATGAGATAACATAAAAAGTTACCAAACATTTTTAGGTTATTTTTTAATCATAAATTATAAATTATAATCAAACACATAGTTGTTTATTTTTTATAAAATAATTAATTATTTAATAAAAAATCATAAAGCATACAATAAATAATTATCACAATGCCCTTAGTTACTACTTATTACAGCTCCTAATTTCTTTCCTGATTAAAAAAAAAGTTACAGATCGACCCTGATCAAGACACTGATCACCCCTGCGTATGGCAGGTACTAGATTTGAACTTTGGATGAACACTGTAAAAATAATAAGAAAATATACTATTAACTATTTCTCGGTTATAATCAAATAAACATGTTATAAGTATTTTTATAGTATAATTATATTTAAATTATTAAATTTATAATAAATTTTTGAGTGACAAATATTTAAAATTTAAAATTATCACAGTTTTATTTTATATAAATTTACCGGTAGTTTTATAACAAGAAACATGATTTATCCCCCTAGCCCTAAGAGAATTGGTGCACCAGCTAGCTGAAAACTTGGAGAGGAGCTAGCCTTTTGTGAAATGACGCCGTTAATATACATCACATAATATCACAAATAAAGTAAATTGAAACGATTTTTATTTTTAAAAAAATGCATAACTAATTTATTTATATTATTTTAAATTTTAAATTATATATTATAATTTTTTAAACTTTCTATTTATAATTACATATGAAAAAGTATGATACAAACATCGTTACTTAACATCGAAATTAAATAAATCCTAAACGAAACTCCACAATAACACTCGAGCTAATCCCATGTGGGTAAGTAAGAGGATATGGTTGATGACCACATGATGTTACATTTTAACCAATGAAATGTAATATCAAAAATAAAAAATAAAAAATTTATTTACAAAAAATATATATAGGATAAAATAATAATATTTATTAACTTTTAATGTAATAATATAATATTTAACTAAGAACTGGGTTAAAATATTATCACATATATCATTAAAAAAATAATATTAATTTATTTTAAAAAAAAATATTACACTATTTTCAAATATTTTACATTCACACATAAATTTGATATAATTTTTTTAATTATTTGAAGGAAAAAAAAAAGATCTTGCCCCCGATATGAATTGGAAAGGACAAAGACAAACATAACTGTTTTGAAAATAGACGCGTGTCCACTCGATTTATTGCTGTAGTGGACTTTAATGTTTTGAGAAGGAAAATGATTTTTTATCGTCTTTATCACTTACTAATTATTATACATAATATTTTTTTTATTATATTAATTTCACATCATATATATTCAAACAGTTCGTAACTTTATCGGTGTTATATAATAATACATTTAGATAATTTTTATTTTTTTTTCATAATTTAAATTTAATTTGATGTAATTTACATTTTTTATAAAAAATAAATTATAAAATAATAACTATAATATTAAAATTATAATAATAAAATAATTTAAATATATTAATTTTTAAAAAATATATTTAATTTATAACAAATAAATCGAAAAAATATTATGCGTAGTCATTGTGTGATAATAAATCTAAAAAGTAGCTTTTTAAACACATCAAAGCTTCACCACATAGTTACGTACGTTCCTTAATTTTGGGGGACCAGAAGGTCTGAAATTCCATGTGCATATTACCATTTTCTTTGTGAGGATTACTAGGTGATACAAATATAATTATAGTTATATTTACATTAATTATAATACCTATATATATTATAAATTTTAATTTTTACAAATATAACTATATGTTACGTTAAAATTAATATAATTATAATTTTATATTATATTAATATTACTCTTTTCTCTTATTCACTAGCATTTTATTTTTCACCCTTGGTACATTTTATTTGATTAGAATGTAATAGAATTATAATTGATTTTTTTTATTCTATGTTTGGTTGGGTGAAAAGTATTAATAGAATTGAATCAATTTTTAAAAGAAAAGAAATTATAATTCTATTTTCGTCTCAATTTTTTTTTAATTTTACCTTAATCTCAAATATAACTCTAAACCCTATACCTTAAGTCTTAAATATTAAATTATAAACCTCAAATTGTAAATCTTAAATCTCAAATCCTAAAAACCAAAATCTTATTTAGAAAAATAATAATTTTAACCCTAAACTTTAACCCACAAATATAATCATAAACCTTAAATCTCAAATACTACAACTCTAAACCTTACTTAGAAAAATAATAATTTTAACCATAAACTTTAATCCACAAATATAACACTAAATCCCAAATCTCAAATCTCAAATCTCAAACCTCAAAACTCTAAACCCTATTAAGAAAAATAATAATTTTAATAATATACTTATTTTTAAGTAATAATTATTTAAAAAAATAATGGTTTCAATAATTTATTTTATTGGACGAAAAAATGATAATTAAATGATATTATTTAAACTTAAATATAAGAGTATTAAGTTAATATACATTGTTTTCTATTTAATTCAAGTTGTAAATAAAATACCGTAATACTGATCCTTTATTTGATTCTAGTAATCAAATCAAACAAAACTATTTCATTTTCATTCTCATTCTTATTTCGCTTTCGATTTCATTTAGTAAATCAAATGTTATCTTAGAGTTTTCTTCTAGATGCTTATTGCAAGAAAAAAAAATAGTAATTACATTAATACCCTTCTCATTTAGGAAAATAATTTTGGGAAATTATCATACTTAAAACACCCAAAACTGTAAATAAATAAAAATAGCATGATCTCCCTTTAATTAGGGCTACTCATATCCCTTCATAATTCAAAGAATGGTTATTAGTTTAGCTGCCAGCTGGCCCGACAATACCTATAAATTCAAATATTTTGGTTGTTTCATTTTCATTAACCCTTTTGATTGTTTCAATTCCATGAACGTTTTTGACATTCTTTGATATAAATTCCATGAACCTTTTACTATTATATTTTTACATAAATCAATTAAGATATTGAATTAATAGTTAAATTTTTATTATAAAACTATTAAAATATTAAGTAAATAGTAAAATTTGTCATTCTTCGATATATTTTACAAAATATAAAAGATTAAATAACACATTTTATAATCTAAATGATTAATTGATACAAATCTCATAATATAAAAAACCTCTATGGTACCTCACACTTAATTATAATAAGACTAAATAACATGTATCAATACCTATAAAAACTAAAAAAGAAAATTAAAGAAATTAAACAACATAAATTAGAAGTAAAACCATCAAGGAAGTTAAAGAACAAAATAGATACTAAGAATATTACATTGTATAAATAATAATAAATAGTTATATAATTATAATGATTAATGAAAAAATAGCTAAATTATATAGAAAAAGAAAAACTTTAAAGAAACTATATCTAGGGTGAGAAAATTGTATGAATTAGAACAAAAGTTGAAAAGATATGAAAAATGTTAAATTATTATATAGTATGACAAAAGAATAGAAAAACATATTCAAGTGATAAAATTAAGAGATACATTATAATGTATTTTTGTAAAAAAAAATTACATTTTAAATATAACACATGAATCAAATTTATCGAAAATTTGATGAAGTATTGTTTTGTGTGGCTATGATCTACTCTATGTAAATAAAGATGAAATATTAATGAGATTTATAAAATTCATTTTATCTTATCTCATTTAATTTTTATTAAAATAAGATAATAATAAAAATAATACTAATTAAAATATCTCATTTGTTTTTAATGAACTTACATGAGATAATTAAAAATACAAAAAAATAATAAATAATAATTTATAACATAAGTTTAATAAAAATAATAATAGAATGTATTATTAAAGTTAGTTATATTATAGTTACAATTTAAATTAGATGAAGTAAATGAGATGAAAAGATTCAATTTAATTCTTTACCATAATAACTTGTATGTATTTTAAACATGGGAAATTCAGTAAAATTTAGAGAGTAGAAATGGAGAAATTACCCATTTTTGTCTGTAGAATAACAGAACATGAGAAATTGGTTTTTTAATAAATGGTTGCACGCTACACCCTATTTACATATATTAAAAAAAAAAGCTAACATCGAATGATATTTGAACCAATATATAATACAATTTGAAGCATGCAAATTTGCTTTCTTCTTGTTACCCCAAGAATATGCTACATTTGTTTATTAATGAATTAAGTGGGTTTTATTAGCTTATTCTCTTTAATTATTCAATCGTGGCTACTGAGATTGCAATTGTTCTATTACCAAATTATGGAGCCAACTGTCATAAAAAATCATACAGGGGCATTACAGACATTATGGATAGCACCATGCTGTAAGTTTGAACAAATTTCAAACCATGTAGAATTTAGTAGTGTAATATTCATTATAGTAGTTGTAGGATAAAGTGATGTATTAATGATTAATTAAATTTAAAATTAAGAATAATAAAATAATTGTATAACTACTTATAAATTATTTTTTTTTAACTTTGTTGTCAGAAGGTGATCTAGGAAGTAAAATGCAAACTGCAGCTATAAATACATAAGATAAGACATGGAGATCATTCTCAAGAAATCTTCAAAAGCCAATATAATTATTGTCGTCTTCTTTATTTTCCTCCTTTTCTTCTTCCTCTTAAACACCTCAAGTTTCTCAGTTCTCACCCTCTGTTTTTTTTTTCTGTAATACCATCTGTTCCAATTTTCCCCGAAAAAAATAAACAGAGAACTCCGTCAAATAAGCCAACACCATGGACAAATTTCAAGAAAACAACGTTCCTTTTTCATACAAAGATGGTCTTAATATCCGAAAATCACTATCAAACTTAATATTAGAAGGAGGAACAAACACCTTGGATTCGATTTTCTCTCAGTGTCAACCATCTTGTTCCACTGCTAACTACCCTGTTTTTGAGCCACTAGGCTCCTCTGTTTATCACACACAAAGAGACCTTCTTCAAAAATTTGGTGAAGAAACCAGAGCAAACGACACCTTTAATCATTATTTTCAAACGAACCCAATTCAAGAATCAATTCTTACAAGAAGTTATGATATTCAAGGCAAGAAAAAGCTTTACAGGGGAGTGAGACAGAGACACTGGGGCAAATGGGTCGCTGAGATAAGACTTCCTCAGAACAGAGTCAGAGTCTGGTTGGGTACTTATGAATCCCCTGAAGCTGCAGCATATGCTTATGATAGAGCAGCTTATAAGCTCCGAGGTGAATATGCGCGCTTGAATTTTCCAAATCTTAAGGACCCAAGTAAGTTAGGATTTGGAGAATGTAGAATGAATGCTTTGAAGAACTCTGTGGATGCAAAAATTCAAGCAATTTGTCAGAAAGTGAGAAGAGGCAGAGGAAAAAAGGAAACGAAAAAGGAAAAACCAAATCGTGATAACGAGAAAGTTGTCAAGGTTGAATCTTTATCATCTTCATCTTCATCATCTGTACCATTAGTTTTTGGGGATAATTCTGAAGATGGGTTATGGAAGAGTGAGAGTTCGCCTTCTGTTTCTACAGAGTACCCTTTGGGAGTAACGGAGGAATCTGAGTTTTTTGATGGGTGCTCGCTAGCAAGAATGCCTTCTTTTGATCCTGAATTGATCTGGGAAGTTCTTGCTAATTAGAGTTTTTTTTAATCATTATTAATCTTTCTGAAATTAGTGTAGGCATTGAGCTTAAAGCAAAATGTAATCTCTGTTGGGTTAAGCTAATTTAGATTGTTAAGTGTATATGGCAGTCTTTACTAATTAAAGCTGCTTTCAATCTCTATCTTGAGACTTTTATGTTTATGTCCTCCTGTGCCTTCGTTTTTTCATGAAGGTTAATATGCTAATTTGCTTTACTTCAGATTCAAAACATGTTTAATAATAATCAACCTTAACTTCTTCTTTTTCCTTCGGTCTCTGAATTGGTATTAATTTTCACGAAAAGCAATCATATCTTGTGTTTATATGTTATTTTTCGGACAAACATTAATCCAACTTTTAGTGTTACAAGCAAAAATAGCGAAATTACAAAATAAGGATAAAAATAATGCTTAAAATTTTATAATAAAAATAATACGTATTAAATAAATTTAAATTATTACGTTTAATATAAAATAATATGTTAAATTTTTGTAATAATAAAAATTAAATTTACACTGTTTAGTCCAAGAAAACACAGCCACATGATGTAGAGGAAAAAAATCGAGATCTTTAATCTTTTGCTCAACTTTTCCAAGTAGCTGTCTTTAAAACGAATTGATGTTTTTGTATGAAAATAATCTCTTCAATAAGATTTTTTTTCTTCGTTTTCTCATTCTGAATGGTGCCTGATTATGAAAGGAACATTTGTCAATCGTTTATATTGATAACTAGTCAATCAGGCCAATGTTACACCATCATTTAGCAAACCCAAATTATAGTTAAACACGTGACATGTTTTGGTTCAGTGTTGAATATAAAAGATTATAAATGTTTGACTCTTGAGTTCTACAAGAGTTGATAAGGCAGGTCTTGGCAGGTTGTGTATCTTTTGCAGGCCACGTAGCCACAGGCATCACATTTTTCATTTATGAACACAAAGGAACCCATAACGTTCATACCTATCGAAAGAGCAAATATCACTTCTTTTTTCCCAGAAAGAAAAAAGGCTTTCTAATAGCAGCATCACCACTGTAATAGGAGAAATGATTATATTTTATGTAAATTAAATTTAAGATTAATATTTTTTTAAAAAATAAATATTTAATAAGAAATAAAAAGAAAATAATCTGATAATTATAGAAAATACTCATAATGAATAATTCCTCTTACCATTGATTTTGTGATAGAGAAAGTTAAAAGGATTATGTATTATGAGTAGTTTATGTAATAAATTATAATATAATTTATATAATAAATAATTATTGATTAAAATGATAATTTATGTTTTTTAATAATTAATTATAATAATATTACAACTTAAATACATTTTTTAATACAATTTTACTATTAACAATAATGAATAAGGCACTTGAAAAAAAAAATTGAAGGCACCGTAATTACTTGCCATAAAGTTTGTTATCAATTAGATGTGGTCCTTTACTTCCTAAGCAACTTAGCGAAAGTGATGGCACTCCAGATAAGCTGAGAAACATCACGCTTGAAGCAGTTTCGTGTCATTTCATCCCTATCATAACCTCTACTGGAATTATCGGTTGATGAAGAGGAGCAGCTAAAATACTTTTTTACTTTAAAACAAATGGTTTTTCTTTTCGAAAAATTAGATTGCTTAAAATAAAACTCCTAATATTTATAATAAAAAATAATATAATATTTAATTAAATTTATCAAAATGATTATAATTTAACTAAATAGTAACTAACTAGATAATGTTTTTATATGAAACGATTAATTAGATATTTTTCATATAGTAAAAATATATAAAATAAACAAGTATTATTTTGTAGTTACAAATTTATAAAAATAAAGTGTTTACTTTTATTTTTAGTTAGGATACAAATGAATTGTTTAATATTTGTATCAGATTTAGCATGATAATCAACAAAAAGAACGAATAAAAGCTTACAAAACTGAAGAACTTCAATATGGCAGATTTCTAGAGTTAACTAGTACTCTTTCATCGACTGCTAGTTGATTAAAAAGACACTAAATTTAATAAGATGATGTTAGCTTTACATGTCAGTTATCTAATTGTATTAACGGAACGAGACCAAATAAAAAGTAATTTAACAGGATCTAATTTATCACCAGAAGACCTGTGAGAACTGGATCTTTGTTGCATACATTGATTGGGTTGTTACTACCAGTTAATAAGGTTCTTTGAGTTTTGAAGTTTTGCGCGGTAGGAACTTTCAATATCCTCCTGAAACGTCCACAAAATGCATAGTCAGTCCTATATATTCAAAAACTTTAAGCTCCAAATGACAGACATGCACTTGCCAAACTCCACTTTCAGGAGGCAACAATGCAAAAATAAATGAAGACTAATTATTTTTGCAAAGAATTAGCAATAATTTATCGCTGACTCTAACTGCTAATCCAGCCAAAAGGGAGTTTCTATTGAACCACTTCTAAGAACAATCACTTCATACGCAAATAAAAGGAGATTATAACCTTGCAAGATCTGAGCAGTGGCTCCAAGAATGAGGACCTGAAAAACCTAATTGACTTTCCAAGTGATGTTCTATCCCATTCTAGAATCAAGGAAAAAAAATTAACACACAATCAGTGATAGGAAAAATAAAAATACACCTAAGATAAAAGACAAGTGTTAGCACTTAATATTTCAGGCTGAACGGAGTAGCATAAGTGCCCCCATCATCAAACATGAAGAATAATGTTTTATGTTTTGCCATGACTCACCATCATCAATCTCTGCTCTCATCCCTCCTGAGTTTAGTTCTTTTATAAGCTGCAATTAAGGAATAACTTATGTAAATTGTATGAAAGAGGTAGGGAGAACATAGATTGCATGATTTAATATTTAACTATTTCTGATTCTTATTGTTATTTGTTTGGCCCAAACCCAAAACAAATATTTGGCCCAAACCCATATTAAAACCCTTGCCTTTAACTAATATATATTGTTTCTCCTGCTGTGTGAGAGATATAGAATAGCCGCCAAAAAAAATAAAAGGAAGACTAAGAGCAGCTGCTGAAAAAAGAGAGCAGAGAGTTTCTTTTGTTTTGTGTGCAGCCACCAGAGAAAGAAAAGAAGCAGAAAAATAGAAGAAAACTAGCAGCGTGAGAAGTAAGGGAAAATCAACCCTAAAGATAAGCTGTCTATTTCTGCTACCATTGGTGGAGCGTCTCCTATTTGTACGATAATATTAGATTTAATAGCAAGTTTGTTAATTTATATTGCTATATATATTACCAATAAATTAGAGGGGATATTTTGTGGGTTGATTATGTATTTTGGTATAATTTTGTGAAGCTCTCTGGAAATTGGTGTTTGTATCTCCATTTTGATTATTAGTGGATTTTCCTCGGTGTGACGTCGTCAGTGGAATAGACTTTTCACATTAAAAAGTTGAACCACTTAAATCATTGTGTGCCATTTATTTTCTTAATGCTTATTACTTTTTCCGTTACCCATTATTATTAATTTGTACAACCAAAATTGGACCCGATATTCGCTTCCGCAAGTGCTAATTCGTAACAAATTGGTATCAGAGCTATTGGGTTATTCTGGTATTTATTGGAACTGATCAAGTTTGCTCTTTTGGATTTATTTTGAGCTTCTGGTTATCTGATTTGTTTCATATTTTCTGGGTTGTGCTTCTGTTTATTTAATATTGGGTTTTCTGTCATGGCGGCAAAATATGAAATTGAGAAATTCAATGGGAGAAATGATTTCAGTCTTTGGCGTATGAAGATGCGGGCCGTATTAGTTAAAGAAGGGCTCGTTAAGACACTTGAAGGTAAGGATAAATTGCCAGAAAAATTGAATGATGAAAAAAAAGATGCATTAATGGAAAATGCTCTCAGTTCAATTCAGTTATCCTTGTCTGATGAGGTATTACGCGAAGTTGGTGATGAGGAATCTCCTGCTGGGTTATGGCTTAAATTGGAGAATTTGTATATGACCAAGTCTTTGACCAGTCGGTTATATTTGAAACAGCGTTTGTACACATTCAGAATGTCAGAAGGTACACCTTTGCACGATAATCTTGATGAATTTACTAAAATTATTCGTGATTTGAAAAATGGTGGTGTTAAGATTGATGATGAGGA
Organism: Hippophae tibetana; assembly: GCA_037013495.1. Classification (NCBI taxonomy): domain Eukaryota; kingdom Viridiplantae; phylum Streptophyta; class Magnoliopsida; order Rosales; family Elaeagnaceae; genus Hippophae; species Hippophae tibetana. The sequence goes on from CM072812.1 coordinate 12,166,027, forward strand.
CCAGGCCTTAGTTCTATTATGTTCTTTACCTCATTCATTTGAACATTTTGTTGATACTATGCTATATGGGCGAGACACTATTTCTTTGGAAGATGTCAAAGCAGCTTTGAATTCCAGAGAGTTGAAGAAAAAGGTATCTACAAGCAACAATGATAATAGCAGTGGTTTATTTGTTAGAGGTAGAAATCAAGAAAAAGGCACAAGCAGTAATAGAGGCAAGTCTAGATCCAAATCTAGAAAAAGAAAAGATAAATGCAATTATTGCCGTCAGGAAGGGCACTGGAAAGTAAATTGTCCTAAGCTCAAAGGTAAAGGAAAATCTGTCGCAACGTCTTCTGGTACTACTGATGTTGCTGGTGTTGCAGATAGTTCTGGTTCCGATGGTGAAAATGTTCTATAAGTATCTGTTGGTTCTCCTGAAGATGTTTGGATTCTTGATTCGGGTTGCACTTACCATATGTGCCCCAGTAGAGATTGGTTTGCTTCTTATCAGTCTATTGATGGAGGTGTTGTCTTAATGGGAAACAATATGTCCTACAAGGTTGTTGGTATTGGTACTGTCCGAATTAAGATGCATGATAGTATTGTTAGAACTTTGAAAGATGTTCGTCATGTTCCAGATTTGAAAAAGAATTTGATATCTTTGGGTACTCTTGATTCACAAGGTTACAAGTATGTAGCTGAAGGTAGAGTCTTAAAAGTTAGTAAGGGTGCTCTCGTTGTTATTAAAGGACAATTGTCGCGTGGTCTCTATATGCTTCAGGGTAGCACTGTTATTGGCAGTGTATCAGTTTCATCCTCGTCAGATCAAGATTCAGACACTACTCGATTATGGCATATGCGGCTTGGGCATATGAGTGAGGCAGGGATGTCTATTTTGAGCAAACGGGATTTGCTTTGTGGTCAGAAAACTGGGAAGCTTGATTTCTGTGAGCACTGTGTTTATGGAAAGCATCACAGGGTTAAGTTCAGTACAGCCATCCATAAAACGAAAGGTACTGTTGATTATATTCATTCAGATCTTTGGGGTCCTTCTCGTGTTGTGTCTAAAGGTGGTGCCCGGTATATGTTAACTTTTATTGATGACTTTTCTCGTCATGTTTGGGTGTATTTTCTGAAGAAGAAGAATGATGCGTTCTCAAAATTTGTAAAATTCAAGGCTTGTATAGAAAATCAAACAGGTAAAAAAATCAAGCATTTGAGGACTGATAATGGTTTGAAATTTTATGATAGTCAGTTTAATGAGTTCTGTGAAAGAAATGGCATAGTGAGACACCGCACTGTGCGTCATACACCACAACAAAATGGAGTAGCAGAACGTATGAATAGGACTCTCTTAGAAAGAGCTCGTTGTATGCTCTTTCAAGCTGACTTGGATAAATCGTTTTGGGCTGAAGCTTGTAACCATGCCTGCTATTTGGTGAATCGGTCTCCATCAACTGCAATTGAGTTGAAGACTCCGTTTGAGGTATTCTTTGGTACTCCTGCTAATTATTCTGATTTGAAAGTTTTTGGTTGTCCTGCTTATGCTCATGTTAATGATGGTAAACTTGAGCCTAGGGCATTGAAATGCATATTTTTGGGTTATCCTTCTGGGGTAAAGGGTTATAGATTATGGTGTGTTGAACCCAAGTCACCTAAATTTTTGATTAGCAGAGATGTTAAGTTTGATGAGTTTTCCATGTTGCAAAAGGAAAAAGAGTCTATTGTTGCAGATAAAGACCATGGTGTTAGTGAGCAGGTGGAGCTTGAGAGTGTAGCTCATAGTCAAGTGCAAGAGGGCACTTCAGATCAGCCATCTGTGGATGAGATAGATGATTCTACTCATGATGTAGCAGAAGAGCAACATGAGCAACCATATAGTATCGCTAAGGGTAAAGGAATAAGAGAGATTCGACGCCCTCAGAGGTACGCTGATGCAGACTTAGTTTCTTTTGCATTGTCTGTGGCAGAGTCTATTGAGGTGTATGAACCTTCTAGTTATCATGAAGCTGTCACTTGTGATGAGTCTGCTCAGTGGCTGGTTGCTATGAATGAAGAGATTGAATCACTTCATAAGAATCATACTTGGGAATTGGTGAAACCGCCTAAGGGTCAGAAGATTGTTGGAAACAAATGGGTCTTCAAAAAAAAAAAAAAAAAGGTATACCTGAGGTTGAATCAGCTAGGTTCAAGGCACGTGTTGTTGCAAAGGACTATTGTCAGAAGAAAGGTATTGACTTCAATGAAGTATTTTCACCTGTTGTGAAACATAGCTCTATTCGTGTGTTGTTTGCTATGGTTGCATTGTTTGACATGGAATTAGAACAACTTGATGTCAAGACAGCATTCTTACATGGTGAGCTTGAGGAACAAATATATATGCATCAACCAGAGGGGTTTGTTATTCCAGGTAAGGAAGATCATGTTTGTTTATTGAAAAAGTCTTTATATGGGCTGAAACAATCTCCAAGGCAGTGGTATAAGCGGTTTGATTCTTTTATGATTGATCATGGTTACTCTAGGAGTGATTATGATAGTTGTGTTTATCATAAAAGATTTCATGATGGTTCATCCATTTATTTGTTGCTTTATGTTGATGACATGCTTATTGCTTCTAAGAATAAGTCTAAGATTCAGAAATTAAAGTCTAAACTTAATGGTGAATTTGAGATGAAAGATTTGGGTGCAGCGAAGAAAATTTTGGGCATGGAAATTTAAAGGGATAGACAAGCGGGCAAGCTTTATTTGACTCAGAAAAGTTATATTGAAAAAGTTCTTGAACACTTTGGCATGAAAGATTCTAAACCTGTGAGTACGCCGTTAGCTGCGCATTTCAAGCTTTCTTTGGATTTGTCACCACAGTCAGAAGAAGAAGAGCGGTACATGTCTCAAGTTCCATATGCTAATGCCGTTGGCAGTTTGATGTACGCTATGGTTTGTACTCGTCAAGACATTTCACATGCAGTTAGTGTTGTCAGCAGATATATGGGTAATCCTGGTAAGGGTCATTGGCAAGCAGTGAAATGGATACTTCGGTATTTGAGAGATACATCTAATTTTGGTTTGGTATATGATGGGAGTTCTAATACTGGTTGCAGTGTTATTGGTTATGTGGACTCCGATTATACTGGTGATTTGGATAGAAGAAGATCTCTGACAGGTTATGTCTTCACTCTTTCTCATTGTGCCATTAGTTAGAAGGCTACTTTACAGTCTACAGTTGCTTTGTCTACGATAGAGGCAGAATATATGGCAGCAGCAGAAGCAGTGAAAGAAGCCATCTGGCTTAGAGGTTTGGTTTGTGATTTGGGTTTACAGCAGGATACTTCTATTGTATTTTGTGATAGTAAGAGTGCGATACACTTGACTAAGAATACTATGTATCATGAAAGAACCAAACACATTGATGTCAGATATCACTTCGTTCGTGACATTGTCTCTCAGGGTGCTATTGTTATCAATAAGATAGTCACTACAGAGAATCCAGCCGATATGTTAACCAAACCAGTTCCATTTAACAAGTTCAAGCATTGTTTGGACTTGATTGGTATTTGCAAAAGATGATCACCTTTCGGGGTTTTAGACGACGGCTATTTGGTAATCCAAGAAATTTCATTTGAAGAATTTGTTTTCTGTTTTGAGCCGAGGTGGAGATTTGTTATTTGTTTGGCCCAAACCCAAAACAAATATTTGGCCCAAACTCATATTAAAACCCTTGCCTTTAACTAATATATATTGTTTCTCCTGCTGTGTGAGAGATATAGAATAGCCGCCGAAAAAAATAAAAGGAAGACTAAGAGCAGCTGCTGAAAAAAGAGAGCAGAGAGTTTCTTTTGTTTTGTGTGCAACCACCAGAGAAAGAAAAGAAGCAGAAAAATAGAAGAAAACTAGCAGCGTGAGAAGGGAAAATCAACCCTAAAGATAAGCTGTCTATTTCTGCTACCATTGGTAGAGCGTCTCCTATTTGTACGGTAATATTAGATTTAATAGCAAGTTTGTTAATTTATATTGCTATATATATTACAAGTAAATTAGAGGGGATATTTTGTGGGTTGATTATGTATTTTGGTATAATTTTGTGAAGCTCTCTGGAAATTGGTGTTTGTATCTCCATTTTGATTATTAGTGGATTTTCCTCGGTGTGCCGTCGTCAGTGGAGTAGACTTTTCACATTGAAAAGTTGAACCACTTAAATCATTGTGTGCCATTTATTTTCTTAATGCTTATTACTTTTGCCGTTACCCATTATTATTAATTTGTACAACCAAAATTGGACCCGATATTCGCTTCCGCAAGTGCTAATTCGTAACACTTATCACATGCCATTTTAAGTAAAAAAACATTTTCCTTAGCGCATTTCCCCACCTATAAAATCTCATATGCGATTAGCATTCACAACCAAACTTCAGAGGAAGGTCCAATTCATAGAAGTTGACCTAAAAACTGCTTCTTAATGTATATTTCTTTACATTCTTGCACCCCTGTTTTAATATATTGTGAAGAGGATAATTTCTAGTTTCAAAATATCAACTATTGTAACTCTCACTATTTTGTCAAGTTTACAATATTCATTCCCCTTGTTCATGGTATCTTTTGAAGATGTCAACCTAATAAATCTGTCTCATACTTTTCTGCTTGTGGCTCAGTGTTCGACCCATTCCCAACAAACTAATGTTGTCCATATTGCTCGTAATACCAGTGAATGCAAGATTTTTATTGACTACTTCTTGTTCCCTAAAATCTATACCCCAATCTAAGATCAACCTCCTAAATGTTTTAAGAACAGTATCAAGCATCCGTCCTTTTTATCGGAAAAACTGCAGGAACAGAATAAGCATGCGAAGAAAAGGAGCAATTCTTTATGTCACAAGTTGTGGTACAACCACAACTGATATAATAGACAATTATTAAGTAAAACAGTAGGATCCACTTCTTTTCATCATATAATCAACAGCTACATTAGTTGTAATAATACCACAACTTGTGATAAATACTTTTTGAAAGAAAATAATCTGTTTACTATGCTTTTTTCCCCTCCTATTTGAGGATATGGGGATGGGGAAAGGACCGAGACAGTACATGACATGTATAGTGTAGTGTACCTTTGAAAGAGATGGTACAGCAGTGGGATCAAATTCATCACAGTGATTTGGATCAATAGGGATACAAACACGACCTAGAAAAAGAACAAGGCAGCAATAAGATCCAAGTAACCAGAATACACAGGGAGTTACAAATGTAGTATGTCTCAAGGACATGCCTGTATTTGGATGCACACAGAAGGGTGCCTTCAGCAAATGATTCATTTTCTTTGAAACCTAATAAAGAAAGAAGCTCTCCATAAGAAATTCACGTAGAAATATCCGAGAAAAAAGAGATGCTCTTGCCTACTGAGAGTTTGGGCTCTTTAATCTATACGATTCAATGAACCTTACAAGACAAGGAGATAGAAGAGAGGGTGGTGGCCATACCTCCATATCAAGCCTAGGGTAGGTGAAAGAGAAGACAATCTCTTCAATACACCTACGAAGTTCCTGAATCAATAAAAAACAACCTCTCACAAATTGATCTTCTAAATGTTATTGATGCAAAAAAGGAAAGAAAAAAGAGAGAAGAGAAACAAGAGAGGTAGACTGCAGAATATGAATATAATGGTTTAGACGAGAATATTATAGGCAAAGAAATAGAAATCTTAATATTCAATATTTAATATCATACTAAGTATAGTTTACTCTCTACAACATACTAAATACAATTACATGATCTCCATCTAGATGACACTCAGACGATTTGATAAAATATTTTCGTTCTAATATTATTTAAGATATGATACCCTACTGTTTTAACATTCCTAATAAAGTATCAACCCTAAATAAATAACATCCCAAACAAATATAGAAGTAAAATACTAATGATAAAGCTTTCTACCCTGCAAAAACATAAAATCATCCCTTGACAAACTAAAACTAAAACAGTTTAACAAGGATGTTCTTTGGCTTTAAGCATTCACTAACAGAGTAATTTGAATCTCTGCATACGAATAAATGTGTACAAAACAAATCGTTGACTATCCACAACAGATGTGCTCAATAGAAATCACCCACCAATTCTAGTGGATAAAGCATACTTAAGGGCTCCCTTTTTAATACCTTGTATTTTCCAGATTGCAACATACGCTTGAGCTGGTTCCATCGAATGACATTGACATCTTCTTTAGAAGTAGAAGATTTTCTATTCTCCTGCCACTTTCCTTGGAGTTCAGAGCTAAGAGCTGCAAATTGAACTTATTATACAAGGATGATTATTGCAATTGGTAAAAGAAAATCCTTCTTATGTAAATTAGTAAAAGAACTTAGTAAAGTGCATACATTCATCAGGAATCATCTCCAATATCTTTTGATATCTCTGCTCAGTCAAAAACAAATTTTGCCTAGAAAGCAAATTCATCTCAAAAAAGTTCTTGAGCACCTCTGTATATGCTCTCCTACAGTTATAAATTATCTTAGTAAAAAATGAGCATAAAAACTAGAGCTATTATGATGACCCCAAAAAATGACCTATTAATACTTACGCAAGGAATGGATGAAGTACAGGACCAATTAAAGAAACCTTCCTATTGCTGTTCTCATTTCCCTGTAAACCGTATCAGCCAATTACTCCAGCGAAAAAAATACCATAAAGATACGTGGAAACCGAACATCACAGCCACTTTAATACCTTGTAAACACGGAAATAATCAGCAATGGATGTCCTTTGCTCATTAGTCAAACTGCAAAAAATGAACATACATGTGGAGCCTTCCACTCTGCAATAAACATAACAAACCAGGAAAAACTGCATGTATTTTGTACCATTCAATGCAATACCTTCTTGCTTTACCATCACAAACCCAGCAATGAACGCCACGTCTCCCACTATAAACCCAGAGAATATGATTGAAACCAAAGTCGTCTGTAACAAAGTTTTTAAAAAGTGTTAATAAGCTCTCAACATTTTCCTACCAAAAATTTCATTTACCTCTGAGGGCCGCATCAATGACTTTGATAGCAATAGTCATTAGTGGCCAACAATCCAAGCAAATATCAGCCCCTGTGCAGCAGTATCTAACATCATCATAGTCTGACATATCCTGTGCAGAAAAGAAAGGGATTTGATAATGTCAAACAATAAACAGTCACAGAAAAAGAAAAGGCATATTTCCTTAAATTAGTACAAAAATTTAATGCTTACAATATCAAAAACTAGCTCCCTCTCCACAGGGATGAAAACATTGTCACCAGTTTGTGCATATGCATGTCTTTTTGAGGGCTGCAGCACATAAAAGAGGAGTTAGAATGCTGAAAGGCCATACAGAGGCAAGGAAAAACAAGAATGATGATCAACACCAACTCATGGATATAACTCCTGCTTATTATCAATTGTATAACAAGATCAACAATCACATTGCACTTACTTACACTAAACATAAAAAAAGATTATTCCCTTTAGCTCTAAACATAATATCATATTAAAAGTTTTCAAGCTGATGATAAATGAAATTCTTACCTCAACACTATAGACTGCACCAATATCTATTTTAACTGGACATTCTTCGTTGATGTACTTCTCAAGTTCAGATGCACCATTGAAGGACTGGTATCTCGTTAAAATTTTATTTTGTAATGTGAAGGAAAATTCTCTTCGGCCAAAGTAAGACTGATCGCACCCAGGATGCCTCCCATCTATACATTAGCAATAAAAGTATCAAAACCAAAACATACAAATTTCAGCTAGTGGGTATAATAAACAGGAGACGCATGCATGACTCCAAAACTCAACAGCAAACTAACTAATAGGATCTTACATAAACCCCAAAGTCCCTCTCACTATTAAGAATCAAATCGAACCACCAAGATAACCAGATCAATACACTGAAAAATCAAATTTAGTCACTAAAAAGGGAAAAGCACGTTAATCGGTATTCAAGACTCACCGTTTCCATAGGACATCCATTTGTAAATCTCAGTAAGTGGAAATAGCTTACCTGCCACGCGCAAAAAAGAAAAGGATAACCATTTTTGAGAGATATTAACAGATGGTTTCCATTAAAATTTCATTGAGTACATAATTCGCCAAATAATTCAGGCATAAAAGAGATATGAACCACAGGTAAAGCAAAGGCTGGCATACGGTAGTAGACTTTCAGATAATTAACATTGAATTCCTCGGGAACTTCATTTGCTTCATTTTGATCATCTATCTCCATTCCAATTCTTCCATTCTCAACCTCCTCCCCGTTCATGATATCAAAACACTATTCTACTCAATCCACACTGTATCTGTTTCAATTTCACGGAAATTAACAAATGGAAAAATGAAACGGGATTAACAGTACAAAAACGAAAGATTGACTCGATTAGGAAGTCTAATATTCAGTATTCACACAAATATGCAAATATTTCAAGCACGAAATTCAGTAAACTTAACCCGAAGAGTGCTTACCTTTGCTTTATCGTTCTTTTTTTTTTCCTCCTTTGTACTTTGTCACTGATTTGGGAAAAATGGAATCCAGCGGTTCCAGGGAGAGTTTTAGAGACTGAGAGGACTGAAATATGAGATCGAGGGTTCGCAAGGGCGGGAAAGTAGAAGATTGGCGCGAAGCAAAAGTGAGACAAAGGTAAGAAATGTAGGTTTTAATTTGTGGATTTCGACTTAAAGCCCGTTATTTAATGGGCCCAAATAACTTGGAACTACACACGTATTATGATTTTTTTTAACTAGAATAAAAATATTTCATTAATATTTAAACAAATACACTTAAAAAGTATAGGAAAGACACTAATTATGCATAATAATATAATACATAAGCAATCTAAATTGGTAACATTACAATCCTAATATAGGAGAATAAAATATAATACAATACATAACAACCTTGCTAAATAATTGAAATAAATTTTTTTTAACGTAATATAATGTAGCAAACAACCAAAAAGATATACATGTAACATAAGACTCAAACTAAACACCAAGCAATAAGGTAAAGAAAAAAAATGTCCTAAAATGCTTGAGCAACTCTCACACAATCATCACATAATGACATCAAACAAAATGCAACATCAAAATGATGTGTGGCAGTGTTATCCATGTATGTATAGTTTTTGACACTAAGAATGCATCAAGCTACCAATGAAAATGTAAGAAAAGTGGTAATAGATAAATAAGAATTTAATTTTATATCAAACTAAAACGAATCAAAATATACAATTTAAATTTATAATAAAAAATAAAGAAATATCGAGTTATGTGTTACACAGTTTTTTTAAGATAAGTTTTTCTCATCATATAATTGTTTAACAATAAAAGAAAAATACATCTCAAGATAAATTGATCAAGTAATAATAGTTGAACCCCATCAAATATTACTTCAATAAACTATTTTATACCTATACTCTATCACACTAAAATATAAGGGTAGAATACGGGTGTAATCCCATCAACTAATGATATAATTAATTCGAACCATTCTAAATCCGAATATATTGGATTTTTTCAGATTGGATTGGGATTTATTGATATTGAAATTTATTTATGAATTATTATCATATATAAAACACGACATACATAAATTTATATTTTTATAAAAAATATTATTATTTATAGTTACAACTAAAAAAATATTATTATAATAATTTATATTTATTTTTAAAGTTAAAATAATAATATAATATAATTATTATATGCATAATACTTACATATAACATAATATAAAAATAAAATATTTATTTATTGTAATTTAATAGTAATTCAATTTAGATCAGATATACCAGATTATAAAATCTATCAATCATTATCCGATGGATCGAATCAGATGAGATTTCTTAATTTAAACGGATCGATCAGATTATTTACTCACCCTTGAGGTAAAATATGTGAAAAGAAAATTTACTTTTGAATCAAATTCTATATATAAATTATAACTGTTATTTTCTTCCTACCATATATGACTTCTAAGAGCTATAAAAATAGAGAGTCAATATCTCATCTATGACTTTTCTCTTCGGTACGATGGTTGGTATAAATCCATAAAAGATGAATTTGAAGCACTACTTAAAAATGAAACATAACGTTGGTGTCAAAAGGTTATTAGTAGTAGGTGAATCTACGGAGTTAAATGCTTACTATTGGTCTTCTTGAAAAACTTAAGTCTCGAATTGATGCAAAAAGGTATGTTCAAGTGTTTGGTTTTGATTTTTTCGAAACTTTTAATCCAACTATAAAATTCCCTACTATCAAAATTATATTTACTATAGCTCTCAGTTTTGGTTAGGATTTAAGTCAAATAAACATTATATTACCTTCCTCAATAAAATTTTATAGGAAGAAGTTTTTATGGATCAACCTAATGGTTTTAAAGACAGTAAACATCCTGATTATGTTTGTAAACTTAAGAGGTCATTTATAGTCTTAAATAGGCCCCTTAAGCCTGATTTTAACATATTAAAATTAGCTTTGATTAAGCTTGGTTTTCACATCTTTAAAACTTATGCTTATTTCTTTGTTAAAATGATATCTCAATTTATTGTCTATATATCCGTTTACGTAGATGATATCATTATCACACATTAAGATGCAATTAAGGTTAATGTTCCCATTCAATTGCTTCATACTAAATTTGTTTTAAAATATCTTAGTATGTTGAATTACTTTTTAGGCATCAATGTTGAAATGTTAAGTTCAAGCTCTCTTATTCAGCCAAAGGAATTACATTCTTGAGCTTCTTAACAAGGCTAATATGCTGGATGCAAACTTAGTTGTAACCCCTATGTGTTATACCACCTCTTTAGTAGCATATGAAGATGTTATTTTTGATCAACTGATCATGTATAGAAGTATCGTAGGAAGTTGCAATATGCCACATTAATTCATCTTGATATAGCCTTTGCTTTCAAAAAAGTTTGCCAATTTATGGTCAATCCATGCGTGCCTGGGTTGCCAATAAAAGGATCCTTAAGTACCTCAAAGTTATATTAGATCATTGTCTCAAGTTTAGGTCATTAATTCATCTGTTTATTAATTCCTTTGTTAATGTTGATTGAGTTTATAATTAAAATAATTGTAAGTCTACCCCTAACATTTGGATTTTCTTTGGTTTCAATCCTGTCATTTGCATCTTAAGAAACAATCATTAGTTACTTGATTTAGCACTGGAGTTGAATATAAAAATGTGACCAATATAGTTTCTGAAATTATTTGGGGGCTTCAATCACTACTCTAAATTGAGTTTTTCCCTCACTAAAACTCCTCTCATTTGGTGTGATAAACTTAGCTCCATTGCCCGTACAGCCAATCCAATTCTCCATGTGACAACAAAGCACATCAAATTAGATTTGTATGAGAGAAAGCTCTCAATGTTCAATTACATGTTCAATATGTGCCTACTTATGAATAAACAATTGATATTTTTACTAAATCTCTCTCTGACCCTCAGTTTATTACACTTCAACGCAAACTTAGTGGTCATTCCTTTCCCTTAGCTCGACATGATCAGCCAAGTATTGCTACTCGAGCTGATTAGTCAAGCATGTCAAGCACTTCTACTTAAGCTGTTAGCAAGTCTGCAACTCTACTCAAGCTGATCAGCCAAGCTTATCAAGTGGTTCTTCTCAAGATATTCAGTAAGCATACTTGCATTCTAGTTAATATTGTTGCCGCTTATGTAAGCACATATTAGTTGTAATATTGTGTATATTAATATGTTGTTATTACAGATGTAGATGATTGTAATTTTGAAGGAAAATTCTGTTATAATTGATCGAGACGGTGAGGGTATTTTTTACTTGTATCGAGGCTGTGTACCCTTTCAGCTTATATAAACAATGCTTGTGTGATTCAATAACCACTTAATGCAATACAATGTATACTCATTTATCTCTTCCATCTCCTTCTTTTTCATTGCTTTCTTTATTGTTCTTTGTTATTTTCCTGTTATTTTCTCAGTGACCAAACATCAGTTTCTAGTTTTTCTACAAGTGTTAGAATGTAAAGGAATACACAATTTCTGTAGAAAAGAAAACAGAGTAACCATTTAAATAAAACTGCAACAGAAACTAAAGAAGTTAGTTAACGAAGATAAAAAGTGCAGCACATTCAAATACTAAAGTTAGTACCCAAAAAAAATAAAAAATAAAAAGGAAAAAAAATAAAGCAAAGTTAAAACCCGTTTTTCTTCTATTAATAATAATAAAAAAACTTTATCTTAAGATGTAGGAAGATTTGTAGTAAACAAACAAGAATTTAATTTTATATAAAATTTAAACTTATCAAAATACAAGAGTAATATAAACTTTAAATTTATAATAAAAGATAAAAAAAAAATAAAGAAAGAGAGTTCGTATTACACGTTTTCTTTAAAATATTTTTTTTTTCTTATTTTTGATATATGAGAACAAAATAAAAAATACTATAACATGACTATGTAATAGTAGTTAAACACCATCAAATAATGTTTTGTACTTATATTCTATGAGATTGAAATCTAAGGGCTAGAATATGTGCAAGTGGAAAATTACTTTTTGATCAAATTGAGAAATTCTGCAAAGGAATTATTGGTGCTATTTTCTTCATGTCATCTATGGCTTTTCTCAAAGCTACGTAAATAAAGAGTCAATATTTTATTAATGTAGAGGCTGAATGTTTAGAAACAATAATTAGCGTTCAATGTGCAAATTGCAACAAGTCGTGAGCCATGATTATTTCAAAGAATCATGAATCCAATAAGTCACAACCAAATGAATTGATAAAATTGAATGATAAATGAAACATTTTCTCTCTCCTTCAACTAGGAGATCAAATCTTCTTCTTCTTTTGTTTTCTTTTTACCTTTCATCTTTTATTTTTTATTAACCTCAACATTATTATAATAATGTAAATATATGATTTCAAAAGGCCTACTAAATATATTTTAAATGTATCATACTCAAAATGATCTCATAAAATGACAAATTATTATGGGTATAAATATCTAATTTTTCAATTATATATTCTATATGAAAGAAAAATGAAAGAGTTTTTTTTTAAATAAATTAATTCAATTCAATTTTATTAATAGTTTTTTTTCTTTTTTCTTTCTATTTTCATTAGAAACCTACTCATAATACATAGGTGGATTAGGATTTAATTTTAAGGGAGTATCATATTAATAGTAAAATATATAACGGTTTGTTTATTGATTATTATTTATTTTTAATTAAAAAATATCTTATATATATTTTAAGTTAATATAAATATATTCAACATAATATATTAAGATGGATACAAATATCAAATTTTACAATTGAGAAAAAAGATTAAAAAGTTATTGAATAAAAGAGCTATATATCGGATAGAGATCTCTTTAAGGATAAACTAATTTTCAGATAAGAAACAAATATTTGGTAGTGAAAGTTACCAGAGAAGAAAAATGAAGAAGATGAGAAAAAAATAAGGACGAAGAGTATAATTAGTTTTTGTTTTGACACGTGGCATTCTTGTTAGGGAGTATTTGATAAATTTCAATTATTTTGATGCCAAGTAAAGTTACTAAGTGTTTTCGTATTTTATCATTTTCAAATCAATTTTTTTTACTTATAACGTGGGAAAAAGAGATTTTAACTTTAAGCTACGTATGGATTATTTTTCAATTTTTTTATTTGTTATAGTTTGAAATTATTTAATTTATTTTAATTAATTAAACATGCATTTTTTAATAATAAATGAAGTCTAATTTTAATGGTATTATGTTAATTAAACTATATTTTATTAAATTATGATACATACCTAATAATTATTAAACTAAAATATATATATATATATATTATGAAAATTATGGTTGTAAACCTACATTTTTCGAATAAGAATAATACAATTTAGTTTATATATAACACACTTATTTACATGATTTTTTTTAAAACATCTATTGTTTACGTTATGAAAAATATATGGCAGACAAAATATGTTTTTAAAAAAGAATATAAAAATCTCATAATTAAAACTTCTAACCATAAAAATAATATCATTATAAATACATCATACATTTTCATTATGTCATGTAATTAACATACTAATTCATATATAATCCACTTACTCACATTATTTTACTTTTAATTGTCTAAAAATATATATTTTGTTTACGTTATGAAAAAAAAATACGGCGAATAAAATATGTTTTTATATATTAAAAAAGGATTATATGATATGATGATCTCATATTAATCAAAATCATATACGATCAAGTTATTTGATTTTTTACATAAAGTAACAAAAATAAAATTAACTTGTATTAAATAATTATAATTTAATTTTGATAAAATATTTGTTTATTTTAATTGTTTAAAATTAAACAATTGTACAATTAACCTTAATTTGGTTGGTTTATAATCCTACTTATAATAATAGAAAACGATATCTATTCAACTAAATTAAAGAGTTATTTAACTAGTTGAATTTTAATATTATAATCTCACTCGATTGAATTGAATTCATGTCCTTATTTTGATTCGGACATATAATTTGGATGTCTAACTTTGTATTATTAAGATATAATAAGAAGAGTAATAAAAATAAAGTTAGAGGTACAATTTATATAACCCTATTTTCTTGAAAAAAATATTACTAAGAAAAATAACATATATAAATTAAAAATAAAATTTATGTAAGAAGAGTTCTTTCCTAAAATGAACAAATATTTATTTAGATACTAATATTACATTAAAAATTTTAATTTAATATTTTTTTTAATTTCATATGTACTGTTCTAACAAAAAATTTATGAAATTTGTTTGAAAAGTTTTAATCATGCGAAAAAGTTATAACATTAATATTTTATTCATGATATATCTTTATAATTTTACATATGACTTAAATATTTTGATTAAATTACTAATTATTCATCAAATTAATTAATTAAAAATATTTAAATAACAAAAACAAAATATTAAATATAATAAATTAAACTATTTCTTCATAGATGCAATTAAACCACAATAATATAACTTAAGGTGTCGGCTGGAATACAGAAGTGAATTATTCAGTATGATAATGTTTTCCACATAATTTTGACTTTTACAATTACGTCCATAGTCTAAGTACACATTAATTATATAGTTTTTGTTATAAATTATTATTATTTAAAATATTTATTAAACACTTACATCATGCTTTTTTAAATAACGATAAAGACATTAGTTGCTTTTACCTAATGTTAATTTTAAAAACTAATAAAAATATTTTAAAAATAATTTAATTGACGTGAAATAAATATATTAAAGATATATTTTTTGATTAATTTAAAATATTAATACTAAATATATTATAAAAATAAAAAAATTATGATACTATATATTCACATTTATATTTGATATTTAAACTCAAAATCAAATATACTTTTTTATGTTATATTTTGTATAGATTTTAAACATATGTTTGAGAAGGGAGTTATTTATTTAGTGTATAAAATATTAATAATTATAAATATAATATACTTATAATTTTTTATAATTTTTACTTTAAAAAACTAAATCAACCATAAAACTTTATAATTATATTATATTTATAATATATAATCAATATACCTTATATTTATAATTATTAATATTTTTTAGGAGATAATTTTTTGTTCGAGACATATATTTGATCATTTATATTTATTTATATCCACGAGACTGGTGTGTTTCCTTAACTACCACTGTACTGAGGTGGAAGTGTCTGTATTACTCCACGCTCAGACGCTCTTCCTCCTCCTCATTAACTATTGCTAATCTGATTGTTTGATCTTACTCAGAAAAAAATAAAAGCTCGTTTATAGCCGTTGGATAGTACATCAAGCTTACATATTCTCTCCTTCTTCCCTTTCTTATTCCCCTTAAAGAGCAAGCTCACTTCTTCAATCAAGTGGTGCAACCTCTCAAGTAATTCCGCTCAATTTTCTCAGATCTACGAGCTTCCAAATGAATATATAAATTGCATCTTCATATTTCTTCCTCTTTTTTTTTTTTTTTTGCTAATAATTATCAGTCGACAAATTTAAGATTTCCGTTAGAATTATCTTTCGAAAACGAATTAACATTCTGTTCAATCTGTAACGTGATTGAAAGCGCTTTTGTTAATTTTCCCTTACCTTAATTGTTGTCAATCTCAAGCCCTAACAATTTCGGACAAAAATGGTTCGATTTGTGGTATGGGTTTTCCTCCTTTTCTCCGCTATTGCATCATTTTTGAGCTGCATCTCAGCGGAAGTTATAACCTGCTCGGGAATAGTGCCGATGACGTACCGTAACGACAAAATTTCGATAACCGACTTTGGTGGAGTCGGCGATGGACGGACATTGAACACCGATGCATTTCGGGGGGCAATATATCGGATTCAACATCTGAGGAGGAGAGGAGGCACACTTCTTTACATACCTCCGGGGGTGTACTTAACTGAGAGCTTCAACCTCACTAGCCACATGACTCTCTATTTGGCCAAAGGAGCTGTTATCAGTGCTACTAAGGTACTCTCCCTCCTATACTCTCTTACATTCATATCAATTCGTAATTGTTGAATTTTATTATGCCACAAGTATAATTAGATATAATCAGTTCAACTGTACAAATACAATCACCAAGAATTCGTAATTGGTGATGATAGTGAATGCAATTCCAGTTTGCATTTCAATACCATTCCGGATGTTTGGTTTTGGTTGTACCAACTTTATTCGATGTTTTTCCTCCTGAGTCCATTGTTCTAAATAGAGCAATGATTTTTACTGCAAAGGTTGTGCAATGATTGCTAGCACAATTTTTAACTGATAATGCTAGACTACCGTCCGATTAAGTGTGTCAACTAGTGGATTAAGATATCTCTGAGAACCATGGCGTAGGATCAGCCCTAAAGAGGAAAAACAAGCAGATAAGAAATGGTGGGTCTTGTGAGAGATGGTTCCATGTGATTTAGATTTCCTGTATAGTGAATAAGTAAAGAATAAAGATAGTATAACACAGCTGGTTGTGGCCAGTCTTTTTCCTTCTTTTTTTCTACTCCATTTAATAATGGAGGATGTCATTATCTCAGTACTTTAAAATTTTCATATATTAAATAAAAGGTTGAGTGTCAAGTATGAAAATGTGTACGTAGATATGGAAACATGATATACAAATTTTTTGGCTAAATTATAGTTAAATTGTCAAAAATGTTATCAAAATATCAATTATTGATTTATTTTTCACTTTTCTTTTCTTTTTTTTAAACATTTATTTCAATTCAATTTTTTTCTCACTTTTATAGAAGATAATATATTCTCTTTTTTCTTATTTGTAATATGTTTGTTATACATATTAAATTAATAGGTAAAAAAGAAAGAGTAAATATATTATATATTACTATCTTTAGTCAACAATCTAGTGAAACATTAACCTTCCATCCAATCCAATTTTAAAATACAAAGTCAACATGCATATTTTATTTTTTACTTTTTTATATTAACGTTATAACATGTTTATTACGTTAAATGCTAAGTTCATTATATCCCCCCTAACTATGAATACTTTTAAAAAAAATAATCAATAAAATTTATTTTTATACTTTCGAGATTTATCTAGTTATAATACAATTAGATAATATATTTAATTATTTTAAACATTTTAATTATTTATTCTACAATATATAATATATATTTTATTATACAATAGTTTAATTATTTAATCAACTTATTTATTAATATAAATATTTTGAGTATTTAAAAATACATGTATTAAATAAAAATTATTTTAAGATATAAATAATTGATTGTTTTGATATTTTATAATTTTTTCCATATTTTTGATAGAGTTTTCATTATTTCTGTAATTTTTTTCCAAAGTTTCCATTAATAATAATGATAATTTTAATCTTTTTATAAAAATTTTATCTCGATATTTTCACCGACATCGATATTTAAAACCTTGATAAACGGCACTAATAGTCCCATTTTTCTTAAAAAAATGCACTTTAGTACGTAATTTTTGGATGAAATACTACTAGTTTTGTTATTATGAAAAATGAGTACACTTAGTCCAATAATTATTAAAAATAAGTATTTTAGATTCCATAATTATTCAAAAAATGCACTTTTAGTCCATCAAAAGAGCCAATTTTTAAGTGTCCATCTTTTATGAATAATGTGACTATAAATATCTAACCAATAAATTATAAGACTAAGGTACATTTTGCATATAACATGACTATTAGGACCTTTTATAAATAAAATGTTTTTTTCTATAGACATTTGAAAGGCGAGGAATGAGACTACTTTTATAAATTAGTCCTATCAAGGGATCAATTTTTACATTGAAGTGTCCAATTTTTATAAATAAGGGGACTAGAAGTATCCAACCCATAAATTACAAAAATAAAGTTCATTTTTGCAGGACTATTAGGACTTTTTATAAATAAAATGTTTTTTCTACAGACATTTGAAAGGACAGGAATGAGATCACTTCCAGCATTGTATAAAGACTTAGCTGCTGGGACCCACTGTTAAATATATTGTATAATGCACCTGTTCTAATTGTATTTTGTAATGTCATTATTGTCAACTTTCCTCAATGTGTGATCTCGTTATCGTATGAGTCCACGCTCCATACACTCCTTTAGATGATATCATCATATGTTAGGTCGTCCTGTTGCTTCTGGTGTCATGTAGTAATGCTAGTGGTAACTCATTACGGACCTCTATTTAAGCCGAGGCGCAGTTGCCTTGGTTCTTTAAATACACAAAAATGGTGCTAGCCTGCTACATATCACTAGGAACATGACTTTTATTCTGAGCCCAGTATCAATGATAATATACTGCATCTTTTTAATGTAGTATACTTCCATTTTTATTTGCTCGCGCATTTACAGTATCTTAGAAACATTTCCATTCTTAATTTTTTGTAGTTTTGGATATCTAAAACTCTTTCATTGAGGTTGTTGATATTGCAGGACACACAAAACTGGCCTCTAATTGCTCCTTTGCCATCTTATGGAAGAGGGAGGGAACTCCCTGGTGGAAGGTACATGAGCTTTATTCATGGAAATGGACTTCGTGATGTAATCATCACTGGTGAGTACTGATTTGATTTTTTTTTCTTGCTTCTTACCGACTTTCAAGGCATGTGTTGATTAACATCTTAAATGATTTGATATGTCAAAAAATTTCTCTCACACTAGTTGCTATGTAGCATAATAGTTTGCAACAAGACTATCCAAGTTGCAGTCTCTTATTATCGATTGAGGAAAGAGAGAGGGAGAGAGAGAGAAACTTATCCTTTATGCAATATGATTTTAAGACATACAATATCTGAATAACTAGCAATGGCTGCCATTATGGATGTTCACATTATAACATATTTGAAGGATTATTCTCCAGTTTGACTCCCTTTATTTTACAGGTGAGAATGGGACGATCGAGGGCAATGGAGATGTGTGGTGGAACATGTGGAGGAAACGAACTCTTAAATTTACCAGACCGAATCTCATTGAATTTATGAACTCTAGAAATATTATCATATCCAATGTGATCTTTCAGAATTCTCCCTTTTGGAACATCCACCCTGTTTATTGCAGGTAAGTTTTATATTGGTTTCAGTTTTGTTGTTTCATATTGGAAAAAGAACTCTCTGCTGTTTGCTCACATGGATTTTGAAGAAGCATATAATCTAGAAACCAAATTGTGACATTTGTATTTATATAGGGATCTTTCTTTCAAGTGTCTACATAATTTTGTTTCCTGCACTTTATTAAGGATTTTTATAAGCAAATATGTTGGCAACTGCTTTTTAGCCCTGGGATTTTAATTAGTTATAGTATCTGGTGGGTTTTTTAGTAAGAATGTTTTGTTTGGATTATCCATGGCATGTATCCCCCTCCCCCCAAGTTTTTGTGTTGGCATGAGTTTAACTGCACGGTAGAAAGTTGGCCTGAATATGGTTTCTTTATCAGTTCTAAACCAGGACGACTCTTTCTAACGCACATTTCTGAAAATTCAGGATGATTTTATTTTATTTTGGTCTTTTCTAATGTAAATTTTTTTCAGCACCGACCATCTTCTAGTACAAACTTTCAGCAGTCCCCTCTCTCCTCCCTCTCCCCCCTTCCTTTTCTATTTCCTTCTTCCTCTTTTGCTAAGTTGCGGTGGTCCCTTAAAACATTACAAAACAGTCCTACCTTGTCATCTTGTTTAAGCTTTTACATTTTATCTAATATTATTTTCTTCCCTGCAGCAATGTTGTAGTCCGATATGTCACAATACTGGCTCCACATGACTCTCCCAACACTGATGGAGTTGACCCTGGTATGTACGAGTTATGTTACATTGAATTTGAGATATGTCACTGCATCTTATGATAAGTGTCAGTGCCACACAACTGTTGTTGTAATTGTTCCATTCAGCAAGGACAAATTGTTGATAATGAAATCATGCACTATTTCATAAATTTTGTATAAAGTAACTGTTCCATCCTGAAGAGTGCTTTTAAAATTTTAACTGAATTATATTTCCTGATACTGAATCAATTTTATTGTGTTTTTTTGTTATAAAATAAGTAACTTAATAAACTCAAATAAATCAAATTACAAATGAATATATACAGTAAATTACAATGGAATATACATAAACAAAATAAAGAAATGATCGAGCATGTATTACACGATGTCATTAAGATAATTTTTTCACTCATAAGTTCTAAAAAATTATTTCTAAAGTAAAACGATTAATTAGCGGCAAACTTATCAATGTTGGTTGCTCAACGAACTGTCAAGTATCTGAACTCTATTGAAAAAAACCTAACTCTAGAACATGAATACAAAAATTGAAAAAAAAAAGTTTTGTTTTCTTATTCTTCCCTTTTCTTTTTCACGTGTAGAAGTAGTGTGGCTGCTCATCTATTTATTGATGAAGCTTACAAGCCAAATGGGCAAAGAAAAAAGCAAAAGAAGAGCCCAAACGGGCTAAACAAAATTAATGAGTAATTTTAAAACGCGTTGATGATAACCGTATTAAAATTTTAATAAGTATTAATAAAAAATAAAAAAAAACTGTCGTTCTTGTTTTTCATTCAAAAAAATCCCCACACTTTTTACATGCCATAAATAAGCTAGCTAATCTTTCATGACTTGTGGCATTCTCCGTAGGAAACATGTTACAATAAGTCTCATGTCTAAGGCAGCAAGGTCAATATTACTCATGTATTGTTAGATCCCGCAAGGTTACTGTAAGCTTAGCTTGACAATGTTCTTATGCACTTTAGAGTTATTTTCTGAAGCTTGATGATTGTTGCTCCTTATTAACAGTGCTCTCATTCATTCTTATTGTATGAATTGCATGAATATTAACCTTGACATCTTGATATAGATTCAAGCTCTAATGTCTGCATCGAGGACTCATATGTATCTACTGGAGATGATGTTGTTGCTGTAAAGAGCGGTTGGGATGAATATGGAATTGCTTATGGTCGACATAGCTCTAGCATCACAATCCGGAGAGTGACTGGCTCATCTCCGTTTGCTGGAATTGCAATCGGAAGTGAAACCTCCGGTGGAGTGGAGAATGTCTTGGCTGAACACATAACTCTTTACAATGTGGGAGTAGGTATCCATATAAAAACAAACGTAGGAAGGGGAGGGATTATAAAGAACATAACGGTTTCCAATGTCTACATAGAAAATGCGAGGAAAGGAATTAAGATAGCAGGAGATGTTGGAGACCACCCGGATGACAAGTTTAATCCAAGTGCTCTTCCAGTTGTTAAGGGTATCACCATTAAGGATGTTTGGGGCGTAAAGGTTCTGCAGGCAGGTTTAATACTAGGTATAAAGAACTCTCCTTTCACTGGCATATGTCTTTCTAACATCAACCTTCGTGGCACAACCGAACTGAGATCACCTCCTTGGAAATGCTCAGACGTAAGTGGTGCTTCTCATCAGGTAAGCCCTTGGCCATGTTCTGAGCTAAGCAATGCCCAACATAAAAGTTATTGTTCCTCTTACTTCTGATAGTCCTGTGATATTTCACCTTTGTTCGATTAAATCCTTGTATGAATTGATTAATTGTACAAGCATCTCATAATTTCAATTCCATTTGCTATTCTGATTAAGGAAACAATATTGGTGAATTTGTTAAGCTCCAGATTCTCCCAAGATATTTATGTAGTCAACTGTAGAACTTTGTCATTAAGCAAAAAGCTTTTACGTATGCTTGTTTGTATTTTGTGTTTTCAATTAGAAGTGGTTTACAATTTTTCAAAAACAAAAGCCAAACGAACTGTAATTTCACAACTGTAATAATAGAAGTACTCAATTTCATTAAAAACTAGACAATATCCAAATACAACTGAAGTATGTCATGTATATAAAATATCTGGAAAACAAGCAGAACTCATACGTAGTAGATAGGTATATGCCTAATTCTTATTGCTTCTACATCTCTGACTAGGGATGCAAAATTATTTACAACACAGTTCCACACGATAATAAAAAGAAAACACAATGCTTAATATGCGGCATCAGATAAACTACCATATACGCACAGCTTCAAAAGTGGGTTAGAAACTTGCGGAAACTCTTGAGGAAACCGTGTCCGTGCTCGTGCTCATGCTCATGCTCATGTCCGTGCTCGTGCTCGTGCTCATGCTCATGTCCGTGCTCGTGCTCATGTCCGTGCTCGTGCTCGTCTTCGTGCTCGTGCTCGTCTTCGTGCTCGTGCTCGTCTTCGGCATGGCCATGGTGATGGTGGCGATGACGATGGTAATTGAACTGCCCCTCCATCATGTCGTCATGCTGATCAGCGATCCCACGGAGATTGATCCATTTAGACGGAACCCGGTGCACCCTGTTGCGAACCATCGAATCAAATCTCCTGTCGCCAAAACCCGACAGTATCATATCATCACCGTAGGGAATTTCTTCACTGCGTTGAGGATCTGATTCCTCAGTCCTGATGGATTGGTGGTGGTGACGGCAAGGGTGTCCATGACGGAAGGTAAAAGGGAACGGACGCCTTGGGAAGTGGCGATTAATGGGACGGAAAGTGATTATTGCTAACGGCATTTCATCGTTAGGGTTTGACTCCTTGATCTGCTCGGGTGTTGCTTCTATGGCTGTGATGGAATGTTCTGGAAATTTTGAGTCGGTAGTTACGGGCTCTAAGTTAATCAAAGTTGTGGCTTCCGGTTCGGATTTCTCGCTGGGTAGGAGGATATTGGAGGTTGTCTTGGGGTCTGATTCAGGCAAATTCTTAGAAGGCTCAAAGCTGACGTCGTCGTTTGCATGTAGATCGGACGGAAAGAAAGCATGTGTAAAAGCAAATAAGAAGAATAAAACGGTGATAATGAGTTTGGCCATGGTTGAGACTTTGAGATCTTGTGGCGATAATGAGATTCTCCACAGAGAAGATAGAGAGGAATCGTTATTTAACGTAGTTCGGGCAGATCGGGCATTGCGTGTTTGACTTTTTGTTTTGACTATGTGGGTTATTTGGCGCAACGGGCAGAGGAATTACCAGCTATCTGATTGGAGGGAAGGGGGGAGAGTAACCTATGGATGAATCGGGTCTATATTATTCATTTATCAGAAAGTTATAATATTTCATTAAATAGCAAATGGAATGCTTGATATATGAGTTTGTAATTTTTTTATTCATATTATTTATATTTTAATACGTATTAATACTTTTTAAAAAATAAAAATTTTGTTTAATTTTTTATAATAATTATGATATATAATATAATATAAATAATATATGTATCCAAGCACACAAATTGCACGCATGTTAAAGGCCATCCTTGCAAATACTAAGTCAACTTAACGCGTTTTTTAAATAAATTTTTTAATATCAAATCAATTATAATTATACAATTAAATAATTTTTAAATAAAATAGTTATTTATTTTTATTAAATTTTAATAATATATGATATAATAATTATAAATTTATATTCATATTAATTATAATATAATATATAATTAAATAATTTTTAAAATAAAAAAGTTATTTATGTTTATAAAATTTTAATAATATATCATATAATAATTAATATTACGTTATTCTAACGTTTCCAACAACATAAATATCGTTTTCCTTAAGAAAGCGCGTGAAACTTGACTTAAGTTGGGCAAGGATGACCTTGGACACGTATGCAAGTTATGAGCTTTTCCAACGCCATATTTTCTTCCAAGGTGGTTTCATAGTGAGGTGGAGAGGTAGACTTCTTTATGCCAATGTTCCCATTAGAGAACAAGTTTCTAATTCTAAAAGTTATAAGAAACATATAAACTTGGTAATTTTATTGGTATGGACATGGTAAATATTTGTGAAGCTGAAATGATTCCTTCTAAGGTAAATCATGTTTTTTTTTTAGCATTAGAAGATCATTTTGAATGTGTGTTCATTTTTTTAAGTTAAGAGTCATCTTATTGAATTAAAGCTCTTCAACAATAATTATAGCTTTCTTTGATTGTTACTTCTTAAATTATTTAAAGCAATAGCATCTTCAACTCATTACACCATTTGCACCGTTCTAAGCAAAAATTGCATTATATATTATTATTTTTAATAACTCATAACATCAAATATTATATTAAAAATATTGTTTTTAATTATTCTTTAACAATTATTATATTAAATAAATAAATAAATTATATATTATTATTAATTAATTAATAATAAATTTAAAAGTTATATTCTTAACGCGTAAATAATATCGTTCTAAATGAACAATATTACATCAAATTTATTATGATACTATTCATCGTGTGTAGTATTTGGTGACTATTTATAAATATTATATTATTTTAATGTAATGGTGACTCCTTGAATATTATCTAACTCTAATATATGTGGTCAGATGATTTACGTTTAACATTTGAATAAGAATTTAATCCGTATCTATCTTGAAAGGTCTGAGACTCAGGTTTATAGTTCTAGAAACGTTAAAAATATATATTCTAGAGATGTAGTCCAACAACCCATTAAAAATAGAGTTGGGCTTATCTTAGCACATTTACTTGGGCCTAATAGGCTCTCTCCATTACATGCTGCCGTATCTTTTGATTTAAAAAAAAACATTGCTTGCATCCCATAAAACTTTCTAAATACATACCTTTAAAACACATACCCTTAATAATTTTATACATTAGGGTATATATATATTTAAAGGTTTTGTAGAATTTCCCCAAGAAGAAGAAAAGAATGCCCAATAGCCAAGAGAGAGGGCTTTTTTAGAACTGGTGAGAAAATGAGGTAAAAACTCTAAACTTGGTTCGTATATAAGTGATGCATCTTGATATTTTTCAAGACAAAATTATTTGTGATTTAATTAAAGTGGATTCCACATATGCAAACAAGTCGAATTTTAAATGGAATGGTTATGCATGTCATTCATCCACATATATCTCATGTAAAACTTTGTCAAATACAATAGATGACATGGTTGATGTATTAATTCCTCTGCAGCAGCTGCTTCCTTCCAATTTTTTTTGTTTGTGTTTTTTACGGCCTTCCATGAATGTGAAACTCCAAATTAATTATAAAAATACAAATATATATATATATATATATATGTGTGTGTGTGTGTGTGTTTGCAGGTGATGCAATAAACAAGAACGTGAATCACTCACTATTTGGTTTTAAAAAATACAGAGTAAACAAAGACTAAACTATATTTTTTGCACTGCAAAGTCTTATTTATTACTTGTATAATTAAGACACGTACGGATTACATTTCAATATTAGACACACATTAAATAGATAATTGGGAACAATTTTAAATCCATTGCACTTAGTTTCCTCCTTATTTGATATATTGTAACTTCATTTGGTCACCCCAGCCAGTTATTTTGCTGCAAATAGCAAAAAATATTAGACTGTGCGATACAAAAACCACAAATGAAATCATCATTATGTGGTAAAAAACCGTTAACTTTTTAATTCATTACACATGGAATTATTTAACTTGTGCATATTAGAGAAATACTAATAACACATAAATTTACGTTAATATTTATACATAAATCATTCTTATCGTAATACATGATATAATTATTTTAAAAATTAAAAAAATAATTCATTTTTTTAAACTATTTTTACACGTGATACAATATAAATATTTGAATGTATATTTACGTGTTATTAGTATTTTTCATATGTAAAAGTTATAACTGATAAATCAATTCACTCGTTAGATTTAATTATATTATCCAAATTTATAATAAGAAATAATTAGATAATTTGATAATTCAATTATATGTGTGAGGCACAAAATAACATGCATGTCTGTAAATTCTACGTAAACAAATTAATTAATTAGCTCCAATATCAATTCAATTACTTAAAATTAACACGTAGAGAGTCTCATGTACCTGAAAATGCGTAGGCTATTTAATCACTGTCACTGCCACTGCAGCTTCCATATCCATCCTTATTCTTCTTCCTGTAGCCAGATTTCCCTTTGAGTTTCATTCCAGACTTTTCGTTGCAACCCATATTGGCGTAGCCATATGAGTCGTATCCAGTTTGGTGGGTTCCCGAGTGAAGATCTTTTAGGTGACCAAAGCGTCGTTGGCCCATGCTGTACTGTTTAGGTACCTTGTGTTGGTCAAAGAATTGACCACCTGTGCCATAGTTGTGACCCATGGCACTATTGGGTTTGCCCATGCCATATTGATCATCATAGCAGGTCTTGGTGGTTTCACTATAATATAGAGTCTCGGATTTGACTCCATCAGGGTGTGATGAGTGCTGTGGACCATAGCCATGGTTCTGGCCGTGGCTTGCATATTGCTGACTTTGGTGGTTTGGTTTGCAATTGGACTTGTTGTCATCATAGTAGTCTTCTTCAGATCGTTTGTAGCAATGCATTGATGCCATGATTATCGAGGTTCAAGTGTATGGATCCAACTGTATTTTGATTGCTTGCTGTGGTTTGAAATTGTGTTCAAGGAGTTGTATATATAGGCATGGAGTGAGTGGAGGGATTCCTTCACTTTACATTGGGTCACAATTTGAATCTGCTTTAATTTGTATGAACGGCCAATATAGATCTTTATATGTGACAAAAATGTCATCTTTTTTATATATCAAATTGGCCACTGAATAAATTCGCATTGGTATAGACAGGCAAACAAATGATTTATACAATTTGTTTTTAATAAATTATATCTAACAACTCATTTAAGTTCATCTAATAGTAATAGATATTTTTATTTGATTTAATTTTCTCCTTTATTCAATAAATTATTTATTAAATTTAAATTTAAAATTATAATAATTTAGGTATTATTGATTTAAATTAATTTATATTTATTACGAATTATTAATAATATTTGTTAAACTTATTCGTGAAATAACCGACGTTTATAGGAATATACTCTGTAATACATGGACAACTGGAAACTGGAAATACAGGAAAGGGAAATAATAATAAATTCGATGCCCACTTATCTTTTGCTTTCAATATTTTAGTCATAAATAATTACATAAAAGATGATTATTATCCTATAGAAACTATATTTAATTAAAATTATTAATATTTTTTTTAATAAATTATAACTAATAATTCATTTAATTTCATCTAATAATAATATATATTTTTGTTTAATTTGATTTAAATTTAAAAATATGATAATTATACATCATATCATATATATATATATATAATATTTGTTAATCTTAGTTGTAACATAATTAATTATTTTTTTAATAAAATAGATTTAATTACATAACATATTTTTTTTAATAAAGTTTTATTTTTGATTTTTTTATGAGATGTATACATATTTTTTCTTGTTAAAAAATATGATAATATATATCTTTTAAATAAAATTATATAAATAACTAGTAATATAGAAACCGAGGGTAAAAGTTATTCTATTCACGTGAAATCATAATTACATGTAGTTTAGATAAAAAAAATTTATAAGTAATTATAAAAGATATCTCAAAGTATTTTTAGATACTTTTTCAATAATTTAGGTTAATAGAGAGTTAATTTTTAAATAATTTTTAACATAATATCAAAGTTATATGTTTAAATTAATAATACTAATTGTTAAATTTTAAATATTTAATCTATATAATATATAGAGTTAATACTTGTACGTAAATGATATATATATAAAAATATTATAGATAAAAGATAGATGTTATTTAGCTTTTAATAAAAGAATACAAAATTCTAAATGAGTCATGTAACTTTTAAAAGAATAGCACAAAATTCTTAAATCAAATTTTCACTATAAATCATCGTATGATCAATACATAATTAAATTTTTGGAAACAATTTCAAAATTATAAAAAAAAACTAAAACACGTTAATTTCTAATTCTCGTTCACATGTATTTTTTAAAAAAGAACTAATATTTAAAATAAAGCACTCACTTTAACTAAATCGGTATTACTCATCAATGTTGCAAAGATGATAAGACTCCACAAGATTTATAAATCCTTTGATAAGTCGGTAAAGGAAAAATAGAATTAAAGATCTTAACTTTGATATTAAATTAAGTGTATTAAAAACTAAAGTGACTCCTATTCATAGGTGGTATATATATATATATGATACAAAAATGAAAATGAACCCTAAAATGAAAAGAAATATCAAACATTGGATCAATATACTTGATAAAAAAATACAAAGAAAACTACTCGGGTTACAGTGGCAAAAAATCCATGTCATGGCACAATTTGGAAATTTGGGAATTAATTGAAATAAAAAAAGTGGATGTGGTGGTGTCTTTTTCTTATTGCCTTTATTTTATTGACTTTCTTTTTGTAGCGTTTTTCAACTGTTGAATAATTACATGTTTTATTGAGTTGTTTCATCTTTGATCTTAAGTTCATTTAAATTTTTTAATGTTTCATCATTTTCATTATTCTACATCTCTTCAAAAAGATTCGATTAAATTCGACCTTGAATCATGCCTGCATAATTAAAAGAATAAAGATCGATAACATTGAAAATAATGCTAACATTATACTCACTTGGAATATATAACTTGTAGGCATTGTTATTATTCCGTTCAAACACTTGTAATGGTTCATCTCTTCTAAGTTGCAATTTAGATCTTCGTCTTAAATTCAACCTTGAATCATCGCCTTCATAATTAAAAGAAAAAAGATCGATAATATTGAAAATAATGCTAACATTATACTCACTTGGAATATATAACTTGTAGGCATTGTTATTGTTGGGAAAATCGGGTATATTTTCCCTATTCTAAGTAGTAACTATTCACTTATGATTTAAATGAATAGAACTCAAACTAACCCGACAAAATAATGCTATTGGAAATATAATGCTAAAATAAACTAAAACAGATATTGAAACAGAAATATTAAAGCAGAAAAATAATAACACCAGAAATTTAACGAGGTTCGGTATAAATGTTACCTAGGTCCTCGGGCGTCGTTGACCACTTCCACTATCTCCAATTGGATGAACTCCAAAATTACAACTAATTGGGCAAAATTGAGCTAATCAATTACCCTTACAAAAGAGAGGAAGATTTACAAATTTTGGGATGTTTACAAATGGTGAAGGAGGGCTTTATTTATAGCCCCAAAACCAACACCCATCTTCATTCCTAATCAATGTGGGACTTTTCTAATTTTCTCACTAAGGAGCAATATATAACAAATCTCCACCTTAGCGACTTAGTGGTTTTAAATGATTTCTTCAATTTCTAGATCAACGACACCAGTGCCAATTCAGATCTGTAGGATGTTAATCAAGTCCAGACAATGTTTGAACTTGATTGTTGTTACCACCTTGGTCATCATATCTGCGGGATTCTCTGTCGTACTAATCTTCTGAACTAGTACTCCACCTTCTTCAATAATCTCTCGCACGAAATGATAACGAACGTCAATGTGCTTTGTACGTGCATGGTAGACTTGGTTCTTTGCTAAATGAATAGTACTCTGACTATCACAAAACACCTTAATATGTTTTTGACCAACTCCCAAGTCTTCAAGCAAACCTCGTAACCAAATAGCTTCCTTCACAGCCTCTGTAACTGCCATATACTCTGCCTCTATAGTAGACAAAGCAACTGTGGACTGCAAGGTAGACTTCCAACTGACTGGTGCTCTAGCAAGAGTAAACACATAACCAGTAGTTGACCGACGCTTATCTAAATCTCCTACATAGTCAGAATCACAATATCCGACTGCACATTGACCAATGGTATTATCCTGCTGAAATACTAAACCAACATCTACAGTATTTATAATATACCGTAGAATCCATTTCACAGCCAACCAATGTCCTTTACCAGGATCATGCATGTACCTGCTTACAGTACCAACCGCATGTGAAATGTCAGGTCTTGTACACACCATTGCATACATCAAGCTACCAACTGTATTTGCATATGGTACCTTTGCCATATATTCTCGTTCTGCATCATTCTTAGGAGATAATTGAGCACTAAGCTTGAATTGAGGAACTAGCGGAGTACTTACAGGTTTTGTCTGTTCATTCATACCAAAACGTTGTAGTATCCGCTTCAAATATTGACTCTGGGTCAAACTAAGCTTCCCCTTCTTCCTGTCTCTGCTTATCTCCATACCGAGAATCTTCTTGGCTTCTCCCAAATCTTTCATCTCGAACTCTTGACTTAGTTGAGCCTTCAACTTTTCAATTTCTGCTTGGCTCTTCGATGCAATCAACATATCATCGACATACAATAGGAGATAGACGAAAGACTCATTTTGTAGCTTGCGAAAATACACACAATGATCATGTGTGCTTCTGGTATACTTTTGTTGCAACATAAACTGATCAAATCGTTTGTACCACTGCCTTGGAGATTGCTTCAATCCATACAATGATTTGTTCAGCTTATAAACCCAATTCTCTTTACCAGCAACAATAAACCCTTCTGGTTGAGACATATAGATCTCCTCTTCTAAGTCACCGTGAAGAAATGCGGTTTTCACATCAAGTTGAACTAGTTCCAAATCGAACTGTGCTACCAAGGCCAACAAAATTCTAATGGAAGAATGTTTTACAACTGGAGAAAATACCTCATTATAATCGATTCCCTCCTTCTGAGCGTAGCCCTTAGCCACCAACCTTGCCTTTTAGCGAATACCATCTTTGTTAGGAAATCCATCTTTCTTTGCATACACCCATTTGCATCCAATTGCCTTCTTGCCCTTAGGTAGTTGTGTCAACTTCCATGTTTTATTCTTCTGAAGGGATAGAAGTTCTTCATCCATGGCTTCCTTCCATCTTTCAACTTCAGGGCTTCTAATTGCTTCTTTATATATGGAAGGAACATCATCATGCACAACTGAAAGTGCACAGGCTACTGTATTCTTAAATTGAGCAGGTAGGTCTTCAAAATCCTTGTATCGAGCAGGTACCTTGACATTTTGTCGTCGTGGCCTATCAACTGCAGTTTCTTCTTGTTGCTATGGAGGTTCTTGGGTTAAAACCTCTTCATCTAATTCATCTTCTGTCAATGGAGGATCAACTTCTGTCTTATCTTCACTAACTGGATTAACAATTTTGCTTTCAAACTCCACTTGTTTCAGAGTTTGCTCCACCTGCTCTAAAGTGCCATCAATCTTCTTAGTTACCTTTTGCAACA
The DNA here is from genome assembly GCA_037013495.1 of Hippophae tibetana. NCBI lineage: Eukaryota > Viridiplantae > Streptophyta > Magnoliopsida > Rosales > Elaeagnaceae > Hippophae > Hippophae tibetana. Next base: position 12,197,617 of record CM072812.1, read on the forward strand.
AGGCAGATTCATCAAAGGTAACATCTCTGCTAAAGATTATCTTTTTCGTTTCAAGGCACCATAGTCGATATCCCTTAGAACCAGAAGGGATCCCCAAAAAAATGGCTTTCTTGGCTCTTGGGTCCAACTTTGATTTCGTTACATGGTAGTATGCAATTGAACCAAACACATGTAAGAAATCGTAATCTCTAACAGGTTTTCCAGACCATACCTCCATAGATGTTTTGCCTTCAAGAGCAGACGATGGTAGACGATTGACGAGATGACGTGCATATGTCACAACCTCAGCCCAATACTGCTTGCCTAAACCAGCATTTGACAACATATACCGAACCTTCTCCAGCAAAGTCCGGTTCATACGTTCTGCAACTCCGTTTTGTTGTGGTGTTTTTCGAATAGTGAAGTGTCGCACTATCCCTTCTTCTTCACAAACTTTCATAAATGGATCGTTTGTGTACTCAGTGCCATTATCAGACCTCAGACGCTTGATCTTTTTATTAGTCTGAGTCCCGATCATCTTCTTCCATTTGAGAAAAATTCCCAGCACTTCATCCTTCTTCTTCATGAGATACACCAAAACTCTTCTGGAAAAATCATCAACAAAAGTGACATAATAATGTTTTCCACTCATGGATGGAGTTCTTGTTGGCCCCCATACATCCGTATGGATGTAATCCAAAATGCCCTTTGTATTATGGAGAGCAGTGCCAAAGCTTACTCTTTTCTGCTTCCCCAATACACAATGCTCAAAAAATTCCATCTTGCCGGTTCTCGCACCTTTTAATAGGCCTTGCTTTACTAGAATTTGTAAAGCTTTTTCACCAGCATGTCCCAAACGCATATGCCACAGCTTGGTAGTTTCTAAATCTCTTTCTTCCTCTGAAACTGCTGCTGATACTGTCCCAATAACCGTACTACCAAGGTAGTAGTACAAGTTATTCTTTCGAACACCTTTCATCGCCACAAGTGCTCCAGAAGTAACCTTCAATGCCTCATTTTGTATGGTCACAGTGAAGCCTTTTGATTCTAAGACTCCCACAGCAATGAGATTCTTCTTCATATCTGGAACATAATGAACATCTGTCAAGACCCTGGTTGAACCATCTTGATTCTTCAAACGAATTGTACCGATTCCCAAAACTTTGCATGGATAATCATTACCCATGAAAACAACTCCACCGTCTAGTTCTTCAAAGTTAAAGAATCACTCCTTGTTAGGAGACATATGGAAAGTACATGCTGAATCAAAAATCCAATCACCAGGATGAGATGATGTTGACGAACCAACCAATGCAAAATCTGAATTTGAATTGCTTTCAGCTACACATGCATCAGATTGCACAGCTTTTCCTTTCTTTTGTAGCTTCGGACAATTTTTCTTCCAATGGCCTTTCTCATGACAAAAGGCACATTCATCTTTACCAAGTCTTCCTTTTGATAGAGATCTACCTCTCCTTCCTTTATGTTGTGTTTGCGGACGTCCTCTTACAGACAATGCCTCTGCTGCTTCATTCCTGCTTTCTCTTTTATCTTTCTTTCTAATTTCATAACTATACAAAGCAGCACAAACTTCCTCAAAAGACACTTTATCCTTCCCAATGAGTAAGCTCATAATAAGATGATCAAACTCATCAGGAAGGGAAGCTAACAACATCAAGGCTAAATCTTCATCTTTAAAAGTTTCATCCATATTTAACAAATCTGCTACTAATTGAGTAAAAGCAGTAATGTGGTCGTTTATTGTAGTACCTGGAAGGTATTCAAACCGGAACAACTTCTTCTTCAAATAGAGCCGATTCTGTCCACTCTTCTTCATGAACTTGTTCTCCAACGCCTTCCACAACTTACTTGTGGATGTCTCCTTCATGAACGTGTACTTTTGTTCTTTTGAGAGACACGAACGAATTGTACCACATGCCAATCGGTTGATATTTTTCCACTCTACTTCATCTGCTCCATCTGGTTTCTCTTCTTCAATAGCGATGTCTAGACCTTGTTGAAACAGAGCATCTAGAACTTCGCCTTGCCACATGCCGAAATGACCGGTTCCATCAAACTTCTCCACCTTGAGCCTTGCATTCATCACCATAGTTTTACTTGACGTGGATGACTGGCCTTTGTTTGAAAGAAATTTTTCTTCCGCCATTTCTTCAAATTACAACAACTAGCAACTATATTCCAATAGCAAACAAACGGAATACAAACAAATGCCTAGGTAGAAAACCTTCGGCTCTGATACCAATTTTTGGGAAAATCGGGTATATTTTCCCTATTCTAAGTAGTAACTATTCACTTATGATTTAAATGAATAGAACTCAAACTAACCCGACAAAATAATGCTATTGGAAATATAATGCTAAAATAAACTAAAACAGATATTGAAACAGAAATATTAAAGCAGAAAAATAATAACACCAGAAATTTAACGAGGTTCGGTATAAATATTACCTAGGTCCTCGGGCGTCGTTGACCACTTCCACTATCTCCAATTGGATGAACTCCAAAATTACAACTAATTGGACAAAATTGAGCTAATCAATTACACTTACAAAAGAGAGGAAGATTTACAAATTTTGGGATGTTTACAAATGATGAAGAAGGGCTTTATTTATAGCCCCAAAACCAACATCCATCTTCATTCCTAATCAATGTGGGACTTTTCTAATTTTCTCACTAAGGAGCAATATATAACAGTTATTATTCCGTTCAAACACTTGTAATGGTTCATCTTTTCTAAGTTGCAATTTGGATCTTCATCTTTTAGGAAACCATTTTTCCTCATATGTACTCAAACTTAATCATCGGGTTCAAAAATTTATCTTTGTTATCCTTTGTTGGCTTTAAAAACATATTCTTTATTATTCTTTTCAATATGTTCATGAATGATTTTAAGTCATTTTTTCATCATTTTAATCTTCATTTTACCATCTAAATCAATTCTTTTTGACACAATAAAAGACATCAAATTTATTGAAAGAATTGGGTTAAAATCATAAACAATTTCAAATAATTAAAATGTACACTAAAATTATAAGCAAACTTAAGTACTCAACAAAAGTTTTATTTATAACTTCAGCTTGACGTTCAGTTTAGAAAGGACATGTATTAGAAAATAAAAATTTAGTCCCTAACTTAGTATATAAAATCTTACAAAAATAACTATAAAATTTAATATACTAATGAGACACAATATTTTTTGGTACAACTTATAACCTAACAATGTCCTTTTAATAAACACTCATCTAACTTTTAAAAGAATGTCACAAAAGTCTTGCTTTGGCCGTTAACCAATTTTTGGCTATATATCATCACGTGACCAATACATGACTAAATTTTTGGGAGCAATTTTAAAATCATAAAAAACTAAAACACGTTAATTTTTAGCTCTCATATATGTGTTTAAAAAAAACATTAAATTTGATGTCCACCATTAAGGTGCCGTTAAATCCTCCGTTAAATAGCAAATACACATATGAGCAAAATAAAAACTTAAACACAATCCAATATCTAATCTTATATTACAAACTTCTGATTTTTTTTTTAAAACCTATCCAAAAATATGCAACTAAATTTCACCCTAAATTTTAGCTTCCTAATTTGTTGTTTATCGTCCTTAGTCCCGTACATAAATTATACCTAACAATTCGTTTAAGTTCATCTAATGATATTTATGTTTTGATTAAATTTAAATTTAAAAATATAATAGCATACATATTTGATTTAAATTAATTTATGTTTACAAAGAGTTATTAATAATATTTGTTAAATAAACGGATCTATATATCCAATAGGATTATACCCTGTACTACATGCACCATTGGAAACTAGAAAAACAGGAAGGCGAAAAAAACAATCAAAATTCGATGCCCACTTATCTTTTGTCTATATTTTTAATTATATATAATTAAAACTATGATTATTAAATAAAAATATATAATTAAAACTATGATTATTTATATAAATTTAATATTTTTTTAAATAATAACCGTAATTGATAAAACTTAAGATGAAGGTGATTATTATAATTTTAAAAATGTATTTAATTAAAACTAAATACATGTTATATTATTATTATATATATATATATAATTACGTAAAAAAATATACTTTTAATAATAAAATTTACAATAATTGAAATAATTAGATAAAAATTTATGTATTATTATTTTTATATCTTTTATTTTATTTAAAAACATGTGCTAAATTAGTTAAAAAAAATAAAAATTAATATCAATATTTTAAATAATATAGTATAATAATACTTATGTTAAGATTTAATTTTTAAAACTAAATATATTTTTAAATAAATTAAAAAAACATAATTAAACCATAGGAAAACTAGTACCGATTCATAACCAACAGTTATTAACCGAATGTATCTAAAATTGATATGAGATGTTTATTGTTATTAGCATAAACTTTCTCGACCATCCCACGCCCATTCATACTCTAATTCTATCTAATTAATTATTTTTTCAAATAAAAGTTAAATTTAATTACATAATGATGACTTCATAAAAGAAGTTATTAATGTGTTTTTTTACTTAATATTTACTTATTTTATTCAATAAATAATTTTTTTTAATAAAAATGAGTGAAAATATAAAGTAGATGAGATGATTGGGCAAGTCATATGCTAAATTACTTAATTTTTTTATGAATTTTTAACGTAAGATTAATCAGAAACTACCATGTGGCACTATACAAGTAGAGGAAATAACTGGACAAACCACGTGGATGTCACGTTAGGAGAGATGATGAATCGTAGATTGTCGTGTGTGAGGAATGACACACTACGTGTCACATGTCGACACACCATTCAATTTATGTTTAAGTGTGTTCAAACCTTCATGCCATGTGTCACTACTTTACTTGTCCATTCGTTTCATTTGTGTGCCACGCCATCCATTATCGTGAATAACATTGTGTCGCATGGCACTGACTCAACATGCGTTGACTTGGATCGATCTTATCTACCACACATTATGCTCTGATTCTCCCAATAAATTTTGTGTGCCATGTGTCACGTTATCATTGGTTTATGTAGTTAGTTTTTCTTGTTTTGTTTTCAACTCTTAATTTGAAGCTCATTTGACGGTTTAGATTCAACATGAGTTATATTTAATCCTTAATCACCTCGTAAACCAAAATGAGTAGTCATTAGCATAATTTTGATTAGCTTTTGGAGCTAAGAAGAAAGAAAAATATAAAAAAATTAAAAGAGAGATACAATTTTTGTGAAGATTAGTACTATAATTCACGAGATTGATTCTATTTCTTCTTTTACTATTTTCTTTATCAATTTTTATGTATTTCTCTATGAAAAATATAAGCTTTATGGATAAAATTATGTCTAGCTAATTTATTAATTTAGGGATCTTATGAACAGAACTTTTACCATGTGATGATATAATATTTTATCTCAATTATAATTATAATTTAATTATATTATTTAATATGATTTTTATATTATTAATTATTTGGCATGTAATTTATCAATAGAGACAATTGAATATATTTGAGAGAATTATTTAATTGTTTGTTTTGATTAAATAACATGTATAGTTTCTAGGCAAAGATATATAATTTTTATGTATGTGATCCATAATTGATGAACTTAATGAGTAGTATAAAATTTAGTTGACATGTGAGTGCCATTAAATTAATTACTATATGTTATAGTTTACTTGAGAGAGAAATACATGCTAGTTTAGATTCAATTAATCATGTAATTAATTGATAATTATTCTGTGAGGATTTTTACGATTCACATGTTTAGACATTTGGGGGATTAAATATTCCTAAATATTTTCCTGGTTATCAAATCTGATTTAATTAATTATTGTTATTTATTTTGAGTTATTTTAATTTTACTTACTTAAAATATAAAAACACAAATTTTATTTTTTTATTTTTTTAGTTTTAAAAATTAGTTTCTAATAAAATAATCTCTGTAAAAACGATATTTTTTTATCATTGTATTACTTGTTGTGATACATATGTGGCGATCAAATAACATAACTTCTTAACAAACGAAATTTTACTTTTTAATTTACTCTGAACATATTTTTTTTCTCATATAACATAAAATATATATTTAAATAAGGAAGTTAAAAATACGTTTCTATAAAAAAGGGCAATTTTTTTTTATATTTATGTGAAATCATAAGTACATATAGCTTACATCAAAATAGTTTATAAGTAATTATCAAATATATATAAAAGTATTTTTTGGATATTTTTTAATAATTTAATTTTGTTTGGTAGTAGATTTTTAAATCATTTTTAATATCTTATTAGAGATGGATATCCTATATTTTAACTAAGAATATCTTAAATTACAAAATATTTAATATGTATAGTACATGTATAAATATATTATAAGTGAAGGATCGGATGCTCCCGTAGATTTTGAGAAAAGAACAATTTTAAATTATATAGTTTTAAATTGTTCTAGATAAGTCTTGTCACTTAAAAAATAAAAAATAAAACAAAGCACCATTAATCACTTTTTTTCTTTCTTTCCAAAAATCAACATGGAACCAATACAAGACCAAAATTTCAAGGGTGATTTCGAAATTAAAAAATTGAAACACATTAATTTTCAACTATCCTACTCATGTTTTTTTTTGTTTTTTTAAAGAACATTCAATTCAATATCGTCCGTTAAATAACAAAAGCAAAATATGAACAAAAGAAAAGCTTAAACATAATCTTGTAGCTATTCATACAATACAAGGATTTGATTTTTCTCTCACCCTACCAACAAATATGCAACTTATAAAAAATTGCAAACAAAAACCACCACTTTCAACCTAAATTTTAGCTTCCTAATTTTCTATTTATTGTCCTTAGTCACCACATCATTTTTGTTATTAATTGATACATTAATCCAATAAAAATAGTTTACATCCATTCTTTCCCTATCTCTGTAAAAATAAAATAAAATTGATTAAAAATCCATAATTATTTTTTCCTAACTTCCATGAGGGCAACTTGCATTGCTAACTACTTTTTATTTTTTCTAAATACGAAGGGAAGTTGAATAAAGGAAGACTTTAGGATGTGATACTAAGTCAATGATGGAGATATTTGATGGAAAAGAAGATGCATGTGTATTAGTTGTGTAGTATGGATAATACATGAGTGAATGCTATTTAACACAAAAAAAAAATCCAATGTCAAAATTTATGATTTACTTTTTTTTTCATGCTTACAAGAAGTAAGAATTAACGTGTTATTGTTATATTTTTATTTTTTAAATTATGAAATTACTCTCCAAAATTTAATCACATGTTAATCACATCTTGATTTTTAACTTAAAAGAATAATAAATGATCAATGCATGATGTTTGTGTTATTTTATTTTAAGTTATCAAACTTATCCAAAAAAAAATTTGTATGTTACAAGATTTTTTTTTGCTTATTTCATCCTAAATATTATTTATGTTTCTTCCAATAACTTAAATATTTAGAATTTAATTTCACAACAATTTTAATAAATTAAAAAATTAAAAAATTAAAATAGTTTTATATAGCTAAGCAGTTTATAAATTAATAAAGATTACATTTAAAGAATAAATTATCATTTTAGAATGTTATGTAATTGGTAAACTCGAGGTTTCTAGTACAAATCATTATGTTTTTCCATTTATACATGCCTATTTTTTATTTTTATTTTGTAAAACTTTTGGATCTTACTATTTTTCTCATAATTGATGTTTTTTAACCATTGAGTCTACATAGTAATTGACATTATAAGTAATTTTGTATTGGTTGATGTTTATAATTGATATATATTGTCACCATGTGTAAGTTAATTAACATGAAGAATTGATTTTAAATGTTGATATTTTTAATATATTATTACTTTTAAGTTTATTTAAGTCGATTTTTTATTAGAGTTTAATAAAAAATCGATTTTAAATTTTAAATCTATTTATAAAAATACATTTAAAATTTATTATATATTATTTTTTACTTAAAATCGATTTTAAATCTAGATTTACATTTACTTTATTCTATAATTGAATATGGGATATTAGCCTGTAATTATAATGGTAATAGATAGTAATTATATTTAGATACTAGGAATTTTAGTAAAATTAATGTATAAAATTAATAGATATGATCGCATTTAATTAGAAGATAAATATTAAAGAAACATAAAATTATATTTATTTTTATATTTATTTTATTTGTATTAATATTATATAAAAAAATTAAATTAATTTTTTTTAATTTTTAAAATATTATGATATAGATAAAAAAATTATTGGTGTAAAAACGTACACGTGACATAAATATATTTTCTTAATTAAAAAATATTAAATTGATGAATGAAGGAGTCGGTTGTCCTTGTCCATATGTGGATATCTCTTTGATCTCTCCATGTGGTCCTCAGCACAATTTGTATAAATCAATGTGGTTAAGAGAGAATAGAGATGATAAAATTGGTTATATTTTATCACTTTAATCGATAACTAATTTTAAAATGAAATATAAAGATTTCTTTAATAAGATTGACAGATAATAAGTCATACAACTTTAAAAATAATATAAGTTAATTTATAATGATTTTTTTTATTAAATAAATAAAAATAATAATTTAATAAAAAAAATTAAATAAGTCCAAAATATATTTAATTGAGCCATATATTTGGTACATAATTATTTTTAATAGGAGTATTATCAAAATATCAAAAAACATTTTTGTTTTTTTCTCGCCCCAGTCAATTATCACTTCTTTTCACCAACCACCATTAAAACTCGACACTTCCCCTTTGTCACACCATTTAAATAAAAGCCCACACTATTTAAAACCCAATGGCCTTCATTACTATACATTTTCATTAGAGGTAGAGTTGGAAATGGAGGTATTCTTTTCGATAAAGGAGACTCGTGAGGTTAGGATTCAAGCAGATAAGACGAGATACGAATAAAATGATTAAACAAGTATAAAGATGTTTGATATTTTTAATTTTTTAATTATATTTGTTCAGATATTTTAATTTTTTTTCTCTAATAATTTATGTGATAGAATAAATTATCTTATTTAAGTGATTTATTTTATTTTATTGATTGAACTTAAGTATCGTTTGTGTCATGAAATGAAATCGAAATGAAGATGAAATGAAAAAAAAAATAGTTTTGTTTAATTTGGTCATTAAAATCAAAGAAGTAATCAGTATTAGAATACTTAGTTTATAACTATAATAAAATGAAAAATAATGTATATTAATAGTGTTATAAATTAGCACTTGCGAAAACAAAGATCGGGTCCAATTTTGATTATATAAATTAATAATAATTGATAACATCAAAATAATGAGTAAAAAAATAAATGACACACAATGATTTAAGTAATTCAAAATTTCAATGTGAAAAATGTACTCAACTGATGACGACACACCGAGAAAAATCCACTAATAATCACATCAAGATATAAACACAAATTTTCAGAGAACTTCACAAATTATACCAAAATTCAAAAATATATCTAGAAAATATCTCTCTCTAATTTACTAGTGATATATAACAAGATAAATTAATAAACTTACTGTTAAATTAAATATTATCATACAAATGAGAAAAACACCACAAATGACAGCAAAAATGGATAGTTTATCGTTGGGCTGATTTCCCATCTTTTCTATTCTTCTATGTTTTCAGCTTCAATGCATCGAAGAGAAATACTTTGGCGTCAGGTAAATTACAAATGAAGAGTGACACTAAAGAGGTGATTACCAATAGCTATCTGTTTTTTTCTTTTGGATTTTAGCAGCTGCTACTCTATTCTTACTGCCTTTGCTCCTTTTTTTTCAGCTCTCAAATTTATTCTCTAACAGTTGCATACTCTACGATAGGGGTGTTCATAAACCGGATTGAACGGTTTTACAAATCAAACGGTCCGGTCCGATTTGTACTAATTTTAAACCGTTCATACTAGACCTGACCGGTTTAATAATATATTAAAAATTTCACATTATTCTTCATTAAATGTATAAAAAAGTCGAACCAAACCGCACCGAATCGTTTTATAAATCAAACGGTCTGGTCTGATTTTTATTACTTAAAACTGTTTCAAATGGTCTGGTCCGATCCGAGTAATATAAACGGTCCGGTCCGGTTAAAGTTTTTTAACCAAAACTGGACCGGATCACACCGTTGGACACCCTTACTCTACGTAGAGAACGAAGTTAATTATAATAATAATAATAATAATAATAATAATAATAATAAGCAAAGGGGCTGAGGGTTTTGTTTGGGCCATTATTTAACAATTAGGGGTGTTCATTGGATAGAAATCGTTGATTTTATAATCATTTGATCTGATTCGATCATCCAATCAGATTGATATATCCTAATTTGTAATCGATCTGATCACCTTTCAAAATTGATGCAATCTAATCCATAATCTATTCGAGTTGGATCGGTTGAATCTGATCAATCTGTTACCTATTCGAATTCGATCGGTTGAATCCGATCAATCCAACTAATAAACTTAATTAACTTTATTTTTAGTATTTTTGAATAAAAAATTTAAATTTTCAAATAACATAAACTTATTTGATATAAAAGAAACCTTAAAATATGATTAATATAAGAATGATTAATGAGAATAGGGGTGTCCAACGGTCCGGTCCGGTCCGGTTTTGGTTAAAAAACTTTAACCGGATCGGACCATTTAAAAGAGTTTTAAGTAATAAAAACTGGACCGGACCGTTTGATTTATAAAATGGTTCGGTTCTATTTGGTTCGATTTTTTATACATTTAATGAAGAATAATGTGAAATTTTTAATATATTATTAAACCGGTTCGGTTCGGTTCGAATGGTTTAAAATTAGTACAAATCGGACCTGACCGTTTGATTTGTAAAACCGTTTGATCCGGTTCGGGTTTACGGTTTGGTTCGGTTCCGTCCGGTTTATGGACACCCCTAAATTAGAATATGACTAATATATATTTAAATATTTTCGGTCGGATTGAATGAGATCAGATGATGTATAATGAAATCTATCATTCATCCGATCTTATCCGATGGTTCGATCAAAACCGTAAAAAAATTAACGGATCAAATTAGTTGGATGATAATATTTTTTACACAATCTTATATATTACCTTAATACCCCTATATTTAATAAAATTTAATTATTATTTTTCGTTACACAAAATATATTATTAAAATAATTATTAATTAAAAATAAAATATATTATTAAAATTATTATTTATATAAATAATGTTTAGGTTTTCGGGTTTTGTGATTTGAGATTTGGGGTTTAGTGTTAATTTTTTTTAAATATGGTTTAGGGTTTTTGGATTTGAGATTTAGGGTTTAAGAATTTAGAATTTATGATTTAGGGTTATATTTTTGAGATAACGTTTAAGGTTAAAATTATTATTTATTTAAAAAATATTTAGAGATTAAGAATTTGAAATTTAATATTAAGGTTTAGAGTTTAACCTTTAACGTTTAAATAAAATCGAAAAAAAAAGTTTGAGATATGAAACAGATGATAATTCCTTCCGCCTACTCTTTCGCTTTCAGTCACACATTCATAGTTGCGATCATTACCATATTTAATTAGAGATGGGAACGGTTGATTTGTTTTCCTCGGGAAGGAATCAAATCAACATCACCAGTTGAGGTTAGTCTGATGTATTAGAGTTCTGGGGAAGGTTTTAATGCACCTTCTTTATTCTTTAATACAAACTATCACACACACTTTTCTCATCTCTCTCACACGCACCACAGTTTTACAATGTCTCCATCAGAGCATTACTCTGGTACACCCACATTTTTTTTGGGGGTTTAATTATTCGAAACTTTTTTTTGTTTGTTTGTTTGTTAATTTTGTTTGGAATTGGCAGACCAGAACGAGGTTCGAGAGCTTCTAGTTTTGGATGTTAAAGAGAACAGTGACGACGATTCTCAGCCGAAATTTCGGATAACTAACTTGACAAAGTTATCGGAATCGGGAGATTCGATACTGAATGGGTTAAGCGTGGAAATACCGAAGGATGCGATTGTGGGGATCATAGGGCCAAGTGGGAGTGGCAAGTCAACGTTTTTGAGGGCGCTCAATAGACTTTGGGAACCGCCTCAGGATACAGTTTTCTTAGATGGCCATGATATTTGCGATCTTGATGTTCTCAATCTCCGTCGTAAGGTCGGTATGCTCTTTCAGCTTCCCGTCCTTTTTGAAGGTAATAATAATAACAATTAATATTCATTACAATCTTAAACAATTTTATATATTTTTATATTATTTATGGATTTTTTTTTAAATTTAGGGTTAGTGGTTTGGACGAATTGCTCATCCTTGTTTGCAGAGATGCTCTGTTTTTTAGATAAGTCATGGAGTAATATTATATATTAGAAATATATGAAATCATAATTAAGGTATGAAAATTATACTTAGCAATAATATTATAATACATTATTTAAATTTTATGCAAAATTGAAGTTAAATAGACTTTTTTAACTTATAAGTAAGAATATAAGTATTTTGAACACAAATTAGTTTCCTCAGAATCAGTTCTGGCAATTTCATGTCAAATACCTAGCAACTCTCTTAAAACCACTCTTATCAAAACTCTTTATTTCAATCTACTTCTTTTGGAACTAAAATTAGGATGAGTTCATCAGTTCATTCAATATTTTTTTGGATGGAATTTATATCAATTTCCACTCTTTTATGTTAGAAGATAGAAAAATGGTTAATTTGATTGTGTAATAACTCATCTATATTTTGGATGATTTCTGCGAATACCAATTTCCAGGAACAGTTGCAGAGAATATAAGATATGGACCCCAGCTAAGAGGTACTAAACTGAGTGACCATGAGGTTCATAGGTTGCTTGCTCTTGCAGACCTTGATTCTTCTTTCTACTATAAAAATGGTAGTGAACTCTCTGTTGGTCAAGCCCAAAGAGTTGCACTTGCTAGGACTTTGGCTAACGAACCAGAGGTAACATCATGTTTTTCCCTTCATGTCTTTTCGATTTTTGATTTGTTGTTTTCTTTTTCCTTTGTTATTGTTATAATTATTATTTTAGGATTATTTAGATTGAGATTAATATATTATTTATTTATTTTTAATTCATATTTTATATTTATTTATTTAATTATTTTATATTTATTTAATTTGTTATTTAATTATATAAATAGAGTTAAATATTGTATTTATTTCTTAAACAAAATTGAATACAATTGTGTGCTTGTTTCTTTTTCAATTATATGATATTTTTTCACTTTTTAATTATCTAATCTTAAATTAAACAAAAAAAAATTGCAAACTCAGAAAAACCCATCTATAGCTCAACCATCAGTCCCTCACACACTCGACTATCCCTATCGGTCGTCGCCAGAAACCACCCACTCTGCCGAGATCGACAACCACCTCCATCGTAGTCACAGCCCACGCCGACAGAAGAACAGTCGCTCCCCGCAGTCCAAGTTATGTGACGTTTGCCCAACCACGCCATTATCACCCTCCGTCACTGCACTCGACGGGAATACGGAACTACCACCAGAAACCACTAGGTCTTTTCCACACATTGTCCCATCACTAACGTCGGCATCTACAACCACCACCTGCAGCTTCTTAAAAAAACAATTTCAAAAAAGAAAAAAAAGTTGTTCAATTTTATCTCACCATCATGCACTTGAATCTTTCATAGTCATCGTGAGATAAAATTGAACAAGTAGAAAAAATAGATCATCTATTGGAACATTAAAGTAAAAAATGAACTCTGGCATGGAAGAAAATGAAATGTCAAAGTTAAAGTATACAATTCTTGCTTTTATTCTACAAAGGCCACCCCTACAATAGCGCAAAAAAAAAAAAAAGGAGTAAAAATTGTAGATGAATCATGCATAGGTCAAAATAACGATCAAACCCCACAATCATATTTGACAAAACAAAAAGCGAAGGATACTTATTTAAAAATTGACGATTTCCATAAAAAAAAAACAAAAAAGAGAATGTTGATACTTATTTGTAGATTACAATTTCTACACTTCGTTGTGAGTGGAGTTTTCATTATATAGAGAGAATGATGTAATATATAATAAGTAATTGTTATTTTAGTGTTATCTAGATTGAGCTTACTATCCCATGAGATATTATTTAATGATCTTTAAATTTAAATTTATATTTATATTTATTAGTTGATTATATAGATTATTTTAGTTATTTTATATTTGTCTAATCAGTTATTCTTCTTGAAAGGTTTTGCTTCTAGACGAGCCAACAAGCGCATTGGATCCAATATCAACAGAGAACATAGAGGATGTCATAGTGAAGCTAAAGAAACGGGGAATGACAATTGTAATGGTTTCACATAGCATTAAGCAAATACAGAGGGTTGCTGATATTGTTTGCCTTCTTGTGAATGGAGAGATTGTTGAAGTTCTGAAGCCTGACATGCTCTCTGAAGCCAAGCATCCTATGGCACTCAGGTTTCTTCAACTCAGCTCCTAAAATGTCCATTTACTGTTTGTACATCACTTATTTGCTATTTGTGGAGTAATAGGTTTCTGAGTCATTGTGAAATGCAAATGTTTGGCAATTTGGTTTTGACTTTATGAGTTAACCCAAAAGCTTGTAATTTACTTATCTTAATTGTATGAGCTTGTCAATAAATCACTTCCACTATGTGTTTCATTTAAAATCTAACAACCATCATAGTCAAATTACATTTTGTAGAATAAGTTGTCCAACATGAAGGTATCAAAGGTAATTAATTTGAAATTTCAATGTTCGATGTGTCGAAGGTGTAAACGTTGGTAGTGCCTCTACTGGGTTGCAGAAGAAACACGAAGTTAAGTGCAGTAAAAAAGTGATTTTATTTTCATAAATTAAATACATTAATCAATTTGTTTAAATTGTATTTATCTTCCTTTTATATTTATGGATAATTTACTTATTTTTAATCAATTTTGATCATTTTAATTTTTTAATTTTTCATTTTTTTTTCAACTTTTGACATTTTTTTGTTCAAATATTTATGAGACCCTAATAAGGTTTAGTCCGAATTGACTTAAGTTAAAAAAAATGAATTAATAAAAATCAAAATTGATAAGAAATAATTAAAGTATTCAAAAATATAACACTAATTTAATTAAAGTTTATCGATTATAAAAAAAATGATTAATATATTTAATTTATAAAAATAAAACTATAAAAGTTTCATGATAACCGTCGAGTGATTGTCATTAATGTTTAAGAAACAAGCCATATTGTACAGCTTGACTAATTAAACCATTTAATGTCCAACGCAAAATTGTACTATGAAGTCCCAAATTGTTGCTTTTCTATGATATTGCTCCCAAATGGAATTAGTTTGGAGAAGGGGATGCAGATACATTACATATCTATATAGATGTATTGAGATTCCATTTATCATCAATTAAGATACATGTCCATATAACTAGCCAAATCAGCATACTGGCTTAAAGCTTCTACTAGTTTTATTTTTATTTTTTAAATTGATGGAAATAATGTGCTAGCATTTATTCTTAAATTTATATATTTATAATAGACCGGAAGCACATTCATTCTGATCACTCTTTCATCGTTTCCATTAATTATTAATATGAGAAAACATAGACAAATTTGTAAGGTATTATGTAGGTTATGATTTTTTTTTTTAAAAAAAACGTTTATTTATAAACTAATTTGTAAGTTTATTATCACGTTCTTCAAAATCAAGAGGAATAAACACCTAAATTTTGAATAGTCGTAGGTATAATATCTATACTATCATATTTATAATTATATTTATGTATTTATTAGCACATTACATACCATTTGGAATTATTTTGTGTTGCTCAAATTGCTAAAATGTAGGCTAAAATATGTATTAAAATATAGGTTCAAATATATCTTAAAATATAGCCTAAAATTTAAGATTTTTGGAAATAGAGTCTTTTTCTACCTAACAATTGTCCAAATTAAAAAAATTGTATTTCAATAAAGATTAAAGCCCATTAAGTTAGTGTTATAACTCAATCGTATATCGGATGAGAAATATATATCGATAATAATAATAATTGATCAATAAAACTTCTTCAAAATAACTCTTATCAAATATGATTCTTCTTCAAGAATGAGTATTAAGGTGAGAAAACATGTTGTAATGATGAAATCCTTGATAATTGTGTAATTAATTAATTATCAAATTAGGGCACATTATGTAATATTAGTCACCTTTTTTACTTTTTTTTATCTCTTATGAAATCTATATAAGTGTATAAAGTCAACTTACAAAAGATAATTTTGAGCAATATATTCAAATTAATATTCAAAAAAATCTATATGGTATCAAAGTAATGACTTTATTGGAGCATATAAGCTTGCATCTTTATGATGATATAAGACTTCTTATGTAAGGGTCTATGATGCAATATATTTACATATATTAAACATTGTTTAAGAAACTAAGTAGTGATATTCTTATAAGAAGTCATGATAGCTTTTTAAATAACATGACGTATTTTAGGGTCTTTTTATAAGTAAAACCAAAGCCACGAGATCCTATTAAACTATCGAGTCATGATCGTGATCAACTCAATGAACTTACAATTATGGATTAAAGCAAAGAATCTTGTGCCACATGGACTGGACCTCGCCCTATTGTACGTAGATGGATTAACCCTCCTACATCAATTGTTATCATAACAATAAGATCTTGGGATCAAATCACTGTAACAACCCCAATGTAAAAAAAACTTAAGTGATGACATTTACAAAAACAAAGCAATTCACACATGAGAGAAAATATTAAATAATATAAATGAATTATTAGAACCACCTCTCACAAATTTTAGCTTTTGTTTATGTTTTATGGGTTATTTAGTCTATTTATTTAGAAAATGATATTTTTAAGTTTACTTGTTTGTAAAAAAAGGTATCAGACAATAATGATAAGTTTAATTTTTCATCTAATTTGTAATAGAATAACACATTTCATATATGCAGGTTTAATTTTTTGATAAATATATAAACTAATAAAATAATTTTAATTCAAAAAATTACTCAAATTATTTTAAAAAGTCTTTTGATCAAATTTAAATTATATTTTTGTTATCTAACGTGTAACTTTTTATATTAAAAAATTAAAAATTTGTTTAAGATTTATTGATTTTACTTTTTAAATTTAAAAGTTTTTCTTAAAAATTTGAATAATATTCTTTTATGTATATAACTAACAAAAATATATAAATTTATATGATATTTTGTTATATTTAATAAAAAATATTATAAAAATTTAACTTTAAAATTAATTGACATCTTTTTCGTAAGTAAAAAAATTTAAATAATATTTTTTACAAATAAACGAACTCCAAGAACATTCTTTTCTAAATAAATGAATTAAACAATATATTTGATTCAAATAAAATAACCATTTAAATATTTTACCCTTCTAAGAATATAAAGTCACTAGTGGAGACTTGTATTTTATTAGATTAAAATGACACACAATGATCACTTATTTCGAAAACAAATGATAATTTATCTCCTTATGATACTTAATCATCGATTACTGTTGACTCCAAAACCAGGGGCTGTTATCTCTGTTACATTAATTTGAGTACCAAAGTTTATTCGTAACCTATGCAATGAAACTTATGGGGAAAAAAAACAATGGTTTGGATTGTCAATTCCAATAAATTGGCCAAAGATACTTCAATTTTTGTTTTGTAGCTGCAGCTTTAACTACTCATCTAGGTAGCTGGGATTCTTAGAAGACCAATTCCAAAACAAACCCTCCTTCCTTCAGAAGAGAGAAGATGGTAGCTGGGAAGCAGATGTAAGTATACTTGTACTATTTATATTATAAAATTAAATTGAGCTTTGGTTAGTTAAAACCTAAAAACTATTGAAAATATATGTATAGTAGATAAAATTAAGGATTAATTTAAGTAGTAAATTAATGAGTTAACATTCATTAATTTAATGAGTAAATCAAGAAATAAATAAAATTAAGAAATAATTTAAGGAATAAATTAATAAGTTGACATTCATTAATTTAATAAGTAAATCAAGAAATAGATCAATTAGTCGTAATATTTAATTTAAGAATTAATTAAAGGAAAAAAAATAAGAAATCTTAATATAAGGAGAAAAACAAGAAATCTTTAATTTAAAGAGAAAAACAAGAACTCTTTAATTAAAAGAGAAAAACAAGGACTCTTTAATTAAAAGAGAAAAACAAGGAATCTTTAATTCAACGAAAAAAACAAAGAATCTTTAATTCAACAAAAAAAAAGGAATCTTTAATTCAACAAAAAAAACAAGGAATCTTTAATTCAACAAAAAAACAAGGAATCTTTAATTCAACAAAAAAACAAGGAATCTTTAATTCAACAAAAAAAATCAAGGAATCTTTAATTCAACAAAAAAAACAAGGAATCTTTAATTCAACAAAAAAAAACAAGGAATCTTTAATTCAACAAAAAAAAACAAGGAATCTTTAATTCAACGAAAAAAACAATGACTCTTTAATTCAACGAAAAAACAAGGAATCGTTAATTCAACGAAAAAAACAAGGAATCGTTAATTCAACGAAAAAAACAAGGAATCGTTAATTCAACGAAAAAAACAAGGAATCTTTAATTCAACGAAAAAAAACAAGGAATCTTTAATTCAACGAAAAAAACAAGGAATCTTTAATTCAACGAAAAAAACAAGGAATCTTTAATTCAACGAAAAAAACAAGGAATCTTTAATTCAACGAAAAAAAACAAGGAATCTTTAATTCAACGAAAAAAACAAGGAATCTTTAATTCAACGAGAAAAATAAGGAATCTTTAATTCAAGGAAAAAAACAAAAAATCTTTAATTCAAGGAAAAAAACAAGGAATCTTTAATTCAAGGAGAAAACACAAGGAATCTTTAATTCAAGGAGAAAAACAAGGAATCTTTAATTCAAGGAGAAAAACAAGGAATCTTTAATTCAAGGAGAAAAACAAGGAATCTTTAATTCAAGGAGAAAAACAAGGAATCGTTAATTCAAGGAAAAAACAATGAATCTTTAATTCAAGGAAAAAACAAGGAATCTTTAATTCAAAAAAAAAACAAGAAATCTTTAATTCAAGGAAAAAAACAAGAAATCTTTAATTCAAGGAAAAAAACAAGAAATCTTTAATTCAAGGAGAAAAACAAGGAATCTTTAATTTAAAGAGTAATTCAAGGAGTAAATCTACTTATATATAGCTATAAAATTGTAACGAAAATATGGAGAAAAAAAATACAACTTTGAGAGAAATTGTTTTATTTAGAAAGACCTTTTAGGCCTTGACCTTTGGCTTTGACATTTTCCAACACCAATTTTCAACATGGTATCAAAGCAAGTCGATCTTTGTGAAAAAAATTGGTATTCCTCGACTGAAACAACATATACTTGTAGCTCTTGTAATTTTATCTTTGCTTTCAACGGCAAAGTCTGTGATGTCTTAAAGTGCATTTGGTACAAGCGATTTCTTGTTCAATTTTTTTTTCAAACCAATTTTTTTGGCGATGATGGATTAAATATCTCTTACAACTTCTACCTACCTGATGTGGAGGATGAGTATTATGGTAAAAGAAAAGGTCTCATATTGAAACCAAACTATTGGTGATGATGGATTAAATCTCTCTTATAGCTTCTACCTCCCTGATGTGGAGAGAGAGTATTGTGGTAAAAGGAAAAGTCTCACATTGAAACCCAGCTCTTGGTGATGATGAATTAAATCTCTCTTGTAATTCCTACCTAACCGATGTGGAAGAAAAGTATTGTAGTAAAAGAAAAGATCTCACATCGACAATTATATATTATTTTGCTATCGTAATCAACATTTTTGTTAGTTTTACTTTTGCTACCTTGGCTTCTCATCAGTTTCAACAACTTCTGTGCAAGTTTAGATCCATAAACCTTATGGATCCAACTTGAGGGGGAGTATTGGAGATAAAATTAAGGAGTAAATTAAGGAGTAAACCAAGAACCTTAATTCAAGAAATAAATTAAGGAGTAAATCAAGGAGTTGTCATCCTTAATTTAAGGATTAACTCAAATAGAAAAACAATGAATCTTTAATTCAATGAGAAAAACAATGAATCCTTAATTCAATGAGTAAAACAATGAATCCTTAATTCAAGGAATAAAACAAAAAAATACTTAATTCAAAGAGTAAAACAAGAAATACTTAATTCAAAGAGTAAAACAAGAAATTCTTAATTCAAGTAGTAAAACAAGAAATATTTAATTCAAAGAGTAATTGAAGGAGTAAATCTACTTATATATAACTATAAAATTGTAATGAAAATATAAAAAAAATAATACAACTTTAAGACAAATTGTTTTTTTGTATAAAGTCCTTTAGGCCTTGGTATTTGATTTTGGCATTTTCAACACCAATTTTCAATAATATGATTTATAAAACGCATACGTAATAAATCATTAATCATTAATTTATTATTATTATTATAATAATAAATTATATAAAATATATATTATATTTTAAAATTAATCTCATTGTAATAGTATTATTATTAAATAATAATTATGATAATAAATAATTTATATTAAAGTGATGATATTATTAATCATAATTTTACCTAATAATAATATTAAAATATAATTAATAATAATAATAAAATAAATATTATATATAATTTTATTCTAATATTATCATTAAGTTTGTATTATTATAACAATATCTCTGTCAAACCATATACGTAGATCGGAATGTTTTTCGAACATAATAAATATTAGGACAGATTTCCTTATTTATATTCTCAAGAAATAATTAAATGAATGATGTATCCATTATTAATTACACCAATTAATCATGTTAACGAAAAACTAAAAGATTCGTAAAGTCGTGATATGTTCATCATGTTATATTATGAATTTGAAAAAAAAAAGTTGCTAAGACATAAATTTTAACCATTTTTTTTATATAAATCATTTATATTATATCATATAAAAGAATTATATATCTATTGTTATTATTATTATTATATATATATATATATCTTAAAAAATAAATTATTTCACTATTTTTAAAAAAGGTTAATACCATTATGTTACAAATTTAATCATATACTTAAATTTTAATAATTTTACCTTCTATCATAATATGGATAACCTAATGCAAAACTGTGTTCACAAGTAAATTTTAATAATTCTAGATATGGATAACCTATGTGTGTTAACATGCACTTAACTTTCCTACGTGTATTATATAAGTTAATCGTCTAACCTTTTTTATTTATTTAAATAAAGGGTAATAAAGTCTTTTTTTTATTAAATAAAGAAAATAATAAATAAATTCGAAATTGAATCTATAATAATAACATTGAAGATTTATACCTCCCCGACTAAATTACAAAAAACACTTGACTGCTCTATAAGTGCACAACAAAATTCCATAAAGGAAAAACATTAATATAAGATTTTTGGAAACCAGAGAAAAACACTTTTTTTAAAAAGGTAATAAGATTAAGCTTTTAATTTGTAAAAGAAAATTAAATATTAAAACACTTTTTCTTTTTTATAAAACAGAAAAAAAAACTTTAAATTTATCATATTATACAACAAACGTTCATTTTTTCAATATTTTTACTGGCATATTTATATGTATATTACATATAAATAATGATAAAAAAACTATTAATAAATAAATTTACATATATTTATAAATTTATAATATTTATATCATGTGATATAATTATTTTAAAAAAATCATTTAATTTTTTTAATAATTTTATAAAAAAATATATAAATTTATGTAATTATCAATTTATAACTACAAGTCAACTGGGTGTGCACGTTTGGTCGGTTGCCACCGGTCATTCCATGCAATGCATCTATATTACTAAAAAAAGTTAATTTTTTTCCTGCATGTTATATCATATTAGATTATTGAATGTATGTATATATATATATATGTGTATAATCTTAAAAACACACATATTACATGAATCAAACTTTCTCTCTCTAATACTTTCTCTTTTGAATTTTCCTAATTCTTTCCTCTTTCTTAAGAGGAAAATCTTTCTATAAAATAACAGTAAAAAAAAAAGTAAATTCTTTATCTTTCAGAAGGCCGTAGTACTTGAAAGATTCTTCCAGTTTTATTCCTCAATCGGTCCTATATTCCTAAAACAAATTCTCTCTATAATCAATTTCAATCCTACAACTTCTTTCATGGATAAACGTTCTTCAAAACGAGCCAAGGCCACAAGTTCTTCCATTTCACAAGGTTTGTCTTTATCTTTCACAATGGAAAACGTTTTGAAGTGATTAGAAGTTGTGATTTAAAACGGAAAACGAAGTACATATATGTATTAATTAAATACTTTTGTTAATTTGCAGTAATTAATATTGTTTAATTTGGTTTCAACTAAGAATTAATTAATATTCTAAATTATTTTCTTTTTGGATTTGTGATGGAGTTTGTAGAAGTGAGCAGCATTGAGTGGGAGTATATAAAGATGACTCAACAAGAGGAAGATCTTATCAACAGAATGTATAGGCTTGTTGGAGACAGGTAAGTTTATTAATTTGCATTTATTTTTATTAAACCTAATAAACAAATACAGCTATAATTAATTTACCTCTTTCTTTCCTTTTTTTTTTCTTTTCTACAATCCATACATATATTCACTAGCAAGATTTGTTACAGCACTTTTACCACAAGACTATATAATGAATTACATTTTCATTATTTACTCTGATTTAATCATTAATATTTAATTAGTATAATTTATAATGTTAAACTGTGTTAATTTAATCATTAATATATTTTTTTCAAATTAAAGTTCTTATTTCTTGTTAAACAAAAAAGAAAATTCCTGCAAAAGGTAACTACAAACTAAGAAGGTACATAATTTTTTAAGCAGGTGGGATCTGATAGCGGGTCGGATTCCGGGTCGAAAAGCAGAAGAAATAGAGAGGTTTTGGTTGATGAAACATGATGGAGCTTATGTTAGAAGATAATTATAAAACAATTGTTAGGTTTCTCTCTCTTTTTCGTTTAAATTAAGTAGATGATTATTAACAAATAAATGACATAATAGTTCTGAATTCGCGTAGATAAATATTAATATCATATAAATTTGTATTCATCTTATATCGTATAATGTGTTAAAATTATTTTAAAAATTAAAAAAATAAATTATTTTTATATATAATAACGACACATAATACAATATAACGAATGTAGGTGTAAATTTGTTTGATATTTATTTTCATCTTGATGCATTCTTAAAATGGTGAATTGTTGAATTTGTTACATATTCTAGAAGTTTATTTAGGTTCACATAATGAGTGAGTATGAACTTCAGCCTATCCAATGGAAAGAGATGACCCACGATCATAATCTTTTGGTATAGTTTAATTCGCCACCATTTTTTATTTCATTTTGAAATTTATATATCTTGTACATAAAACTACTTCTGTTTCTACTTGTTCATCTTTAACTTGTATTTAAATTTTATGTTTCTCCGTACAAAATTAATCTCATTATGTCTCAATTCAATTCTTCCCATTTGGGATTCAATTATAGGAATGGTTGCGAATCGATTTTGTTCCGTTTTGGTTAAAAATGTTAATTAAACTGAAAAATATTAATTTTTTAAATAAAAAATCGAAACAATATATAAAATATTAGGGAATGAATTTAAATTATTTTGATATTATGTTAATGTGGTATTAATAAATAAAAATATTATTTAATCAACAATTTAATTAAAATATGTACTATCATTTAAATTAAAATTATGGGTTCATTTTTAAATAGAGAATAACTCTTAAAGATGAATAATATATTGAGTATTCGAAAATAAAAAAATAATTTAATTTTTTTATTAATTATAATAATTTTATTCTAAAATAAACATAAAAAATAATAATATAAATTGTTTAACATTTTCAATTGATACATAAGTTTCATTAAATTAGATGATTATAAGCTTTAAAATATATATAAACTTTAACATCTTAACCCAAAATGATTTAATTTTTACATATTTAAAATTAAAACTAAATTTAATTTGATAAAAAATTAATTAATTTAAATTTATAAAATATAAAACTTAGATTTATTATATTCATTCATATTCAATTACATTGTCTTGGTATTTTGTTGGGCTAACATTGGGCTTTCTACTAGATTCAGTTGGAAGGCCGTCTTCTACCCGTCGTCTAATTCATCACATATATATATAATTTTTATCCAATTATATATTTAATTTTAAAATAAGATTATATTATATAAAATAAAAAGTATACACAAATTTAATATCTATAATGAATATATAACTAAACTCTAAAATATATTATTAAAAACTTTTTTAATATATCCGAAATTTTAATTTTAAAATTATGTATTTTAATTTTTTCTTTCGTTACAAATCAAAAATATTTTTTAAAATTTTAAAATATAATAAAAATATTAAGATTCAAATCATTTATGATGAAAATATTTTGATAGGTAATATAATTATATAAAATAAAATAAATATTATTTTAAATATAAATTATTTTATTAAAATATTTATTATATAGATTGTCACCAAAATATTAGACTGAATAATTATAATATAATTTAGTCTAATATAATTATAGTTATTAATATACCAAAAATGCCTTTTAGAGCTTGATTTAGTATTATTTTAAATTTTAGACATCTCTAAATTAGTTATTTTTCATAACTAATTTCAATTTTTTATTTTCTAAAATTGTAACTTAGTTTTACAATTTAATCAAATTTTGGAATTTAAAAAAAACATTATAATTGAATTTTATTTTTTTATTTCTTGACATTAAAAATTAATAACTTAATTATATTCAATTATATTTAACATTATTTAAAATTATTAAAGAGTCAAAATTTGATGAAATATGATCAAAATAAGTTTAAAATTAAATTTTAGAGCTTAAAAAGTTAAAAATTTAAAAATTAGTTATAAAAAAACTAATGTTTAAATTTATTTTAAAAAAAATTGAAATTAAAGTCTGTTCTTAAACTAAATTTATTTTTAAAAATAAAATTTTTAAATTTTTAAATTAAAAATTAAAATAATGGTAAACGATATCATTAGTTATTAATTTTTTACAATCTTGAGTCATCAAATATTTATAGGAAATGTAAATAAATCATTTGGTATTCTAGCCTTTTCCATTCCAAGTGAAAAATGCAAAATTATTTACCTCATCGAATATGGAAGGATTTACTATTTATCAAGAAACATAATTAAAAGAAAGAATTATGTATCTTATAAGTTATTTTGTTTTATATCAGATATTTTAGTTATTTTATTTTCACAATTAATATTTAGGTTACAATTTCAATAAAAATTAGACATTTTAATTCTTTTTTGAAAAATAAAATATTATTTTATTGATAAAAAGTTCTAACGTAATAATAAAGTGAATCTAAAAGAGATAAAATTTTCATTTTATTTTAATAGTTTAAATATAAATTTAAATAGTACAATTTTTTGTGTCAATGTTTTTGTAAAATTTATATTTTATAAAAACTTTAGATATATTTTTGACATTTTTGTTTAGCGTCCTCATTAAATCGAAACTATAAACTTTATACAATCAAAAATAAGGGTTACACAAATTAAAAAATTATATCAATTACGTTGAAATCATACAGATGGGTTCTCTCACGTCCATTATCTTAGAGAACTAATACAAAAGGTTGAATGACACATCTCTATTGTGTTGGTTAAAATAGGGTCAACAATTGTATTATTTGTGTGATCTTCGATAATGGTAGATTGAAAAGAGCTCATGTGTAATTTCAATGCTATTAATGTTACAATTTTTTAAAATGTGTAACCATATTTATGATATCATAAAATCTTAAACACAATATATACAAAAATATGATACATAAACATACCAAAAAATATCAATATATATATATAAATATAAATTTTACAAAAAAAATTATAAAAATAAAATGATAACTTTAATCTATTAAATTTACTTTATTATCATGTCATAATTTTTTATTAATACAATTATATTTTATTATTTAAAAAGTAACTAAAATATATTATTTTACAAAGAGAATAACTAGGTGTCCTTGTTAACTAAAGTATTTATATGACAATTAAAGTAACTAGTCAAAGTCCCATTTTTACAACATATATCATGAGGATCCCTTTGTACAAAGTTTTTAATCATAATACTTTCTTAGTTTTTCATTTGTAGTGGTTAATATTTATTTATTTCTATTTTAAATATCTATAAATTGTTTTTCTAATTTTTTCTATATTTTATTAAATTGAAATTATAAATTCTTTTTTATCTTTAGTTTTTTCTCATTCTTAATTATCAATGCATCTAATCTTTTAGTTGATTATTCTTTTAATTATACAAATGAATAATGTTTATAACCTATAATTTTATTATTTTTATATTTACGTACATTTTTAATTATGTAAATTTCTTATGTATGTCTTGTTGTAAATTCTTATTACAGCCATATTTCCTTGTTTTTTTAAGAGTTCTTTTCTGTGTTTCATATATGTTATGTAATGACTTATGTTTTATTTTTATGATATATTTATTTCTTATGCTAAAAAAGAATTAAAGTTTTTATTAAGTTATTTGATTTTTTGATATACTTATTATACTTTAATTAAAATCTAACTCTATATCTTGTAATTTATTTTTGAACATTATTGAGATGATATTATTTTTTTCCTAATATTACGTCATATATTAATGTTTTCATTATTTTAACCTTTTGTTTTAAATCTATCACCTCTTTTTCTTTGTTAGATATTTCTATTTCATGTTCTATAAACGTAAATTTTGATATATTATTTTTTCTTACTCGTATCACATGAATTTTTTTGACATATAAGTTTCATTCTTTGGGTATTTCAAAATTTCTTAATATTTTTAGTTTTATTATTTGTTCAATTTCTTAAAAAAATTATCTATTTATATGAATTTATTTTATTCATATATTGAATTAGTATGGCTACTTGTTAATAAATATCGTATACTGAAAATAGATAATTTACTTATTTCATTAAATTTGTTCATTTAAACTTATAGGCTAAACTTAATATTTAATTTAAATTATTTCAAATTTCTTTTTGATAATTACTATTTATTGTGATAATTATATTAGATGTCTTATGTTTCTATTTTTATGTATAAAAAATAGTATTTACTTTTGTTAATTTTAAATTCCTTTAAATGTAGAGATTTTTATGATATTTTTATAATTTTAAAGATATTATTGATTATTACTCTAACTTTAATATATTAAGTTAAATTCAGGCCGATCGATCCGAGCATGACCTTATTATTTTAAACCTTGAAACTCCATATCGGTCTTGATGATCAAAATAGATAAACCAATGAAGTAGTTGAATTGAGATGATTAAAAAGCGCATTCTTATGTTAACCATAAGATATTTAAAAATTAAATTAGGAGAATTGAATTATATATTTTATTGAAAAATGTCAAAACTTCTACCAAACATGTTAAAAGGCGGTTGACAATTATTAAAAAACTTATTGAAAAGGATCATTAATTATAATGTTAAATATAAAATCACAGTGATTCACGAGAACATGAATAAAATTATTTACAGAAGAAACAAAAACGCCATCATCAAATTGTTCGTACGTACGTGGCAAGAAATCTTATCATTAAGTATTATTACGTTTATAGTTATGACCAACCATATACAAAATGGTGTGAATACAAATGACTGTTTAGAATTAAAAAAAAATCAATAAATTTATAATGGAACGATTAGTAAATTTTTTTATATTCAAATATTAATTAAAAATATGTAAGTGATATAATTATTTAAAAAAACTATAATAAAGATAAGATTCTAAAGGCAAACTAAATTTTTTTATAATATCACCACCACACACGTAAAAATGCTGTTATGGAATATATAAATCGAAATAACAAAAAATAATATGTTTATTAATAGAAAAAATTATACATCAATTTTAGTTTAGCAAAGTTAAATTTAAATATTTAATATGTTTAATATTTAATTTAACTTATTTAATATTATGTTTATTATAAATTTTAAAAATATTATTTTATTTAATTTTCCAACTAAACATATATGCAAATTGCATGGTATCGAGTTCATGCTTTAACTTATGAAACTAATTGATAAATAAACATATATACAAGTCTTTGAGTTCAAGTGTTTGAAATAATTTATATTTTCTCAAAAGTTTTCGAAATAACACGCGTAGAAACTTTTTAATTTTCGTTAGGATATTTTTATTTATTTTCTTATTATTTTACATCATTACGTACGAGAAAAAAATATTCACTATTGTCCAAACCAAAAATAAGGTAGTTGATTAGTTATCGTTCAATTTTTTTAATAAAAATAATGGATAATTTATTTATAATAGAAAAAACATATAAAAATATATAATTCTTTATTTTTTTAGATATATCAAAACATCATATTAAAAATTAAAACTAATTATTAATAAAATACTCTAAATTTGAGAGAGAATTTTTTTGAGTATTTATTATTCATTATATATTACTTTTTATTTTAGTATTTAACTGATTAATTTATACAATGAAATATTTAAAAAATATATTAAATCATGATAAACCATTTGATGTCATTTATATGAAAAACTTCAAATCTTTTAAAAAATAAAAGCTTCTTATAACAAGTGATTATTTAAAGAAATATATCGATGAATCTTAATATAAAATAAAATATCTAAAAATTTGTAGATTTGATGATAAAAAAAAGTATATAAAATTATCCTTAATATTACATTCACATAATGAAATTTAAAATAATAAAAATTTAAGATATTAAATAATATATTATTTATTAACAATTCTAATAAAAATAGATACAGAGGGAGAGTTTAGACTTTCCTTTAGATAAAAGAAACTCAAAACAAAGAGAATTAAAGAAAAGTATGAATAAAAAAAGAAGACGAAGACGATACTAAAATTTATAAAGAAAGATGAGCCCCATTTCCAAACTCCAAAGTCTTAATCAAAACTCGGACCACTACTATACAAAATTAACATATAATTTAATTAATCTTATAACTATATTTAGAAACTTGTGTTTCTTTTCTAAGCAGGAGACTGGAGATTAAGATGAAGCCATAATTAAGATTCACAACAAATTAATTAGTATAATGGTATCCTGCCATGTCAAACTAATTATATTTATTTTTTTAGAGTAAAATTTGAAGATATAAAATGATTCTTCTAATTATATAATCAATTATAATGTACATACATAATAAATTATGAGAACTCTTAGTGATAGAACTAACAATATTCATCTTATTTAATGATTTTTTATTTATCTGAATTATTACAAAGAAATGCATCAACGTTTTTAATTAATCAGTTTTATTGATTTGATGTATGTAACAAATAAAACAAAAAAATCTACATATAAAATTAGATCCCAATAAAAAAAAACATACGTAAATAGTAACAAAATTATACTGAAAAATTACAATATACAAAATTTATGCAAAGAAATGCCAAAAAAAGAGATAATATAAATTGTAGTTAGTTTTATTTACCTAAAATGAAAAAGAAATAAAGAAAACTTACTAACAGATAGAACCAATTTTAATAGAAGATTAACTTTCTATCCCATAGGCAAATTTTGAAAAACAATGACCACGCTAAAAGGTACCATCAAAAGTAAGGATGGTAAAAATAGACACTGAATTGGAGCTATAAACATACATGTTTTAAATCAACACATATCATTATTATATCGGATTGTATAGTAATCGACATACACAATCAATATATTGGATTAATTTGATACGAATTAAGATATGAATTTATCCATAAATAGATCTAGATAAAATCAATCATTGGTTCAATGCAAATATAAATATTTTTAAAACTATAATTTTAGAATTAAAATCACACATTATAAACATAATTTCTCAATTTTTATAACTATTTATTTGAAAAAATTTATATTATGAGTAATAATTTTTAAAAATTATCTATCTTACATTTTTATAAATATAACTTTCTCTCTTATAAATTTTCATAAATCTGTGTTTAAAATTTATTAAATCAAAATTTAAATTTCACCATACTCATAACATTTATTTTTCTTGTATTTACTATAAATAATATTTTTTTAATTTATCATAAATTGTTTTAAAAAATAAGAAAGTTTCTAAAAACAAAAAGAGTGTTTTCTTGTGATGTTTTTTTTAATTTATTAATCTAAAATATGTAATGACTCACATTAAATAATGTTTTAATTTTTTTTAAAAATAATAATTCGGATTAAGGAATGAATACTTATTAATTGATAGATAAATACCTAATCTAATCTACATATTAAACTATAAATGAGACCGGATCAAATTGAATCTTTTAAACAATAAATCAAATCAAATCATCACCGGATCGGATCCAATGTCCTCTCTAGTCATAGGTTTAGAGGGATGGAGAAACTTGATTAAACTATTTTTTTCATCAAATCTTTCATTAGTTCTAATATTATGTTACTAGCATGATAACACCGTATATACATACTTGTTTACTATAAATTAAGGTGTTTATATTGTAATAATTTAAATAATAATAATAATAATTTAATAATGATAATTTTATTTAATAATAATGATAATATGATGTAAATATTAATAATAAAAATAAAATATATATTTTAAATATTTTGTTATAATAATATTATAACCAAATTATTTTTCAATTATAACGAGGATGCACACTTGTATTTAGATGTAAGAATTTAGATATGGAAAATCACTCAAAGTCTTAACAGTTTCGGCAGTGCCCAAAAACCCTCTCCTAATTGGGCAAGGATGAATTGCATAAAATTCACTCTTTCATTCAAATAAAAATAATGGGAAATGAAGTTAACTACATATAAAAAATGAAATAAATTTTAACTTAATGGTATTATGTGGCAGACATTTTTCAATCACAATTAATAGAATCATTCTGCTTTAACACAATATAATTATAATTGATATTTCTAATTAATACGTGATTCTTTAATTATTTTAATATCTTATTTTCTTAATTTAATATTAAATTTAACACTGACACACTCATTTAATATACACAATAAACAAACAACATTACTCTTACTCTTTCCTAAAAATATATAAAATACATTGGGACTGTAAGTATATATACACAGGATAAGGTTTAATACCAACACGTCATCAAATATAAAGATTATTGATAAGAATATATATATATATATATAATTTAATTAATTTTTTATTAATAAATAATTTAAATATTTTATCATCTAACATTTCAAACTTTATATTTAATTAATAATTAATAGGTAATGATACATATAAAATTACATCATTATTGTATCTACGCCTAAAAATAAACTATATATTTTAAGAATATTTATAAGTTGCATCGGATTTAATGACAAAGTTTACGTTTAAAAACTAATATATAATTAACATATCATTAGATTTTATGCTCAGTGGTACAAATAAAATTACTCGTATCATAACATGAGTTGCACATGATGTCATATGTCAATTTGTAACTAATGACCCCTAACGCGGATTATGGAATGTATTTGAAAGTTCTTTGCAGCCATCATTAATTCAGACTATAACGACTTTCTCAGTTTCACATTGGCTATGCAAATTAAACGATGACACGTAAAGTTGTATAGATTTACATATAAATTTTAATTTTTTTAAAATATATGTTTTATTTCTTAAATTTTTAAATCTTACATATAATTTCTAAAATTTTACTTACAAATTTTAATGTTTTCATTAACATGTGTAATATTTTAAAATTTTATAAATTAAATTATAGAATTTTAAATACCTATTTATAAAATTTTAAAAATTTGAAGTTAAAATTATATGTTTTAAAATTTAAAATAAATAAATTTAATTAAAGTTTAAATTATTTTAACTTATTTATAATTAGATAATAAAATTATTTAACAAGTCATTGAATGAGTAGACTTGGTCAGCATAGACCCCTCACTCACTCTCTCTAAGGCTTCTCGATGACCATAGACCAGTCAGAGCTGAAAAACTCGGTTTCTCAGTCAAAATTCCACTTTCTACCTTAAACATCGCTTTCTTTGTATTCTAGAAGACGATAACCCAAAAATCCAACCTTTTAAATGCAACTTCCATTCACTTTCTTTCAAATGCAATCTCATATCTCTTTCTATTTTCTCCTTCAGCTTCACTGCTACTTTGTAAAAAAAAAAAAATTCTCAATCTGAGTACTTCCAATATTCCATGTTTTCAATAAGAAAGTAGAAACTAAGCAGAGTACTATTGCTCAAGAGTGAAACCAATTGAAACTACCGAGAGATAGAGAGTTAAAAAAAATGGAGAATAGTTGGAACTGGGAGCAGAGTAAACTGATTAATGAGCTACTTCTAGGGAAGGAGCTAACAATACAGTTAAGGCATAATCTAGTTGAGGAATCTTCACTAGATATGAGAGATTTCTTGATGAAGCAGATTATATCTACATATGACAATGCTCTTTTGATTCTAAAACGGAGTGAGTCATTGGGAAAGCCTACTCAGACTCTGGCAGTGACAACAACCAACTTGCCAGAGTCTCCCATATCAGTCAATGTAAGTCCTCGTAGTGATGACTTTGAGAGGGCTCATAAGGATCACCAACAACTTGGATACAAGAAAAGGTAATTAGAACTTCAAATTCAACCCATGTAGTAAAGTTTTGATACATACTAGACACGCCTATTTTCTGCAATTTTTTTTTGTAAATTTCCACAATTCTCATCCATGTCTATGTCGTGACAAATAAAGAGAAGATGTAACATAGAATATAGCACGCATAATTGTTTAGTTCTGTTCTGAAATGATTACCTCTCTGATTGCTGACGTTCCATTTCAATGCTTTTGTTGGTGTTGGTGCAGAAAGGTTCTCCCAAGATGGACAGAGCAAGTGAGAATTGGCCCTGAAAATAGACTAGAAGGACCTATCGATGATGGTTATAGCTGGAGAAAATATGGGCAAAAGGACATCCTTGGAGCAAAATATCCTAGGTATTGTAATTACCAAATTGCCCTTTTCCTTTATTACCAAAGAACCATCCACTTTGCCATCTAATCATTTGCTCCAATACTCATTGATACCACATGTTCCAAAAGCAAAACAAGCAGACAACATTGTATGCCATGAACTGAAATACAACTTCTCATATGATATTATTCTCATTGCAGAAGCTACTACAGATGTACCTTTCGTAATGCTAAAGACTGTTGGGCGACAAAGCAAGTGCAAAGATCAGATGCAGATCACTCTGTGTTTGATATCATATATAGAGGAAAGCACACCTGTAGTTCTAGACAAGTCAACAAGAGTTCAGTTCAAGCACCATTTTCACCAGAAAAGAAAGAACAAAAACTTAGTAATCACCATAACATTCATGAGCAACAGCAATTTGAACAATCCATTCAAGGGATTCCAAATAATTTCAGGTTTAGAACAGAGGACTTTGAACTGAAAGAGAAAACAGATTTTCCATTTTCTTTTTCTTCAAGTCCAAATGGCTTTTCTACTTTGGTGCTTGACAACGAAGCTTTCTTGGGGAGTTTCTGTGAATCATTTATATCTCCAACTACACCTGAACAAAAACACATGGTCTCACCTTTTGAGATGAACAGCCTTAAAGGTAGCAATAAAGTCCACCATTCTGCCTCCAACCTTTCAGAAATACTATCTGCCAACACTTCAGCCACAAACTCTCCCATTCCAGAGTTGGATTTCTGCGTTGATCCGACAGATAATGAACAAAATTTCTCATATGACATGTCAGAGTTTTTCTCTTAATTCCACTTGTGAGCAGCGATTCTGAAGTAAGTCGCATTCAGGTTGCAAATTATGTTGCATGTAGGGAGTAGCTGGTTACATTGGTCCAAGTTTGTATCGTAAGAGAGGAAAAACATAATCTATAGATAATGAAACAAGATGTAGGGTTTTCAACTATTATAAGACATTAAAAATGTTCTTTTAGGTAGTTTGTTCTGCTTGGTTCAGTATAAAGTAGATAACAGTCTTGATCAGAAAGGCTAAAGGATCCTATCAACCATCACATAGCAACACCTCATTTTTTTGGGGGGGTTTAAAACATAGTAACGCCTCATTGCTTTCCACATCATTCAACATTAAAAAGATTGTACTTTTGTAACAATTATGCTACTTTAGTTAAATATTTCCATAGTAAATTTATTAGTTTACTCAAAACAAAATTTAAGAGTTTGTCTTGAAAAGATGTTGAGTATATAGTACTTTACAAATAAATCGTTATTTCATTAGATGTTATATTACAGTAAGATCAAAGCCAACAGTGAATCTATTTATATGATTTCATAATTGACTGAGATTCCATAAGATAGACTTAGTAATTATTTATTACAATGAACACAATGCCATAACTAATGCACAAAATCATGTACATGATCCCAGAGAAAAAGTTTAGAATTCTTTAATATGGTTCCAAAAATAAGCATAATTTGAATAACTCAGGAGCACACAGTGAAACATCGTTATCTGCTCATCATTCAAATATGTACAGGTCAATGTCTCACGGTAGATGATTTAGGGAATATTGGGCATACACTCATACGTGAGAAGGTCGTAAAAAACAGAAGGTAAAATCTGACATAAGAAGGCATATAAAACATAAGAATTAGATTAAACTACGATCGAGTTGGTAACGGGGGTGCCTCACACTGAAGAGGTCGTGAGTTCGAGGCAAAAATTGTAATTTGTTTCACTTCCCCTCAAAATGAGTGGTTTAAGTGGTGTGACTTTAGAATTTCCTTCCCCATTCTCACTAGGCTTGAGTAGGAGTAAATATGATCGTGAAGAAAAAGAAGAGAAGAAAGTGAACCAGTTGGAAGCACCTATCTGAGGCTCTTTTTAACTTAAAGCAGGAGTTATGTTCATCTTTTTGCATCTTCATCTTTTCTTAGAGCTGTTCTTAACCCCAAGACAATGAATAAATTGGTAAGTGTGAGCAGTGACTCTGCACTACCATGTAGCCAGTCCACATTAGCCAAGGAAGTTCCATAATGCACCTTTGCTGTTTCCCCCAAAAGAAAAAAAGAGAAGCACAATTAGGCTTTTATCTCTATTTTTCATCTATTATTCATGTGAATTGAAATACAACTCCTGAGTTTATCAGAAACATACCGTAAATTCCAGCAGGGACTGTTCGATTCAGAGATTTGAGAATTGAGAACAGCATAGGGCAATATAAAGGATGTCAGTAAAGATCAAATAAGACTACCCAAAACCCCCCAAAAAAAAAAATCAATTCTGATCCTCGGAATTATATAACACGAACCTTTAAGCCAGAACCCCCAAATTTTGAAAACGTTAAATAAGTAATTAAATGGTCTGTGAAGGACTCACTGGTAGCTCCAACAAAAGCGAGCAAGAAGTAGAACCCAAAAAGAGTGAGCTTTGGGGCAGACTTAGATTTGGTAATGAAGTACAAGAAACCAATGTAGGGAAATAAAGAAGCAGCAAACAACTGAGAAGCTATGCTTTGTGAATCAATATTGGGTGCCCATGGATCAACTGGAAATAGCATCCCACATACAATCCCTGTTCTTACGTTCATACCAACTTTTTTCCCTCTGCAACAACTGGATCCCCTGCTTTTATTGAATGGGTTTGCAATAGGGCTCTTATAGAAGGAAGTAGAACCCGGACAAATTGATGGGACAACCAAGATGGAAGATCTACAGAGAGATTGAATACATGTAATCGTCATTGATACAAGTTTTCTTCACGGTTTTTGAGAGGCTTGTAGTTTTACTGGAGACACTGTAGAAATGAATAAGAGACGATGGTTCTCGTTTGTTATCATCAAAGTTACACACAAAAACAAATAGATACCACGTGTGTACATATTTTGAGTTATCTTGTGTTAATGGGCTTTGTCAACAAGCCCATGTTTCCTGGACTGTTATAATATGTCGGGCTGAAAGTGTAACCTAAGGAAGGTCACTTTGGGAGGTTTCTCTTCTTTTTTGTTTAAATGATAATTATTATTTTTATTACCACAAAATAATGTATGAAATAACTATTATATCCTTTAAATTAATTAGATTATAGTACCAATAAAGTTCTAATTAATGTAAATAATTATTTCAATCACTATAAATAATTAAATATGATGTACTTTCAAATCAAACTGGGAATATGAAATGAAGGTTATTTTTTTATCTTTCCTATAATTTTTATTCTTCGGATTTCCAACTTTAATTCGTCTAAATTTTACCCCCATTCGTATCTCTCTATCTGTTATAAATCAATAACCCATCCTAATTATGCTAGTAAAGAAACTGGCAGAGTAGGGTTTAGCTGTTTGCATTCATGTAAAATTTGACTATCATCTTTGAGTAAAGGTTAAACATTTGATTTGATAGATCATGGAGAGAGAAAAAAAATACCAAAACAAATTCGTGAAGATGAAACCAGAAGGCAGTTACAGTGAGTTATTGGGCTGGTTTGATATTAATGTTTTGTGAAGAAACTAAGTCAAGTCGGATGAATTTATAAGAGGATTGCCATTGACTAATTAGATAGAGGATGGAGGTAATTTGGTAATGCCGTAAAAACCTTCATATTAAGTATTTGGAGTAACTATGTTCCAAATAATACATGATCAATGAGTTTATGTTCTTTAATTGTACTCAGTATATATCCAAACCCAAAAACTATAACAGTTAATTTTCAGAAAGTAAAAGGCTAGATTAACCACTCAACTACTGTCTATAGCCTTAGGAAGATAACCAAGAAGCTAAGTTGTGGGTTCAAATGTAGTCTGTTCTTGCCAAGTACCATTCAGGTTAGATTGCCATAATCGTACTACTCCATCCTTCCCTGTGCTTGCCAAAGTCATTCCACTCATGTCCCATTCCATCTGCCATGCCTAATCACAGAAAGTGACTATAGTGAGATAATATTTTCCAACCAGTTTCAGATATAAATACATATGGGATGATGCCTGACATGGGTCCTTTCAGTAGGCATCTGCTCCATGATTTTTTTTAAAGGAATCTGCTCAATGATTCACCATTTGAAGATATCTTATTTGGTTCCAAATATTTATTTAAAAAAAATTGTTTCCAGAAATTTATTGTCGTTTCTATTGATACCTCTCCTTCGTGACCAGAAAGCAGTCCAACTTGCTCCACTGAAAGCCTTCCATCAGATTCAGGATTAGATCCAACATGCCATATGGCTATTCCTTTGACAGTAGAAACAGCTATTATCTCATAGGGCCTGAAAAGAAAAAAGAAAGGAATAAATTAATTAAGAAAATTATGATTTTCAAATGAGCAAATATTTCTGAAGCATTCAGCTAAGTTTCCAAATAAATGCTCATAATATATGGTTAAAATTAGCCAAACCTGCCAGTGTTTGGTGCCCAAGCAACAGAATACACATGATCATCCTTGTTTCCAGGCAAAGCCAACTCTGCAACTGGAAGCCATCTTTGATGAGCCTCATCAAACTCCCATACCTGTGTTAAAAAGCCTTGTGAGTTCAAGTGAAATATGAATTGTTAGAAGAAGTTCATCAAAATCTCATGCTTGCACAGCTCTTGACAAACAAAGTCCCTCCTCCCCCCTTTCCTTTTTATTTCTTTGTGGCTAAACTATTTGCAACTGATAAGATAAGCAAGAAAGGGAAGGGCTGAAATAAATGTTTTAGTGGCGACGAGCTGGACACAAACAAAGTTAGCAAGCAACACAAGAAAAATCAAACACACCTTGGGGGAATTAAGTTGCAATGAGTTCGAATTAAAACCCAAAACAAAACTTGCTTCTTGACTTCCACTTCTTGGCGGGATCCAACATATAGATGCAGATACACACATCACTTTTCCAAGCAAAGATACTGAATCAATAATATTCTGAAATTCAGCCTGCCCAAAAATGAATGATAGGAAAGACGTTAATATCAAGATACCTTCTACTTTACTTTCTTCAAGAAAACAAAAGGAAACTAACAGGATTTCTATAAAAGTGTGCATTGCTCATAAACAAACCAATAACTTGGGAAAACAGGCTTGGGAACTTCATTCAAAAGCCTCTTCATAATATTCAGCTTCTTTTTTTTTTAGTTTAACATATTAAGATGACAGGATAAATAGCATATGAAAGAGATAAATGTCTTCATTTTCTACTTAAATACAGTAATCATTTAATATATTTACAAGTGTGTGTAGTTGTGTCAGATAAAGATTTTTGGAAGTCCTTAATGAAAACTACACGAAAACAAATATTAAGCTTTTTTTAGCCAAAAGGCCGGCAAAGGGGTATGTGTGTAATAATTTCACCCAAAACTTCTTGGCTAGTAGATTTCATGGAGGCAAAGAAATATTTAAAGATAGTCAAACGTGACAAAAGGAGCTATTAAATTGTTGAAGAAACAAAAATTAATCAATTTATCACATATTTTTTAGGGTAGCAAAGTTTACTAGATCAGATAGAGAACAAGAATATGATACCCAAACTTTTGTGAGGAAAAAGATTCCCAGTTTAAAGATAATTGGAAAGCATGTTATCGTAAGAAGAAGAAGAGCATTGACCAGGTAGATAAGATAAAGACAATCACCTGAAGTTGCCAATTCTTCAGTTCCAAGGGATCCAAGAGCTCGTAGACTCTAGCCTGCCCATCTGAATAAGCAGCAACCTATAAATGATGATTCAGACAATAAACAAGCAGCTCTACCACTAACACTAGTCACTCATTGATAAGAAGAATGTAATAATTTTGATGATGTCAACCCGTGTTTGAACTTTGAATTAGGGCTCACCATTTTCAAACCTGACAGAGTGACTCCAAATTGCACATCTAGCACTTGGGCAGAGCAGCTTTTAAAGCTTTTGCACAGCTTCCACTTAAGGTGTTGAGTACCTATAAAATAAAAAATTGCAGAAAACTTATTATACATGTCACATTTTATATTTCATCCAATCAAAAACTCCAATAAAATATTGTGTCAAATGAACAATAAAAAGCAAACCATCAGGGGAAAAGAACACTTGAAATAATTTTTTTTCCAAAAAGAAGTATAAGATCCAATACATCATAAGCATAAAGGATCAGAAATATAAACATAAAATCTGTAACAAATGAAACCTAGACCATAATGTAGCATCCACTACAAACTCTATGTCCATCAAAATAAATCAGAACCACACAATGGTAATATTCAAGCTTTAATGGGAAGGTATCGTGCATGTTTGGACCAGATAGTAAACATGACGCTACCTTCTGCAACCTCCTCCCACAATAACAAAGCTCCATCCTCACAAATGCATGCTACCGCATCACCGTATTCTGGAGGTACCCAAACAACTTTGTTGATTCCGCTATCATGAACCTAAAAAACAGTTAATCATAAGTCCAACAGTTAAGGAAGCATAAAAAAAAAATTCACAACACGTGAGTAGTTAACTGATGTCAAACAAATTATATATAATTTTGTTTTTTTTCCCAAAAGATATGCCATAAACCGTTGGGAACTTGATTAGATAACAGCATTCATTTCAATTCCTAAACTCTTCAAACTTCCAAGTCCAGTAACATGCCATAAACCGTTGGGAACTCTTTGCAATCCAATACACAAATTTTTTTAAAAGCCCTCCAGTAGAGTCTTATAGAAATCCCACTATTGAACCCTAAGTATAGTTCAGTAAATTATATGCTAAGTATAGTCCAAGCCAACCCAATATCAAAATTAGAAGTTTGAAGTTCGAAGAGATAAAAAGAAATTATATTGAAATCCCACTGAAAAAATGCCGGTAATGGATCTCAAATTCAAGTTCTCATACTGAGAAAAAGGAAGAAGGGAAAACAGAACAGGTACACTGGAACTTACAGAGCAATGACCATAAAGTTCAACTACACAATGAAAAATAAAGTTCGCCGACTAAGTCGTATGTAAACGACGGCGTAATAAGAGAAATGGGAAGGGGAAGAGGCAAACGAACCCGAGACTTGGAAGTGCAGGTGAAAGAGGAAGAAGCTGGGTGTCGAGAGTCGAAGATAGAAAGAGTACCGTCGATGGAACCAGTGGCCAACCTCAGACCGCAGTAATTCCAAGAAGAGCAGATCGTGCCTTTGTCTAGCGATACCAATGACTTCTCCATGTCCGTACCAAACTCCGATTTGCTTTTATGGCATCAAAGACAGGCATAAAACTCTTCGTATTTACTAGGGCTTTTCCAGTTTTATTTTTTTGGCTCCGTTGTGAAAATACGTGATCGTTTGACTCGTTTGAAAACGTTAGGATGGTTTTTATATAAAGTAATTATTTAACTGATTTTTTAAAAATATTAATTTATTTTTTTGTAATATTCCATGGTTAAAAATAATGATTATATTTATGATCATATAAAAGTATATTTTTTATATCGTAAAAAATAAAATATATATACATCAGGTAAGGTGATTTAAAAAAAAAGAAGAATTTATGTCCTAAAACTAAACGTTTAAAAAATTATTATTTCAATATATATCCATCATATCATACATGTTTATTTCCATATATTCTATTGATGTTTTCTTTTAAAAAATAAAAAAAATATAATATCAAAATAATAATATATTTTACAAAATTTAATTGTATAAATTGATTGATGTAATGTGAATTGATCAGCATAAAATATAAAAAAGTACATATAATATGAGGCAAAATTAATAAAAATGTAAAAGATTAACTTAGCATATGTAACAAGGTTTAGTCTATAAATTCAAGTTGTTTTAGTCCACTTATGACATATTTGAAAATATAAATGTTTTTTTGTATTTTTGAATAATCCGGTACAATTCAATTAAGATTAATACATTGATCGATGTTAATTATCAAAAATATCAAATTTTACACTCCTATTACCATGATAACCTTTGGCATACTTGTCCAAGACGTTCTTTCTTTTGGGACGTTTTTCTATTCACAAAATGTATCATCAACAATTGCGATGGTACATGAAATACAATTTTAAGTAAGATGATATTGGAATTTTAGGAAGAGATAAAAATAATAAATGTTGTATTTTAGGCATACTTAATCATGGCTAACAATTTAGCATTGAAAATTAAATATTTGATTACTCTTTATGCATTGAAATTAGTTAAGGGTGACTTGTGCATCAATTTTAATTAAAAATTGACTCTAAATAATTAGTTAATTGCTTAACAAGTGATGTTTTAATTGTTACATCAAAATTATCAAGTTTAGTTCTTAGTTTGGAAAAATATACATGTGACATGTTAGGTATAATATCAATAAAATTACAGAATATGTTATTCGTAATTATGAAAACTCTATAGTTATCACTTAATTGATACTTGTTGGGAAAATCGGGTATATTTTTCCTATTCTAAGTAGTAACTATTCACTTATGATTTAAATAAATAGAACTCAAACTAACCCGACAAAATAATGCTATTGGAAATATAATGCTAAAATAAACTAAAACAGATATTAAAACAGAAATATTAAAGCAGAAAAATAATAACACCAGAAATTTAACGAGGTTCGGTATAAATGTTACCTAGGTCCTCGGGCGTCGTTGACCACTTCCACTATCTCCAATTGGATGAACTCCAAAATTACAACTAATTGGGCAAAATTGAGCTAATCAATTACCCTTACAAAAGAGAGGAAGATTTACAAATTTTGGGATGTTTACAAATGGTGAAGAAGGGCTTTATTTATAGCCCCAAAACCAACACCCATCTTCATTCCTAATCAATGTGGGACTTTTCTAATTTTCTCACTAAGGAGCAATATATAACAAATCTCCACCTTAGCGACTTAGTGGTTTTAAATGATTTCTTCAATTGCTAGATCAACGACGCCAGTGCCAATTCAGATCTGTAGGATGTTAATCAAGTCCAGACAATGTTTGAACTTGATTGTTGTTACCACCTTGGTCATCATATCTGCAGGATTCTCTGTCGTACTAATCTTCTGAACTAGTACTCCACCTTCTTCAATAATCTCTCGCACGAAATGATAACGAACGTCAATGTGTTTTGTACGTGCATGGTAGACTTGGTTCTTTGTTAAATGAATA
The DNA here is from genome assembly GCA_037013495.1 of Hippophae tibetana. NCBI lineage: Eukaryota > Viridiplantae > Streptophyta > Magnoliopsida > Rosales > Elaeagnaceae > Hippophae > Hippophae tibetana. The sequence goes on from CM072812.1 coordinate 12,239,753, forward strand.
GCACTCTGACTATCACAAAACACCTTAATATGTTTTTGACCAACTCCCAAGTCTTCAAGCAAACCTCGTAACCAAATAGCTTCCTTCACAGCCTCTGTAACTGCCATATACTCTACCTCTGTAGTAGACAAAGCAACTGTGGACTGCAAGGTAGACTTCCAACTGACTGGTGCTCTAGCAAGAGTAAACACATAACCAGTAGTTGACCGACGCTTATCTAAATCTCCTGCATAGTCAGAATCACAATATCCGACTGCACATTGACCAATGGTATTATCCTCCTGAAATACTAAACCAACATCTACAATATTTATAATATACCGTAGAATCCATTTCACAGCCAACCAATGTCCTTTACCAGGATCATGCATGTACCTGCTTACAGTACCAACCGCATGTGAAATGTCAGGTCTTGTACACACCATTGCATACATCAAGCTACCAACTGCATTTGCATATGGTACCTTTGCCATATATTCTCGTTCTGCATCATTCTTAGGAGATAATTGAGCACTAAGCTTGAATTGAGGAACTAGCGGAGTACTTACAGGTTTTGTCTGTTCATTCATACCAAAACGTTGTAGTATCCGCTTCAAATATTGACTCTGGGTCAAACTAAGCTTCCCCTTCTTCCTGTCTCTGCTTATCTCCATACCGAGAATCTTCTTGGCTTCTCCTAAATCTTTCATCTTGAACTCTTGACTTAGTTGAGCCTTCAACTTTTCAATTTCTGCTTGGCTCTTCGATGCAATCAACATATCATCGACATACAATAGGAGATAGACGAAAGACTCATTTTGTAGCTTGCGAAAATACACACAATGATCATGTGTGCTTCTGGTATACTTTTGTTGCAACATAAACTGATCAAATCGTTTGTACCACTGCCTTGGAGATTGCTTCAATCCATACAATGATTTGTTCAACTTACAAACCCAATTCTCTTTACCAGCAACAATAAACCCTTCTGGTTGAGACATATAGATCTCCTCTTCTAAGTCACCGTGAAGAAATGCGGTTTTCACATCAAGTTGAACTAGTTCCAAATCGAACTGTGCTACCAAGGCCAACAAAATTCTAATGGAAGAATGTTTTACAACTGGAGAAAATACCTCATTATAATCGATTCCCTCCTTCTGAGCGTAGCCCTTAGCCACCAACCTTGCCTTGTAGCGAATATCATCTTTGTTAGGAAATCCATCTTTCTTTGCATACACCCATTTGCATCCAATTGCCTTCTTGCCCTTAGGTAGTTGTCTCAACTTCCATGTTTTATTCTTCTGAAGGGATAAAAGTTCTTCATCCATGGCTTCCTTCCATCTTTCAACTTCAGGGCTTCTAATTGCTTCTTTATATATGGAAGGAACATCATCATGCACAACTGAAAGTGCACAGGCTACCGTATTCTTAAATTGAGTAGGTAGGTCTTCAAAATCCTTGTATCGAGCAGGTACCTTGACATTTTGTCGTCGTGGCCTATCAACTGTAGTTTCTTCTTGTTGCTGTGGAAGTTCTTGGGTTAAAACCTCTTCATCTGATTCATCTTCTATCAATGGAGGATCAGCTTCTGTCTTATCTTCACTAACTGGATTAACAATTTTGCTTTCAAACTCCACTTATTTCAGAGTTTGCTCCACCTGCTCTAAAGTGCCATCAATCTTCTTAGTTACCTTTTGCAACAAGGCAGATTCATCAAAGGTAACATCTCTGCTAAAGATTATCTTTTTCGTTTCAAGGCACCATAGTCGATATCCCTTAGAACCAGAAGGGATCCCAAAAAAAATGGCTTTCTTGGCTCCTGGGTCCAACTTTGATTCCGTTACATGGTAGTATGCAATTGAACCAAACACATGTAAGAAATCGTAATCTCTAACAGGTTTTCCAGACCATACCTCCATAGGTGTTTTGCCTTCAAGAGCAGACGATGGTAGACGATTGACGAGATGACATGCATATATCACAGCCTCAGCCCAATACTGCTTGCCTAAACCAGCATTTGACAACATACACCGAACCTTCTCCAGCAAAGTCTGGTTCATACGTTCTGCAACTCCGTTTTGTTGTGGTGTTTTTCGAATAGTGAAGTGTCGTACTATCCCTTCTTCTTCACAAACTTTCATAAATGGATCGTTTGTGTACTCAGTGCCATTATCAGACCTCAGACGCTTGATCTTTTTATTAGTCTGAGTCTCGATCATCTTCTTCCATTTGAGAAAAATTCCCAGCACTTCATCCTTCTTCTTCATGAGAGACACCCAAACTCTTCTGGAAAAATCATCAACAAAAGTGACATAATAATGTTTGCCACTCATGGATGGAGTTCTTGTTGGCCCCCATACATCCGTATGGATGTAATCCAAAATGCCCTTTGTATTATGGAGAGCAGTGCCAAAGATTACTCTTTTCTGCTTCCCCAATACACAATGCTCACAAAATTCCATCTTGCCGGTTCTCGCACCTTTTAACAGGCCTTGCTTTACTAGAATTTGCAAAGCTTTTTCACCAGCATGTCCCAAACGCATATGCCACAGCTTGGTAGTTTCTAAATCTCTTTCTTCCTCTGAAACTGCTGCTGATGCTGTCCCAATAACCGTACTACCAAGGTAGTAGTACAAGTTATTCTTTCGAACACCTTTCATCGCCACAAGTGCTCCAGAAGTAACCTTCAATGCCCCATTTTGTATGGTCACAGTGAAGCCTTTTGATTCTAAGACTCCCACAGCAATGAGATTCTTCTTCATATCTGGAACATAATGAACATCTGTCAAGACCCTGGTTGAACCATCTTGATTCTTCAAACGAATTGTACTGATTCCCAAAACTTTGCATGGATAATCATTACCCATGAAAACAACTCCACCGTCTAGTTCTTCAAAGTTAAAGAACCACTCCTTGTTAGGAGACATATGGAAAGTACATGCTGAATCAAAAATCCAATCACCAGGATGAGATGATGTTGACGAACCAACCAATGCAAAATCTGAATTTGAATTGCTTTCAGCTACACATGCATCAGATTGCACAGCTTTTCCTTTCTTTTGTAGCTTCGGACAATTTTTCTTCCAATGGCCTTTCTCATGACAAAATGCACATTCATCTTTACCAAGTCTTCCTTTTGATAGAGATCTACCTCTCCTTCCTTTATGTTGTGTTTGCGGATGTCCTCTTACAGACAATGCCTCTGCTGCTTCATTCCTGCTTTCTCTTTTATCTTTCTTTCTAATTTCATAACTATACAAAGCAGCACAAACTTCCTCAAAAGACACTTTATCCTTCCCAATGAGTAAGCTCGTAATAAGATGATCAAACTCATCAGGAAGGGAAGCTAACAACATCAAAGCTAAATCTTCATCTTTAAAAGTTTCATCCATATTTAACAAATCTGCTACTAATTGATTAAAAGCAATAATGTGGTCGTTTATTGTAGTACCTGGAAGGTATTCAAACCGAAACAACTTCTTCTTCAAATAGAGCCGATTCTGTCCACTCTTCTTCATGAACTTGTTCTCTAACGCCTTCCACAACTTACTTGCGGATGTCTCCTTCATGAACATGTACTTTTGTTTTCTTGAGAGACACGAACGAATTGTACCACATGCCAATCGGTTGATATTTTTCCACTCTACTTCATCTGCTCCATCTGGTTTCTCTTCTTCAATAGCGATGTCTAGACCTTGTTGAAACAGAGCATCTAGAACTTCGCCTTGCCACATGCCGAAATGACCGGTTCCATCAAACTTCTCCACCTCGAACCTTGCATTCATCACCATAGTTCTACTTGACGTGGATGACTGGCCTTTGTTTGAAAGAAATTTTTCTTCCGCCATTTCTTCAAATTATAACAACTAGCAACTATATTCCAATAGCAAACAAACGGAATACAAACAAATGCCTAGGTAGAAAACCTTCGGCTCTGATACCAATTGTTGGAAAAATCGGGTATATTTTCCCTATTCTAAGTAGTAACTATTCACTTATGATTTAAATAAATAGAACTCAAACTAACCCGACAAAATAATGCTATTGGAAATATAATGCTAAAATAAACTAAAACAGATATTGAAATAGAAATATTAAAGCAGAAAAATAATAACACCAGAAATTTAACGAGGTTCGGTATAAATGTTACCTAGGTCCTCGGGCGTCATTGACCACTTCCACTATTTCCAATTGGATGAACTCCAAAATTACAACTAATTGGGCAAAATTGAGCTAATCAATTACCCTTACAAAAGAAAGAAAGATTTACAAATTTTGGGATATTTACAAATGGTGAAGGAGGGCTTTATTTATAGCCCCAAAACCAACACCCATCTTCATTCCTAATCAATGTGGAACTTTTCTAAGGAGCAATATATAACAATACTCCAATAAACTTCTACAATTTTTAACTTTATTCATAGAAGATAAGATTCAACATAATAGTGTCTTTCTTACAAAATGTATATTTAAAGCCTTTCTTAACCATCAATTTTTACAAGCACCCAACTAATTATCATAAATAAAAAATCAAATAATTTATTTAAGTTTTTTATAAAACTTGCAATCACTTTTATATTATTGGTACCTTCATATAATTCTAAATTAAACATTTATCTACTACTTTAGTGAAGCATCACTCTTTGCCCCTTACCATAGTTTAAGATTTAAATTTACTTGAAAACCTGTGGGTGTACTGTTCGACCATTTATGAAGCCACACAGGACTGTTACTTTATGAGATTATTTACACCATTTTAAAGTTTGAAGCCCACTACAATTGTCCATCATGGTCCAGTTATACACCACTTGAGTTCTGATTCCCCTGAGGCTCTGAGTGCAGTTATGAATGGTTCTTTTCGAAGAACCAACATACTTAGCCATACATTCATATGGTAGGTTAGGCTAACTCAGCCGCTTAATTGGTTAAATAGCGCTTTTTTTTAACATATCAACGCCAATCAGCACAATTTAATTTTATCTGCTTTAAAGTATCATTAGATTTGTTTGATTTTTTTTTTAATTTTGATTAACCATTCAAATAGTTGTTTAGTTTTCAAATTTCAAAATTCAATTAAAACTAAACCAACTCATATATATTATATTTAATTAATTAATTTTATTTATTTATTTAAATGGTTCATCTTTTTTTCAATTTAAAAATTCAAAGTCCTAATATATAATCATAGTCATATACAATTTTAAGTCTTTTTTATTTTAGTTAATGGCATACATAAATATATTCATGCATAAATTAATATTTAACTTAAACATTGACAATATATATATTTAAAATTTATAGAATCAAATTTATTTTCAATGAATAAAAATTTATAGCTATGATATTAAAAAACAAATTAAATCAATACAAAACTCAAACAATTCCAAATTTTTTGGACAAGTGGATTGGTTTTACAATTTTAATTCTTTTGATTCATTTTTTATTTTTTAAGAAATAATTAGATTGAATTTATTCAAATTTTATTCAACTCAACTTTGTAAGTCTCTGCATAAAATAACCCAAAAAATTTAAAATTAACAAGAAGTTATTAAAATGTCCAAAAAATAACAATAATATGATTAAAATGCACAAATTTTAATAAAAATAAAGTAACTAAAGATCGTGCTATTATTTTTTATTTTTATTTTTATTGTTTTGCTTAAGTGTATCATCGGTTATTAAATTTTAACAAAATTTACACATAAGTTCTCGAACATATATTCTAAAATTTTGAATTATATGATTTATTCTCTAATTTTTTAAAACTTCGTGCATGCATCTTAAATTTTTGATTCATAAATTTTATTTTAGTAGCCAAGCAAGAACTTGTGTGTAAAATTTTAAAAAAATTTAGACTAAATTATAGGATTTAAAAGTTTAAGAATTTATGTGTGAAGTTTTAAAAATTTAGAAACCTAATTATACGTTTTAAAAATTTAAAGATCTATATATAAACTTAGTTAAAATTTAGTGACCAATAGTACATTTTACATTTTTTTAAAGCAAACTAACCTTTCATACCAAATAATGGATTACATTATAATGCCATAAGCCTTTATTTTTATGATCTATTTCATGTGATAGTTTGCTTAATTTTACTTAAAAGAAAAATACTACATAACTCTCTTAGGTTAAGTTATTTGTGTCATTTAGTTCTTTAGATTTAAATTAGTATCATTTTGTCTCTTAGTTATGAAAAAAAGAAATTAAAGTTAAATTATATTATTTTAATAATTTTTATATTAAAATATTATTATTTTTCTATGAAATGATTAAATGCAATTAAAACATGAAACTTAACAATGATAAAGTGATAATTAATATAAAAAAATCACAAAATATTAGTTTAAATATGATTTTTTTTTATTTTTTGTAATTTTATTTTAATGTTTCATAGATTTTTAATTTTATTAAAAATTAAAATATACATTTAAATAATGTTATGTTTAAATATTATTATTGTTGATTTCATTCTTAAATAGTCTCATATTAAATTTCATTTCTATTCTCGTTAAAAACTCTTGATTTAATTGTATTTTAATCACTTGACATAAAATAATAATATTTTAATAAAATAAAACAATTTGTCATTTAGTGACCCATTTTTTCATAATTAAATAATTAAATGATATTATTTTTAATTTTAAAAATTAAATAATAAAAATTATTTAAACCTAAATAATATTAAACGAATATCATATCAATTTCTATGTTGATCCATTTTTCCAAATTTGAATAATTAATTTCATCACTCAATTTGTCTTCATCGACACTCTATCTATTTCCGATTTACTAAGCAATATATTGAATTCTCGTATTTAAGTTTTTTTTTTCAATCAATAAAAACCTCATTGGGATACGTATTTACTGTACTATCTCAAATCATCGACATTATACTTATTTTCACCCATTTGTTGAAACTTCATTTCCATGATAGCATGCGGAGATGGGATATGATATCTATCACATGGTATATACACGCAGAATTTAATCCTAGAGTATACCTAATGTAACATTTGAACCTACATACAGTGTGCATCATTCAAGTTTGTTTTATATATTACAAGTTTTCACGAAAAAAAGAGAGTCACGTGATGGCAAATTGTGTAATTTGACTATATTCATGTCGAGTTTTTTTTTTACATATTGTCATGTTTATCAATCATGTTAGGTTATTGTGTCAATAAATAACTTTAAAGAAAAAAAGAAAAAGAAAAACTAAACCCGAATCACTTTTTTTATTTTAACATCTTCGTTAAATTAATTTATTTTTTGTCAAAAGAGATATTTTTCTACATTAACATATCCATAATAGAGATATTCTTCTAAAATAACATATCTTTGGTAAGTTTGTTTTACTTATATTTCTCTTCTTCGTATTAATTATTTGAATAAAAATACATAATTGTGTTGTTTTATTCATCTATATATAATTTTAGAATTATTTTTTCTTATCTAGATATTCATTTATGATAATTTATATCATGTTATACACACAAAATTTATATTTTATTATTAATCTAGATCCATAATATTAAAGATTATAAAAATTAAAATATGATATCAAGATTTTATTTTTATTAAATAACGATTAATATAAGAAGAATCTTACAATGAAACAAAATATAAAAACTTAATTTTTTCTCATTGTTTAAGAAAATATTTAGTTTTGGTTTAACAATTTTGATTATTGATGTATTTAAATTAATAATTTCTTATCTAGATTGTAACTTTTGATACTAAAATCCTTTTTTTAAAAAACAAAAAGGAAAAAAAAACTATAATTACGTACATGAATGGGTACATAGTACAGGGCTACTCAACCACGTTACTACTAAAAAGCTTGAACTTGTTGGCATCAATAGCTAATTTCCTTACAGAAGAGAAAGCCCCCATGAAACCTGCCATAGTGAACACAATGATAATAGAGATGTTAATCAAATAAGTGAGTGATGATCTTGAAGGTTTGTGTGTCTTGTTGTAGAGAAGCATTGGGAGTATAAAATCCAGAGGTATGAAGCCAATAGCTCCTACCACACTACTTATGTCTCCAATAAATGGAAGCATTGCTGCAAAGAACCCACAAAATATCATATAAACAGTTCGAAGTATTATTCGAGGAATAAGATTCCTTTTCGAAAATATCCCTTGGTTAACATCTGCTGATTTCTTTTCCATAACCTCATAAGCAACCTGTGAATATACCTGTATTCATTTCAAGGAAGCTTCATTAGCTTAATGGACTATGTTCATTTATAGTCACTTGACCACAAAGTTTACAAATACTTATACTACTATGGGTGTATTTTCTAAAACTGATTTCAGAACAAACCACTTTTAGGAAGACAAATTATTTGTATTTTGATAGGAAACACAAATGGTATACATGTTTGCTTATAGTTCTACTGTAAATTGTTTAATTCAAAACAGTTTAAGGAGAAAGTGTTTTCAAGAAGATAATGGGTCTGTTTGGAGCCGCTTCTCGTTTTTATAAAAATTCTTTCAAATAGATCAAAGCACTTTTAAGGAATGAGATTTCAAAATTTTGACATTAAATGCATGTTCATATATTAAAATAATTATCAAAATGTCACTCAAAATCACTTCTAATATTTTCCATCCCAATTATATAAATGATTCTCTTAAAACCATTTTTAACCAAGTCACTTTATTTTAAACTACTTATCTTCACTTGAAATCACTTTTAAGATAAATACATCCAAAAGAGCCTTATCTAGACACTAAATGCACTTAATAAAAAAAGTTTCTTGTTTGGTTCAAAAGCTTTCTTTTGTTTCCGGAAGCACTTTTACAGTCTCACTAAAGCATTAAAAAAATACCCAAAATGTGATTTCTATGTTATGAAAGCAATTTGACAATTTTTTTCTTTTAAATTTAAAAGCACTTATTTATTGTCAAAAATTCTTTTACAAAATCTTGGGAGTGTTTTGAAGAAAGAAGTTATGTAGAAGACCAAGCTTACCAGGCCAATGGCAAGAAGTTGAAGAAGAACAAAGATCACAGCCAGTCCGAGAACCCAAGTAGGTGCTAAAGCAGGTCCTTGGTCGGGCATTAAACTCTTAAGAATGTTTGAGTTAGATTTATTACCAAACACCCAGTAACCAGTTACTGCAGTGGAGTAGAAAGTAAGGAAAATTACTGCGTAACACATGAGAAGAGCTTTTACCATCTTTCCAGTAGCAGGTGGAGCCAGAGTTGCCTACATTTCACAAAAAAAAACCTAAAAATACTTAAACCAATCAGGTCATGCAATGATTGTGGTTTTATAATTAAGCTTGGAATAATTTTTGGGTAGTCTTATTGTCATAACATATTTTGATAATGTGAGAGCAATATTTCTATTTTTAAAAACCTTAGAACATTAATTTGTGAGGTAAAATATTTAATTGTTATGATATTAGTGTTTTTGTTCCGAAAATTTCAATTTCTTAATTTTTACAAACTAATGAAATGCTTCCAAAAATCTATCTTTACTTGTATTTCAGGCAGTATCCCATTCCCAAAAATTGCAGCCAATATGGAGATGGAACTAAAGGCACTGAAAACTCTTGCTGACTTTGATGATTCTAAAGAATAGTCACTTGGTGGAGCTTTTTTTGAAATACCTGAAGCAGAAAGTCATTGAAAGCAAACTTTCAAATTGAGTGCATGATTACGTAAATATATAATTTAGTTGAAAAGCTAAATTTGTGGTACCTGCATAAATACAAGCACCAACCACAAGGAAAGAGTAGCCAAAGCTGAGAAGCAGTGAAACAAAGTTGATGTGTCTGAGTGAGTGGAAGGTTGGAAGCTGAGACAAGACTATCATTACCACTGTCACCATTGCTATGAACTCATACAATTTCAGTGGTCCGTCCGGAGAAAGCTCAGAATACATTATCTTTGTAGCAAACCACATATTAAAATAGAAATGAGAGGCAAAATTATTTTTTAATACAAATTAACAATGGAAAACTAGTGTAGAGTAAAACATTTAATGTCTCAAGTAAGCTAGGTGTCAATATTATATGCTTGATTAGAAGTGTTAATTGAGATCAGTTGATCAAACACATCTTAAATGAATTATAATTCAACTTATTTTACTTAAATTTTAAATTTTATATAAACTAAGTTAACTCAACTTATTTTTAAATGAATTAACTTAAGAGTGAGCTCATTTACCTTTAAGTAAAATAAAAAAATAAAAAAATTTATGATTTTTTTTTAAATATTAGTATAAATATTTTATTTTGTTATATTTTTATAAAAAAAGGAAAATATTATTATTTGACAAAAATATTTTGTTAAACTTGTTAAGTGAGCTCACAAACTTGGTCATGAGCTAGGTGGCCTAACTCATTTGAGCTCATTAGATAGATTAGTTGTATTTTATAAACTCATAAAATTATTAGATCAACTTTAAATGAATTGAGTTAAGCTAAACTGTTGAATTCAACAAACACTGCAAACACAATTCAACAAACACTGCACCGACGCCAAACATTTTTTTCAATATACACGACGCCTACCAATCAAGCTGTAAATCATACAATTCAATCATGGCGGTTGGTGAAATAGTAATTAGTATTTGTCTATATAAACAATGTAAATATCCGATACAAATCAAGAAAATATATGAATGAAACGTTTATTTCTTCTTCTGATTATTTCTTCAAACATTGATTTCTTCATGGTATCAAAGCCAAGTCGTTGCTTTATACAAATTTGAAACTCTTGTTCTCTAAAACAGAGATTTCTTTCTCTGAAAATATTTTTTTTCTCGTGAAATTTTTTTTCATTCAAACACCCTTACAAATATTAATTACAAACACGCTCCATATCCCCGGTCGGAAATCGACGTGAGGGGGAGTGTTGAAGTCCCACATTGATTGATCATTGGGTTTCTGTTGCACTTATAAGTCTATGGCAACCCTTCCTCTTTGAGAGCTCTTTTGGAGGGAGTTAGGCCATGAATTTGTTCATGGTATCAAAGCCAGGTGACTCGATCGGTACCCGGCCGGTTGTAGGGGATGGATCCTATGCCGGTGTGAGGGGGAGGCGCTCCATATCCCCGGTCGGAAATCGACGTGAGGGGGAGTGTTGAAGTCCCACATTGATTGATCATTGGGTTTCTGTTGCACTTATAAGTCTATGACAACTCTTCCTCTTTGAGAGCTCTTTTGGAGGGAATTAGGCCATGAATTTGTTCATAAACATCTCATTTGACATTATTATGTCTAAATAATAAGGTTAGAGCACATAATGTTAATTGTTGATGTCTATTATATACATCGGCCAATTGACTATTTACATTTGAGTTTAAACAACTATCAAATTAGAATACTGTTACATAGCACCAATGGGGACGAAAATAGACTTAGAAACAAATCTAATCATTAATTAAATTTTAAAAAATTATACTAAACAATTAGATATATAAAATATAGGTAATATTAAAAAGTTTAATGATATTCTCATACATTTTTCATAAAATTATCATAAAAATCAACTTTTGTATGATAAACTTTTATGGTACCTTAAAAACATATTATTGTACTTGGTATACTACATCAGTATGAAACATTACCTCTAATATTCCTTTTAAAATATGTCTTTATTTTTTACAAAGTCAATTACTTCATATTTTTAAGTTATTTTTCTTGGGTCATTAGTCTTCTTTCTTTTGTAATGCCCACTAATTTATTTATTTTTGTGAGGTGAGGTCTACAAGTTTTTAACCTATTAATCGACTAAAGTTTTAATACCATGTTAAAATTCATAAAAACTATAGTATTTCCAATCTCAAAAGTTAACTCAATAGGTGAAACAACTATAGTTTTTATAAATTTTATCATAATATTGTACTTAATATATGATATGTAATACAAATATATGGGAATGTTTGAAAATAAATGTGGGTGATTAAGCATCAAAGTTGGACTATGAGTATTGTATTGTAATTTTTATAAACTCTATCGTAATATTATACTTCATCTATAATATTTGATGCAAATCTATGAGATGTTGGAGAACAAAAGTTGGTGATCAAGCATCAAAGTTGGACTATGAGCAATGTATTGCATGTGTGGAGAAAGGATAAGATGGATTGTGGGCATCATGGCTCGTGATATATATATATATGGAGTGATTCCCCTTCTAGGAGGTTTTGATTGCTCATTCTTGCATAGTTTCTAATTCCTAGTTTTTAATGGCTCGATCAATCGACATATGTGTCTGTCGATTGAGCCTATCAATTTGCTCGTAAAAATTATAGAAATGCACACGGGTTTTAGCTAATGGGCTTGAAAATGAATGGATTTTCTTATAATTGACATTGGAGATGTGTATAAGCATTCATTTGTGTAGTTATATGTGAGAGCATTAGAGTAAACAGAGAGAAAAAAGAGAGGCAATGAATATTATGACATTTCTAAAGTAAGGAATGAAGTTTATGTTGTGCACAGAAGTAATAAATAACGGTATATAAATATATCAAAGCGGTAAAAAGAAACATAAAATTTACGTGTTTTAGCAATTTACCTAACTACACAGAAGATATAAGATATTATTGAACTAAGTAAGAAATATACAGAATATAAATACAATTTTTTTTACTAATAAAAATATTTCTCCAAACTCATAGAAAACTTTTACATTCACTAAATATTTACTCTCTTTGAATTTGCTCATGCTCTCTTTGATTTAATTTTATTGTTGTCTTGTTTTTCAATGCATGAACTCCTTTATATTTATAGATGAAACAAAACTCACTCTTCATAAATTATATCATAATTTAAACCTTAAATTAGACCACAAATTTTCTTAAATTAAACCAATAATTTGTTATTTTATAACCAATATTCAACGGCCTGGTATTTTTGGACAACTTTTTAAAGTTTTTGTTACTTTAAATTATTATTCTCTTCTTCTCAATTCATTGTTAACACTATAATCTAAGTTTTTTATTGGAATAATGTGATGTTTTGGTGTTAAAATGGGATTGAGAGATACATGTACGATGAAGAGAGTAACATATGTTGTAATATTATTGATATATAATGAAATATTATTTAAATATTTTGATAATATGAGTGTAAATTTAATAATTTTGGAGACAAATTAGGTTAAATCTGTTCCTTATCAACTAATTCCTGCATTTCTGCACATATTATTAATATTGTTGTTTTTGGTTTGGATTTGTTTTCATGAAGTTATATATTTGCTCATTCTTTAACACGACTTTTAGGTAACATAATCATCATCAGATATTACCTCTAAGAAATACATAATTATATATGTGCTGAATATTCGTAATGCATTTAAATATTTTAAAGAAGTCCAGTGAAGTAATAATGGACAAAGTAGTACCTGAAGGCACTGCCCTGCAAGCAAAATAGCTCCAATTGCGACCCCAGTATTTATAGCTGTTTGAATGAATATTACAAAATAGAACATCCATCCCGAACCTACAACCAAACACATAATATTATATATAAAAACGAAATGCCCTTACCAACTAAACTCAATTATTAAGAAATTAATAGCATTCATACGATCCACTCTCCACGGGAAGAAAAGTAGCACTCGTTGATAGTGGGTTGGCTGGGATCCACTTGGGTACAAAATCATCAAGCAAAAATTAATTTAAAACAATATATATATATATATATATATAAATTAAAATAAATAATTAATTAAATTATAAAAGGTAATAATTGAGATATCAATTTAAAGTTAGGTTTATTAATATTTAAAATAAAATAAAATAAGATAACAGCGTTCACATTACTAATCATAACTTTATCAAATTCTCAACAAAGTTGACAATTTCAATTTGCATCGAGTCTTCCATGACTTGTTATGTGAAAGCTATGGATTAGTATAAGATATAAAATCTATATTTTTAACTTATCATGTACTATATCACTTATTATTATATAATAAATTATTATAAATAATTTTTTTCCTATTTATAACGTGAAACCGAAATCATATTAAAATTTTCCAAATAACAATAAGGAGAAGAAAGTTTAAATTGCATTTATTAGTCACAGCTTACAACACGTCCTACGATTAAAGCGTGGACCCTCCGCTATGGAACTTATAGTTTTAATTACTATATATAATCAAAATATAGAATTGATATTTTAAGGGGGAAAAAGTAATATTATAATAAATTAAAATTTATTTTTATAATTTAATAATTAAATATTTTTAAAACTAAAAAATGTACTTTAATAATAATTAAACAGTAATATGACTACATTAAAAATAATAATATTATATTATACTTTAATATTATAATTATTAAATAAAATTATCTTTAATAAAATATTTTTATAATAATATAACAAAGATATCATTAATTTAAAAATATCACATACATGACTAATTTGTTGTAAATTAAATTATATCATCTAATCAAAATAAATCATATTATTTTAAATTTATGGTAAATTTATTAAAAAAATCTTTTATTTACCATAAATTTAAATATAATCATAATTAATATAAATTTATATTATTAATAAATATAATTAAATTTATATATTTATTTTAATAAAAAATTAACACTTAAATTATAATTGAAATAAAGTGTCTCTCTATATATAATATCCTCAAATTTATAATATTTGTACTCTTTCAATGGCAAAATATTTAATGAATGACAGCGATGTTTTGTGTTTCAGAGTCTCATCGGTAACGCAATTGAATACATTTACCGGCTTATAACTAGGACAAACCTTCATAAATAATATTAGTGATTATTCAATCGAAAGGTTGAAATTAACGGAATTGGTTACCTAGAACGTCGGCAGCGAGTTCACGGAATCGGATGTGACGACGACCAGCTTTTTCACAGTGGTCAAGCACCTTAGACATGAGTAAATAAGAGTAGAAAGTAACGACGCCCATCACAGTCAGACACAAGAACCCAATACCCCAACCTAAGCCTCTGAAAGCGTACGGCAACGTTAATATTGTGGGACCTACAATAGCCGTCGTCAAGTGAAACCCAGCATGCCACCATTTACCTGCAATTATTTCACAATTATAAACGTAACAAAGAATTCAATAATTTGAGGCGCTTTAGTGAAAGGGTTGTCACCTTTTGATTGGAGGACGAAGGCTGCTCCGGCATCGTTTTCAAGGTTGGTCTTCGGGATAGGATCGGCTTGTGGAGCTTCAGCCATTCGGGAGAAGTCGGGAATGGTTACTGTTTAGGCGCGTAATTTAGCTAGCGGGGAAAAAGAGAAGGAAGAACTAAGCAAAATTAAATTGGAGTGAGATGTGTAAATCTGCCGTCCTAGAAAGAATTTTATTATTATTATTATTATTATTATTGCGTGCGGGTTTTGGACATAAATCACCATGTTATTATGATTTGTTTACGTGCGAAAGTGTTATCGATTGTTAATTAGTTTGCTGTGTGTTATAACAGGTAGGTGTCATTAAATTTATATGTTTAGTATAATTTACTATTTAAGTTTTTAAGTAATATATTTTATTTTTTAAAACTTTATTATGATGAAATATTGTAGTGCAAGATAATATTAATGTAATTAAATTTATATTTTTGTGATATTTTTAATCTATAAATTTTTAAGTAACATATTTGAGTCCCTAAATTCTACTAATATAAGACAATTTAATCTTTATATCTTATCCAAAATGTCTCATCTTATATTCTTAATAAGTTTTAGGGATTAAAGTATCACAAAGATATAAGTTTAAGAATAAATGATACTTTTTCTTAATTTATAAAATAATAATGATGTTATTATAACATAAATTATTATTGTTACAATAATATTTTATTAATCATGATTAAATTTATTCATTAATAGTAATAATACAATATATTTAATATTATGAGTAAAATGAACATTTCATACAAATAATTTTAACAATATCTTCGAGTTTTTAAGTATCTTTATCAATATTTATAACATTTTTATAATGTCAATAATACCTTTGATCTTTAACAGAGGTAAGAACGTGTTAAGTAGACTACTCATTCACGCAAACACAATATCCTACCTTCCTTCTCTTCCTCTCAAACGAAACCCTCTTGAATTTCTCTAAAACCCTAACAAAAACAACCAGTAACTAATTAATTAATCGATGTAAAACTGCAAGTATACAGTATTATAATTTTATAATAAAATGATAAGAAAAGTATTATTCTCAGGGATCGGTAACTTATTTTTAACAAATATAAAAATTATATTAATCTCAATTTTATTTAGAGAGTCACTAAGGTTATTATAATTGAAATTTAAAATAAAATTAATTTAAAGAAAATAAAGACGTTTAAAGATCAAATTAATGAGAATAAAGCTTCTAAGAAATCGATTTCACCTAATCACTCACTATGCTTTACTCATCTGGTTAATAAAATTTAATTATCTCTATTTGTTAATAATCTCTAAAAAACATCTAAAAGCCTCTTTCGATAGTTAATTGAAAATATTTTTGTTCATTAATTTATACAAGAATATGTAATTTAATAAAGCAAGAAAGCATTAAGACCAATTATTTTAAAATTACACAGGTTCATACAAATCTTTCGATCTCTATATTTACCTATGTCAAAATATTCTAGATCTATCATATAATTTCTTCTTTCGATAGTAAATCATAAGATTAAAATCATCTAATTAATATACTCTTTTAACATATAAGTTATTCTTAGTGAATTTATTATGTTAATTATGAAATAAGTTTTGTTCATTTATGTTTCTGGAATCGTAATGCTTGTGAAGTGTTATTTGATATACTCACTTGTTTCATAATCATAGTTTAAATTTGTTAGTTTCAAAAACTTTAGATTTAATATTTCACATAGCATGCAAATTATGTCAGGTTTTTAAACCTTTTTATTTGAGGCCACGAGAACATTGATAATGCTCCATGTATATTTGTTAAATAACTAATATACTAATATTTTAACATATATAATTCATTTTTGGTGAATTCATGATATTAAATTGTTATTTTGAAATTAAATACATGTATTTTTTGATTGGAGTAAAACAAGCTATGATAGGTAAATTTTTAAAGATTTACAAGAAGAATGTGTGGAACATATGCTTCAAATTATATGATCACAAAAATAATAACAAAATGTATATGATGCTATTAAATAACATATTTATCTTATCATTATGTGCTTATATTGTAAAATTGCATATAATAATAGATATATGTAATTTTATATCTAATATACCATGTACATGTTTATTTGCTTATAATATTTAATAATATTATAATTAAGTTAAATTTGTATATATATTGTATCTAAGTTATTTTTTATTATAAGTTTAGTTCTAAAAAGAAATTAATTAATATCTAGTTTTTAAATGAATAAAAAAAATTAAAAATTCTTTTAAACATACTCTAATTTTTTCTACGATTATATGATTTAAAACATATAAAGAGGTTAGTAGAAAATAACTAAAATATATTTAAGGGTTATATCATTTTAAGTCGGTTGACACATATAACCAACTTTAAATGTTAAATCGATTGACATGCAGAATTGATTTTAAATTTTAAATCAATTAACACATATGATTGATTTAAAATTTTAAATAGATTATAATATAAAGAACTTAAAAATTAAAACCATCTCGATTTGTGAACCGACTTAAAGTATATTTTAAATCGATTAATAACCAAATCAAAAGATCTTCCTTGTAGAAGATATACATTTTTATTATGAGATTAACAAGATAATTAATGACAATATCATTATTCTTTAATTATACAAAAAATATTCAACATATTATCTATTGATTAATCATTTTTCAAATTTAAAATTTGACCACATAATTCTATAACAACATTTACATTTTTTTTAATATTTGCATTACTCAAGCATTATACATGCCATATGAGCTCTATGCCATTTAACATTTTCTAAGTATACATATTTACATTTAATAATAAAATTAGAGTGAATCTTTTTGTTTGCTATATGGTGCATAATTGATTACTGATTTTACTTTTTATCTCTTATTAATATATATATATATATTTTTTTTCTTATAACATTAAAAATTTACATTAAAAAAATGATTATATATATATTTTTAAGAATATTAAAAATTAAACTTTATATATGAAAATAACCTATAAATATAAGATGGTTGAAGCAATAAACTAAATCTTAAAAGTGATCAAATTAAATCGCAGATAATATTTTTATTTGTTATTTAATAGATATATTTATTTATATGAGAATTTATTTTAATGCAAATATAGAATATTAATAATATTTTATTAAATTTGTCAAATTATTAATACTTGTTGACTTTCTTCGAAAGAATGGCGTCATTGAGATATAAACTTCTCTTTTATTTTTTATATAAATGTGAAAGTCAATGATATATTAAGGCAATTTTTGCCAAGTTTTTCTCGTCACTCATAGATTCCTCAAAAAAAAAAAAATATTATCACATGGTTGATCAATCAAAATTTCATAAATAAAAAAGTTTAGTTTTGGATATGCCAATTTTTGCACAAAAATGAAGGTGAACTTAGTTAATTCCTTCTTTTCACCATTTTTTTTAGTTCAAGGTTTTTAAATTGATCAATGATCATAATCAAAATTTTATAAATAACCATTTTTAATTTTGAGAATAATGCTGAGCCACATAAGAATAGTAACTTCGTCTCACTTTTTGGTGATGCAAAAATTTGAACTAATCTTGTAATAGGCATGTACTGTGAGTCATGTATTATGCCATTGCTCGAATAATAAAGAATACTGAGTCATAGAGAAAGAAAAAGTAATATTATTTTACTTCGTACTATCCTATTTTCTCATGTTACTGACGACCAGTCACCAACATATCAACTTGTTTAAGAACAACCAATACATTTTCATTATATATAGGGATAATATTATTACTGTTATAAATTATTAGAAATCAATTTTCTTACAAATTTAAGTTATTAAGAATGTTAATAATACTTTTATCACTCTTGCAAGTATTGATTATATCTATCATGCACGTTAAACATTTGTAATTTAAGCAGGATACGTATGACATATCTATCACGTTTTCCGCTAGAAGTATCAGCATCCCTTATGCTCTCATGACACGTTGGGAAGAAAATAGATATCAGGGATTAAATTGGGCAAGTCATTAGTTGTTTACAACAATCTCCATTATCACATCATTCCAAGAATCTATTGGCCCAGGTAAACACCAGTGTAAGCAATCATTTTGAACCTTTGCATGTTTGTCCTTTGCAAAAGGATGATACTGTCTATATGGACCTGGATGTCCATCAGGTCTCAATAATGAAAGTGAACTAAGATCAAGGAGTTTCATATTAACCCCATTTCTTGAAGCTTGTTCAGTTGCCTTCTCAAATTCCTCGATTTCAATCTCATGCAATATTCTATGTATTTCCTTCAGTTGCATCTCACCCACTTTAATTGGTGATTTTCTCTTACAAGTCCCCCCACTAGACCACTCTCCATTCTCAAAGTGATCTGGTGTTGAAGTCCTAAAGAGTATCAAGCCCTTATGACTAGAAAATGCTATGAAATTCATCACAAGCCTCAGTGCCTTGCGGTATGCAAAATCAAATCCTAGCTCTGTGAGGTTCCTTTTGGCACAGTTATGGCACCCTATCACTTCATTGTTCTCGTAGTAGATAGAAGATTTGAGAAACCATTTACCGGTTGAAATTACCATGTAATCCAAGCTCTCGTATAGATTTTTCCATTCCTTATGAAGTTTATCAAGTTGCAGCTCAACTTCAGATGTTGAAACACCATTATAGTCTTCAAAAATAGCAGCTTCTACAAGGAAAGGAGACCATATGACCGAGATGGTGAAATTGTAAGAAGGGAAGTGCCATCTCCTGGACCTATATTCCTTGTCATGGTAAACTTGAATGGGTTGGTCAACCTGAAGGAGGAGACAGCTCAGTTAAAAAATAAGAAAAATAAATTTAAGAGGCAAAGCAGGTTTCAAAAATTAAGGGTCAGTTACAAATACCTCCCTTCAAGCTTTTTAAAACAAATAAAAAGACCCTACAGGTTTGAATAATAACAATTATACCACTTATTGTCTTTATTTCTTAATTCTTTAAGGGAGGTATTTGCAATAAAAAAATTCAAAATTATGGAATTCAAGGGAGAGTATTGTAATAAAACAATAGTAGAATGGATGTAATTACCTATTTTTCAAATTTAAAGGGTGTTTTTGCAATTTTGGATATCCTCAAGAGATTATGTAGTAATTTTCCCAAAAATTATTTATTCACAACAGAGTTCAGATTCTAGTACTTTATAAGCTGATAAATTTTAGTTTGAATACAGCGAAGCATTGACAAAATCCAACAAAGATCATAAAAGCCAGAACAGAAACAACAAAAATGAATTCACCATTGTGTGTGAAGGGAAAAAAAGGGCAATAGCAATGACTCTTTGACCTCTCATATTTTTGGGTACAACATCGTGGATCATTCATGCACACAAAGTGAGGTGTATTACAGGCATGATTGGAAATTTTGAAAGGTCAGAATGTACGCAAATACAAAGGAATCATTGGAATTATTACTTAGAATCAGCTTATTCAATGTTTGTTCTTGTTCCTATCGAGTTCTCTTTGGATCGTTTCACTGGACTTATTGAGCTTGTTTTGTTGTTAGAAAATCTATGCCTGTCTAGGCCATATAGATCTATTATACATTGTTCATAAACAGTTTTCTTATTCATCAACTTGAACGAAATATAAACCTTTCTTCCAGTCATTAGATGAACATCCAACCGCTAAAACATACAAAACCTTGAATGAACAAAACAACTATCTTTCGGACATAATACCAGAGTTAAATGGTAACATGAGAGCTGGTAAGATGGATAGTAAACACAAAAGGCCAATTTATCTTATCAACGAAACATGGTTGCGCAAAGCTTAATTGAAAGTCACTAAGAAAGTTTGACTGAAACATATCATTTGATACATCAAGAAGCCTCAGGTATCACACCACTAACTCAGATAATAAAAATTATCTTGCAGAGATAAAATTTGATAATATGCATATATAATATGTCTAAAGCAATAGAAGCTTGGAAATTCACTTACAGGCAGTGCAACATTCAAATTCCATATAAGTTTCAAAGAAATCGAGAATTATAAAATTGAAGCAAACAATGAGGACATTTAGAAGCTCTCATCCAATGTCTATTGCTTAGAAATGTAGCAACCAGGCATTCTGGGTATTGAAATTCCAACTAAAAACACAAGTGGTTCATAATTTCATTATGTGGTGGAGAAGCTTGATCCTACTATATACCAATATATGAAATAAAAAAGTGTTGATGAGAGAAATGATACACAAAAGTATAGCAAACATAGAAAGGCATGAAAATAGAAGCAGTAAATTACCAATCAAGTAACTAAAAGGTCTAAACTTGACATAAGAAATCCAAAAACATAACTAGTGCAAAGGTATATGATCCTTTTGGGTATAGTGAGGGCATGAGTTTGAACCTCGACGGTGCACACGTGTGTATGGGTGTAAATTTTATTTCCAAAAACATACCGCTGATAGCATACACAGCAAAGACTGCACATGATTTCGAGATATCGAATCACCTATCAATGCCCATGTTTTGCTCCTCATCATCTCAAGGAATCTCTCTGGATCAAATGGTGGTAACTCACATTCTCGTGGTTTCCATCTCCAATATAAAAATCCTGTATCAGGCCTACCATTCCTCATGCAATTCTGATGACCTTCCATGAGCGGGCAGCTCTCATTTGTGTAAACTGGACCAGAGGGGTTTGGAACCCACTCCCCAGTAAATAGATCACATTTTTCTGGAATAAATTGGCATTACACAAACTTTACTTCAGTAAAATCATAAATTTAGAAGCACATATCATAAACTTTACTTCAGAATCCAAAATCTGCTGAATTTGAGATTTCAATTATAGAAACTCAACCAAAATCTATATGAGATTGGATATCAATCAAATCAAGGTAACAATATGATCATTCCAAGACAAAAGATGGCATTTTTCATCATCAAATTGGAATTTCAAAAACTTCGTCCAAGTAAAATCAGAAATTTAGAAGCACGTTTTCACATACAGAATCCAAGATCTATCGAATTTGAGATTTCAATTATAGAAATATGGCAACTCAACCAAAATGTTTATGAGATTGGACATAAATCAAACAAAGTAACAATATGATCATTCCAAGACATAAAAGATGGCAGTTTCTTCATCAAATTGGCATTTCAAAAACTTGACCCAATTCAAATCATAAATTTAGAAGCACATTGTCATATACAGGATCCAAAATTTACGGAATTTGATATTTCAGTAATAATAATATAAAAAGTGTAACTCGAACAACCAAAATGTATATGCCAACGAGCTTCTAACTCAGCGAACACAAGGAAGTTAGGAGTTCCAGTAACTGATTGACTGTGTGAATTGTATAGTTATTTTTTAAAAAAGGTCCTATCTTCTGAAGGGGGAAAAAAACCCAACCAAAATGTATATGGTAGTATATCAACTAAATCAAAGTAACTATTTGATCATTCAAAAAAGACCCAATGACTTCTTTTTAATACCTGTGAGAGGCATCTGATCTCTGTTAAATGGAGCTTGTGCAGCAGGTGGTGGCTGATCTATTTCAATTGGGAATTGTGAATGAACCGGAGCTGTTGAGGCCACAGCTTTCTCAGGGAAAGGAGTTTCTATTGAGGGAGAAATCACAGTAGAACGGAAGAAAAGGAGACGAAGAGCAACACCCACGAACAGAAATGCAACTGCGAACTTCACAAATAGATACTTGTGCTTTTGTGGAGACCATTGCTTCCAACCCACCTTCATTTTCTTCTTCTCAAGTTCCACAATCCTCATCACTGATGCTGAGTTGCTCATTTTTCCACACACGCTCAGTATAATCTATGTTTTTGAAATCCAGATGATGGGTTATTGAGCTTAGTTTTAGGAGATCCAAATTATTATCCAAAAATTGTAAAAAAAAAAAAAAAAAAGTTGGGCCTTCCTTTTCTTATTTTCTTCATTTGGTAAAAGATAATGCATAGTTAAAGAAAATATACTAGTAATGTAAAAAGTATATCAAAGAACCGACAACGAAGACAGTCCTTTTTCTTTTCTTTTCTCGTTTATATATATAAGTGTTGTTAGGAATAATTATTTTAATATTAAAATTATCGTTATTTTAAACTAAATATATATATATTATTATTTTATATATAATTTTAATAGTAAAATACATAATATTTTATATAATTAGATTAAATTTTATTTATTTTTATTTTATTTTATTTAAAAATATATGTTAAATAATTAAAAAATAAAAATTATTATCATATTTTAAATAATATAGTAAAATAAAAATTAAGATAACATTTATTTTTAAAAAAATTAAATATATTTTTAAATAAATATTAAAAATAAAAAATGTGATTAATCGAATGTACTGAGAATGATTATGGTTACCAACCAACTATAATAGATTATTATTAATTGAATGTTTTTTGATTATGACTATTAATATAATAATATCCGAAACAATTATATATATATATATAATTTTTTATTTAAAATATATTTTAAATAATATGATTGAATATTATTTATAATTATAATCAAAATATATAAAATTTCATCAACTTTTAGATGAAAATCTTATAAATTCAATAATTATTAAAAAGTTTACAAAAAATTTAAAACTTCAAAATATATCATTTATATAAATGATTAAAATTGATTGGATATCAATGGTGGAGAAGATATTTTTTAAACTTACTTAGATTCCAACCATTTTCTTCTCTTTTCATAAGGTTTTTTATTTTATTTTAAATAAGGTGTGTTCTTTCATTAAGAATGGTAATATGGTTGCACCTTATAAGATCAATTCTTTGGTTATTTTTTCTCACTTTTCAGTGTAAACTTTCTTTTAAGAGTTTATTGGCTTCAAAATTACTTCTCCATCCTCACGATTGATTTTACTTAGCAAGATTTAAATGTAATCAGTAATCAAATAGTTATAGAATTAAGCAAAAATTAATAATAATTATATAATTGTAACTTGAATCATGACTTGAAAGAAAATATTCAAATTGACAAGCATAGATAACTTGTCATTAATTATTGCTTGCTACTATAAAACCACTAACATGGATTTGGACTTTGCAACCATTGACACATACAACTTGTATGTAGGTGTTGTAATTATAAAAGAAAAATTTAAACAGATGTATAAAAAATTATATTATAATATTAATGATTTTAGATAGTACAAAATTATTTACCCCAATGAGATTTTTTTCTTTTTTAAAAAATAAACCACTGACATGTAAAAGATATCTTAGGACAAAGGCAAATGGTGGAAACCTTAGTTTTATCTTTGAAAGATAGAACTGAATAATCAACACACAGGAAATGTAATGAAAATTCATGATTCCAAAATTTGATGACGATTTCAGGATTTCAATGTCTAAATCCGCTTCACTTTCAAAAGTATGAAGTAATGGAAATTTCATATCAAGAACCATAAAAGTAAAACACAATAAATAATTAAAATAAAAAAGAAAGATAAACTTCATAAACATTAGTAGTGAGCATTTTCTTTTAAGCCAAAGCAAGAGGGTATTCAAGCCTCGTACATCTTTTTTTTTTCAACGCAATATCACAAACGATACTTTTTTTCTGATTTGCGTTTGACCATTTCAATCAACTATTTAAGAAAATTACATTTTATGTATATGATATCTCTGATAATGTGTGCTTTAATTTATTAGTGTTCACGTGGTGTAAACTATAAAAAATACCTAATGACGTGATTTTCAATAATGAAAAACTGTTTATACCTTAATTAATTAGTACAATGTGCTGTATAACTCATTGTATTTGATTCCTTTTGTTTTATTTATTTATTATACTAAACATGTTAGTTTGATTTAATTGATTTACATTGATATTTTATTTTAAATTTATAAATATATCAAAATTATGTATTCTACTTAGTGAATTTGTCATTCATTTATACAATTCTGAATGAATTAGATCTACAATATTATTCATTATTGAGGAAGGAAAACTCTTGAAAGCAATTCTCGTACATTTCTACAAATATACTTCATCCATTTTGGATAATATTTTCTTCCTGGGTAAACTTGTCATACATTTTTCACTCATGTGAATGAGTCTCTTATGCCATAATTTAGTTGCATTGTCTTTCTCCACGAAGTTTACTGTATTGGTGTAGAGTTTCACTTGCATTATATACAGAGTTGTATGCTTCTCACCTCTAGCCACTACTAATGAACCTTTTGTAAGTTTTCTTTTATCATAAATGAAGGAGCTGCAATATCCTTCATTTGTAAGTTTGTGTACAAATATCAAATTCAGGCACATATCTAGAATATGTATGATATCCTTCAGAAATAGTTTAGTTTCATTCTCTATTTCCAAGCAAACATCTCATCTGTCAACAACCTTTGATAGACTTTCATTTCTCATTCTAACAACACCAAAACTTTCATATGTGTATGATGAGAAAGATTCTCTACGCGATATAGCATGAATTGTAACACTACTATCAATCACTCAACTGGTCTCGTGTGATGCAAGATTGACAAAATCTTCATCATAAACAATATTGAACTTGTTTATGATATTTGTTTTCTCATCATCATTGTTGTCATCTTTTTTCATTGCTTTACCTTTGTTCATTTCTTATTTCTTCTTGAACACAAGACAAAAAAAATTGATGTGACCCTTTCTTTTACAAGGATGGCATTCAACATTGGAATATTTGTTAAATTTGCCTCTGATCTTGCCTTTAGGTTTCTGTTCTCTATACTGTCACCTTCCTCTATATTCTATGATAAAAACTTATGCTTCTGAATCTCTCTCCTTGTTCTGTTTATCATATGACAACAGGGCTTTTACAATAACTTCAAACTTCATTTTTATTTTCGCATAAGTCATAGTTGCTATGAGATGATTGTATGATGAAGGTAGTGATGCTAGCAACATCACAACTTTCTCTTCATTGCCAAAACTCACATTGAATCTTGCTATGCGAGAAAGCTTGCTATTGAAATCGCTAACGTGCTGCATCATGCTTACATTATCTTCCTTCTTCATCTAATATAGCTCATTCCAAAAATAAAATTTATTGACAAGGTTCTTTGACATGTACATGTTTTCTAGAGTCTCTCGTATTTCTTTTGTAGTTTTTATTCAATGTTTTGCAAGACACTATCTAAGAGATTTAGACGGATTGTATTGGCTGCAATCTCATATATCTCCTTCCATTGTTCCTCGATGACGGTTACTATCTTCTTTTCTTTTCTCAGCAATGTCTTATGAATTTTCTATAAAATGAGAATATCCTTCATTCTTCTTTACTATAAAGAGAAATTATTATTACCATTAAATTTCTCAATATCTACCTTTTTGCTTGAAATTTTTTCCGTTGTGTTTCTTTTTTTCTGAAAATAAATACGCCATGAAAGTCAATACAACAAATTGAGATAAACTTATAATAGTGACAGATAAGTGTTTTCCAAACTCACTATTTTATCACTACTCTTTTAGAAAAATATTCTCTCTCTCTCTCACACACACAACACTATTTTTCATTAAAATAAATTGTTCATTTGGCTTTGCTTTGTTTCTCTTCTTTTGGAGTGTCTCTCTAATACAAAAACATTACCTATTTATAGGTAAAATTGCCTATCTTATATGTAGCGATAAATTGACCATGTAACTGGCCAAATTTTAGCCACAAAATATTTGATGTATTTGTCAAATGTAATTATATCTAACAATTTTATTTTCAAATGTGTTTACACCTAACATTTTTATTTTCTTTTACTTCCATGTAGACATGACCTACAAATATGGCTAGCAAGTTGGGTCAAATGCTTTGAAAGGGTGGGGAAGTATCGGTTAGAACCTTGTTAGGATAAGTGTAATAGAGTGAAATAAGAATTTAAATAGTGTTTCTTTAATTAATTGATACTTCTATGTTATTCAAACATGAGATTTAAAATGATAGGATTTATAAGCTAACTTACTGTATCTTTTAACAAAATGTATTTATCAAAAAATAATTATAATTAAAAATCCACTTTAAATATATTTTTCTTATTGTATATAAATATAATTAAAATATAATAATTATAATAACATTTTATTATTAAACAAAATTATATATATATATATATATATATATATATATAATTTTTTAAAACATGTAAATGAATTAGTTCATTACCCACACAACCCAATTTAATTTAAAAATAATTTAAGTTCAATACAATTTTTATAAAATTTAAATAAATTCAATTGAATTATAACTTATCTTAAATTAGCTAAAATCTAAGCGAGTTAACTCATTTAACACTTCTTAATAATTATAATTGGTTTAATTGCACCATTTATGTAACCCAATTGATAAATTGAGTTTTATAACTACCTTTTTTATCCTAATTTAATATGCCAACGAATTTATAGCTTACTAAAAAATGTGAAAGTTTTAAGTTTTAATTAATCTCAATTATAAATGTGTAAATAATTCAATTATTTTAAAATAATAATAATAATAAAATAGTTAATAATTAATTAAGTTATTTATACGATAAAATTATGATTGGTGGACATCAGAAGAAAACATGATAACTTAATTCTTATTATGAGGTGACTATATATGTATAAAAAAATGCATGGTATTTTAATGTTAAAATAAGATTAATAAGAAAAGTTTTAAAGAATAATCTTCTAAATTCACTTATTAAAGACAGATAATTCTAGAAAAAAAGAAGTTAAATATTGATAATCTTTTGATTTAAAAAAAAAGAAAGTTGAATACAAGTCAAGCCATAAGCTTAGTCGAAAAAACATAAGCTTTTAGGCCTATGAAATATATTTGTAGACACTTGTGGCCCGTCTTAGATAGATTGAAATGATCTACGAGCTTTTTATTTTTTTTCCCTAAAATACAAGCAACTCATTTATAATTTATACTTATCATAAACACAATTATGACATCAACTTACTTGAGATGAATGCAGGAATGAATTTATCATCAATAAAAAATAAAATAAAACAATTAAAAAATAATTAAGTCACTATTAGTGCATTAGGCTTTGGATGAAATGTTAATTTGTTATGTGCTTAAAACAAGTTCTTAGTCAACAATTCACCCTTTTTGTGAGTGCTAAGTTTCTCAAATAGAATATTTAGTAGCGCATATCATTTTAGTAGCTTACATGTAAAGGTATTTCCTTACAAGGAATTTCTTGAATGTAAGTTCATATCTCTCACCTATTATTTAAAATAGTTAATGAATGAATATCTATTTTAAATTAAATTATATTGGTTTAAAAAATATTTATTATTGTACGATAGTGTAGGTTTTGATAATTCTTATAGTTTTTATTGTGCAACCCAAAATTTGTGATATGTGTTTTCAATTATTTTTATATTTTTCATTCAAAATTTGCTAATTAAATATTACGGTTTGTGATTAAGGGAGATTGATGGCCATTAATGTATTATTAATTGCATGACTATTATTAAAATGATAATATTTTATTGTTTACAAATAAATTAAATAAGAGAATTAATAAATGGATTAAGAATTGGTGAATGAGAACCAATAGTAAACGTATGAGAATGAATGAAGGACCAATCATTATGGTTTGTAATTTCTCTCCAACAATGTGATAGTATATCTCAATGTGTTATGTATGTTTATGGAAAACGAGATTTGTTGTGATATATAAGGCAGTCTAGTTGTCGTAAAATAAAGATGTAGAAGTTGATTGTGCAACCTTTAAATCTTACAATATGTAATATAATCATGTCAATTCCAAGCACGTATTTTCCATGGATCAAGATTCAAATTCTATAGATAATTTAAAAATATTGGCTTATTTCTTGGATTTTTACAAGATGGGAGAATCTCCAAGAAAAATGAAATATCATGTAATTGATTTTCTTGTGGCACATCAACTTTCCTAATCTAAATCATGAAATTCCTTGAGAGTAAAATAGTTTGTAGAAGAAAATAGTAAATCTTAGCTAGGATTACCCTTGATGTACCTGAGAATGCGTTAAGTTGCATCCCAATGTGGCTTTCTGGGTTCATGCATGAATTGACTCAATATGTGAATAAAGTATACTATGTCAAGCCTTGTCATACTAAGATCAATTAATCTATCAACTAACCTTATGTACATAGTTGGATCATTTTAATAAGACCCTATTTATAAAAGTAAGCTTCAAATTTTGTTCCATCGTAAACTTGTCTACACATGCACCAAAAGTTCCTGAATCTTGTAAAATGTCTATTGCATATTCCTTTAAGACATGAAAATTTCCTTTTTTATCGAGAAAATTCAATATCTAAAAAATATTTTAAGTCACTAAGACTTTTCATATGAAGGTGTTTGAAGAGAAATTTCTTGAGATGTTCCATTTCTTGAAGATCATTTTTTGTAAGGAGAATACTATTAATATAGATAAGGACTGCAGGAAAAGAAGTAACTCTATCTTTGATGAAAAGAGAATAATCTGTTTTGGACTGTTGATAACTAGCTTTTTGAATGGCAGTAGAAAAGGTAGAAAATTAGTTTTTTGATGCTTATTTGAGACCGTAGAGTGATTTACTAAGTTGACACACAATATTTTCCCCTTATCGTCGAAGACTAGATAGAGATTCCATGTATGCTACCTCTTATAAATAATCATGAAGAAAAACATTTTGAAAATCTAACTAATTAATGAACTAATGATGTGTAGAAGCAATAGCAAGAAGGCAACGAAGTGTATTGAACTTGGTAGTAGGATAAAAGGTTTATGGTAATCAATACCTTCAATTTGAGTGTATGCCTTAGCAATATGATGAGCTTTATTACACTCACTTGTAGCCAATATATTTATGATCAATTGATAAAGGAACCATACTCTAGGTTTTATTCTACTCTATGTTGTTAATTCAAATTTCATTATATTTTTCCAATGTGGATTAAGGATAGCTTAAGCATAAGTGTGAGGTTTGGTATGAGTTGTTATGTTGTCTAGAAAGATACAGTGGGCAAAAGATATATGAGAATATGAAAAATACTGAGAAAGGAGATATCAGGTACCTGATGTTACACTAGATGTTGAGGTTGAATGATTGTCTTAGGTAGACAAAATGTAGTCTTTATGCCATGTCATATGTTGCTTTGGATGAGTGGATTGACGTATAGGGGAATTAGAGGAGGCTACTAAGTCTATACGAGATGTATTATAAGAAGGGACTATTTTTGGTGAAGTTTCAATAAATCGAGATTGTTAAAGTAATAAATGCTTAGAATCTATCCCTCAAGTTTCACTGTTTTATATTAAAGGAATATGAGCATAACGAGGACCTGACTATTGATTTTGAGGAGATGGTGAAGTGTGTAGGTTAGAAATGTAAGAGAAAAGAAAGTTGTTTATGGCATCATGCAAAAACTTTGGTAAAACAAATCCAAAATTGGGTTGAGAAGAAATTGAACGAAATGTGGTTTCGCAAAATTTGAAATCTCGACTAACAAATTTTTTTTATATCTCCAAGTCATAATGTTTGTAACTTTTTGACCGGTGGAGTACTTAACAAAAGTGCATTTTTAAGCACGTGGTTCAAATTTATGAATATGATGAATACCAGTTGCATAACATAAACAATCAAAAACTTTCAAATAATTGAGTGATGGTTGATGATAGTGCAAAAGTTTGAAAGATGACTTGTTGGATTGTAACGGTATAAGGAGTCGATTGATGAGATATACAACTGTCAATATGTATTCACCTCAAAAAATAAGAAAAAGTCAAGATTGAAAAGTAAAGCACATACAAAAGTTAGAATATAATGATGATTTCGTTCAACTACTCCATATTATTGTGGAGTATAGACACATGTACGTTAATATTATATGTCATGTATTGAAAATAATTTTACATAGATAGAAATTCAAAGTCATTGTCTACTCGGATGGCGTTAACGGAAACATGAAATTGAGTATGAACAAAAGTAAAGAAGGATTATAAAATAGTTTGAGTTTCTAATTTAAAATGCATAAGAAATACCCATTTGTACCTTGTAAAATCATTCACTATAGTAAGAAAGAAACATGCCCCTAAATGTGTAGGAATTTTATAAGGATCTCATATATGACAATGCAATAAATAAAATGGAGCATGTGTTGATATAAAACTAGAAGGGAATGGTAATCTAGTTTGTTTAACCATAGGACAAACATTACAATTATTGTCAAATGAAACTTTATCATTGGGAGACAATAACGACGATACTAGTTTTAGTCAAGATGGAGACGGATGTTCAAGACACATGTGCCATAAGTTGTGAGGTTGAGAAACTTGATGAGAGGTTGGTGTCCTTTATAATAAAGACATGTAATAAAGACCATCATGTTGTTTACACGAGTCAATCATCTTCCCCATAGTCAAAACTTGCAAGACACAAAAAGTGAAAAAAACAATGCACAACAATTTAAGGAAGTTGTGATTTTACTAACAAGCATCAAATTTAAATGAAAAGATGGGACACACAAAAACTTTGTTTAACTTAATATTAGAGTTAAGAGGTATAGTTCTTGTAGATGTTATAGAGGTTGAAGATTCGGTAGGTAATTTTACAACTGGTGTTGATGATATATCTGTGTGGGTGAAAAGAATGGAATTGATAGTAATATGGTATGTGGCTCTGCTATTCAATGTCCAAGGCTTAGTGACCACAAAATTAATAGCATTGGAAGAATAAAACATATCTATAGCATTTGCATATGCATTGTTATTATTGGTGGTGTGATTTGGTGTCATATGAGACAAGACATAGTAAGTTGTTGCAATTAATCAATAGTAAATTCATTTGTTGTATTCATTGAGTTATTGTCTTAGAATCGATTCAATGCGTAAATTATGAAGAATTTGTTACATTGACAAAAATGATTATATGAATGTTGAACAAAAAATGGATTAGATAGGTCCATACTTAAATTATTGTTAGTGGTGTTTGAGTGTTTGGAATGTGACTTATGTTTGAATTTTTTTTAGAGAAATACTTGCTCCGATACTATAATAAATTACAAAATAGAGCTAAGAAATAGAATGAGAATTGGTGAATATTTTCTTATATTGATTCGGTAAAGTAAATACATATATATACAAAATAAAAATAAATCATTTTAGAATTATATGCTTAATATATCATGATTATATATTAAAAAAATATTTCGTAGATCGTGATCATGTAAGAAATAAGTATTCCTTGAAAAATTTAACAAATAAATGGAATAAATACAAATAATTTTAAGATAATGTAAAAGATTCGTAATATTTACATCAATTCTATTATATCATTTTTGATGTATTATTTTATGTGTTATGCTAATATATTATTGATAAACATGTGTGCAAGAGATGCAATTTTTATGCAATTTTATTTATTTATTAATTGTTTTTATCCATATGTTTGTTGTTATTAATGACACATATCATAACACATGACAATTAGAGATTTTATTGATAAGTTTCCATGTTTTTTATTACCCAATAATATTTATATCTTTTTTTTCAAATTTAATGTTCATATGAATAATCAAATAACTTTATTTAAGTTTACTTAGACATTATAAATCTTTTTATAGATAAAATTTTATTTTTAATATTTATATTTTTTTTTTACAAGTTACAAAATATAATTTTTATATATTTAAAAATATAATATAATAATTGAGTAATTAAATCATATAAAAATTGAAATAAAAAAAAGGGAAAAAAGGGTATGGATCAGGTTCCATGCCATGTGCTTTTACTCTGAGCCCGTTTTCGTTTACCCACCAGTAGGAAAAGGATAGGAAGTGGGTGAGGGAAAAGGACTTTCATGTTCTCAAGTATTATTTCGAGGTTTATATTTAATGTTTTAATGTTATTTTTATTATTGTTGGCCCTTTTTATTTCACCTTCTTTGTCATATTTGGTTTGTTTGTTCTCTTCCTCCAAATATAAGCCCTATTTAAAAATTCAAACGTTCACAAGTATAAATGTTTGAATAATTTTCTTTTTACAAAATGATTTTTAATATAATTTAAATCTGTGATTTTAAAAGAAGGGATAATTTTACTATCATATCACCAAGGGAAACACTTTTGATCAAAATCAATCACTAAATATTGTATACATTTTAAAGTTTTATTATTTTAATAATATAATAATTAAAGATGATTTTATTATTAGACATGATTATTATTGTTACAATTATTTTTTATTAATGATAATTTTATTTAATAATTAATTAATTATACATTAATAAAAATAATAATTAATTATGAGATTAAAATATTTATTTCACACTTTATTGTGTGACATTAATAAAAATATTGTGAAAAATATCATAAATTTATTGTAATAGGAAAGCTAAAATAATTTACTTATTTTTATTTAATGTGATCAATAAATACAAAAAAATGCCACAACTTTCGTTATTACATATCCTATCTTATAATTTTAAAACTTACATTTTTCATTCCTATAAAGTTTACCTTTTTAACAAGAGTCCACGTGCATATTTTTGAAAGAAAATATTTTATATTTCAATATTTTTATAAAAAATACATAATTAATTTTTTATGAATTTTTTTGACATGTGTTACCTTTTTCACTATAATAATTATTAATTATAAAATTAGCATCATAATCTATATGATTAAATACTATTTATGAACCCTAATTTGATTTTACAGCTTGATCGTCTGATTTTTTTAACTAAATTTGATCCTCTAGTTCATGGGCAACAGTTTAAAACTAGTAATTATTACTTAGTAGCAAAAAAGTATATCATAAATATCAAATATATTTTCTAATATATAATCTAATCATATATATATATATATATTAAATATATTGAGATTTAAAAAATAATAATTAATTTTAAAAATATAATTAATTATGAGTATATATTCTATGAATTATGTGCCTCTTAACCCAAAAATTGATATATTAAAATTTTATTAGTGATATTTATTTGGTTTATTAATGTATTTTATCATATAATCAATTCAATTATTATATATTAAATATATATAATATCTTTTGATATTTTTTAAATTTTAATTTATTATAAAACATAAAATTAAATATTAATTTATTTATACTCTTAACTATTATACTAGTTTATTATTTAATTAAGGAAGAAATACAAAATGTTATCTCATTAAAATTTTCAATTTTTTTGTACTTTTTATTATAAATTGTTAAATTTTAATAATATAAATTATTTTTTATTTGGTACCAAATTTATTTTGAAGTTCTTTTATTCATGATTTTTTCAAGATATATATTTCTCTAATTTTTAAAATTTGTGATTAAAAATTATTATTTGAAATAATAAATATAATGACTTAATAATGAATTAAAAACTAGAATTTTAAAGGATTTTATACTTGGATTATTTAATTACCTATAATTAGGATTATTTAATCATTCTTTTATACTTTTTTTTTATAAAAAAAAACATATATTGTTTAAAATTATTTTGGTCATAATTCTTTAAAATTTTAGGTATTTAGTTAAAATTGATTAATTTAGAATAATAGATAAATATAATAGCTAATTAATAATTGAAATTAAATTTGACTTTTAAAATACTTAGTTAATAAGGTTATTTAATTACCTTTTTCTAATTTTATTGTTTTTAATTAAATTACTTCCACGTCAAAAAATAACTAACTATTATTAAAAACTAGAATTCTCAAAAACCTTATACTGAATTATTTAATTACAATTTTATAATTTTTTTATATAAAATAAAATAGTTACATATTGTTATCTCCGTCAAAACTATTCTAAATTTTAATGTTTTCAATTATACTTAATTATTTGTAAAATAATAAATAACATATATAATGACTTATTAAAAATAAAAATAAAAACTCTAAAATTCTTCATTTTTGATTATTTAATTTTATTTTCTTAATTTTATTTATAAAATTAAAATAGTTAAAGATCATATATAGTTATTTAGATACATCTTTAATATTCCGAATCTAACACCAATAATTATTTATATAAACTCAATGCGTATTAGGCAATATGATCATGATTTTTTTTTTTCTTAAATTAGTTGCAACAGCATTTGATGATATTTTTATATGAAATGATACTTGATATGATTTAAATATATGGTTTGAAACGAAGAATAAAATTTTATTTGATGATACGAGAATACAAAGAAAGTGTAAAAAATAACATAAGTAGGTTTGAGCAAAACTTTTTTATTATATTATTTTTTTATTTTTTTTAAACTATATAATTTATAATGCTTAAATTTTTTTATTAAATTAATTATGATTAGATTTTAACTTGTTTTACAATGTTAATAATAACTCTTGTAATGATTTAATCTATTTCATACTTTTAGATTTCAATAGTATTTCCTAATTTTATTCATATATATATTACATATATTTTTTATTTAAATTTATGAAGTATTAATAAAAAAAATTATTTTATATATTTTACATATGCTTTTTTTTTTAGAAGAAGGAAAGAATAATAAGCATAGTATCTCTTTCATTGATGTTTAGAGGTCATTAAACTCTAATGGAAACCCATAGGCGAATTTGTATTTTGGATATTGACCTTTAAACTTTCAGAAAGAAAAAAAAAGTTGTGGACCAAAAATATCACAATTCCTGCGTGGCTTTGGACGATGACGTTTCTGGATAACTCTCTTTAATCTTATCTATTTAACTTATTGGCTTCACTTTTATTAAAAGAAAAAAAAAATTATTGGCTTCACATAGTCAAGAAGGGCATACATATCATGCGGAAGAAGTTTTTTTTTCAAAGTATTAAAATTCATTTTTTATTAAATAAATTAAATATTATTCATATAAAATAAAAATTTATACTATTTAAATAAAAAATCAAAGCAGATCTCTTACATTTTTGAGTAAAATCCATTTGAAGGGAATTAATTGGTTTAACTTCTAAGGTAAGTAATTTTCCTTATTTAATTACATAAATATTAAAAAAATAAAATTTAATAATATTAGCATTTAATATAATTGAATTGAATTGAATTAAATTAAATTAAATTTAACATTAAAATTAATCTAATTAAAGAAAACTTAATAATAAACTGATTTAAATAATCTTAATTTAATTTGAACGTTATAATTAAACATCATCTAATATGAATGATAAGAGAACTTTTATACTAAAAACATTTGAATAAATACAAAATAATATTATTTTTATAATTATAAGTTATAATAATGTTATTTTTAAAGCGATAATATTACTATAATAAATTTTGTTATTGACATAATAAAATATATAAAATGTTAATTTTAATACTAGTATTAATTACACATATGTTAGTGTCATTATTTTAAAAAAGTTATTATTAATTAAATATTTTTATAATATTAATAATTTATATTATAATAATATTACTGCTCTATTTTTATTATTTTTTAAAATTAATCTCACTAAAAAGGCGACTCTAAAGAATGCATATACAAATATAAATTATCTTTTGAATTGTAATATTCAAACACAATTATTTTCAAAATAATAAGATAATGATAAGTACCTCTATCAATTATCTAAAATTTAATAAAAAATAATAAAAATATTACTTTAAAGCATAAAATTTAATTTTATATTCAAATCAAATATTTTTATTATTAAAAAATTTAATCTATTATTTCATATTAAAATGTAATTATTTTAAATAATTTAATACTGTTTAATTAAATATTATTTAATGTGATTAAAATATTATTTTAATTATTATAAATTTTAATAATATTATTTTTTAAATTTAATTTTAAATTTTAAATTATTATTAATAAATACAACAAACTTAAAAATCTATGTTTAATAAAAGTTGAGTTGCCAATAACACGTAACAAAAAGTAGATAATTCTCACTTATAATATGCCTTGTCTTAGGGATGACAGTTATGGACTTATTAAGTGTTTGAACATAATTAATCCTTTTTATTGTAGGCAAATGTTGTCCTTTATGATTGTTTTGTATGGTTTTGAGATATGAAAGTGTTATATCATAAATTAAATAATGATTGTGTCATGTATATATAAACCATATGTTTTTATTAATTATAATTTTATAAGTTAAAGATGATATAATATTAATTAATAATTTAACGGACTTACTAATAAATAGAAAATATTTTTATATTTTTGATCAATTTTTAATCTATAAAAATTATTCACATTTTTGAAATAAAATATATTATACACCAATAATATTTTTTGTATACAATAATAAATAAAAATTCTTTCTTTAACAATAAATTATTATTATTAAATATGTATATTATTATTTTATAATGTAATAATATATAATAAAATTAGTTATTAATTACATTTTTTTATAATTTATTAAAATATTAAAAAAATTGCCTATCAATTCGTATAAATAAATAATTTTTTTTAAATATAATTGTATCTAAATGTTAAATTAAATCATTAATAATTAAAGATATATTAAAAGAAAAATAGGTTAAAGATAAATTGAAATTAACAAAATTAATCTAAATTCTCTAACTATCAGAAAAACTTAAATTTAATTTAATTTAATGTTAATAGTTAAGTTATTTTTAATTATGATATATTTATATTATTATAAAAATAAATAAAATCTTAATATATATATATATATATATTTGAAGAATTACTGGAGATTTTATTCAGCATCTTAAATTTTAATATATATTTTTAATTTGATAATTTTGAAAAAATAAATCAATTAAAAATATATAATATTATTTTAATAAATATTTTTGTTAAAATATTATTTTTAATTTCAAGTGATTAAAACCCAATAAAACAGATAAGAAAAAATAAAATTTAGTATAAAATTATTTAAAAAAATTAAAAATAATAAATATTTAACTTGAAATTATTTAAATATATTTATTTATTTTCAATAAATAAAAATAAAAATACTTTATAATTTTTTATATTAATTATTATTTTATTATTATTAAATAATTACTTTTAATAATTTAAAAATATAATATTTTAATAAAAAATTATTAAAATAATATTATTTATTTTTAATTTTTTCTTTATTAAAATCTAAATGCGAAGTTTTAGCTTTACATTTTCTCTTATTATTATCGTAGATTTGTAGCTAACAATTTATAGCCTTTTACATGATCCTCAAACATGTAATAAAACAAACATCAATAAATATAATAACTTAACAAGTCGGTATCAATCTTCATATTTACAAAATTTTCTACGACGCTTCACCTATGTAGAACATCTACTCCATTATTTAATATTTTTGTTAGTTTGTTCTGAACACTGAACACTGATTCCTCTTTGGTCTCAAATCCAAACGATGCATTTTGTCAGTACCACATGCTATCTTAGACTATCCCCTAGTTTGCCGGTTTGATCTACCGGCGGCGTGTTCCCTCCACGAGTCCTAGGGTTCAATCGAGTGATAATTATAGGGTCCCAAATGGCATCTGAAGATGCAGTTAGGGAGTCGAGAAGCGAGTCTGCGGTCTCCACGATCGTGAACCTCGCCGAGGAAGCAAAACTCGCCAGCGAGGGAGTCAAGGATCCAAGCCATGCACTCCTTAGCGTCTGCAAATCTCTCGCCGCCGGAGGAATCGCCGGTGGAGTGTAAGTTTCTCTCTCTTTTTTGTTTTTGGCTTGTGTTCTGTGTTTGTGAACAAATGTTTACTTTATGTGAATTACTGTTTGCGCACTGTAATTTCTTCTTTTCGGAACATTTCTTACTAGCAAAAGAAAAAAAACCGGTTTGGTTTTGTTTGCTATTTGGTGATCTTGGTTTTATTGTATTTTGTTTTAGTTGTTGGTAATTAATTTTTAGATATGGAATCATATCTCATCCTTAATGAATTATAAACATCATTAGAAACTAATTTTATTTTATAAATTGGTTATTTTATGATATAATTATTTACATAATGTAAATGATTGTCACTGTAGGTCGCGCACTGCTGTTGCTCCATTGGAAAGATTAAAAATCTTGCTACAGGTTCCTTTCCCCCTTATTCTTTGAACATAAAAGCAGATAAATTGTTAGGTTTCTTGATTTTGTAGTTATAAAGTTCTAAGCTTCTGGTATATTAATAGATTTCATAAGTTGGTTTATCTAGTTAAGTAACCGGGATCGTATTTGGATTTTGTAGGTTCAAAATCCTCATAGTATAAAATACAATGGAACTATTCAGGGCTTGAAGTACATATGGAAAACTGAGGGTTTTAGAGGATTGTTTAAAGGCAATGGGACCAATTGTGCTCGTATTGTTCCAAATTCAGCGGTCAAGTTTTACAGCTACGAGCAGGCTTCTAAGTATGCTTTTGTCTATACTTTTCATTGACTTTTTTATCCTTAAATTTACTATTGGTAGCAGTTTTTTCCCTCATACTGTGGCCGCGTACTATGGTTGTTTTATTTTTTCCGAAAGCATTACATAGATGTCATGGAAACATAAGTTTTCTGATAAATTATTGTATTATTTTTCTTATTTGAAACTTCTTATGAACAGGGGTATTCTATGGTTTTATCGGCAACAAACTGGAAATGGTATTGTGATCTTGCATCCATTTTACCATTAGAATGCTTGGTCTTTATGTTTTCCTACTTAGTGAAACACTACAAATTGTTTCGTGAAATTGCATTGCTAAATCCATCTGAAGGCTAAATTGATGCAAGATTTTATTTTCGTGTTTTGGGAGTAATTTGTGGTCATGAGTTTCATGACGGACTCGTTATCTTCTAATGTGTTGCAGAAGAAGCTCAACTCACACCTTTGTTGCGTCTTGGAGCTGGTGCATGTGCTGGAATTATTGCTATGTCTGCAACTTATCCAATGGACATGGTCCGAGGTCGTCTGACAGTCCAGGTACTTTCAAAATTTCTGTTTGTTATTTCAATCATAGATTATTATTATTATTCAATGAGAATTCCAAGGCACAGGCATATCTTTGTTTTGCTTCAATAAATTGACTTCATTTTATTTTTATTTATTCAGACAGAAAAATCACCTCGCCAGTATAAAGGAATCTCTCATGCTCTTTCTACAGTCCTCCGTGAAGAGGGTCCAAGGGCTTTATACAAAGGCTGGTTACCTTCTGTTATAGGAGTTGTAAGTTACATGTTTTAGATTTTTTTTGTTTTTTGTTTCTCCAAAACATAACTTAGTCTATGAGGAATTGTGAAGGGATTTTCTAAGCTAGAAAGATTACAAATAGATGCCTCAAGTGAGGCTCAAACCTAAAAGGTCATTTGTATTTTGAAATATGCCCTTGAGTTTGCGTAGACAGTAGATCTTCTTTCTACTCAGATCAATTTCAGATGGAATGTATCCATGAGATAATACTATATATAAATTTACTTATTTAATTTGTAGACTATATTATTCCTTAATGAAGGACTTCAGATGGTTTTTATGGGTTTTGCAGGTACCATATGTGGGTTTAAATTTTGCTGTCTATGAATCTCTGAAGGACTGGTTGATTAAAACTAAACCATTTGGATTGGTTAAGGAGAATGAGTTAAGTGTGACAACAAGGCTTGCATGTGGGGCTGCAGCTGGGACTGTAGGCCAGACAGTTGCTTACCCACTTGATGTTATCCGGCGAAGAATGCAGATGGTAGGCTGGAAGGATGCAGCTTCAGTTGTGACTGGCGAAGGGAGGAGCAAGACGACTGTTGAATATACTGGAATGGTTGATGCATTCAAGAAAACAATTCGGCATGAGGGGTTCGGGGCACTTTATAAGGGCTTAGTTCCCAATTCTGTGAAGGTGGTTCCATCCATAGCCATTGCTTTTGTGACCTATGAAGTAGTGAAGGACGTTCTTGGAGTTGAGACGAGGATATCTGACTAAACCAAAAAAGTATTTACCTATATTGGTAATTTTTGTGATTGGTTTTGGAAGGGAAGGAGAGAGAGAGAGAGATGAGGTGATTGGATCATTTCTTCCTCATATAGATAGGATTTTAGGAGTTAGGAGAATTTCTAGCAATTTTAATATTTCTTCTATATGTAGGTACCTCTTCATTCAGATCCCTGTACTCATTAACTATTATATTCTTATGCTTCTACATTTTTGTAATAAAAATACTTTTTAAGAAAGTTCTAATAGTTCTGATTATGATTGTGTGATTTATATTCTGATCATTAATAGTTCTGTTATGTAGTGAAATTTTTGAATAACCAAGCCAAGTGTCCCAAAATTGAATATGTCTAATTTTTTGCTACTACAAGGTTTTATATGCATGTTGTAGTGCACGTACAGTACTGGTGGTTTTCTAAAAAACATTTTCGGTCCAATCTCCAAAAAGACGAGATTACCATTAAAAAAATTCAACATAATAGTTGAAATCATTTTTCTACAGTTTAGTTGCATTTCGGGCCTAAATCGCACATTTTTGGAGATTGTTTTTTTAAATAACTACAACCCAAGCTTCTGTATTGTATCTGGGATTCAAACCTAGACTATTTACATGACTAAATGCTGTTTAGCTACTGCTAGTTCCCAGAATCTTTTAAATGGTAATTTATTGGTATAAGGTTTAAGGCTCGAAGTGTGAAAGGAAAATATTTGCGTCCAGCATAAAGTGATAAAACACAACCTGTATTGACCAAGAAGCAAAGCACAACTTTTGCAATATCAACATACAATCAAACGAAGATGATGTTCCGATGATTAATACCCCAACATGGGCTTAATAATGTTTTTACTCATACTAAAGAATGTTAGGCTGCCCTCTGCCCTCTGACTTTC
Organism: Hippophae tibetana; assembly: GCA_037013495.1. NCBI lineage: Eukaryota > Viridiplantae > Streptophyta > Magnoliopsida > Rosales > Elaeagnaceae > Hippophae > Hippophae tibetana. The sequence goes on from CM072812.1 coordinate 12,281,616, forward strand.
ATCTTTGAGAGAACTTCCTTGAGATAATTGTAGCGGCTTCGCTAATAATGAACCCACAAGCATAGATGTTTTATGGCATCCCTCTTCTCCTCTTCGAGACTCAACATTCCTTTTATCTTTCTTTCTTTTCCAACCTCTCTAGATCTCTTATCATCTTCTCCAGTTGGTTCACTGCTTTATTCAGATTATCCTTTTCTATTCATTCCTTTCTTGCATTTTGCCTCCAATTTCTTAACCTTCTCTCTTAAGACCAATTCTTCTTGTTTCTGAACTTGCAGTTTTCCTTGGTCATTCTTTGTGTGAGTGACCAGTTCTTTGTGCTTAGAAGCTCATTTGATGTTTCCAAAATACAGTTGCCACAGTGACTCAAGCTTTGAAATTCGGGTCTGTAATTCTGCATTAGTTTGTCTCAGTTCATTTGCTTCAGATTCTTTCCCCTCAATCTGCACTTCAATTTCTCTCTTTTGGCTTTGTAAAGACTCTAGCTCCAGCTCCACATTGGCAACTTGTGCCTCTCATCCCTTTTATTTGAGCCGAAGACTCACTACTACATTATCCTCAAGTTTCTTCACCAAAGCAAAATGTTCTTCTTGTCTCTCGTTTGGCATTGCTTCAAGCTCTGAAATCCGAGTCTGAATCACGGTTCTTTTGCTGCAGGTTCTTTGTCCTCGAACCTACACTTCAATATCTCTCTTCTAACTTTGCAATGACCCTAGGTCCAGCTCCAGATTGGCCACTTGTGCCACCAATCCCGTTATTTGAGTCAAAGACTCACTACTAATATGGTCAAGTTTCATCACTAAAGCAGATTGATTTCACATTGATTCAAGCTCTGAAATTCAGGCCTGAAGCTCAGCATTTGCCTCTCTCTGTTTATTTTCTTCAGATTTTTTTCCGCTCAATCAGCACTTCAATTTCTCTCTTCTGACTTCGTAATGAATGTAGCTCCAGCTCCATATTGCCCACTTGCTCCTCCCATCCGAAATTACATTGATATTTTATACAATATCTAAAATATTTTAGTTAAAAATAATATTTTTACAACAATTTAATAATAACAATAATTAAATCATAATTTGATAATATTCTGATAATTTTACAATAATTTATTTAAAATTTATAAATATTACGTTTCAATATCAAAATATACAATAATATTATGATATTTAATCAATGATATCATTGATTTTTCCGATAGAGGTTAATTTATTTTCTATCATGCATACTAATGTTATTAGGACTAATATCCATATTATTATTTTGTCATTTATTTTTTCCTCACCTCTTGAATAGTATATTAAAAGTATACATTTGGTCAAAAATAATTTTTATTCATAAAATAATAAAGAATAATTTTATCATTTTATTTTTTATTAATTTTTTTTCTTTTTCTCTCTTTATCTATTTATATAAAATTCTCTATTTTTTCTATTAAATACTAAACTATAAACTCTAAACAATAAACCTTAAATCTAAAATCTAAATTTTAAATACTAAATCCTAAAACTTTAAACTCAAAATATTAAATACTAAATCATAAATCTTAAACTCAAAATACTAAATATTAAATCCTAAATACAATGAAAAAGAATAAGAAAGAGAAAAAAAGAAATATTAAAAGAGAAAAAAAGAAAAAAATAATAAAAAAATAAAATATCCTTCAAATTTCGTTCACATTGTTTTTTACCAAATAGTTATTTTTTGGTTAATTTATCTACAACACAAGAACTTGAGTAATAATGGGTATTAAAAGATTAATATGAGTGTTAAATTAACACTCCTAATATTATCAATCTAGCAAGGTGGTTTTGTCATTTCATCTTGATATTGAATGTTTGCAAAGGAGGGCCAAGATTTTTTACCGAAATTTTTGGATAATTTGTGAGAATTAGATATTTTCTATTAATAAATAATATATATATTTTATTATATATTAATAAAATTAATTTAAATTATGTTTAATAGATAATAAATATATTGTATAAATTATACATATAATTAGATTAATTGTTAAATAATAAAAATAAAATATATTTTTATAAGTAAATATATAATACATTTATATAAAATTATAATAAATTCAAATTTAAGGAGTGTAATCAACTAATCCATATTTTCTTCATTATAATTATCCCATCGGTAAAATATTGAATTTTTTTTAACTGGGAAATATTGCCAATACTATTGCGGAGCACTTAACTATTGGGTTTTTTTTTTTAAATCTGAATTATTAGGTCAAATTATCTTCCGTAAATATTTACCTAAAATTTTTTTTTTTAATGAGATATTTGCTTTCGAAGCAAAAAAATAAAAATATTATTTGTTAAAAATAGATAAATAATTAACCGATCCTCACAGAAAACAAAAGTCAAGCTATGTTTCTATTTTCTAGTAGAAAGTATATTTCAGAACTTGGGAGAAAATTAGGAGGATGCTTAAATTTTATACTAATTAGTTTTTTTTCACAAAAAAAATAAAAAATAATTATATTTTTTTTAGTAAAAGTTATTGCGTTTATCGTTCATCTCATTATTCTAAGAACCTTGACGTCTATAGTTTTTTCCCAAAAGTCACATCTTTTTTTTCTGTGTATTCTATTCAACAAATACTTGGATGACACGTGGAATCCAAGCAATCATTTCCTGAAAATAACGTAATCGCAGTATAAATTTTCGCATTGTCCATTCCTAAGCTCCAATCCATGAAATCTTACCAAGCTATAGCCATTTATGTCAATACAGGGACCTCGAAGCAACTCCAGCATTAATTTAGAACAACAAGCACTCTCTGTGATGCAATTTGCCAGATTAGGAATGGAGTTACGCAACAACCGTGTCACTACAGACAAGTTGGGCTAAACTGCTAATAAAAGGAGACACATGGTAACAAAGAAAACAGACTCTTCAATGAGCTCAATGTTTTAATAATATTTATATAAGAAGCCAAAAAATTCATAAATAATAATAATTTAACTAGTTTTTCTTTTATCTATCAAAAAAACACGTTTATTTTTTTATAATATTAAAAAATATATTTATTTTTATTATAAAAAAACAAACATATATTTTATTATTTTTATATTCTTATTTGTCTCAATGAGAGATAATAAATGAGATATCTCAATTAAAAAATAAGTGACATAGATTTAAAAATTAATAAATTATATCATAAATCTTATTAATATCTCATCTCAATTTACTATAACTATATTGGTAACAAACTATATATCGGTAACAAACTGTTGCAAAAATTACAAGAAAATAATTCCTTACGGTGTTCACTTTTGTGGCAGAAACTAACTGTTAATTAACTATGCCACTGCTTCTTGAAACAGGGGAGGAACACCATTACTTTGTGTTACAGAGTAGGAAAAACACGTTATAAAGTGAATAATTCTTTTAATCCTCATCTGACGAAACCTTTTGCTTCTTCCACCTATAAGCAGCTTCCAATATCTTCAGATTTGTGGTCTGCGTTTCCTCTGGGAATAGGTAATCTACGTATTCCTCATACCTGCCAATCCAAATCTTTGTTAGCACATGCATAACAATACAGCAAAACAACTTAAACACTTTTAAAACGGAATCAAGTAGAACAATCAATATTCCCCACACTGCGAGTCAAGGATAAACTATCAGATTGTTCTTCTAGAAGGAAAATATTAATAATACGAAAACTCAGTTACTCAAATGGGCATTCTAAGTGGGTAAAAAAGTGTGTTTGTCAGGCTTATATAAATAACCGTTGCACAGTTTTGATAAAGAAATAAAATTGTTGCATAAATATGAAATGCAACATACCCGGCAGGACCATCTTCACCAAGTATTTGCCTTCTCTTTTTGAGTTTCTTTGGAAGCTTAGTCCGGACTAAGCCAACATCACCCAGTTCGCCAAATCTAGCTTCCATATTCAACCACTCTTCCATTAGCATTGCCCTTTCTTCCTTCTGCTCAGGTGCGGATGTTCTAAAATAATTAACAGCTCTCTCAAAAATTCCTGGTTTATGATAACAAGAATACATATGAGAATGGTTAATACGAAAGCCAAAAGTAATAAACTATAATTTAATAACAACAATATTGAGATATAGTAGAGAATACATACTTCTAGCACGCTCAATACATTGTTTCTTTTGTTCTCGAAGATAATCCTCCGTGTCATTATCTGCCGAGTCTGAAACAATGGCCTCCTCAAATGCTGATTCCTCAAACTTAGCATAACTAATCCAAACCTTTAGGTGCTTGGTTCGGTCTAACAGTCTCTCATAAAGTTCTCTAGTTCTACCAAATTCACCTTCTGATATTTCAAAATCGATGTATGCCTATCATATACAAATGTGTTAGTAACTGGTACGAAGTCATTAAAAACCCTAAGGTTTTTATAAGGCAGAGAACCACTTAGTCAAGTCATTAAACAATAGCACTCATAGCTTTCATTTCTACACCCGTCACATTTCAATTATTACCAAGTAATTTATTTACTGTAGAGGGAAATAGTGAGTGAAAGGCAGATAAAGCAGATCAGAGACTCCGATGATAAGATAAAACCACCCATATATGCACCTTGTAACTAATCAAAAGAGATCAAATCATGGGTCCTTTAACGATAGTTTTTACAAAGAAAATTCAATGGTCAAGAATAAATGACAAAGGAGCACCAGTTCAACTGAGAAGTAAACTACAACAAAAATATAAAACTGGAGCGGTAGGGTACTAAAGGAGACAGTCATCACATAGTGTATAATTTATAAGGCTTGAAAGCAAGAAGTAAATCAAGTTACCTTCCACAACAGTTCTGGCATGTCAAGGGCTGGTTGATCAATAGCAAGTTCAAATAAGGCTCTTGCTCGTTCTGTCTCAGACAATGATTTCTCTAACTCAGCAAACTTGCTCCAAGCGTAGCAATTTTGGGGCGCCCACTCTAAATACTTTTCATACAACTTCCGACAACGATCTATATTTCCAAGTTGCAGTTCAAACTCTATATACTTCTTAAAGATCTGATAAGTGAGAAGCAAGCACGAATGTAAGTACAAATTAAATCCATAAATCAGCTTAAATTCTTATCAATTAAATAATCAGCTTATTGAAAAATTTAAAATCAAGTTTACACATACTTTATCTTTAGGAGCTCTTCCAATGGCATTACCCAGGATCAATCGTGCACCCTTAAGATTAAGCTGTCGTATTTCAAATTGCGCAGCAAGAAGCCATATTTTTGCAAATGAGAATTTATCATGCGGAATTAGCTTAAGACACTCCCTGGAAAAATTTGTAGCAGGTTAAGAATCTATTCAAAAATGCAGAGTACTAACATAGAGTGCCATCCTATCACATCCCAGGGGAACTAAAAACCATCCATAGACATAAATGAGAGTCCATGTGTATGTATCTTTAATTTTTATTATTTAAATTCATGGCATAACTTATCGCAAGATTACTAGAAAAATTTATCAAATTCTTACTATGAACTGAAAATTTGTTACCTCTAAGAACCTGAGCTCAAACATATATAGGAGACATGTGATCAAACTTTTTGAAATGTACTCAAAAGAATGAATGGATATGATGTTCCACTTAGAAGCATCTGGTGAAAAATGACACAGAAACTAAGTTCTTTGATAATTAAAAGACCAACTCAATTCTATCATCTAAGTCTCCTTGGTGGGGTTTATAAGATAAAACAAGATTGCAGTATGAGCATAATGAAGCATACCTATAAACTTCTCGGGTCCGTTCAATATCCCCAGCTTCAAGTTCCTCGTATAAAGCATAATTTATCCTAAATATGAAATGAAAAGAAAAATGACACAGTTAAGTAAATACATAAAACCAAGATACATGATTCTTAGAAAAAATGTTCCAACATAAGACCTATTAGACAACAATTAAGTAACTAAATAAACCCAAAACATGTGTTTCTTAAAAATAAATGTTCCAACATAGAACATACCACAAATAGATGTACCGCTGCCAATACCGCTTTTCCTCTGCTGGAGGAACATTTGAAATGGCTCGCTCATAAACCTCCCTAATCCTCTCTTTATTACCCACGCTCTCTTCCAATCTAATATAGTCAAACCAAGAATCATAGTTGAGAGGATTTTTCCTCACCTCATCCTCATACTGAAACCTTCTCTTCCCCACTATAGCATCTTCAATCCCTTCTCTATCCCCATATTGCTTCTCAAAAGCTACAAACTTCTTATACAAATCCTCAGCCCTCCCCTTGGGTATATGATCAAGGGCAAACTTGTATATACACCTAGCTCTTTCTGTCTCCTTACACTTCTCCTCAAACTCAGCAAACGCAACAAACAGTTCCTCAGCTTCTTCATCATCAGCCAACTTCTCCACAGCCCTCTCATAAACATTCCTAGCCCTAGAAATCTCACCATTCTTCATCTCAAACTTAGCAAATCGAATCCAAGCTCCTACCTTTGGATGACAATGCACAAACCGCTCATAAATTGCCCTAGCTCTCTCTACTTCATTATACCTAAGTTCAAACTTTATATACGATAACCAACCTTGCTGGTCGGGCATCCAAGTCATCCACCTCTCAAAAATCTGCCTCGCACCAGCTACATTACCAAGAATCTCCTCCATATGAATGTACTTGTACCACAACTGATCGACTCTCGGTAAAAGATTGACGGCTCGATCCCAAACGTTTCTTGCATGGTTGACAAACTTGTTCTTCATCTCTGTCTCGGCGTACTTGAGCCAAAGAGTGTGGTTTCGATAATCGACCTCGAGAGCTCGTTCCCATACGGACCGAGCCCGATTGAAATCCTTTTGCGATTCTTCCCATTTGGCGTACTTTACCCAAACATTGATATTCCATCGAACACGGCGAATTAAGTCTTCAAACTCCTTGCGCTTGCGGAGACGATAGTCGGCGAGTTCAGTTGAATCAGTGATTTTTTGTTTTGGTGGTCGAATCTCAGCTTCTTGGCGCTCACGAGCCTCTCGGAGGATTTGTTCGGCGGTAATTTGGATTGAGGCTGGGGTTTTATTCTTAACCCTAGTCGGACGTGGAAGTTTCACCTCCGTATCTTTTCGGGTTAAATAACCCAAATTTGGTTCTGCATCTTTGTTTGAATCCATAGCTGTGTCTCTGTTGAGAAATTACAGAGTCGTAGAGAAAGGGGGTTAGGCTGTTAGGGTAGAGAGCCGCAGAGAATTTTTTTGTTTTTATTTTCATTGGGCCACAGGGAAACTTATTTAGTTATTCTAGTGTATTTTGAATTTAATATAATTTAATGGGTTTTAAAATTATATGGGAGCGTTGTGGTTTAACATTTATAGTTTATTTATTTGGGGAGTAGGAATGTAATCATCGTTAAAATTTTAGATGGATTAAATATTAAGTAAAATTTTAAAATAAAAAAAGTGGTTATCTAAAATTATCATATATATATATATATATATATATATAATAATTTAAATATTAGATTATAATATTTAAAATTTATTTACATAAAAAACTAAATAAAAAAATACACGATGGAAGATTAATTTGATACTTTTATTTATATTAAAAGTATCATTTAATATGTTTTGTTTTTTTAAAAAATATAAAAAATATATTTAATAATTTTAAAATTATTTTATATAAAAAATTATTAGGAGTATTCTTGTTAATTTTGTTTATCATGTAAAACTACTTAATAATTAGTTTTTAAAAAAATTATTAATATTATTAGAATTTCTTATATGATTTATTTTTTATAAATAAAATCACGATTGAATAACTTTTTATAAGTGAAATCACGATTGAAGGATTTTAGATGTAATATATTATATCAATATCGACGAGATCATCGAAACTATGATAAAATCGTCGATGTGTGATTGAAACTCTAATAAAATTATCATCATAGAAGTAATATATTCTTACATTAGTCTTATTTTATTAAAATTTTAAAATAATAATATTTTAATTTATTTATTAAATAATTTTATTTAAAACTCATAATTTTGAGAAAAGTTATCGTTAGTTTATAAAAATAATAATAATAAACTTAAATACAGGCTATTTAGGCCGTTGAATCCTATAACCTAATAACTTAAGGACCAGCTCCGTGGGCTTAAGTGGAGTGATGGGCCAAATGGGCTTAAGACATGGGATAACGTGGTCTGTAAGGCAAGCCCACTTGATACTTATTCATTAATAGACACACACTTAAATACATAACATCCAAAATAGACTTATTATTTTAACAAACCATAAATAAAAAAATATATATATACAAGCTCATATAGCATATAATGTCACAATTCTAACACAAACAATAATCAAAATCTAATAAATTTGTTTTCAACTGTCCCATGGAGAACAATAGAAGGTAGAGAAGTAGACCTTCTCGCAGCTTATTAACTTAGGATCGATGTTCATTCGTTGGTAGATTAAAGGTGGCCTCTTGAGCAAGCATAGAGTTATAGCAATTTTATTTATAATAAGTTATATGATAGTTAGATTCACTTTTTTTCTTAAATTATTATTATGTGAAACATAGCTTATTATTATAAAAATAAAATATAAATATAGTTTTTTAAATGTTCACTGTAAACAATACCAAATTATCAAGTGTATTCAAAGGTAGATGTGCTTCCTGCTAATATTTATAGTTGATTTCGTCACATTTATTACACATTTTTTTTTTATAAAAATAAAATATTAAGATAACATCATGTATACGTATTCATATTATATGTAAGATTTTTTTAGGAGTGATAAATTGCTAATATCTTGCCTTATTCTTTTAAATTTTATTAGATTTTAACATTCAAAAATTTACTATAAATTTAATAATTTAAATATTTTTTTATTAAAATGATATATATATATATATATAACACATTTTTAATTAAAAATAAGTAATATTTAATAAATAATTAATACTATTAAAAATATGTGTATGGTTGCTCACACGACTCCTAAATTTGCTATGGAGTTAAATTTCTCGATATGAATAACCTACTTTGTTTGACATTTTTATCACTTGATGTTAATATTATTCATCTTTCATCGTTTAATATTTTTCTAATCCATTTTTTGTGAAAAATTAATACGAATTAATGGAGTTTTATGGAGCAAATCATGAATAATAAAATGAAAAATGAGAATGTAGAATGGGATTTGTATTTGTGTCTGGGTAAGAATGGAGATTATATTTTATGTTTCATTATTCGAAATTATATACTTTATTTTAGTAAATATATAATTTTTTTAGATTTAATTATATTTAAATCTAAATTAATTATTATATATTTTATATTTTATCTTTATGTTATAATTTATTCTATTAAAATATAAAATTTTATAATTCATATTTATTATTTTAAAATAATTTGTAACAAGATTCTATCATACTACTTAGTATAAAAAAAGTATGTATTCATTATTATATTTATTTAATTTTTCTCCTTTATACACAAATATTTTTTATTTTCTATTATTTATTCAAAACAAATTTTATTTCTTATTATAAAATATTTATTATTAGTTTTGTCTCTTAATAATTTTTGTTTATAATAAAAATAAAAAGTTAATAAAAAATATTATTTAGATTTTCTTTTTTTTATTTGGGAATGTTAGTTTTACATTGAGAATCTCCCTATGTTATTAAAAATATTTTAAATAAAAATAGATTATTAATTTTAAATAGTGAATAAAAAATAAGAGATGATATTAAGTCCCGTTCCGCATAGTTTACAACCCCATGAATTAAAGTAACAATTCAGAGGCGATTATTATTTTGGGAAATAAGTAATGGTATATTAAGAAGGAAAATTAGTACATATTTTCATTATTTTTTATCATGTTTAAAAACAAATTAAATACTCTATAATTTTATTTTATTTTTGCCTTTTTTTACTATTAGATATAATATGATAGTGAGACCCATAACCCAAAATAATAATAATAATAAATAATTGGACATGATAGTCGGACGAATTTATTGGTAACATAATAATACTTTAAAGTTTAGATCAATAAGATGTCATACTAGACTTTAAAAAAAAATTACTTGAAAAAATAAAAATAACATTTTAATTAAGACTATGTAGCATCTTTTGTAAGCTTCGTTTTTTTTATTTTAAGTTATTGTTATACCTTAATTTATTTTCATTTAAAATATCTAATGTCAAATTTTATTTATTTTTGATTTATATTAACTACACATGTGATTGGATGCATAACATTTTTGATTTTTTAATTAAACTTAATTTAAATAATTATCTATTTACTCAGCTCTAGATAAATTAAATCTATAACTATAAATTTTGAAAGAAAAAAAATTGGACTCTCGTCCTAAAGATATTGACACATTTATAAGAATATATTTACATAAAGAACCTTATTAAAGCATATTCAATTACGAATGTAATAAATATTATTGGTGGATCAGCTAAACATCATGACCTTTTTAGATGTAAGCATAGTCTTGCAATTGTTGAAGCTATAACTAATCATAAGATTTCAAGTCGCCAAGATCTTAATCAATAAATTAATTTTAAGAACCCTAGTCATACTCGTTGGAGCTCACGCTATCATACTTGGTTAAATTTGATTAAGATGAAAACAGCTGTAGTTGGGATTCTTAAGATAATAGTTGAAGATTGAACAAATTATTATCAAAAGCATAAAGCATCTGTTTTATTGGATTTAGTTTTTACATTAAATTTTTCCTTTTGTTTGCATTTGATGAAGAACATATTGGACGTCTTATATGACTTGTCACAAGAATTATAAAGAAAATATCAAAATATTATGAATGTTATGAAATATATTCTAATATGCAAAGAAAGATTACAAATGATTAAAAAAAGAAATTATTTAATTGAAATGTATCTTCTTTTGTACCAAATATCATATTGAAATAATAAATATGAATGATACTTATGTAACTCATGGTCCGACAAGACGCAAAGTTCAAAAAATTACAATATAAAAGTGATTTATTAAATTAATAGAACATTTGGATTAAATTATATATTTTTTACTAACATTGCTCTCGAAGTAAGGATTATTAATATAATGGTAAACCATTACCTTCGCATGGTAAGTTTAACACGACACTAAATGCTAGTAATAAGTCTTCTTATACCGTATTAATGCTTTCTTCCTACACCAGACAAATATCTTATCACAAATTACATTTTTTTTACAACATTCTTTCTAGATAAGACTTACTATTAATGTGCTAAAACATTGCCTTGTCATGATATGTCTTACCACGACATTGTATACTAGTGATGAACATTCATATGCTAGATAAGTGTCTTCTTATATCAAGCCAATACCGTACTATAAATTTCATATTTTACTAAAATTGTTTTGAGGTAATACTTACTATTATTTTGGTAAGCCTCATTTTTGAATGATGTTTTTCACAAATATGTGTTATTATAGAACTAAGTTATTCTATATTAGGGTAGATAAGCAACTTCAAGAGCTTAATAATAGATTATTGAGACAAATATAAAATTGTTATTTTCTGTGACCTATATAAATTCAATTGATTCCATTTTCAAGCTTTGATAAACTAAAATTGATTCATCTTAGTTATATTTATGAAAAGAATTTTAATAATGCTGTGCTTATGGAACTTGAACATTAACTGGAGAATTATTTCATCGTGCAATTTAACAATGAATTTGTCACTTTGAAAATGAGTGATATTGCAAGTAAAACGATAGGGAAAAAAATCAAGTTTATCCATTGGTTTATTTACTTAAGGAGGCATTTTCTATTTTGAAAATTGTGAAGAATAAACTATACAATCGTATGAGAGATTAAGGAATAAATGATAACTTGATTGCATATATTAAGAAATATATTTTTGATGATGTTGACAATGTAATTATTATGCAAAGGTTTCAATAAATAAATACACGTAGAGGAATATTATGATTATTTATTATATAATATAGTTTACCTATTTTATATTTTTGTTGCTTAAATTGTGATTTTAAGTAATTGAACGTATTTATTATCTCTATGATAACGTGACTAAACTTTTCGTACATATTTGATGAGTATTGTGATTTATCTTTAGGTATAAAATTAAGAAATATGAATTGAAATTCTAATAAATTTGTTAGTTAAAGGTTTGAAAATTTATATATTAGCATATATTATGTTATAACTCTTAAATCTTGAGTATTATTAATATTAAAATCGTGTCTCTATTTTTAAGTCTATTAAGACGTAAAAAGGATTGTCGAATAGTGTATTATCCATCAAATGAAAATTTTCACTATAAAAGAGGAAGAAAAAATATCTTTTAAATTCATGAAATGATAAAAAATAAGTACATATATATTATCTTTAATTTATACTTCATTCAGGAAGCATACAAATTCATTATTAATTAATATTCAAGATGTTTATAATTTTATATCTGCGTTGTGGTCGTTAAATGAAATTGTTGGCCACATGACTCGAATAACATTAAATAAGATTTAATTAGATGAATTTTAATATATATAAATGATTATAATTTAATTTAAATTGTTAATAATTTTTTTAATAGTATAAATATGTAATGTAGATATAATTGATACTATTTTTATGGTTATAAATTTTAAAGGTGATATTTTTGTTATTTTTAAAAAAACTTAAAAATGAATTTTTTTTACATATTTAAAATTATTATTTTTAATCTAGATGAACATATTATTATTAATCGTACTTTATAATTTAAGAAATAACAAAAAATAACATATTTAAAAATTATAACAATAAAAATAATATCCTAATAGCATTTATAATGGTTCAATTAAATAACATCTAATATTGAACGAATCAAAACAAATGTAGTTTAATTTGAATAATGTTTAATATGAAATAATTTGTCATAATTTTTTATAATAGTGAAAAAAGTATGAGTTAAAAATTAAGGATATTATTTTTATAGTTACAAATTTTAATATTATTATTTGATCATTTTTTCACTAATAGATATGAAACTCGTGTGAAATAATATAAATAACCTCCCAAATATATCGTGTAAGAACATGCATCGATCTACCCTAAAACACATAATGTAACTTCATATTTTTAAGTGGTTAAGTTTAAGTTTCAATCATTTTTATCTTAAGTTTTCATGAATATACACTTATATTTTCTTTGGTTCATTGAACTTCTAATATTCGATCTTTACTAATAGATAAAAATTCTTATAAATATATAATAATACTTTTCTCAATACATTTAATGTTTCATGATAAAAAATATCACCCTCAAATAAGTATACATCTAGATAAAAATTATTAATCAAAACCTTATTCTTCAAATGATGAATTCATAATAAAAAAGTCTTCTATCAATGCTTCAAAATCAAATAAAAAATATAATTAAATATTTAATTAAAAAATACGATTAAAAGGTCCAAAACTTTTAAACTTTCAAACTTGACTTTCATGATCGTTAATAAATAATTTAAAAAATAAATGAACAAAATATTTATCAAATGAGTAATGATTTATAAGTTTAGTATAAATTTATGAAAGAATCACGTGTACAAAATTTATTTTACAAAAATCTCTAGTCTCATTAATAATATTTTACAAAAATCTCTAGTCTCATTAATAAAAGTAACGATAAAAATGATAATTCAATGGATTGAATAATAATAATAAAAATAGTAGTAACAATAAAATAATAAACAATATTGATATTTAAATAATAATAATAATGAAAAAATAATATATAATAGTTCATTTCATAATATATTTTAGGTCTTATATGCATTAATTGTTTTTTTCTTTTCATGATAATAATTATATCATAATATTTTTAGATTTTATGTGCTTTAAATTATTATTTTTATGTTATTACTAATATTTCATAATATTCAATCCATATTATAATGTTAAACTCATGTAATAATCCAATGCATCCTTACATGCCATGTATTCATATGATATTGAAATATTTTTATCATATTATAGAAAAATGAGTAATCAATGGGGTGGTAATAAAAATTTATTGAATATCGATAAATTTGCTAGATTTTATACAAAATATAATTTATCATAATATTTAACCAGTTAAATAAACTTTTTCTAATTAAAATTTTAAGTTTGAAATAAACTTTTTTTTATTAAAATTTAACTTAAAATATATAATATTGTATGCAATATATTTGTTTCAAATAAAAGAATTAATTGTTGTAGAAAAAATAATTGTAAAATATTGCATGTAAAGTTAATTGTATATATTAAAACATAAAATATAAACATAATAATGTAATAAAAGTAATAAAATATATAGATATTTTATAAATATTTACATTCACTAATTTGTGATTCTTCACCTAAAAGAGGGCCAATTAAGTCGTAGGAAATTTCTCTTAAATTACCTGAAAAATATATTACTTAATATTAGTTATTATTAAAATATCACTCTAAATTATCAAAAATATATATTAACTAAGATTAATTATTACTAAAATATAACTTATTTATTTTAATCAAAAACTTAAAATTTCTAAAAAGAAAATCTTCTAAATTACCTAATTAATTTATTTTTCACTATTTACTTTTTATTACTTATTATTAACTATTTTTTTTTAAAAAGAGAGTATTACATATCGGATTCCTACGGGCTATAACGTCCATACCTTCCCTTGCATTCATCCACGAGCCACGAAGCTTTTTTTTTTCTTTTTTAATTTTTTCTTCCAGATATTCGTTTCGGTTTCCAAATCAAAATTCGTTACATAACCTGACAAATCCACCCTTGAAAGTTTTGTTGTTTTTTTTAATATTTAAATTACTGAAACAAACAAACCATTTAATAAACAAGTTTATGTAAAAAAAAAAAACTCCTCCAGTCGTTATTTAAACAGAAAGGTCTAAACTGCTTTGTTAATTTTATTAGTCTTCCTTGGATTTGAGCTATTTTTATTATTTAAAAAAAAAACTTTAAAATGACACAGATTTTCTTTTTAAAGACAGGTTGTATTATAATTTAAAAAATTATAAAAAATAAAAACTTAAAATCTATAACAATAAAAATAATATAATAATAGTATTGAATATGCTTTAATTATACGAAATTTTAGAATTAAAATTATTATAATTTAATTTAAATAATATTTAATATAAAATAATGTATTTAATTTTTTTATAATAATAAAAATATATAAAGTAAATATTAAAATATTGAAGTAGCGGCAAATAACATAAATAACCTCCCAAATATATCGGATTCCTGCAACTTCAACACCTTCCATTACATTCTTCCCCGTGCCACGAAACTAAAACTTTTTTTTTTTCTTTGTCATCTTTCTTCCAGATATTCGTTTCGGTTTCCAGATAAAAATTCGTTACATGACCTGACCTGACATCCACCCTTGAAAGTTTCGTTTTTTTTTCTTCTTTTATCGATTCTGTTTTTTTTTTAAATTCATGAAACAAACAAATCGTTTAATAAACAGCTTTATGTATAGGAAAAAGAAACTCCTCCAGGTGTTTTTTAAACAGATTGATGAGGTCTAAACTGGTTGGTTAATTTTATTAGTCTTCCTCTTCTGGGATTTGAGCTATTTTTTTTTTCATTTCCTCCAATATTTTCCTTTCATTTCTCATTACAATACATTGGATAATGGTTCTGCTCTGACCATATCGTGTAGAAATCTTCCAAGCCTCTTTTTGGGTTTGGAAGAAATCCATACGAATCGATCATTGTTGTTTTGATTTAGCCAAAAAAGGGTGTGGAAATTGGAATTCTCATTGCTGGTACGACCGTACGTATTATGATCAAGATCAACCCTTTTTTTTTTCTAATAGAAATTTTCATTCTCCCCTCTATCTCTTTATCATATTGTCAAAACCAAGTTTAACGTGTTTTTGCTTTTATCCTATATGATTTTGTCTTCGTTTCCTTATTTTTTAATCTTTAGGACTTTGTTTCTTTCATTTGGTTTGACATAGTTTATAAGTCTTTCCTCTGGTTTGAATTAGTTTGATTGAAGTTCATTTTTGAAGGTACCCAAATCGAAATGGAACAATTTCGGCATATTGGAGAGGTTTTGGGAAGCTTGAGGGCACTAATGGTATTACAAGATGATATTCAGGTCAACCGACGTCAATGTGTATTGTTGCTTGACATCTTCTGTTTAGCCTTTGACACCATTGCAGAGGAGATAAGGCTGAACCTGAAACTAGAAGAGAGGAATTTTAAATGGAAAGCTCTTGATCAACCTTTGAGAGAGCTTTACAGGGTGTTTAAAGAAGGAGAGCTTTATATTAAACAGTGCATGGATACTAAAGATTGGTGGGGCAAAACAATGAAATTCCACCAAAACAAAGACACTGTTGAATTCCATGTTCACAATCTGCTCACCCACTTCCCAGCTGTTATTGAGGCAATCGAAAATGCTGGGGAGATTTCTGGACTTGATCAACATGAGATGCAAAAGAAAAGGGTTATGTTAACAATGAAATATGACATGGAGTGGAATGATCCAATGCTTTTCAGCTGGAAATTTGGAAGGCAATATTTGATCCCTAGAGTGATGTTCAACAGATTAGAGACTGCTTGGAGGGAAGATAGATGGTTGTTAATTGAAGCACTGAAGGAGAAGAAGAGTTCAGGAGTAGATATTGGTTTGACAAAGAATGAACACAGGCTTGTAGACTTAATGCTCAACAAACTAAATGGATCAGATATACTTACAAGGGGAAAACTCTTCCCAAGTTCAATTTTAGTTGGTTCAAAGGATTACTTAGTTAGGCGGCGCTTAGGAGGAGGATATAAGGAAATCTATTGGTTGGGAGAGTCCTTTACCTTAAAGCACTTCTTTGGGGAGATTGAACCACCATTGGCTTCAGAGATTTCTTCTTTGCTTTCACTTTCTCATTCCAACATATTGCATTATCTTTGTGGGTTTTATGATGAGGATAAAAAGGAATGCTCTCTTGTTATGGACATGATGAACAAGGATCTCTTCTCCTTCATTAAAGAGAACAGTAGTCAAAGGAGGAGGATTCTGTTTTCACTACCTGTTGTAGTTGATCTTATGCTTCAGATTGCAAGAGGTATGGAATATCTCCATTCCCAAAAGATCTACCATGGAGAGTTAAACCATAGCAATGTGTTACTCTCTGCAAGGAATTCAACAGAAGGCTATCTTCATGCTAAAGTCTCAGGCTTTGGTTTGTCATCTGTAAACAACATCGATTCGAGTTCCCCTCGAAGTAATTCACCAACCAAAAGTAGTCCAATAAACCCTTTCATTTGGTATGCCCCAGAAGTCTTAGCAGAGCAAGAACATCCAGGGAGTACCTATAATACTACTTCCAAATACTCAGAGAAAGCAGACGTCTACAGCTTTGGAATGCTTTGCTTTGAGCTTTTGACTGGTAAAGTTCCTTTTGAAGATTCACATCTTCAAAGTGACTCGAACATAAGTAGAAATATAAGAGCAGGAGAGAGACCTCTCTTTTCAGTACCTTCGCGAAAATACCTTGTTAACTTAACTAAAAAATGCTGGCATTCTGACCCATGGCAACGCCCAAGTTTTGCATCAATTTGTAGGGTCTTACGTTACATTAAGAAATTCTTAGTTATGAATCCAGATCAAGGTCTGCCTGATCTTCATTCACCTCAAGTTGATTACTTTGAAATAGAGGCAAGTTTTCTTAAAAAGGTATCACATGAAGGGTACCCTCATATAGCTCCAGTGTCACAAATCCCATTTCAAATGTTTTCTTATAGACTTTTGGAGAAAGATATAACTTTCCCAGGTTATGTCAGGCTTTCAGAGAAGGATAAAACTTCTCAAGACATTAAGGATCCGAATTGGGAGGTAAAGAGTGATGCTGGTCCTGTTTCTGGAAATGCAAGCGATGTAGGTCCTATTTTTAGGGATGCAGCCACAGTTTGCAAGTGTGAAAACATGTCTATAACGGATGACCATTTAGTACCATTAAGGGAGACAATGTCAGTTTGTTCTGATGTGAGATCAATTTGTTCTGAGATTCCAGAAAAGAGAATTTTTAACATGAAGAAACTTCCCGCAGTGAATGTTAACAAAAGCCCAGGTAAGTTTGTCCTTCTTAGTATGTGTTAATTATTCATTTCTACTCTACATTAGTGTTTGTTAAACATGGTCTATTTATGTTTCTTCCAACTGCCTAAATTCATATTCACATAACATTACCCTTGTTAATTGAGAGTCAGGTAATTGATTTCGTTTAGTCTAATAGATTAGAACTTGTGTCTTTTACCGGCTAAACTCTCCCTCAGAAATAGTTCAAGTTATCTTCGACATTGATTAACTAAAGCTTTTGTTTTGACTCTCCACAGTGATCCCAAGATCAATGTCAGCACCAAAACAATATTTTAACCCACGTGGTCGCAGCTTGAAGATGAACCGAGATGGTCAGCTACCAACAATCGTAAGTCCTCCAAGAAGAACCAAGAGTAGACCAAGTAAACCTGCTTGGAATTCAAATACACGTTGAGGTCTGGCAAACCTCTGATGGGGTACAGTGTTTGTTTCCATTCCATTTGATATTGAAATCACATTTTGAAACCCTATAAATTTTTTTTTTTTTTAACGATAGTAGTGATCATGATGTGAAGTTCCCGCCCCCTCAATGTGTACCTCTGTAATATCATGGTGATAATAGGTTGTTTAAGATATAATAGACCTGTTTTTTGCTGCCCCTATATGTCTCAAAATCTCCGATGGTTCTTCTATTTTTTTTAAACAAGCAAGCAATATTTTGGTGTAATCGACTAGCATAATTAGAGTTTCATTTTTAGCCTTTTTCATACAATATATATATTTTTTCTTATGATATAAAAAATATATATTTTTATATGTTTAAAATTATAGTATATATATATATATATATATATATATATATATATATATATTTCTATAAAGTAAAAATTATATGTTTTTAAAGGGTTAAACATGAATTATATAAAAACTAAAAGACAAATGAGTGTAACGTTTTTGATAGTTTCAATTTTCAAATTTCATAACCAACACTTACTCATTAATCACTTAAATATTAAGTTTGAAAATAATTTTAGGAAAAAAACAAAATTAACCCTTAAAATTTATAATTATAAAAATAATATTATTAAAATTTATAATTATAAAAATAGTATCTCTTCACCTCATGCCTTTTTATTATTTAAAAAATATAATATATTATTTTATTTTAAATGTTATTTAATTTAAACTTCGATTATTTAGATCATTTTAATGATGAACATTATACAATTGGATCTCGTTCAATATAAATTAAGTGTTATTTTTTGTTATTATAAGTTTTAAAAATATTATTTTTTATAATTTTTCACAATTTATTTATTTATTAAAATATCCTCACAATATTGATTTTGTTATAATTTTATTAAATAATTGTTCAAAATAATAGATCTTAAAAATAAAATTTCAGCTAAAAAAATTCACAAAAAAAACATTACTTATTAAATATTTTAATTTTTTTTTGTATAAATTACAAAATATCACATATAAAATTAACACAGTCCCTCATGACACCATGTTCAGCTCGGCCACTAGTTTGGTCAAGCTTAGTATTATAAGTATATCATAAAAATCATATTACTTTTTTAAAAGATACCACAAAGACCGTGCATTGATAGATCACGTGCTAAACACATGACCCATATTCTAAGGACATTTTTGATTTAATCATTTTTACAAGGATATTTTTGAAATTTTATTCAAATTGAAAAAAAATTCTAACACATTTCAACAAGAGAATCTTACATACAACATACAACATGAGTATGAACACGTAGTAGAACAGAATTATATTGACTCTTTATTTTTATAAAAAAAGAAAAAGATATTAAAAGTATAAACGATATCCACGACTAATATTAATAAAAAATATATAATAAATTATATGTAAGATTTTTTTCGATAACATTACCCATAGACCTCATTAATAAAATAAAACCAAAAACTTCAATCCTAAAAGAGAATAAAAAAGAGTGATCTTTTCAAAGCCAATAGTCAAACTTGTTCCATATAATTTTACTCATAATATTGAATGTGGTATATCCACTTGCAAGATCATCTTCTATCCTAAATATCATTTTACACAAAATTTTACATCATTTTCAATCAAAAGTTACATTAAAATTTGTATTCATCTTCAACCTATGACATTAAATATTACACTAAAAAATATATTTCTCTATAAAATAAAATATTCATTTTATTATATCAAAAATTATTTCAAAAATTACACAATAAGTTATATTTAGTAATTATTTTAATAATTTTGAATCATATGCTTAATTTTAATTTATTATATGTAATAAAAAATTAAAAAAAAAATCTTTTAAAAAATTGGCGTGTGAACAATATTGGTACGATAAGCCATATTGTGTCAAATTTGACATAATACTATTTATTGCACCAAATTTGATGATGGATTTGAACAACTTTGCATCAAATTTAATGTTTTGGTGCAAGGTTAGAGGAACCCTTAGGTAGATCAAGAAAATAGAATGATGATGAACACAATACAACCTATTAGATTTCTTTTTCTAAACTCTCCTCAATTTTTCTTTCAAAAGTAAATAAAAATAATTAGAAATACGAACATATAATATTAGAGGCAAAAGACACACCAATCAAGCTTTTTGGAAAGACATTCCAATGATAGAAATTTCGGTATCTCCTAACGACTCTCCCATGGTTGTTTTGTCATATTATAGATAATGATGTAGACGATGATCATTGGTAATGGGATTGAGGTTAGGGTTTTGGGTTTGGTTTTATTAACGGAGGTCTATAAGTAATACCAATGCTTAGGTTTTAAACCAAAAATACCCTTATAAAGTCATGTGCTTGGTATATGTCCTATTTATATCAATACTTGATATATTTTTTTTAAAAAACAATAATTTTATTCTCTACTTGATAATAATAAAACTTATATGCTTCTTTAGTGAAAGATACAAAAACCGTACTCTTCATCCTTCTTGTTTTTTTTCTTTTTCTTTGCCAATTTTGGATTCATAAATGAATATTTTTTTTATGGCACAAGTTATGATACAAAACCCTAACTACTCTTAATCCTTTTTATATCAATTTTAGATAAGTGATGAGTACTTTTTTGTGACAAATTATAATTCAATCACAATTGATGTAATAAATAATTATTAACTGAAACAATATGACTCACTTTTTAAACCTATGATTAATTACCACATCAATTGTGGTAATATCACAACTTATGTTCAAAAGAATTTTTTCTTTTTGACATAGAGATTGAGATTTGAACCTTGATATTTTGGACTATATGACACATTTTGTGTGAGTATTAACACATAATTACCATTCAACGAATATTAGTATTTACATTGCCCATGAACTGCATTTTGACATTCTATAATATATATTACATACACCTCATAAATATTATCGTTTGGATGTTAGTAATACCTCAGTCTTCACAAGCTTGTCAATAGTGCCTTCCCTACTCTACAATCTGACAGGGAAGGCACAACAAAACTGTCATAGGAAAAGTTACAAAGGACAGCCCAAAGCACAATCTATTTTCATCCACAAGCACCTTCAATTTTCACATTGCTATTCTTATCGCATCCTTTTGAAATTTAAACCAAGATTTTGCGCCTCCCAATTAGGCAGCCTCTATGAACACAAACATGACAATTTGATTCAAATCATTCTCAGTCAGTGAATCACTATCTGGATATGAAATGAGTTTTTGATTCAGTTTCAAATAATTGGGCTTGACCTTCAGATCAATTGCTTCAGACATTCAATTCAGATTACACGAGCCCCTCAACCAAATATATATTTAATTTCAAATTTCATTCATGCCAACTGATTCTTTGAGTTTCTCCATCTAAATCACGCTTTCAATTTAAATAGATCTACTAAAAGAATAGCCATGCTTAAAAGTTTCTCAAGAAATCATGAAGGATAGTGACTACCTTTTCCTTAAACAATCTGTAATACTTTTATACAGCCACTTGAATTGGCAGCAACAACCATATCCGATGTTCCTTTCCAGCAGACGCTAGAAACAAACTGTCCATTGTCATCATCAGTATCTTTACCGGAAATTGAATCAATGGAGCCAAATTTATGAGATGTAATTGGCATAGGAAGGGATCTGTAGTAAGCATAAACCTGGGAAAAAAAAAGACAGAGACACCAACTCAACCACTTTGACAGATTAAAAGTTAAAATCATTTTAATGTCTAGGAACATAATGCAGAAATTTTCTTATTAATTGATGTTTACTACTCTACTTTCCTCCCTTTTTTTATATAACAAATATGCTTACAGCATTTGGTAATAAAGAAAAGTTGACCAAGGGTAAAGAAGATGGAGAGAACAAGGGCAACTTCTGAGGTTCATTACATACGGGTTAAATAGATAACAGAAATTTTTGTATTATTATTATTTTGGGCTACAACAGGAATTATTGTATTAAAACCACTGTTATGAGCACAATTGTTATATCTGGATGAAGAAATCGATACTATCCCATTAAGATATATCGGTCCTTTAATCTTTGATGAGATCTAAACAAGGAATTAAAAGTACCTCATTAGATTCTGATCCGCATGCTACATAACCATCAGAGACTGACAAACCAACAAAGTTCTGAAAAAGCAAAACATCCAAACTTGGATCAACCCAGTAACAAGAATAAGTGAGATTACCCGGAGTGTCAAAATGCAATTTGTTGATATTAGTACTAATGTAAAAAAGAAAAAGGATTTAGCAAAGCAACAGATGTAAACCCAAAGGGGAGGGTGAAGAAGAGGAAAGAGAATACTACCTTCTCGTTAGTGTGCCCACTGAAGGTTAAGCTGCAAGCACTAGTGGAAGGACCACTAGGTGTACTCCTTTTGAGATCCCATAGCTTTAATGTATTGTCCGTAGAGGCAGAAACAAGAGTCTCAGAATCCAAGAATTTGACATAGCTTACAGCTCTGTTGTGGCCAGCTAATACACACCAAGGTGTCTTAGCATACCGAAGATCATAGCAATAGGTTTTATAGTCCGCACACCCAAATGCAAGCAAATGAGTGGAGTGGGGAGAGAATTGAACACAGCAAACATTTGCAATGCTCCTAACCGTGCCTAAACAGCTTTTCTGCATTAAAGGGAAATCAATTACTGAATTACTTAACTAGTATATAAGCTTTTAAGTTCTGAATACATACTATTTGATTCATGCATTGCACCAAAACCATAAAAGCTGTAAAAACTCAGCGCCAAGAACCAACGCAAAAACAGCAAATCAACAAGCAAGATCACACAAGACAACACACATTTACATGGTTCAATTCACAATGTGTGAATCTAAACCAGGGGAGAGGCCAAACCCTATCAATTCACTATGTTCTTGAAGCAATCATACACCCTCAATGCAGTTCTTGATTAACCACTACACTACACACACATTACAAGCAATTGAACTTCTTAAACACTCGTTAGTTAGACCTTAGATGAAGACTCTCACACCTTTTATTTCTCACTTACACAATTGTATCTCACAAGGCTATTAGCAGTCAATGCCATTTATAGGTCATAGCAAGGATACCTTACAAACTTATCAGATACTCTGTCAAAGACTTAAACAGCTATCGTGTTCCGTGTTCCAACTGATAAAGAACATAGAAGTTCCCTAGCAAACTTTAATGTGTTATTACTACAATTACATGGGTGTATCATTAACTTTTGAGTCAATCTTCACAAATTCTCCACCTTTACTCATAAGGATTAGTGAGTGCTTTAGCTAGCATGACCCCTGCCTTCGTTATCTTTCGATCAGCCTTTACCAACCCTTAGCAAGTCCAGACACAATTTGAACTTACTCAAGGGTACCACTTTTGTTAGCATGTTTGCAAGGTTGATTACACATACAGTACCAGTTGCAATAATGTCTCTTATAAAATGCATCTTCACATCAACGTGCTTGGTTCTTTCGTGGAACATGAGGTTTTTAAATAAGCATATAGCACTTTGCTATCACATTTCACAGGCACAGATTGCACATTCAATCCAAATCTACTAGCAATCCCATGCATCCATAAATCCTCCTTGATTGCCTTGGTGAGAGCAATATGTTCTGATTTTGTAGTAGAGTACCACCACATGTTAAAGTGTGGCTTTCCAACTCATAGGATTTCCCAATAGAGTAAAGACATAACCAGTATGTGATCTTCTCTTGTCAAGATCTTCAACATAATCAGCATCTACATACCCCACAACTACATCTACATTAGTTTTCACTGATCCTTTAGAATACATTAATTCCAAATTCAAAGAGCCTTTAATGTATCTCAGTATACACTACACACTTCATTGCTTTCTAATGTTCTAGTCCAGGGTCTGACATGTACCTACTTACCAGGCTAACACTATGAGCCAAATCTGGTCTTGTACAGATCATTGCGAGCACTAAGCTCTCTACAACACTTGCATAAGGGATTTTGTTCATGGAACTCCTTTACACTTCATTTTTAGCATACATCATTTCTAAGATAAAAACAACTTCCCATCATTTCTAAGATAAAAACAACTTCCCATCATTTCTATCTCTATCAATTTCCATTCTTACGATCTTTTTTGCATGCCCTGAATCTTTCATTTCAAATTCTAAGACCAATAGTTTCTTCACTCCTTTGATTTCTATCATGTCAACACTTGCTATGAGTATCTCATCTACATACATCAATAGGAACACTCCTCGTTTTAATGGCTCCACCTTGATATACACACAATGATCATATTCATACCTTTTAACGCCGGTGGTTGTAATAAAACTATCAAACCATTTGTACCACTATCTTGGAGACTGCTTAAGTCCATAAAAGGATCTTGTTAACAAACATACGTGATCTTCTTTTCCTTTTTGATCATACCCTTGTCGCTGCTTCATGTGCATGTTTCCTTCTAACTCTCCATGTTAAAAAATCGTTTTTACATCCATTTGCTCAAGATGCATATCAAAATGAGCAACCATGGCCAAAAGCAATTTAATTTATGTGTATTTGGCTACAGACGAGAACAACTCATTGTAGTCCACACCTTCCCCTATGCTATTAATCTTACTTTATAGTTGGAACCAATGCCATCTTTGAGTCTATACAACCATAAACAACTCACTATTTTAACTCTGTTGGGTCTAGGCACCAAAATCCAAGTTCCATTATGCATTAATGACTTATATTCATCATTCATAGCTTCTATCCATTTCTTAGACTCCTTACAAGTCATTGCTTCTTTGTAGGTTAAAGATTCATCATAGCATGGTTCAATTGATGCAACCAATGCATAATGAATCACATTCTGCAAACCTTATAGGTCTTCTAATGTCCCTTGTAGTTCTATCCCGAGCTAATTGATACTGATTGAGATCAATCTCTGGTCTTCTCTCAATTGTGTCACATGAATCAACCTCTAACTCATTAACATCAGCCTGATTTTGAGGTTGTTCTTCTTCAATCTATGTATCCAGTCGTGAAGTATCTTCTCTACCCTATGTTGAATCCAATTGAGAGTCATACTAACCAATCTTCACCTTAATTTGCTAAGGTTTGATAGAATTCTTTTGAACATGAGAACTGGTCATATTGCCCAGGTCTTTTATATTGGCATTTTCATTGAAAATTACATCTCGACTAATAATAGTTTTTCTTCTTTCTAGACACCACATTTTATATCCTTTTACCCCATACATGTAACCAAGAAACACACACCTCTTATTTCTAGGTTGTAATTTTCTTTCATTCATATGAACATAATCAATGCATCCAAACATTTTCAAGTGAGCATAGCTTGTAGGCTTACCATACCAAAGCTCATCAGGTACCTTGAAATCAATTGCACTTGATGGACACTTGTTTGATCAGATAGGGTGATAGTTTGAATTACCTCACCCTAAAATTGTTTATGGAGACATGCTTTGGAAAACAAACATCTAACAACTTCTAACAGCGATCTTTTTAGCTTCTCAGCTATCCCATTTTGTTGGGTCATTCTAACTACTCTATGTCATTTTAGTTCATTGTCCTTACAAAATTCATTGAACTCAAGATGAAAAAACTCCATTCTTATCAATTCTGAGAATTTTAATCTTCTTACCAAGTACATTCTTCACAAGAGCCTTCCACTACCTAAATCTTTAAAGACTTATTCTTTATTCTTCAAAAACACTATCTAATTTTTTCTTGAAAAATCATTAGTAAATGTAACAAAATATTTATTTTCACCCAGTATAGTTGTTGAAACAGGTCCCTATAGGTCTAAATGAATGAACATGGTATAAGATTCTTCTTAATGTCAGCTTGCCTATCTAAAATTTAACTCCCTTCTGTTTTCCTGAGATGCAATGTTCACATAGCTCCCCCTCAATTGTTCTATCTCCATGCAACAATCCTCATTTTGACAATCGCATTAGTCTTATCACTTAGATGCCCCAATCTTTTATGCCAAATCAAAATTGTCCTCTGGTTTGTTGATAACAGCACTAGCACTTGAACAACCTTCTAAGATATACAATACGAACTTCTTGACTACTTTGAGCATCACAAGTGAACATTTAATGGCCTTCATCTTGCCATTGTTTACTTTTATTGAATAACCTCTAGCATCTGACATTCCCACTGAGATTAAATTATTTTTAACATCTGGTACAAACCTAACATCTAACATTCCAACTCTACATTCTAAGTTATCATCCAAGAATACATGAACACAATCCAATTCCTTAAGATTAATAAACCAATGCTTCACAAAGCAAATGTGAAACGAAAACCCTGAGTCCATTATCTATTCATCATCATACTTACACGTTGAAACTATGAGAACACTAGAACCATCATCAGAGATGATATCAGTTTCATCATCACTAGTATTTTTTATTCCTTTCTTTAGAATTGGACAACCCCTCCTATAATGTCATTTCTTTTGACATACCCAACACTAGGTACCTCCCTCTCTTGATTTTAATCTACCTCTAGACTGAGATTTGCCCTTTTTCTTGATCCCATTGTTTCTCTTACTAGATCTACCTATAGTATAAAGTGAGTCCCCATTAGAACTATCTTTCTTGTCACCCCTTCTCAGTTTTTTCCTTCCTTGTTTCAATACTGTATCTTTGGTTCTCAAGAAAAACACCACAGATCAAACTTTAGACCATATCTACCATATTACAATGCATTCTTAACTTTTTTAAATAGATCAGGTACTGAGTTGGGAAGAATGATGGTTTGATTTTCATCAAACAATTCCTCTCATGAATCTGCAAGTTCGATGGTCATCTTCTTCAATTCATCAAGATTACTTCCAAGACTCTTTGATGAATCCATCTTGAACCCAAAGAGTTGCACTTTCAAGCTAATTCAGCTAGACAAGTATTTAACAAGAAACAATTCAGGTTTGATCCCATTATCTGCAAGGTTTAGAACTATACTTGTATAAGCCTTTTGAGGAACCTTCTTCTTGCTCAATTCAGGGTAGTTTTTAGGGTGTTCCAGACTGTCTGCAATTCCCTCAGTCAGATCCTGTTGTACATTAATGAGTACATCTTTTGCTTCCATAAACCAGTTTCCAATCCCATCAAATTTGTCAATCTCATACTTTATATAACCCATATCTTTTGATTTCTTTTAGACACTTGACACTCCTCGTCTTCAAGATTACCTGCTAATGCTTCGAGTTGATCAAGCTCAAACAACAGCAACTAATATGACATGATCTTGTTCAACCAAAGGCTCTAATACCAAAATTATTAAAACTCAGTGCACCAAAAAAAAAAAAACCAACAAACAAGATCACACGAGAAAACACATATTTACGTGGTTCAATTTACAATGTGTGAATCTAACCAACATGAGGGGCCAAACCCTACCAATTCACTATGTTCTTGAAGCAATGATACACCCTCAATGCAGTTCTTGATGAACCACTACACTACAAGCACATTACAAGCAATCTTTTATGGAACTTCTTGAACACTCGTTAGTTAAACCTTAGGTGAAGGCTCTAACTCCTTTTATCTCTCGCTTACACAATTGTATCTCACTTAAAAGGCTATTAGCAGTCAATGCTATTTATAGGTCATAGCAATCCTACCTTAAAAACTTATGAGATACTTTGTGTAAGACTTACAACAGTTTTTGTGTTCCAACCAATAAACAACATGTAAGTTCCCTAGCAAGCTTTAATGTGTTATTACTACAATTACAAGGGTGCGTTATTAACTTTTGAGTCAATCTTCACAAAAGCCCACTCATATATCGCGGTAAAGGATCCGCTAGGTATAATGTATATCATTAATATATCGTGAGGATTTCAAAAGGTCATAGCTTTTAAGTTTGTTAAAAAAAAGTTGTTATTTTGTATGTAAAAAAGTTGTCGATGTAAAGGAGCTAATTCTGATGGCATCACTTATGATCCATTATATCTATTGATCTAGGTGCATTGGGCTCTCGTACTGAAGTCCTACCTCTCTGCATGAAACTTTAAGGAATGTGCATTTTTTAATATAAAAAAGCATGAGAATAGGGAAGAAGATAGGAGAGCATGCCTCGTTAATACTCCACAGTTTCACGGTACAATCATCACTTCCACTGGCTAATTTTGTTGGATACACTTGTGAGAAATCAACAGACCAAGCTCTCTTTTCATGCTCCTTGTACTCAGAAAAAGCTTGACCAGTACTGGCATCCCATATCTAAAATCCAAGATAATTATTCCACAAGTAAGAAAATCACTAACTTGAAATGACAAATCAGATTAAAAATAGTTCAGACAAAATAGGGTAAAAGGAAGATGGCATAAGCGTCTGCATAATAGATTCTATTAGCCAATTTTTTTATCATTGAAATGTAACAAAAAAGGTGAAATAAAATCTATAGAAGCAGTTTCCTCAAATCAACTAATTTCTTATGATTGAAAAACCTAGAAGGATACCATGAATATTCCTGGAGTCTGAAAACATGTTTCATTCCTAAATAATGTAATTAACAAGATAGTAGCACTTATCAACAAATTTAATGCCTCTGACTCTTCACATGCAATGAGTATGGAAATTATTCGCTACCTTATTGCAACCCCAGGTCAGACTCTCGAAGTTGAACCATAACATCCCAAGCTTCAAAAACTTTCAGACTTCAGCAAAACAGATTACACCAGCAGAATCTGTTTTGCTTTATAGAATTCATTGTTTTGCATTATAATCCATTTTTCCAAGCACAGTGTCCATTATTTCAATAGAAGAAGACACACACACACACAGAGACTAAAACAATGAATTTTTTCAACAGATATCATTAACTTTTGCAGCTCAAATATAAAACTAGATACAAAAGAAAATGGGACAGGAGTGATTAAAAAAAATCTTAGTAATCAACGATTGATTACTAGAAAATGCTTTATTAGTTTACTTAAGTAGAAAATACAAATAAAATATAAATCCTTCATCCAGAGGCAGATCAATATAAATGTAAGATCTCCTACAGGCTCGTAAATCATTTTTGTCCCAGAATCTAAAGCAACTCGTATTATTTGGGAAGTGATGATATTAGATGAAGATATTAGCAAAGGAAATAATCCTCCGAACAAGCACTCTAAACATAAAGCCACAACAGCTGGTGCAGCACCATAACAGACACAAGTATTCTGGTCATGGAAATTTGAAAATTCAAAGGTGCATAAAATATACACACCTTGACTGCACCATCATAATCAGTTGAAGCCAGATAGTTTTTGATGTAGTTATTCCAGCGAACACAACTGAGCTTTGATTTGTTTGACATTTCAACCACTGGATAGTGAATTTCAACAGAATCATTTAAGAGTGCATTGAACTCAAATATCTTTATTTTTTTCGACACACCTGCAGCTGCAAAGTAGTCTTCATCCCTATCAAAACTCAAAGAGCATATCACATTTGGAGAACTACTAAACTCTCCATTTTTTAGCACTCCACGTACTTCAAACTTACTATAACGAGCATATTTGCACAAACCATCAAAGAAGGCTCCCACACGATCAGTTTTAATCTGTTTCTCTTCATCCTTATGGACCACATACCAATTTTCCCGATTCTTTAATAGTTCCTTATCTAGGCGAACTGTAGCATCAGTCTCAGGGAGCTGAATTTTGGGTCTCATGGAGAAGTAAGCAGCTTCGAGCTGATCAATGTTATCCATCAACCTAGATCCATTAAAACCAGAAAGGGAAGGACATTGAGAAAAGGTGTATGAAGTTGAAGGTTCTTTGCAAAATAATGCATTTTGCCTTTCATGCAGGGAGGATTCGTCCTTCAAGGGAGAACGGGTGAAGGGCTCATTTGAAGGGTGCCGTCTCTCAACTTCTTGAATATCAGATTCCAGGCATTGTATGTCTTCCGCTAACTTGGAGGCATCCTTCTGCTTCCGTTCTTTTAATGACAAGAGAAAATGCGACAATAATTCTGATTCAATATCATCCTCATCCACAGACGATGACAATTCTTCTGCACAAACCTCCTGCAACCCATTAACCACTTCAGATTGTAGGATCTCCCTGTCAAAAGAACTATCAATTGAGATTGGTGCTCTATGGTAAAAACTGAAGTTAAAATCCAAGCATTGCATTGCAAAACTATAGTGAAGTACAAAGTGATAATGCCAGGATATATTTAAGAATTAGAGTACCAGTTTGCCTCTCTTGGGAATTTAGAAAGCATTTAAATCTAATGCCTATATAATGTCAAAAAATGTATTAAATCTAGTGCCTGAAAACCCATATATGCAATCAAAGGAAATGTTGTTGCTTACATGTATGATGTATATAAAGAGCTCTCTATGGACGATGATGGATTTTTAACCATAAAGTTCAATGCAAACATGTCAAGCTCATATCAGTAAATGAGTAAACTGGATTTTCCATAGAGGTTATTTTCTTAAACAATGGATCTAAAGATGCCTAAAAAACCTACTAGGTTATCCATCAATGGGTGATTGAAGTTTTTGAAGTCAGTTGATATTCTATGAATATCATCAAAATATACCAGTTAGGCACATTTGAGTAGCATTATATACTAATAAGTCATAAAGAGAGGAACATATTTGAAGAAGTTCAAATCTTCATATTTTCATGAAAGAAAAAAACACAGTTGACAAACTTGCAACCTGAATTCTTTTTCTGTAACACATCTCTAGGGAAATAATCACTTTAATAGACTAGATTTACAATGCCCTCAATAAGTTTAATTAATAATTAATATCCTCCATATTTACGACAATATCCCGCCAAGAATTCCAAGCTACCTTGTTGTTGGGCGAGATGATGAATCAGGATGAAGTAGCCAAAGACAGAACCCAGCTTCCTTAGGATTTTCTGATAAAAATTTTGGAGGAAGAATTCTGTGACGTAAATCTGACATGGCTGAGGCATGCGCACTATCTGATTGAAAATGAGCAAGCAACTGAAAGAAACAACCCAAAATCATTCAGTAGATTTTTCAATCAATCCTTGGAGAAAACTCTAAACCAGCAATAAAAGCACGTTAGTTTTATTTATTAAAGAGAGAAAGGAGGGGAAGCAGGGAACTTTCTCCAAAGTAACTCATATAATAAACAAGGGAACATAGATGAAAATGGTGAAGCCTACATGCAGAAGCCCCATCCCTCCCCATTCCAAACAGGTAAAGGAAAGAGTTCCATGTCTGCATATTCTTCTTTTTTATGGGAAAAAAAAGGGGGTGTGCGGAGCTGCTTTTCTATAAATGCACGAAACACTTGATATAAGTGCCTTGAAATGCAATGATGGTAGAAATCACTTATGTTTTCCTTTTCTTATTCTTCCCCTTTTTCATAATTTCTAAATCAGATCAATGCATACAAGAAAAACAGCATTGGAATGAACATAAAGAAAAACGCCACCACCAATTGCAACTGTGATAACTACTACAAATAGGTTTCCACCAAAGCACTAAAACAGGCATTTGCAGCATGGAATTGAGATTATAAGCAAGCCAGCTAGAGTGTCTCCATATGTTTCTTATACATATCTCAGTTAAGAAAAATTAATTTTATGCAACAACATAGTCATCAATTTCCCCACCTCAAAAAGAAGCACACCCAAAGAGTAGATATTTGATAATACAGTGCAGCTGCCCTCCTTGAGCTCCTCAGGACTAGCATACCACTTCTCTTCCAATTGTTCAGCTACAGAAGCCCTGTGCTCCCTTGCATAAGACACAAGAGGGCTGCAAGACATGCTCTCAGATCCACATTCTATATTTAGGTCCCCTTCATCAATTTCATTACTTGTATCGTGTTGACTGATGATGTTAGCATGGCTAGCAGGCCCAGTTTCATGTCCCAAGCCCAAATTTTGAGGAAACTGGGACCATTTCCTAAAAGATCTTGTGTTGTGAGCGACCTTAGGCTTTTTCGAATACAGACCAACTATCGGAATCGTACCTTGCTCCACTGCCCTTTTCCTAACCACGATATTACCTGATGGAAAAACATCATGCAAAGTATCGCCGACAAACTTCACCTGATTTGATGACAATAACTTAAAATTAGTGGGTCGTAGGCCATGCAAGGCAACACCTTGCGAGTGAGAGTAATCAACAAGATCCAGAATCTGCTTAAATATATATAAGCGCTCAGGTTTGTTCACTTTAGAGAGCCCAACTTTCAGCCATTCTCTTAAGTTGACTCCATCACAATCAGAATCAGAATTCCTGGACCCAGGATAAACTCCACGAGCAGGGATAACAGTTTTGGCATCCAAAGTTTGCAACACATCAGATGCTTCCATGGCATGATCAGCAACCTTTATGCTACTTTTATCTCTAGCGTCCAGATGAAAGTAATCAGGTCGCGGGCTGTTACATACAACCCCCTTGCCTTTCAGCGTATTTTTAACAAAATACTCAGAGAAACCTGATTTAGTAAGGATCTTTGTCCGGATACTACTATGATTATTGCTCAAAGCACCTCTATTTTCAGAGAGTGTTAATTTTCCCACCTTATCATCATGGCCATCCCTACATGGTTTTTGAGCCGTAATCCCAGGGAAAGATGCACAATCTATACCCTCCAAGCCACTTGACTTAAAATTACCATTATCCCTATATGCAACATCACCTCGAATACCACTTCCTGATCCATTGGCTAGTTGATATATATGTTGCCAATGCCTTCTTCCTAAATTAGTTGATGTCCCACCAGTAGTTAAATTTGAGCTGCTATAATTTTTCACAGTTAATTCTTCCACAATGTTACCAGCATTGCCTGTCGATTGAAGGCTCTTATACTGGTCTTCAGCTGCATTCACACAGCTTCCACCACCATCTGCATTTTTACCTTCTATGAGCTCAGCAAACTCCTTGAGCGAGCTTTGGGGATAGACGTCCTCACTTGCTATAAGCATTCCTTGAGATTCCAACACGTTGTAACTTTCAGGTTTCGGAAAATGTTCACTCTCTTTGCTTTGAATGTGTCCACCTTCTGCAGTATCCAACAGAGTCACCTCTTCGCCCACTGCTTCATCCATGGAGTTGAAACTTGAAACTGGTTCATTCACCAGATCCTCTACTTGGTTGTACTGAAAGAAAACCAATTTACTAATGAACTATAAACAAATGGTTGGTTAACCGGTATAATGAGATTTAATGAATAATTTACAAAATCAACCCAGAAAATTACGTTTTATTTATATTCTAGTTTCTCACTAAATCAAGAGAAACTATACAATCATATAACTATCTATTTGAAGAAAGATCTCCCAGAATTAATGCTTCATTTGGTTGCAGGAAAACACAACCAATTCAATAAAATTTAGAAACCGTTAACTGTACCTCAGACTCATCTCAACAACTAACCAGAGTCTAATAAAACTATCACTCGATTCGATGAGTTTCTAATTCTTTATCCATAAATCATAACCTACCACCAATTTACTATCATATTCTAGACAGATGATTTTTAAAAAATTGAAAAAAGAAAAAAAAATGTAAAGATAGAATAGAAATAAACGCATACCTCGGCAAAATTTCAACCGAATAAAACACTCCACCGAGAAACACAGAGGGATTCAATCTCCAGAAACAAGAACTTGAAAAGGGACCAAACTGAAGTTTTCCCTAGAGCAAAAACCCAAAGAGACAAGCTAATCCAAGCTCTCAAGAAGATGATGATGAATAAATTGAGAAATATATAATCAACTAGTATTTGCCAAAATTAGAAAGTAAATATCTGCTTTGCTTCAACTTCTTAGGTAGATCAAAATCAGCTCTCACCCTTAAAAAAATATCCGGCTAATTTTCCTGTATTTTATTAATTATTAATTTCTTACGCAGTCTAATTTCAGATTTTTATTTTCCCCTCCTTCAACCTCTGGGTTTCGGTCTAGACTCTAGCGCGAGATCTATGAAACGCGGAAAAACAGTAGCCATTAAATTTTCAGAAATATTTTTCATTTTATTTATCTATTAATAATTGAAAAGTTTCGTCTTTTATCTGTATTTATATTATACTCTATGAAATTAATCTTTAAATCATCTCTTATAAATTTTTTTATAAAATTATTTAGATATTTTAAAATAATAATAATTATTAATTTTTTATTAATAATAAAATTTTATCTTGAAATTCGAATAATAAAAATAATCTTTTTTAAACGTTTAATTACATAACAAAATATTTTAATAAATAGAATTTCATCTATTACATAAAAATATTTATATAACGTATTATTAGAAATATTATACACATATTTTTATAATATAATTTATTTAAACTTTAAAAATAAAAATAAATCAATAACTTATTTATTTAAAAATAAAAGGAAAAAAAACTTACTCATACCTCATTAAATTGAAAAATATTATGTTATTTTCATTCTAATAAATATTATTATTATTTAATGTCATTTAAAGAAATGAATTACTTCATATCACACCCTAAAACTTTATAAAAATCAAAATAACATTATTTTTATAATTTATAAATATATGCATTAATGTTAAATATGTTATTTTTATTATTAATTAACACCCTAATAATATTAAACATGATTTAATTAAATATTTTAAAATATTAAATAAATTTAAATATAATAGTTAATTTAATTTGAATGACATCGATAAGTCTATATTTAATATAAAATAATACGTTTAATTTTTTAATAGTAAAAAAATTTAATATATATTATTTATGTGATTACAAATTTTAAAATATATTTTATATTATTTTTTTAAAAAAATTAAAAAATTATAAAAATAATCCCGCTAAAATTTATAATAAAAAAATATCATTGTTAAGATGATCTAATTTATAGAAAGATAAATTTAAACAAATAAGAGAATTTTGCATACTCTTCTAATGGTACACGCTATTAGTTGGATCGAATTGTTGGTCAATTCATATGTACAAACAAACACGCTAATAATATTAAACAAGATATAATTCAATTGTTTTAACAATAAACAAATCTAAATAATCGTAATTTAATTTAAAAGATATATAATATTAAATATGTATCAAAAAATTTATTTAAATAATAAAAATTAATTAATTAAACATAAAAAAATTATTTTTATGATTATAAATTTTAAAGATATGACTACAAATTTAAAAATTCAATTTCTATTATTTTCTTCAAAAAGTTAAAATAAATTATAAAAATAATACTCATATAATTTATAATAAAAAATAACATGTTAATAATATTGAATAAAATCTAATTTAATTGTTTTAATATTGAATGATGTGTTAAATTTATTATTGAAATAATAAAAATATTATTTTTATAATTATAAATTTTAAAAATATTATTATTAATGTTTTTAAAAAATCCATATCATACAATGAGCGGCTGTGTCTGTGTCGTTGAGCTGAAGACTGAATTTTACACCTTTTATTCTTCTTTTTGTTTCTTTCGTTTCTGGCTTTCAAATATTATATGAAAAGCTTCACATTAATAAAATTATATCTAGTGCGACACAGGAAAAATACCGTAGTTATTTAATTTTTGAATAAAAAAAATGTATATTGATAAAAACTTCACATTAATAAAACTAACAAATTTTTAATTATAATTTTTTTTAATTTATATTCATTATTATTTATCTAATAAAAATTACAAATCTTTTACTTTAAAAATTAAACATTTGATAAAGATAATGTTTTAACATGATTTGAATTCACATTATTTGATATATAAGTGAATTCACATAGATATTCATTGTATATCGATACAAATATTCTTTAATATGAGAATAATATGAATTTTAAACATCTTCAAACAGTTAACAAAAAGAATTATTTGATATTTTTTATATAGATTTATATTAGTTGGCTCTAAGTTTTTTAAGTGATAGGTTATATTCTATATAATTATTATTATTTACTTACTAAAGTTTTAACATATAATTTTTTTCTTTTTCTATAATAACTCAAGGTATTTATTTATTTATTCGGTTAAATTAAGAAATTGTTTTAAATAAATTGTGTTACTATTTTAACAATTATTTATAGTGTAATATTATATATTCAAAGTGAGTAATGATGTGGGTTAAAATCATGTTAATGTGAAATAGATGAATGAGTTTATAATTTTAGAGTCTAATTTATATCATTTTATTTATAAATATGATAAATTTATTTTATATCAATTCAATAAAGATAATACATAAAATTATAAACATGTAAATAATTTAATTTTTTCAAGTTTTGTAAATAACCTATTAAGAAAAAAATATAATTAAATATATATTTTACATAAGAAAATTATCAATTAAAATGTTCAAATTTTGTAATTTTTTTTTTTGAAATGTAATATTATACTTACAATTTTATAATTTAGGATAATATTTTCAAGAAATACAAGTAAATTTTACTAGTAGGTTAAAAGAAAACATAATAACATATGTAATAACTATTTTTTAAATTAATTTTAAAATTTTATTTTAATAAACAAGGAGATATAACTTTGATTTAAATGATTATATTTTAAATTGATTGATATTCTATTAGATGGCATAAGTAAAATGATAAATTTAATTATTTAAATAGTAATATATATATAAATTAATCATAATATATGTTATTTTTATAATATTTATATGTTTTAATAGTAAAATAAATAAACTAAAAATCAAATATCACGTTAATCCTTAATCCTATAAGAAAGTTAATTAACTGAATAAGTAACTTGGAAGCTTAATAATTAAAAAATAGTAATTTTAAAATTTATAATCTTATAAATATCATTTTTATTTATATTATATATATATATATATATTATTATTTATATATTATTTAATTATAATTAAATTATTATCATTTAGATTCGATTGACTATAATTTAATTAGACTCGATTTTATATTATTAAATTATTATAAATTTTAGGTGTTATTTTTTATAATATCTCATTTTTATTACTAAAACACTGTAGTTTGTATACAGCATTTAGTAGTATATGTTTTGATGTCTATTTGATAACACTGTCTTTCATTAAAAAATTAAAATTCAATTTTCGACCTCCACATATTATGAATCTTATATAATTTAATAACGAATTTTATTAATAGCAATCTATAAAAAAAAAATATACACAGCTACTTATTAAATAAATTACTTGGCGAACTTGTGGTAAGATTTGAGACCCAATCTTCTCCACTTTAAATCTTTTGTTGGAGTTTGGAGTAATAACAATTACGTGTTTGATGAAGCGGAAAATGAATGAATTTTTCTTATTACAAAATCATTGAGATATTTGGAATTACTAGTTTATAGATACATAGTTTTTTTCTTTTTTCTTTTTTGTGGAGTTATTTTTCAAATTTCAGGCTGATATTTTTAATTTATTTTTTGCATTCATTTGGAGTCTTCGTGATTTTGGGGAGAGAATCGGCGAAGAACTGGTGATGCACGATGCACGTAAGTTCAGTATGGAATATGCCGCAAAAGGAAAGCAGATAAAGTGATACTGATGCCGACCAACCATTACATCACGTGGCCTTCGTTGGGATCACTCAGACTTTAACCCTGTAAGTATCCACCGGGACTTTTTCGCTACATCGTATAAAAGAATCTTAATTGTAATTTTTATATGGACGAGGGGTAGTAGGTTTTTTTTAAATGAGTTAATTTATTACACTGTTAATAAAATTGAGAATATTTAATTTCATAATTATTAAATATGTATATTTTAATATTATAATTATTTAAAATTATATAATTTAGTTACACTATTAAAATATAATTTTTATATTTAAAATTTTATTTTTATAAATTATGAAACTAAATTGATTAATTCATAAATAAAGTTATAAAATTGATTGGTATCACATCATAAAGGCACCTTTAGAATCTTTATCTTTATTTTATATAATCATATTTTTAATTATGAAATCAAAACATTTTATAGAGTATAAAAATGACATAATTATATAAAAATTTGGTATGATTTCATAGGTCTAAATCATATTGTAGATTTAACTTAATTTTTTAAAATTTTTAATTATAAAATTATACGTTTTGATTTTTTTTTCTTTCATCTCAAATTAAAAATAATATTATTGTATGCTTTAAAATGTAATAAAAATATTAAAAAATTAAATATGAATTTACATAAATTTTATAATAAAAATTCTTTTATATATAAATTATTTTATTAAAATATTTATAATCAATTCTGTCCAATTATTTTACAATTTGTAACCAAATATTATGTATACTAATTACAATATAATTTAATATAATTCAATCCAATAGAAATATACTTATCATATTTATTAAAATTAACAAAACAATTCGATGAATATCTAAACATATAATGCATAAATGAACATAAAACAATTGAGATAAAGCAATTTTTTCGTGATTCCTCTCCCAATGTGAAAGTATACATCTAAAGAAAGAAAACATCTCTACTAATTCACTATGATTATCCAACCAAACAATACAAAGTACTTACAATTTGTATGTTCTACTAGTACACCTTAGATACAATCGCAATTTTTTTTTTCTCTAATACAATACATGCTATCTATTTATAGTACACAATCTTATTGCCTTACAATAGGAAACAATCTCGTATGACAACCTTATAATGAAATCATTTACACTACCTAATTAGGTGCTGTAAAATTCATCCTCATACTATTAGTCATTATTAGAATGTAATGAAATATCTTATTAACATAATATTTATAATTCTCCACATTTTTTCAACAAGATATGTATATTGAACTTGTTTTCCTTCCATTGTCGCCTTGTCTTAGCCTTCACCAATTATGATATGCTCAAGGCAAACCTTGAGTTTACTTAACTGAATTAGCATATCTGTATGATTCAGATATGTTGGAATTTTAACCACTTGTACATCTCTTTAATTCATAATATTTCGAATGTAATGTAACTTAATATCAATATGTTTTTTTCTTTCATGGAACATAGTGTTTTTGGTTAGACATATAGCACTTTGGTTATTATAATGCACTGATATCCTTTTTACTTTCCCTCTAAAATTGGTTACTATTCTTGTCATCCAGACTACTTCTTTGACTACTTTTGTGAAAGCTATATATTAAGATTTAGAAGTAGATAAAGCCACTACATGTTGTAATGTTGACTTCCAACTAATTCCATTTTCAAGTACTCTAAACACATGCCCAAAGTGAGATTTTTTTTATCCAAATCTCTTACATAGTCTACATTAATATATCCACACACTTAACTATTGTTTTGCAATCCTTTACCATATGTCGATTCAACTATCAAAGTCCTTTTGATTTACGTCATTATGTACCTAACACTTAGTTGACCAAGGACAAACATGTATTTACTTACAAGACTTAATATATAGAACATATTAGGATACTTACAAATCATAGCAAGCATTAGGCTCCCAAGTGCACTAGCATATGAGGTTATGCTTATAGTGTTCATCTTTTCTTCATTTTTTGGGCAAAAAGCACCAGATAAATTGAATTGTTGTCCCAATGGTATATAGGTTGGTTTAACATAATTCATGACATACTTTTTAAGTATTCTTTCCAAATAACTCCTTTAAGTCAGATATAGTTTACTACTACCTCTATCCTTCTTGGTTTTCATCCCTATAATTTTCCTAGAAGCCCCTAAGTCTTTCATCTCAAACTCAAACATTAGGAACTTTTTCACCTTGATAATAGCTAAAATATCATTGCTTGTAATAAGTATGTCATCTACATATAGTAAGAGATACATACAATACTTTCTAGACTCCACGTTAATATATAAACAGGGATCATAATCACATATCTCAAAGCCAACTTTGCTTACAAAACTGTCAAATTTGTCAAAACTTTTGCACCATTACTTAGGAGACTAATTTAGACCAAAAATAGATCTTTTTAACAAGGATACATGGTTCTCCTTTCTTGTACACTCATAAACTTATGGTTACTTTATCAAAATCTTCTCTTCTAATTCCCCGTGCAAAAATATTATCTTAACATCCATTTGTTCTAACTCTATATATTAGAATGAGTAACAATGGAGAATAAGAGGCTTATAGATGTACTTTACTACTAGCAAGAATATTTCATTATAATCAACTCTTTCAACTTGAGAGAAACCCTGAGCTATAAGCCTTACTTTATACTTTGTTGGTTTAAGATTACTTACGCCATCCTTTAATTTAAACAACTACTTACTTCTAACAATTTTTGCACCATCTGGTTTAGGCACAAAGACTCATTTACCATTCTTCATTAAGGATGGATACTCTTCATTCATAACTATCTTCCAATTCTTGACATCCTTTGAAGACATATCATCTCTATAGGTTACAAGTTCATTATAGCAAGGTTTATCAGAGGCTACTAGTGTATAGTAAGTTAAATAAACTTCAACAAATTTTACCGATTTCTTAATTTCTCTCCTTGCTTTATCCTGAAAACTTTATAATTTTACAATGGATTTTCATATTGAAGTCCCATTATTTCTACTACATCATTGGGGAGGGATACATGTTATGATCCTTGTAAGCTTGATTCACTAGCATCAACTTTTATAGGTTCAATTGGGCCAGTTCTAGTATAAGTAAAATTATCATAGCCACCAGGTTTATAATGCTCCACCTAAACGGAGTGTTTACTTATTTTTTCTTGTAGTTGCACATCATTATCATTAGGCTAAAAAATTACTTTATATGTGCTTGCATTTTTAAGAGTCTTAACAGTTATTAGCTCATTAAACACCAAATTACGACTAATGATTACCTTCTTAGTCTCAAGTCACCACAACTTGTACACTTTAATGGCTTCTAAATAACCCAAGAAAATTGCATCTTGCTATTAGGTTGTAGTTTTCCTACAATTGTGTAGACATGAGTAATACATCTAAATACTCTTAAGTAAATAGTTTGAGGGCTTACCATACCATATTTCATTAGGAGACTTAAATTCAATGGCACTTGTAACAAACTTGTTGACAAGTTGAGATGTAATCTGAACAACTTCACCCTAAAATTACTTAGGTAGACCAAAGTTTGACAGTAAACACCTTACTACTTCAAGCAAGGTTCTATTCAAATGCTCAGTAATTCCATTCTGTTGTAGGGTTAATTGTACTGTCTTATGCCTTTATATCTCATTCTCCTTACAATAGTCATTGAATTCATTACTACGTAACTCCATTCAATTATCTGTTCTTTATATCTTGATTTTTTGTCCTATTAGTTTCTCAATTAAGCACTTTCAATGTTTAAATTTGGTGAACAATTCATCTTTATTTTTAATGATAGATACCTAATTTTTTCTCGAATAATCATTTGTAAAAGTAAGAAAGTACATGTTACCTCCATGCATTGATGTTGATGCAAGCTCGTATAAAACAGAGTAAATATACTCAAGAATGTCTTTAGTTGAATGCATGTTAGGGTAAATTTTACTATCTTTTGTTTCCCTGTAACACAATGCTCACAGAATTCCATCCCTATTATATTATCTCCACATAATAACCCCATTTTCAACAACTCAATCAATATTTCATCACTCAAATTCCCAAGGTATTATGCCACAAAAGGTCTTATCAATAAACTTTTTAACAATGGCTACATAATTCATATTAGTGTCATTATGATACATACAATCCATAATGTTTCATAGTCTTCAAGACATTCAAATAACCTCTTGAAATTTGAAACAATTTTCAAGACATTCAAAGAACCTCTTGACACTTTCACCTATCCACTTTCAAATTTGATAGCATACCTAAAGTTTTCTAACATTTCCACTAAATCAAAGTTTTCTTGATTTCAGGCATATACCTTACATTAGTTAGCACCTTCTTTGATTCATCTTTAAGGTTTAACTACACCTTGCTTATACCTTTTACTCTACACTCTAAATTATTACCAAGGAGAACATGACCAAGATCCATTTTCACAATATCAACAAACCATTTCTTGATTGGACATGTGTGAAAAGAGCATCTAAAATCCAAAATTCATTCTCTGTTAGACCTTTCTATTGAGATTCCTAGCACCTAAGCTCCGTCAGTAGAGTTAGTGACAACATCACTCTCACCATCAATAGAGTTTTCAAGACCTCTCTTTATAAATGGGAAATCATGCTTATAATGGCCTTTATTTACAAGCCCAACATTTAGTGCTCTATTTCTTGATTTTAATCTCCCTTTAGATTGTGATTTCATTTTCTTCTTGAGCTCATTTTCTCTTTCTTAGATATTCTTCTTATGTATAAAGATTCTCCATTTGAAATGTTCTTCTTATCAATCCTTCATATATCTTTCCTTTCTTTTTTTAATTTAGCATCCCTAACTCTTAATGTTGATACAACAATTTCAAATTTCAAATCATCTCTCCCATTCTAAAACCAAACAACTGAACTTTCAAACTTATTTGGCTTAGATGTGACTTTATAAGGAACAATTTATCAAGTTTCTTCCATGCCCCTGGAGCTATCTACTCTTTAATCACTTGTCTAAGTACATTATCAACAAAATTTAAGATTATATTAGTGTAAATGTTTTCTATTCTTTTCTTCTTATCAAGTGGAAAAATACTTTCAAGGTACTCAAGATTTTCAAAATGCCTTAAACTGAATCTTACTGCACAAAAGGAGAATACATCTTTATGAGAGCATACATTCACGGGATGATGACACCCTTACCAATTCATTATGATCACCCGACAAATAATTACACCCTCAAATAGTTAAAGCTTTGAAAACTCACAATACAAGACA
Organism: Hippophae tibetana; assembly: GCA_037013495.1. Taxonomy (NCBI): domain Eukaryota; kingdom Viridiplantae; phylum Streptophyta; class Magnoliopsida; order Rosales; family Elaeagnaceae; genus Hippophae; species Hippophae tibetana. The sequence goes on from CM072812.1 coordinate 12,324,885, forward strand.
TCCACACTCTATACATTATATTAGCACACCTTAGATACAATGTATGCTATCTATTTATGGTATATAGTCTTTACATCTTACAATAAGAAACAATCTCCTACAATATTCTTATAGTGAAATCATTTACACCACTCAATTAGGTGCTACAAAATTCACACTCATATTGTGATCTTTTTATATCATCATTAAGGTGCAATGCAACATCTTATTGCCCGAATATTTACACTATTCAATATGGTGCACCAAATATACCGCTACTATATATGCTCGAATTGGTTAGTTTACGTTTAGTAGAAAATCTGAAAAGAACACATTTCATAATGTTGGATATTCCAATATATGATTCATCTCAAGTCTAGAAACGATAATTTATCTAGAGCAAAGAAAAAAAATAATGTGGCAATAAACAGCATCCCAACTATTTGTGACAAGTGTGTAAAGCATCTTCCCTTTCATAATCCTACACATTTTTTTCATATTTTAATAATATATTTAATAAATAATTCCTTCATCCAATTATTTTTAGATTCATCCACATTTTTTTAGAACATAAAATATGTATGAATTCATTGAAAATAAATATTAATATCATTCAATTTTGTACACGTTTATCCTCATACTTATTATATCTTGTAATGCGTTAGAATTATTTTAAAATTTAAAAAAATAATTAATTTTTAATGTAATATTAATATGTAACAAAATTTAAGTGATATAAGTACAACAATGTGTACAAATTAATATGTTGGCATTCTTCATTCATTAAAATTGAAGTACAATAAATAATTCAATTACAAAACAAAAATAAATAAAAATCGACAAACATATTAATGTACAAACTTCATTCTCCATAGCATTGGAAATAATCATATTTTTTTATTGGCTTTCATTTATTTGTCACGATTGCTCCTAACCGTACTTTCATATCTTCAATCAATATGCGTACATCAACATCTTCAACCTCTAAGTTAACAACTCCAATAAAAAAACTAATAAATATAGATCTAGATCAAAAAACATATCGAAAACTGGTCAAAAACATAATGGAAAATTGCACAAAAATAAATCTATACATGAAATAACTAAATTAAGATATAAGCATAAATGCACCACAAACTATGACAATTTTTATTGATCCTAACAAAAAAAGGAAAAAAAATTTACTTTGAAAGAGAACAAACTCCTATTAGAGTAGAATTTTCTTTGATTATTACATATTGAAAACAAAAATCAAAAGAGAAAAAGTAGAAAAAATGAGAAATGAATGCTACAATTTTTGGGAGAGTACAATGCTTTGAAGAAAGCTAGAAAATGAATAATACTTGAACTGTTATTATTAATGTGTAAACTGAAAATACAAAGATAAATAAATAACAAGGCAATGACTATTTATATCTACCAATAGCAAGTAATCAACTAATATAACAAATATTATAGTGTAAAAGTAGTTACAAACCTATCTAATATATCACTAACAACTATTCTTATATGTAATATCCTTCTCAAACTAATAGTATATGAAGAACCATGAGTTTGGATCTTAAACAAGAAATTTGAGAAATTAAAATAAGTGAGTCAACAATTTGTTTAAAAGGTGAAACAATTGTCATTTGAAGAGAACCTTGAACCACTTGAACTCTTATAAAATGATGATCGATCTCAACATGTTTTGTGATAGCATGAAATATAGGATTATGTGCCAAAGCTTATGCACTAACACTATTAGTGAGTAAGGAAGGAACACTAGCTAGACACTTTTTTAAATCATTCAAAAGAGACCTTAACCAAATAAGTCCAGCAAATGCCAATGACATGGCTCTATACTCATTTTTAGTACTGTTTCTTGACACCATTTTTTTTAGATGAATGCCAAGAAATAAGAAAATCACCAAAATAAACACAACATGTACTAGTATCCTCTTATCATCTAAATTACTTCCCTAATTTGCATCATATTAATATGCAAGTTCTAAAACAAAACGTTTAGTGAACATCAATGCAAGATGCAATGTAACTTTCAAATAACGAAGCAATATTTTGTTAGCTAACCAATACACATCAATGGGATTAGCCATAAATTATACTAAAGAATACATCAAGATGAGCTAATGTAAGGTATTGAAGGAAAACAATTAATTTTCTAAAATCAAAAGGATTTTCAAGAGGCTATCTATCAAGCTTATTAAGTAATTTTCCATGAGCTATAGGTATAGAGTCCAGCATATCATATTTTTCTAATAAATCCTTCATGTATTTTTGTTGAGACAAACATATAGAACTATCGTTATAACATGCTTCAACACTAAGAAAATAACTTAAGAACCCCAGGTTCTTTAAAGCAAATTCAAAATTGAGATAATGAATAATAGACTCCAACACAACAACATTTGAACTAGTTAATAAAAGATCATCCACGTATACATGAATGAATATAACACAAGCACTAGTATGTTTAAGTAACAACGACCTATCAGACTTTGAATTGAAAAATCCTATACCAAACAAATAATTACATAGCTTCTAAAACTAGGCACGAGGAACCTGTTTAAAGTTATATAAAGCATTTTTGAGCTTACACACTAGCTTATCATCCCATAGATCAAAACCAGGGGTTCAATCATATAAACATCTTCTAACAAATAACCATTTAAGAATGTATTATTAACATCCACTTGTTCGATTTTCCAACCATGAAACAAGAAAAGTGTCATCATAACATGCATAGTAATTGTCTTTATTGGACTAAATATTTTAGAATAATCAACCCCAAATTCTTAGAAATTTATAGTCACTAATGTGGCTTTATACTTTTTAAGTACACCAATGGAAAAAAATTCACTCTAAAAATTCATTTACAAATGCCAATTCCTTATGCATTGCAACCTTTTAGGATGGGATTTTTAAAGCTTCTTTATAATTTCTTAGTTCAAATAAGATATCCATTGAAGAAATAGTGGCAACAAATTTTTTAGGCTTGAAAATTTTAGATTTAGAGCATGTAGTCATGATATGTTTATTTAGAATACTAGTGGAATGAGTTTTAGACAAATAAGGGAATTTTGATAGGAAGAGAAGAAACAATATTAAGAGTGTTGTTAGGAATATGAGATTGAGAAGTTGGTGCCAACTCATTAAAATCAATGATAGATTCGTACGGTATGGGCTAGAAAGAGGTGATAGAATTGGATAAAAGTTGTGTAGTGGGTAAAGACCTACCAGATTATGTCATTGTCTGAGAAGTAGCTATAGAGCTATCGGACCCGTGACTTGAAGCAATGGGACAAGAAGGACTAGAAACAAACAAAACGTTATCAAATGGTATTGTTGTAGGTATAGTGTCAGATGGTACAATAACAGGTACAATATCAAATGGTGTTATAGCGGGCAAAACATTAGATTGCACAGTATCATTTGTTGCAGATGAAACAACTAATCCATTATTAGACAAAGGTGAAAAAACACTGGTAAAGTTAAAATCATAAAACATAGGAAATTTTGAAAGAATTGTCACAATATACCGTTTAAATGAATTAATACCCTTATAGTTATTAGACACGTTATTTTTAAAAGGAAAACATATCTCATTAAAGACTATATGCCTGCTTACATAAATTTTACTAACAAAATAGTGACAATACAAAAAGCCCTTTTGATTAATACTATAACCAAGGAAAATAAAATGGAACGAGATTGAACTTTATCTTTTGTGTAAGACCTCGTATGAGGAAAATATTGACATCCAAAAGTTTTAAAAATGCTATAATCAAAAGAAGTGACATAAAGCAACTTATAAGGACAATAACTTGAAAGCAAATTTAGAGATAAGCAGCAGTTTGCATAACATTAGGCCAAAATTTTATTAGTGCACTAACAACAGGTAACAAAACTAATCCTCTTTTAATGTTTCTTATGTCTACTTTCAATAACACCATTTTGTTGAAAGGTATAAGGAAATGTAATTATATGTAACATACCATCCTTAACCAGTTGAGACATTAAAGGTTTAAACTCAGAAATTTCATCAGTTTGAACAACTTTGAATTTAGCAATAAATTATGCCTCAACCATTGTTTCAAAATAAAGAAAGATAGAAGTAGTTTGACTTTTGGAATAAAGCATAAAAATTCACACAAAACAAGAGAAATCTTCTATTATTGAAAGAAAACATTTGATCTCAATGCATGCACTCAAATGAGCAGTCTATAAATCCAAATATATAAGAGCAAACAACTTATCTCTCTTTTATAAACATGTCAGAAATGAAGTTTACGAGATTTGGACATAGCACAATGCTTACAAAAATCATTCTTAAAACTAGAATCGACTATAGAACAAGTAGAATTGGAGGAAGGTATAATATATTTTTTCAAACAATCTCTTATAGTAGAAAATGATTAGTGACCTAAACATTGAAGCCAATCAAATAAGGAAGCTGAGAACAATGTTGGTGAAAAAAATCTTTGGACAAGAACCCTTGAACATAATACAAGCCATGACTACTTTGACCCGAAAGCTTGATCTACTTTGAATTGAAATCCTTGACAAAGAAACCATGAGGATAAAATTCAAATGAGACATTGTTATCAAGACAAAGTTTATTAATAGAAGTTGAATTCGCAATAGTATGAGGATGTGTAACAGATCATGTAAAACAAGAGAGTTAGAATTATATTTTTTAAACAAGCATAACCAATATTAGTAATAGGGATAGAATCACCATTACCTAAAAGAACACTTTCAGAGCTAATATATGGCACAGACTGAGATAATTGAGAAGCATCAGAGGCAATGTGATAACTTTCACTAGTATTCAACAACCAAGAACATTCAAAAAAATTAGACGCATATTGATCAACAACCTCTTTTGCATATGGAAAATTGTTTTTACTAGTGAGCAAATCATGTAGAACAAAACATGATTGATCATTGTCCTACCTTTTCACAAACCTAATATATATAGGTCTTTCTTCTTGCTATTATTAGAAGTACTAAAAGACAGACAACAAGTCATTTGGCTTTTGATGCAAAAATTCTTTAATGCTTTATTTAGAAAAAGAACCATTATTGTTATTATTATGAGATTTGGAGAAATGTCCCTTTCTTAAAAATCTGACCACATTTGCATCCTTTCTTAAAAATCTGGTCACATTTGCATGAAAATTTTACTCTTTTCACACATATGTTGTTTCTTTAAAGTTCTTTCATACCCTTCTAAAAGATCGTGGAAAATACTAATGGAAGGTCTAACTTTTCTCATCTAAACATTAGAGATAGTGAGGAACAAGTCCCCCTAAAAGATAGAGCACTAAGTTGGGCTCATCAACTAGATTTAAAAATAAGGCCAAATGACCAGCAATAGTCTTGTCATGAATGACATATTTAGACACAATAACACCATCTTTTTGTAAGTTTTGAAGGTGTTCACATAACTCCATTACTCTGAGTTGAACATTGGTAGTGTAAAATTATTCTAAAGCCATATGTTGCTCTCTCACACTCATACCACTACTTAGATAACCAAGCATGGTTATTGACACTGAACCGTACATCTAACATTTAACAATTAAGTTCAACCTATTCTAATGAAAAAAAATGAAGGATTCTAGATTATAGAACTTCCAAGAAAATGAGAAGGGGACTTAAAGAACCATCAAGAATGTCTTCCAATCCATATGCAGTAACAAATGTGAAAAGTTAATCTTTACATATCATATAATTATGATCATCAAGTTTTACTCATAAACAAACACTCATTGTTGGAGATGAAGACAAGTTACGAGCCAAGAAATCTATCATGCTTGAATTTTGATTCAAAGCAAATTGAAGATTTGTAAAACCTGTACCTATTAGTGCAGATGTAGAGACCTCATGAGACGCTCCAAAACCTAGAAGAATACCATTAAGTATCTCATGAGAATGAGAAAATGCTGGCGGAACAACCCCAGGAGAAAATTCCCGAGTAAAAAAGTAACTGGATTAACTTCTTGAGTAGGAAGATCACTACCAAAACGAGTTTATGCAACACCATCTCTAAGGCTTTACCCAGTTGATAGATTCGTCATTGAAAGTTTGCAAAGAAAAGCTTTGATACCATACAATGCTTTGAAGAAAGCAAGAAATGAAAAGCCAAAAAATGAATAATACGTGAACTGTTATTATTGATAGGTAAACTGAGAGTACAAGATAAAAATAATAACAAAGAAATAACTCTATTTATATCTACCATATAGCAAGCGACTAACCAATATAACTAATATTACATGTGTAGAAACTTACAAACCTATATGATATATTTGTTGGAAAATTATGGATCAAAACTCTAAAAACTCAAGAACAATTTTCCAGAAACACTCAGAAATTATTGAATTTTTGTTTCTGATTTCTTTAACTTGATTATTACATTGCTACTGAGAGGTATTTATAGAAACAACTAATAAATCTAAGCCATACAATATAAACCTACCAAAAAAATCTAAATCATACACTTATCTTCTTACCTAACTCATTGATTTTTCTTCTTCCCACCAACCATGAGTTGTATCCTTATCAATCCAGATCATCATCATAGAAGCTTCCACGAGCTGGACTTTAAATGGACTATAATATTTCAAAGTTTGTTTTTGATTTCTTTGGGCTTGTAAACAAGTTTACAAACCAACACTCCCCCTTAAACTTGTTTTATGATGCAGAGCAAATTTCTCAATCTGACAAAGTCTTCTTGCTTGAGCGGTTTAGTGAAGATGTCGGCAATTTGATCTTGTGATTTTACATGCTCGAGTTGTACATCCTTTCTTGTGATTCACTCCCTGATGTAATGATATCGAGTATCTATGTGTTTGCTTCGATCATGAAAAACATGATTTTTGGCTAAGGCAATGGTTGACTTGTTATCGACACAAATTTTGGTTGGCTCTTCTTGTGTCAAACTTAGCTCTTTTAACAAGTTTCTCAGCCAAATTGCATGGCAAACACATGAGGTAGCTGCTACATATTCTGCTTCACAGCTAGACAAGGTGACAATCGGTTGCTTTTTCGACATCCATGTAAAAGTAGTATCTCCCATGAAAAACACAAATCCGGAAGTGCTTTTTCGATCGTCTATATCTCCACCAAAATCGCTATCACTATATCCAACAAGCTTGTAATCATTAGAAGCTGAATAGAACAAGCTAAAATTAATTGTACCTTTTAGATAGCGTAGGATTCTTTTTGCAGCTTTGAAATGGGTGATTATCGATTTCTCCATATAGCGGCTAATCAATCCAACGGCATACAGGATGTCAGGCCTTGTGCACGTGAGATAACGCAGACTTCCAACTAAACTTTTGAAAAATGTTGGATCCATATTTTCACCATCTTCATGCTTGGATAGTTTGATTCCACATTCCACTGGTGTGTTGATCGGCTTGTAATCGTTCATCTTGAACTTCTTTAGTATCTCTTTTGTATAACTTTATTGAGAGATGAAAATGCCTTCTTCCTTTTGCTTCACTTCAATTCCAAGGTAGTATGTCATTAACCCGATATCTGTCATTTCAAACTCTCGGGTCATCACCTTCTTAAAATCTTCAAATAGCTTCGGATTACTTCCAAAGTTGTTCTCCAGAAAGTACTTGTCGATGCGGTTATTCCATGCTCTTGGTGCTTGCTTTAACCCATAAAGAGCTTTCTTCAACTTCAATACCTTGTCTTTGTGACCTTTTTCTTCATAGCCTGATGGTTGCTTAATGTAGACTTCTTCTTCAAGGACTCTGTTTAGAAAAGTAGATTTTACATACATTTGATGTATCTTCCACTTATTTTGAGCTGCCAAAGAAATTATTAGTCTTATAGTTTCTAATCGAGCAACATGAGCAAATACCTCATCATAGTCAATTCCAGCCTTTTGACTATATCCTTTTGCTACTAGCCTCGCCTTGTGTCTTTCAATCTCTCCCTTAGCATTCCTCTTTGTCTTGTACACTCATTTGACACTTATTGCCTTATGCTCTTTGGGAAGTGAAACAGGTTCCCATGTGTCGTTCTTCTCTATTGCATTGATTTCTTCGTCCATCGCATCTCTCCACTTCTTCTCTTGTACAGCTTCTTGAAAGCTTACTAGTTCACAATCAGCAAAGAGACAAAATAAGGTAAGATTATCTTGTCGTTCTGTTACCTCATAAAGATCTTGGAGATTTCATGTATGTGTCACGGCTCTTTCACTTCCACTTGAAGATTATGACGAATCTTCATGAGTGGTTGGCATTGGTGAAGTAGGTGAAGTTGTTGGCTCTTTTTGAATTTCTATAGATTGCTCCCTCATTGTCTGCTTATCTTCTTTAAACTGATGAAAGAAATTGAAGTTATCTGCATGAGAGTTAAAATCTCATTCTCCTTCTACGTCGAATACCACATCTCGACTAATCACAATCTTCTTATTGTGTGGGTTGTACAATTTATAGCCCTTTGAATTAGCATCATAACCGATGAAGATAAAACTCTCGCTTTTATCATCAAGTTTCGTTCTTCTCTCATCCGATACATGAACATGGGCTATACTTCCAAAGACTCTTAGGTGGGAAATACCAGGCTTTCTTCCACTCCATGCCTCTTGCGGTGTCTTTCCCCATACACTTCTTGTTGGAGATCGGTTTGACAAGTAAATTGCATATGCTACTACTTCTGCCCAAAACTCTTTGGGTAGTTTCTTACTTTTGAGCATGCTTCGTGCCATATTGAGGATTGTTCGGTTCTTTCTTTCAGCTACACCATTCTGTTGGAGGGGTCTTGGTACTGTTAAAGATCTATGAATTTCATTTGCTTCACAGAACTCTTGAAACTCCTTGGATGTAAATTCTCCACCTCGGTCTGATCTCATGGCTTTGATTTTTCTACCGCTTTCTCTTTCCACTGTAGCTTTGAACCTTTTGAATACTTCAAAAACTTCTGATTTATGTTTCAAGAAATATACCCAAGTTTTTCTTGAAAAATCATCAATAAAAAGAAGAAAATAGTTACTATTACCGAGAGAACTAGGCTTGATCGGTCCGCACACACCAGTATGGATTAACTTCAGTGGCTTCTTGGCTCTTGAGTTTGACTCCTTTGGAAAGTTTTTCGGAATTGTTTTCCGAGTAAGCACCCTTCACAAAGTTGATCAGGATAGTTAATGCAAGGTAGTCCCTTCAGCATCTCCTTCTTAGACAATAGCTCCAATCCTCCAAAATTGAGATGTCCAAATGGAAGATGCCATAGCCACGATGCATCTTTATAGCAGGCTTTCAGACACTTTGCAATGTCATTTTGTATGTTGATCAAGAACATTCTATTCTTTGACATCGGTACGTTAGCAATGAGGTTATTCTTATCATCTTTTATAGAAAGATTATAATCCTTCATATGAATATCATAACCTTTCTCTAACAATTGTCTTAAACTTAAGATGTTACTTTTCATATTTGGGACATAGTAAACATTGGAAATAAATTGATGTTGCCCATCTTTTAAACGAATAAGAATGTTACCTCTTCCTTTCACTGCTACGTTTGAATCATCTCCAAATGAGACATTTCCACTTACTAACTCATCTAGTTCCACGAACATGTCTTTCCTTCCACACATATGGTTGCTTGCACCGTTGTCAAGATACCAGGCATTTGGTTGACTACTATCACCCTCCTTCCGTGCTAGAAAAAAGAGTTTCTTTCTCATCAGTCTTCTCCTCTATGTAGTTGATTTTCTCATCTACTCTATTATTGAGAGTTCTACATTCTGAAGCATAATGTCCAAATCTCTGACAATTATAGCATTGAACTTGAGATTTGTCATACCTTGAGTTCATATTACCTCTTCCTTGACTTTGTGTTGAGCTTTCTGCTCTCTCAAAGTTGTTGGAACTGTTGTTGTAATTCCAACCTTGTCCACGAACTTTACCTCTACCTCAGCCACGTTGGTTTCTCTCATTGCCTTGGCTTTCATGCTTATCTTTGAATTGCATCTTAAAGAGTTGCTCAGCTATCCCTTGCTTCTTCTTATGCTTTTCTTCATATGCTTGTAATGACCCATTGAGTTCATCAATGGTCATTTCTTCCAAATCTTTTGTTTCCTCAATTGTCACGACGATGTGTTCAAATTTGGAATCTAATGAACGAAGTATCTTTTCCATTATTCTAACATCTCCTAACATCTCACTGTTTCTTTTTAATTGATTAGAAACAACTGCGACTCTCGAGAAATAATCAGAAATAGATTCGGAAGCTTTCATATGTAGAGATTCAAACTCACCTCTTAGTGTTTGGAGACGAACCTTCTTCACTTTCTCGACTTCTTTGAAAGAAATTTGAAGCTTATTCCATGCTGCTTTGGAAGATGTTGCATCTGAAATTTTCTCAAACCCATCATCATTTAAGGCTTGATAGATAATAAAGAGGGTTTTCTTGTCTCTCTTTCTCAAATCCTTCAAAGATTCTTTTTGCACTTGCGTTAGAGTAGTTTCATCGTCTGGCTCACTTAAGACTTTTTCTACGACTTCCCACACATCATGTGCACCCAAAAGAGCCTTCATCTTGATACTCTAATTATCATAGTTATCGTTGTTGAGTGTCGGGACTTGAAACGATGATATACCTCCACTTGACATAATTCTCAATATAGTGAGAATTTGTAAATTATAATTGCACAGATAGATTCAGAACGTCAAAAAACCTTAAGAGGAACTCCGGGAACATCTGAATTTTTTGGTCAACGGTCAAAGTCAAAAATCAAAGTCAACTTTTTGGTCAACTGTTTCGGCGGCTCGGTCAACTCGGCTCCAACTCGGCCGACTCAGTGAGTTAACTCACTTTCTGGCAGAAACTTCCGGAGGATCGTGGAGGCGCGTCCAAACTCCGATCGGGATGATTCTTGCAACGTCGGATTTGTCTCGTCGAGAGCTTCGATTTGATATACAATAGTGTATATTTATATTTCCAACTACAGCTCTGATACCACTTTGTTGGAAAATTATGGATCAAAACTCTGAAAACTCAAAAACACTCAAGAACAATTTTCCAGAAACACTCAGAAATTATTGAATTTTTGTTTCTGATTTCTTTAACTTGATTATTACATTGCTAATGAGAGGTATTTATAGAAACAACTAATAAATCTAAGTCATACAATATAAAACTACCAAAACAATCTAAACTATACACTTATCTTATTACCTAACCCATTGATTTTTCTTCTTCCCACCAAACATGAGTTGTATCATTATCAATCCAGATCATCACCATAGAAGCTTCCACGAGCTGGACTTCAAATGGACTAGAATATTTCAAAGTTTGTTTTTGATTTCTTTGAGCTTGTAAACAAGTTTACAAACCAACAATATTACTAACAACCTGATTTATAATAAACCTAATTTTTAGTGTTGAAAAGCTTTAATCAACATTTAAGGTACTTCATACACATTTAGTAAGTGAAATTAACAATATTAGTGAAAATATAAACAAAAATAAAGAAATTAAAAACTTCTAAATTTCAAAGTTAAACCCTGAACTTTTCCGAAGTTAAAATCACAACCTTCCCAAAGCCTTATCAGTTGCCGTCGCCACCATTGCCATCACCCCGCTATCTCTTCCTCTTTCTCAATTACCGTATATTATAGCTTTTTTTGCAGTGGTTCACATAACATAATCATTAGCAGTTTCTGATTAGCTACAAATTATCAACCCAGGATATTAAAGGGTCTTCTTGGAGATCAATAGCTGCTAAAATGTTCAACTTTGTTGATATTTTAGATTAATATGTGTGTCAACAAAATAACAATCAGCTCCCGTCAAGTAAAGGCAGTGTGTTATCTAGAACCGGTTTGATTTCCATTTCTTTTTCGGTGGCTCACTCCAAGCCATTTTAATTTTAAAAATTAACAAACTTACTTTAATTTATATTATTAAATTTAAATTAAAAAAAATAGTATGGTTGAAAATTAATGAATTTCTTTTATTTTTTGTCAGTTTTTTTTAATATTATTTTTTACACAAAAATCTCAATCTCATATTATATGTAACTTTTTTTAACGAATTTTTTTCATAAAATTACGTGGATTTTTACATGGATTTTTTTAAAAAAGTGTTCGTTATGACGTGAGTATTTTTTCTTCTTCTAATTAATATAAAATAATATACATTGAAATGAATTTGTTTATGGTTATATGAATAAACCAAAATGTTTAAAGTAATCTGAGCAATTAAATTCTTGTGCACTTCATCAAATTATCTTTTTTTAATAAAATTGCACGAGTATTGTGAAAAACAGTGACATTTTTTTTTTCTTTTTCACATTAGAAAACCAGCTACAAAAGCTCACAGTTGCAGGATTCGGTTGTTTGAATGTCAATGATATTTGTATACTGCATTTAAGATGACATTAAGAGATGATCCACTTTCTTCTGGTATATATATTTCAAATAACTTGTCACGGTACTCTACTGCTAGTCTTTTACAGTCAACAGGTCTTCTTTATATCATGCATCTCCGACTCTTTGGCAGATCTCTTTAACTTTACATGTGGATCTCCAACTGTAAGAAAGTTTACCAAACTGATAAACCTGAAACCAATGGATAAAGCATTACAAATCAAGGCTAATATTTCTTTACTAACAAAACTTTGCAATTTATTTCTTCATAAAGAAAGTTTTAATAATTTCTAATTTGTTTTACAAATGTACCACAAATCTCATTTTAATATTTATTTCAAACTTTCATTGTTCAATCGCATTCTACCATGCCAACAACAAATAAAACTAGAAGAGAATACCAAGATAGAGAAACCCATAATCTAAACAGAAATAAAAAATGATTAAACACTCATTAGTAACAATAGTATTTCGAAAGAGCTATCACATTATGTGCTTCTATGCATCCCAGTAGTTGCTCTGTAAAGATCCGTTATCTTATTAATATCATAATTCAATTTTTGGCATTTTTTTTATCTCTATTGTTAATTGATATCTAAGTGGTATTTACATTTAAAAATAACCATTAATTTATATAATTTTTTCATTAAATTGGACGATCTGTTGTCTTAATAACATCATAATTCAATTTTTGGCATCTTTATCTTTATTATTAAGTGGTACCTTAATGGTATTCACTTTTAAAAATAAGTACTAATTTGTGTAATTTTTCCATTAAATTGAAGATTTACAACACTTAATTTAAGTATCAAATTGATATTAATTTGATATAATTTTCACATTAAATTGAAAAATTACACTAAATTAATACATATTTTTAAATGAGAGTCCCATTAAGATAACACCTGAACAATAAACGTAAAAAGATACTAAAAATTGAATTATGATACAATTAAAGTAGGGAATCCTAGTATTGCTAGAGTCAATGCATACACAATAACATCTTAGATAAGAATCCTTCGTCACAAAAATGAAAACTTGCCATTCAAGATGCCCAAACATTTAAATTTGATCAGAAAAATGAAGCAAAAAATTAAATCTAAAACCATCTTCATTGTTATTATTAGAGAAGAGTTAACAATCAATTCTCCTAAAAATTCAAGCGATTAAGAAGTCGATTAGTTATAACTACTGTGGGTTATGTACCCAAGTGTATGATAGGCGTGTACATGTAAGTTAATGTTGGAGATTGTTATAAAACTCCTTAATTTAAGGAGAAAAACATGAAACAAAATAAGGAGTAAAATAATGAGCTTAATTTAAGGAGCAATTCAAGAAATCATTAATTTAAGGAGAAATTGAAGGAGTAAATTTTCCTATAAATAGATGTGTAATTGTAATGAATTAACCATTCAAAGTGTTCATTCCAATAGAGAGAAAATCTTTTGTGAGAGAAAATTGAGAGTAATTTTTTTGGGTGTAATTGGGTTGTGGGTTGTGAGTGTTGTAAACACCTTGTGTAATTTCTCTTCTTTCAGTAAAAAGATCTATAGTAAGTCCGGAGACGTAAGTAAGATTGGTCAAACTCCATTAACAAATTTATGTGTTATTTTTCTTACTTTCTCATAAGTCTGGATTATAGAGAATTTGCATAATTTCCCAACAATTGGTATCAGAGCTTTTGGTGGTAATTTCTGTCAATTTCCTACAATATTACTATTCACGTGAATAGTAATAGTAAAATTTTGTCGACGATAATTGTTCTTTGACGGAGTTGTGCTAATACACGATGGTTTGCAAAAATAGTCAGAAACGATCCAAAGGAAGTAAGATTTGAGTAAGAGTAATGGCCGCAGATGAAGGAAGGGTGAAACTCGAGAAATTCGATGGCACAGATTTCAGGTTTTAGAAAATGCAGATAGAGGATTATCTGTATCAAAAAAATCTATATCAACCTCTTTCAGGGAAGAAATCAGAGGCTATGAAAGAAGAAGATTGGAATCTTATAGACAGACAAGCCCTCAGAGTTATTCGATTGACGCTATCCTATAATGTTGCTTTCAACGTAGTAAAGGAAAAGACCACAACGGGTCTTATGGTAGCTCTTTCCAATATGTATGAGAAGTCATCAGCCTCAAACAAAGTGCACTTGATGAGGCGTTTGTTCAATTTGCGGATGACGGAAGGCGCATCGGTAGCTCAACATCTCAATGAACTCAACACAGTCACAACCCAATTGAGTTCAGTGGAATGCTACTGTCACGGTTGTGAGTAGCTCGTCAGGAAGCAATAAGTTGAAATTTGATGATGTTCGTGATCTGCTTCTTAGTGAAGAGATCCAAGGTATAGAGTCAGGTGAATCGTCAACTTCTTCAGTTTTGCATATAGAGTCAAGAGGAAAAAAATCAACCAAAGGGAATGGAAGTGGCAGAACAAACTACTAAGGTAGATCAAAGGACAGGAGGTCCAAATCCAGGAATCCAAATAATTCTCATAGCTCGAAGACTATCGAGTGTTGGAATTGTGGGAGAACCGGACACTACAAAAATCAGTGCAAGAGTGCACCGAAGGACAAACAAGTGAATGTAGAGGCAAATGTTACTTCCACCTTAGGAGGAGATGATGCATTAATATGCTCTTTGGAAAGCAAGGAAGAATCTTAGGTGTTAAACTTTGGAGCATCGTTCTATGCTACTTCACAGAAAGAATTCTTTGAGAAATATGTCCCTAGAAATCTTGGAAAGGTATATCTTGGTGATGATCAATTGTGTGTTATTATTGGCAAAAGTGTAGTGAAGATTAAGTTGAATGGGTCTGTTTAGGAGCTGAAGGATGTTAGGCATATTACTAACCTAAGAAGGAACTTAATCTCAGTAGGGTAGTTGGCCAGTGAAGGCTACACTACAATCTTCCATGGTGATTATTGGAAGATTTCAAAGGGTGCAATGATAGTTACTCGAGGCAAGAAGAGTAGCACTCTTTACATGACAGTAGAGGCACGTTGTTCAATTACAATTGTAGGAGGCAATGAAACACCAAATCTATGCCACCAGAGACTAGGCCATATGAGTGAGAAAGGGATGAAGATTATGCACTCAAAGGGAAAACTTTCAAGTCTACACTATGCGGAGATAAACATGTGTGAAGATTGTATACTTGGAAAGCAAAAGAGAGTCAGCTTTAAGACAAGTTGCAGAACCCTAAAGAAGGAAAGGTTAGAGCTTATTCACTCTGATGTTTGGGGACCAACGATCGTCTCATCCATTGGTGGGAAACACTACTTCGTGATTTTCATCGATGATCACTCTCGGAAGGTATGATTT
This sequence comes from Hippophae tibetana, assembly GCA_037013495.1. Taxonomy (NCBI): domain Eukaryota; kingdom Viridiplantae; phylum Streptophyta; class Magnoliopsida; order Rosales; family Elaeagnaceae; genus Hippophae; species Hippophae tibetana. Next base: position 12,340,584 of record CM072812.1, read on the forward strand.
TACTTTCTAAAGCATAAGTCTGAAGTATTTGAGGCTTTCAGAAGATGGAAAGCAATGGTGGAAAATGAGACAAGTTTAAAGATCAAAAGCTCAAAACCGATAATGGTGGTGAATATGAAGACACCAGATTCAAAAATTTCTGCTATGAGCACGGGATCAGAATGGAAAGAACTGTGTCAGGCATGCCTCAACATAATGGTGTAGTTGAGCGTATGAACTAACGTTGACAGAAAGAACCAGAAGCATTCGTATACAATCAGGTCTACCAAAACAGTTCTGGGCAGAAGCAGTCAACACGGTAGCTTACTTGATCAACCGAGACCAATCTGTTCCATTGGAGTATAGAATACCATAGGAGGTATGGAGCGGAAAAGAGGTGAAACTATCACATCTAAAAGTTTTTGGTTGTATAGCATTTGTGCATATCAGTGATCAAGGCAGGAATAAACTTGATCCTAAATCCAAGAAATGCACCTTCATCGGCTATGGTGAGGATGAGTTTGACTACCTCATTTAGGATGACGAAAACAAGAAAGTTATATGTAGCAGAGATGTGATTTTCAACAAAAGGGTTATGTATAAGGACATGCATAAAATAGACGCCAATGACTCAGAGTAGAATGAGTCAGTATTTGCAAATGCAGATAATGTTCCAGATAGTTCCACAACAGAACCAATTGTAACAAGTCCTCAGCCAGAGGAACTTGTTGGACAGAGCAGTACGCAGCAGTCTGACACACCACAACCTCCTACTCCAACTCTTGTATTGAGAAGGTCTTCTCGACCTCATGTGCCTAACAAGAGATACATGAACTATATATTGCTGACTGATGAAGGGGAGCCTGAATGCTATGATGAAGCTTGTGAGACTCGAGATTCCAGTAAGTGGGAGGTTCCCATGAAAGAAGAAATGAAATCTCTCATCTCCAACAAGACATGGGAACTAGTTGAGTTACCTATGGGAAAGAAGACACTTCACAACAAATAGATGTACCGGATGAAAGAGGAGCATGATGGTTCCAAGAGCTACAAAGCCCGCCTAGTTGTCAATGGGTTTCAACAGAAGGAAGGAGTTGACTACACTGAAATTTTCGCTCCCGTTGTGAAGCTTAATACTATCAGATCAGTGTTAAGTATTGTAGCCATTGAAGATCTTCATCTTGAACAGTTGGATATGAAGACTACATTCCTTCACGGAGATTTAGATGAAGAGATATACATGTACCAACTAGAAGGTTTCTTAGAAAGAGGGAAGAAGAACATGGTGTGCAATTTAAGAAGAGTTTGTATAGCCTGAAATAAGCCCTGAGAAAATGGTAAAGAAAGTTTGATAGCTTCATGCACAAGGAATGTTTCCATAAGTGCAATGCTGACCAGTGTTGCTACTTCAAGAGATATAAGTTCAATTATATCATTTTACTACTTTATATTGATGATATGTTAGTAGCAGATTCAGATATGGATGATATCAGAAGGTTGAAGCATCAATTGTCAAAGGAGTTTGGCATGAAAGACTTGGTCCAGCAAAGAAGATTCTTGGAATGCAAATCACAAGAAATAAGAAGAAATGATCATTGTATGAGACCAGACATTGGCCATGTAGTGGGAGTTGTTAGCAAATTTATGTCAAACCTAGGGAAAACTCATTGGGAAGCAGTCAAGTGGATTTTGAGATATCTACGAGGCACCACAGAAAAGTGCTTGTACTTTAGTAAATGAGAGTCAATAGTACAAGGCTACGTAGACGCAGACTTTGGAGATGAAGTTGATCACCGAAGAAGCACCACCGGTTATATATTTACTGTTGGAACTACAACTATTAGTTGGATGTCACAAATACAGAAAATTGTTACTCTATCCACTACAGAGGTTGAGTATGTAGCAGTGACTGAAGCCAATAAAGAGATGATATGGCTTCAAGGTTTGTTAACTGAGTTGGGATTCAAACAAGAGAAGAATGTTTTGTACAGTGATAGTCAAAGTACAATACACTTGGCAAAGAATTCAACATTTCATTCTAGAACCAAACATATTATACTTTGTTATCACTTCATCAGATCCCTATTAGAAGATGATGTGTTAATACTAGAAAAGATTCAAGAAAGCAAAAATTCAACAGATATGTTAACAAAGGTGGTGATTATTGACAAACTGAAGTTGTGCTCAACTTAAGTTGGTCGGCTAAAGTAACAAAGACTAGAAAAGATGTTGCATTAATCGAGGTGTGAAAACAGATTGAAATCAATCTTCAAGTGGGAGATTATTGGAGATTGTTATAAAGCTCCTTAATTTAAGAAGCAAATTAAGGAGCAAAACATGGAGCAAAACAATGAGCTTAATTCAAGGAGAAATTCAATGAACCATTAATTTAAAGAGTAATTCAAGGAGTGAATTTTCTTATAAATAGATGTGTAATTGTAATGAATTAACCATCTAAAGTGTTCATTCCGATTGAGAGAAAAGCTTTTGTGAGAGAAAATTGAAAGTAATTTTTTTGGGTGTAATTGGGTTGTGGGTTGTGGGTTGTGGGTTGTGAGTTATGAGTGTTGTAAACATCTTGTATAATTTCTCCTCTTTCAGTAAAAAGATCTACAGTAGGTCTAGAGACGTAAGTAAGATTAGTCGAACTCCGTTAACAAATTTGTGTGTTATTTTTTTTTTGCTTTCTAACAAGTCTGACTTAGCAGGAATTTGCGTAATTTCCCAACAGTTAAGAAGGTCTATCAAGTGGAGTTATATAGAATCTTATCGACTGAGTAGATAATTGTAATGGAATAATGAAATGAAGATAGATTTTAAAATTGGAAAAGAATAAAAAAATATATAAATTTACTTAATATCAATAATTTTTTTGAAATTTAGTATATTTAAATTCAAAACATAAAATCTAATACCTTATTATACAATATAACAATCAATTTTTCTAAAAAATTAAGTTATTAATTAACTATATTTTTATAAGTTGTTTGTCTGTAAACAGGTATAAAAGAATTAAATTGGATGTTTACCCCACCTGAGTTGATCAGAATCATTCAGTCCTCTGCCGTCGGAACATGAAGAAAACTGAAAAGATTTGTGCAAAGATGTGACCTGTCTATAAAGAGCACAACAGCCTTCTCACAAAGTTCAGGATCTTTCTTAAATGCACAAGTCATGTCAGCTTCAGATGCCCAACCACTCTTATCTTCCTTCATCGTGTATTTCTGCCCTAAAATTTTCCACATCAAAACTGATACCCTGATAGTCCTCGGATTCAGAAGAGCTCGAACTATCAGTGTCATCAACCAAACCCAATGGAAGATATTTTTGGGTATTTTGCACTGCATCTATTTTGTCTTTACATTGCCCTGAAACAGCTGGATCACAGTTTGATGGAGTACTTAGGCTATCAACATCATTGCAAGGAGAAGGATAAGCTTTTTTTCAAAATGTTCGTTGATTGGGGAACCACCGTGCTCTAGGCCAAACTCTACATGTTGTTTTGGCTTGCTAGTTTGAATATCATCACCGTCATCATTAACAACATTATCAGTCTCCATATAATCCAGACTTGCATTTAGCAATGAATCATTTTCCCTTTTAGGGACTCTGAGCTTAATTTTACCACCTAGTACTTGACATATTTTTTCATTGAACACCATCACTTATCAATATAGTAGTTGCAACTGCAGATTTTTCATCATCAGCATTAACATGAAAGATTAGATATTGCCCAGAAATCTAATGGTTCAATTAGTAATGAAAAACTAAAAACAAAACCCCTCTTATCCAAAAACTAAAAAACTAAAAACCAAAGCCCAACAAAGAATATATGAAACAAATATTCAATAAATGAAGAAAAATATAGAAATATAGGACTACTACATAGTAAGCCAAAAAATTGAAAATATAAAAACAAAACCGCATCTTAAAACCTTTTTGTTATCATTTCATAAATAGCAGCACCTTATGACCTTTGAGACTGCGTATCTTCATTATTATTATTATTATTTATAGCATCTTCATTATTGACAGTTAGTAGTGTATTATTAACCATAATACTAAAAAGCATTCTCATAATAGCTAGATAGTAATTCTATGATTCCACAGATTTGTAAACTGTCCCTCAAATGCAAGAGAACAGAATCTCAACAGTGAAGAATTACAATAAATTAGATATTTCAAGTGCATCAGCGGGCATTAAAGGTATGTTAGACTGTTAAGTGGTTATGTTTTCCAAGATTTTAGCTGACCAGTGAGACCTTAGTGTCTTTTATTTGAAGAGCTCCATATTTCTTGTTTTAGGGCCCTGAACTTTGTACATATGTAATGATCCAACTTAACAATTTGTACTGATCACAGAGAGACAATTAGTTTTATAACTGCTCTCCATGACTATTTTAAAAACCATTGTTTCTTTACATTTGCATCCCTAAAAAAACATATAAACATGACACAAGCTTCATAAATTTGGATATCAACTTAGATGGATATATCCACAACTAACAACTTTGATGCAATTCATGGTGTTACCACTCATCCGTCCGCAAACTCTCCATTGCTACGTTAAAATACATAGTTTATGTATTTCTTTTACTTCAAAAGTAGCAATATGAAATTTTTTATACTTCTTTTAATTTCCCATCAAAAGGTATTATTGTGTATTATTGTGTATTGGTAGGTATTTTTGGATATGTAATATTGAAATTATTTTTGGAAACTCAAATAGGGGATAATAGTACAATCAAATTTTCACCCAGCTCCTTGAGGATCATAGATCGAATTTTATCTTTAATATGGTCATAAAATAATAAAATAGATTTACTTATGTTAATTATGTGAACAAGTTTTACATTGAAAAAATATGAATAATAAATTATGTATATAATTACGATGAATTATTCTTTCTAATTGATAAATCTTTTAGGTTGAAACCTTAAACCCAACAAATAGTATCAAAGAAAGGGTCTATTTTGACATTGTATGGATGCACATAAAGTGGATCCTCAAGGTGAAAGTGTAGTGACCTAATCCAAATAAATGGTAGATCTTCTGTTGGATCACGATAAGAATTGTGCAATATTGTTTGACTTATTTAGACTCTCGATGTTTGATTAAATTAGTTTGAGTTCTTCGATCATTTCTTAACACATGTGAATTTGATGAAATATAGATATATTTTTAAAGAATATATATAACTAAATAAATAGTTATTGGTATTAAAGTATGGTTAGAATATAAGGGGATATTGTTTGAATAAAAGTAATAAATTAGATTTATAGCTTTAATTAACTATTCATTTGTATATATTAATATTTTGAGATAGAAACCAGATCTAACATCATCTCCAGAGCATATAAACACGAGACTCACAAATTATATCAAATTGGATATATATATTCAAAATAAATTAGCTACCAGCCTACCATATCAAGTGTGCAAATAAGTGATAAGGCATATAAATATAAGATTAAGGTTCCATCTAAATATATGAATTTTGTAATGGTATTTAAGAAAAGAAAAAAAAACCCTCCAAATAAAAACATGTTCAATTTATTAATACCTGAACTAATTTGTACTCCCTCTTCCCTTTATTAGACGACTGAGTGGGAGAAGAGCCGAAACTGCTTTCCAGTCTGGTATTTCCCCTGACGGTCTCTTCCTTCTCAACAACACCGGTATCAACAATTCGACTCCCATTTTCAGCTCTACCATTAAACTCCCTGTTAAGTTTCCTGGGTTTCTAACACTCCCTAACCCAGAAACTCGAACCCGATTGCTCCAGATTCATACCCATGTTTCTTAACACCAAAGTCTCGTTTTCATTCTTGATCATCTTGCAAATAACATCCTCAAACATAGATAACATCCTCTCCAATTCTTCAAGCTTTCTCATACAAAGTCCAACTTTCTTCTCCATGTCTATCTTAGCACTTTCCAACTCCTTGCTCTTGTTCTTAAGCTCCAATATCATATTTGTATCATCTGATCTCTCTTATCAGCCTTCTCCTTTAACTTTTTTGCTATTCTCCTCAGCCTTTCTAGCTCTGTTTTCACTGGCTTTACGATCCTCCCATTTCACCGTATAAATTTGACTTACATCTCCCAAACTCTAACTTAATTCGATAACCTATTCTCTGATCATTTCACCCTATTCTCTTCCGTCAACATATATTCGGTAACCTCTTCTTTGGTCTCCGCTAACTTCTTCTCTCTCTTCAAATCCTCTATTCCTTTTCGCTTTTTTAGCTTGCAACACATGCGAACTCTATAAAGCGGTTTTTAGACCCAAAATAAGAGCCGAAATATCGGATGTCCCTCTTCCATCTTCGTCACTGCCTACATTGATAGACTCATGGCCCGGCCCGGCCTTCGTTTCCACCTCCGAAACTGTCAACCAAGCCGTACACCCGAAATGGTCGATGTTCATAAATATATAAAATCAGAATAACACTCGACCTAAAATCTTATTAATTTAAAATTATCTAATTTTATAAAATAATATTATTAACTTATTTTTAAACTAAGTGAAATAAAGATATTTAATAATCTTTTATCACGTAATCTTATGTCTATTTTTATTCGCTCTAAAAAAAAGACTATTAAATATTTTTATATAAAATTGATCAAAAATAATATAATAATAATGTTTTTTAAACCTAAACAATCTTAACTCAATAAAATTTTATTAGTTTGAATTAGTTCTATGTTCTTAATTATGATAAAATCATTTGCTTGATAACTCATTCTTAATTTTCATATTTTAATTTTTTAAAATGAACTATTGAAATTAAACTCATTTCAATTTTATACTACAATAAAATATTAACAATCTCAAATAAAATAAGTATAATTTTGTACGTAAAACTTAAAATCACAAATTATAAAAATCTCTAGAAACTTAACATATAGATTTAATACTTATTATACTTATAAAAGTAAAAAAGTCAATGATGTTCAACATATTATGAATAATTTTACTCAAAAAAACACTATTTTATTTAAAAACTCGAAATTAAATTTTTTTTAAAACTAGAAATCATAAATCGAAAATTTATTAGAATTATATTTCAAGGAATTCTAATAATATATGAATTTATTCATAAAAATTATGAATTAATATAGTTTATATTTTAAAAATGAGTAAAAAATATTTTTCTCAATCCAAACAATTGTTAGTAAAATGTGTATAATTTTTTTATAGAAACAAACATTAAAATTTCTTAGACGCTAGATTTCTAGAGATTTCTAATGATATATAAAATTAATCACAATATTTTGTAAATTAATATAGTTTATATTTCAAAAATAATTAATAGAATCAGAATAATATTCAATAAAATGTGTAATTTGTTTTTCTAAAAAACTCAAAATTTTAAAATGTAACATATTTTATAAAATAAAATATTTGATATTTTTAATGATATATTAATTTAATTATAAGTTATTATAAAATAATACAATTTAAATTTTAAAAATGAGTTAGTTATCATCTCTTTAATCCCAATTATATTGTGTTTATTTTTCTTAAAAAATATACTAAAGATCTCATAATTATGTAATAATATGCGCATTAATCCCATAATTTTTAGGTGGGTACTACAAGTCCCATGATTTTATGAAGTTAGTATTATTGGTTCAATTAAGTGCATAATCAAAGTTTTCTCTAACTTTATAATCTCTCAGAAGGTGTCAAAATTGTTCCAATTCAACTAGGAAGCAAAGGAAACAATCAAGAAAAAAATTGCACCTGAAACCACATTTTACTTTCGTCATGATTTAAATGTAAATGAAATTTGAACTAAATTTATGATTCTAAAAAATTATAAGACATAAAAATTTCACTATTAAACTTTTAATTTTTAGAAACAATAGTACTATTATTTTCTTACCTTTTTTAAGTTACTAGTTTTCTTAAAATTCTAGATTTATTGAAATATTATAATATAAATTTAATTAATTTTATCTTTTGTTTTATTTTAGAAAAACCAACTTTTACTTTTTTATTTATTAATTTTATTCATATTAGTATTTTGTCAACTTTATAGTAATGATTAAAAATTATAATTTGATAAATTATTTATTTTCTCTTTTATTTATTATTTTTTAATTCAACATATTTTTATCAAATAAACTAATGAGTTGTTAATTTGAGTTAATGAGCTAAGTAAAATGCATTTTTTAACTTATAAGTTCAATATAATTAATTTTAAATTAATTTATTTAAACTGATTAACTCATTTGATATCTTTAATTAATTTAAACGATATAAAAATTTATATAATAATTACCTATTTAAATGTGAGAAATACATAAAATTGAATCCATATACGAGTTGTATATATATAACCTATTTAAATGTAAGAAATACATCAAATTAAATCCATATACGAGTTATATATATATAAGAAGAAGAACATTTAGACTCTCACATAAAAGTACCAACCTCTTCTCTACTAGATATAGAAAAATTTCATACCAAGGCTGTGATTATTCGTATCTTGTGTCATATGTATAGGATCATTTTAAGGAAATAAAATGGCATTAATATTAATTAGGAAAATAATATTTATGATTCTTATTAAAATTTATAATTATAAAATAATACATCTTATATTTAGTCAATATAAAAATTTTACATTAAATATTATATAATTAAACATCATTTAAAGTAGATTATGAAAAATTAAATCTATTTTATATTAAATTATAATTAATTAAATTTTATTTAATTTAATTTTTATTATTTTAAATTTAAAAGATAATATTTTATATATTTTTTGTATTAATTAATGGGAGTAAAATTTGGATAATAGATTGGAAAAGGATAAAAGAAATCCAAAAAGGAACCATGGTGTGATTGATATAAAATTAATATATGCCTACACAAATCACGAGATTGATAAAATCTGATTTGGTTTCTGATGGGGTTTGTAATAGTTCAGTCAGTATTTTAATTAATGATATATATTGAGGAAGAGTATTTAAAAAAAAATTAACAAAATAATTTGAATTTAAGATAGAATCAAATTTATATATATATATATATATATTTGGTTAAGTTTGGTTCGTCTAAATAGATTCAAAAATTATCAAAATTGATATTATCCATTCCAAAAATTTTGAAAAGCACATGAAATAAACCTATAATATTATTATTATTATATATATATATATATATTAAAAATGATACTTATTGTAACATGGACATTTTAATTTTATATTGATATTTAAAAGTTTATTTGATATTCGATCATTTGATGAATATGATAAACATAAATTAATTTGTTAGCTTTTGTGTTGTTTTGAATAGATAATTTGATGAAATTGGATTATTTTGAAAAAAATTCAATCCAATAAATTCGTATAGATAGTTGATGAATTGCATAATTATCTATTATGAGCAATAATTATATCTAAACCAATCAAAATTAAATATTATTAAAATTTTATAAATATGTCAAATTTTTAAGGTGTTTTTAACACTTTCTACCAATTTACTTAATTTGTGATTCAAATATCTTATATTATATTTTTTCATAACATTTATTATTTAACTTTAGAATTAGTTTAAGATGTAAGTTTGAATTTAAGATTATAATATTATAAATTATAGTAGTTTGTATTGCTATTATGATATTTGTGATATTATTTTAAATTATATATTTATTTGTTAATTAATGATAAAAAATTAAAATAGATGATAAATCTAAAAATAACATAAAATATTTATAAAAGTGACTATTATAAACTAATTTAATTAATTGACCCATAAAATAAGATACAAATTATCCAAAAATAATTAATTTAGATTAAATTAGCTCAACTTCTACGAGTTGAATGGGTAAATATTCTATTGATATTGACGAAGGAAATTAAATTTCACATACAATCCTATAATATTAAGTAAACATGAAATATTACATTTTGATGTTTTCATTTTTTCCCTTTAGTAGGCATCTTTTGTTTGTATCATAAGGTATAAAAAATATATCTCAAAACTTAAAACATATACTCTATGTTTCAATACAATTTTATTAGTATTTATCACACAACTATTAGACATTTCACATATTTAACTTCAACTAAAATAAAATATTAATAAATTATATAAAATTAGTTAACTTTAAAATATTAATAAATTATATAAAATTATATTATTAAAAATGAAAATATTTTTTTTCATAAATCAATTCCATTGGTAATCTTAATTATACAAATTTCTAACTTTCTGACAATCTCCAAGGTTACAAATAATTTAACATTAATACATTTTAAGTTTAAAATGTATAGCAGTACTCTATTAAATAAATATCAAATATAAATGATAGTAATATTCTACACTCTAGGATGTTAATAAAAACTTAATTATAATTAATCAATAACTTTTTTATATTTTAAATATACAAAACAAAAATATTTAAAAAAATTCATATATTATTTAACATATGAATACTATATGATTAATTTTAAAATATAATGATCAATTCTTCTTTTAGGTTGGGAGATATCAAAGGGGAACCAAGTCATTTGGATGTAAATCGTGATATGATCCAATCTAGTTTGGTTCAATATGGTGATAATATGATCCAATTTATTATTTAAAAAATTCAGTCTAATTTGATGTATTTTTAACCGCAGATTAGATAAATTAGATAAGATATTGATTCATCTCTGTTGATATTTATGATAAGATCCAAATTGTTTTAATTTTTTATTAAAAAATATTATTTAATATAATGCATTACGTATTTTAGATTAATAAATTAAAAATATATTATATATTGTAAAAAAGCTTTCTTACTTTTTTTTGAAAACTTTCTTATTTATTTTAAACAAATAATGATAAATTAAAAAATATATATTACTTATAATAAATATAATAAAAAATAAGTATTTATAACATGATGAGATTTGAATTTTTATTTGATAAATTTTAAAAATAATTATTCATAACCTAAATTTTAAAAAATAAATAATTCTAAAAATTAAGAAAATATGTTAATAATATGTGATTATTTTTATTCCAAAATTATATTTTAAAAAAAAATTATATTTAGATATACCCAATCTAACCTGATTCATGGATCTATTTTTCTCTAATTTAATACGTTGATTTTATGTATAAATTATGATTCGATCTAATAAAAAAATAATATATTTTAATCAGATCAAAATTAATCACATGTAAAAAATATCTTTTATTAAGATATTTTAATTATATAGTTATTATCCAAGATACATACTTACTTATTTTTTAAAATTATAATATTTTAATCATATAATTTTAAAATTATATAATTAAAGCATCTTTATTTTAAAATTTAAATATTTTTTTTAAGTATGAGCTGGCTGGCATGGACACCAGAATAAAAGATCCACGGATCGAAGTGATAAAGAAATTGCTACCAGAAAATACATGTACGGCTAAGATTGAATGTGTGGATGCTGAAGAATAACAAACAAGATCTTCTCGATTGTTTTATTCTAACATGATTTTTTTCCTTTTTTGGATTTAATTTTAAAAAATAATAAAAATATAAAAATTTATTATATTTTTTATTATTAAAAAAAACAAAATACATTATTTAACATTAAATATTTAACGTTATTTAAATTAAATTAGTATTACTTAAATCTATTTAATATTGATATTATTTAATTAAAATATTATTTTTATTATGATAAATTTTTTAAAAAAATATTTTAATTTTTTTTATTTATCTCTCCCAGTTGAATTTCTTTTGGCCCAAGTGTTACATTTTTTTTATTAAATTATATTATACATTCAAGAAAAAAATTACATAAAAAATATTAGTTTTAAATATATACGTAATAAATATTATTTTAAAATGTGTTAATTTTAAATATAAATTCACATGAAGCCAGAAGTGAAAAAAATGGAAAAAAAAATGGTGTAAAGGATACAGAAGAAAATTGCGCAAAAGAAATTCAAATCTAGTTTGCTCCCTAGTTTAATTTTTGACTCATTTCAATTGTTTTCACAACATATTTATTATTAAATTTAAAATTTATCAAAAAAATATTTTTATTTTATACTAATTAAAATTTATTAAAAATATTTTTAATAATTTTTAAAATTAGTAATAAATATGTCGTGGAAACAACAATATAAACTACACCAATAACCTCATCTTCAAATTATCAATAAAACTATTTAAAAAATTTTAAAACAACAATTACTAAAGTTAACGAGTACTAATAGTATTATATATAGTCTTTGATTAATTAAAGTAATGATATTATTATAATAAAAAAATAATTGATTGATCATGGATAATTTGATAACTTGTTAATAAATATAAATAAAACTCAAAATTATATAACTTAAAAAAATAAATATATAAAACTTCATAAATAAAAAGAAATATAATTGATAATAAATATACTTTAAAAATAATAAATAATATATTTATTATAATAATTTTTTTATTTTTATAATAAAAATATATAAAATATTTATTTTATCAAATAATATTAATTATAATTTTATTTTATTTTTATTAGATAATTTTTTCAATAAATAAATTATTATTATTCTGATTAATGTATAATTTATCTTCCACTATATATCCCTCTGACGCCCTTTCCACTACCTGCCTTCCTCTTATTCACTGTTACTTGCCACGTTTTATCCCCCAAATGAAGTTGTCATGTTCCACATTCTAATTCATCTACTTTAATCATTCTACCAATAACTACAATCATTCATCGATTTCCTGTAAAATGTTGAATTTTCTTTGGCTTTAACGATTGAGACTTTGCCAGATATCGTTTTCGGTGAAACGTGGAGTTTTCTTTGGCTATGACGATTGAGACTTTGCCACATATTTGGCTACATACCAAGGATCAATAACCACGTCCTCAAAATCAATATAGATTTATCGTAAATCTAATATAACATCTAGGTATATAAAAAATGTATTTTATAAATACTTTTTAATGAATAGATCCTATTGTAAGTTCAAATATAAAATTCAAAGAAATTAAATAGTATATATATATATATATTAATTAAATTAATATGATAGAGTGTTGTTATTGATATAATTATTTTTATAATATATTTAATATTAATATTTTAACTTGATAAAAATATAATTGTATTTTTAATATATTTATTTTATATCAATTAAATTATTTTTATTAATTTTTAAATTTGATATTTAAGGAGTGAAAATAACAAAAAGATGATCTAATAATATTAAAGTTGATTATTATATTCAGTACATCATTGTAATGTAATGAACAATACTATATGATATGTGATACCTAAATTTGAACTTAGATTAAAAAAGATTTAGAGAATTTAAACATTTATTTATAAATGTTTTTTAAGTTTTAGTATTTGGTTATTTACGTATAAATTTAGATAATTAATAATCTTGTAAATAATTTATATTTATTAATTAGTATTTAAATTAATATAATAATTTAAATATTAAATAATTAAATAATATAATATGTTAATGAAATTTAATATTTAGATTTAAATTATTAATATATATTTTTAAATATATTAAATAAGTTTACAATAGATGGCTTATGGTGAATTAAATATAAATACATTTATATCCATTTGAATTTTTAACTGAGTGAATCAATCAAATAAGACCACACATGGTTAATGATTTTTCATCCAACAAAATTTTAAATAATAACAATTTGTACAACAATAATATTGAAGTGTAATTAATAATAAAAATATAATAGATAATTTATATTATTTATTATGACAAAAAAAATTAATAGGATAATATCATTAAATCCTAATTAAATTTGTATTCTTTCCTTTCTAATTTTTAATATGCTTTTAATCACTTTTGAATAAATGCAAGAAAAATATATTTTTTAATTTATAGAAATAAGAAAAAAATATTATGACATTATTTATATTCAATTCATATATTTTTATTATAAATAAAAATATAACCTAAAATTATTTTAAATGTTATTTTATTAAATACTATTTAGGTTAATCTCTAACAAATTAAATTCATTCAATATTATTATAAATTATAAAGTTGCTATTTCATTGAATTTTCAAAACACTTTTACCATTGAATTAATTATTTTTTGTTTAATTAAATAGTATAATTTTTATTGATAAATAAAATTTCATTTTTAACATTCAAAAAAAAATATATATGTTAATTTTTCTTACAACATAAATAAATATAATATTATAAGATAATAAGCATATATTTGTTTTACTAGATGAGTTAAACATAAAGCTTAAAACTAAATAAATAACAACTAAATGATTTAAGTATCATAATATTTTTTATACTGCATACTTATGGATTTTACAAATTTAAAGTAGCGTTAAAATGATAAATAAAAAAGACACAATTAAATGGTTTTTCTTCTTCTTCATTAATGCAACTGGGGAGAAAAGAAAGAAAGAATGATGTGTCACCAGCTACAATATAATAATAGAATTGTTACTGTTTGGGGGTGCTCTCCAAAAATCTCAATAGATCCCGTTTCTTTTCTGATAGTGATGTGTCACTCGGCTCACACAAAATCTCCAAAACAATTAACACCACAATTAATTATATTTATTAATAATAATAATAATAATAATAATATCACAAGAACTTTAAGTAACTCAATTTCAAACCACAATTAATTATATTTATTATTAATAATAATAATAATATCACAACAACTTTAACGTAACTCATCTCTATATAAAACCTGATTAATGTGGGACCTCAGACATATTAACAGTGAGAATCCAAATAAAAACAGCTAAACACATTTGCGAAAACCGAAATTTCAACATACCGATACAATTTTTCAAAATTGGGAACTGAAAAAACTTCTCTTATTTGCCGAGAAGCTAGTTACAATGCAACAAGAGGATCCGAACAAAACAGATCGCCGATATCTTGAAAATAATCCTTGGCATGCCAAGTTTTAAAACTGAACCCGAAATCCCAATCAAAATCGGCGAAAACATTGTTGAAATCTTCGCTTTGGCTTTGACCACCATCACGCAAACCCTTCTCATTGAAGACGTCAGTTAGCGAGCTCTGGAAATTAAATATATCATCTGGTATCAACGAATAAAAACGTGTACAATCCGAAAAGTTCTCAGATAAACAAGATTCGTCTCGTAAATCTCTGAATTCCGAGCTATCATAACTTTCTTTAGGGCTCCGAGATTCGGGTTTCTCATTCAAAGGAGAGGGACAACACAAAACAGAGGTTGGAGAACAAAGACTATTGTGTAACTGTTCGACGGAATTATCTACACAATTAATCATTGGGTTACTTCCCAGGATAGGATTCGCCGGAGAAGTAGCGAAGTTTGTAAGTGCGCATGGTCCACGCAGCTTTATAGCAGCGTTATCGTACACCACTGCAGCTTCTTCAGCAGTGTTGTATGTACCTAACCAAAGCCGTACACGTCTCACAGGGTCTCTGATCTCCGCAGCCCATTTACCCCAAGGCCTCTGTCTCACACCTCTGAACTTCTTCCCCGCCGGAGCCTTTATGCTTCGTTGAGTTCTGGCCAGAACTCTAGTTTTTCCGGCTAACTTCTTCTTGTTAGGCCTTAACGACCTGCTATTTATCACGACGTCGCTTTCCCTTGAGGTGGAATCTACAGTAACCTCGTTAACGAACCTCTTCACTCTACGGCGTCCCAGTAGTTGACTCTCCTCGTCACTTGACGAGTCGGTTGCGTCTCCATCGGTGACTGATATTCGTACGATTCGAGGCATAACTATTTCTGAGTTATAATGGGCACTGAGCTTAGTGTGGTTCTTATGTTCTGTGATTTTGATTGGAGCACAGTTCATGATTTATGCGAAGGTTCAGATAATGAAACAGACTGGTGCTAAGAAATAGAGAAAAAAGATGGAGATTCGTTAGGGACTAGACACGTTAAAGAGAAGATTGAAATGTAGAGAAATCCACCATTAGTGGATATAGTAGTCCTCAAAAGCGTATCAAAAGGACGAGAAATTTCCCGGAAAGTTGACACCCAAAAAAGAGAAGAGAGCGTAAGATAGGCAGAAGAAGAAGCCCAATTTCAGAGGGCCGTGATTGAGAGTATAAAACATGAAAGAAAAAAAGGGAAATTTTCGAGGAGAAGTTTTCGAAGCTTTATCGAAAAGGGAAATAGAATAAATAAATTTCGCGAATCAGTTCCTTAGGTGGTGGATGGAGTGAGTGCTTACTCAGCTTCACTAAC
Organism: Hippophae tibetana; assembly: GCA_037013495.1. NCBI lineage: Eukaryota > Viridiplantae > Streptophyta > Magnoliopsida > Rosales > Elaeagnaceae > Hippophae > Hippophae tibetana. Next base: position 12,356,788 of record CM072812.1, read on the forward strand.
TCACTCCTGGGATTTCTACGGATGTCAATTTCTCATTCAACCACCAAACTCCAATTTTCCCCTTGAAATTAATTTCGAGAAAATCCAGAAAGAACATGAATAAAAGAAAGAATATGGTGAGATTTTGAACTGATATGGAGATAGACGTATTGAGATATAAGAGAAAGGTGACTTTGAATTGTAATACACAGAGAAGAATAACTGTTGCTTTATAGGATACCAAACAGCCATAGTCAGTAACACCCAATTTTGTTTTTTATATTTTTAAAATAATTGTAAAGTTTGATTAATTTAAAAAACAAATACATGATTAAAATATTAAATAAAATAAAATTAAATTGATATCAATATTAAATATATTTAAATAATATTTAATTAATTTTTTTTATATAAAATATTTAGATGAATTTTTTTAATAATAAAAAGATACTTAAATTTATAAATAATTTTATATTTATATTATTTAAAAAAATTATATATTAATATTATCTAAAAATAATATCAATTTGAGTTGAAAATTGAATAATATTAACAATTTTTATAAAAAAAAACATATAATATAGACTTGTTATATATATATATATATTAATATTTTTAAAATAATAAATATTAAAATAAATTATTTTTTAAATGTAAATTTTCCTCTAATAATAATAATATTATTATTTTTATAAAATTACTTATAACATATGTATATAAATTTGAACCACGGTTAATAAATAATTAGGCCGGTGATATTAGTAATTATTATAACAATAATTTAAAATAATTAATAATATTATCAATATTTAATTAATAATAAAAATATAATAGATTATTTATTGTGATATAATAAAAATCATTATCCAATAATTATTCAGTAATTATTCAGTGAAGCTGAGCTGACTCTAAGATTTCGAGAGATATTTCACGAGGCGCCGCATAAATCGGGCACATTCTAATGGACACGTATCCATATGGCCCTCTAATAGCAAAAAAATCCAACGGTAGGACAAGACAAGTGTGACCCGGTTACTTAACAAAATATCTACTACATTCTTGGAGTGTGGGTTTGAGGGAGAAAATTATACCTTTGTTATAAATAATCAAATAAGATAAAAAATAATTCAAAACAATAAATAAAATAAAAATTATAAAACATAATATTCTTCAAATTTAAAATAATAATTTAATTCAATTAAATAAGGTTAAAAATATTTGAATGAATTATTTTATTTCATGTGAAATATTATTTTAAATTTTTAAATAATAAAAATATATAAATTAATCATAAGAGATAATATTTTTATTATTTTTTTAAAATAATTAAAAAAATATAACTGTCTATTATTTTTTTAAAATTAATTAATAAAATTAACATATCAATTACTCTTTAACTAATATATAATTAAAATGTCTTTTTATTTTAAGTTATGACTAATTAACTTATACGATAGATTATGATAGAATACAACAAATAAACTAGTTTTTATTATCTAATTACATTCTGTCGGATAAGTAATACACAGAAAGATTTTTATTTATTTATTTCAATCTCACTGGTGTAAGTAATACACAGAAAATTTTAACTTGCATAGATATTCGTTACATTTATACTATATATTAGATACTTATATAGAAAAAGGAAAAAAAAATAAAATTTATATAGAAAAAATAGGTGTTTTTTTATAATATTAAAATTTTCTATTTAGTATATATTAACTTCTTCTTTTTTTGTTTGTTTGTTTGTTATTATAATTATTTATTATATCTTTCCTATTACTATTAGCACTATTCTCAGATAAAATTCTCCTCAATCACCAGCCCGCAGCCGATATATGTTTTGTCTTGGGTCTTACTTTTAATCAGTACCTAAGTCTTTAATGTAGTTCGGTTCACAGAATTAAAATAGGAATAGTAGCGAGAATAAAATAGAAACGAAATAATATTGTTTAATTTAACTATTAAAATTAAAGAATGAATTATTATTATAATATTTGGTTTATAATTTAAATAAAATGAAAAATATTGTATATTATCTTAATATATTTATTAAATTTTAAATAATATAATTTAATTATTATTTTTAAATAGGTTTTTAGGCTTTGAAATTTAAGATTTAGAATTTAAGGTATAGAGTATAGGATTTATGGTATATGTTAGAGTTTATGGTGTAAGATTTAAAATTTTGAGTTGAGATTTAGGGTTTATGATATAGTGTATATGATATAATTTTAGGGTTTAAAGTTATATTTGTGTGTTAAGATTTATGGTTAAAATTATTATTTTTTTAAATAAGTTTTAAGGTTCAGGATATATGGTATAATGATTAGTATTATATTTGTGAGTTAAGATTTAGAGTTATATTTAAAGTTAAGGTAAAATTAGAATAAAAAATTAAGATAAAAATAAAATTATGATTTCTAAGAGAGAGAAAAATAATTCTCATTCTTCCTACTTTTTAACAACACCAAATATAAAATTAGAAGAAATTAATTTCAATCAAATTACATTCTAGTAAATAAATCACCACCTTAATGTTTTTCTTCACCTCAAAATTCGTTGAAGACTTTCTTATTAGAATTTTTTTTCTTCCTCAAAAAGTTAAAATTAATTAACTCATTGAAATCATAGACTTAAAATTTCTTTTATACACATGCTATCTATATAAAATTAAGTCTATTTTAAAGACAAAAATCAACACTACCCACAATACACACATTAAGACTTGGGTAAGTGACCAGTCGACGTAGGATCCAACAATGTGACACGTTTCGAAATATTATTATCCAAAACCAGAAAAAGATGGACAAGGTCACATATAGTAATTGATGGTGGTATGCAGAAATATGAAAGTTGATAGTAAAGTTCAAACGCTTTAACTCAAACACCTTTGTAAAATTCACCGCAATTGAACCCCCTATTTTAAGTGAATTTCTTTAAAACAATGGTAAACCAATTAGCAACAGGGCCATCTGTAGATCTCGACGAATTTAGTATAGGCCAGAGAAACATAGCTACCAAACAAAACAAGAAGATGAGATCAAGATAAATTGTAATTAAATTCATCAAAAGGTAAGGTATGATTTTATTTTATATATTAATTTATCTATAATTTTATAAATATTACACTTAAAAATTTATTTATCCATAATTAAAGTAGAACACCTATCCCACCATACCCTGCCTGCTTACACTTTAGTACATATCCTTCAATGGTTTTAAACACTGATACAAACACTAGATTATGCATTAGTAGATTTGGGAATGTATGTAAAACTAGCCTAAAATCCAAATCATAATAGGCTTTATCAAGGCCCCAAATTCCTTAGGCTTGTCTCTCCTTACACTTGATGCTGGAATTTCCAACCATATTTGCTTCTATTTAGTATACCTTATAAAATATATATATATATATATATACACACACACACACATCTTTTGAATTAATAATAATGAAAACACATTTAGTACTTCTTAATATAAGCATAAATAATATGCTTTTTTACCAACTTTTAACTAAAATCACTTCTAACGTAAGCACAGGTAAAAACACACAGTAAACAATGCGAAGCTAGAACCATATACAGAATTGTCACCTACGCATGCAATCAATTCAAAATCTTAGCCAAAAAAAATTCAATTCAAAATGGGGATGTAAACATAAAAAATAAAAACAAAAATATCCAGGGTAAATTGAATTATGTGAACATCCCAAGCAGTGGGCTCTCGACTTGTGTCTACTGATTAGGATTTAGGAGCTTCGATTAAATATTGAAAACTAAAAAGTTCATAAGCGTCTCAGATTGATAATAGAGAAATCAATTTTATAATATAGGATAAATTTGATTGAAAAAGAGGTAAAGTAGCTGTGTTTTTAGGAGGGCAGAATTTAGATATCCCCTTCAGGTCCACATAAGTGAAGAACAGACCATTCTCTTTCACACTTGTAATGAAAATATAAAAGGCAACCCTCCTCGTGCACAGCCTCAGCTGCTAGCCCATAGCATACTTCTGGGTCCAGCTTCTTGCAGTTGTCTCATACTTATTTTTATCCGTCTTGTACATGTGGGCAATCTCAGGCACCAAGGGATCATCAGGATTTGGGTCCGTCAAAAGTGAACAGATTGAAAGCAGCACCTGAAGATCAAATTCACATGAGCCATTGTTCGTGCTTAGGCTCCATTCATGAATGATGCATTCAAAGCAAACTCGGTGAAGTTTAGAAATTTGTCTAAAATGTCCACTTCAAAATTTCATGTAAAGCAAGGTTTTTATAATAGTTAAAGTGACTCATTAGCCAGTTACAAATTGCAACCTGCCACAACTGGTTACCACATAAGGTCTAACAAATTACACACTTAGAAAAAATAGGAGGAAAATACAATATTGAACTAGGTTTAAACTCGGCCGAAACATAGCTAAAATCTCATAACCAGTTGTAGCTTCTTTTTTTAAATAAAAGCATCGAAGTAGAAAATGCTTAAACTTTAGACCTCCAAAGTGAACATTTAAGATAGATTCCCTGATTTTTTTTTTTTGGTATACAACGAATCAATCAGCACCAATTTTTAATAGATGGTATCCAAGAGATCAATGAATCAACCAGTGACAATTTCCATGTGATAATCACGGTAAATATGGATGTGTCTCTAACATAATTATATATACATTTTTTTTAATCACACACTTGCTAGAGCTCTTAAGGATAAACATTTTCAGATCAAACGTAAAACAAAGGTAAATACATCTAGATATTTCTAAATAGGAAACCAACTATGATTATCTTGAAATAAATGTCATGAGGAGGAAAATTCAGATGCACCATTACTCACAAGTCACAAATATTGAAAAGTTTTACCTTGGATATGGTAAGTGCAGGACTCCACTGCTCCTTCAATATGTCAAGGCAGATACTACCATTGCTGTTAATATTAGGGTGAAAGACCTTTGTCCTGAATGCCACCTGCATGAAAACATCTCCATTACATTAAGGTTAAGACACTAAACGTTCCATATGGAAAAATAAGAGACATTTATTTTGACACTAAAACTTTCCACTGCATACCTTTGGTGGTTTGAATGGATAGTCTGGCGGAAAATGAATAGTAACAAGAAACACACCACCCGCATATGGACTGTCGGAAGGACCCATGATTGTTGCTTGCCAATGAAACATGTCTTCACCAACAGGGCCTAAACATGTGTGTGTAAGTTAAACACATATAATGGAGAAATAGAGCATAGTACATACGATTTGTCAGAATATTTTCATCCAAACTACATTTTTTCTTAAAAAGAAATGGAAGCTTAATATAGAATTAAGATTTGGAAGGGGGAAAAATAATTTTAAGTTAAATCTGCCAAATAAAATTGTAATATATAAAAATATCCAGGGACATTACTTTAATTCCACACAATTTGCATGACAAACACACTGAATCATCGAACACAATGTCTAAGAATAGTTCAAGAACATAACTACTTCAAATACCAAAGGAAAGCACAAAAGCGCACACTTCTAAGCCATTGTAAGGAGACTAAACCCAGAAGTTCAAGAGGACTTTCAATGCTTCTATCTATATTGTTCTGTCACTTCATAACATCAATTAAGAAAATATTGGACACTTCTAACATTAATTCCCTTGACTATGTTTAAAGACAGTCAATAAAGGTAATCTTCGGCAATCTTTCTTCTATTACTAAACAGGTAAAGTCTTACCTCGTCTCATGAAAAATAATATAGTCATAGCACTTGGAATGATCCAAATAGATCGTCGAGCAATATTTGAGAACCCGACTAAGATAAATTACGGTTCTCAAGTGGAACCAAAATCTTAAAACTTGGGAGCAGACTCCAAATAAATTCAACAAAAGCTCCTTCGGGTTACACATTCATAGATTATAACTGTCACCAGCTCACATTGAAAAGGGTCTGAATGAGGACATGACTTGTCAGATTTCTCCAATAAAATCATCACAAAACGCAGAGCTACATCATACAAATGAATTTTATGATGATTTCAACATCTTTGCAAAACTCCTTTCATTGTTTTGAAATCTGAGGTTAACCATGAGCAAAACCACAACACCACCTCAAGTTACAATTCCTAATCCCACTTCTTAAGTCACAGTTTCCCTAAATAACTAAACAATCCAAAAACTGATGCAAAAAATGCTTCTGCAAAATTTATTATTGTCGATCTGCCTAACTTGAAGGTCAATATACGTATCCACCCACAAATCCACAAGCACGCAAATAGAAAAAAAAGCAATAGATATACAAAGAGAAACGGCCACTTTCATCTGGGCAAAAGGTAAACATATATAATCATCAGAATGGAAAGAAAAATAAAAAGGCCAATTTTTTTAGTTAAAAGGTAAAAATCAGAAAGGAAAAAAGGGATCAAAATCAAATTGATAGATAGATAAATAATAAATGAATGGAGGGACGAACCAGCGCTGCAAGAGGTAGGAGGATCCTTCTGAAGATCCTTGAGCTCCTTCAATATCCTCTTTGACGCCATTTTACCTCTCTTTTTCTCTGTTTCTGGTCTCTTAACAGAAAACTATCCCAATTCCCAAACCCTTATTCTTTATGGCAAACCCAGAGAGAGCGCAAAAGGAAAACCCAATACAAAAGGGAGAGGTTTAATGCATATATATATTTATTTTAATTTAAAACAACATATATTGTTTACGATAATAATTTTTTTGAATGATATATATTATTTTATGTTATAAAAAAAATAATATATAAGGAGATTATATTAACTTGATGGATTTTACTATTAATTTGATGCTTCTAAATAATTTATAATGTTTTTATTTGGATATTATGATATAATAATTTTTGTTATTTTCATAATAAAAAAAATATAAAATATCTATTTTATTTAAGTATAAATTACATAATAATGTCATTATTTTTTTGAATAAAATTATCAATGATATAATATTTTTATGATATTAACAATTAGTATTTATAATTATTTTTTATTTTTATATTAAATTCGTAGAAAATAATTCTTTTATGAAATTAGTAGAATATAAATTATTTAATATTATTATTATAAAAATAAATTTTTTATTAATAAATTAATTTTTGTGTCACTTTTTTATTTGTGATATCATAAAAATTAATTAGTGCCGAGAAAAATCAATGGTGAAATTGAAATCAAAGGTGGCTGTGGATAGCTTATATCTTTCTCATTTAAATTCTCATCCACATAATTAAAACCTTAAAGGTTGTGCTCGAACCACAAAATAAGTTTAACTAAAGGTCAAGTGGTTTATTGTTTTTGTTCATTAAAAAAAGTCAAGTGGTCTTTTGTACATGTATATATCAAACCAAAGTTCAAGTAATCGAATAGTCCAAAATTTGATTTCCAATAAGTTTTCAATAAGAAAGCATTTCTACAAGTTTTTTTTATGCTATTATCTTCTCTTTTCTTTTCTTTGTTATTTCTTTCCCTTCCAATTTCCAGCAACCATAACCCAACAACCAAAGATTTTCATTCTAATCCAATTAAGTGAACCAAATGACTGTAATTTGATTTTATATATCATCCTTCATAAATAATAATATTACGTACATGTGTCAAAATTATTTAAAAAATTAAAGATATTTATTTTTCTAAATAAATTAACTTAAAAAATAAGTGAAAAAATGTACACAAATTTAAGTTTACTTCCCATACCATTTTTGCCTTTTGCTGAAAAGTAAAGCAGACAGGAAACGGTTCAAACATCTAAACTTCTAGTATTGTTACTTTTATTTTATAGACAAGATCGTTCTAAGGGTACTATCTGAGAAAAAGATCTGTTTGAAAACAATTTCCCTCAAACATTGTTTCACCAGCATTTTCAAACATTTACAGCAGCTATCAGGTAAAGATGAAATTTTGTGTATTCATGCACGAGCATTACTAGAGTTATCCAATTTCAAGAACAAGTAATTAGGGAACAATATGCAGGCAGAGAAAGAGATATCTTATTGTCGTGTGAGAATCAACAATTTAATCATAATAAGGACACTCATTCAATCCAACTAAACTCTACCTAAACGAGATCATGGTGATAAACAAAAAAAGAAAAAGGAAAACACTTTCTTGAGCCAATGAGCGACTCAAGCCCACCTACTTGTCCCAAATCTAATATTTCTCTGTATTTTAATGGAGTCCATTCAATGACTAGAAGCCACCTAAGCGGCATTGCTGTCCCAATGGAGCTATATATTGTCAAAAGGATTTCTCATATATTTCGTATATGTTTGTACAAAGACAAGTATGGTTATATAGCAGTACAAAGAGAATGATCTAGAAGCTAAATTAGGCCGTAAATAAATTACGACTACTATAATAGTTGACCCTTAAGAGAAGAGATTCTAAACAATCTAGCCTACAATTTCTCCAATTATTCACGCCAATACTCCTCCTCAAGTTGATATATATATATCTTTTATGCTCAACTTGTCAAGTGAGCTGTAGAAGATTTTGTTGGAAATAACCTTTGTAAGAATGTTTGCCAGTTGATCTTCACACCTAACAAATGGAAATCGAATTATCTTTTTTTCAAGATTTTGTTTGATAAAATTTCTATCCACTTCCACATGTTTAATACAATCATATTGGACTGGATTGTGGGAAATATCAATGGCTGCTTTGTTGTCACAAAACAGGTCCATTTCAGAACTAGGAGCAAAGCTAATCTCAGTTAGCAACCTTTTAAGCCAAAGAAGTTCATAGATGCCCTTGACCATTCCACTAAACTCAGCTACAACACTGGATAATGCCACCATCTTTTGCTTCTTGCTTCTCCATGTAACAAGATTTCCTCCTATGAAAGTAAAGTAGCCTGACGTGGATTTTCTATCAGTAATGTTTCCCGCCCAATCTGCATCTGTATAACCCTCAATGTATAGATAATTATTTTTGGAGAACATAAGCCCTTTTCCAGGAGAGGACGTTAGGTAGCAAAGAATCCAAATTATTGCATCCATATGATCTTCACTAGGACAATGCATAAATTGACTCACTACGCTTACAACATAGGCTATATCTGGACGAGTATGAGATAAATAGATTAGCTTACCCACTAAATTTTGACATCTCTCTTTATTTGTTTGCACATGATTTGAATACTCTCCAAGTTTATGATTATGAACAATTAGAGTATCAGTAGGTTTACAGTCTAGTAGTCCTACTTCAGACAACAAATCTAACACATATTTCCTTTGAGAAAGAAATATACCTTGTTTCGATCTAGTTATCTCAATTCCCAAAAAATATTTGAGTCCTTCGAGGTTCTTCATTTCAAATTTAGTTTCCAGTTGCCCTTGAAGTCTATAGATTTTTCCAATGTCATCTCCTGTAATAATCATGTCATATACATATATAATTAGAGTTGTTACCTTTCCTAGTGTTTCAAGAATAGAGTATGATCTGAATTACTTTGGGTAAAATCATACTTTCTCACAGCCAAGCTAAACCGATCAAACCATGCATGAGGTGATTGTTTTAGCCCATACAGTGCCTTTTGTAGCTTACACACAACTTCAATCTTTGAAGATGTTATGTATCCTGGTGGAATATCCATGTAAACTTCCTTCTCTAGATCACCATGAAAAAATGCATTCTTTACGTCAAACTGATGTAACTACCAATTCAAATTTGTTGTAAGAGATAACAAGACTCTATCTGTTTTCAACTTTGCCACACAGTCTCACCTTGTACCGTTCAATGGATCCATCTGCCTTGTATTTAATAGAGAAAACCCATTTTCACCCCACAATCTTCTTTCCTTTCGGTAATGGAGCAAGAGCCAATGTTTTACTCTTCTCTAAAGCTTCCATTTATGCTTTTATGGCTTGAGACCACTTTGGATATGATATGACTTCTTGTACCGTGTTGGGAACATTATGTGAGGACAGCCTATGCAAAAACTTCTTGAGCGGTTATGATAATCTCTAAGTGGACACATAATTGGCAATCAGGTATCTTGATCTTCTTTCCTCATAATCTAGAGAGTACCAATGTGGTGGCTTGCCACGATTGTGCCTGAAAGGTAAAGTATAACCAATAGAGTTATCTGAGTCATTAATAGGTGTGATGGGAAATCTTACCTCAAGAGTATTCTCAGGAGAATGGTACTAAAGAGTGAGGTTCTTCATTTTTCAGGTTTAGTTGACTTGGATGTAGCTTCCTGAATGATATCAAGATTATCTCTACTTTCTTCACTAACCATTACCACATTGTCGTCACTCGTCTGTACTAGGTTGTATTCAAACCCTTGCCAAGTCCACCAATTCAACTCTTCATCTTGTATCTCCCCCTGAAGATATGAAGTGGATACCGATGTAGGAAAGAAAGTTTTTGATTCTAAGAAAGTAACATCCATAGTGACATAGGTGCGCTTGGTGGCAGGATGGTAGCAATGATATCCCTTTTGGGGTGTAGCATATCCCAAAAAAATACAACGAATGACACATGGATCAAGCTTGGTTTGTTGATTTTTATGGAGATGGACGAAAGCGACACAACCAAAGATTCGTGGTGGAAGTAGCAAAATAGTAGGCAAGGAAACATGTTCAGAAAGAACCTGCAATAGGGTCTTAAACTACATCACTTTCAAAGGCATTCGATTTAAGAGATATACTGTCGTGGTAATAACATCATCTCAATATCTACTCAACACATATGCCCCAAGCCAGAGAGCACATGTTGTTTCTAGGATAAGTTGATTCTTCCTTTCGGAAACCCCATTTTGTTGGGGTGTTTGAGCATATGAAATTTCATGAAAAGGCCATGGGTCGCAAAGTAATCTTGAAATTTCTTATTAACATATTCACCACCATTGTCAGAGTGAAGAATCTGAATCTTAGCTGAAAATTGAGTTTGAATCATTGTATGAAAAGATTGAAACACACTAAACACATCATCCTTATGTTTCAATAGATATAGCCAAGTCATACGAGTATAATCATCAATAAATGTCACAAACTAGTGAATGCCAGAAGAAGTGGTAATTGTAGAGGGTTCTCAAACATCTGAATGAATTAAAGCAAAAGGAATATCACTTTTATTCAAACTAGTGGAATAAGAAACATGATGACTTTTAGCTAGAATGCATGTATCACATTTAAAGCCAGAGTTAGGTAATTTGGAAAATAAATCTGGAAACAAGTATTTCATATAGCTAAATGACAGATGCCCCAAGCGTTGATACCATAGCAAAACCTATCTCTCCTTAATGCTTGCGTGTTGCATATGATGAGCCTGACCAGAGCTAAAATCATCTATGTAATATAACCCCTATTTCTTAGTACCATGCCCAATGATCTCCTTAATGAGAATATCCTGAAGAAGACAAAAGGTAGGATACATTAGTGCAACACAATTTAGTTCCTCAGTAACTTGTCTTACATACATTAATTTATTTGAGAGGGATGGAACTAATAAAGTATTAGATAAAGAAAGAGATGGTGATAAGGCAACAGTTTCAGCCCCTGTAACTGGGTATGTAACCCCATTAGCATTTGCAATATCAGTTTGTCTTGGTTGGGTAACTTCAATAAAATCATCTGAATTAAATGTCATATGATCTGTGGCCCTGGAGTCAATTATCCACCCATTGTCACCATCTTAGATAGAACTAAGTAGAGTATAACCACAGTTACCTTGATCATTGAGATGCGTTTCATCACTTGAGGACTCTATTTGTGAGGTAAGAGGCAATTGAGGTGCTACAGTTACCATGACAATCTGACCAGACCCTTCATTAGACGCAACATCACAATTTTTCCCAGCCTTGTACTCATTCCACCAGTCTGGGTACCCATGTAACTTGAAACAAGTTTCACGGGTATGTTTCATGCTCCCACAATGAGTACAACCTCTTCCTTCTGATTTAACCTTGGCTCTAGTGTTAGTATTAAGTTTCCCACCACCCGTAGAGCCATTTTTTGATAACTGAAGAGAAAATGGTTATTGTTGTCCTATCTCGACTCCTTTTGATGCCATAACAACTCCAGTCGTGTCTGTACCTGTGAGAATCACCGCCTGCTGAATTTCCTCCCGTCGAACATGAGCATAAGCCAATTCTATGGTAGGGAAAAGATGTATTTGTAGCACATCACTTCGAATCTTGTTAAGCCAATCGTCCAATCCATCAAGAAAAATATAAACTCTATCTTCTTGTAGGATTGTATTATATTTTTGTATATCAATGACACAATTCATCGGATTAAGACGCCAAAAATCAATTTCTCTCAACAAGCCTTGAAGATCATTGTAATATTTTTCAATAGATCATTCGGCTTGTCTCATTTTAGTCACCCATCTTTTTAGATCATATACTTGTGAAGTATTAGTTCCATCAAAATATGTAGTAGCAATAGAATCCCATACCAGTTTGTAGTTGGGAAGTGAATGAAATTACTCATCAAGGACGAATCCATAGAATTGATCAGCCACCTTTTGACAATTGCATTTCAGTTCGTCATCGTCGAAAATTCGAATATGTAGGTTCAGGTTGCAAACATTCACCATTGATATATCCCAATTTTTCTTTGGCCGAGATATACATATCAACAACTTAGGACCAAAAGGGCATAGTTGATGCCATCCAACTTAATGTCGATTTGTGCAGCAGAAATATCATAGGTCGGTAGGTGCGTTTGTGTTTGATTTTTGGTCAAGACTTTAGTCATTCTTGTCGTCCAATCTTCTAGGATAGAGTCTTTGGAATTTCCGCTAGTTTGTACCACATCAGTTGGGTTCCCCATGACTGCAGATCAGTGTTTAAGGCTGGGTTTGGTTCTAGAGCAAGTCTTAGGATTTTGCTCTAATACCATGTCAAAAGGATTTCTCATATATTTTATATATTAGGATTTCTCATATATTTTATATATTTCTGTACAAAGACAAGTATGGTTATATAACAGTACAAAGAGAATGATCTAGAAGCTAAATTAGGCTATACATAAATTATGGATACTATAATGGTTGACCGTTAAGAGAAGGGATTCTAAACAATCTAGCCTATAATTTCTCCAATCACTAACAGCTCACGCCAATATATATTACTCGATACAAACGAAATATTATCAAAGGCTTTTCACTGTTAGGTGATGAGTGCTCAAAAAACACTAAAATAACCATGATTTTATGCACATTAATTAATTAAAAATATATATATTTATATGTTTTATCATATATTTATATAAATTTGTCTTTTTCGGAATCACGGGTATTTTTATTGTTTTTCAGGTATTTTGGCTTAAAAATGCAACTTAAAGACTCAAAAAAGAATACTGGAAGCAATACATCACAAATATATTAATAAATAAATGCGGAAAGGTCGACAAATATGGAAAAATTGGACAAAATGGGTCAAAAAGGTCAAAAATGTCAAAAAGGAGAAAAACGCGCCGCCGCGCCGCCCAGCCGCCGCGCCCCAGCACCCAGCTCCGCCCAAACTGCGCGCGGGTACTGTTCATGCGCGCAGCACTGCACGCGGGTTACTGTTCATGCGCGCAGCACTGCACGCGGGTTACTGTTCACGCGCGCAGCACTGCGCGCGGGTTACTGTTCACGCGCGCAGCACTGCGCGCGGGTTACTGTTCATGCGCACAGCACTGCGCGCGGGTTACTGTTCACGCGCGCAGCACTGCGCGCGGGTTACTGTTCACGCGCGCGCCGACACTCATTTTTCACGTGCAGCAGCCCCATGACGTCATGCTGACGTCATCAATGACGTCAGCATTTCCATTACGCGTTTTTACATTTTTTTTACATTTTTTTACTCATTTTTTCTCTCCATCCTCACCTATAAATACCCCCCTTCCCTTCACTTCAAAAACACACCTAAAAACACCTCCAAATACATTTTTTTCTCTCTTTTCTTAGATTTTTAGGATTCTTTAGTTTTTCTTATGTTTTCTTAGTTTTTAGCTTTTCTTAGTTAATTTCTCTTAGATTTAGAGTTCTTCCCTTTTTGGGAAGAACTAGTTATATTTTTGTAATATTTTAGCTCTTTGATTCAATAAATGGGAGTGCAAATTCCGCTCGGAGTTTTTCCAGCAACGGGAATAGCGTCGAAGTTCTGTAAGGATTTTATTTTCTTTACAGTTATTTTTATGCTTTATTCTTACATGTTATATTTAATTTGTCTGTGGTTAAATTTAACTGTGCTGGCTGTTTAGTAAACATGATGTAATAATGATGTTGTTATGCTTGCGAAATATTAAATAGGTAAAAATCTCTAAAATGAATTGATTTTGTTTTTATTCATGATTTTATATTAAGAATGTTAGAGAGAAATATATTATTTTTCATTACAAACTTAAACCTGAAAATTAGATTTTAAGGTTTAGTTATCCGGTCTGATTTAGAGTAGTGCTCTTTTATTTGATGGTACAATCGCCCGGTAGTTAGAGTGAAGCTCTATTTCAAAAGTTTTTATAAGAATTATTATCTGAAAATGTATTGACGACATGTTTTCAGTAGTGGTTTTAAAACTTGAAAGTTAGTACTCGGATAACTAAATTCTTAGGTTTAATTTGGACACCTTGAATAAAGTTTAAACTGTCTAACCCCACCAAAGGTGGCATTTAAATGGTTCATTTTCGATCTCTTAGAAAAAGGAATTAATTTAATTAGGCAAATTAGTTATCAACCCCACCCATAGGTGTTAATTGATTTGTTTAGTTAACAAAGAATATCTAACCCCACCAAAGGTGGTATTCATACAAAAAAGGGAGAATCAATAAATATCAATTCATATCTTTAATAACCTAGATAATATGAGCAAACATAATTAACTTAGTTATTATATCCATAAATACTCCGCCATTATAAATGATAAAATTTGCATGAATGTTTATTGAATCTATGTTTATTTTTATGTAAGTAGATTAAAAACACAAAAACCCCAAAATATCGTGACAGGATGTTTAGGATTTAATTTCGTTTTTAGAAGTTTGAATAATAAATTAAAAACCACACACATTCCTTCCTTAGATCGACCTTGGGAGTATACTTATCATTTTCTACGAAATGATTCGTGCACTTGCGAGAGTTTTATAAATATTAAAACCAAAGTATTTGCGAAGATCGGCGATGCCGGTTTTCGTTCATCAAGTTTTTGGCGCCGTTGCCGGGGAAGGAATAACGGTTTTTAAATTATTTATCAAAATTTTAAAAAACATTTTTGTGCTGTAAATAATTGTGATTTTTTTTGTTTTAATAGAAAAAATAATAATCAAATTTCAAATTTCATAAGAAAAAAAAAATTAAAAAAAAAATTAAAAAATTAAAAAAATTAAAAAATTAAAAATTAATTTTTTTTTAAATTGTAAAATAATTTAGAAATTTGAAATTTGAAGTAAAAAATTTTACCGTTCATGAATAGTAAAAAAAAAAAAAATTTAAAATTCAAAAATTTTAAGTTAGTAAGAAATAAGATAGCGTGAATAGTAAAATAAAATTACCGTTCATGAATAGAAAAAAAAAAAATTAAAATTAAAATTTCAAAAATTTTAAAGAAATAATATAGCGTGAATAGTAAAATTACCGCTAAAAAAAAATTAAAAAAATTAAAAAAAAAAATTAATTTTAATTTTAATTTTCCTTTACCTTTTTCAATTTTCCTTTATTTTTATTTTAGTTTTTTTTTATTTTTTTTTATTTTACTTTATTTTATTTCAATTTCAATTTAATTTTTTTTTTATTTTTATAATTTTTTTTTTCTATTATTTTTATTTTTATTTTTTTTCTCTCTTAATTTTTATTTAACTTAATTAACTTAGATTTTTACTAAATTAATTAACCTTGATTTTTAATTAACCTAACTTAATTAACTTAGATTTTTACTAACTTAATTAACCTAGATTTTTAATTAACCTAACTTAATTAACTTAGATTTTTTTTAACTTAACTTAATTAACTTAGATTTTTACTTCACTTAACTTAATTAACTTAGATTTTCTAACTTAATTAACTTAGATTTTTACTTAACTGAACTTAATTAAATTTAATAGCATGAAAAGTAAAGATCTAAGGGAGTTCTGTCTAGGAGACTAGTTCCTGGATGCCTTTGTGCCACTAGTCTTTCCTGGGAACGTTGTTCTGTCTAGGAGGATGGTTTTTAAGGAGCCTTTGCCCCACCATTCTTTCCTGGGAACACTCTTGGTTAATACTGATTATGTTATTTTAACTTAAAAAAAAAAAAAAAAAAAAAATTCTGAAACTATCTCCAAAATTTTAAAGTCTTAATTACAATCTCAAGAGTTAGTTTCTTTATTTGATCTAGGTACAATTATGTTTTGATGCCTTAAATTATTTGATTTGCACCTAGATGTGGGTTATCTAAAACCCTCAAGCATGCCCCTAGTTTTTGGTACAGAAAAATTTCAAAATCAATAGGGCATGTTTGAAACAATATAGGTAGACAACCTTGTCTTACTTGTAGGTTTGATTGACTCAATGATGAGGGGACATTGAGTTTACTTAAAAGGCAATCCCCAAGTTACATCTTGCTAAGACGTTAAACTAAGCGCTGGATGGGAGGCAACCCATCATTTTAGGTAATTTTCTGTTATTTATTTTATTTACTTAATTTTATTGTTTATTTTAGTTTAATAATTTTTAAATTGTTAAAACTAAAAATGTTTGTTGAGATGTTAGAAGTTCACAGCGATCTGTCTGTATACACTTTAATGATGAATATAATGAATGCACCTGCATTTCTCCATTACTACTTACACATTCTCAAGAAATAGGTAATCTTTCTTCTCTTTTCTCTTTATCTTTAATTTACAGTTGTTACATTGAGGACAATGTAAGTTCTAGGTTGGGGGTGGTGAAAAATTACCATGCTTAATTAGAAAAAAAAAAAAAAGATTTAACAATTTAAAAATTAAAAAAAAAAATTAAAAAAAAATAATAATAATAATAGAAAAAAAAAATTTATCATTTCTTTAAATCAAATTTAAGTAAATAGTTAAGTCTTTTGTACTGTTAGATTAATTTTTGAAAACATATCATGAAATATTTTGTAATTATTTTTGATAATTAGTTAGTTTTTGTCATAACTAGTATTTCTTGATAGAATGTGGAAATTATATTAAACCCAAAATCGGCGTTTATGAATTTTTTTTTAGTGGAGACTACCCTTGTGAGATATAATTTGAGCCTAATTTCTTTTATTCAGAGTGAAATATATATATTTTTTCTACTCCAAACACATTTCTTATTTATTCAAAAAGTTTAGATGATCTCTATAGGTATTAGCATTGAATGTATGAATTTTTTCTCATCTTAATAGAGTATCATATATTTTTTTTATTATTATTTTTGCTTAGATTAAATGATTTGAGTAGAAATTGATAGTATATGCTTATATCTAATTCATGCATGACTGCTACAAAAACAAAAAGACATATCTGGGGTTACCTAAACCAAGATCAAACAGAAAAGCCACAAAATTAACCACTCACCAAAATCCAAAAAAGTGTACAATCTGTACATGGGTTGACTCTCTAAAAAAATACATATATTGAAAAATATCTACAGAAAAAAATAGAGAGATAAAAAAATATGGTATCATCTACATACTATGATCCACATTGCCTACAAAGTTGTGAGTAAAGGCTAAATTACAAAAGAAAGATATAGGAAGTAATTCCCTAAAAAGTCATTGCAATTTCTTCATTTGTTAAAAGCATATATCTTGAAATTCTCTCTTAATGAGTTTGATTTATGCATGAAAATAATTTTTGTATATGATATCTTTATAATTTATACATTCGATTCCTTTCATGAGATCAATGTTAAAATAACACTTTGAGCCTTTATTCTTTATACATATGCGAACTTATTAGTTCATTTCTATACATCAACTCTTTCGCATATAAATTAGTATGAGTGTTTGAACCCATAGGATTCAGTGTTTTGAGAGTATTGACTTGTGAGGAATAGAGTCGAAGCGAATTCTGATTCATGACACTGAAATTGGGTAAAATTAAATTGACACATTTTTGAAATGAAATATGAAAATGATTTTCGACTAATTATTATAATAAATCATGATTGTTTAAAGAGATTGAAATAACTTATGCTTGAGATTTTAATTATGATCTTAAAAGAGATTAAAAAGTATGAGACATTTTTGTGATATTCTGTTTCATTTTATCCTTAAATTAATTTTTGATTTTGTTGTAATTTTAGTTTTTATTTGATTGTTTTTATTGTTTCTTTTGATTTTTACATTTAGTTCAATGTTTGTGGGTATCATTACTGAAAACCCTCACGAGACTCAAACTCGTCCACTAGGGCAACCTAGGGGTTTAACGGCTTGTTGCATAGGCTAAATGCAACCGTTTCAATCCACGAAAGTGATTTAGGATAGTTTAATTTTTAGTTTTTATCGCTTCTCTTGCTAAGGGACTAGCAAGAAGCTGGTTGGGGGTTGTGATGAGTGCTCAAAAAACACTAAAATAACCATGATTTTATGCACATTAATTAATTAAAAATATATATATTTATATGTTTTATCATATATTTATATAAATTTGTCTTTTTCGGAATCACGGGTATTTTTATTGTTTTTCAGGTATTTTGGCTTAAAAATGCAACTTAAAGACTCAAAAAAGAATACTGGAAGCAATACATCACAAATATATTAATAAATAAATGCGGAAAGGTCGACAAATATGGAAAAATTGGACAAAATGGGTCAAAAAGGTCAAAAAGGAGAAAAACGCGCCGCCGCGCCGCCCAGCCGCCGCGCCCCAGCACCCAGCTCCGCCCAAACTGCGCGCGGGTACTGTTCATGCGCGCAGCACTGCGCGCGCGGGTTACTGTTCATGCGCGCAGCACTGCGCGCGGGGTTACTGTTCATGCGCGCAGCACTGCACGCGGGTTACTGTTCACGCGCGCAGCACTGCGCGCGGGTTACTGTTCACGCGCGCGCCGACACTCATTTTTCACATGCAGCAGCCCCATGACGTCATGCTGACGTCATCAATGACGTCAGCATTTCCATTACGCGTTTTTACATTTTTTTTACATTTTTTTACTCATTTTTTCTCTCCATCCTCACCTATAAATACCCCCCTTCCCTTCACTTCAAAAACACACCTAAAAACACCTCCAAATACATTCTTTTCTCTCTTTTCTTAGATTTTTAGGATTCTTTAGTTTTTCTTATGTTTTCTTAGTTTTTAGCTTTTCTTAGTTAATTTCTCTTAGATTTAGAGTTCTTCCCTTTTTGGGAAGAACTAGTTATGTTTTTGTAATATTTTAGCTCTTTGATTCAATAAATGGGAGTGCAAATTCCGCTCGGAGTTTTTCCAGCAACGGGAATAGCGTCGAAGTTCTGTAAGGATTTTATTTTCTTTACAGTTATTTTTATGCTTTATTCTTACATGTTATATTTAATTTGTCTGTGGTTAAATTTAACTGTGCTGGCTGTTTAGTAAACATGATGTAATAATGATGTTGTTATGCTTGCGAAATATTAAATAGGTAAAAATCTCTAAAATGAATTGATTTTGTTTTTATTCATGATTTTATATTAAGAATGTTAGAGAGAAATATATTATTTTTCATTACAAACTTAAACCTGAAAATTAGATTTTAAGGTTTAGTTATCCGGTCTGATTTAGAGTAGTGCTCTTTTATTTGATGGTACAATCGCCCGGTAGTTAGAGTGAAGCTCTATTTCAAAAGTTTTTATAAGAATTATTATCTGAAAATGTATTGACGACATGTTTTCAGTAGTGGTTTTAAAACTTGAAAGTTAGTACTCGGATAACTAAATTCTTAGGTTTAATTTGGACACCTTGAATAAAGTTTAAACTGTCTAACCCCACCAAAGGTGGCATTTAAATGGTTCATTTTCGATCTCTTAGAAAAAGGAATTAATTTAATTAGGCAAATTAGTTATCAACCCCACCCATAGGTGTTAATTGATTTGTTTAGTTAACAAAGAATATCTAACCCCACCAAAGGTGGTATTCATACAAAAAAGGGAGAATCAATAAATATCAATTCATATCTTTAATAACCTAGATAATATGAGCAAACATAATTAACTTAGTTATTATATCCATAAATACTCCGCCATTATAAATGATAAAATTTGCATGAATGTTTATTGAATCTATGTTTATTTTTATGTAAGTAGATTAAAAACACAAAAACCCCAAAATATCGTGACAGGATGTTTAGGATTTAATTTCGTTTTTAGAAGTTTGAATAATAAATTAAAAACCACACACATTCCTTCCTTAGATCGACCTTGGGAGTATACTTATCATTTTCTACGAAATGATTCGTGCACTTGCGAGAGTTTTATAAATATTAAAACCAAAGTATTTGCGAAGATCGGCGATGCCGGTTTTCGTTCATCAAGTTTTTGGCGCCGTTGCCGGGGAAGGAATAACGGTTTTTAAATTATTTATCAAAATTTTAAAAAACATTTTTGTGCTGTAAATAATTGTGATTTTTTTTGTTTTAATAGAAAAAATAATAATCAAATTTCAAATTTCATAAGAAAAAAAAAATTAAAAAAAAAATTAAAAAATTAAAAAAATTAAAAAATTAAAAATTAATTTTTTTTTAAATTGTAAAATAATTTAGAAATTTGAAATTTGAAGTAAAAAATTTTACCGTTCATGAATAGTAAAAAAAAAAAAAATTTAAAATTCAAAAATTTTAAGTTAGTAAGAAATAAGATAGCGTGAATAGTAAAATAAAATTACCGTTCATGAATAGAAAAAAAAAAAATTAAAATTAAAATTTCAAAAATTTTAAAGAAATAATATAGCGTGAATAGTAAAATTACCGCTAAAAAAAAATTAAAAAAATTAAAAAAAAAATTAATTTTAATTTTAATTTTCCTTTACCTTTTTCAATTTTCCTTTATTTTTATTTTAGTTTTTTTTTATTTTTTTTTATTTTACTTTATTTTATTTCAATTTCAATTTAATTTTTTTTTTATTTTTATAATTTTTTTTTTCTATTATTTTTATTTTTATTTTTTTTCTCTCTTAATTTTTATTTAACTTAATTAACTTAGATTTTTACTAAATTAATTAACCTTGATTTTTAATTAACCTAACTTAATTAACTTAGATTTTTACTAACTTAATTAACCTAGATTTTTAATTAACCTAACTTAATTAACTTAGATTTTTTTTAACTTAACTTAATTAACTTAGATTTTTACTTCACTTAACTTAATTAACTTAGATTTTCTAACTTAATTAACTTAGATTTTTACTTAACTGAACTTAATTAAATTTAATAGCATGAAAAGTAAAGATCTAAGGGAGTTCTGTCTAGGAGACTAGTTCCTGGATGCCTTTGTGCCACTAGTCTTTCCTGGGAACGTTGTTCTGTCTAGGAGGATGGTTTTTAAGGAGCCTTTGCCCCACCATTCTTTCCTGGGAACACTCTTGGTTAATACTGATTATGTTATTTTAACTTAAAAAAAAAAAAAAAAAAAAAATTCTGAAACTATCTCCAAAATTTTAAAGTCTTAATTACAATCTCAAGAGTTAGTTTCTTTATTTGATCTAGGTACAATTATGTTTTGATGCCTTAAATTATTTGATTTGCACCTAGATGTGGGTTATCTAAAACCCTCAAGCATGCCCCTAGTTTTTGGTACAGAAAAATTTCAAAATCAATAGGGCATGTTTGAAACAATATAGGTAGACAACCTTGTCTTACTTGTAGGTTTGATTGACTCAATGATGAGGGGACATTGAGTTTACTTAAAAGGCAATCCCCAAGTTACATCTTGCTAAGACGTTAAACTAAGCGCTGGATGGGAGGCAACCCATCATTTTAGGTAATTTTCTGTTATTTATTTTATTTACTTAATTTTATTGTTTATTTTAGTTTAATAATTTTTAAATTGTTAAAACTAAAAATGTTTGTTGAGATGTTAGAAGTTCACAGCGATCTGTCTGTATACACTTTAATGATGAATATAATGAATGCACCTGCATTTCTCCATTACTACTTACACATTCTCAAGAAATAGGTAATCTTTCTTCTCTTTTCTCTTTATCTTTAATTTACAGTTGTTACATTGAGGACAATGTAAGTTCTAGGTTGGGGGTGGTGAAAAATTACCATGCTTAATTAGAAAAAAAAAAAAAAGATTTAACAATTTAAAAATTAAAAAAAAAAATTAAAAAAAAATAATAATAATAATAGAAAAAAAAAATTTATCATTTCTTTAAATCAAATTTAAGTAAATAGTTAAGTCTTTTGTACTGTTAGATTAATTTTTGAAAACATATCATGAAATATTTTGTAATTATTTTTGATAATTAGTTAGTTTTTGTCATAACTAGTATTTCTTGATAGAATGTGGAAATTATATTAAACCCAAAATCGGCGTTTATGAATTTTTTTTTAGTGGAGACTACCCTTGTGAGATATAATTTGAGCCTAATTTCTTTTATTCAGAGTGAAATATATATATTTTTTCTACTCCAAACACATTTCTTATTTATTCAAAAAGTTTAGATGATCTCTATAGGTATTAGCATTGAATGTATGAATTTTTTCTCATCTTAATAGAGTATCATATATTTTTTTTATTATTATTTTTGCTTAGATTAAATGATTTGAGTAGAAATTGATAGTATATGCTTATATCTAATTCATGCATGACTGCTACAAAAACAAAAAGACATATCTGGGGTTACCTAAACCAAGATCAAACAGAAAAGCCACAAAATTAACCACTCACCAAAATCCAAAAAAGTGTACAATCTGTACATGGGTTGACTCTCTAAAAAAATACATATATTGAAAAATATCTACAGAAAAAAATAGAGAGATAAAAAAATATGGTATCATCTACATACTATGATCCACATTGCCTACAAAGTTGTGAGTAAAGGCTAAATTACAAAAGAAAGATATAGGAAGTAATTCCCTAAAAAGTCATTGCAATTTCTTCATTTGTTAAAAGCATATATCTTGAAATTCTCTCTTAATGAGTTTGATTTATGCATGAAAATAATTTTTGTATATGATATCTTTATAATTTATACATTCGATTCCTTTCATGAGATCAATGTTAAAATAACACTTTGAGCCTTTATTCTTTATACATATGCGAACTTATTAGTTCATTTCTATACATCAACTCTTTCGCATATAAATTAGTATGAGTGTTTGAACCCATAGGATTCAGTGTTTTGAGAGTATTGACTTGTGAGGAATAGAGTCGAAGCGAATTCTGATTCATGACACTGAAATTGGGTAAAATTAAATTGACACATTTTTGAAATGAAATATGAAAATGATTTTCGACTAATTATTATAATAAATCATGATTGTTTAAAGAGATTGAAATAACTTATGCTTGAGATTTTAATTATGATCTTAAAAGAGATTAAAAAGTATGAGACATTTTTGTGATATTCTGTTTCATTTTATCCTTAAATTAATTTTTGATTTTGTTGTAATTTTAGTTTTTATTTGATTGTTTTTATTGTTTCTTTTGATTTTTACATTTAGTTCAATGTTTGTGGGTATCATTACTGAAAACCCTCACGAGACTCAAACTCGTCCACTAGGGCAACCTAGGGGTTTAACGGCTTGTTGCATAGGCTAAATGCAACCGTTTCAATCCACGAAAGTGATTTAGGATAGTTTAATTTTTAGTTTTTATCGCTTCTCTTGCTAAGGGACTAGCAAGAAGCTGGTTGGGGGTTGTGATGAGTGCTCAAAAAACACTAAAATAACCATGATTTTATGCACATTAATTAATTAAAAATATATATATTTATATGTTTTATCATATATTTATATAAATTTGTCTTTTTCGGAATCACGGGTATTTTTATTGTTTTTCAGGTATTTTGGCTTAAAAATGCAACTTAAAGACTCAAAAAAGAATACTGGAAGCAATACATCACAAATATATTAATAAATAAATGCGGAAAGGTCGACAAATATGGAAAAATTGGACAAAATGGGTCAAAAAGGTCAAAAAGGAGAAAAACGCGCCGCCGCGCCGCCCAGCCGCCGCGCCCCAGCACCCAGCTCCGCCCAAACTGCGCGCGGGTACTGTTCATGCGCGCAGCACTGCGCGCGCGGGTTACTGTTCATGCGCGCAGCACTGCGCGCGGGGTTACTGTTCATGCGCGCAGCACTGCACGCGGGTTACTGTTCACGCGCGCAGCACTGCGCGCGGGTTACTGTTCACGCGCGCGCCGACACTCATTTTTCACATGCAGCAGCCCCATGACGTCATGCTGACGTCATCAATGACGTCAGCATTTCCATTACGCGTTTTTACATTTTTTTTACATTTTTTTACTCATTTTTTCTCTCCATCCTCACCTATAAATACCCCCCTTCCCTTCACTTCAAAAACACACCTAAAAACACCTCCAAATACATTCTTTTCTCTCTTTTCTTAGATTTTTAGGATTCTTTAGTTTTTCTTATGTTTTCTTAGTTTTTAGCTTTTCTTAGTTAATTTCTCTTAGATTTAGAGTTCTTCCCTTTTTGGGAAGAACTAGTTATGTTTTTGTAATATTTTAGCTCTTTGATTCAATAAATGGGAGTGCAAATTCCGCTCGGAGTTTTTCCAGCAACGGGAATAGCGTCGAAGTTCTGTAAGGATTTTATTTTCTTTACAGTTATTTTTATGCTTTATTCTTACATGTTATATTTAATTTGTCTGTGGTTAAATTTAACTGTGCTGGCTGTTTAGTAAACATGATGTAATAATGATGTTGTTATGCTTGCGAAATATTAAATAGGTAAAAATCTCTAAAATGAATTGATTTTGTTTTTATTCATGATTTTATATTAAGAATGTTAGAGAGAAATATATTATTTTTCATTACAAACTTAAACCTGAAAATTAGATTTTAAGGTTTAGTTATCCGGTCTGATTTAGAGTAGTGCTCTTTTATTTGATGGTACAATCGCCCGGTAGTTAGAGTGAAGCTCTATTTCAAAAGTTTTTATAAGAATTATTATCTGAAAATGTATTGACGACATGTTTTCAGTAGTGGTTTTAAAACTTGAAAGTTAGTACTCGGATAACTAAATTCTTAGGTTTAATTTGGACACCTTGAATAAAGTTTAAACTGTCTAACCCCACCAAAGGTGGCATTTAAATGGTTCATTTTCAATCTCTTAGAAAAAGGAATTAATTTAATTAGGCAAATTAGTTATCAACCCCACCCATAGGTGTTAATTGATTTGTTTAGTTAACAAAGAATATCTAACCCCACCAAAGGTGGTATTCATACAAAAAAGGGAGAATCAATAAATATCAATTCATATCTTTAATAACCTAGATAATATGAGCAAGCATAATTAACTTAGTTATTATATCCATAAATACTCCGCCATTATAAATGATAAAATTTGCATGAATGTTTATTGAATCTATGTTTATTTTTATGTAAGTAGATTAAAAACACAAAAACCCCAAAATATCGTGACAGGATGTTTAGGATTTAATTTCGTTTTTAGAAGTTTGAATAATAAATTAAAAACCACACACATTCCTTCCTTAGATCGACCTTGGGAGTATACTTATCATTTTCTACGAAATGATTCGTGCACTTGCGAGAGTTTTATAAATATTAAAACCAAAGTATTTGCGAAGATCGGCGATGCCGGTTTTCGTTCATCATTAGGACTAAATCAAGCATTAATTATAGAAAGAATGATTGCTCATTATGAATTTGAATTCTCAATCTTATCCATTTGAGGTTGTGTTAAACTTCCAAATCTGTTCTCAGTGGATAACCAAATCTCATTATCAACCCTTTGGACATTTTTGATCATCTTCACTACATCAAACATTTCCGGATCCAAATATGGTATCCTAACCACATATGATATGTCAATCTGTAACACCTCTACCAATTCCTCATTTATGTATGGATGCCTTAGTAACTACATGTCAAATACTTCAAATATCCAATCCTATCGGACAACTGAATGAATCCACCTCACCAAATGTAGGATCTATGTGGATTTCTTGGGATTGATGATATACCATCCTAAATGTAACACGTGAGATTAAGATTTAAGTGGAGTTAGAGGTGTCCAAAAACCGAACAAAATTGAATTAAACCGAAAAATCAGATCGGGCAGAACAATTTTATAAATCACATGTTCCAATTCGGTTTGTATTAATTGAAACATTTTTCAAACGGTTAGGTCCAGTTATACTAATTTTTAAACCGGTCGAACCAGATCAGATCGTTATTAATAATATATTAAAAAATTATTTTAAAAAATATATTATATTCTATCATCCTATATTTTATCTTATCATATTCCTTCTTCACATTTGATTCTACAAAACCCTAATATATTTGATCGGTTTTAATTCTAATTTATTGAAGTTGGTTCATGATTGTTGGATTTCATGGTTATGGGAGCAATGGTGACCGCTGCCAATGCTATGTTGTCTTTGTACTATGTTTTGAGTCTGAGGAAATCGGCTGAGGAAATTGGAGACAAAGTTCGTAGTGGAAACTTGAGTAGATCGACGAGAAGAAGGCTGTCTCGACAACCCGTTCAAACACCTTCCACATGACTTGAATCTATCACAATGTTGTTTAAGATGCTAAGATTTACTTATTCTAAGATTCTTAGTAAATAGTCGATTGGTGATTTGGTCTTTGGGATTAATTATCTCATATGCAGATAGGTACATCCGTGGTTTTGCAAATTATTTTCAACTTGGATTGTTTAATTTTTTATTGATTATTTGTTTCAGATTGTTTCTGTTTTCACTTAAATGAAAGAATTTGATGTGTTATTGGAGTTGATTTTGGACTGAGGGTGTAATTTGATTTTATATTTACAGGGTAATTTACAAGTTACGAGTGTGTATGCTGATAGTGATAGTAATTGTGTTTAGTTAAAGAGACCCAAAATTATAGCAAAGTTGCATTATTACTTGAGATTGTTGAGCCTTTGTATGCTATTCTCAAAGAAGCCTTTTGCGGTATTTATGGATTTCGTTGGCTACCGTATGAGAGATGTTCTTCTTCATAAGAATAAGTCACTCTCTAATTTTAATATATTTTTGTTTATTAATTTAAAATTCTTTATCATTGCAGTCTCAATCTAGTATCTGGATTTTTCATTCATTTGGTTTATTACTACTTTGGTTTCACATTCAATATTTTTAATGTCTGATGTGAGTTTCTGGTGTCATTATCCTTAACTATTTATGTAAAGTTGAGATTTTAAATCCTCTAATTGGCATAATTGTAATAAAAAAAATGACTTTGGAGGTGGAAAGTCGATTCTATAGAACTGTGTGGTGATTCAACATGATGAATTACGTTCAACATTTTAAGTGTAGATAAGAGAAAATAGATATGATAGTTATGAATAGATAGATGGTTTTAGTAACATATAAAATACGTAATATGGAGTGAAAAGGTTGAGAGTATTGCAATTTTGTTCTAATGGTAACCTGACATGAATTGTGTGAGTTACATAATATCTCTGCATTTATTAGTTTAAGAGTTTTCACTATTTTGTAGTATTTGATATCCTTTTCTATTTTATGATATTTGTGATAAAGCAATAGGATTAAATTACTTTTAGTAACTAATAGTGAATATTTTCTAATTGATGCAATAATGCTTGCAGCTTTTGAAACATGCTTTCACAATTATATGCGATAAAAATTCAAAATGTTTACTTTTGTTGATTGGTGGAACTCATAGCATGAAAGATACACGAACTATATCTTCTTTTGTATGACTTAGGAATGTGAGTGGTAACCAAAGGCACAATGACATCTTTATTTTACATACAGCGTGGTGTCTGCAACATTAATAATTTATGTTGAAAACTGTTTTCAACATTAATAATCGGATTGTTAAAAACTGTTAACTAAATTAGACCAAATTGGATTGAGCCATTTAGTTACAACATTTTTATTAGTCAAATGATTCGGTCTAATTTGATTAAAGCAATATAAATTATCCAATTTAATTAAATTTGTTTTACTAAAAATCGAACTGAATCGGACCACGAACACCCCTAAGTAGAGTAACGCTATTCATTATAATTGAGAATGAACTATCTCGATTCATTCATCAAATTTGATTGAAATGAGTTTTAATAAATTAAATAAAATTAAAAATTAGAACCTATTTAAAATAAGAGATAAATTACTTGATTACAAGTAGATTAAGTTTATATCTTGATATAAAATATTTTCTATTTAAGTATCTCATGGCATTTTAAAATATGTGATATCATCTACTTTGGTTTGCTTCTCTATTGTTGATGTAATTTAATTACGCCACTTTGTTGTCTCTCATGATTATGATATGTAGTAACACTAGATCCTTCTTTTAAAGTCTAATGAATTGATTTGATTTGAGATTTTATATCTAATCATCAAATTAATTTAGTTGAATTTAATCTATTATCATTATGTCTTGCTTAATATATAATAATACCACCATTTTTTTACATTTTTGTTTGTCAAAATTCATTGATATTACTAGTATGAAGTTGAGTAACATAATTTTGATTTTTGGCAACTACTTTTATTGGGATTCTATTAAAGCATTTAGCTATTATGAAAATACTAATAATACATAAATTTATATACATTTTTGAATTCATACTAACACATGTAAAATTATTTTAAAAAATTGAAAAAAAAATATTTTTTTCAATAATTTTATTACATAATACAACATAAATAGCTTCGGTACAAAAATGTAAATAAATTTATATATATTTAATATTTCTCTGACTATTAAAACACTCAAAATCATCTAAATTTTGTATACCTTGTCATGTTAGTTGCCCCGGAAAATAACTACCCAAGAAATTGGTTATCAGGGAAGACAAATGTATTTAATGCTAATACAATTCTTTATTAACGCATAATAATAGTACACGTTGCTCTTATAAGTTTCTTCTATTTAAGGACACAGGTGAAGTTTATGTAATAAATGAGACAAATATTATGATTATTAGAGCATATAGAATAATACATGTGATTTAGATCGGATAAAATTAATCAATATTTAATATAAAATAATGTATTAGATTAATATTTTAATAATAAAAATATATAAATTATATATAAAGATGTTAATGTTATAATTACAAGTTTTAAAAATAATATTTAGGGGCTTATGTATCACCTGAAATGATTATGTATACGATGAAAATATTCTCTTTTGATTATTCACTGTAAGAGTTAATGGTTGGTTGGATTCTTTCAGTTTATTTTATCTGTATCTAGAAAGAAGATGAACTATCCAAAGAAATACTTCATCGGAAGGTGAATTACAATTCCAATGATACAGAATGTTAAAATGTTTTTATAATTAATTAGGACTCTACATTCAACTAATCAGAGTGGCGCAGCGGAAGCGTGGTGGGCCCATAACCCACAGGTCCCAGGATCGAAACCTGGCTCTGATACTCGAGTGGCTTCCCTGTATTTTTTATTTTTCCCGCCCCTTCATTCGTCCTGTTTTCTCATAAGTCTCTTATCTTCTGGTTTCTAAGAACCAACATCCTTACTACCGTTTTTCTATTTCATATTTGGTTATTTTAATTCGTTAGCACAATCTTAAGCAATGTGTTTGGCAGCAAAATCATGAATCATTCAATACTCATATAATAAACCATGAGCAGTTGGTACACTCAATGAGAAAGTACCAAAAATATTCTCCACTATTATGTCAAATCCAAGTTGAGCTGAGCACTATAAATTCGCTCAATCCTTACAAATATACAATCTAACAAGTAGCTTGGAATAGTTAGTTGCTATTATCATTACCTTCATATTTTGAAGAATTTTCATATCAAGATCAAAACTACGTAGTTGCATCAAGTAGAAAGAACAACTGAGAGTTCTAAAATACCAGTCCATTCTTCACCGGGCTTCAAGTTAATTGGTTTCTCAATTGTTGCTGCATCAACACAAAGCATCTGTCTGTACTCTTCATTTCCAAAATCTACCATGGTTTTTGATTTCTTC
The DNA here is from genome assembly GCA_037013495.1 of Hippophae tibetana. Lineage (NCBI taxonomy): Eukaryota > Viridiplantae > Streptophyta > Magnoliopsida > Rosales > Elaeagnaceae > Hippophae > Hippophae tibetana. Next base: position 12,386,803 of record CM072812.1, read on the forward strand.
TCCCATGGATTCCATACCACTATATGAAGTTAAATCATAGAATCCAAAGAATACATGTTATGTCCTCTAACATATGATCACTAAAAATATGATTAATAACAATTTTGATTCTTTATTTTTTATTCTTTTCAGTGATTTTTTTAATCCATTCGATATATAAATGATTAAATTATTCAATTGATTTCAATTTTAATCCATAATAAAAAAATACATATTTTCATTCCATGATAATCCTAGAAAACATATGCTCATTTATTTTATGAAAAAAATGAACACATTTTTTTCATGAATAAGTTAAGAATTAAATAAGAAAAGAATTATGTCATACAATTAAACATTTTTTTAATTATATATATTTGATAACAATTTTTTATTTTTATTTTTATATTTATATTTTTAAAGAATTACTACAAAAATATAAGATAATTCATAAATTTTAAAAATTAAGATCTTTTTAATAAAAAAATTATTATTGATTTTTTTTATTTTCATTTAACATTTTTTACGAGAGTTAATCAAGTGTTATGACTGTATAAATAAATATAGTAAAAAAATATAAAACTAAGTTTTTAAATAATAACTAAAATATTTATTAAAAAAAAATTAAACGATATCAAACAATTTATAGGTGATTTTATCTTCTTTTTTTAAATCACTAATTAGAAATTGTCATCAAGTCATTATTTTTATAAAAAATCAATATTCATAAAATTAATTATTTAATTGAAAATCATATCATAAATCAAGATTGTTATCTAAAATGACATAATTAAGCAAAAAGTCGAGATTTTTCATGTTAATCTAAGCAAGTAAGGAAGATTAGTGATGCTCAAACTACCAATAGGCAGTAGCTTTGTCGTGTGAAATTGAGGTGAAGAACATAAATTAATCTCACCAACATCAGGAAGTCCCTCCTTTCGTATGACAAATGTGCGCTTCTTTTCATGATCAAATACAGCTATCACATCTGAACAACTAAGATAAACTCTATCCACCTAATAAGGAAATAATTAAACAGATTAAAGAAGAATTATTAAATTTAAGAGCCATCAGAACGTTGAAAGTGCAATTAAATCTAAGACGATGTGTTTTAACTGCTGCTAGAGCAAAGACATCTACCTTCTATTTCCAAACATATAGTAATTAATTCGGTTTAACTTTTAAAAAAAATATAACAAAAATAAAACCATTTAACTTTATAACTATAAAAATAACATTTTTTTTATATTTATCTCATATATTTATACTACTAAAAAAAAGTAAGTAAATTATAAAAAATAATATTTCTTAAAACTTATAACAACAATAACATCCCAATAACATCGAAATTGGTCCAATTAAATGACTTTTAACATTGAAAGTCTAAAAGGCTATAATTCAATTTAGATTATGTTTAAAATGAAATAATATATCAGATTTTTTTTTAATAGTAAAAATATACGCGGTGAATATAAATGTACTATTTTTATGATTATAAGTTTTAATGGTGTGTTATTTTTGTTATTTTCTCAAAAAAGTTAATTCTATTATTTTACATTTAATGTCATCCAATTTGAACTATCATCATTTAAACTCGTTTAAAGTTGAATTCTGTTAAATATTATTGAGTGTTATTTTTTTATTATAAATTTTAGGAGGGGATTATAAAAAAAATATGCTTTGAATTGGTAATAAAAAAAATTTTTGGTTACCTCATATTCAAATGTTAAGGCATCACCTTGCTCAGTTAAACGTTCTTTTTGACGGAGGTTGTCTAGATAGTCAAGAGTCTCAAGCCCCTCAATTCTTACTTCACTGTTGCAAATTTGTTGTAAATGTATTTAATATTCCTAATACAACTTAATAAAAAGAAATGCTAAGAACTAGCATTGGCTTTCAAGTTCTACTATATATCAGTTCATTGGCTTTCAAGATTAACAAGGGGATGAAAATGAAGACACGTCAGTTGAACAATGAAAGTAGAAGTTAACAAGTTTGAATCTCTTATTGGTTTCACGTACTATAAGAAAACAACAATCTCATCTCATTCCTAGCACCCCTACAAATCTTAACGACTTTAAAGAGAAGTCGAATTGATACATTTCAACTATCTTACTTTTGTTTTAATACTCTTTTTTACTTTTATTTTCAATTAAAACACATTAATTACACCTATAATTCATTAATTTCAATGAATTATAGTATCTTATAGATTATAATTATTATTAAAATTGATCAAAATATATATCAGTAATCTAAATAAAAATAATTAATATATTATAGTTAAAAATATGGGTAAAAAATGATAACAAAATAATAATAAAAATAGTAAAAATATAATAACCCTAATTTTAAGAGGTTTATTTTAGTTAATTTCACAACTTTTTATTACCTGATGTCAGAAATGGAAAAGTAAGTGTGATAGGCGAATGAGAAACTGAAAGGCTTGCAATTGATATTCCTGATCCTTGATATCAAACTTAGATCTCCATCTGCTGCTAAAGAGACCCTCAGCCGGAACTCAAAACTAAAAAAAGTTCAAAAATAAAAGAAAAATATAATACCACCCATGATGATTCACTTTAATTTGAATTGATACCATGTCATATATGATTTGACTCTGAAAAATCTTTCAAAGATATTAACAACATTGATGATTTTACTTAAAAGCATTTGGAAAGTTATTATTATAACTAATGAATCTAGTACCTGTGTGGCCAGATCTTCATATCTTCTTCAGAAGGTTTAAGTAGTAAGTCAATGAAAGTTTTCCCTTCAGAAGCAGTGGGATGCAGAGGTGGTGGATTATCATCAATCACCCAAATCTTATTCTTAGCAAATCCATGTTGCTCCAGCAATCCGCAATTTCCAAACTTGGTAGATACAAGATTAAAGAAAAATAGGTTTTACAAAAAACAATCTGATTTGAGTTATATGTTCGAACCACAGCAATTAAAAAATTGAAAAAATATTTACGGTAGAAGAACATATGTATAGATCCAATAACATACCTGGGGAAAGCAGATTGGGATCCCTCCTCTTACTGCTTTTGGTGGTTTCAAGATTGGCTGCAATAGATGAAACCATAATGGATATGTAAGAAGATAAATTCTTAAATACAATATGCTACATGCTTCCTGTTAATCATAGTATTTGATGCTGTCTAAACTTTTTTTCTTTTTATAAAAATAAAGGATCAAGATTAATCTATTACACCACGTGTCAATATAACCGTCGTATGTAAGAATTAACCCAATAAAAACCATATACATCATAAAATGAAAAGAATCTCTCTTAAATTTTTAAAATATTTAGAAAAATAAGCACCTAATTAACGATTTAATGGAAATGAAAATGTAGATGCTTGGTGTGATTTGGTGTGATTGATATATGGCTAAACCAAATATAAGAAACTGTCAAATTCCTCAACAATAACGAGTATTTCAATCCTAAAACATTAATTAAATAAGTGAAAACACTCAGATTTTTCGTAATCTTTATCATAATATTCTCTTTTATTAATATAAGTCATTTTATCTCTAATATACCCTTATTGATTTTCAAAGGTTTATTATTTCTATCATAAGTTCGTTACAATTGTATATTAATATATAATGAAATTGATTCCTTGATTTACACCACACATGGTGGCTCAAGGGAAGACAAATAACAGCTCCTTGAATTAAGTAGTTGACAACAAAAATATGGATCAAGCTGATAACAACTGGATACTGGAATAACATCCAATATTCCCCCTCAAGTTGGATCCAAAAGGCTTATGAATCCAAGCTTGAACAGAAGTTATTGAAACTGATGAGAAGCCAAGAACTTGGTGAAGATGTCGGTCATTTGATCGAAGCTTCTTGTATAATATGTCTGAATCACCTACAATTGAACTTGTTCCCAAAGGTAATAACTGTCAATTTCAATGTATTTCGTCCTCTCGTGAAACACTAGGTTTGATGCTATATGCATGACTGCCTGATTGTCACAAAATAAGAACATATGAAGAGTTGTACGAATACTTAAATCACACAAAAGACCCTTGAGCCATATCAACTTACACGCAGTTGAAGTCATTGCACGATACTCAACTTTGACACTTGATTTGGCAATGATAGTTTGCTTCTTACTATTCCATATGACCAAGTTTCTACCGACAAATGTAAAATAGTCAGTGATGGACTTACGATCGATTACGTTCTCTACCTAATTAGCATCGCAATATCCCATGATTTATGTGTTGTCATTCTTCTTCATGATGATACCACAACTCACTGATCCTTTTAAGTAACGTAAGATCCTTTTAACAAGGGTCAAATGCTCAGGTGTCAGGGAGTGCATGAATTGGCTCGTAATACTTACAGAATATGTGATGTCAGGTCTATAATTGTTAAGTAAATCAATTGATCAACCAGTCGCTGATAATAGCTTATATTCGTGAGTGGCGTGCCCTTTTAGCTAGGTTTGAGCTTGCTGTCAAGAAGGATAATGGACGGTTTAGCCTCGCTCATGTTAGCTTCCTTGAACAAATCTAGGACGTATTTCTTTTGGTTAAGAAACAGCCCCATGTATGAGGTTGCCACTTCAATCTCAAGAAAATACTTCAATATCCCAAGGTCTTTAATTGCAAACCTTTGTCTGAGGGACTATTTGAGGTTGAAGATTTCGTCAACATTATCACCTGTAATTATTAGATTATCTACATAAATCAACAAAACTAGTTTGCCCATAACTCCTGTGTGAACAAATAGTGAGGAATCGACATTATTGCTTTTGAAACCAACACTAGTGATAACTGAGTTTAGCTTGGCATACCAAGCTTGTGGGGACTGTTTTAGGCCATAAATGGATTTGTGCAATTTGCACACTAAATCCAGTTCATTGCTTTAAGGATGCCCGAGTGAAAATTTCATATAGACTTCTTCTTTGATATCATCGTGCAAGAAATGCATTCTTCACGTCCATTTGGTACATGGACCACCCTTTGTTTACAGCCACAGACAGTAGCACTCTCATTGTATTCATTTTGAAAACAAGTGCAAATGTTTCTTTGTAATCCACCTCGAATGTTTGAGTGAATCCCCAAGTCACCAATCTTGCTTTATATCTCTCAATTGATCCATCTGACTTGAATTTGAGCTTATAAATACATTTGCAACCCACAACTTTCTTGCCTTTTGGAAGTTTGGTGATGATCTAGGTGTTGTGTTGATCTAGGGCTTTAAGTTCTTCTTGCATGACTTTCTTCCACACCTCTTGACTGTTGGCCTCATGGAAATTCTGAGGCTCACTGTAACTCGATATGGTACTGAGAAATGCAACATGGGTTGGTGTCACTCTCTTGTACGACACATAATTGGAGATGGGATGTGTGAGTTTGTAGGTGACAAAATCTTGAAGTCTTGTGAGAGGTTGTCTAACATGCATTGGATTGCATCGTGGAGCAGAAGAAGTTGTCTCACACTCGTTCACATCTTGTATCATATTGTGAGGATCATCTTAATTGTCACCATCTTCATGCATTATACCATCAGGGTGAGACCTTTCATTGCTACTTCATTGAGAGATGCATCAATGTTGACATGGCTAGGATTTTGTTATTGTGGAGCCTCAAGTTTGATTCTTGGTAGTAAAAACACATCCAAGATGTCATCTCCCTGACTTGTGCATTCACGTAACTTGTTGAAAAAAAGATTAGTTTCATGAAATCGAATATCTTTGGACACAATCAATCTCCTTAGTTGGGGATTATAACACTTATATCCCTTTGTGTAGATGAATAAACAAGAAAAATACATTTAACAACTCTAAGATCTAATTTATCTCGGTGATGAGGTTAAATGTGTGTAAAACAGATGCAGCGAAAAACTCTAAGGTATGAGAGGTTAATTTTACTTCCTTTCATGATCTCTAGGGGAGACTTGAAATCCAAGACTCGGTAGGGTAATCTATTGATGATGTAAGTAGTTATCATAACCCCTTGGAACTAAAATCTCTTTGATACATTCATTTGTAGCATTAGTGCTCTAGTTTTTCAAGTAAATCACGGTTTTTGCATTTGATTATGCAATTTTGTTAAGATGTGCCAACACAACTTGTTTGATTCATGATTCCATAAGTGCCCAAATGTTGTTTCATGATATGGGACATGTATTCGGTGTCATCGTCAGACCTTAAGATTTGAATTTTATAGAAATGATTTTTAACAAGATTATGAAAGTTCTTAAATACTTCCATAATTTCATTATTAGCCTTTAGAAGATACAACCATGTAACTTGAGAGAAATCATCAACAAAAATCACAAAATACTTGTAACCATCAAAAGATTCACTAGTTGGTTCTCATACATCTGAATGAACTAATTCAAAACACTTACTAGCCCTGGACAAGGAAGAGTTACAAGATAATCTAGTGGCCTTAGACAAGTGACAAGTTTCACATGAAATTGCATCCTTCCCTAAGTTTAGAAATAAAGTTGACAAAATAGGTGGAAAATAGTGAGCTAAACGTTGATGTCATAATTCATTTGACATTAATTTTATTTTTTCTTATCCTAAAACCTTTACATTCTCACCATTTGCAATTGAAACTTGAGAATGATTTGTTAATTTTCAAACTTATAAGATTTTGACACATGGTTGGTCATATGATCTGTAGTACCCAAATCTACAACCCAAAAAACATGCAACATATTTACTTTAAGAGTAGCTTTAAAGGCTTTCATGATACCTTGCATGTCCTCTTAGGGTATGGGTTTCATATACGCCAAGAAACTCGCGAACTTGCCTAGCAATGTCATCGAGTTCACTTCTTTTATGTTGTCTACACGGTCAATTCCAACCCCTCATATATTTCTTTAAAGATACAACATAAACTTATTCGTGAGTTTAGCTAGATTCGCTATGAAGTTCTTGAATGGATCAGACCCATTAGAGGTGGAGGTAGACGCATGATTTGCGTAGTGTGCATTACGGTTCATCTTTTGTAAACCCTTGTTGTTCTTTATGAAATCAAGCTTTAATTTTGGATGTAAAATCCAACATGCGTCTTTAACATGGCTCGTATTGTTGTAGTGTTAACACTTTAAGTTCAAATGCTTTCCTTTGTACTTCCTCTCATTGGTTAGATAGGCTCTTGCCTGAGATACATTGGACATTGTACCCATGTTCATGACTTTCCTCCTTACTTCTTCGTGCTGAATTGTCGCACATACATTGGTGAAGGAAGGAAGTTCAATGTTCATGAGTATGTGGCATCATGAATCTTCAAATGTTGAATCAAGACTGGACAGGAGTTGAAATATCTTGTCTTCTTCCGCTCTTTTTCGTAGCAGAGCTACATTGGTTGTATGATAATGATATATTTTCAACTCATTCTATATGCTTTTCGTGCTCCTTAGGAGTTGCACAAATGGTTTGTCGTCTTGTTGTTGATCGAAGATGTTCTTCTTTAATTGAAAAACTTGTGCAACATTATTTTGACTACCATACATTTCCTTGGTCGACTCCCATAGATGGTATGAGGATTCAGAGTAATTAGATATTTAAGTTAACTTACATTCCATGGAATTCAAGAGCCACGACATAACCAACTAATCCTTGCTAAACCAGGATTCATAGGTTGGTGAGAAAACATTAGGCACTTTGATGGTTCCATTTAAGAACCTCAACTTCGACATTCCACCTAAAGCCAAAAACATTGCTCTCGACCAAGGTAAGTAATTAAACTCGTTCAATAAGACTGAACTTAATCTTTGATTTTGGTTGATATCTAACTCATGCACATTTATGGAGAAAAACATCGATGAACTTTCAACTTCTGATCTTAACAGATTGTCTTCAATCATTTTAAAGATTGAACATGCTTGGATAGCAGTAAAGCAGATGCAGGTTAATTTTCTTGCTCTGATATCATATTGATTTTCAAAGATTATATTATTTCCATCATAAGTTCATTACAATTGTAAAATATATAAGGAGATTAACTCATTTATTTATGCCACAACTGGTGGCTTATGGAAGACAAATAACATCTCTTTGAATTAAGGAGTTGAAAACACAAAGATATGAAACAAGCTGATAATCACTAGATATTGGACTGACATCCTCAAAATGTGGCCTTTATTTATTACGTCAAAGATTCCGAATTTATATTTTTTACCTATTTTATTTTGCAAAGTCCATCAAAGTTTTACCTTACTGCTACTGAATAATAATTCTTCACCTCGTTCAGTCTTCCAAGAAAGAACTTGGCCTCCATACAAGCTAATCTGAATTAACATCAAATGACGAATGTGAAAATGTAAACAATAATAAAAGCTGTTAACCTCTAAATGCACTTAATTTATATGAATCTGTCTTCTTCTTCTTCTTCTTCGTCTTCTTTTTGCATGAAAAACAGTCTCAAAAACACAAGGGAAGTAAAAAAAGAATTTGAATAGGGATTCCGACCCGTAACGAAGCTCCACGAGAATTATAAAGCAACACCTGATCTATTCCATTCTTGTCTTTTATGAACTTCACTGCTTCTCTCTGTTCACAGGCTACCACAGTAGGATTCATTTTAGAAATTATAAGAGAATAATAAGGACTTCAATGGAAGAAATAACATTGATATCTCTCTCTCTCTCTCTCTCTCTCTCTACAGATTCAAAGCGGTAGAAAAAGCTGACTTGTTCACTCAACCATACAGTAGAAAAACACGACTTTCTCAATAGACGCCTTCCTTGCGAGATGACAAATAAATATTTGTCGTGAATTGAAACCAAAGTCCTAACTACCTAACCTTAATTCACCTTTTATTACAACCAAAATAATGTTTGACATATTTGACAATACCAATCTTCTCAATCCAAATCCTTCACACAAATGTGAATAAAGTCCCTCCTCCTTGTTACTCTCTACTCTCTTACCAATTTACTTTCTGTAAAGAGAGTAAACATAAAGACAGTTTAATAAGAAACCACAAAAGTCTAGAACTCAACAAAAAGAAAAATCAGTATCCACTTATGTTAATAAATGGTATATTAGTTGTATGCAACTAATATACTTTATAAGCTGTATATTAGTTGTATGCAACTAATATATCTTTTCTTAAAAGTGCTTTTAAGAAAAACAGATTCCTTTTATTCTATATTTATACATGTATTGAACTTCAGTATTAGGTACCTTGTAAATACATTAAGTGAATTCAATTTGGTATCAGAGCAGGAAATAAACAAAAAAAAAAAAAAAAAAAACACATTATACCGGTTTCTGAATAGAAGCGCCGCCAAGCGCCGCCAAGCGCCTCCGTATTCTCGCACTGTTTAGCTCGCGCTGCAGGTGCAGATCTGTCGTCCACCCGCGCTGTCCAGTCCGCGCTGTTCAAACCGGTGTCATTCACCGCGCAGCCCCAAGCGCCGTCGCTCAAGCCCCGCGCCGTTCAGCCCCGCGCAGCCCCAAGCGACGTTCAAGCCCCGTGCAGCCCCAAGTGCCGTTCAGCCCCGCGCCCCTGCACGCAGTTCAGCCCCGCGCCCCTGCGCGTCGTTCAGCCCCGCGCCCCTGCGCGCCGTTCAGCCCCGCGCAGCCCCTGCGCGCCGTTCAGCCCCGCGCAGCCCCTGCGCGCCGTTCAGCCCCGCGCAGCCCCTGCGCGCCGTCCAGCCCCCTGCACAGCGTCCAGCCGAAACCTGGTGTGCAGTTTCTTAAAAAAAAAAAAAAATTAGTTCAAAACTTGGATGAAGTTGTATTTTTCAAAGTGTTAATTATCAGCCATTGCAGTTTCTTTATTTTTCAGAGTTTTAAACCCTAGCCCAGTTCAGCCCAACCCTAGCCCAGTTCAGCCCAACCCTAGCCCAGTTCAGCCCAACCCGAGCCCATCAGCTCCTAGCCCATCAGCTCTTAGCCCATCTGATCTAAACCCATCAGCTCCTAGCCCATCAACTCTTAGCCCATCTGATCCAAACTCATCAGCTCCTAGCCCATCTGCTCCAAGCCCATCAGCCCAAACATTCAAACAGCCCATTTATCAGCCCAACCCGTCAAAAAAAAAAAAAAAAAAAAAAAAACCAAAATTTTTATTCCGCTGCACAATATACTTTTTATTATTATTTCAATGGAAGATTCAAGACAACATCAAGTTTCTAGAATTCATGAAGTTCCAAATTTTGAAGTTTCTGTTAAGAGATCAGAAATTGGTTCTTTCGGGGGTACTAAACTTAATGGTACAAATTTTCGAACATGGAAAAAGGTTATGTCTGTTTATCTTCGTGGAATGCATAAGATGGGACATGTATCTGGATCAATCAGGGCTCCTAGTCAAGATGATGTAGAAGCCTATACTCGGTGGGAAGATGATGATGGCTTTGTCATGTCAATCCTATTTAGAGCAATCACTGATGATATATTACAAATGGTGGAGGAATGTGAAACTGCTGAGGGTATATGGAATACCTTAAGCGATCTTTATACAAATGAGTCTGACTTTATTCAAGTTCATGAACTCATGTGCAAAGCTGCTGGCATGCAGCAAAATGGGCAACCAGTATCTCTTTTTTTTACCAAGCTGAAAAATGTATGGGCTGAAATTGACCAGAAACGCCCATGCAAAATTAAAAATCCAGAAGATCTTCTGTGGTACCAGAAGGAGAAGGAGCTTGAACGAGTGCATGCTTTCTTAAGAGGCCTTGATATAAAACATAATAGTGCTAAAGGCGAATTGCTTCGAATGTCAGATCCTCCGAGCTTGACTACCGCCTTTACATACATCCGTAAAGACGAATCTCAGCAAGAGAGTCTTCATCAGGCACATGTTGAAGTATCAAGCCTAGCCATTCAAGCTAAATCAAAGGCACCTTTCCTCCAGCAGCAAAATTCAATTTCATCTCATCAGCAGGGCCCTTCACCAGGTTTTACCAATCGCCCTCGTTCTCTCTGCTCTTATTGCAATGAACAGGGGCATCTCCGTGACACTTGTTGGAAACTATATCCACACTTGAAACCAAAACGACAACAGGTGCCTCGTTCTAAAGCAAAAGCAGCTGCAGTGCAAATTGTCCAAGAACCAGACTACTATGGACAGAATCATCCTTTGGAATGTGGAGGTATCCCTACAGCTTCAATAGCTGGTCGTGGTAAGATTGGTATGACCTTAAATGTTTCTCACTCTGTTGGGTCTAATACTTGGATTATTGATTCTGGTGCATCTGATCATATGACTTATGATAAATCTTATTTTAATAAGTTATCTCCCCCACCAGTGTCTTATGTTACAAATGCTAATGGTGAGGCCTTTCCTGTCTTAGGACAGGGGTCAGTTCATATCACTCCATCTTTACAGCTCCATAATGTTTTATATGTACCTGACTTATCTCATCACTTAATATCTGTCCCACAGTTGAATATTGAGTCTAAATGCTTTGTAACCTTTTATCCTATGTATGTGATTTTCCAGGATCTTCTTACCAGGGAAATAATTGGTCGAGGGTATCTGAGGGGCAGATTGTTCCGCTTGGATCAGAACTACGGAGGGGAGAAACCAGGAGCACGGGCAAGCACTGCATTGACTTCTAGTTCTGATAAGCTAAGTGAAATTTGGTTGTGGCATCGCCGCTTAGGGCATCCGTCTTTTAGTCTTATGAAAAAAACCATGCCTACTTTATTTATTGGTGTTAGTGAGACTGTGTTGCATTGTGAGACTTGTGTTTTGGCCAAGAGCCATCGTGTTACTTATTCTTCTAGCATTTCTAATAAAAGTACTATTCCTTTTGAATTAATTCATTCTGATGTTTGGGGACCATCTAAAGAACCCACTATATCGGGTATGAGATATTTTGTTTCATTTATCGATGACTGTACAAGGTTATCATGGATTTCTCTTCTTAGAACAAAAGATGAAGTTTTTTCTGTTTTTCAAAATTTTCATACCTTTGTTCAGAGACAATATAATGGCATCATTCGGATCCTCCGTTCTGACAATGGGGGGGAATATGTTAATCATGTTTTTCAAAAAAATTTCAAAACACATGGGATTATTCACCAAACTACTTGTCCGCAAACACCGGAACAAAATGGAGTGTCTGAAAGAAAAAATCGTCATTTACTTGATATGGCTCGTGCACTCTTATTTAGTGCTTATATGCCAAAATATCTTTGGGGTGATGCTGTACAGGCTTCTGCCCATCTCATCAATCGTCTCCCGTCTAGTGTCCTTAACGGAAAAATCCCATTTCAGATTCTCGCATCTTACGTATCCTTATCATCCTTTCATAATCTTCCTACTCGAGTTTTTGGTTGTGTTGTTTTTGTGCATGTTCCTAAAAATCAACGTTCTAAATTAGATGCTCGGGCAATTAAATGTGTGTTTGTTGGTTATGGAAGTTATCAAAAAGGGTACAAGTGCTTTCATCCACCAACCAGAAAGTATTATGTTACTATGGATGTTACCTTCTTTGAGGACATGAGTTATTTTTCCTCACCTGATACTGCTCGTCAGGGGGAGAATACATATTTCGAAGAACTGTATCATGGTGAAGGGGAGGCATTAGGTGAGTCACCAACTGATGTTTCAATGAGACCAGATGAGACTTCTAATTCATTGAATCCAGTCATTGCAGAAACAGATGCTTCAAGTATTCAAGCATCAAATTCACTTACAGCAAATGACATTGAAGACAGAACTGTACCCTCAGGCATTACTCCTACCCTTGATCAACAACTCCCTGGTACTGAAGGTCACTCATCTGAGGTATGTACACCTACTGATACTAATAACATCGTGTCTAATATTGGACAGTATGTGTTACCAAATAGGTCTACTCGAGGTCAACCAGCCAAAAGGTATGAACCAAATATTCATGCAAAATCAAAATACCCAGTAGCCAATTTCATGTCCACTAAAAGATTATCTAAGTCATACAAATCATTTGTGAATCAAATATCTGGTGTATCAGTACCTAACAAAGTGCAGGATGCGTTGGGAGATCCAATATGGAGGAAGGCAATGGATGAAGAGATGGATGCATTAAAGAAGAACGATACTTGGCAACTTGTGTCACCACCACAAGGAAAAAAGGCAGTTGGTTGTCGATGGGTGTTTACTATAAAACATAATGGTGATGGATCCGTAAATCGGTATAAAGCTCGTCTTGTAGCAAAAGGGTTTACTCAAACGTATGGTGTAGATTACGATGAGACTTTTGCTCCTGTTGCCAAAATGAACACAATTCGGGTTCTGCTCTCACTTGCTGCTAACCTAAACTGGCCACTTCGGCAGTTTGATGTCAAGAATGCGTTTCTTCATGGAGAATTAGCCGAGGAGGTGTACATGAGTCTTCCACCTGGGTATGTAGTTGATTCTCCTGGTAATTTTGTATGCAAATTGAGGAAGTCTTTGTATGGCCTCAAGCAATCCCCTCGAGCCTGGTTTGGAAGGTTTTCACAGTTCATGCAAAAGGTTGGTTACAGACAGAGTAATTCAGACCACACTCTGTTTCTCAAACATCAACGAGGGAAGGTAACAGCCCTAATCATTTATGTTGATGATATGGTAATCACTGGTGATGATACTATTGAGATGGATAAATTACAAAGACAGCTAGCCTCTGAATTCGAAATGAAGGACTTAGGTGAATTAAAGTACTTCTTAGGAATTGAGGTAGCCAGGGGAAGAGAAGGAATATATCTTTGTCAAAGGAAGTACATTATAGATCTGCTAACAGAGACAGGTATGTTGGATTGCAAACCTATTGACACTCCTATTGAGCAAAACCATGGTTTAGCAGAGTATCCAGATCAGATACCAACTGATCGAGCCCGCTATCAGAGATTGGTTGGACGTTTGATTTACTTAGCTCATACTAGACCAGATGTTGCATATGCAGTAAGTGTGGTGAGTCAGTTCATGCACAATCCAAGTGAGAACCATATGAATGCTGTTGTGAGAATTTTAAGGTATTTGAAATCGGCTCCAGGAAGGGGAGTAATGTTCTCTAAACACAACAATCCTCTTGAAGTCTGTGGATTCACAGATGCAGATTGGGCAGGAAGTATTACAGATAGAAAGTCAACATCTGGTTATTTCACCTTTGTGGGAGGAAATTTGGTTACATGGAAAAGTAAGAAGCAGAAAGTGGTGGCACGATCTAGTGCTGAGGCAGAGTATAGAGGTATGGCTCATGGGGTTTGTGAATTGCTGTGGATAAGAACTTTGTTATTAGATTTGGGTTTCGAACTCAAAAATACTATGCAGATGTATTGTGACAATCGGGCAGCCATTGATATATCACAAAATCCAGTACAACATGATCGCACTAAGCATGTAGAGGTTGATCGTCACTTTATAAAAGAGAAGTTAGATGCCAAACTTATTAGTTTTCCTTTTGTTCCCACAGAAGAGCAACTTGCAGATATACTTACCAAAGGAGTCTCCAAGAAGTCATTATATGGCTCACTAAGCAAGTTGGGCATGATTGATATCTACGCGCCAACTTGAGGGGGAGTGTTAATAAATGGTATATTAGTTGTATGCAACTAATATACTTTATAAGCTGTATATTAGTTGTATGCAACTAATATATCTTTTCTTAAAAGTGCTTTTAAGAAAAACAGATTCCTTTTATTCTATATTTATACATGTATTGAACTTCAGTATTAGGTACCTTGTAAATACATTAAGTGAATTCAATTACTTATTCAAGTGGTTTTATTTTTAACACATCCTATAAAAAGGCCTATATTGTTTACATTATTAAAAAAACATAATAGACCACATGTTTTTTTCATGAAGATGTTAAATGAAAATTTATGTACGAGAGAATTATAACATACATTTAAACTAAAATGAAAAACGACTAACAAATATAACAAAGACAATTTGAGAAATTATTCAAAATTGACAAGTAACCAAAGGGCTAGGAAAACCTTTTTTTTATACGAACTTGATTAGATTAAATAGTCCGTTGAAGAAAATTTAAAATATGTAATTCTAAATTTTATATCTCAGGAAAAAAATTTACATATAATTAGAGACACAACACAAAGCTTTATTAAATTGAAAATATTACAAGAATAACTCTCAATAACAAGACTACACACTTTTATATATATATATATATATATATATATATATATATATATATATATATATATATATATATATGACTTTTAATCTTATTTTTATTTTTCACTTCTCAATGTCATTTACGTTTTAAGGACATGGGTATTTATAATAACCCATATGTGATACTAACCACTCAATTTTAATAAACTAATTAATTTATATCCACACATTTCATCCACTTAAATTAGATTTGGTTTCAATTGTATGAGTTATCATTGATCTCAATGCTCTCCTTCGATGTAAGCTCTCATCTTCTTCGTTGTGTCAAGTTGATTACGAAAATTTTCAAACTTGTTAGTACTTAAACTCTTCATAAACAAATCGACGCCTTAATCATTTGTGTTGATCGGTCTCATTTCAATCTCCTCTTACAAAACCTTTTCTCTAATAAAGTGGTAGTGTACTTTAACATGCTTAGTTCTTGCATGAAAGACCAGATTCTCTGCCAAAAAAATTGTCGATTGATTATTACAATACAATAGAACTGTATAATCTACTATTTGATGTAGATCATTCAACAATTGTATCAACCATGTACTTTCTTGAGCTACCATTGCTGCTGCTCGATATTCAGCTTCAGTGGTCGATAATAATACTTTCAACTACCTCTTGCTATACAAAAAAATTGTTCCACAACCAAGCTTGAACACATATCTAGTTGTCGATCTCCTACATAGTCAGCATCAGAATAACCAACTAACTTACAGTCTTCATCTTTCTTGTACAAAAGACCATAGTCAATTGTACTATTTACATATTTCAATATTCGTCGAATTGCTTCCAAATGAGGTTTCTTTGGATTTTGCATGTACCGACTCATCACACCAACTACATAAGAAATGTCAGGTCGAATCAAGGTAAGTAGATTAGACTAACTACCAATTTTCGATACATCACTAGATTTTCTAAATATTTTCCTTCATGTGCACACATTTTGGAATTTGACTCCACAGGATTGAAATCAGCTTGCATTCGAGCATTACAAACCTTTTCAACAAATCTTTGGAATTTTTTTGTTGATAAAGAAATATTTTTTCTTGTGTGCGATCAATCTCTAAGCCAAGAAAGTGTTTGAGTTATCCAAGTTCCTTCATCTGGAAATGTACTAATAAATTCTCCTTTGTTTGAAGAATTTCTACCTTATCAACACTAGTTGGGATTAAATTATCCATGTACACTAGCACGATCACTAATTTTCCTCCAACTACTTTGACAAACAAGCTAGAATCTGCAGATATTACTGAATAACCATTTTGTATTAGGAATTCAACAATTTTACTATACCACACCATAGGTGCTTGTTTCAACCCATAGAGTTCTTTCCACAACCTACACACATATTTAGGATGATCTTGACTTTGAAAACTCATTGGTTGAATCATGTAGATTTCCCGATCTAACTCTCTATGAAGAAAATCATTATTCATTACCATTTGCCACAAATTCCAATCTTTATTGGGTGCAAGTGCAAGTAAGACTCGTATAGTTGTAAATTTTGCTACAAGACTAAACATTTCATCATAGTCTAGTTCATATTGTTGAGAAAAACCATGAGTTATCAATCATGCCTTGTACCATTCGATTGAGCCATCTAGAAGACTCTTTATCTTGCAAACCCACTTACAGGATATGAGTTTCACATCTCTTGGCTTTGGCACTAGATCCCAAGTTTGGTTTTGCTCAAGTGTATCAATCTCTTCTTTCATTGTTGTCATCCACTCAAAACTTTGTGATGCTTCTTCAAACGTCTCAGGTTTGTTCGACGTCATTTTCATTCGAATATTCTGATTCATTTGAAATTGGTTGAAGTTGAGCAATATGCTCCCCCATCTTTTGTTGCAGTTTGTCTTCAAATTCTCTCGAGTCAGATAACACCTTTTTTCTGAGGACCACCAAGAGATGCTTCATCAAACACCACATTTCATAAAGTGTAGCATCTTTCACTTGTTGGATCACAACATTTCTATTCCTTTCTCTGGCTATTGTATCTCACAAATACACATCTTATAGCTTTCTTGTCAAACTTGTTCTGTAAATGATTAGGAATAAATACATAACATACACAGTCAAATACTCAAAAGTAACTAACTGTAAGTTTCACGTTCTACAATTTCTCAAAGGGTGAAACAAATTCTAACTTCTGTTGAGGAAGTTTGTTGATCACAACGGTTGGATTCCTCATTGCTTCAGTCCAAAACCTTCCTGGTACATTCTTTACATGTAGTATATTACGACCAATTTCTGCAAAATGCTTATTCTTTTTTTAGCTACACCATTTTGTTATGGTATATTGGCACAAGTGTATCGATGACGTATTTGAGATTCCTTCAAGTATTGAAAGAACTCGTTTGAACTCTAATTATATGTGTGCAAGCAATGAATCTTATTTCCCATCTCTCTTTCATCTATCTCTCTGAACTCTTTAAATCTTGAGAATGTGTTAGATTTTTCTTTCATAAAGAAAACCCACACATACTTGAAAAAGTCATCAATGAAAGTCACCATGTACCACATATCATCAATTGATGATTGCTTAACTGGTCCAAATACATCAAAATGAACTAACTCTAACGGTTCTGTTGCTTTAAATTTTGATTCCACGTATGGTAGTTTGTATGCTTTACCATACTGGCACCATTCACATATTGTGTCTATTCGCACATCAAGTTGTGGTAGCCCCTTCAACATCTACTTCTTTACCATCACATTTAGCTTGGAATAGCTAACATGATCTAACCACATATGTCATAGATATGTTGTCTTATTTTTCCTTACCTTGTCTATATATGCAAACTCTGTTGACAACACGTAGACTAACTTCATTCATCGCCCTTCCATTGCCAATTTTTCTAAGATTTTGATGTCACAATACACCTTCACATCTCAGGGACCAAATATTACATAATGACCTGATGATGTTAATTGAACTACAAATAGAATTTTTTTTTATTCCTAAGACATAATAGACATCTTGAAGTGGAACCTAGTTAGAATTATATCGAAGTGTAACTATAGTTTTACTAATATAAGCTATCACTAACCTTGGATTATTAGTTGTCACCACCGCACGACCTCCCTTATAGTTAGACAAGTTTTGCAACTTATGTTTACCACCTAGTGGTGTTACCATGAGAGCTAAATCTTCGTCCTCCATAGCGAAAAACATTTCAACATTCCAACCATCTTCGCTTTCCTTAGAAGTAGAAATAATAATAATACTTTCAATAGGCTTTTTCTTGGACCAATAGTCCTTTTCCATGTGACCCATTTTCCCATAATTGTAACACTTGCTATCAAACTTTTTAATATTACGCGATTCTTTAAAGCTCCACATCGACTAGAGTCTTCCTTTCCTTAGTGATTTTTTTTCTTTTCACCGTTCTTTTTAAATCCACCATCAATGTGCCACTTGTCATTACTTTTGTTGATGTAAAGCGCTTTCTCTTTACTCTTCAACAAAACTTCTCCCATTTACTTGGCCATAGCTTCTTGACAAGCAAACAAACTTTTAAACTCAACAAGTGATGGTTGTGTCGACCATCCTTGTTTAGTGGCAACAAACCCTCAGTACTTGTGTTTCAAACCATGAATAATTATTCTCTTTATTCTGGCATCACTAATAAATATTGTTGGATCTAAATTATAAATTTCAAGGCATATCGATTTCACCTTGTGAAAATATTGGGAAATCTTCATGTCAGGTTACCCCATCAATATCAACTCGTTTTCGAGAAGTTGTAGTCTTGTATCGCTCTTCTTTGAAAAGAGTGTAACAAGGGTGTTCCATGTTTCCTTCGATATTTTGGCATCGCGTATGTGCTCTAACATTTCTTCTTCAATTATGGTCTTTAAAGCAAATATTGTTTTTCCTACTTTAATTTTTTACTTTCGCAAAATGTCACTAACATCTTCTACTGTCGTTTGTGTAACTTTGCCATCATCAACAACCTTTCAAATATCCTAACCTTGTAAGTAAGATTTCATACATTTTGCTCATGTGATGTAGTTTGTGTTGTTGAGTTTTTTGATGCGTCCAATTACTTAAAGATCAACCATTATATCGATAAGAGTTCGATTATGTGAAACAAGTTTGTCTTGACAAATCTTGTGGCTTTGATATTAATTATTGAAAAAAAATTAGAGCGTAATTCTAAATTTTATATCTCAAAGAAAAATTGTGGCTTTGATATTAATTATTGAAAAAAAATTAGAGCGTAATTCTAAATTTTATATCTCAAAGAAAAAATTTACACATAATTGAAGATACAACACAAAGCTTTATTAAATTAAAAATATTACAAGAATAACTCTTAATAACAATATATATATATATATATAAGATTTTTAGTCTTATTTTTATTTTTAACTTCCCCGTATCATTTCCATATCATTTAAGGTTTAAGGGCATGGATATTTATAATAACCCATTTAAATTAAACATACTTAAATTAGATTTAATTTCAACTGTACGAGCTATCATTGATCTCAACACAGATTATTAACTTGAAAGGCCAAGCAAATAATAAATTAGTGCCAACTTGCAGGTGAAACTTGAAATGACAAAAAAATAGGATCAATATCACTTTCGAGTAAAACATACAAATTTAACATTTATATTAAGTTATTACCTTTTAAAAATCAATTAACTATATTATTATTATAAAAAAATTAATGCACCTAAGTGCTATAACTACAATAAATAATATATTTGTAGGATATTCGTCTCTTAAAAAAAAGAGTAGCAAGATTATATTCAAGTGTCGGCCTGATGTTTGATGATATGGACATATATGTCTGAACATGCTTCTTGATTAACCAAATTAACTACCCAATCTGAAAAGGTTTAAAAATAACAATAGAAAAAACATTTTAATAAATTAATAATAATATTTTTGCACCGACTTATTTGTCCCCAATCAAAGGCAGAAATGAATAATCAATAAAGATTCACTACCAAAAAAATACTAATAATAATAATAATTGGTGACAGCAAAAGCCGTTGATTTCATGATACAATAAATTTAGGAGAAAATTTGGAGAAATTTCAATATTTATTTACATACGCTAATTACTTGAAAATTTGATTTTATTTAAAATTGTGAAAAATACAAAAATTTGCTAGCTATTACTCAGGCATATCCCCCCTCTCCCCCGACTCTCATCTCTCATAAATCCATTGAAGCTCTCTGCTCCAGTACCCGTCGCTCAACCACCAGCGCTGGCGAGTGACGAGGAAATACGAACATTTGTGGATTGTCTCCAAAAATGCTCTATTAATATCCCAAAATATACCACTAAAATCCCCTAAACAAATCATCCTTTCTGAGAAACCATGAATTTTCCCAAACCCATATTTCAAATAATAATGAAACAGCATAGGTTCATTTGATGAATACCCAGAAGATACTTTTGAGCCTAAATCCTTCGTATTTGCCTCAAAGCTTGAAGAAACAAATCATACCCAATTACTGGTCTCTCAAGAGTGTCCTGTTGAAGAACAGTGAGGTAATAACTGTTTGTACGCCCTCATCACCACTAGCGGCAGCGATTGCACGATGGGTGTCGGAACAGAGAGCTTTTATGGTTTCGTGAGAGTTGGGGGAGAGGTGGGATGTCTTGAGTAATTTCAAATAATTTTAATTAAAATCATATTTACTACTAATTAACGGAATATTCATATGAAATTATCGAGATTTCTTTAGAATTTCTCTAATTTTAGTTCAAAAGCATTCAAAATTCGTGAATGGATCAATCACTGTACACTTTGCTTACCTGGATATGATTGAAGAATACTGAGAACGTTGAAACTCCCATGTAGATAATATTATCCTTTTGATTAGTCACTACCGGTCTTCCAAAAGTTATAAAAACCAATCACCGACACAATTTAATATGATATCAAAGAGCGGGATTTTTGTAGGTAAATGGAAACATCGGCTTCTTTGGGTAGTAGATGTTAAGAGTATAAATGGAATTTTGTTATATTGCTCAAATATGATACTGATGTAGTGATGTATAAGCACCTGCATTCTTATCCTAACCCTAAGATCCCGTAGCAAAAGTATCTCGAATCTTCGGAAAGCCTGGGACGACTTTGGAAGGGGGGACGTACAATACAAGTGCTCTAACGTACATTTTAGTCGTAAGTGATCAATCACTTGAATCCTTTCCCATCTGCTTGTGATATAGAGGAATTTTGTGGGCACAAAGATGGGTGAGTTGAGAAGAAACATTCAAGACCACAAATTTTATACGAAACTTTTCTGTTATTTCGGAAGGAAAGGCATTTTTTAAAATATTTCGAGATCATTAGACCAAAATATATATATATATATATATATATATATAACACAACAATAATATAGGATAACGTATTAGTAATGAAGTAAAACGAAAATCAAAACATTTTCCGACGTAAAATTTTAGACCAGGTATATCATAACAGAACACACTACTTTTCTACTAGTTCCGCCCTAAAGACCTCATGCATAACGTATACCCATTACAAACACTGCTATTCTACCCTAATGGGTTTGCCCAAATCAGAAGTATAATCAAGAAAACTAATACACCACAAGTTAGTCACGACATGGGTTACATAGTCAAAAACAAATAATCCAATTAACCTTTGTACTGCACATCTTCCAACCGCCCGAGGTAAACCCAAACAGATTTTCAGACCATTGGGGAAAACTCAAAATGTAATCGCATGTCATCTTGGTCATCTAGCAGAGGATGCCAGTCCTAGGGCTTGATTCCAATAAGTTATGAAGCTTCCTTTCCGAATTAGAATTTTCATGGTTGTTGCAATCCAGGTCCACATTCGCATTAGCGTTCCTATGGTCAGGAGCATCTGTTACATTCTTGGTGCAATTTCCTAAGGACAAGTCCGCTTCAATCTTATTTGAAATCATCCCTCTTTGTTTTGCTACTTGATTTCGTTCCAGCTTCTCCTGCACGGTTCAAGCTCAAGTAAGTTCTAAGAATAAGTTAAAAGTACATAACTTGCTAGAATGGGTATAGGAGGGTTGTTATGGAACTGTTTATCTTCTTTTGACACCTAAAGGCATATTACTAGTAAGCTCAGTTCAATATTAATGGCACAGGCCAATTTCCAACTCAGCATATATGTTGCAAATCAGATAAACCCTTGTGTGAGCCTGTGCAAATGCCTTAACAAGATCTAATATGTTGAGGACCAAGAGCAATTTAAAGAGTATCTTAAGTCTCAAATTTACTATAGCTTTCCCAATACATAGATCCGTACTAGCATTCGATAATGAGGAATCCTAAGAAACTTATTGTCTGAAGTGAGTTGTCTTGTTGACCTTAGAGTTCATCCATCAGCTTATTTTTGACAGATGATATATATGGATTTAAAAAAGTCTTGCCAAGTTGTATGCACATCTAAACCATATATTATATTATATCAAATTGAAATGCTCATGTGTTAATGAATGAGAAGTACAATTATAACGAGGAAGTACCATTAAAGTAGCATTTTCAAGCCTCAATTTTTCTGAATTATCATTAAGTTGATCCAATTCAGATTTAAGGGCCATATTCTCCATGTCCAAGGTTTCACATTTCCTCGTTAGCTCCTCGTATTCAGCCTGCTTCTTCATCCTAGATTTTCTAGCAGATTCTCTGTTGGCTTGTTTTCGTCTTTCTCGTTTCAATTGCCTTTCATCCTGAGGAAATGAATAACAAGACAAGTATTGTAAACATATTCTAGTTATCTTAACACTATTTCAAGAACCACTGCCCTGCAGATCATAATAGCCTCATAGGTCTGGCAGTGTTAGCTAACTCAGGCTTACAAGTATAAAGGAATTCCAAAGTTTCTAAATATCTCATAGTTTTAATTCAGACAAGCAACTGAATGCGGTTGAAAACAAACAAGCAAAGAAGTCTAGAGGGCCGAAGTCTCTATACAATCTTTCTTACAGGCATATTCTTATGTATACAGAAAAGTAAAGCCAAAAATAAGAAATAATTGCATACCAGAACCAAGCCATCAAAAGGCAATCCTGCACCAGCATAAGCAACAGAGGTTGCACCACCTTCAATTTTTCCACATGGGGCTCCAACATATCCCACAAAATTAGTAGGAGTAACAGCAGTGCCTGAGACAATATTGGACACCCCAGTTACTTCCATTTCAATTGTACAACTTGTCTGAACAAGCTTCCCATCAATACCTGTCACACCATAATCGAGCAAACAAAATAGTCAGCATGAAGAATTAACATACATGTCATTTTTTAAATGTTTAATACTAGAACTGGCATTTGCCTGTCCAAGAAATACTGCACCTTATATATCCCAACCCAAAATAAAAAATAAAGGGATGAGCTTCACCATACCACTAGCATGAGTGCAGTCAGACCCACCATTCCTTTGAGCTGTTTCTTCCTAAAGATGAAACCCACAACTAATTAGTTTGTGCTAAAAAATCACACACCAAATACATAAAGGGAAAGAAACCTGAAAAATTGTTCAAATTGTAAAACAGCTAAATTCTTACTCCGATGCTTCCATCACTTCCATCAATCAAAGCATTATCATTGCTTTCCAATCTGCAAGCATTTAAAAAATCTGAATTTAGCTTAATAAAAGAAGATGATGCTTAACTACCTGGAAGCTTCTGGACAAAACTAACCTCAGCTTCAGTACCCAAAAGCAAAATAACAGAGTAAAGAATCTCTAGTCTTAAGATTCAAAAGACCAATAGATTAAGGAAATATTAGCAAAGGCCAAAGAGTAATTGTAACTTCTACCTTTCTGATGGATCATGGACTGGTCCTCCAGCATTACTGTTGGGACTGTCACATTTAACTGGCACTGCATGTCTATCCGACACTTTGAGCTTCTTTGTTAAGGCTTGGGCCATGTTATACAATAAAAGGATCTTCAATGCTTGATTTAACTATTACCAGCAGCTTAATTCCAATATATTAAAGATAAATTTCCCCAGGAAACTGCACATGCATAAAAATTGTCATCTATAGTTTATGTAACTTGTAAGTCAGAAACCTTAAAGATGTGCTTTCAAAAATAATAAATTAACTAGCATAATAAAGAAATGTACTGTTTTCTGGATGCAGACAACTGTTAACAGAAGCAATTATCATGACTCTAAACTCTAAACTCTAAACTCTAAATAAAGCAGTGATGTCTATATGCTGTTTGACAACAGAAAAACGATAGCCAACCATCATGCATAATCCTCGTACTACTAATTTATTTGTGGTCAATGTGACTATTAAAAGAAATATTTATCAATCTCTCTTAACATCAGCTGTTGCATAAATTACAAGCTTCACTCAAGTAATCAAACACAAGGGGAAAAATTACAAGCTTCACTTAAGTATCTTATTGATTAATGAGTCTAATATTAATAAAAAATCTTCACAAGAAAATAAAGATGAGAGAGAGAAACTTATGTTAAACTTTTTTTTATATGACTTGAGTAAAACTGAAATTCAATTTCTTAGTTAAAACTTCCCCAGGTTAAAACTCAATTACATTTACAATAATAGTCAATCAGATTCTAACAGCATAAATAACGACAGTTATGCACCGAAGTGGTATTTGGTGCCATAGTAATATTATATAGAATTACTCTCTTTAACGTGTCCGGGTGATTTGATATCATTAGTCCAGCTAGATGCGTTGAACAGTATAATTCCAGATTTGCGGACTACATAATAAAACTCAAAACATAATTTCATCATCAACGAAGCTTCTTCATCTACATTTTCACAATCGCACGCTCCAACTTTCCCTTTACATCTCAGGCTTTCATTTCTTTTTCTTTTCTTTTGAAGACAGTATCAAACAGAATACGCTACCCACCAGTTGCTAATACGACAGTAAAGGATAAAGATTTGCTTTCTCAGCCTAAGATTCCTAATATATCATAATCAACGGTGCAAGAGTCCCTAGCTAAATAAAACGCTATAATTTCACACAATAAATAAACTAAACAAAGAAAAACATTTCCAGTGAAATAAATCAAGATTCTCTTTAATAAATTTTGAAAGTGATTTTTTCCTTTTACAGCATCCATACAGAATCCCGATGGTACGTACAACTTCCAATTTTAGGTTTCATAATCAAGTTAGGAAGACGAATCAAATTAGATCAACAAAACTTACTGGAATTTCTGGAATCTCAGCTAAAGCGAACAAGAAACGGATACGAGAAAAATATTAAACCTAATATGTTGGGCAGCAACTGCTCGCTGGAAATTTCTCTGGGATCGGAGGGAAAATTGTTTTTTGGGAAGGGAAAGGAGAATGCGAGACACGCGCATGCGCGTGGATTGTAGTTTCAGTTATTCAATCCTGACCGTTCAACTGGTGGGGTCAAAAACCCGCCAGAAGGTTGACTGTGAAAATGCTATTGGCCATTTCTGTTTCTTTGCCGTACACGTGTTTGAAGACAATGAGACTAATGGTGTATTGGCGTCGGCAAGAATGAGGCGAATTGACAAAGTAGATCGTCCGATAATTGAAGTATATGTTATTTATTTTTTTTTTAAAAATTATAATATTTTCAAATTTTATTACTTAAAAATACTATATTATTATATATTATAAAAATAATGAATAATTTTTTATATATTATGTATCTCATTTTGAAAATATATTAATTTTTAAAACTTATCTCGCTCAATTTTTAATGAGAAAAGATGTTAATAAAATAATACTAATTAAAATATTTTATTTGTACCTAATAGATTTAAATAAGATAATAATAATAGTAGAAAATATGATAAATAAAAATTTAATAAGAAAAATGATACAACGTATATTTAAAGTTAAACTCATTATAACTACAATGTAAATAAGATAAAACGAGATGAGATTATATTTAAATAAAATGAGATAATATTACAACATAAGCTCAATAGAGACACTAAATAAGACATCAGATTATATGAAACAACATGTTTTACATCTTTACTCATGAGTTAATATTTATTACATTTTATGTATTTTTAATAACATTAATTCAAAAATTCTATACTTATTTTAAAAGTGACATTTAAGTCTGTATATATATTTTTATAACAATTTAATCTTATTGTTATGAAAAAACTAATAACTATTTTTCACGTTATTATTTTATTTTATTTTCAATTCTTTTAGTTACAATTTATTTAAATTATAAAAATCTATATCTAATATAAATAAAAAATTACATTTATCCTTATACAATTACTTTTTCATAACAATATGATTAAATTATTATAAAAATAAGTATAGAATCTAAATATCATTTTAATAATAAATAAGAACGAAAGACATTTTATGCTATTAAGGTGTCATTAAAAGAACATATAAATTTTAGAATATATAGCTTTTATACCACCGAACTATGAGATTATTACAAATATAGTATCAAACTCTCATTTGTTATTTTTATACCATCGAACTTTCAACTTGTTATGAGTATATCATAAGTGGTTAACTTAATGAGAGTTAGTGTTTGTGTGTGTAAAATCCTAAATATCCCTCACCTTCTCACACACTCCAACCAGCCAACCTCATTCTTATGTCTCTACTCCAACCCAACCTCACAATCATTGTGAAGCCAACAAAAAAACAAAAAAAAACAAAAAATCAAAACAAATATACCTTGGCTCCTCTTTGCCAATATAGTTTTTCAAACAAAATGTTCACTTTGTGGACACATGACAATCAAAGAAGAAATTTTTTGAGTTGTTATAATTATAAGATGAGTAAATTATTTTAATTTTTGTTTCATAAATAAGGTTTTAATTCTACTTGATACACATAGATTTACTAAACAAAAATAATTAAATTTTCTAAACTTTTTTAGAAAAGTAGTAGAGTTCAAAAAATATTAAATATGCGCGTATTTATTAAAATTCAGGGAGCGGACCGTGGGAGCATGGGGGGCGGTATCTGCCGAAACAAAGGATTTTGATATTCCTTCTGAAACAAAAATTAAAATAATTTACTTATCCTATAATAATGATAATCTCAAAATCTTCTTCTTAGATTGTCATCAGTCCACAAAGTGAATATTTTGCACGGAACACCACATTAACAATAAGGAGCCACGGTATATTTGTTCGGATTATTTGCTGTTTTGTTGGCTTTGTGAGGAGAACGTTTTTAGATGGATGGCTTGTCGAGGCTGGGTTGATGGTTGACAAAGGTGTGGTTTGGTAGGGGAGTGGATCCTTGAGAATGATGTTAACTGGTTCGAGTGTATGAGAGGATGTGAGAGGTATTTAGGATTTTATACACTAAAATGTTAACTCTCGTTAAAGTTAACTACGTATGGTAAATTTGTAACAAGTTAAAATTTTGATAGTATAAAAGTAATAAATAAAATATAAAAAAATTAATTTATTCTAAGTTCTATTATTATTAAATAATTTATAAAAGTGGTGTTATTTTAAAAGAATAATACAAATATATGGTATTGATATAACTTATATACAAAGACATTTTTTAAAATTATTTTTAGAAAATTATTTTTGAAAACAGCAAAAAATCCATCAAAGTTAAAAAATATGTATCCAATAACTAACAAAATAATCGATCATAGTCAAAATTCTAAGATAAACATGAATGAAATAACAAATCCAAAATAGTAGGAGAGAATCAAAGATAATGAACTTGATGAGTTGGTGGATACATAGAATTCGTGAAAACTATTTTAGAATTTTAATTACAATATATTGTATTTGATGAGACAAAATCGACATTTGGTTAGCAATATCAGTTTTTCAGATACTTTGGTTTTTATATTCTTAAAATTCTAAAAAGTACATGAATCATTTTATAGATAATGATAAGTATATTTTCAAGGTTAATCTAAGGAATAAATATATATGATTTTTAATTTATTATTCAATCTTTTAAAAACAGAATTAAATCCTAAACATTTTGTTATAATATTTTGATTTTTTGTGTTTTCTAATATAATAACATCAAAAAATAAACATAGATATAGATTCAATAAACAATTATACAAATTTTTATTATTTATAACAATAGAGTATTTATGGATATAATAAATAAGCTAATTATTATATTTTTTGTTAATTAAATAAATAAATTAACACCTATATGTGTGATCGATAATTAATTTGGTTAATTAAATTAATTTTTTTTAAGAGATTAAAAATGAACCATTTAAATGACACCTTTGGTGAAGTTAAACATTTTAAAATTTATTCAAGGTATCCAAATTATACCTAATAATTTAATTATTCGAGTACTAACTTTCAAGTTTTAAAATCATTATTGAAAATATGTTGTCAATACATTTTCGAATAATAGTTCTTACA
This sequence comes from Hippophae tibetana, assembly GCA_037013495.1. Classification (NCBI taxonomy): domain Eukaryota; kingdom Viridiplantae; phylum Streptophyta; class Magnoliopsida; order Rosales; family Elaeagnaceae; genus Hippophae; species Hippophae tibetana. The sequence continues at coordinate 12,415,215 of CM072812.1, forward strand.
AAACTTTTAAAAAAGAGTTTCATTCTAACTACGGGGCGATTGTACTATCAAATAAAAGAGTAATACTCTACAGTAGACTGAATAATTAAACCTTAAAATCTAATTTTTAAATGTAAATTTATAATAAAAATAATATATTTATCTTTAACATCATTAATATAAAATCTTGAATAAAAATAAAATCGATTTATTTTATACAAATATTTTACCTATTTAATATTTCGTAAGCATAATAACGTTATTATTATATCATATTTATAAACAGCCAGACATGTTAAATTTAATCATAGACAAATTAAATATAACATATAAGAATAAAACATAAAATAAATGTAAAAAATTCATTTTAAAACTATACCTCAAAAAAATCCTTACATAACTTTGATGCTAGTTTTGTTTCTCGAAAACTTTCAAACGAAATGTATTTCTATTTATTGAATAAAAAAATTATAAATTTACAAAAACATAGTTAGTTTTTTTCAAAAAGAAAAAGACTTTAAAACAAAAAAAAAACAAAAAAAGTTTTATAAAGAGAAAAATCTAAAAAGAAAGAGAATAATTGTGAAATTGTGTGTTTTGAGATTGAGGAAGAATATCATTTTATAGGTGAGAAAAAAGATAAAAAAGTGAGAAAATATCTTTAAAATTAGTTTCGAACGTATTTGGATAGACTAGCATGCACGTGGGGCGAGATTTACGATAGACGAGTGCTGACACGTGCGAGATTCGATGTAACATATGCGCATGACTTGATGTGAATATTATAGAAGAATAAGATAAGTTGTTTCACATTCTTAATTGATATAAAATTTATGTAAAATTAGACAATTATAGACATTTATGATATATGTATTATAAATATATAAAATTAATTAAATAAATAAATATATTAGTAATATATAGATAGATTATGTTAAGTATCTACTTACAAACTTTAAAACTTTAACTAATCTAACACAACTTGATTTTTACATTTCTTATCTTGAAATCAACATATTTAAACCTATAAAATACAAGTTGAATTCAATTTGGCTTGATTTTAATAAAATAAATTAGTTTGTAGGTTATCACGTAGATAACACATTCTATCTTTAATTGAACAAGTTTAAATCCATTAAATTTTTCAAATTAATATCAACTCTAAAATGTTTATTTAAATTTTGTATATTATATGTAAATTTTTTTCCACAGATAGGTTAATTGTGTAGAGTTTGAATCGACTTATTCAACTCTAACCATAACTCAACCCACTAAATAATTGCATTAGTACGAGTTGATTCGTTTGTAATTCAACTAGTTTAATCGCAACAAAATCTATTCAAAAGTTTTTGATTTTTATTAGTTCATAGTTTGTAATACATTTTTTGTTAACTAGGTTTATACATTTCGAAACATTTATATCCAACACATTTAACGGAAACTTGAATCCATGTTTATCATTCAAATTTTTAAAAATAATTTCATTTATATAATTCATTAAAATAATTAATTTTAAATATTTATACCATTCACACAATTATAATCGATACTTAAACTATAAGTTTTTTTTACATGTTTAAATTATATTAATTTTATTGAGCTATAACTTGACACTAAAAACATAATTTATATTTTATTAATCATAATAATAATGAATGAGATCGTAGAACGTAAAACTTTTCAAACACCTTATCAGAATAAATAAAAATTATAGACTAAAGTTAAAATACGTACACTTGCTTACATATTACAAAATTATTTAAGAATTGAATAATTTTTAATTTTTTAAAATTATTTTAATGTATGTCATGTTATAATATATTAAGATATCAATAAATTTATGTATTTTAACATGAACTAATATTGAATCACTGTAGTCAACTTTTGACTTTACTTGTAACTGTGCTTAAAAATGGTAAGGATTTTGTTGGGATCTGTATTTTATTCTAAACTAAAGAAAACCGTAGTTATTCAAAAATTAATATTAATAGATTAGTTATGGAGCGATAAGTTATTATTATAATTTTAAAATTATAATTAATTAAATTTAAATATATTAATGTTATATTTTTATATATTTATAATTACGTTTTGTAGAGAAGCTCTTATCCTCATATAAACGACAATTATTTCTAAAGCCATTCAAAATCCGTTGGAGAAATTTATAATTATTATAATAGTCATTGCTTATTGTTGGGTTATATTTTCTGATAATTTTTATTTATTTTCTTTCATTTTTCAATTCTTAATATAAATATATATTTATTTATTTATTTTATTATAATATTAAAAATATATTTATTAAAATAATAAAAAATAAAATTTTATGTATAAAAAATCATATTATACAATAATAATAATAATTATTATTATTAAGATTATATTTTGAATATGATATTTTTTATTTTAAAAATAAAAATAAAACGAAACTAAGAAGGAGAAACGGCAAATAAAGAAAAAAATTACAAAATAAAATAAAAATAAACAGTAGAAAATAGAAATGATGCATTTATTAAAGATGTGAATTATATTATCTTATTTTATTTAATATTTTTAATAAATTATAAAATTATCTTAATTTATTTAAATATCATCTTATTTAATTTAATTTTATTTAAATTATAATATAATATAATAAATTTAATTTAAATATATATCATATTTTTTTATTAAATTTAAATTATAAATAATTATTTACATCTCGTTATATTATTTTCTATTAATTTTTATCTTTATTAATATCATTTTCTCATAGACTTATTAAATTTTAAAATTAATAAATTATTCTGTAAATTTTATTAATATCATAGCTGAATTTACACCACTACCATCTACAACACATGACTCACAAATCTTAGTCCCTAATAATTCAGGTCGAGCAAGGCTCTGAATCCCCAACCTCTTGCTCTTAAGGTTACGATATTTTTCCGTTAGATTTCGTGATCATCCAAAATGAACGACGCAGATGTCTCCAGGCAGATCCAGCAGATGGTGAGGTTCATCCGCCAGGAAGCGGAAGAAAAGGCCAACGAGATCTCCGTTTCTGCTGAAGAAGTACGGTTTATTTAAATTTTAGTCACTTGAAAAAAATAGCTGATCGATCTTGTGCGACCATTGATATATTTTGAGTATAATTTTTATGATTCTTTTGTTAACTTTTGTATTAATGCATGCACCTACGAGTATATGGACGTATTTATGTTGAGTTTAATTTGGTTTCTGCAGGAATTCAACATTGAGAAGCTACAATTGGTCGAGGCAGAGAAGAAGAAGATCAGGCAAGAGTATGAGCGGAAAGAGAAGCAAGTCGAAGTGCGGAAGAAGATGTTAGTTTACTTAATTTCATGCTTATCTATGTTGTCATTGTTGCTTAGAGGGTAAAATTTATGCGGTGTTTATGAGTTCTGCAATGATTTGAAGTGTTTGTAGCTTCCTTGATTATTTTATGCATCCCGATTGCATAACTATGATGGAAAAAGAGGACATTCTGTATATGATCGGTCTTTCTTACCAGCAAGACAATGCAGTGAATATTTTAGCGTTGATATTTGTTAAGGCACGGCAGAAGCAAAAATTAGAACACAAGAAATTAACGTGGTTTGTCAAATTTCTTAGTCCAAGTCCAAATTCCCAAATAAATATACCAATATCTGTTCTTGAATACAATCCTTTTCTCAATAATCCAATACACCCTATATCTCAAGAACAATATTGGGAACCCAAACAATACCAAAAACCAATGCCCTAATACAGCTAAAGCTTTGACACAAAAAAAACCCAAAAACAAAGAAATCCAAAATCCACAAGAACAATCTTTGTTTCATAAATAGAACACATAAATAGAGAGCTTTTTAGTTATGACCAAATAGCAGCTGGAATTTTCAATTTGTACACTCTTTTGAAACCCCACTTGAATGATATCAAAAACCATCGATATCACATTATTACTTTGGCTCTATAACTCCCTGTGTTGAAAGATGAGAAACCAATACTAATAAATTGTCTTAAGCACGTTTAAACCAATCTTCCATTGATGTCTCATATGAATTAGACCTTTGGCTCACCAAAACATTAACATTCACCTTTTTATATTACACTCCAAAGCTGAAATTTTTATGATTTTTTTTTCTAATTTAATTTTGAGCCATTAAATCCAACAATATTGTTCTTTATATGTTGTTCTGCATATATATCACTATTCAATGAAATTTCAATTTTATTTTAAGCTTAGAAAGGTGCGACTTAGCATGCAAAGTAATACATTGTACATTGGAATTTTTGGAAAATTGTTCAGATGCTATGTGAGATTGCTGGTTTATTATTGTACTTTACAATTTGTTTCCGGTAGATTGTTTTTGTGACATAGTTTTGGTGGAATATATAGGAAATTCAGAATATTCATTAACTACTCTAAGGATTTAGGGGTGGTTTCCAGTGAAATATTTTTTCTTGTTATGTTCTCATTTTTAGATCATTTGAATTAATGCACATGGTAGGAAAGTTCTAAGACATGACTAGTTGTATTCAGTAAAGAATGAGTTCATTCTGAGAAGTCTGCTTCTTCTGGCTTTGTATTTATATAAGTGGTAGGGATGTGGAGAGATAACACTTTAATTTGTTACAGTGAGTATTCTATGCAACTCAATGCTTCTCGTATCAAAGTTCTTCAAGCTCAAGATGATGTGGTCAATGGCATGAAGGAGGCAGCAACAAAGGAGCTTCTGAATGTCAGTCGAGATCACCATGTGTATAAAACGCTTCTGAAAGAACTTGTTGTTCAGGTCAGTATGACTTTGGACTTTATAATGGAGGCGAATAACAGATATACTAGGCCATATCAGGGGTGTCTTCCTATTTCATGTGTTACATCTATACTAGATTTAAAAGATAGTTTAGTGAATAATTGTTGAAGGTTATAGGAATATGGAATACTTTATGTAGAAAGAAGGAAAACATGAGATCAAATGAACACCTATAACTTGTGCTATAGGTTGCAACCACAAAATAGAATTTTGATTAGTGAGAATTTGCACCGCATGTGCATGGTTGGATTTCAAAATTCTTTTCAAACACGAGTCATACCCTTTTGAGTAGTAAAGGATGGCTAGAGATTTTTGTATAATATATGATAGTTATGTGTCACAACTTGGTGACTTATCCCCCCCTTATAAGTTATGCATAAATATCTTTTATCATTTATGTGATAATTTGTGATTTTCTGATAAAAATTTCAAGAAACTACCAGTTTTTCCATCATTCTGTCTAATGTGATTGTTGGTGGTTGACTTCTCATCTTCCCTCCCCCCTTTTCATGTATGTTGGTAAAATGGCATTGCAAACATTATCTTAGGCTATATTCAAGAACTTTTGACTTTATGTTGCAGAGTTTGCTAAGATTAAAAGAGCCTGCTGTCTTATTGCGGTGTCGCAAAGATGACCTACATTTGGTGGAGTCTGTGTTGGAATCAGCTGCACATGAGTATGCCGAGAAAGCCAAAGTTCATGAACCAGAGATAATAGTTGATAAACATGTCTATCTCCCACCTGGTCCTTCTCACCATAATGCTCACGGCCCTTCCTGGTATTTTCTCATAATTTTAATGAAACAACAATATATCCTGTTTCAGGAAGTTGTAGAATCAGCTATTACTTTTCTCATTAGTATGCGAATTATGCGGAAAGTGTGAACCATTACCACATCTTGCTAGCGTTTATTTTCTTCCCAACACTTGTTATGGGAATGTCAATTGTTAAAACCGACCAATAAGTTCTTGAATGTTCAGCTCTGGAGGTGTGGTGCTAGCTTCTCGAGATGGGAAGATTGTGTGTGAGAACACCCTCGACGCACGTTTGGATGTTGTATTCCGCAAGAAACTTCCTGAGGTATTTTTTTTGTGAAATATTAACTTTTACCCTAAATTTCTAATGCCTAGTATGTATACAAACAAAGGTTAATTCTTTCTTCAAAATATGGACAAATGTCAATATTTGTACATTTTGAAGATAAAAGCTACCCAAGTAGAAGATACAAGCAGAGTAAAAACTACCCAAGTGGTTAAAATCCAGAAGCCATTTTTTGCTTTTGCTTTTGCTTCGGTATGAGCAGCAATGATTAATAGTTTAATATTCTTCAATGATTAGTACCTGATTAACCAAAGGTCCCCTATTACTTGGATACAAGATTCCATAACTAAGATTGAGTGTCATACTTAGTCATCCTTGACTTCTTGGATATGGTGTTAACATCATAGTCAAGTTCCTCTGGTTTTTGCAGCAAATTAGCTATCAATTCAATTTGAAAAAAATGCGTTTTTGGTTGATTTATCTTGATATAAGCTCAATATTTCAGGTTTTAATTAAACTTCTATTAATTTTGTTGCAGATCCGCCAGCGGCTCTTTGGCCAGGTCATTGCTTGAATGATCATGGGTTGTATTGTTCTTTTACTCTTATATTTATGGAGTTGTTTGGTCATTGATCATGTGCTGTAATTCCAAATGCTTGTTTGTGTATTTCTGGTTTTAACTACTCCAAATAACTTATTTTGTGGAAACATAGTGTAGCTGTTTGTTGGATTGCTCCTGCTGTGCGGCTGATTCATAGAAGTACTCTCTGGTAAGCAAGCAGTATTAATAAAAGTTTGCAGCCTGACTATCAGCGCTTGTAGTCGTGGACATGATTCCTGCTGATTGGTACAGGTTATTCTTTCGTTTGTAAGAATTTTATCCAGTGTTAGTGTTATTGAAAATTCAATGATTTTTTATTAATAATTAAATTACAATTCTTAAACCTAATAACGAGCTATTATTATTATTATATAAATTTTGATGGAGGTGATAAGGGATGACAATTTACTTTGTAAGAATTGAAATACTTGGAAAAACTATGATTTTGACACCGGTGGGCAAATGCGCATGCCGTGGGGGACGGGGTTTGAAAATTATCCTTTTTGTCTTGGCTATTTCTCGAATCTCATTTTTTATTTTTTTAAAATATATTATATTCATAAAATTTAATAGTTAAATAAAATAAATGTTAATTAAAAATAATACTTTTAACAATAACAATTACCTAATTAAAATGTCAAAATTTAATTATCATTCGTGTCATGTCTTCGTATAAACGTAAAATTAAAAGTAAGAAAGTTGAGATGTGAAATGATATAAAAAAAAAGTAAAAAAAAAAACTTATTTTTATATTATCATTTAATATTATTTTTGTGTTAAAATTTCCTATTCTTATTATAGTAACTTCACACTGTATATTTAGTCGAGTTTGTATTCTATGGATGTTATACAGCAACAACCGATGGCAAATTAACTGTAAATTGTAATAGTTATTAAGAAAACACTATTTAAATTTAAAAATTTATAAAAAATAATATCTTGATAATATTAAATAGAATTTAACTTAACAGTGTTCAAAATAAATGTACCTTTTATAATAGTTAAAATATATAAAATGTATATAAATAATACTATTTTTATAATTATAAATTTTAAAAATACTATTTATGTTATTTTTTCATTAAATTTTGACATATAATAAAAAGAATTATTCCAAAAATAACCATTCTGTTGCAGTTGCTAATTAAACGCAGGAAAAAAATAAAAAAATGCTAATATACCTTTAATAGAATTTAACTCTATCAACTACGGGGAAGAAAATTTAATAGAATTAATAACTTATACTGAAATCAAAACCAACTTAACATTTTTGGTTTTAAATTTTTATCAATTTTAATTTTTATAAAACCGATTTATATTAAATTGATTCAGTTCTTATTTTTTAAAAACCTATAAGAATCAATCCAAACTATTACATATATATTTATTTTTATATAATTTTTTTAAAAAAATTATTTGAGATTTTCTTCTCCTCTAATATTTTCTTTATATTTTCACAAAAATACATGATCCATAAGACAGCTATTTATTTCTCACTCCTCACCCATCGTTTCGCCCTAACAATAATATACTAACTTGCACTTCACTTAATTCAATGATAGTATTTAAAATTATATTTACTTAAGGATGTTACCAACTTATCCAATATACAATCTTTAAATTTAAATATTATAATCAAATTAACATTATAAATATTATAAATTATAATATAAGAAACAAAATTCATTAATAAAAAGGGAAAAAAACGTGATACAAATTCTACTATTATGTGATAAATGTATATTCACTAACTTTAATAAATTATGATAACAGATGTCTTAAAGATAACCATATTTAGCATAATTTATTTAGGATAACCATATTAAAAAGATATTTTCTTAATGAAATAACAATATTTTTATTATTAGAAACTTATTAGTAAATTATGAGTTAAATATTTAAAAAATAACATTTTTAAAATTTATAATCATGAAATTAGTATCATTTATGTTTAATTTATACATTTTAATAATTAAAAAAAATCTAAACAAATTCAATATTAAATAGTATTTAACTAAAATACCTTTAATATTATTAATGTATTATTTTTATTGTTATAAGTTTTAATTTTTTTTTTAATTTTCATATATTTAATTAGTCTCGTATCAATATTATCTCGTGTAAAAATATCAATTCCCGCTCGTCACCTATGATAGTCCCCTCCCCGTTATCATCCTACTGAGGAGTAGAACGTTCCCGACCAGCCGACCTAGGGAGAGCCAAGTCCGTAACTTGCAGGTGATAAGTCACATACCCTCTTCATGTTAGCGCGCATCCATAATCTACACCAGTCATCGCCTTTGCCTTTTTGCAACTACACTCATAGAAGATTCACATTTTTATCCAAACCAATCAGGTCAGTCCGTTGTTGGCTCACAATTTGTTATTCTATTTATTTTTCTCTCCTGGGTACGATTCATCTTTGTAAAACTTGTTGTGCGTTTTCATTTTAGGTTATTTTTTCCCGGAAAAATCCTCTTATTTTTTGGGAGGTTGTGTGTTTTTACACTCTTTGGGATGATGGGTAGAATTTAAATCAGTTCGGTTCACCATCACTTTTTGGTCTGTCCTAAATGTCTAATGAGTGGAAAATAGTGGAGAGCTTTGAATCTGAACCTCACCGTGTCGTTGCATTTGTTTGTGGTTTATGTTGCTTTGGATTATGCTTCTATGGTTAATGCTCATACCTGTTATTGATTTATTTACTCTCTGTCCCCTGTTTATCTTCAGAGACTGGCAAACTTATGAATGGCTTGGAGGGAGCTGGGAAAAAAGGTAAGTTTCAATGTGTTCTATATGATAAATTGCATAAGTGAAAATTAAAGTAGCTTGATATCGATGTTGTCTTCTTTCTCTATGCTGCTTATATTTGTAGTTTTAGTATGGCTTGGTTGAAGATGAACATTTTTCCTTTTTAAGGAATAAACTTAAACTGTTTTTCTGTTGCTTTTTATAAACGAATACTTCCATGGGAAACATTTTTGCAGGGCATACATGCCAGTGTTTCTAGAGTTTTAAACTCAACACCTCGTAGGCCAGTCCTAGGTTTGCATTCTGCATCTACCCTCGAGGATGTCTTAAAATCGCTATCTGCTTCAGTCAGAAGATTGTCAGAATGTCAGGTATGCTAAATTTGCATGTATTTCATAAAAGGATGTTGCTTTCATGTGATACTTGGTGTAGTTTAACTATTTGATTTCCTCAATATCTGCCTACGGGATAAGTTTTCCGGTAAATCTTTTACTTTGCTTTGAATTTTCTGTTCTTGTTATTTATTGTTGTTTGTTTCGGATCACACTATTATCTAGAGACTATAGTGTTCAAGTATGGGTGTTTTCTCTAGTTTGCAAATTGTAAGAGGCCTTAGAGAGAGAATAATTAATATGTAAAAGTAAATAAAAAATATTGTTTATAACTGTGGAGTTTGGGTGGAAAATTCCCAAATACGGTTAGTATTCTTTACTCCTTTTTGACATTTTTGCTGATTGTTTTTAGAAAGTTTATCTTACGGATTGAGTGTTACATCAGTAAGATTATTGCTTTTGCTCTTTCTTTGCAGCTTAAAGCTGTTTTGTCCTGTGTCCTCCATTTATTTGGGGAATGTAATTCTATATTAGATAGATGATCTTGTTATTACGATATTTAGAAAGGGGAAGAAAAACTGTCCATAATTTTTAGATGATAATGCCTGAAGGTTGTGGTTCCTGTTAGCAGGTTTGGACTGGTCCTTATTGACTTGATTTCCTGGTGATTAAATATTTCATAGGTGATAGGCCATGACTAGACATTCATTTAATTGGCCTAGAGACATTTGTTTTAACACCCAAATATTTTTTTGGACTACTATGAAATGAGCAGAAAGGAAAATATAGAGAGAAGTTCACAATAAATCTTTTAAAATCAGGATGCTTCGTTTCTGCTTAGCTTGCACCACTTTGATAGTTTGGTTCATTCTTAAAAATTATTTAGTTAGTACTTATTAAAAAGAAAGACAGCAGGGGCAAAGTTACCTAGAAGAAAAGAGAGAGAAGATATAGGTAGTGATGTCTTCAAAATTATTGCTGGACGTGTGAATTCTCTCTAGTCCGAACTATATTTCTTGAAAGTACTATAGTCTAATTGGCACATAGGCTTTTTACAATTCTTGTAATGGGGGAAAAAATGCTATAAATGAACTTGTAACTGATATTTCCCTCTTCTGCTATAAATTTATTTTCCTCTTCCTCTCCACTTCAACCAGTTAATGATAGCAGGAAAAAGCGTGTTCCTCAAATATGTTCAATTTAACCTCTGATTGTGAAACACTTAATGCATGGGCATTACTGTGCAAGTATATGATTGTCTGCTCGAAGGAGTGATGAACCATTTGGTTTGAAGTCTCCCAAGAAAGAGAAGTTTGTAAGAAGGGACAACAATAACCACCCTCCAGTTGAGGCTCCGTTTGTACATCCAAAAACACAAATAATTTCCAAATCATTGCCAGAGAAGACGGTAGAAATATTAAAGGGAATGACCATTGGGGAGCTTGCAAAGCCTACTGGTGAATCAGTATCTGCTCTGCAAACTATCCTTGTAAACTCAGGGGAAAAGATTGACTCGAAGTTCGAGCCTCTCAGCATAGAGGTTGCGGAACTTGTTGCCATGGTAAAAGTACATTCTATATTTTGCATTACTCTCATTCATGTGAATTAAAGTACATACAATCACACCATTGATGTTGCTTTGGTTCAAAACTTCTATTGAAGATATGTTGTGGTAAAGCAATGTCCTGCTCTGATGTATGTCTGAGTTTGTACCTGAGGAACACTTTTTTACAGCCATATATCAGAGGCTCGGAGCAGGGCATTCCTGTTCCACAACATATTTTCAATAGAGGCCTTTATCACTTTTTCCTCTTTCCAATCCTGTGTCCTGCGTGCACTGTACCATGCTCACTTTAGACTCTTTTTAAGGGGCTTACAATTTGATCTTTTAGGAAGTTGGAATCAATCAAAAGGCAACACTCTAGTGAAGGTACAGAAATTCTCCCTAGGCCTCCAGTTGTGACTGTTATGGGCCATGTTGACCATGGAAAAACCTCTCTTTTAGATTCTTTATGTCAAACATCCGTGGTTGCCAAGGAAGCTGGAGGCATTACACAGTATGTAGGTGCTTTGTTGTTGGCATGTCATCAGGGGCATCGATAGCATTCCTTAATACACCTGGACATGCAGCCTTTAGTGCTATGCGAGCAAGAGGTGCTGCCGTTACCGATATGGTTGTTCTTGTTGTAGCTGCTGATGATGGGGTGATGCCTCAAACTCTTGAAGCCATGTCCCATGCAAAGGCAGCCAAGTTACCTATTGTGGTTGCAATTAATAAATGTGATAAACCCGTTGCTAATCCAGAAAGAATGAAGCTCCAGCTTGCTTCAGAAGGTTTGCTGCTAGAGGATATGGGTGGAGATGTTCAGGTGGTTCATGTTTCGGTGTTGATGAAAACTGGATTAGATCATTTGGAGGAGGCATTGCTTCTCTAAGCTGAGATGATGGATCTGAAAGCCCGCATTGATGGCCCTGCTCAAGCATATGTGGTGGAAACTAGACTTGACTGGGGAAAGGGTTTTTTAGCTACTGCCATTGTGAAAGCTGGGACTTTGGTAGTTGGGAAGCGTGTTGTCGTGGGTTGTGAATGGTGAAGAATAGGAGCTATTAGAGATATGTTAGGGAAGTTGAAATAAAATGCAACGCCTGTGATGCCTGTGGAAAATGAAGGGTTGAAAGGACTCCCAATGGCCGGGGATGATATCATTGTTGTGGAGTCCAAGGAGCGAGCTCGGATACTTAGTGCTGGTAGGACAAGGAAATTGGAGAGAGAGACTTACTAAGATCAGTGAGGGACAGGCAGAAGCTTCAGAACCATCGGAAGATGAGCCTGTGCATGTTGAACTGCCAATCACAGTGAAGGAGATGTGCAGGGTACTGTTCAAGCTGTTACAGATGCATTGAGGAATTTAAATAGTCCTCAGGTATGCCATAAAATTGCTTTCTCTACAACTATATAGGCTGAGTGTATAAGTAGCTTTGGTTTGTGATTTCTATCAGGTTTCATATGCTTCCATGTTTTAGTTCTTATGCTTTCTGAATATACCCTCAAAATATTGGGCATTCTATGACCAAATTAATGGCGATACATACTTACTCTGGAGTTGTTTATTGGAATTTGTCTTCTCTGCTATCTTGTTCTTTTATGCTTGTTATCCTATCAGTCTTACTGACAAATATCCAAATTCTGTGCCAGGTTTTTGTAAATGTAGTGCATGGTGGTGTCGGGCCTATTTCTCAGTCTGATGTGGACTTAGCACAAGCATGTGGTGCATGTATAATTGGATTCAATGTAAAAAGTACACACAATACTATTAGTATGGCCGCAAGTAAAGCGAGTATAAAGGTGCTGTCCCATTGTTGCTCTCAGCGGTTGTTTTCCTGTAAGCATTTTGTTTAGGTTTTGTCAATTAGTTGAAATAGCTATCTTGTAGCTGCCTGATAACAGATATAATTTATTCATGGGGTAATTAGAATTATTAGGGTTGAAAACCTACATAATACTGTTTTGTGCTCTTACTTGCTTAGATATTGCTGCACCATGTGATCTATCATCTTTTAGAGGACATTATTAATGTGATAGTAGACAAGGCCGCTGGGACTTATGAGACTCAAGTTGCTGGGGAGGCTGAGGTGTTGAATATCTTTGAACTCAAAGGAAGGAACAAATCGAAGGGGGATGATGTCAAGATGGCATGGTGCCGGGTAATTGATGGTTGTATACCATGACAACATGAGGCTTCTGAGGAGTGGGGAAGTTGTGCTTGAAGGACCCTGTCTGTCCCTTAAGCGGGAGAAGCAGGATGTAAGGCAGTAAAGAAGGGTAATGAATGTGGGCTTGTGATTCGTGATTGGGATGACCTCCGGATTGGAGACGTCATCCGGTGCTTGGATCAAGTGGTGAAAAAGCCCAAGTTTATATCCTAAGAGAGTGGTGTGGTTCGAATTGAGTGCTGATTAGTGTTTGTCATTGCTAATATCTTACAGAGATGTGATTCAGATGGCTAAGATTCTGCTTGTTGTTTGACTAGATATTCTTGCTCCTACATTTTTTTAGGTAGATGAAAATTCTTGTTACAAATGTCCAAAACTGTGGGATCTGGTGGGTTTCGTAATCGTTGCAGAAGTTTTGTTTATTTGCTTCAATGTTGGAGCAGCTGAATTGACAGGTCGTATGCCCCCTAATTCATTTATAGTCCTTCAAGACGAGAGATTATACACTTATAGGTATAGCATAAACATTTCATGTTTTTGATATTATATTTATTTTCTTGTACCATTGATAAAAGATAAAGCCTCAGGATAATTGTAATAGAGAGGGAGGAATCAAAGCTATTTTTATCAAAAGAGAATAACAGAGATCTTGCAAGTTGTGGTTCACCTAGCCCTAATCTACATAATTCCATTTTGTGGACCGTTATTAAACAGTAAAATCATGAGTACTCTTATATGTTTGTGATGAATTTTCTCACTATCATTTGAAATTATTACAAATTTACTAGGATGGTGCTCAAAACATTGCGGTTTTAGCTTTGTTTTTCTCCACGTTGATGAATTTTTTTTATATATTATCCTGATTAATATGATAATTAATTATAAATAAAAAATAAATTTTATTGTTTAATTAATAATTATTTTAATTAATAATTATGTTTTACACTTTTTGCAGAGATGGTTATAAACGACGGCAAAGTGGAGTCCTTGTTAAGACCACTTGTCACGTCAATTTACTCTAAGCTATTGACTATAAAACAATGATATTTAAAAAAAAAAATACAATCATTAATATTTATAACCATCTCAAAATTTATATATTTTTAATATTATAAAATTTTAATTTAAATATATTTCCATTGAAAACCTTTTGATAAATATTATTTAAATTAAATTTAAATAATTTAGATTTATTTAATATTTAATTTCATGCAATTCAATTATGATTAATATTATTAATGTATTATTTTTATTTTTATAAATTGTAGATGTGTTATTTTATGAATAATTTTAAAAAATAATTGTAGGGATATTATTTTATATAATTTTTTAAAAATATATAAATATATTTATATCAATACTATATGCAAGTTTAAATAAGATATTATAAATTTTTGAACAAATTTATTTATACATTTTAGACTGATAATTAGTATTATTCTTAGTTCCTATATAAGTTATTAAAGATTTTTATTTTTTAATAATTAAAAATAAATAAATTATAGTTAAAATATTGATAATTATTTATCTTGATTAACATAAACAATTATATATATTTTTTTGAATTATATTAGTTTTATTTTTATCAATTAAGTGATAAATTATCAATAATTAAAATATTGACAATTTAATATTAATTAAATAATAAATTATTAATAGTTAAAATATTGAAAATTATTTAAATTACTATTACTTATATTTATTTTATACAAACTTATTTATGTAACATAAACAATTATTATTTTTTTATTAATTATTTTCATTAATTAATTAATATAAATTAAATAATAAATTACTAGTAGTTGATATATGAGAAATTTTATACTTTTTTTATATAAGGTTATTTATTTTAAGTAATCTTGTATAAGATGAATGATTGTAAAAACTGTTAATTTTAATAAAAATATATTTTAAATATGTATCTATTAAGAATAATATAAGTTCAATATCTTTACAAATTTTTTGACATAATTTAATTTTTTAAAGTAATAAACTTGTTTTATTCCACTAGTTCGTTTCAAAACTAGGGTGACATAAGCCACTATTTTACAAAATATACTTCTTCAATCATTTTTTTTGTTTAGTATTTCGGACTTATATTGACTACAGATAAGAATTAAAATACATCTTTATTAAAGATGGCCGAATTCTGCTAATTTTTCGTATATATATAACCATTTTTCGTTTCTTACGTATGTAAAGACGAGTGGATAAATCAAAAAGAAGATAAGGTACTCCTTCACATTCTTTGAAAACTACCTTCAGAAGAGAAAGCTAAAATGGGTAGTTCAACTACGGAAGGAAAAAATATGGAGATATTCGAAGTTGGGCCCTGCAAAAGTGCTTATCAAATGGGTTTCCTAATAGGCCAGAGATTCTCAGCAAAGATAAGAAGCAGGTTAAGCAGAGACCTCATTCTTCGAAACCAGCTCCTCCCATTTGCTCAAACCCTACAATCCCAACAGCTTATTCAATCTCTCTCTCATCACAACCAAAACAAGTTTCCTAGATATTGGGATGAGCTTGTAGGAATGGCAGAAGGAAGTGGTGTCCCATTTATAGAAGTAATTAACTACTGTATATAATATGAGAAATGGTCATCGTCTGTTATAATTAAGCCTAAAACTTAATGTTTCTCTGTTTATAATCCAATTATGTCGATAACGCTTCAGTTGTTCATGTGCAGATACTTCTAATTAACTTCAGAAAAGAGATTCTTCCGTTTATACCAAAGGGACGGTCGAGTACTTGCACTGTTGAGACCTCCGATGACTGTTCTGATATTCTTGTTGTTAACGATTCCATGGCCATTGCAGCACACAATGAAGATGCTAATTTTGCTCTAGTTGGGCACACGTAATCTTTTCCAATACCATAGCTCAATAGTGCTTCTATTCATTTCAATTTCAGATGGGTTCGCATATAACATGACTGAAAGATAAAAGTAGGATATGTACCTTACTAATACCTACATTTGATGCCTATTGTTGCATAAGTTCTTTAGTGGTACCTAAATAGGTATGCATTTGATAAAGAAGAAATATATGCACATAAAAATAAGGGTATTGCTGAATAGATTTTGTTATTTGACTCAATAAAAATGTATGAATTGTTTATTATATTCTTGTTATTTCACTTCAATGTCATTATTAATGTATAAAATTGTTATTAATGAAAATTTATTGTGATAATAACAAATGTAATTTTAACAATATCACTTTCCAAAAATAAAGGATATTTTAGTTCTTTAATTTTTTTTTTTTTACCCTTTTAATTCTTTCTTTGAGTTTAGGGTTTAATAGAAAAAGAAATGACATATTTTATGTAAATAGATAGAAGTGTGAGAAAAAAAAGAAAGAAAATGAAAAAGGAGAAAACAAGAGCAAAAAAAAGAGGGAAAGAGGGAAAAAGAAAAGAAACTAATAAAAAAATTAAAATGACTAAATTATCCTTATTTTTTATGCATAAAGATCATTTTTGATCAAATGGATATCTTTTTGAAAATTTGATTACTTTTAAAGTACCATCAATTTTTTTTAACAATAATGAGTACCAAAACAATAATATAAGGCACTAAAAAATACTAAGACCTATAGAAGTAAGTCCAATAGTTCTTATGTCAAAATCTAAAAAAGTATATTTATTTATAAGTTGTGATATTATCACAATTATAAGTTGAAAAAAATTGATCCAATAATTGTCATAAAGAAATGCTAAAAAAAAGGAATTAACCTTATCCAATAAAATACTCTGATATTTTACATTTATGAAAATTTATTTGCAGCTATTTGATCAAGGGAAACCTCTCAGATGAGTTATCATTTATAGCCTACACTTATGCAGGAGAGCTACCAAGTTGTGCATTTGGATACAACAGTTATGGATTGGTAAGACCTGTCTCATTTTGATTTTATAGTAGACATGAACCTAAAAACTATGTACTGTGACCTACAGGCATTTACACTTGACTCAGTCCCTCCATCTGAAAATGAAATAGTTGCTGGAGGCATTGGTCGCAACTTCATATCGCGAGACCTCCTTGAAGCAACAAGCATTGATAATGCATTACATGTAAGATACTACATTTTAATGATATTTCAAGTTTGGCCATGAATATGGATGGATTTAATAGCATATATGGCAACTTCAGAGAATTCATTCGGGAGAAGTTTCTGTTGGGCATAGTTACAATCTGATTGAAACGAGAACACGTAGAATTATCAATGTCGAAACAGCATCTCAAAACCGGGTTTCAGTTTATGAGGTCGGGGCAAAACCATATTTCCATGCAAACATGTATTGCCATCTCCAGGTTCATCAAGTGAGTAAACATTCCATGTTAGTCTAGACACTTGACTGAAAATATTGCTTCTCAAATAACAAAACTTTAAAAAGTTATGAGTTTCTACGAAGGTGGATGATGAGAACTCAAAAACAAGGCAAGCAAAAGCAGACGTATTACCAAAGATATCAAAAAAGGATTTCATATCACTTCTTGGAGATACAGAGGACACGAAATACCCCATCTACATGACAGGTAATTTAGATTTTAGAGAATAAATGAGCCCCATTTCCCTAATACCCTCTTGATTAACCCCTTTTTGTGTTTACAGGTCCAGTACTTTTCACATTATGCACAGCGGTAATAGATCTAGATGAACAGACATTATCAATCCTTGAAGGGAATCCAAAGAATGGAAAAGCTACTCACATTTTCTCTCTGTCTTCAAAGGATTCCAAGTTGCAAGAATTAAAAATCGAGGCAGCTTGTGCCCAGTAGCTATGCTAGAAGGATTGGTTTCTGGAGCTCCTATGCAGGTTCATACAAGCCTATCATGTGTCCATCAATACAGTACACGGAAGCCACCTGATGAAAAACAGATACCTGACATCTTTGAGCACATTAGAAAAACATAAAGGAATTTAGTTTAATGCTCTTTACCGAGTTCAGTTATCACCTTTCCATGAATATCATATTTGATGGAACCATCGAGTTCTGCTCCTAATGACATCAATTTTGTGACTGTACTGATAAGGTCCGTAACTGTTAAAGATAACAGGGAAGAATATCCCTTCTGCATAACATGATCGCTGCAAAAAGTGTATTAGCATCTTGTACTTCCAGAATCCAGTAGCCTAGTTATGGTTATGCTTAAAAAAACTGGAAAATTATATAAAATAACATTTTTCAAACTTTTAACAACAAAATAATAATAGTGAGGTTTAATTAAATGTATTTTAATATTTAATAGATTTAAATAGCCGTATTTTAATATAAAATTATGAGTTTAACTTTGTTAAGAGTGAAAAATATATAAATTGGATATAAGAGGTGCTGTTTTGAAGTTATAAGTTTGTTATTTTTATTATATAAAAAAAAAATTGGAAACAATTTCTAGGGAATACAAAAATGAACAAACATCTGAATTCTTTTATTTCTAAATGACAAACAAAGAATATAAAGTAATGAGGCATTTGGAGGGTGTTTTAAGCATGCATACATGAATGCAAGTAGCAAATGCGATTTTGAACATATAACAAGAATTTGAGACCAAAATAAGAGAAATAAATACCAAAAACAGGAAAAGAGGTTCTTTTCAATTTTTCTTTTTTGTTGGGCTACTTTCCAATCTAGACTTTAAATATTAGAAGAAAATTGGAATACCCAAGCCATAACAATTGAGAGTTGTCAACGTTAAATCAAACTCAGAATGCGTAAGTAAATTCAGGCTTGTAGACAAACAAACAAACAGATAGACTGCACGGAAGAAAGAATATCCGTACTTGGGAGATTGCATGAGGGCAAGCTTGAGATGGCCACATTAAAACTCGGCCCAACGAAGATTGCAGACATTGACAGTGAAGTCCAATCCCTCCGAGTAGAAGCGAGCTGCTCTTGGTACGTTCTTATGAAGCTGCAGTATCCATCTAAACGACGCCTTCGTCATCCTAATTTTATCGGACAAAACAACCACAGAAGAAAATCACCTTTGTATAACGCAAGTAATAAGCCTACCACATGAAAAATTTGAGTGCAAATTTTGCCTTGTCACCGTTTAAATTTGAGAAAAGGTAAAAAATTAAGAGTTTATTAATATAATTATTAGGTTACTTATAGGAGATTTATTAATATTTTAAAATGTGTAATTTATTCCTATAATTTTATAAGTTATGTATTATTAGTCTTGTTATTATAAAAAATAAATACTTTTAATCCTATAATTTATTAAAATAAATAATTTTTAGTCTATTAAAAATATAAAAAATAAAAACATTTGTTAACTAAATTTCATAAATAAAAAGATTATAGGTATCTAATTCAAAAATTACATGACTAAAGTGTCAATTTTAAAAATTTATGAAATTTTTGATATTTAATCCAAAAATTACGAGATTAAATTACTCAAATTAAATAACTATATAACCTCTGATGTCTAATACCCTCTAAAGCTTTTTATTCAAGTTAAATGCTAAAAATTATGAACATTTGTGATAAAATATTATTATATATCATAAATAAAAGATTATAATAATGATTCATTAATTATAATCAAAATTATAAGAATTCACTAAATTTTAAATTTAATATTATAAATTTATTAACTATTTAAAAGAGTATTAGAAGTTTAAAACAAAAAAATATAAAAAATTATGTATGTAAAAGTGAATACTCATATGTGTATATCTTTTAAATTATTATATATCCTCTAAATAAAAAAGACCTTAAAAATATTTAAATGCATAACAATAATATAAAAAAAAAACACACATGTGTTCACGTGATAGGTATATTATAGCTTTGGAAGTTTTTAACTTTTAATCAATTTTTCTTTAACTAATAAACTTGTAATATACCACTTAAAAATTAATTATCTTTTTCACATTTTAATAATAATCAGAGTATTATTACCCTTCATATTTTCACAAATTTCTGATAATAAAAAATAATATGTAAAAAATTGACTGATTCGATCGTAAAAAACCTACATAAATTTACTATTGACCGATATTAAGTACTTAAGAATCAATAACAAATTAACATGTTCACGAGTTTTTGATATAAAGCAGGAAAAGAACATAGGTGGCGGAAAACAGTACCTAATATCAGCTAATATGGATAATGATTTTCACGATGATTTTTATCATAATTAAAATATATAAAATATTTATTTTATCTATAATATAAATTATATGTTAATATTATTATTTCTAAATAAAAATTTCTATTAATATAATATTTTTGTTACTTTAATAATTTATACATGATCACATCAATACCAACTAATATTTATCATTAATTTTTTTTATTCATATTTCAAAGATTTTCATCATATGCATCCATCGTTTTAACAATAGGCAGTAGTAGTCTTTTAAAGAAAACACTTGTATGGACACATAAGGCAACTACTCCGAAATTATCTTGATAGTTCAAATCTTTCTAATATTTTTTAATTTTATAAAAATCAAAAAATAAATTAATATATTTTTGCATGTAATAATGTACGCATTATACATAAAATTTGTTCATCCATTTTAGGAAAGACTTAAAGAATTAAGATCTCTTTTTCTTAATTTTTCTGTGGCTTATAAATTTATGAAAATCTTATATTAGAATAGTATTTTTGTAATACTTCTTTTAACATAATATTATATTTATAACATAATAAATTTAAATGATATGTTTATAACTTTTATGATACTTCTACCTTATGTATATGTATTTGTTAATTTATCCAAAATATAAAATAATAATATTTTTAGAAGGATGATTCAAACTAAGTAAACTTGAAAAAAAAAAATTTAAACTTATAATTATAAAAATAATACACTTTATATTTACCTTATATATATATATTTTTTTAAATATAATATATAATTTTATTTTAAACAGCTTTTAAATTAAATTAAAATCATTTAAATTCGTTTAATATTTAATATCATCTAATAAAATGTCTTCAATATTATTAAGCACTATTTTTGTTATAAATTTTAAGCATATTATTTTTTATAATTTATCATTAAACTTCTAAATTTTTTTTTTACCAAAACATGTCTTATCAATTCAAGACCAATTATAGATAATTAAAAAAAAAAAATTATATAAATTATCACTCATAAAATTTACAACAAAATAACATCCAATAATGATATGCAATCGAATAATGTTCAAATTGAAAGTATAAGTACTTCGTAAATTTGTTATTTTTGTTATTTAAAAAAAAATACATAAAAGTTGTTCTGCTTCAAACGATGAGGCTTTATCCCCATGAAACTCTATCCATTTTATACACAAAATTGTAGTGAACGAAGATACGACAGTTATTGAACAAAGATGATACAAAATTAGAGTTGTGCTTTCTATTCACAATGAGAAATCCCCAACCAGCAGGTGATGCAGAATCAACAATTCAGTAAGTCTAACAACAACCTTAAAATGCTTCCAAAAGGTTAGGAAGAACCTCTAGAAGCTTTTTTACGTGACCATTGACCCTTTGACCTTGCTTCTAGAAGCTTTGCCTTCAATGTGTTCTCCCTTGCAGGCAATCTCAAAGAAGACTCCGGTAAGTCAAGATCTGAGGACGTATGTTTTGCCATCCATTGCCGAACTGTACTAGTCTGGTTTCTCCATCCCAAGCTACTACAAGAAGCCTCATTTTTACTATTATCTAAATTCATGCTTCCACTATCTGACAGAAAATGTTGGCTTCTTATTAGGTTATCAATTGTGTAGTTTGAAATTTCATCATGCTTCTTTCTTTTTTCATAATTACCATCTTTAGTCACTTCACAATGTTCAGACTTTTGAGATATGTTTACTTCTGATGGTTTCATCTCTTCAATTTGTCCCTGCTCAATATTTACTAACTGAGATTTCTTATTCTCATTAGATGAAATAGCTGAAGCCATCTTCTGTTCAAATTTAACTTGCAAGCTTGATGGAGATCTTCCCATTATCCTTTCACTAGACTCTGGTTTCTTCTTCATTGCATCATTTGATTTTGTTGTTTTGTCAAAATGACCATCCACATTTTCAATGTCATTTGAGTTGAACATTGTGTTGCTTGGTTTATGAATCTCAATACAATCAGAACTGTTGTCCAAAGAATCTTCATGGCCTACATCTTGGGGTGCGCTCACAGCTTCATTCAGAGGGACAGATTCCATCGAGTTGCCGCGCTCTCTAGCCAATAGATTCTCAGCTTTTTTCGATGTATTAAAATGATTAGCTCGAAGGAAGGTCTCTATTTCAAGCTGTAATTTGTCCACAATTGTGTCCTTCCCAGAAAAACCAGATTGTTCTTCTACTATCTGCATTTGCATCCTTTCATCTAGCCATGATTCAGATATGTGAAGAATCAGCCTATCATGGTCATCTCTTCGAATCCAATCCTTGTCGGTCTTGTGTTTCAAAGCATGAATCTCTTGTTCATAGTCTTTTATCCCCCTAGCAAACTCATCACAAAGGTCTTCCAACAACTTCCTTGATTTTCTTTCACTTTCCAAATCTTTCAAAGCAGTTGAAAGATTAGACTTCACCTCAGAAAGCTCCCGTGCTAATTTCCTATGTAGACTTTCAGATCGTTTTCTTAACTTCTTCTCACCTTCTAGCTCTTCTTTCACTGACTTTACTGCAGCATTAATCTGTTCATGCTCTTCACTCTTCCTAACTAAGTTGCCTTCAGAAATTTGCTGAACTATATCGTCAATCTTATGTCGATCAGCCTGTCGTTCTCTAAGTAGTTCTTTGATCTTAAGACGGGCGTGCTCCAGCTCTGTTTTTAATGCTTTTATTAGCAACATGTTGGAAGCATGCTGTTCTTCCAAGCTCCAGATCCTGTTTAACACTTTCAGCAGTTCTGCGGATGTTTTAAGACCATAATGTGATTGGCCAATCCTACCCTTGAACTCTACAGAACTAGTAGGAGTGACTGCAGGGTCATATGGAGTCACCTAAAAAATAAAGGTGAGTTACAACTTGTTAATATTTAAGTGGGATTTGTTAAAATAGAAAATCAGATTGTAACGCTGATTGCTTGACATTTTAGTGAACTGAAAAATGGCTATTAAATGACCTTACAATGTCTAACTAAAAAAACTAAAAAATAACCGAGTAAATGGCTAAACAAAATGATCGTGAATCGTTACTGCAAATCACTCCCTTAGAAACTAAGACTTATTGAAACTAACTTGAGATAAACTCCTAAAAACCAGCAACTATCCAAAGACCTCTTCATACCCTCTCTTAAACTAACTGCAGATTGCAGGTAGTTTACTTAAGAGACATCAATCACTCTCATCTTCTCCCTAAGCTTCTCAAAGGCATTAACCTTCAGAGCTTTAGTCATTAAGTCTGCAACCTGCTCTTGTATTCCACAATGCACCAATTCAACTTCTCCATCCCGCACAAGATCTCTAAAGAAGTAAAAACGAATTCTGATATGTTTGCACTCCCCATGCATCATTAGATTTTTGGAGAGTTTAATTGTAGAGCTGTTGTCACACATGATAGTAGTGCTACCTTCTTGATCATGGCTTAAATTCTTCAAAACTAGTCTCATCCACAACTTGATAAGCACAAGCAGCAACAACTACAAACTCTGCTTCTGTAGTTGAAAGAGTAATGATTGGCTGTTTTTTAGACATCCATGATACTGCTCTTGCACTCAATAAGAACAAATAACCAGATATGCTATTAGAGTCAGCTTCATCTCATGCGTAGTCAGAATCTGTAAAAGCAAGCAATTCTTCATCTCCTCCCTTCTCATAGAAAATCCCATAGCTAGTTGTTCCTTTTAAGTACCTCAAGATCTTTTTTGCAGCTTGTAAATGCAACTCAGTAGGTCTTGACAGCTGCTCCATCTGCATCTCTGTTAATCTTGAGGCCTGGAACAATTGGACTTTTCACAGGCTTACTCTCGTGCATTGCAAATTTCTTCAACACATCAGTGGCGTACTTCCTTTGGCACACGAAAATTCCTTCTGGTTTTTGTAACACTTCAATTTCGAGAAAGAATCTCATTTTTCCAAGATCATTCATGTCAAAGATTTGCATCATGGAATTCTTAAACTCAAACATCATATCTTTATCATCACTAGTATAAAATAAATCGTCAACATAAATACTAACAATTACCTCCATTTCTTTTGATGAAAAAGATCTGTTCAGTTGGGCATTTTTGAAAGTCTGCACTGATGAAGTGAGATTCTTTACAACTGAACCAAGTTCTCTGCTTGCCTTAGACCATATAAGGCTTTATGTAACTTGTAAACCTTATGTTCTTTCCCTTTCTTCTCGTATCCTTTTGGTTGTTCAACATATACATCTTCACTTAATCTTCCATGAAGGAATGCAAATTTGACATCTAGCTGAAAGATGTCCCATCCTCTAACATGTTGTTAATGCCACAATCATCCTTATAGTATCCATGTGTCCAACAGGTGCAAAGACTTTTGTAAAGTCAATCCCTTGTTAAGAGTACCCCTTAGCCACCAAGTGCGCTTTATATTTATCAACTTCACCAAGCCCGTTCAACTTTGTTTTGTAGATCCACTTCACTCCAATTGTTTTTGCTCCAATTGACAGATTCATGAGCTCCCAAGTTTGATTCTTTTCAATCGAACTTATTTCACCATCCATTGCTTTCCTCCATTTCTCATGCTTCACACCTTCTTCAAACAGAATTGGATCATTTTGTACCATGTAGGCTTTTGCTGCTTCTTCACTTAATCCATTTCCACTTACATAATCATTCATCCATGTGGGCATCATTTTTTCCCTTTGAGTCACAATGTCTGCATCATTCCCCTTCGTTATTCCCATCATCTCCAACATCAAATTCTCCTTCAGTTTCTTCTTCACTATCCTCATCATTCCACAGTAATTTTACTCCAATTTGTTCTTTGAAATCATTGTCTCAATTCCAATTTTTTTCTTCCTCAAAAATTACATCCTTACTGATCACAATTCTCTTAGTCTTAGGACTAAACAGCCTATACCCCTTAAATTCTTCACTAATACCCAAGAAAACACAAGGGAAGCTTTTATCATCCAACTTACTCCTTTTTGCCTCTGGAATATGGACATGTGCAATACACCCTCAAATACGAAGGTGCTCCATTGAAGGCTTGATTCCACTTCATGCTTCTTGAGGAGTGACATTCTTGATTGCTTAAGTTGGACATCTATTCAGTAGATAGAATGTTCAATTGAGCCTCGACCCAAAAATTTTTAGGGACCTTCTTGGTTGTGAGCATGCAACACATTATATTCATGACTGTTCTATTTCTTCTCTCGGCAATTTCGTTTTGGTGAGGAGTATAAGTAGTTATGAGCTGTCTTTTGATCCCTTTCTCTTCACAAAAGGCTTTGAAGTTGAGTGAAATGAACTCTCCTCCACTATCTATCCTTAAGTATTTGATGGATTCTTCTACTTCTTTTTCTTCCCGCTTCTTGAAGATTTTGAATTTTTTCAATGTTTTTGATTTTTCCACCCAAACTTTACGACTATAATCATCAATAAAACACAACATACACCTCTTTCCACTGCGTGATGTGGGTTCAATAGGCCCACAGGTATCAACGTGAACAAGCTCTAGTACCTTTGTTGCACGACATTCACTCCTTTTTGGTATCTCATTCCTGTGTTGCTCTCCTGTAAAGCAATCAGTGCAGGTGATACTTGAAACTCCCATTTGAGGCCGTCCATGCACCATCCTTTTGGATTGCAAAGTCTGCAAGCTCTTTAGGTCTAGGTGGCCATATCGTTTATGCCATAAATGTGTGGAATTAACACTAGTATACAAACACCCTTCTTTGGTACTTGTATTGGTTATGGATCTTTCATTTATCAAGATAAACATACAAATGGTACTCAATTTAGTGTGAGTAATGAGTCCTCTGCATGGTTGATAAATGTTGCAAGCCCCATTCTTAATCAAAATAGTAAGACCCTTTTTCATGCAGTTGTTCCTTAGTTCAGGAACATAATATACATCACTAATCACAAAATAAATGGCATTAAACACCAACTTCACATTGCCTTTTCCAACCACTAACATTCCAGTGTTGTTGCCACATTTGACAAAATGATTAATATCATCAACTAGGCTTGAGAACATATCTCTATCATCACACATATGGTTGGAACACCCTGTGTCAAGGAACCATACATTATTTCTCTTTGCCTTCTGTTCATCTACATACGCCATCAAGAACAATTATTCTTCCTCATCCAGTTGTGTGTAGTTAGCTTCTTTGTTCCAGTTAAAACATTCATACTGAAAATGCCCCATATTGTGACATTTGAAACACTCTATATTGGCTTTACCGAAGGTTGTATTGCCTCTGCCACATCCTCTACCTCTTCCATGAGATAATGTGCAACCACAACCTTTTCCTCCTGTGCCGTTGTCATGAGTTACTTTTAATACCTGCTCTTTTGCTTTGGGCCTTTGAAATTTTTGGTCATGGACAATTAAAGCTCTTTGCAATTCATCAATCAAAAGATTATCAATATCCTTTGATTCTACAATTGAGCAGACAATATAGTTGAACTTGTGGCTCAATGACGGAAATATCTTCTCCATTAGAACATTGTCCTTCATTTGTTCACCATAAAGTCGCATTTTATCTCAAGAATTTCAAACTCTTTGCGAAGAGCTTGAAGGATAGATTGTTTCACCCGATTGTTATCTTCATACTTCTTCATGGAATCCTATATCTATTTTGATATGTTCTTCTCAAGAATGGTTTCTAGAATAGTTCGATCAATGGCTTAAACAAGTAATTTTTCACCTACAAGTCTTTCAGCTTCATTTCATCAAGCTTTTTCCATTGTTCCTTTGTCAATGTCTCTCCAATTTTTGGTTCTCTCTATAAGACACCAATATTCTTTAGACCTTAAAAAATTCTCCATCAGTATCTTCCAATGATCATAATGACCATCAAAATGAGAGATAGCAGGTTGCACAAAATTTCTTTCAATTGTCATCGTTATCAGTTTTACAAATGACAAAGACTACTGCTTTGTTTTTCATTATTAGTGGAGGCTCTGATACCAATTTGTTAAAATAGAAAATCAAATTATAATGTTGATTGCTTGACATTTTATTGAACTAAAAAATGGCTATTAAATAGCCTTACAATGACTAACTATAAAAACTGAAAAATAGTAGAGTAAATGGATAAACAAAATGATCGTGAATTGATGCTACAAATCACTCCCCTAGAGACTAGTACTTATTGAAACTAACTTGAGATAAACTACTAAAAACCAACAATTATCCAAAGACCTCTTCAGGGTTGACTTGTGGTCCAGGTGTTATGATTCCTTACTTCACTACCATGAACCCAAGTTCGAATATCACCCTATAATGTTTCATTTATTTTAATAAAAAAAGGACCTTAGTGTCCCTTTTTTCTTAGAAGAATGGTGGGTTACAAAATTATAACAATAGAAAATTTTCTTTACATATGGGGCATTAAAGAGACAAATATGTGAACAATACCGTATGTTGAAGCTAACTACGATCGACTATTATCCAGATGATAACAGATGACATTATATGCATAAAGTGACATTATATGCATAAAGTGACATTATATGCATAAAGTGACAGAAGACATCCCTGAAGTCCCAATTTTAGCAAGTCTTAAACATACATAAAAAAATTTAAAAACAATGCCAATCAATACTTTCTCAAGAGTGCATAGAGATAGACATTACTTGACTAGTTGTATTTCCCTTTGTTTCCAATGAAACTTAGTATGAATCATTTATGACACTCCGTGGAGAATAAATTATTTCACATTCCATCTAGCATTTAGAAAAACTATCCATTGTTCTCAAAATAAAGTCAATAACAATATTAGCTCTCGAAAACAAGGCTTAATCTACGGGACACTTGCACACATATGTTGATAAATATATAAAAAATATAGTTGGTACTTTTTCCAGTAGCTTAAGCTTCTAGAAAAGTTGGTTTCTCACATTGTTGAAAAAGGTTATTTTGAGGCTTGTCACATGTTAAGGCTTAAAAATAAGGTTCGAAGCTATAGCTTTAGGTGGTAAATTAAGACTCACACTTTTTTAATTTGAGGCTTATGCCTTGAGATTTTTACCCCTCGAGGTGATTGAGACTTTAACCTTAAATGGTTAGTTTTTGAAGTTAGTGCATGTGTTATCTATAAAATCTAGATTCGATTTCACAAAATTAAAAAAGTAGAAAGTCATAGATAAGAAAAACAAAAAAGAAAATATCATAATTTCATGAACAAACCTGATTAGAGTTTGAGTTACTTTCCATTAACTTTTTGGGTTAAAAATTACTTTTATTAATATTTTTTTTTTAAAGTTGAAGCTTGAGGTTTACGCTTCAAACAGCTTTACAACATTAGCTTTCCTACAACGTCTAACATGATTTTAGAATAAGAGACCCTGTGATCAATGTCCAGTAATCGTAATTATTGAATTGCAAGTGTTTGACTCATACTAGCCACGAGCGACAACAAAGCCGAGTTGATACAATAGGCAAGTGAAGGGACGAGCAAAAGGACCAATCCTTATAGTCTCTCGATTTGGCACAACAAAAACGGGAAGTCCTGGCTCACTACCAAAGTGAGTAGAACTAATGCTTGTGAGGAGTGATAAATGTATAAAAATATTGTTAGCCTTTCTTCCACTGACTTAAGTTTTTGGAAGAGTTGGTGACCAACTAACTTCTAAGACATGTATTTATATCTCCTTGAAAATAATGGATACTAAGAAATAGGATGAAGCCAACAGATACAAAGAAACCGGAGCAAGCCAACAGATACAAAGAAACCGGAGCAAGCCAACAGATACAAAGAAACCGGAGCAAGCCAACAGATAGAATCCTTACCTCCATGGAACTACCATAACTAGCAGGAGATACAGGCTGCAGAGCATGATTGTTCCTTTCAATTGATTGATGATGTTGCATTAACGATGTAGCAACATGCCTTCTCAAGCTACTTGCACTTTCAGGCTGAAAATCAGAATCATGGAAAAGTTAGTAGTAGAGAAGTGAACTTCAATCCGGGAACACATCTATCCTTCCTTTCCAAGAAAGATGGCTGGAAGCCAAATTTTTTGCAGTCCTTGCAACATGAAAAGGCAAGAATAAGCAATTTTCTAGTGCTTTTGTAATTAAAGGAAATAATTTGAATGTAATACTGATAACAGATCCTCCTACAGTTGATGCAACAAAACGTAATTTCCTAGGTAAACCAAAACTAAAAGATTTTCATTAAAGAATTAGTGCTTCGTTATTTTAAAGGGACTCCACAGTTGACATAATACCCTAAGAACAAATGAAAAAAGGAAAATGATGGTGACCTTGTAAGCAATTAAGTGGGAGAAAATTGGGATCAACATAAGTATGATAAAATTGTTTCTCCTTTTGGTTGAAATTGGTTTTTAATGGCCCAAAACACTTCTTAAATTGTTTGGCAATTTTCAAGAGAAATGCTTCTAAAATTTTAAGAAACATTATTAATGCTTCTAGGAGAAGTAAGTAATACTTCAGAGAAATAGTTTTAGATGTACATTCTCTACCTAAAATAGTTTCTAAAGTGCCATTTAAAACCACTTCTAACATTTTCATCTCAAACACTTATGCTTATCTTGAACCAATTTTAACCAAACAACTTTCATTTTAGACCATTTTTTTAGACCAGTTCTAATTGAGGTACATACAAACGGGCCCTAAATAAGATTGATAAACATGACACTGCCAACATCATTTGGATAACATGAAAATTAGGAGGAAAAAAATGATATCAGCAAGGAGATCCTCACAAAACTCATGACAAATATAGAAATAATCTACCCAACTGAGACGGTCCATGAAAGCTACATGACTAAGCAAATCAGACACACTTTAAATTAAATGCTTCTACAAAAAAAAAAATCAACACAACCAAGGAAAGATCTCACCTACTACAAGCATTTGAATTTTCAAAGAACCATCAATAAATTAAAACGTACAGAACAAATACAAAATTAACATACATGAGAAGAAAAATTCGATCACATATCTAGCTATAAAAAATACAGGGCAAAACGCCAAAAGGGGAAAAAAGAGGAAAAGATACAGTTTTCAAAATTCAACTAAATAAGAGCAAACGAAACAAAACTGGGAAAGCCCCAATTAGCTAAAGAAAGAATACCCAAATCGCGAAAAGAAGAATAAAAAATATATAGTACCAAATCAGGAGAGCTTGGACAATTATGAGCTTGCAAGTTTGAAAGGTCAAGAGGCTTGTCCTTGTGAAGGTAATGATGACGAAGGCAGCGTAACCTAGGGTGAGGACCAGAAGAAGTAACACCACTAGTGTGATTAGGTCTGTGCATTTTAGGGGGTGATATGTAATAGTGATGCTCCCAAAGAGCCGCAGCTAACTTTCTAGCAGAAACAGAAATAGCTCTAGTACTAGTGTTAATGGCAAATGAAAAAGAAGGGTCGTCTTTAATGTTGGTACGATTATGAAGCCCAGTTGGGAAAAGTCTCCATGAGGACACTACTGGAGTACAAGGGCCCTCTCTTTTCCCTACCAATAATCCTCTTCTCAACTTTTCTCCCAAAATTTCCTCCTTTTCTGCTACCCTTTCCCTACTTTCACCTTCCATAATCATCTCTCTCTTCCTATATACTACTTATTCTCTCTCATCAAATTTTTTTATTTTTAAAAAAAATTGGTAAATAATTTTCCCTTATTCCCCCTCCTGGGTTTGCTTGTGTTGTGGAAAATAATAATAGTATGTTCAGTTTCAGTTCGGTTGTAGCAGGAAACAAGAGAGCGTGGGTTTTCTTTTGTTTATCTTTTTGTGCTCTGAGCCTCTCTGATCAGGGATCAAAGCAGCTTTTATTATTATTATTTTTTGGAACAAAGTGATCAAATCTTTGCTATGGTAGGTTTATGGTAGCGGGGTTGATTACCAGCTTCTGTGCGTTATAGCTATATGGTCATTTCTTTTCTTTCTTTTTTTCCGAGAAAAGCTATGGTCATTTCTACGCACTTGATTGATTATACATTTTGTCTTTGTCACACCTAGTCCATGAATTACTGTCAATGTTAAAATTACCACGTCGGCTAGCTTTTTACATTAATACTTGCATTGAATTACTTGAGAATTCGTTGATTTTTTTTTCAATCTGTTACTTATATTATTCTTAGTAAAAAAAAATTAAAAAAACTTTACAAATTTATTTTTCTTATTTTTATATTATATATATTTTTTATCATAACTCAAATCTTATATCTATCTAAAGCTTTAAAATGCAGGTCTCTATTCAAAAGAGATAAATTAGATGATTATTAAAAAAAATTAATGAAATAATTGATTGATATATATTATAATAACATAAATATTTAATTGTAACAAAAAATAATAAAAATAATAAATTAAATTTTATTTTCATAATATAAGTATCAAAATTAACATTTATTTAATTAATTATGATTAATAAGTTTGTTTAATTAATTATGTATAAGAATTGATATTTTGAAAATAAAACAAAATAATATAAAAAAAATTGAATATTTTACCTTACAATTTAATATTTTAATAAAATATGCTTTAATAACAAAGCTATTTGACTTTATTTTCAATTGAAGAACTAATATCTAAATCTTTATAACAATTGAAAAAAATAAAAATAAAAATTTTAAATTTTTTTAATTATAAAAATAATATTTTTTATGTCTATCTAATATATTTTTGCTTTTAGAAAAAAAATAGTATATTATTTCATTTTAAATGTTATCTAATCAAACACATTTTAAATTGAACTAAATAATATTTATTAAATATATCATATATATTGCTTTAATAATATTAAATATGATATAATTAAATAACATTTAATATTAAACTGATTGAATAGATTAAAATGAACAGATTAAAATGAACGCATTTGATATAAACGATTTATAATTAGATATAATTTAATGTAAAATAATGTATAAATTTTTTGTTAATAGTAAAAAATATAAGTTAGATAAAAGATATTTTTATAATTAAAATTTTTAATAATATTATTTTTGTTATTTTTTTTAGAGTTTTTTTTTAATTCTAAACGTTCAATAATACTACTTTTAGTAAGGAATACATGTTTTTTTAAAAGATAATTAGATTTTTATACGATTGTATTTTGAAAATTGTAAGAAATATATTATTGATTTTTCCCGTTAACGAGGATTAAACTCTAAAATACCTCAATTTCATCGCAAAATTACCCTAATATCATCCAAACACCCAAATCAACCCCTCTCATCGAAACTACTCTTTTCGCAGCTCTTATAATGGCTTTAGCTTTGTAGGAAACATCGTTCCAAAGAAATAAGATGAAATCAATGTTGCCCGGGAAGAACAAGCTTGGGGAATCACCATAAATACCTCCACAGTTGAGTATGAAATAAAGAATCATCATTACGTTCGTCTAGATTGTCTTGTCATGAACATGATCACCAATGCGACTCAAAATGGATGGTTCTATTTTAGTGGTTTCTGGACATTAAACACATCTTGTTGGCTAAGCAAGTTGGGTGCCTAATATGGTGATGTTTTTTAACAAACAAGATCGTTACCCTAAGGTGATGTTTGGTTGGAGAAATAGAAAAGAATCAGAATTGATTCCTTCCATTTTGTGTGTTTGGTTGGGCGAAATGTGAGGACGGAATGAAATCAATTACTAAAGGAGAAGGAATCATGATTCCATTCCTATCTAAACTCTTTTTTTTTTCAATTTTATCCTTACCCCAAATATAATCCTAAACTCAAATCCCAAATCCCTAAATCCCCAAACCCTAAACCCTAAATCCAAATCCTAAAACCCAAACCCTAAACACAAAATCTCAAAACCTTAAACCCCAAATCCCTAAACCTTAAACCCTAAAACCTAAAACCTAAATCACAAAACCCAAAATGTTAAACCTTAAATCCTAAAATCCTAAACCATAAACCCTTAAACCTAAAATTCCTAAACCTTAAACCATAAACCCCAAATTCTAAATCCTAAAATCCTAAACCCCAAACCCTAAATCCAAAATCCCAAATTCTAAAACCCTAAACCTTAAATCTCAAATCCAAACCTCAAAACCCTAAACCCTATTTAAAAAAATAATAATTTTAATAATATATATTTTTTAATTAAGTAATAATTATTTATAAAAATAATGATTTCAATAATGTATTTTGTCTGACGAAAAAATAGTAATTAAATGACATTATTTGAACTTTATGGAATGTAGGGGTATTAAGGTAATTTACAGTTTTTTTATTCTATTGCAGTGACAAACTAAACACTGTAATCCTGATTCCGAGCTTGATTCCAGTAATCAAACCAAACAACATTGTTTTTTTTTCATTCTATTTCATTCCTATTTTGCGAATCAAACGACACCTAAATGAATTAAGAACCAAAACTTAATGGATTAGGATAAATGGTTGTTCTTAAATGAGAGTGAAGGCTTATTTGGGAATATGAGCAAGATTAGTATAATTTTGAGAAGAAATTGAGGTTTTTAGAGTCACGTGTATTATTTTTAATTTTTTTAGTAGATTTGATTGATATCATTATATTTTTATAATAATTTAAAATTTTAATGATACGAATATATTAAAATAAAATTTGATGATATAAAAATTTTGAGAGTAAAAATTTATTTAGTAAAAAAAAAACTTTGAGAGTAATAGGTACTCTTTTCTTCATAAAAGTGGTATGCTAATTGCCCACGAACAACTAACGTAGACCTCTAATTATTTGTTCCCCTTTTCCCTACAGCGTTGCTTATCTATTAACTTTATATAAAGGGAGAGTTAGCCCATGTTGTTATTTATTTTGTTTGATGACTTCTTATTTATCATTTTAGATGATTTCTTTTATTAAAGATGCAATTCCAATGGAATGGAAGAAATAAAATAAAGGAAAAATAAGAGAGAAAATAAATAATTATGAACGGATGTTTTTAGTATTATGATCTTGAGAATATATTGTGTTCCATCTAAATCATTAATTTGTTACTTAGATCTAAAATTAACTTCAATTTAAAGTATAGATTATGATATAAAAAATTATTTAAAATTATAAATACATAAAAGAAAAACTCTTATGTACGTGAGACTTAAAGTTTTTCGACAAATTTTATAAAATATTTTTTATATATATAACTGTGTAGAGTAATGCAAAGATCAATTTTTCTTTAGTTCTAGCTAATGAATTATAGAGGGAATGAAGTAAAGGAGTCATTAGACATTCTAAGGAGAGAAATATTGGGGAAAAAAAATAAAAGATCAACTGAGTAATAAACTAATAATAACCATTATATAAAGAATTAGATAACACAGAGACTATAATATAATCAAAATGCAAAATTAAATTTGAAAAGAATCCCCAAATTAATAACAAAGAGCACCAATGTTTTAAGTATATTGATGTACTTTTTTGACTTGTCCTTATGGCTTTATTTTTAATTTTAGGAGCAACATGGTAAAAATGCCATGCTACAAATACCTCAGCATGGTACATCCAAGTATCAAATATTAGTACTGGTTGATATGGAGGTAAAAATAATAATATAATTATCTATTGGTTTTAAAGAGGCCCATACTTTTATTATTATATATCAGTATAGAAAAGGTAAAACACTAATTATTCCTTTTCTAATAATTGTTATTTACTAATGAATAAACTTTTAAATTATTATTTTTAATTGAATAGGCAATTTTTTAAAAATACTTAGTCATAACATTTAATTTCTTATGTTATAAAATTATCATTTTTATTAACAAATAATTTGAGTCTCATCTAGACTTGTGATATAAAACATTTTTCATTAATAAAATAGTATTGATTTTAGCAACAACAACAAAAATAAAGA
Source organism: Hippophae tibetana (assembly GCA_037013495.1). Taxonomy (NCBI): domain Eukaryota; kingdom Viridiplantae; phylum Streptophyta; class Magnoliopsida; order Rosales; family Elaeagnaceae; genus Hippophae; species Hippophae tibetana. The sequence continues at coordinate 12,450,340 of CM072812.1, forward strand.
TTTTCTTTTACATCCATTTTTTTTTTTTGGGATTTTGATCAATTGATTAAAAAAAAATTGAGATAAACAACATACATTTACTAATTAATTGTTTTAAACTATAAAGAGGAACATTGGAACACACATCCAAGATGATATAAAAATTATAAAGCTTTTGTTTTGGGTTTTATTTGGTTAACTATAAAGTTTTTTTTTTGGCTACGTGATTATAATTTTTTAAAAATAATAATTACATGATTATTTAAAATTATCCAAAATAGTATTGATTTTAGCAGGAAAAAATTCTTTTACTTCTATTTTATTTTAGTAATTATTTTCCTTCAATATAAAGCTTTTACTTTGTTAAATAAATTTATTATCTTAAGCTTTTTAAATTTGTTTTTAATAAAACATGCACATTTCTCATTTAACCTACTTCTACCTTAACAAACAATTAACAAAACACATATTTTAAAGACAAAAAAGTTTTCTTTTAAAATAACAATATTTTTACTTATGACAATGTATTAATGTTTAAAAAATGCTCATATTTTAATAAAGGGTTAATTTTTTACAATCTTCTACGCTTGACATTTATAAGAAAGAGGAAAGAGAAAATGATTTCTTCAAATTTTAACTATTACTACATAGAAGTAATATTTTATACGGTAATTGATCCTATTTCTTCAATAAATTGTTTAAATATTTACAAATTTTACAATAAATAAAAAAATAAATTCATAGAAATTAATAATATTTTCATATTACTAACATATTTTAGTAAAATTAAATTTTTATATGTTTTCGTAAACAAATATATTTTAATAATTGTCTTCAATAATGATCAACTTTATTTTGAGTTTGGAATGCCAATGTAATTTGAAATGTGTGCGGCAATATTAAGGATTATTCCTTTTTAATATTTGTATATGCTTTTCTTTACTTCTTGATCTTGCTAAAATATGTTTTTGGATGGTTTTGCATAGGGTTTATTGGATTCATCATCATATATTTTTGATAAATTACTCTTGAAGTAGATACGTAATCTCGATCATGTTTTTTTATTTTTACGGACTGTAATAGCACATTTCTACTGTTCCTTATTAACCGGATGCATGTCTAAAGTTGTTAAATAACTATTTTTTTTATAACAACTATTCAAATCAAGAAAGAATAAATTATTGATTTAATTACATGATTATCTTAACGAATAGAGTTTTATTTTTTAAACTCACTTTATGTGGTATAATTTTGTATTTTTTAAATATAACGTAAAAACATATATGTTAATTTCATGACACCGTAATAAATAAGAGTACTATGGAGACAATTATTTATAATGTAAGCTTATTTATATTTATTTTGTTCACGTCACATTAACACATTATTATTTATTATTTAATTGTGCATTTAACTCTCTCCTTTTTAAGTGTGTGGGATTATTGTTACATATTAGATTTTTGTAGCTCATTTCTCACATTGGAATATGAAAGGATTTAGAGGCATTTTGGTCATTTTATGGCTTGAATATAAATACTTCTTTTAAGATTTTTGAGACATAATTGATATGAAAAATAAGTCGCAATAAAATCAGACTCATTTTTGAACAAAGTCTTACTATAACAATCTGGATCCACAATTTTATGGTATGAAAATTTGAATAACGGGTTAAGATTCTCTAATAAGAAATTATGTTAAGTTAAAAGACAAAGTGATAAATAGTAATAAATATCATCTATTCATAAAGACATGGATAGTTATGATTAGGAGAAGAGGAACAATTATAGGAGTCTAAAAGTTACTTCTTGAATATTTTCTTAACTTCTCAAGATTTAAGAAATATGAGAGTTAATGTTTGGTATTATCCTGATAATAAGTACTCGATCCTAACAACCTGAGACACATCGCTTGTAGGAGGAACATTTCATTGTCGTTTCAATCCATACATAGTGAACTGGTCCTTAGAATTGGATGACTTTAGGTATACTTTGTAGCATGCGACCTATTGAACAAGACCTAATCAAATGTTGATAACTTTGGGATTAAGAGACCCAATGATGATGATGTTGTGGCTATTATTTACTTGCTTGTATAAGGGGTATTGTATACGACCTGATTTATGTCATATAATGATTATTGTAATATTATTATATACATGCCAAATCTGATATCTCGAACAAAATGTCTACTAATATAGTCATAACACATGTACTTTATGTATCTATATACACCTCATTAATGAAAAGAATAGAGGATCTCAAATTTTTCTTCTCTCTAGAACCCTTAGCACACAAACAATTCTCCAAATAATTAGTATATAAAAACAGTTGTAAATTTAAGATAAATTTCTCAAGGTTAAGTTGGTATGGAGTTGGAACTTATTTCATATGAGAATCATAACTAATCAAATTTTGTGTTATAAGTTACTTAATGCATGGTAAATAAAGTTATATTTTATATGATAGATAAATATAAGATACTATATTTTTATATATTTATATATAATAATAATTTTATTAAAATAGGGAGCCAAATACCTTAATTTATCTTAAAAATTATTTACTAGCAAGAAAAAGTGTAGCCTACCTCAATCCCCCTAGTTCCGATAAAAAGTGTGACAAATATTGATTAAAAAATATTAATGTAGTGTTTCTAAGTAGGATAAAATTTACATTCATTTAGAAAGTTAACGTCTATGATTAGATAACTCATATTCCTTATAAAATATACAAAAAATTACATTTTTTGTCTTAAAAATATTGACATTTTAGCTTTTTTTTAAATACTTATTTAATTAATTATTTATTACTAGTATTTTTTTCTAATTTAAAAGAAAATATTTTTATATTTAATATATATAATAATTTACATATTATAATTTAATTAGCTGAATAATCTTACCATTACTTTAATATTTTATATCCTCGTCTTTACATCTAATCCATGTCTTACAACTTACAAATTGCTTGATGTATTTGAGAGCTTATGTATACGACACTATCATAATTTAAATATATATTTATCCCACACGTTTATCCCATTGCTAGTATTAATTTTTTGTCATTTCTCTTGCCATGATTCTTATTCCCACTTATTTTGATTTTTGTAAAACTTCAAATTCGATATTAGCACTTTATTCTCCATTGCTGATAAATTTATCTTTAAAAAAAAATAAAGCTAATATTTTACAAATTTAGAAAAGTAAATGAAAGATTATAATGTTGTAACTTATAGAGAAAGAAAAGGTCAAAAATGATAAATAGGAAGTGTTACAACTAATTACAAGATCAGCACAAGGGCAAAATCAAATATATACTGAAATACTTGGTTAAGAAAACCTTGAGGCTGGGACCTAATTGTCTCCATGCCACTGGATCATCTAATGATGATATGAAATTCTACCACTTCATGCAACATAAAAAGTTTTACTTTCAAAAATCAATTATGATCGGGCTCGTTATTGATGTGGGAAAAATATTGAAAAATAAGTAATTTTTATTTATCAAAACAAAATGATTAATAGAAATATGAAATCGTTAGTTTTGTTAAGTAGTGTTTTAAATTCCAATTTAATTTAGTATAAACTTTTTATGGGACCTACGGGTACAAGTAGATTAGATCATTGCATCTAATAGAATTCCTATCAAAGAAATACATCCTTACGTTCTCTATCGTCTCTTCTTCCTTTTCGTGAAATAAAGAAATGCCACTGGATTAATAATATTTTAAAATTTTAGAGTGTTTATCTAAAAATAAAAATAATCTACAAAAACAATAAAAATAACATATTTTAAAATTTATAATTATTAAAATAACATAATTTGTATTTAACTTATATATATTTATTATTCAAAAAAAAGTTTAGTACATCATTTATATTGAATATTATATAAATTAAATTATAATTATTTAAACACATTTAATATTAAACTCTATTCAATTTAAACATATTCATTATTATTAGAAGATTATTTTTATTGTTATTGTTATAATAAATTTAACGTGTGTTATTTTATGTAATTTTTCAAGATAATTTAGTTAGGTTTGTCAACTCTATAATTGTTAGAGTGTATGTCTAATTGAGGATTAATAGTTTGTCCTACCTTAGATCTTGCTAGAATGTTTATCTAGTTAATTAGTTTCGAGGATGGTTTGCCTAAAAGTGAGTCTAGTTAATCTAAATTTTGTTCGCTATCTCTTATTACATAAATACTAATAAATGTATAAAAATATCGTTAATTTTTCTCCCAATGTTAGTTTAAATTTTTAGAAGAGTTGACTTTTTAATAACTTTTTGTTAAGAAACCACATTTCTTATACTAAATTAGGCGATATATCTTTTTTTCCTTATTATTTTAACTATTTAATTTAATGGGCTAAAATTAAATTGTCGAATTTTGATAAACCCTTAGATTGCTCAAATTGATATGAACTGATTGAATAGTTATCAATTTTTGACTTAATTAGGGGATTATGAAAACCTTAATTGAGCATATTTTAGTTATGGTATCCAATATACCAAATCAAAATATTATTTCTCTTTTTTCTCTATGGAAGAAAGATGATGGTCCTATTGAGGAAGTAAGACAATTTGATTGATGAAAATCACATACCACTCTCCTAATTCATATATCTAGGTATCTTACTCGAATCAATAAATCTTTGATAATCTAACATGATGTAAATCCTATATTGTTTGGTATTCTGTTCTAGGATGTTGTATCTAGAATTTATTTATTTTTATTATGATTTAATTCCAACAAGTGGTATCAGAGCAATTATTGTTGTTAGATTCTTAGGATTTATGAATATACTATTTGTATGTTGTTTGGATAGAATATTTATGTTTTGTGTGAAATTCTTTGAATTTTAAAAATTTTGGGTTTTTTTTTATTTTGAATTAAACCAAGTTCCTTGGATTTCTATCTTTCGTCGATTTATTTATTTATTTTAAAGTTAAAATTGTCTAGGATTAAAATTTCAATGGAGTTGAAATGTTTCATAGCTCACAAAAATTTAGTAACAATTATTCATGTAATTTAAAATTCACAATTTTTTTTAATAATTATTCACACATATGACACAAAATTACACAAGCATACTTGTTGGGGGCCACCTTCTTGGGGTTGAGGATTGATTGCTTGTGGACTGGAATTCCCTTGTTCTAGCTCATTCTTTGTAACTTGTTGATTTGGATCAACATCAATAAATTTGTTAAGCACAAATTGATCAGTCTCGACTTCTTGAGTTTTATGATTGGTCTCTTATAATTAGGATTCCCTTGTTCTAACTCATTCACAACAATTTGTTGAGGCTTTAGATTTATAAGTCTCAACTTCTTGAGTTTCAAGTTTGGTAAATTGAGATTCATTTATCTCGTTATAACCTTCAACTATTTGATCAAGCCCAAATTCATGTTTTGTAGGCTTAATACATATAAGACATGCAAAAGTACAATCATATAGTTAGACAGTATACATGAAAGTTACAAACTTATAAATATTAATAAATTTAACATATTACATGTGTTGTATCCATTTTCCTTTCTCGGTAAATCTTCTTAAACATGTTTTTGTTGCCTTGTATTCGACAAATACTGGACGTGATTATCATACCTAATTTCTTAATTTTTGAAGTTACATCATCTTGTCTAGATATAATAGCATCATTGGGTTTCTTTGTTTTTTTTCCAAAATTCTTTCCCTTGTAGCCATGTACCTTGATGTTATAGGCCTACCACTTTGCTTCTTAAAAATTGGAGAAACAATTTCTACACCATTTGTTCTGAGCCAAAACCTTCAACTATCGTTACGAGGAAAAATAGGTATATAAGATAGTGCAAATGCATCCCTATTGAGTAATGGATTACATGATCCATTGGATTATCTATGTGCATCATGATACACCTCATAGCTTGTGGAAAATGCATTTGCTTCATAAAAACTTCATAATCAAATTTTATATTTTATAAAAAGTTCACAAATATTTGAATCACTTATAATTAACTTTAAATATACTCTCAATGTCAATCTAAAGAGGAACTACGTAGTTTTAAATAATTTATCAATTTTCTTTTTGAAAACAAGAGAATAAAACTTAAACATTTTATCACATTATTTAGGTTTTTGAAAATTTTAATCTAATAATATAAATAATAAAATAATAAAAGATAAGGATATGTTTGATTCAAATAATTAAAGACATATATGAAATTATCAATAAGTGGAGTGTTTATGTGAGTAATTAATTAGACGAGGTTAGTTTCTATGTTTTATTTATAAGGAAATAACAAATCATTAAAGTCACTCCTTTAAGCTGAGCACATAATTTAAATTTTTTATTCAAGGTATCAAAATTAAATTAGATCTAAATGACATTTCTCAAATCTAACTTTTACATTTTAAATTTATTACGTAAAATATGTCGTTAATATTTTAATTAATAACAAATTTTGAAAAAAAAAATTGAATAAAAAAATATTTCAATTTATTTTATAAAAATATTTATCTAAATTAATATTCACAAACATGGCAACAAAATTAATTTTTCATAATAATAATTAGTGAGACATGTTTATATTTAATAAATGATCATTAAATTAAAAATAACATTCAAAAAATATGCAAAGATTAATCTGTATATAAAATTAAACGAATATAAATAAATTCTACAATACCAATTATAAATAGAAGGATGTATCCTTCCCGGTAAATGTGATCTTGATCCTTAATGTATTATTTAATATGTAGATATTTTCTTTATTTTTCATGATCTAAAAAAACTTCAAAAGATCTATCTATTATTGTTTATGAATCAAACCTATTATAAAAACTACAACTAAAAACTAATAAAAATGAGAACAAAGCTCTGATGGCTCTTAAGAAAAGTAAAAGCAATTTTGGTTACACACTAAAAACTAACTATATGATATATTAAAAACCTAAGGCTCAAGTTTTTATTTATAGGTTGAGGTTAGCGTTGAGATCTTATGGTTGAATTAAAACGGGTGCACTACATCACAGGTTTTCCACCGATGTGGCCCAAGATACATAATTATTCACCAAATGCTATCTTGAATAGGTCACCCCATGACACACTTATTTCACTCTGTGGCACACTATACCCTATGTATTCAGTGAAATTATTCAGAACACTATCTGTCATGGCACACAATAATTCTTGGCACGAGCCACGATATGATATGTTTAACTTGAATTATTGCCTTGTATTCCTTACATAATGATTGATTTTTTTATGTAAGGCTTACATGTTTTATTCTTCTAAACTCTTAGAGTGAAAATTGAATGTAATGTATTGATCAATTTATACATTTGAAACTAAAAATACCTAAAATATAACATAAAATATCCGTGATTTTGAGCATATAAATTTACATAAATATTCACATAAACATGTTATAATAAAACCTATTTGTTACATTTAAGCTTAATAAAATCATGAAATACTATTGCTTTCTAAATACTCATTAATATTTCATAAAATTTTCATGCTCTTATCTTGCAGATTAGCAAAGACAATGTTGATTGTGCTATAGATAACTTCAAAATAATATCTTCCATTAAAAACTACATTATAGATACTCTCCACTAACAATTGCATTGTAGGTCCATATTATTAGCATCATTATCAATAACTACTACATATATTCCTAAGTTATCTCTCACACTAGATACTCTTTAAAATAACTTACTAGGCTTAAAATCAATCCCCAAATTCGAATACAAGTCTTATAATACACTTCAATCAAATTTATCCTTTAAACAATAATCCATATATTCAACTCTCTCCTAGTCTTTATATGAATTATTTTCTTCTCATTTTACAAATTTATCACCAATGAATACTTTCATTGTAAAATAGTAACTTAAATGATCTATCATAATGCACATATCCAAACACAAGCCTTCTAATACACTTAAACTAAAAAAAAAATAGACAATAATCTACATATTCAACCTTTTCTTCATCTTTGTATGAACTGTTCCCTTTTTGTTTAACAAATTTATCACTAATGAATACTTTGATTGTAAAATAATAATTTAAAGGATCTATCATAATGAATACTAAACAAAACTAGTAGATGCAACTAATTTGACTAATAGTAACAATACATGTGATTTACTACAAATAATATATTAATAATTATTCTTCAAATATTGGCAATTGATTATGAAATTGCTAATAATGTGAAGGTTAATTGATTATATATTCTTAAAATAGGTACCAACACAATTAATTTGAAAAACATATTAATTAAGTCTGATTTCAAGACTAATTTTTTTATTACAAGATTAAATGCATATCACAACAACAAGAAACAACGATTCATTTGAAAAACTAATTATCCCCATCAAACAAACAAAATGACATAAATAACCCTAAACAAAGCATTGCTTGCACCTATGAATCCAATGAAACCCATGAATCTTCGTTACACAATCACTTTAGAAAACCATTGCCTACCACTTTTCATTTTTTTAACTCTCCTCAAACTCTTTCTCTCCTATACAATACCAACAAAAATCTCCCCATCAAAACCAACGAAAAAATATAGCACAACAAAAATGACAAAATCATACTCTTTACCCCACGAATGTATAACTTTTCCATATTTCAACATCAATAAGCAATAAAGTATTAGAAAATTTGTCATTTAGTTATGGAATCTTACCGTACTGAGGCTGGCGACCATTATATCTCACACAAAACTCATTTATCTCTCTCGATGTTGACTGGTCTTCGACTATCTTGTCTTTATATTCGCACTTGATTCTCATTCAGATTCTATCTTTCACATTGAGGAATTTCACTATTAAGGCAAACAAACGCAAACAAGGTTTCAAGAGTTTTTCATTTATTATTGAAAGTGAGCATGACCCAAAGTGAATTAGACGTTTAGTTTCTTATGTTTATTTTAAAAAAATACCTATTATGCTATCATTTTAAAATATTTACTTCATGCGTTCAATTTATAATATTTAAATCAGTTTTTACTAGGGTATTAAGAGAAGAATGACTTATATGTCATACTTAAAAATATTAAGTAAGTTACGTATCCCTTATGAATGGTAAGTACCTAAATGTACAAATAACACAACAAAGTGACTTTTAGGTCATTTATCCAAAAATATATACTTTTTTATCCAAAAAATATAAAAAAAAATCATGTATATTTGAGGGGGAAGGGTTTACATGTTGATCAACAACTATGTATTCTTCTGTAAACCTAAAACTTAAACTCTAAATTATAAAATCTATACCATACATCCTAAGATATAAATCATAAACTCTATCCAAACTATAAATCTTAAATCCTAAAATCTAAACCCTTTGTCGCATAACATATAATGGGTGACATCACCTAACATATCATTTCTATATATATATATATGGGGTTTATAATAGTTAGAAGAAAGTAATTATAATTAGTAATGGTTAATCTAGTTGTCTGGCGATAAAACTCAATTATCATTCGTTTGATTTATAAAAAGACTATAATAAGTGATTTTAAAAAATGTTTTTCTATCAACATAGAAACTTTGTTTTTGCTAAAGTGTACCATTTATCCTCAAATTTTATATAAATTTACATATAGTTTCCCAAACTTTTAAAATTTATAATTTGATTCTCAAACTTTTAAAAAATTACGATAAATCCATAAATTTTTAAATCCTAGAATTTAATCTCCATATTTTTAAAATTTTACGCAAAAATCCTTACTCGGTACTAAAATACATATTTATAAATAAAAAATATATAACATATGTGTAAAATTTTAAAAATTTGAAAACTAAATAGTATAATTTAAAATTTTATGGATTTATATGTGAAGTTTTTAAAATTTGAAGACTAAATTATGTGTTTTAAAAATTTGAAGACCTATGTTGAAATTTAATTAAAATTTGTGAGCCATATAGAATACCATTTAATATAAGATAGAAGTGAAATAAAAATATATATAACATGAAAATGTTTTCAACCTTAGAAAAATAGAATAAAAAAAATTAATTTATAAAATAAAGAAAAAAAGTAAAGGAAATACTTTTTTCTTCTTTAGAACACAAACTTACTAATCATATTAACCAACATCCAAGAAATTACGAGCCAACACCTTTATTATAAAACTACTAAGGTGATGGCTACCAAGTGTTTTTAAATGCGTGTAAATCTGAATAAACAGCCTGGACAAACGTGATAAATCGGTGAATCTTATAATTTAAAAAGTCCTCTGTTTATGCTTATTTTAATTATATCAAATGGGTATTAAATGTTTCCTAATCCCTTCTCATTCTTCACGAGCCACACAATTTTAACCTTAACTAATTAAATATATTTGTGCCAAATGAATATTCAACCTATTTTATTCTTATGCAGCCTTTGCACTCAATTTTCAATCCTCATATGTATATCTGCCATATATTGAAATAGTATAAACTAAAAATAAACTTCACCTTAAATTTGGAAAACGAAAACTCCAGAAAATGATACTAACAAAATTTCAAATAATAAATTTTATTATAATAGCCCCAAATTCATTCTGTGGATTAGAGGTTTTACACTATTGAAATTTTAAAAATAAACAAAAACAATCCGACCATAATAATCCTTTTATTTTTGGTTTTGACCTCTTTTTACCGTGCATCTTCTGCTTTTGAAACTAACGATAGATTTAAGATTTTTGTTGAGATGTCACATCATATATATACATATATATATATATATATATATTAGAAAATAATATTAAATATTTATTAGTTTATTAATTATTTTTAATTTTAAAAATATATTATTTGTATTTAATTTTAATAAAATTATGTGAAAATTATTAAATTTGAAGTAAATTATTAAATGTTAAAAGTCTAAAATTTAAATAAGATACAATTATTTTTTGTGTATATAACTTGTTAATAATTTTATAAATAATACACTTAAAAATTTATTCATGAAAAGTTAAGATAAAATATGTATCCATTCTCACTTTTATATAAATCCTCCTAAGTTTTTAGTCCACAGAGTTGGCAATTTGTATCGTAATTCAATTGATCGAATCTAATTCGAATTGTAGAACTCAAATTGAATACAAAATTAATTAAATTATGATCAAATTCAAACCAATTCAAAGTTAGGTTAGTCAAGATTCGAGTCAGTTCGTTAACCAAAAATATTTTTTAAAAAAATAACACTTAGACATTATAACTTACATATTAAGTTAAAAACTTAAAATTAGAAAGAAAAAAAACATATTTCTTCTTAATTTCAAGCTGATCCTATCTCACTCTCTCAACTATCTCATTTTCCAGCAACCAACAACATTTCTACGTCCATTAAAGCAAACTAAAGCATTTTTCGTATCACCTTAATAATATTATTATTTTTTTTGTATGATCATTATATGGTCTACTTGAATACACTAAGAGATCTTTAGATATATGATGTCATTTTAAAGTAAAATCTTTGTTTAATCTTACTCATATATTTATTTGTTTAGTGGTCGAGGGAAAATTTTATTGATACTTGGAACTTTTTATTCAAACTATGAGTTTTCATGAAGATACGACAGCCTTCAACTTTTACGTAAGAAGATTTGATAGCTTTTACATTAGTTGAATTTATTTATAAATAGATTTATTATTTTAAGAATTAGATTTCTTTAACTTATATATATGTTTACTAGTTTTCTTGTTTTGTAATTAACTAGTTATTATAACATAACATGTGTGTATGAGAAGTTATATTATGTCTGTAGATTTTATTATATACCTGAGTTATTCATTTAATAGTAATTTTTCATTTACTTCAAAGATTAATTGTTATAATATTATTTCTTTCATTTTTAGTGTTCATGTAATGTTATTTAGGCTAATGAGATTTAATCATTAAATATATATTTTTATTTATAAAAATATAATTAATAATTCCTACTAATTTGAGTCAATTTAAGCTAAATTGTTTGTGTTTGGTTTATATTGAAACTCATTTTTGATAACTTAAATTAAATTTAAATTAAGATTAGATTGAATTAATTTAAATTGGGTTATTTCGAACAACTTATATGAATTGCCATCTCTAATAGTCCACTCCCAAAAACTTTAATGAAATAATAGCAGGTTTTGCTTGATTATGAAAATTGTAAAACTTAATAAGTTTAATTATATTTTATGTTCATATTGTATGAAGTTAATTATAAATATATTTAAAATGTTTACTTAATTATAATTATATCAATAACGTATGAGTAATGATAAAATAATATATAATTTATAATATATTTTTATCGTTATTTATACATAATAGACATAATTGTAACTTTAAACATGATTAACATTGAATATATTTTTATCATTATTAATACGTTATGAACATAATTATATATAAGTAAATTTTTTGATATATTTATAAATAATATCATATATTATGAACAGTATAATTAACCTAACTTATTATAATTTTCTTTCATTCTTACAGCACAATCATTTTCAAAAGATTTTTTTTAGTTTCTACAAAATGATACTAACAAAATTTCAAATAATAATTTTTATTAGAGGTTATTAAAAAAAATTTATTATTTTTATACTATTAAAATTTATAAATAGTATAAAAATAATAAAAGAATTCAACTATATTTTTTTTTTATTTTTAAAATTTATAATACGAAAATAATAAAAAATAGATCTTAATTATATTTTTATAATAATTATAAAATTTTAACGATAGAAATATATATATTTATTCAATTTTATTTTAACAAAATAAATATAAAATTGAAGAAAAACGAATATTTTTCCACGCACATACGTGGAGCTTGTGTTGATGTGTCGTAGATATACTTTGCCGCATTACACGTATCAGTTGACGTCTCCCAGTCACTGTCAATCATCTTATGTCACCCTTTGATAAATAATACATAAACCCGTTAACTTGCTAACCTGTCTAAAAGAAAATTCTAAAGCGTTTGATGGTAAATGTTACATATTTGTATGTTATTGTTATCATAAAAAAATGATAAAAATAAATAATCAAATTATTAAAAAAGTATTTTAATATTTTATTAATTTTATAATCTTTATTTTATATTATTAAACATAATTATGAAATAGTTAAAATAATATAAGAAAAAAATAAAAAAAATATTTATTATTATGACATTATTTTTTAAAATAAAATGACTACCTTACTATAAAAATAATAAATAAACTAAATTATATTTCTTAACATAATTAAAACACTTATATAATCAATTACATAATATTATAAAGGATATATATATCAACCATCTCTTTAAAATTTTACTAATTATCAACTTACTATACAAAAATATGATGTCTTTTATGAATTACATATATAATTTTTTAAAAATTATCAAATACATACCATCATCCTTGGGTATATTATATTCTAATTATCAATTCATACAAGAATGATATTATTTTATCCGTTAATGATATTATTGAGTGGTCGTTGACATTATGTTAATCATAATTATATGTATAACAAGACTTTCGAGTTATAAGATAATAGTTTAGATACTAATAAAAATAATGGTTGGTATGGAACTACTATATGTTTCATAACAATTTGATTTAGGTTATTGATAGCTGGTACTAGTACCCAATACGGTGTAATGGTGCATCTATGATTTGTAATCTAAATAAATTAGATTCATCAGTATATTTGATTTTAGATCATTTATATATATTAATTATTTAATTATTGATTGAAATCACGTTATTACAATAAAAAAATTATTTAAATCAAGATTTAAAATTGAGTTTAAGAAGAAAAAAACGATTTATAATTTATTATAAATCAGTATACTTATAAAATAACTTAAAATAAACTTAAAATTAAAAAAATAACATTAGTTGACGTATTAATCGACACTACATGTGTCATGTAGCATCGGTTGGTGTGTCAACCAGTGATAGGTAACGTGTAGCATTGGTTGTATACGTCAATCGACACATGAGACATAGCGTCGATTCTACTTGTAAATCGATGCAATGTATCACTTGTAGTTTCGATTAATATGTAACGTAGCGTCAATTGACACGTAAAATCGAAATTATGTGTTTTCTTTTTCCCTTTTCTTCTTCATCTCCCTTCATTTCGACAATTTTTCCCTTTGTCTCCTAATTTTCTCTCATGTTCCTACGTTATCTCTAAGCTCTTTTGTCCATTTTAGACGTCGTCAATTGGGTTTTGTTCCTTTTCTCTTTTTGATCTAAATCTCTTTGAGCATAACATATACTATTTTCTTATTCATTTTCTCACTTTTTTATTCTTGTAAGTATTTATATGAATTGTTTGACACTTATTATTAATGCTTTATATTTTTATTTAATTTTTGTAATTTTTTTATTTTTATTTTTATGTATATTATGTGCTATTGATTATTTATATATATTTTTATTTTATGTAGGTTATTTATTTTTATTTGAACTTAGAAGAAGACAAGGTATTTTTTATTTGTTTATTTTAACTAATTTCATGTATTATATATATATATTATGTTATAATAAATTTATTAATTGTTTGAATTTTATGTATTTATTTTTATATAATGTTTTGATTGATATTCTAATAATGTAATTATAAACTTCATATATAATGCATTCTAAAATATATTGATGATTAATACATTTATATTTTATTAGGTACATATTAATATGTTTAATGTTATTAATAGAAAATTTATAAATTTTGGATTTCAAAGTAATGAGCATGATTATATTTCTAGAGTTAAAACTTTCTTGGAATTTGCCCGTAGAAATAGTAATAATGAAATCAGTATGATTCGATATCCATGTGTTAAATGTAAAAATGAGAAATTTCATGATATTGATGAGGTTAAGTATCACCTTATCCATAGTTGCATTCTTTGGAGTTATAACTATTAGTATTGTCATGAAGAAAATATTGATGATACTTATAGGGAAGAGATAAATAAGAATGTGAGTGAATTATATACATCTTATCAGAATAAACATTTCAAACATAATATACAAACAGAAAATATGTTTCATAATGTGAAAGATAAACTACATAACGATGATCTAGAAACCTTTAAAAAACTTTCAGAAGATGCCAAAAAGCAGTTGTATCCAAAATACAAGAAATACACTAAAATATCAGGATTGATTCATTTGCATAATGTGAAAGCAAACAATGGTTTAGTAATTTATAGAATTGCTAAATGTACTAATAGATATGTTTTGTGAGGATAATGAGTTGTCATCTTCAATGTATGAAGTGAAAAAATCTCTTGGTCAATTTGGCATGGAATATTATAAGATTCATGCATTATTTATAGAAAATAATATGATACATTAGATGATTGTACAATATGTAAAGAATCAAGATGAAAACATGCTACAAATAAGACAACACATAAGAAATGTGTGCCCGTAAAGGTTCTTTGATACTTTCCTTGATTCCTTTCTTTTAATCTACTAAGTAATAAAAGAATTACAACTTTGACATAAATAAAATCAATAATGCCTCTATTAGTCAAAACCTCAGTTGGAACTTCCTATTGCTTGCTTCACTTGCACATCTGTAATCACCTGGTTTGACATACGAATCTAACTCCCCTTCAAAACCAACACCACACAAGTGGTGTGATCAGAATTAACAGATTAGTAATGTGAAATATATAGTACTAGAAATCTTGAACACCTTCAATATCAAATCACCAAAGGACACACAATCCACACAATATCAAACAGAGTAGAGGAGATAAATAGTCAAACCACGTATGCACACAGATAAAAATTTAATAACTAATCTCAATAATCGACCCACAATATGAATTAATAAATATATATAATTCTTAATGCAAAATTTGCTAGAGTTTCGATGGGTAAAGAAAAGAGAAAAGTGGGAGGTATTTATAGAACTCAATTGGCCATCTCGTCAACCACCTCGTTAAGGGTGATGACGAGGTACCAAAAATCTTCTTTTTTGTTTTCAATTTTTTTTCAAGTAATTTATGTAAATACCTGCATCAAAAACTAAACAAAAATACGAGCAACAACGTTGGCGAGCCTATGTGCAATACTAATTCGCAATAATCAACCTTACATATTGGAAGATAGATATACTAAGTAAATAAATAGACATCGCATTTTACACATTGGAAGCCATCATACGAATAGAGTATAATGAAACTTACAACTAGACATTTAAGTCCAATAATTCAATTTGTATCCTTAAGTTTGACCATTTGTTTAAGGATAATAGGCACTGCTAAAATTCAAAGTGGTGCCAAACATTTTGCAAAGCTCACTCCCTTTAAAAGTGACTTACATACTTTACATCTCTATCATATGTGATAGAATTTGGAACTCTATAATGTCTTGCCACTTCTTTAAAAACAAAAATGAAATATGACAAGCATCATTGATTTTTTTACAAGAAATTAAATGCATCATTCTTTAGAATTGATCAAGTACTACCAAAATGCAACAACAACAACTTTGATTAATAGGTAACCTCACAACCAAAACCATACTTAAATCCTCCCAAATGGTATTTAGAATGAGAAAAGATGTGTATAAATCAATGTTATAAGAGCCTCATTTAACACATTAACACAATAATATCTCTAGTGTATTTTGACGACATTTTTATTCACAATATAAATAAAAGTGATCATTTGAGCCATATTAAAGCTATCCTAATAGTACTAAGAGAAAATAAGCTATACCTTAATCTTCAGCGATGTGAGTTTGTCACTTCAAAGCTCTTATTAAAACATACAATTGTTCATTCACATTTCTTAAGATTAAGGTAGAGCTTATTTTCTCTAAGTGCTAGTAGGGAAACTTTAATATGGTTCAAATGATCCCTTTCATTTATATTATGAATGAGGATGTCATCCAAATATACAACAACAAAACTTCCAATAAAAGGTTTCATTATCTGGTTCATCATGTGCATGAATGTGTCGATGTGTTGCACATACTTTCTCATATATTCATGTTTCTTTGGGTCTAAGAGTGCAGGAACTACATGGGGCTCAAGCTATCTTAAATCAAGTTATTGTGCAATAAATCATCCACAATGTCCTATAAAATTTCATGTTCCTGGGGGCTAAGCTTGTAGTGTGGTAAGTTGGGTAGGTTGGAACTTGATACAAAGTTAATCAAATTTTGTATTCCTCATAGAGGAGGGATTTTAACTGCCAGTTCTTCTATAGAAAGGTTTAAAAATTCATCAATTAATGTTGTCACCAATTCTACTAATATATTTTTTTCTCAAAACCTTGCTCTTTAACGGTGAGAGTTAGTAGCAGCTGATTTTTGTGTAAATGTTAAAGAAAATATTTCATGGTAGTGCTCAATAATACCTTTGTTTTGATTGAAAGCTTTGATATAATTGTTGGATGATCTATTATGGGATATGGGCTATTTTTTCATCTTCCCAATCAAAGAGGTATATATTATGCTTTCATTTATGCACTACATTCACCTTATACTGCTATGGTCTTTCCAATAATACATGACATATATCTATCTCCACTACATCACACACAATCTAATCCTTGTATTTTCCTATTGAAAATGGTACCATGCATAACTCTTTAACCTTGAATATTCTTTCCTTTTTAAGCCACATAATGCTATAAGAATTAGGGTGTTTGTTGGTATTCAAGCCTAATGTGGGAACAAAAGCCTAGGAAAATATATTTTTAGTATAACCATTGTAATTGATTACTTCATATATCTTTCCCTTTACAGTACAATGTGTTCTGAATATTGCAAGCCTTTGAGATGACTTTGATTGTTTGGGTGCTAATAATAGCTTCTGCATAATGTAAACAAAGGTCATTTCTTCTTCATCAGTATAAGTGCTTCGGCTCCTTTGAAAACATCTTTTGAATCCTTCTCAACTTCAGCTTCATTGTCACATTCACTCATTGCAGTGAAAGACTATATTTGGGAACATTCATTTAAGTTATGGTTAGGTTGTTGAAACCTAAAACATTTTGGTGGAAATGGCTTGGCATAAGGATTGGTGGTGGATTTTGTTAGTGGTTATGGAAGAGGTGGTCTGGGATTAGTTTTCAAATTTTGTGAAGTTTATGTAGATGATCTTGAGGTTGTGGAAGAGGGATGAGGTTTTATTGGTTTGTCATAGTAGGCCTTATAACTGGTCCTTTTGGGAGTTACAATTTTCATAGTACGAGCAAGTTGCATTTCATCTTTGAATACCCTATTGTTTGTCTTATGTATTATCCCACACATCTATCCCAACTCAAGCCTATATTTACTAGGACTACAAGCCTTTTATGTACCTAGACATTTTTTGTGACTCATTCTCAATCATGTTGGCTCTAATCCCCAATTTGATTTTTTTTAGTAAATTTAGCGATGGAATGATCACCTTGATGACATTGGTAGTACCTCTGATAAAGTAATTGTTTATACTCACTACGTAGAAACCACATGATTAGTTTTCTCTTCATCACGTCCCAAGATGTAATTGGAGATTAATTAATGAACCTACATTCACATATACCTATTCCTATCAAGAAGAAGCTTTTCTAGTGAATTTGTAGACCACTAGTTTCAACTTCTTTTAATTTGGAATCTTAAAATAATGTAATAACTTTTCGGTTGTGTTTATCCACTCAAAGAAGCCCTAAATATGCATGTGTTCAAAGAATTGAGGCAGATTGACATTAAGTTTGTAATCACTACGTTAATTAGGCCTAGCTATGGGTTATGAACTATCATACTTGTGTTCTTGATTAGGCTAATGATGGTCAACTATGATGAGCTTAAATTTGCAGGAATGATTTATAATCGTTGAATGTTTTGACCCTCGATGTCTAAACCTTATCATAGCTTATTTATGACTCATTTTAAGGGTTATGTGACATTAGGTTGTGCATATGGTGGAGCTCGAGTGACATCACAGTCTTTCTAACTATGGTCTTATTGTAGCGTTGTAAATTGTTGGGCGATAAGCTTAAGCAATTGATAGATTTCTCTAAATTATAAATCTATTTGAGCTTACAAGTCACGAATCTTAGTTCGAGTAACAAATGATTGTGAACATCATCACTCCCTTATCGATTTCCTTCATCATCACATAACATCATAGCTCAGGTAAAATAGAGGCTATGATAATAAATCTGACATAGGAAGCCTTAAAACTAGTTCCAGAATTAAAGAACTCATAATGTAGAAAAGAGCTCGTCGGCTCAATTCAATAGTATATAGTAAACAACTTCAATGAAGAAATTACAAAAAGCAAGAATCAATAATCAATCCACACTACTCGGCCAATCTTGTTCCATAATGAATTTTGTTAATCAAAATGCAAAGAAAATCAAAGCAAAACTTGCATTTAAAGTAATGGCTCTCACCACTAAATGAAATTAGTTACTAAACAAAATTGATTAAGTTAAAGAAATGACACCTAGAAAAATGAAATAAAAATAACACAATTAATCAAATAAAAGTATTATTAGGCTCAAAATTTGAAGACATAACTCATGTATATGTAATTTAATCTAGTCCCATTTACACTAAGAGTGTCCAAAAATCGAACCGAATTAAACTAGAAAATTTGACCGAATCAAATCGGTCCGAATAATTTTATAAATTAAATGGTTTGGTTTGTATTATTTTTTAAACCAGTCGGGTTGGATTGGTTTTAACAATATATTAAAATTTTCACATTATTTCTAACAAATCATTTATTAAATTTCATATATTTTAATTAAATGTATACTATTAGGTATATCATATTTATGCATTATTAATTAGACAAAATCATTCGATTCAATATCTTTAATAATTAAACAATACAATTTAATTTGATTTGAGTAATATAAATAGTCTGATCTAATTTATTTTTTATATTCAAAATAGAAACTAATCTAATTGTAGACACCCTGATTGGCACACTAACATCACTAATATTGATATAAATCTGTTATTTAATTATATTTTGTTAATAAGTAAGAATGTTAGGTATATTAGTAGATAGTAAAATTCAATGACAGCTACCAATTATTTTTCCATAAAGATGTGTACCCAACTTTATTTCAATATTTAAAAAAAAAATTATTGTAACTTGATAAATAATTTTTTTAAAATAATAGTTTCAACAGGTTTGAAATCACGTATTCTCTGCTAACACAAATTATATATCATTAAACTATAGGAAATAATATAACTAAATATATAGATTTTCTTTTTCATAAAAGGGTTTTTTAATAAAGAGTTTGAATAAAAAGGTACAAATCCACGTGTCGTACATTTTAAAACATTACTTTATATGCCACTAATCAAGTCATATTATGTTAATATATTTAAAAAATTATTACGACTATTTTCTTTGATCTTTATTTTACTTATATTCTTAAATCACTAATATAATATCACACGATTTGTGATAATTACATAAAAAGTCCAAGAATTTATCTTGAATAGAAGAGAGATGTTCTTCTAACCTGACAAGTTCTTCAGTATAAGCACAAATTTAATTAGATCGTGAGCAACTTCATCTGCTAGCTTGTCGTCTGCAAAACGACCAAGCAATATAAGAAGAAAAAAAAGATATTGCCAATTCAATAAAATCTGGACTATATTTCTCTTTAAGAGCCATGCATTTATTGTCACGTTTAAAGTAGTTTATAATTATAACTAAATCACTTTCTATAATATATTAAGTTAGATAGTATTTTTATAATTTTATTTTTATAAATTGAATATATTATTCATCTTTATTAAATTTGATATATTTTAATTATTTTATTGTTACATTTTTTGATTTTTTAATTATTTTTGATCAATTTTTATTCTTTGAGTAATAATTTTGGTAGAAAAATTTAAATTAAATCAAATTGAACCTTATTAATAGAATACTTATAGAAATTTGAAGATAAAATCGTTTCAAAAAGTTAAAAAATAAACAAAATTTTGCTTTTAAAAAAATAAGGTTATCAATTTATCGTATTGGTAAAATAATAAAAGTGCGCTCTTTTTTATGAATTTTGTGTGTACATCAATAATTGATAATTTTGTAAAAAAAAAAAAAAAGAGAAAACAATATATAAGTCAACTAAATTAAAAAAAATTGTTTTAAGTATAATAACAAGGACTCCAACGTATGCATTTTTTTTTTCTTTATCTTGTACGCCATTCTTAATCCAAATTAGACGGATTCAGCAGCCATGTTATATATCATTGACTTTTGAAAGAGAGGATAATCATGTTTTAATAAATTAATTGTTGATTCACAACGAAATGTCCAGGGTTTATATATTCGAATAATGTTGGGAAAAAAAGCTTTTTCTTACAGCTAAAAGCCTTAAAAAAATACTCCAATTTATTTTTTATTCCTTGTTTTCTATAAAATAAATAAAAATATTAGAGCGTGTTTAATTTTGAAAGCAATTCTCAAAATCCCTTGTTTAGTTGTTATAAAAATTATTAATATTCGAATTGTGATTTAAAAAAATAAAAAATTCATTTATACATCAGAAAAGTACGAAGTTTCATCATCGAAACGAGTAAATAGTATAATTATTAAAAAAATTATTATTATATGTACGAGTGTATATGTCAGCCTAATCAATGAGCCACGAGGATAAACATCTTTATGGTATGTTTTAATTGATATTCACGTGTTGATATTCACAAGAGTTGAAATTTCCCATCTCCCAATGAAATGCATAATTTATAGCCTCATACATATAGGATGCGGCTCATTTATTTAAAAAGAAAATGAATTTTTTATGGAGATATTTTTACACTGAAAATAATAATAATATCATTTTAAAATAAAAAATAATACTACTTTCTAAAAAATATCTTCTCGGTAATTACTGTTAAAGGAGAGAAATTCTTAACAAAATAACAACCAAAATAAAAATAAACAAAAAAAAGTCACGTATCATATCAAGAATTCAATATAAGTTAATAATTTCAATAATATATATATACGATATATTTTAAATTAGATTATTTATATCGTTTAATTTTTTATATTAAAATCGCATTATTCAATCTTGTAAAAATAATCAAATAAATTATATTATTTTATATTTTATATTTAAAATATTATTATTATTATTATTTATTAATTAAAATACGATTTTTTAACAATAATAAAAATAAAATAATGATAAAATTCAAATAAAAAAGTTATTTAAATATATATATTAATTTTTAATAAAAATAATAAAATAGTAAAAATTAACAAATATTTTAAAAAATATTTTGAGAATTTTTTTTATATAAATTGTGACTTTAATATTATTAAATGCTCTTGTAATTGTGTTTAATCACTTATATAAAAATAATAATATTTTAATAAAAAATTCATTAAAATAATATGATTTATTCTTCTTAATTGATAATTTATATAGAATTAAGGTATTAAATGACATAATTTTTAACTTAAGAGATTGCATGACATAGATAATTTAATATAAGAAAATGACATTACACAAATATATATATATATATATATATAAACTAGATAATTTACTTTTTTTTATTATGCAATAGATTCACTATTTAGGAAATTTTTACCTAACATACTAAGAATATGTAAGTTATAGATTTAGAATTAGTTTTCAATATCAATCATCAAGTTATAGCGAACAACACTAAGGTATGTTAAGCTCAAAATTTTATACATATATATACATGTACCTATCACACACCTTTTTAGGATACTCTTTATACTTGAATTTTTTACCTACCTCTTCAAACTTTTGACCTAGCACACACATGTAAGTGTGCATGTTTCAATGCTTAAGGAAAATAATTTTAAAATGGAAATTTTAGATCTCGATCAAACAAGTGCCTAGATCATGCAATAATCATATAAGATTAGTGATGAACAGAATCGGGATCGTCGATTCTGTCAATATTTTGGTTTTATATTTATAAAACTCTCGTAAGTGTACGAATCATTTTGTAGAAAATGATAAGTATACTCTCAAGGTCGATCTAAGGAATGAATATATGTGGTTTTTAATTTATTATTCAAACTTTTAAAAACGAAATTAAATCTTAAACATCATATCACGATATTTGTGTTTTTGTGTTTTTTAATCTAAGAATATAAAAATAAACATAGATTGAGATTCAATAAACATTTATGCAAATTTTATTTGTTAAAACAGTGGAGTATTTATAGATATAATAACTAAGTAATTATGCTTGTTCATATTATTTAAGTTATTAAAGATATAAATTAATATTTATTGATTCTCATTTTTTTATATGAATACCACCTCTGGTGGGGTTATATATTCTTTGTTAACTAAACAAATCAATTAAAACCTATGGGTAGGGTTGATAACTAATTTGGTTAATTAAATTAATTCATTTTGTTTTCTAAGAGATTGAAAATGAACCATTTAAATGCCACATTTGGCGGGATTAGATAGTTTAAACTTTATTCAAAGTATCCAAATTAAACCTAAAAATTTAGTTATCTGAGTACTAACTTTCAAGTTTTAAAACCACTATTGAAAACATGTTGTCAATACATTTTCAGATAATAATTCTTATAAAAACTTTTGAAATAAAACTTCACTCTAACTATCGGGCGATTGTACCAACAATAAAAAAATACTACTCTAAATCAGACCGGATAACTAAACCTTAAAATCTAATTTTTAGATTTAAGTTTGTAATGAAAAATAATATATTTCTCTCTAACATTCTTAATATAAAATCTTGAATAAAAATAAAATCAATTCATTTAAGAGATTTTTACCTATTTAATATTTCGCAAGCATAACAACGTTATTATTATATCATGTTTACAAACAAGCAGCAAATTTAAATTTAATCACAGACAAATTAAATATAACATGTAAGAATAAAGCATAAAAAATAACTATAAAGAAAATAAAATCCTTATAGTACTTTGTTGTTATTCTCGTTGCTGGAAAACCTCTAAACGGAATTTACACTCTCATTTATTGAATCGAAAAACAAATAAATTACAAAAACATAACTAGTTCTACTCAAAAATAAAATAACTCTAAAACTAAGAAAAACTTAAAAACTAAGAAATGAGAGAAAAAAAAGAGAAGAGAAGATGTGTTTTTAGGTGTGTTTAGTTATGAAGAGAATGAGGATATTTATAAGTGAGGATGAGAAGAAAAAATGGGTGAAAAAATGATTAAAAATGGAGAAAACACGGAGTAGTGAATGATGATGTCATATTGATGACGTCATGTTGGTGTGGGTGTGGCAGCGCGCGCAGATGGGGCGTAGATGGGCAGCGGCGTGCACGGAATGGAGAGTAGGCGTGGCTGAGCGGCATGATTTCTTCCTTTTTGATATTTTAGACCTTTTTGACCCATTTTGTCCAATTTTTCCATAATTGTTGACTTTTTCTCATTTATTTTATGAATATATTTGTGATGTATTGCCTCCAGTATTCCTCTTTTAGTATTTAAGTTACGTTTTTAAGCGAAAATACCTGAAAAACAATAAAAATATCCGTGATTTCGAAAAGACAAATATATAAATATATGATAAAATTATATATATATAATCAATTAATGTGCATAAAATCATAGTGATTTTTGTACTTTTTGAGCACTCATCAATTAGTCTCGAGCTCTAGGGTCGATTTTTCACATAACATGTACTGTCAAGCAAAGTATTGCTCAATTGAGCAAACATATTGATTGATCAACGATCGCATGAGTTCCATTTCATTCCACTTAGGGTTGTTTTCGCATTGTATTGTTCAATCAAGCGAATAAGTATTAAATCAAACGAAACCTTTAATTTTAATTATACCCATTGCCTTTAATTCCTTTTCACATAGGCTTTTAACTAATATTGATTACACCTCTTTTAAACCGCTTTAGCTTAATTTTATAAGTGTATTTTAGTCATACTTAAAGGTCTAGGCTTAAATTTTATATCTTTTGTAAATTAAACATATGGAGCATAGACTTACACAACTGCACTTTTCATACTCTCAATATTCTTACCCTCATCTCTCAATAAAGAAAGGTGGTCTTACCCTTATGCTCATATGATTCTTATGCCAAGTTTGTAGATGTGATGATTGAAATTATTACATTCCTTAGTTTGTTCTAGTTTTCTAATTGCTTCCTATATTATTTAGTTCATTTATAAAGCTTAGGTTAATATTATTAATTGTTAAATTCTACTAGGATACACTTTGTACTATGTTATTGTGTTAATTGTTTTAGGTGTTCCTTGAACGGGTTTAATAATTCGTGTGACTTCAATTATTGAAGTGTTGGTTCAAAATGGACTCATACTTTTTGAAAGCTATGAAAATAGAGTTATGGCTCATAAGTATAGTATATTGGGTTTTTATCTTTGTTAAAGTAGCCTAAGACATGTCTTAGTACTTGAAAAATAAATTTTCATACTAGATAGGTTAGGTGTTCGATGTACCACTAGTTTTCTTCTAAGATTATTATTGTAATCTAGGTTGTTTCCACTCAATGATCATGTTTTATTTATTCATTTCTACATTTATTATTAATACACGATTGCATATCGAGTCGTTGCAATTAGGTTTTAAATTTTAAATTATTAATTTTTAAAATAACCTATTCAGACTCTTCTAATTTGTTATATATATATCTATGTGCCATTTTTTATTTTTGACGATTTTGTTCGATATGCATACGGTCATTATTCTATAAAATAAATATAAAAAAATTAAATCATATATTTTATCTTGTCTATGACTTTTTTTACAAATAATATAATCTTATCTTATACCTTTAAAAGCGATTTTTTTTCTTTTGTCTTATTTACCAATAGTGTTTTTTCGTATTGTAAATGTGTAATTTTCATAAAATAAATTTAGAATATTATTTTAAATATTAGGATAAATAATTATATTTTTTACTAATAAAATTGATCTATTTATTTATCTTTAAATTTTTTTAATATTTATGAGAATATCATTAACTTTTATTAGTTTTTTATATTTTATGTATGGTACCTTTTTTACTATTCTTATTTTTCATCTTTATATGCATTTTGTTTGAAGAAGAATTTTGCTATGTTTTTAGAATTATATACAATGTATTCTATGACTTTTACATAATTTGGTTACTATTTTGCTATTCCTAATTTGTTATTCTAATATAAATAAATAAAGTAATGTAAAAATTAATCAATAATTTTATTTTTAGTAAAAAAAAATTATTCCTCATATTGTACATATATATACTCCATTTTCACTTTATTATTTTATATAAATTGAATATGTGAAAAAATAATATATTTTGTTAGATAGTGATTCACAAGTCAATTACGTATGAATCAATAATTTATAACAATATGATTGTATTTAATCTTAATTTCTTAATTGTAATTTTTTGTAAGGATTATAATCTTCTAATTTATTTCATTAGAATTGTTCATCTTAAAAGATATATCCGTGATAATATTTTTACATAGGTATAGTTAAAGGTAAGTTATGTTTTTTAATTATGTTTGAAATTCAAATTTTTTATTAAATTAAAATAACATTAACTCTTGGTACATGAAGTAATAAAAACAAAAGATAATAGTCCATGAAGCAAAATAATAACATTAATAATAATTTTTTTTATAATCCATGTTATTTACATTCCTTGAAACAATTAAACTTTATAATTTCATCAATTGGAGTTTTAAAACATAGACATATATCATCAAAGAAAGTAAAAATATATATACTTATTTATTCTTATGAAATTTTTAAAATTATTTTTATGATATTAAAATTAATAAAATGTTTATAAAATTCTCATAATAATAATGTATCATTATGTGTTCAAGTGTAGATTAATATTTATTATATGTATTTACTTCTTTTAATATGAATGGAATATTTATTTTATTTTTATTAATATAAAATATAAAATATCATTCACATTATTTATTTATAATTATTTGTATGAACATGAATTTTATTTCTATCAAGTTAAGATAATTAATAAAACTTAAATATGCTTCGATATAAATATAATGTTCATATATACACCTATTGTTGCCTTATTTATGATTTTTTATTTCTTTGAAAGTTTGATTGAGAAGAATATATTTATTTATTTATTATAATAAATTATATATATATATTATCAACATAAAAAACCTCATCATGTTTAAAGACAACACTACATTTCTTAAATCATCATAATTATGAATTTTATTCTATATTTTATCTTATGAATTTTCTTGTATATGAGATTATGTGTAATTTTTTTAATTTTTTAATTGATCATTTATTTTATAAGGACTAATATTCTTAATTTAATACTGAGTGAATGTACTTGAATATGATTTTATATTTATATTTTTATATAATTTATATAAAAAAAATTATAGAAAAATATATTATTGAAATTTTAATATAACAAATACACTTATATGTAACATATATATTTTTTAAAAGATGAGGGACCCAAATATATTACTATGATATCTTAATTGTTAAGATATAAATTATTTATTTTCTCTCCCCACTTTCCTATAAATTAGTCACTAATATATATATATATATATATATGTATGTATATATTTTATTTTATATTTTATTTTATGAATTTTCTCGTTATGTGTTTATTTTCTTATTTTTTAATTGACCATTTATTTTATAATGACTAATATTCTTAATTTAATACTAAGTTAATGTACTCGAATATGATTTTATATTTTTATTTTTATATAATTTATATAAAACAATTACAAAAAATATATTATTGAAATTTTAATACAACAAATACGCTTACATGTACCATATATATTTTTGAAAGATGAGGGACCCAAATATATTACTCTCATATGTTAACAATTAAGATATAAATGATTAATTTTTTCTCCCCACTTCCCTAAGTCACTAATATATATATATATAATTTATGTAATTATTATAAGTATATTACAATATAGGTAAGAATAAACCTCCAATTTGAAGTATATGAAATATAATAAGGTTTTATGTAAATTTTGTAAAATTCATAAAATATATGAATTATTCAATCCAAAATATTAACTCAATTACTAGATACATTAATAATTTTTATAAAATCTATCATAAAATTATCTATAATTAATGTTATACTTTTTTATCTAACATCATACTTTAAAGTGTGGTCATTAATTTATTACTTATCTATGATTTTTACCTATTTTATTATATTTTGGATTTTTTTTCGAATCTATTTAATTTTTTAAGAAAAATATAATGTTTTTGGTAAAATTGTCAAATGATTAGATCGAGTCTAGACCAAGTCGATTCATTTACAACCTAAAATATTTAATCCCAACCCAAACCTAACTCATTTAACAAGTCAATGTGCTCATAAACTTACCCATTTAATTAACCTCAATCCAAATCCTTATAAAAGCTTAAGTTTGTAGGTTATTGTCCATTTTTTGTTAATGGGTCATATAGATGAACTCGACACAATTAAACTCTAATATGAACTTAACATATTTGATAAACAAGTCTAAGACAAATCAACACATTTAATAAATAGATCAAGATTGATCGACTCGTTTATAACCTAACACATATAACTACAACTCAAGAGATTATAGTTATTTATCTTCTTCTTTTTATAAAATATTATTTATCATAAATAATGTTAAAAATTATTATAGATCTAATAAAGATTGTCATTGATATAATACTATCTTAAATTTTTTTTTATTAAATATTATATTAATTTTTCATAACTATTTTTTTTAGTATTGTGTTAAAATTAGATACATACATGGTAAAATCTTATTTTATAATAGGATGGATTGGTACTAAAAACTTTTGTTTATAGTAACGATATTATGGTAAGATGTGCAAATAAACTTTTGTTTATGTAAAATGCACCAAATAAACTCTATCAGTTATTCGTTAGCATAAAGTTTTTGGTGTAACATTTTTATCATTTTAAGATAGATTGTCTATTATTTGAAAGAAATTTTATATTTTAGCTAATATTTTTATTATCTTTAAAATAAGATAAACAATTTATAAGTACTAAAATTTTATTTTAAAGAAAGTTGTTTGAATTATTTTTTCTTTAAAAAGATACTTAAACATCGATTCATTTTACATAAAGATGTCCGAATGTTTTTACAAAAAGGTGCTCAAATTTTATATTTTATTTAAGTATAGGTATCTAAACTATTATTCTATTTACACTTAATTGATTGTCAGTTAAATAATTAACTGACATATTAATATTTATGTGCAAAATAGACTAAAATTTAGATACATTTTTGAATAACAAATAATTAAGGTATATGTGTGTAAAATAGACTAAAATTTATGTATTTTAGAAACTATTTATCCGTTAAAATATCATGATATTTTTTAAACGTAAATATAAAATAATTGAGAATATAATTAGTATTCAAATAAATATAATAGAAATGGAATGTATAATAAAATAAGAATGTTAGGTGATAAAGACAAACATGGATTGATTTTTTTTATAAAAGTATTGATATTTACTTGATTAGGAAATTTTAGATCAATGGTGAAAATACAAATGAAAAGTAATAAAGTAACAAAATCTGAGAGAGGAAAATTTTACGATGAAAAAAAGAACTTACAAAAGCTCATCAAGCTGCAATAAACATCATATTTATGCTTCCTATTTATGAATAGTGATAATGTATTGTCTTATTTCCAACTTAAATGTTCAATTGATATAAGAAAACAAGAGCTTTAAATTTAAACCCAAAAAATATTACTTTGCTATTTTGATTCAAAAAAATAAATGCAAATATAGATAAAATATAGTTGCATGAACAAATAGATTAAACAAATATTATATAGCCTCTCCAAAATATATGTAGGCTTAAAATAATTAAGTTTTCAATTATTTTGAACTTTGAACTTATTATATAAGTGATTAAGGCATGAACTTGTACGGATATTTATATATTTATAACTTAAAATATTCACTAATTGCATTTATTAACAAATAAATAAAAAATGAATACACATGTCTCATTAGAGAATGTGAAAAGTACGTATAAATTAGGAAATGAAAAGATATATTCATTATAGAGATTACAATTATATTAATTTATTGAAAATTAGCTTAGATAAATAAATAATTATTTTTTAAAAAGTAACTATATTACTCAAATATTTATAGTTAAGATTTAAACTTTATATCAGCTAAATACCTAAATAATCTTTATGTCGTTGACATAGGTATAACTCCTTGACATGTACAATACACAAATAATACTATTGAAAAAGAATTCATTGTCAATTACAAAAATAACAAGTCTAATTATCCAGAATCTTTTTTTAATTGATATGTCGTCTTTCTATTGATTAATTAGTATTTAATAATAGTAAAATTTTAATTAATATAAAAAAATTATAAAATATTTATTTTTAATATTTGTTAATTATCACACGCTTTTACCTTATTAATTTTTAATTTTTATTAAAAATTAAAATATATATTTAATTAATTTTTGTTTGAATATTATTTTTGTTTATTTTTTATTAAACTATTTTTATATTAAATTTTACTTTTATTCTTATTAAAGATTTGTTTTTTAATCACATTTTAGTTATTAGATATAAAATAATAATATTTTAAATGAAAAATCATTAAAATAATATAATTTATCATTAATTTTTTCCATTTTTATAAAGCAAAGAGATTAAATGATATTGTTTTTAATATAAATGACTAAATAGTATAAATGATATAATCTAAGGAACTTTGTTGCAACACATACAAATATTATTTATCTTACACAAAAAATATTAAATGTGTTGGAAGATAGAACTTAAAAATGGATGTTAAGATAATTTAGGTAGTACTTTTAAATGCTTAGTACAAAATCTTTTAATAATATTATAAACTTAGAAAACACTTAGTTTACAAGTCTTCAGTAAACTTAAGCTTATATGCTAAGATAATTTAGAAAGTTACAAAAATAATAATCTTAAAACTTATAACAAAAATAATACTCTTGATAATATTGAATAAGTTTAATTAAAAGACGTTTAATATTCAACGGATTTAAATAATCGGCATTTAATTTAAACGATATCTAATTAGATGATATGTTAATTTTTTTATAATGAAATATATGAAGTGAACATACAAGATGATATTTTTATGATTACAATTTTTAAGTGTTTTATTTTTATTATTTTTTCAAATAATTTTTATGAAATATTAACTGACAATTAAATATTAAATATCGAATTTTTTACAAATCAAAAGTGAAAAAATAAAAGTCTTCTACATTTATTTAATAAATACGTAACCACTAGATTTATGTGAGAGAATACAAAAAGATTACCTTATATTTAATAGATAAATAGTTAAAATATATTATATAAAGAATTAAGTAAATAATTAAACTATATATCTTCAATCAATTTTGCACATATTTTTGTGAGAAAAACTTGCATACAACATAATACAGACACATGATGAAACAAACTTATTTTGATTTTTTATTTTTATGAAAAAAGAAAAAAAGAATAAAAAGTGAGAACGATATCAACAATTAATATTAAAAGGGATATACAATATGATCTCACAAATTAATTTTTAACATGTTATTTTTATTGTTAAATTGATCATTTTTATATAAAAATGTAAAATTATTTTTTATAATAATAATTATTTTTTAACATTATATGGTTAGATTCAAAGTTTATTAATTTTTTTAAAACAATAAATTTAAAATTATGGTGGTTTAAATGATGGCAGTGAATATTTTTCAAAGTAGGAGTCATTTTTTATTTTCTTTTGGAAAGAGAATTTTTTTTAATTATAGATATAGATTTTAGAATTATTTAAAACAATTAATAAATTTTTATCATTACACTGGTTAACCAAAAAATCATTATTTGAAACTATATTTTTATTAAAGTTACAGCACCCATTATGCATCAAATTAATAGTAAAACTCCAATTTAAAAAAAAAAACTTGGGAGAGTTCCATTTTAAACAAACATCGAACGAAGAAAGTTAATTTCTATGCTATATATAAAGATTAAGGAATCTTGAACAAAATTAAAGGAAAATTCCACTATGATATTTTTCCGTGAATAAATAAGAGATTTCACTTTAATTTGCATTCAAAAAGGTATTTAATTATGAGTACAGCTGGCAAAATTCTTATTTTTACGTGTAAAGTTTTTTAAATTTTATTTTATTTTATTAATTAATTTTTTTAAAAAATAAATATTAATAGAGTAAAATTTACACATATTATTTGAATATGTAAATTAAAATAGGAGATTATTATTATGAGTACTCTTTAATTATTAGAAATTGGAATATAACAATATTGACTATTGAGTCCACTTGATACCGCAGAAACAATTTAGGAAGCAAAATGTAAACAATTCAATGAATTATGATGGTACCAATTTTTCATTTGTTTTGAATAAATTAACCAAAACACCCTTGACAAAACATAATTTCAAAGGTCATAATAGGTTTTCCAACAAATTCACTGCTCTATATATGTATGGGGGCGTTTAGCGTTCCCAGATTCAAAGGACTTTTCTCTACTTCAGAAAATTCAACCCTTTCAAATTTGATCCTCCATTTATAATATTTCAGACCACGTACGTTTCTAATACTCTGTGAAATTCTCAGGAATTTAAATTTCTCTCAAGAAATCAAGACGAAGATAAACTTAAGGTGTTAGAAAGCCGAATCTGCACTGTACTGATATAGTCTAACACGGATTTTCTTCAACGAAATTGATCAGGTGACCCATTTAAATCCTTCATATTTTTTATATGGGACAGATAACACGATAGTCAACTATGTATCGGAAATGCAAAATCACAGTAATGCGATTTGCCTTATGTTAAGGTTCTCATATTTCTGCTCTTTAAATTTTGCCGTAATTTTTTTTCTCTGCAACCAAACGGGGACTATTGATGATTGTAAAGTCGTATATGGTTTTTACGGGTGTACTCGTAAAAGAAAGCAAGTGTGACGGAGAAAAGAGAGGGAGTTACGTTTTAACAGTAGATAAATGAAACAGGGTTATTTTAAAAATCTGATATATGATAGAAATGTTTATTAGGATAAATCGAAATTAAATATATATTAATATTATTATTATATATATATATATATTTTTTTCATAAAAAAATATAATTTTAACTATAAAATATATAATACTTTTTATGATTAGATTAAATATATATTAAATAGTTAAAAATAAAAATTAATGTTAATATTTTAAATAAATTAAATTAATATTTAAATTTTTTTAAAATTAAATATATTTTTAAATATAAGAAATATGTTTAAACCATTTAACTATTAGCAAAACCGTACACATGTGTCCCGCACCCATTCGTCCCGCACCCATTCATATTGGTTCTCTCTCTGCCGGTAATTGAAAACAAAGTTTTCCACTCCTAATCTAGCTTATGTATACGATTAATTGGTGCAAAGATTTGGAAGTAACTGCTCAAAAAACGCTTTGAGGTAAGTGTCAAAATGGCAAATTATGATACTCTTTCCTAATTGAACTGAAGAACGGGGCACTACTTGCATGT
Source organism: Hippophae tibetana (assembly GCA_037013495.1). NCBI lineage: Eukaryota > Viridiplantae > Streptophyta > Magnoliopsida > Rosales > Elaeagnaceae > Hippophae > Hippophae tibetana. The sequence continues at coordinate 12,483,880 of CM072812.1, forward strand.
TTTTAAAGTTTCAGTCTGAGGCATATATTTTTTTAGTGGAAAACATTGCTAAGAAGATACACATTAGTAATTTATGGCAATACTTCATTAGTACCATATTTTTTTAAATTAATTTTATTTGAAAAAATAAAGTAGTATAAAATAGTCAATTTCCATTGCTTATAAAAAATCCCTACATTTGCTACAATTTACACTAAATTTTATACTTACATCACTTGTATAGTTTTATGTGAAAAGAATTACCAAAAAATAAATAAATTATTTTACAATTTTCCTACAATATAAATGGTATGATTGTAAAAGTATGATTATTTTCTTTTGTATTTTTAATATTTTTTATTTTATTAAATGACAAGATATATTTTTTATTAAACATACACATGATAAATATATAAAAAAAATTAAACTTATATATATCTTTTTCATAAGATAAAGAACTTAAAATATACCCATTAAAGTTAAAAAAAAATTAAAGTATATTTTACAAAGAAAGATATCACCATGACCATTCTATCTTTTATGTGATTAGATCCGTAGGGATGCAAACAAAAGTTATTTATCTATGCATGACTTTGATGTCCTCCGTAAGTTTGTTGCGTAAAATAATTATAGATTAAAAATAATAGATTTATTAATTATTATATTCTATCAATTATTATGAAATAATAATTTGATATATAAAAAAATATTCTTTATAACTTATAACCATAAAAATAATATACTTTGTTTATAGATCATTTATTTATTTTTATTATAAAAAGTTTATTATATCATTTTATATTAAAATTTATTTTAATTAGATACTATTTAAATTAAATTACGACTATGTAGATACGTTAAATATTGAATCACATTTAATTAAACTCAATTGAAGATTATTAGATATTATTTTTGTTATTATAAATTTTATAACTATTGTTCTATATAATTTTTTAAATAATTTTATGAATGATAATATTATCTATCACACATATTTGGACTCACAAAATCATTAAATAAAAACTATAACATTTTTATCTCTAAATTATTTTTGAAACAATAAAAATCTTATTTCAATAATATTAAATAAATTTAAATTAAACGTAATTAAAATTAAATTATGTGTTTGATTTTTTAAAATAATAAAAATATACTAGATAGATAATAATAATAATATTTTTATAATTATAAATTTTATTAGTATTGTTTTTATTTTTATTTTTTAATATTAAAAGGGAAAGAAAAGACTTCTATTTCTTCAATATTTAAGCTTTTTTTTTATTGAAAATCTTCGATATTTAATTCATCGGTGATTTTAGTCAAACACTCCAACCAGCTAGCATGACGCGTAGAGTAGAATTCAACCCCCACTGAATGCCCTTATATCTTAATAGCATTAGCATGAACATGATATTTAATTGGCAAGAATTCTCAATTTTGCCATAGATATAAGGACATTATCGTCTTTTGAACTGTTGCATGCTATTTAGTTTCATTAGTGGAAGAGTGCTACTAGGCCCCTTCTTATGAAAATAATAGTGGTCAATTGCTAATAAAATAAAATAAAACAGACGTAGGGTACAGGGCTACAAATGAGACATTGTATCTGTAGGCTTGAAATTAAAAAGTAAATCACTTGGACCCGTGGGTCCCATGTTTGAAAAGATTCATATTAGAGTAATATTTCTTTTTAATTTAGGATTGTAATTAGATTGTGAATCATTTTTTTCTTATTTTAGTTCTGAAAAATGTGATCTTTTTTTTTTTTACAGAAAAAGTTAGTTGACTTTGTCTAATTTTCAACGGAGAATTTTAATCGTTTGGTTTTAAATTTCCTTTAAAAACAATGAGGGCAGACATATAATGAAGACACGGCTAGAAATAGATTTTGATCACCAGTTCATGAATAGTATAGTACTTGCTCGAGCTAGGACTAAGATTTCTAACTTGCTTCTTAATTTGAACTGCAAGGGCAATTTAAGCCTTTTTTATCCGAATGCAAAATTGGTCAATTGAATCGTGGTTTAACGGTATGAAATTAATTATGAAGTTTGAATTGTTTAAAACAAAATACAAAAATTTGAATGTTTAAAAGGTTTTGTATGAGTTAGTAGAATAAAGCAACTGATGTTCCTTATGATGTTTTATCTTTAAAATATATACACGTAAATTTTATGCTTTGGAATGAAAATGTCATTTGTTTTTATTATTCTACATAATATACTATAAAACGATTGATTTTATGCACACCAGTATATATTTCTCTTCAGGAATTATAATATAATATAAAAAGATTGATTTTTCCTTATCATCTGATGCAGGAGATGAATAGAGAATAAAACATCAGAACTCAGCAACTCATCAGCTTGTAGTTACTTTGTATTGGACTTGATTTTGAAGGCAAAAGATGGCTGGAAACACCAATTTAACATGTTCAAATCTAATGAAAGCTACCTCTAATGGAGTTTTCCAAGGTGATAATCCTCTTGATTATGCACTCCCTCTTGCCATCTTGCAAATATGCCTGGTTGTTGCCCTCACACGCATTCTTGCCTTTCTTCTTCGGCCCTTAAAACAACCTCGCGTGATTGCTGAAATTGTGGTATGTTTATTCATTTTTCTTGCAGCCTTGTGATTGTAAATATTCTAGCTATGCTCTGTTTTGGCACTTTAAGGTAGTTTATAGCGAAATCACTTTCTACTATATATAAAGTTGTATAATATCATATTTTGATCACTTTATTTTTATAAATTGTGTGTATTACATTTTTGAAAATTTGATCACTTTACTCACTTATTGTTGCATATTGTTTTTTACATTTTAGTCATTTCTTGACAATTTTGGTTTTCTTGGATTTTTTTTTTGGCAAAAACTTAAGTTGAATTAAAGTGTACGGACCATATTTTTTATTTAATATTTACATTTCTCTGTACTTTTGCAGGGTGGAATATTACTCGGGCCATCAGCTCTTGGTCGCAACAAAGACTACCTAAATGCAATTTTTCCATCAAGAAGTCTCACAGTGTTAGATACTCTAGCCAATATTGGTCTTCTCTTCTTTCTCTTCCTAGTTGGCTTAGAGTTGGATCCCAAGTCCCTTCGAAGGACTGGAAAGAAAGCTCTTTGCATAGCTGCTGCAGGGATTAGCCTTCCCTTTGCTTTAGGTATTGGTACATCTTTTGTCTTGAAAGGGACAATATCTAAAGGTGTAGATGAAGCTCCATTTCTTGTTTTCATGGGAGTGGCTCTTTCTATTACAGCCTTTCCCGTGTTGGCTCGTATTCTAGCTGAGCTTAAGCTTTTAACCACTGATATTGGTCGAATGGCAATGTCAGCAGCTGCAGTAAATGATGTGGCTGCGTGGGTACTTCTTGCTCTAGCGGTTGCCCTCTCAGGAACTGATCATTCTCCTCTTGTTGCATTATGGGTTTTCTTGTGTGGTTCCGGATTTATTCTTATTTGTATATTTACTCTTCCACCAATCTTTAAATGGATGGCACAACAATGTCCAGAGGGTGAACCGGTTAAGGAAGTATATGTATGTGCTACATTGGTTGTAGTTTTAGCTGCTGGATTTGTCACAGATCTTATTGGCATTCATGCCCTTTTTGGTGCATTTGTGGTTGGAGTTCTTGTTCCAAAGGAAGGTCCATTTGCTGGTGCTCTTGTGGAAAAAGTTGAGGATCTTATATCAGGTCTCTTCCTTCCATTGTATTTTGTTTCAAGCGGATTGAAGACTAATGTAGCCACGATTAGTGGCCTTCAATCATGGGGTCTTCTAGTTTTGGTTATAACAACTGCCTGTTTAGGCAAAGTTGCTGGCACAGTAGCTGTTTCACTATTTTTCAAAATGCCACTTCAGGAAGCAATGGCTCTTGGGTTCTTAATGAATACCAAAGGACTAGTGGAGCTCATTGTCCTCAACATTGGTAAAGACAGAAAGGTAATGGCTCAAGTGTTTATACCCTTTTTTTGGCATCCTATCAAGCATTACTAATCAATGAGCTCTTGTGATATTGCAGGTACTTAATGACCAAACATTTGCCATAATGGTTCTGATGGCTATCTTTACAACCTTCATAACTACACCTATAGTACTGGCAGTATATAAACCGGCTAAAAGAGCAAGTAAATCCAATTACAAATATAGAACAATTGAAAGGAAAGAACCGAATGCTCAGCTCCGGCTTTTTGCCTGTTTCCACAGTATAAGGAACATCCCCACTATGATTAATCTCATCGAGGTATCCCGTGGGACTGAAAAGAGGGAAAGACTTTGTGTCTATGCAATGCATCTAATGGAGCTTACTGAGAGATCATCAGCAATTCTAATGGTCCACAAAGCTAGACAAAATGGGTTACCCTTTTGGAATAAAGGGAAGCAATCAGATGGTGATCAGATTGTTGTTGCTTTCGATACCTTTGAGCAATTAAGCCAAGTTTCTATTCGTCCAATGACCGCAATCTCATCATTGTCTAGCATTCATGAAGACATATGTGCAAGTGCTGATAGTAAAAGGGCAGCTATGATAATTCTTCCATTTCATAAGCATCAGAGATTAGATGGAACTTTGGAGACAACACAAACTGAATTCAGATGGGTAAACAAGAGAGTTCTTGAGCGTGCCCCATGCTCAGTTGGGATTTTGGTCGACCGCGGACTTGGTGGTACTACTCATATATCTGCAAGAAATGTTTCTTCGGACATAAAAGTGTTTTTCTTTGGTGGTTCTGACGATCGTGAAGCTCTTGCTTACGGTGTTAGAATGGCCGAGCATCCAGGTATCAATTTAACTGTCATTCACTTTCTACCAAGTCCTGAGATGGTTGGAGAGATTGTAAGAGTAGACATACCTGATGAGTCCACTAGTACTTCAAAAGTGTCACAGGATGAGATGGTATTTGCTGATCTTATTAAGCAAAAGAGTAATTCTATCAAATATGAAAAGAGAGAGGTAAGGAATGGTAATGAAACAATTAATGTGATTAAAGAGTTCAATAGGTGTAATCTGTTTTTGGTTGGTAGAACACCAGAGGGCCAAGTAGCTTCTGGTTTGAATGTGAAAACTGCAGAGTGCCCCGAACTAGGGCCTGTAGGAAACTTATTGACCTCTGCTGATTTTTCTACTGCAGCATCAGTGTTAGTAGTGCAACAATATAAGGGTCAAATGTCAACTACTACACCATCAGTTTCTTCATCTAGGATAGAGGTTTTGCCTACTGAGGAAGATTAAGAACCCACCTATTGATTATCTACTTCTCTCTCTATATTGAATTTAAATTGAATCTATATCACTACGTAAATAGAAATGATGAGGATGAAAATTGTACTAGTGAAAATAACTTTGTAAGTGTTTTATTTTGAAGTTTCTTCAAGATATTATCAATTATTCAAGTTTAGTGGATTGATAGTCATTTGAAATTTTTGTTGGGAACCAGATTGGTACTATATGTTAAAATACTTATGTATGAAGCAGTTTCATTTCACTTATTAGGAGCTGTGCTAATATGAAAAGAACTAATTAAATAGGAGACTAAAATGTCAATGAATTTGAGTGGTTTTAATTACTGTTTTCTACAAATCACAAACAAAGGTTTAATATAGTTGGGTTCATTATGTTACGAACATAACATGTGTTAAGTCCCACATTGGCTAAGAGTAAAGTAATGATATTGCTTATAAGTTTGGATAATCCTCTAACTCACAAGCTGGTTTTTGGGTTAAGAGTTAGGTCTGGGTTTATAAGTTGGTATCAAAGCTAGACTCTTGACTTCTTCGTACTCCCATTGGCTCTCGTGTCATAAATTCGGACGGTGCCGTAAATCTGGACTTTAGCCGATATGGAGGGAGATGTTAAGTCTCACATTGGCTAAGAGTAAGGTAATAATATTGCTTATAAGTTTGAACAATCCTCTAACTCAGAAGCTAGTTTTTTGGGTTCAGAGTTAGACCTGAGTTTCTAAGTACATGAACGACAAATTTGTCACAAAACAATTAGGGACAATCATATTAGTATTATACTTTTAGTTTCCTACAAAAACGATAAAAAATGTTGAAGTTTTATTATCACATGAGTATGAAAAGGATGCTAGTTTTCCAAGTTATGGAAGCTCATGCTAGAAGGAGGTAATAGGAGGTAATTTACTCATTTATAGTATGCAAATCATTATCACTATAGATTAAAGATATATAATCATTATTAATAAAAATCTAGTCAAACAAATGAAAGTCTATAAAATAGACCATTATTGTTATCATTATCACTAAAATGAACCAAAATCGAAACCAATTTAATTGATCCTTAAAAAATAAGAATACTTTAGATTTCAATTACTTTTTTAATATTTTTAATAAATTTAAGTAATTAAAATTTGAATTTTTAAAATTAAAATACACTTCTAAATATCTTAGAGAATAAATAAAATTAATAAAAAACAATAATAGATAGAAGGAAAAAATAAATGAAATTAAAATATATATATATATATATATATATATATCGATTGTGTAAGTTCTTATATAATTTTAAAAATAATAACTGAATTAACTCAATACAAATCCACACATATATGAATTGGTTCAATTCTTATAAGGTTTTAAGAAAGAAAAAAATAAATCAATCTAATATAAATAGATTTTATAAAACTAATAACTAATCCAAACTAATATAAAAGCCTAAACCTAAAATATTTAATTGATTTAATTTAAATAATATAAATTCTATTGGTTTCGGTAAATTTTTAACAACCTAACAATCCACCAAATTTAGAAACATTTATACAAAATTTAAAGTTAATAAAAATCATTAATTTATAAGTGTTTATCACAATTTTAATTATATACATTGTTTTTATTTTGTTTTTGTGTAAGAGAATTTTTTTAATGATTTGCCATAATAAATTTTGTTAAAGTAATCTTATTATGAGAGTAAATTTTACTAATGGTATAGTAATATTTTAATTTTTAGAAATCTTAAAAGGATTAAATAATAAGATAAAATATTTAAGTATTTTGATGTTATTATATTCTATTATAAAAATATTAATTTTTTTTGTTATTGTTATAATAAAAATATATAAAATATCAATTTTATTTATAGTATTAATTATATTTTTTTAATAAAATGTTGTAAGTGATACGTTTCAATAAGTGTACCACCACATCCAAAATAAATCAAATGATTGGGATTCCACCATTAATTTGTTATACAAATACTAAGAACTTAAGAAACTATACTATTATTCAGAGCATTATCCTCTTGGTAAATATACAAGTAATAAAAACTTTTTTAAAATAATTAATCCAAAGAAAGTATATCTCTGTACCAAGAGTGAGTCTTTTTAAAAAAAAAATAACATTAATCGATTTCTACTCCAACTAGAGTTTCGTCCACCCAAAGTTAAAAAGCATACATTATCGTATGAATAACTCTTGAAAGTTCTACATTAAAAGTATATGAAACCCCAATTATTATATAAAAACATCCTTTAACAAATTATTTTGACGTTCGAAAAGCATCTTCACATGTTTATTAATACAAAAACATTACAATTTTTATCTTTATAATCCTTAAGATGGTACTCTTGAAATAACATTTATAATTCGTAGAGCCCATAATAAGATAATTTATATCTATGGATGTCCGTAAGACTTAAATTTCACCTATCTTTCACATAAATTCGTATTGTGATAAATACACATTATTAATAAATATACAAATTATGGTAAATACATAACTCAAAATCATTTATTTATTCTTAAATCAATAATAATTAATGGTTGTTAATATCAGCTAAATTATAAAAAATATACATTTTCCTAAATTTTAAGTTGTAACACATAATTCATAAATCAAAGATATAATAGATCATTTTTAATACCATTAATATTAAATAAAATTATTATCAATATTTTTTTTAATATAAACAATTTACATTACCTCAATATTACTATTTTTTAATATTTTTTTTTTACATTACCTGCAAAAGTAATTAGAACTTTCCATCGTTTTCTTCCCCATTAATCTATCTCCCTTTTCATTCACTTTCCAAGATAGTTCCCCGTTCAACCTTTTCCCATAAAATTCCAGTCAAGCCTCCCCGAGGCCTCTCTCTTTTTCTTCCTACCAGTACCCCACCATTCCATTACTTTGACTTGGCTACAATCTGAAACTTTCTCGGGCATTACCCAAATAACGACCGCATTTACCAGTCATATTTCACCAGCTTCTACTTTTCTCCATCAAAACCCCATTTAACTTCTTCGTCTTCCAACCAACCCACCCTCCCCAATTACTCTCTTCATCATTTCAATTCAATTTTAATATCTAGCTCTCTTTTTTTATACACTTTACACAATGAATGATTTGTTTTCTCGTTCCTTCTCTCCATCCCCCAGCGACGACCGTGCCTCGCCGGAGAACCACCATGTTATCCAAATGTCCTCATCGGCTGCGTCGAACTCATCTACTGGCGGTGTCAATCTCGACAAGTTCTTCCAAGACGTTGAGTCCATTAAAGACGAGTTCAAAGAGCTTGAGAGGCTAAATCACAATCTCCAGAGTTCACACGAACAGAGCAAGACACTTCACAATGCTACGGCAGTTAAGGATCTCCGATCTCGCATGGAATCTGATGTTTCACTCGCTCTCAAGAAAGCCAAGCTCATTAAGGTCCGGCTCGAAGCTCTAGACCGGTCCAACTCTGCAAACCGGAGCCTTCCTGATTGTGGACCCGGTTCGTCTTCGGACAGGACTAGGACCTCCTTGGTCAACGGTCTTAGGAAAAAACTTAAGGATTCCATGGAAAGCTTCAATAATCTTCGCCAAAAGATCTCGTCGGAGTATAGAGAGACCGTTCAGCGTAGGTACTTCACCGTAACCGGCGAAAATCCCGACGACAAGACCATTGATGATCTCATCTCTACCGGTTAGTCGCAAATTCGTAATTGATTCTTTTAAAAGTTAAAATGGCTCTCTTTGTTTCTTGCATTTTATGCCGTGTTCCTATTATAATATTCATCTTTTTAAAACTAAATAGATAAAAATTATTGCACATAAAATTATCATTTAATTCTGTATAAAAGGTCTAAGAATGATTAAGAAGGACAAAAATTATTTTTTATTAATATTTTAAATAAAATAATATTATTTTTAATATTTTATTTTATTATTAAATGTAAAAAAGATAAAAATAATTTTATTATAATATTTTATCATCAAAATCATTAAAAAATATTAGGTTAATAATTAATTTTTTATTATAAAATTATTAAAATATTAAATAAATAATAAAATTTATTATTTTTAATACATATTATAAAAAATAAAAAAATAAAAAAAAATATTTTATAATGAAAAGGATTAATTAATATGATTTTTTAAGAATTTACCCATCAACAATTAAATATTAAATATTATACAGTAAATATGAACAATATAAAATTATAAGAAGAATGATAAGGGTAACAAATACATATTTTTTATCCAAATCAATTTTTATAGTCACATATTGATATTTTCTTAAAAAAGTAATTTAAATTTTTTTTTCTAATATCCTACATAATATAACATATATGAATACATTAATAAATATAAATTTAGATGAGATTAGTATTTTTTTTAATAATAAATATGTATCTAATTTACTCTAAAAAAATTTTAAAAACTTAAATAATACGTTAAATTTTGTAATGATAAAAATAATATCATTTATATTTAATTTATATATTTTATAAAAAATCTAATTTATTATTTTATATTAAATTATGGTTATTTAAATTTGTTTTTTATTAATTATCTTTTATTAAATTTATTCAATATAATTTTAAGTTAATTTAATGTTGAATTTTATTTAGTTAATTTTTTTTAATATTATTAAGTGTTATTTTATTATAAAATTTAAAAATAGTTATTATTTTTTAATTTTCTAAAAGAATTGCACAAACAAAAGATTACATTTTTTTCAATTTGTTAAATTTTAGTCCTATTTGATTGGAAATGATGATATGTATATTCCAGGGGAGAGTGAAACGTTCTTACAGAAGGCAATTCAAGAACAAGGAAGGGGAAGAGTGTTGAACACAATAGAAGAGATCCAAGAACGGCATGACGCCGTAAAGGAGATGGAGAAGAATCTGAAGGAGCTCCACCAAGTGTTCTTGGACATGGCTGTATTGGTTCAAGCCCAGGGTGAGCAACTTGATGACATTGAGAGCCATGTGGCAAGAGCTAGTTCGTTTGTACGTACTGGGACCCAACAATTGGAAGTTGCTAAAAAACACCAGAAAAATACCCGCAAGTGGACATGCTATGCTATTATACTTTTGTTGATCATCGCGTTGATCGTGATTCTAAGTTTGAAGCCTTGGAATTGGTGAAAGAAATAAAACAATTATTTTCAGAAGAAAAGAGAGACAGTCAAATGTCAAAGCCCAGTGGTATTATCGTCAATGTTTAAGGTGTGGTTATATTATTAAAAAAAATGTGGTTATTCAAACTAGGAGACTTTATGCATATATATTTTTTATTTTTTCCCTTGTAATTAATTTAGTTATATTTTTGGATTTTTTTTCTTCCTTTTTTTTGTTCTCTCGTCTAGTTTTCTATTTTATTCTCTTATTCATATTCATTAGAGTGTTGGGTTTGACTTTGTATTCTTTGCTGGATTGGTTGGTTGTATCTTTTATAGTGGTGATCATATCCTTGATATATGGAAATTTTGTTTTCTTGCTTTATTTGTTTTATTTTCCTCCTCCACAATTTTTTAGTTGACTTTAATTAATGAGAAAATATTTTTCAAAAAAGTAACAAAAATAGAACCATTTAAAAATTTGTAATGATTTTTACATAAATTCATATGAATTATTTGTTTAATATTATACTCTATTAAATTAAATATTATTTAATATTATTAGTATGTTATTTTTATTTTTATAAACTTTAATAGTATTATTATATATAATTTTTTAAAATCTTATGTTGGAGTTGTTATTATATCTAATTTTTTAAATTAAATATCATTTAATGTTATTATATGTAATTCTTCTCGTTTGAGTCCGTGTAATCTTATTGTAATATGTTTTGAATGTGTTATTAAATCACTAGAAAGGAGAAGATAGTTCTCTGATAGTAAGAGAATACAATTAATTTCTCTTTCAAATAAATAAAAAAACTCTTCTAGCTTAACGATTGATTTTGTTACTGTGAACTTATAAATATTGGAATATGTTTTTTAGATTTTGGATGGTTTTGGTGCCTAAGGGTTTCCTTCTATTTATAGGTAAAATATGAAAGCCAAATTGTATATATGTTTGCTGAAATTAGGGGTGTATAAAAAATCCGATCATCTGATCAATCCGACCAATCCGATGGTCGGATCAGATGAAATTTTTTTTCCATCCGTTAAGTGCGGATTTCATTACGATTCATTCGATCTAATCCGATCCGACCGAAATTAATTATATATTTATTAAATTAAATATATATATTTATTTATTTGATTTTTTAATGTTTTTTTAAGTCAAATAAATTTATGTTATGATTTATGTGAAATTTTAAAAAAATTATTTAAAAATACAAAAAATAGAATTAATTAAGTTTATTTGATTGGATTAATCGGATTTCATTCCAATAGTTTACGTATCGGATTGATCGAATATGAAAGGTGGTCGGATCGGTTGCAGATTAAGATATTTCAATCCGAACGGATGGTCGAATCGGATGGAATGGATATAAAATCAACAATTTTAATCGATGAACAGCCATAGTTGAAGTCATATCCGGTACCTAATATTGGACAGTAACTTTGAATTCAAACCATGGTCGGCAACAGCAAGACATTATAGTTGAAATAGTTATAAACATACTTTATTTGACTTTTGTTCAAAACATAAGATGGCATAACAGTACAGATAACCGATAGAGCCATACTACATTTGGTAGATTTAGGTTACACGCAAGAAGTTATGACTTTCTAGACTGGGGTTTGTGGTTCAAGCTCTAATTGATGCACAGCTACAATTGCAAATTGTAAATCTCTCTGTGTGTGAACTGCGAGTACAGGTCTTCTATTAGCGTTAAATTGATATTAAAAAAAATAACTTATGAAGTTTTTTTTTTTTTACTTACCAAAGAAAACAAAATAAAACAACAAATTGTTGAGCATTTAAGTTTATTTCTCTCACACTCACTCTTTAAAACTAGGGTAGTATTGAAAAAAAAAAAAAAATCGTATGGCATGTTCATTCATCTTAGAGGAATATATGTAATAATATTTGTAAAACTTGCCTTACAAAACAGTTTTCGCAAACATTAATTAATACGAGAATGTATTAAAAAAGACACAATCAAATCTAATTGATGAAATAAGTATAGTTAGAGATATATCTTAATAGCTAGCTAGCTATACTGGGTAGTGGCTCCAGCTAGTTGGTAGAAACTAGCATGTGATTGTGGGCTTATGACTGCAATTTAATTTGTCAAGAACCAACATAAGAAGTTAGCTAGGCATGACAAAATAGGTGAAAATAAAGATAAAGTGAAAATGTTATTATAGAATACTAGACATAGCTTATAATTAGAAAAAAGATTGAAACCATGTAAATAATTTATTTATTATAATGATTATAATGTATGGCGTATAACCCTCCAAGCAGGTAGAGAGAATTAATGGACAATATAGGGAAAAGATGAAAGAGCCTTCTTTTAACTCATCTACACTTCCTGTTGCTAAAACTTGAAAAATGCATTATCAACAGAGTATTAATTTCTTGATGACGCTAGCTGTGGTTGTATATTGGGACGGAGAAAAGGATTAATATTTAGATAGGATATCAATCATTAAATTTAACTAATAACTTATTTTTGATTTTTTTTCGGTAAAAAATTGTTATTAAACATATTAATCATAAATTAAAATTATTACGATATATGAACTTAGTTATTCAACTTATTTTACTTTTAACTCGTTTAAAAAATATATATTTTTTACATTATAACATATATACATTGTATTTTTAAATATGCATAAAACATATGTTTTTTATCCTATTTATTTCTGCGTGAAGTTGTTAAAAATATAACTCCACTTATTAAAAAAAAAGAGTTATATATGCTATGCGGCATGTAATTAAACCTAAATTCTAACTTATGACCCCTATATATATAATAATTTCCTGATCAACCTCATTATCAAATATTAAAGAAAACACAATGCAATATTCAAAAACTCTAATTTCAGCTCTCTTCCTGTTTTTCCTAGTTTACTGCTCTTCTTATGCCCTAGCCAGTTCAAAGACTAAAGCTCAAATGATGTCCAAACCTTGTAGGAGTCTAACTTTTTATTTCCATGCATGATATTATTTACAATGGAAACAACTTCAAGAATGCAACATCAGCCATAGTTGGTGCACCAAATTGGGGTAACGTACAAGACAAAATTAGGAGGACAACCATTTTGGTCACCTGGTTGTGTTTGATGATCCGATAACTTTAGACAACAATTTGTATTCAATACCAGTTGGTCGTGCACAAGGGTTTTACATTTATGACAAGAAAGAGATATACACTTCTTGGTTTGGTTTCTCATTTGTGTTTAAGTCAACTGAGCATAAGGGCAGTATAAATTTTGCTGGTGCTGATCAAATAATGAACAAAACAAGGGATATCTCAGTTATTGGAGGGACTGGTGACTTTTTCATGTCTAGAGGGATGGCCACTTTGATCACTGATGCTTTTGAAGGGGAAATTTATTTCAGGCTTCGTGTTGATATTAAATTGTATGAATGTTGGTAATTACTTTTTTTTTTCTTTTGTTTGTTAGTATCTATTTAAATAATTAATGTTTGTTAATTTATTTAACAGTAATTATGTAATTTTAATTTTTTGGGTTCAGAATAAAATATGTAACCTTGCTTTAACAAAAGGTACATGTTCTGGAGTCTATTATGCTTTTCTCCTCTTAATTCAAAACCTAGCTACTTCTATCCCTTTACATTTTATTTACCTAACCATACTTTTCGTATAATTTAAACATGTAATTTAAAACATGAGAAAAATAAATCTTAACTATTATACAAATAACAAATTAAAATACATTCATTTAAATAAAAAATGTGAGATTTAAGTATTGAGAAAATAATAGGGAATCTCCGATTTTTTTAAAATATCAAAAACATATTCTATAATTTTAAAAGGTAGACAATCATATCCCCTTGGTTATTATTCTATTACATCTTTACCAGATTTTTTGAATTTTGTTAATTTGTTTGCAAATACATCCCTTAAAAAAGTTAAAAATTGTGACAAAAAATGAAGTGATTGTTATTTTTCAAACATATAAGTTTAATTTTTGTTATTTTTGAAAATTGGAGGGAGACATTGGTTATTTAATATATATTTTCCCCTATTATTTTGACGTTTTAGATAAAACAAAAATTTGAAACAACTACAACTCATACATCTATAATTGGACTCGAACCAAAATCTTCTAAGTGCTCAAATAGGTGACATGTCATTGATTTACATATTCTTAGTCTTTTTAGTTACTTAAAATGATAGATTGATATCCTAGAAATAACTTACTTAATACATCGGTACTTTTTATGTTTCATGTTATTAAAATGTTTAGTTTTAGTACTTCAATTCAAATATTGGTACTCATTTTAGTCATTTTTATAAGGTTATATGAGTATTAGGGTATTCGTGAATAAAATATTTAAGTGAAAACTAGTTTTAAGGTATGTTTTCATGTCCGCTATTCAAGCCGAGGAAACTTTCGAGCTTCAAGTGTAAACTAGTTTCAAGTTAATATGTTTCGGTTATGCATTATTTACTTAACACGATAGAGTTCATTTTACATAGCTAAGAACATTTGGTATTTATGATGGTTGATCGATCAATCGAGTAGTAAGTCGATTGATCAAAATGGTAGATTAATCGAGAATTGATCGTGTACGATCTATGTCCTCTCGAGTTGTATTTCAAATTGATGTAGATTGATCGAGGATTGATCGTGTTCGATCTACCTGATCTCGGATTTTTATTAATCGTTGTTGGATCGATAGAAAAAAGTTTCAAAAGATAAACCTTATTAGTTTGATCGATCAAGCGCGTAAGTCTTCAATTTAAAACTTTTTTGTTTACTCGAGCTAAATTGATGATTTATCATATTGTCTTTATTTATTATTACTCTATGAAATATTTAATAGACATAATGGTGTTTGCACATTAACTTAGAATTAGGGTTTCAACTTATGTATATAAACAATTTAATGTCTTTTGTTTTAAACAACCATACTTATTATATTCATCTGTTTTTTGTATTTTCTCTCTCAAAATATTTTATAAAAACTAAATCATATTTTGTTAGGTTTGTTTTTTTATTTAATCTATCAAATATTTTGTAGTTATGTTTGATTAATTTATAAGTGTATTTGTTTTTATGATACATTGATTTTAAACATTTGTTCTAGGATTTGCCAAGTGATTTAATTTAAATTATTTAAATATTGAATCTTATAGTTAGGGGTTTTCATTATTGAATTTGCTCTATAATACATTTTGTACTCAGAGGATATGTTTTTAAAATTTTGTATCTATTTTCTTTAAATCTGCAATAAAATTGAAATAATAATAATAAAGTCTACAATTAATAAAAATAAATAAAATTATACTAAAGTTAAAGTTAAAAAGTAATAAATTATCACAAATTATATAAATCATTAAAACCAATAAGAAAAACTTAATTTTTTTTTTGATGTATTTGAAGAAATTACCTTTGATTTTCATTGTCCCTGTGTTCTATATTTCCTAAAGAAATATATCTATCTTATTAAAAAAAAACTGTTCACATGGTGATTGAGAAATGATATTTACTTAATAAATAAATTATTTTATTGGTTTAATTATATAGCATAATTATATTCATAAAATTGAATTTTATTTTTATTGGTTTGTTAGAGAAATATATTTATTTTTATATATACTTTAAAATAAATTATTTATTGTATTAATTACATATTAGTTATAATTATTTATTTATTTATAATGATTTCATAGTAACGGTGACTTTGATTCAAAATTAAAAGGCAAAGGTTGACTAATACCGTCGCATAAATGATTAAATAAAAAAATGTGTTCTTTGACCAACAAATGTGTTTATTTAAAATGTATCTTTCGGTGAAAACACAATATTATAAGTACATTTATCTTGACTTTTTACATGAAATAATTAAAAGATATATTTTTAAAAAGATATATCACTTGGCATTAAAGATAGAAATGAAAATTGTCTTTTAATGAAGCAACATGTACATATATTTGAAGAATTATGTCTCTTTTACACAAATTAAAAGACACAAATAAAAAGGTATAATTGATACCTTTGGTGCTCTATAAATAAAAGTGAA
This sequence comes from Hippophae tibetana, assembly GCA_037013495.1. Taxonomy (NCBI): domain Eukaryota; kingdom Viridiplantae; phylum Streptophyta; class Magnoliopsida; order Rosales; family Elaeagnaceae; genus Hippophae; species Hippophae tibetana. Next base: position 12,500,268 of record CM072812.1, read on the forward strand.
TTCCATGCCAGCTAAAAACAAAAAAAAATGATTTCATCTCTTAACTTCTTTTTTCCATTATTCTCGTACATTCTGCTTCATAATTTCATTGTGAAGTTCATGCATTATGAAATACTTGTAAAAATTATAAATTGTAATGGAACTTAATTATAGGTCTATTGTATCCTAGGAACATATTGCTTATTAACATATTTACGCTACCAATTGTTATCGGAATGGTGTCAAATTTATTTTAAAGATATCGTATTTTGATTGAACTTCTTATCCAAAAAAAATTATCTTTTAATGTATTTATTATTATTATTATTTAAAAATATTTTTTTTTATATTTTCTTATATTCTTTTCAATATTTTTTAAGAAATTTTTTGTCACTAAGACTTTTGCTTCCTTTGTTCACTCTAATCAGGTTATAAACCAATATTTGTTTCACTTTATCGTTTTGACTATCAATTCTTCAAAAGATGCTAACATAAAATATTATTCTTTTTAACAAATTTTATACATATTGGGCAATGATTTGAAATCTTTATTAGAGAACACTATTAATGAGTTTGAAAAATTAAGAAAGAAAGAAAGAAACATCAAGAGGACAATTTTTTATACTAATGACATATTCTCAATGCTTTGTTGACCTTTTCTATTATTCTTACAAAATATGCCTTTTTGAAAAAGAATATAAAGTAAATAAGGAGATTAGTGTTTGAAAATTCTTCATTGATAATTATATTCATTTTAAAATGATTGATGAAAAGTTAATAATTTTACAAGCTAATAGTCTTCAACCTTGCACGAATTATCTTATACACGATGGCATCAAAGTTTACAAGAATTTTAAATTTGAATAAATATATTAAAATTATTTCCATCTTGAGATGAATATAAAAAGGAATTGAAGCATGATGAGAGAAAATATATTTTAGAAAATCTAAGACCGAATTTGAGAATTGAGGAAGAATCTAAAAATCGAAATCAAAACAATGACACATTATATCATTTCTTTAAAACAAATGTTTTTCAAAGGAAATATAGTGGCAAACCTAAAAGGAATAATATTATTCCTAGAACTAATGCTTAAAAAAAAAGAATTACAAAGTTGGTTGTCACCTTTGAGGAAAATATAGTTATTTAATGAGAAATTATCTATTAAAAAATTACAATAAAACAACATATGAACATAATCCAAGAAAATTATGTTGACTTAACTATTGAGACAAACAATATTGAACTCGATGATAGATATTGGATTGAAACTGATGCAATAATCCATGTGTCAAAGAATCATAATACTTTCAAGAATATTTCAAATGTATATGTAAAAGATAAGCAAAGATGTAATAAAAAAAGTTATTACACTGGTTTTATTCAATTAAATTCACATATGGAATGACAATTATCTTGATGAATGTACACTGACCTCACTACACCAAAAATACCATACAACAACGTACCAATAATAGTATTCTACAAATTAATGTTATCTTAGATATATATTAACAACATTTACAAGTTGTATGTTGTAAAATATTAAGAACTATATAACATTCTCTTCTTTCTTTTTATTTCACTTTCCAGCTAGGTCTTTTTTCTACTCTTCTTTCTTGTTTGTGCCATCGTCATTTGCAGTCACAGCATTCGCACAAAAAGTCACACACTAGTCTCGTCTATCTTATCTCTCACCGTGTTCTTAAACTCCCTTCTGTATCTGGTACTACTTCATAGCCTTTTTCTTTAATTTTTGCTTTCTTTTATAAATCTCTATTTTGATTTGGTGCTAATGTTTAATTTGTTCATTTTTCTAATTGGAAAATTGGCCAACAGTGAAGAACTCTTCTTGATTCACTCAATCTTCCTACTGAGTTGATGAAAAGACGACGATCTACCCATTCTCAAAACCCACCACTGCATGATTTCACAAAATCATAGGCAATTATCGTTGGCTTTGAGGTGAGTCTCATGTATTTGCCTTTTTTTATTCCAGAAACGCTATACAAATATTTTTGGGAGTGTGAAACTAGGGAAGGTTGATTTCTGTTAGTAGATGAATATAGATTGAAAATTAGCCTTAAAATTGGCCTCAGAGACTGTTCCCAACTGTGTGATTCCAGCAATGTGATAGTAGTGTAAGGATATTATTTCTCATAATTAAATGTAGACCATGATGTTGAGAGTTGTAGCGTAACATTGTTCATGCTTCTAGCATCAAAAGGATTTAGGTTTTTCCATCTCCTCTATCTCTCTTTGCATATTCTCATTGTTACTTGAGTGCTTTACAAATAGGCATTAGTATTTATTAGAGTATATGTTATGTGCAGTTTTTTTAGTATTTACACTAGTATACATAATTAGTAAATGTGTATGTATAGGTTTAGGTTTTTCTCTAGCCCTATATATATAAATAAGAAATGGTAGTTTTTGGAGTTAGAATTTAATATTATTTCTGATTTTTATTATGTAAATCTTCTAAAGGGGCCCGCCCCTACAAGTTTATCTTGATTATCCAGCTGCAGTAAGACTAGGAAGAGGTGTTTGTTGTTATAAATTGGGTTAATGTGAAAAAACTAGACAGGCATTTCGGAGAGTTTTGCAGTTAAATATTAGAAACCAATTTAATTGACTCCTTAGTCGTCTATTATTTATCCATCTAATTTATGTTTTTGTTCTTGCTGTTAGATCCAAAAAATGTTGAGGCTCTTGTTGCATTAGCAATTATAAATTTGCAAACAAATGAAGGTATGGTTGTATAAGCTCATCTATTATTTTATAATTTGGCCAATCTGTTATTTGCGTTTTTTTTTGTTATAAATAATGTATCCTAAAATATGTTCCAATTTACCGAAATCTTTTTCTCTTTTTTGTAAATACATCATCCTCAACCTGTATGTGTTTCTTTGTTCACTTCCTGTTTTAGTTCTCAGTGTTCTGTATTACTAGAAATCCATTGCTCTTAGAGAAGATAGCCTATTGGCCTCTTCAAGTTAATGAGCATGGAATTTCATCACCACGCATTTATTATATTGTTTTAGGATGATGAGTAGAGTTTGTACTTTTTGTCAAGTATTATCTCTCTCTCATTTTTTCTTCTAGATTTTTAATTATAACTCTAATGGTAAAAGTAATGTGTGTTTGACTGTTGCTAGTGATGTTCCTTTAATTGGATAGCAGGGAACTATGAAAAGGTTGGATAATGGGAGCACAATTTCTTGATCAATGAAGTACATAGAATAGATATTAAGCATTTGCAGCTATATATAAATTTAGTTTAAAATGCATTTTGATTGTAATATTTTGATTATGACATATACTTTTGGTTGAAAAGTGCTATTAATATTTTGGTATCATAAATGAAGAAAGCTCTGGAGAAATCTTTTTGGACAATAGACATGTAATTGTTTATTTTAGATGTGAAACTTTATGTATGAGATTTTGTAGCGTTTTATTAGCACCATAAGTGATGATATTTGTTGTAGTGATAAATAAATAGAATTTCTAATGCAGGAAAGCCTAAGGAAGCAAAGAAAAAGAAAACGAGGGATCGTGATTCTCCAAAGAGGCTGAGAAATCTCTAAAAACAATGAGAGAAGCCGAGAAGGATGATGTTTATCTTATCCATTTAGGGGATGGTGACTGCTCAAAAGGAGTAAAAAGTAAGACTTAATTTTAAAACATTTATTTGTGCAAAAATTGTTTATGATGTAAATATTTGGTATTAAATATGTAACATACATATGATCTAATAAGTGTAAGTACAACGTTATGGTATAGCGAGGATATAAGGTTGACTTAACAAATGACATGGGCCTAACGAGCTTGGTAGAGCGTACACCTTAGTCGACAAAAGTACCTTGTTATCAAACTGCGAGGTCTTGGATGTCAAGACTTGGTGAAACTATGATATCCCGACGTGATCACGAGTCTTCTTTTCCATGAGTGATCTGCACATAACAACATCCTTTTATTTGTGTGTAACACTTATAGTGGTCTGTTTTTAGTTTAAATTAGTTCGTTTGTAATTTTACTTCATATGTAATCATATATCCAGATCGTTTAATACGTATCTTGTCACGTATATAAGATGTCATACATATATATATCCCTTAAATTAAGAAAATAAGTGAGAAATCATAAATGTATGATAACTTTGCATTTTACAGAACATTGATTGTCGATGATATCTTTGGTTAAAATAAAAATAAGGAAAATAAATAAATATGTAAACCCTTGTTTATTTTAGCCATCTTATGTAAGTATGGTATTATTTTAGTTGAAAGTATTGATTAAAAGTCTATGTTGTCATCTGTTTTATTGGATTTTTAAATTATAATCTTAGTCTTTTTTTCTTTCCTTTTCATATTTATATAATATTATTTATTTATTTAAAAATACTTAATTTTTTTATATCATGTAAGTCTTAAAAACTAATGGATGAACCTACTAAAATAATAGATGTATCCATAGGCAAGAATATAACTGTGTTGGGATTTATTTGTATTATTTTGAACTTAAAATATTTGAAGATTAAATATATTGAATTTAATTCATTTTATCAATGGTAAATAATGTAGTAATTTTGAGATATATTCGGTGCATATAGAATATATGTAGAATATATCGAGCCTAAGAAGCAAGGTTAGTTATACGAAGCTAGATTGGTTATATGGATTACACTTTATACTTGTTAAACATTTTATTATCTTGTATATGAACTTAAGAATGATACTTATAATCATTATGAATTTTATTTCTCTATGTTTTGAATAAAAATAAAACTATTATGGTATATAAGTATATATTTATAAAAGTATACTATTGTAGTATATTTAGTATTGTTAAATAAAAATATTAATATATATTAAAAAAGATGTATAATAACAATACATTGATCTATTATAGAATAATACAATGACAACATATATTGTTTATTGTAGAAAGGTTAACAATGTTTATATAACTATTAATTAACAACGTATATATTATGTTGTACAACAACTCAACCAAATCATATGTATTTGTTAAAATATTTAATATGTGTCTCTTATTAAAATTAGACAAGCGTTCTAGTAGGTCTTACATCTACAACAACATCTCTATAGATAACATTTATTTGTGTGTGGTCGAAACTATTTTATAATTTATAATGTTAGTTGTTAAAGGGTATTTTTAGTATTGTGCCTTTTGAACAAGGATGGGTTCAAAATATTATTTGAGTCCGATAAGTTTATCTTATTTAAGAATGAGGATTTTATTTGAAAGGATTATTGATGTAATGGAACAATTAAATTGAATACTAATAAGAATACTACTTGTTTTTTATAAATTTGGTCATGTAAATTACCAACCTATTAAAACATGCCTAATCTAAATTTAATTTTCACACGTAACATGAATGTTAACACAAATATGTTTATTTAAAATGTGTCTTTTAGTAAAAATATAATATTATAAGCATATTTTTATTGACTTTGTACATAAAAATGAAAAGATATCTTTACAAGAAGAAATAACATTCCGTTAAAATATAATTCTTGAAAAAATTAAAAGATATATTTTTGAAAAAAATGTGTCACTTAGCTTTGAAGATAGAAATGTAAAGTGTTTTTTTTAACTAAATAACATGTATCATATTTGAATAGCTATTTCTCCTAAAAATTAAAGAAACAATTAAAACCTTACAATTCATACTTTTTAAAACTCTATAAATAAGAGTAAACTCAATGGCAAAGATATAGACCAAAAATGAAAAAAATGATTATTTCATCTTTTATCTAGTCTTCTTTTTACTATCACACATCCTACTTTCTAATTCCATTGTAAAGTAAGTGCATTATGTAATATTAGCAAAAAATATAGATTGTAACAAAATTATAGGTTTATTATATCCTAAGAAAATATTACTTATAATCCTATTTGTACTCGCAATTATTATTGAAAAGGTGATAAATTTATTTTAAATAAATGCATTTTGATTAAGCTTTGTATCCATAATTTTTATCTTTTAAAGACTCCTTTGAATTTTTTACATATTTTACTGTATTCCTTCTAATAATCTTAGCAATATACATATTTTTTTATATAGTGTAAAAAGTTGTATGCTTTTTTATTTTTAAAAATGAGGTGGACATATATTTTTTTATATAATGTAAAAATCATATATTTTTTTAAAAATTGATTAAAAGATATTTTTATTTGAGCTAATTTACCATAAATCCTCAAATTCATTTTTAAATCTTTGAACATATTCTTGTAATTTAGTTAATATTGTTTATTAATATACACCTAACATATGTAACAAGCAAAAAAACTAAATTAATTATATATTAATTTTGGATTAAGTTAATAGGTTCATGGAAGCCAATAACATAAAAAGTTTATCGGTATATTGATATCAAAATTATATAAAAACATATCATTAATACCTTACTTACCATTAGTCTTTTTTTTTGAAAAAAAATATTAAAAATATAATATATAATGCATGTGACAATTGGTAATAATAAAAAATATATTTATCATTTTTTTTTAAAATTATTTATTAATATTTTACATTAGTCGATCATTTTAAATTAAATTATATATATATATATATTTTAAAATTACTTCTAATATATCTCTAAAGAAATATTATTTTTGTGTGAGAAGTATAATATCTTTTTATCTCTTAAATTAGAAGTAAAATATGCTTTTATCTCTTAAATTATTTCTGAATTTTAATATATCAGACGAATAATATAAATTGATTAAAGGTTAATGAATTTATTTTTCACAACTATAAAGGTTTTATCATACGTTTGAATTTTTGAATTTTATTTTTTGTTTTCTTAAACTATAAAACATTCCAAGCAATAGAAAAAGAAGGGGAAAAAACCCTGAAAGTAAAAAAGTAAAAAAGTAAAAAAGTAAAAAAGTGAAAAGAGAGGTTAATTTGTGGACGAAAAGTTCATTAAAAAAAAAAAAACCTTACAAATCGAAATGATGATAAACGAAAACGAGGTCTCTCTCTCACACATCTGATATATCTGTCTTTGTGTTTCTCTCTTCGCCGCCACGTTTCTACTTCCACTCGCGCATGTACTCCTAAATTTCATCGATTAATAGAATCCAATCTATTTCCTGAAACCGAAGCAAATCTAATCAAGTTTTGAGGTAATTTTGGCGAATTGCTTCGTTTACAGATTTCGAAATATTATTGTTCTTCTTTGGACAAATCTCGATCTTTGTTTTAAGAGTCTGGTTTATTTGGTTCCGATCTTATATAATATAACGCTCTTTTTTGCTTTGATTCTGAGTGATGAAAAGGTATAATAATATTAACTATGTATGATTTTTCCCGTTTGTGTTTAGATTTGTTATTATTTATTCCCCTTCAGCTGCTAGCACACTATGAGCTGTACAGATTTAAGCTTTTCATTTTCTTTTTTTTTTCTCGTTTCGAAATTGAGTTTGTTGCACTTTTAGGAAGATCTTTTTACCTTAGCCTATTGTAAATCACACAATATTTATGTATGTAGCTTCAGTTATCAATTCTGCTAAACTAATGTAGTTTTTATTTTTAATTTGAGGGAATAATGATTGTTTCTTTTACTTTATTTTCCATTAATGTATGAAGGGGGAAAAGGTTTGGAGGCCATACAGTATTATTGTTCTTTTAATTTTGAAGAAATGGAGTATAAGTTTTTTGTTTGGAATTTTGAAAGTTTCGAGTGACGTGAGAGCAGTAGGAGCGAGTTTGAGTAACCTTATTTGAGTTAAGCTATACTACACGGGCTTTTTGTGTTCTGACTATTTCATTTGTTGTGAAGCAGGATGGTTGCCTACCTTGATGTTTTTGTGAAAAGATCAACTCTTCTCGACTTCAGTCGTACCTATTGTAATTGATCCGTGAAAGTCTGGTTTATAGTATTCATTTCCAAAAATGGATAGACGTGATACATCAGGTTTTGTGAGTGGGGGTGGGATCTACTTGTATAACTCTAGATTTTGTAGGTAAATGTTTTTAGAAGTTTGTGTATAGCTATTGTGATTTAGTTATTTATAGATGGATGGGAGGTTCCCAAACTCGAGTTTTACTCCTAGTTACTCTTCAAATGCATTTAAGATTTTGGGCAATTCTATGCAAGTTGGGGGAAGGAGTGCTGAATGTTGCACAGATACTACCTTACGGCTTAATTCTTCAGACTTCTCTGTTCCTTTCATGTCAAGTTCAAAGGGAACTAAACGAAAATGGTGTCTGATTGATTCATCTGCTGGCCGGAAAGTGGGATCTTCATTGACTCTTGGGCTTGGCAGGGCATCAAGCTCCTCAGACAGCAAGGGAAGTTCTGGAACTGCTTGCACAACAATATCTTCAGCTAAAGACACTGATGAGGAGTCATCAATGGATCTTGATTTGGACTTCACTCTGCATCTTGGCAATGATAAATTACCTAGCCCTAAGAAACCTGTTTGTTCAGATGTTAAAGCATTTGAAATGCAGGCCAAGATCGACTTGGAATTAAGTCTCTCTACTGGACCCTCTGAATCTGATGTCACTAGTATTCATCCAGGTTCCATTCCTCTTCAATGTGGCATGGAGACTCCTCTTTCAGTTACTGGATGCCATAATGGTGATGAAGGGTCCACTGCTCTCTGTTGGAAACAGGGAATGGTTATGCAACCTTTGCAGACCTCACTTGGTCCAGACAATGGCTATTTTTGCAATCAAGTTTTTCAAAAAGTTGATCCAGCTCTTGTTGCTCCCTATGTTTCAGCAAGTGATATAACCACACCAAAAAGCTCTGTCACCTGTAATTCTGTATTAACACAGCAACAGAAGACACATCGCAGCAGTAGCTCAAAGATCTGTCAGATTGAAGGATGTGGAAAGGGAGCTAGAGGTGCTTCTGGTCGCTGCATATCTCATGGTGGTGGTCGCAGGTGTCAGAAACCAGGATGTCCCAAGGGTGCAGAGGGACGTACTGTATACTGCAAGGCCCATGGGGGAGGTAGGCGATGTGAATTCCTTGGATGCACCAAGAGTGCAGAAGGACGCACAGATTTCTGCATTGCTCATGGTGGTGGTCGAAGGTGCAGCCATAATGGTTGCACTCGAGCTGCCAGAGGAAAATCTGGATTGTGCATCAGGCATGGTGGTGGCAAGAGGTGTCAAAGAGAAAACTGTACCAAGAGTGCAGAAGGTCTTTCTGGCCTTTGCATCTCACATGGAGGTGGTCGGCGATGTCAAGTTCAAGAATGCACAAAAGGGGCACAGGGAAGCACAATGTTCTGCAAGGCTCATGGTGGGGGGAAACGATGCACTGCTCCAGGGTGCACAAAGGGAGCTGAAGGGAGTACACCTTTTTGCAAGGGTCATGGCGGGGGGAAAAGATGTGCATTCCAAGGTGGAGTATGTACGAAGAGTGTGCATGGAGGTACCAACTTTTGTGTGGCACATGGAGGTGGTAAGAGGTGTGCAATGCCTGAGTGTACAAAAAGTGCGCGGGGGCGGACTAACTATTGTGTTCGTCATGGTGGCGGCAAACGGTGCAAGTTTGAAGGGTGTGGAAAGAGTGCACAAGGTAGCACTGATTTCTGTAAGGCACATGGCGGAGGAAAGAGATGTTTGTGGGGACATCCCGATTCAGAGTATAGCAATCAACTTAGTGGTCCTTGTAACTCGTTTTCACGGGGAAAATCAGGTCTTTGTGCTCTCCACAGTGGCCTGGTGCAAGATAAGAGGGTTCATGGAGGTGTTACCATAGGATGTTTGGTTCAGGGCCCAGATGGGAAGCCTGAGAAGCTGAAAGAGGTCACCATTACAGAGGACATGAACATTGATGTTTTGAAGACGGTGAATGCTACAGAGGATTCAGCGCAATCCTCTTCACGTTTGAAACAATTTGTTACTCTCGATGCTAATACTGCTTTGGTGGAAGGTAGAGTTCATGGGGGAAGTAACTTTATAAAAGTCGGTTCAGTTGTTGGTGCTAGCAGCAGCAAGAGTATTAGTTATTTGTCTGAACCAATGAAGTCTTACATAATGCCTGAGGACAGTATGTAAGGCTATTCTATCCCTTGTTCTTTAATTAGTCTTTGTTTGTTGGCAGATTTCCACTGAATGTCTGTGTCATATACTTCTAGTGTGTTTGATGATTTAATGTTTTCAGTTCTCCTTCGTTGGGGAGAATACATTAGTGTTTTCTCATCCTCATGTAACTGTTGGGTAATTCAGGTAGGACGTAGTTAGCACTTGTGTTGGGTCCTTTGGTTCTTTCCTGTATATATTTATAAATCAGAGCAGTCTGTTGTTGATACAGGGTTATGCCACTTGTAAGGTCAGCCAGTCGGACATTCTGGTAATAATAAAGCCATTATTAAGGTCGTATTCCATTGCAGTGTTTCTTCTCTCACAATGATAGTATTCGTTGGTAATATATTTTCAAAAATGTTTTTTTTTTCTATGCATACTTCTATCCACATTGCATAATCTAATTGGTCTTTGTTAGTAATTGGTCCTACAATCACTTCATCATTCTGCATCACAAACTTTACATTCAATGGTACCTTACTTGAAGCATACAACCACCTGATGTATGTAGCATTATTCTTTTTTTTTTCTTCCTTGGTTACTAATTAATTCCATACACCATATATTTGTTTGTCGAATGTTATTGTTCTATAATCTTTTCACTCAAAAATGAAAGGTTTATCCTGCCTTGTATGACCTGAGAATATCAATGTGCATGCCGCTACCGAAGAGTCCTTCATCTTTTCAATTCTAAAGAAACGAAAGATAACCAACAGTATTATTAAGGAAAAAGGTCATAAGCGATGGGATTGTATTTACATACTCGAGACTCCGAATTTACTGACCTGACCCTATAACATAGGGTAACACAAAGGGAAAATAAATGGATTAGTTGTCTTGGAATTATGCTTGAAGATGAGCTTTGAAATTCCCAAGTCAATAATCTGAGAATTAAAGATTTTTTTTTTGTCTTTTTATCCCTAAAATTAATTTGTGTTATATGTTGTGGTGATATTATATTAGTTAAAAATTAGACCATAATGAAAATATCTTTAATTTTTATTGATCAATTGTGATTTAATTTTGATTTGATATTTGTAGAATTTGATCTCTTAGAATTGTATGGTTGTTCAACTAATCAAAGTTTGATTGGTCGATGATTCTATGTATCAGAGTAGAATTGGAGACAATTGTTTAACTAGTTTAAATTTGATTGGTCGATGATTTTATTTATAAGAACTGAATAATTCATATATTCAATTAAATTAAAAAATTGTTTAATTAAATTAGATATTTATTTAATTAATCAGGTTTTGATTAACGATGATCACATTCGTCGAAAATAAATTAGATACATCTTCTTAAAATAATATCCCGGTTTTTAGTTTGATACATATTTAATTTTGTTGTGTTAAATTATATATATCTATATATTTAACTTTGTATTCAGGTAAAATAAGAATAGTAATAAAATTGCAATTTGATAGAGGGACATGTGAGTTTTTTTTTTAAATTTAGTCTTTAACTTATTAATAAATTAAATAAAAAAATAGCAAAAAGTAAAAAGAAGTATAACATATGATGAATTTCATTTTCTTTATCTTGATGTGTTTTTGATCATTTAATTATATTAAATTATTTTAATTTTAATAATATATTTATAACATACAAATACAATGTTTCTTAAAAACTAAAAATATAACATTTATAAGAAAATTAATGTGTTTTTTATGCTTAATTATTTCAATTTGTCCTTATTTTTTTGCCCATATATGTGTCACATGTTTAAATTTTTAATTAAATCTTAATTTTGAATCACTAATATATCAAAAATTAAATATGAATACTACTAATTTACATTTACTAAAATATTTATCTATATGCATACATTTTGTTAAATAAGAAAATTATTATATACTAAACCATCTAAATGATATAATTATTTCATTTATATCATAAGTGATCAACATACTATCGAATACTCAATTTAAAACATTAAATTGAATAATTTTTATATCTTAAAATTAACGTAAAATTACCATTTGTATAATATGTACATGAATATTTTTTTAGTTAAAAAGAATACTATTAAATTACTAAATTTATATTTAAATGCATGCATTGTTTAAAGTAAATGCTCTACTACCTTAGTATATACAATCGACTTTTTTATATAATTTTTTTCATGAGATTTATACAAATGTACGTTAAAGAATAGTAAAATAAAATACAAATAATCGACTTTTTTATATAATTTTTTTCATGAGATTTATACAAATGTACGTTAAAGAATAGTAAAATAAAATACAAATATGTTATTTTTGAAGAATGAAAAACATGTATATGTTTTGAGTTAAAAAAATACATTTATTATTGGTATAACTTTTCATAGTCTTGAGTTATCTCTCAAATTTTCTTATAAGAAAAAAAATGTTTTTCGCACCCTCTTTTCCACGTCTTTCCTCTTTTAGTCTCCAAACTTTTGTTTAATCTAATTATTTTTAGTTAAAATACGATGCACATGGTGGGTGATTCTTTTAATAGAGTAACATAGTGGACAAAATTAGAGAAAATACTATGCAGATGGTGGGTGATTATTTTAATAGAGTAACATAGTGAACAAAATTAGAGACTAAAATTAGAAGGGGGAGAAAAAAAGATTGATAGCATATACACATGTTTTTTAATAACGAATAACATATTTTTTTTAAAAATTATAAGTGAAATAATTTAATAAATGAGTTAAAAAAATCGATTAAAAAAGAAAAAATATTTAAAATAATACACATATAACCATAGTTAATAAAATACGGTATAAATATTATTCAAAAAAACATATTTTGTTTTAATAAATTATTAGTATAATTTAAAAATTCAATATCTAATCTATCAATAAATATAATAATTATGTTAGTTATAATAAAATTATACAAAAATTATCAATTTTTTAAGATAATATAATTATATTAATTATACAAAATATATTAAAATTTTAAAAATAAAAAATAACATAAATGAAATATGTAAATATATATTGAGTTATTAAGTTTTCTAAAATTAATTATCATATATTTTAAACTTTCTAAATTATAATCAATTTAAAAAATATATAACAATTCAAAAAAAAAATTCAATTTTTTTTTAAATTTTTTATACTTCAAATATATTTTTTAATTATAAGTAAATTTATAATGCGTCATCTAAAAATTAAAGGAATTTTTTTATTTTACTTTTATAATCGGTATATTTTTAGTAACTTTCATCCATAATTAATTACTTTAATTACGTAATGGTATATATATTTTTGTTGGGACTAATGGTGCAAATGTTATTTAAAACAATATATTTACATCTATTATATATATTATCATTTTTTTCCACTCCATTCTGTACATTTAGCGGAAAGAACTGAAAGATCCAGACGCAGAACGAAGACTGTTCTTCGACCCTGTAGCCATGGTAAATTCCCAACTTTCCACTTAGTTCCCTCTAATTTATACCCAAAAAATGACCAGGATATGTTTTAAGGAATCCAAGCCTTCATCTTGCACTGTATATATTTCTTCCGAATTATACTTTGATTAGATTTTGGAGTAGCGAGATTTCTATGAATTCCTGATTGACTGAATTATTTTTGAACGTGAAGCTGTTTTTATTTCGATTTTGTTCGTAAACAGTATGGAAGTCGACGATTTGTTTTGTTCATTACGATACTAATTTGACATGTATTAAGTGGATTGTTCACTTTGAAATGTATTGATTTAGGGAATAGACGGACAATTTCTATAGCTTTTTTTTTTATTGATTTTCGAGCTTAAAGGCCAATGAAATAGGCCTTAGGTATTAGAACTAGTGCTTTAGCCATGTTTTGCAGGCTTTGTTGAAAGTTGAGTTAGATCATCAAATAACCATTAGCAAGAGTTCTCGTGCTTCTGTTTTCAGTGGTAAAATTGATATACTCTCTCTAAAAAATTGTTTAGAGACTGACTGCTAGACCTCAATTTTTACATGTACTATTCATTTTTGTAAATTAAATAGATATGCATAAATTGGCATATCAAGACTTCAATGTAGTATGAACTTACATTTTGCACTGTCGCAAGAACTATAAGTGAAATACTTTTTTTTTTCCTTTCTACCAAACAGTCCAGTAGGGGGGGAAGAAAGAGTTTCAACAGGATATTGATTTGTGTTGGTTTCTTACTTGTTGTATACGAGCATTTGTTGGAGCACTAAACATAGTTGGGGAGTTGGATTCATTATGCTGGGATAGATAAGTTATTCATAGGAGGGTTATATTCTTGAAATGAAGGTGAATTTTAATTTTTCCCTTTCTGGTTTTCTGTGTTAATAAATTTCATAATTTGTCTTCCTTGCAATTTGCTTTCTAGGTGTATGTATCATTGATTAATTTGAAAGTTTGGCATTTATGCACCTTATACTTGTTCTTGCAAACAGATTGAAAGCGGAAGTAATCATAAAGGATTTCTTCTTTTGGTATATCAGAGCTTGGGCTTGGTTTTTGGCGACTTGAGCATTTCCCCTCTGTACGTTTATAAAACTACGTTTTCTGGAAGGCTACGTGAATACCAAACCGAGGACGTGATATTTGGGTCTTTTTCTGTCATTTTTTGGACCCTTACTCTCATTTCATTGTTCAAGTATGTTGTTATTCTGCTGAGTGCAAATGACAACGGTGAAGGTAAGATTTGATACCACTATTCATGATGCTGCAAATCATTGTGCTTTAGTTTTGTTTCTTAGTTTTGTGCTGATAATGCTGAGGCCTGCAGGAGGGATCGTTGCATTGTACTCTCTTCTTTGCAGAAATGCAAAATTCAGTTTGTTACCTAATATTCAAGCAGCTGATGAGGAGCTTTCTACTTATCATTACCCAAGTCACTCAAGTAGAGTAACACATAACTCTTCATTGAAGGGATTTATCGAGAGACATAAGAAAGTAAAAACTTGTTTACTTCTTCTTCTTTTGTTGGGAGCTTGCATGGTGATTACTATTGGTGTCCTCACACCTGCAATTTCAGGTGAGGCACTTTTTTTATCTTTTAATTACTCATGTACTTTCTAGAGAAGATGGCTGATTGAGTACCTCTTTTTTTTTGCAGTTTTTGCGTCAATTGAAGGACTCAAATTGCGACCATCAGATGTGAATAGTCGTGAGTACTCTTTAACAATGAACTTTTTAGTACATGCACATGCAAGTAATCTCATTCCCTAGTTAGACTTAGAATCTACAAGCTCATGATGTCATTCTGCTAAAAGAATGTAAGGAACATTGATTGTAACTTAAAATCTTTTGAATTTTTCAATCCTGTTGCTATTGCTGACACTAGAACGTATGTTCTAAAGTTAAGAGAAGTTCCACAAAGAACTTCCAATGAGAACTATAAACTCTTTGAAAATCAAATTTTATATGTCAAGCTGATAACTCTTTGGTTTCATAATAGAAGAAAGTCACGGTTTCTCAAATTTAGGGTTCATATCATGGCATATTGAGCAAACGCTTATGGGGAAAAAGCCTATCGAGACCGCATCAGCCATTTGCATTTTTATTGCACGAATACTTCGTACTAATTAATTAATTATAGCAGGGAGAGTGCTGAAAATACTTTTTTCATAAAATATTGAAATATCTTAGTATCTAAATTTTTCCAATGCCTTTCAAGTTTGAAGTTAATAATGGTTCTTTAATGACACAGGTATGGTGGTGGTTATTGCTTGCATTTTGTTAGTTTTCCTTTTCGTTCTGCAGCATCGTGGCTTCCACAAGGTGGCCTTTATGTTCACACCCATTGTAATCCTGTGGTTACTGTCCATTGCTGCTATTGGGATCTATAATGTGATGAAGTGGAATCCAAGAGTATATCAGGCACTTTCTCCATATTATATTTACAGGTTTTTCAAGATCACTGGAATGGATGGTTGGATTTCTCTGAGTGGAGTTTTTCTTTGTTTTACTGGTATGTGTTGCATCCACTGTTTGGCTTTGTTAAGTTTTGCGTACATACAATTTACATCATTATTTCTTGCCAAGTGCAGGAAGCGAAGCTATGTTTGCCGACCTTGGCCATTTTACAGTAACATCAATCAGGGTATGAATCCAGTTGTTACAGAAGACTATTGTAATCCTCATGGTAACATTTAGTGGCACTATTGAAGTCATGGGGAAAATATTTACTGGCACAATTTTAGCTTTTGAGGCTTGATTCTAATTGTAGCTTTACAATCTTGAATTGACATGAAAAGGTTTTAGATCAAATAATTATTGGTTGAAAAATGTTTTTGCAACTTCAAATGCAGTCCCGAGGGCAGTTCAATTTTAAAGGTTGATATTTTGGATGCACTCAAATTGGTAGATAGTAGTAACACATGAAGACTAGTTTTCTCATGGTGGAAAAAGAAAGATCAATTTTGCGGTAAAGCTAAAATGTATTTGTTATATACTCGATGCTGCTATTTGATCTTTTAATGGTGGTGGTATTATAAAATTGAATTGACTGGAATATTTTAGTTAAGTATGGAATGTCTTTTATGAGTGTTAAATTATTTTAATTCTATTTCTTAATTGATAGAAATATTCTTGAAACGAAAATGCAAACTAATTTGCAATTTTTGCTGAATTGAGTTAAATTCAACCATGAGATGCTGCTTTCTAGTACTTAACATGTTAAGGAAAAATAGAAGAAATAAAACATGAGAGAGTATCTATTTAAGCCAGGAACCTGTCCATTTTGACAGTTAGACTTTATAAGTTGACATTAGTTTGTCTTTCCTGCATTGGGTCTGTAAAGGTGGACCTGATTGATTATAGGCATTTTTAATTAGAACCATCGCTCTCAAAAACTGACTCCTTATCTAGTTGATACTTTTATTCTTGCTTCATATTCTGCTGTGACATTGAAATAACTACACTTGGTATGTGCAGGCTACATTTTGTTTTATCGTATATCCATGCTTAGTAATTCAATACATGGGTCAAGCGGCATTCCTTTCAAAGAATTTATCTGCAGTGCCTAATAGCTTTTATGCGTCTATTCCTGGTAAGCTTTTCCAGATTTAAGAGGCATTAGATCTTCGCTACATGGTTAAAAGGTATTATTAGAACGCATAAATCAGAAGTGTGCAATCTGAGGTTGGTAATTAGCTATAGCCTATATGTACACCACATTTTAGCATAATGATCTATTTTTGAAGTTCATTCTCTGTTTTTTGTTCACTGAGAGTGGTTAATGTTAGATGAACATCTAATCATGTGGATCTTAGAAGCAATGTGCATGAGTCCTTTTCCTCTATTTTAGTTTAGATTTTTTTTTACTGAGTGTTTCTCACAAGGTAATTGATACTGAAAAATTAAATAATAGGTTGTCAAAGCCCATTTACTCTCTAAAGCTTTATTTATTACATTTGTATGTCATGTTTGACAATCGCTGGAAGGAAACACTCATGAAATTGACAAATTTTGTTTAGAATTTTTTGGGTATTTATTTATAGACAATTATCAGAAATGTTCTCTTCAATCCATATTTTTCATTTGATCAATTCACTCACAATCAATTGATTTTTTATCATTTCAGGAAAATGGTCTTCAGTAAAAAGAAAAGAAAACTCGCACTATATTGTGGAGAGAATTGCTGTAAATCACATGACCAATTGCTGAAATTAATAGCAACATACACCTAAATACCTTATTAATATGTAATTGAATAGATAAAGTAGGAAATTGAAAGGAAAAAAAAACTTATAGTAAAATGAAAGTAAGCCAAAACTTGTGGTAGGAAATAAAATGAATGTTTACCCATTTCTGACCTGATAAGAACTTCTTTTATCCGGTTTTTTTAGCAGGAAATAAAGAAGTTAATTGGTGTTAGAATTGTGTGTGTGAGAGAGGGAGAATGTGGGTGTTTACTAACATATAGTTTATCTACTTTATTAACTTCTAGTCTTATCTTAATTACTAACTTTATCATAAAGAAGAGCGTTATCAATGTCGGCTTTGTGCATTTAGTGATATGTTCATATGCCTGAAAGAGTCAATTATAAATTTTGTTCACAAAATGTTGTTCCCATGCTTGTAGAACCATGTTTTTGGCCAGTTCTTGTTATAGCAACTTTGGCTGCAATTGTTGCCAGTCAGGCAGTTATCTCCGCTACATTCTCAACTATCAAGGACTGTAATGCATTTGGATGTTTCCCTCGTGTTAAGATTGTACATACAAGGAGGTGGTTTACAGGTCAAATATACATTCCGGAGATAAATTGGATTCTCATGATTCTCAGTCTAGCTGTCATAATTGGCTTTCAAGACACAACTCGCATAGGAAATGCTTATGGTAGGTCATCTGTGGTTCGAATAATTATAATTAGTTCTCATTATTTTGGTCCAAGTATGTAATATATTATTTGTTCAAAGACTAGCTTTATTACTGAGATATTTCATATATATGATCTTTTAATTTCAGGGATTGCTCATCTAATTGTGGCAATTGCGACCACATGGTTGACTTCGCTAGCCATCAACCTAGTATGGCAGAAGCCTCTTATGCTTGTACTTTTATTCAATCTAATATTTGGGCCAGTTGAGATAATCTACCTTTCATCGTATTGTATGAGAATCCATAGAGGTGGATGGATTACTCTATTGTTTTCTGCAGTTTTCTTGGTCATAATGTACGTGTGGCATTATGGTTTAAGGAAGAAATATTTGTCTGACTTGCACAACAAGGTTTCCATGAAGTGGCTCCTCACACTGGGTCCTAGTCTTGGGATCATTAGGGTTCCTGGGATTGGTCTAATTTACACAGAGTTGGCCACAGCAATCCCATCCACATTCACTCATTTCTTAACCAACTTACCAGCTTTTTATCAAGTGGTTGTATTTGTCTGTATTAAAACGGTTCCTGTTTCACATGTACCGCATAAAGAAAGGTATATCATTGGTCGGATTGGCCCCAAGTCTTACCGGATGTACCGCTGCATTATTCGGAATGGTTATAGAGATGCACACAAGAACGGGGAGGATTTTGAGAATGATCTAATGATGAGCTTAGCAGAATTCATTCAGATGGAAGCAGAAGGTTCCGGAAACATTGATGGCTGTGTGGATGGAAGAATGGCAGTTGTAAGGACTTCTGAGAAGTTTGGTACGAGATTGGCCATGTCAGAATCTTCTGGCCCTGGGGAAAGCAGCAGTTCAACTCCAACTCCGTCAATTATTTTAAGTAGCGGTAAGTCACCCACGCTGCAGAAATTGCAGTCTAGGTACGAGCAAGAATCACCCCAACTCAACCTTAGGCGTCGGGTTCGGTTTGAGTTGCTTGATACAAAATACAAGGACCAATTTGTCAAAGAAGAGCTTTTGGAGCTTGTGGAAGCTAAACGTGCTGGGGTGGCATATGTTATAGGTCACTCACGTATCAAGGCAAGATGGAATTCATCATTTGCAAAGAAGTTTGCTGTGAATGTAGCGTACTCTTTCCTCCGCAAGAACTGCCGGGCACCTGCCGTTGCCTTGAACATACCTCATATATGTTTAATTAAGGTAGGTATGAACTATTTTGTGTAGTGCAAACGTTTCTGAGGGTAAGCTTTACAAGGAGTTATATTACACCATTGACATTCCGCTGGTTTTCTACTGTACGGGGGATGGATTGCGTGTCAATATCATGAGCTGTCCAGTGTGTTGAACCATACAACCAAAACGATATGAACTGGACCCTAAGCCCCTGGAGGGAGTTCTTTTTCAGACTTTTATCATGTAAACCAATACACGTATGTTGACAGATACAAGAAACTTTTCCTAATTGGTGCTTTAAGTTTAGACCTGTTTTGTTGACAAACGATTATAGAAGTGCTGGACATAAAACAGAGCCTTATTATGTTATCAATTTTGCTTGTCAATTGGATTTTATTTCCACAAGGAACGCATTCTACTTTTTGGCCTAAGCAGCATCCAGTTTTTCCCTGAAAGAGATTAGACAAGTTTAAGATTGAGCTGTGAGATTCTTTTTTTCACATTTGAGTCGCTTTGTTTTGTAGTTTAAAAATAACTTTTTTTTTTATCTTCTTGCTTTTAAGAAAAAGGAACTATGAATGACAATTAATTTTTGAGTAGTTTTGTTATTAAATTTATCACACGGTTTGTAATCGTACATGATTTTATTATTAGGGATTAGAGTTATCATTTTAATCATTGTTTATATTATTTAACAACAATTCTAAACTTTAGTGTTATTTTTTCTCTATCTTATTCATTTTTAAATTTTAACATGTATTTTATCTTGATTTAAATAATAATATTTTAATTACATTTATCAAATAATAATATTTTATTATATGTTTACTTGAAATTTAACTTTTTATCATTCAATAGTCTCTTTTGTAATAATAACATGATAAAAAAAATCCTTTTTATATTCTAAAAGGACTAATAGTTTATAACCATGTTTCAGACCTTGGCAAACGTCTAAATTTGAACCGAAGGTCTAACAAAATAAATACCCTCGTGAAAAACAGGGTCCATACTCAGTGATACTCTGACTAGTCTTTTAATCTCCTACTTCACATATTTTATTCATCCCATTTTCTTTTCATTGAAACTTGGAAAACAACACAAATAGAAACTACTTCGTCTATTTCCTTTTCTGCCAAGCAGACGTATCTTCTTGATTATATAACTCATTATTTATTATTATTATTATTATATAATCATAATTTTGACCAGGTTATCCGCCCTAGTTAAGAGCTGAATTTCAGATAAGGAACATATATTCTTTGCTAACATCACAGCTCTCTACTAGAAGTGCAATTTAAAAAAAAACTATTTTACTTATTAATGAATTAGCAATTATATATTTATCCCAACTGAATCATTTAGCAGTTTATATGTGAACATTCATGTTACAAAGAGTTGATTCCATTGTTGCAAGCAAGAAAGGAAACAATAAGTCATCAACATAGAGCAATAAAATGATAAAGTCATCATCAGAAAATTTCTGCACAAAAACACAATGATCAGAAGTAGTCTTCTTGTAACCATGCTCCCCCATAACTGACTCAAACTTCTTATACCATTGTCTAGGTGCTTGCTTCAACCCGTAGAGGCTTTTCTTTAACCGACATACGTAATCCTCTTTTCCTTTAACCTCAAAACCCTCTGGCTGCTCCATATAAATCTCTTCCTCCAACTCACCATGAAGAAAAGCAGTTTTCACATCCATTAGCTCAATTTCTAAATCCAAGCTTGTTGCTAGACCTAGAAAAACACGTATGGAAGACATCTTCACAACAGGAGAGAAAATATCATCAAAATCAATACCTTTTCTCTGACTGAATCCCTTGATGACCAGTCTAGCTTTGTATCGTGGTTGTGAATTTTGTTCTTCTTGCTTTACCCTGTAGGCCCACTTGTTCTTCAAAGCTCTCTTACCCTTAGGCAACTTTACTAGCTCAAACATGTTATTGTCATACAGTGATTGCATCTCATCTTCCATAGCACCAACCCAGTGTGCTCTGTTTCCATCTTCCATCACTTCTGCATAACATTGAGGTTCTCCCTCATCTGTCAATAACACATACTCATCTGTATCATACCGTGTGGAAGAACGTCGGTCTCTGGTAGACCTCCTGGGTGGAATTTCTAGTTCTGGCAACTGATCAGTAGTCTGGTGATTTGTTTCAGCTTGCACATCTACATCATCTAAACCATGTTGGTCATCTTGAACATTTTGTTCCATCTGTACTGATAAAGGAACCGGATCTAGGTCAATCAAATCATCGCTATACTGATGGACTTCTTTTTCTATCTTCTCAACATCTTGTATAGTTTGATCTTCTATAAACACAACATCACGACTCCTTACCAGTTTCTTCTCAACTGGATCATAAAATCTGTAGCCAAATTCATCCAGACCATAACCAACAAAGATACACTGTCGTCTCTTCACATGGAGCTTAGATCTCTCATCTTTTGGTATATGCACAAATGCCTTGCAACCAAAAACGCGAAGATGATCATAAGAAACATCTTTGTCAGTCCAAACTCTGTTTGGTACATCAAACTGAAGAGGAACACATGGTGTGAGATTAAGAACATGTACAACTGTATTCAAAGCCTCACCCCAGAAAGATCTTGGCAACTAAGCCTGCGAAAGAAGACATCTTACTCTTTCAACTAATGTCCTGTTCATTCTCTCAGCCAACCCATTTAACTGAGGAGTCTTGGGAGGTGTCTTTTGATGTCGAATTCCTTTATGCTTACAATACTCATCAAAAGGACTTGAATACTCTCCCCCATTATCTGTTCTGATGCACCGTAATTTCTTCCCAGTTTGTCTCTCAACTAAGGCTTGAAACTGTTTAAACACATCTAATACTTGATCTTTGCTCTTCAAAGTGTACACCCATAACTTTCTTGAACAATCATCTATAAAGGTTACAAAATAACTGGCACTACCCAAAGTTTTTGTCTTCATAGGACCACATACATCTGAATGTACCAAATCAAGTATGTATTGTTTTCTTGAAGGAGGGGAACTTTTGAAAGAAACTCTATTTTGCTTCCCTGCCAAACAATGAATACATCTTCTTAAACAAACATCATTCATTCCAGAAAGAAGATTATTTTTAGTCAATATTGCCAAGTCTTTCTCACTCATGTGAGCAAGTCTCTTATGCCACAATTCTGATGTGAGCTCATCTGTCACAACATTAATAACACCTTTAAAGAGTCTCGCCTGCAGTATATACAAACTGGAATGCTTGTTCCCACGAGCAACAACCATAGCACCTTTAGTAAGTTTCCATTGACCATTACTAAAGGTAGCAATATCCTTCATCATCAAGTTTACCTGCAGAGATCAAGTTCAAACGAATTTCAGGAATATGTTTTACCCCTCTAAGAAGTAGCCTCGTGCCATTATTCATCTCCAAACACACATCTCCAATACCAATGACTTTAACCAAGCCATCATTACCCAACTTCACTGTCCCAAAGTTACATGTTGTATAGGATGTAAAGAAGTCCTCTAGAGACGTAACATGAATGGAGGTTCCACTATCAATAACCCAACTGACCTCGTGACATGCAACATTGACAACATCTTTATTATAAACAACAAGAAAGTCTTCTGAACTAGCGGTGGCAACTCGATCATTTTCCTTGCCAACATCACTCTCTTGTTCTTTGTCTTTCTTCTTGTTATCCCGTTTCAACTGTCTACAATATTTCTTGATGTGCCCTTTCATGCCACAGTGATGACACTCAACATTAGAAAACCTGTTGGACTGACTTCTTCCTTTTTCTTTGCTCTTGTAACATCTGCTTTTACTCCTTCCTCTTCTTTCTGTAACCAAAATCTCTGACTGCTGAGAAGACCCATGTGATTTTCTTCTCATTTCTTCATTCAAAACACTACTCTTAGCCAGATCCATATTGATTACACCATTTGGAGCTGAGTTACTTAATGACATTCTAAATGTTTCCCAAGAGTCCGGCAACGTACCCAATAAACACAACCCCTGAATCTCATCATCAAACTTGATACCCATTCCAGCTAACTGATTGATTATTCCTTAGAACGTATTCAAGTGATCTGTCAACGGAGTTCCATCTTGGTACCTTAAAGCCATCAACTGCTTTATAAGAAACATTTTATTATTTCCTGTTTTTCGAGCATACAACTCTTCAAGTTTATTCCATAGTGACCGTGCATGTATTTCTCCACTAATATGATTCAAAACATTATCATCTACCCATTGCCTTATATATCCACAGACTTGTTGATGTAACAAAGTCCATTCTTCTTCAGACAATTTTTCTGGCTTCTCAGAGGCAAACACCGGTAAATGAAATTGTTTGACATAAAAGAGATCTTCCATTTTTTCTTTCCAAGTGTGGTAATTAGAACCATTCAAAGTAATCATTATACTCAAATTTTCTTTCATTATTCAACACAAAAAATTCCACAATAATAACCACATCTCTGATACCACTTTAATAGGAGAATCACAATTTTAATTCGAACTTAATCAAGCTCTAAACAGAGGAATTAAACCTATTCTCCTTCTTTGTGTGAATCTTTTAGGAAACAAATAAATAGAGCTTAAAATGAAACATGCACAAAATCAACACAAGTAATTTACGTGGAAAAACCTTCCCGGTGTATGAAGGAAACAACCACGGCACTCCTCTCCAAAACTTCCACTATCAAGAAAAAATTGTACAACAGTTCTCTCTAGGTAAAACTAGAGGCAAATAATAAACAACATCATCAAGAATACACTTCTTGGAAACTAACAATTATTTCAAGAAGAATGGAAAGATCTAACCCAATTCGTAGTCATTGTTCACTGCTCATAATTTCTCAAACCGGTGAGCCAAATCCAAATCACACCGCACAGATTAAAGAGTCTTGAGTCGTGAACCTGTCTGAAAAATTTCAGCTTAATCGGACCACAAACGGCATTCGATCGAAGCACTTGATGAAGACTGGCTAGAGAGGGAAAAACTGCTCAGTTTTTCTGCTAACTGCTGCCTTTGCTGCTGCAATTCTAAAAAACTCTGCAGAATCCACCCACAACAAACCCTAAATGGGTTTATTAATTAAAGCAATGAAATGACATAATTACGCCTTCTTACTCCATGAGTTTTTAAGCCACATGCGCTTCCCTTGGGCTCCTTCAAATCAATAGGAAAACCCAATAATAATTAAACTAATCACACCCTTATGTTAATTAAATTGCATACTACTAATAAAGTTTATCAAT
This sequence comes from Hippophae tibetana, assembly GCA_037013495.1. NCBI lineage: Eukaryota > Viridiplantae > Streptophyta > Magnoliopsida > Rosales > Elaeagnaceae > Hippophae > Hippophae tibetana. The sequence goes on from CM072812.1 coordinate 12,525,050, forward strand.
TATGGATTACATACATAAGAATTATATATCTATGCCTAGAAATTATACATGTTATTTAATCAAGACAAACAGTTAAATAATTCTCTTTAATATATTTAATTGTCTCTATAGATTAATTATTAGTTAAAAAATTAATACCATAAAAATTAGATTAAATAATATAATTAAATTGAAATCATAATTAGGGTAAAATATTAGATCATCACATGGTGAAAAATTGAGTTCATAAGACCTATAGATTAATAAATGAACTAGACATAATTTTGTTCATAAAACTCATATTTTTCATAAAAAAAATACATAAAAATTAATAAAGAAATGAGAAAAAGAAGAAATACAATCAATCTCTTGAATTTTAATACCAATCTCCTATTTAATCTTCACCAAAATTGTATCTTCTAATGAATTTTTCTCTCTTCTTAGCTCCGAAAAATAATAAAAATTATGTTAATTACTCTTCATTAGGATTTATGAGACAATTAGAGGGTTAAATATAACTTAGGTGAAATTTGGACTGTCAGATCAATTTCGGATCAAGAGTTGAAATGAAAAAGAAAAAAATTAATATCACCAACCAATAGGATAGTGACACATGGCATATAAAATTTATTGGACAAATTAGAGAATAACGCGTGGAAAATGAGGACTGATTTAGTCAATGCATATTAAGTCAGCACCATGCATTGCAATATGATTTGTGGTTACAACTTGCGTGGTGTACGGGTGAATAGAATTGATAAATCAGGTTGTGACACGTAGCGTGGGTTGACTAAGCGGTGAACTCGAAATGAATATCGTGTTGACACGTAGCATGACATTACATTATGTAATACCTGTGTGTTGTACGATTAGTCATATTTGCTTATGTGTCATCCACATGACTTATTTTGTCAGCTCTTCTATTTGCGTGACATCCACATGTCAACTTATGATTGATAATGCGTTAAAAAATTATAAAAAAATCTAAAAAAATTTCAAAAATTATATTTTTACCTATTTTCATTAAAAAAATTACATTTTAATATTTTTAAACTTAAAAATACAACTTATTGAATAAAATAAATAAATATTAAATAAAAAATACACTAATAATTTTATTTTTATAAAATCATCAATAATATAAAAAGATATGCATATAGATTCATAATTTCAACTACATTCATATATTATCAATTTTACCATCTTCTTACTTGTACGTGTATTTTGTCTTTTTTTCATATATCTAAGAGTATATTTTCAGAGTATTACGTTTCCTCAAAAACACCCTAATAGTTGTTTTGAATTAAACCAAAATAATATATAGAGTTATCCTAAGCTTAAAACCAAGTGATAAAAAAGAAAAAAGTGAAAATAAAAACATCATAGCCCGTATTATGAATGATATGGAGAATTTTTGATTGATTTTATTATATTAATACATTTACTTATATATATGGTTTCAATTTATGAAAATAATAATAATATATATTTTTAAAAATTTATCAAAACAAACCACACTCATCCATCTAGTTTATATAAAAGTTTTTCCTATTTATTAGTTAGAAATATAGGGTGGGATTAATAATTTTAAAAATGATAAAAAATATTATTTTACCTTTAATACATTTTTTTATATCAATTAAAATTTATTAAAAATATTTTTGATAATTTTAAAATAAATAAAAATAAATATTATGTGGAAATATATTGCTCAACAGTAATTCAAATACCAAACTTAATCCAAGCTTTAAAAATTCCAAGCTTTGTCTCTCAATTTAGCAATACCAATTATCCAATATTTCCAAGGCAGCGGTTTCCCAATACCCATCTTTTTCTGTGTGCGAGTCTGTGTGAAACTGACAACTCTTCTTCTCCGCTCTTAAACAATTCCTCCTAATGCGAATAATATCTAAAGCTTTCCAAAATCGGATCCTGACCCACCCGAATTTGCGCCAACAATGTTGAGCTACGCTTGTTCTCCCTCTCTCCTTCCACGCCCTTTAATTAGGGTTTCGAATCTACCAGGAACTTTGCATCCAACTACCCGCAGTTTCCGGATCTCTGAATCCCGTTTCAGGCCTTTAAATAAAGTAACGTTTTCTGAATTTATAGTTCTTCTAATATTTGATTGATAAATTTCTTGATTCTCGTTTATCATCTTACTGGCTGGTTGCTGAGAAATGTGGGAGAAAGAAAATTTGAATCGGGAGTTTCAATCTTTGTTTATATTTTACTTGTTAGAGGTGTTTCGCGTAATTGGTTTTCCTTTTATCTTATTTTAGGAGTGTTTACTTGGATAAAGCGTGTAGGATTTGCTCTCAATTTCATTATGAGTATTCGGTATATCTCACCAACCATACTGTGAAAATATGAGGAGCTATTGAATATATTTGGACTACAATTTGATCAAGTCTTTATGTTAGGGAAGCAGTTATTTGCGATTTTTTTTCATGAGCTATGTGGTTGAAAATGTATGTCAATAATATATTTTTCTGGGATTACTATGCAGGAATGGAAAATTTCATGCTTTAGGCATGAGAATTTTTCTTCAGAAACCCAAAAGTCTGAATACATTGAACAAATTCTCCCCAACGAAGCAGTGCATTCTGAATGTAATAATTCAAACAATGTTAAAAGAGATTTGGCTTCAAGTCTTCGAGAGGTAATGCTTTACTTTATTTGGGATTGCATGATATTTTGGAATGTTTCTTTCTCGAAAGGTGTATCCTGCATACACTATGTTCCAATGTTAGTGTGCATACAGGTTTATTTGTTAAATATGATAGAGAACTTTATCTGTCTTATTTCTTACAAAAATATTCTCAGTAGTAAAACTGCAAGGAGCTGTATGATGTTATTGAAGGTAACAAAGTCATAGGTTTATGTAATGCGTATAGTATTGGGCATACAGAATTTGAATTCTGACAATCGTTAATTGAATTAATGCAATGTCTAATGTATGTTCTGATTCACTGTAGAGATTAGGAAATTCCTTTTACGTAAGACAAATATAGTTATCATCTAAGGTGGGAGAATAGTTGAATGTTCCAACTTCCTTTTTTGTTTCCTTTCATATCTGACTGTAATCTTCTGATGTCCAAAATCTGAAGCGTATTTATGTTCCATCAAGGAAATAGTATTTTTCATGAAATGAATTATCAGTGGTAATGGTGAACATGTTATTGGGTCTTTACCATCATTCTTTTTAACAACTTACCGATTTATTATCTAATTCCAGGCTGCAGATGCAGTATCTAGGGAAATTGGGAGCAAGTGGACTGTACCATGGACAGCAGAGACCATAATGCAGGTTAGTGTCTCCCAGTTATATGCTTACAGTGTATGAAAGGCAACTTTTAGATATTTGCATCTAAATGGTAATTACTAAAAGTTTTATACTTTTATAAGCATCAAACAGCTGTTAGGATAAGATGTGAATGTACAACATGTGAAAAAATTTCCTTATGCATTAGGATTTGTACAAGTTTTAAACATTGCCTTTTACAGACTAGTGAATACTCATGTTGGATTTTTTTTCCCATCGTTATCCTGTATGCTTTTTCCAATCAGTGTGTCTAGATAAGGCATTTTGTTGCAAGTACAAGCTGTTGGCTTGGGTGAGAAATATTACCCACCTTGTTTGAATCCAGACCAATGCTGCAGGGTAGTGGACTGTTGTTTTGAGTAGACCTCGGTGTGATTTTTTTTCTTCCTTTTTGTTCTACTTATCATCCTAGACAAAATTTTCATTTAGGTCGTTGGCTTCAAATGGATACTGCCATGTCAAGGATTCCTTTTGACAGAAGAAATAGAGGTTATGACACATAAGATGTTGTGTTTCTTAAAACAGGGAAAAGAACTAAAGAAGACTTGAATAATCATTTAGGATAAAAAGGAAAGAAGTTGTTTCCTGTACTTGGATGTCAATTTTTATTTGAAACTTTATATTTGGACCAATTGCTTTAAGACTATCAATTAAAATACTTTCAAGCTGTATCAGTGGCTTTTCTTTGCTATACAAAAACCCATATTTCTATTTTTTGTAGTTCAAACCTCTAGATGAATTTTCAAATTTAAAGATTTTCAGAAATATTTCATTATTTGGTTGGTGTAAAGGTTGGACATGAGCCTAATAATGGATGTTGCAGGTTATGATTCTCTGGGTTGCTGCGTTCTGGTTTATCGGTTCTTGGATGATTCCCTTTGCAGCCCATGTAGTAGGTGTTAGCAGGGTATCTTTGACTTTTAGAGGACAAGCCCTATTCAGCCTGGTTACTGATGTAACTGAAGGTCTTGCTGGAATTCTTATTCTTCAGCGCTGCTTGTCTCGGTTTCGTCCTCTTCCCCCAGATTGGTTCAGATTTAGCATGAAAGGAAACTGGCATGTTGATGTCGCTCTCGGATGCTTAATGTTTCCCTTGATCAACCGGCTCTCACAGTTCAACCTTAATCTACTGCCTATTTTGCCTTCCACTCCTGTAACCATATCAAGTGTTGAGCAGTCGATATTGGCACGTGATCCAGTGGCAATGGCACTATATGCCATAGTAGTGTCAATTTGTGCTCCAATTTGGGAAGAGATAGTCTTCAGAGGTTTCCTTCTTCCTTCATTGACCAAGTACTTACCAGTGTGGTGTGCAATATTGGTTAGCTCAATTTTCTTTGCATTAGCACATTTTAATGTACAGAGGATGCTACCGCTTATTCTTCTTGGGGTGGTGATGGGTACCGTTTTTACCAGGTCAAGAAATTTATTGCCATCAATGCTTTTGCATAGCCTTTGGAATGGCTTTGTTTTTCTGGATCTAATGAGATGGTTTCTCCAATAAAGTATTGTTTGGTGACGGGTCAATTGTTTTTAGTTGAAGCATCTATTCTTAGGGTTGTGATACCTATTTGATTAAACCGGCTGTTGCAGAATGCAAGATACCTCCATAATGGAAACAACGATTCTCTATACATTTTCTCAGGGGGGATTTGTACATGTTCAACCAAGGGACTAGATAAGAGAGAGAGAAATCATGTTTGCCATGGAGGATTTTTGATGCTTGAAGTTTGTTGATTCACTCCGTCACTGCAGCTTCCATGTGTAATTAATTAATTCACGAGAAGGTAGCAAATGTGAAAGAATGGCTGATTTTGTATATTGATGAATATAGCTGTTCCTTAACAATTGTTGTAAAACTGTAGACATTATGTTTCAAAGAAAAAAGTTTCTGTTATTAACCATGTTGTTGAAGTCGCTTCTTTTTTTATTTCTCTCATTTTTGGTGAAGGGAAAGTATATTTCAGTTTCACAGTTAAATAAAAAGAATTACGATCGAATGGAAATTAAACTTATTTTAAGAGGTTAAGTGAGCAAAGATACAATTGGGAAAGAGTTGAAGATACCACAAAGTAGAAGCAAAAGCAAAATTGAATGATTGTCAGAAGTGGGATTTGAACCCACGCCCTCTTTCGAAGACCAGAACTTGAGTCTGGCGCCTTAGACCACTCGGCCATCCTGACTTGTATGAAACGTTTTTCCTATTATTTATTAAATATGAATTGAAAAGGTACGTTTAAGTTGTAATCTTATGGAGAGAAGCAATAGTATATTGGTAGATTATTATTGAGGGGATACTTAGATATTTGAGTATGATTTTTTAAGATTTGGGTTTATGTCCATGTATAACATCTCTAAGGACATTTATTCCCTTTTTCTCCGAACAAAAATCGGTGTGATCCCATATATATATATATCTTTTGGATCTTTTTAAAACCAAAATACTTATTTTATATTAATTTGGTAATGAGATATTGAAAGGGTGCTGCCGAGATGGTGCAAATGTGTACACAAACCAAATACGCCCTAGCATTTTTAACTTTTTTTTGTTTTTTTTGTTTTAAGTTTTTATCCATTTTTAATAATTAATAAACTTGTAACTTTTAACTCAAAAATTAATAAATTTTAATATATTTTGAGCATAAATAATAAAATATTACTACCATTCTATAATATAGGTACAATTGGAATACAAATACCATTGACTATTCGTAAAGAGAATGTATTTATCTCTTGGAATAAGTAATAATCTAATACACAAAATTAATATAATTTTTTAATATAAATATTTAATATTTGATAAAAAATTAAAAATGAGTGAAGAATGTATTCTTAATAACACCTCATTAGAAGGTTTAGCTCTTATAATTTTTTAAAATATAAGTCTTGTTATTATGTGTAAATAAGTAAGTTTTGTCACTTAATAACACCTCATTAGACTGTGAGTGTTCATTTTTAATATTTTTAATAAATTAAAAGTATTCATTTTTAAAAAATTATTAAATCTCTAATACTTAATTTAATAATTATAAAACTAATTTCATAGTAAAAATTAAGTGACTTTTTTGTACATTAGTTAATGTAAGAGAGCCGTCTGACATTAAGTGTTGCATAACATGTATAATCTTAATTATTGAATCTTGATATCATGTGTTAAAATTTTACCTAACATATTTATAAGGTGACATTAAAGTTAGATAACATGTGTTACAATCTTGATAATCTAAATTTAAATTTAATTATTTTAAGTTACTAATTTGTTGTCCAACAAAGTTTGTTTTGCTCTTTGGTTTGCAGGTTGCAGCCAGTTTTTCATCGGAGGGATCTATAATGTCTGAATTAAAACAATGGAATGAATTGTATGGGGAAGGCGGGTCAAGAAAGAAGCAACAACTAACTTATTTCTTATAAGAATGATCTGGTATTGAAAAGAAATCCTGTTGTGTATTTTTATGGTCGGAACTGCCTCTATAACTCATGAACCTTGATTGAAAAAGGCTGGGTAGTCCCAATTAGAATCTGACTTCAAATTTCAATACACAAACCCAATATAAATTGATCGTCCGTCCATATGAAAAACAAAGATGGCAAATTACAAATAATAAGGTAAATTTTTTTGTTCTAGTCCTACGAAAAGAAATCATTCCCGTTAGACTTTTGGATTATCACAGGATATGATAACCTTTAGTCCTCTAACGTTTAAAAGAAGAGTTTAAAGTCTCTTTGTATGATCTAGAGAAAAGAAATAGAAGCTAAGAGATATTGTACGTGGATTTATTGTGTTTATGAGAACATGTAAATCTCTAAACCTACAGGTGTGAGAATATATATATATAAAGGAAAAGATTTAACTGATGTAGATTATTTATCTATAGAGATAGACTTAATATAGGATCTAAGTTATTTTTTTGTAATTATCTTACCGATTACTTAGCTTGTGAATTACACTCTTAATTAAGATGAATTTAATTTATATCTAACAAATATTAAACTACAATCATTTTCATATCAAGATTAATGACATGTTTAAAGTGAGAATTGGGTTAATTTTTTTTTTTTTAAAGGAAACACAATATCAACTAACCCAATAAAACAGTTAAAACTGTAATGTGAGGAAGGGACTTAAAATAATATAATTTTAAATCAGTGATGAGCATGTTATAATATTTTATTATTAAAAAATCTTTAAGTAATATAGAAACAAAGTTTTGATTCATATATAATTGCAATGTAAGGTAAAATAAAACGAATAGCTCTAAGAAAATTCAATTTAATTCATAATTTTAAATATTAACAACTAGTAATAAAATGGATAGCTCTATTTTGCAACTATTAGCAATGACCTGTAGAACAAGAAACATAGAGGGAAAACCTATTGTGGAAGAATTTGTAATTATTCTCAAATAAAGTATCGCAAATAAATTGTAATCCCTGCAGAAAATAAAATTATTTCCATAAGCTTCACTTTACTTATTTGAAATCCTACCTTTGGGTGCGTTTGATTAAGTGTTCCGAATATATTTTTATTAACTTTTTTATTTTGTGTTTCTTTTTTCTTGGTCTTTTAAGAATATAAAAAACACAATTATTATTTTGGTGCCGTAGTTTTCTTAAAATTAAATCGTATTTGTTTGATAAAAAAGTTAATTGTTTGTTCTTAAACTCAAAAATTATATTAAATGTTTAATTATTAGTTATTTTTAAAATACAAAAGAATATCAAATTTATCAAAATAATTTCATTTTAGGTTTTTTTAAATGTAAGTGTTAAGTATCTTTGTCACGTATCGGTTAGTAGTAAGTCAATAATGATGCTTATAAGTCTGGACAATTCTTAACTTAATGAGATTTTATTGAGTTTAATTAGACCTTTTAACATGGTATTAGAGCTCTACTCTTGGTCTTTATGTGTTTGGACCTTGGGTTCTACTACAGTCTCACCATAACACTTATGTTCACATTTATCTACCGTGTGGAGGGGGACTCTTAAGTATCCTTGTCCCACATCAGCTAGGAACAAGTCAGTAATGATGCTTATAAGTCTAGACAATTCTTAACTCAATAAGATTTTATTAGGTTGAATTAGGTCTGAGTTTCTAATACTAAGAAATGTGTTTAAAATAAAAACCAAAAAATGATAAAAAAAAATAAACTAAAAAAAAAAGAAAAGAGAAAAAAAAGGCTATAAGAAAGAGGATTTCAATTTGGATTACAACTCAAAATAGAAATCCAACACGATACAAATTATTTTTAGTTTTAATTAACTTTAATATCTTTTGTGGGGATAGTAAGATATTAGTTATGTTAGTAGTTAGTGCTATTGTGTAAGTTTTATATGAATGTTGTTTATATTCGTTAACAAAACATACAAATGTATAGTTTTTAGGTGTGTCATTTAAAAATATTTTTAAGCCAAAAAAATTATGAAACTCCAACGAACACAATTCATGTATATCTTTGTTTTTATATACGTTAGATTTTATGTTAGACACGTAAGAATATTTTTAGATTAGACTACTCAATCGATCGAGATATATCTAAATCAATCGAATTACGTAGATTGATCGATAAATGATCTACTCAATTTAAAAAGTTTTAAATTAATTATTTAATTGACTAATTAAAACCTATTTTTAACTCGAATTGAATTGGTTTTTTTTTATTTTTTCAAAAGTATTTTAACTAATTTTACTTATATAAATTTTGCTTCTATTACTAATTATATATATAATTAAATGTGTACATTTGCAGATCCAAACTCAAGAACGCCAGGATCATATATAATATATCATCCACAGAGTGGAAATTGTGTGTTAGCAAACAAAAACAATGGAGTTTACTTGGGAGATTGTGAGAGTTCAGATAGATGGAGTCATGGAGGAGATGAAACTCCAATTTATTTAAAAGGTAAATCTGTATGCCTAAAGTCAAATGGAGATGGGAAATTAGCTCAACTCTCAACAGATTGTCATTCATGGAGAGTTCTATCAAGAAGTAATTTACATTTGGCCACAGTGGATCAAAATGATCAAGCACTTTGCTTGCAAAAGAAAGATAACTCTTCAGCAATTTTCCGTGTTGTTTAGGAAACTTTTTGGTATTTTTTTGTGTATAGAAAAATTGGTGATTTTTATCTGTTATTAAAAACTACTTTTGTTACTATCTATTTTATTTTATTTTATTTTATTTAGTTGTTTATTTATCATTATTGTTATTCACTTTGCTATTTTGTATCCCCAATTAATATTGTGTAATTTTATTATAAGATCGTTAACAATGATAACTGTAATAAATATATATTAACCATGGATAGAGATTTTATCGGATAATACTCATAATGAGTCTAATTGTTGTAACAAATGTTAACATAGAGATAATTTGATAAAAAATTTAAATACATTTTTAAAGCATATTAATATTTTCCAAAAAAAAAAATTTAAACAAACCTTATATTTTTAAGGTGGGGTTTAGAAACCGGTCCAAAAACTCTATCATGTACTGAATAAAGCTTTTTTACTTTGTTAGTAGAATGATGAGTAATTATTATATTCATTGTTTGCCAGTGCCGAATCACGAAATCTTGCCAAAAGATAGTAAATATCCAATAAGAACCAACAAACAACTTAACATCCGTTAACTCACATGGGATAAGATATTTTATGTTTTGTAACTACGAAGAAAGATTTTTTTTACGTTCATACCCTACCAACATCTTAATCTTATTATATAATAACTAATAAAAGATAAATTAATAAATTTATTATTTATTTTAAGTAAAATAACTCTCAATATAGAAATAAAAACAATACATCTAAGTAGATGGGTTCACCAAATTTCCATTGAAATAAGATTTATACAAAGAAAAACACTTATCATTCATTGGTTATTAGAGATATTTCAAAAATATTTGGATCAAAATATGATTTTCAAAGTAGTATATATTGATAAAAAAAAGTGACGATTTTATATATATAAAAAATACATATAAAGATAAAGACAAATTGACCATAAATAATTATAGATTTTTGAAAAATAATAGAAGAATAAAAACTATTATGAAACATATAATAGATTACAAACTTATTATTATTAGGCTCAATCATGTTATTCTAAGGTGATATATTTATACAATTTTTTTTATCTCTAATACACACAAAGTAGTAATAGATAGTCAAATTATTATGTAATTTTAAAAATTAAAAAAATTATTACTTTTTAAGAAAATTATCACCATACATATATTTTTGTGTTACTTTATATACATGTGTAAATTTATATGTATTTAATATTTTTTTAATAAAGAAAAATATTCATGTGTTATTTCCCGTAAATCAAATTGGTTATTAAGCAACACATCCTTACATCACATGTGTAACGAATAATTTCTAATAAACCTACCATGTCTCTTACGTGTGAGCATCATTGCCTCATTTGGCACACAAGTCCTTTGCAAGTATTTTAATTCTTATCAAATTATTGAATATTAGTAGTTTTATATGTGCGTTTGATTTTTTTTATATATCAATTTTTTTATTGCTTATTATAAATATTATCTGCTATTAAATTATATAAAAACTGTATTAATTAATAAAAAAATTAATTTATTTTTTAATAGGAATATAATAAAGAGAAGATATTTTCCGTTGAATATAGATGACTAATCTATTGACGAATAGACATCCCACCAATTTACCTGAGTTAGTTTAATTTGACAAAACTAATGCGAAAACCCGTAAACAAATTGTAGGATCGAGGAAAAAAAATTATATGAGTTTCTAACAATCATGTGACTTGATCTTATCCTGAAGTTCTAGTATTACTCTCATATATCCTTTGTTTTCGTACAATATTGTCTACTATTTTAGGTAATTTTATCCTTTATATTCCACAACAAATGCAACAATGTATTTCATTCAACCCCACCAACTGTTTGATAAAATTCTTAATCTCTTCAAAATGCATAGGCAAGCTCTGCTCTTTTCTATCCTTTTAATGTTCTCTCTGTTTCTTCTATCATGTTCATTGCCTCTCTCAACAAACGGTAGATGGATTGTCGACGCCAAATCTGGGCAGAGAGTGAAGCTGAGCTGTGTAAGTTGGCCTGGTCATATGAACACCATGGTTCCAGAGGGTTTAGACACACAACCAATAGCAAATATTGCTGCAAAGTTGAACGAGTATGAGATCAATTGTGTGAGACTTACATTTGCTACTTATATGTTCACTCGCTATTCAAATACACCAACCAATAAAGTTTTTGGTGATTTGGGATTGCAATCTATTGGGAAAGATATTGGTATACAAAATTCACAGGTTTATGTGAAGGATGTAGTTCAAGTGTTTAAAGCTGTGGTTGATGAGTTGGGTAAACATAACATAATGGTAGTGTTGGATAACCATGTCAGTGAACCCAAATGGTGTTGTAATAATGATACTGATGGTAATGCCTTCTTTGGTGACGCTTATTTTGACCCTAAGGAATGGGTTCAGGGCCTTGAAATGGCAGCTGAGCGTTTCAAGGACAGACCTCAGGTAATTGCTTAACTAATTCATATTACAATTCTTTTTAATTGCCACGAGGAACGGTAAGAATACACAAATTTATACTGAAATTTATAATCATATCACTTATATTATGATACATTTCAATATTATTTTAAAAAATAAAAATACAACAATTCATTTTGACCTTTTCTTTGTTAGTTGAAAGTTTTAATTTTGACTTTTGTACGTGAAATAATGTATGAAACTCTGTTTTATATATTTATTTATGTATATCATGTTATTGTATACTTTATGATAAAATAGAAAGATAAAACTCTGTTTTATATATTTGTTTATGTATATCATATTATTGTATAGTTAAGAGAAAATAGAAAAATAAGTGAAATTTTTTGTAAAAAAAAATATATTTAAAGAAATAAATAAAATGATATAAATTAAACATAACAAAATATGTTAAATAAAAAAGGTAAATAATGAAATTCAATACATGAATGATGGTGACTTAGGATCCTTAATCAAATTTTTTTTTTTTTTAATTTTCAACATAATTTTGACATATTGATGATATAAATGATATGCTTATAAAAATAAATAATATTAGTATTTTTCTCAAAATATAGTTATTTTATCAATAGTTTAAGCTTTTAATAAAATTAATTTCTCGACAACCTCTAATCTTATTAATAGAGATGATAGTCTTATCATAATCAATGTGTTAAATCTCTTTTTTTTTTTTGTACTTTCAACCTTTGAAATCAGGTATGTCCTAAGTTATTGAGTTTTCTTTTGTAGCTAAGAAGCTTCGTAGTTATTCTCTATAATATAATAATACTCAGGTGATAGGAATCAGCATGAGGAATGAACTACGCGGATATAGGCAAAACGAGCTTGATTGGTATAAATATGTACCTAAAGGAGCTAAAGCAATACACAAAATAAACCCAAATTTACTTGTGATTATTGGGGGATTATCATGGGCTAATGATCTTACATTCCTGAAAAGAAGACCTCTAAATATAAATTTGGGTAAACAGTTGGTTTTTGAAGGACATTGGTATTCATTTAGTACCAAGCCAAACCAACTCTGGGAAATGCAACCAACAAACAGGATTTGTGCCATGGCTTCCAAATGGTTTGATGACCAAAATGCTTTTGTCATCTATGGTGACAATTCAATTCCTCTGTTTTTGAGTGAATTTGGATTCGATCAAAGAATGACAAACCCAAATGACAACAAGTTTGTAAGCTGCTTTTTGTCTTATGTTCTTGAGAGAGACATGGATTGGGCAATGTGGGCTTTACAAGGAAGATATTACTTGAGAGAAGGCAAAAAATTCCACGAGGAGACATTTGGTTTGCTCAACTTTAATTGGACAGGTCTTCAAAATCCAACATTTACAAAGAGGTTTAGGCTTATGCTGCGCATGCTTCGAGGTAACAACTACCCTTGATCTTGATTAACTTAATTTCAGAAACTGTCCATCAATACTGTCCCTTAGGTTGAAAATTTATTAAATTATTTTAATTTTTAATTTTTTTAGTTTTGTAATTAATTTTTAATTTTTTTTTAAAAGATAAAATTTGTTTCAAAATTAATTTTAATTTTTAATTTTAAAAAATAAAAAATAAAAAATAAATATTACCCGTTTTATAATTAAGTTCTAATTTTTAATTTTTAACATTTTATAAACTCTAAAATCTAATTCCAAACTTATTTTCCATCAATTTTATTAAACTACAGCTTTTTAATGGTTTTGAGTTGGTTGAAAATAATTGAGTTATTAATATTTAATGTCAAATATATCAAATTTTAAAATTAAATTTCAAAATTTAGATAATAAAAGTTGAAGAGGTTTGATTGCATAGGATTTATAAATCCCCTTCACAAATATAATTTTATTTTTAATACACATTCACGTGCACATACAGTGTTTTTAAAAAAAATATGTTTTTTATATGTCATAAAATACAATAAAATTAAAATAAAATTAAGTGAATAATTGAATTATGTAAAAATTAAATAGAATTCTAAAACCCGTCAAAATTAAAATTTTTAAAATTTAAAATTTAAAAATTGTAATGGTTACCAAACACTCTTCCCTACTTTACTAACTGACATAAAATTAATATTGCAGATCCATTCTCACATTACAGCGTGTCATACATTCTATTTCATCCACAAAGTGGTAAGTGTGTTCAAGTGAATGAAAAAAATGAATTGTACATGGACGAATGTGTAACATATAGAAGATGGAATCATGGTGAAGATGGAACACCAATAAGCTTGTTAGGAAGTGGTAAATGTCTAAAAGCAGTTACTGCTGGACAGCCACCACTTCTCTCCGACGATTGTTTATGCCCGGAAAGTTCGTGGATGGCGGTATCAGAATCAAAGCTTCATTTAGCTACAATGGATCAACACGGAGAGTTAATTTGCTTGGAAAGAAAAGACAACTCCTCCCAAATTGTAACCAACAAATGTATTTGCATAGGAGATGATACTAATTGCCTTAAGGATCCTCAGAGCCAGTGGTTCAAATTAATCCCAACAAATATGAAGTAGTTTTGTGTTTCAAGCAGGCAAGGTACTGAAATGAGGTGGATTACATTTACTCGATATAAATTATTTGGTCACGTCTACTTGCTTTCTTCAAGTTTATAAAAATATGGATTTGGTTAGCACAGTGCTTCATGTATTAGATCTCAATTTTCTGAATAATGAAGTATGAAACTGAACAAAATTAGAAGAGAAAGAATTTTCTCTTGTATTTGTTTTTCATATTTTTCTTCTCTTAAATGAACATGGAATGGTTATATTTATATACTATGAAATCCACTAAAGCATGCTCTTTGCTGCACTATTGTTGTTCCATTACCTCTGTTGCACCCATAACTTGCTGTATGTTGTTGCGCCTGCTCCAAGTATGTTATTGCTACTGCTCCACTAAATGCATATTGTTTGCCATATTTCTGTAGCTGCTGTTGCACTTATGCAGCATACCTATGCAGCATACCATTAAGATAATTATTCATCGTTGAAGTTTGATGGATATCATGTAAACTCAACTTAAACATTACTTTATTAAATTGAGTAGTTTATAATGATTTAGTTAACATATTTACTACTTGTATTTGAGATGACACATGTTGTCGTTTAATGAACCCTTCTTTTAAATGATTTTTAACAGAGTGATAGTAAATATCCAAATATTTTATTATTTCATGATATCTTGAGATATTGAAGCAATATCTCATTGAATTTGATAGAACAAGGGCCACATTTGTTCTCATCATATCTTTTAGTTATCTCATCCCACAACTCTTTTACTGAAGTTGTATAAAGAAAGCTATCAATAAGATCATTGGATATTGAATTAAGTATCCAAGAAGTCACTATATAGTTAGCTCTTGTCTAGAGTTAATTCTCTGTATTTTCTTTATTAGGCATAGAAAGTCTATCATCAACGAAACCCAACTTCAGTTTGGCTTCAAGAGCAATCTTTATATATATGTTCCAATTAAGGTAATTATCTCTAGTCAGATGTGTTGTTACAAGCATCATTCCTAGAAATTAAAGGTGTCCACGGTCCAATCCGTTCCGGTTTTGGAAAAAAAAATTAATCGAACTGGATCGTTTATATTACTCAAATCGGATCGGATCAGACCGTTGAAAAATGGTTTTAATTAATACAAACAAGACCAAACCGTTTGACTTATAAAACCGTTCGATTCGATCCAGTTTTCCTATTTGGTCCGGTTTTTGGACATTTCTAGTAAGAAATAATATGAAAATTTTAATATATTATTAAATCGGACCGGTCTGGTTAGACTGGTTTAAAAATTAATATAATCAGACCAGATTGTTTAAAAAAACGGTTTTAATTAATACAAACCGGTTCAGACCATTTAATTTATAAAACTGTTCAATCCGATCCACTTTTTCGATTTAATCCAATTTGGTCTGATTTTTGAACACCCCAACCGAAAACTATGAATGAATTACCCCATTTCTTACAACATTTCTCATATTAACTAATCAAATCATACAGGTTATTATTAGTGGTGGTTCTTAGACAATTGCAACAATCAAGTATTTATTATCACTCCATAAGAAAAGGCAAACAAAAAAAAACAATAGGAAAATGAGGAGGAAGAAGAGTGTATATACTCACAAGTGGATAAGAAAAGCTCTACAAATGTGTATCACATTTGAAATATGAACAAAAAATTGGGCTTATAACTTAGATGAGTTATTCTTTCTAATATGTTAACCTTTTGAATTGAAACCTCAATCCTTACAAGTGATATCAAAGCTAACAAGATCTGTTTTGCATTACGTAAACACATATAAGATGGATCTCAATGAAAGTGAACCGGTGTAGGTAGCACACGTGGCCTAAATATGAAGGAATGATAGACTCCATATTCGTGATGAAAACTTGATGAATTTGGATATTCGTATAAACATCATGTAGCTAAATGGTTAGTCATTGTTATATGGGTATGATTCAAGTCTAAGAGAGTTATATCCATATGTTCTCGTTCGAGTGAGATTGTTAGGTCTGTGAACGAGTTTTATATTTAAAAAATATAAAAATAAAATTTGATATATAGTTGGAATGAATTATTTCTTTTAATAGGTTAACATTTTGGATTATTTTAATAAAAACATTATAACATTAGTGTCGATTTTTAAATTATATATATAATTTCATTTGTAATATCATCTATTCTGTGCACATATATTTTTTAATATAATATAAAAAATATTTTTTTTATGTCTAAATATACTGTACATATATATTTTTTCATAACTTAAAAACACATGTTTTTAAGGAGATTAAAATTAAAATCATGTAAAAAATAGTCTTATAAAAACTGGTGAAAAAAAAAAGATAAGAGGCCTTGCATGTTATAATTGCTCGCATATAAGAAGCTTATATGTGACAATCTTGGATACAATATGATAACATCGTAAAAATATGACATGACATAAATAAGAAATTAATTACGATAAGTTTTGCATATTGTTAAATGTATTATTATTTCTTAATATAATAAATAAATAACATTAAAAAAATTCTAACAAATTTATGTATATGTCAACTAACACATAAAGATGACACGATATACGAATAACAATCTAACACAAAACAATTTAAATCTCAAAGGAGCCCTGTGCATGTTTGTTCTAACATTCAATGTAAATCATTGGTGGACAATGGAGGAAGAGGAAGTTCTCTCGTTGTAACAAAAAATAAATTTTTTTTGATTTTTATATAATATTATTATTCACATTATTTCACATTTATTATCTTTTAAAAAAATATTTTTTTATGTTATAAAAAGTTATATACATGTATGTTTAAAAATATAAAAAAAACATATGTTTTTCCTTTATAAAAAAATTCATAAGCAAATTGCATAAAGAATATTAAAAATAAAATTTTATTTATAAAAGAAATTATAGTATATAATTAAACTAATAGAAAAACAGGAAAAAAAAAAACCAAGAAAAGAACTAAGGGGGTCACCTTATCCTAAGAGAAAGTCAGTGGTCAGTGGTTCAGTAAAGGCCAAAGTTTTGATTACCATCATGATTTTCTTTGGAGGTCTCTGCGCTTAAAATGAAATTATTATTTTTAAATGAAAAGATAATCATAGTTTCAAAGATACCATTCATGTGGGACTTCTTTGTTTGCATAGAATCATAGGAAAAGGCAACAAAACAAATACAAAATCCTTTTTACCTGAGAAAAAAAATAAAAAGAGATGGAAACAATCTAAATTCCCACTACAATAATATCATAACATGATATTATTTTACTGAAATATTATTAGTTTACCAGGTGGGTTATTTATTTATTATTATATTTGCTACAATGCAACAACGTGAGCCGTAGTAGTACATTGCTTTTGAGGCTTTTGACTCACTTTTGAAATACTTTGGAATTTATTTTTTTTTGTTTTTTTCAAAAGTTGAGGCGTTCAACTACTTTTATATGCTTTGTTATTCGCTGGTGAACCCTTGAACTAAAACAATTTACATTAATTTCTAGCTTTTTTATCAACTTTTTTCTCCTTTTAATTTTGCCTCCCAAGCATGGTATTGATAAAGGAGGGGAAAATTACAGGTGAGAAATGGTAATATCAGTATCACTTACTTTTTCACTGTTATCTTTTATATTGTATCATTCTTATAACTATTGTAAGAATTATTTTAAAAATTTAGAATTTATTTTATTTTTTAAAATAATATTTACATATATCATAATATAAATATAAAAATAAATATTAAATTTATATGTTATTAGTGGGATTGGTTAATTATTAGTATCCGTATTCTTATTATGGTCCCATGAGTATCATAATTTATGTATTGATATTCTTTTTTTCCTATTTAGAATATAATTTTTTCCTTTTTTGATCAAAATTTATCACATATATCATACATGTCAAATTGAATAAAGACATTTGTTAAAATTTAAAAAAAAAATAGAAAAAAGAATTACAATTATATTGAGTCTAAATTTTTATGTTATTTTATTAAAAAAAATTAGACTCAAATTATTAAAAATAATAACAATGTATTTAAAAAATTAAAAATAAATTTAAACTATTTTAATTATTATTATATGAAGTTAGATAGCCTATTTATTGTATTATTGTTCTATTTTATGTTATTAAAATATTTCATTTTAATATCTTAATATATTTATTGATGCATTTTTTAACCATTAAATTATGTTTTTAAAATTTTTTTTAAAATTTTTACGAATATTCTTATTTAATTTGATAGGTAAAAGATTTAATATCAAATTTAATCAAAAATTAACAAGCAACATTTAAAATATTAAGAAGATACTAATAGTTAAATTGAATTAATAAAATAAAACTTTTTAATAATAGAAAACTTAAAACACTTCATTGCATTAAATTAGTTACCTATAAACCACCAACCCCTCCGACGATCTCACATAGTATCAATTTGATAAGTTTAATAATATAATTTAACAAATAATACCAAATTCGATAAATTATTCTAATTTGTTACAAATTGAAAGTTTCGCTTAAAAAAATAAATCAAAATTAAATAGTTAAAGTTATGGTCAATAAGTTATTAAAAAATATCAATTTTAATTAATAAATTAATCGTAACAATTATATATACAATCATATATTAATAATAAATACAAAAATAAATAAATAATACTTAATTTTTAGATTAAAACAGATAAACATAATTTAAAGAAAAAATCTATTAACCATCTAACCTATAAACTATAACAAAAGGTTTTAAAATACCCTTATAATAACAAAACTTATAATATAATTCACTTGTGCATTGTCGCTTTCCTCTATAGTCTCTCAGTAAGATTGGAATCAAATGTTCTTGTAAATTTAAAAAGTACACTAATTATCAAACACATTCAAAAAATAACTTAAAAAAATTGTACAAATTATACAAGTACTATATGTATTCTAATGCAATAAATAACTTGAAAAATTTGTACAAATAATGCAAATATTATATGTATTCTAATGCAATAAATAACCTTAACCTACACTTAGTCCAAATAAATAAAGTAAACAAAAAGCATATAGATTAACTTTAAAAAAAATTAATTTTGTCACAATTTTAAAATTTATTGTTAAGTCTCATATTGGCTAAGAGTAAGGTAACAGTGTTGCTTATAAGTTTGGGTAATTCTCTAATTCACAAACTAGTTTTTGGGTTAAGAGTTACGCATAAGTTTTTAAGATGATATCAGAACGAGGTTTTTAGCTTCTTCATACTCCCATCGGCCCTCGTGCCGTAAATTCGGACTCTAACCGATGTGGAGGGGGATGTTAAGTACCACATTGGCTAATAGTAAGACAACAGTGTTGTTTATAAGTCTGTTAAACACTCTTATTCATGAATTAAGAATTAGACTTGAGTTTTTAAAATTTATTATTAAACATGTTTAAAATTAAATTAACTTACCATACTAAGATATCATAGAGAAATTAAAAACCAAAGCCTAAATTAAAATAGTATATAGTAGAGAAAACAAACTGTGAAAATCGATGCTCCAAAAGCTACGTAAAGATGAGTACTATATTTATAGAAAATAAAATATTATTAGTAATTGACTAATGACTGTTATTAAAAATCATAAAAAAAAAAGAGAGACCAATTCTCTTCGGTCGAATCCCTTCCTTCGTACTTTTTTTACTTTTTTTTTAAATTAAGCAATTTAATATGATTGGTTGAGGATTGTATTGATAGATGGTATAAAAATTAAATATATGCAATTTTACTCAAAAAGGAAGGATACAAGTGATATTGTTTATTGTTATTTGTTATTTGTAAATATCAATCCTTTAAAATAAAAATATTTATAATCATAAAATATCAAAATTCATTCAAACAAAGACTTATATGATATACAAATAAATATATATGAAAAATTAATTGATCAAGAAATATTTGATTATTGTAACCACAATATGATATATGCAACATTAAAACATATGGCTAGAAATTCTAGCAATAAACTGAGCAATTATAATATAAAAATTATGTATATGAAATTGCAAACACTCCTATCCTCTTAGAGAACGATTCTTAGGAAAAAACTGAAGAAATTGTTTATATTTTTCATTTTTTAAAAATTTGTCTCGTCCTCCTCTCTCCTCTCTCCTCTCTCCTCTCTCCTCTCTCCCTTATATTTCTCTATAATTCCGACAGAGATAAAGAGAAAGGAATATGTGAGAGATAAAAAGGGAAAAGAAAAAATTATCATTTAGTTTTGTCAACATCTAATTAAATTTTCAAATTGATTATTTAGTTAATTTAAATTAAAACTATTTATTGAATTTAAATTCAAATAAAATCAAATCAATAATACGTGAGATAGCAAGTTACCTTAAAAAAGTTCTGTATCATTAGATCGCCCCTAAATTAATAATAGTACTAAAAATCTCATTAAAGCCGAATTAAGTTTTCGTTTAGACTTTATTAGTGAAGGAAAAAAATTATGGAAAACCTAAATAAATTGAAAGTGGTCAATAATCGAAAATAATAACGTTTATGAACGTGGCTAGTACGAAAGTGACATGTTGAAATATATTTAAATAATAATTATTGATTATAAATAAATAATAATATTTTTACACTTTAATTACATTTTTTTATTTTTAATATTTATTTAAAAATATATTTAATTTTAAAAATAAAATATTAACATAATTATTATTGTATCACATATTTAAAATATTAGCATTTATTTTCATTTTTTAACTATTTAATGTATGTTTTTAAAGAAAATAAAAATATAAAAATAAAAATGAATAAAATTTAAGTATTGTAAGTTTTTTTATTAAAAGTTTTTTTTATATAATTATATGTATAAAAAAATAATATTAATATATGTTCGATTTTGATTAATTACAGTTTTAGTATGACAATAACAATCTATATTCCACTCTTTATAAGTTATTATTATTTTTGGAAAAAAATTATCAAATTTTTAAGACAATTTTTAAGAATAACCACATTTTTAATTATTTATAATTAAAATATTCATTCCTATTAACATTGGAGTCTAAATCATGTAAGCTTAACTATTGTTCAAGATATATCAATATTTGAATTTAAAATGAGTGAATTAATGAAAAAAATACTATTATATATTACAAAAAATATCACAAATATAATTGATATATTACTATCTTATTTAATATAATTTTGTGAGATCACTTGTCTATTTAATCAAAATTTACCACATTATTTATAATTTATCACAAATTTGTGATATTTAAACTTTTTCTTTAAAAATATATGAAAAAGTTGAAAGAAATTGATATTATGCATCGTTCACATGCTTGTACATTTGGAGATGTTAAAATATTTTCAAAATTAAATAAATAAACTTGGTTAGAAGGTTGCAATGGTTGAGTAAGTGTCTTTTGTCAAAAGATTCATAAAATATTTTCAATTTTTTGGCAATAAAATACTATGATCGAAAGTGACTTTTATTAAAATGATATTTGGGTTGTAATTATTGATAAATAATTACTTATGTTAACCAAAAACACATTATTTTTTAAAAAATGACGATTTATTAAAGAATTGTAATCCTTCGTATCATGAGTAGGTGCATAATATTTTATAAATAAGTCATTTATTTGGATTATTTGGAAAGGAGTTAAAAAGAAGAATAATGAATGTTCTCGAAGAATTCCCATTACCATTTCTATACAAATAAAGTTAATGCTTTAATTATAACAAATATAACAAATTTAGAATATTAGTTATCTTGAATGCTTTTCAAAATCAAAGGTGCTCTTGGATTATCTATTGAATGCACATTGCAAACAACATTATAATTTATTATATCTTAGAAGCGTATTTAATGAACATTAATGCATCACCAAATTGGTGAGTAAAAATGATATCTTAAGAATAGTGACTTAGAGTTGTGTCCTGAAGTTAAAACTAAAATATATTAATTAATATGATTTTGTATTATTACAATTTAAAATTTTAGAGATTTCACTTGAAGGTCATGGAGATCAACATTCAACAACAAATTCAAAAAAATTTCCTAACAATCTTAATACAGTTTTTAATCAAGCAAACTTGTCGTGGGTTTCACGAAGCATGATTATGAATACGAAGTCTTCATGAATAAAACTCTTATAAATCCTTATATTATTGATTCTTTATATGTATGTAGTTTTGAATTTAAGACATGCATATATGTTATTTGATGAATAACTTGATATTAATTATTAAAAATGCAAGCATATTATGTATTTATTTAGATAATACATTTATATTTGAATCTATGCATGATATCTAACTCACATGAAAATTGATCAAAATATAAAATAATTGTTCAATATTACAATTAGTTATAGTGATATATTTGATTTGCATGTGGTGAAAAGTTACGACTCTTAGTAAAAAATCATAAATATTGAGAACATTTATGAATCTTGGTGGAAATCATGACTCATGGTAAAAAACAATTGTTATTATTGTTGAATAGTTACGAGTCTTGGTGAAGAGCTGTGACTCTTGGTTAAAGGTCATAAATCTTGGAGAAAATTCATTATTTTTGATGAAGAGTTATCACTCTTAATAAAGTGTTGTGACACTTGATGAAAAATCATGACACTTTGAGGAAAAATTGTGACTTTCGATAAAATTTGTGACCCCTTAGTTAAGGGGTATGACTTGGTGAAATCGCTCATTTAATGTCTTAGAAATAATATAGAGGAACTATAGTGTCTTAGAAATAATATAGAGAAAGGATGTGGATTACCTAATTTTGATGGATTATTAAAGAAAGTAATCAAATTAATATAATAAGTGAGCTATGTTGTTGGATCCAAGAAAAATCTAGCTTGCATATGCATATATTCTACCTATAGAATATTGATAACTCTATAAAAGTAGAGTTATTAATGCATTTTTTTACTTAATATTTACTTATTTTAGTTAAGAAATAATAATTTTGGGATTAAAAATATTAAAATATAAACTTTTAGTGAAAAATGGTGAAAATATAATTTTTGGGATTTTTTATAAATTTTTAACGCATGACCAATCAAAAGAGTTGACTGGGCAAGCCATATGGACTCCACGTAAGTAGATACAATGAATCGTAAATCATCGCATATGAGGAGGAAACCAGCGCGTGCCATATGTTAGCACGATGTTCAATTCAAGTTCGTAACGCGATCAAACAACACTACCACGTGTCACCACTCTACTAGTCCAACTGTTCCACCTGTGGGCAACGACATTCATTATTATGAATCATGTTACATCTAGTGGCGCTAACTCAATATGCGTTGACTTGGAACGGTTTCCCCTGTCACTTTACATGCTCTGATTCGCTCAATAAATTTTGTGTGCCATGTGTCACGCTGTAATTGGATGATATTGTTAATTTTGCTTGTTTTGATCTCAGCCCTTGATCTGAAGTTGGTTTGACGATCCACATCCGAGTTATATTTAAGTCTCTAATCACCCCCATAAACCCTAAGAAGCCACCATTAACATAATTTTGATTAGTTTTTGGAGTTAAAAAAAGAGATAAAAACAAAAAAAAATTAAAAAGAGATACAATTTTGGTGGAGATTAAAAAAAAAATTAGTATTATTATTCAAGAGATTGATTATATTTCTTCTTTTACTATTTTTTTATTAATTTTTATGTCTTTCTTTTTTAAAATTATGAGTTTTATGAATACAACTATATGTAGTCAATTTATTAATCTAGGGATATTATGAATAATTATAATTTAATTATATTATTTAATCAAATTTTTACATTATTAATTGTTTGACTAACAATTTATTTATAAAGACAAATAAATAGATCTGAGAAAATTATTTAATTGTTTATCTTGATTAAATAACATGCATGGTTTCTAGGCAAAAATTTATTATTATTATGTATGTGATCCATAATTAATAATTTAATGAGTAGTATACAATTTAATTGACATGCAAATGTGATTAAATTAATTACTATATGATGTAATTTACTTGATAAATGAATACATGTTAAGTTAGATTAAATTCGTCATGTAATTAATTAATAATTATATTTGAGGAATTTTAGTTATTTAACTATTTAGAAGATTAGAAGTAAAGTATTCATACATATTTTTTCATATATCTTATTAGTTATCAAATATAATTTAATTAATTTTTATTATTTTAATTTTATTTTCTTAAAATATAAAATTAAAAAAAAATTAATTTTTATTCTTTTTAATTTTAAAAATTAATTTCTAATAAAATATTTATACTAGAAATAATATTTTATTATCATTATATTAATATTCATCCTTTTAATCAAGGCTAAGACCGAAGAGCAGAAAAATATGTCCTCTTCTGTTCATTTTCACAAAACAGGAGCGTCAACTGTGTGTGGTTGGAAGATCTCCAACTCACTGTACAAGCTTTTAAAACTCCCCGGAAAACTTGCGAAAGACTTCCCATCTTGGTGAAGACTAGTAATACCATGTTGAATCTGAAACATCCGGACATAATTATTTTGGTCGCCATAATTAATATCACGAACAGCGGTCCAAAGATCCAAAGAAGACTTTGAATAATTGAAAATCTCCGTAAGCTGATGTTCCGTCAAGTTAAGAATCCAAGACAAAACCACCTGATCCTTGGCCAACCAAACCTCATATTTCGATGAACTGGCATCAGGAGATTTTGACGTGTCGGTAATAAACCCCAGCTTTGATCTTCCACCAACAGCAATGGTAATTGCCCTTGACCAAGGAAGGTAATTAAATTCAGCTAACAATATTGAACTCAATTTTTGAGAAGTGTTGACATCACAATCAACAACATTGGCTGAGGAAGGAACAATCTCTTTCTAACTTCCAGTTGCAAGATTATCCATGTCTGGCATAACAAGAATTGAAAAAACAAACAAACAAACAAACAAGTAGAGACGCAAGATTTACTGCTCTGATACCACGAAAAATTTGAGAATAAGATAAAGTTTTTGTTGAATTGATCTCATACAGATTACCAGTATATATGGAGGATTAACTCTAATTATGTCAATCATAACTCTATCATATAATCAGGCTAATTATATGCATATTACTAACTGTTACTAAAATCATGCCTATATTCACAACAATCCTTAACTAATACAGGAACCCAATAATAACATAATTATACTTGGGATCTTCTCCGATATACACGGGATATAACCAACACTTTCATTTGGCATTTGAAAAGGAAGTTAAACAAAAGAATAATGAATGTTATCCAATAGTTTTCACCGTAATTTTAATACATATAAATTTAATGTTTTAAATATTTATAACATTAATTATCTTTAGTGATTTTTAAAGTTAAATATATTATTGATTTTTTGTTGTTAATATAAATATAGACAAGAAAAAAAATTCATGTATTATGGAAGAGTATTTACTCAACCTTAATGAATCACCTTAAAGACATCAACTCAAAGATGTGCTTTTAAGAAAAAATCATAAACTATATTATTTAATATAATTTCATTATATTACAATAAAAAATTAAGAAGACTTAACTTAAAGATTATAAATATCAACATTCAATAATAAATTAAAAAAAAAAAATTCCCATACCCAAAAAAAAATATTGACCCAAAGTGATTCAAAACAGAAAAAGTTAAGCTATTATTATTAAATTGGTTGCTATCTTTGATACTTTTATTTTTATTTTTAAAAATATTTTATACATATATATATTTTAAATAGAGTATCATATTATTAATTATATATATATATATATTAAATAATTTACCATATTATCATTTTATTTACTTCAAAGCAATTATTATTATGATATTACAACACTATTACAATTTATACTTATGGTCTTAATTTTTAAATGTGATTATAGGTCTATAGACACGTTTATAAGAACCGAGACTTAAGTGAGAGACCATAGGTCGTTACATATGGTCTCAATTTTTGATGAAAATCAAGGTCATAGAGGCCATATGATGTATCTATGACCTGAGTTATATGCTAACCGAGTTCATAAATACACCATATGATCTCATAGTTCTAATAATTAAGACTATAGAATATACATAAATTAAAAAATATATAATTATTAATTATAATATTAAAAATAAATAAAAATTACAATAAATTTATTAATTATAATATTAAAAATCATATTATATTAAAATTAAAAGTATAATTACATTCGAGAGTTTATTATATACTAAAAAATAATAAAATCTTACTATTATAAATTGACTTTTTACTATTAATTACAAGCATTTGTATATAAGGGTACTTCAAATCAACATAATCAAGTACTCAACGACTTCAACATAAGTGTAAAAAAAAGGCAAATATATACCATAGGTGTTGTTGCACTGGTGTGCTGGTATTGGTGTTAGTGCGCTAGTGTCAGTGCTAGTGCACCTGATGTGCTGGTGTGTTGGAGTGTTGGTGTGCCTAGTGTACTAGTGCGCCTGGTGCTTGGTGCACTAGTGTGCTGGTGTGTCTGATGTTGCTCCGTCTGGTGCCTACCATGAAAAAAAAATAACAGCAGATAAAATAAGAATTAACCCTAAAAAATGTTTACAATAGACTTAAAACACAGTCTAACATAACATAACAAGAAAGTTATGCAAGCAAGTAATAAGAATGAACCATAAACACAATGTATACTAAAAATACCTTGAGCATAGTATTTATTTTTATCTATTTTGAGACTTAAAACACAGTGCACATAGGATTTTACCTGAAAAACATGTATTTCCTATTTATCATTCACATTTCCTAAAACTAGGATTTCTATCTCCAAATTAAAACGTATACTACATATAAAAGATTTGATGAAAAGAACAAAGAAATATAGCAACAACAATCTGTAGTGTAACTATTCAAATAATCTAATAAGTGACTTCAAGCAAAAATTACCATAAATGAATAAAAAATAATTTTAAAATAGGATCTGAGGATGAAATTTGGTGCTTTCTCTTTTGTCTAATTTGACTATTTGAAACCTAAAACTAGGAGTAGAAAAATAAGAAGCTTTAACCACACCAAAAAAATATTACAATTCCAATCAAAACAAGGAAAGACTTGTAGGCAACCTTTGTGGCATGATAATGATATTCAATATCAAAATTAAAAAGAGATTATTTAAAAAGGAAAAAATGGTTTAGTAACATCTAAAGAATGAGAATATATATTGCATGCGAAAAGCAAAGCTCACGTCAAGAAAAGTTAAAAATATTAGATCCCATATTGTGCAACAATGTTGAGCTAACAAATTCACTTCACTGTTCAAGGTTAGGAGAAAGAATAGTCATGCGTAACAAAGAAAAATAATTTATTAGCCCAAAATCCAGACACTAACCTAGTCGTTTCCTTGGAAGTTGTTGGCCATGCCACCATCCATTGTCACACTGCTAGACATTTTCTCTTGTTTCTAGATATGGTTTGAACGTTGAGGATGTTGATTGGAAAATGGATGATACATATATTGTTGATTGTTTTGTAGTTGTTGCTGGTGCAACTAAAAAGTTGAGAATATATGCATGGTACCATGAGTAGAAACTTTAAAAAATTAAATATACTCAGCTTTTTCAACCTTAACTACAAAAAAAAAACTGCATTTAATAACATGCCTATATAGAACAAATAGCACTGGATTAACACACCAAGTCCTTTAAATAGAACAAAAACTTATATTTATAGTACTAACACCTCTATTCGAACCAGGAAGAACCACAACAGAGCCCTTAACATAAGTAGGCATAAACATATTTATGTTAGGAAAATTGATAGCAAAATCGTGGTAACCACTCATATCTAAAGTCAATATTAATTCAAAAGATATACAAGATCCTCACTGCCATTATGGTGAATTTTATTATAAGGACAACAGAAAAGAAAGTAGCGCTTACCTTGAAGCCAATGAAGTCCTCTTAGAAACTGCATTTGAGTCATGAAAGACTCTCATTGCATCAAGAACATAACTACAGATAGTTTTAGAAAAACAAAAGAAGCAATCAAATATATATGTCAGAATGGAAAACATGTTTAACATAACTTAGTTATTTGTTCATGAACAAAGAAGGCATAACTCAAGAAGAAAGCTCAAGACTAGAAATGGCATACCTCATAGGGTTATGTAAGTGTCCAAAATTAGGGTTTTACTGGAGGACCCAATAAGCCTTTGTTCTGGTACAACTTGTAACCTCTTTCATTTATCCTTATCTTTGTGACTTCTTCGACAACGTTTTGTGATTAAGGTTAGTATGTTGAAAATCTCCATTGCGTTTTACAATTTCTCAATTTCTTCGAGAAGTGAAAGGTCGAGGTCGTTGTCATTGATGGTGACACACGCAGAGTTGCAAAGATGATAATCGGTATAAGAATCTTCATTGTGTTAACGGAGTTGGGTTGTGAGGAATGGTACACGCTGGGAAAAAGAGAAAAAAAGGAGAAAAGGAAAGGAGAGCATTGGGAAAAAGAGAGGAGAGAAAAGAAAAATAAAAAAAATCGATATGTGGTATAAAAAATCGATAAAATATGTCTATGAATTTGATTTTTAAATAACTAAAGTTATATGATATGTTTATTGACTTAGATTTTAAATAATCGAGATAATAAGTTATGTCTATATTCTTAATTTTTTTAAAAATTGAGACTAAATATCTAAAATTATATTTATATTGTAATAGTGATAGTTTCTTTATTTTTTTTAAAAATATTTTTATTTGTAATAAATTGTTATATAACAATATTTATTTATTTATTAAAATAATTAAATTTATTTTTTATTGAAATATCGATATGTAATCCACAACTTGTTATAAAAAAGTTGCAAATAATCATTTTATTTTAAGAATGTATATACCATTTCCAAAGTTTTTGTACTTTTTGGCCCTTCTTTTTAATGCTTTTTATTGTTGTCTATGGTCAAAAGGACTACATGGGTTCAATATATATTAAAGGATTCAAAAGGTTTTGTTTTAGTTGCTTTTGCTCAGTGCTTTATTTTATGTTTTCTCCTTTCTGCTCGCAACGAAAAGAAGCGTTTTTATCACGTTTAACGCTTTAGAATTAAGATAAAGTTGAATTTCGTGATATATTCCTCTTGGTAATTATTTGAGATGCCCATCAACTGATTAATCGCAACATATTTTCTATTCATAAGTGTGCTTTAATTTACATCGACATATTTATGTATGCCATTTGTTGGATATGGAATAAGAAGTAATTTTAGGTTATAAGACTTTAGATAAATTTGTTTAGGACGTACCAATAATCATAGATTATCTATTAATTTAAAATTATTTAATATAATTTTTTTTATACATAGAATTTTATTTTTAACATATAATAAAGATAATATTTATTATTCACAACTTTTTTAATAACCTAAACAACATATATTTTTAAAAAATATTAAAAATAAAATAATATAAATAAATAGATTATATATATAATAGCGCTAAAAAATTAACATGTAATCCTAAATTTTTAACTCACACAATTTAATTTAATAATAATTTTAAATTTAATAAATTATTTAAATTTTAAATTTTATTAAATTATAGGTATTATAATTAATTATTAAGTAACCTCACTTTTTAGTTTATTTAGTTACGAATGTTTTTTAAAATATATAATTTGAAAAATAATTTATGATAATCTAAATTAAAAATTTAAATTAAAAATTTAAATCAAATTTATTAAATTTTAAATATTAAGAATTAAATTATATAAATTTAAAAATAAAAATAAAATTATAATACGTTAAATAAATTAATAACCAAAAAATATATATACCCACATTAATGGCCATAAGTCCATAATGTTTTGTAATTACCTAAATACTAAGAACAAGAGTCCAAATCTTCCTCCTCGGAGTAGGTGCGTCTCCGAACTGTTCTTACATGAACTCCGTTAAAACCCGCTCTAAAGATCCATCTATACAACAATGATATGGATATATCACTTTATTTTTATAAAAATAAAAAATATATAAAAATTAGAAATAAAATTAATGATTAATATTAAAAATATATAACAATTAACATATTATATATCTAAAAACAAATTTAAAGCAAAAACCTTATCTTTTGGAATGGTCTGATCGAAAAAAAAGTTTATATGGGCCAAGTTAATGAAATGATGATATGATATATTTTATTAATTTTATATTATAATGAATTTTTTATATAAAAATAAATATGTTAATATAAAATAATAAATAAATAAATTCTCGATCTCATGAACTTAGAAAGTTTATCGTTAGATTGCTCTCACTGCTCCTCTATTTTCAGTCCTCGCTGCAAAAGCCTCTCTTTTTCTTCAATTTCCTCCCATAAGCGCTAAAGCCTCTACCTTTTTTACACCATCTCTTTTTTTTTTTTTCTCTTTACCTATTCTCTCTCTATTCTGGCTCTCCCTACCATGGAAGCTTTTAGCTTGCTCAAGTACTGGAGAGGAGGTAGTGATGGCGTTAATAGCGACTCTGAAGGTTGTAAGAACGTGCGAGCCACTGCCGGAACAACCACAATAGTCACTTCCGTCGCTCAAAATGCGGCCGAAACTGAATGCGATGATGGCCCTTTCTATGACTTAGAGTTCGCTGTTCCAGATGAAGAGGACATCGAGGGTGTAGAAGAAGGTGAAAACAGTGAAGCCAATGGAGGAAACGAGAGTGATGGTGTTGAAATTGGGGATGATTCTGATGGTGAAGAAGGAGACTTTAATGTCATTCTTTCCTCTGGCTCTAGCAATGACCGTTCTGATTCCAATCTCTCATTTTCTCCTTCTGACGACTTGTTCTTCAAAGGTAGGCTTGTACCCATTGAACCCAACTCGAAGCCATCTCAGTTTCCCAGTTCGTTCTTGAAATCAGCTACCAATTTCCGAGTTTTCACTATGGGGCTTAAGAAATCGAGGTCCAGTTGTGGTGAGAAAACAGGGGAAAAAACAGAGTCAAATGGATCTGTAGTCTCTGCTTTTGAACAACAAGAGGGACTGCAAACAAAGAAGCCTCAAAAGCAACAAGAGCAACAACAAGACAGAAAGCAGAGCTCAGGCAAGTTTTTTACCGTGAAATTGAAGGTTGAGGAAGTTCCTATAATTTCACTGTTCACCAGAGACAATAACTCCAGAACTTCGTCTCGAAACAAGTTGCAGAAACAGAGCACCGACGAAGCAGCGTCAGAGAAGCGTTTTTCTAAAGAAGCAATGCAAAAGTACTTAAAAATGGTAAAGCCTCTCTATATCCGTGCCTCAAGAAAGTACGGCGAGAAGCTGAAATTTTCTGGGCAGCTAAACCTGAATGGGCTGCTAACCAAAGCAGCAACAATGCCGTCAACGACAACCCAGAAGTCGAAGCCAACTATGTCGTCAACGGAGAAGAACCAAATTGAGCCAGAGGTTTCCTCTGCATCACAAAGCAACTTAAATACACAGAAACAGGGAAATCTTCAGGCAAGGTTCAGAGTGGTGTGTAAGCATTTGGGTAAGAGCCGATCGGCTTCGTCAGCGGTAGCGGCTTCTCCAGCTGTAACGGTGTCATCTAGAAGGCATGATGATTCGTTGCAGCAGCAACATGATGGTATTCAAAGCGCAATATTGCATTGCAAAAGATCGTTAAATGACTGTTGTGGTAACAGTTTGTTGTATTTTTGTTGCATTTACATTGTTCGCTTTTTCAATTTGTTAAAAATCTCATCTTTTTTAATGTGGGGGGTAATTCTTTGTTATAGATTGGGAGTCTTCTGTGCTACTACAATCTGATAGCGATCCAACGATTGAGAAAACTACAGAGTCATCAAGGAAATCAGAGAATGATAACAAAGATAGGACGTGTGACCAATGATCGTGATATGTGTAGTGGAGCTTAGAGAATGTAGAGGAATAAAAGGTTGAATGTCCATGTTAACTCATTCTCAGGTGGAAAGGAGTTTAGAAGATAGAAGAAACTAGGATATGATTTTGTTACGTTAGTACTTTAGTTATAAATGATGTTGAAAATCCAGAATATTTATGGATTAAATGATATATACTCTGATTAAAAACTACTTTTTGATCTCTTTTGGTCATTTCCATGCGGGGTAAAACTGAGAGGTGTAAAGATAGAAGAATATGATATTTGTCATATGTATATATTTTTGACCAGTAGCACCACTCGATTACTCTTCATCATGCTATCTTTGATTGTTGACACTCTTGTAACTTCAATTCAACAAGTCGTCGTCTTCTTCATCCTCCTCCTCCATTGTTTGGTTTTGAATTAAACATTTGTTGCAGAAGAATGAGGATGAATGTTTGTAAGGGGATCAGGATTGTGCCCTGATTCAGCGGTCAGCAAAAATATAGATGGAATGCCAAAGAAATTAGAAATTACTGTTGTTTGATTACTTGTTTCGTTACAAATCATGATTTTGGATGGAATGCATTATCTATGTGTCATGGTTGAATTATTTAATGAAAAATTTTAAAACACAATTTTGGACCCGCACTTTTTTGCAATCCCATGTAATAATTAATTTTTAAGAAAAATTAATTTCCATATTTTCAAAATAATTATAGATTTTATATACATATAAATCTTGGAAGTATAATTTAATTTTAAGATGCAATAATATTTTTTTCCACAATTTAAATTCCTAAATAAATTATTAATCATTATTACTATATATATATTAAAATAAATTATGTACAAGTAAAAAAATCAAATTGAAAATAATTAATTATGATCTTGAAATAAGTTTTAAATTAAAAATATATATTTTTAAAATTTGAAAATAAAAATAACAATTTGTAAAAATTATACGCTCATAGAATCTCAAATAATTGTATGGTGAGTCTTAAACAGTAAAAAAACTCATTTTTCCCGGAGGGAGATAGAAAGGGTAAAGGAGATTTGGGTATGAATAGCCTTATTTACGTATTATTGGAGTAAATTTAAATTAAATAATTTGATGTAATAATGTTGTTTATTACTACTTTAAAAATATCAATTTTTTAAATATACGTGGTATTTTTTAACATCACAAAATTTATTTATAAAAAGGTATGTTTGAGAATTGTATTTTAGCCTTTGCCATTGTCTGGGGGTGCAAGTACAACCATGTAGTTCGGTAGAGTAACTGATAGCAAGGAGAATCTATTACCTGATGCTGGGTAAAGAAAATCACGGCGTACGTGTGATATTATTTAATCAGTATACTGTAATATTAAAATATTAAATAGATACAATCAATACATAATTAATATATATTTTTTATTTAAATTTAAAAACTAATCTTAATAATATTTTTTTATTTATAAAATATATTTAATATTATAAATAATTATATATTAATTAATTTAATATTTAAATATTAATTAATCCATTATAATTATATATTCACCAAAATATTTAAAATAATAATTTAAAAAGATGTTCACAAGCTCGTATCACAAATTTCCTCAAATTTTCTCTAATTTTAATCTTATTTTAAAAAAATTGACTTAAACATCAAAGTAGATACAACACTCTCATATTTCGTAGACGTGATATCTAATAATTTATAAGTCTGCATATCCAAAAAACACAACCAAATAAAAATATGTTTTAACATCTGGTGTCATATGTGGAAAAGAAATTTAGTATTAAATCGATTGAGCTAGTGAAAATCCAAAAACATTTATCATGTTCTTCATTTTGCTCGTCGCGTTCTTTGTTTAAAATTCTTTATTATCCCGTTAAACAAAGAACAAGTAAAACTCCAAGTGAGTGATTAACCACCATCAAAAAGGACTAAAATAAACAAAAAGGGCACCAAGCCCAAAAAATCAACCATGGATCAAAGATTGAGAAAATTAAACCTAATAATGTAAAAACTTGTAAGATATATGATTGTTAACATATTTATGAATTAAAGATTTAAATATATTTTAGTTTTTAGACTGTTGTTCAATATTACTAATCAAGTTGAAGAAACTAACCAGTTTTAAATAAACATATTTGAGGTATATTTTATTTTTACCAACATTTATGCACTCTACAACTTTGTGATTATTCCATGGGAAATCAATTACAATCCTGACGAGTGTAGTGATATTTACAGATAGTAGGCTTTGTTTTACATGGACGCTATTCTAATTTGAAAATTTGTCTACTCAAAATAACAATAGAATAAAGGACTGTTTCCTCTTTGTCCTATTTAGGTGGTGTCAACATCTGAATGGATGCTTGAGATCCAGCAGCCAGGGAATGAGAGAGACGGAATAATAGGCATGGATATAACTCACTTTCATAAACTTCCATAAACCAAGACTATGGAATACAATCTAGAAGAAGCCTTTACATAGCATACTAAAGCCTTAATGGCCTAATAAACCAAACCTGGAAATTAAAAAAAAAGGTAATATTTTCTAAGGCTAACGGAAATCCCAAATGAACATAACTATTATCATCCTAATTTTGTAGAGGGCGTCATGGAACTGTAACTCTAAGCGACAGATATCATTTGATTCTTTGTAAATTTTAATATTTTCTAGCCATAACAATCCTCAATTCAACGTGTTAACAAAAAAAGAGTAATCTTTTTTCTTTTATTTTGTTGTTTCTTTATTTTTGTTTGCAAGGTTGTGTAGGATGGATATGAGTTATGTTAAATATCTTTGAGTTAAATCTGAGTTTCTAATATGGTATTAGAGTTCTGTTCTTGATCTTTATGTGTTTGGACCATAGGTTCTACCACAATCTCATCACAATGTTTATGTCTATCTTTGTCCGCTGTATAGAGGAGTCTGTTAAATATCCTTATCGTACATCGGCTAGGAATAAGATAACAATACTGTTTATAAATTTAAATAATTTTTAACTTAAATAAATTTTAATGAATTAAATTAGACCTGAGTTTCTACCAAATTATTTACAAAGCGTTAATTGGTAACTATATTTTCAGCACCAAATTACTGTGGTGAGTTTGACAATGCTGGTTCCGATGAGTGTGGACGATTCTTTGACACGTTTGTTCCAAATTCTCAAATCTTCTAAGAAGAAAGGGAAGCGTGGGTTTGGCAACAATTCATTACGGCCTGGAACTCCTCCCTAAAAGGTAAAGAGGTTGTATAAATGTCATTAGGAGCAAGGTTTCTTTTGCTTTTCTTCCCCACCCATCACTATTGTTTTCCTCATGAATGTTTGTGACTTCCTTTATATGTTCATAAAATGGCTGTCAGTGACTAGTTGTTGAAGCAAGTTTATAAAAAACAGTGTATGAACAATATTACCGATAACTTCAAAGTAACTGCTTGGGTTGAGTCACGGACTAGGTCGCTCTCTTTAAGACGTTTCGCGGCTATGCCCAATTTGTGCAAGCAAACACAGCCTCGTCGTCCCCAGGATAAAACAGCCCAGAATCTTAATCTCTGTCTCAGAACTTCACTGCACTGATCAAGACTGGAATACTACACCTGAAATTTTGTTGCTCGGAAAACTAAAAAGAATACTTAAAAATTGTGGAGAGAATTGTTTTTCGTAGGGAGATGAGATTGCTGATTGTTGTGTTAAAATGAGAGCTGAAGTCCTCTTTTCATAGGTTTTAGAAAACGTGTAGCAATTATGAATAAAACGGTAATGTCTGGGAATTAAGAGTGTAACGGCCATTCTGAGTAATGAATAGTAACGACCATTTTCAGATTAAAGACGAGTAACCGATATTTTTGTGAATAAATACGAGCAACGACTCTTTTTTCTGAATAAAGAAGACAAACGGCCATTTAACGGCCATATTCTTAATAAAAGAAAATAACAGTTATTTTCTTGGAAAAATATATATATATAACAACCAATTTTGTAAGTGGAAATTTTTTCCTAAAAAAGAATATTTTACCAAAAAAATAAAATACCACCTCATCTCACGGACTCGGCACGGCAGTGGCGGCACGCGCGCGCGTGTGTGATTAGGAATGGGCACGGGACGGGCGGGGACGGTTTTTGATATAACCGTCCCCGAACCGAATTATAAAACCTATAACCGAAACCGCCCGAAAACCGTTACGGTTCGGGGACGGTTTTTTACCCGCGGGTAACGGTTCGGGACGGTTATGAAAAAAACCCCGAAAAAAAACCGAAATATATATATAATTTAATTTATTAAATATATATAATTAATTTTTTATTTATAATTTAATATATAATTTAATTAATTAAATATAATTAATTTCGGGTACGGGCGGTTACGGTTTTTAGTATAACCGTAACCGAACCGTAACCGTTATTTCATATTCGGTTTTTAACCGAAACCGTCCCCGTCCCCGAAAATTACCGGTTAAAAACCGAACCGTCGGTTCGGATAACTGCGGATAACCGAACCCGCAGTTTTTTTGCCCATCCCTATGTGTGATATTACATTTGACTAGGTCCTGTTCCCTTCCACAAAAGTAGGTGACCCTTGTATCTAATCCCAATAACAAACTCTTAACTATTTATACCTATTTAAAATAATATAAAAATGCAACGTGGAACAAGTCATATTTTCCAACAATCTATTTCTTAATAAATTTTATCTTTTTTCACATCTTTTTACGACACTAGTTTAATGAAATTCAATGCATTTTGCCTGCGGTCAGTTGTTTTTAATGAACTTTAAAAGTATTTTGGCACAATAAGGATAACTTGGTACTAACAATGTCTTTCGGGCTCCTAGCAGGGATATATTTTATCCCTTTCGTTCGTTCTCTCTCTCTCTCTCTCTCTCTTGGGTGGGGAGTGGGTGTTTCCCTTTCTGTTTCAAACTGGAAATAAATCTCGTTTCCCTACTGGTCAAATTATTGGTTGCTTTTTATCTTTAATTTTTTAATATGTACTGTAAAATCATTATTTGAACTAGGGACTTACTATTTCTCTTAAAACTTAAAGAGAGTACCCAACTTTCGTTTCTTTCCTTGCAGGTTAAGTGATGATCTGAGGTGCTTGTGGTGACCACAAGTTCTGAGAGCCTGGATGTGTCCTTTTTATTCTCCATTTCTTGTCAAAGCTTGTTTTCTTCTGAATCATGATGCGCTCGGTACCCAGTATTGGCGTATTTACAATATACAAATTTGATAATTCAACTCTCCGTTATTTATGGCGGTAAAGAACACATGGCACAGTTAGTTACCTCTACACTTTGCCAAAAGAGTTGAGATGCATGCATAAGGCAACCTTTTTCCCTTTCTTTTCTTTCACCTGATCTCCTCTCTTTGAAGTCATTGTATGTTGAATGGTAACCGGATAATTTTTTATTGTATGGCTATACTTTCTTTCACTGTTATTGTGCTGTTGATGCAAAGGTATTGATATCTTGGTTTGAGGTCATTGGTTGATGTTTCTCGCAAGACATCTCTCATTTTTGTGAGAATTAGTAATACATTCACAATTCATGTAGATGTTATTGTAGATATGTGCTAATAATATTAGATGATTTAAATATAATTATATTAAATTAAATTGAATTATAATTATTTTATATATTATTCGATGACAATCGATATAATATAGTCATGTTTTGAGGTCTTTGTTTAAAGTTTCTCACAAGATATCTCTCATTTTTGTGAGAATTAGTAACACATTCACAATCCCAATAGATGTTATTGTAGAGACTATGGACTATGTGCATGTGTGATTAATAGTATGGGATGATTTAAATATAATTATATTTTAATTATTCATTATAGTATTTTGTGACAACCGATATAATACAGTCATTGATGGTAAATATTTTAATTAAATAATTTTATTATAAAAATTTATTTTTAATTTGAGATGAAATAAGAAATCAATACATAAATTTAGAATTGAAATTTTGGTTTTTTTTGCTATTATGTAGTAATCGAATACATGTTTTAATTTGAGTATAATAGAAAATGAGTAAATTTTGTAAAAAAAAATAAATTAAAAATTTAAAGTCTATTTAACGCGTGAATCGACTTTATATTTAAAATCGGTTCATCGGTTCATGCGTTGAATCGACTTTATATTTTTAAGTCATCGTATTTAAAGTCGGTTAATAACTGACTTTAATAGTCCTTTTTGGGTGTAGTGTGAAATCTATATATGTTTTTATCTCAGTATATGAATTTAGGTTTGTCTTTTCTAACATGTAGAAAAATCAAGGTAGTTTACTCTATGAATCTTTTGGTTCTCCTCGTACTTTCTTTATAACTTTATTCTTTCCTATGATTGTCCTTTTATAGTTGATTGTGATTCTTGTTTTCTTTTTTATGTTACATATGATTTCTTTTGGTTTCATCTATCTACTTGGATCTTGGTAAAAATATTTGATGTTGTCAGTTACATACTTATATGTATCATGTTTGTTTATTTGATCCTTCAACATTTATAAACATGAATGATATTCATTATAAGTGGCTACCTTGCATTCGATTGTTCAATCTTGTTTGTTATAAGTCTCTAATGATAATTTTTATCTTTGCACTTCATTTTAATGTTTGTCTTGTTGGAATTGCTTATCTTGTAGTAGGACCTTTTTGTTACTGTTAATATTGAGACATGTAGTGTGAGACCTTCTTTATCATCTAAAACCCTCCCATTGAATAACTCTCCCTCAATATCTAAATTTGTTGTTGTGTCAATTCCATTATCTGATATTGTTGTTATATAAGTAAAATCTAGAGCTATATTGATTTCTTCTTAAACATCTTGTTATATTGTATGAGTTATATATAATTTATTGTACTCTTCATTATAATTCTCAATATTCAATTGATGAAATACTCCACATCCCTATAATCTGTTAAGCTTATAACAATATGAATGCCCATATATTCCATATTGATGTTGATATCTCCACTTACATGTAATGTATTACATATGTGTTTCTTTAATTCAACTAAAGGCATATTCATTTTTATACATAATCCCTTTGGATTACCATTCGTATATTTTTCTTTACATTATTAAAAAATCTATTAATCATTATAAATAATAGGTGTTCCAATATTTGTATAACCTATTGTAATAAATACAAAAAATTACATTATATTGATAGTGTTGGAAAATACGATAAATAGGATGACACATAAACAAGAAAAAAAACATTGTAATTTGTTGATGTAACATATTAGAAAAAATGTAACATATTACATTATGATTATTTTTTAAATGATGTAACAAGTTACATAATACGATGTTATTATGTTTAAAATATAACATGTTACATCTATTTAAAAATCATGAATTTAATTAATTATAAAAGCAT
Organism: Hippophae tibetana; assembly: GCA_037013495.1. Lineage (NCBI taxonomy): Eukaryota > Viridiplantae > Streptophyta > Magnoliopsida > Rosales > Elaeagnaceae > Hippophae > Hippophae tibetana. The sequence goes on from CM072812.1 coordinate 12,564,627, forward strand.
TTCAAGTGAGTTCATATTACATTATTGATTCTTTTATTTCGTTTAGATCATATAATCAGTAAATATTTCAGACAGTTTTGAACGTTAAGTTCTTAACAGATTATATGAACATTGTTTACATTAATGATAAGGAGATAACGAGTTATATTAATATTAGTATTATAAATCCAAATTATCAATTTGAAAGATTCAGAAAAAAAGACATGTACATAGAACAATTTGGATTCATAGATGGATGAGTTCATTAATGAACGAATGAATTAACAAATTAAGGACAAAACACTTACATGCAAAGCTTGATTCAATTTCAATTTGTATTTTAGTTATATCTCCTTCTTCATTATAAAATTTATCCATTACAAGCAATCATTGCCATCATTATAAGTAAAAAAGCAAAAAATCATTTTCAAATTTCGATTTCAAATTTTTGGCTTAAAAGTTCATTTTATTTTACTTATTGATCATTGTAATAATGTTTTGTAACAATTTCATGTCTCTATGATGTTTTGTAGCTGAAATCCTTGAGAAATCTTAAACTAATAACTATGAGAACTTGCGATGATGGAGGTCTAATTGAACGATGATGAAAGGGCGATTGGTTTAGTATCAAGTGACAAATTGGCAAAATGTCACTTATGTTATATTTGATTGGATGAAATGAAATGGAATTAGAATTGATTACTTTTATTTTTGTGTTTGGTTGATTCATAAAGAGAAGAAATCAGAATTCTTTTTCCCCTTAAGAAATCATGATTTCATTATCATTTCAATTATTTTTCAATTTTACCCTAACCCCAAATATAACTCTAAACCCAAATCCCAAATCCTAAATTCCAAATCTTAAATCCCAAAACCCTAAATCTCAAATCTCAAATCCTAAACCGTAAATCCTAAATCTCAAAACCCAAAACCTAAAACCCTTTTTAGAAAAATAATAATTTTAACTCTAAACCTTAACTCATAACTATAACCCTAAATCTTAAATCTCAAATCTTAAACCTCAAAACTCTAACTCTATTTAAAAATAATAATAATAATATATTTTCTTTTTAATTAATAATTATTTAGAAAAATAATGATTTTAATAATGTATTTTATTCAGCAAAAAAATAATAATTAAATAATATTATTTAAATTTTACTAAATATAAGATTATTAAAATAATATACAGTGTTTTCTGTTATATTATAGTTGTAAATCAAAAATACTATAATACTGATTCATTTTTTTATTTTAATGATTAAATCAAACAAAAATGTTTCATTTGTATTCTATTAGGTGAACTAAACGAAAACTTAATATAATAATAAAATTATGAGTTTTTGGTTACTTGTTAGTTTGTAAAATGAAAAAATTGTCTAAAAAGGAACTATTTGGGCCATTCAAAGCAACGTGGGACATTATTTTTAAGATGATCAGCCTATTCAAAATCCACGCATTTTCGCGCGCACATTAAAACCAAAGGAAAAGAAGAAGGAAGATCTGCTCAATTCCACAATGAGTTTCTTCTCCGATCAACAGCTTCGCTACGCTGATATCCTCACTCCAGTTGAGGTATGTAACCTTCTATGTCGTCATAATAATCAGAATCATAATCATCATAATCATCATCATCCAGGTCAGAGCGAGAATCGAAGTGGCAATCATCAATTTCCTCAGAATATTGACCTCTCCTGTTCCTGCAATCTCAGACCTTCCTCTGGTACTCTCTTCGGATCTTTTAGTTTCTAATAATAACCACGACTACGATTCAGCTATAATGTGGTTTCACTCTGCTAAATTTAACTTCTTATCTACGGGCTAACAAACAGAATTACTTGACAAATCGTTATTCAATTTGTTTCTTCCTTGATCTCTCTTGAGCTTTATGGTTTATGTAAACAACAGATTTCCAGAAAATCGAGCAATAGCCGAGTGAATCAGGGACTGTTAACCAATGTTTCATGGATTTTCCTATCTGGATCTTTTGCCGCGAGGTCTCTTATGCGCCCTAACGCAGTGAAAGCCTTTATAAGAGGTCATTATCTTAGATTATATTCTTCGCTTAAATTTATTTCTTATACAATAATTTTTTCTATGTCAAACAATTTTATTTTTAATTAGTGCGTTTACTTAACAGTGTGGAAGGTGATGGAAATGTGCTATAAGATTTTATCTGAGAAAAAGCAAGTGACACAGAGAGAGCTATTCTACAAGTTGATCTGTGATTCGCCGGATTACTTCTCGTCTCAGTTGGAAGTTAATAGGACCATACAAGGTCACTTTTCATCATGCTTGCCTGTTGGGATTGGTGTCTGCTTTTATATTGGTGTTTTAAAGCAAACTAATTGGACTGCAATCTTGGTTTATTTTTTCTTTTTTGAGGCGATCTGTACCTATTTCAGATTGCATGTGTTTAGGGTTTCAATTTATGTTTGGATTTTGGGAATGGTTTATGTCTTGTTTGTAATTTTGCTACTTTTAATGAAATTTCTCCCTTTTGGACCCAAAAAAAAAAATCTTGGTTTAGTTTTTGATAGTCACATAAATTATATGGCCCAGATGTTGTGGCTTTGCTTCGGTGCAGTCGCAACAGTCTTGGAATAATGGCATCAAGCAGAGGAATGGTTGCTGGTCGTTTGCTACTGCAGGTACACTTCATGAATCTTTAATTGAGTATTGTCTTTCAGTTGTGTTCAGTCTAAGGTACGTTAAATAAAGTATGTGAACTTGAGATTGTTTTGCTATTTGCAGCTCCAACTATTTTTCTGTAATAGAAAATGTATTATTTAGAGCAATGTTAGACAAATCTCAACTTACATGAGAGATTGAACTATGCGGTCCCTGTTTCTACTTTGCAAGCTTTACTCACTTATCAAATGCACGTTTGGTCTTTCAGTCACTTGCAAAATTGTAATATTTGCATAAGTATGAACTATGCTAGTCCCTTACATTGAACCTCGGTTCAAGCCTCAGCTCTTTTAAAAAATCAATCAATTACTGAAAGGCCACTTAGTGGTTTTTTTTTTTTTTTGTTGTTGTTGTTGTTGTGTGGAGAATGTAGATGAAATTATGTTAGACAATCTGCACTCTCAGTCTGTAGTACCTTTTCTTCTCTAGTAGTTTTTTCTTGTAAAGTAAAAATAATACATGAAGTGTTCAACCTCGGCTCTCTTTTAACTTGTATATCAGGAGACAAACAAAGAAGTAATAGATTGCTCCATCTGTGGATCTTCTGGGCATACTATTTCTGGTGACTTGAACTTGTTAGATAAGTTACTTATGAAGACAGATGCACGGTATATCATTGTAGTAGAAAAGGTACCTATTTATCCTTGCACTCAAAATGAATAGCTTGTAATAACAAGCTTAATTTCTGAGTACTTGGTTCCATTCATATAGCATGCAATATTCCAGAGGTTGGCAGAAGACTGCGTGTTCAATCAAATTCCAAGCATTCTCGTCACAGCCAAAGGCTACCCAGATATTGCCACAAGGTGACCTACTGAGGAAGTTGGTCAGAGCTATAGATCAACCACTTGTTGCATCCTCTATATGTACAATGTGTTTGATCTAAGTATGAATTCATCTTGGACCAACATATGCCCAATCTATTCTTCCGTTAATATGGTCACAAGCAAAACTTGAAACTCAATGCAGATTTCTTCTTCATCGATTGAGCCGGGCCTTTCCTGAATTGTTGATTCTAGCATTAGTTGACTGGTATGCATTATTCATTTTCTTTATGACTGCAAAAGATGTACTAATTGAATGTATCTCTAACTTACTGAAGAAATTGCATAGGAATCCAGCTGGGTTAGCTATTCTATGCACCTTCAAGTTTGGAAGCATGGGAATGGGATTGGAGGCCTACAGATATGGTAACATTATGTTGTTGTAACTACACTGGATCCCTAGTTCCTTACTCTTTCTGAAAAGAAAAGGGAAGGGCAATGTTAAAGTTACACCTTGCATGTGTCAGCTTGCAATGTCAAATGGTTGGGTTTAAGAGGAGATGATCTACAGCTCATACCTCCAGAATCTCTAGCTCCGTTGAAATCGAAAGACCAACAAATTGCTAAAAGCTTGATGTCATCGGATATCTTACAGGTTAGTCAATAGCTCTCACCAGCTACAAAGTGTGTATATATATTTGAAATTTCCTTCAGAAATGGCATTAGCGTACTTTAACGTATATAAACTGTATCACAGGAGAGTTACAGGAAAGAGTTGACATTGATGGTTCAGAGTGGGCATAGAGCTGAAATTGAAGCACTTTACTTTCATGGTTTTGATTTTCTTGGGAAGTTCATCGCTAAGAAAATTGTGCAAGCCAATTATATCTGACAAGAGCCACAATAAGTAGAATTGTCTACTCTTATTGAGGAAGTTCATTTGCAAAATTCTTTAGCCTCTTTTCCACTTAAGACCTACTCTTTTTTTCTTCAACAATGATCTTCTTACTACCTTTCAGCTGCAGGAAAAAATCGAACTAATTTAGATGTCCACCAAAACAAAAATAAAATTTCGTGTAAAAACATGATGTCCCTCCAAACTTCAGATACAGGAAGAGATCACTCCATGATCTAACGTAAAGATAACTTCAGGATGAAATTGCAAGTATGTCAACAACAACTCGGAAAATGAACCTGTTTGGACATTCAGATCGACCCAAAGATCGGACCTTGTAACCTATCCAAGCTAAGTCCAGTCCAAGACGTAAGATGAAGTACCCTAGGCATCCCACCCATGGGACAGACCAAGTCCAATGGCAGCTCGTGTCGATGGACAGCTTAATTGTCCATAACAGTTTTGTTATAATTTGTTGTCCATAATCATTTAGTTGTACACAGTTGTTATTCATAGTCTTTTTAGCTGTAAATAATTGTCCATAAACAACTGTCCATAGACAGCAATTCATGACTGTCCATAAACAGTTGTCCATAGACAACTTTGTTGTATTTTGTAGGTTTGTTGTATTTTGTAAAGTCTATAAATAGAAAGAAATCATAAGACCAAATCATTCGATCATTTTAATACAACATTCTTGACTTATTTCTGACATGGTATCAAAGTTTCTTTGGGAAAAAATTCGGTTTTTCTATTTTTGAGGAAATCTTTGTTGATATTTTTATAGCGTTTTCTGCTAAACAAGTGTTCTTCGATAATCTCTGTTTAAAGTCATTTTCTTTGTTTCTTTAATTTAAGCATTATATTTCTGACGAAATCTTCATTGATATTTTCTAGCGTTTTTTTGCCAAACAAGTGTTCTTCGGTAATCTCTGTTTAAGGTCCTTATCTTGGTTTCTTTATTTTTTTTTTGAATATTTCTCGGGTTTCATTTACTTGCAATGGACACTACACCAATGTGTGTTAAGTTTACGGGAAAAATTACTCTACCTAGGTTTTCTAGTTTGAACTTTTCCTCCAGAGAAAAGACCTTTGGAGCCATATTGATGGCACAGATGTTACACCAATATCTGATACTGTCAACTCTAAGGAAGTCGTGTCTTCTCCTACTTGGGCTGTGCTTGATGCTCGAATCATGTCTTGGCTTCTTAGTTCAGTGGAACCACATATCGTCACCAATTTGATGGCTCATCGCTCTGCTCACTTCATGTGGAATTATTTGAAGAAAGTTTATCATCAAGACAATGATGCTTGTCGCTTTCAGTTGGAACATGCGATTGTCATGTTCTAACATGGTAGTCTTTCCATCCAGGATTATTACAACAAATGTTCTTGTTGCTGCTATATCAACTATTCAAAATCTTCACAGGATTAGTCAGCGTGATCAATTTCTTATGAAATTACGCCCGAAATATGAATCAATTCGCTCTTCTCTATTGAATAGATCTCATGTTCCTTCTTTGGATATTTGTTTTGGTGAGTTACTTCACGAAGAACAACGTCTAAGTACTCAAGCTGTTCTGGAACAATCTTATGGTAATTCCACGATAATAACTATGGCTTATGCAGCCCAAGGGTGTGGATCATCTATGTCTTCTAAAAATATACAATGTTTTTGCTGCAAAGAATATAGGCATATTGCTGACAATTGTCCTAAAAAATGTTGTTCTTATTGTAAGAAAAATGGTCATATTATCAAAGAATGTCGTATTTGTCCCCAAAATCGTCAGACCCAAGCATGTCAGACTTCTGTTATTGTTCCTCCAATAACACCTACTATAGCACATGTGTCTTCCTCATGTGCTTTTTCTAATTTTCCACCTCCTATAGCAACTTACTGCACTCTTGAAATGGTACAACAGATGCTAATTTCGACATTATCTGCAATGGGATTTCAAGGTAATTTTTTTACTACATTTTGGTATGTAGACTCAGGGGATTCTAATCATATGACAAATACTCCCATAACTTTGTCTTATATTCGGCCTTATGTTGGTCAATCTACTATTTAGACTACAAATGACAATTCTTTGCCAATCAAAGCTGTTGGAAATGCTTCTTCTACATTTATTGATGTGTTTCTTACCCTCAACTTTCTACAAATCTCATTTCTATTGGTCAATTAGTTGATAACAATTGTGTTGTAAGCTTTTCTGGTGATGGTTGTGTTATGCAGGACCAGATAATAGGGGAGCCGATCGCGAAGGGACCTAATCTAAGTATGGTGTGACATCGTCGTTTAGGCCATCCTAATACTCTTGTTTTATCTCAAATATTGAATTTGGGATTTCTTGGTAATAAAGAACGTTCTTCTTTACCTTTTGAATGTGATTCTTGTAAACTTGGTAAAAATAAAACTCTTTCATTTCCCTTGTATGCTAGTAGAGCTTCTCACTGCTTTGATCTTATTCATAGTGATGTTTAGGGACCTTCCCCAATTACTTCACATGAAAAATTTAAATACTATGTAACTTTCATTGATGATCATAACAAATTCACTTGGATTTATTTTCTTCGCTCTAAATTTGAGGTTTTTTGTACTTTCATCGAGTTTTAACATTTATTGAAAATTAATTTTCGGTAAATATTAAGACATTTCACACATATTTTGGTGGTGAATATTTATCCACTAAGTTTAAGGTATTTTTGGCTTCTAAAGGTATCATCCATCAACATTCATGTCTTGATACTCTTCAACAAAATGAAGTAGCAGAGTGCAAAAATCGTCATTTTTTATATGGTACGTACTCTCTTGTTTGAATCTTTTGTTCCATCCATGTTTTGGGTTGAGGCTCTAAAGATTTCTACTCACTTGATTAATCGTTTACCTTCCCAAGTTTTGCACATGGAATCTCCCTATTTTCGTTTGTTTACTAAGCAACCTAATTATGATAATCTTCGTATCTTTGGTTGTGTATGTTTTGTTCATTTACCACCTTATGAGTGAAATAAATTATCTACTCAATCTGTTAGATGGGCATTTTTAGGATATAATGTGTGTCAAAAGGGATTTGTTTGCTATGATCCTACATTACATCGCTTTGATGGAATGGTATATACAAGACAATCCCGCCCATGGTCTTTTTCGGTGGCTCACCCGATATCTGATCCTAACATACACCAGAGTCAGTTAGTTGCAGTACCTCGAGAGCCTCTGGTACGTCGCTCTTCTCTGCTTCTATCCTCATTTTTTGTGACGACCAGTCTTTACAATATCCTCTAGCCAACAATGCCTCCAATTCTCTTTTGAAGTTTCTGCAATCTCTTGTCTCGTGGCCTATATCTTTGTGAAAAGCGCACCATTTCGACACATCTCTCCCTAGAGTATTCATCTTGGGTGGCTACCTAGTCTCGGGCTCCCTCTCCATCCTTTGTACAATCTGGGTTAAATCGAATTTTAAGGGAGGGCCCTTGAAGGGAGATAGTGTTCTTCCCCATGTTTCCCTGTTATCTCGCCTAGTTTCTATTTACCGACCAATTTCCTACTTGCATGTTGTTTGCAACAAATCATTTGTTTCTATAAGTTTGGTGTGTTTGGTTCGGGCTCGTTCTCCTTTTTTCTTTGTTTGGAGCCAGGATCAACTCTCTTCCCATTCGGCGGTCTTTGGTCAGGCTAAGCTCCCTTTTCCAAATTGACGAACTTTTTGGCCTCCCCATATGCTTCCTCCAAGGTGCGTGGTACTGTTTTAGTCAATTCCATGAACAGGTCGGAATCTTTTAGCAGGCCTCGCCTGAAGGCTTCTATAGCAATAGAATTAGGGTTGTCAGTGATTTTCAATTTTTCTTCTATGAATTGCTTCATGTATTTTCGATGGGCTCTTTTTCCCCTTATATAATTGAAAAAAGGTGATGAGATTCTTTTCTCAAGGGTTTGTTACAGGCGTAGTTGGTGATAAAAAAATTGGCAAACTGTGGGAAAGAGGCTATGGACTTAGGAGGTAGATCATTGAACCATTTTTGTGCGTCATCGTAGAGGGTGGCTGCGAACAGCTTGCACATCATTGCGTCTTTCTTTGCTTGGGTGAGGCTCATGGGTGCCATGGCAGTTATGAAATGTTGGACATGCATCATCAGATCCTTCTTCCCAAAATAGTTAGTACATTTGGGAACACTAAACTTGGGAAGAGGTTCATCATTTTCAATTGCATCTAAGAAGGAAGAGACATATAATTGTTTGCTATCTTTGTCCATCTCGTAGGGGGCTTTTCCTTTTTCCTGCCTATCACTTGCCTCTTTCAAAACCTTTTCTTGCCTCTTATTGTTCTCCTCCAAGGCTTGAATCTGTGTCTCTCATCTTCTTTTTTCTTGGAACCAATGCTCCTCATCAAGATGGGCCAGACAAGGGATTTCTCTCAACTTCAAGCTCGACAGATCGGGACTCAGACTGACCGCATCCCATTACCTCTCCATTAACTGGTTCAACAGTAGGATTTTCAGGGGTTCTTTCCTCTGCCTGAGATCGTAGAACTCTATTTTCTCTTCTGTTTTCATCGAGCTCTTTCCTAAGTTCGAGCAACTGACGAGATAACTCTTGATAAAGGGTATTGTCTTCTATCCTAGGCCCATTGGTTGCAGGTGGCGTATTTCCTAGAGCAGCCATTGTTTCGGGATTGATCAAATTAGACCGAGTTATAGCCATGGTTTTGAATTGTGGGTAGCATACGATGGACTTTCCTAACTTCTCTTTAAGATCGAGGTGAGTCCCTACAAGATATGGGGTCAGAAACTTGTGATTGACCTCAGAATCTGAGCTCCACGGTGGGTGCCAAAATGTTAAGACTCAATAACTTATAGAGAGTGGTTAGAGAGAGATGCGTGTGAAGGGCTCAATGTGTGGATACTAATGAATAGTTCATCTATTTATAGGAAATTTATGGGTATAAATGTCAGTTATACAATGTGTATATGTAAGGAGGGTATGATTAGCTTAAAGTACAATCCATCAGATATCCAGGTTGAATATTATTCGTGTTGTCGACGAACTCGTGGTATACTCGTGATGTTCTTGGATTTGGTCTGCCTAAAGTTTGAGCTGACATTGGGTTTGATCTGTCTAAGGTTCGAGCTGCTATTAGACTTGTCCATCTCATGGGTGGGATGTCTAGGATATTTTATCTTATTTCTTGGACTTAGTTTGAGTAGGTTATAAGATTCCATCTTTGTGTCGGTTTGAATGAACAAACAATATATATATATACATAAAAGGAAAGCAAATATCAATACTTTATCGCAAGTTAATAGTAAAATACCTTCTGGACTAAAATTTTGACTTTTACAAGCCTTCTCTCCACAGTGCACATCACTAAAGTAATCCAAAATAAAGCGTATACAACTTGCGAGGAAGAAAAATTGAAAAATAGAGATGACAGGCGCACGAATGCAGTGAGTAGCTAACACTACTCGAGTAGATGGGGCTTTCAAAAGGAAAAAACATTTGAGGCCGCGTTTGTGATTTTTTATTAAAAAAACCGCAGGCTGTATCAATTATAATAAGAGCAAATATTGTTCATTTTTTCCCTTATGTTTTAACATTTTTTTTCCTATCAAACCATAGTTTTTATTTATTTATTAAACCTATCACACGATAGTTAGATTTATTATAGTTAGCAAAAATTGAATGGTGCTAAAAAAAATTAAAATAAAAACTCCTACGGGCCTCAATTATAATTTTCTCCATGTTTAAGCCCTATAAGACAAATATGCCCGCTTTCAAAGTCCATCCTCTCTAACTTGTAAGTTGGAAGTTGGTTGCAAGCAATAGAGTGAGTCAACCCTGAATCAAAGCCACACATACTCGGGAGCTCTCACTCACTTCAATGGCCATCTCAGCTACTACTTTGTATGCTTCTTCAATTCTACCAAAAGCTTTCACATCCAACCCTACTAAATCATCCTCTCGCTCTCATATCTTCGTCTTAAAACCCAACCATCTCATCCCCTCTTCTTCTTATTCTTCTATTATTTCTCTGCGAATTTCAACCCCAACAGCCAAAGCTTCCGCTACTACAAGTACTACCTACGAGATTGACCAAGCTCCAGTCTCCACCACTCCCTCAAAGTCTCTGCCTTTCAGGATCGGGCATGGTTTCGACCTTCACCGGTTGGAGCCTGGGTTGCCTTTGATCATTGGTGGCATCAATATACCCCATGATAGGGGTTGTGAGGCTCATTCAGATGGTAATTTCTTTCTTCTATTATAATGGGCACTTCTAAAATTTTGATTAGGTCATCAAAATTCACTTTTTGTCTTCTTGTGCCTGCTGAGAGCGAGTAAAGAGGAGGAGAGGAGGGGGTAACTGAGATTTTCTTTCCTGTGGGTTCTTGGATTCATATTTATATATGTTGTTTTGGTATTCTAGGGGATGTATTACTTCATTGTGTGGTCGACGCTATTTTGGGTGCTTTAGGGCTTCCAGATATCGGCCAGATTTTTCCGGATTCCGATCCTAAGTGGAAGGGTGCCCCATCCTCTCTTTTCATCAAAGAAGCTGTGGGTTTGAATTTTTTGCGCTGGTTATATGTTTTTCTTGTGATAGTGTTTTTGGAGTTTAATCATAGTCTGACCTTGAGGAATTGTACTGCAGCTGAATTTTCATGTGAAAGTTTGAATTATATTTGGACTGTCATATAAACATCGGCTATTGCCAATTTATTTACTCTCTTTTTTTAATAAATAAAAATAATATTTTTGAAACTTATACTCACAAAAAATAGTATTTAATATTTTTCATTATTGAATAATCGAGTACATCATTTCAAACGTAGTTCATATTGAACTATGAACATTAGACATGTTTAATCTTAAATCTCATCTAATTGGAATTGGAACATATTTAATGTTATTAAATTACTATATTTTCTTTATAAGTTTTATGGATATTTTTTTGTAAAATTATATAAGGACATTTATGAAAATTTATAAAAAAGAAAAATTCACTAGCAAAAAATAATAATTTAATGACTATAAAAGATACCAATAATTAAATTGGGTTACTAAACTTATCATTTTATTAATATGAGCCATGAAAAATATTAATGTATAAATTAGGGTATTGAACTTTATATAACAATAACTAGAATAATTTAAATTTAATGTTCATTTTTTTGTTAATATTATACTATTATCATTAATAATTCAAGTTTAAAAAATAATATAAAAATTTAGAATAAAAAATGCATACTGTTAATTTTTTATCTTATGGGAAATATGATTGTAATTCTTTTTTTTTATTATATTTTTTCTTTAAATTTTCTTAAATGTATTTGTCTAATTTATCATGTAAGACACATGTTAACTTTGAAAAAAAGAGGAGAAAATACTATTTAAAAGGGCTAATAAGTTGAATTAAAGTATTAAAATGTAATTTTTTTAAAATATGACTTAAAAACTGCTAAATGCATTAGTTACGTACCTTTATGGTATCAATCCCTATTGTAAATTGTTAGTAAATTTTCGATTGTTATGTGTAGTGATTTTTAGTAGAAAATCAAAGATACCTTTTTTTTATTTTATTGAAGGAGGGCTGAGGGGGGACAAAGTAGTGGTTAAAAAAAAAAACTTTAGTCACTGCAAGCGATAAAACACGCATTTGGCAACCTATTCATAAATCACTGGGTTATGCGTACTGTGTGCTTCAAGAAATTTGAATTTTTGAAGTAAATTTACAATATAGAAGCACGAATTAGCATACATGAAAAGTGGATTTCAAATAAATGTTTAACTAGAACGGCAAAAAATTTCTCTGGTCATGGCTTCAGCTTGTATCCAGTGTTTTATGCTTCATTTTTTAAATTCTTTATCTTATCTTGCTTGAATTCTTATATCTTGAACTCGGCATGTTTCAAAATAAGCTTTCACATAGAGTGTAGTACATAGCAGAGAAAGAATGAAGACATTTTCAAGCTGATATGTATATCTTCAATCTCAGGTTAGACTTATGCATGAGGCTGGATATGAGATTGGAAACTTGGATGCCACATTAATACTTCAAAGACCAAAACTGAGCCCACATAAAGAGGCTATCAGGACCAACTTGTCTGAGCTGCTTGGAGCTGATCCTTGTGTTGTTAATCTGAAAGCAAAAACTCATGAGAAGGTGGACAGTCTTGGAGAAAATCGAAGTATTGCAGCGCACACTGTCGTTCTTCTCATGAGGAAATAGATTAGAGCCTTCTAAATCATGGCCATGAATGTGATAATCGTACCAAAAATCTTGCTTGATCTTTAGCACTTACAGGTACTCATCTACAAATGCGCTTCATTTTAATCAAGTATTTTTAAAGTCTTCCAATTACTTTGGAAATCTTCATTGTGATTATCTTGCTTGATTGTCACCTGATATGAAGACATCATATACTATACTCATAATGATACGTAGTTTCTTACAGCTTCATATGTTAATCATTGCATTCATTGTTAATAGTTCAAACTGGAGGTTTCATGTACTGTGCCTGGTTTGTGATAATGTTAGACTTCGGTACAAGTTTTTTCTAGCTACGTATGTCTTATGTTTGATTATTTTCATGGCGTTGATTACTGAACCAAATATATTAACATCATAGTCTCTTAAGATAATCATAGAAGCTTGCCCAACTTTATGATTCTTTACACTAAATCTCTTCCTCGTTCTTTCTCTTTCTATTCAACAAGGTCTTGTCTCTGTCGGCTTATGTTGTGTGTGTTTTTAGTGGTGTAGCTCATGTTGGATATTTACGAATGAAAATTGGTTTGGGAAAAAAAAATGAATTGGCTGTTTGTCTTCTCTCAAATGAGAAACGTATTTATTCTCTTAATTAATTGTTTCATACGGTTTCAAAACCGTTTTGTATGTTATTTCCTTTAATTCCTTCTTAAAGCTTTGGCCCATTTTGATTGGCTTCACCTTCAAAAGAACGGGAAAAAGGAACTAGAGCAGAGTAAATTTTTATTTTTTGTAGGCTCACTGTAAAGTTTTAGAGTTAGGTTCCCTTTTATAGAATTTAGATACTGGGCAAACAGAGACGAACGGTATAGTTTTTGGTATAATTGTTCCCGAATTGAAATGTAAAGTTCGTACTCGAAATTGTCCAAAAACCCTTATAATTTGGAGACAGTTTTTACATGTGAGTAACGGGACGGAGCGAGTAATAAATAATACTCAAAATCAAAACTGTTTTAATAAATATATAAATTAATTAAATAAATATAATATATATTGGATACGGGTAAGGACGAATATTAACATAATTATACCTACCTAGAAATTTTTATTTCGTGATTGGATAATACTCAAAATCGTTTTCATTCTTGAAATTAACCGTGAAAAAAAAAACAAACTGATGATGCAGATAACTATGGATATTTGAATCTACAGTTAAATGTTCATTCTTAGTTGACAGTTTGTTGGGACAATAAATTGTGGTGTAATTTTGTTGTTAGTTGATCGATGTATCGTAAGAGATTTTTTCGAAGTTCTCGTGCACTTACAATTAGTGAAAAAAATTATCTTAAGTACACATGTGATACACAAGTGTTTGATCATTTATTTACTTAATTTATATTTTATATCATTTTAATTTTGTATTTACAATTTATATATAATTTTATTTATGCAATTTTGATTTAGAATTATATAATATTTATTCTTAATTTGTTTATCCTTGGTATATTTTCTACTATTCAATCCAATTTAATTAATTTAAGCTTGATCTAATAAGTTAATGAGTTGAATAAGTTCATAATCTCAAATGAGTTAATTAACTCATAGATCCAATTTAATTGATTTAAGCTTGATCTAATAAGTTAATGAGTTGAATAAGCTCATAATCTCAAATGAGTTGCTTATTTAACTCATAGGTAATTCACGTGTTTATTTAACAAAAAAAAATATCCTAATTTTAAAAATAATAATAATATTATTTTTACATGTTTCATAGAGTATAATGAATAGATAATATTTTTATTTTTATTTTTATTTTCAAACAAAATTAGAAATGAAAACGTATATTTTCTATGATTCAATCCAATTTAATTGATTTAAGCTTGATGTAATAAGTTAATGAGTTGAATAATCTAGTAATCTCAAATGAGTTAGCTTACAGGTAATTCATGCGTTTATTTAAAAAAAAATCATTAATGATATCCCAATTTTAAAAATAATAATATTATTATTTTTATTTGTTTCACAGAGTATAATGAATAGATAATATTTTTATTTTTATTTTTATTTTCAAACAAAATTATAAATATATATATATATATATATGTTAGAAATGAAAACGTACTCTTTTGTTTGAAAATAAAAGTGACTACTTCAAAATTCAAATTGCTGCTACTACTGCACGTGAATAATATTGTCTGCAAAGTAATGGAAATATAAAACTGAGTAATTGAGAGGAAACATTATACCATGATATGCCAAATTTGAATTCAAATGTTATCATTTTTATTTTTCAGTCATAACTCATACGAAGAACATTTCTTATTAAACCTAACATGTTTGATTCTGCTTATTACAAAGACTTGAAGAATGAAATTTCCACGCTTGCCTTGAGGACTAGAAAATTGTCGGCTCTACTTTTTAATAAACTTTACTTCTTCTTTGTAAAAAGAACATTTGATTTACTAAAAAATGGTAAGAAAATTAGTGATAATACTTGTTTTCGCCATTTCTCTAGCCGCCTGTTGGAACATAAAGAGGTCAAAAAAACAAAAAAAGGTTTTATTTATACAATCCACAATGCATTTTATAAATATTTTATTAACATCCAAATTTTGAAATACTTATTTTATGAAGTGATTTTTATGTTTTTATTATTTAAATGAGTGTATCCAATCAAGATTTTTAAAGACTATAAAAATTTAGTTGTATTTTGTTAAGATTTTAAAGTTATAAGAGTATAAATATACTCGATTAAGATTTTATATAAGTTAGAATAGTTTTATTATTATATAAAAATGAGTATTTTGTTCAATAATTTTTTAATTTAACATTTTTAGTTTCGTTATTTATGAAATTTGATACTTTAGTGTAAAACTTAATCTTTTTATATGATTAAAAATATTTATTTTTAATAATTTGATGGACTATAAATGCTTATAAATAATTGTAAGATTAAAATTGCTTACTTTTGATAAGATTAAAGTGTTTATTTTAAAGGAAATAAGAGAGAGAATTTGCTACCAAGCATCATCCTTTAAAGAAAATAAATGTATTCAAAATTCATAGATTTTTAAAACTATAGTATTTTTGTAATTTCTTTTTTTCTTATTTCCTAACATTCTCTATCTCTCTTACCATAAAAAAGAATAAAAATTTATAAAATAAAATCCACTAAATTTCACATCTTTAAAAGTATATGTTTTTTTTTAAATTCATTGAAATCTACCACTCTTTATAAATCTATTAAAATTGTAATTAAAAAACACATTCCTTAGTATGTTTGGTAATTAGTTCTCTTTTTTTAATTGTAAATGATTTTTTATTTTCATAGCTTAATTTTGGAATTTGAGAAAAAAATAAGTCTTTTATAACTTTTTATTATTGTATATTATTATATAGATAGCACTGTATTAACTAATAATATTTTAAACAAAAATCACACCCAACATCTTTTCTATTGTCATTCACATTCAAATAAAATTAAAACTACTAATATGTGAAGCAAAAAATTAATATTAAAAAGAAAAAAAATGGATACCAAACAAATATTTTTGGTTTTTTTTTTTTTTGGTTAGTTTTAAAAAATAAAAACAAAACTTATCATCAAATGAGTTTACATAATCATCTATGTCTGAAAATCTCAGTACTATACAAAGCAATTTTCAACACCAAAGACTGAAATAGGTAAAAATTTAGACTTTTGTAGGGATGTTTGACAAAAGGATAGTTCTTATAAATGGTGGACGACTACCAGAAAAATCTGGTCCAACTTAATTTAGAACAAACAACTTGAGCTGAGCTGACCAAGAAAATAATGTCTAAGAATGACTTATCTTAGCCACCACCCATTCGTTGTTGACAAGAATTTAATTGTAAGGTTTGTATTAGAAATGAAAACGTATTCTTCTTGAACCATCATCTCTCCTGCTCATTGCTTACGCAGATTATTAAGTAATCGTCACTTTAACATTTGATTTGATACTAGGGATGTTACGTGTGTGTAAGATTTTTAATATAATATTTTTGAATTTAATTATAAAATTTATATTTAAAATTATCGTAACTATTATTTCATGTTTGATTTATATTTAAAATCGTATTCATTTTTAAAATTTATCAAATAAAAACTTAATTGACAGTTTTTTTTTTCATTCTTATTTGATACTACTTCCTCTACCACATGTCAAAATTAATGTAACTTTTTTTTATCTATAAGCTCCATCCATGTGTTTTTTTAGGACAAACTTTGCTTGTAGTTGGGCAACACCATTATCCAAACTAAAACTGGGTTCTGGGCCTTGTTTTGTAGGAAAGGCATAAGATTATTAGGTATACCATTTAATCAATTAAATTTTTATTGAGTATATAATTTTCGAACCACTTATATATTCAAAAGAGCTATCCGAATGCATCCCAAATTAGTTTACCCTCATAGTATCGACAAATTAGTTTAATCGATCTTGTTAGTTTTTATTAATGAATAATTCAATAATTACTTCATAATTATTTTTATATCTAATCAAAAATTTAAATAAATTACATACAATATATAAATTAATTAATTAAAAAAGAAAAAGAAAGATCATTGCTAGTTGTTTATAGTTTTGATACCACTCATTTGTCTAAAAACTAAAGGCATATGTCATTTGAAGTCAAACTGTCAAAGCCTGTTGTACACCCCAACTCAGCACTAACCAGGAAAGAGTAGTGTTATATAATATTAGTAAAGATATTTTTATATTTAAATATACTGTTAATTATGACGTAAGGAGAGATAAAACTTATGAGATTTTAATACTTAGATAATATTGAGTAATATAATTAGATAATAATGTATTTTTCATTTGAAAAAAATATGTTCATTCCAAATTTTATTTAGTAAATACAGTTGAAATTCAATGCAAGATTTCCTATTTTTTGTTTTAAGTTATCTTATTTAATCTAAAACATATATAATTAAATTATTTTTATTGAAAAATATTTATTCATAACAAATTTTTATTTTTATCATACAACTTAACTTATACATTTATAATTGAGACTTGAATCTTTAATTTTAATATGTTAAATTAAATTTCATATAACACAAATTTATAATATTGATAAATACAACCGAATCACTACTCATAAAAACAAGGTGTAAAAACTTTAATCACCTAAGTATTTTTTTAATAATTTTGATAGATATTTTATTATTAAATTTTTTTAAAAAAAATAACTAAATAGTATTATATAGTGACCGTAAAATAACGGGGATACCTCTCGTAATTATTATTATAAAATAATTTTAAAATTATTAAATATATTTGTTTTGTATTTTTTTTAAAATAAAAAATGATTAAATAATAATTTTTTTTAATTTAAGAGATTAAATAATGACTTTTGTATAAATAAATAGAGGAAATTGACGTTTCTTTATGAATATAGATGCATTCACTCTTTTTTTTTTTTTTTTACTCCTTCCTTCGTCCCTCGTAGTATTATTAAAGCTTCTTATATAATATAATATTAATATAATAAATATTAAGAAATTTAAGACTAAATCTATTTTCTCCTATCACAATCTGTTGACGTGGCATATAGAATATTCGTGACTTAAACAACTATAAATACCACACACAAGTCACACTTCTCAACCCTCACTCTTCTACCTCTTTTAATTTTTTTTCCTTCACTGCAGAACTTGTTCTTCTTCTCGTTTCAAGTACTCACGCCTTCTTTTTTTCTCTCGCTAAAACTCAAATATTCACACCTTAATTGAATTGCTGTTGAATTATAAGGATCTATAACCAAATGGGTTTCATTAGTAGCAATAATCAGACATTGTTGTCTAAAATAGCAGCCGGCAATGGACATGGAGAAGACTCTCCGTACTTTGATGGTTGGAAGGCTTATGATAACGATCCGTTTCACCCCATTCATAACTCTCAAGGGGTTATCCAGATGGGTCTTGCAGAAAACCAGGTTAGTAGTAACGACGTATCTGTATTTTCCGTTAAGAGGGTTATGAAAGTTACTAGATCAAATTCAAATCCCTAATTAAGGTGTTATGGTTTTCTTGATGTATTTCATGTCTTTTCTTTGTAGCTATGTTTTGATTTGGTTCAAGATTGGATTTTGGACCACCCAAAAGCCTCCATTTGCACAGCTGAAGGAGTAAATGAGTTCAGAGATATAGCTATTTTTCAAGATTACCATGGCTTGCCAGAGTTTAGACATGTATGTATTAAATAATGGACATAAAATTTGAGAAATAATAATATTATTATGAATTTATTGATTAATATGATCCCTTAATTTCTTATGTTAGTTAAAATTAATATTAACGAGTTTGATGGGTTGAAATCCACAGGCTGTAGCTAAGTTTATGGGAAAAGTTAGAGGAAACAGAGTCACATTCGATCCTGACCGCATTGTTATGAGTGGAGGAGCTACTGGAGCTCATGAGACTATTGCCTTTTGTTTGGCTGATCCTGGTGATGCATTTTTGGTTCCTGTTCCTTATTATACTGGGTATGTTTATATCTCTTTCAAATTCATTTAGTTAAGAGAAATATTTATTTAGTCATAATTTTCAATTTATTATTTTTAATATTTTTATTTTAATTAGTTAATTGTATTATTTAAAATCTTTAATCAATTATTTTTAAAATTTAAATCACTATATACAAAGTTATAACTTTACCTCTTGTATATATGATTTAAATGTTTAGATCAAATTAATCATGACACTAGTGGATTAAAAGATATTTTAATAATAAAAAATTTTAATTGAAACAAAAAAATATATATTAAATTACTAAAATTTTCACTAGTTATAATTTTTTTCTTCTTAAAGAAGCTTTAATAATAAGTTTAATTATGAACTATCAACTTCATATTAACACATATTTTAATGGATTAAAAATATATATTTACATTATAACCACTAATTGAAAGGGTCAACACAATTATTATGGTGTTTACACCTCGTAGTCAATGTTCCAATAAGATGTCCTTTTTAATTCAAATCACAAAAAAAAAAAAAAAACTATAAAACTGAAAGAAGGAAAAAATATTTTATCCTTTAATTTGTTAGAAATAGAAACAATATCAATACTATAACATTTATCATAATACATAGAGTTGTAATTTGCTTAATAGTTATGTCATTATCTTTCAGGTTTGATAGAGATTTGAGATGGAGAACTGGGGCACAACTTGTTCCAGTAATGTGTGAAAGCTCTAACGATTTCAAAGTGAATAGAGAAGCATTAGAAGTTGCCTATGAGAAAGCCCAAAAAGACAACATCAGAGTAAAGGGCTTACTTATTACCAATCCATCAAACCCATTAGGAACTGTTCTTGACAAAGAGACTCTAACAAGTATAGTAAGTTTCATTAATGAAAAGAACATTCACTTAGTTTGTGATGAAATATATGCAGCAACTGTCTTCAACCAGCCAGATTTCATAAGCATATCAGAGATAATAGAAGATAATGACCTTACTTGTAACAGAGACTTAATCCATATAGTCTATAGTCTCTCAAAGGACATGGGTTTCCCTGGCTTTAGAGTAGGCATTTTGTATTCATACAACAACACAGTTGTAAATTGTGCACGCAAGATGTCGAGTTTCGGATTAGTTTCTTCACAAACTCAACATATGATTGCATCAATGTTACAAGATGATGAGTTTGTGAATAAATTTATTGCAGAAAGTGGTAAGAGGCTAGGTATAAGGCATAAGTTATTCATCAGGGGACTTGCTAAGGTAGGCATTAGTTGTTTGAAGAGCAATGCTGGTCTGTTTATATGGATGGATTTGCGTAGTCTGCTTAAAGAAAAGACTTTTGAAGAAGAAATGGTGTTGTGGAGAGTAGTCATTAATGAAGTTAAGCTTAATGTTTCACCCGGTTCTTCGTTTCATTGCCCGGAACCAGGTTGGTTTCGAGTTTGTATAGCTAATATGGATGACAAGACGATGGAAGTTGCTTTAGGAAGAATTAGAAGTTTCGTACTGAAAAATAAGGAGGTTGTGATTCCAAAAAAGAAACAGTGCTGGCAAGACAACCTTAGAGTCAGTTTTTCATCAAGAAGATTGGATGATTTCTTAATGTCTCCTCATTCACCTATACCTCAATCACCCCTTGTTAGAGCTCACAATTAAGTGTGTTATGTTATTTGTGAAGGGACTACAATCACATTATTTACTTATATATTTAAATAGGAGAACTTTGATTCATTTGTTTTTATAGTTCTCATGTATTCTTCTTTTTTTTACTTGATTTTATTGTATTCATTTTTAAGTACCTAGAATATTGTGTGTTCTGTAATTTACTAGAGGTGTAAGCTATCTGGTGTATGTTGTTTCTGCATCCTAATGATTAAAATGATCTGAAGCATGGGCTGAGCCACATTCAAGTAACAGGTGGCATGTGCTTTTTTTCTTCAACTTTTTGATAAAGATTTTTCTTTATCATATTTATAAACATATATTTTTATTTTATAAAAATACATAACATGTCCTGTCTCAAGTTGAATATTAATACTTCTTTCTTTTGTTATACTACATTATTTATATTCCTCTTAATTTTTTCAATTTTATTTTATTAACTAAACTGTAACATAATGATAAATATTTAACATATTCTCATAAATTTTAAAAAAATATCTCAAATAATAATTAAAACTTATATATAATAATAGAAATAACACACAAGCGAATTATATATTGAACGAGTTCAATAAAATGAAATTCAACATTTTAAATGTCTATTGTTAAACTTGAATGAAGTCTAATTGAATGATATTCAATGTGAAATGATTTATGAAATCGACGTACATAATGTTATTTTTATGATTACAAGTTTTAAATGTGTAATTTGTCATTTTTCTTAAATTTGATTAAGTTAGTTTATTACACTTAATGCATTTTGTCCATTATATAATTTAAACATTTTATGTTACACCATATATAATTATATAAATATTCATTGTTATTTATACCATGTAATATTAATTTTTTTTCACATACTTTAATTTTTTTTACGTATTTATTATAATTTATATTGTTTTATTTCTTTCCTTTTTTAATCTTTCTGCATAAACATTAAATTATGTTATTTAGTCTTATTGTAACTTAATTTACGTAGTTTTAAAATTTTATTTTAATTTGATAAAAATACACATTTAACATATAATATTTGTGTAATATTTAAAAATATTAAAATTTATAAATTTTTGGAACATCAACAAATTTTTTTTCATATTATTTTATAATAATTTGATTTAAAAATTTATAAAATTTATTATGGTTATTCGAATGATACTAAAATTATTTATTTTTACTATTAAATTTACACGTGATAGCTCCGTATTGATATTATTCCAAAATACGTCATAGACCTATTTTATTTTGTAAAAACCAACTGAATTATATAAGATTGTTTATATGATAAAAAATTACTATAATATAGCAAAAAATAAAATAGAATTTGGACTTATCAACATCTAATTTTAAAGCTGTGAGAAAGAGGGACCTATAAGATTTGGCCATTTGTCTAGCATTTTCGATTTGTAGCGACAAAATTAAGGAAAATGCCTTTTATCGTTAAAAACTTACAAATTTTCTTTATTCTTATATTAACCTCATTTTATATTTTAATTATATTCTTTGAAGTATGAAAATAACCCCAATAATGTCATATAACACTGTATTAAAACTGAAGTAAAGGTAAACTAAATGTTCATTGTTATTTATACCATTGTCTTTTCTTCACATTGTATGGAGCTCTTAGCCATTTTGAATCATTAATTTCTTTTTCTTTTCTTTTTTAATTTTTCATATGTTCTTCTACACTCTTTAATTTATTCACATATCACGAAAGAAAAACTCATACTTTCATTTGGTGAGCTTGAGCTTTGTCACGAAAATTGTGGGAGGAAATGATGGCAATGATAAATATATATTTTATATGTTTATAATAGAGGTATGTAATAAAATTTTAATGATATTATAAAATAATATGATTAAGGGTTTGAAGTTTCTTTTTCTCAAGGTTTTTTATTACGTGATTTATTTGATTTTATATCTACTATCATTTCTCACATGTAAATTACTTTTCAAAATTCTTTAACTAACTTTGTCTATTTTTTTGGTTTCTTTGCAAGAACATGCTATTTGTTATGGTTTTTCTTTACGTGTAATTATTTCTTACTGACAGAATGTTTATAAATTACATTTGTTTCGGTATTTGTTGAAGTTTTAGATTGAAAAGATGAACACTTTATTGGGTGGGAGAAGATAAATGAAATAATCGCAGAGAGAGAGAGAGATAAATTTTCTTTTTAGTTCCACAATTTTTTTAAGTCAATAGCTCCACGCAGGGTTGTCATTGAAACGGGACGAGGTGAATGCTTTTCTCTCCGATTTTTGTCTATGATTTAGAATTTATTTTACATCCCTACTTAAAATCCTTGCGGGAACGTAGCGAGGATTACAATTAGGAACGGAGACCCGAATGAGGAACAAGGATCTATTTAATATTTTAAATATTATTTTTATTTTTATTATAAAGGAAAAATTATAATATAAATAACTTAATAATAAATATTTTGTAATAAAAAAATAAAAAATTGAGTCAATAAAGAATAAAAAATTAAATAACATTAATAAAAATAGAGAGAAAAATAAAATACATGTATAAGTATATAATCTTTTTAGGGTGAAGGGGTCTAGAGATTCTATATCTTTTAATAAAAGTGTACAAAAATCCTATAGTTATTAAATGGTGGAATAAAAGTCCTATAATTTTTTTAAAAATACATATTGATTTTAAATTGATAATTCATCTTCTTCTTTTTTTCCTAAAAGTAATCATGTGTCAAAAGTATTATCACATTTCAATAGACATTTAAAGTCAATGGTTAACTTAGGACTAATATGCATATTTTTTAAATTATAAAACTTTTATACACCACTTGATAATTATAAAAATTTTGTACACTTTTATTGAAAGTTATAGGACCTCTACGATCCTTCATCTATATATATTAAACAATATTAATAGAATTTTATTTCAAACTAGATTGAAATAGTAATAATAAATTATACAATAATTATAAGATTTTAGATTTTTATAATTTAAATAAATAGTTTAAATAATTTTTATAAAAGAAAACTATTGATGTTTTAGTAAGGATAATATAAACAATACCCCAACACTTTGAAATAATATCACAAATATTTCTTAGGTTTCAAAAATATCAAAAATATCCCATAAACTTAACAAAAGTGAATAATAATATTTTATACATAAAAATGACAAAAATAATAAATAATTAGAAATCAAGAAATAATAAAAATAGAAACACAAGACATATCAAAATATTTCTTACAAGAAATGTGAATCAATAAAAGAAAATTTAAAGAAATACAAAAGGCTAGATTAAACCTTAAAGAAGGATATAAATTTAAAGATTCATCGTAAGAATAATGAAAATATTTTTAAAAAATATATAATTTATTTATGCAATAAATAATAAAGAAATGAGTATTAATATTATAAATGTAAAATAAATATATAATACACCATTATTTAAAAA
This sequence comes from Hippophae tibetana, assembly GCA_037013495.1. Taxonomy (NCBI): domain Eukaryota; kingdom Viridiplantae; phylum Streptophyta; class Magnoliopsida; order Rosales; family Elaeagnaceae; genus Hippophae; species Hippophae tibetana. The sequence continues at coordinate 12,588,744 of CM072812.1, forward strand.
ATAAACCATTATAGATAAATTATCAAAAATCTTTCAGAAGGATAAAAAAAAGATAGATGCATCCATTTAAAAAGAATCCAAATATTAATAAAAACATATTTTAGAAAAAGAATTAATATAACAATAAAATTAACACTGCTAAATAATGTAATGATAAATAGAAAATATATTTTATTATAAATGATCAATGAAAATCTAGGATAACATAAATTAAAATTCAAACATACCCTAAGTTAACAATTAATATTAATAATAAGAAATTAAACTAAGTGTTAAGTTTAGCTTATGAAAATGTAAGATGACATAAATTAAAATTTATACATACTCTAGTTTTACAATTAATATTAATAATAAGAATTTAAACTATAGGAGCATGAGCATAGTGATCATTTCTAATTTTAGTAGTATAAATTTTTTAATTTAAGATGAAATATATAATATATAATACATTAATTATGATTAGTTTGAGATTAAATTTGAATAAATATATAAAATAATTATTTTTTTATATATTTATTAAAATAGTGTTTATAATTTTGGAATACAATCTAATTTTTTATCATGTCTTATATTATAAAATATAGATATTAATTTTTTATTTTTTATTCTTCATTTTTAATTATATAATCACCCTATAAGGAAATTTACAACCGAAATTCCGTACTCAAGTATCACGATGACCAATCTAAGTTCAAACCCACGTTTATATGGCTCGTACTAAAACTTTGGTGCTATTGTAGTACATCCTTCGATCACATTCTCTGGCAACCTTCTGATTACGACTTATGGCATCATTTAGAACTTTGCATTTTTATCATAAGTTATCATATTTATTTATTAAGAGGGTAATTTGTTATTTAATAGGATATTAGAAACGTACAAATAGATAGTAGATGTGCTACTCAAAAACTTAAATAATTTTAATATATTATTATAGTTTGATTTTATGCATTATAATTTATTTCATTAATCTTAATGAAATTATAAATATTTAATTGTATAATGTATAGATTCAATATTTTAAAAATAATAATAAATATATAAAGATATCATTAATAGTAAAAACTTTGTGAAATTAATATTTGATATTTCTTATCGAATCTACGTTGCAACACCCAAAATAATTAAAATTTATGGGGAAAAATAAGAAAAGTAAGTCTCGAAAAAAGTTCAATCCATCGGCATTTACAAATAAAAAATAGTTCACACCACTTATAGGGAGCGTTAACTTTAAAGTTAGTTGAATGGGTAAAGTTCGATTCTGAAGAGGTAATTGAGGCATTATAGTTCTCTGCTTCTTTAAATCTTTATACTCTCTTCTTTATTTAACTAATGAATGGTATTTAGTAAGAAGTACCAAATATTAAATAATAAAAATACAAAATTTATCTTGTTAAATATTTTTAAAATTAATTATTATTATATTAACAATATTTTTTTTATTTTAATTCTAAAATAATATAAGTAAACATAATAAAATAATAAAATAAATGTAATTTTGATTCTTCATTTCAATTCCTTATATTTCTTCTCTAATTTTAAATTCTATTATGAATTAATGAATAGTATTTAGTATATTTAAATGTAACTTTATTGGTAATGAGTAAATAATTTTATCAATGTATTTAAATTAAAAAAATTGATTTGATTTATCAAATTTAGATCAAATTAGATTAAATGATTTTATAGTAGAATCAAATTCAGACTGAAAAATATATAATTTATTTTGATTTGAATCATATTTAAATTTATAGATTTTAGATGTAATCTAATCTACACTAAATTATTATTAAAATTATAAATAAAAATATATTTTATTTATAACGTGATATTTTTAAATATAATATATGTTATAATTATATTAAATTATTATTTTAATTTAAATAATAAATATAAATATTAAATTTCTATAATAATTTAATAAATATCTAATTATACATCTTTTTATTTTAATTCTATTAGGCGTAACTATAAATAGTAAATATTGTATATATATTATATTTTATATATCACAATAATTCATAAATAAATTCAAAATGTAATCTAATTTTATTTAATCCAAAAAATTTGTTCTACATAATTTGAAATAATTACATTATCAAATTAAATTTAAATAAAAATCTTTAAATTTAATTTGAAACAAATTCGATTCAAACGTTGAAAATTTCAGCTCACCCCTAGTCACCATAAAGTAAAATTTGAAATTTGATATTTACTTGTTTTCAATTATCCTATTTTCAGCGAACAATAAAATAAAATACAAATTTGACATTTACTTGCTTTCAATTATCCTATTTTCAGCAAACAATAAAATAAAATAAAGGATGAATTACTATGAAAATATCTTTTATTGAGATATTTATATCAAATTAGTTTATTATATTTTATAAAAGTTATTAAAAGAGTAAATTTTATTATTCACTTAATAAATTATTTTATGATAAAAATTTAACTATTTTTTCAATATTTTAATAATTTTTATGTTAAAATATCATAGTAAGAAATCATTTTTATCCTTTCCTTTTTACTAATAAAATAAAGTATTATGAAAATAATATTATTTTATTTAAAATATTAATAAAAAATATTTTTTATCATTCTTGATCTTTTTTTATATAAAAATAAGAAATCAAACAACATCATTTTTAAGGAATTAAATGATCCTTTAACTTAAATTAAGGGATTTATGCTATTTTTTTTCCTAAAAATAAAAGGTTACTCATAATAAGTAATGACGACATAAATTATGTAAATTAGGCTAGTTTAAGTTTGAATATTTGAGTTTTGGTCTAACTCAAGAAGTTGGGCATTATTAGATTATATGTATTTTCAAACCGAGTTGGATCAAAAACTTTATGTTAAATGTTCACTTAAAGCATAAGCTTAAAATATTTGAGTAGTTTTGTGTCCGATTTTGTTTTAATTTTGAATTAACTTATATCAATGTCTAAGCTTAATTGAAGGAATTATAAAATAATAACATAAATATTTAAATTAAATAAATTTAATTTTACTCGTTCTTTAAGTAGCTAGGATTTATGCTTGTAATATAAATATTTATCCGAATATCAATCCAAAAATTATTTAGATAAGTAAAATAATTTAGGCCCAATAAAGAAGTCAAAATGTCGTTTTGAAAGACATATTACTTTCAAAGTTACTTGCTCGTCCGTGTCTCTGTTTTTGTGTTGCGATTTGTCAAAGCAAAAACCTCTTTTCGTCTTAACAGCCATATTTAATCATTTGGTCGATAACTTGTATCAAACTTCATGTAATATTAATAAACACCTATAAATTTTTCAAGTAGTTAGTTTACAAAAAAATTAATATCATTATTCTCTTTCTAACTATTTAATGGCCATTGTAATATTAAATGTAATAATACTTGCTAAAGACAAGTGACTTGCACGTGAATTATAACTTTTTTAATTTTAATTTTTGGTTGATTTTATAAAATGCTTAAAATGTATGTGATATAATGATAAATAAATTAAAAATAAAAAAAATAATCATAAGTTTTCGAGATAAGTAGAAAATGCGTATAAAATGAATAAGATAAATACTATTCATTAAATTCATTAAGTTTTGAAAAAAAAACTCATAAATAAAAATAAAATGGTGGTGCTATTAAGATGATGAATCGTTTTAGAAGTCTTTTTTTTTTTTTTATAGAATTTGATTATATTAAATATATAAAATTGGAAAGTAAACTCCTTTTATATTATAGAAGTATTTTTATTTAAGATTATTAGATTAAATTCTTTTTAAAATTTAAAATAAATATAAAGGAAAAAATATGTATTATCTAAAAGTATAAGATTATAGATTTAATAAATAATAATAATAAGTGACTGCATTCAATATTTGAAACTAAAATCGTTATGTTAGCGTTCAGTTGCTCATACAGCTATATCTTTTGAGATACAAGCTAATGGTCCCCTTTTAGTTGGGCTGTTATTAAAGATAATACTTATAAATATATTATTAACTATGGAATAATAAATAGTTTTTATTAAAGAAATTGATTTGTTCGGCTCTATAGATTAACATTGTGTTTATGTTGCACACACGGGAATACAATTATATATCTGACTTTAATATATTACTATATCTAATACACATCAAAATAGATACAAATAATTAAAAGTGTAAATTCTTATTATATAAAATATAAATATTTTATCCACCTATTTATTAATCATTAATGACATACAAAGTAACACTTTTATAGGATATGTTTTCTATATATTTGGTGCTTTTCTCTGGAGGTAATAATTTACACCATAGTTAATTTCTTATATATATATATATATGATTTCAAAAGAGCTTTATAGTCAATATTGAAACTACTATATGAAATTAATGAAGTTTTTTACTTAAGGGATATTAGTGTTAAATGATGCCTAATTGAGTTAGAAAAGCAACAATTAAAATAAGGTAAATTTACCAAATTTATATGACCCAATTATTTTTCAAAAGTAATATTCAATCACTTAGTTGAAGTTAAGCTTGTTCAACATAAATTCTGTTAGATGAGATCGTGGATTTTCTTTACGATTAATTATGCTCTAAGATACTCTAAACCAATGATTAAAATATACAATTTAATTTTTCCCGAAAAGAAATATGTCGATATATAATAATGGAAATTTTTGTAAAACTTTTGATATTTAAAAAGAGATTAATTTTTTTTGGCGAAAATTTATTACGAGACAAGTGTACACATGGTACTTTAGTTATGTTTATTTTTTATAATATCTTAATCATTTTATTATAAAAGAATAACAATATAAAAATGAATACTCAAATTTTAAACTTTTATTTTATATTATTATTTTATCAATTATAATCATTATTGTGTATTACTAAAGATAATATATAAAAATGATATCTTAATAATAATTAAAAAATAAAAAAATTATTCATTTATTTTTACGTTGTTAATGTTTCATAACAAAAGGACTAAACTATAAAAAAAATAAACTGTTTACTTTTTTACACAAATAAAAAGACTTTTAATGTCACTATCTCTTTATTATATTGGTATTTTTGTATTTTTTTAAAGTTAAAAAATATATAGAGTTTAAAAATAAAACTATTAACCATCGTTGATATTCTATCATGACTAGACATAAATGATTAGGGAATAAAATTAACTTTATAATCAAATATTAATTAATCTGGCTTTATCACGGAGTTGTTGAGACATCAAACAAAAGATAGTTGAAAAATGATATATGTCAACCTGCTTGCTACGTATCGACATTTTCATACACAATGGAACTTCTTACTTGTTAATTCAACAAGGATGTATATAGTTATATCATATCACAAAAGTTAAAAGAGTAATAAGCACACTTTGTCATTATCCTTACTTAAAATCAAAATAAATCAACTTTCTTTTTTGCTTAATTACTATTTGATGTTCAACTATAATGTTTACTTTTTGATGTTCAACTATAATGTTTACTTTTTGATGTTCAACTATCATTATATATATATATAATAATAATAATAATAATAATAATAATAATAATAATAATAATAATAATAATAATAATAATAATAATAATAATAATTTACCGTTTGATGATGACAAAATTTACATCAATTAACCCTCAAAAAGTTTTAACTGAAGCTAACCTTATAATTATTATGGATAACAAAAGTTAGGATTTTCTCATTGTTTTTTTCTCTTATTTATCTTTGGTTGATCCAACTGTATGATTAACTCAAAAATATAAAATAAAAAGTTAGAGATGAAAAATCAAACAAAAAACAAGTTGAGAATCAAAATCCGTAAAAAAAAGTTGTTCATGATCATTTCATTTTCACATATATGTGATAATTAATGATCACAAATCGACATCTCAACAAAATTGAAAATTAAATATTGTTTTTAACATGGTCTATCAATCTGTTATTACGTATATTTGGTAGTGCATTAATTAGATAAAACAGTTAAAAGTGAAAAAATATTTGATGTAATAAAAAAATGAAGTGAAATTTATGCAAGAAACCAAATTAAAGAGGGAACCGATTATTTTTGTGTAATTTGTTATATTATTAGGATATGTCTGGAGCTAGATATCCTATTTAATTCATTTGATAATAAATTAACAAGCTTAGCTAGTGTGTCCACCGGTTTCATCTGGTTCGATTTTGGAAAAAAATTAACCAGATCAGATCATTTATATTACACAGATTGAATTGGATCGTTTGATTTATAAAACCGTTCGATCTAATTTTTGATTTGATTCGATTTTTAGATATTTTTAATGAAAAATAATGTGAAAATTTTAATATATTATTAAACCAGTCTGGTCTAATTCGACCGGTTTAAAAATTAATATAAACCAAATCAGACCGTTTGATTTGTAAAACCGTTCGATCTTATCTGATCCGTTTTATAGACATCCCTAATATCATATATATGTTTTATTAATTGATAAAGTTTGTTATTAAAAAAGTATTGATGAGGTTTGGTACGGTCATTAATTAATCATATGGATTTTGATTTTGAAAACAGCTATGTTTTGTAATTAGTTCCAACGATGATACATATATGCCAAAGATGATAGGTTCTTTAACTATTGATATGCATATATTATTAGTTTAATAATACTACTATTTTAAAAAAAATCTTATATATTCATATCTTTTATATTTAATATAAGATATATTAGTGATATAAAATAAGAATTTAGTTAGTGATTTCAATATATGTCATACACATGGACGACGAAAAATAAATGACAAACTAGTTTTTAAAATAATTATAGAATAAAAAAAATTATACACAATTATTAACTCAAAAAATTTAGTTAAAAAGAAATTATTAAAAATTAAGAGAGGATATAAAAAAAACCTAAACAAATGAAACCATGTATACGATGATTATGCAAGAAAATCCCACAAAAACGGAAGGTTTTAGGATAAAAAATTTAGACTTTTGTCTCAAATCAATACCTATTTATAACATTTTAAAATGCTCTTAAAAATTGAGAATTGAAGAAAGAGAAAAAGTTTATTGTCAAAAAATAGTTTTAAAGATAAGTTTTTCCTTTGTTTTCACCCCCTGTATGTATATGAATTTTTTAATTAAATCCTAATTTTAGAATACTAATTTATTTAAAAATTAAATATATAGACTATAAAAATATGGATTTATTTGTGTATCTTTTGTTGAATATGTATACTATTAAAGTAATAAACTCATTTTAAGTCCATCTTTTAAGGTAGATGTAAATTGGAATGTGATATTCCATTAATTCATGATAAAATCTTTTAATTTTTATGAGCTTATCCCATCTTGTCTAACTTATGTTTTGATGAATTTAGATTGTAATGATTTTATAGGTTTAAAAAACAACAACTACACCCCTTATTGTTAATATTTCTTAATTTTTTAAGTAATTATTTGTAATAAAATTAATAAAAATTATGAAATTTAAGAAAAAATATTGTAATAAAACAATAATAGAAATGAAGTAATTATATATTCTTCAAACTTCAAGGATGTTTTTATAGTTTTATAAAATTTCAAGGGGTTTCATAATAATTTTTCCTAGATAAAAATACAAAAATAATAAAAAATAAAACATGATTATATATAATAATCATAAATCTATTATAGATAACACTTAATATGAGGAAATGAAATGTGATTTCAATAAAATTGGATAAATTTAACTATAAGCCCAATATAAATATCAAATAGGACGTGAAATAGGATGAAGAATTTGAATTTAAAAGTCTCCAACACATTAGATTTATATTTCGATCCAATATGCTATAAGTTCGTATTGATTTGATTCAATGTGATCTAAATATTCTATAATACATTTTTTTAGTTTTATTTCATTTTAACTACATATATTTAGACAAAAAAAATAAATATCAAATATTAATCTTATAATCTTATAACTATTATAAACAAATAAGTTTGTATTTTTATGTGAAAATTACTATTATATCCTCAAATTTGACATGTCAAAAATTAATTGGTGAGATGTACTCCAATAATTGTATTCCCATATACAATCTAATTCAACAACAAATTAATTTGAACTTATTTATTTTGTAAATTATACTTAATGTAAAATTAATTAATTATGTGTATTAATCATCTTTAAGTAAAACATTAAATCAAAAATAAAAAAACTTCTAAAATAATTTATTTAATGTAAATAAATTTAAAATTTATAAATTATTTTTATAGTCAAATTTTTATAAGAAAAAATCAAAATACTCGTAAACATTATAATAATTATATATTATTATAAAATTAAAAGAAAAAAATCAAAAGTCTCTTAAATATGTATTAAATTTTAATTTTTTAAAGTTATATTTAATGTAAAAAAATAATTGATTATATGTGTTAATTATCTTTTAGTAGTAGAATTAAAAGGAAAAATAAAAGGATAAATAAAATAACTGATTCTATGTAAATAAATTTAAAACTTATTAATTCTCTCTTAGTAAAAATTTTTAAAAGATAAAATTAAAGTATTCATGAATATTATAATAATTACCTATTATTGTAAAATTAAAAGAAAAGTTAAAGTCTCATGAATATGTATTAACATTTAATTTATAAAAAATTAAATGATTCTATATATTAATTATTTTTTAATGAAAAATTAAAAGAAAAAACCAAAATACTCATAAAATAACTAATTTTATGTTAACAAATTAAAAATTTATAAATTCTCAGTAAAATTTTTAAAAGAAAAAATTAAAAAACTCATAAAAATTATAATAATTTATTATTATTATGAAATTAAAAGAAAAAATCAAGAGTCTATTAAATATGATACAGTATAAGACTTAGCAACCAATCAAATAAGGAGGAACATACTCTTTAGGAGTGCCCTCAACTTGCAAGCACAAGAAACAATAAATAAAGAGAAGACAACACATGTAAATAATATAGTAAATATATTTGAATAGAACTCGGATTATACTAACGAAACAACAAATTATACAAATACAATAGTATAGCGAAATAAATCTGTATAAAAATCTTATCTATGTGATAATATTCTTGGATTGCTTATGATAATCATTTTACAAAAAATAATGTAATAATTAATAAAAATAATATATAACTTGATAGAAATAAAAACACAACTACTTCTATAAGTCGAAACACCTTTCCTAAGTGAACTTATGCGACCTTTGCCAACTATCTCTATAACTAAGTGGTACAACCAATAACCAATAGTTATTATAAAATGAAATCTTAAAGGTATAACTCACGTAAACACATGTACCTAACATGCCATCTAAGTTGTGAGTGATAATCCAATTTTAATTAATTTATCTGAAAATAATTTTTGTAAACATAATCTTGAATCACTAATATTGAAAAATCACTCAAAGTATTAGTGACCTATTACAAGAAAAATAATTTCAATATTTGAAAAACGAGTTTCAAAATAGGTACAATTTTTCCATGTTTTCTAGTTACCAAACCATTTGAAAGAGCATGGTATTTATAAAAAAGTTTAAGCTATTCTATTATCTCGTTGGTCACTTGTAGCCTTTTTCGCTATAACCACTCACCAATTAGGGTGGTCAGGGGAACAACTCTATTTCGACAAGGGTAATAAATGTTACACACTCCTCACTCACAGTGGTGAAAGGGTGGTTTCGCTGGTGAAAAAAATTATTTCCAAAAAATTGTAAAGTAATTTTTCACAAATACACATAAAATGACAATATAACGGAATAATGAAACAAAACCTAGCATACATTCTACAAGAATCAATCTTATGGTGTGTGTAAACATACTCACATACAAAACGTTCTTATCTAAATGAGTGTATAAAGTATTAAATATTTAGTAACTAACCTTACACAAAAGATGACAAAACAAAGAATAAAATAAAAGGTTTTATTTTGCACATGAAAATACCAACAATTACTTAAACAACTTATTGGACTTACAAAATATGTGTTAAATTTTAAATTATTTACTAAATTACATAGTGTAAAAAATGATTGATTCTATTTATTAATTATTGTTTAAGCATGAGGTACAATCTAGAACTTGACCCATGAGTCTAGGTAAACAATGCCATTGACTTAAGACAACCTCGCACCTAAAAGATGGATTTTACAACTGTCCTCAGAAGTATTGAACACTTAAAGATCGATCATCTGCCAGGTCTTAAAATGTGGTCAATCTTAGACTACTTCATGATTTTACTATTGTATCCCTATGATATACTATGACATGTATCCTTTTCTAATTGATATATGTACATGTAATATTCTATATATAAACCTGATATCAAACTAGACTAATTTCACTCTTATTCTCTGACTTCTCTATTGTTTCTTTCACTAAATCATATAATCCTCAATAATTATATTTTGGTAGAGGAAGTAAAAGGGAAGCTAAAAAACTTTTAAAATAATTGATCATATGTTAAAAAGTTAATAAATTTGATAATTATCGTTTAATATATAGATAAATTTAAAATTTATAAATTCTCTTAGTGAAAATTTAAAAAGAAAAAAATCAAAATACTTATATTATTATAATAATTATTATTTATAGTTGTAAAATTAAAAGAGAAAATCAAAAGTACCTTATATACATGTTAAATTAGTATAATTAAAAAAATTACAATCCAAAAAATATGATTACAAAAATTATAAAAAGAGTCACTCTCTTCAAGTTGCTTCTATAATTTCATAAGACATCCAATATTTTGAAGATTTTAACTTTTCCCAATTTTGAATGTTATGTATGTATGTAAGTGTTAAGTTATTAATACATATCTTAGACAAAAAAAATACTATCTTTTAAATTATATGCATTTTTAAAATATTTATATACCATTTAAATTAACTATATTATATCATGATTAATTATAATATTTAAAATTGAATTTTTTGTATTTTTTTAAAAGAAATTCTTCACATAAACGTATGTTAATTTGATTGACTAGTATGTAAACAAAAGAGACACATGTACAAAAATACAACTTTTGTTATGGTGGGTTCAAATTGGATTAGAGCGGATCCATCAAATATACGATATATACTTATCTAGGGGATTATAAATTTTTTAATTCAATCTAATTCAGTCACAAAGAGTTAAATATTCAAGTGATGAACATACTAATTTTTGAAAACATGTACACACTTCCGTTAGACTTTGTGATAATTTATGAATTAATAAGGATTTATATAACTTCATTTATTTATTTATTTTTATCCTAAGCATGCGAAAAGAGTGGAAACATTTTGTATTAAAACTCTAATATCCTTTATTGGTGAATTTTATTCCTACTAAACACTGGTCAAGCATTAGCGACACATATATTGGGAAACTGAGAAGAAGGCCTTTGTATAGCTAATGGAGGAACCTTATTATTTGAGACTTTTGATAAATATTTAAATAATAAAACGTTATCTATTATAAATTTATGATATCACAAATAAATTGTCATGATTCCATTATTCAAAATAATACGAATTTTCCATTAAATCAATCAATTCAATCACGTAATCTCATTTTATGGATACACTAAATATAATCGTACATTAGTTACATTAATGTAAAGAGGGCCAGGAAGGCTTAATGACCTCTTTACATTGGTGAAATGGAGTCTATATATATCCTTCACAAATGTGCTCCAATTAGTTATAATGGAACAGAAACAACGTCCCAACAACTACATGTTTATTCCTAGCTGAGCTAGTTTCACATAAATAGAAAAATTGTTCATAAATTTGACAGAAAACTGGAAGTTAATAATTTATTTTAGCTAAGAAAATTACTATTAAAACGCCTACTTTGTTATACTTAAATAAAGAGTATGTTAATTTTTGTGGTAGAATAACGCTATAACTTTGGATAAATTAGTACTTTAATTACATAGTTTTTAATTAAAATAATATATTTTTTAATTTTAAAAAATATACATTTTAATCACATATCTTTATTTTTTTAAGAAAGTTAATTTCTAAATAATTTTTGAAATAAAATGCATATTTTTCAAAGTTGTTGAAAGATATATGACTAAAGCATTCATTTTGTAAAACCTAAGTGACTTTTCACCCACCTTATAATCCTAATTTTGTAGGGACTAAAGTGTTATAGGTTGTCCAAATCTAAAAAGTTAACTTCTAATAGTGGTGAGACGTTGATTCTTATAAACTCTAAGTACCATATTTTATACTATACTATTATGAATGTGTGATTTTTATTTTTAAGTATTATTAACATCTATTCTAAAAATGTATTATTTGTAAGTCACTTGTATTTTTACTTTATGCAACGCCCAAATTTTCTTTTGTTGGGGTAGGTGACAAGTTTTCGTCCAATGGACCAATCCCTCTGATAACATGCCAATGCCATAAAGTCCATATACATTATGGGTTGGTCCAATCCTAATATATTAACCCAGGTTGGGGATACAAATGCAATTTCTAAAATATTAGGGGGAAAAAACGTTACACATACCAGAAAAATTCCAACAAATATTACAAAAAAAATAGTAGTATGGAAAAAATTGGGGTTATTTTATATGTAGAGAATTACATATGAAAAAATGGGAGTGGATGGAACGTCATTGTAGGGTTAGATGGACCTGTAGATCAATCTCCCAAAAGGAACTCATTTCAATTTCATGTTGAAAATGAAGTCGGCTATGTAATTTAGTAACACTGGGATTTCCTTTAAAAGGAGAAAGAGAGAGACTGATAGAAGAAGAAGTAGTAGTAGTAGTAATGTGTTGCACAAAAGCTAGAGTTTTGAGTAGCTTAATTTGATAAGCTGTATAACGTTATGCAAAACAATACAAGTAATAATAATAGTAGAAGTAGAAGTAGTAGTAGTAGTAGTAGTAGAGGATCATCATCTGAAGGAAACTCAAAGAGATCAATAGCAACACTAATGGGACACCACTACTGTTGTAGACAAAGGAAGGTAAAGAGAGGTCTTTGGTCCCCTGAAGAAGATGAAAAGCTTGTCAGATACATCACTTCTAATGGTTATGGCTGTTGGAGTAAAGTACCTGAACGAGCTGGTACGTATATATTCTCATCTGATCGTCACTTCAAAGAGATCAAATTAATTAATTAATTTGTAAATATGATATTTTGTAATTCTTTAAATTGTTTTGAGTTTAATTAATTAATTTTCAGGGATTCAAAGGTGTGGTAAGAGCTGTCGGTTGAGATGGCTTAATTACTTGAGACCTGATATTAAAAGAGGAGGCTTTTCTTCTGAGGAGGAGAAGTTGATTATTAGTCTGCATGATGTTGTAGGCAACAGGTTCAATATTCCTATATCTTTAATTTTACTCCATTTCTTTCTCTAATTTTGATTATTTTCTTCCTTTAATTATTTTTAAAGATTAGTTTCTATATATTTTAAAACATTTATAGATATATAAAAATATTATCTTTCATTCTATCCATAACTTAACTTTTTTTTTAGAAAATTGGTTATAATTAATACACTTCTAACAAGAGGTGGATCAATTTACCCCCTCAACTTTAGACAATTAAAATTTTATGTGTAACATTTATAGAATTATTGATAAATTATATGCATAAAATAAAACTATTTTTCAATGAATTTTTACTTTTAGGCCTTTATTATTTAAGAAATTACTACAACTCAATAATGTGTACATGTTTATAATTAAATGAGATACATATAACATATTTTTGCATTAAATAAAAAATATAACACATAATTATAATTATGTTAACTTTTTATTATTAAAATTGTAGCTAAGAAGCAAATGATATTATTTTATTATATTGTTTATAAAATGCACTTCTTATTATAAATCTATCACTGTTTACGGTATATTTTTAATAGTAAATTTGTATAACTAATAAGAAATTTTATGGTAAATTTATATCACTGATAAAAAATTTGATGGTAAATTTATACCAATAACAAAAAATTTAATGGTCACAATAATGATAGATTTCTACCATTAATAATACTTGAGTTTTATTTTTATCATTTGATAAAATTAAATAATATATTTGTACATTTAAAATAGTTTAGTGGTTTATTTGTTAGTTTAAACATTGTTAAATTAAATGTATAAACTAATTGTTTTTTTATATAACAGGAGTTGCTTTTGAAAAGTAGTCTTAATTAAATCTTGATATATGCAGCCTTCTAACACATATGAGAGATTTATTGTAGATGGGCTCATATAGCAAAATACTTGCCTGGAAGAACTGACAATGAGATAAAGAACTATTGGAATTCATGGATTAAAAAGAAGATCGAAAAATCTGATCATCCTTCATCACCTTCAGCAACTACTAATGAACGTTATAGTACTCAAATGAGTTTGTGTACTTCAAGTACTAGCCAACAAGACTACTTTGATAATAACAATAATCAAGATTTAACTACCAAACAACCAACACTAGTACTTCAAGATCATATGATGTTGTACCCTTGTTCTTCTTCTAATACTACATGCACACAGTTCATGTTTGACACTAGTTCTTTATTACCATATGGGACTAGTATTAGTATAACAGAGAATAATAATAATATTGCAACAGGTAATGAGCTATTTCAACAAACTTCTTCAATGGGTTTAATAATTAACTCATCAGGAACATGGACTGGTACTAATTTGGATTATAATAATCAATCTTCTCATGATCAACTACTACTTCAACATCTTCAACCTAATCCTACTTCAACATTTATGGAGTCAAATTATCAACAACCATTGATCATGCAGAACATTAATATTGATAATAATATTGATGATCAAAACAACCTTGAGGTCCCAATTCATGATCATGATGAAGCTGGTGAGGAGCCAGATTTAGATTGCTTTCAGAGTCATCAAGAGTTGACTGAATTACTTCATTATCAACAACAAAATTCAAACTTTCATTTTTGGGAAAATGTTGATCATCATCAAGGACCATCTGGGTCAGAAACTCAAGCATTTGCTCCATACTCTACTTCAAATATACTTTAATTCTTCTTTCCCATCATCATCATCTCTATAAAATTCATGAAGATACTTTCAAGCTGCTATATATATATACTCTTTTTTAAAAAAAAAATTAATGTATACAGTATATAATACATGAAGAGAAATTTCGAAATGTTCCAGCGGGCTTAATTTTGAAACTCTAATTGTTATTCTTGGAAATGAAAAATATGTAAGAAAAAAGAAGGATGAATATATTCCTGTATAGAGTTTCTTTTTTATTTCTTCTTTCTTTGGATTTGTCAGACGGCATTGTGTATTAGATCAGAGTAATGGTTTTGCTTTCGTTTGCATTTGTACATTTATGGTACAAATTTGATTGGACTTGTTCTCCTTATGATCTCTATCCAATTTGCATAAAGTGGAGGTTTTATACTTTAATTAATAGTTTATACAAGTTTACAAAGTATGTATTCATTCATATAAATGTCTATAAATTAAATTGTCTAATAATTTAATCCTCCAAGTTATTGAATGTAATAATTGTTTATTACACTTCAGTTTTCAAATTAATACTCTTTATTTTAATCTATTTGATTATTTCAAACATTTTAATTATTTATTCTACAATATTTAACAAAAAAAAATATTTTGTTATAAAATATTTTAATTAATTTACTAACTTATTAATTAATATAAATATTTTAAGTATTTAAAAATACATTTATTAAATAAAAAATTAGTTTAAAATATAAATAATTCATTGTTTTGATGTTTGATAAAGTTTGATAATATATTTTTTCATATTTTTGATAGAATTGCTATAGTTTTCATGAATTTTTCAAAATTTCTATCGATAATGATAATATCTTTGATATTTTTCGTAAAAATTATATCTTGACATTTTCACTAACATCGATATTTTAAACTTTGTGTAATACTTCTTGGATAATTAACATGGAAGACATAATAATATAATTCAACATTTCTTTTTTCTCTATTCTCTCATTTGCTCTCATTTTTTCTATCTTTCTTCTTCTCAGATCTTGATGATAATATATGATCACTACATAATGTTTTCATGGTATTAGAGCATTAATGGCTCATTTGATTGCTTCAACAGGCTCTAATGAATCTTTGTCTACACTGAGTAATATTTCTACAAATCTTTCATGTCCTTTGTCTAGCATTCCGTTTAACTGTAATTTCTTTATGAAATTAGATTATACAGATTTCTCAATTTAAAAAAATAAATTAAACATGCAGCAATTGTGTATGGAATGTAAGGATTCTTTGAAGGAACTGAAATAATATCGATAAAATAGATCAAAAAATCAGTTCAAAATAAGACTGATAATGCAAGTAGTGTTGAAGAAATTTTGGATGATAATCCAAAACATGCAACTTGGGATTGTAAGGATAAAATAGCTAAATTGGATTTATAACTTAATTTCACCAAGCAAACTTAAGTTCTTGTATGGATATTGGTCAACTTTGGCTGAGAATTTTCAGGACAATTCCAATTATAATCTTATAAAATCATATGAAGGTTACAAACAATGAGAAAGATAATCACTCAATTGAGCAGTACATTGAAAAGGCTAAAAAGTTGTTTGATTTAATGTCAACAATTAGAGATCATATATCTACTCTATGATGCGTACTAATGAAAAGAAAATAATAAGAATGAGTCATGTTGATGTTTAGTTAGTGTAGACTAATCTTGTTCATAATAACTTTGGTACTTCTCAAGCTACTACTAAAAATTCTCAATTTTCTAGTTTTTTGGTACGAAAGGATCTCAAAATTCACATTCTTCACAATTTAGTAGTTTGAATACATCAAATTTTGGTACTAATACTCATATGATGCATTCTACAACCTCTTAAAGCCTTATAACTATCTTACACAAACATTTAATCATCAATAATCTTATCCTTCATAACATGTGTCATAGTATAAAGAAACATGCCAAATTTGCAAGAAGGTTAGGCATAATGCTCAACGTTGTAGATTTAGGTATGTTGCATGACTTTAAACACCTAATAACCAAAATAGTTCAATGTCTCATTTTTAGTTTTCACTGGTACAATCTAATGTTTTTCCAAAACAATCTTTACTTACATTTTATCCTAAACCCTCTTGACTTTCTAAACCTCAAGTATACTTGTCTCAAGTGACTAATACCACACAACCTCACATTTACCACCTTATACTCTACCATCTTTGTTACCTCAACAAGACATACCTATATCGAAACCTCAACCTATGTTATATCTTGATTTTATGAATTACTCTAATATATCAGCACAGAGTTTAGGCTATTAAGTACAAGGATGTACATAACCTTAGTTGCAATGGTTACTAGGATATGGTCAATATCCCTAGTGTCCAATGTATAAT
This sequence comes from Hippophae tibetana, assembly GCA_037013495.1. Taxonomy (NCBI): domain Eukaryota; kingdom Viridiplantae; phylum Streptophyta; class Magnoliopsida; order Rosales; family Elaeagnaceae; genus Hippophae; species Hippophae tibetana. Next base: position 12,606,092 of record CM072812.1, read on the forward strand.
CCAAAAGCTTATAATGTTAGGCTAGCTACACCAATTGTACATCAAAATTAGAGTTGATACATGGACTTTGGTGTAAGTCATCACCTTAATTCCAACATTACTTATCTGATGTAGGCAACCTGTTACTTAGGGTAAGAAGTAATGTTGCTAGATAATGGTCACACAGTCATATTTCTCATATAGGCTATGGAAATATTGATAGTGGAAATTTGATCTTTAAACCTAATAACGTGTTGCATATTCTCCAACTTGCAAAAAATCTTATTTAAGTAAGACAAACATACATTGATAATAGTGTATTTTTTCCTAATTATTTTTATGTGAAAGATCTAAGTTAAGAAAGTGTTACTGATAAGAGGAGTGGATAACGTACTCTACGAATTTCCAAATGAAGTTTCTCATAATCAATTGATCTCATCTACGCTTTAGAATAATCTAAATAGGTCATATGTCGTAATTTTAATAATACATATAGTTTTATGCCTACTACTATACCATTTAATGATACCATTTCTTTTATTCAATGTAATAAAGCAAAAGTAGATAATTTAGTCTAGTATGATAGACTATACCATCCTTATTTGAATGTATTGAAATAAATTTGAAGTTAAATGAATGTGTCTTGTTGTAGTAATGATGCAATAAGTATGTGTGGAGCACGTAAGCTTAGCAAGTTCAAAAGGTTGCCTTTTCTCATATGCATGATAGGTCTAATTAACCATTTGAGATCATTCATGTTGATGTGTGGGGTCCCTCACTAGTTACAATTGGTAATGGATTTAGGTACTTCATTTTATTTGTTGGTAGTCATACTAGATACGAATGACTATTTTTATTACACAACAAGAGCCAAGTAACTCAAATATTCATGGTAGAATAGAGAAAGAGGATTACTTGCCATTATACTCTATCATAAAATGGAGTGGTAGAATTTTATTGAAACTGGATTGTCTATGATGATTAAAGGTGGTTTATCTTTTGAAAATTTGGATTAATAATTTTTAAAAATACAATAGATTACTATCTAAAACATTTGCCGAAAAATCTCTTTTTGAGCTACATTATCACCTAAATTATACTACACAACCTTGACAATATTTGGATGTTTTTGTTATACTTACATTACAACCTATTCAAATTCCAAATTAGACCTTTGGTCTCTGTCTTGTGTCTTTTTGGGTTACCCTAAATATCAAAAAGGGCACAATTGCATAGATCTTGTTACGAAAGAATGTACATACCACCTCATGTTATGTTTATTGAATATGAGTTTCCTTACCTAACATCTTCTATGTCTAAGCCTTTGTTAATGTAGAGAGTGATAAGTCATAATCACTTGTACCATCTATTCATTTTGTAAAGTTACCTTAGTCACATGGTTAGTTTAAGAATATTTACAATGTACTTACTATTCTGTTACCCGTTATACCCTCAATATCAAGTTCTATTGATACAAAATTATATTTCAAATGTTCAACATATGTCTAGCCCTTTGTCTAAACAACTTTAATTCCTTCATCTCCTTTCTTAACTATAAATGTATCTTCTGAAAGTTAACCTTTAATCAAAAATGTCTTTTCTCAATCCTCTACTAGTCCTAGAAATTCTTCATTTGAAAATAGTAGTGATAACACTATTTCTACTAGTATGGATGGTTTTGTTGACCTATCTAATCCTTCTTCAAATAAATCAATTTTTAACCTTAGTGGAACCAATCTTACGATTTCTTTACCCTTTTATTTCAAACATACACAAACTAATCTCTTATGATGATACACATTATATGTAGACTCGTGTCAAAATTGACATCCATAAACTCAAAGCATTTAGTGTTAATGTGATTCTTTCTGTACCTAGTAATATGAAGGACGCTATAATGAATAAAGAATGCATAAAGGCTATGAGAAAAGAGTTTGAAGCACTAACAAAGAATGGGACTTGGGAATTAGCTCCACCTCTTAAACATGGGAAGGTTATTAGTAATAAGTAGATTTTTGTTGTGAAGCTCAAACTTGACAAAGCCTTATATAGGTACAAAAGCGGACTGGTTGCAAGAGGATTCCTTTAAACTGAGGGAATATATTATAATGAAACTTTTAGTCTTGTGGTAAAGTCTAAAACAATCAGAGTGGTGTTAACAATGACTCCCTCTAAGGGATAGATAACGAGGTAAATTCATATGAACAGGTTTTCCTCAATGGTGATTTGGAGAAAGAAGTGTATATGTATCAATTATAAGGTTTTGTGAATCAAGACTATCCACATTACATGTGTAGATTGAATAAAGCTTTATATAAGTTTAAACAAGCTCATAGAACTTGGTAAACTAAATTGCATAGTTACTTGATCTCATTGGATTTTAAAAGCTCACAACTGATACATCTATGATGCTTTATGGTGATAAAGTGTATTTTGTCCTTATTCTTATATATGTGGATGGTATAATAATCACATTTTCTAATGTATGTTATGTTTAGAATTTGATTACTAAGCTGAATAATGTTTTTGCATTAAAGGATTTAAAAGAGCTGAATTAATTCTTAGGGATTGAGATGAAGAAATCTGAAAGGTGTTTTCATTTAAATTAAAAGAAGTATATCTCTCAATTGCTTGATAATGTGAAATTGACTAACTCTAAACCTTCATCTTCTCCTCTTGCTCTAGGAAAGACATTATCAAAATTTGAAGGTTAACCTTTTGTTAATGTGGGGCCTTATATGTATATAGTCAGGGAATTTCAATATTGCACTTTTACTCAACTCGATATATCTTATTCAGTAAATAAACTTTATCAATTTTTACAATGTCCCACAAATGTACATTGGCAAAAATTAAGAGACTATTCAGATACTTGAAATGAATTATTGGCTATGAAATGTTATTGTAAGGTATTGAGGTTATGTTTATAATGGCATATGCGGATGTAGACTGGACATCATGTGTTGATGATAGAAAAAACACATGAGGTTGGTGTATTTTCATGGGAAAATTATTAGGTCACGTTTGGTTGGAATTAATGTAACTGTAAATAGAATTATTTCTCTCGTATTCTTACATTTGGTTATGCCATAGACATGGAATTAAATGTAAATAATTACTAAAAGATATGAAATTTTCATTCCACTATCCCTTCTACGAAAAGTTATTCATTTTCATTCTCATTATAAAAATATATATTATTCTAATTTTACTCTAAAATATAATTCAAATAATATAAAATAAAAAAATTATCAAAAATATTTTTTCTTGTTTTTAATTTTTTTAGATTAAGTAATAATTATTTAGAAAAAAATAATAATTTTTAATAATATATTATATCTAACAGATAAAATAATAATTAAATGATCATTTTTATTCCATTATATTATTATTATCATCATTTTTATTACTTTTTCATTCTACGAACCAAACGTACCCTTAATGTCATGGAATTCATGAAAGCATAGGGTGAATTCATAGAAAAAAACTTTGTAATGCTCTAATTCTATTTTGTGACAATCAAGGAGGCGGTGCCTTACTAATAAATAGGTTCTTCTAACCATTTCATCTTATGACGACTTCCAATAAGGTCTTTTCCTTCTGTCAGTCAAGCTTTTCCACGTCTGATTATTTAGACTTAAAATAAAAAACTCCATGGGATGGTTACAATGTTATTAATGATAGTGTTGCATCGTTCTGAATTGCGATCATGATAGAATAAAAGAGGAGATAAAATCCTAAAACCTAAAATCAATAGACTCTAAAATCTAGTTTCTTTGAATTGAAAATTGGAAAAAAAATTATAAGTTTAAAACAAGAGCTGGCAACAATAATACTGTAATCAACATGAGCCTTACGATTATTACTTTGTAGTAGTCAATCCAAAGTGACATAGAGATAGTGAAAGAGAAAAACAAAGAGAAGGATGCAAATTCTTTTATGAAATGGACTAGGTGTGTTTTCCTAATCCAAAATTTTATGCATAGTAAGGTTTTTCAAGTGTAATGTTGCTTGTAGAATTTTAACAGATAACACTTGATTCTTATCATTATATTACGCCAACTCTGACACACCTTCTTTGTTGGATTTGTTTGTTTTCGATGCTTATGACAACCCTTACCTAGGTTCTTTCTCTCTATTTTATATATGTGTATGAATTAGATGTATGTTTTATTCTTACCATAATAGTGGCCTTGGTATTATATGTGTTGTTTAAATGTATCTCTATCACATGTTATATCTACTTTTATATTTATATATAATATGTTATATTCATATATTATATTTGTATGTAACATATTATATTTATTTTTATGTTTTTATATATTATTTTATATTTATCTCTATCTCTAGATATAACATGTTGCACTACCTCTTGTATTTACATTAATTAATTTTTTAGTGTAACTTAAATTCTTTTCATTTTTATTTTTGTATGTAATACATGTATATACTTGAATTTTTGTATTTAATGAATACATCAACCTCTATGTTTGAATTGAACATATTATATACACATGTTATTTTGTTTGTAACCTGTTACACTTATTGTATTTTCAATGATTAATTATTAATTTTATCTTATTAAACTATATAAGGGATTTTTTTGATATTTTTATATAATTTATACAATTATAAATTTTAAGATAAATTATTGATAATTAAAAAAAATTATCAGGTCTCTTTACCAAACAAAAATAAAGAAGAAGACAAAAAGCCCACTACTTACTAAAGAAAAGAAAAGCCCAACTACTACTGTATGCAGAGAACGGAGCTATAAATCGAAGGCGTCAATTTTTTTAGGGTTTCGCAAACAACCAATTATTACATTAATTTGGTGCATCCGCTAGTTGCCGACGTCTTTGTTTCATCCGCACTTGCTCTCTTTTCTTCTCGCAACCATGGTAAGATTCAGTTTCCATAATTTGTCTCTTTTTCTCAGAAGCCAGACAGAGGACATTTTGAACATGTTTGCTTGCTTTCATTATCTGTATCCAGATTATTTCAGAGAAAAACCGACGTGAAATCTCCAAATACCTCTTCCAAGGTCTCAACTTCCTTCTCTTCATAGCCACGCTGTTTATTTATTTATTTTTTTCATTTGCAAGATTTAATTCTTTTTAATAAATTTCTTTTTTAAATATTATTGTGTAAAATCAGAGGGAGTGTGCCATGCCAAGAAGGACTACAATTTGGCTAAGCACCCAGATATCGATGTGCCAAATCTGCAAGTTATAAAGCTTATGCAGAGCTTCAAGTCCAAGGAGTATGTGCGCGAGACATTCGCTTGGATGCACTACTATTGGTACCTCACCAACGATGGTATTGAATTTCTGAGGACTTATCTCAACCTCCCTTCCGAGATTGTCCCTGCCACGTTAAAGAAGCAGGCTAAGCCCTCTTCTAGGACCATGGGCGGCCCACCTGGCGATCGTCCTCGGTAATTCCTTTTAACTTGTCTCCCTTCTATTCTGTTACACTGTTAATTGCTTTGTACTTTATATGCATCTGCATTGTGTTTTACTTAAGCACATGTTATCCTTATTGATGGATTGCCTGTTTATGGAGTGAACTGGTTTGTGGTTTGTTTGTTTGATTTAATATGTTGTTTATTGTTTGATTTCATTGTTAGTGGTGAACACAATTAATACTTGGCAATAATAATTACATAAAATAACAACTCTAAAACTTATAACAAAAATAACACCTTAATGATATTAAACAGGTGTTGAATTAGATGGAATTCGATATTGAACGGGTCTAAATAGTTGTATTTCAACTTGAACGGTGTTCAATCGATGCCATTCAATATGAAATGATGAAGGGATTTTTTTTTCTAATCATAGAAATATATGAGCGGATCATAAGTGATGATATTTTTGTGGTCATTGTGTTATTTTTGTTGTTTTTCCTAAAAACTTTGGGTGTTAATTAATCAGCTGTTCTTTTATACATTCAATTTCGTTTTAAATACAAAAAAATATTGACACTATAATAACACAAATATCACACCATTGTTACCCCTGCTTTTATTGAGTAAACTATCTTGATTAAGTGTATGTTTTATGATTGGTTTAGTTTTGATTTTTGTTTTTGGTTGTGCTTATGATTGTAATCAGTGGCCCACCTCGCTTTGAGGGAGGAGAGCGCAGATTTGGTGACAGAGATGGATACCGTGGAGGTCCCCGTGGCCCCGGTGGAGACTTTGGTGACAAGGGTGGTGCTCCTGCTGATTACAGACCTTCTTTTGGTGTAAGTTCTTAATCTTGTCAGTGTTTTCCTTTATTTTCATTTTCACGTGTAGATCTTACCCTATTCAAGGAACTTGTATACTCTATAATGCTCAGACCTTTTGATTTGTGTTAAACTTATTAATAGTTATATAATAAATAAAATCAACAATATGTTTTTGCACATTATTCCCTATTTTTATACGTTGTCTACAAATAGTTTGTGCTTGATTGTATTTGGTTTATAATAACTTAGCTTCTTTTTTTCCCTTAGAAAAGGGTGTTGGGATTTAAATATCTATAATAGTTAGGTGGTTATAAACGAGCCTATGCCCTTTAGTATTTCAAGTTTCTTGATGCATGTTGATTATAGCTGATAATACTCAATTTAGTTGAGTGTTTTGTTATCTTTGTAATTTGAAAGACAACATTCTTAATGCTTTCCATTTCTAGAGTTTGTTAGGAAGGAGGCATTGATAGTATTAAATATGAAAATATGCATTCCATTTGTCTCTCGCATGAAATATTACTATTATCTGACTAGTTCTATTATGTGTTCTCTGAACTTGCAGGGTGCTGGTGGAAGGCCAGGTTTTGGTCGTGGAGCTGGAGGTTTTGGTGGTGGTGCAGGTGCAGGTGGATCAAATCTTGCTTGAGAAACTCGTCTTTTCTTTGGTTGAGGTTTCAATATGGATGCAAATTTATAAGCTGTTGGATAAGTGGGGCAGTTTTGTTTTTTTGTTGTTGCAAGGTTTATGAGATTATGTTCCATTTAAGATTTTTTATTTGCACTTTGTGTCATTTGTTGAAAGCAGTACCAAGCTGATATCTTCTAAACTCTAGTATCGTTCATGTATATCCAATTTTATTTTGTGAATCACACCCGTTTTGAGTGTGGGGGTGAGGGATTTGAACCTTGACCTTTGGTCAAGATCACCGTAGCTTTATCAGCTGAAATCTCAGGACGTGGGTTTGTCCTGTGAATCTAACTTCGCAATGCCAGAGTTTTTCTGCAAAAGTGGCTCACCACCACTTGAATTCACTTTCCCCATGTTTAACAATATCCGTAATATAGTAGTAGATTTCCTGACATATTTGAATTTAAATTTGATTTTTCTGCAAATGAAGGTCTTGTTGGCTAAGAGATGGTGCGATTGATGTTTGTGACTCTTTTCGATGGTAATAAGCTTTCGTTTTTATATGAGGCCGTAGTACATGTACACATGATCTAATAATGTATAAACTAACAAATATATTAACTAATTATCGTGAAATTTTAAAATATACTATCTTATCTAATTTTATTTGAGTGTTAAAATTTATGTTATGAATGAAAAGTTTTGGTAGTAAATTTGTATAATTAATAAATAATTTGGTGGTAAATTTCTACAATTGATAAAAAGTTAGGTGTAGATTTATATTATTAATTATTAAGTGTTATTTTTGTTATTTGATAAAGTTAAATAATATATTTAGAATATATATGATAATTTGAAGATATATTTATTAATTTGTACTAATCTAGTAGATCCTAAAGTATCGTGCGACCTTATATTAATGTACATGGATGTCTGCACCTAGCGGCGTTTCCATATAAGCCTTAGGCAAAAGCTTCAACTTCAATGTACCAAAAGGGTAAGAAGATACATATTCATAAAGATATGGAACATAGACCCAAAACTATGTTCCCGTGATCACAGCTGCCCAATCCCAAAGGACAATTACATGTAACTTTTGGTTATGTTTGTGCTTTTGTTTGTTAGTTATAAGAATATATCTTAGACTACCAAAATAAATTGCAGTTTTATTTTTTGTTTTGTTATTGTTAAAAGCCTTATTCCCATTATCCGCTTTTAGTGGGCTTTAATTTTGAGTTTATTTGTAAGCATAATTAAATTTTATTTTTTCATTTTCAAACTCTCTTCATATAGAATACATATTTTTTTTTAATAAATAAAAATTATATATTTAATTCATATAAAAAAATTATGCATATATTTTTTTATTACGTAAAAAATTTATGTTTTTAGGGTAAACCAACACGCGTAAAATTTATAAATATTTGTAATATTTATAGACAAAACATCTAAATGTAACTTTAGTTTTTAAGTGTATCTTTCAAAAATATCTTCAAACTGAATAAATCATCGAGTTCCAAACAAACACATCTAAGGTATAATTATGTTGTTATGCACGTTAGATTTCATATTAAATATATAAAAATATTTTGCATTTAGGTTAATCAATTGATCGAGAAATACCTAAATTGATCGAGGTATGTAGATCAATCAAGAATCGATCTATTTTGATTAAAAAATCATTGAATTAATTTTTAAATAAGATAAATCGATCATAGTTAACATTCAATCGAACGAAAATGATCTCATTCAATCTAATTGGCTTCCAGATTTATTTTTTAATAACTTGGATCAATCAAAAATTGACTAAATCGATTGATCATCTTTTAAATCGTTGTGTGAATTAATTGATCGATCTCGACTTAGATCGATTGAATGGTTGATGTTTCAATTTTAACCTGATTTTTACATGAGTTAATTTTATTATTATATTGTCTTTACCTTTTTTAAACTTTTTTAAATGATTTTATAGACAAAATAGTAATATGCTCTTGGCCTAAGACTTCAACATATTCTATTTAAAAAAATTGAAGCATATAGTATTTTTAACCACAACTGAATCAATTTTTGCAACTTATGCTTTTTGTTTAAATCTGTTTTAAAAAAAACTTTTTTGTTAGGCTTTTTTTATTAGTTAATATATCAAATATTTTGTGTTTATATTTGATTAATTAACAAGCCTATAATAATTATGTTATTGTGCTTTAACATCTATTCTAGGATTGTTAGTGATTTTGATTTATTTATTCTTATGTCAAAAAATCTAACTAAAGTTTTTCATGTTCCACTTATATTTTTGTGCTAACGTTTCAGGTGTCAGTTGAACAGGTTCAATAAATCGTGTGACCTTTGTTTATTGTAACGTTATTTTGGATCCACATAGGTTACTTGGGGTTATTATCTTGATAGGTAGTTTGAGTTATAGACTTGGAATCGAATGTTATTTTCATAGTAGATAATTAGGTTGTTCGATAGACGAGTCATTTTCTCTTATATCATTGTTGTGATTTAGGTTGTTTTCATATAAAAATCTAATATGTTATTTATCTTTTTACTTTATTTTATTTTACACGTGATTGTATTCCTGATTGTTTTATAAAATTTTAATTTAACATATTTCTATTAATTATCTATTCATATTCTCTAACTAATTAGATCCATAACATAAAATTTTAAATATGTAATATTGAATTTAAGACGTTTGTAGAAACCCACTACTTCATTTAGTACCATAACAAATCTACTTTCAAACTCTTATAAATATTATAAATCTATAATTTTGATGACAAATTTATAATTAAGTTCGTTATTATTGGTACAAATCTATTATCGAAACATAGAAATTAATGATAGATTTGTAACATACTAAGGAGTTTGATAATATTTTTTTTAAAATACATAGTTAAATGATAATATTTTTATCAGTATCAAATGTGAAATTATAAGTTATTTTTTTCTAATATATCAATGACTATGGGCTGCATTATATACGTTTATATGATATGTATCACTATTCAAAGAAATATAATTAAAATCTATATTATATCTCTTGTATGGTTGGTTAATCTTTATTTAATACTAATAAATATTGTTTTCTTTCCCACTTGATCATAACTATTGACTTAGTTGACCTCAGCATTGTTACATTTCTCATTTGGGAAAATAAATAAATAAAATTGAAATAAAAATTATTAAAATGGGACGTACTTTATTGTATTCCTATACCCATAAAAAATTAATGAAAATAACGACTAACTTGGTGGAAAAATAATTACAAAGGTAAATGTGTATAAAATAATGAATAAACTAACATATTTGATCGAAATTAAGTCAAATAGAATAAAATTTTATATTTTATAAGTTTAAATATATTATTTAATGATTATTATGTCTTGAGTAGAGTTTTATATTTTATAAATTATAATTATAATTTAAATATTAGTATATAATTTTTTAATTAAATAATAAGTATTATTTATTAATCTAACATTAATAAAAAAATAAATTATTTTGTGATTTTATCTATAATAACCATCTCTCACATAATACTTTAAAAATAGGCTTAAGTAGTATTTTTTTTTTTAAAAAGCAAGATTTTACCTTCAACTTGAAAGCAAAGTTTTTAATCAATTTTATTTAAAAAAAAGATATATTAACTACATTTTGCAAAACAAAATTATTATAAACATAAAAAAATATTAACATTTTATAAATTTATAATTAATTTTAAATACATAAATCTTTTTTATCATATCATATATTAAAATTTTATTTTAAAAAATAAAAAATAATTTATTTTATAATAAAATAAATATAAATTTATACGTATATTTAAAATGATATGCTAATCATTTTGATAATTCATAAATAATATAATACATTATTATTATTAATTAATATAATTATAATTATGATATAAAAAATAATATTCATAAAAATAATTAAATTATTAAAAAAAATTGTAAAACCTCTCAATCCAACTTTCTACGAGATACAATATAAAAATTATTCATTATATCGTAAATTTTGAGTGAAAATATTATCTAACATAATATAATTATAATTATTTTTATTATTAATATACTAAAATATATAAATTATATCTAATTAATTATATTTTAATACTTAAATAAAATTATTATTTATAAATATTTATTTTTTTAATAATAATTGAAATTATAATAATATTAGATATATGTGTTAAAATATAATCTATTTTTTAATTTTTATAAATACCCTATGATATTAATTGAATATCACAATATATTATGATTTTTAGTTTTTTATAACTTCAAAAATTATTATAAAATTATTTAATTAAAATGTTAATAATTTTTCATAAAAATTATTGTAACTATTTAGTAAAATTTTTAATAATTTAATTTTTTTTAATTATCTTATAATTTATTATTATTATTTTAAGTTAATTTATAATAAAATTTTGATAAGTTATTTGTTATAAAAAAATTATATATTTATTATATAAATATAAATTATTTTTATTATTTTTTATTAACTCAAAATTTTATTTATTATTTATTAAATATTTTATATATATTTTTATTTATAATAAATATAAATTATTAAATTTTTTTCAAAATGTTCCAGTTAAAGATATTTTTTTTTTGTTTTGAAAAGAAAGATATTTTTGTTTTGTTTTGAAAATAAGAGAGAGCAAAAAAATGTGGTGGGGAATTAAAAAAGGAAACAAAAGAAGAAAGTGGGTGATAGGTTAATTGATTAAAAGATTGTAATTTGATTTTTTTTTAAACTAAATTAAGAATGAGTCATTCTTTAAACTATTTCATTTCAACCAATCATCTTAAACAAAATTCCAATTATTTTTAGTCATATGTTAGTTTGATTAATATTTTAAAATAGTAATCAATAGAAAAAATACGAAAAAAGAAAAAGAAATTCACAAGAGCGAATAATAAAAAACAACATGGAGATTCTGTGAAAAATCCTTAAATTGATGGTGAGTTGTGAATATAATTAGGCGGGTCAAAAGCATCAGGTGACTAGACCAACAAATAAAGTCAAGGTACTCGTGGCTGCTCGGACAATTGGAGGTACCTTCCTTCCCTCCAAAAGAAATTTTTGTAAGACATGTTTTTAGTATCTAATTATCATTACTAGCAAGTAATGTAACATTAAATAGAGAAAAATATATAATTATAAAAAAATTATATTTATTTTTAATAATATTTTAGTTTTATTATTATAAAATAACTTCACATGAACGAATAATATTTTTTTAATTCTTTAAATTATAGTTTATTTAAATTATAATAGTTTTTATTTAATATAATAATAAAAATTTAAAAATTAAAGAAATAAAAAGATGATGTATCATTATAAGATCATTTTTTTTCTTAATAATAGAACTAAATCATTAAAAAAATAAGTATAAAAATTAAGTGTCAATTTTTATAACAAATAAAAAAAAGTAAATGTATTATTTTCTAAAAAATTAAGCTTTATCAAATTAAATAGTGTAAAATAAAAGTAAAATTATTAGCCATTGTTTACTTTTTATTTTTATTAAATGATACATGGTAGAGTTTTGATGACTTGAATCAGAAAGAATGATTCTTATTTTCAGATTAATAAGTTAACTATTATATTTTCACTTTTTTGAATTCTTATGAGTTTATAAACTTTGTTTTGGTGTTTTTTTATGAAAATAATTTTCATCTTTAATAGCATGTTTTATTAAGTTTATTAATTTTTTTTTCTAAACAACATGATTGGATAATGAGGAACTGAATGATAGATAGAATTTAGTCATGTACTCATGTTTTCTACTTTTGATTTTTTTTAAAGTTTATAATTTATTAATAGAAAGTTTATCTAATAATAATACTAAAATATAATTAATATTAAAAATAAAATAAAATTTTATTGTAATAATAATAAAAATTATTTATAAAAATTATATTATTAATAAAAAATTATAAAATAACTCGTCTGGCTAACGGCTTTTGCGAATGCAGTTATGTAATCAACTACCAAATAAAATATAATTTATTTTTTAGTAATAATAATAATATTAAATAGATCTGATTATAAAAATATAATAAAAAAATTTGTTATAACACTGACAATAACAAAATTTATGGAAATAATATTATTAACTATTTTTAATATGTTTTATCTTTCATTTATTTTATTATTATTTTAGTTTAGTTTTTTTGAACTAGAAAAAGTCTGCTTCATTTCACGGATTTTGAATCAAAAAGGTCTTGATTAATGGGAAGTAACTGTTTAGAAATTTGGATAAAATAATATAATCATAAATTCTCCTCTCAAGATCTTTCTTAACAGAATATTAAATTACAGAGAAATAAATAATACACAACAAAAGAATTATAGTGGAAACTCTAAATTAGAGAAAAACCACTTTCATTGTCAAAAGACAAACAGAGAAAAAATTCATTATGTGAAAAATTGTTATAACCACGCTTTCAGTAATTTTCTCACACACTCAAAAAGACAAGAACAACTATAAGTCCAAGAGAATTTTTTCACAAATTCTCTCACTCAAGAACTTATCGTATAAGTTTTTCTCTATTTTTAGGATGATTAACAATAAACAAATGAAACCATATTTATAACCTTCAAGTTCTTATTTCATATGTCAAACATTTTTTCATTTAATAAAATTAGGTTACGTAATTTTCTATTCTTTATTAAAAAAAAAGTTAAATAACTTTATCTTTGACAATTTAGTAAGTCATTTTTTATGAATTTTCTTCTAAATTAAACATCTATTGTTTTAACTAATGTTACTCAAGTCTTCCTCTACATATCTTGCCCAAAAGATCACAAACATCTTTAAACCAAAATAGTCTCCTTTTGGGTTTTTGAAGTCAAGAATGAAAATCATCAGTTGGGTCGTCTTGATTTCTGGACATGGCTTCCAAGTATTCAAGCTCTGCTTCTTCAACCGATACCAAAGTCAAGGGCTTACTCACTCACGGTGGTCGTTACGTGCAGTATAATGTTTATGGCAACTTGTTCGAGGTCTCCAACAAGTATGTTCCCCCCATTCGACCCATTGGTAGAGATGCTTATGGCATCGTTTGGTAAGTTTACTACTCTCTGCTTAGAATCTCATATTTATTTTTTTAGTCTAAATTGGGTTTGATTCTGTTTGCGTTTGGCTTGGCTGCGTCAAAAATTTCTGGGTTTGCTTAGCTTTCTTAGAAAAAAATAATAATACCTTCTAACAATCGATTTATGCACTTGTTTTGTTATTGATTTCGTGTAAATCTCTGGGTTTATTATGGTGCTTTGCAAAAAAAGTTCAGTTAGAGTTTTTATTTTGACATTATTTGGGCACGGAATGGTTGACTGTTTCGAATTCATAAGGCGAATATTTGTTTTCATTAAGAAGGAAAATTGAGATTTGAGGTCCTATTGCTGAAACTTAAAAGACATCGATCTATTACTGGGGCTAGTTCATCCTAGTTTATCTCATGTTATGGTTTATAGTTGTTAATGGTGTCAACAGCAATTGGATTGTTACTGTAGCATAATTTTTGGGAATATGAATGACTACAGGGTTATACTGTGTTTAGAAATACCAATTAAACAAATGGATTCAAGGAGCTCAGAATATTCTGAGAAAATATTTGTTATATTATTTATATGTAGACTTCACAAGTTTGATAGTTGGTTAACAGAATGATGTAGCATGTCATATGATTCTGTTTTTCAGTGCCGCTGTTAACTCAGACACGCATGAGGAAGTTGCCATTAAGAAGATTGGAAATGCCTTTGACAATATAATAGGCGCCAAAAGAACTTTGAAGGAAATCAAGCTCCTTCGTCACATGGACCATAAAAATGCAAGTATTTCTTTCCAAGAGTAGACATTTCGTGATTGTAACTTCTCTCCGAACCATGTCTATTCAAGATAGAAACCGATAGTCACATTTCTGGGCCATATTTGCCTAGCTTCGAATCACTGCTCATATTATTTTTTGCCCCTTCTCTGTAGGTTATTTCCATCAAGGACATAATACGGCCACCAAAAAAGGATACCTTCAATGATGCATATATTGTCTATGAATTAATGGACACTGATCTTCATCAGATTATCCATTCTGACCAATCACAAACCGATGAACAATGTCGGGTGTGTCACCTACGAGATGCTAAACTATCCTTTTCTCCCTCCTTTTCCATTATTACAATTCATCTGTGATATTTAATTATGCTGCATCAATGCACTGCTCGATAGATGCACAAGCTTGGGTTTGCACCATCTGATCGAAATTTGTTAAAATCTTTGCAGTACTTTTTGTATCAACTGTTATGAGTGTTAAGTCTCACATTGGCTAAGAGTAAGACAGTATTATTACTTATAAGTTTGGGCAATTCTCTAACTCACAAGTTAGTTTTTGGGTTCAGAGTTAGGCTTGAGTTTCTAAGATGGTATCAGAGCTAGGCTCTTAGCTTCTTCGTACTCCCATCGTCCCTCGTGCCGTAAATCCGGACTCTAGCTGATGTGGAGTGGGATGTTAAGTCCCACATTGGCTAAGAGTAAGGCAGTAGTATTGCTTATAAGTCTGGGTAATCCTCTAAATCACAAGTTAGTTTTTGGGTTCATAATTAGGATTGGGTTTCTAAGAACGAGGATTAAAGTATGTACACTCGGCCAATGTATTGCACCGAGATCTAAAGCCCAGTAATTTACTTTTAAATGCTAATTGTGATCTTAAAATTGGAGATTTTGGACTGGCAAGAACAACATTTGAGACTGATTTCATGACTGTATATGTTGTCACTCGGTATCGAGCACTAGAGTTGCTTCTTAATTGTTCAGAATATACTACTGCCATTGACATTTGGTCTATTGGATGCATTCTCGGTGAGATTATGACCAGAAAACCACTTTTCCCTAGAAAAGATTATGTTCATCAGCTGAGGCTAATTACCGAGGTACATTCTTGATACCATTTGTAGTTTAACAAACCTATCTTTAAGAAATTGAGGAAGAAAAGAAAATAACAGACCAAATGGATTTAAAGTCTCAGAGAATATATTTTTTTTGGTGCATTATCTTCTTTTCTGGAATTCATTATACCCTAGACGTGTAATACCAGATAACAAGGAAAGAGTTATGACTATATGATTGGTTGCAATGGTAATCATACCTAGCTCATATGATTGTACCACAATGACTTCCTCACATCTTGGAACTGTTCCGATCTTCGAATATTTGTGTGCCTGAAGGGTGCTTGCGACCTAATTTTTCTTCTTCATTAGCCAATAAATGTTTCTTAAAGGGGTCTTTCCCATATGGATGGTGAATTTTTTCTATGTGTGCTTTATGAGATGCAGCATCATATTTATGCTTCCTTTTTTTCCTTTTTTTCTGGGTATTAAGTGTTGAATATTGGTTCTAAAATTAACAAATTAGTAGTATAATTTAGGAAAATTAGTGGCATGATTAGTAGCATGATTTAAGGAAATTAGTAGCATGATTTAAGGAAATTAGTGGCCTAATTTAAGGCTTAAATTATGGCACAATTTAGGGAAAGGGAGCCTTGCTTCATCTATAAATAGGGAAGAGTACAGGCATTGAAGAACAAGGCAAAAATCAGAAAAATAAGAGAGAGCATAAGCAAACTCAAAGAGAAAATATTTGTGAGTTTGGAGAAACACTTGAGAGGTATTATTAGTGAGGAAATTTGTATCTGTATTCTGTATATTTCCTACTCAGTTCAAATAATATCGGCTAACTCCCGTGGATCTAAGCGAATTGCTGAACCACGTAAATTCTGTGTGTTCATTTTATCGCTTTGATATATTCATATACCATTATTTATTACTTTCGCCCACAACAAATTGGTATCAGAGCCAAATATAGCAGTATTATATATCAAATCGAAGCTCTCGACGAGACGAACACAACGATGAAAGAATCGCTCAAATCGGAAGTCAGAATCGCCGCCAGAAGCTTCCGGAGTGTTGCTGCCACTACTGAGTCAACTCATCGAGTTTGACCGAGTCAACTCAGTCACTAGTGATATTTGGACCGAGTTGGTCCATTTTTCTATCCGTTTTCAGCTGATTTGGATCTATTCCTAGCTAATTAGACCATTCTGGATTCAAGTGCAGACTCCGTTTTTTCAAATAAGGTATAAAATTTAGAAAAAAACACCGTTTTAAGTTGTAAGTATAAAATTTCCGTTATCTGCTTGTACTTATGGCTGATAAAAGAGAGATCGAAGAAGGTGAACAAGTTGACCATAGAATTTATGGCAAGCCAAGTTGTTCTACTCGAAGAACTATGTTATCCAATGCAAAGTTTGAGGTGGAGAAATTCGACGGCACTAATAACTTTGGCATGTGGCAATGTGAGGTATTAGATCTATTGTTTCGAGAATGATCTAATATAACCTTGGAGACCAGGCCAAGAGATTATTCAAATGAAGATTGGAATTATGTAAACCGACAAGCTTGTGGCACAATTCGACTGTGCTTAGGAAAAGATCAGAAGTACTTTGTCATGAAAGAGAATGTAGCCGTAGTTCTCTGGAAGAAACTAGAGGACAAGTACACGACGAAAAGTATTGAGAACAGACTCTACTTGAAGAAGAAACTTTTCCATTTCCAATACAAGAAAGGTACCCCTATGATTGAGTACTTAGATAATTTCAATAAAATTTTAGCCGATCTGCAAAATTTAGATGTTGAAATTATCGATGAAGATAAAGCTTTGTTGTTGCTAAATTCATTACCTGAGAGCTATGAACATTTAACCACAACCTTGTTATATGGAAAGGATGAGGTTAAGTTCGTAGATGTTTCAAATGCTTTGGTAAATAAGGAGTACCGGAAGAAGGATCAACATGATCACAGAGACTCAATATCAGAAGCATTGACGGCATCCAGAGGTAGAACTAACAACAAAAAATCTAGCGGATCAAATAATAGGGGACAATCCAGATCAAAGTCCAGAGGAGAGTCATCCAGAAGACGTCCTGCGAAGGACGAGTGTGCCTATTGTCACCAGAAAGGGCACTGGAAGAAAGATTGTCCAAACAAGGACAAGTCAAATGCAAATGTTGCACAGAAGGCCGATGAAGATGAAGAATCAGCCTTTTCAGTTTCATCATCAAAAACCTACTCAGATAAGTGGATCCTTGATTCTGGATGTTCTTATCATATGTGTCCAAACAGACATTGGTTTTCGAGTTTTGAAGAGCTCGATGGAGGAGTTGTGCTTATGGGCAACGACAATGCCTGTTAGAGAAAAGGGATCGGAATAGTACAACTAAAGATGCACGATGGTACAATCAGACGACTTACAAATGTAAGGTATATTCCTGACTTAAAGAAAAACCTTATTTCTTTAGGTGTTCTAGATTCTGATGGTTACAAGGTAACATTGGAAAATGGAGTCTTGAAAGTTGTACGAGGTGCATTTGTAGCGAGGAAGGGTACTCAGAAGACGAACTTGTATTTCCTAGATGGGAGTACAGTTACAGGAAGAATAGCTGTCTCAAGTAGTTCTGAAGAAAAGACAAATGATTCTTCCTGCCTGTGGCACATGCGCTTAGGGCATGTCGGTGAAAAGGCTTTGCAAGGCTTAATGAAGCAAGGTCTTTTGAAAGATGCCAAGACTGGAAAATTTGATTTCTGCGAGCATTATGTAATGGGAAAACAAATAAGAGTCAAGTTCGGCACTACCATTCATCGTACTAAAGGATCTCTTGATTATATTCACACGGATGTCTGGGGACCTTCAAAGAATGCTTCACTTGGAGGTAAACGCTGGTTTGTGACTTTTATTGATGATTTCTCTAGATATGTCTAGATATACACTATGAGTCACAAAGATGAAGTTCTAAATATCTTTCTTAAATGGAAGAAAATGATCGAGACTCAAACAGGTAGGAAAATTAAAAGGCTCAGATCTGATAATGGTGACGAGTATAAATCAGATCCCTTCTTTAAAGTTTGTTAAGATGAAGGGATAATCAGACATTTTTCAGTTCCTCTACACCACAGCAGAATGGATTTGCAGAACGAATGAATCGTACTTTGGTTGAGAAAGTTTGATGTATGCTATCTCAATCCAAATTGAGCAAGACATTTTGGGCTGAGGCTTTGTCATATGCAACTCATATAGTTAACAGACTTTCTGCGACTGCATTAGATGGGAAAACTCCTAAAGAGGTATGGTCTGGACAACCTGCTACTGATTATGATTCATTGCGAATATTTGGATGTCCAGCATATTTTCATGTTAGTGAATCCAAACTGGATCCTAGAGCAAAAAAAGCTGTTTTCTTGGGCTTTAAGGAAGGAGTTAAAGGATTTCGACTTTGGTGTGGTGAATCCAAGAAGATCGTCTTAAGTCGAGATGTTACATTCGACGAGTCTGTTATGCTGAGACAGACAAATTCAGAGAAAGAGAATGAAAGTCCAAATACTCTTTCTAAGGTGATGCTTGAGACTCCAGAAGATCCAGAAAAGATTGCACCGACTACAGATGGTGGTGAAGATGAAATTGATGATCAAAAAGAGATCTCAGTTGATGTGGAGGTTCTCTCACCATCACCACCAATCAATCAACAACCAGAATCTATTGCCACTACTCGACCAAGAAGGGAGATTAGAAAGCCTACTAGATACACAAACATGATAGTATTCGCACTTCCAGTATTTGATGATGGTGTCACATGCACTTATAGAGAAGTCGTGCAGAGAGTTGATAGTATGAAGTGGAAGATGGCAATGGATGAAGAGATGAAGTCTCTACACCAGAATCAGACTTGGGAGTTGGTTCAACTTCCCAAAGGAAAGAAAACTATTGGCTGCAAATGGGTCTATGCCAAGAAGGAAGGTGTTCCTGGTAAAGACAACATCAGATACAAAGCCAGATTGGTAGCAAAAGGCTATGCTCAGAAAGAAGGAATAGACTACAATGAGGTATTCTCACCTGTTGTAAAGCATTCATCTATTCAGATACTATTGGCTTTGGTAGCACAGTTTGATCTCGAGTTAGCTCAACTCGATGTCAAAATAGCTTTTCTCCATGGTACTTTGAACGAAGAAATCTACATGTCTCAACCGGATGGCTTCAAAATTACAGGACGAGAAAATTAGGCTTGCAAGCTGAGCAAGTCAATTTACGGTTTGAAGCAATAACCGCGACAATGGTACAAAGCGCTTTGATAGCTTAATTAGAGAGCAGAAGTACACACGCACTCAGTTTGATCACTGTGTATACTTTCGAAAACTCCAAAATGGTACCTTCATTTATTTGCTCTTATATGTTGATGATATATTGATTGCATCTAAGAGCAAGGTGGAGATCGACAGATTGAAGGCTCTGTTGAGTTCAGAATTTGAAATGAAAGATCTTGGAGAAGCTAAAAAAATTCTTGGGATGGAAATCACAAGAGATAGAGTTGCAAGCACAGCCTGTCTGACACAGACTCAGTATCTGAAGAAAGTACTACAAAGGTTTGACATTGATGAAAAAACTAAACCAGTAAGTACACCGCTTGCTCCTCACTTTCAGTTGAATGCATTGATATCACCTAGCACCACCGATGAGAAGAAGCAAATGGAACGTGTTCCATATGCAAATGTTGTTGGTTCCTTGATGTATGCAATGGTTTGCACCAGACCTGATATTTTCCACGCTGTTAGTATGGTGAGTCGGTACATGCATAATCCCAGTAAAGGACACTGGCAAGCAGTGAAGTGGATTCTACGGTACATCTATGGTACTATGGATATTGGTTTGAAGTTTGAAAGAGACAAGACTGAAGGCAAACACCTAGTTGGATATGTGGATTCTGACTATACTAGAGATCTGGATAAACGTCGATCTACAACTGGTTATGTGTTCACAATGACAGGAGGACCAGTTTGTTGGAGATAAACATTGCATTCAACTGTAGCTTTGTCTACTACAGAGGCAGAGTATATGATTGTAACATAAGCATTCAAAGAAGCTATATGGCTTCTCAGGTTGACTAAGGATTTGGGTATTGTTCAGAAAAACGTGGAGGTTTTCTGCGACAACTAGAGTACCATTTGTTTGGCAAAGAACCAAGTTCATCATGGTCGCACCAAGCACATCGATGTTCGATTTCATCTTGTTAGAGAAATCGTCGATAAAGGGAATGTTATACTCCAGAAAGTCGAAACTGCAGATAACCCTGCAGATATGCTTACAAAGATGGTTACAGGGATGAAGTTGCAACACTGCTTGAACTTGATCAACATCTCTCGAGCTTAGAGCACCTAGGGTGCATTTGGAGGCAACGTTATGAACTTTTTCGCCAAGGTGGAGATTGTTGAATATTGGCTCTAAAAGTAACAAATTAGTGGCATAATTTAGGGAAATTTGTGGCCTAATTTGTGGCATGATTTAAGGAAATTAGTGGCATGATTTAAGAAAATTAGTGGCCTAATTTAAGGCTTAAATTATGGCACAATTTAGGGAAAGGGAGCCTTACTTCATCTATAAATATGGAAGAGTTCATGCATTGAAGAACAAGGCAAAAATCAGAAAAATAAGAGAGAGCATAAGCAAACTCAAAGAGAGAAAATACTTGTGAGTTTGGGGAAACACTTGAGAGATATTATTAGTGAAGAAATCTGTATTTGTATTCTGTATATTTCCTACTCAGTTCAAATAATATCTGCTGTCTCTCGTGGACCTAAGCGAATTGCCGAATCACGTAAATTCTGCGTGTTCATTTTATCGCTTTGATATATTCATATACCACTATTTATTGCTTCCGCCACAACATTAAGTTAATAGGCTCACCTGATGATGCTAGCCTGGGTTTTCTTCGAAGTAATAATGCCCGAAGATACGTGAAACAGTTTCCACAATGTCAGAAGCAACAATTTGCTGCTAGGTTCCCTAATATGTCTCTTGGGGCTGTGAATTTGCTAGAAAAGATGCTTGTATTTGATCCAAACAAACGTGTTACTGGTATTGCTAATGACTCAAGTTCATAATTTTAAGATTTTTTTTCGTTTTTCTTCTTCTCCACTATTAAGTTTTGAACCATCTGTTTGCAGTTGAAGAGGCACTTTGTCACCCGTACTTACAATCCCTTCATGATATCAATGACGAGCCTGTGTGCACCACACCTTTTAGTTTTGATTTCAAGCACCCATCATGCAGTGAAGAGCAAATCAAGGAGCTCATCTGGAAGGAATCAGTGAAGTTCAATCCAAACCCAACCTATTAGATAGAATGATTTGCTTATGAAGTTTGATGAAATGCTTTCCCCGGTATACAATGTATCATTTCCTCTGTTGATAGGAGTAGCTCGATAGATTGTTAATGTATAACTTAAATTTCTTACAATATGAAATGAGTTGAAGGTTTTTGAATTGAACCTGAATATCAGCAAGCACCAAGTGAATGATCATTTGGGTTCTTAAATGAGCTAAACTGGTTCAAAAATGGTGGAAATCATGATAATTATGATGTCATTACCAACTTTTTCTATGATACAGAACATGGAATAAAATTGTAATGTTCAATTTCCTTTGGAAAAGATTTCGTTCTTTTGCAATCAGAAACAAGAGTATACTAATGCTATAAGCGTGTTTTCTTGTTTCATGAGTTGGCTGAATTTTATGTATTTGATTTCTATTTTTGATTGTTATGCTTGTGGATCTTTATTTTATGAATTCGTTAGACCTGAAACTGCAATTATCTCAGCTGCTCTGTTGCACATTCTCTGTCTACGAGTCTCGGGGTTAGGGGTGTCCATAAACCGGACCGGATCGGACCAAACCGTAAAACCGGGCCGAACTGGACCAAACCGAACGGTCCGGTCCGGTTTGTACTAATTTTAAACCGTTCGAACCGGACCGGTTTAATAATATATTAAAAAATTCACATTATTTTTTATTAAATTATAAAAAAATCGGACCAAACTGGGAACTAAACCGGTTTGAACCGTTTTATAAATTAAACGATCCGATTTGATTAAAAAAAATTAGGCAAAACCAGACCGTACCAGACTATGGACACCACTACTCGGACCGCAGCACTTTCCATGTGGTGTGTGAGTTTAATTTTGAAACATAAGGTTATATTAAAGTACCACTGTTCTAATTAGTTCCAGTAAAGCAAAACACTTAAAACTAACAAACAGTGATCATTCTGATGTTAGTGTTTCAATATTTGACTCCTTTTTAGGATAGACTTTATATGCTTTTTTTTGGGTCTTGAAAGTGCCTTTGATGCAGCTTCAAAACTGCATAATACTAACACTTTTATTTATGAGGTGACAGAAGAGAGAGAGAGAAACTGACAAAAATAACAGCATAGATATTTGTTTCAGCAGGAGTGTATCAAAAAAAGTTTTAACTGAATATAAAGTTGAAAATGGAGGATACTGTATTAATTGTAAGATTATTTACTATAAGTAGGGTTGTTAAATTTCTTTTATGGGATAAATTAAGCTAAAATTATATTTTTGAAAGTAAGAATAAAGACAAAAAAAAATGGTGGATGTGAAATAAAGAATGAAAATTTATATTTTATAATATAAGGTGAAAATAAGGAGTAAGATTATCTTTGAAATTATATATCTTATTTTAAAGTTTTTTTTTGTTTTTTTGGATAATAATAGCATAGTTGACCATGTGATGTAGCGGCAGAAAGTATGTATATACATAATTGTATTGGCTTGAGCAGGCAATAACACATTCAATTGACCAAAAATATATTAAAGAAAACAAATATCTTCCTCGAAACCAGACCAAACATTATACAACAATTATTAAATTGTGCTCTGGATTTCTCGAAATTCTATGTCTATATGACAAAAACAATTGATCAACTAAAATTAACATTTTTAAAAAAATCAATAAAAACCTCTTGCCTCTATTTCCTCACTTGGTTTTGGTCTGCTTATCCAGTAACTAAGAAATCAATAAACCAGCCCTAAAATCCGCCTGGGTTCTGTTGTGGTAGTAATTTTCAATGCATGAACATATTTATGTTATGATATATTTTTTTCATCAACAATAAAATTTATCTTTATATAAGAAATTTTCTTAGCAATGATCACTCCCTAAATGAATAAAAAATATGATAAAATTTTATTAAATATTTTTAAAAAATTACAAAAATTAACATCTTTAAAACCTATAATAATAAAACATCACTTGAATAATACTAAATATGTTTAAATTATAGATTGTTCAATATTAAACAGATTTAAATAATTATAATTTAATTTGATGGTATTTAATGTGAATTGATGTAATAAACTTTTTTTAATAGTAAAAATATATGATTTAATTAAAAGTAGTGTTATTTTATAATTACACATTTTAATATTATTATTTAATTTGATTTTTTTTTCAATCCGTAAACAAACACAATGAAAAAGAAAATTAATAAAACCTTAAAATTTATAACAATAAAAATAATAACATTTTTTTTATTTGAGAAAGTTACGACACTATAATAATATTAGGGATACTAATTTTATATTTATAAATTTTATGGCAATATATTTATTATTTTAAAAAAATAATAACTAGATAATACTAACCTTTTGTAGCAGCTAGTTGATAGATGAAAAAGTTTCGTACCATATATTATCATTATATTCACAAAATATGACCTTCTTTATATAAATAAACTATATATTTATATAATAAAAACACTTATTATAAAGTTTTCTTATAGTATTCTTTGTCTTTCGATAACACTTGATGAATATGTAAGAAATAGAATACCTCAAAACATTTATCATTATTCATTCATATAACGCAATTAATACAAGAAATTTTCATGTTATTTATAAACCAATTTCATGTAAAAGTTTTACCTAGCTCTTAAACCGACACGTGTTGATGTTAGAAACAAACCAAGAATTATAATTATTGTTCATGAACTATGTATGAATTATATGTTTTTTGGGCTAAGTATGTATCAATTATATAATTAAATTGTCTCAAGTTGGGCAAAAAAGAATCTTGTACAGCTAAGTAGTCAGACAAACTGGCTGGCAAACCTCCCAACACCCAACACTAATAGAAAGGCTGTTTGTGGAAGATGAATCATCTACAAAAAGATTTATTAATTAAGCATAAAGCAAAGCACTATATAAGCTCTATCTTAACTAATGAATCTTCATCTCATAAGACTTTTTTTAGAAGAAAAAAAGTGAAGAAGTTTGTCTCAAAGTTTACATAATGAATAACAAGGTGAGGCATGTACCTGCAGCTATTGAAACAAGAAATAGAGCAATTAGTAACACTAAAAGCATCAGAACTGGAAGGAGTCTTCCAAAAAGAGGACAGATCAAGTCAAGAATAGCTGCAAGAGCTTACAATGCACTAGTTTCAGCACTATCATCCAAAGCCCATTCAGAGCACAAGAGAACACACTCAACAGATACTTTAGAAGATCATTAATCATTAATTTTGTTATAAAGTCTATGTTCATCACCATCATAATCAGGGGCCATATCTTGTTCTCGTAATCTGATTGTTTTCTGGGCCGTATTGAGCCATCTTTTGGGTCTTTAAATGTCTATATATGTAAAGGTTAGGCTTAGTAAAAGCTCGCAAATTCTTGCCCAACAATTCCTTTTTCTTTTTTTTTTATTGTTTTCCGATCAAAGCTTTATATGTCAAAATAGTTACATTTAAAAACAATCCAAATTTAGACGAACATTCCTGATAAAGCCAATGGTAAAAACATAGAACTAGGTAAAAGCAACGACACCGTAAACAAAGTATATAAAGGCAACAATAATTACAAAGAAAAAGCTTTAGTAATATCAAAAGGCTAATAGAATAATATAAAAGTTGTTCATAACTACATTAGTAATGATTTTTCCAGACTTTTCAGATGCTCCCAGAAATCATGATCCAAAACAATAACTCGAAATTTCTGTTAGAAGCACAATAAAAAAAAATCTCAAATTGATGTTAAGTTTAAGGGAAAACAATCTTTATAAAACTTATCAATGCTAAGCTTTAAAAGAGAACAAAAGAATACTTTCAGAGTAAAGAAGTACTTAAAAAATATAATTAATAGTATTTGCATTTGAGTAAAAACAATGATAATGAGTAATAACTAACTCACTTTTCTTATAAAGATTGGAACGAACTCAAGACTATTATTTTATTATAATCATGGAAAACACTTCAATCTAATTCATAATTTGAGGTGCTAGATTTGACTAAAAGTAGAAACGATAATGAATCAGAAAAAGACCGAATAGAACTAATAATAAACCCATAAATGAAATGATGAGTGATAATGTAACCTAACTTTATTAAATATTTCTTGTTATTAGTAAAATATCATACTAGTCGATACTCACTATTCTTTAATTACGTGTTCAAGATAACATCTATGAACCAAAACATTACTTAACAAAATTAATATTCCAATGAGCATCATCGTGTCAAACAATTAATTCTTTAACCAAGAAAAAAGAACTATTATGGACATTAATTGGTTTGAAAGTAGGACATTTTCCAATCCAATTATCTTCCCAAATTTGAGTTGTCACACTAGACTCAATATGCCAACTTGCCCAACTTTGAAGAATATGTCTTGCTTTTAAGATACATGTTGAGAAAATCAGATATATTTTTCTTATTCTAATTAGTTATTATTCATTTATGATTTAAATGAATAGAATTTAAATTAGTTCGATAAAATAATATTATTCAAAATATAATACTAAAAGATATTAAAGTAAAAATATTAAAACAGATAAATAAAAACACCAAAAATTTAACGAAATTTGGTATACATGTTATCTATATCCTTCAGCGTCGTTGATCACTTTCATTATCTTCAAATGAATTAACTTCAAAATTACAACTAATTGTGCAAAATTGAGTTAAGCAATTACTCTTACAAAAGAGACGATGATTCACAAATTTTGGGATATTTTAGAAGTGTAGGATGAGCTTTATTTATAACCCAAAATACAACACACACTTTTATTCCTAATCAATGTGTGAATTTTTCAATTTACTCATTTAGGAGCTATACAACAATACCTTTCTAACCCCATGAAGGATTATAATCTAGCTTGACCTTTCAAAAGTTTCCATCTTTAAAATACTTATGACAATGAATTGTGAATAATAAAGAGGTGGGATTAATTAGAATTCTCTGACCTAGATAAAAGTTATGGGATTCAACAACATTGAAACCAAAACCACCTCTAAGCTTACTTTTCTTCATATTTTCTCAATTAACCCAATATATTTTAGAACACTTATCATTAAAATCTCACAAAAAACTTTCCATAATAGATTCAATACTCTTACAAAAACCATAAGAGAACTTGAAACATTGCATAACATACATAAAAATAATAGATATAACATATTTAAGTAAAGTTCCTCATCCTCCACTAAAAAGAAATTTTTTATCCCAATCGCAAACCTTCTTTCTAACCTTATCCACAATCAAATCGAGCACTTCCTTTTTTCCTTCTTCCTTCAAGAGCCGATAAATCAAGATACATATCCATACCACCTATATGGAAAAAACTTAAAGAAAGCTTTATTTAATCAACCATACTAGTGGGAGAATTAACACTAAAGAAGAGTGATGATTTATCATAATTAACACATTGTCAAAAATCTTCATTGTATTTTGTTATAAAAAACTTGAAGTTTGAAGCCTTATCAAAAGAAGTTTTGCAAAAGATAATTGAGTAATTGGCAAAAAAAAGATGAGATATAAAAGGATCGTCACGATTAACTTTAAGGCCTAAGAGCTTCTTATCCCCCTCAACTTGACAAAGAAGATTTGAAAAACCTTCAAAGTACAGAAGAAATAGGAAAAATCGGTAGGGGATTCTCTTATATAATACCACGATGAGGCTTGAAAGGTTGAAAAACATCATTACCCAACACACAAGAAAAAGAAAACTTAGGATGCATGTGATGATCCAAGAAACAAAATTAGGATAAAAACCTAATTTCTTCATAATTGCTTCCAAAAAGTTCTATTCAACCTAATCAAAAACTTTGCTCATATCTAATTTGAGAGCCATGCGAAAATTATTGCCTTTCCTCCTAACTCTTAAGTGGTGAAAAAGCTCATTGAAGGAAGACACTCGAAAAAAGATTAATGATATCACCTATAATTGGTCTCAAACAATTAGCAATAATCTTATAGATGAGGTTGTAAACAATGTTGCACAAACTTATAAGATGAAAACAGGTCATGCTATTAGGAAAATCAATTTTTGAAAGAAGAACATGATGAGAATAATTAGAAGCGGAAGAATAACAAACTCACCTACATCAACTCCCATTATATGGTAATATCATTGAAATAAAGAAGCGAAAAAAACCATAAGGACTTGGAGCATTTAAAGGGTCGATGGAGAGAATCTAGAATTTCCTTATTTGAGACCTCTTTGAATAAGCCAACAATATAAGAAGTTGTAACTTTGCTATCAACGAAACAAAACACATCGGATAAATCCCTCGAGTTAGAGGTTTGGAAGAGTTTTTAAAAGTGATTTATAGTTTGTAATTCTTTTTCGTTGGAATCCCAAGAACCATCATCGCATTAAAAACCTTTATAATGGACTTTTTTTTTCTTATTAGAAACCAATGCATAAAAAATTTGTATTTTGGTCACCTTCTTTAATACATTAGACCCATATCAAAGGGTTGAGAGTTCTCAATCAAAGAGAATGAAGAATGTAGCTTCTCAATTTTCATTGTAGAGTTACAATAAACTTTTTCCTTCCACTTTCAAAGTTGGTAGTGACATTGATTGAGTATTGCTATATATATTAATTGATAATGATAATATTACATTGGAATATGGTCTAACTCTACCTCAAAAGCCAACTTGTAAGGGAAGGGTTGCCAACGACTTATAAGTACAACATAAACCTTACTCCTGGTCGATGTGTGACTTAGATCCTTAACAATCATCATTTACATTGACGAGGATGCGAGGACTTGAAATTAGCGACTATGAGGGGGATGTCTTTGTAACCCGGAGCCTAGCTTTGATACTATGGATAAATCTATGGCTTAACTCCATCTCAAAAGTCAGCTTATAAGGTAAGGATTACCAAAAACCTATAAGTGCAACATAAACTTAACTCTTAGCTGATATGAGATTTAGATCCTTAACATAAGAATTTCTTACCCAAAACAAAATTGGAATTAAGAACAAAAAAGTTAATATCTATTTATAATCAAGAGAAAATAAATATTCAAAAACCTCTATATCCATAAATATGTTTTGAAATTAGGTCAAAGAGAAAAATATGAAAACAAGTTATGTTGCTAGTCAATTGCTACCTTCATATATGATCGAAAGATAATGCATTTGTGTCAAGGGAAAAAAATTTATATGATACAAATACATGTATAAATAGTGTATCTAACTGTAGATATAAAATTAGAGGGGTATTATAAAAATAGTAAAAACAATTTCTCAATTATTGTTTACTTATTGTTAGAATATATGTATCTTATTTAAGTATAAATATTTTTAAATTATTAAATTTATAATATTTTTAAGTAATAAAATTCTATAATTTAAAATTTAAGAGATATAATTTCATATATATTATACCTAAGTTATCAATGCAATAGATGTGATAAAACACATGCCTCACTAATCAAATCCACCGTAGGTGTATGTTGATATTATTGAGACAATATTATATATGTTTTAATTAAAAGAATCTCTTATATATACGTAGAGAAGTCAGATTATTATTGAGATAACTCCCCAATAAAAGGTCTCGCTAGGGCCTAAAAATGCTTGGGCCGACCCTGCATGAATGGGTGTGTAAATTATTCCAATCAAGATGATTTTATTGTATGTAAGAGATCATTTTAATTAAAGTATAAATTATATTATCATAAAAATATTAAGATATACATATTGTGTATTTGACTAGTGAGCTGAATTCAAAATTGATATATATATAAATAAAAAATATTTTAATTAAAATAATTAAATCTTAAATCTTAAGTTTAATATCCCAAAAATGAATAATTCGACCATGAATAATTAAAATTATAAATTAAGATAGATATCAATTAGATTAATGAGATAATAAGATAAATTTTAAAACTTATCTAATATTATGTTACTTAATTTTAAATAAAATGTGATGATAATTAAATGATACTAATTGAGATATCTTATTTGTTCTTAATGAACTTAAATAAAACAAGTAGTTATACAATAATAATAAAAAATATAATAAATTATAATATAAGCTTAATAAAATGATAAGACATATATTTAAAGTTAAATTCATTGAAACTATAATCTAAATGAGATAAAATAATATTTGAATAAAATGATATAGTATTGTATTATAACTCTATTATAAATACTAAATAAATTATGAGATAAAATAATACATTTTATATTAATACGAAAAACACATACATAAAAACAGAGAAAATGCAAGCAATGACCCAATTCACAAAATTTCAACCAACTTTTCCATAAATTTCTTTAGAAAATATCATTCAATGCGATTATAAGCCTTAATTACTAATGTAAAGTTTTAGTTGGACATGTCAATTTTTGCTTGAAGGTCTACATCGTACATCAAGAAAGAATTAATGTGACACGAGAACATCATCAATAATGAGTCAATTTTTTACGTAAAGAGACTGGAATAAACTGATAACATGTAGTAGAACTCTTTGATGAAGCCTCTTAGTCAATATTTTTTAGATCATCTCATACATATACATGGTAGAACATAAACTGATTGGAGGAGGGTATATTCATCAATTGTGCGTGGTAGGGTTATTTACCTTTAAAATAAGTACAATAAGAGAGGTATTGGCGATGCGCACGTGACAGAAGAAGCTCTTGATAGCTTTTGTTGCACCATATTCTACAATGTGCGATGATATGTATATATTATGTAAAAAGTAATATTTATTTTAAAATTAATTTAATGGGAATCCAAAATAGTCTTAGTGGTTTTATGAAACAGATTTATTTGAAAGCAGTATTATGTCCTAGTTGATACAACTGTATAATAATTCTTATTTCTTCTCTAGCTAGTTTCTAACAGGATTGGCAGCTAGCTATTTTCACTATATCCATTAAGTTATTTTATAAATTAAGTAATTATATATAAAATGAGAATGAGTGATAAAAAAGTAATTATAGGTACAACTTACGATATAAGTTAAATTATGTCAGGTAGATTAATATATCAATCGAATTATGATAAAAATAATTTGATTGATACTTTATACATACACGAGTATAATAATATTGCAAAAATATAATTAAATTAAAATTTATTATTAATGTTTTATAAACTTAAAAATATATCTCCACTATAATAAATAATTTACTTAATTAAAATTAATATTTTTTTATTTAATCAATAATTAACTAATACAAAATTACAAATATAAATTAAATTAATATCAAATACTTCATCACCTTTTCTTCTTCCTTTTTCACTCTTTGTTTATCTTTTCTTTTTTATCTAAGGATACATATATAATATTAAATATTAAATAATTGAAATAATATTTTAAAAATATATTATATTAATAATTATAAATTTATTGGACACTCATATGATCATCACTGTATTATCTGATAAGAATAAGATTTATCACATTCACTGTTGCACAATCGGTGAGGGACAAGTCGATTTGAGTGTAATCAGGACCGTTCACGACTCTATCAACACCACAAACAAAATTAAGCAATTCACACCCAAACAACATCTCTACTCTACAATCTATGTAATACATCGTATAATTAGCAAAATCTTGTCGGAGATAAATACTTATATATGTATTTTTCGATCAATAATATATGATATATTTGAACCATAAAAAAAACAAACATCAAATAAAATAAAATATGAGTATAATATCCGTGTTTTCCTCAGATCCAAGGAGAATTTGCAATTTGCCAGCTAAGCATGCTCTCAAACTTTACCTCTCTTCTCCATCGCCAGTCTCCTCACATTATCTTAGCTCTCTAGAAACACCAACTCCAAATATTTTGTACACTTACCATTTTTGATTATTTCTCCCCCCGTTTGATCTCCATTTTCCTACAATTGAAAAAAGAAGAAGAAAGATTTGGGCATCTGGGTTTCTCAGTCGCATCTGGTAAGTGGGTTCTTGAAGATTTCTCTGAATTCAATCTCCACATTTTCTATTGCAATGCGCAAGCTATTATTACTTTTTGTTTTTGTCCATTTTATGCCATTTGCGTAATTGGGTCTGAGACATTTTACAAAATCTCTTATCGTCTCTTTTCAATTGCCATGCGCGAGCTGTGATTTTTCGTCTTCCTTCCTTTTCGATTTTCCAAAAAAGAAAGAAACACAGGCAGCAAAGTAACGATTTGAGAAGCAAGTAATTTCCAGAGAAAAGAAAAATGAAAGCGTCCCAAAAAGATTCGGAGAAAGTGATTTGGGATCAGATGAGAAGTCCATCTAATAACGCCATTGCCGGACCTGGCCCGCAATCTCGAACCATGCCTAAGCTTCTCCTCTTGCTCATGCTCTTCGTCTCAGTCACATACGTTGTCTACACTCTTAGGATCGTTTCAACCTCACGCGCCTGCGACAATGAACCCTTCTCTACACCCCACCGACTCGCCTCTTCTACGGCCTCTATTCTAGGCCAAAATAACATCACCGCCGTTCAAAATCGAACGGCTCAGATTATCCGGCGCGAATCTCAAGAAACCCAGGAACCCACTGATTTGAAGCATATAGTTTTCGGCATAGCTGCTTCGGCCAAGCTATGGAACCAAAGAAAAAACTACATCAAGCTCTGGTACAAACCCAACAAGATGCGAGGAATTGTTTGGCTCGATAACCAAGTAGAGTCCCAAGACGGTGACGAAAGTCACCTCCCACCTGTAAAAATCTCGGCCGATACGTCCCAGTTCCCCTACGTGAACCGGCAAGGTCACCGGTCCGCTCTTCGTATTTCTCGGATCGTTTCGGAGACCATGCAACTCGGGCTAAAGAATGTGAGATGGTTTGTAATGGGTGACGACGACACCGTTTTTGTGACCGACAATTTGGTGAGGATTTTGAGGAAATATGACCATAACCAATACTACTACATTGGGAGTTTATCGGAGAGTCATTTGCAGAACATATTTTTCTCTTATGGAATGGCTTATGGAGGTGGTGGATTTGCTATTAGTTACCCATTAGCTAAAGCTCTCTATAAAATGCAAGATAGATGTATGCAGAGATACCCTGGTCTCTATGGCTCCGATGATCGAATGCAGGCTTGTATGGCCGAACTCGGTATTCCACTCACTAAAGAACTCGGCTTTCACCAGGTTTGTTTCAGAACTTACTCTTTTACTCTTAAAATCTTTTTGCCAATTTATTGTAATTTTGTTGTTTGTTTGTTATTGTTGTGTTTGTTCTGTTTTTTCTCTTTTGTGGATTTCTCTGTTTTTCTTGCGTTTTATGCTACCTTGGGTATGAGTCTTTTCCATATAGGGTAGCTTCAATTTTCTCACATTGATCATAACACCGATATTTCGGCCGATATGATTGAAGTTGCGTCGGTATAGCCGACTGTAACAGCTTGCAATCAACGTAGTGAAACAGAAATTTAATTCTATTGTTAAATTTAAGTGATTAGTAGTCATTGAGGGCTAATTAATTAATTATCGTGTGTTTCAAATTCCTAATATATTAGTTATAGTTGGAGATCTCTGACAATGTGTTAATTGGCTGAGTTCACGTGTACCTACTCAAATAAGCAGTTACATGCAACACTAATACTAACCTTTAAGATATATGTTAACCTAATATTACATAACTATTTTGTTCCTTCAAAAGAAATATATAAAATAAAATCTCTATCTTTATAATTAATTATGATTTAATATATAAATGCGTAGGATAAAATTATAACAAATAAAAAAAACAGTAATTATGATAATATCATCACCCTTCGTATATAACATATTGAATCAAGTCACTAATTAGTAATTATTATATGTAAATATAATTTTTACCAACTCCAAGTTAAGTCTAACTACTGACTCAAATATTGTCGGTTCCTTTGGCGAAGGTCAGACTCTTCAGTGAAATCGTAACGCGTGGGTTCCACGTGAACAAGGATAGACCAAGTTGTTTTCACCTCAGTGCTAAGATATGAATGCGTGACTATGAGCATTGATGGTTCGTGTGTTTCACGCTCCTTCCATATCCAGTTATCCGCTGAGTTAGATGAGGAGTGAACTGAAAGCAAAAGCCCATAATTACCAATTTTGTTGTTATTCATGCATAGCATTGATTATCTTTGGACATTTTCGGCTTCGTTTTTGCTGTTATTGGTATGTTGCTTTTACTTTTGCAGGGTAGTTCAACAAATATTAACTTAGAGCTGGCCGGTTTTGTTATGTTATTATTACTATAATTTAATTTTTTATATTTATTTTTATCTTTATTATTAATTTGATGAAATTTTCTCATTAAATTGAGAAATTGCATCGAAATTGTAAGTATTTTTTGTAAATGGGAGTATCATTAAAATAACACCTGAATAATAAAGATAAAAAATATATATTAAAAATTAAATTGTGGTAGTACTGAGCTAACGAATCCGAGTTGACTTCAATGATATGAGATAGGATTAGCAATTTTCTTTTCTTGAAAAAAAAACGAGAAAAAGACTATAGGATTACCATTTGGGGATATCATTGTACACAGTACACAGCTTATATGGGACCCCTTGTTTTCAATTCCTTGCTCTTATTTCCAACGTTACAGTTGAGGTTATATATTGCCCCCACAGTCAGTACAATGGCTGACATATTTGTCTTCTAGACATTGACCCTGAATTAGATTGTTGTTTTCCAGGACTAAGGCTCTAAATATTTTAGCAATTTTTAAGTTATAACTAAAAATATGGTTGCTAGACTATGAAGTTGAATATAACAACAAACCATAGACATTTTGCCTACTGTTGGTGGTTGTGATCCCTTTTCAGTTTCATTATTTGCTTGTTGCAGTAATTGAAGTTGTGATTCACATTGCTTTTTCTTCTTGGTGAATGGGAAAACAGTATGATGTGTACGGGAACTTGTTCGGGCTCCTTGCAGCTCATCCAGTGACGCCATTGGTGTCGTTGCATCACCTTGATGTGGTAGAGCCTATATTCCCAAATGCCACTCGAGTTGAAGCTCTGGAGCGGCTTAAAGTACCAATGAAGCTGGACTCTGCTGCTCTCATGCAGCAATCCATCTGCTATGACAAATCAAAGACCTGGACTGTTTCAGTTTCATGGGGTTTTGCTGTTCAAATATTCCGTGGATTCTTTTCACCCCGTGAGATAGAGATGCCTTCTAGGACTTTTTTGAATTGGTACAAAAGAGCAGACTACACGGCATATGCATTTAACACGCGACCAGTCTTTCGAAACCCATGTCAAAAGCCTTTTGTATTTTACCTGTCAAAAGCCAAGTTAGATCATTCAACAAATCAAACAGTTAGCGAGTATGTCCGTCACCGTATTCCTCACCCTCCTTGCAGATGGAGGATGGCTAATCCCATTAATCTCGACCAAGTTGTGGTTTACAAGAAACCCGACCCTCATCTATGGGACAGAGTAAGTTATGTTATGTGTCATTCCGGTGCATTCAATCTAATTTGTTTTGTTAACCTTCTAACCATTGTCTATTTGACATAAAAGTTCTGACTTTCTTTGATGAAATTTTTGATGGACAGTCTCCAAGGAGAAATTGTTGCAGAGTGATGGGTTCAAAGAAGAAAGGAACAATGATGATAGATGTGGGTGTATGTAAAGGAGGTGAAATCAGTGAAATATAAGAATAATTTTATTATTTTTTTGGATGAGAATCATAATCTTCATTTCTCTTGTTGCCTTATTTTCCATATATATATATATATATGTGTGTGTATTTTCTTCGTTTATATCTTATTAGTTTAATACATCTGAATACTTTGTTTCCAATCTTGAGTCTGCCGGAGCTATATAACTCATAAATACACAAGTCTTAGCAGCTTCCAATTACTGAGTTTTTCAATAGTTTTCATTTTGACTTGTATCTTAGAGTGTTTTGTGCACATACTGAGAAATGTAGGTTCATTTCTTCTTTTTTTGTCATATATATATATATATATATTTTGGGGGTAATTTTTTCCAATTTGTATATTTCTGATACTGATATTTGTTTGCTAATCCTACTTTAATAATGTATAAAGGCCTGACAATTCTTAGAAAATTTATTTACATTAATTAAGTGGTATTATTACAATTTAGCATTATATATATATGTCCCGTTTTATTTTAAGCACATGAGAAGAAAAAAAAGTAAATGCCCCAAAGCAATGGATAGATATGAGTGGGAAGTAGATGTGAGTGGGAAAAACATTGTCGTGATAAGATTCAAGATCGGTGGCAGGTGGTTAATAAATTAAGAGTAGCTTTACCTATACCTCACATTTGACAACAATGGTAGTTATTGTCGTATGTATGCGTCAGATATTAATTAAATTAAAAGTTATTTATGGGAAATGAATTGAGAAATCATTGGTTGTTGTGAGAGAAATGATACAATAGTTTAAGTTAATAAATATTTAATTAAAGAAAGAGAGAGAAAATAATTTAATTAATAAAAAATATTTTTAAAAAATAATAAATAATAAACTATATTCTCATTTTTGTTTAATGAATGGAAGGATTAAAGCCATACAGGCTTTAATGTACCTTATCCTTTTTCAATTATTAACTTTAGTTTGCTCTATTTTTTTCACCAAAATAGTTGACGTTTTGAAAACGACGGATGTTTCGTTAAGTACTCACTCCGAATAATGGAGGACTTTTAAAAAAAAAAAAATTAATGAGAAAAATGGAACAGAGAAAAATAAATGAATTGAGTACAGGTTATTGTCGGTGCGATGATTTATTGAAAATATATGTAGACATGTTGTTAACTTAATTCATTAATTTTATAATTAGTTTATTAATTATAATTTTATTTAAAGTGTAATTTAATTTAAATAATTTATTTTTATGACAATAAAATTTTAAGTAAAACTTATCTTCACCTTGATCCATGGCTCAATATAGTTTCCCCAATTAATTCTCTCTCGGGAGTAGCATTTATTTATTGTATAACATCAACTATAGTATAGTTATATAATAAATAATTTCTCTTGTAAAATAAAAATAAGACTATCACAATTAACGTGATAAATTTTTAATAAATATAGATATTAAAATTCGATTGTATTTAATAATAATGTTATACTATAGTTATTTTGATTTATAATAAATTTATAAATAAAAAATCTCATTTTAACTTTCTCAACACTGAGAAAAAAAAAACGTTCAAAAAAACCCTTTTGAGATTGGACGTTGCAATTTCACCACTCTAATTTGACCTTTCGCTATTTGTAGTAACATATCTTTTAGAAAAGTTATTCACAAGTGTCTTTATCGTTCTGGATTTATGTCAACAAAGTGACCAATTCTCATGACCCAAAAAGAACGGCTACAAAATTTTCAAGCTGGTATGGGCTGTGGATTAGTGTTACGACATACCCATGTCAGGTAATTCTATATGTATCCATAAAACGCAAAAGTACATTTTACCCAAATATAAAAATAAAAAGCTACAATTATAATATTTAAGACATATATCACACATTAAATATATGTATTTTGAAAACAAAGTAAAATCGGCCTATCAACTCCCGTAGCTCATTTTCAGACCCAATGTAAAGCCCATTTTT
This sequence comes from Hippophae tibetana, assembly GCA_037013495.1. NCBI lineage: Eukaryota > Viridiplantae > Streptophyta > Magnoliopsida > Rosales > Elaeagnaceae > Hippophae > Hippophae tibetana. The sequence goes on from CM072812.1 coordinate 12,643,709, forward strand.
GGAATCAGGACTAAAGCCCAGTTGTAATAACCAGTACGGTTCAATTCAATCTTCTATTTTAGATTATAAAATATTCAATATAGAGAATATTTATATTTTATAATAAAAAAGATAAAAATAAAATTTTTAATAATAAAAACATACAATTTTAAAAAATAAAAATATATATTAAAAAGATTAAAATAACTTATATTTGATCGATTTAAAGTTTATAACGTAAGATTTAACGATTAATGAAAAATTATTATTAATAAGTTAATGTTTTAATTTTATTTAAAAAATTCGTTCCAATCACAGATCCTTTATTTTTATCCAATTTTTTCTTCATTTTAAATAATACATATATCAATTCCAAACTCGCATGATGATAAAGAGTGAAATATAACTTTTTTCATACTTAGCTATGAATATATGCATGAAACTTCACCATTTTCTTTTTTGTAACCATCAATGCCCTTTTAAAACTGTCTTCTCCTCTTTTCCAGTACTTTTTGATATTTAAACTTATAACCCCAAAACCAACCATATATCACCAAATCTACCCCTTATAACTCTTACTTCTTTATTGTATTTTATTATTTTGTTTTTTTGGGCTTTCTTCGGAAAAATAGAAAGTGAAACTAAGATATATGAACAATAATTAAATCAATGAGAGAACTTGGATATATAAAATAGTTCTATGTTGGGTCCAAGGTTCTAACATAAAATATTAATGTATAAGGAGTAATCTATCTTAACTATATACTTAATTTGCCATTCATATTTTTCTAACATGCGACTAGTTCGAATATTCAACAAGTTATTATTAAATAGCTCTCTAATGATATGGATTGGAACTAGTATTTGATTGATCAATTTTTTTTTATGTAAATGCCAAATTTCTCATGAGCAAACTAAGAATACAAATGACATGTTACATGATAAGTTATTATGAATTGCTAACAAATGTGTGAGTTTTCAATAAAATAAGCATATATTCTCCTAGTAAAAGAGCTAAGTTACATGAGAGACAAAAAAATTTACTCTAAATAATTTCACCTAATCCCATTACCTATTAGAAATAATATGAAAATGGTTTATTATAAATATTGATGTGTTATGTCCATTTTGCTCTACTAAGGAAGAAGCTAAAGGACACTTGTTTATCTTATGCCTATACATGCAAAATGTTTGGTTGAAACGGGAAGAAAGGGTTAGATTATAACAATTTGTACAGTTGAATATCATTCACTTTCTTAAATTATCTTTATATCTCCTTAATTCCTCTCCTAATTCATTGATAAAAGGTAAGAAAGATAAGAACATTTTTATTTTTTTTAAAATATTGGCTATAGATGCAATCTGGAGAATGCAAAATGAAGACAATTTTAGACATATTTCTCTGAATTTTGAGTTCACCATACATGCTTTAAGCAAATTTTGGAATGATTATATGGTTCTATTCTAAAAGGAAGACCTAAATATACTTGAAATGGATAGATGTTTATATGGGTAGAAAATTATGGTAAGATGGAGTTAGGGATATGCAAAGAATCTGATCAATTTGGTAAAATTGAGAAATCCGATCTAATCTATAGAATTTGAATCGGATTAGATTTTATAATTTGTTGTATCCGATCCAGACAGAATTACGATTAAATTATAAATAAATACATATTTTATTTTATAATATATTGTATTTAAATATCACGCATATCATAACTATATTAGACTATTATTTTAAATTAAAAAATAAATATAAATATTTATAATAATTTAATAATTTTACATATATATTTCTTGTTATTTTGATTTTTTAGTTTAGATTATAAATAATAATATTCGTTACAAAAATATCAATTTAAAATTTATATTCGTGTATATCGTGTTTCATATATGATAATAATTCATAAATAAATTTTAATATCAATATGAACTTATTTGAATCCAAATTAGATCTGTTCAAATTTGGACTGATTCAGATTAATTATATCATTAAATTATATTCAAATTGACCAAAAATATATAATTTTGATCCTTTTTTACCCCTAGATGAAGCAAACCATATTGTAGAAGTTTAAATTTTATTGTGATGCAAGCTTTTCAAATAATAAAAGATCATAAGCTAACCAGCGATGAATTTGACAATGTTTTAGGTATATGGTGCTCATCTTTATAGGCTTTTAATATAGAAATAATTGAATCATAAGCTATTTTTTTGACCATTGGTCTAGTAAAAGTTATACGGGTAAAATCCATAATCGATTAGATTCATTATCAATTGTCAATTAATTATATTCTCAATACGTCAAACCAAACTTCTTGAGAGACTAAACAATTTTTAAATGAAGTCATACTGTTAATTATAGATTTTCATTATTTTTTAGCTACTTGGATTCCTAATAATTGTTGTAATTTGGGTTATGTATTAGCTAAATGAACTTCATCAATTGGAGAGTAATTTTAATGTTTTAAATTTTCTTCGTAACATTTCTCATATTTTACATATTGAAGTTTCTTATTAATAATAGTTTGAATATTTATCAAAAATAAATAAATTAAAAAATCACCTCTCATATGAGAACCATACCCTATATAAAAGACCAATCATTTAGCTACATCCTACTTAATTAAGCATCTATATTCTATTAAATTCACTAAAAGAGATCACAAACTTAAGAGTTCCTATGAATCCAAAACACATTGCACAATTCCCATCGCAATACAACATTGGGCTAATATTTGGAATTAAGCCACATGTGTTGCCCACACAAATTTATTTTCACCATGAGGATCTATCTTACGTGGGTTCACGCAATAAAATTGGGCTATGACTCTAATATTATTTATTGGCTGTGAGTCTCAACACAAAATGTTAAACTATTAGAATAAGTAATCAATTTCAATTATACATCAAATTTTCTCCCACTTAGCATTTGACGAAATAAATTTGTCATACTAGGATAAATTTTAAAAGTAAATTGAATGCATAATTAGGATTGTTAATCTAGATAATGCCTAAGTGACATTGGAATCGTTGCCTAGTTTACATTGTGTGAACACATACATGATAAATTATGTATGGATATCTTGATTAAGAAAGATGGAAGGATGCACTTAAATATCACGTGGGTGGTCCTTGGTATAAGGATACAAGTTAAGTCTAAGGGTTAGATATGTTATGGTTTGAGAAGAATTATTGGATATACTATTGTATTTAATAAATATGAAGAAGATGTTGAATAAAATACTACTCCTAACAAATTTACATTTGGAGTTAGGGGATTACTGATAGGTTAATAGGCTTGCTAGATATAACGTGCTTCATGATCTTGAAAATAGATCATTGGTTATAATTATGAGCAATAGGACAATTTTTTTCTTTTTACAATTTTGGAAAATAATTTATATTATATGCAATAAATTGTTGACAAATACATAGATATATAAACTCATTTTATGCAATTTGATATATTTTTTCCTCTTTTATCCATATTTTTGTTTGTATAGCAAGTCAACAATATGTTATCAAAGCTTTAATAGATAAATTAGTTAAGAGGAAAAAAAACTAATTCACCTTCTTTACAATATATATATATATATATATATATATATATATATATATATATATATATATAAGTGACCCAAATAAAAATAAATGTAATAAAATATGTTAAAAATATAAAATATTTGACTAAATGACCCACATTTTGAAGGAATAATAAAGGAAATAAAATGTTTACATTAATAAAAGAGGATACTATAAAATAATTTATAAAAAATATAAATGTTTCTATCTATTAGATTAACCTTTCAAAGTGAAAGATTCATAATACTTATAAACTTTAACATAATATGTTATCTTTTGTAAATATATTTTCTCCAATAAGTTAAACTCAAAATCAATGTGATTAATACTATTATACTTATTGTTATTACATTTACTATTGAAATAAACAATAACCAATGAGTTATGGTTTAAACTCATAATAAAAAGAAAAAAATATTTGTTATTATTAAAATATGTAATGATTTAATATTTTAAGTTAATAAAATTTAAAATTAGAATAACTTTTTGTACGAAAAAATAAAAAAACACAATTGAAGAGTAATATACTCAATTATTAATAAATAATAACTCAATAAAAACATTGAGATAAGAGTTCTAATTATTTAAAAAAATATATATTGAAATAAATAAACTAACATCTTTCCAGAACAGAAAAATATAAGTCCTGACCGTCATAAAAGAAGGAACAAATAAACATAGGAAATGAAACCCTAACGGCTTTTCGCACTATCAAAAAAGGCAAGCTAAAGCAAAAGCATAAACCAAACCCAAAGTTGACAAAACATTAAAAAGAAGGACATTCTTATTGGCACAAACATCGTCTTCTTGCTATAAATTAGGGACCACGTACGCATCTAGAGAAGGAAAAAAATGTTCACGATATTTTCTTATTTCACAGGAATAGTCTAAATCCTTCAAAAACGTGCATGCCAACCACAAAATCAAGCTAATTAATAAATTTTATTTACCCTTTTATAGAAGAAGAAAAAAAGAAAAATGTAAACCAGCCCCAACAATACGTTTTATATCACTTTAAATAAGAGCCACATATGGTTCTATCAAATAACCTAAGTCTCCAACAAAATAAGAAAATTTTATTTATATTTCTATTATTATTAATCGTAGATTCTCTTATACTTTTTTTTTTCTTTTTATAAAAATAAATGGCTCAAAATTAGATATTTAGTAGCAATTAATAAATAAGTCCTTACAATAAGAAGGTAAAAAGAAAACTAAATAGCTAGCAACGTAATTAACCAAGATATATAAGTATATATATAAGTTTCATGTATGTATGAAGTATTAATTTGAATGTATTGAAATATTCATATTAACCTGTCAAGTCATGAAGCAACTGTGCCCCTATCAAGTTTCTGTAAGGCAAATTATGACCTTGATCCGCATCTAACAATGAGTATTGAACTGGTTGACATTCATCAATATCATGAGCTCTAGGGTAAAATAGAGAATTCTGTGAAGCTGGAGAAAATGCTATGCTCACCCCACTTCCACCATGTTGTTGTAACCCTAAGGTCAACGACACTCCTCCACCGTTTAAATTTTGATTACTGTTGACATTATGATGATGCTGATGATGATTGCCATATGAAACACCCCCAACTTCCGAGTGTTGGTTATATGAAGAAAAATCCAAATCCATGGTCCCAAATGTCTCCGAAACCCGCCCAAAATTTTGTTGTGAATGCATGTGGTTATGGTTTTGGAAGGTTTTGTTGCTTCTTGTGTGATCATCAATGTTTTTGTCTTGGTTTGTTATGATTGATGAGAGGCATTCTGAATCTATTCGGACAAGTTGATCGGGAGTTGGCTTTTCTTCTTCCGGAACGTTTGGATTCGGGTTTCGGTTAAATCCATCTAAAGATGACATATTGTTGTTAATATTGTCCCCTTCTTCCTTTGCTTCTTCTAAGTACATTTCTTCAACCATAGGTTTCCATAGCCTAACCCTTGCGTTAATGAACCAATTAGATACCTGTTGATTTCATAACCGACAAAATTATGCAATTTATTTTTAAATAATTACACTATTTATACACTTATAATTGAAACTCCAATCTAAATCTTTTCCATTAAATACGATTGAGTCAACAAATTAAATTAAAATTAACACAATGTTACAAACATAAAATATGTAGTACGGTCCAACCGAAATAAAAATGAATAATCCCAAAAAAGATGTGCCACATGATATTGTATTTAATATTAATATTATAGTTTATAGGTAATTAATCATATGTTATATAGAGAGAGAGACGTAGACGACTAGACGTACCTGACTTCTTGAGAGACCGGTTTGGCGAGCTAAAATATGTTTATCAACATCGCTTGGATACCTGCAAAAGTTTCAGCAGATAATATTAGTTCTACCTATCACTTTTTATTCATTATATATATTATAGGATTTTTTTATTATGAAAAAAGTACGTGTATTAATTATATTATTTTTTAAAAAGTATGACATAAAATTACACCACTAAAACTTAATTATAGCAATAAAAACAAATCTCAAATAATATTACACATGTTAAATTTGATTGTGTTTAAATTAAAAAGATTTAAAAGATTATAATTCAATTTAAATAGTATTAAATGTTAAATAATAGATTTAATAATTTTTTAATAGTAAAAATATATAAATTTTACATAATAGATACTATTTTTTTAGTTGCAAGCCTTGATAATCTTATTTGTAATATTTTTCCAAATATTTTTTTATTTTATTTGTGGGTATAAAGTCATGGGTCCCTAGAAGAAACTATGAAGGATAAGGCGAAAGAAAAATATCAATAAAAGAAACTAAATGATTGAAAATAAAATGACAAAAAATAAATATAGGAATCTCAATGGTGATGAATACAAAGAACCAAAAATATTTCCTAAGCTATATATTATATATCTTGCAGTCCCATAGAGCAAGCATAAAATAACAGCAAATGTTGTGTTTTTTAAGTTTTTGGCATTAAAGATTGATTCTTTCTTTAAATCTACTTTGTAGTTTAGTTATATCAGTCCCAAGTACTATATATATATATATATATCTGTGTGTATCTCGTGAAAAGTTAAACAAGTTAAAATAAAAAAAATGGGTTTAACTTTTTTTTAACTAAAGAAAAGGAAGAAAATTACGTACGGGTGAAGAAAGTGTTCGAAAAGCCAAGCACGAAGAAGAGAAACAGAACGTTCAGGAAGGCCACGTTGGGGTCTCCAAGGATGAGTCTCCAACATATTCAACTGTTGAAAAGCCCTTTGTTGTCTAAGCGTTTGATCTAAAACTCTAAGCCTTGGTGTTTCACCTCTAGTAGTACCAGGTGTTGCTGAATCTTTCTCACCCAATGCTTTTCTTGTTGCTTGAATTTGACTTAAAATCCCATCTTTCAAACACCTGAAATGTCTTGACATAGCTTTTGAGGCCAAAGTTGTGTAAACTCTTGCTGCTCCATTACCTGCCACTTCTTCAAATGATGACACTACATTTCTCATTTGATCACAATAGTGCTTGTATCTTCTCTCCACCTACAATTTCCAGCAATCATTAAATATCTATAAATAGTTTTCAAATAGTAATTTATTTAATTATATTCTTTTGTTTAAAAAAAACATATTCAAATAAAACGTCACAAATTTAAATATAATCTTATGAATGGCTTAAATGCTTTGAAAAGAACGGGAATAAAGGTTAATTATTTCCAAATAAAATTTATGAGTTATAACTTTGTGGGTATTTAATGATTGTGACTCAACGTCATGTATTACACAGTTATATTTAAAAAAAAAATTGATGAAGTAAGATATATGGATCTAACATCAATATGCATATATACACCTCTTGAAGCATAGAAAGCAAATTTGTTTTCCTTCTTTGAAAGTCCATGAATTCGAGAGAACTAAGTGGTTGCTTTCTTGAAGAACTAGCCGATCCAATATTATCATCTTCCCACTGTTTGGATTTATGAGACTTATGAAGCTTTGTCTGAACATGATCACTTTGCTTAGTTCCAAGACTACAAAACTCGTTCAATAGTTCTTGAGCAGGAGCCAAATATTCTGAACTCCTAAGCTGAAAACTAACAGCTTTTCCAAAAAAACCATCAGCTGGAATAATTTGTTGGTGTTGAATATCTGATGATTTACTAAAATACCCATCTTGATGATGATTATTACTACTTGAATGCCTTAACTCAAAAGACTGTAATCCAATACTAGAAGGATTGTTAGAACTAAGAGAGAGGGAAAGACCTTGACTTGGTCTTTCATTTCCTTCGCATGGAAAAACACATCTCAAATTAGAATCATCAACCAATAAGAACCTATTATTCTCTTGCCAATTAGGAGGTCCAGACTGATGATCATGATGATGATGAGGGCCCAATAGTAAATTATCACTACTTGTCTCAGAAATCCCAGTTGTGAAATCAGCTTTAATATTGAACTCATGATCATGTTGTTGTTGATAAAAATCAGTATTTGACTCGTTGATTGCTTTGGAAGAAGAAGGACCATTTGGATTGTTTAAAGTTGAAGCCTTGCTAAAGAAGCCTTTCCACATAGCTGTTCCACAACTATTATTACTCTCTTGACTATTTTGTTGTTGTTGTTGTAGATTCTTTGAAAACCCTATCATATCCATACTTGTTGGCAAGTTGAACATTTCTGGGTTTGATTCATATCCTTGGATCTGATTTATGAACTGGGTTTCATTAATTACTTCTCTATCCATAACTAATTTCAGTTATACCCAAAGGATTAATTTTTCACAACTGCTATAATTCCTCCATCAAAATCCTCTGCACACAAAAAAAAAAAAATTCCTTAGACCCAGAAAAGAATAACTTTTTATATGATTTAAACATTTGATTTAAAACGAAACCACACACTAAAGAAACTACAAATAAAGAATTAAAGAAAAAAGGCAAGAAATCAAAATTAATTAGAATAAAAATATTAAATTTAAGGGAAAACTTACTATGTGATTTAACAACATGATATGAAGTTGTTTAATTAACATAAGTAGAAGAGTAAAGACCTATGAAGTGATGAACAAAAAAGGAGAAGGAGATAAAGTAGTACTAAAAGGAGGGCTTAATTTAAATATTGCTTATATATTATGAGATGGATGAGTCTTCTCTTAATAAGCCAACAGGGTTTGACATGAAAGACCAACCTATGTAGAAATATGATGAAAGATAAATCTTCTCAGAAATAGAAGATCTGATAGAGCTGATGATGACCTCCTAACCATGTTCATCATTTATATGCCTCCTTGCTCTCTTTCTTTTTCTCTCTGTTTGTATGAGGGTGAGTGAGGTACAAAGTGGGTCAATGCACTGTGTCATAAATATATCCAAAATAGACTTCTTCTAAGACAAATTCTAATAAACCCCTCAATCATTTCATACCCAACAATAAATAATTATTTTGGCCTAATAACACTTATCATTATTAACTTTTACAAATTTATATTTTCGTCCTTAATATTTTTAAAAGATATAATAAATTAAATTTTAATTTTTTACAAATTTAATTCAAATGTAAAAAATTTACCATAATAGTCAGATCTATCATGTTAAAGTTATTTTTTTTCTTATAATTTAATCCATTAATTTTTTTTAAATTTAACAATATTAATCTATTTTGTATTAAATTTATGAAAATTAAAAGTTATTAGACTAAATCTTGAAAAACTAAAAATAATAAATTGCATAATTAGTAAAAAAAAATAAGGTATTTCACTAACTATGTATGATTTTGGGATTAATTTAATAAAAACTATTTAAATAATATTTATTTATTTATAATTAAATAATATAGTTAATGCAAATACGTATTTTCTCTAAGAGGAATATTTAATAGATACAATATCATAACTATAATAAGTGACAGGAAAAAGTTCATTTGGAATGAATTTACTTTTATAAATAAAAAATTACTGGTCACTTTATTATTTTTAAATGGTATAATTAATTTTTTATTATTATATTTATAAATATTTTAATTATTTTCTAATAATATTATTTTTATATTTTCTTCAATTTTGAGATATTGTATTCATCAAATATCTCAACATCCTATTAATAACGTTTAATTATATTTAATTTAATTTTTTTATGAAAATAATTAAAATATTTAAAAATAGTTAATTATATTAATTGTAAAAAAATATGATTGATATTTTTTATTTATAAAAATAAAGCTAGTAATAATCGTCCTTTATTTTGCCAAGTACATATCCTACATAATAAGCCGCCACATGACTCCATCTGTTTATTGATTTATTTTTTAAAGAATCGTAATATATACTATTAAAGAATGTTTTTTTATTTAAGATAGTGACTAAAATTAATATTATAATGAAAAAAATTATAAGATTTTAATATTTTAATAATATGAATTAATGTAATTAAAAAAAATTGTTTTTAAACCAAACTCTTATTAGAGGCACATGACTATAAATCTCACAGAAGAAAGGAAGAAAATAAATAAAGAATTAATGAAATATTATAAAATAAATAAAGAATTAATGAATATTAGAAAATAAATAAAGAATTAATGAAATATTAGATAATAGAGATCTTTGTGGGGGAACGAATCCAAGAATTCATTTCATTCCAAGTTCCCAATTAGAGTTGTTTCCAGGCTTTCTCAGTGGACCCATTTTCTCTAGTATAATTACTTTTTTGTTGTTTGGATTAGAAGAAAACTATAAGGAAATGAAGGAGAGAAATGTAAATTAAGAAGAATAGATGCTGATGAGCCAATGGAGTGGAGCATAAAGTTCCCGTAATAAGGGACTGTATGTGTTCCGAGATGAGGTGGTCCAATATTTTCCATCTAATTATCATTAATTCAGTAATTAAAGTACTTCACCCATCTCTTCTGAGGTTATCAGTAATATGTTTCATATATTTAATTTTTTAATTAAATTCATAAAATATAATTATAAAAATATCCTCCATTTTAATATTTTATTTTTATAATAAAACTTATATGAATTAATATTTGTATTCTTATTCTTTATAATTTTAACAAACCTTCAAAAGTATAATAAGTTTTATACTCGTTTTTCTTTGTATCATAATTTATATTTATTTTTATTTCATATAATTTTATTATCAATTGATAAAGATATTAATAAAATTTTGAACGCATTATATCACAATTAAATTTATTTTAAATTAAAGTTATTTATTATTTTGTCCATACAAATTACTATGGACCACAATTTTTAATATGACCAATCCACGCGCACAACATTGGCCTACTATCACAAGTCATGCATGCACAGCCAATGACATCATACTTTTTCAAATTTTGGATTTTGCTTGATAGTTAGACATCCCTAATCCTCCAATAAAATATTAAATTTAATACAAAATTATTTCAAACTTAATACAAAATTTATTATCAAATTTAATGTGATAAATAATATTATAATACTTATTTACTAACATTATTCACTCATAAATTTTTTAAAGAAAAAATTTTGAAATTATTTTTATTATATATATTAAATTAAAATTAAATATATTATATAAAATTAATAAAAAAATATTAAATATAATTTTTGGGTAATATTTAGTGTAATTTTTGGTATAATAAAAATAATATTCTATTTTATAAAAAAATATGTTTTAATTGTATTATTTAATGTTTTGAGTTGAAATAGACTAAAACTTTAATGCAATTTTTAATATAAAATCACAAAACAAATTATATAAAAAATGTTAAAGATAAAAATATATTCTAAGTAACCCTCCGGATAGGTATTGTTTACTGTTTAATGTTGACTAAGGATAAATGAATTTAGATATTATAACTATCGATGCTAATCAATAGGACTCAATTAATTAATTAATTAGATGAAAATAAAAAAAATGACTCATAATATAATTTTTGTAAATAATAAGGTGAAATGTTTAAATGATTATTTTATTAAAAAAATATTAAATTTTGATCTCATTTACAGTTAAATAAAATAAAATAATACAATATCACATATATATTTATATTTTTTTATAGGTATATACATAAAAAATTAATATTTAATTAAAAAATTATTAAGTTTTTAGTAAAAAAAAATTAAATTAAACAAAATTTTTACAATCTAATATATAAATTTACATAATGAAAAATTAATTTAAATTTAATATAAAGATTTCTTAAAAATATTGACCAATTTTTAATTAAAAATTACTTTATCAAATATATATCTATCTAAAAATAAAAATATGTTTGTATTACATATACTATTATATTATATTTAACAAAAAATTGGATAAAAATTAATTTTATCTTTATAAATAGGTCCTTTTTTATGAAGAAAGTGGTTCAAAATAACATTTTTTAAATAAAAAAATTAAATAACTCTAAAAACTCAAACAAAAATATATAGTTACCACTTTTCCTAAATAATATTTAAGAATTAGGATTTTAAATTAATATATTATTTAAAAAAATATTGATATTTATCAAATTTTTAAGGTGTAATGTTTGTAGGGAGTTAAATACTTAATGGGTCGTAATATAATTAAATGGTATCAAAAATAAAATAATATGTCAAAAAATTTAATAATAAAAATATATAAAGTTAATATAATATGTAATATTTGTATGATTACAAGTTTTTAAGATTTTTATTTAAAATTATTTATGTATATATAAGTAGTACGAGAAAAATTACTTTCTTTAAATCTCAATTCTTTAAATAAATAAGTATAAAAATTTATTCATTATAATTGCCACTTTTATAATTTTCGCTTTCAAATTAAACCACACAATATGAGATGTATACGATAAAAGCAATAAATCTATGATAATTTGGAATAAAAATGTAAAATACACAAGTAATTCGGTGTAAAATTAAACTCATGACGATAACACGCACTAAAAATGAAAGGGTGTTTTGCCAAATTATTTGATTTATTATATATATTCTATTAAAAGAAGGTGGTCCCTCTAACCAAGCTTTCTCCGCCGCTTGCTATATATCCATCTTCTACACTTTCTTTCTCTAACTCTATGCCCAACCCATATCGCAGGTACGTGTCATCTCCTATGGCCTATGTCTTCCTCTGCTTTTACTATTTTTCTAATAAAAATCTCAGGGGATCAAACTCTTAATTAATAAGAAGAGAGAGAGAGAGAGGGATTATATATATATATGAAAAATATATTAATTTGTGATATTTTGAACTAATAACCTTGCAATTTTCCCATTCCATGAACGAATTAAACTTTACACTGCAATCTAAGTACAGTGAATTTAATATTAAAATTTATACAGTTTTAAAGTTTCTGAGCAGCTTTAATCCCTTACGTAACTTTCATTCAGATTTTATACGAGAAATGGGTAAAATGCTTACATAGGAGACGCATCAGCCATAAGGGTCGGTGTCCTTTTTCCTTAAGAAGCCATATATTTTCTTATTGATCTTTATAATCCAAAAAAGTGGTCAGCTACTAAAAATATATATCTGTATTTCATTTTTTTTTTCTTTTTCATGGGTTCGTAAATAATTAATTTCTTATTTTGGTTTTCGGAGGATCAATGAGATGATAGATAGGTAGGTAGCTATAGCTATAGCTATGCACCCGGAATAGACGGAAGGCTGCTTTTGGGGTCTGTTTGGGTTCTGGGGATTCTTGGAGAAGAGCCTAACAGAGTACAAATATATGAGAGATGGGTTTTGAAACTTGTAACGAGCTATCTTTGAGGATTCTTTTCATAGGAATATAGAGTGGTCCATGTTCGCTAGGACTAGGACCATCCTAACGAACTATACGCGCACAGGACATCAATGGCTCTGATCTGCCTATTTGCAGCCTTTTGTCATTGAGGTTCAACTGGATTGGAGGATACCTTTATTATGATAACACGTACAATATCGCAAACACACTCAGTTCACCGCAATGTTAGAATATATGGCTCCAAATTTTTATAACACCGGTCGTATAAATTTAAATATTTGAAAAATATCAAAATATTAAATGACGTTAATTTCTTTAAAAGAAGTGATGTATGTGAACATAATTGTAAAATTAGGTCTTTAGAATAGATTTTGACGCTAAACTTGACCATGACCATGGAATATATAAATTAATGCTCTGAAAAAAAGGAAGAAATAAGAGATATCATTACATCACTGAAATTGCAATAGACAACAACAATAAGGAAATGATTGAATAAATTAACAAATGCTTTTAACAACAGAAAGAAACTGGAAACAAAAATTCCCAAGTATATTGACATGTAAGAACTGATCCATTTTGCATTTCTTTCTTCAAGAATTAACTCTGTAAACATATGGTTTACATTACATTCTGTAAAATATTATGCGTCTCGTTTATGAATCTCTTTTGAATTCTAAAGGAAACTTCAACCTTACAACCTTATCATCATTAAGATTAATCCCCACCATAGCTTCACCCAATCCATAGCTAATTTCAGCAAGCACATCTGGGTCATTATAATCAGTCATTGCTTGAACGGTCCTAGCCCTCCTTGGAAGGTCTCGCTCTTTAAAACCCCAAACCCAACAAACACGCCGTTGTAACCCAAATTGCATCATTAACGCAACATCAATCGGGGTACGTAGCTATCCCACCAGCAACAAGGTTCATCATAGGCGATCTCCCAAGCCGTTTGGTCTGCATCACAAGATCATAAGGTGCAACAATCTTCTTTGCAAAGGTTAAAAAATCATCATCGTCCATATTCCTTAGAACATTAATAACCCCCATGATAGATCTTGTTGGAAAAAGTTGCATCAACAGATCTCACGTCTCACTGCGTTAATAATGTTGCCCGTACCAGTTTTCCCTCGCAACCCTAATATGTTTTACAACAGATAACCTGATTTTACAATTATGTCATCAACAAAAGTCACCTGTTTTTATTGAACAATTTAATATCACTGAACATTTAAGCATTTTTTTTATCATACCTTATAAGTTTTTAGCACAGTAACAATATAAATATTTAGAATATTTTTAAAAATTGTTACATATATTGTGAGAATAAAATATAATTTACCCAAACATTATTTTATCATACCTTATAAGTTTTTATCATACCCAAATATAAAAAAAGTTATTTCAAAATTATTTCGGCTAGTAAGTCATATAAACTAAATTTTAAAAACAAAAAATAAATTATTAGAAAAATAAATTTATTAAGAACTTATTTGGTAACAATTTTTATTTATGATTGTGATTAAATAATTAATTTTCTAATTATTTTTTTGTAAATATAATCCTTAATATGTTTGGTAATAATTTTTACTTAAAGATTTTTAAGAACAGAATCAAAAATCACTTATAAGTTATTTGATAATATTTTATGTTTTTTTTCAAAAACTTAAAAAATAAAAAATGGATTATTATTTACTAATTGTATGTTTTTAATTATTTTATATAAATACTTATAAATACCAAAGTTTAAGATTTGATTTACTGAAAAAAAAAATAGATAGTGAAAATGAAAAAAAATTAAAAATTAAAAATCTAATTTAAAAATCCAAATTTTAAAGATTTATGAATCATTCCATATTTTTGGAGTGATTCTTTTAAAAAAATAAAAATCTAAATCAGAAATTGTCATCAAACATAATTCCCTCAATTTAATCGGATTTTAAATAATATAAATAAACACAACCAAAAATAATTTAATTTCAATTTTTTTTTGTATCCTCTTAATTCCCTCAATTTTCGATTCCTTTCAAATTTCATGAAAAATTAGTAACACATGCACTTTGTGTCAATACAACTTAAAAAACTTGTATTCAGACGAAAAGTATTATTAACTTATTATCACGTCAATTTCATGGAATAATGACTACAGAAATATTCAATATTGTATTGATAACTAGTGTTGCGCCAAGCCACAAACTCACCAAGCAACCCAATGTCGTTTTACAAATTAGGATTCCATTATTGTTGATATTCTTTAACTTTTTAAAATTGCTTTTACTAATTACTAATCCAAATCTATTGAAATGGAATAAAAATGATCAGATTGAAGATGTAAAAGAGTGTAATTTTTTTTAATTTGTGTTTATTAAAGATTTAATTTATTTATGGATAATAAATTATCACAATTGCTTTTATTATTAACCCCATTAAAAGTGTACAAAATGTTTATTCTACTTGCATTATTAATTATACATTAATGTTATTATTATTAATGAATTATTGGTGTGTCAATAACAATTTAAATTATAACAATATCACCTATTAAGGGGCACAATAGCAACAAATAGTGCAACTTTTGCATTAAAAATTACTCCAAATAAGCACTAAATATAGCATGATAAACATTGATGTGCCAATTTTGGTGCAAGATATAATAATAAATGCTCATGACATGTTGCTCCAAAGCACTTCTTTAATTCAAAATTTTGATTTATCGTACACATCTTCTCAATTTAGTTATAGCATTAAGAATAGTTTACATTCGATATTATAAAGATATTTTTGGTCTAGGTTGAATGACAAAGAATAGTTTACATTCGATATTACAAATATATTTTTGGTCTAAGTTGAGGGACAAATGTTTGTTCCTAGTGATAATCAACATTGGATCAAAATTGTTCTCTTGATTTTTTGATTCCTATGATTGGATTATGAGAAATATCAAGATACATATTACATAACTATAAATATTCTTCATTTGTGTCTAAAGTACTTCTATGTGTTGTAGTTATTTTTCTAAGAGAAATAGATGAATAACAATGATTGATTAATTCCATCAATTTTGGGCAGTCTAGATTGTATGCATTGAAAGTGAAAAAGTTGCTTGACGAGTTGGGCATGATAATATGTAAGTCATAATGGATCTCAAACTATTATTATACTACATGTATATTTTGAACTTTTGGGTTCCAATAATGATATTAATGTGTTGGAGTCATCCTATCTTTTTGTTAATATGGCAAAAGTTAATAGCAAGAGAATATAACATGTGTTATTATTTTATTAATGGTATATATCCAAAATGATCTACTTTTGTACAAAGTATTCACGATCAATGTGGTCCGAAAAATATTATTTACAATGAAACATTACGGATGTAAAAAAGAGGTAAAGCATGCATTTGGAGTAATTCAATCATGATTTATAATTTTTTCAAAATCATGACGTTTTAGAATAAAAATATATCAAGTGATATAATGTCTACATGTAGTATTATACACACTATGATACGACAATTGTATAACAAATTAAAGTGTCAATTTTAAAAATTAAAATAGTGGTAGACAAAAATATTCTATTTTAAAATTTTCATGATTGATATACATAAACAAATCAAGAATAAAGAGGTTCGTATTGCATTTCAAAATACATTAATTGAACACTTATTAAATAAATATATTAATTTTAAAACTAATGTAAATCTATTTGTATTTTTAATTGTGTGTTTTTTTTTACTTTTCTATTTAAATGTAATGTTTTCGGTTTATATAATAAATATAATATTTTAATTTGTTGATTGGATCGGAGAAAAATAGAATATAATTTTTACACTAAGATGACCATGATATTTATGTGTCCTTATAACTATTTTCTTTTCCTAAAAAAAGTTCATTGAATTAAAGCTATAGAGAAAAATCAATTATATAATTAATTAGGGCGTACATACATACTACACTACGGGTATCCTTTTAGATCGTTTCAATATTAGTAATGATAATATTCACTTTATTTAATGATTTTTGGATTCTTATATTTCATTAATGTCTTTAAATAAACTTATTAAATTTATAAGCTTGACCTACAAAATATTATCATCATTGACCAATAAAATAACACATCTATATTTAAAATTAGATCTAAATAAAAAAAGTGTATAAATAAAAACGAAACATGCTATAAAATTACTTTAGATGATATTTATAAATATTACCATAGATATAAATCTAAAAATGATAAAAAATCATAGTTGGTTTTATTCAATAACTAAAAAAAAAAAACTAATTGGAGAGATAGCTAAATCGGAAAGTAGTATAAATCGATAGGTAAAATCTAAAAGATGGAGAATATAGGATTTTTTTAATAATTAAAATTATTTAATTTTTTTAGAGTTATTTTTCTTTTCACAATGTTTTTAAAAAGAATAAAAATGACTTTTTTCGTTATCAAAGAGGAAAAAAAAACTCTTTATTCACTCAAGTCCCTTTCTTCCTAATAAACACACACTTGTTAAGCTTAATTAGAATTTACTTAAGAAAATTAAATGTCCTAATTATCATATATAATTAAACATTAAACAATCATACAAATCATTAAATTAAGCAAATACAAACATGAAGAAAAGTACTATGTCAGTAGTGATAATAATATTCCAAATAGATACCATAAAAATGACAAATCATTAATTTTTGTAATAATTTTCTTATATGCTATTTTATAATATAAAAAGTAATCTTATGTGATTTTAAACTAACGTGGCAAGTATTTATCGAGTTCACTACTACAAAAAGGAGCATTAAAGTCGGATTTTAACCGACTTTAAATTAAATGACTTAAAGTGTAAAGTCGGTTCAAGGTGTGAATCGACTTTACGTTTAAAGTCGGTTCACGCGGTGAACCGACTTTAACTTTTTTTGTTTTTTTTTTAAATTTATTCATATTCAACCTGTATTCGAGCAGAAAAAAAAACCAATATCAGTTTAGCAAATAGTTCAAATAATACAAATATTTGAAAAATAAAATATTAATTAATAACAGAAAAATTACCATGGTTTTGTTCTATTTTATTCAAGATCGTCATATTCTTCTACTTATGTTATAATAGAAACCTACATATATAATACAACAATCTATACATATAAATAATAACAGAAAAAAATATGAATAATAGGGGATCTAAAAGATTAGTTAGAGAGGAAGAAAACTCACTAACCGATATTGGAAATGGTAGTCGTAGGCGGCCGAAAAATGAGAAAGAGTGGAGGAGAAATGGAGGAGGAGGTTTTCGATTTTTTAGAGTTCTGGAACGCTGAAAATAGTTTCTGTCCGGGAAAAAAGAAGAGAAAATATTTATCCACGTGTATAGCGTCGGTTGACGTGTCGAACCGACGCTATGTTACGTGGATAGCGTCGGTTGACGTGGTGAACCGACGCTATCCACGTAGCGTAGCGTCGGTTAACACCTAGAACCGACGCTACGTCCACGCATAGCGTCGGTTTGACACATCAACCGACGCTACGTCCTACGTGGATAGCGTCGGTTCTTTATCAAACCGACTTTAAACTAATTTAAAGTCGGTTTTTGGAAAAAACCGAATTTACGTATCGACTTATATACCCAGTTTTGTAGTAGTGGTTATAGAGAGGTGTAATTCTTAATCCGATATACATGATTAGTAAATTGTATATTTGTGAGGTCAGAGAAGGCGTGGATTTGAATCATATATGCTACATGTATACGAGTGTGTAGGTACCTAACTGTGTAAATTAATGTGTATTTATTGGTTTGAAAAATAATATATAGTAGCAATAATAATTAATCATTTCAAAATGGGATTTCACAAGTTGTGATTTTATTAATATAAATTGAGTAATTATTTTTTATATATTATTATACTTATAATCAATACACGATAAATAAATTATCTAATTACGTAGAATTTAATACCAGCAGTTTTGGCAAAATTAAACTGTGTTGAATAATAATACAACAAGGACGGCCAATATATCACAAGTCACTATTAGTATTACGTCAATTATATCATTCCAAAATGAAAGTTAAAAGTCTTATTTTCTTTTTATTTATTTATTCAAATATTATTGGAATCGTTTAAAGTATGAATTGTTCTCCATTATTTATTTATTCCATACAGCTTCAAAACATTCACCTGCTTTTGTTCTTAGTGAATAGACTATCAGTATCTACTTAATTTATGCTTTCACATTGAGGAACCAATTGTAGAAATTTTATTTTTCATTAAATAAAATGGGGTATGTGTGTATTAAATCTGGAGAGCAGTAAACGAACAAAAAGGGAACCTGTTTTTTTTTTTCTTTTTTTCTTCGTATAAAATTAAATTTATATTTACATAAAAATTATATATAAATAACTCAAATATTTAATATTTTTTTTATTTTTAATCATTTCAATAAAAAAATTAAATTTATTTTTGTAAAACGTTAAAATATATATATTTATTTATATTATAAAATAAATAAATAAAATATTTTTAAAAAGAATTAAAAATAAAATTCAATATACCAACGGATTATATCAACTAAATAAAAAATAGATGCAAAAGAAAACCAAGACTGTCAGAACAGTTATATCTCAGGGACAATAAAATCTCCTTAAAAGACATAAATGTAAGTTCAGAATTCAACCTCCAAATTATGTAATATTATTTTTCTAAAAAAAATCAAAACCAAAATAAAGTACTTGGTAGGGAGGGTAGCGTGGAGGATTTATAATACAGAAAAAGTTGTATTATTCCATTAATAATTGTAGTAGATATGTGATTATTGTTATAAAAATCAAGAGTTAAGTAAAATAAACTATATATTCTTATATATGATTATGATTTTTTAACAATAATCGTACACATTATTTAATTAAGGGTTTTATGAAAGATTGTAACCATACATCACGGTCTGATGATAGATCTTAACCAATTATATATTTATAGTTATAATTATATTATCAAATCATGATCTTATATTCATATTTGATCTCATTTAAAAAAAATTATGATTTTTATATTTGATCTCAATTATATAAAAATTATGATCTTTTATCTTCATATTTGGTTTTAATTATACGAAAATCGCAACCTTTTATTATCATATTTGGTCTTAATTACACTAAATTTATGATCTTTTATCTTAATATTTGGTCTTGATTTACATTAAAATTTTGACCATGTACATCTCAATCAATCACATTCTACTAATATTTTTGTATTTAAATACCTATTTTTAACATAACTCATAATAAATTTATCAATTAAAATATTAAAATTAATATTATATCAAAATTAAGAGTGTAATTATATTTGAGAATTTATGCACAAAAATATAATAAATTTTACTAATAAATTAAAATACTTTACTAATAAATAAAAATACTAAATTTTAACTAGAATCTTTTAAATGCAAATAATGTAATTCGAAAAGAAAATTAATCAACATATTAGTATTATACATGCATAAAGAATCTCATAGGACGTATCATTTGGTTTCATTTACTTAAATAGTATTACTTATAATTATCGTTATTATTAGTGTGCAACATATTAAATTATAGCTTTAGTTAATTTATAATTTAATAGTTACTATTTATGAATTTTATATTTTGTAATCAATTCATATATTATAATCATTTGATTTAATCTAATTTATTATATTTGTAGATTAATTTAAATTAATTCACACAATACGTTAAATAATATTTTTCATTACCGCATAACTTTTCCATAAAAAAATATGTAAATTACATATTCACACAACTTAAAATAGAACTATAATATGCTATATTTGAATATAATTGTCAATTAACCTTAAAAAAATAACCAATAATTTTGATGACCAAAAAAACCAAATTTAATTGGAAAAGGACAAATGATCTATTGTATAATTTCATTAAGAGATAAAAAAATTTAAAAATAACATACACATTTTATTATTATGTTTAATAGAGTGTAAATTTTGATTAAATGCAGTAAAAGCATTAAAAACACTTATAAAATCCATTGAAAAATATAAAAATATTATTTTTTAATATACGTGAATTAGATCAGATATATGCAATCTATTAGCCAATGTATACCTTATGGATTTTGAAAATATCTTTCAAATTCAATCTCACATTCAGATAAAAACCATTCATAATTCTTTGAAAGGAAATAGATTTTTATAAATTAATCGAATGAATATATAATGTGTTAAATATTATCAATAATTTAATAGTACAATTGACTTTGAAAACCTCCTCTTTAGTATTTGTAAAAATAAAAGGCCATATATATTGACTTTGAATAAAAATTTCATTAAAATAGTAAAGAAGATGCAATTAAAAGTGTTCAAGTATAAAACCTTGAACTAATAACTAGGTGAAAGTATAACAAGCAATTTGTAATTTGAAATATTTTTATATCTCGAGCTTTCTAAATGCACCATAAGACCATGACATAAAAAATGACTTCATTGTCGCTATTCGGCTTCCCTTTGAAACATTTGATAATAGTACCATAAAAACTAATAATACTCAAATTCACATAAGATAGATGGAAGATCTTGACGTAGAAATAAAGATAAAAGAAAAGGAAATAAAAAGTTTAAAATATCAATTAGAGATTTTATATATCAAAAAATCACTCTTATATAAAAACAAGAAGAGTCTACACTATAACAAAAAAAGAGATTAAAACCTCAAAGGTAGAGGATAAATCCACTAAATTAATCAAAAGAGAAAAGAAAACTCTTTAAAAGATTTATGATATGATATAACATATGAAGAAAATGTCAAAGAAAAGAGCCAAGAAGAAAAAGTAAAGTATTATGCTATCTACAATGACCAACATAGGAATATATAAAACATGGTTAGAAATAAGTAAAGCAATAACTAGATTGTCTGGTGTAATACATAAAGGATTCAAAAGCATTAAAAAGTTTTGCTAATTATAAAACATATAAGCTTTTCAGACCTAATGATGTAACCTAATGATGTAATAATCAACATAGAAGACAACTAGGCATAAACACTTAAAAACCAAACAATTACAAAATGAAAGATGATAATACTAGGAAAAATACTAAGATAGTAATCTTTAGGGAAACAGCTGATACATTTCTTAACTTTGAAGAAGAAAGAAAAGACAAAGAAATTTTTCACAACAAAAAAAATTCATACATGAGAAAGAAAATCAATCGCATGCAGCATATTCAACATTATTGAAGAAGTAAATCCAAATCTTATTTAACAATTATTTTATTGTAGATTGATTGAAAATATTTACCCAAATAACAATTTAATAAAATTAAATTATTTTTCAATTTTTTTTAAAATCCATTAATTTTTTAGAAAAAAGAGTAAAAACAAATTATTGTCCAATTTTTTTAAAATTTTTCAATTTTTAATGGATTAGCATAGAATAAATCATATTAATCTTTATCATTTTATTAAAATAGGCATGACACTCTTGGGTTTTACTAGAAAAAAGAATTTGATGAAGAAACTCTTAACTAAGAAAGAATAATAATGCTCAATCAATTATACCATGAAACTAAAAACTATTAACATCCTTACACAAGCAAGATTGTAATGATTTTATATATTAACTTGAATATAATTCAAGAAGATATTAAGAAAAATGTCAATTATGAAATATTATTCAACTCTAATGAATTGAATGCAGTTGAAAGAACCAAACAATAATTTTACCAACTAGAAGAAAAAAAAACAAACTAAGGACCACATGTTCTTTTATTGTATAAAGGACAGAGAGAGATCCACACCTCCAATATTAAGAGAAATCATGTCAGTAAATTTAAAATGAAGGAAGCGATAAGATAAAATGTAATATTTATCCTTTCTAATATCTTTGTTGTAGAAAAGGAAGGAAAATATAAAGATAAGATGTAATCTTTATCATTTTACATATCTTTAGAATATGTATGTAAAATAATTGCGCTTGTGTTTATAAAATGGCTCTTATATAATTAAGAAAGGCATAGCAAGATCTAACAATAGAATCTAAACATCTCTCTCTTCTTTGATAATATATGGGCAAATTTTTATAGAGTAAATTTACATAAAATTAGAGTTGTAATAATCTTACTACTTTAACAAATAAAAATTTATTTTTTATTAAAATTTACTATCTTTCTTATATCTTAAATAGAAGTGCGGATTCTGTACTGTTGAAAATAATTTCAATTTAAAAAGTGAGGTTTCTAATAAGATAACTAAATATCTGATATGAAGTAATGAAAGACGGGGTGAACTCATATTTATTAAAACAATATAAGATTAAATGTAACTTTAGATTCTGTTTATTAAAAATAATATTTATTTGTTAAGAATTTTAAAACAAAAAAATTAATGAAGGTAAAAAATTATTTGATATCAGGAACATAAAAAAGAAAAAATACATCATTGGTGGGTTAATTTCAAGAAAATTAGTGATATTAACTTAAAAATCAAAGATATTAATCTCTTTTTAAAAAAAATCATGTACATATGTAAAGAAATGCTAACAGTAACATCAGTTATATTTCCCCGAATTAGTCATGATAAATATTATTTTCCTATACTAATTAAGTTGCAATTTATAATTCATGGTAACCGTTATTCATGCAAAATGATTTTAATAAATCATTTTTAATTATTGATTTGAGTTCGTTATAAATGTCTTTTTATTTGATTTAATTATCATTAATTTAAATTATCAATTAAGATAATTTATTAATATCATTTATTATACCTATTTATTTATTTTATTAATTTATATCTATTTGTTTACAGAATTAAGGTTATTAAGAAAAATCTTAAAAATGGTGGTAAAACCTAGACATTAATGAACTTAATATATTTAAATCTAATAATATGAAAAATTATATTTATCACTGCTTTAGACCAGTGATTCTTTTTACCACTTATTTGATAATTACTTGTTTTATATATATTAGTAAATTATGTTTATTTATTGCTTGATGCATGTAAATTATATATGTGTTGATTTTTATATTGTTTAATTATTTATATAATTTTACGTTTAATTTTCTCTAAAAAATTATATATATATATATATATATATATATATATATATTATGCACCACCGTGGCAAAAGGGTCACCAACATTTAATGATGTGTGGTTTTGAGTTTGCACAAGAAGCTTCCAACTCAGCCTTACATTACCTGTAAAGCTTTCGATTGTATAAATAATTGTAAATTTGCTTTTAAAACAAATAACCAATTAATTATGATATTTATTTCGAGGGAATTGCCACCTCAACCTACTTTACTATTATTATTATTATTATTTTAAATAGTAGTAATAATAAATAATTCATACTCAAATATTTGCTTCGTTTGCCATTTTTTGGCCTCAGTTTTTTTTAAATGAAAACTGTTTCAAAATTGTGAATTTTGATAAAGACCAATTATATATACATGAATTTTGTACAATAATCTTTTAGTGTTTTTTTTAATCAAATTTCGAAAATATACCAATTTAAGAAAAAGAAGGAGGGTGTCGGTGTGTTGATCATTTACTTTTCATGATTATTGTCATTCGTGTTTTTTAAATATGAGTAATATTCTTGTCTTATTTTAAAAAAAATACTATTTATCATAAATTTTATCACTTCTATACATATGTTAGTTTTATATATGCATAATTTGTATCAAAACATTTATAATTTTGACCTTAAATATAAGATGTTTAACTTTTGTATTATATTAAAAGAAATTAAAAAACAAATTATTCTAAATATTTAAACTATTGAAATAATAATTAATTGTATTTATTTTTACATTTTATAATCTAACACTAAGTTTTTAAATAATTATTGAATTAAAATGTGTCATGGTGTTAGTATTTCAATATAATATATCCATTCTCAAACTAGAGAATAGCCACTTATCAATAACTATTATAAAGATATCAAATTAATGCCATATAATTAAATTTTAATCGACAATTTACAATCTGTTAAATATTGGGTGACCTTCATAAACAAATCTAAAAAAATCAAAAACAAAACATGAGCAATATTGTGCGCAGTACTAACTATTCTTTTATTTTAAAAAAAATCTACAATAATTATGATATTATTTAATTATGATATTATTGAGGATACTTTTAGTCATGATATAAAAAAAATGCACTAAATCCTCTAATTAATTATGTAAATATGAGTATATCTAATTTATCAATTATTAAATAACGAAATATCACATTTAATGGAAATAAATAAATTGATTAAAAGTAATCAATTTTAAGATTAATTTTAACATTTTTTTATAATAATAAGAATAAAAATATCGAATCTATCGTTATCCTTATTAATGTATACTTTTAAACGCCCGTTAACTTATTCTTTTATTCAGGTAACATGTCCAAGAAGAAGAAAAGAAAGAAAAAAAAATCGGGACCCCTTGGTGTTAATATGGCCGGCCTCTCTTTCTTTTTTTTTTCCCCCTTTATCTATCTCGTCCCTTCTCACCGATGATGAGTCAATGACAACTTTTTTTATAAATAATTTACTTTAATAAAAGATTTGATATTTTTAAAGTATATTTTAAAAAAAATTATTTTAATATTTATGGTATAGAAAAAATTTGTATTTAATATCTATGTTTTTTTTTAAATTCAATTTAATTCGTTTTAAACGTAACAGACAATAAACAAAATGAAATGAAAATTTTAATTAATTATTTTAATCCCCTTTTATTTAATCAATTTTTTTTTCTGTAATATAATTAATTTTTATTTTTATTTTATTCTACACAAATAGATGATTATCCACCGACAAATGAGTACACATCATCTACTTCTGATACCACAAAGGTTGTGTACTCTAACGTAGAAACATGAAAGAACAACTGCTTTTACATTGCTTAATGCTTCCCGACCTTAGGAACCGATTCACACTCTTCATTCCCATGACCCAAGCACCCCATATAGACCCTAACCCCAAGTGCAGACCCTCCTCATCCAGGCCAACCACTGCAGCATGCCAAGCAGCAGCAGCAGCAACAACGACCGTAGACTAAAGGTCCAAAAGCTGAAACTGTTCAATTACTCGGGGTTGCTTTTCATCAGTTCTAGAACCGTGTCGAAGTTTTTCACTCAAGCCACACCCAATGAACTAAAATAATTAATTAGAATTTTTTTTATTACTGCTTAAACAATTAAAAATTGAGATTTATAGTCAGTTATTATTAAACAGGATTAATTTTTTTTTTTTGAAAAATGGGTATAAAATAGAAATATTTTATCAAAAGAAAATCCTTTTAACATATAATGAATTTGTAATTTTTTTGATAAAATATAAATATATCAAAAATATTAAACCCACGTCGAAGAGATTGGAAATTGGGATAAATATAAATAAGAATCAAATAATATAAAATATCAACACAATAAAAATATATAAAGACATAAATATGTAAATATAAATACCATTAGATTAGTATAATTTTAGAAAATAAGTTATCAAATATATACAAAAAATGGGTATAAATATTTTTTAGTATTTCGTTCAAAAAAATAGTAGATCTGAAAGGTAATAAGAAGAGGAATATAACTCACAAAACGACATTGCAAATAGTAGTCGGAGGTGACTGAAAATTTAGAAAGAAGGTGGCAGTGTAGCTTGGTTTTGGGAGAAAATGGAGAATAGAAATGAAAAAATTGGAGTTTTGCGAAAAAATAAGTCGAATTTTGATATATTAGGTGGATAACATCGGTTGACGTGCAGAACCGACACTATCCACGCAATTTAAAATTCTTTTTGTCAATTATTATTTTATTTAGACTATGCATATACTTACTCTAGAAATAGAAAAAAATAATTACTTTAGAATAATATTTAATTAAAACATATACACAAAATTAAATAAAGATATATTATAAGTACATATATAAATTTAAATATCCAAACAAATATAAATTTAAACATCCAAACATATATAAAATAATTAGTAATTTTTTATTTTATGTTATTTCAATATAATAATAATAATATAAATATTTAACAATAAAAGTTTATTATCTCAGGAAAATGTTATTTATTTATTATTATATTATTCGTACATAATGTTTTTTTAATTCAAATTTTATAGGTATAAAAATTATTCAAAAAATAAAAATATTTTTTATTAATTAATATATATAAATATAAATATAATAGAGTATAATACATAAAATTATTAACTATGATTCAAACTATTACAGTGTGGTATGTGTTTGCGTTTATAACGTTTTTTTTCATTTTATTTTTAAAATCATACTAAATCACTACTATAAAAATGGGTATTTAAGTCGCTGTTTAAAGTCGTTTTTTCCAAAAACTAACTTATAATGAATTTAAAGTCGTTTTGGTGTAGAACCGACGCTATCCACGTGAGTAATGTCGATTCTTCACGTCAACTAACGCTACGTCCTATTTTTTAAATTAAAAAATAGATAAAGTAAATACAATTAAAATTAATTATTATTTTATTTAACTCTTTAGAATTTAAGTTTAAAAAATAGTATAATTTTTTCCTTTTTTTAGACAATTAATTTTAAAAATTATATAATTTTGTTTATTTGTTTGGATATTTAAATTTATATATGTACATACAATATATCTTTATTTAATTTTGTGTATATGTTTTAATTAAATATTATTCTAAAGTAATTATTTTTTTCTATTTCTAGAGTACGTATATGCATAGTCTAAATAAAATAATAATTGGCAAAAAAAATTATAAATTGCGTGGATAGCATCGGTTGACGTGGCTAACCGACGCTACCCACGTGGATAGCGTCAGTTCTCCACGTCAACTGATGTTATCCACCTAATATATCCAAATTCGACTAATTTTTTACGCAAAACCCCAATTTTTTCATTTCTCTTCTCCATTTTCTCCCAAAACCGAGCTACATCGCCACCTTCTTTCTAAATTTCCGGCCACCTCCGACCACTATTTGCAACGTCATTTTTTGAGTTATATTGGTCTTCTCATTATCTTTCAAATCTACTATTTTTTTGAGCGATATACTAAAAAATTATACTCATTTTTTGTATAAATTTTTTATTTAGGTATGTTTTTTATTTAATTTAC
The DNA here is from genome assembly GCA_037013495.1 of Hippophae tibetana. Taxonomy (NCBI): domain Eukaryota; kingdom Viridiplantae; phylum Streptophyta; class Magnoliopsida; order Rosales; family Elaeagnaceae; genus Hippophae; species Hippophae tibetana. Next base: position 12,672,077 of record CM072812.1, read on the forward strand.
TTGTTATTATGTTTGACTTATTTTATGTGGAAATAATATCTGAAATGTTGTGGGTTTGATAGATTATATATATTTACTGTGCGTGAATAAATTTATTTATATATTATAAAAAATTATATTTTATTAAGTAGAATTTTACAACTTATTATTCAGTTTGTTTTATTTTTTGTATAAATTTTTGATTTAGGTATATTTTTTTATTTTGCTTGTTATTATGCTTGACTTATTTTATATGAAAATAATGTCTGAAATGTTGTGGGTTTATTATGCGTGGATAAATTTATTTATATATAAATAATTATATTTTATTAAGTAATGAATAGAGGAAAAATAATATGTTTTTATAAATTTGGAAGAAATTATATTGGTATAAGAGTTATACGTGCTATCTATTGACTCTTAAAAAATTATAAATATATTTATAAATTCAATAATTTAAATATATATATATATATATTAATAAAAATCAAATAATAACTAAAAACTAAGTAGTATTATTATTTTTATTTATATATGTTACTTATGTGTTAAAATGTTAAATATGTTAGTATAGTGGTTCCTATATACTTCTATAGAATGTTATATACGTATAATTAATATTACTTTTTAATTATGATATAGTAAACTGCTTATAAATTAGAATCAAACAAAGTGATTGGTTTTTATATATTCATGCTGGCATGTTGCTTATTTTTTAATTTGTATAGAAATGGTTTTGTAAAATGATTAAAATGATAACTGTTTTGTATTATATATGTTTTGATATATATTCTAATAATTAGGAAATTTATATATAATAATACTTGAAATATATTCATTGTATACATAATTAAGTAATATGTTTAATTAATGTCATCAATAGAAAATGGACAAATCTTGGATGTCAAAGTATAGAATAGAAGATGCTAAAAAACCGTTGTATCCAAAATGCAAAAAATACACTACAATGTCAGGATTGGTTTATTTGTACAATGTGAAGGTAAAACATGGTTTTTCTCATAAGGGATTCACAGAATTACTAAATCTACTAGTCGATATGTTTCCTGAGGGTATTGAATTACCATCTTCAATGTATGAAGTGAAGAAATCTCTTAGTCGATTTGGCATGTAATATCATAAGATTCATACTTGTCCAAATGATTGCATTCTTTATAAAAAATAATATGAGACATTACATGATTGTCCTATGTGTAAAGAATCGAGATGGAAGCATGGTACAACACATAAGAAAGGCGTGCCTGCAAAGGTTCTTTGGTACTTTCCTCTGATTTCTCGCTTTCAAAGGTTGTTCAATAGTAAAGATACATCAAAGATGTTGACTTGGCATTCAGATAATCGATTTGATGATAATGCTACGTCATCCTTGTGATTCTCCAAATTGGAAAGTAGTAGATAATTTATCTCCTCAATTTTCATATGATCCGCGCAATCTTCATCTTGTCATTACTGCTGATGGAATTAATCCACATAGTTACCTCAATAGTAGATATAGTTGTTGGTATGCAATATATATATTGAATAATACAAAAAATGGGAATAAAAATAATAAAAAATTATAAAATGTACGAATAAAGTCGGTTCATCGCGTGAACCGAATTTACATTTTAAGTCACTCAATTTAAAGTCAGTTTTTAACCGACTTTAATGCCTATTTTTGTAATAGTGAATGGAAAAAAGGTAAAAACTATGTGAAAATAAAATCTTAAAGTTATGGGGTCTCATATACATTTATCTTTCCTCTAAACCAAACACTTTCTTTTATTTATAAAATAGTAGTTTTGGATTCGTAGGGATGGATAATTTAAAATTTAAAATTTTAATTATATTATTTAATCAATAATAATAATAATTTTAAAAAATAAAATAAAATAATTTTTTTAACTATCATAAGAATAAAAATTAATATTAAAATTTTATAAATAGTTCATTTATTTATTACTTTTGTGAATAGTAATATACAATAATAATTACTTTATTAACAAAAAATTAATTATTTTTTGATAGATATATAATGGTATTAATTGTCAAGTAATAATTGTTACTGTACCAAATTATTTAATTTATAAAATAAAATAGTAAATTTTTAAGTTATTTTTATTATAATTGAAAAATTGATGTTAAAATATTTTATAAAATAGTTTGTAGAAATACTATTAAAATAAATAGTTATTTAATTTATGACATTATTGATGAATAAATATATAATAGTAATTAATTTATGAGCAATATAATCTATATAAAAATTTAATCCTTATTATATGAATAATACATATGATTTGATTGAATTTAAAAAGCATTTTTTGAATAATACATATGATTTTATTGAATTTAAAAAGCATTTTTGCTTAAAAATAATTTATATTAACTGATTTTTTTAATTGATATGATATATAATATGATCTTGTATATTTATTATATGTACATTTACAAGTTAATTGATTGAACACTCGTTAAATAAATAATCATTAACCACACGAATTGACACTCTTAATGTAATAAAAATAATTAGATTATACAAAATAAATATTTATAAAAATGTATTTATTATATGAACGTTTAACAAAAATATGATATATATACGAGTGAATTAATCAAACACTTATTAAATGTATAATCATTAATTGTATAAAATATCTATCTTAACGTAATAAAAATAATTATTCATAAAAACGTATTTATTATATGAATATTTGGTATTTAATAGTGTAAAAAAATTAACAAAAAATATATATATATAAAAAATATTTCTTTTATATTTATTGGTATAAAAAATAATAAAAAGTAAAAAACAAAAGCGATGGTCGTTTGATATTATCACATATACACGCTTTTATACATATAAGATATAGCTCACGTAACATAATCATAATATTTAAAAATAATTAGTGAAAAATTTATTATATAATTATTTATATATTAATAACTTAATATTTGAGAAATAAAATTAGTCATTTAAATTTAAACATTAAGATATAATAATGTAAAAAGTTATATGATAACTTGGTGACACTAGTCAGGTTCCTTTAAAAAATATATAATTTATCAAAGCTGCTTCCTTTTTTAGTCCAAGATACTGCTTTGTTTGCCTCCCTAAAAGTTCACATGCACGTGAGAAAGTCATTAAAAAATAAATATTTAATTAAATTAAATTGAATATTTTATAATAATTGAATTAAAAAAATAATAATATATCCACAATAAAATTATTAACATATCTTTTGAGGGTGAATATACCCTATCGAAAACACATAAATTGCTTATAATATCTTTACTTCCACATTGGTCGTAATATAACCACATGTTAGAGATATATAATCAACTATTTATCAAATTTTTGGTGTGTAGTTTCAAAATAACTGTGTATCTGTGGAATAAAGCTCCCAATAAAGTGATTGTGGATAAATAATCTTTTAAGGTACTCTAATAAGAAGTCATGTGATCTTGGTGTCTTACAAACCTTTGGGAGTCGATGACAAGCTTGGTTTGCCAAATTATGTTATGTTTTGGTTGATTTTGACATTGATAATATTTTTATCATACGAATATTGCCTCTCTTCACTCTCCATTTGCACTTTAAGTACCTCGGTGTTCTAAATTATTTCCTTGTCTTGATGAGGTTATATTGTTGTATCAATAAAAGTACAAAAATGAGTTTCTTAGTATGTATTAATAATATAACAAATGATAATACATATTTTGAAACTTTTGTTATAAGATTTTATTTATATAATCATTAATAATACATGAAATAAATAGTATCTAAATTCTTTTTAAAGAATTATACATATAGGATTTTCATTGATCATCTCATAAGAATTTTTATCATTTATAAGATAATCACTTTCATAAAATAGGCTATCAATAGTGATCTTAGATAAATTTCTTATACTACGTTCAATAATGACTTTCTATGTTGCATTCTTTCTAGACGTGAGATTTATATAAGTAACTATCTTATTTTCTTTTTGTTTTTTTGGTAGTGATAAACTATAGTCTAATCCTCCTTATTATCTCATATTTTCATCTTTTTTTTAATTACATCAAATAATATTTTAAAATATATAATAATAAAAATAACATCTAATTATATTAAATGTAATCTTATTAATCAAAACTCAACATTAAATATGTCTAAATAGTCTCAACTTGAATGACATTCAATGTGACATTTTTTGGCTTGAGTTTTTCTTTGTAGTGGAAATATATGATATGACTATAAGATGTTTACTTTTATTCTCTAGTTTTTATATGACACGATTGATCAATTATTTTCACTCTTAACACCCTTTATAAGAGAAATTCTTACAAACAAAATGTTGTATTTCTCTATTAATATTAGTTGTTGTTAATCTTGTCTCAATTTTTTACACATTTTTATTTAAAGAAATGAAAAGTCAAGATGATTCTGTTCTAATATTCCTGTTGTAATTGTACGCAAGATTCACTCCCTTAAAAAACATGTCGTATGCATTACATGTAAAAACATATATTTATATATATGTACCGTGTAGAGTGATACACAAAATAACACTTTATATATGCATGGAGTTATATTATGTAATTGAATTCTATTTTTTATTGTTATAATCTTTAAGTAATGTTATAAATGTTATATTTTTTATTAATATATTTGTATCTTGTCTTTTTTTATTTTAATTAATTACATTTTTTATTTGTTTATGATTAGGGTTTGAACCTTAAGCATTTAGGAGTTCAATAAACTAAACGTCTTATATTTGAGTCTTTTCTCTTAAAATTGCAACTTGCCCTTTTTGTCTTCATTACGTCAAAGTGTTCACACTTTTTTTCAAATTAAATTAATACTCTAACAATTAATCGCTGTTATCTTCGAGTATTCTTGACGGTACAATCGACCTTTCCATTGTGGTCGCAAGTATTTCTTAATGACTTACCAACAACGCACAAAAATCCTTTTTCCACACATGACAAATTTAACGAAAGCTACCCTTTATATATATATATATATTAAATATTAACCTATCAACAACTAATTATTAAAAAATTATAAAAAATAATATCTTTATAACTTATAATAACAAAAAAATATATCATAATATTATTAAACGAGATTTAATTAGAGTTTCTTCAACGTTAAATGAATTTAAATAATCGTAATTTAATTTAATTACGTTTAATTATAAAAAAAATTAAAAATAAAATGATATTATATTTTTTTAATAGTAAAAATATATAATACGGATATAATTTGTGAATACAAATTTTAAAGTTAATATTTTTATTTTTTTCTTAATTATTTTTTATTAATTCGAACATTTATTAGGTCGGAGAGCAATTATGTGAAAATATTAAATTTAGTTTGGTTCTTTTTTTCTTACTTTCATTTTTTATATAAATTTTTTTCCTTCCAATTAATATATGTTTAAATGTTACTATAATGGATTAATAAATGAAAAATAAAATTATTTGATATAAGTGATTATTTTTAATTAGATGGACAGAGAAAAGACGGAAAAATTGAGAAAGAAGATCCGGACTCGATTTCTATTATTATTATTTTTCTTAACCGACTCTTATGGTTGGCATTTTTTTAAAAGGAAAAGTTTACAAAATTGTTAGTGTAAATTTGTATTTACACTTGGTAAAAAAACTTCACCTGGGGGTGTATAGAGAGTATTCGTAAATATAAATTTTATTGGTTAATAGAAATTGATTAATAATAATTTTTTTTTGTCTAATATAGATTAAAAAATTAAAAATTAAATAGATATTAAAAATAAATGAATAAAGATAAAAAAAGATATATATTTTTTTAAATTAATGGAATTTGAAGTATTCTTTTTAGCAAACTTTCGGTAAAATTTTATTCAAAGATTCATTGAGAAAAAGAAGAAGATGTCTACAAAAAATTACAAAATTTTCAATTTTTTTAACTATTCCAAACATTTATAATTAATTTCAAAATTATAATAGAGATTTAATGAGTTTAAAAGTCTCTTTTAAGTCTAATTTTAATAGCTAAATGTATTCCTACATTGATATATTTTTGATACTACAGTTTTCAATTTAAATATAATAAATGGCACAATTTGAGAACGTTGGAGCAAATAATATTTTAAAAATTCAACTGAATAAGGCAAAGCCAATGAGTTATTATTTTCCTTACAATATTGGCAATGTAATATTGAAAACAATTTCAAAAATGTTTACTTAGAAAGAGATAATATGAAAGTCATAAATATTTTAATATCTTTACTAACCAAGCCTAGTCCGAAGTAATTAGTTCACTATAATTTATGTTTTTAGATACCAACACTTTTTTTTCTATTAAATGTATTAAATTTTAAGTTATTAAATAAATATATTGACTTTTAGGAGTAAAAAAATCATCTAAAAGAGATGTTTCTATAATATTTATTTATTATTATTTTACACAAATCTAAATTAATATTGAAAACAAATAGAGATTATTAAAAGGTTCAAATATATTGATTTAATTTTTTTTAGAAAATCTTAGAGTTTTTTCTCATATAATAAAGCTAAGACTCAATAATTTCATCTTCTTTATTATTAGTTAATAATATTTAAATTATTATTTCAAATGTATTCTATATTCTTTTTTAGATCAAATGATAATTAGTGTGGTTCAAATTTATTACTTGAAACAAAATATTTTTTAAATTTTATTACTATATCATTAGTAAATCAGTTTGGATTACATCAATTGTAAGAGTATTTTTTATTTTGAAAAAATAAAAAATATATTCTGATAATATTGGAAATTAATACCTTCAAAACTTTTTATTTTAATAAATTATTTATATTAAAAAATAAATTAAATATATTAAAAAGACCAATCATCCCTGTTCTTCACTCAACGGTTAAAATCTCATTATAGTGTTAAAACCCATTTCTTATTTTCATTTTAACCTTTAAAAAACAGAGAAAAAATTAATCACTTATAGTAATATCCTAATGATTTCTTTTTTCTAAAAACTTTAGCAGGTAATGTTGATCTACAGCATAATTTCACTGTATTATATTAATAATAACCTTAATTCTACCCATAATAATTTCCATGTTATTTAAATAACCTTTTATAAAAAAAAAAATAACTATAATCCTTCGCTATCTAAATTGCCAATATTTTTATAGATAGTGATATTATTAGCATAAAAATTATTATTATCACAATAATTTTTTTAATTCAATAATAATAATATTAAGATTTAATTAATATTATGAATATTTTATATATTTGTACGTGTAATAATAAAAATTTGTTTGTATCCTTTAAAAGTGTAAAAGCACCATTAGATTTATAATCATTTAATGAATAAATTTTGTCTTTTATTTTATTATTAAAAAAACAAATCAATTTTGTTTGTTTTTCTTTGAAGCCTATAGCGAATATTTTATAATTCATCAATAATGAGAGTTTAATAGTATAATAACTACAAGCTATACATAACTAATTTTCAATTATAAACGGTCGTAATAAAATATTCTTTTACGTACATGATATAATTATAAATAATATATTAGATAATTATTAATTAAATTAATTTTTTTAAACTGATATTAATTATAATTAAATAGATATTTCCTTAAATAATATATATTGATAGGTAATCTCGGAAAGGTGTCAACCCTTTCCGGTCAGTTGATGATCAAAGTAGATTAATTAATTGAGCTTAAAAGTTAAAAGCACTAAACAACAAATATGTCAATGTCTATGAAATTCAGGATACACAAAACCATTAATGTTTAGGGGATTATTTAACACAATTTTATCATAAGCGAGCTGGGCCCTTATTGGGCTTCTCCTTCCGGTCAACGATGTTGAAACGGCCCAAGCCCAATTCAAGTCACTAAATTATCTATTCAGAAAAAGTAACATGTAAATAGGATGGAAGAACCAAAAAGAACTTGTAACATGATCATCTCGTTCCCTCCATCAGATGAGTTTTGTGACGCTAGAATGGACTCATAAACTAACTTATCAAAAAGCACATCTTCAAAGCAACTAATACCACGTGAATGTTTTAACAAAAATAATATTATTTAAAACTTAAGATTAAAAAAAACCAATAACTAATATATTTATACAATTTAAAAAAGTTCAAACAATTATTTCAAATTGATTTTTGTTTAATTAAATGTCATTTAAATTTAAAAAAACCATAAAACTATTCAATGATTAACACCATATAATTCAAACTTTTTAATTTTTTAATATTATGTTATTTTTATCCTTCAATATTATGTGTTATTTTAAACCATAATATATCACACAATTACACCTTGAAAGCACCTATTTTTATTTGTATATTTTCTCATAATTTCCTGACAATTAATACATACATTTATTACCATTTTTTCATGTAAAATATAAGCTAATCTAAATCAAGATAATGTCGAATTGACACAAAAAAAAATTATATAAAAAATTATCATACCATTAATCTAATCAACAGAGAATAAGATTACTACATTAGTACCCTAAAACATAAACATGAGTCATATATGCAGAAGATCACACTAACAGAAGATTCTAAAAAATCTCCTTAAAAGCATATTTATTTTGTAGAACACCAAGATTTAAGGTATTAATTATTTTTTTATTTTTAAGAATATCGAATAACCAGAAATTAAAAGATAGAGACAAATCTCTAAATTTTATATGAAATTAAACTTCAATGCCTTCGTTGCCCATGAGAGCAAATAGATAGGTGGAAGCTTCTATGATGATAATCTGGATTGATAAGGATACAGTTTATGGTTGGTGGAAAGAAGAAAATCAATGGGTTATGTAAAAAAATATGTGTATGGTTTATATTGTATAACTTAGATTTATTAGTTGTTTCTATAAATACCTCTCAGTAGTAATGTAATAATCAAGTTAAAGAAATCAGAAACAAAATTTGAGACTTTCTAAGTGTTTCTGGAAAATTGTTCTTGACTTTTGAGAGTTTTGATTCATAATATTCTAACAAAGTGGTATCAGAGCTGTAGTTGGAAATATAAATATACACTATTGTATATCAAATCGAAGCTCTCGACGAGACAAATCCGAAATCGTGAGAATCATCCCGATCAGAGTCTGAACACGCCACCACGATCTCCCGTAAGGTTTTGCTAGAAAGTGAGTTAACTCACCGAGTCAGCCGAGTTGACCGAGCTGTGAAGCCTGTTGGCCGAACTGCTAACTGAGCCGCCAAGCCGTTTGATCGAACCTCCGAAGCAATTGACCAAAAAGTTAACTTTTGACAGTTGACCAAAAAATTCATATTTTTTCTCGGAGTTTCTCCAAAGGTTTTTTGACGTTTTGAATCTATTTGTGCGATCAGAATTTACAAATTCTCACTATATTGAGAGTTATGTCAAGTGGAGGTATGTTCTCGTTTCAAGTCCCCACACTCAACAACGACAACTATGATAATTGGAGTATCAAGATGAAAGCTCTTTTGGATGCACATGATGTGTGGGAAATCGTAGAGAAAGACTTAAGTGAGCCAGAGGATGAAGCTACTCTAACGCAAGTGCAAAAAGAATCTTTGAAGGATTTGAGAAAGAGAGACAAGAAAGCCCTTTTTCTTATCTATCAAGCCTTAAATGATGATGGGTTTGAGAAGATTTCAGATGCAACATATTCTAAAGCAGCGTGGAATAAACTTCAAATTTCTTTCAAAGGAGCCTAGAAAGTGAAAAAGGTTCGTCTCCAAACACTAAGAGGTGAGTTTGAATCTCTACATATGAAAGCTTCTGAATCTATTTCTGACTATTTCTCGAGAGTTGGAGTTGTTTCTAATCAATTGAAAAGAAACGATGAGATGTTGAAAGATGTTAGAATAATGGAAAAGATACTTCGTTCATTAGATTCCAAATTTGAACACATCATCGTGACGATTGAGGAAACAAAAGATTTGGAAGAAATGACCATTGATAAACTCAATGGGTCATTACAAGCATATGAAGAAAAACATAAGAAGAAGCAAGGGATCACTGAGCAACTCTTCAAGATGCAATTCAAGGATAAGCATGAAAGCCAAGGCAATGACAGAAACCAATGTGGCCGAGGTAGAGGTAGAGGCCATGGACAAGGTGAAAGCCACGGTTGTGGACGAGGTGGAAAACATGGTCGTGGATGAGGTTGGAATTACAATAACTTTGAGAGAGCACAAAGCTCAACACAAAGTCGAGGAAGAGGTAATATGAACTCAAGGTATGGCAAATCTCAAGTTCAATGCTATAATTGTCAAAAATTTGGACAGTATGCTTCAAAATGTAGAGCTCTCGATAATAGAGTAAATGAGAAAATCAACTACATAGAGGAGAAGATCGATGAGAAAGAAACTTTTTTTTGTAGCACGAAAGGAGGGTGATAGTAGTCAACCAAATGCCTGGTATCTTGATAATGGTGCAAGCAACCATATGTGTGAAAGGAAAGACATGTTTGTGGAACTAGATGAGTGAGTAAGCAGAAATGTCTCATTTGGAGATTATTCTAATGTAGCAGTGAAAGGAAGAGGTAACATTCTTATTCACTTGAAAGATGGGAGACATCAATTTATTTTCAATGTTTACTATGTCCCAAATATGAAAAGTAACATCTTAAGTTTAGGACAACTGTTAAAGAAAGGTTATGATATTCATATGAAGGATTATCATCTTTCTATAAAATATGATAAGAATAACCTCATTGCTAACGTGCCGATGTCAAAGAATAGAATGTTTTTTATCAACATACAAAATGACATTGCAAAGTGTCTAAAAGCCTAATATAAAGATGCATCATGGCTATGGCATCTTCGATTCGGGCATCTCAATTTTGAAGGATTGGAGTTGTTGTCTAAGAAGGAAATTGTGAAGTACCATCTTGATCAACTTTGTGAAGGGTTCCTACTCGGGAAGTAATTCCAAAAAAGATTTCCAAAGGAGTCAAACTCAAGAGCCAAGAAGCCACTCTAGTTAATCCATACTGATGTGTGCGGACCGATCAAACCTAGCTCTCTCTATAATAGTAACTACTTTCTTCTTTTTATTGATGATTTTTCAAGAAAAACTTGGGTATATTTCTTGAAACAGAAATAAGAAGTTTTTGAAGTATTCAAAAGGTTCAAAGCTACAGTGGAGAGAGAAAATGGAAGAAAAATCAAAGCCATGAGATCAGACCGAGGTGGAGAGTTTACATCCAAAGAGTTTCGAGAGTTCCGTGAAGCAAATGGAATTCATAGATCTTTAACAGTACCAAGATCCCCTCAACAAAATGGTGTAGCTGAAAGAAAGAACCGAACAATCCTCAACATGGCACGAAGCATGCTTAAAAGCAAGAAATTACCCAAAGAGTTTTGGGCAGAAGCAATAGCATGTGCAGTTTACTTGTTAAACCGATCTCCAACAAGAAGTGTATGGGGAAAGACACCGCAAGAGGCATCGAGTGGAAGAAATCCTGGTATTTCCTACTTAAGAGTCTTTGGAAGTATAGCCCATGTTCATATACCGGATGAAAATAAGAACGAAGCTTGATAATAAAAGCGAGAGTTTTATCTTCATCGGTTATGATGCTAATTCAAAAGGCTATAAGTTGTACAACCCACACAATAAAAAGATTGTGATTAGTCGAGATGTGGTATTCGACGGAGAAGGAGAATATGATTTTAACTCTCATGCAGATAACTTCAATTTCTTTCCTTAGTTTAAAGAAGATGAGTAGACAATGAGGGAGCAATCTGTAGAAATTCAACAAGAGCCAATGACTCCACCTACTTCACCAATGCCAACCACTCATGAAGATCTGTCATCATCTTCGAGTGGAAGTGAAAGAGCCGTGACACGTACACGAAAACTCCAAGATCTTTATGTGGTAACAGAACGAAAAGATAATCTTACCTTATTCTGCCTCTTTACTGATTGTGCACCAGTGAGCTTTTAAGAAGCTATACAAGAGAAGAAGTGTAGAGATGCGATGATCGAAGAATCAATGCAATTGAGAAGAACGACACATGGGAACCTGTTTCACTTCCCAAAGGGCATAAGGCAATATGTGTCAAATGGGTGTACAAGACAAAGAGGAATGCTAAGGGAGAGATTGAAAGGCACAAGGCGAGGCTAGTAAAAAAAGGATATAGTCAAAAGGCTAGAATTGACTATGATGAGATATTTGCTCATATTGCTCGATTAGAAACTATAAGACTAATAATTTCTTTGGCAACTCAAAATAAGTGGAAGATACATCAAATGGATGTAAAATCTGCTTTTCTAAATAGAGTCCTTGAAGAAGAAGTCTACATTAAGCAACCATCAAGCTATGAAGTAAAAAGTCACAAAGACAAGGTGTTGAAATTGAAGAAAGCTCTTTATGGGTTAAAGCAAGCACCAAGAGCATGGAATAATCGCATCTACAAGTACTTTCTGGAGAACAACTTCACCAAGTGTCCCTATGAACATTCACTCTACGTCAAGATTAAAGATGACAATATTCTAATCATTTGTCTATACGTAGATGATCTCATCTTCACCAAAAGTAATCCGAACCTATTTGAAGATTTTAAGAAGGTGATGACTCGAGAGTTCGAAATGATAGATATCGGGTTAATGGCATACTACCTTGGAATTGAAGTGAAGCAAAAGGAAGAAGACATATTCATCTCTCAAGAAAGCTATGCAAGGGAGATACTAAAGAAGTTCAAGATAAACGATTGCAAGCCAATCAACACACCAGTGGAATATGGAATCAAACTATCCAAGCATGAAGATGGTGAAAGTGTGGATCCAACATTTTTCAAAAGTTTAGTTGGAAGTCTGCCTTATCTCACATGCACAAGGCCAGACATCCTTTATGTTGTTGGATTGATTAACCGCTATATGGAGAAATCGAAAATCACCCATTTCAAAGTTGCAAAAAGAATCCTACACTATCTAAAAGGTACAATTAATTTTAGCTTTTTCTATTCGGCTTCCAATTATTACAAGCTTGTTGGATATAATGATAGCGATTTTGGTAGAGATATAGACGATCGAAAAAGTACTTCCAAATTTTTTTTTATAGGAGATACTCCTTTTACATGGATGTCGAAAAAGCAACAAATTATCACCTTGTCTAACTGTGAAGTAGAATATGTAGCAGCTACCTCATGTGTTTGTCATGCAATTTGGCTGAGAAACTTGTTAAAAGAGCTAAGTATGACACAAGAAGAGCCAACCAAAATATGTGTCGACAATAAGTCAACCATTGCCTTAGCCAAAAATCCTGTTTTCCAGGATTGAAGCAAACACATAGATGCTCGATATCATTACATGAGAGAGTGCATCACAAGAAAGGATGTACAACTCGAGTATGTAAAATCACAAGATCAAACTGCCGACATCTTCACTAAACTGCTTAAGCAAGAAGACTTTGTCAAATTGAGAAATTTTCTCGGCATCATAAAACAAGTTTAAGGGGGAGTGTTGGTTTGTAAACTTGTTTACAAGCCCAAAGAAATAAAAAAAAACTCTTTGAAATATTCTAGCCCATTTGAAGTCCAGCTCATGGAAGCTTCTATGGTGATGATCTCAATTGATAAGGATACAACTCATGGTTGGTGGGAAGAAGAAAATCAATGGATTAGGTAAGGAGATATGTGTATAGTTTAGATTGTTTTTGATAAGTTTATATGGTATGACTTAGATTTATTAGTTCTTTTTATAAATATCTCTCAGTAGTAATGTAATAATCAAATTAAAGAAATCAGAAACAAAATTTAAGAGTTTTTAATTGTTTCTGGAAAATTATTCTTGAATGTTATTGAGTTTTGAGAGTTTTGATTCATAATATTTCAACACAATAATAATAAGCATGAAGACAAAAAAAAACTATTTTTTAAATATGTGTTTAAATAAATTACTTGCTGTCAAAGTTCAAGTAACCCAAGCGCACAAATACAATTATTTAAATATCTTAAAAGTAATCCTAATATTATTTATTTAAATGTGCATCAACGAGACTTAAGACTAAAAAGGTGCAAGCTTTATGAAATATGTGGAGAACATCCTATAAACTTATTATATAGAATTATAATAGATATGTAATTGCAGAGAAAACATTAATAAATCTCCAATTTCTATCATGCTAACCATCTGAGCTACATCTCCTTTGTAAGGCTATATATTTTTTATTTTATTTATCAGTTGAGCCCTTGTTTCTTAAAACGTTTTCAGTTTCACTATGTCTTCTATAGTTTGCTTTTCTTATAGCTGACTAACGAAGATTTCTTTTAAGAATACTTTAAAATCTTTACAGAATTTCATCTTATCTCAATAATTTTGGATAGGAGCAGGAACTTTCTTTCTAGGGAATAATTCTTTCTTCTTCTTTTTTCCTTGTGAAGGAGCTTTTTTTTAAATAGTTTATTTCCCGCATTTTTAATAAATTCAAACATGAAACATAACATTTGGAACACTTTTTATTGTAATCCATAAGCAACTTTTATAAAACTTTCTTCTTTCTTAGGATACCATTATTTTTCTTTTATTTATATATTATCACTTCTTTTTTTTCTTTTTCGTTATAGAATGTTTTTCTCTTCCACTTTAAGTCGATATCCTCAAAATTTACAAAAATATCATTAAGGATTAAAAAGGTCACTATGTTTTAATGATCACATAATTTTCATGCTTGCCTATATAAATACATATAAAATATCAGACAAAATGCAACCAGCATAATAAATAAATGAAATAAGTCAAGGGTTCTTAGAACAAATGTGATGTGGTTCTCCCGTTCTGTGTATAATTCACACACCAGAGAAAAATAAGGAAATTCCATGCTCTTTACTTCTAATAATATCAAGGAACACATTCAATGAAATGTCACTCAATTGCATGACGTCCAAGTCCACTTAGGTATGTAAAAAATCTAAAGTCCGAGACTTAATTACGGATGCGTGTATTTGAGTTGTATAAAAAAATTAATATCAAGGCACACAAAAGTTAAAAAGAAGAAGGGAGAAATGAAAAATATTAAGAATCCATCCATTATATATGACACACAATACACATAAAAGTGACTGTTCATCGCATTTCTTTGAATACAAAATCCCAAAAAATGAGTATATAAGTTACATAGCTAGAACCACTACAAACCAATCACATCGACCACACAAACACTCGAAACCCATTGCACCATGTCTCTTAATACGGTATCAGGTGCTCTGCAATCAAATTAGAAACAGCAGCATAAGAGCTGATCATCCACTTACCAACTAAGGCTTCCCTCACATGATCACAGCTTTACCTGAAACATTTTTCCATAGCAATATTGTTAGAATACGTAGATCTCAAGCTTAATTCACTTCTCATGTTTCAAATCACAAATTCAAACCACACCAAATACCATTTGATACTAAAAAAGTAACTTATTCACTATATTACAAATAGCTACAACTTAAAACCATATACATAAAATAATATCCAAATATTCTTGCTGTTTTGAGAGTCGACTCTCTCTGTTTAGGGTGTCAAACCCATTTTTCCTTTGATTTCCTTTCGACCGCCATCGTCTCTTCTTTCCTTCTACCATCTTTGCCTTCTTTCCCCTCTCTTCCTTTTGTGTATCTTATTTCAATTAAGGCTTTAGAGCTTTATTTTCAGTTAGTTGCCGTTTTTCTTTGCCTGCTCCAGCTATCACTCAGCTTAGTGGGTGACTCGTCGCCTGCTGGTCCTTCCGTGGTTCTCCTTTTTCATTGCTCAGTGCTTCGGCGTTTGTAGGCATTATGTTCTGTGGGTGTTGGGTGGGTTGTCTTATTCGACATTGGTGAGGGTCACTGCTTAGTGGTGGGTGTCTTCTCGACGTTTGGTGGTTGGCTACTGACCGGAGCTGTTTTATTTGATTGTTCTAAGGCTGTTTACCTTTGCCTCGTATGATCTTTTGGTTTTTGGAGCTACCTGCGCTGGATAGTGTGGTGATTTGTGGCTGTTTGGAGTGAGTCTCGTTTTCCGACGCTGGTGAGGTATCAGTTCTGGTTTGTTTGGATTTGGTTTGAGTTTGCTAGAATTTCGTTTTATTTAACTTTTGGTTTAAAGAAGGCTTTGTTTTGTGGATTGTTGTTTTCCTTTGGTTGTGGTATTTTGAAATTGTCCTGCAGTTTCTGGGTTGTGTAGGAGCTTGCAGGTGTGTAGTTGTTTGTTTAAAACAGCTGTGGGTTGTGTTTGTGTTGTTTTTTTTGTTGTCTTGAGGCCATGGTGTTTGTGAAAATGTCTCAAAGATTTACAAGTTTTTTGTGTGATCAATATTGGAAGGTTTAAGGGATTTGTGAATGTTAATTTTGAGTATAAGTCTCTGAAATCATTTTGGTAAACCATTGCTGAAATTGGGGACTGATCGGCCTAACGGGCTAGCATTGAAAGCTCATTGTTCGCAACCAGTGAATGATGTTGCCATGTTGGTCACATTTTTTCTCCTGGTGATGTAGCATTTATTTTGAGGAGCTTCTTTGATACTTTGATGTGTACTTTAAAATTGATGTTACTACCTGATGTAGGTATCCTTGGATATTGATTATAAATGAAAATTTCTTTCATCATAAAAAAAAAAGAACTACAACTTACTAATCTCTTTTTTCAGTACGCCCAACAACAAAGACTCCAATTTTGTCGGATGAATCTGCAGGAAAAGTAATGATTTAGATATTTAGTTTTGACTTCCATTGATCTTCCAAAGCACAACAGTAAATTAATGCAAAGCTTTGCCGCGATCTAGCTCTCAAGTAGGTAAATCTGATGACACAGCTCAGAAATGCCTAACCAGTAAATATAGACGTTTGCACAAAAAAGTGAATTACTTGAACTATTCACACTGGAATAAACTTGGCTGTTAAAAGTGTCATCTTATAAATTTCAACACTAAAATCTCTATCAAGTGCACTTTGTTTGAATACCAAGCTATTCTAGTAGTCACACACTCACACACATAAAAGGCTAGATAAAATCTATAATATTACTGTTAACAGCATATGATATTTATAAAAAAAATCTGACCAGCCCAAGTTTCTGAACAAAAAACACTATACTGATCTACAATATTCAGACTATAACCACCATGCAATATGCAAATTGACTAATTGTGTGAAACTCAACTTCCCTTTAAGAGAAAGTCTATATTGTTTGAGAAATACAGGGATCAAAAACAATCAAATATATGAGAAACCAATATGCTAAAATTGAGGAGGGGGGAAGAGAGAGAAGAGAGACTGACCAATGATATCAACTTTTCCTACACAAGGGAACACCAAAAGTTAAGAGTGTTCAATGGTGGCAGTTGTTATTCGTATTGGTCTTGTCGTTTCCTGCTCAGCACTACGTCTCCAAAATGCCCTCCTCCACCAAACTTCAAACCCTCTTTTTATGTTAGGACAATCTTCACCGGAGTTCAAGAACCGGTCAAACCAAGCAAGTAAAATTTCTTGCTGCCAAGCTAAAGGTAGAGTAAGGATAGTGTTAGCAAGACCTTCCTCAATTACATGACGATCTAGGCCTTTTGATGCCCTCCCCATCCACCCAAAATCGTTATAAAATGGTCCCAACCATGTATGTAAAAGCAAGCACCGTACGTCTTTAGAGGCCAAGAGCTTCCCTTTGCCAATTCCAACCAGAAAGCGTGCTGTGACTCGGCTAACCTCAAACCTGTGAACTACAGGCACCTTAGAATGTGCATTAGACAGTTCAGTTTCAGATGCCCATGTTTTCAAGAAATCTTCAGCAATCTGTCTTTCAATCAAGATATCCAAAAGCCAATATAAATTATCTGCTTGTCTTGCAATCTGTGACACATCTTTCAAATCTGAATCTGCTGCCCGCAAAAAATGAAAGCGGAGCAACTCCAAACAACCATCACAAGCTGAATACAAAGACTCTTTACGGAGATCATTTTGAGATGAATTTTCACGTAGCATCTTAGATACTAATGCTTTCATATCACGCCTTGCCTTCTCATCTTTACCTTCAAGTACTACATGCAAAAGTTTGAGAAGCACTTCCTCATTGTTGTTTCCATCTTCAGTTCCATTACTAACTCCAATCGATACCCTCTTTAGAACTTCCCCTGCTCCAACCCCTTCAAGCCGGAGTTCAGTCAAAAGCGAAGCTACCTTCTCTTCTTCATCCTCAGCCCATGGGGCAGCTTCTAAGTACTCCAAACAAGAAAAAACACCAGCATCAAACCCAATTGCAGCTGAAACCTAAGGTCACCAAACATCCCAAAGCAGCAACAGCAATTTAGGTTGTGTCAAAAAAACACAAAACCAAAAAACTTAAAATATTATGGTTTGTTCTATGCATAATAATCAAAGGCGTTTGCCCATAAAAGTACACTGATACAGTAATTCAAAAGCAATATGAAATGTTGATTAGTTTTAGTTTTCCTTGAACTCTCTACTAGTGGAATTACGAAACAAATTTATCTCATTCTCTTTGTCCAAAAAGAAAAAGATATCTCATTCTCTACTATACACATATATTTATCTAAAGCAACCAAAACAGAAACCAAAGCAAGTACAAATGGCCAAACTAAGAGTTTTTACCTTCAAAATACCAAGAACTCTGGGCACATCTTCCTTCAAAAGTCTCTTCCTCAGATCCTTACAATACATTAACCTCAAGGTCTCAATATAAATGTCAACATCGTCACAATCCACAATCTCCACAGCGTACGGCGAGGGAGAAGTTGTACGCTGCTGCTTTTCCCACCTATCAGACAACTTCACTGCAAAGAAACGACTATGCGCAACAAGAATCTGACGGTGGACATTTATCGAAACGGTAAACCCGTCTTTCGAACTCAATGTTAGCTTGACATCACTTGACGATATGTCATTGAATTGGTTTCCGGGGCTCCGAGAACCCAAAATATCCGAAATCCGTTGCATCATCAATGATTGCTTGTCCTGAGACCGCCCAGATTGTTCCTTCGGCGAAACTGCGTTCACATTGTTGGATTGGATCTGGCTTTTGGGTTGAATATCGGGTTCGCTAGCCATCATTTCGAAAAGGGTAGGACTCGATCGGATTTTATCGTGCGGCGATGGTGGTGGTGGCGACATTGGATTCAACAGTCCAGCAGTTAGCACTGAATTGAATTTACTAAAGCTCGAAGGAAAAGAATCGTAAGGGCCGGAATAGCCATTGACAGTGGTGGTGGTGGTAGTAGTAGTAGTTGAAGAGGGACTGAAGTCCATAACTGGTGACCGACTACCGGGAGACAATCGGATCCTGAAATTGGAAGGAGAAGTGTGTGACGGCGATGATGATGGAGATGGGTTTGGGGGTACCAAGTCAAATTCTTTATTCGGGTTAGCGTATACTGTTCGGCAGGTCTGAGCTGACGTAGAAGTTGGAATGGGTTTAGAAGCAGAAGAAAACAAAGAGTTATCGGGTGAAGCAATTGTAGGCGGGTCAAGTTTCCGATTTTGATTATGAGTCAGGTACCTGGAAGAGTCGGCCGCTGATGCTGAGATGATGGTTTCACGAGACCTGCGGCTTTTAGGCTTAATGGGTTGGGCTAGTTTTTTGTTGAAATGAGAAGTGGTACTCGTAGTAGTTGTGTTTGTTATGGCAGCCATGTTAAATTGTGATGTTTATTGTCCTTTAGTTATTATACCCAGATAACAAAAATAAAAAGAAAAGAAAAAGAAAGGGTTTTGGTTTTGACGAAAAAGTTAATTAAAATGGCGATGGAAAATAAAAAAAAAGTATATATATATATATATATATATAGAAATTAGTTTCTGAGAACAATCATTTAATGAATGCGAGAGAGTCAGGAATTGGGTGGTGAATCTTAAATATCTACTTTGTTTTTGTCATGAACTAAAGAACAAGAGAGCCAGCAATGTTTTTTTGTTTTTGAGTTTTCAATTTCAGGGCATTGGATATGACGTATAAGAAGAAGATGATATTGTGGATTAGGCTATATATGCTTTCCTTGATGACTCCGTTGAAGTAACTTTTGGACTTTTAAACGAGAGAGAGAGAGAGAGAGAGAGAGAGAGAGAGAGAGAGATATACATTAGAGTCTACAGTGATTATCTTATATTTCAAATCCGTAGAAATAATAATAAATGTTATTTATTGTTTTTGAATTAAATTGTTCACGGATCATATTATTTTATTTTTCTGCATTTATTTATAAAAAAACCTCTAATCTTAAATATTATTTACCTATAAGTATATATTAAAAAACAATTAATAATTTATCATAAAAGTGATTATTTTAATAATAAATTAAATAGGTTGAAGTAGATAAACTTTAATAGTTATAATTTATTAATGATAATTTATGATATTAATTAATGTGTAATTTATAATATGGATAAAATTAAAATTTAATATATTTTTTATTGTGTAAAAAATAAAAATAATTATCTAATTAAAAACTTAAAACAAAAATTAGTAAAAGAGAAAAGTTCCTTTCTTGTAAGCTGTTGCAGAGAATCCTTTATTCCACATACTTGTGATGCACTGACTGAAATAATTATGGTAATAAATTCAAAGCGTGACTTAGTAGTGTTAAAAAGAAGAAGAAGAAATATGATTCTAAACTGTGAAAACAAAGGCACTCAAAAGCCACTAACAATATATGATTTTAACACAATAATGAAAAATAAAAATAACATGGGACAGAACATAAGGTTGCTTATTATTGTCTATGTCCTCTTTCTTAATTTATTCTTCAGTAGAAGCCAAGTTTTGCTTAATTAAGTCCCTTTATTTAACATTTTTTTTTTTTTAATTTCATCATGTACGCAAGCCCATATTCTTGTTTTTTTTTTTAATAAATATATTTTATTTTGCTTGGAAATTGTTTTCATTAATACAGAATACACTTATTAAATCTTATAGCTATTTTATTTTTACTTTATATTTGATTTTTTTTTCTTTCAAATTCATTATTTAAAGTTAAAAAAATTACTCAAGTATAAAGGAGCAGAGGAAGCTTTTCTACATGTTTCACGTTAGTATACACTGTTGTTGAAAGCATTTCCCCACGACACCACTTTTTGTTAACCAATTACCAAACCTTCCCTCTTTCCAACGTCTTTTGACTGCAGAAAGAATGAATATTAAAGATGGTAGAGATGTGTGTTGGAAATACAGATAATTAAAAAAAATCAATTATATTATACTAGTATGTTTCATATCACTATTAAATCTAAATAATTATTAAAAAAATATATTATAATAAATTAATTACATAAAATACTACTTTCAAAATCTAATTTCATATCAACCCATCTAATGTTACAACAACAAATTAATTATATATTATAACTTTTTTATAAATAAATTTTTATTTTTAACAATCTTAAGAAAAATATATATTGTTTTTCCACGACGTAATTTAAAAAAAAAACATAATTCATAATTCATTTCGCTAAGTGGGTACTAGATTTGTAATTATTTACGGTTTTTTTTAGGCTCGAAAATAAGTTTCAATTATTAAAACTATTATTAGCATCAAGAAATGATTTAAAATTATAGCAAAATATTACGAAATATTTTAACATTAGAAAAATCAAATCCGTTATAAATAAATAAAGAAAAATAACATTTATTGATATTAAATTAATAATGATTTTTATATGACACGTAATAATTAAATAAATATTATTAAATTGTATCGTACGTATTATTTTATATATGTTTTCGGCCAATTCAATCATTATTTTTATATTACATAATAATATATTTCACGACCCATTTAAATAGTGCTACCCAACGACACTCATAAATAAAAGTTAGTAAAGCTGTTTTCTGATGAGTAATTAGTTGGGTCGTGTTAAAGCAAATTAATACCAATATTTAGGTAGAGTTCCTAATAATGGTGATCATTTACACGGTTAAAAAAATATTACGTGTAAATGTAATAATAAAAATAATTAATTTTAACACTATTTTAAATAATTATGATAAAATTATAAAAAAAATTAATCTAATTATTATAAAATAATATTGAAAAAATTAAGTTTGATGTTCCAAAACTTACAAATTTGTTACACCACACATTTATATGCCAAATATATATTTTTATCTAATTAAAATAAAAACTTAAAATTAAATAAATAAAATTATAACAAGAATAAATAATATAGTTTAATATATATATATATATATATATAAACAAATAAAGAAAATGAAAGAAATTAATATAAATTATAATAAATATGTAAAAAAATTCAATTATGTAAAAAAAAGATAATATAAATATTACATAGTATAAATTAGGGGTGTATATAAACTGGATTGGATTGGATCAAACCATAAAATTGGATCGGATCGGACCAGACCAAACTGAATTGGTTTAATAATATATTAAAATTTTCGCATTATTTTCTCATTAAATATATCAAAAAATCGAACCAAATTGAAAATCGAATTGGACCGAACAGTTTTATAAATTAAACGATCAAATCTGGTTTGTATTAATTAAAATCGTTTCAAACGGTTCAATCTAGTTAAAGTTTTTTAACAAACCCGGACCGGACCGAACCGGTGGACATTCCTAGTATAAATAATAATGAATATTTATAAAATTATATATGGTGTAATACAAAATAGTTAAATTATATGCAAAATAAAATGTTAAATTAGTAAAATTTAAAGAAAATAACAAAATTACACCTTTAAAATTTATAACCATAAAAATAATATCATGTATGTCATGTTTATTTATTTTTAATATTAAAAAAAGTCTAATTCATTATTTCACATTGAATATCGTCCAATTTGACGTTATTTAAGTTAAAATATGATTATTTAAACTCGTTCAATTAAATCATTTCAATATTATTAGAGTATTATTTTTGTTATTATATATAAATTTTAAATGTTATTTGATATTTATAAAATTTATAAAAAGACGTTAAACATTTATTACTCTATTAAAGTCTAATTAATAAAAAAATTATAATAGTTAAATAAAAGTTAGAAATATATAAAGAATATAAATAAATATGTAGTATAATAAAAAGAAAGAAAAAATAATATTGAAATAATAAATTTGAGGAGAAATATTATTACGTATTTTTTTTAAATAAATATATTCATTTATAAATATAATAAAAAATATCTTTATCAAAGAATTAAATGTGATGCGTACCACACTATTACATGTGACTCCGTCCTTGATATTGACCTGGGCTTGTTCTATTATGAGTGTTTTCGTAATCAAAAAGTGGGCTTTTGATTGATCTTAATTTCTTAAAGGTTGGGTCTTCTATTTTACCTGCACACATTTTTGCTAGCTAGCCAGCATTATATTTGCTTGCATATTTTGGATAGGAAGTTGGCATTGCTAAGAGAAATATGGGTTTAGATAAAATGAAGAAAATTTCAACGATTCAGATTTGCATCCTCTTAAGAGCAAATCAGAATGATGTATTATATTAATTACTATTTTAGAAAACAAAATGGTAAAGTTCTCAAAATAACATCTAAACTATGGTTTTGTACCTTATTTTTTAAAATAAGAACATATAATTTTAAAATTTATAATTATAAAAATAATATGATTAATTTTAAATATTAATTTTTTAATTAAATGTTGTTAAGTATTATTAAAATGTTATTTTTATAATTGTAATTTTTTTTATTTTATTTTTTAAATCACTTTTCATCCTCTCATTTGACGTACAGGCGGATTTGGTAGTAGGTTGCAGAAAGTGTCACATGATTTTCAAATATAAACAGGCAAGACAAGATGTATACAAAAGTAATTATTAGAAGAGAGATAAGGCTAAATAAGTACAAGAATAGCAGAGAACATCCCACATGCAAACTGTGCTAATTTTGTCATCTAATTTACAGGTGATCACTTCTCATCACCTTGTGAGTCTAATCAAAAGCGTACTCTCTGAAAACTCCCACAACTAAGAAAATCTCTCGAATTCCTCTTTGGCCTTTTTGTCAAACATGGTCCCAATTTATCCCAAGCAGCAAGCAGCCCTTTTTTTACAAACATGGTCCCAAGCAACCCTTGTGTTGTGGTCCTTCAAATCTAAACGTTATAACCGGACATTAATTTCCGTGGATAAGAACTTTGGTAGTTCGGGATAAGCATTTAGTTGTAAAATGGTAGGAGTATATAGTATAAAAAATATTTTTTTATAAATTATTTTTTAAATTCGTTATCATATCATTCAAGTAAATTTATAAAGATATTTAAATTTTTAATAATCACACATCAAGTATGATCTCTGTTATATTTAAAATTATATTTATATAATTACTAACACATATCATAAATATTTTAAATTATTTATAATGTTAAAGTTATTATTGTTTAATTAATCATCTCAATCGATACATACAAGTATTAACTAATTCGTGAAATTATCACACATTGCTTTCTTATATGAGTATTTCTAATTCTTTTTAGAATATGATTATCATTTTATAATTATTTAGGTTTAAGGTTTAAAGTTTTCATATAAATATAAATTTATTGATCATTATTACACAATTCAAAAAAAGCATATCATATTTTTCTACTTGATTTAATGTATATTCTATGCTCTTTTGATTTCATATAAAGGTAATGTCTACTGTATTTTTAAATCTCTGATGATATGTTAAGAGTTTCTAGATGATCAATAAGATACCTACTCTATAGTCTTAGTTTCATATATATTGATATCTTTTGAATTATGATTATTATTAAAATCTATCTAAAACACATAAATACTTATATTTTTGTGCTAAACTTTTTTTATAGATTATTATGTAAATATTTCTAATTAGTAAGAAATTAATTATAAAAAAATTCAGAATTCATGTACATATTGGGACATTATTCGTGTATAGGTAATATAAAATCAAATTTAAATTGTAGATAGATTAGGTGATTTAATAGAGCAATATTTTTTTTATATCATTGTTATGGCTTAGATTATTTTTATTTAAAATTTTCTTTTGTTTTTTTTTAATTTTTGCTCTCGTTATTTATTCATTATTATTTATCTGTCTATTTTATTTAAATATTAAATTTAAAATTATTTTTTTAAAAAAAATAACATATTCATCTATGCCTATTTAATCTAATTATGAACTTTTTATGATTGAAAGGATTTGATCATCCACACAGGTAGAACTTATAAAATAAACTATTAAAATCGTATTAAAACAATAGTCAATTACTATGAGTTTGAAAAACTAAATTTAGTAATAAGGATATTCCTCTTTAATTTAAAAAAAAAACATTTTCAACTTGACGTAAATATAAATTCTTAAATTAACTATGAGAAAAATAAAAGGTAGGGTAATTATAGTAGTTGATAACTTGATATACTGATATAACAATAAGATATATTATTTCAAAATTTTGATCGAATCATACAAATTGTCTTTTGATTTTTATAAAATAAAAGTTACTATAATTTCAAACGTTAACATTAAAAGCCCCGATAAGTAAAATATAATAATGGAAATAAGGTTTTTAAGTAGAAAATTATATAAGAAAGACCTATATTCATTTCCCTTTTCTTATTTGAGGGAGTATGAAACTATATTTAATTTAAAAATATATACTAATATAAATTATTAATTTAATCAACAACTATATTAATCATCCTTAAATAAACCTTACGTCAATGCTCTACCATCATTTCATTAGGCTTGAAATTTGTGTCATCCCATCCCCCAATTTTTTTTTTATTTTAAAAAGGAAACTAATAGACTGAGCCTAGTATAGAAGATTAAAATATATAAGATTCATTAAAAGTTAATACGTAATAGGTAGAGAAGTAGGAAAGAGCAAAGCTATTGAGAATGGCAAAAAAAAAAAAACGAAGAAATGAATTAAAACACAAAGTACCCTTATTAACTTTTGGTAAACTAAAAGTATAGCACTCAAATATAGCAAAAATTATGAATATATCATTTAATTTTCTTCTATTGTCTCAAAAATAATATTGTGCAAAGAATTTCATAATTTTAGATTTACTAATATTAAATATCATACCTTAATTTATAGAGGAAAAAAATTCTCACATATGCTTCCTATTTTTATCTTTTTTTTTTTCTATGCTTTGTAATTAGCATTTGACTTTTTAAGAATCTTTTAATTGAAAATTTATTTCAATATATCTTTACACGTTAATCAATATAATTATTTTTTTTAGATTTTGTCACTCTTATAAGACCATTAAAGTTTAACAAAATTTTAGTTTATGGATTATCATTGTCTTTGTAACATATTTTTTGGATTTTTGCTAACAAAGATCTTTACAAGTGTTAAAACTCTATCTTTCAATAGAGATCTGATAACCGTACAAAACTTCTTATCTAACTTGAATCCCAACTCAGTTAATAATTCTTGAAGCTATCTCATCTATTTACTAGCTTATATCATTGATACATACTCACCATCTATAGTAGACAATGTAACAATTTTCTACATCTATGACATTCAACTGATAGTTGTAGTATCTATATTGAACACATAACCCATTGTGCTCTTTCGGTGATAAACTTTTCCTACAAAATCTGAATCTATGTACCCTCATACTTTTAATTCTCATTTATCAAAGTAAAACACTTATTTGTGGTGTCTCATAGATACCTCAAGATCCACTTCACTACTTTCTAATGAGTTTTTTCTGGATTTGACATAAACCTGTTAACACCTCCCACTGCATGGTCAATGTCTGGTCTTATATAGAACATTGTATACATCAAATTTTTAATGGTTGAGGTGTAAGGAACCTTAGCCATGAAGCTTTTCTCTTCCTCTATTTGAGTACACTAATCATTAGATAGATGAAAGTGATTGGCCAAGCACTATTACAAAAATGGGTATTTAAGTCGATACGTAAAATTGATTCGGTATAGAACTAACGCTATCCACGTAGGATGTAGCGTCGGTTGACTTGTCGAACCGATGCTATGCGTGGACGTAGCATCGATTCTAGGTGTCAATCGATGCTACGCTACGTGGATAGCGTCGGTTGACACCTGGAACTGACGCTATCCACGTAACATAGCGTCGGTTCGACACGTCAACCGACGCTACACACGTGGATAAATCTTTTCTCTTCTTTCTTCCCAGACAAACTATTTTCAGCGTTGTAGAACTTTAAAAAACCGAAAACCTCCTCCTCCACTTCTCCTCCATTCTTTCTCATTTTTCGGCCACCTACGACTACCATTTCCAACATCGGTTAGTGAGTTTTCTTCCTCTCTAACTAATCTTTTAGATCCCCTATTATTCATATATTTTTCTATTATTATGTGTTATTATTTATGTGTATAGATTTTTGTATTATATATGTAGGTTTGTATTATAACATAAGGAGAAGAATATGACGATCTTGAATAAAATATAACAAAACCATGGTAATTTTTCTGTTATTAATTAATATTTTATTTTTCAAATATTTGTATTATTTGAATTATTTGCTAAACTGATTTTGATTTTTTTTTTCTACTCGAATACAAGTTGAAAATGAATAAATTTAAAAAAAAAATTAAAGTCAGTTCACGCCTTGAACCGACTTTAAACTTTAAGTCATTTAATTTAAAGTCGGTTTTTAACCGACTTTAATGCCTCTTTTTGTAGTAGTGAAGGGTGTGTTAATTGCCTTCATGTCACCCATATTAAATCTCTATAAAACACGTCTTATGTATTCCTCTTAAGATAACTTCTCTCTAGTGATATACATCATAAAAATCTTCTTTGTCGGTCTAAGGTCTTTCATGTTAAATTCTTTTGACAATCATTGTTTTGACCTTTGAATCTCCTCTATATCTAGTCCTTACTAATATATCATCAATATAAAGGAATTATATGATATAATTGAGCATATATTTCTTAAAGTAAGCAGCAGTGTTCGATGTTACACTTTTTAAAACCTTCTATGTGCATGAAGCCATCAAACTTCATATACCACTCTCTTGGAGTTTCTTCCAATCCATGCAAGCTCTTCTTTAATTTGCACTTTTTCAAAGAAATCCTTTGGTTGGTGCATGTATATCTCTTTTTTTATGCCTTCGTGAAGAAATACAGTTTTTACATTTAATTACACAACATAGAGATCTTTATTAAGAATAATGCTTAAGATCGTTCGAATAGAATTAAGCTTCACAACAGAAGCAAAAATATTAGTGTAGTCAATTCCTTCCTTTTGTTGGAATTCTTTAACAACTAGCCAATCTTTTTTTTTCTTGGAACTACCATGCTCCTCTTTCATTTGGTATACATATTTGTTATGAAGGGCCTTATTTTCTATGGGTAACTTTGTTAGTTCTTATATTTGGATCAAGATTAAGGAATTCATCTCATCTTTCATAGCAAGCTCCCAATAATTGTCATTCTTTAGTGTAACATGCTTCATTATAGCATTTAGGCTCTCCCCCATCAGTCAACAACATATAGTTTATAAATATTATGTTAGGTACATAGAGTCTAAAATACCTCTTAAGTATAGGAGTTGGAGTAGGAAGTTTAATTGTGTCATGTTGTTACATGTTTCTCTATCTAATTGGTTGCTCTGATTTAGGGCTCTTAATTATTTATTCTGTCATATAACTATCTAGGACATCATGCACATCTATATACATTGACCCACTCTATTTTGAGTTACTGGCACTTGTAGTATGTTTATCCTTATGCGTTATTCTTTCATTGAACAACGCATCTCTACTGTGGATTATATTTTTTTATCCTAAATACATTAGCCAAACTCATCCTCGCCATATCCAATGAATGTGCATTTTGTAACTTAGGATCCAACTTATTCCTACCTTGATCACTAATATCTCTATGTATTACACAATCAAAAACTTTTACATGTGATAGTTTTACCCTTTTTCTACCTCACACTCTTCCGTATTATGTTCTTCGATGGAATTGATGGACCTTAATTAATCAAGTAAGTTGTAATTTTAACTACTTCTACCTAGAATTTCTTTAGTAGGCCTAATTGCATACGCATGCTTCTGGCTCTCTCAATTAACATATGATTCATATGTTCATCTACACCGTTGTGTTAAGACATACCTAGTATGGTTCTCTCCATTCTAATCTCATGCTCATAGCAAAATGTCTTGAAATTGTTGTCTTCATATTCACCATCATTGTCGATTCTAAGCTTTTTATCTTCAAACCTATCTCATCTCATTCTCAACCACAGTTTTCCATATTCTGAAAGTCTCAAATACTTCAGACTTATGCTTCAAAAAATAAACTCATACCACTCTAGAGTGGTTGTCAATGAAAGTCACGAATTGGTGTTTACCACCAATGGATGAGACAATCGTTGATTCCTAAGCATCAGAGTGAACAATATTTAATCTTTCTTTCTTTGGGGTTCTGAAACTTGTCTGAAAACTAACTTTCTTCTTCTTTCTAAGTATGCTATCTTCACACATGTCAATTTAAACTAATTAAAAAACTGGCAATCTATCACTTGAGTGCATAATTCTGAGCTCTTTTTCACTCATGTGACTAAGTCTCTGGTGCCACAAGTTGAGATTGTAGTTGCCTGCTACAACTACATTGAACAATATGTTCTTGTTATCATATAAATAGTTCCACTCTTATTTTCCCGTGCAAGTTGAGATTGTATTTACCTGCTACAACTACAATTGAACAACATGTTCTTGCTATCATATAAATAATACCACTCTTATTTCCCCGTGCAATCTTTATTGTATCTTTTGAAATCTTCCAAACATCATGAAAAGTTGTGATACAACATTCACTAACCAATAGCCCTATTAAGATTAAGTTTTTTCTCAGGTTAGGAATATGTCTAACATCATTCAACTCTCATACAGACCCGTTCAAGTTAATATTTCCTATACATTTACCAAAAATATCATAATGTTGGTCATCACAAAGATATACATTACTAATATTTTTTTGCACATAGTTAATAAAGAGTGTTTTTGTAAAGTAACATGAAACGATGCTTCAGAGTTTAACACTTAAGACTCTGCTTACTTTATAAAGAGCATATCAATGTATTATCTCTTCCTAAGATGGAAGTAACATTTACTTCTACATTTGTCACATGATTCTTTAATGCATTATTGCATTGATTTTCGTAATGTTTGGCTTTCTATAATTTCAACACTTATTGTCCTATAGTTATAAGAATTGTTTGGATATTTGGATTTAGCTCTTCTATCATTTGTTCTACCATAATAACTTAATCTATTATTTACATTACCTTTGGTTCTTACTCGAAACTTTGTATGCAAAATTGAAGAGGTTGACGTTTCATGTAATCCTCTTCGTCTGATTTCTTCATTGAGGACAAGATCTCTAATATCGTTCAAATTTTAACTTATTGTTTCATGTTGAGCTACTCAATGATGTGACCATAACATTTCAATAATCAATTAGAGATGACAAATTATTATGATACAAATAGTCCTCTATTTGTATTTTCTAAAATTTAAAATCTGTATTATTACATTTTCTTCTTCTACTTCCATTGCTCTTGGTCAAATATGGTTCTCTTTAGATCGTAATCTTTTAACAAGATTTTGAAATCAATTATTAAGAAAATAATTTTTTTAGGAATTAAATTTATGAGAATATGAAATAAATATGAATAAAATAACAAACAAAAATTCATTACAATTATTTTATTGAAGACGTACTTTCTTTAAATTAATAAAATTAAATTATTAGTATAATTTATAAATCTATCTATACATCTCACGAATTTATGTTAAAAGTTTTAAAATATCTATTCACGAGAGCTGGTTTATCTTAATAAATTATTTTTTAATAAAAGTAATGTTTATAAAATTTATAATATTATTTTTATTATTATAAATATTATTTTTAGTTTATATTTATTATTATTTTTATTTTCATAAATTATGTGTTGCAAAGTAATTAGGGAAAGGTTTTATAAGATGCAGATTTGTTGGTAATGTGAAGATTTCATTCACTACTGTCATATTTGGACGTAACATTTTTATTGAAGGACATATAATGTATTCTTAAAAATTAGAAAGTTACACAGTATATTAATACATTAGTCTTATGTAAAACAAAATTGAGAAATTATTAAAAAATAATATTTTAAATTTATAATAATAAAAATAATATATTAATAATATTAAATAAAATCTAATTAGATGATGTTTAATATTAAACTGATTTAAATAATTATAATATATATATATATATATATATGAGATGAAAATAAATGAATAGTTTATATTATTTTTATGATTATAAATTTTAAAAATATTATTTATTTATTATATTTTAAAAAAAATCAGTATTTAGATCGTACAGTTGGATTGATCAACTTTTTAAGTGTGTGTTGATATAAACATTACTGGTCGAACCTTTGACCACCCAACTAAATTATATTAATTCTTGATTAGGACATTTCACACCATTACATGATCTATACGTTCTCTCTAATTGGCTTCCCATAACACCCTTTGAAAAGTCTTATACTTCATTTAAAAATATACATTAATTTTATTTTTTATAGTAGTATGTTATTAGCCTCATTGTACACATAAATTTAATTTAATTATTTCATCATATATATACAGTAGTCAGTAAATTAAAAGAGAGAAAAAAAATTTCTATAAAAAAAATAATACTTATAACTGTTATAAATTTATATGTATATTATTATTATATTTTACCTAATAAAATTATCTTAAAAAATAATTACTTTATTATCTTTTAAGATAATTTATCATGTAACATGATATAAATAATTTAGTTACAAAATTGCATTTAAATTTATATATTTTTAATATATTTTTTTATTATAATAATTAATTATAATTCTATCTAATAATAACATTAAGATGTAATTAATATTAAAAATAATATAAATTTTTTTATTGATAATTTTTATTATAAAATTTTTTATTTTTTATTTTATTAAATGATAAGATTAAACTTTATTAAATATATATATATGATAAGTATATGCAAAAGATTAAATTTATGTATGTTTTTTTATAAAATAATTAATATGTTTTCTTAAAGAAAATAACATATTATCTGAAATATAAAGATTAAAGTGTAGGTTTTTTTGTTATAAATAAGGTAGCTAGGCTTTCCCACCCGTTAATTAATTGTCTCACCTATAATTCAACCATTTGCTATCTTATTATTTAGTTTACTATAAATATAAACAAATCAGACGATAACATCATATCACACATAATTTGATATAAAGTAATTTAGAGAACATACCTTCTTCTGCTTCATTAATATTAGTTATATGGAACTGATTTCATAACTCCAAGAATCAGTAATTATGATTATTGTTGTGTCAACTTCAAGAATTATATAACGTGTATAATTGTCAAATTACACATGGGATTCTAATTACAAATGATACCATTGTTTTTTCGATACTAAAAGATTAATTTTAAGAATAATAATATTTATTTATAAATCATACAATAATAGCATAATTAATTAATATATTACATTATTTTTAATAATAATATTTAAGATATTTTCTCCCAAAAATTTGTAAGAAATAAAAAATTCATATAATAACGAACGATCACATTTATCCTTTATAGGTTTTTTTTTTTTTTGTGTTAATACAATTCGCCTACCGATGATTCATCAACTACCTTATTAAATCGATCTCAATATTTGTGTGTGACATTATCATGAAAGCATTTACGTGCCTTGTTACTAATACTACCCTCAATTAATGTATTTTTTAAAGTAGAATTTTATATATTATAAGTTTGTGATGAATATTAAATGATATGATATAAAATTATCGATAAATAAAATTTAATTTATTTAAGTATATTTAATAAAAAATATCATAGTAATTATAATTATGGTGTAAAAAAATAAGTATTTTTAAAAGATAAAATAATAAATACAAGATAATATTGTGATTTATTAAAAATAATATTATGTTTGTTAGTCAAAGTAATAGGTGTCTAATTTAGAAGAAAATTGATAGAAGGTAGCTTACCATATTATCAAAGATAGAGTTGTGTTTGAATAAAACATAGAAAAATTAGGTAGCTTAATTTTGTTGAATGAAGAAATATTGCTTCATTTCTTCATTGTTAATCATCTTAAAAATAGAGAAAAACTTATACGAGAAGTTTTTGAGTGAGAGAATTTTGTGAAAAAATTCTCTTAGACTTGTAATTGCTCTTGTCTTTTGGGTGTGTGAGAAAATCATTAAGAGTGTGGTTGTAACAATTTTCTACATAGTGAATTTTTTCTCTGTTTGTCTTTTAACAACGAAAGTAGTTTTTTTCCAATTTAGAGTTTATACTATAATTCTTGTATTATGTATTATCTATTTTTTTGTTATTTGATATTTTACTAAAGAGAATCTTAGGAGAAAGAATTTGTGATTATATTATTTGATCCAAAATTCCTAACAGATACATATGCTTATGGCATCCTAAAATTCTAAATCTCGCCGTTTACCGACTATTTTATTTTTCTTTCCTCGAATCCAAACGCAATATAATACATGATATATATTGAAAGATAATGTTTTTATGTGATTTATATATACCACTTGAGAGTTAGATAAATAATAAATTATTGCCCGCAAAGAGGCTTATTTTAAGTTTTAATCCTACTATTTTATCTAAATTTATTTTTATTTATAGTGCTATTATTTATGATCTTGAAAATTTAGTTTCATTTTTTAATGTCTTACTTATTTTAAAAACTCATATCATAAATTAAATTACAAAAATTACTTAAATATATATAAATAAACTTATATAGTTATTATTATTAAATGTTAATTTAATCTAATTAAAATAATAAAGTTATAGTTATTTTTAAAATCAAAATCAAATAATATATTGTGTTTATTTATTTAAAAAATAAAATAATTATTTTATAATTTATTTATTAATTTAATTTTATGTATTTTATCTCTTTTATAATATATATTAACTTTTTTTATCAATTTTTTTTCGTTTTCTTTTATATAACACTCGAGAGTTACATAGATAATAAACTATCGTGGAGGTTTTATAAGCTTAAATCATATTATCTTATCTAAATTTATTTTTATGTATAGTATTATTATTTCTACAAAATTAGAGAAATGAGATTTAAAACTTTATAACTTAACAAAAATTATTATATAAATTATTTTGGTTTCCTTTACTTTCTTTTTACCTTAATTTGGTTGACTTTCCTTATTAATTAGAAATGGCGTTATGACCAAAAACTTCAAATTAAAGCAAGCCCAGGTATACCTTGTACTTGTTTCAGGAACTTTTATCCCAGTCACGTGAGCCTTTTTAATTTTTTAAAATGTATGTTTTGTTTATAAAATTTATTTGTTTTAATTTTTTTTTGTATAATTTAATTACTCTTTTTGAAAATTATTTTTCTACAAACATATCATATATTTTAAATTTGATAAGTTTTATAAATAAAATTGTGATATTTTTTATTTTAATGTTTTATTAATATAATTTTATTAAAAATTAAAATAACTTTTTAAATATTATTATTGTTTATCTTTTTCTTAAATAATTTCTTATTATATTTAATTTTTATCTTTGTTAAAGACTTATATATTAACGTTGTTTAATCACTCTTCATATAAAATAAGAAAAATTTATTAAAAAAATTATTATTTTTTCTTAAATAGTTTATTTTTAATAACTAAGAGATTAAATTATCTTAGTTTTAATAAAAATAAATAAATGACACAAATAACATAATTTAAAATATATTATTCAATTTTATTGTCTATTTAATAATAAATTTGACTTATTTATTGTTTTATAATATAATAACAATATAATTTTATATTTATTCTTATATTTGTTTATAAATTCTATAAATGAATATTCCTTCTCTTATATTTTTTTTACAAAATATAAATATAAATTTTAATTTATTTTATATATATATTTTTAATGACTATACTACCCACACTTATAACAATTTTAAATTTTTTATATATTTAAATAAACTTCTTTATATTAAACCATAACTTATTAACAACATAATTTTGTGATTCTTTAATCACTTTGAACAAATTCCCTGATTACGTCCTTTGGATTCAAATGAGCTCAAGCATTATATAAGTTGAAACCCATGTTACTTTTAAATAATTAAAATTAAAATTTTAATAAGTTTCTTATTTATTTATTTTAAAATAAGAAATATTTATAATTTTATTTAAAAATAGAAACATTAATAATTAATTATGATTTTTGAAAACAAAAAAAATACCTAAATGACCTTTTACATTATAAAATTATTATTATTTAATAAATATAATTTATTAAATAAATTTCAAGCTGTTTATAAGTTAAATAAATTTTGTTTTTTCAACTTAATAATTCATTAAATAAAAATCTAATCATAATAATATCTATCAAAATTACAGTACCAAAATAGTTTCATTAGTAAATCAATCAAATCCAACCTTTTAGGAATGAAAATAGAAAGCAAATACAATTCAGCCAACTGCTTTTAAAGCTACCCTACGGATAGCTGTCATTTTTTAAAAGAGTAATTTTTTTTATACTATAAATTATATTATAATTATAATTAATATAATAAATAATTATTAATTATTAATTAAAATTTATAATTTATAATTAATTATTATATTAACTATGATAATATTTTTATTTTAGCAAACACAAATCCAATTATAGCAACATTTTTTATTCATTTTAAAAATTAATAAAAATATACTAAATTTAATATATATTTTTATGTTAATTAAAATAAATTTAATAACTTTTAAAATTAAATATTAAATATAATATAATCAGCAAATCAAATGTGATAATGACACATTTATTATTTACATTTGCATTGAATTTTGAGATATATTATTTATTAATTTTTTTTATCAAATATTAATATTTTAAAAAAACTAATGTTTAAATATTTTCCATTGAAATATCATATCATAACATACAAATAATAAATTATAATATAATATTATAAATAATTATTTATTAAATAATAAAATTTATTTTTTAATTTATAATTAATTGATACATATGAATTATATTATTGTTATTACTTATAATAAATACAAATTTTCTCTCTACTTGTCACCAATTTCCCATATATAAACCATCCCGACTCTTCATCCTCTCTCTCAAACCTTATCATACATAACGTAAACAAACCAACTAATACACCATACCAAAGCTCAAACCTTTAATTAGCTTCACAGTAGTGCTTTATCTTTCTCTCACTATCTCTCTCACTTGCACTCACTCTCACATGGGGTTTCCAGTGGGCTATACAGACCTATTTCTACCAAGGCTCATTCTACACACACTTTCCTTTCTGGGTTTCATCAGAAATTTGATATACACTCTGCTTCACTATCTAGGTCTTCAAGATTACCTCGAATCCGAACATGTCTGGGTTGAACAATCGATCCGAATACCCGAACTGAACTCCGTGTCCGCTCTTCTGATCCGAGAATTAATCCTTCCAGCTGTGAAGTTTTCGGAGCTTGTCGACCCACCTGAGTGCTGTGCCGTATGTCTCCACGACTTTGTAGCACAAGATGAGATCTCACGGCTCACAAATTGCCGTCACATCTTTCACAAGCCATGTCTCGACCGTTGGATGGGTTGTGACCAAAGAACATGCCCTTTGTGTAGAACATCTTTCATTCCTCCAGATTTGCAAGGTGCTTTCAATGAGAAGCTCTTTGCTGCTTCTCAAATTCCTGAGTTTTATAGTGATTACACTCATATTACTGGTTTGTAGCCTCTAGCTATTTAGTTAGATTTTCCAATAAAAATGAAAAATAATGGATTTTTCTTTTCTGGATTTGTTTTGGTTGGATTTTCTAGCTAACTAGGATCGTTGTGGAAATTAAACATACAAGGATACAGTTACTATTTATTTTTCATCTAGTATAATAATTATCAATAATATTAATTGTTCTTGCATTAATTTTAAATTTCATTTTTCGAATTATCATATTATCACACACTATCAAATAATCGGAAGAAGAAAAATAAAAATTTGAGACGAGTGTGATAGTTCATTTACATGATCACATATTTGATATCATCGTCGTCTAATCATAGATTAAAAGAGAAGCACCCGGGTTTTCCGGAATTATTATGCCTTTTGGTTTCTCGGAATCCTTTTCTTTTTCTTTTCTTTTCTTTCTGTTGTGAGTTGTGGGGGTAAAGTTTTCTTTATATATTTGGAAGTGTTTGGAAGATTCATAATAAATGGTATGGTAATTTAAAATATTAAAATTTAAGAAA
Organism: Hippophae tibetana; assembly: GCA_037013495.1. Taxonomy (NCBI): domain Eukaryota; kingdom Viridiplantae; phylum Streptophyta; class Magnoliopsida; order Rosales; family Elaeagnaceae; genus Hippophae; species Hippophae tibetana. The sequence continues at coordinate 12,709,298 of CM072812.1, forward strand.
AAGTTAAATAACACAATTTTATCATTAAATTTTGAAATATTTTTCTTATTTATTATTTTTATTTGATTTTCTTTTTCATCACTTGAAAGATTGTTGAATATATATCTAAAATGTTCTTAAGTTTAACATGTATTCCATTATAATGTGTTTGGTTACAAAGAATAGAAAGAAATCATTCTATTTGTATGTTTGGTTATACTAAAAATAAGTTAGTAATAAAATCGATTCTTAAAAAATAATGAATTACAATTTCTTCTCCCCAATTAGGAATCATGATTTCAATGTTATTTTAATTTTTTTTTCAAGTTTACCTACATCCTAAATATAACCATAAACCTAAATCCCAAAACCTTAAACCTTAAATCTCAAATCCCTAAACTCTAATCCCAAAATCTCAAATCCAAAAACTCAACCCTAAACCCTAAATCCCTAAATCTTAAATCATAAACCCTAAATCCAAAATATTTAAACCTTAAACCCCAAATCTTAAATCCTAAAACCCTAAACCCTATTTAGAAAAATAATAATTTTAATCCTAAACCTTAACCCACAAATATAACCCTAAATCTCAAATCACAAACCTCAAAACCCTAAACTCTATTTAGAAAAATAATAATTTTAATAATATATTTTCTTTTTAAGTAATAATTATTTAGAAAAATAATGATTTTAATAATATATTTTGTTTGACAAAAATAATAATTAAATAATATTATTTAAATTTTATTGAATATGTATTAAGGTAATTTATAATTTTTTTCATTACATTCCAGTATCAAACCAAACACTGTAATATTAATTCTAGCGGTCAAACCAAACAACATTGTTTCATTTCCATTCCATTCTCATTTTGATTCCCACTTCATTTTGTGAACCAAACGTCACCTTATTTCTTTGAGATTTGTAAAAAATGTTAGAATGTTCTTAGATTTTATGGTTAGTACCATTAATGTCTTCAAAACTAATGTTTTTAACCTTTTCATCTATATTTTATTAATATTCTTATGATTCTGCTGCCAATTTGTGGTTTTCGATCGTCGATTGGCCTTATCGTTGATTTTTAGTCAATTTGGCTTTCTTCTAGAAAAATCACACCTAATTACATGCTCTAAATAAGCTTGTTCATGCCTTAGATATACTTTATCTTGTAATTGTAAATTCACACAACTACATATTTATGTACAAATAGTGTACCTATAATCTTCAAAAAGATAATAACCAAACATAAAGTTATTAAATTTCCTTTTTATCTTCTTATTCTTTTTCTAAGAAGACTTATTTTTTTTTACTAAAATAGTGTTTTAATATTCTTGAAACATGATGATTTATTATGCTTTTATATAGATATCTAGTAAGGTGTTAAAACTTCTAAAAGTTTCAAGACAAATTTCATAATTTTTATTTTTAAAATATTCATTTAAAGCTAAAAGATAGTCTTTTCTAATAAAATTAGATTTTTATCTTTCATTTAATTTCTTTCAAAATGTTGATTTAATGTTTAGTTTTTAATTCCAATACTTAATTTTTCTTATCATAATATTGTAATATTTCTATCTATATCTCTCTATTTATTAGTAATATCACTTTATATAAGCAAATGTTTAAGTATTTAAGATCCTTAATTGATTTTAAAATTATAATTATTATACTCGAACTTAATAGGTCTATCACAATCTTCCCTCCTATTTGTCTTTTCTTGTTACATTGATTATGTCTCAGTTTTGCTCAAACCCTAATATCTTCATAATAACAATAAGCTTTATGTATTCGTACGTAGATGATGTCTAATTTAGGCTTACTAGAAAATAGTAACTGAACTCTATTTTATTCATGATATAATAATTAATACAAACATAAGGCCAACTAAGAATCTTGAAAAGATTCTTTAACACTCATAATTACTGGGTACATAATTACTCGAAGAGATTTCTATGCTAGAGATTATGAGTTTTTCATATGTATGTGCTCTACTACTTTTCCTATGTGTACTTAGAGATGAAAATAAGAGTTCCTTTTATAGTATAAGGAATCCTTGTATATAAGATGAGAATTACTATTTTATCATTTCTTTATTGATTCATCAACTTTTCTGCTTTAAATATCAACCACTATTTTTCATTGGCATGTGTTATCGACTAAAGATGTAGGTCTACATCTTTATTTTTTCTTATCGTCTTCTATCGCAATTCCTCCTCTTTATTCTTCTTTCTTGTTTTTTACCAACAGTCATTTTGATGATGTTGATGAAGATGCATCTTCATCTTCATCTTCTCGATCTTTAATGCATTAAATGCATCTTTAATATTTGGTGGCTTATATAACATAGAAGCAGAATACTTTACTTATTTATTGACAAATTGTCAAGTTATTACTTTTAAAATTTTGTTTCATATTTGCTAATTTTTTCACCATCTTTTTCTTAAAGAGTTATGCTATAATGAAACATGAGGATGAGTTTACTAGTTGAATAATTTACTTTGATCTCAATAGATTTATTAATCTTCATGTGTTCATAGTAAATTTGGTCTAACATTTGATCTCTTAATACACAAAGTTCTTTTGTATTGAATTCATTTTCTAGAAGCACCCTTAGTTTAGGAACTTCTCTGTTTGTGTTGAAAATCCCTATCTTGATTAAGTGTTAAGAACTAATACATCTTTCCTCATTCCATTCCATTAGTGAACTGAAAAAACTGGGATAAACAGGCTTATCACTTGTTTTAATCTTCTTCTTGAAGTTATTGATTGCTTTTTTAAAATTTTTGGGAAATAATTTAATTCACTTAAATTAATTACTAGATATATGTTTTCTATTAGTCCTATATGGAATGCTTTATAAAAAAATATTGGGTCAGTTCTTTCCAAAATATCAAATTTACTTCCTATAAAAAAATCTGTTTTCTGTAATTTAGAACTTTATAACTTCAATGTGTTACTCGGTAGATTTTCTTGTCAAATTGTAGAAATTAAACCATTGTGATTTGTTGAGATTTCTATAATGGTCTTTTTCATCTCCAATGACTAATGAATTTTTGGGGGGATGTTTTCCTAAAAAGTAGTGAATGCTTAACTGTCTTTTGATGTCTCTCAGAGAGATTCTTCTCTAAATAGTACTAGAGGTCTTGCTATTTTCCTTAGAGTTATCAACCTGATTGATTCTATTGGTTGTTGTTGTAGTGTTGCAAAATAATTTCTTACTTTCTCTTCTGAAGTTATTAGTTTTGGTATTTTGTAATTGACATAACTGTCTTCAGCTTTTATTATGTTGGTAAAGATTTTATAAGTTACTCCACTGATCTCTATAATGGACTTACTAGCTTCGGCTTAGTTATTATAGATTCCTGGTTTTGGGCCATTATAGACCACACGGTCGTTTTCTACTTCATCAGTCCAATTGAGCTTTCTAGTTTCAAAGATGTTACTCTCTTTTTGAATTGTTAGATTCTTTTTCATCTTGAATTCTTTCGTTAGAAGTTTTATCTTCTTTAGATTGATTTTTTGATGAATATTCCTTTTTTGAGCTTTTGGATCTTAAAATTTGTTTTGAACAATTAAGTTCTTCTTGTTTATTTTTTTATCTCTATAAGAGACTTCTTGAGGTATAATAGCTCGAGTTATTCTTAAAGGATTTTTATCTTGTTTTCCTTTGTCTTCATTTTGATATCAAGATGTTTTATTCCTATAAGCATAAAAATAGTTAGAGTTGCTAATTTCTTATTAAGAGGATGTATTCTTATTTCTCGGGAGATGTTTGACATCAAAATTGTAGTGATGAATCATTATTGCTATTTGACTAATCTTCTTTGTATATAATCACTTGCAATATTGGTTTTTAAGAAATAACTAAAATTCTTATTATATGTTTTAAGAATAAATCTGAAACTTATAACATATATTATAAATTTCTTAATCGCCATTTTTACAACTAAATATTCTTTTTCATTATTGTGATAATTTAACTCTAGATCTTGGAAAGATACTTATATATATCTACAAAAATATTCATTTTTGTCATTTACTGTTGCCTTCAGAATTGCTCCCTAATAATCTTAAGAAACATCTATTTCAATCATCATTTTATCATCTCATCCTAGATGGTATAAGATTAGTAAATTTTTTACCTTTACTTTTACTTTATCAATATACAGAGTATCTTGTTCTGTTCATTTTCAAATATGATCTTTTTTCAATTTTACTTATAAGGATTTTTGTATGTCTACAAGTTTTTTGATATATGCTTCTGCATATGTCAAACATCGTAAAAATATTTGTAATTGATTTTTATCTTTTAATTCACTAAGAAAATCTTGAATTTTATTTAGTATATGAGATTGTAGATTATGTTTTCTATCTTCAATTTCCAACTCTAAATACTTATTTTTTTGTTGAGAAAATATTACTTTCTTTTCAGATAGTATAATGTCTTCCTTCTTGCATTCTTATAGAATATGAATAATATCTAAATAATATATATTTAATTCATTACTTAAAACTAAAATATCATTTATATAGACACAATAAATATTTTATAATTTTTTAAAAATGTTATCTATATATTTTTGAAAAATACACGGGGTTTGTTTTAATTCAAATGGAGCAACAGTCCATTGAAATTGTCCTTTGAGCAACTAAATGCTTTTAATTTTTGATATTTTTCATCTATTTTTATTTGTCAAAATCCACTTTTGTAATCAAAACTTGAAAAATATTTTTTTTTATTAATGATAATAATTCTTCTTTCTTTAAAATAAAGTTTCAATTAGTAATGATTTTTTTTATTTAATGCTTTGAAGTTTATTACCATTGTCTTTTTTTTCTCTTCTTTTTTTAGCTTCTATTTCGATTAAGAGTGTTGAACTAAAGTGAGATGAATTATTTGATATTATGACTTTTAGTTCCAAAAATTCTTGAATTTATTTTTCAAATTCAATTCTGTTTTTTGGAGTATAAATCATTGGTTTTACTCTAATAACCTTATTAGTGTTTCTTAATTTTATGTTGAAAATTGTCTTAAATTTATTTATTTTTGGATCTAAAGAATTTTCTGAGCTTAATGTTTTCAATAGTTTTTTTGAGGCATGTTGGAGCTTTATCTTCATATATTTTATTAAGAAAATTGTTTTATTTCTCTTTTATATCTAATGAAATATTTTCTAAATAAAGTTTTTGTTGTTATATTTCACTATATTTTCGCTTTTTATGTTGTTGCATGGAAGTTGGATCTGATATAGTTAAAACTTTTATTATTTTTGATACATAGATGGTAGGGCTGAGCATCGGTTCGAAACCGTAAATTTTAGGTCAATCTGAATCCGATCCAATCCGAAGCAAATTATAAATTATTCAATCCGAATCCGATCCGCTGTATATACTAATCCGAACAAATCCGAATCCGCAAATTTTAAATCAATCCGAAACCGAACCGATCCAAAAATTATTTAATGTGAAAATTATTCAATCCGAACAAATTTGAATCCGACAATTTTAAGGCAATCCAAAACCGATCCGATCTGAAAATTATTTAATGCAAAAATTATTCAATCCAAATCTACTTTAAATACCAATCAGAATAAATATGAATCTGATCCAATCAAATAAAGACAAAATCATAATTTCAACTTATAAAATAAAAAAATTACATAAAATCAAAGAAAAATTTAAAATAAAAATATTTTTCTTACAAATTCAACAATAAATGAATGATTAAAAATAGTTCAACAAAAATGATAAAAAAGAAAAAAATTCAATACAAATTACATAATTTAACTTAAATATCCATAATTTTAACATAAAATTTAAAAATATTAAATTCAAATTACATCAAAATAAAACAACACTTTTAAAGTGTTGTTCACTACAAATCTTCAATATAAGTTGGTTTTGAGATGATTTATTTAATAGAACTTCCAAATTCAGAAAGGACAGACGCATGGAGAGTTTAGCACCACTTTGAAACTATGAGGCAGCTCTTACATTGTGACCTACAACCTCATTAGATGATCCACTTTATCTATGTGGTGTTGCGCCTCTTCCGGATTGCATTTTTCAACCTCACAAAACACCAATCTCAAAAGCTAACCATGATTAATTTTAGAATAATCAAAACCAAAACCAAATACGCACAGGAAATCAAACATTCTTTTAATTTCTATGCGCATATAAACAATCCTACACTATAGAACTTGTTATACATGTTTATGTGTTCATTTAGAAAATTGAAATAGAACTTGTTGCAGAACATTTTTTTTACAACTGAATTAAAAAAAACAAAAACAAGTTCCAAATACAAGAAAACAGAACTCATTACAAAAAGAGCTCTAATTAATCAAATGAAAAGTTACAAGAATGGAGCGATTATTAATAGAAGTTACCCAGGAGAAAATATTCAGTTAGATCCAAAACAATCAACTTAAAATAAGATGAACAACACAACTGGTAAATTCATAAATATGTCTAATATGCAGAGCCGATCACTTAAGCAAAAATTCCTACAAAACCAAAATGCAACAGATGTTATTTGAATTCCAACCAGCAAAACCAAAAATGCAACCTCTCCAAGAGAACAAAATTTGATACATGTTAATTATTCATTATTCAGATATGCAACACTAGACTCTCATTTTGTCTCAAGCAAAAATCCTACAACATGAAAAGGGTCAGAAACCAGTTAAATAATAGGAGAGCTTTGTCTGCATCTAATCAACCCATTGGAGCAACCAAAAATATAAAAAAAATTGCATTATTCATTTGACTAAATGACAGACAAAACCACAGAAACGCCCTGTCAAAAAATTAACTCATGTATGAAAACAACCTAACTGTTATTTAATGTCGTAACTTGTAAGTTCCAAATATTATGAGAGACAAAGACTGTTGCTAAAACAAGAAGCTTATGTGGCATACATCAAGATTGGCTTGAAGCTCAGCATTGGCTTCTGGAGCATGCATTGCCCTGACAGCTCGATCCCGAGCACGAGATTTCTTGACACCACCAGCATTAGATTTGCCTGCAGCTCTCAATCTACGGCCATAAAAGTCGCCCAGGTTAGGACTATCAAGACTGTTTGTAATCCCCTTTATGCTTTAAAGTGCAGAGAAGAAAAGTAAGAACTGTCATATTACAGAGAAGTGCATAGCAAATAGACAAAGAAATGATCAAATCAAGATAAGAAATGTTCAATAGCAGTAATATACTTTCTGGCTTCCTCATTCCAAAGTTTTGCATCTATCTCTTTACTGGGAGGATATTTTGGAAGACTAGAAGGGTCACAGGCATAAGGTTGGTTTGTGAAAAACTGAAAAATAAGACATAAGAACTCATTAATATTCTGTGAATTTATTAAAACGAAATACAACTTACAATTAGCAAATAAAAGACAAAAGGAAAACTATTAGTCAATGTTGAAGTTAATGAGTCATGACCAACAGAGAAATAGGGGTAGTAGTGGTTGTCTCTTCCCAGTGATACCAACCACTTTTCTTGCACAACTTGACACACATATAGAAAATAAAAAAGCAAAGCATGGAGAAGAAAACAAAGATAAATACCCATGTTTCAATAATACACGCTAAGTAAAAAGATTTACCATATCCATTACGGAATGCATCTTCCACCAACTTTACAGGAAGAACATTTGCTCCTTCACAAACTAGCTCCCGAAATTCCTGGTTTGGTTCTACCTTGCTATTATATAACCCAGAAAAGTAAGAGTTAGATCATCACCAGATCAGAAACGAACACAAGTATAAAGGGGACCGATGAACGATGATTGGAGTCGGAACTGACGAACAACGAATGGAACTCACGAACAGCGAATGGAACTGATGAACAACGAATGGAACTCACGATCAGCGATTGGAACTCACGATCAGCAACTGGAACTGATGAACAACGAATGGAACTGACGATCAACGACTGGAATAGCGGCAACGAGAGAAGGAGAGAGCGGCGAGTTCAGAGAGAAGGAGAGAGCGGCGATTTCAAAGAGAAATTAGGGTTTTCGAGCATTCGGCTCCAAATTTCAGTTTTATATTAGATTTAATTATAATATATTTTTTAAAATAATATATAAATATATCGGATCGGATTGGATTATTCGGATAAAATCCAATCCGATTTCGGATCGAAACCACTTAATTTTTTCGGATTAGATCGGATTGATCGGATATTTTGCTCACTCCTAATAGATGGTATCATCATCTAATATTTTTTAGACTTATTTTGTCTAAATATTTTGTAAAAGGCTAATTTAAGTTTAAGAAATTATTTCCTATTAATAAATTAACTTATGTTTCCTATTGACATATGGTAGGAATATAAAAAATTTATCAACCTATCATTATATCTGTATCCTTTAAAACTTTATTAAGATTTATTGAAGTACTATTAGAAATTCTTACAATTAAATATTTTAGTGCATGTTTCCAATATTCTTTTGGAAACACATGTTTACTTACTACATATATAGTAGCTCTTATATCTATATATACATTTGAATGATACTTGGCAAAGCCTTTAAATTTATGTCCTACTTTTATGTAGTCATTATTCGGATTTGTAATACTATACAAATCATTCATTTTCTCATGAAGAGTATTCATAATCTGAGTATTTATATTCTACGTCGATTATTTTATACTCAATTTCTTCTAATAGATAAATACGGTAAGTATCATATATGTCTCATTACTCAATTAGTTTCAATTCTATCTTAAAAGTTTATTTTAAGATTTTTGTTTTCTATGAAAATTCTTTTTAAATTATTTCCTATGTTGAAGCTTGCTTGGGCATTCGTTGACATAATGTCCTTCTTCATTACAGATCCAACATCTGCATTTTTTCTTCCACAAAGGGCAATAATTCTTATTTTTAAGAAATTTATGCTTTTTTCTTCTAAAATATATTTTTCTATTAAAACTCCTTTTATATTTTTGAAAATCTTACTTCTTGAACTTATATTTTTTAAATCCTTGGTATTTGTATTAAGGGTTTTATGTTACATCCATATTTTCATGATATTCTAAAATCTCTTATATCATAACAGATTTTATCATTTTCTCTTATTTATTTATATTTCTTTATTTCTTGTTATTTAACAATTATCTAGCTTTTAAGGCTTCTTATTCATCCTCTTAGGCTATCTCGTATAGTTTTCTATTTCTTTGATTCCAATTTTATATTAAATGTTTATGTAATGTTAAAAGTAATTATTGAAAAAAATAATATTTCCTAATAAGTTGTTTGCATAGAGTGTGATAATTTATGGTAATATATTTCATATTTACAAATAAAAGAATCTATGTAAGATATGTTATAGATTTCAATATTTGTTAGATGTGATTTGGCTTCATTGATTTCATTTTCACTAGATTGAGTGATAGATATTTCTTTATCTTTTATAATAAATTTCTTGTATATTTTATTTATTACTATACCTAAGTATTTTCGTCTTGTAGGAGCAATCCCTTACATTAATAAATGGTGTTGGTCTATTAAGTTTGAAAACCAAACTTTAACATTTTCTTTCATTTTATGTGCTACTAATACCCTACAAAATGAAAGGTTTGTTTATATAGTTTGAGAGGTTTGTATGAGTACACTCATACCACTAGCCCATTCTCATTCATCTAAGGTTTTTTTATTCCTATTTCTTATATAACCTGGATTCAAAAAGATCAGATTTATAATTATCATGGAGCTTGAATTCTGATGGGATACTACCTCTAGTTTCCCAATGCAACCATACTTCCATTTTGTGATGTTGTTTTCTTATATCAATAGCACCAGGCTCTCCTGATCTTTTCGTATTTCTTTCTTCCCCATATGGGTCAGATGTTCCTTATTAGTAAGAAAGTAGTAATGAATTTGATTTCATATAACCTTTTGGGGTCATAATTTCTGGTTCAGTATCAATCTCAATGATTATTGTCATATCATTTTCCATTTTGTTTGTAAAAAGTTTTTCATTATATTGTTCTTTTAATTCTTCATTAGTTAGTTTTAATAAATTTTCTAATTTTTTCCATATCACTATTTTTGAGATTCATGAATTGTTCTTCTAATTCTTTTCTATATTCTATTAAATTGAAATTATATTTTTTTCATTAGATTTTTCTTCATTTTATCTTCTCTTATTTCTAAGAATCAGGGCATTTGATATCATAAGGAATTCTACTTTTAGTCCTTCTAAGAAATCATGTTTATGACGTACAGTATTATTGTTTCTGTGTATATTATATACATATTTTCTTAGTTTTGTAAATTTCATATGTATATCTTGTTAAAATTTATTATAACCACATTTATTTATTTCTTTTAATAATTTTTTTTCATTTCTATTATACCTTGTAGGTATTTTGTGTTTAATTATTGAATTAAATCCATTTCTTTTGTTAAGAGTCTCAAAACTTTCATTAACGTTGCTTGTTTTTTTACTATACCTACTAGGCTTTCATTTATTCATAAGTGTATATTTCTAATTTATCTTTAGAAGTTATTGTTTTCCCAATATGACATCAACCACTAATATTTTCATTATTTGAACTTCATTTTTTAGTTTTTTAACTTTTTCTTTGTTAAAGGTTTCTCCTTGATATCTATTTGTCCAAGTTTTTGAAAGGTTTTATCTATTTTTATAAATTCATTTTGTTCATATATTGAATTATTATGATTGTTTGTTAATGAATATCCTACTAGATACTATATTAAAAATGTATTATTTCTATCCTTTAATAAATTTCCTTTTTCAAATTCATAATCAAAACTTAATACTTGATTTAAGTTTTTATTATAGATATTAATAGAAAACTTAAGATGTATTGTAAATTTTAGCTTTTGATATCCTAAATTACAATTGATCATTCCTAATAGAACATTTTTCTTATATATTATTCTATTATTTAGTAATGTTATTTTTATAGGTATATATATTTCTTCTCTAAAATGAACCTATACTAATATTTGGATTTCTTCAAAATAAATGTATCCAATCTTTTCTTTATCCTTTTGTGGGATTTTGAATAGTTTATCTAATATATTATAGTTTTTTTATCAATTAATAATATATTATATTTTTTTTACATCTCTAATATTAATATTTATTTCATAATAAATTATGTTTTTTTTTGTGAATAATTTTTTTAAACATGAAAATGATGGATCTTTAAAATCAATCTCTTTCTTTAAGATTTAATTTTTCTTTTTAAATTTTTTATATTTCTTTTTACTTATTATAATTTCTCGTGAAAAACATCTTGGTTTGTTTTTTATTTTTTATTTTATTATTTTTTGATTTTTCATTTATTAGTTCTCTATTATTTTTTCTATTTTTATTAATGAAATATTATTATTCAATTCCGTTATGTTTGAAAATATTTTTAAATTTTTTAATACTTTATAAGTATTTCTAAAAATATCTCAAAACTTAGGATATTTTTTATTTATCTTTAAGATTAGTCTATGAAAAAGAAATCTATATCTTGAAATTTGAGCTTATTTTTTATATTTATTATAATTTCTCGTAAAAAGAATTTTAGTTTATTTTTTATTTTTAATTCTATTATTTATTGATTTTTTGATTTATTAATTCTCTATTATTTCTTTTATTTTTATTTATAAAATATTATTATTTAATTTCGTTATATTTAAAAATATTTTTAAATTTTTTAATACTTTTATTTTTAAAAATATCTCCAAATTTAGGATATTTTTTATTTATCTTTTTAAGTCTAGGAAAAGAAACCTATATCTTGAAATTCGTGCTTACAATCTAAAACTGTCGAATCATAACCTGAGTATGTTAGTATTAAAATAAAAGAAAATTCTTTTTATACCTGACCGGATTAAGTCTAATAAAAAAAACATTTTATTTTATTTTTTATTATTTGTTTTAAAAATTAGGAAAAGATTGTCTACAATCCTAATCATAAAAGGATGTAAAGCAAGACTCAAAAAATAAAATCTCATTTGAGTAGTGTGTCTAGGAAGCATAAATTTTTTAATAAACCAATATCATTATTATAAAAGCAGAGTTTTTTCTTTCTCTTTTTTTTTTTTTGGGTTTCCAACTTTCCATACCATTTATAAAATTTGATGGATTTTTTCTCCTATTTTTTAGAATAATATTAAGCAAACAATCCTATTAAAAATTTAAAGTATTGGTTTGTAAGATTAATTTATTAATTGATTTTAAAAAATAAACTTATAGAATGTATTTTATGTCTTATTTTTTCAAAACTTATTTGTACTTTTTTTTCGTGATAAAATGAAGTTTTTTTAAAATAAATTATTTATAAAATTCTTTCCATAATTAAGATATCCTAACCATCTTTTAATTGTGTTTTATCATTTATTTTTTCTAAAAATACTCACTTTTGATATAATATGTTCTTAAAATTTTATTTTTAATTGATTTAAAATTATTTTAAAAAAATTAATATATTTTTTATTTCTATTTTCTTCGAAGATAGAATTATTTCAAGTTTTTGGAATTTTTCACGTAATATTTTGAAATGTTTATTGTGTTCTTTTAGTTTTAGAGAAAATAAAAATATTATCAATAGACACCACACAATTCTTTAAGATCTTTAAAGATTTATTCATTATGTTTGATAGACACATGGCATTACATTTAATCCAAAAAAACATTACATTTTACCCCTTTAATTTGACAAATTCAAAAGATATTACATTTCATCCCTTTAATTTGCCAAAATTTAAATTTATAATCATATTTACTAAAAAATTTGACTCCTTTAATTTGATTAATTAATATATCTTTTCTATGAATAAAATATTCATCGAACTCTCAATACTTATTTAATATTTTTTAATTAATAACCATTCAAGTTTTTTTAGTTTCTTCAATTAATTTTTTATTTAATAATTTATTTATTTAAATATTAAATTAATCTATATCTTATCTAATATAGATCATTAGTTTGATTCAAATAATAACATAAGGATCGTATAATTTTAAAGTACAATATCTCATATTTTTAGACCAAAGTTTAAGTAGACCTTCATTGAAATTCTATTCCAAAATTTTATATAACCAATAGATTTTTTATAATTGGTTCATGTAAGTATTGAAGATTCCAAACATATGTTGTATAACACCCATCAAAAACACACTCTAAATCCAAGAGCAAGCCATGTCAATTGAATACACATAAGAATAGTTGAGCTCTGATAAATATACTTACAATCAAACATGTAACAATTAGTGGTGTATCACTTGTAGCCAGAAGGTGGGTAACCTGAAGGAGGATATCCCGAAGGTGGATAACCAGCGGGAGGATAGCCAGAAGGTGGATAACCTTGAGCTTGTGGATAGCCAGCAGCTGGATAACCTTGAGCCTGTGGATAGCCATAACCTTGTGTCCCCTGTCCATAGCCTGGTTGTGGCGCATATCCAACAGAGGGAGGAATTTGTTGGTCAATGCGAGACATCTGCTGAGCTGGAGGCACTGCCATCACCGACTGAGGTCCAAACTTTCCGTCTCTTTTGTCCATCTCAACCTTGTGTTGTGTCTGCAAATAATGCCAGTAGATTGATCATAAAACAGTATTCCATGTAAAAACTTGACTGGTTTCCAAAAATCGAGTCTTTAATAAAACAATAGTTACTCTGTACCTGCATGCAAGCGCAAACCCTACAAAACAGATGGACACAATTAAGTAATTTCATCTCAGCTGGATGGAAAATAATTTCTAGGAAGATTGAATTTAATAAAATATGACCCTTACGTGCAATACACCACATCGGAAAGACAATTCAAAATCTGAGAGGCTTCACTGAGTTCATCACTTCCAACACACATAGCAACTATGGAAAAGATGCAGGCAAGTTGTTGCAAACAAAGCATGAAACCCTGGGAACAAGAAAATACAGGTTTAACAATTGGATTGGATAACTTCAAATTGCTAAACAAAATAAGAAACATAAATTGATGGAGAGAAAGAGAGAGAGAGTACAATAATGCAATTGTCACATTTTGTGGTTTGTATATTAAACTGGTCTTGCAACATAAAGCGGGTTGAAGCCACAGAATTTGCAAAGCAGAGGCAAACCTGGAAGATAAAAAATAAAACAGGGAAAGAAGCACCTCAGAGCTACCAATGGAAGTTAAAAATTTGAGAGGGTTAACGTCCATCCACCTACAAATATTATGTAAATATTTTCAATTTGATACTTTCATTATTTTTTTATTACAATTTACTAATTGAATTGTTGTAATATGTTTCAATCAACTATTATGAATAGAAAACTGGCCAAATTGATTAGAAAAAAAAATGAGTCACTTGTCATGCACGTGATATTGTAAGGATATTTTTGGGGAATTTTACAATTTCATACAAATTCATGTTACTCCACATTTCAGATCAATTTGACTAGTTTCTTGACCATAATAGTGGACCTAAACACTTTACAACAATTGAAGTGGTAAATTGTATATAAACAAATAATAAAAGACAACTAATTTGGACGAAGGTTTACCCTATTTGAGACAAGTAACTTAATACCAAATGGCCAATTTCTTGCACAACAAAAAGAATAAAGAAAAAAAAGGTAAAGACTAAAAAGCTTATATAAACCTTAGGTCACATTTGGTTGAAATGAATGGAACTAAGAATGGAATTATTTTCACATATTTCTACATTTAGTTGTATCATAGACACAAAATAGAATGAAAACAATTACTAAAAGATATAAAATTGTCATTCAACTACCCCTTTAGGAAAAGATATTCTTTCTCTTTCCATTGTATAAAAAATGTATTATTTCAATTTTGTCCTCAAATACAATTCAAATAATTTAGAAGAAAAAATTATTAAATATATTTTTTCTTATTTTTAATTTTTTTTATATTAGGCAATATTTTTAAGTAATAATTAATTAAAATAATAATAATTTTTAATAATATATTCTACGGAAAAAATAACAAATAATATTATTTAAACTTCAATGAACATAGATGTATTAAAATAATATACAGTGTTTTCTATTTTATTCTAGTTGTAAATCAAACAACATAATATTAATACTATTTTCTTTACATTCAATTCTATTATCATGACTATTCTTATTATTTTTTCATTCTATAAACTAAATATGCAATTAATGTATAATCAGATTAAGCAATATTTTTCCTAAAGTATATGGTTAAATGGGTAATCAATTTTGCAAATAGGATTAGTTCCTATTAAAAAAAGTTGGAATGGGTAAATTTCAACATAGCTTAGGTAATTTTGGAGTTTCTGAACAAGAGTAATGTTATTGGTCACATAAATTTACTCACTAATTATAGTATGACACATAGTTAAATAACTTTGGAAATAAAAAAAGATTTATTTTTTAAGAAAATTGGCCACGTATCACACCATAACTGGCGTGAGTGCAAATGTAGTTGCCAATTTATGTAACTCTAACCTTACTCTTCTGAAAAAATAGTTTGTTCACCCAGTTATTGGGGTCACATTATATCCATCTGCATAATGATTGAACAAACACAACTACTTGATAAGAATAAGGAATCTCAACCTTGTTCTCTTCAGCACCAAATGACTCTCAAAGGCAATGTAACAATGATGTCATAAGCAGGCACTAAAACTATAATAATGATTGCATAAGGAGGTAGTAAGCCAAAAAGACAGTTACCATATCAATACCTTAATAATTTAGAATTACCAAGTCATAAGTATTTAACAACTTGTCAACTCACATAAAAGATTAAACCACAACCTAATAGGAAAAAAGAGAAAAAAATATACCTCAGTGGCCAGACAAACTTCCGGGCATCGACTTTCTCCACACCTGCCACTACAAGGCATGTAACCCGCACAACAAACATATCTACAACAAACAAGAGTAAAGATTACATCAAAAAGTCTATATTAGTTCATAGCATAGCTTAAGAAAAACAAAAACACCACTTACTTTGACATGTCACCGTAAAGAGCACGTTTGCGGAGCATGTATGAAACACATGGCCCACTATGAAATATAAAAGTTAAGTTAGTACAGTGCAAATGAGGATGCTTTACAAGAGAATTACATAGATTAGGATCAATAGAAGAACAAGTAAAATTTTGCAGGGAACAAACAATTTTTACTTGATTTTAGTCAATTTTTGCCAGTAGATAGCAAACCATGAGCTCTGTTTCATTACACAGAGCATAACTGTTAGACTATAAGCTACATTAATAGAGTGTTAATAGCTTGTAGAGTTGTTAGCATTCTGATACTAGTTACAGCTAGTATTCTGTTATGCTTTACCACACTAGTATTGTTGTATATAAACACACATGTAACATAAATTACAATTTAATAAAGATTTTCTACATTCATCTTCCCCTTCACTTTCTCTCTCTCAATGTTCTTGAATTATCATGGTATCAGAGCTATATTCATGGTTTCCATGACTCCACCTTCCACTCCTGTGGATCCTGCAATTGTAATTGCATAAATTTCCTCTGAGCTGCAGAAGCTTTCTACTACATCTTCCGCTTTCAACAATTCATCATCCTTGCACGTTTCTTCTTTTCCTTGCTATCCAATTTACCCTACCTTCAGTGTTAAACTCAACAAGTCTTACCTTATCTGGAAAGAACAATTGCACCGTGTAATCACAGTCTATGGACTCAAGAAATTTGTTGATGGATCAGCACATGCACCAGTACAATACATCAAGAAAACAATTACTACAACTCACTCTAATGGATATACCACATCACACGAAGTGTTTCATGAAAATTCAGCATTTCAGCCATGGGACAGGCAAGATTGTGCTATCAAAAACTGGACCTACTCTCTATTTCCTCTAGTTACCTCAAGCATCAGATAGGCAAGAAAACAACTCATGAATACAGGACTATGCTAGAAAAATCTTCACTGGTGACTCTCAATCACGTCTCATGGATTTACGTTGGCAACTGTAATCACTCAGGAAAAACAGTCTTACTATTGAGCAATACATCAGTAAGGCTAAAGATCTTAATGATCATCTTCTTAAGGCCGGTAATCATCTTAGTAATCGTGAGCAATGTTAATATGTCCTTGGAGGACTTCATTCAGACTATACTTCACTAGTTACTCAGATCACTGGTAAGAGACATGAGCTCAACCTTGATGAAGTTTTACTTGTATGAGCACTCATGAAAGACAACATGCAAGAATGATTGGACTTTTAGTTCAAGCTAACCATGCTAAAAGTTTACAATATCAACCACACTCTCCGAACTATAATAAGAGTCACAACTCTTACAATCAAAACTCTTATTATCCTTCAAAACCTAAGAAAGCAAACAATTCATCTTCATCTTGGCCTAATAAAAACAGATCTACTTTGCAGTGTCAAATTTACAAGAAGATGGGGCATAAACAGCTAAATGCTATTTAAGGTATTTGCAGTTTAAAATCAGTGCACCTAATGCACCTATGCCAATTCAAGATCTAAAGGTTTTGAATCACATCTAACACAAGTTGCCTCAGAGAATTCTTCTCATTTTACTCAGCCACAAGCCTTTATAGCAACTACTTCTCTTCAAAAGTGATTTATGGACACAGAAGTCACTCACCAACTCACTTCTAATGTTAATCAACTTCAAGAGGTAGATCCTTACACATGCAATTCTTTTATTATGTTAGGTAATGGTTTTACTACACCTATCACTAACTCTAGTGCTGGTCTGTTGCCCGTGCATCTTGTGAACTGAAATTGCATAATTTGTTATGTGTGCCTAGCTTAGAGAAAAATTTAATTTCTTTGAGAAAATTATGCCAAGATCATGTTTAAGGGGAGCTTTTCCCTGACACCTTTTATGTGAAGAATTTGACAACCAATACCACTATTTTGACAGGAGACATTGACAATGGCCTCTACAAGGTACCAGCCTCATCATCTATCTCGGTAACCAGTCATACTACCTCTATTAGTGAGACTTTGCTCCATGAACAATTAGGCCATCCACATTCAGTGGTTATGCAGCATGTAACTAACCATATGAATAAAATGTTGATGTCAAATAGTAGTTCAAATGTTTAAAATGTTGATGTCAAATAGTAGTTCAAATGTTTAAAATGTTAATGTCAAATAGTAGTTCAAATGTTTGTAGTGCTTGCCAATTAGGTAAATCTCACAAGCTACCTATATCTTATGTACATAAGAGATCTCAATGTATGTTTGCTATTATTCATGTTGATATGTGGGGACCAACTCCTGTTAGCTCTAATCATGGCATGAAATATTTCTTCTCTTTATGGATAACTATTCTAGATTTCAGTGGATTTATGTGCTTCACAGCTAGGGGTTTCAACAAACAGTTGATATTGTCAGAAATAAGTCAAGAATGTTGTATGAAAATGACCGAATGATTTGATCTTATAATTTCTTTCTATTTATAGACTTTACAAAATACAACAAATCCAAAAAATACAACAAAGTTGTCTGTGGACAGTTGTGGACAACTAAGCAACAAGACGAAGAGAATTGCCTGAAGGAAAGAATAAGCCATGGGCAGAAATGCCATGAACAGTATGATCTGACTGACAGCGACCAGATGAAGATGACGGGAGCCTGTAGAAATTGGCTGACTTGTTGTATAGCAAAAGAAATATTTGGTTTAGTGATGGTGAGATAGACAAGGCTACCTACCAATTTCCGATATAAGTTGGGATCAACAAGTAAGTCACCTTCCTCTTTGCGAAGCTTGACATTTAATTCCATGGGAGTATCAACAAAGGTAGTTTCCTGTAGTTCAGTTGTAGTCACCAAATCATTAGCATATTTGTGTTGATTAAGGGAAATACCAATGGGACTACGATGCACCTCAAGACCAAGAAAATATGTAAGAGACCCAAGATCCTTCATATGAAAAGATTGTGAGAGATAGGTCTTGAACTGGACAAGTAAAGTAGAATCAGAACCAATGATCACAATATCATCAACATAAACCAAAAGACAACAATGCCCATGTCTAATTTTCGAAGAAACAATGAAGTGTCATACTTGCTCTGCATGAAAGAAAATTGTAATAAAGTGGTTCGAAATTTTTCAAACCACGCCCATGAAGCTTGTTTAAGACCACAAAGAGAGCGACGAAGTTTACACACATTGGATGTCGGAGAGAAAAACAACCATGGAGGTGGCTTCATATAAATACATTCTTTAAGATCTCCATGAAGGAAAGCATTCTTAATATCCATTTGATGTAGTGGCCAATCATTGGAAACAGCAAGAGCTAGAATCGTTCAATAGTAGTCATTTTAGTTACAGGAGCAAAGATCTCCTCATAATTAACACCATATTCCTGTTTGTTCCCAAGGACAACAAGTCGAGCTTTATAACGATCAAAACTTCCATCAGAGCGAACCTTGATCGAGTAAACCCATTTGCAACCCAGAGGAACTATAGTGGAAGGACAAGACTCAATGTCCCAAGTGTGATTGGCATTAAGAACAGCAATTTCATCCTGTATAGCTTGGCACCAACAATCATGCTTGATAGCATGTGAGTAGCATGTGGGAATATCAAAATTGGACAATGTAGTAATAAGAGCTGAAATAAAATTGTCAAAAGAAAAACCATACCTATCAGGGAGTACAGACACTCGAAAAGAGCGACGTACCAGAGGCTCTAGAGGTGCTGCAATTGACTGACTTTGGTGTATGTTAGGATCAGATATCGGGTGAACCATCGGAAGAGACTGTGGGCGTGATTGTCTTGTATATATCATTCCTAGTTTGAAGCGATAACTGTTGTGAGAAAGAGCTAAGAACTGGGACTCAAAGGAGGGAAGGACTACAGTAGAAGAAAAAGGCACAAAAGACACAGGAAAAAAATGTTGATTTTCAAAGAAAATAACACTCCTAGAAATGCGTATACAATGTAATGTAGGATCATAGCAAACAAATCCCTTTTGACACACATTATATCCTAAAAATGCACATCTAACAGATTAAGCAGATAATTTATTTCGCTCATGAGGTGGTAAATGAACAAAACATACACAACCAAAGATACGAAGATTATCATAATTAGGTTGCTTAGTAAACAAACGAAAATATGGAGATTCCATGTGCAAAACTTAGGAAGGTAAACGATTAATCAAGTGAATAGCAGTCTTTAGAGCCTCAACCCAGAACATAGATGGAACATAAGATTCTAACAAGAGAGTACGTATTATATCAAGAAGATGACGCTTTTTGCGTTCAGCTACTCTATTTTGTCGAGGAATAGCAGGACATGAACGTTGATGGATGAATGGATGATACTTTTAGAAGCCAAAAATACCTGAAACTCAGTGGACAAATATTCACCACCAAAATCTGTGCGAAATGTCTTAATATTTGTAGAAAATTAATTTTCAACATATGCTAAAAACTCGATGAAAGTACAAAAAACCTCAAATTTAGAGCGAAGAAAATAAACCCAAGTGAATCTGCTATGATCATCAATGAAAGTTACATAGTATTTAAATTTTTCATGTGAAGTAATCGGGGAAAGTCCCCAAATATCACTGTGAATAAGATCAAAGCAGTGAGAAGCTCTACTAGCATGCAAAGGAAATGGAAGAGTTTTACTTTTACCAAGTTTACAAGAGTCACATTCAAAAGGTAAAGAAGAACTTTCTTTATTACCAAGAAAGCCCAAGTTCATTATATGAGATAAAACTTAAGTATTAGGATAGCCTAAACGACGATGCCACACCATACTTAGATTAGGAATATTATTACAAGCAAAAGACTCAATAGAAGGAATTGGATAAAGTGTTGGAATAGGTAAAAGTAATGGAAACAAACGTCCCACTTTAGGTCCCTGCGCGATCGACTCCTCTATTACCTGGTCCTACACAACACAACCATCACCAGAAAAGTTAATAGCACAATTGTTATCAACTAATTGACCAACAAAAATGAGATTTGTAGAAGTTAAGGAGCAAGAAACACATCAGTAAATGTAGAAGAAGCATTTCCAACAGCTTTGATTGGAAAAGAATTGTCATTGGTTGTCTAAATAGTAGATTGGCCAACATAAGGCCGAACATGAGACAAAGTTGTGGGAGTATTTGTCATATGATTAGAAACCCCTGAGTCTACATACCAAAGTGTAGTAGAATTTTTACCTTGAAATCCCATTACAGATAATGCCAAAATTAGCATTTGTTGCACCATTTCAGGAGTGCAGTAAGTTGCTACAGGAGGTGGAAGATTAGGAGAAGCACATGAGGAAGACACATGTACTACAGTAGGTACTACTGGAGGAACAACAACATAAGTCTAAAATGCTTGGGCTTGACAATTCTGGGACGATACGACATTCTTTAATAATATGACCATATTTTTTGTAGAATAAACATTGCATATTTGTAGAAGGCATAGATAATCCACGCCCTTGGGCTGCATAAGTCATAGTTGTTGTCATGGAATTGTCATAAGATTGTTCCAGAATAGCTTGAGTACTTGGACGTTGTTCTTCGCGAAGTAACTCACCAAAATAAATATCTAGAGAAGGAACAGGAGATCTGTTCAATAGAGAAGAGTGAACTGATTCATATTCCGAGCATAATTTCATGAGAAATTGATCACACTGACTAATCCTGTGAAAATTTTGAATAGTTGATATAACAGCAAGAGGAACATTTGTTGTAACTAAATCAGCATATTCATGCGTTGTTGTCATGGAATTGCCATAAGATTGTTCCAGAATAGCTTGAGTACTTGGACGTTGTTCTTCGCGAAGTAACTCACCAAAACAAATATCTAGAGAAGGAACAGGAGATCTGTTCAATAGAGAAGAGTGAACTGATTCATATTCCGAGCATAATTTCATGAGAAATTGATCACACTGACTAATCCTGTGAAAATTTTGAATAGTTGATATAACAGCAAGAGGAACATTTGTTGTAACTAAATCAGCATATTCATGCCAAAGAGTCAAAAATATCGAGTAATAATCCTGGATGGAAAGACTACCATGTTGGAACATGGCAATCGCATGTTCCAACTGAAAACAACGAGCATCATTGTCTTAATGATAAACTTTCTTCAAATAATTCCACATGGAGTAAGCAGAGCGATGAGCCATCAAGTTGGTAACGATATGTGGTTCCACCGAACTAAGAAGCCAAGACATGATTCGAGCATCAAGCACAGCCCAAGAAGGATAAGACACGACTTCCTTAGAGTTGACAGTATCAGATGTTGGTGTAACATCTGTGCCATCAATATGGCTACAAAGGTCTTTTCCCTTGAGGAAAAGTTCAAACTGGAAAACCCAATTAGAGTAATTTTTTCCCGTAAACTTAACACACATTGGTGCAGTGTCCATTTCAAGTAAATAAAACCTGAGAAATATTCAAAAAAATTAAAAAAACCAAGATAAGGACCTTAAAAAGAGATTACCGAAGAACACTTGTTTGGCAAAAAAAAACGCTAGAAAATATCAATGAAGATTTCCTCAGAAATATAATGCTGAATTTTTTCTCAAAGAAGCTTTGATACTATGTCAGAAATAAGTCAAGAATGTTGTATGAAAATGACCGAATGATTTGGTCTTATGATTTCTTTCTATTTATAGACTTTATAAAATACAACAAAGCTGTCTATGAACAGTTGTGGACAGCTGTTTATGGACAGTTTGTGGACAGCAATGGATTGCTGTCTATGGACAGCTGTTTATGGACAATTATGGACAAATATTTATGGACAATTATGGACAGCTGTTTATGGACAATTATTTACAGCTAAATAGACTATGGACAACAATTGTGTACAACTAAATGAATATGGACAAAAAATTACAGCAAAACTATTATGAACAGCTAAGTTGTCCATTGATAGATATAAACTACATTGAGACTTTTACTTCAATAGTCAAGCCTACCACCATTCGCATTGTTCTTACTCTTGCTTTGTCTAGAGACTGAGCTATAAGACAACTTGAGGTGAACATAACCTTCTTAAATGATGATATTGATGAAGAGTTATATATAACACAACTTGTCAGATTTAAAGATGTTTAGTTCCCTCACTATTTTGCAAACTAAAAAAAACCATTTATTAACTCAAACAAGTCCCTAGGACTTGGCTCTTGAAACTTAATAGTGGTTTAATCAAGTGGGGTTTCCAAGGTTCTAATTATGATACTCTATCGTAAGAATGGAAACACTATCATTTTTTTATATATGTTGATGATATTTGGTGACTGGCAACAATGCTTCCCTCATTTAGTCTCATTGGTCATCTTAACTCAGTGTTTGCTCTTAAAGACCTTGAGGAATTCAATTATTTTTTAGGTGTTGAGGTGTGTAAAACTCAAGATAGCCTTCACATGAGCCAAACTAAGTATATCAAGGACTCACTTGATCGAGTGTAGCTTCATTATACAAAACCAATGTCTATTCCTATGATTACAAGCAAGCAACTCTCCAAGTTTAAGGGCGATGCCCTTGAATATGCTATTTTGTATCATACTGCCATAGGTGCCTTCCAATGCTGCACCTTGACAAGACAAGATATAAGCTTCACAGTTAATAAACTGTACCAATATCTACACTCCCCCCACCACAATAAATTGGTTAGCTGCTAAGAGGTTGCTAAAATACCTCAAAGGGACCTATGCACGTAGGCTAATGTTGTACAAATCACAAGATAAGAGTTGCACTTAACAACTTATATTGATGCAGATTGTGACACCCTGTCAAGATAACAAGAGATCCACTAGAAGATATTGCATATATCTTGGTGATTCATTCATCCCATAGACCTCTAGAAAACATAAGGTTATTTCTAGATCTCAATGAAGCAGAATTTAAAACTTTGGCTCTCACTGTTGTTGAAACCATTTGGATCCAAAAAGTTTTAACTGAGCTACAAATTTTACCATCAGTTGCTCCTACTGCCTATTGTGATAATGTAAGTGTTGGTTATTTGGATAAACATCCAATTTTCCATGCTAGAACTAAGCATGTTGAAATCGACTTTCATTTAAGAGAAAGGATTGTGATTAGTGAATTACAAGTTGCCTACACTCCAACTCAAGAGAAGATAGCTGACATAATGACAAGCATTATCTGGAGAAAAGTTTACTGAATTAAGAACAAAGTTAATAGTAATAAGAAGACCATGGAGATCAAGCTTGGTTGATTTAGTAGGCTACACTAATAGAGCATTAGTAGCTTGTAGAAGTTGTTAGCATCCTGTTATTAGTTACAGCTAGCACTCTGTTATGCTTTACCACAGTAATATTCTTGTAAATAAATACGCATGTGATCATAGATTACAATTTAATAAAGATTTTCTACATTCATCTTCTCCTTCTCTTTCTCTTTCTCTTTCTCACCTTCTTGAATCATCAATAACACAAAGCCCGACTACAGAGAACATAATGCTATAAATCTCGACATTATATTATGTTTGACGCTTAAGGGAGAACCAGTTATTCTTAAAAATACAAAAGCAGGATTGAGCTCAAAGTAATTGATGCATATGATCATAAACTAAATAATTAATGCCCCAAAACGATCCCTCCCACAACTCCCACTGTTACCGTGTTATGAAGAAGAGGGAATTCTTCTGGATATTACACGTAGTCAACTCCAGATTTCACAATAACGATACAACAAAACATAACAACCCTTACTTGACAAAAATTAAAGAGACGTTAACCACATGGGATAATAACTTAAAATATAATCTCATCAAGCGTTCAAGCAAATTATTAAAAAAGTGGAAAAGCAAAATACAGAAGGCTATAAAATTCAACGAGCCATAGATCGAAACAGTACTAAAAAAATTCATTGGAATATAAATTCGTAAAAATAGATCGACGAAGTATAATCCCCAACTAATCAGATCCAAAAACGAAAAGGCGAGAGATCCAAAAGGCTCACCAAAATGCCGCAAAACAACAAACTGCGAGAACAATTAAGACACATCAGATAAGGAAAAGCTTAGTATTCCCACAAAACTCAAAATGAAGCAAAAAATCGAATGAGAGAAAGGAATAGTACATGGAGTGTCAGCTTGAGTGGCGCGCAATAGGTCAGTATGCCACAAATTGCGATAATTCTTCCTGCCCTCCATCTTATCTAAGAGCGCCTGCGACGCCATTGTTGTGAAATAACGTGATCTTTGGCACAAAGCAGTGGAAGTGGAACTAGTTTTGCAGGGTGTTGATGTGGATTCAGAGAAGAAGAAGACGACCAAACGACGAGTACAACAAGAAGGAGAAGAAGAGATTACAAAGAGATGGGTCAATTGTTGGAGTTGACAAAACAAAGGTGAATAAGTTGACGGGTAAACTAAAAATGAAATGCAAAAGCCGATAAAAATCGCACACCTATCGATAATGGGAATTTTTTAGCGTGTAAAATTCAAAAGATTGGTTGGAATTGAAAAAGTTTATGTATACCATAGACTAACTGAAAATTAATTATAGGTAAAAAAAAATTATAATTTTTTTATTAATAATAATCTATCATATTAATTATAAAAAATTATAAGTTATTGTATTTATTTTAAAATAATATTTTATATTTATATTTATTTTTTATGATAATTTAATCTAATTATTATAAAAAAATAATTGTATAAAAATAAATAATATTTTTTATATTTTTATTATTTAATTTTTTTCGATTCTTCCTGTTATGATTTATTGAAATTAAAATAATTTTTATCTAATATAAATAAAAAAATTAATTTATCCTTATACAATTATTTATTGATAACATTAGGATTAAATTATTATAAAAATAAATAAATATTTTTTTATAATAAATATAAACTCATGATATATATTTTTAACAATAAATATGATATTATATTTATATTATAATTTGTAACAAAAATACATATGTTTTTTTCTTTAATTATCATTAAAGGGCATAAACGTGATTTGGATCATGACTTGGACAAGTAAATTATCTAAAATGCTATTAGTCGCTTTTAGGGAGATACGGATATGGAGACAGTTTTTAATATAATTGTTTTAAGAATGAATTATAAAATATGTATTCGAAATCGTCATAAAATTATTACAATTCGTGAAAATTATTAAAAAATAATAATTTTTCTAAATTTTTAAAAACAATTCTCAATAAACCCTAATTATTAATTAATATATAATTTATTATAATAAATATATAAATTAATTAAAAATATAATTAATTTCGAGTATGGACGAATACGATTATACTAATAATCGTACCCAAACTATACTTGTCCCTAAAATTTATCGGATAAAAATCGAAACGACGATATGGATAACTGAACCCGTAGTTTTTTTTAATCATTCCTAATCGATTCCTTGTTGATTTTTATTTGAAAAGTTGCTCTCTGATTTAAGATGGGATTTGTTTATTTTCATTTCTTTTTTAACTTTAAAAATATTTTAAATTATCTAATGTGAATAGACTATCGATAAAAAATGATAAAGAAAAATAAAGATATAAAACCTACATCTTTTGTCGGTAGATCATGTCAAAAAAACGAAAGGCTTAAAATCAAAAACCAAAAAATAAAAAGTTAAGTGAATTATTAAAATAATAATAAAATGGTGATTTCTCACTATTATAAATAAGAATTTCTTGTCCTATTAAAAAAATCTTATTTTCTTAGTTAGACACATTTTCAACAATAACAATCTTTCAACTCGAAAAATTATTCATCTATCAACTATGTATCTAGAAATTATGATTACTTACGAATCTTCTCAAATTTCTTAATTGATTTTAAAAATTATAATAATTATTAATAATATGAATAAAATGGAGAACACTAATCTTTTTTATATTTTTTAGTAAGTTTAATTTAGATATCATACTATGTATGAATGCAATGATTTACCGTTACCAAGAAAGTATTAAGATTTGAGTAAGTTGAGGTCCATCAAGTGTAACAAAATAAGACGAATAATGAAAGAAATGATCGTACTATACCGATTAAATTTAGGTATGATAATTATAATTATAAGTCAATTAAAGATCTTGAATAATTAAATATTTGTTTATAACATTTATAAAACTAATAAATAAAAAAATTAATATAAAGAATCTATTCACACACCTATATGAAAATAAACATAAGAAAATTATAAAAATAAAATAATGTTTTGATAAAAAACTTAAAAATTTACCTTTAAATAATAATCTATAAGAAATAAAAACTAATGTTATAAAACAACTAGTCACGATTTGGTATCAAAATCATATTAAAAAAATACATCATTGGATAGAAAGTTAACGCAATTAATTATTCAAAAATATTAGTGTTATTAACTTAAATTCGAGGGCATTATAGTTTTTTATAAAAGTTATAGGTATACGTGAAGACATGCTAAAAATCACGAACATTAATGATATTTTCCTACTATTTAGTTATATTTAAAGCAATTTGAAATGAAAAGTTAATTTTGTTGAACAATTATCAAACTTTTTAGATTTTAATCAACGAATGATCCCATTCCACAAAACCAAATTGGACACATATCAAACTCTTCGTTACTCAATTGAATAAGTGTATAATCAACTTGACTTTAATCGATTGAACACCCTATTAGCAAGAACCGAATTAGACTGACAAGTAATCAGAGAAAATTTGATATATAAAAAAATAGTAAGACATCTCAAAATTGAGCAAACTAGTCAACCTCGTCCTACATAAAAATGATATGAAATTATAACTTTGTGAAGACTACAAGTACAATTTGATTAATACATTTTTCAAAGGGATTTTCATTGCAAACAAATAGATCGATTAGTAGAGATAAGATAGGAAATTTACCAAAGAAAATAAAGAAGTATCTAGACTTTGACAGTAAAATACCAAAGATCGAAAAGTGTCATCGTTTGTTACCTTTCTGTTCAAACAAGTTTAATTGATGTTTTTCTTTGAAAAAAGGTTGATATGGTTGTTTTTATAAATCTATCACCTATTTTTAAAAATGCTTTATTTTAAAAATCATATGTATAAGGGTACAATTGTCCAACTATGTTGTATAAACTTGGACACTTGAATAGAATTTGAAGGCTTTTGATTTTTAATTGGACATATTTCCAACTCTGTTGTGTCTAGTTCGACAAGTGTCCACCTGTATATTTATTATGGTGATATAGTACTTAAATTCAAGTCTTGCCTAATTAATCATTCATCCACCTAAAATGTTTTGCATATGAGTGATTATTCTATGATATTGTAAATTCACATTATGTTTCTAGCACGATCAAAATATCAACACATGTATATTTACTTAGTTGTCACAATGATAGAGCACAATTCATTATCATATATTGATTTAATTTATGTTAATATGTATTTAAATAATTGATTACAAATATGCTATCTACATTTATTCATATACTTAGTTCGACAATTATTTAAATTTGTTATGTAAAATTGGACACATATCACGGATAAAGTTTTTGATTTTTAGTTGTACATATATCCAACTCTATTGTATCAAGTTGGACATATGTCGAACTGTATTTTTGTCAAACTAGATTGATGTAAAACGATGGTCGTCATCGAAACAAGACGTTGGTCATTATTAGAGTGCGAGATCGATGAGATTAAAAAATAGATCGATAAAATAGAAACACATGAGAGAAGCATCGTAGAAATAAATGAGACCTAATATTAGGGTATAATGAGAATATCATTAAAATCACAAAGTGAAGTATAATCTAGAATTAACACAATAAGGGATCATATTAGCCTGTTTTTTAACTTATAATTACGTAAAAAAAAATATAATTTTTTTTAACCAATGACAAATTTACAAGTTAGATCAAATTGTAATAAAGTTATTATATATTATTGTGAATTTTCCTTTGATCATTTCTCATTTTAAATATGATGATTGCATTACCAACAGGGTTTTAATAGAGTAATAAAGATACAACTATATTCATCGTTTGGTAAAAAATAATTGGACTTGGACTAGACTCGAGAGAACTCGTCAAGATCGCCAGGCCTAATATTGTTCAACCCATTGGATAACAAGGCTTCTGTCTTCTGACCACATTTGGTAAGATCCTTATTTATAATATCTGTAAGTTTACTAAGTTATATCCATATATTGTGCACTTTTGAATTTAATTGAACAAATCTCATCAATTGAATTTATTTAAAAAATAATATTTATTTTAATAACTACGGTAAGATACATGGGAAGCAAGTTATAATTTTTCTTATTGGTATGGTTACACTCCTTTTGATGTCTTCAACTTACAAATTGATTCACTTACCTCACGTTTGGTTGGAGGGAATGGAATGGAATCAGAATTGATTCCTTCCATTTTGTGTGTTTGGTTGGACGGAATAGAGGGCGGAATGAAATCTGATTACTAAAAGAGAAGGAATCACAATTCCTTCTCACACCTTTGGTAATCATTATTCCATTCCCATCTAAACTTTTTTTTCCCAATTTTACCCTCACCTAAAATATAACCTTAAATTCAAATCCCAAATTCTCAAACCCAAAATTTCAAAACCCTAAACCCTAAACCCAAAATTTCAAAAACCTAAATCCAAATCTTAAAATCCTAAAACCTTAAACCCTAAACCTCAAATCCCTAAACCCTAGAACCCTAAACCTTAAAACATAAATCCCAAAACCCTAAAACATAAATCCCAAATCCCTAAACCCTAAACACTAACTCCCAAATTCCAAATCCTAAAACCCTAAATCCTAAACCCCAAATCCCTAAACCATAAACCCCAAATCCCAAATCCCTAACCCTAAACCCTAAACCCTAAAACCCTAAACCTTAAAACATAAATCCCAAAACCCTAAAACATAAAACCCAAAACCCTAAACCCTAAACCCCAAATTCCAAATCCTAAAACCCTAAACCCCTAAACCCAAAACCCTAAACCCTAAACCCTAAACCTTAAACCCCAAATCTCCAAATCTCTAAACCCTAAACCTTAAAACATAAATCCCAAAACCCAAAACCCAAAACCCTAAAACATAAATCCCAAAACCCTAAACCCCAAATTCCAAATCCTAAAACCATAAACCCTAAACCTTAAAACCCTAAAACCCTAAACCCTAAATACAAAATTCTAAAACCCTAAATTATTTTTAGAAAAATAATAATTTTAACCCTAAACCTTAACCTACAAATATAACCCCAAATCCTAAATCCCTAAACCCTAAATCACACATCCTAAACCTCAAAACCCTAAACCCTATTTAGAAAAATAATAATTTTAATAATATATTTCTTTTTAATTAAGTAATACTTATTTAGAAAAATAATGATTTCTATAATGTATTTTGTCTGACGAAAAAATAGTAATTAAATGACATTATTTAAACTTTACAGCATGTAGGGGTATTAAGGTCATTTACAGCTTTTTTCATTCCATTCCAGTGACAAACCAAACACTATAATTCTTGTTGTTTCCATTTTTTTTGAAATGTTACAATAATGCAATATTTTAGTTTTATAATTATAATATATAAGCTAAAATATGATATATATTTAAATTTTTAAAATTTTGGGAAGAAAATGATGAGTTGATAAATTTAAGATTTATGTGAAATAAATTAAACTTTATAAACAATTTAACATATAATAATGAATGAGAATATAATAACAATAGTAACATGAATGATTTTTAATATTTTTATGTTTGTTTAAATGTTAACATGTAATTGAATGTAAATCG
Organism: Hippophae tibetana; assembly: GCA_037013495.1. Classification (NCBI taxonomy): domain Eukaryota; kingdom Viridiplantae; phylum Streptophyta; class Magnoliopsida; order Rosales; family Elaeagnaceae; genus Hippophae; species Hippophae tibetana. The sequence goes on from CM072812.1 coordinate 12,739,975, forward strand.
TTCAAATAATAATAATAATGCTCATTTTTATACCTCTTATTAATAATATAAAATATTATATTTTCTTTACATAATCATTTATTTATTTTATTTTATCTCATTTAATAGTCTAAAAACTTAATTTTTTATTTTATTTTATTTATAATTTTATAAATTTATTTTTAATAATAATATTATTATTTTTTATTGAATTTTATTTAAATTATTATTATAATTTTTATTACGTTAAGAAATAAGCTATTATAACCCATCTTATTAATTTTATTTTAACATTAATACTTTACTTATATTTATCATTTATGTTTATGCGTCGCCTTAAAAAAAGAGAATTAAATTAGAATATTTTTCAAATGTTTCTAAAATGGTGATAATTGAGAGGCCATTATACAAGTATATTCTTGGAGATTGTGAGAGACGACTCAACTCAATAGAAGTTAGTGGTGTCCACCGATCTGATTTGATTTGGAGGAAATTTTTTTAACCGGATTGTACCAAATCGTTTAAAATAGTTTTAATTAATACAAATCAGACTGTACTGAACCGTTTGAAAAACTGTTTTAATTAATACAAATCGAATTTGACCATTTGATTTATAAAATCATTCGATCTGGTCCAATTTGGTCCGATTTGGACCGATTTATGGACACCATTAATAGAAGTTGTTGTTCTTCACCCTTTAATGTATTATAATTTATTTCTTAATTTTTATGTTAACACAACTTAATCGTTAATAATTTAAAATTATAATTTTTATTAAATTAACTTAATAGTATTATACTTAATTATCACATTTTCATTTACACCACTTTTATCATTAATATTGTCAAATTTAATTTAATTATTATTTATGTTAAATTAACTTAATAATATTATATTAAACTATGGCATTATTAAAAGATTGATGGATAAATTATGTATTGTAAAAGATGTTAGCGATCAAATAAATTAAAAAAATCATGTATATTTAATAACACTTTTAAATCAATTTAAATAAAAATAAATTTTTTGATTAAATTTATCAAATTTAAAAATATTAGTAATCAAATTATAATATCTTAAATAATCTAGAGATTAAATGGATACACAACCTATTACAAATAATGTAAATGAGTTTATATATTTTTGTACAAAAATTTATGTTTAAATCTCACCCCATAAATGTAAAACTTTATCTATGATGATGACGATGATGATGTGATAAAAAGATTTAATTAAACAAAAAATTATAACAAATGACACAAGTTAAATAAAATTGTATTGAAGTTGTGATATAGATTTGTTACTTTTCATTTTAAATATGATGATGGGAGTACTAATATCGTTTTAACAGAGTAATAAATTAAGATACAGCTCCATTCATTGTTCGGTAAAAAAATTAATTGAACTTGGATTGGACTCGAGAAAACTTGTCAAGGTCATCCAGCCCAATATTGTTCAACCCATTGCATAACAAGGCTTGTGCATTCTGGGCCACATTTGGTAAGGTCCTAATTTATATTAGGCCAATTCTAATTACATTCAACAAAATCTTTAAGTACATTTAAAATTATTAACGATGTATACTTTAAAAGAATGTATTTGAAAGGTTTTGTAAAATATTAATAAAATTTCCCTTTATATTATCTATAAGCTATATCCACAGTCAAATCTCATCTATTGAATTTATTTATATCAAATAATATTTATTTTAATAACTAGCATGTTGAGGAGATAAGATATGTAGGAAGCAAGTTAGATTTTTTTTGTTGGCATGGTTAAACCCCTTTTGAGATCTTCAACTTACAAATTGATCAACTTAGTTGACTAAATTTTAAAAAGTGACTTTGTTTCCAAACTTTTTGAAATATTACAATTATGTAGGTTAGTTAGAATCTATGTGCTAAAATATGATATTAAGTGAAACAAATTACAAGTTTTAAACATTATAAACTATTTAATATATATTAATAAATGAGAATATAAAGAAGAAAATGAAATTATCATGAATAATTATTGAAATAATTTTGAATATTTTTATATTTGTTTTGATTGTTAGTATTCAATGTAATGTAAATTTATGTAATCATTTATTATTATTTTTCATTTTTATCTTATTTAGAAGTCAAAAGAGTTAATTTTTTAATTTTATTTTATTTATAATTTTATAAATTTTAGTTAAATATTGTAATTATTTTGATTATACTGTTTAAATAATATTGTTTCCATTAAAATTTATTATTATTATTATCATTTTTATTATATTTTGAATATGATAAAAAATATTATAACCAATGTTGTTAATTTTATTTGAATATGAACACTTCACTTATATTTTTTTTTTTGTCATTTTTACGCATATGGTAATAAAATAAGGAAATTAAATTAGAATATTCTCCAAAAGTTTTTTAAACGGTGATAATTGAGGGGCCATTATAGAAAGTGTGTTTCTTTTTATAGCATAGCAGAATTGGAGTGGTGCGCTGGTGCCTTCTGTGTTGTCTGAAAAACTCTCCTGAAGATTGAGAGAGACGACTCAACTCAATAGAAGTTGTCGTTCTTCTTTGTCTTCTTCCCAATTCCAATACAGTCCCTAATTAAATATATCACACCCTAACTTGTCAGTTTATCAGAACCGTTTCAGAGAACATACCATAAACACTACAAAATCAAATAAAAACTTCCTCTTCTTAATTACTTTTTCAACCACTTTGTTTTCCGTTTCATTTCAAACAAAGAAAGTGTCTTCAATGTCCTCTAATCTCTATGTTTTGGATGGGTCTCTCTATCAACACTCAAACTCAGACTTACTTTCCTCTCAGTCAGACCTGCTTTTTGCTGACCAATTCTCTCCTTTCTCTGACACCACCATTGATATCCTCCAAGCACTTTCAGATCACCCAACACAGCAAAACCCAGTTGAAGAATCCCAATCTGTCGACCAAATTTCTCCTTCTCTTCTATCTTCTTCACCTCCAAGCCATCAATTGGAAAACTTAAGCCTTTGTCAAACAACTCAGCTGCAGCCTTTAACAAGTAGTCCTAATTCAGTAAATGGGTTCGGAAATTTATCTTTTTTAGATGCTTTTCAGGTGAAAACAGAGGAATGTCATCTGGGTTTTGAGAATAGTTATGGTTCTCAAGCCTTTGCACCTCATGAAGAAATCAATGTTTGAAGAAATAATCAGAAGAAGAAATAAACGTTTCATTCATATAATTTCTTGATTTGTATCGGATATTTACATTGTTTATATAGACAAATACTAATTACTATTTCACCAACCACCATGATTGAATTGTATGATTTACAGCTTGATTGGTAGGCGCCGTGTATATTGGAAAAAATGTTTGGCGTCGGTGCAGTGATTGTTGAATTGTGTTTGCAGTGTTTGTTGAATTCAACACTCCCCCTCAAGTTGGTGCATAGATGTCTTTCATGCCCAACTTGACTGAAACTTCTGTGAATACTCGATATGAGACTGCTTTAGTGAGGATGTCAGCCAATTGATCTTCTGACTTAATTTTTGGCAATTCCAATGAATTTTCTTCTAACTTTTCTTTAATAAAAAATCTGTCAACTTCAACATGCTTTGTACGATCGTGTTGAACTGGATTATGCGCAATATCACATGCTGCTTTATTGTCACAAAATAACTTAATTGATTCTTTCGCAGGATATGTCAAATCTTTTAAGAGAGATTGTAACCACAAGGCCTCACAAAGCCCAAGTGCCATTCCTCTGTATTCAGCCTCTGCGCTTGAACGGGCCACAACATGTTGTTTCTTACTTCTCCATGTTACAAGATTTCCCCCTACAAAAGTGAAGTAACCTGATGTAGATCGTCTATCATTTATTGATCCAGCCCAATCAGCATCAGTATATACTTCAATTCTAGAAAACTCTGAGTTCTTAGTGAACAATACTCCTTTTCCAGGAGCAGACTTTAAATATCTCAAAATACGAATAACTGCATTCATATGTTGTTCTCCAGGATTATGCATAAATTGGCTGACAATACTTAAAGCATAGGCAAGGTCTGGTCTTGTGTGTGCCAAATACATCAACCTTCCAACAAGCCTTTGGTATCTTTCTTTATTTGTTGGAACTTGATCAACCTTGATACATAACTTTAATCCTTCCTCTACTGGTGTATTAGCTGGTTGACATGCTGACATACCGGTTTCTTTTAATAAATCTAAGGCATACTTTCTTTGAGATAAGAAGATTCCTTCTGTTGATCGAGAAACCTCAATCCCAAGAAAATATTTTAAGGAACCAAGGTCTTTCATTTCAAATTCTTTGGACAAGTAAGTTTGTAGCGCTTTCCTTTCTTCAAGATCATTTCCTGTTACTATCATATCATCAACATATACAATAAGTGCAGTGATCTTACCATACCCTTTTTTTAGAAATAAAGTATGGTCTGAATTGCTTTGATTGTAGCCAAATGCCTTCATTGACCTTGTGAACCTGCCAAACCATGCTCTTGGGGATTGTTTCAATCCATACAGTGATTTTTTTAATTTGCACACCTTTTCTCCATGGATTGTGGATTTCTTGATTCCTGGTGGTAAATCCATGTAGACTTCTTCAATTAAATCTCCATGTAGAAAGGCATTTTTTACATCAAACTGATATAATGGCCAATCTAAATTTGCAGCTAGAGATACCAAGACCCGAACAGTGTTAATTTTGGCTACAGGTGCAAATGTTTCTGTATAGTCGATCCCATATGTTTGAGTGTATCCTTTTGCCACCAATCTTGCTTTATATCGTTCAATTGTACCATCTGCTTGATATTTTACTGAAAAAATCCATCGACATCCAACAATTTTCTTTGTTGGTGGACGATCGACAAGCTCCCAAGTTCTATTTATTTCTAAAGATCTTAGTTCTTCATTCATAGCATCTTTCCATTTTTTTGTCAGCTAAAGCTTCCTGCACACTGTTAGGAATAGATACAGCAGATAATTGATTCACAAATGATACGTTTGATTTTGACAAACGATGTTTAGACATATAGTTACTCATGGGATATTTGACTTTACTAGAAATCTCAGGTTCATACATGGCTTTAGGAATACCTCTGTTAGGACGTGATGGAAGTATTTTTCTGGTTGGTTCAATAGTTGGAACATCCTCTGCAAACGATTGGTTAGGTATATCAGCAGCTTGTGGAGAAGGAATCTCGTACTCATTTAGTGGTAGTAAGGAACTTCCTTGATGATCTTGAAGTTGATGAGGACTTGATTCCATTTCCCTTGAGTCTTTTCTATATTGAGGGTTATTACCATCTGAATTCAAGTTATTTGTATTTTCCTCACATATAATTTGTCTTTCTTCATAAGGAAGCAATTTATATGTAAGGGTCTGAATTTCAGCATGGTTGTACTCCCCCTGAAATTCAGGTGTAGAGGAGAAATACATTGTATCTTCATGAAAAATAACATCCATAGTAGTAATCATTTGTTTTGTAGGAGGATGATAACACCGATACCCTTTTTGTTGTATGGCATATCCCATAAAAACACAACGTATTGCTCGTGGATCCAACTTGCTACGTTGTTGTTTATGTAGGTGTACAAATGCCACACAACCAAAGACACGAGGAGGTAAATTGGGAACATTTGGTGCAACAATTGCTTCAGTGATGGCTTGTAGTGGTGTTTGGAAGTTAATGGGACTGGAAGGTACCCGATTGATTAAATATGCAGCAGAAGTAATTGCTTCTCCCCAATAAGATAATGACATATTAGCTTCAATCAATGAGGCACGGACAACTTCCAACAAGTGTCGATTTTTTCTTTCTGCAACTCCATTTTGTTGAGGTGTATCAACACAAGTAGTTTGATGAATAATGCCTTCTGATTGAAGATATTCTTGAAGCTCAGAACTTTTATATTCTCCTCCATTGTCACTTCTTAGAACTTGGATCTGTGTTTTATATTGAGTACGAACCATTTTATGAAATTTTCTAAATAAGAAGTTTACCTCACTTTTAGATTTCATTAAACAGACCCAAGTCATTCTACTAAAATCATCAATAAATGTAACAAACCAACGTGATCCTCCCAACGTAGAGACTTTGGAAGGACCCCATACATCAGAATGTATAACCATAAACGGAGATGGACTTTTATTTAAGGTTACAGGAAATGAGGAACGATGACTTTTTGCTAGTTCACAGACATCACACTTTAAAGTAGAAAGATCTAAGCTCAAAAATAAACTTGGAAATAATTTTTTCAAATATCCAAAAGAAGCATGACCCAATCTCCTATGCCATAGCCATATATTTGATTCATCCTTGTTAGATCCAGTTGCTACCAATGCATGATTTGTTGAATCCAAGTCCAAATAATACAGGTTTCCTCGCTTAACACCACGACCAATCGTTTGCTTTGTTTGAATGTCCTTGAACACACAAAAGTCAGGCCAAAAAATAACAAAACAAGATAAAGCAGTGGTTATTTGAGAAATAGATATAAGGTTATACTCTAAAGAGGGAACAACTAGTACTGAGTCTAAATTCAAAGTACTAGTGAGAGACAAAGATCTTTCCCCAATGACTGGGGTTGTGTTACCATTGGCAGTGCAAACAGTTTTGTGTGAGGATGGTTTTGAGATTTGTCTAGAATCGAATGTCATATGATCAGTTGCACCTGAATCAATTATCCATGTATTATTAAAAACAGGAGAAAAAACTTTAAGCATCTTACCAACATGTGCTGAGGAGGTTGCAACATGATCCTTTGTTGTTTCAGCAATGGTGGCAGTAGATATCTGTCGTGGATTTTTCTTTCGAGAGTCACGGTTGTGATCCCACCAGTCAGGATATCCCACCAGTTCAAAACATCGTTCTTTTGTATGACCCTTTTGATGACAATGGGTACATTTAAATGATGATTTATCAGTCACCTTTCGTTCTTGCTGATTGGAAAAAGAACGATTTTTAGATATCATGGCGGAAGCGTCAACATCTCTAGATTTTTCCTTCAATGAGATTCGACGTACTACCTCCCGTCGAATCAAGGAATAACAACCTTCTAAATCTGGGATAGTTTCTTTTCGCAAAATTTCGCCACGAACCTGCTCAAACTCATCATCTAATCCAGCAAGGAAAATATGTATCCTTAGTCTTTCAACAGACTCTTGATATGATATTAGATCATGAGGGTCTTTCATGACCACCTTATCACGATGGTCTAGCTCTTGGAAAATTTCAGTTAACTCTCCATAATACTCTGAAAGTGATTTTCCATTTTGTCTAGAAGTAAAGGCTTTTTGGTTTAAGACAAATACCTGTAATTCATCACTTCCATCATAGAATGCTTTCGCCAAAGCACCCCAAATTTCAAGAGCAGTAGGTATGCGTAAATATCGCTTCATGATTTCTGGACTCATTGACATAAGTAGCCATCTCTTCACTTTTTGATTTTCTGCATACCACTTGTTATAATTGTTTGATGTTTTTTCGGGTTGCAAATTTTTGTCATGAATGTAAGAGAGTTTTTCTCTCTCTGCAATATGCATTTCTATTATTTGAGACCAAACATCATAATTAGTCTCATTAAGAACAATTCCAGCATTAAACACACCTTCAGACTGAACAGATTGTACAACAACTGGATTTGATTGCTCCATAGGTAATGAAATTATACCCTCTGTCATGATATTATGGTAACCAAACTAGAAAATGGTGTAATAATTTTAGGACTAATTTTTTTTTTTTTTTTTTTTTTTGTGTTTTTAATATATATTTATACTAAACCGGATAAAAACCATAAAACCGGTTCAAATTTGGTTTTAAAAACTTGAAAAAATGAACCGGACGGGTGTTAGGAATCCAGAACCGGAAAAAAAACCGGGTTTAGACCTTTAAAATAGACCGAACCGGCCAAAATATGGAAACTGTGTAAAACCGAGAAAACCGGGTTCAACCGAACCGCTGGCCGGACCAACCTGAGCCGAACCGAGGTGACCTGAGCCGAGCCAAGGCGCGGACCGGCTACGCCCTCGAGCCGGACCGAGCCGCGCTGCGCCGAGCCGGACCGGCCGAACCGAACCGAACCGGACGACACGTCATCATCTTCAACCTCCAGACGGCGCGTGGGGCGCGTGGGGCGCGTGGTAAATTTTCCCTCCACTTCAGGTGGCGCGTGAGGGCGCGTGGGGGGGTTTTCTCCTAATCTATTTTTACCAAAATGTTCAGAATTGTGTTTAGAGTAATCTGGTAAAATTAGGTGGGAGAAATACTACTTAAAAATTGATGTTTGTAATTAATATTTGTAAGGGTGTTTGAATGAAAATTTTTTTCACGAGAAAAAAAATATTTTCAGAGAAAGAAATCTCTGTTTTAGAGAACAAGAGTTTCAAATTTGTATAAAGCAACGACTTGGCTCTGATACCATGAAGAAATCAATGTTTGAAGAAATAATCAGAAGAAGAAATAAACGTTTCATTCATATAATTTCTTGATTTGTATCGGATATTTACATTGTTTATATAGACAAATACTAATTACTATTTCACCAACCACCATGATTGAATTGTATGATTTACAGCTTGATTGGTAGGCGCCGTGTATATTGGAAAAAATGTTTGGCGTCGGTGCAGTGATTGTTGAATTGTGTTTGCAGTGTTTGTTGAATTCAACACCTCATAGTTACAGTTGTTCTGAAAATGTAGCTACAATGATGCAGAGTTGTGCCACTAGCAACTACTTTAATGGAAAATCAGATTTTTTAACTCATTCTCAACCAGGTTTTGATACTCTCACTGAGTCTCAAAGTTTTCAAAACCAAGCCTTGAGCTCACCGGAGTACAGATTTTTCTCTGGACAAATGAGGAGGGTTTCTAGCACAGGAGATTTACAAGTTAGTTTCTTTAGTCTTATACTATAATAAACCTCTGGATTATTCCCTGTTTTCTCCTTGCAAAGAGCAGAGTGTCCTCTGTTTTTCTCTCTTTTTTTTATTCTTAAATTTCATATTTGGTTTTTAATAAATCTTTCGTTTTTCAGAATTTTAGAGCAACCTGTACAACCCAGAGATCATTATCGAGCTCTTTAGTTTCAGGAAGCTCCTTTGTGGACGAAACCAACTTCAAAGTAGGAAAGTACAGTGTAGAAGAGAGAAAAGAGAGAATTTCAAAGTACAGAGCCAAGAGAACACACAGAAACTTTAGCAAAACTATCAAGGTAGTATTTTTTTTAACCGTATAATAAACTTGTTAGTGTTTGATTCTTTCTTTAAGTTTTGTTAAGTGATTCTGAATGTGATTGGCTTTTTCTTTAATAAAAACAAAGTATGCATGTCGAAAGACACTAGCCGACAATAGACCCCGTATACGTGGCAGATTTGCACGCAACGATGAAACCGGTGAGATTCCCAAAGCCCCATCTTCAACTAGAGATGAAGACGAAGATGATTATGAACTCTTGGTATTAACATATTTTTTACTTTTCAATATATTATATTCCCTTAAAAACACATTTTTAAATTATAACAAAAATTTGTAAACTATATTTTATAAATGTGAAAAAAAACATAATTTTATGTTGGTTGAAAAAATATCTGTAGATAATTCAAAAGAGTTAAAATAAAATTTTATTTATGAATAAGTTATGTAATATAATTAAACTTTTTTTTTTCTTCTAATTTTTACATGATTAATTTATTCACATGTATATTTCACATTCAATTCCATAAAAATATATATATGCATATTATTTTTAAACTTGTAAAAAACATATAATTTTTTACTATATCAAAAATATATTACATATATTATTTTTTAACCCTAAAAAAGTTTATGTTTTATGTTGTACAAAAATCACACATGTATCTTATTTTTAAACATAAGAAAAATAGACATAAGAAACAAAAACATAAGTATACTCCATGTATATAAGGTTAAAAATAAACTCCCTTATTTAAACTCCCCTGATATATATGTGGTTTTGCAGATGGGTGGAGTTCATGAAGAAGAGGAGAACAATGGAACAGTACTGAGAGGGCAGTTGGTAAACCGTTCGATTTGTCCAACCCAATTCCAATACTATGGCTTTTGATAGCAGAAGAAGTACTGAAGAAGCTTTCCTCTAGTGGACATTTCTTAAAATACTATATTTAGGTTCAAACCACATATAACCTTTATGACTAAAGAAAGAATCAAAAGGCTTTTCCTTTTCTTTATTTTCCTCTTCTATTTCCCCCCCCTTTTTTTTAAAAATAAATATCTAATATTGTTGCTGGGTTATTGATTGAGTTCGGCAGTTTTAGAGGGCTGATAGCAATTAGGTTCTGTTAAATGCAACTCTAGTTTTTTTCTTCTTTCCTGATCCCTACCAACTTTGCTATGTAAATCAATAATAGTTTTATTTTTGAGTCAAACCTATGGCTTTCATGTAACTAGTTGACATAAAATTTATTTATAGTATTTATAAGTGTATGAATGGGTATGAATAATATAATACTTATAATTTTTTTTTTGATAATTTGTTGGTATGATACTAGGAGTAAACAAACAAACAAACTTATAGACTAGAATGAATTGAGAAATAAATTACATCCAACATTTCAGTCTAATTTTTTACTAATTTTGATTTAATATGATTTATAAAATTTAGGAGTTTTTTTAAACTGAATTAGATCATTATAATTAATATATATAAAACGATTATTATTTGACACAACATGTGATATAACTCGTTAGAAAAAGAAAACATATACATCATTTTGGTCTCTAGTTCAAGAACTAAGTATTGCGTTTATTTTTTTTATTTCATTGAAGCAAAAATATAAAAAGAAAATAAATCAACCAACAAGTTACAAAATCGATGATATATTTGTTAAATAAATAATTATAATTAACTAATTAATAGTTTAACTGTAATCGGATTAGATTATTTCAATTTTATCAGTCCTATCTTGTCCAATTTAATAAACATAAACAATTTGTAATGATTTTAATAAATTTTAAAAAAATTAGATTAGTTAATAAACAATTTGTAACATGAATAGTTAAAATGATGTGATTTAATTTGTTAAGTTATAAAAAATGATTTTTAGTCATTTTTATTTATAAAAAAAGTGCTAATAAATGACATTGATTTTTTTGAATATTATTTTTTATTAAAATATTTATTATAAATATCAAAAGTTTTTAATTAACTTTTTTTCACAAGAATAAGAAAAAAAATTAAATAATATACTTTATAATTTAGATTATTAAACACCAACTTTTACAAAAACAAAATACCCAAACATTTGTATGAAAAAATTATAATTAAGAAAAAGGTGAAACCAAGTATAATATATTTGCAAGAAAATAATTAAGAAGAAGGGGTGATTTTTTGAAATTAACATTGCGTTTAATATTCAATTTTATGAATCTTTTGTCAAGAAAAATAAAAACAAAAACTCCTTCAAGCTCAATCACTACGCTAGCGGAAAGTTTTCAATTCAAATATCGTAAAACTAATAATATTTATTTGGACTTGCGATTTAAACATAAATGATGAATTTTATCTTCAAATCTTTACATAATCATGTTAGGAAAATTGATAATTGAGTGGAGGTCATTTGGATTTGCCTCCGAGAACAGAACAAAAAGGATATCTGAATGGAACTGATATATAGTTTAGATTTTTCCTCTTTTTCATATCACGAGACAATTTTATGATGAAATGCTTTATTGTTTGTACTAATGTTAAGACTCTTTGAGCAATATTAGTTACTATAGAAGCATAGATAATAAAATAGGCTTGCAGTATAATTTATAGAGTTGATAGTTATATTTTATTAGTGATAAAACTTACATTTTTTTCCGTTAGATATTCAAATCATATAAAATATTATTTGCTTAAAAAATTAATTCCCAGTTCAAAAGAAAAACTTATAAAACTTGTGCATTTCATAATTGAGGTTATTTATATTTTCTATTAAAAGATCGTAATCATTGTCATTGATCAAAGTTAACAGGTGAACATTGTTGGTTAGTTTTAAAACCGAATGCAACATGACTGCACATGTATCAAAGAGTTTAAGAATTTCAATGGTGATGTGCTTATAAGGTATGTGTACTTTTTAAATAGCACGATGAGTTTTGAGGTTTTTCGCTAGAAGCAAATCTGTGATGTCCCATTGAACTATCAAGTCATAATCGTGGGCCTGTTGAACATGCAGTTATAGACTAAAGCGAACAATCTCGTGTCATGTGGAATGAGTTTTAACTCGTTGTAACCAGATGGATTAAACGTTTTGTATCGATTGGTTTCAAAGTTATGGCCTTACTAAACCATGTGGGTTTGCGTTCTTATGAGGACGTAAAACCCTTTGCAACCAGATGAGTTTTATATCGTTCCACAGACCTATTTGAATGAGTTTTGATTTTGAAAATCCACTTACAACCAATCAGAGATTTATTAGATGGAAGATCAACAAGATCTCATGTATGTGCTTTTGTTAATGTCTGTAATTCATCTGTCATAGCTTGCTACCAATGAGGGTTAGAACTAGCTTTTCAATAGTTTTTGGGTTCATGATGAGACAAAATAGTAGAGAAACATTGGTAATCACGAAGATGAAAAGGAAGACTACTTACAGAGTTTTCTAGAATTGAAGTATATACTGATGCTGATTGGGCTGGATCAATAAATGATAGACGATCTACATCAGACTATTTCACTTTTATAGGGGAAACCTTGTAACATGGAGAAGTAAGAAACAACATGTTGTTGCCCGTTCAAGCGCCGAGGCTGAATATGAAGAAATCAATGTTTGAAGAAATAATCAGAGGAAGAAATAAACGTTTTCATTCGTATATTTTCTTAATTTGTATCAGATATTTACATTGTTTATATAGACAAATATCAATTACTATTTCACCAACCACCATGATTGAATTGCATGGTTTACAGTGGCTTTGGTAGGCGCCGTGTATATTGGAAAAGAAATGTTTGGCGTCGATACAGTGTTTGTTGAATTGTGTTGCAGTGTTTGTTAAATTCAACACTCCCCCTCAAGTTGGTGCATAGATGTCTTTCATGCCCAACTTGACTGAAACTTCTGTGAATACTCGATATGAGACTGTTTTAGTGATGATGTCAGCCAATTGATCTTCTGACTTAATTTTTGGGAATTCCAATGAATTTTCTTCTAACTTTTCTTTAATAAAGAATCTGTCAACTTCAACATGTTTTGTACGATCGTGTTGAACTGGATTATGAGTAATATCACATGCTGCTTTATTGTCACAAAATAACTTAATTGATTCTTTAGCATGATATCCCAAATCTTTTAAGAGAGATTGTAACCACAAGGCCTCACAAAGCCCAAGTGCCATGCCTCTGTATTCTGTTGAATTCAACAAACACTGCAACATAATTCAACAAACACTGCAACACAATTCAACAAACACTGCAACACAATTCAACAAACACTGCACCGATGCCAAACATTTCTTTTCCAATATACACGGTGCCTACCAAAGCCACTGTAAACCATGCAATTCAATCATGGTGGTTGGTGAAATAGTAATTGATATTTTTTTATATAAACAATGTAAATATCTGATACAAATTAAGAAAATTTATGAATGAAAACGTTTATTTCTTACTCTAATTATTTCTTCAAACATTGATTTCTTCATGGTATCAGAGCGAGGTGACTCGGTCGGTACTCGACCGGTTGTAGGGGATGGACCCTACGTTGGTGTGAGGGGGAGGCACTCCATATCCCCGGTCGGAAATCGATGTGAGTGAGAGTGTTGAAGTCCCACATCGATTGAGTATTGTGTTTCTGTTGCACTTATAAATCTATCTGTACGTAATATGTTTTACAAAACTAATCTTAACTGGTTTATATACAATCGGATCAGAAGATAAATAATTTTAATTAATAAATCTAATCGATCAATAAATTATTTTCATTAATATATATTTTAATGTTATTTGATTTTTACTTATTTTATAAATTATTAAATAATAACAACATTTGGATCATTAATTTAAATTCTTTTAGGGTGAAAATGATTATATATATATAAAAGCCATCTTTGACAACTCTGCTAAAGCATTGTCCAGTTCAAGAATCAACTTTTGCAAGTTCTTTTATGTGAAAACTTGACATTCAAGACCTCGGCCCATGATCATATTTTAAACTAAAATATACGACTGAATTCGAAAGCTTAAAGTTATGGAAGTACATGGTTTCATCTCACAATATAATTAAAACTTGAAATTTCTCTACTTTTAATTCATAGCTAGATTTGTTTAAATTAATTTAATCTATGAAATTTTATTTAAAAAAAACGATCATCATTTTAGTAACTACTCATTAAACATTGAAGATAGTAGTAGAATATTTCCATTATATATTATCACACTGAAATTAATCCTGCAAGTTGCGATATATGACTTTAGTTAGAGGAATAACACAGTATCATCTTCAAACTAATTGGTCTCCAAAAACTCAAATTAATTTTGAGATATATTTAATTTGTTTGGAATATGACATATATATTCTATCATTCTACATTCACCTTGACGTCTTTCAAAGAAACTATTCTGGTTTAGCTGCTGGAAATAAAAATAAAATTAATAATTAAAAAGTTGACTTCTTGTTCTCAGCAGCCTTTAAAAATCCATGCTAGTTCATTAAAGTGGCTTTTGGTACTGTTAGCAAAAAAGAAAGAAAAAAAGATAAATAAATAAATAAAGAAGTAGCTTTTGATACCTTTCTTCAAACATTATTCGGATCGATAGGTTTTTTTTTCCCAACATCTTCTGATAGGTTCATAAATTATAATTAAATTGACAACTAGATGCCTTATAAAGAATATACCACGAAGATAATGGTAGCCTAAGCCCTACTTTAGGGAGTTTCCTTCTTTAATTTCTTTTATTAAAGACACAAGGAAGTTTTTAAAAAATAAAGTATATTACTTATTTTTATCTTTTTTTTTACCAAATAATATTTTAATAATTTATAATATATAAGTTAAAAATTAAATAATAAATTAAAATCATTAAACAAATCACAAAATAAACCAAAATTTTAAATAAAAGATAACAAATAGATAATTGAATCAAGTTAATTGTCTCGTATTAAAATGAAATATTTTAAATATATATCACAATGATCCTGTTTGTTTTTAAACTTATCTCACACATATATTTAAATATTTATTAAAAAATGAGGTAAATAGATTTTTTTTAAAATTTGTTATCTTAGTAGTAACACAATTATATTTTTAATACATTTTTATCCATAATTTTGAGATAATATCTTAATAATATTCTTATATAAAAATATTAATTTAATATAATTTATTATTTAATTAATAATTTTTCATACGATATTCAGATGATATTTTTAAATAATCAATTAAATTAGATGGTTAAAACGTTTAAATATTATTTTAATGATATTTTTAAAACCATTATCATTATCATGATTGGATGATTAACAAGAAAAAAGACTCAAATAATACCAAATCTTTACCACACTTATCATTAAACATCATTAAACATAACGCACCAATTCAATCTCTTTCATTAATTATATTTATTTTTTCTATTTAATTTTAGGATGAATAGGTTGGATATTGTTTAACACATACACATCAATGCAATTAAACATCAAATAGTATTTTAAGATGCAGCTATATATTCTTTTATAGGGTTAATTTAATATGTATTACTGCAGTACTAGTTATAAATAAATATTAATGAGCAGAGTGGGCATTTCATTTTCCAATACTCAATATGATAGCGCAGTCAAACGAATTTCCCACACTAGAGGACGATGGTGAAATAATATATAGTTTTATGTTTCAATCCTAACTTTTAGTGTTGTCAAATCATTAGCGAGAATGATCGCAATGCTCAAGCTAACTTTCAACTGTAAAATGTTTGTTATTATAATTTAGGGTGATTCAACATTTAAATTAAATAAGATATAATTCAATTTATTTATTTGATAAAAAATAAATTTAAAATAATATATATTATTTTAATAATTTTTTATTCAAAATATTGTTAGTTTTTATTAAATAATTAAAATATGAAGTTTTAATAATAATAAAGTAAAATTTAATATGAAATAATTTTAAAAATTAAAAAATAATAAAATAATAAAATTCAAACAAAAAATTAAATAAATAAATATATTTTAATTTTTATAAAATTTAAAATTTAATAAAATATTAAAATAAAACAGTAAAAATTAACAAATATTAAAAAAAATTGTGAATAATTTTCACATTAATTGTGATTTTACTATTATTAAAGATTCATATTTTAATCTTATTTAATCACTTTAAAAAAATAATATTTTTATAAAAAAAATCATTAAAAAAATATAATTTATCTTTAATTAATACATTTTATAAAGTCAATAGACTTAATAATGATGTTTCTAATCTAATGTATTAAACGACATAAATAATTTAATTTATTTATTTTTTATGATTTTTTCTCTTTAATTTAATATATACATTAATTCATATATTATAATATAATTAATTTTATTAATAAGTAATTACATTAATTAATATTTTTAATTCTCATTAACACATTATAAATATATAAAATATTACTATTTGTAACCGAGGCCCACCCTTCTTAAGCTTCTTTAAAAAAATTCCAACAATACATGAACTACTCGATACACCGTACATAAAAATTAGGTCGTATTTCGCTCCTTATCGGATAAAGAATTTTTTTTATCATAGGAGTTCTTTCTGGAATATATCACCTATTTTATTTAATTTATTTTAATAAATATAGATGGTAATCTATGCATTACAACTAAATTTTAGTCAAATGTGATTTTTATATCACTTGTATTTCAATTTAGTGATAATTTAAGACAAATTACATTGTTTTTATTTGTTTTGTTTCTAGAATTAAATCTAGATCTTATATTTTTTGTTTAGGTGTTTTTACAATTCAAAATGTGAAGATCTAAGATATGAACAATAAGTTAGGTTGAAGATTTATCATTTTATTAATAAAAATAATTATACATTTTAAAAAAAATTGAAATAGATGATTTTTATTGACTCTTATAATAATTTAATATATTTTTATTTTATTAATTTAGTTGTTTTTCTATCTTTCATTTAAATGAATAAAATATATATTTTTTTTTTCTCAAAAATGGAATTAGATTTCTGGACTATTATTGTTGATCATATCCTCTAGTTTTTTCTCCAGCATTCAGTATATTATTATATTATGGAAATTTTTAATGATATAGATTCTTTTATCATAAAGGTTTTGTCTGTCTTGATCAAAAATAATCTTTTCATAAGTCTAAACCTTCATCAAGCTTGGCATCTTCAATGTATATAATTCTCATAATTTGACCATACACCTTCTTTATCGAAAAAAGATATATCATATAATTAATTAAAACATTTGTATAGTTAAATTTACTTTTATAAATTTATTATAGTAATCCACTTATTTTAAGTTGTTAATTTTTTCACCTTATTGTATTATTTTCTTGTTATTTTTGAGATATTTAGTCATTTAACTTACATTATTTTCGCTCATATGATATTTTATGTCAAATATCTACCACTTCTAACTAGTCATACTCAAATCTACTCTAATAAAAAAAAAATTCTCCTGAAAACAAAAAACTAAAAAATTGACTAAATTATTTAATAATGTTACAAAAATAAAGTATATAAATAAGGGTGATAATCATAAAGGACAAGTCTTATCGTATTATATTATTAGTTGCAGTGTTATTATATTAGTTGATACATAAAAAAATTTAATTAATTTTTTGTGTTTCCTATTTATAATATTAAAAAATAACAAATTTTTTAAAGATATTAAAAACTTTTTGAACTTTTTCACTAAATTTTTTATACATCCCTTATTCGTATTATGTTAATGAATCAAGTATCAAGTAACAAATTATCACCTCTATAAACCAATCTTTAACGTGAGTATATAATATGTTGCATTGGTAAAAATAAAGGGAATATACTTGTGATGATACCCTATTTAATAACCCAAAAAAACCTCATTTCCCATGTTCAGATAGACAGCCTAAAAAAAAAGACCCAATTTGATAGATCACTCTATAAAAAATGCCAATGTAAACCCAAAAGGAAACAATGAGCATCTAACGAGAGTTGTAAAAGAAGATACAAAAATCGAATTTTTTCGATTGACAGCTTCTTATTGTGCCTTTTACCCTTTTTGTTTCTTATCATGCATTTTGATATATATATATATATATATATTAGTATACATGTTATTCTATTAATTAATTAATAAAAATATTTAAAATTATTAATTGAAAAAATAATTATTTATGTTATTTGTTGATGTTGAGTTTTATTAATAACAAGTAAGAATGTTATTTGTGAATATACGAGATGCAATAAACCATTAGGATCTGAGACAATCGTGTAATGAGTGTTATTTGATCATTTGATGCTTAAGTTATTAACATAATGATGAAAATTATAAGAATCTAAGTCTATGTAGATTGACTTATTATGGTATCATAAACATCTATCTGTAATTATTTTTTAAAGATAATTAAAGGATAATGTTAGTTATTTATCTCTTTTTAAGATTACCATAGGGTCATGCTTATCTGATGACTTAATGATTACTGAGTCTACCTCATAAGGTCTTTTGTTGACGTAGATCACTCTTTGCTTTCAACATAGGATATACTAAATTATACCCAACATTAACACCCAAGACCTTCTAGGCCTTGGGCGAGAAGGTCTGACTGTAATCTTGACGATACTTGGGATCATGATCCTTTCAATCATACTAGAGGCATTGGGTTCACTTTCATGTGATGTTTTACTAATCCATATGAGGGATTTCGTGCCATATCCTATTTTTCAAAACATGTGTGGAGGCTTTCTCTCATTAGAGGTGATTTTAGATTTTCAATTGGACTCTCAGTTAAGAAGTTATGTCAAAGTCGACTTTGAGACTTGTTGAGTCAACCTTTGGGTCACACGATGTCTTTCACCTTCTTTATAGTTGGTTATAACCATCAAACTCTTTAAGCCTATAGAAAATGTGTGAGTGAAAGGAGTTTTATAAGCCTCATCCTTAATTGTCTTCCATCATTCCATAAATTGGATGTTGTACTTGGATATTTTTCTTGCCACCAAGGGTAGATCTGTCAGCCATGGACTTGTGCTAGTATAGAGATGGACCAAAGGGCCCATATGGAGTGCTAACCAAGTGGAGACTAGATAGAGGTACATAGAGCGAAGCCTTGGCTTGTACTTGTATGGCCAACAATTCTTTGGCCAATGGTACCTTAGTCGTTGAAGTTCCAATCAGAAAGGTTTGATGCAATCTTTTTAGTTATGTTTGCTACGAAAATACTCTGTTGATGACATGGCTTCCTTATTTCCAAAAAGATTTGTGTAAGTGTGGGGAGCTATTATACTCTTCTTGTGGGTACCCTTATTCACTTACATTTGGACTTTTATTTATAACCCTTTTTTCTAACTTTTTCATAACATAGTTTATGGTTGAAAATTTAGGAAGGTATTTGACAAAGAAGGATGTACTGAGATGCATCCTAATGGGTGACTATTCTCTAGGAGGACACATACTATGGCATAGCTTGGAAAGGCAATGGATAGGGCTTGGTGGCCCGTTAGGCAGAAGTGTCCTAAGTAATTTATCTTGACATATATTGGTATAGTCCATCTTCTCTGCCTGTGTTACTTCTTCACCGCTTTATTGGATGTCTATGGTCTCATTGCCAAAATCTTGAGAACTTGAGTTTTCATTTTTGACATGGTGTAGGAACCTGGAATGATTCTTGGACATAAGGTGGCATGGCGTTTGAGCCATGATCTTCTTTCAGAAGTTGTGGCTAATTAAGGGATGATATAAACCTAATTAAGATATTCTCTGCATTAGTTGTAGTTTGGAGCATAAATACTATAGTTAGGTTGCATCCTATATGTAACTTAACGCATCCAACTTTTGTGGAATGTTCAGTGGCTTAGGCCTAAAAGCGTAAAACTCATCTATTAGGATGTTTCGTGTTAACTTCCTTAGCAAGGGTGCATACCCTGGCAAGGCACCAAGCATTTCATTTCTCTTAATCCCTAGGTTGGTATGGTGTTTGAGCTATGGCTCCCTTTTAGGTTCTATAGCCAATTAAAGGGTAATATAAACCTGGTTAAGTTGTTCTCAATATTAGTTGCAATTTGTAGCGTAGAATCTTTGGTTAAGGCGCATCATATCTATAACTCAACCTGTCTAGATTTTATGGACTATTCGATGGTCTAGTCCTTAAAAGCATAAAGTTCACCTATCATAATGCCTCATAATCACTACCTTAGAAGGTGTATGCCTTGTAGGGGCATTAAGGGTCTCGTGCTACTCAGTCCCTAGTAGTGTTCCACTGAGGGCTATGGACTTACTAGAGTCAAGGAAACTCAAACCCGCTTGTTGATTTTAGGCCAAACTTTGTGTCCTATCAAATCTTCCAAGTGTGGCCATATATGGCCTAAGTATATGGAAACACAATTCTTATTAGAATAAAAGTATTGGTGAAGCATTGTTTTTCCTTCTATCGTAGTAGGGTGTTCTTTCTGGCTCATGTAGATTCCTCTTGCATAGCATCACATGCTATTTTATGTCATTCCAATGCTATTGTTACCTTTAAATCCTTATGATGAGATGATACATAGGGGAAATGGCCCTGTCATATATAGAAATGACCTTTTATAAACTTCTATTATGGGGCCTTCTTGGCTCACATTCACCTCTTAGAAGTGTGCCTTCTGAGCATTGTGTGAACCTTTGTAACCTTGGAAGAGTCAAAGTATGTTTAGACTCCTAATAACTGAGTGAGCATATGAATCATTTTTGTATTATTTTATGCATTATATTAACTATTTGTGAGATCTTAGGCCTTTGAGTCAATGTGTAGGGATAAGATGATGTACTAGGGGAAAGCAAAGTATGGGCCCTAGAATAGAGGTAAGATAGTGTGTGAAGGATGAGGCACAATTTCTTGGCCTTTGGCTTAAGCCTATCTGGTCGACCACTTGTCTATCTAATCACATTTATGGCTAGCCAACAACACTCCTTTCCAGACACAACCAACCTCGCCATGGTCAATTGCACTTGGTCTTGGTCCATTTGTTCGAGTGATGGTTTGATCTCTATCCCTTGTATTTGTTTAGTTGGACGACCTATGGTTCGATGTTCAAGTGATCTTTGACTTGAATACATATGGCCTTATTTTTTATCTAGAGCTTGTTATGTTAGCATGAAATTTTTCTAAGTTAGGTTGAGCTTGTCAAGTGGTCCAAGCATGAGAAATATCTCAACTTGGAATTTTTTTTTTGTTAAGTTAATGAACTTTCCCCTCTTGTATATGTGCTAAATAACGAAGTTCTGGACGTTCAGATTGGATGTCATACTTTGGGCGTTCAAGGCTTAATTTACACTATCTATCATCTAGGATAGTATGGCTTATTTGGCGGTACATTATCTTGTCCAACAAGACCTGGTAGGCGGTGTCTTGGACTATGCACTTTTGAGGGAAGAAACCTTTGCTATGCAACCTAGAAGGTCTCGTGACTTTGTAATCTAAACCATGACATAATGTTGCAAGGGTATGATGCAACTTAGAAGACAAAGAACTATCCATTAGATGTGGCCCCAAGATGTGTCATAGATTATTTTGACTAAAATATTGAAGTGTAGATTACGCGGCCTATAGGGCGATAGTAATGTAGACATCATGGTTTGTAAGGAAATAATATGGAATTGAATGCATTAGTGTGGACTACGCAGCCTATTAGGCACCAATCTAGACTGTGCAAACTACAAGTGGGTGTTGTGGCACTTTGGGTAATTGGAAGATGTTATAGGGAGTCCTTGTTGACAAAAAATGGTTCCAGATCTTATTGCTTAGGGAGATGCTTTAGAAGTTTCCAAAGTTTATTCTTAATTATGTCAAGGTGGACATATGATTCCATCCCTTGAAGTTTTACATTTGCTCCGAGAGGTCATAGTACCATCAAAGGTGCCCATGTTTGGCATCTTAAACTTATTAGAGTGTGATGTAACCATGAATTATAGCATGAATATGGACTTGACCAAGATAATTAATTCTACGATTCAACCTTGGTTCAACCTTTGTTTCATTTTTGGTTGTTTCATATGAGTTGGTCAATAATTGAATGGATAATCATCAGTACCTCATTCAGGTGATGATTTCTGATGTGGTCATTAGCTGCTAAGGCCATACGGTTAACATGATAGGCTTGGACATATTTTGCCTACCTACGGACCTCAATATAGTCATAAAGATTGCATTGAACAAAAGCTACTCAAGGTGGTATTGGGCAAATATGGATGGTCAGAGAGATGTTTCCTGGGAATCCATGGATGGATCGATTTGTACTTTGTGGGTAGATTTTGTCTCGCTGGCCATAACCCTTGGTTCCCATTGTGGTGGGTCACTTCTTGGTTGGATCTCATTTGGGTATGGGTTGTTTCTTGTAAATTTTGGGCATTGGAAGATTCCATATGAACATTCTCTAGGATGGGAATTAGATTAGGATCCTGTGACTTTGGCCTGGAATGCATTCTTCGTCATGTTAAGATCGGTATCGATATTCACTTAGGCTCTTCAACTGCGAATCAATCAAGCCTATTATAGATGAGTTGGAGCAAGTAAGGGCTCTATCACTAGGGTAAGCTAAAGGAGTGCCAAAGTTACTAATGGTTAGTTAGGCCCCATGATTCCCATTAGAGTGTTAGAACTCATTGATTATTTTATTCTTTTTTAAAAATCATCTTTTTCTACCATTCTTTTGAATGAGGACGACCATAAGAGCAAATGATCTTTTTTCTAAGATTATATTGATGCACTAGATGACGAAAGAATGGACATTCATTTTTCTATAAATTTCATTGAATAAGATGGATGAATATCTCTTCATACACTCATTTGTGTACACCATTTTCTATATGTGCATTGAAAATTGTCAAAAATATAAATTTTGGAATTATCTTATCGTAAGGATTCTGAATTAGTTTATTTTCTAAGAACTAGTCTAGAAGTGGGTGAATCAGGCTTGAATTAGTTTTTGTTTTTGGCTAGCAAACCAATCCAATTTTGACCTATTTTATATGCAAAAACTATTTTGGTGGTGCCTACTCACTCTGGAAACATGTGGTGGCGCGTGTGGCTCACTCCTATATCAATTGCCTACTAAATTTTGGTAAGTGATAGATCATAATGTGATCTTTCAAGTTGTGATAGCATCCCAGACTCACCATGGATAACCAAAGGGTGGCCTGTTGGTGGTGACTACCTAGTAAGGGTCTACTTGATTGGTGGTTCTAGTCCAACTGTCTCCTGGCTAGTGGTATCTATTATAAGCGGGGTTCTTAGTTTGAGTGGTATCTTTTGGTCGAAAATTCTTGGCCTAGGTGGTGGTTTCCGATTAGTCCTAGGGTTTCACTATAGTTGGTCACTTTGCGAGTCAAACCTTTCCTGAATATGGGCTTGGCCTCATGCACTTTGGATATTATAGGATGTTGTAGTGACTCTTTTTGGGACGAGTGTTGGTCTAGGAACTAGTGGCTATTGTAGGCACTTTAGGATAGCCTATAGCATAATTTCCATCAAGTCCAGACAGGTTTTGACGCAGCCTCTCTTTCTTTGAACCTATAGGACCAATTATGGCTAGATAGGTGTAGATGCATATTCTTTGTTCCTAACATTTCATGGCAAATCCAAAATAATTGATGGATAGATGACATACTGGTTGGTAAGTTTAACTTTATGGTTGTTAGTCGATGTTTAAGCGATAGGGCTATTTAACTAGTCAATGACTCCTATTAAAAGTTAAGAGGGTCAGTTTGATAGATGTGATGGAATAGATGAATATGAGGCATTCTCTTGGGAAACCTTGTTGCTCCTCAATCTCTTTTTAAATACCTATGTGTATTTTTTATAGATTGAGAACTTGGAGAACACTTATTTTTCATAGATGGTGTCGGAAGTTGATGCCAACTTTTGTTAACTCTAGGTAAAATTGGCTTCTATAGATCTACAAGATGAAACAAACTCTTAGGACCTCGAACCATCAATGTGTAGAGGTGATCTTTAGCCATTCGATACTTAAGTTGATAAAAAGATGATAAAAATTATAAGAGATCTAGGTCTCGCTCTATCACTAAAAGAAAATAGAGTTTTGGATGTGATTCTTTATTATGTGCAAAGAAGATCTAATTCAAGTTATCAAAAGATAATTTATGTGAATCAATGTATATATATGTGAGTATATATAATTGAACGAGTTAACCTCATAAATATCACTTAGACATATACATAAACTTATTATAGCATCATAAACATCTATTCATAATTATATTTTTAGAATAATTATGCGATAATTATTAACATTTTATCTCTTTATGGAGATTATTATGTGATTATGTTTATCTGATGACTCAACATTTATTAACCCATAAGACATTTTACTGACCGAGACCACTTTTTGCTTGTCACATAAGATGTACTAATATGATAGAATAATTTTAAGAGATTCTATCATTTTACAACCGACTTAAAGTTTAAAGTTGGTTTTCACATAGAATCAACTTTAAATTTAAAATTACTTGGCACATGAGATTGACTTTAAATTTAAAGTCAGTTTTGTCCTATAATCGACTTAAAAATCTTTTGTTGTAGTGGTGTTAAGATAAATAATTAATTAGTATATAAAAATGATAAATAAACTATAATTTAGAAAAATTCAATATTTTAGTATTTATCTTGAATGAAAAAAATTATAATATAGATAATTTTTAATATTTTATTATTTAAATGATCAAAATAAAAATATTAAATAAATTATATAATAATTAAGAACAATAGTAATTAATATTCTAAATATGTGAATAATGTTATCAAAAATTTATTTATAATAAGTTATGACTTGTACATGTTATAGTTTTTTTATTTTGGGTAAATGTGACTAGTGATGATTTTACAAAACCATCTAAATCTTAATCCTTTCTGTGACAAGTGTGTAATATAAAAGAGTGAAAAAGAGACAACTGAACTTAATGGAGAGAGCAGTATAGAAAAGAATGTGTATTAAAATGATAATAATAAGCAACAATGATTCCAAATTAAGACTCATGCACTACTTTTGACTGGGGCACAGCACACTAATATAACAAGAAATTGATATTCAAAATTAGCTACTTCAATTTCCTATCATTGCACTGCTGTAGATTACATGAAGATAAGTCACTTATTATTATTATTATTTATTAAGTCCTCCTTATTCCAAAGAATTTTTCTCAGCAAAGATGTTCATGATTTATACAAAATAAGTGATAAATCTCAGTAGTTGTCGGTTTGCTTTGTTCTTTAATTTGTTGCTACACCCAAAATTATATGATATTATTCTATTAAAATATAATTTATAGTTTTAAAAGTGTGTGATATTATTTGTACAGTTTAAATTATTATTATTCGTTAATAATAATTTTATTTAATAATAAAATATAATTAACAAAAAAATAATAATTGTGGGAAACATGTTACAGTTTTAAAAACTTCATTTGTGATTTTTATGCCCTAAAATATTATTGATACTTGATTATGTGCTTAATGAGGTTTTATTTTTTTTCCCCTCTTCTTTAGAATATTGACTAACTTTGCAGACAAGAAAAAGTGCTATATCACTGATGATGAAAACTCTGGTCGAGACAAAAAAAAAAAAAGGGTAAAAGAATAGGCAGAAGGATGAAAATGAACCCTGACGGCATCTTCAATGAGATAGTAATTTTTTACAAAAAATTGATCATAAAAATGGCATTATAAGTTAGTTGCTGCACTGTTTATTATATTGAAATAGTGAAAAGTTTAAGGGCCTTTTTGAGTGAACTTTTACACAAAAATTATACTAAAGTAGAGTTTTAGTATAATCGTATTGTATTTTTATAAAATATATACTAATTACTGTAATATTTAATCTAATATATTAGAGGACAAAAATAACGTGAAAATAATACAAAAAATTACACTAAAATATAATTTTAAGTTGAGTTTTTGCCTGATCTTTTTTTTAACAGTATGAAAATACAGACATGTAAATATAAGCACAATTTAAAAATAATATAAAAATATATTATAAATCTCTCTCTATTTTTTTTTATACATCTACTAACCTCTCCTTGAGTTACTAATATGTTAAAAAAAATTAATTAAAAAATAATAATAAGAGTTTTGCCTGATCATTTAAGCAGGGTTTATTGTCAGAGATAATTTT
Source organism: Hippophae tibetana (assembly GCA_037013495.1). Taxonomy (NCBI): domain Eukaryota; kingdom Viridiplantae; phylum Streptophyta; class Magnoliopsida; order Rosales; family Elaeagnaceae; genus Hippophae; species Hippophae tibetana. Next base: position 12,766,280 of record CM072812.1, read on the forward strand.
TTTTACAGAAATTAGGTTGACAGTGCTTTCAAGACCATAAATTTCGGAAACTAACTATACATATCAGAAACTGGTAGACACAAATGGGGTAAAATTTATTGTCAAATGTAATAACACTGTCTCTATCATTGTTAATTTATTCACATAAGAATTCTAATTTTTCAAAAAAAATAAATTTAATCTTCTAATTTTTAAGATATAAATCTAATTTCTTATAATTCATCAAAATACATTTTAATTCTTTATAAGTTTGTTGTCTTCTAATTTTTAAGAGTTATAATCTAATTCAAATAGTATTTTTTTTTCTAAAAGATAAATTAAAATTCTCAAAAAATAAAATACAAAAAGTAAAAAGTTTTAAAAAAAATTTCAAAAATTTCAAATTTAATAAAAAAAACAATTTTTAAAATATTATATATATATATATATACTATTCAATTTATATTTAAATGAAAAATAAAAAAAATGTGTTTTAAAACTTTATTTTTTGTTAAATTTATACATTTTTTTAAATTAGTAGTTATATATTTTATTTTATTTTTATTTTTTGTATTTTAAAAATTAAATTGACATATATTTGGAAAGATATGATTTTTGTATTTTATTTTTCAAAATTCTAAATTTATCCTTCGGAAACAAAAAGATCATTTAGAATATATTGGAATTTTAAAAAAATTAGAAGATTATAAATGTATATCTTAAAAAAATTTAAGTCACGTTAATAACCTAAGAGAAAAACAACAAGTCAACAAACTACCTAACTATATACTATGAAAATAAGATCTAATTATAAGTTGAGTACTCAAATTATTTCCCAATCTAATTACAATTCACTCCATTCCTTCACAATCTCCACAAAATGTGTTCATAAATGGACCAACATTTCAATATGTTTGAGTCACACGAGCAATTGAACTCGTTCAACCAGTACCTGTTGCACAATAACATAAAGTACAAGATGTATCCTAGAATATATTCAATATTAAAAATTCCTTTTTAATGATTTAATAAAATACTAGTTTAAACAAAATAACTAGTAAGCCTCGTAATAGAAGTTCAATTACAAGTTTAATAAAAATATTTTCTTTAAATTTAAATAATCAAATCAAATAATTATGATATTACACACATAATTATTTGATCTAAGCATTCAAGAACATAATAAAAAAGAAACTATATGAATATATAATCAAAATATTATAAATTAAAACATTTTGTTTTATGTTTTTAATATCAATATATATAGAATAGATATAGAATTTCTCAACAATTATAGGTTAATTTAGTTTTTATATTTAATTTTCAAATACATTCGACCATCATATATATAGATATAAAAAAAGAGCCTTTTAATTATGAAGAATATCTAAAGATTTAGAGAAGCAAGTGACAACTTATTGAGAGATATGAAAAAAAAAAGGTATTTTAATTGTTGAATTTTTTATATATTTCCATAATCTTGTGTGTTTCATAGTTGAATTTTTTATTTTATTTTAACTATGATTGGCTAAATCTTTAATATGAGATTTTAGTTGTTTGACTTCTAATGATTAGAAGAACATTTTTATGATTTGAATAAATAAGAGTTTTATTTATTTCTTTTCATGTTCTTAAAATCTATAATTATAAATTAATGATAGATTAAGTTTTGATTTATAATAAAATAAAATATTTTAGAATAAGCATTAAAAAAATCATATGTGTTTAATTGTGCATAAATAAGTAAGAGTCTAATTTAATCTTATTTATCAATTCCAAGCCCGATTAATAAAATTATTAATTAAATAAGGTTAAATTTGATGGTTAAAAATATTTAATTATAAATTAATGATAGAATAAGTCTTAATTTATAATTAAAGAATATATTTAATTTAGGTTTACCAATTAATTAATTTCAAGTCCGACTAAGGAAGTTATTAGTTAATTGAGAACCTTGATATGTTTTTCTCAATTTGTCAAAATCAATTTCAAGCTCGATCTAAGAAGACATTGATTAATTGAGAATTGTGTGGACTCACCATGATTTTAGGATTTCACTTATTAAATAAAAAAGAAAAATTAGTAAATATAACTTGTTATTTGAATCATTTAATTTGTTAGTCCATGAAAGGTTATGCTCATTAAAATCTTATATTCATCCATCATTCTAAGTTCGACTGTAGTTTAATTTATTTATTTACTTTCTTTATTTATTAATTTAATTTAGAGTTTACAATTTTGTTCCATCAACCAACAAATTGTTAGAGTGTTTAGGACATGTTCTTTTTAACTAAATTAGAAAATAATTTAACTTTTTAAAACCACCATAATTCTTTGAGAGATTGATCTTGAGAGTATATTTATCGCTTATTATATGTGATTCGTAAACTAGCGAGATTTATAATATAAAATTTATGCATCAAGGGATAAGTGAGAATTGACAATAGAACTAACACTTGCTAATAACATAAGAGTATTATCAATAGTTATGACAAATAGATGATGTAGGACACAAAGAAACAAAATATTTTGATTTAGGAGACATGGTTTAGAGCTCCATAATCTAAAGCCTATGTTTAGGAGGACATACTTGAAGAACTAGAGAGGGACTAACCAATCAAAGAAAAGGTAGACATGGTATGCGGTTGCGTATCAAAGAAAAGAGCAACAAATGTAAAAATTCAGAGGATTTTGATGGAGGTATAACTAATACAATATTAAATTATGGAGGAAGATATGGTCATGGTTGCAATTGGTTGCCAAACTATAGAGGCTTGAATTGTTGCTTTTAGTGATATTGTTCTGGTGCTAAATTCAATAGCTTAGGACACTAAGCTTTCTAATGACCCTTTTACTTGCAAAAGCTACAATCATCAACCTAAATTTTTGTATAAGTTTTTCGCAGTGGAACACTTTACTTTTCTTTAAATTTGCTTTGTACACCTTACAAACTGGTTGGTTCTTCATTTAAGGCTTAAATGCTTTAATCTTTTCAACTTCTAGGATGCAAATTAAGTGCTTCAAGTATTTTTCTTCACATATTGACAAATTTATACAGTGTGAAGCTAAAATACATGAAATACAATAAAATATATCCATGATTTTGAACATATATGTTTACATAAATTATCACATAAACATATTTATTTCATTTAAGTATAATATAATCAAAAAATATAAGTGCTTGAAAGCACTTATCATATCTTTCTAATGTTTACTACATTCTTAAGATTTCACTAAATCTTGCATCTGTTGATCAATTATGTGATTCTGGTTACTCAGTATCTTTTTTTTTCTACCTCTTGTCATATGTAGGATATGTTATCCTAGAAGCTGATTGGGACAAGATGTAGCTAGAGGGATTATATGTTTTAGACTACCTAAGATTACCAATATTTGTAGCTAATAATGTTGACATATCTTCTTTTCATTTGTGTTTTTCATCTTCTAGTTTTTATTTACGCCATTCCCATCTTGATCATGATTCAATTTTCCATTTAGAATTCTTAGCTTCAAAAGGAAGCTTATGAAATTTGCAAGCTCATGATATGTTTAACTACAGAGGTTGTAAACTTGCAACTTTTTTGTTTTGCCTTTTACTAAAAGTATTTCTTATTCTAATGCACCTTTTGATTTAGTTTATTTTAATGTATGAGGATCTTCTACTATTGTTTCAAGAAAAAGGTCTCAATATTATGTTTTTTTTTATTGATGATTACATTCATTTTTGTTAAGTTTATCTTATGAAAATTTGTTTTGATTTCTTTGACATTTATAATAACTTTGGAACTCTAGTAAGAACTCAACATTTTGTCATTATTAAATTTTTTAGATGTGATCTAGGTGGAGAATATACTTCCAATAAATTTTGTGATTTTCTTGCTTTAGATGGAACTCTTCACAAACTTAAAGACACTTATTAGGAAAATGGTATTGCTAAAAGAAAACATAGGCACATTGTTTATACTGCTCATTCTCTTTGGTTCTACTTGTTTGTCTTTCATCTTCATGTAGAACTTACAAAATTATCATCAAGTTCTGCCATTTGTGTTTTTTTTGTTATGTTGAAGGGCAAAATGGATATCGTTTTTTATCTAACTTCGTAAAAACTATATATATCTCATCTTGTTATTTTTCTTGAGTATATACCTTTTTTTCTATTCCTAGTATTATTCACAACTTGTCCAAATAAGATGTTTTTTATATTGTTTATATTGGTCTTATCTATGATTATACAGATAGTTCTTCTCCACAAGTTCCTCATACTACAGATTTTGACTCATCTATTACTCCCATATTTACTTTTCCTCTTCATTACTCTCGTAAGGGTTCGTGATGTTGATTTTGAAGATCCTGGTATATTGCAACTTAACACTTCTAATGCTCTCTCATATCTTGTAGTTGTGCATGCTTCTTTTAAGATTGTGGATTCTTTTTGTTATCCTCAGCGCACTCGTAAGTTTGTTAAACTACCAGTACTTGATCCCTTTTGGCAACAACTTATAGCTAAGGAACTTATTGCTTTACATCAAACAAACACATAGGCTTGATACCTCTAATGCCAGCTAAATGAGCTTTTGGTTCCCGTTGGTTTTCTATAAAATCAAAATTCATTCTTATGGTTCTGTTGAAAGGAACAAGTCTTGAATAATTGAAAAGGGATACTCTCAAAAAAGTGGTATTGATTATGATGTGACTTTTACTCATATTGTAAAAAATGACTATAATTCGCACACTTATTGCAGTTGCATCTACTTATGTGTGGTGTATATCTCAAATGGATGTTAAAAATGTTTTCTTGAATGGTGATTGACATGAAAATTTTTACATGGTTCTCCCACCTAATGTCCCTCATAATCATGGAAAAGTATGCAAGCTTAAGAAAGCCTTATGTGATCTCAAACAAGCACATCGAGCATGATTCGAGAAGTTCTCTGTTATTATTACTTCTCTTGAGTTTTCCTCCAATGATCATAACTCGACTCTCTTTGTCAAGTGTACCACTATAAGTCATATTTTACTTTCTTTATATCTGATGATATGATTATTACTAGTTATGATGTTGATGGGATTGTAGTGTTAAAATCTAAATTAGCTTAGTTTCAAATGAACAATTTGGGTTCTTTGTGGTACTTTTTAGGTATTGAGTTTCCTTATCTCCAAAAGGTTATCTTATCTCTCAATCTAAGTACACCGTTGACATCAGTGAGCATACTCTTCTTATTGATACTAGAATTGTTTATACTTCTTTTGAGCTCAATGTTCAATATTATCCTTCAAATGACATTCTTTTCCAAGATCCTACTTATATTGAACTATAGTCAGCAGTTTGTCTACCTTACTATTACTTATACTATTTATATTGTTAATCAGTTTAATGCTTCTACTATTATTGTTCATTAGGTAGTTACTCTTCGTATTTTGCAATATGTATGAAGTATTATCTTTTATAGTCTTTTACTTCCATCAACTTCTTCCTTAGAGCTACATGTATACTATGATGGTGATTATGGTCGAGATTCCACAAATCGCAAGTCTATCATTGATTTCTGTATATTTTTGGATGATTCTTTTATTTCTTGAAAAAGCAAGAAAAAAACTGTTATTTCTTAATCTTCTACTAAAGCAAAGTATCATGCTATGACATCTACTACCAAAGAAATTGTTTGGTTTTGTCGGTTACTCAAATATATGAGTGTTTTTCTTTCTCATCCCACTCCTATTATTATGACAATTAAAGTGCTATTCAAATTACTCACAAACTTAGTTTTTCATGAACATACCAACACATTGAGATAGATTATTATTTTACTCATCACAGCCTCAAGCAAGGCTTAAAGGCAGTATTACTTTGCTCTTTGTTCATTCTTCTTCGCTTACCAAATCATGTCATATTTCACACTTTTATTTTCATATTGGCAAACTCTCGATACTTCTTACAATCAGATCGTAAGTTTTTTTAGGATATTAGAATAATAATTATTTTATTGTGATGCAAATAAATAAAAAATTTAATTTTTATATAATTTAGTTATTCTTATTATTTTACTTTTAACCCTATTTGAAAAATATATAGTTTAAGTTATAATTAAAAAAAATTACACCATATTTTTAACCTTGTAAAAACATATATATGTTGTATAATTAAACCTAAAATATTTGTGAATATAATTATGTTGTATAATTAAACCTAAAATAAATTCGGATATTATATTCCAAATAGCAATACCGAATAGGTTCTGCCTGACCAAACAAAAAGGGCTTTTTTATAATTTTTTGTGTTTAATTTATTTAAATGATTTCTTATGAATTGGCCAGTGCGTTTGGTCCTCCTTTGCTGCAAATAATACTTTATTTCCTTCTTTTCTCCACTACTTGGTATCTCCTTCTATTGTCTTTGCCCAATAATGACAATGGTATCTTTATTAAAAAAATACTATCTTCTTCTTCTTCTTCTTCTTCTTCTTCTTCTTCTTCTTTTCATTTTATACACTCTTCTGTGTCACTGTGTTCAAATAAAACTTTGTTTTACCATAAATAAGTGACAACTTTTCATTAGATTGATTCATCTGATTAGACATTGTAATTTTTTAATAAAATAATTGGGGTGAAATAATCAAGTTTTTTTTTTCCTTTCATAAAACGATACAAGTCTTTAATTTTCTTATATAAATTGTTATGTCCAAAATAGAATGAGTAATAATAAAATGATAAGTCTAATTTTAGGTTAAAAAACCTTATCCAAGTAAGGGAAAAATATATATTTTTAAAGGCATGAGTAAATCTATAACTAAAATAAATATGTTTTCTTTTAGTTGCCTCACAAGAGGTTTTGGCAACTGAATTATATATATATCTGTGTATTGGCGATGTGAATCGTTGAGCTGCTCTGTAACAGTGGGTTTTCGTAATGTGCATTTATATAATCGAAAGTGCAATTGACGGAATGTCCCAAAAGTAGTCAAATACTAGCTTCCTAGGTCCTTGCAAGATACAGAAATAAAATTCCACCAACGTGTGGAGAATCTATAAAGCCCTCCCATAGACTCTCTCTCATCAAAGTACCAGCACGTGGGGGTCTCCAATCTCTTACCAACTTCATGATGTTGACAGTTCTACCCAACATCTTTGTTTTTTACCTTCAAGAAAAATAGATACATTTCGTATGTAGATTCCTCAGTCACTAAAGCCACCTTCAAATGAATAGAAGCATTACGGTTGTCATCATTTCGCTTGTGGCTCAACAGCATTAAAACTCACTTATACATATTAAAAGTATAGAATTCAAAGAATTTGTATTGTACTAAAAAACAAGCATAACCATCATTGAACGTTTCAACAAACCTTCCAAAGCCCTCCATGCTTTTGGTTTAACTTGTCTTGAAGTAATCAATCTTATCATATGTTGCAGGCTCATGCAGCTTAAAGCCTTTAATTTGACCCATCGTAATAAACCAATATAAGAATATTTCAGAAAATTTTCTAGCATTAAGTTCAAGTACAAGCGTGCAAATCTCCTCCCGTAAGCTTGTATCTAAAGTTGACATATATACAATACAGTTCTATAGATTTGTAATCTCGGTCAATAGATTCCTCACTGGGTACGACCAAACTTGTATCGTTTTGTTTTGTCAGCCATAGCGTCTTTTAAATAGTTGATGTCGTTTGGCTGGGTCCTTAGGCTTGGGTCCTTGTCCAGCAAATCTCTTTTGACCAGTGCTGCAAAATGGGATATAATGTTAGTGGTGATATAAGCCGTTTTGGGAAATTACATAAACTTACCTTAAACTTATAACAAAATAGCACCCAATAATATTAAACGATAGTGTTCAACATTTAACGAGTCTAAATGGACGTAGAGCAGCGTTCAATGTGAAATGATGAGTTGAAAGCATACCAAAATAGCAGAGAACATACCTGTACTCCATATAAACCATCCCATTTGCACCTGACATTTTACTCATGGATCCCATAGAACGGCGTCCTTTATGAAGAGCTATGTCATCTGCATCTTCTTCTAATTGCTCTAAGCCAACTGCATCATCACCGGCACTCAACACCTGGAGTACATATAATTTCAAAATTTACATACCACAGAATGATTTTCAAGTAGAAATTTGCTTTAGAGAAAAATGAGAAAGATGACCTTGGAAAGAAGAGCCAGCTGGTCATCAAGATGATGATAATTCAAATCAGCCCCCGAATCAGGTGGAGGCAAGCTTGTTATTACCTGTTACAAAAATAAACAAGTAAACTAATTAGACTACCCAAACCACTATTTGCCCAAACTAAAAGGTTTTCACAAACCATGTAGACCAGTGGCGAATTTTATTGAGTAGGTCACCATATAAATAGTTAAAAATACTACTACTTATTATTCAGTTACTACTCGTTTTTCATCGAAAAAGATGCTATATGTGTCTCATTTGTGTAAATATGTTTAAATTATTAACTTCTAGTGGGTTCTTAAGTGGTAAAAACCTAAAAATTAAAACTCAAGAGAGACTCAGTTCCATTTAACATGTAATTTGTACATAATTATATAGATATTATACCTAAAATTTTCCTTTTCAAGAGTTGAGGAAACATATTCTCCTCCTAATCCTAAAGTACATCCGACTCTGGTGCAGACATAACTAAACAGTGAATTTTGTAGCAAACTTGAGAATATTCCAATCTAATCTCAACTAATTATAGGTACTCCAGTCAGATGCTATCAACTTGTCCATTGTAGCTTAGTCGAGAAAAAGCATTAAGGTAAATGCACTTGACTACACTAACAAAAAAAAACATGGTTCGAGTTACAATACACAGTGTACACTCTAAGAACCATAAGGATTCTGGAATAAGCTTTACTCCCTCATAAGCAAAAGAATCATTCTATACCAAAGTATTCGTCATTCATTTCCCAGAAAAGGAGGGAGGGGGTGGGGGGGGGGGCGAACATGTTTAACATAAGCCATTTGAAAATTCTGTCTTTAAAATTCCACCATATGACAAGGAGTGCATCACGTAATCACGTCTGAACAGACTGTCAAAGATAACGCAGAAAGTGCACAATCTTGACCCCCAAACAAAAAAAAATAGAGGTACCTTAAAACTGTATCCTTGATCAATCAAAAACTGCTGTCTTTTATTTGAATAGTACATCTCCTGCATCCAAACAAATGCTATTTCAGATACCAATCTCAATAACCATATAAATATATGCATGCATATTCATACGTCTCAGAATAGGTGTAAGCAAATGGTCAGGCATATTTTATGCATGTGTACCAATCTTTTAAAGTTCTTATCAAATGGCTGAACACTAATACATTGACACTGGCACAAAGAGAATAAATAAATACCTGTGTATCTGTTGACACCAGCGAATAGAAAAAGGCATTGTACTCCTCTTTGCCTCCTGCCATCCTATCCTGAAGCTTACCCTGTTGTGGCAATACAAAATTATTAAATAACGCTTGTAACTTACCAAATGTATGTTCAAGTACATTTTATAATGAAAAACCACAATTGACTGCTGCAACGGCATTGTGTTCCACAAAATTAAAAAAAAATGCTATCTGATTACATATTAAGATAGTATTGACATTTATTTTAGTAGGACTATCTGATCATAACAAAATTTTGATAATATAATAATGGATAACAACAATCATAACAAATTGGGATAATATTAAAAAATACACAAAAAGGGGGGATTATATCCAGAATGGTAAGAAAATGAACCTTGGCCCTAAGAATACGACCAAGACGCTGGGCTTCTTGCCGTCTTGAACCAGCATGTGATGAAATCTGAATGATCACATTTGCCTCGGGAATATCTATAGAGTTATCCCCTACCTGGAATTGCATAATGAATCAATAAACATAATCAAGTATTTCAACTTTACATGCCAAATCAAAGCCCTTTAAAGCTTAAGAATTCCATGCTTTTATGATACTAGCGTATACTATTATGGTGGAGTGGTAAAACAAGAAGTGCATGGATGATTGCAGCAATAAAATACCTTGGACAGGAAAATGGTGTTCACATCCCGACTTGTTTTGAAAGCTTCAAGAATTTTTGTCCTTTCAACATGACTAAAAATTCAGGTGAACATACTAAGTGTCAGATGGGGAATACAAGAAGTTAAAAATTTATTCATGAATATGACAATGTCCCCAGACAACCTGGTAGCACCATATATCATGGGTTTCCGAAGTTTCATTGCATATTCCGTGAGTGCAAAAAGATTGTCAGCAAATACAATTATCTTATCACCACGTTGCTGTTCATGAAATCGTATGAGAAACTCACAGGCCCTGAACTTGTTAGGATTCATCACATAAAGTGCCTGCAAATGCATCAATTCATTAAGCCTGTGAGTCAAAAACAGTAAGGTGAACAACAGCATCCAAAAAGGTTTATATAGCAACGTCAAATAAATTTCTTTCAAGTTAAAAAGACCTTAAGCAAAGGCCATAGAGTCTTAGATGCAAAATGAAACCCACCTGCTTTTTCTTGGAGTTCTTTTTCTTTAAATATTCAGCAAAAAATTCCTTTGTCATTGGACACCATACTTCAGCACATTGCACGTTAGCAATAAATCCACCTTTTACCAAATCCAACCAGTTTGCTTCATACAATTTGGGACCAATGAGGAAGTTCAGATCTGTGATCCTCTCATCCTCTCTTACAAGTGTGGCTGCAATTACAGCACAAATTAATTCACTTCCAATAACAAAAAACAATGCGATTTTGTTGATAATAATCAAATAATGTTCTACATACCAGTAAGCCCAAGTTTGCAGTGAGACTTCGTGATGCTTATAACCTTCCTAAACATGTGGGCAGGAACAACATGCACCTGAAAATATATTTATTATTCCAGAGTAAAAGAAAAGAAACTAATTCTTTATTAAAATAGTTTGAGAAATCACAGTTGCATAGCCTCACAATGCAATAATGTGAGTACCTCATCCATGAGAAGTAATCCCCACTCTCTGTTTCTAATTTCCTCAATAATCTTTTCAGATTCTTCAGACCGCTTACCCCCAAAGGCAACCATGTTATATGTAGTCACAACCACCCCAGCATTACCTCGAAATCTTTCTTTGCTATCAGATGTGAAACGACAAATTTGTTCATCTCGAATGGTTGACCAGAGTTTGAACTGAAAAGCCCATTGATCCACAGACACAGCATTTGTGGCCAAACAAAGGCAACTCTTTTTTATTCGGCAGGCAGCAGAAACACCAACTAAAGATTTTCCAGCACCACAAGGCAGCACAATAATGCCAGATCTTGCTCTGCCTGAAATTTATGAAATTTTAAGTCAAACATTTGTAAATTTATAATTTGTACACGAAGACAATACTAGAAACAGTCAAGCATCCAAGTATAAGTAGTAAAATTTGATCAATCGTAAACATGATTATGAAATTTAAGATGATAAAAAACTTCAAATTTCAATAACATAACATCAAGATAATGTGTTAAATGAACCCACACACTTTTCAAAGTTTGTCCCCAAGTAATATTAAATTGGGTAACGTTTTATTTCCTACTAAAAGTTTTGATTTATTTTTAATACTACTTCAATTTTTTCCTATCAATTTGAAACTTTATGTATTCAATTCTTTATCAATTAGGTATTATAGTTGATATTCATGTTAAATTTAGTCAAAATAAGTTACAAGATTGTCACATGAGACCAATCTCTCTACATCCATCTCGATGAAAAATTTCTAATCTCTCAACTCAATTGCTCGAGATGACTTATTCCAAGAAGACCTAATGTCAATTTCAACTAAAAGTATTTAAGTGATATAGAAATGACATCATAAAGTAATAAATTGATAGGAAAAAAAAGGATAGTAAATTGATAGGGAAAAAAAGGATAGTAAATTGATAGTAAGAGCAACTAAAAACTTATGATAGGATATAGAACATTTACCCTATTAAATCTGTTGTTTCGTCACCAAGTAATGAAGCAATGTAAATAAAATTTTGCTTCTTTGAAAATAAATTAGAGACTTCACCAAGCAATGGGATCAAAATGCAACTGATGAGAGAAGATGATACATTATCAAACTACTAAATACCATTTCCAAACATTTTACTCAAGCTTTTCTCCTGATAGGGTCGAGGTTGTGCTTGAGGCTTTAATTCCATATCAAGGTCAGGATTTACCTGAAGCATCACATGAGCAGCATTTGATGATTTAATGAAATGCATAAATTCTGAAGAGAAAAATTGCAAGCAAAATATTGTTCTTCAGAAAAATAAAAAAACAGAACCAATTTCACTGGCAAGTATTCAAATGTAGTATAAAAATAAGAAATGTGACTGACCGTGTCATTTCTAAAGTCATACTCCTCGAGCATAGGATAATTTAAAGCATTGGGCAAGCAGCGCTGCTTGACATTTTCAACCTGTCAATTAAAAGGATGCTTTTGTAAGAACTTTCTAAACCAAAACCAGGAAGGTCTCAGAGACAAAGATTATCTACTTGTCATATGGATTGTCAGAAAAATAGTGCTTTTAAAAATCAGTCAAAAATGCCTCTTACATCCCTACCCCTTAGGTTATGGTTCCACATATAGTATTCTATAGGCATGTACAAGAGATCTTAGCAAGGGCAGGGATCAATAATGTTTCTCATTATACCAAAATGTTAAGTTTTGGGCAGTGAAATTTGAAAACAATATCCATATCCAGGGACAGATAAATAAAATAAAATAAATATACTCCCCCTTCCTCCTCTAGATAAAGACAATAATAGGGAATAATGTCAAATGAACGATCCATCATACTAGATAGGTGGTACACAGAACTTGACAAGGTACAGGGACAACAAACCGCTTAGTCTCTAGAATCTAATCTTGAAGAATAATTATTATGTTACCTGTGATGGATCAATCTCAAATGAGTGAGCTTCCTTTTCTTCTGCTGCAGCTGCCAATTCTGCTCCATTTAGCAAATCATCAGGACCATTTCCAATTTCACCCATAGCTTTGCTGATGGTAAATCCATCACTTCCATGTGAACCCTATAAAAAACTCGAATTAAACAAGAATTCTGAACACAGTTTCCAGCAGAAAGAAGCAAGGAGGAAGAAAGAAAAACACACTGGATTTATGTTCAGCAATATGCTCAAGTATGACACTTACAGCAAAGTGAAATAGCCCAAACATGTGACTAGAATATGATAAATTTCTACAACAGTATAACCTACGGAAAGCCAAACATAAACACTATCACACACATGGTAAGGATTTTGTATGACATGAAAGTCTCAAAACTCAAAGAGGCATACTACATTTGAACATTAGGAACTAAGAATCTAAAATTACACTTAGATGAACTTATTAGAAAGATCCATAACCTCCAAATAAGTAAATCTCATAGATGGAAACAAAGTTATTATCTCCCTAACCACAATATACCCACCTATTGTCTAAAAATTTAATCAAGTTAGGAAACATACCTCAGATGTAATTCTTGCTTTAGCTATAACTTCGTCCCGTAGCAATTTCTTCAATACCTGCAAACGCAATATAATAGCATCAGATAAGATATTAGAAAACCAAAACTCTACAATCTCCATGCAGTAGCATGCCCCATTCACCCACACAAAAGAAAGAAGGCATTCTCACCTCTGGGAACGGAGATTCTACTAAGTACCGATTCTTCTTAAGCACGAGCTTCACTTTGCCATAATTAGCAGTAGAAGCGTGGATAAAATCAACCATTTCTTTTGGCAGCTTGATCTTTGACAGTTTATTCAAAACAGCTATGACAGTTTCGGTTTCCAAACCAACAGATACCGCAGCATATAATGAGTGAGGGGTCAAATTGTATTCATGCATTGACTCTGGCCTATAAATTAAAGGTTAACCATTAATTAATAAGAACACAACGTGGAAAATTCTTAGAATCACATTTGTCTTGAAATCAAATACCAGACAAACCATTCATTAATAAGGACATAACTTGGGAAATGCTTAGTATCACATTTGGACATGAAATCAAATACCTGCAAACAGGTTCAGCAATTGCGATAAGGAAATCGTAAGCTTGTTTGTAAAGTGGAGAAAATGTTTCGAGGAAAATCCGACCATCGGCACAAGCCCACAAAGGACGATTGGCATGGTCAGCCTTCAATTCCAAATTGCTAAAATCTCTCCTTTTCTCTTCACCTTCAATTATCAATAACCAAAATCAGCCAAACTCGTTACTCCCAAATCCAAAATAAAACTGTAATAAGTGATAACGAAGTTGAGAAAAATCATACCTTCCCGAATATCATCATCTCCTTCGTCACCAAAGTAGGCATCAAGATCTTCAACCAATGGACTCTTGTGCTCTTCCTGCAAACATTATTCAGATCATAATGAAAATCAGAATGTGGGAGGGAAAAAAAGGAACTAAACATAAATCCTAAAATGAATCAAATCAATATTATATCTATCATCGTGGACCTTGGAAGAGAACTTGAGCTTTTTACTTGGTCGACCCTTGTCCCCTGAAAGATTAAATTTGAAATATAAAAAAGTTAGCAAGAATTATCACTTTTTTGTTGAAGATAAATTGAAGGGCTTGACGCATGAAGTGGAAACATAGGTTAATACCATGTCCCATAGATTTAATTTTTCTTTTTCTTATTTCGACTTAAAGTTCTATTCTTTGCGCGATCGGCTTCAAGCCTTCAAGTAGATGAATTCCTCGGAGTTACACACATTACAAATGAGAAAACGCATAACCCATTTATTCCTAGCGATGAACCGCCTCAACCTGGAAAAACGATGGTGGCATGTGACGTAAAATTTAAGCTGACTATTTACACAAAATAGAAAAAAGAATTAATATTAAGGGTTAATATATTTCTTATTTATAGTTATTAAATTTTAAATTGTTTTAAAATTATTATCAAAAGTAGTTAAATTTGTAAAAAAAAAATTAACAACGTTTGTATTTATCAAAGCTAAAATTTACTGCTATTATAATTATTATAAAAAAAATAAGTTTATAGTTTAATATAAAAATTATTATATTAATTCTATGAATGACGTGTTATATTTTGATAGGTAAAAATTATTATAAATTTTAATGTATTTCTTTTTATAATATAATTGAACTATAATATAATAAAACTTAATTTATTTTTTAAATTATATTTAGTGTAAAAAATATTTAATTATATATATTAATTATTTTTGAGGAAAATTAAAAGAAAAAATCAAACCACGCTTAAAATAATTAATTTTATATTAATAACTTTAAATTTTATAAATTATTTCTTAATAAAAATTTAAAAATCAAAAATCAAAAATCAAAATATTCATTCTCATTATAATAATTCTATTATTATCAAATAAAATTAAAAATTAAAAATATTTTTTAAATTATATTTATTATAAAAATAATAAATTATATGTATTAGTATTTATATATATTGAAGAATTAAAGGAGAAAATCAAAATATACAAAAAGTTTTTGAATTTTTTGATGGTAAGGAATTGAAAGAGAATAAAAGTCTTTTAAATATATATTAAATTAATGTATTTAAAAAAATCGATTTAAATATCAATATATTTTTTTCATAAAACACAATTCAACTATAATTTATTTTCTAAATTATTTAGTATAAAAAAATAATTGATTATATATATTAATAATCTTTTACAAATCAATGCTAAAAGAAAATAAAAATAAAAAATCTCGTAAATTAAATTATTTTATGTGAATAAATTTTTTAGTAGAAAATTAAAAGCAAAAAATCAAAAGACTATCATTATAATAATTGTATATTATTATGAAATTAAAAAAAATCAAAAGTCTCTATGTGTTAAATTTTAATTTATTTTTAATTATATTTAGTGTTAAAATATTGATTATATATGTGTACTAATAATTAAATTTTAGTGAAAAAAAATTAAAAGAAAAATCAAAAGAGTCTTAATTTTTTTTTATAAAAAATTGATTATATGTGAAAGAGTCAATTAAATTAACAATTATAAAAAAACAAAAGATTCATTAATATTATAATATTTGTTTATTATTATGGAATTAAAAGAGAAAATAAAAAATCTCTTAAATATGTTCTAATTTAATATACTTAAAAAAATTAAAATTAAAAAAATGTGATTAAAAAATTACAAAAATAGATACTATCTTTTTATCTGATTTTATAATTTATAATGTGTTCAATATTTTGATGATTTTAATATTTTTACATTTTCTTTTTCTAATCTTGAATGTATTACATTAAGGTATTAATATTAAGACAAAAAAAAAACGATATCTAAATAATTCTTTATTTTATATTTTAGTTTGAAATGTATTTTGTAGTTATGTATTCAAATATATATTTGTTTTGATAAACTTGAAATTTAAATATTTTGAGTAATAATGAAGGTTTATTTAATTAATACATTTTAAAGTTATAAAAATTATCAAATGTCATTGTTATTGTTTGCGATTTTATATATCTTAGTATAATATTAATCATTGTACATATTTTTGTTTATTTTATTTTTAAATCACTACTTTCATTTTGATTTTTGATTTTATGTATTTTTTATCTTTTGAGTTAACGGTGTCACAAAACAAAGAAATAAAATCTCATATATTTATGATATAAAAAATTAAATAACTATTTACTAAATTTTATGTATTTTAAATTAAATTTTTATATATCATTCAAAATTTATCTTAATATTTTAAATTAAAATTTTCACACATTTTATAGTTTAGTAATTTTATAACAATCATTATAATTATATAAAAAAAATATTTACTTAAGTATCCTTCTTTCTTAATAAATATTAGATATTATAAAATTTTATAGACATTAAGTTATGAAAAGTTATAGTTATTTTTAACTTTTATGAAAGTTATTAGTAAGTTTCGTTACCATAATTTCTCTTAATTTTGACATTTATACCATTGGAAAATTAATTATAAATTAATAAAATATTGTTTTAACATCACACGTTAGGATAATTATACATAAATAAATTAAACTTTTAACTCAAATAAGCAATGAAAATCTAATAAAAAGTAAATACGTTAATTCATGAAATATGTTTACGAAAGTACGAGTTAAATATATAGCAGAACATAATATACAATATCAATAACATACTCAATTCAACATATTATAAAAATAATTAATTGATAAAAAAAGATAATTATATGATCACATGGTTCTATCCAAACTAGCAATATGCATTGAACAAAACAAATAACACATATTATATGATTCAAGTAATCATATTAAAAAAAATATAAAAGATTTTTAATTACTTCGTTACCTCATATAATAAACATATTTATTAAATGATGATTGTATTTTCATATTATTAAAAAATATATAACATAACATGTAACGTGATAAAACTATATAAAATTATAAAAAATAATTCACTAATGAAAATAAATCAACACTTCACAACCAAACAAATATATTCACAAAAATAAGTGTTATTTTATACATATTTTTAAGTAATTATCAATTTATTTATATTTACAAATTTTTAATATAATATGTTAAAATTATTTATTCGATATTTATTAAAAAATACTAAAAAATTTATTTTTTTTAGATTTTTTATTTTTTTATTTTTCAGGCAATTAACTTTAAAAAAGAGGAGGTAGATATACTTAATAATACAATTCAAATACTCCTACCATTATTCATCGGAGGCCATCACCTAGTAAGAATGGGAAAAAAAATTACGGATTCGATTATTTGTGGTTATTCGTATCGTCGGTTCGATTTTTATCTAATGAATTTTGACGATGAGTATGCTTTTGGATAAAAACCACACACGAAACAATGAGTACAGTTATACTGATAATCGTACCCGTTTTTACTCGAAATTAATTATATTAAATTATATATTAATTAATAATTAGGAGTTTATTGATTTTTCACGTAAGTATATAGAATTTTTTTTAAAAGTTTGGAAAAATGATTTTTCGAGTATTTTTTAATAACTGTCTCGAACCGTTACCAACGGGTAAAAAACTATCTCTAAACCATAATAATTTTTTGACGATTTCAAAATATAGATTTTATAATTCGATTTGGGGACAATTATATCAATAACCGATCCTGCCTGTACCCGTGCCCCTTGCTAATCACATGTCACATCCTTGTATTCCAACGACATCCTACGACACATGTGTCCCCTCCATAGTCAAACACACAACAAAACTACGTTATTCCCATCCTCGATAGCATATTTCCTATAGAAAAAAAGCCCTATTTACATTCGATTTATCGACACAAAACTTAATTTTTCTTATATAAAGATACAAACCCCATTGAACACAATGAGAATTATAATTAACCAAAAAATCGAGAAAAAAATTAGATTTGGTGTAATATTACAATAACTTTGAAGTGAGATTCAAGAAAAAGTTAAAAATCGACATTTTTTTTGTACATTTGGCTCTAATGATTCAATTAAATCATATTCTTTTATCTATTCATTTCTTTTTTATGATGAAATATTTAGTTATTTTTATTAACTTGATAAATTTCATGTCTAACTAAAATTTTATTGTGATTATGAACAGTTTTCAAGTATTAGACTATTATTATATGTTATGATAATTTTAGTTTCAATTCTTGATTCTTGATGTGTTTAATTTTATGTTTTAATGTCAAAACCGTACATGTATAAATTAAAGTGATCAACTAATTTATTGTGTGAATATGTTTATTTATAAATTAAGATGTTAGTATGTAATCGCTAATATTCTTATTTAATGTGATACTTTATGAATGTTGTCATAAGTATAATTGAATACATACGTTAAAGGTTAGCGAGGATTTTAATCTTGATTAGTTTAGTTATTATCTTTTTAGATTTTAATGCAATTGATGAATTAAATCTAACAAACTATGTTATTAAAGACTTAGGTTTATGAAAGATCGTATCATTAATTCAATAGATAGTAAGAAAATATGAAAGTTTTTAAGAGTTTAAAAATGATTTTAAATTATGAAAATAATATAGAACTTGTGAAACTAATTTTCATGATGTGGTTAATAAAATTGTAAGCTAGTAGTGAGAACGGTCTCACAATCACATAACTCTTGTAATTTTTGTACAATTTATTTTATTATTTTATTATTTTATGTCATTTTCTTCATAAGCAATCAATACCCCATTTTTCTAATTTAATTAATATACTAACGAATTAGTAAGTAATAGTAAAAATTGCTACTGATCCTACGTATAATGTTTTCAAGTGTGTCACATACATCTCTATCGGAGCACCACATTCAACTGCACTTAAGTTGTGTCCATTCATTGTCATCGTATCACTTTATTCAAGTAGATTGAAACTCATTCCTAGAACTCCATCGCGTAATGTGATCGACTACTGATGACTCAACTTTCTATTATACAAACACATAGGATCCCTACCTATGGACTCCATTTCAATCTTGCAACACCTAACTGATACATAAGATACAATATATGTAGGCTCATATACATAAAGTTGTGACCTTGTAATACTCATTCAACACACGTCGCACTAACACATAGGCTCATCACCGATGGATAACGTTGCGACCTCATAACACTTAACCAACGCATAACACACCAATAATTTCCCACCTATAGATAACATTATGACCTCATGACAACACCCAACCAACACATGTCAACTTACCATTGAGAGAAACTCCTCAAAATGATCTAACTCTTCACTAACAAACCATGCATTTTAATTATCATTAAATCATCTCTCAATCTCACATTTTTACACTCTATTTGATATTAGAAAAATATGAGAGAGACTCATTGTATCATCCATGTAAAGACTCATCTTTACTCTTGTGCTTCTACTCCCTGGCCTCCTTTCTAGAGGGTTCTTAATTCTTTCTATTATAAATCATCTTCTTCATATTGATGTAGGTGATGACTAGTTTAATGGCCTAGAATATGTTGTAGGAAAGTCTTTGGTCATATTCCTCATTTGAGGATCCCTAATGCGTGGTTTGATGTAAGGCCGTGATGGCCACAGAGTAGGGTAATATGCTATTTGTATCTTTTCTAAGTTGAATTGGCCAGAGAAGTTATTTAATGGCTCATCAATTTCTACTATAAAGTTAACATGTGTGCCAATGACTTTGACTTCATTCTCTTGGCCAATAAGTGAGATAAAAGCTACTTTTCGAACTTAGAAAAAGAATTAATAGTATACATTATAATTATATCATGTGATAGTTTTTATCAAATTCAATTATATATAAATAATATTATATTTATTAATAATATTATATTACTTTAATTATAATTTACCATAAATTAAAACAAATATACTTTTCCCAAAATATATGTGCATAAATCTGGGTTGCTACGCAGAAGCCGGATTTTATACAAGTAGTAGATAGATTAAAGATTAATTATTATAATTAATAGATAGAAATATAAATAGATAAATACGTGCTTGAGAAATTACGTAATATTGATTAAAAAAAGTAGTTGCATAATATGTTAGCCATCTAATGAAAATAATTAATAGATAAATATGTGATTACGTAGTTGCTTAATACGTTAATAATCTACTAATGAAAATAAATCGGAAAAAAAGATTCCAATAAAAATAAATCGGAAAAAAAGATTTTGTTTATTAAGGCTATACCTCCTGCTTCTTTACAAGTAGTGACCAGAAGAGTTATGCGCTTTGATCTCTGTTGATTGTACAGTTGAAGAAGAGAAGTTCTCATTCATAATTTTTTAACTTTCTCATGGCGGTGTATTATAAATTTAAGAGTGAAAAGTATTACAGTTCGATTCCTGTGGATGAATTATTTATCTCAGTTGGTACTTTGAAAGATCAAATTTTTGAATCGAAGCATTTAGGGTCTGGTACTGATTTTGATCTTGAGGTCACCAACGTTCAGACCAAAGAAGGTTGGTTTGTATTTTTATATTTAATCTTCTTCTTTTTGAAGTGTTATTGATTTTTTTATAATTGATCGGAAATTGGTTCTTTGTTGGAATTTCAGAGTATATTGATGAAGTAGCGTTGATAGTAAGAAATAGTAGAGTTTTAATTCGTCGCCGTTCTTCTCCATCAGGTCGCATGACCGTTGTCGTTGCTCCAAAGTATTATCTCTGAACTTTTAATTTTATTCAATTTAGTTTTGTTTACATGGTATTCAAACAGTATTTTGGTAGAGTTAATGGATTTTAGAAGTTTTTAGAAGTCTGATTATTTATTTAAGAATTTATAAAAATTTAATTGAAAACAATTAAATTTTTTTAATGTTTTTTTAAAAGTTTATAGAAATCTATATAAATTTGGGTGCATTTAATTACTACATTTAAAAAGTTTACAAAAATATTCCGCATCTAAAATGTAATAACTTTTAAAAATTTAACTTGATTAGAGATTTTTGAAGATTTTAAACATATTTTTTATATGTAAATAAAACTTACATAAATAACATATTCTTCTATTTTTCTCATTATTTTTTTCTCTACTCTTAGACTCATTTTTTTCTTTTAATATTTGCTGAGTTCAATTACCAATATAAGGTTTTTTTCTTCTTCTAATATCATCACATAAAATTATAAAAAAATCCATTATCTATAAAACATAAATTAATTTACTATTAATTATAATTATATATATATATATATATATATACACATCGTAAGTCTTAGTTAGACATGTGTTTTTTTTATGATTAATGCAAGCCTCTTTTTATATTTATGAAAACTCTAAATATTTTCACATTAGAGAAGTAATAAAATTTTCTTAAATTTTTAAATAAAATACATAATAACATATTTTTGATAATTGTAAATGACTTATTAAGATATTATAAAATAATCAAGAATATAGTTAAAAAGCGTGAGTATAATAAAAAATTCAAAATATGTTAAATTTTATGGAAGTTTTATAAAAATTTATGAAAAAGTCACATAAATATATTCAAATTTATATAAAGTTTTTAAAAATTTAATAAAATATACATTGAAATCTTTAAAATCTTATTAAAATCTGTAAACTTTTTAGAATTTAAAATCTATTAAATTCTCTCTAAATTTTAATTGAATACATTCATTTTATATAGAATTTTTAAAAATTTAATAAAATATATGTTAAATTCTTTAAAAGTTTATTAAAATATGTAAAAAAGTTAGAATTTGAAATCTATCAAAATTTCTATAATAATCCTAATTGAATAAACCTTTGACGGTTGTGTTTGGAATCACTATTTGCAAAGGAAAGAAAATAATGATGAAAAAATAAGTGGGAATTAAATTCTTCTAATTTCTTTCTTTCTTTTATATGTGTAATTAGGAAATATTTGTAGAATATTTTTATTCCTTTTTAAAATGCTATCAAAATTTTGAATTTTTTTTATTCAATTTTCTTTTTAAGAGATCAATCATTTTAATTTATATTTTTTATGAGGTCAAACTTTCTATATATTTTATAAATTAATTTAGGTGGTGATGGGTTGAATTTAATAGTCAAATAATATGTTAATTCGTGATATGGTGTTGTTTCTTATTGACTCGTTTAACAAATAGATTAAAATGGGTTGAGTTCTTTTGTGTTTGTGTCGTGTTTGTTTGTTCAATTCATGAGTGTTCATATTCATGTGTTACAAAAAGTTGAGACTATTTTTATGTCAAATTTATTTATAATAGTAATAAATAATTGGACATTTAGATGTATGAAACAATAAGTGATACATTCTAAATTCTAATCCAATTATTATTTTTAATTGTGTTATATAATTTTTGTTGATAAAATTTTCCAACCAATTTTCTAAATATTTTTCTCATCAAAAAATATTTTCCACCAACTTTTTTTCCCTTCCCCAATAGATTGGTTCCAAACATACCCTTAGCTTTAGATTGCCTATGTTGATTTGGTGCCGCTTCTCCAATTCTTGTGAGGACACCTATATAATACATTTTTTGTTTCAGGCCAAAGGCTGAAGATAAGGTGGAAAAACCAGAAAATACTAGTTCTGCAGCAGTCGATTCATCTGTCTTCAAAAATGTATGGATTTGAATTATTATTCTTTGTTGAAGCAAGTTTATAATAACAATGTAGGAACAATATTATCGATAACTTGAAAGGAACTGTTTGGGTTGAGTCACGAACTAGGTCGCTCTCTTTAAGACGTTTCGTGACTCTGCCCAAATTTGTGCAAGCAAACACAACCCCATCGTCCCCAGGATAAAACAGCCCAGAATCTTTTTTCTCTGTCTCGGAACTTCACTGCACTGATGAAGACCAGAATACTACACCTGAAAAGTTTGTTGCTCGGAAAATTGAAAAATAACTTAGAATTGCAGAGAGAATTGTTGCTAGTGAGATGAGTTTGCAGAGATTGTTGTGATTAAACTGAGAGCTGAGGCCCTCAATTTATAGGTTTCAGAAACTATGTGGCAATTATGATAATAACGGTAATGTCTGGGAATTAAGAGCATAACAGTCATTCTGAGTAATGAAGAGTAACAAACATTTTTGTGAGTAAATACGAGCAACAACTATTTTCTCTAAATAAAGAAGAGAAACTGTCATATTCTAATAAAAGAAAATAACGGTTGTTTTTTCTGAGAGAAAATATATATATATATGACAACCATTTTTCTAAGTGGAAAAGTTTTTCTTGTAATATATATATATATATATAATACCACCTCACACACATACACACACACTCGGACTCGGCACGACCGGTCGGACGGATGACGACGATGGCGCGCGCGCGTGTGGTATCACATTTGCCTAGGTCTTTTCTCCTTCCACAAAAATGGGTGCCCATTGGGGCCCAATCCCAATAGTCAACTTTTCATTATTTATACCTCTTTTAAATAATGTAAAAAAGCAATGTCGGACAAGGCTTTACAATTTTTTTATTAACTTCATCTTTTCCAACAATCCCCCATTTGAATTTTATATAAAAATAATTTTCATCGAGCAACCGATCAATTTAAAATTATAAGATTGTGTATAAGCAAAAAAGGTGTCTATCGACTTGAACCTTTGCATAGTGTTGATGCTTTAGAATATACTAGAGTAACTCGTAGTTTTGAACTTTATCTCTAACAATCATCACACACATAACTTTTCCAAGGTGTAGTTCTAAAAGCTCGTGCTTTTATGGCCATGCACGTGTATCCCAGTATAGTGAACGCTTTAGTAAATTTTGCCCAAAAAATTTCATAGGAAGCGGCCACACTTCCACATTCACATAGGTGAGTCTATCAAGAGTACTCCTGTAGCTATGTGCTCCACTCCACATGGAGTATAGAACTCATTAAGAGTTTAATAATTAACTCATCCTTTTCTATCGCTTCAGGACTTCATGCTTCTAACAATATAGAATGGGATTTGAAAATAGCATGATACCTTTCATATCACTTTATGACTTGTTATTACCCTTTGAACTTATTTCTTGGGATCTCTAGTCTATAAGTTGGGTTACCATCACAAGTGACTCTTTATTCTAAGGGCATTAATCCCATTCCTTTTGAGGTTTTGAAAACCTTTTCTCTCGGTAATCCTTTCGTCAAAGGATTACCAAGTTTTTATTAGAATGTACATGATCCACTCTTACAGCTCCCACAGAGAGAAATTCTCTAATCGTACTATGCTTACGACGTATCTGTCGTCTCTTGCCGTTGTAGTAACAGTTTTGAATCTTTGCAATAGTCACGGTACTATCGCTATGGATCAAGATAGCTGGTATCAACCTTTCCCATAAAGGGATCTCAGCTAACAGACTTCTTAGCCAGCTTGCTTCTTCACTAGCAGTGGCTAGTGCTATCATTTCAGACTCCATTGTAGATTGAGCCAATATTGTATGTTTCTTAGACTTCCAAGAAATAGCTCCACCAGCTATGTTAAATATATAGCCACTAGTTGCTTTGGAGTCTTCTGATAAAGTGTTCCAATCTGCATCGTTGTATCCTTTTAAAACAATGGGATACTTTTTATAATGTAACCCAAGGTTCATTGTTCTCTTAAGATATCTCATAACCCTTTCAATATCATTCCAATGCTCCACACTAGGTCTACTGGTAAATCTACATAGTAGTTCCACAACATAAGCTATGTCTGGTCTAGTGCAATCAGTAGTGTAACGTAAGCTACCAATGATGCTTGCATACTCAGTTTGTCTAACACCGTCTCCGGTATTCTTGAACAACTTTACACTAGGATCATAACGAGTACATGCAGGTTTACAGTTAAAGTAATTATATTTCTTTAAGATCTTCTCAACGTAATGAGATTGATCTAGAGAAATTCCCTTTTCAGACCTAGTTATCTTTATACCAAGGATTACACTTGCTTCTCCGAGATCTTTCATATCAAAATTAGCATTTAAAAAAGTTTTCACATTATTCACAGCATAAATATTTGATCCAAAAATAAACATGTCATCCACATATAAACATATAATAGTGCAAATATTATTTTCTAATTTATAATAAATGCATTTGTCACTTTCATTTATTTTGAATCCATGCGAGATAACTAGATTATCAAATTTTTCATGACATTGCTTAGGTGCTTGTTTTAGACCATAAAGAGATTTATCTAGTTTACAAACTTTATTTTATTGACCTGGGATAACAAAACCTTCAGGTTGATCCATATAAATTTCTTCTTCTAAATCATCATTTAAGAAAGCAGTTTTAACATCCATTTGGTGTACTACTAAATCATGGATAGCAACAAGAGAAAAAAGTACACGTATGGAAGTTATTTGTGTGGCTGGTGAAAAGGTATCAAAGAAATCTACATTTTCCCTTTGCATATACCCTTTAACTACAAGACGAGCTTTGTACTTTTCAATAGTACCATCGGGTTTTAATTTCTTCTTCAGTATCCATTTACAACCAATGGTTTTGCCTATGTTGATCTGGTGTTGCTTCTCTAATTCTTCTGAGGACACCTACATAAATACATTTTTTGTTTCAGGCCATAGGCTGAAGATAAGGTGGGAAAACCAGAAAATACTAGCTCTGCAGCAGCCGAGTCATCTGTCTTCGAAAATGTATGGATTTGAATTGTTATTCTTTGTTGAAGCAAGTTTATAATAATAGTGTAGGAACAATATTACCGATAACTTGAAAGGAACTGCTTGGGTTGAGTCGCGGACTCGGTTGCTCTCTTTAAGACGTTTTGCGACTCTGTCCAAATTTGTGCAAGCAAACACAACCCCGTCGTCCCCAGGATAAAATAACCCAAAATCTTTTTTCTCTGTCTTAGAACTTCACTGCACTGATGAAGACCAAAATACTACACCTGAAAAGTTTGTTGCTCGGAAAACTAAAAAATAACTTAGAATTGCAGAGAGAATTGTTACTAGTGAGATGAGTTTGCAGAGATTGTTATGATTAAACTGAGAGTTGAGACCCTCTATTTATAGGTTTCAGAAACCGTGTGGCAATTATGATAATAATGGTAATGTCTGGGAATTAAGAGCCTAACAGCCATTCTGAGTAATGAAGAGTAACGACCATTTTCTGAGTAAAGACGAATAAGAGACATTTTTGTGAGTAAATACGAGCAACGACTATTTTTCTGAATAAAGAAGAGAAACGATCATTTAACGGTCATATTCTGATAAAAGAATATGTCGGGTATGCTTATTCTTTGGATCTTTTTTTTCATTCTTTCTTTTGTTGAATGAATTGCTTTATCTCGGTATATTGTTATATAGGTGCCTAATGTTCAAAATTGTTCATCAGGACATTTCATTCAGCACTGTCCTACAAATGGTGATCCTAGTTATGACATCAAGAAAGTGAGACCTCCTATAGGAATTCTAAAGTCAATGCAGATGGAAACCTCTGATGGCTTCTATGCATTGCCAAATGGTGCAGTAGCTGTCTTGAAGCCAAATAAGTAATTTGATCTTGTAAATTACTCAAATACAAAGAGAAATAACAAAGAAATGCAAAGAAGGAGAGTAAAGGGATAAGTTTTCTTGTAAAAAGAGAGATGTAAAAACCCTAAATAGAAAATAGATAAGTAAGAGAAATATAAGCAAAAAAAGTAAAAGACTAAAATACCTTTATAACAAATATTCTAATACCCCCTCAAACTCACGATGCAGTTGCAAGAAGCATAGAGAGTTTTCTAACTAGAAAATGAAAATGTGAAATAGAATGTCAGGTGAGGACGAGTAAAATGACAATCAATTTCGATATGTTTAGTCCATTCATGGAAGACTGAGTTGTGAATAATCTGAATAGCACTTTTGTTATCACAATACATAGGAGTGGGAGAAGAAAGGGAAACGCTCATATCGGTAAGTAACCAATGTAACCAAACAATCTCTTTGGTAGTAAATGTCATAGCAAAAATACTCTGCTTCAGTAGAAGATTGAGAGACAACTGTTTGTTTCTTATTTTTCCACGAAATAAGAGAATCCCCCAAAAAGATACAGAAACCAGTAACAAACTTGTGACTTGTGGATTTACGACTATGATCAGCATCAAAATATGCACACAGTTCCAATGAAGAAGTAGATGGAAGTAAAAGACTATGAAAAGTGGTACCCCGAAGATATCGCAAAATACGAAGAACAACTACCCAATGAACGGTAGTAGGAGAAGCAACAAACTGACTAAAAATATGAATATCATGTGCTATTTCTGGACGAGTGATAGTGAGGTAGACTAAACTGCCAACAATAATGCGATATAAGGTAGGATCTGAAAAGGATTACCATCTGAAGAAGAATACTGAATGTTAAGCTCACAAGGAGTATTAACAATTTTGATATCAGTAAGACAAGCACACTCAAGAATATTAACAGTGTACTTAGATTGAGAGAGAAGATAGCCTTTGGGAGAGAAGGCAACTTCAATACCCAGAAAGTACTGTAAAGGGCCCAAATCCTTCATTTCAAACTGATGAGTTAATTATGACTTTAATACTGCAATTCCATCAACATCATCACCAGTAATAATCATATCATCAACATATAGAGAAAGCAAAATACGACCAGTAGTGATGCACTTGACAAAAAGAGCTAAGTCATGATTATTGGAGGAAAATCCAAGAGAAGTGATAACATTAGAAAACTTCTCAAACTAAGCTCGAGGTGCCTGTTTGAGACCATATAGAGCTTTCTTATGCTTGCAAACTTCACCATGCTTATGAGAAACACCAGGCGGGGGAATCATGTAAATTTATTCATACAAATCACCATTCAAGAAAGCATTCTTAACATCCATCTGAGATATATGCCACTGACAAACAGAGCAACTGCAATAAGAGTACGAACAATAGTCATTTTTGCAATAAGAGCAAAAGTCTCCTCATAATCCATACCATACTACTGAGAGAACCCATTTGCTACCAATCTAGCTTTATAGTGCTCAACAGACCCATCAAACTTATTCTTGATTTTATATACCCAACGAGAACCAATTGTACGTTTACCAGAAGGTAAAGGTACCAAATCCCAAGTACCAGTTTTTTACAAAGTAGAAAACTCCTTAGTCATAGCATGCTGCCAAAAGGGGGTCAAGAATTGCCTCTTTATAGGATAAGGGCTCAGAGAGATAATGAATAGATGCTAAAAAGGAAGAAAATGAACTAGAATAACAAGAGTAAACAAAATTTGGAAGGTGAGTAGACTTACGAGTACGCTGAGGATAACGAGAAGTAGAATCCACAATCTCATGAGGAGTTTGTGCAATTGTAGGAGGAATGGGATTATCAAGAGCTCCAGACTACAAGGTACCAGTATCTTCAAAACTAATAGTGCGAACCCTACGAGAATAATGAAGAAGAAAATGGACTATAGGGGCAATAGATGAGTCAGAGTCTGTAGTGGAAGGGACATGCGGAGATACACTATCTGTATGGTTAGAGAAAGGATCAATATGAATGATATCAGACTTGGTCAAGTTGTGAGTATTAGCAGGAATAGAAAAGAAAGGTATGTGCTCAAGAAACACAACATGATGAGAATAATATAGTTTTCATGACACTGGATCAAAATAATGATATCCTTTTTACCTTTCACCATAACCAAGAAACACACAAATGGTAGAGCGAGATGACAATTTAGTACGCTCTACATGAGGAAGAAGGACAAAGCAAGCAGAATCAAAGACTCTCAAGGAAGAATAATCAGGAGCATACCCATATAATTTTTCAAAAGGTGAAAAACCTAAAGTATAAGACGAAGGGATCTTATTGATGAGGTTGACTGTAGTAAGAACTGTTTCTCCCCAAAACTCACTAGGAACTGAAAATGACAACAAAAGAGAGCGAGCAGTTTCAACAATGTGCCTATGTTTTCTTTCAGTCACACCATTTTGCTCAGGAGTATCTGTACAAGAAGTTTGGCGAATAGTTCCATCTAAAGCAAGTAGATAACATAATTTATTAGAAGTATATTCACCACCCAAATCACATCTAAAACACTTAATAACTGTAAAATGTTGAGTTTTTACAAGAGCTCGAAAGTTACTATAAATGCCAAAGAAGTTAGAACGATGTTTCATAAGATAAATCCAACAAAAATAAGTGTGATCATCAATAAAAGAAACATAATATTGAGATCCCCCTTTTGTAGCAATAGGATAAGGTCCCCACACATCTGAGTGGATCAAATCAAATGGTGCAATAGAATAAGAAGTACTTTGATGAAAAGACAAAGCAAAAAATTTTGCAAGTTTACAACCACTACAATCAGAAATATCATGAGTTTGCAAATTTCCTAAGGCACCCGTAGAAGCTAAGAATCTTAAACGGGAGGATGATACATGACCAAGACGAGAATGCCATAAATAAAAACTAGAGGATGAAGGAGACAAACGAAATGAAGACAAGTTAACACTAGGAGCTGCAAATACTAGTAATCTCAGCTCGTCCAAAACATATAATCCATCCCTACGACCTATCCCAATCAACTTCTGAGACTGCGGATCTTGCACATAACAAGAGGTGGAAGAAAATAACACTAAATAACCAGAATCACACAATTGACTAATAGAAACAAGATTCCATGTAAGCTTAGGAATGTGGTAAACATTAGAAAGTGACAAATAAGGTGTGTCAATAGAACCAACTCCTTCTAATGGAAAAAGAGTACCATCAACAGTCATGACAAATATAGAGGATGCAGGACATAAAGAAATAAAGGATTTCGAATTAGGAGACATATGATGTGAAGCTCCAGAATCTAAAACCCATGTAGATGATGACATACCTGAAGAGCTAGAGGGGAAAATGGACATAGCACGTGATTGTGTAGCAAGTCTGAAACTGTTCAGAAAGAGCTACAAATGCGGGATTTGAGGATGAGGTTTCGGGTCCAAAAGAATCAGATGGTGGTACAACTGCTGTAGTGTTAACCTATGGAGGACGATATGATCGTAGTTGAATATGACTTCCAAACCGTGGAGGCCTTAAGTGATACCTTTGTTGGTATAGTTGTGGTATTTTATTCAATATCTCAGGGCATTGAGCCTTCCAATGTCCTTTTTGCTTGCAAAAACTACATTCATCAATTTCAACCCTTGAATGAGGCTTGTTTTCATAGTGAGTAGAAGGTCTAGAAGGAACTACAAAACTGATGAATTAGGCACCGAGAGAATTCCTTTTCCTGTCTGAGACTAAAGACGTATCTCATCAACCACGAGTTCACTAACTACTAAATCAACAGATGGAAGTGGACTACGATGTAGGATGGAGCCACGAAGACCCTCCAAATCATCACGAAGTGCCATAAAAAACTGAACTAGACGTTGCTCTTCTCTAGGAGCAATATAAGCTACACAAGCACTTAGTTCTTCCGATTCTGTAAGAGCCAATTGATCCCAAAGATTTGTCATTTCAGAATAGAACTCTTAAATACTTATGCCTTTCTGTTCAAGAGCTCGAATATCATGTTCTAACTGATATTGTTTTGCAAAGTTAAACTATGTATATAATCTTGCCAAATGTTGCCAAACCTCTTTTGTTGTTTCATACTTTGCCAACCGAGTACCTATTGAGTGTTCAACAGAATTGTTTATCCAAGTGATAATTTTTGAATTATCAACTTCCTAATTATCTAACAGTTTTTCATACTCTTCTTTATCACTTATAGGTTTACTTACAATTCCAGAAACATAACCCCACATCTTTTTGACTTTTAAAAAATTCTTCATCACATAACTCCAATATGAATAATTTTTTTTCCATATCATCTCACATTAATGGACTGTAGCGAGTTATCTCTATTATTAGTCATTGCAAAAACAAACAGTGCCCAAAATTTCAAAAAATTTAGTTACACCCCTGATTTTTTTTAAATTTGAAATATGCCCTTGAACCTTCCTGAAATTTCAAATATACCTCTACGTTTTCCAAAAAAATCAAATATACCCCAAAAATTTCTGAAATTTTAGAAAATACCACAATTTTTATACAAATTATAAATCTATCCAAAATGCTAAAACTTTGACAAGATGATAAAAATTAGGATCAATCTCTATGCAAACATACTTGATCTTTGTAAAACTTGAAGGAAATTAATTACCCAATACTAGAATAATAAATCCTTACTTGATTGAAGCCACAAAACAAAGTAAAGAAGTTGAATCAAAAGAGAATCTTGAACCCTCAAATTTTGCACTTGTTCTTGAAGAGATAAAAACTAAGTTTCATAATCAAAGCTTTGATACCATGTGAATTACTTAAATAGAAAAAGAAATAGCAAAGAAATGCAAAGAAGTAGAACAAAGAATGAGAGAAAAGGGATAGGTTCTCTTGTAAAAAGAGAGATGCAAAAACCCTAAATAGAAAATAGAGAAGTAAGGGAAATATAAGCATAAAGAGTAAAAGACTAAAATACCCTTATAAAATGTCAACTAGAGAATGTACAATGAATTTATTTTTTCAACCAGGGCTCTTTTCGAGAAAGAAATGGAAGGGTTATCATCGTCTAATCGTTATTTTGGTGATCTACCACCCGAGCTTCACTGCCCGTTGTGCAATGGAGTAATGAAACATGCAGTATTAACTAGCAAGTGTTGCTTTAAGAGTTTCTGTGACAAATGCAAGTTCTAGTGTTTATTTACATAGGTTTATTATTAGAAATTTTGTATCTGTTATGACCTGTAACTTTTTCCTATTGAATATGCCCATTTAGAATGTTATAAGTATCAGTACGAGGCATAACATATTTGATGATTTTACCCTTAGGTATTATGGACCATATTATGTACAGGTCAACGTGTGTTTGTGGAGCAACAAATGTCCTTGTAGATGGTCTTTTGCCAAATAGGATGCTTAGGGACATAATAAATCAAATTTTGGAGTATGGTAGTAGTTCTAATAAGGTGGGCAGTGTTAATGAGTCATCATTAGTTGTATATTAGTTGTATGCAACTAATATACTTTTTTCTAAAAACACTTTTCTTAAAAGTAGATTCTTATTTTCTGTATATATATGTGTATTATCATTCATTGTTTTTCAAGAGAGTAAATAAATATATTCTATTATATTTAACTTGGTATCAAAGCAAGAAAGAAAAAAAAATTATTAGTCTTTATCAGTAGTAGCATCGTCGTTAGTATTTTTATGCAGTGTCGTTAATCTTCTCATGTTGTCCAATTCACACCGTCATTGCAGATCTGCCCGTCCGGTGCAGATCCGTCGTCCAACCCACACTGTCCAACCTACGTTGTCCAACCCGTGCTGTCCAGCCCGCGACATTCAGTCTGTACCGTCCAACTAGTGTCGTTCAATCCGTGTCGTCCAGCCCATGTCGTCCAGTCGTCCATGCACTAGCTTCGTACCAGTCCTACGTCTTCAACTCTCACACTACTCCGTGTCTTTGTGAGTAATATTTACTCAATTTTCACCACAATGCCATTTTTTTAGTTTTTCAGTAATATTTACTCGGCCCTTCCCTAAGCCCATCAGTCCACTTACTCATCAGCCCTAGCCCATTAGCCCACTTACTCATAAGCCTTAGCCCATCAGCCCACTCACTAATCAGACAACCCACTTACCAATTTCAGCCCAAAGTCCAGTCTAGTACAAAAAAAAAACTTTTTACTCTGTTGGTATTGAAGGTCACTCATCTAAGGTATGTACACCCACTGATAATAATATCATTGAGTCTAATGTTGGATAGTATGTGTTACCAAATTGGTCTACTAGAGGTCAACCATCCAAAAGGTATGAACCAAATATTAATGCAAAATCAAAATACCCAGTAGCCAACTACATGTCCACTAAAAGATTATCTTGAGTCATATAAATCATTTGTGAATCAAATATATGTTGTATCAGTACCTAACAAAGTGTAGGATACATTGGGAGATCCAATATGGAGAAAGGCAATGGCTGAAGAGATGGAGGCGTTATAGAAGAACATTACTTGGCAACTTGTGCATCCACTACAAGGAAAAAAGGTTGTTGGTTGTCAATGGTGTTTACTGTAAAACATAATGGTGATGGATCTATAAATCGGTATAAAGCCCGTCTTGTAGCAAAAGGGTTCACTTAGACGTATGGTGTAGACTACGATGAGACTTTTGCTCATGTTGCCAAAATGAATACTATTCGGGTTTTGCTCTCATTTGCCTCTAACCTAAATTGGCCACTTCGACAGTTTGATGTCAAGAATACATTTCTTTATGGAGAATTAGCCAAAGAGGTGTACATGAGTCTTCTACCTGGGTATGTAGCTGATTCTCTTGGTAATTTTGTATGCAAATTGAGGAAGTCTTGATATGGTCTCAAACAATCTCTTCGAGCCTGGTTTGGAAGCTTTTCATAGTTCATGTAGAAGGTTGGTTACAAACAGAGTAATTCAGACCACACTATGTTTCTCAAACATCAACGAGGAAAGGTAACAACCCTAATCATTTATGTTGATGATATGGTAATCACTGGTGATGATACTATTGAGATGGATAAATTACAAAGACAATTAGCCTCTGAATTTGAGATGAAGGACTTAGGTGAACTAAAGTACTTCTTAGGAATTGAGGTAGCTAGAGGGAGAGAAGGAATATATATATGTGTGTTAGAGGAAGTACATTATTGATTTTCTAACATAGATATGTATGTTGGATTCCAAACCTATTGACACTCCTATTGAGCAAAACCATTGTTTAGTAGAGTATCCAGATCAGATACCAATTGATCGAGCTCGCTATCAGAGATTGGTTGGGCGTTTGATTTACTTGGCTCATACTAGACCAAATGTTGTATATGCAGTAAGTGTGGTGAGTCAGTTCATGCATAATCCAAGTGAGAACCACATGAATGTTATTTTGATAATTTTAAGGTATTTGAAACGACTCCATAAAGAGGAGTAATGTTCTCTAAACACAAAAATCCTTTTGAAGTCTATGGCTTCACAGATACAGATTGGGCAGGAAGTATTACAGATAGAAAGTCAACATCGAGTTATTTCATCTTTGTGGGAGGTAATTTGGTTACATGGAAAAATTAAGAAGCAAAAAGTGGTGGCGTGATATAGTGTTGAGGCTGAGTATAAATGTATGGCTTACGTGGTTTGTGAATTACTGTGGATAAGAACTTTGTTATTTGATTTAGGTTTCGAACTCAAAAATACTATGCAGTTGTATTGTGACAGTCGGGCAATCATTGATATATCACAAAATCCAGTACAACGTGATCGGTCTAAGCATGTAGAGGTTGATCGTCACTTTATAAAAGATAAGCTAGATGCCAAACTTATTAGCTTTCCGTTTGTTCCCACTAAAGAGCAACTTGCAAATATGCTTACCAAAGGAGTTTCCAAAAAAGTATTATATGACTCACTAAGCAAGTTGGGCATGATCAATATCTATACGTCAACTTGAGGGGGAGTGTTAATGAGTCATCATTAGTTGTATATGGTTGAAAACACCATGGGTGGTCGGGTCATGGCTAGACATATCATGGTCGATCGGGCATGGGTCACTTTCTCTTTTATCAGTCCATCACTCAGCAACCACCTTATAAGACCCAACCTAGTCTATACTCGCTCATTCCCATGATGCAATATATTTGGATAGTAAGAAAATAAAAATAGTATAGTTTATATAAAGTGTTAGGAAAGTAAATAAATAAATAGCTGGAGAAAAAATGAAGACTTACTTACCTTAATGCAAGCTCTCCCACTTTATCTCCCTCTCAAAGGTGAGCTTTTAAGGTTAGAAAGAAAAGGTGAGATATGGGAGCTCTCTTTATATTAAAGATAAGATATGATCTCATTTGTTCATCAAGGAACCCATCCAAGGGTTTCAGGTTACTGGGTATCCCACAGGCTTAAAAGATCATACACTTGAATCCATGTGTTCCCCTTAACAATGAGAAAGTAAACCTATTGAGTTGTGGTTTTAATGTTGACATAACTCACTAAGCAAGAGTATGATTGAGAATCCATAAAAATCACCAATAATATGACATTTTCGTGCACATTTTGAGTGCCCAAGAAGACAAAAAGTGTGTCATATGAGCAAGTAATGACCACATAAGAGTAGACTTGACACCACTAGTGAAATTTAAAAAATAATGAACCCAAGTGATAATACAATGAAAAATGGACTTCATATCTCATGTACCTAGGCCTATTAAGTCTAAGAGGTTGATGTTGGATGTAAAATCATTCACGTCATGTGATATGATACATGAGGTCCTAGTCAGCAAGTAACTCACAGTCTAACCAAGTTAACACTGAGTTAAAAAATAAGCATCAATATGAGTTAAATATCTAACAGGATAAACGATCGACATTCAAGTTCTTAATTATTCAATAATGAGATAATTAAGCAAATAAAACTATAATATTTAAATATAAGTCTATCACTATGGGTAAGGGTCATCAATATATATATATTTTTCTATAAATATCAACCACTACTCACCATTAAATACAACTTCTTCTGATTACTACAAATACTGAGATAAATATTATCTCCCTAAATATCCTATGCATATCTCTACATCACAAGGAGAGACACTAGTCTCTTTCTTCTTCTCACTACCCTAACTTACTTAAGCATTGAGGGTCAAAGGCCACAATACCTCGTGGGGTCAAAGGCCACCATACCTCGTGGTGATTTAAGGTTCTAATAATGTGTTTTATGTTCTCAAGTACACAGGAAGTAAAGATGCATCCAATCATTAGTGTTGACAAAAATTAGTATCAATAATTACTATTCTTTTTTAGAAATTTTGAATAATGTTTGTTGTTCTCTTTTATATAAAGGATAAGATAACATCCAAGGGTTTCAAGCTACTGGGTATCCAATAGACTTAAAAACCCATACACTTGGATCCATGCTCTCCCTCAAACAATGGGAAAGTGAACTTATTAAGTTGTGGTTTTAATGTTGACATAACTCACTAAGCGAGAGTTCGATTGAGAATTCGTAAAAATCACCAACAACGGGACATTGCCACGCATATTTTGAGTGCCCGAGAAAACAAAAAATGTGTCATATAGGCCAATAATGACCACGTAAGAATAGACTCGACACTACTCAGACTTACTTAAGCATGATAAGTTAAAGTCCACCACACCCGGTGGCCATCTAAGGTTCTAATAATGTGTTATATATTCTTAAGTACACATGAAGTAAAAATATATCAAATCATTACTATTGACAAAAATTAGTATCTATAATTATTATCCCATTTTAGAAATTTTGAATAATGTTTGTTACTTATTGGTTAAAGTTGGCCAAATATATCTTACATATCAATTAAACAAGGACATTTGTGAGAATTTAAAAAGAAAAGACAATAGTGAACAAAGAATAATTTAATGCCTAAGAGATGTATTAATAATTAAATTTGTTATTAAAATGAAATATTTTAATAATATGGTACATGAAAAACACAAATATATTAAATAGAGTATTGAACCATATACAACAATTGTAAGAATAGTTTAAATTTGTTATTTATTATTGTGTGTCAATATATTATTATTATTAATAATCATTTGAGGTTAAAAATTTAGAATAAAAAATTAAAATTACTTATTTATTATAATTTTATAGTAATAATATTATCACAATTTAAAATATTATTACCACAAATTTTCTTATTAATGAAAATTTTAATAAAAATAATGACATGAAATTGTAATTAATTATAAGATTAAAAAAATCTAATTATATTTACGATTATAAATAAGTATTATTTTATTTTTTAATTTTTTATCTAATAAAAAATATAATTGTAATTTTTTTAATAATATTTCTTAAATTGTTAGGTCTATTTTAATATATAAAATACATATAATTAACTTTGATGGAAGATGAGAGATAGTTATTAACAATAACTAAAAAAATATATCAATCTATAAATTAAAATATTAAAATAATTTTTTTAATAATATATAATATATCAATACATTAATTAACAAATCTCGAAATACTCCCTATAATAGGACCTTAGAAACACTCTATAACGAGAACAGCAAAAAAGTTCTAGTGCGCCAAAAATATAATGGATATTATTAACTCTACATTCTCCCAAAAGTGTAGTTGAAATTTCATGATATTGATATTAAACAATAGTTATGGGGAGAGACAGAAAGAGCGCAAAACTAATTAACCCAATGAAAGAGATTGCTTACAAATGTGAACACGCGGGATTTTGCGGTGCGCTCCAGCTGCAAAGCCGGACCTCAAATCCAAATTAAAATCGCATAATTTTCCTATGCTGTAAAATAAAGAATTATTATCTTCATAGAAAAAATTAATATAAGAATATTTTAATTAATAACTTAATGTTTAAATATTTTCAACCTTTTACTATATATGCATGACTTATTGATTCTCATAATTTTTTTATAATATAATACAACATATATTCATATAGTAAGAAAAATAACATATTATTTTTAAAAAAAATTAAAAATAAATCTATATATAAAAAATATATGCTATATATTCAGTTTCTTGCTACATTTTAATCAATTACTTTCTACTTTGAATGTTTCAGAAATTAAAATTTTACAGAATAATAAAAACGAGGTTTTAGATTTACATTAAAATTCATACTAACTGATAAATAAAAATATAAATTAACAATAATAAAAACGATATTTTAGATTTTCATAAAAAAATCATACTAACTTATAAATAAAAATATAAATTAATACAGAATTACATCCATATTAATTTTTTTAAAATAAATAAATAAATTATTTATTACACTTAATTGATTAGAGGGTACAAATTGGCATTCAAAATTGCCACAGAAAATAATATACAAAATACACAGTATTCGCCCGAGTAGCCAAAGAGAACAAAATAACACCCTATGATAGGATAACATCCGGCTGCTTTGTCCTTGACACGTGCACGCATCCTCTACCTCATGCTTTTAAAGTAACCGGTTTTAATCATAAGAGTGTGCATAGCATGAACATATACCATGGTTATTAAATATTAGTAATCCTTCTTATCTAATATAAATTACATAATCAATCCAAATAAAACTATTTACATTAATTTATATTTGTGTTAGATTAATTTTTATAATCAACAAGTTTAATTTTATTCTTATTTTTAATAATAAAATAAATATTAAATTAAATTTAAGATTAATTTTGTTAATTTTTTTCAAATAATAAATTAAAAAAATATGTTGTACAAATTTAAATAGCATAAAAATAAAAATTTATTATTTAATTTTATATCAATTAAACATAGATCATATGCATAATAAATATTTAATTTAAAGAATTATAATATGATTAAATAAATATTAATATAATTTACATTTATTTATATATTGTCTACAAATATAAACCAACTAATTATTATTTTTAAAATTAAATAAAAATAATAATATTAATAAATTATATCTATTCATTTGATTATCAATAACTTCTCTATCTTATCAAGTAAAAATCTCGTTAGCAAGTTGAACTATATAATATGATATTGTTTAGATAATTCATCACCATAAATATTTTCGTTATTTTCATAATAAAATTTACATTTTTAAAAATATTTACTCATCAAATGTTTTTAAAAATAAATTTTAAATTGTTTTAGTATTAGTTTTTTTTCCTTAAAAATATTTTTTGAGTGTGCAACATGATTTTTATCATCTTATAGCTCTTCATTAAGAATATTTATGGGAAAAAATTGTGGCTTAATATTTTGGTGAATATTTAAAAATTATTTATCATTTAAAAACATTAAAAAACAAAATTAAAGTTGAAATTTTAATTATATGTATCTTAGTAGTGTATTTATTTATTTTTTTAAAATATCTAGTTATGGCTCAGACATAAGCCGAGATGAGGCCCAAGACCCGAATAACAAAGCCCAAGACCGAAAAGAAGCACAAACAAGAAAGATAATGACGTCAGCAACCGGTGAAGCCGGTTTCCACGAGATGGCAGGAAGTTTCTGTCATTCTATGACAGTTTTGTAAAAGGATTTAGTGTGTCGTATGTGCTTTCTCTTTCATTTTCACTCGAAAAAAGGAAAGAAAAAATAATCCACTGCATTTTGGCACTATCCAAACGACCTTAAGTCCCAATTATAAAAAAATAAAAATAAAAATAAAAAAAGCAAGCTTCGACCTGTCTCCCATTACTCATAACTCTGTCTGATAAGTAATCTTTCATAGCTCTATTTCTATCTCTTTGTTCATATTTGTATTAATTGATCGCATTCGATTGAACAGTGGTATATATATGAGTTTTTAGTGCTTTCTTTATTGACATTTTTCTCCGATTCGAATATGTCTTCTGGCTATTAATTTTGTGGCTCCCATTTTTTTTCTGTTAAGTGGACGCTGAAAAGCTTTAACTGGAAGAAAAGGAATTAAAAATCTATTTAAAGAACAATCATTTGATTTCAAGAATGACCTGTTATTCAAGAATTTTTCAAATTTAGGGGTTTTAGGTTTGGAGTTACTCTGCTTCCTCATTTGAATTAACTGGGCTTTCGTAAAGAAATAAATGATTTTTAAGGATTTAAATAAGAAGCCGGAGGCTGAAGTTGTATTGCCTTTGCGTGAGGGAAGTGGGGATGAAGAACTTAGTGTATTACCGAGACACACTAAAGTCATTGTTACTGGAAATAAGAGAACAAAATCTGTATTGGTGGGTCTTCAAGGTGTGGTCAAGAAGGCTGTTGGTCTTGGGGGTTGGCACTGGCTGGTAATTCTCATTTCTTTCTTACCTTTTTGATTCCATTTACAATTCCTTCATTGGTAATTATGATTCAAATATTCCGCCCGGTTATTACGGCTAATTTCTTGTTTTTCTTTTTCTATCTTTGGGATTATTTGATGTTTTATTTTCTTCCTAAAATCACCCAAAATGGACTTTAGATTGTAGCTCATTCACAACCATATTCCCAAATATGAATAACTCTTCACAATTTAATTGTCAGTCCTATGTATATCTCACTACCTCTTGCAAGCTCTAATATGAAAAATAGGAGAAACACCAGTCCTTCTTGAGCCTCCGTTGCTTGGCCTTCCTTGAAGGGATTGTTGTGTAAAAAGTGCATAATGTCTGATTTCACCTTGGCCTTCCTTGAAGGGATTGTTGTGTACAAACTAGCAACCCTTTAACTTTATTTAAATAAAAATAACATTCTCATGATATTAGGTGGGTTTAATAGATATTGTTAAACTTTAAATGTGATTAAATGGTCCTAATTCAACATAAACATTATTATTGTTTTTAGTAGTAAAAATATACTAGGTAAATTAAGAGTTGTTATTTTTGTAGTTAAATATTTTGAATGTTATTTTTATTATTTTAAAATAATAAAAAATTATATTTTTCCAAGAAAATGGCCTATCTAAGTCGGTTAAGGTATTTCTAACT
This sequence comes from Hippophae tibetana, assembly GCA_037013495.1. Lineage (NCBI taxonomy): Eukaryota > Viridiplantae > Streptophyta > Magnoliopsida > Rosales > Elaeagnaceae > Hippophae > Hippophae tibetana. Next base: position 12,807,099 of record CM072812.1, read on the forward strand.
TCACATAAGTTACAGAGTATAGCTTGTTTGTGAAGACAATGCTTTGACTGAACTATTTTAACCCGATCAAATATCTTTTTGCAAATGATGTTTTTATAATTTTAATTCTTGTTGCTTTTGAATATTGCATGCAATTTGTCATATACAAAGGAGTCCAAATTTATGACTAGTTCTTGCCTTTGTGCCTCTTTGTATGTTATTCTCTTAGAATTGGTTTAAAATAAAATGATTTGATTAAAAGTCGTTTTAAGAGAAACATTTAGGCTTTTGGGATGAAAATATTTGAAGTGTTTTTGATAGACATTTTGATAATTATTTTAATATTAGAGCATGTATTCATAACTACTTTTCCCAAAAGTAAGATAACTTGTTTATCTTAAAAGCATAAATTTTCTCATACTTTTAAAAGCACTTTTAACCAAAATGAGAAACAATTCCAAATGGACCAATATAATGGCATAAGTATTACGCTTCATTTAATCACTTGGAAGAAATTTGTCTAAGAAGACAAATTAAACATATTTTTTACATACAAGGTTCTGAACAATGGGGTTGAAATTAAACTGCAAAGGAATGCATTGAGGGTGCTGGAACATCCAACAGGGAATGAAGATGATCGTGATTTTGACAGCTTCGGAAGCAACTCTGACATTGATGACAAAGAACTCGAGCCTATCTGTAAGTTGTATTAGGTCATGTACTACATGAGTCCAGTCAGTTGTAATTTCTGAAGTCTCAAGGTGATTATTTCGTTGCTTATGCATTGTTTCAAACCTCATAATTTTACATCTCCAAGTAGGTAACTCTGAGTTCCAGAAAATAAATGAGCCTAGAGTTCAGCATATAGAGTCTTCATCTACATCAGCAAAAGCAAGTCGTGGAAGTTACACACAAGTCCAATCTATCCACACATATGAACCGGTAAAAGTGTAGGATTGATATGTTGATAATAAACGGTTTTGGTTTATGAATGAATTTATTTACTCATTGCTTTATAATATGTTTTATTGGGTTAGGATTTGGAAACTATGATTTTGATTAATAAATATAACCAATCATATCTTATGGTTGAATTACTCTCATCTAATGAGAATATGTGCTTCTTTTTTACTTTATTTTTACCTTGATTTTAGAAATCATTGCGCAGAAACATCGAATTATTATTCTGTTTTACTCTATTTTTGCTTTAATTTTAGATGTTATTAACTAATTTCAAATTTCAAATTGTAATAATGCGATAATAGTATATACTTCAAATTGTACACAATTTATTTAAATTATTTTATGATTAAGATAATTGATTATATTCATTAGTTTCTAGAACGCTTCCGTTTCATTTATTTGTTTATGTTTGTGTGGTTAATCAGAAGGTAAACTTAGGAAAACTTGGATCAGACTCATTGGACAGATATATCAGACACTTCAGCCTCGTAAGTTTATTGATTTTGAAGTTGATTTATGCTGTTTTTTAATTTGCTGAATCCAGAGTTTGGGGGTCATAATTTTGTAGGCAAGTAACATTTCAAATATATCAAGGAAGCAAAAGCTATGTATAGTTCACCAGCATTTTTCATCACAGCAGGTCTCTTAACCCTAGCTTATTCATGATACACTACATATCACATGCATGGTTTGAGTTTTTCTAAATTTTTTTTTTGGGGGTAATTACAGAAACTATTAAATGAAGAATTAGTAATATCAGAATTCATCCATGCAGCTAAGAGACGAAATTCAAAAGAAACCATGGAACCAAAGTTTAAAAGCACAAGCGTGTTTGCAGATGATTAGTGACATGTATAATACCATAGGTCCATATATAAATGGAAAAGAAGCATTGATCTCATATTATAACATCCCTAACTAGAACTATGACTTATTTTTTGCCAAGACCCTGCAACTCGCTAACCTTGTAAATTTGTAAATTGTGACGATAATCTTATCAATATTGCAGCGTTTAATTACAAAATATCTTATTAGTAATATTGTTTTGAGCAAGTGTTACCATTGATAGTTATGCAAAATGATCGGTGTTTCTCTATAAACAATGATCATATTAAGAAAAATAATATTTATAACTCCTTAAAGTTTGTGATAATGAATTAAATTCCATTATCATTTTGATTTTGGTGGAGGAAACAGAGTTTTCATTTTCTTTATTAGAAATGGGAGATCAACTCAAGACATTTGTTTTGCCTTTTAAAAATAAAACATTTACCAAGGACCTGCATCGAAAGCGTGACATTTATTTATTTATTAAAATTATTGTTGCTCCTCAAAAGCATCCAGTAAAAGTGGAGGAAGCTTAATAATACAAGTTTTCTCGCGTCAATAAACAATTAACAAATGAGCCTAGTGTCAATATTGTCATTTTTATTTATTACAAAAATAAGAATTATATCAACTACCTATTTTTTTATAAATTCCAATTATTATTAAAAAGTAACTTCAATAACTAAACTTTTTTATTTTTTTACTGCATTAAATAAAAATTATTTTAACTTAAATAAATTATAAATGAAAAAACTAAAATTAAATAAAAACAAAAAATAAATATAAAAATAATCATTTATGTTTATGCAGTTACTTTTTAATATCAACAAGATTAAATTATCACAAAAATAAATATACTACATCTACCATCATCCTCCCTTACATGTAAATAGAGAGATTTCCATTCGTTAACCCAATAAAATACTACCCATTTTACTTCCAACAATTCAATTAGGAACTACTAGAGCCATTAGCCCACAGTAAGGATTACTTGCATAATATAACCCCTTATAAATAAAAAAATTTATTTTTAATTTTCCTCCACATAATTTCCGTCCACACAGTACACAAATGTTTTTTTTCTTTCGGTGTAACATAAAAAAACATGTTTTTTACATATTCAAAAATATAATACACATGTATTTTTTACAACACAATAAAACATGTTTTTTAAAGTGAAATAATGTAAATAACTCAATCATATAAAAAGTATCCAAGTAATTAAAAAAAGACTGATCTACCTAACATGAAAGTTGTACATTCAAATATTAAAATAAACTATGCGTATCACTGTACATTAATAATATAATAACCAAGTCTTTCTACGATTTCAATTCTCTATCGGACTATCACCTTGACTAAATTCCTCATTAGCCGAGAACCAGAGATCTAACTACATGCCATTCACAGAATCAATTCAAACAAGAATGCAAGAACATTGCTTTATTATCCAAGCAGACTCATAAAAGGCAAAACTCGTAGATAAATGTGTAAGCGAGAATGACATTTTACCAAATATAACGTGTTTGGAGTTTGGACGACTAATTTCCACCGTGGAAGACAAATGCATTGAAAATGGAAAAATAGAACTCAGGACTCAAGAGTAGCGTTTATGCCTTTCTCAAAATTTTCTTCCTGCCCTCGTTTCTTTTTTCTTTGTTCTGATTTGCTTCAACTTGAAACAATGAGCAACTGGAATGATTCCTTCATGAAATAAACATCAATGTTGCCACTGAAAATCCAGGGTTCTTATGAAACATGTCAACAGAAGTCACTTCTAACTAATCAATAGAAGGGTCAAATATCATTTCCTGCATCAGACGACAGAGAAAGTTCGTTGAGTAATATTGCATAACAAGGGACAAAATGTTGACTACAATTTTCAAAGAGATTTTAATCGAGCCCAAACCTGATCACACACAGGACAAGTTTCACTTCTTTCCATCCATTCAAGAATGCAAGCAAGGTGAAAATCATGCACACATTTTGTGGTAACTTTTGGATTTTCAGCATCATACTCTGCATAGAAGAAGAAAATATGTTCTAACAAGAACTTTATATCGTCCGAAGCTCATATCTCATCCAAGTTTGCAGGTAAAAATCCAAATCTAACAAGATCTACGTCGACATTTAGCACAATGTGTTCATGTTACCTTCCAAACAGATGGGACAAGCATCCTCTTCCTCAGTTGCTATATCAACAGGTTCCACTAATTTTGCAAGTTCAACATCTGATTGTTTTGCTTCGTCAGGGTCAGAATCGGCTTGCACTTTATAGTCCTTCAACTCTTCGATCTTAGTTGAAGGATTTTGAATGTCAACTCCAGCTGTTTCTTGAACAGAATCCGAGTTTCTTACCTTAGCTGCTACGTCACTCTTGTTACCACATATTTCTTGAGCCAGTGGCGGAGAATGAGGATTTCTAACAGCCATATCATAAGGAATTGGTGCTGGCGGAGGTCTGTAGGTGTCAGGGGTTGATGTATCCAAGTTAGTATCAACCAGAAGCCCTGTAGAGAGTGCAGAGGCGGGACTACGATGAGTTGACAGAGGTACATGCTCTTCTGATGCTGTAGGGTACTGAAAATATACCAAGATGAATGACTTTAGCAATAATCTAATCAGCTTCACCACCATCAAGTACCAGTTCATGTTTCATAATGAAGGAACAGCTTAGAAAAATCAATCTTTTTTCCTCTTATTAATAAACAAACCATATCTCTCTTTTTTTCTTTTTTAAAGAGGAACCAAGTGCCTTATGGTTCATCCGTTTTCAGTGTTTTAGAATTATAAAACTAAACATCTGAGCTTAGTTTCAGAACTACTGGCATATAAAGAATTATACAAGTGTCATGATAAAGTAAGCCCAAGATGCTAGATATGCCTCCTATAGATTATTTCAACAAGTCAAATAATACATCTTTCAAGGGGAGAGAAGCACAAGCCCTCTACCTTATTACCACAACTACGGCACTCTGATAATGTCAGTTAAGGCAAGGAAACACACCATAAATAAGTTACAAGACGAAGATTTCACTCTAGCTAAGAGAAGTAGTCGTTCCAACAAATGTATTCAGCACTGGAAAAGCAACACAAAGTTCTGTAATTTCGCAAGACAAAGGGACTTGTGCGTTACTTCACTGGTTCACCCTTGTTAATAATACCATTAGCTTCTGTGCATCAGTGCTGTGTCCTATATTTCTAACAACAGATATACTTAACGGAAAAGTTCTTAATTGGAAACAGGAAAACATACTGACTAGTATAAAAGGGAACCAACAGCAAGCATTTAATCAAGGAAAAATATGTACTTACAAAATAGTATGTAGTGGCACTAGAACGTTCAGTTCCTCTAGAGAAACAACAGCAGCAGCCTCCCATCCTCTCTTTTAACTTATATCTTTTACACACTTGAAATCGTTGCCATTTTGTGCAGCATATCCCCTTCTAGCACATGATAATTTAAAATAAGAGAAAAAAAAAATCCATTACGATCGAACATACCCAAAGTCTCAAAGATTTAGCAAACAAAATGAACACCAAAATTCCTTGATTTTTGGTTAACAACAATTTCTTCAAAAGACAAAGACCTAAAATACTAAATATGAAAGAAAAGAATTTAGTTTTAATTCATAATTGAATTTCGATAAAGCATAATAGTAACAAACTCTTTACAAGCAGAGAGCATGGATATGCATATCGAAATTGAGTGAGCTCTATTATACTCAAGGTGAGCACATGCATAAGAAACGTGTAAGATTCAATTGAAATTACTCCTTCAACAAGAAATACCTGGTAGTTGAAGGAACAAAAGAAACAACCAACAAGAAAACAAGTATGCACAGGCAGCAATAGAGATAGAAAGAGACCTAACTGAAATTTTGAAATCATTTAATAATCAAAACATAAAGCGGGAAAATAAAAGGAGCATCAAACAACTACAAACAAGGTAATAAAAAGTATAAGGAAAAACAATGGATGCAGAGCTGCATAAACTATACAAACAAGTACAAGCGAACATGACTTTGCATAATAGATGATTAGCAACAAGGTAAGTATAATCAGATATTGATTGTGCGGAATTCAGAAAGAGAATTCCTTTACCCGTTGACTGCGAGACTGGATGGAGCTGAAATCTAATTCGAAAAATAAAATACTTTTACAAAGAACTGAAATTGTTCGAAAGGGTTTTGGTTTTGGCAGAAGAAGAAGTATAGTTTTAGAAGGCTTTGGTTCTTTTTGTTGGAGAGAGACGGAGAGATTTGGAAAGTAAGAGGAAGAGAAACTAAAAATTCAGTTTTTCATTGGATTATTCACTCGTATATGGGCTTACAATGCTTTTCAACCCATTTATTTTAAGCCCAAATGAATGGCCCAAAAACAGAAAACCCATTCAAAATTCTCAATGAAATTGTTGAAAATGAATGTCTACGTAGAGAATCATATTTTAATTGTTTATCAAAATAATATATATTTAAGAGAATATATATTAAAAAAGTATATATTTAAAATGATCGAATCAACATATATTTTAAAAAATTTACTTAAAAATATAAGTTTAATAATATTTACAAAAAAATATATATACTTTTATGTTATATTTACTCTCAGTAATAAAATGAGTATATAAAAAATTGAAAAAAATGAACAAATTGCAATAATTTTTTTTTACAGGAGAGTGAGATTAAAACTTGAAACTAAGATTATTCTATGAAATTATCTGGTGATATTTGATAAAATAACTTCTAAGTTGATTATTGAATAAAATATATTTATTAGTCATTTATAGCAATTATTATTGAATGGGTAAAATTGAAAATTTCATATTTTACCTTAAAAAGACTAAATTTTAACTTTTAAGTGTAATAGTTTAAAAAATTGCAATAATTTAAAAGGTTAATAATTATGTTAATCCTAACTTTTAAGTTAAAATATATTTTAGTTTCTAATCCTTTATTTATTATATTTTTATCCCTAATTTTTTAAAATTTAATAATTTTTATCAAAAAGTTAATGACTAAATTTTATTTTCTGGAAAATGGTAGGTATCAAATTGTTAAATTTAACTAAAACAAATAAATTTTAAAAAAATTGGTATTAAAATATATGTATAAAAAATTAAAAGGTTAAAATATATTCTAAAATAATAGTTGAAAATAATAAAATTGCTAACTCTAATTTAAATTCTATAAGGTTGTTCAAACAACAAAATCTTAATATTACAACAAAGTCACTTTTTACAGCATCCACCACAATTCCAAACACACCCTTAACTCAAGCTTGAAGCCACGCAAAGATTTGGGCACTCCTATAAGGCAATTTCAACGAAAAAACAGCTGAAATTGTGAAGTAAACTTTGGAAATAATTGATTTACCGAAGACTTCAATACAAAGCCGGCCCAATGGCACCACGTATATAGTCCACTTTCTACTCATTCATGTCTGAACCGCTTCTTGGTTTCTCTGTATCTCAAGAAACTCCCATCTCCATATTTCTCTTATTTTTTCTCATCTCTCACAGCCTCCCACCGACCCATCTTCCCCAGAAAAAAAATGTCTTCGCCAAGCAAACGCCGTGAGATGGATTTGATGAAACTGTGTGTTTAATCTCTGTTCTCTAAAAAAATTATTTTATTTTGATGGTTTAAATTGTTCATTTTTTTGGTTAATTACTTTCTTTTTTGGGCTTGGTTGGTATAAAATTAGGATGATGAGTGATTACAAGGTGGAGATGATCAATGATGGCATGCAAGAGTTCTACGTCGATTTCAATGGACCTAAAGAGAGTAAACCGTCCTTACCCACATCTGAGACTTCCCTTTTTTCCTTTGGTCCAAGTTCTTTTCGTGTTTAATTTGATCAAATTTGACGTTTTGCTTTGTGGGTGTTTTTTTTCCCTGTATTGTATTATTTGTAGTTACTAAATTAACTCTAACGTAAAAGAAGTTTGGGTTAAATTTAATTGCATAAATTAATAATTATGAGTAACAGTTATTTAATTTGTTTAATTTTTTAACGTGAAAAATTTACACTACAAACTGAAAAAAAAAATCACTATCAAAATTTAAATGGAGAGTACATCTGGTGTTCAAAAGCAACTAAAATACAATATCTCAAATATACCCAAATATTATCTCAATGCCAAAACATAACAAGAAATATTTCTTAAATATTGCTGTGAAAGAGAAGAACGCAAGCTTACTGTAAGATAGGAAGAGCAAGCTTGACTTGTTAGTTCTCACACAAACTGTAATAGAAAAATGGAAAGGATGATGTGCTCCAAGAGTAATATGTGTATAGGGTATTCAAAAGTTGGCTGCTGATGTTCATCTTTGATATGGCCGATAGAGGTGTATTGATATTAAAGATGCATCAATGAGTATTCGACAGATGCTCCCCATCTTACTGTGGCTGGTATTGTATGACGATATATATATATGTTCCCGTCTAGGGTTGCAAGCCTTCAAGAAGACGGCTAAGAGTGGTGCCAATTAGAAAAACCAACAAACATATTAAATGAAGTGAAAATTACCAAATTGCAAATACCTCAAATAACAAATCTCCACCTTAGTACAAAACATAAATAATTTTTTTCAAATGCCAAATTCCTCGAAATACCAAATGATCGTTACTTAAGCCCCGAATGGTGATCATCTACTGCAAACACTAGTCAAGTCCATTCAATGCTTGAACTTGTTAAATAGAACTAGGTTGGTCAACATATCAATTGAATTATCTGTAGTGACTATTTTGTTGACAACAATAATACCTTGAGACACAATGTCACAAACGAAGTGATATCTAATATCAATGTGTTTGCTCTTCTCACGATAGATAGTATTTTTTGTCAAATGTATAGTACTTTGATTATCACAAAATACAACAAAAGTATCATGTTGTAAATCTAAATCACAAATCAAACCTCTAAGTCAAATGACTTCCTTTATTGTTTTTGTTGCTGCCATGTATTCTGCCTCTATAATAGACAAAGCAATTATAGATTGTAAAGTAGTCTTCCAACTAACAGAACAATGAGAAAGAGTGAAGACATAACCTATCAAAGATCATTTTCTATCCAAATCACCAGCATAATCGAAGTACATATAGTCAATAACATTGTAATCAGTATTAAAACTCCCATTGTATACCAAACCAAAATTAGAAGTATCTCTCAAATACCAAAGTATCAATTTCACTACTTACCAAGATTATCCATGCATCTACTAACAACATGTGAAATGTCTGGACGATTATAAACAATAGCATACATCAAACTACCAACGGCACTAGCATATGGAACCTGAGATATGTATTGTTCTTCTTCTTTTGACTGTGGTGACATATCCATAGAAAGCCTGAAATGTAGAACTAATGACGTATTCATAGGTTTAGACTCTTTTATACCAAAGCATTCAAGAACTTTTTCAATGTAATTTTTCTGAGACAAATAAAACTTGCATGTTTTTTATACCTGTAAATTTTTATGCCCAAAATTTTCTTCGCTGCACCTAAAATTTTAATCTCAAGCTCATCATTTAACTGAGACATTAATTTGTGAATTTTAGACTTATTCTTGAAAACAACAAGCATGTCATTAACATAGAGCAACAAATAGATGAATTAACTATTATGGAATCTTTTATGATAAATACAATTATCGTAATTACTTCTAGATTAATCATGATCAATCATAAAATAATCAAACTGCTTATACCACTGTTTAAGAGATTGTTTCAATCCATATAAAGACTCTTTCAATAAACAATAAACAAACATGATCTTCCTTATCTGGAACAACAAAATGCTCTGGCTTATGCATATATATTTGTTTTTTAAGCTTACCATATAAGAAAGTTGTCTTGACATCATGTTGTTTTAATTTCATGTAAAATAATACAACCATAACAAACATCACACGAATAGAGCTATGTTTCACAATAGGCTAAAATACTTCATTGAATTCAATACCCTTATTCTGACAATAGCCTTTTGTTAAAACACGTGCCTTGAACCTAACTGCTTCAACCTCAAGTAAACCTTTTTTCTTGAAAACCTATTTGTTTCCAACAATCTTCTAGCCCTTAGGTGTATCACTATTTCCAAGTATAATTCATGTGAAGTTACTCAATCTCTTTATTTATAGCAACCAACCACTAAGTAGACACATCACAAGTGACAGGTTCATGATAATTAGAAGGTTTATGCATCTTAATAGACTCTGCCAAAGACAATACAAAATAAACTAAGTTTACATGTGCGTACCTTTGAGGACGTTAAATCTCTCTTATTCCTTTACCCTTAGCAATACAATATAGTTGCTCATGTTACTTATCTGCTACATCATGAATAGAATCATCTATCTCATCCATAGATGGCTGAACTAAAGTGCCCTCTTGTATTTGACTTGGAGCTCTACTCTTAAGGTTCACTCTTACTAACATCGGGGTCTTTGCCTGCAACAAAAAATTCTTTTTTTTTCTTTTTCAACATGCAAAACTCATCAAATTTAACATCTATACTAATAAAAAATTTAGGTGACTTAGGTTCAACACACCACTATCTATAACCTTTCACCCTACAAGGATTTCTAAAAATATATATTTCAATGCTCTAGACTCAAGTTTACCATTATTAACATGAGCATAAGAAAGACAATAAAAAAAATTTGAATCAGTATAATTTAGAAGTACTAGAGAATACCTCAAATGGAGTCTTCAACTCAATGGTAGTTGATGAAGACTGATTCACCAAATAACAGGCATGGTTACAAGCCTCAGTCCAAAAGGATTTATCCAAACCAGCTTGAAAGAACATACACCAAGCTTTTTCCAAAAGAATTATATTTATACGTTCTACAACTTCATTTTGCTACGGTGTATTACACATAGTGCGGTGTCTCACTATGCCATGTCTTTGACATAACTCATTAAATTGACCCTCACAAAATTTCAACCCATTTTAGTCGTCAAGCACTTGATCTTCTTACCTTTTGGATTTTCTATACAAGCCTTAAACTTTACAAGTTTTGAGAACATATCATTCTTTTTTTTAGAAAATACACCAGACATTACAAAAGAAGTCATCTATAAAAGCCAACATGTTTCGTGCACCACCCTCAAACATAACATGAGAAGGATCCCAAAGATCTAAATGAATATAATCAATAATACATTTCGTTTTATGGATGGTTGTACTAAACTTGATCCTGTAATACTTTTCATACATACAATGCTCACAGAAATCAAGCTTCCTAGTTTTTTCGATCACTAAGCAAATCCTGCTAACTCAAAATAGACATCCTTACCTCACTCATATGCTCTAACCGCACATGCCATAAGCAAGAGTATCTGAATCTTGGGCTGACGAAGACGAAACTGAAACACTCTACACGACAATTGTCCTTTAATAATAACTAAAGCACCTTTACTAACTCTTAAAACTCCACCTTCAACTATATACTTGTAGCCTTGTGAATTAAGAGTATCCAAAGATATTAGGTTCTTTTTCAAATCTGGAATGTGAAAAATATTTTTCAAAGTCCTAACAATACCATCATGCATCTTAATCCGAATAATATCAATACTAACAACCTTACAGGACACATTGTTTGTCATCAAGACAACACCCTTATCAATAGATTGATAAGAAGCAAACCAGTCTTTATTGGGGCACATATGATAAGTACAACCCGAATCAAAAATCTAAACATCTCCAGAAAACTAATGGATACTGATAGAATATTCTCATCATCAGAACAAGAACTATTTGTAATACCAACAACGTCTTTAGTATCAGAAAACATTGTGGTAAATTTTCTTTTACGTTTGAGTTTTGGACAATTAGCTTTCCGGTGACTTTCTTGATGGCAATAATTATATTTATCTTTTCTCTTTCTAAATTTGGATGTAAATTTTTCTCTATTATTGCTTAAGCTTTTTTCTTGAGTTTTACTTCTAACAAACAAACTACTGCTACTATCATTGTTTTCGATAGATACCTTTTTTCTTTAACTCTTTAGAATTCAAAATTGCTTGTCATCTTTTAAATAAAGTGTATAACCCATATAGAGCATCGTATCAACAAAATGTTCAAACAAATGAGGTAAAGAACATAAGAGAACTAGGGCTTGATCCTCACCATCAATTTTGACACCAATATTTTTCAAATCTTGAATAATTTTAGTAAATTTATCAAGGTGATCATGTAAAGATGCACCTTTTGACATTCGAAAAGTATACAAGCATTGCTTCAAATATAACTGACTTGTCAAAGACTTGGTCATATATACTCTCTCTAATTTAAGTCACGACCTAGTTGGAGATTTCTCATGACTAAACTCGCATAATACCTCATCAGATAAGGATAATTGAATTGAACTAAGGACATTTTTCATCGATGTATATTTTTCTTCATCAGACAATTTTTTTGAAAATTTATCCTAGCCTTCAAGTGTTTTAACGAGTCATTCTTTAACTAATATGACCCATCTTCAATTAAAGAATAAAATCATGACTATTAGTGAATTTTTTAATTTTGTTTGTCGTCACGACAGAAAACCGAATATTAAATAAATAGAAACACAACTTAAAAAATATAAAATCAATCAGATAACCAAAAGCTCAAAAATAAATCCAAAAGGACAAACTTGATTAGTCCCAACAAATAACGAAACAACCCAAAGCTCTTATGCCAATCTGTTACAAATTAGCACTAATAGAAACGGAGTTTAGGTTTAATTTAGTTGCACAAATTAATAATTATGGATACTAGTGAAATAATAAGTAATAAGAAAAATAAATGACACAGTGATTTAAGTGATTCAATTTTTCAATTTAAAAAATTTACTCCACTGATGACGACAAACCGAGAAAGATCCACGATCAAATCCAAATGGAGAGTACAAATATCAATTTTCAAAAGTCACTAAAATACCATATCTTAAATACACTCAAATATTATCTCAATTCCAAAACACAACAAGAAATATTTCTCAAATATTGCTGTGAAAGAGAAGAACATAGGCTTACTGTGAGATAGGAAGAGCAAGCTTGACATGTTAATTCTCACGCAAACGGAAACAGCAAAATGGAAAGGATGATGTGCTCTAAGAGTAATATGTATATTGGGTATTCAAAAGTTTGATGCTGACGTTCATCTTTGGTATGGCTGATAAAAGTATATTGATATTAGAGATGTTTCAATGAGAATTCGGCAGATGCTCCCCATCTCTATGGTTGCAAGCCTTCAAAAAGACGGCTAAGAGTGGTGCCAATTAGAAAGACCAACAAATATATTAAATGAAGTGAAAATTATCAAATTGCCATCTTCTTAAAAATTTGTTTTGTGACATCTCAAATAACAGTTACCACCTAAAATTATCTTGCTTTCTACTTTCCTTGATTTGGATAGGCATACCAACAGAAACAGCTCGTAAGTTGGAACTCGTAACCATTGATCTGCTATATGAACTGTTGTGTGCTCTATAGACTGTTATAGACAAGTGAGTCAAGGTTCAAATGAACAATTTGAGTCTCCTTAAATATTTTGTGTTTACAGTGGCTATGGATTTTAACTTGATTATGTAAGTTACTTTTAGTTATGAAACATTTCCAGTGTCTACATGTGTTTCTCAATCTAATTTGAAATATTGTTCTACCTATCTGTTTATGTGCTCTACATATTTGCAACTGTGGTGCCATCTGCCCACTATTTCAGAGAAATATTTTTGTTTATTTTTCCTATTCTCTTTCTCATGGAACATGTCAGGTCCTTATGAGGGAGGTGTCTGGAGGATAAGGGTGGAGCTTCCAGATGCTTATCCTTACAAATCTCCATCTATTGGCTTTACAAACAAAATCTACCACCCAAACGTTGATGAAATGTGAGTTGGAAAATTTACAATTTTCATATATCTGCTCATTTGAGTGATCTTTGACTTTTTTGAAAGACAATAAATTGTACTATATGAACCAAGAACTTAGCCAGTATCCAATTCTTGCTATCTTGGTGTCTTTTGAATTCCAGGTCTGGCTCAGTTTGTTTAGATGTTATAAACCAGACATGGAGCCCCATGTTCGGTAAGGCTTAGTGATTGGCTTACTTACATATTTACATAATTAATGGTTTGCAACTAGGCAGTACAACGCTGCTGCTTCTTTTTTCCTTTTAAATTGTGACTTTGGCCTATGGATTATCCGTCCCTGCTAACTTTAGAAGTTGAGAATTGACTCTTCCCTTTAAATTTGTACTAGACCTGGTGAACGTATTTGAAGTGTTTCTTCCTCAACTTCTTTTGTATCCAAACCCGTCAGATCCATTGAATGGAGAAGCTGCTGCTCTGATGATGCGCGATCGTGTAGCATATGGAAAGAGAGTAAAAGGTTGTTATATTTCTCTAAATTTTGCTATCTGAATTCATAATTTATTCCTGCTTGGGTTCAGACATGTCATTTTTTTTCATTGCTTTTTAATCTTTGCATTTAAGTTTTACCCTTAAACTTTTAATAGATTCACCAATTATCTTTTCAACATGAGGTACATAAAATAATTCTTTGGTTGGGTCAAAGGGAGTCCTCGAGTTGAAGCTCATGAACTTGAATCCAACGTGTCAACCATGTTCCCAATTATCTTTTCAACATGAGGTACATAAAATAATTGTTTGGTTGGGTCAAAGGGAGTCCTCGAATTGAAGCTCATGAATTTGAATCCAACATGTCAACCATGTTGTGTGCTGAATGTATATTTGTTTCATGTTAATGGCAATAATTTACTCCTGTGTGATGATATCACAAATTAAAAATTGAGGAAATGATTCAATTGATGGAGCTCTTGAAATTTGAACATCCTAATTTATTATCAAATGAGTCGTGTCTACCTTGATTGATTCTAGTCCTTGTAGCTTTTCGCAAGCTTCAAACCTATATTTGTTCCTCATTTGCAATCATATAGCCATTTGCTTTCCTAACTGAGTTGAGGTATTATTCATTACTTCTGAAGTTTACTCCTCACCAATCACACTATTTACTATCTTTATTAAGTATTGGATACTTGTGTCTTTTAAAAAAAATAGTTACACTACTCTAGTATTTCTTTGACCTTGAGTCGTCACTTATTCTAAGAATAAATAATAATTTCTCAATTTGGTTACCTCCTTCACCATTTTGAAGTTGGAACAAATAATTGGTTGAAGACTTATCAAGTATGAACTAGAAGACCCTTGACTTAAATATTCATTTTGAAGAAAGAAGAGTGAGCCATTTCCTTTGAATTCTTGGTCTTCACTTTTTACTTGACAATAGCCAAATTAATTGAAAATTTTACTGTTTGAAATAATTTTTCACAAATTGATGCCTCTGCCAGTCACAAATTTGATTCCACAAACAAGATTGCATATTTACGAAAAAGTAAAAAGTTGCAATATAATAATTCTCTCTTTTAAGTATAAAATGTTGTATGTTTTCCAACTAGGGTAATAATTTAATGTAAGTTAAATATTAATGAGAATAATTCTGAGCATTATTGTATTTGATTTAACTTTTAATTTATAATGAAACGTAAAACATTCTAATAACAAAAAAAATGTTCATTCCTTGATGAAATGTTTTGTTTTTTCATTTTATTTTATTTAGAATTCAAAAAAGTTAATTTTCTAAATTTGTCTTATTTATAATTTTAGAAATTTTATTTAATATTATCATTAAATTTAATTCATATTAACCAAACCCATTCTTATTAAGTTTCTATTCCACGGACCTAACTTCTAACTTCGTTATTTTGCAATGCATATGTATAATCTAAATAAGGCTCCCTACTTGGTTACACCAAAGTATTATATTAGGAGTTGTGATTGGGTCCTAATCTCATTGACAGTTATATGCATGTATGTAATATTATCATGCCCAACAATTTCAATTTATATTGCTCAATTTTGGTATTTGTACATAAAAAGTTTTCAGAAGCTGTAGAACAGTTTATACTAACGGTATCAAACTGTCAATATTTTGCCAGAGTATTGTGAGAAATATGCCAAGCCAGAAGACATAGGGGCTGTTCCGGAGGAGAAATCGAGTGACGAGGAGCTGAGTGAAGATGAATATTCATCCAGTGATGAAGCTATTGCAGGCAAAGCTGATCCTTAGTCTCCAAATTATGCCTTCTAATTATTGTCTGTATGTACATGATGTGCCCCTGAAAATTCAAACCCAATCTTAAGGCTTGTGGAAAAAAATTCTTCCCCTTCAGCCCTTTTATTTTATATAACTATATGATTTAGCTATTTGAAAATATCATCCTCGTCGGAACTTGAATATTTTGTGTGCATTTTTGTCTTCAGACCTTTCTTCTTTTATCAGGAAAATTTGTCTTCCTGACTTAGCAAACACTGGCAAATACATTTGCCAAGGCCTTAAGTTACTAACTTTAGACCCCCAAAATTCTTTTTGGAGTCTTTTTAAGGGTGTGTTTGGCCACTTTTAACTTAAAAACAGTTCTTAAAGATTATTTTTAAATCATAATTAAAAAATAATGAATTGTTTCTCCATTAAAAAAAACGTTCTCAAAAATTAAAAAACAAAAATATAGTTGTCAATTGTAATTTTTTTCAGTATTTTTTAATCTAACATTAATCTTTTCGTATAATTTAAATACTTATTTTATAATAATTAAATGAAATAATATTTTAAATTAATAAATTATCAAAGTAAAAAAATCGAACATATTAAAAATACGGAATTATTATTTTGATACGTTAAGAAGAAATATAATGAAATAACCTTTTTAATAAATTTTGATTTGATAATTTGTTTTTTTAAATGAATATAACATATTTATTGAAATTAATTATAAGTTTGGTATATTTTAATAAAATATTGAATATGAGAAAAGAAACTAACATTAATGAATTCATGGAGCAATTATCTGGATTAAAAAATAAAATATTTTGACATTTTAAAAATAAATAGAGATAAAATAGTAAATAAAATATTTTGATATTTTTAAAATAAATAGAGATAAAATAATAAATTAATTGTGTGATTAATTATTAATAGAAGTTAATTATACTATAACATCTGAGGGGATGTTAAAGGATTTTATAGCTTAAGTGAAAGTCTATACATAAAAGAACGAATTTGTAATTTTATATAAAAATGACCATCATAATTTTATACATAATATGTTATATTTTTATTAGTATGTTGTACTGTAAACATCAATATATTTTATTATATAACATAATCTAATTATAATTTAATTATAATAAATTTATTTTTTAAATAATTGATTATATATATTAATTATTTTTTAATGAAGGAATCAAATTAATAAAAACTAAAAGAATCCTATTATGATTGATTCTGAATAAATTTTAAATTTATAAGTTCTTTATTAGTAGAAATTTAAAAATGAAAAATCAAATGATTTATTATCATTCTAATATTTGTCTATCATTATTAAATTAAAAAAGAAAATCAAAATATTCATAAATATGTGTTAAATTTTATTTATTTTTTAAATTATATTTATTATAAAAATAATTAATTATATGTATTAATAAATATCTTTTAGTGAAAAAATAAAAAGAAAAACTAAAAAACTTCTAAAATATTTGATTATATAAAAAAAGAGTTAATAAAATTGATAATTAAAAAAATTAAAAAACTTAAGGATCTTATAAGCATTATAAAAGAGTAAGTTTACACTTTCATGTGAAAATGGCTAGCATAACTCTATAAGTAATGTTATACTTTAATCAGTGAGATATACTATATAAATATATTTTTCTTATAACATAATCTAATTATAATTCAATTTTAATTTATTGATTTATTTAAAATAGTTGTAGTTTAAAAATAATTGATTATATGTATTAATTATCTTTTAGTTGAATTAAAAGAAAAAACCAAAAGATTTATTATAACTGATTTTATATGAATAAATTTCAAATTTATAAATTCCCTTGAGAGTTTGAAAAGGTAAAATCAAAAGATTTATTATCATTATAATAATTATCTATTATTATAGAATTAAAATTCTCATAAATATATGATAAATTTTATTTATTTTAAAATTAAACTTTTATTAAATATGTGTTATAATATACTTAAATATATATATTGTTAGTATCAATACATGTATTTTGTCATATAATTTAATTTTAGATAATTTATTTTTTAAATTCTATTTAGTTTAAAAAATAATCGATTATATGTGTAAATCCTTTAGTCTTTTATTTTTGTGTTGGTTTCCAGTGTGCAAAACATGAAATATTTTTATCTTATTCAGTATTTCGTCTTTTTCGTGTGCATTTAGTTAAAAACACTATGATTAAAAGTATGTTTACACATCATTGAATTGGTTTTCGTAGTGTGCATGCTAAGTGGAATATTGTGTTTTTCAACAAGCAAACTAACATTTTGCTTGTGTTTTTGGCTCAGTTTAAAACAAAATATATATATGATTTTTGGCATCTCGCCACACTCCTTAACAAGATCATCGTAAGGTCGGTCGTGTACTTAGGTAACTTCTATAAATACCACTTTTTTCTTCTTATTTCGTATTCATAAAATATGTAGTGGAGCTTTGTCAATTTGACATTTTTATTTATTTCTAGATCACTATTACTTTGAATATTGTTCGGTGTTAGTGATTCGAGACCGTGTATGCAAAATCATACTCTTGAGTGGTGAGTATTTAAGACAATGTTTACAAGTGAGATTTATATGAAGAGTATGTGTGGCTATATACCATATGTAAGTTAAGTGTTATTGGCAAAATTGTGTGCTTAACTTGGGCTTAAGACTATTTTGTTTTCTATATGAGACACAACATTGTGAGATTGAATTGATAAATTGTTAACTATGTGCTATAGGTGGATGATTGTGTGTCACACATAGGTGATTTATGGATTATGGTGAAAGTGTTCCCCAAGATGATTTATGGTTATTTGTGATTGAGGGTGGTCCTCGGGTTGATCGTTTCTTTCTTTTCACATTACTGATTGATTATTATTGATCATATGTTACTAGCTTTGGAGGAGAGTCAGATTCGTATCGAACTAGGTTTTCAGCCCTCATTTAAGTCTTGATTACCTATTTGAATCGAAAGAATAATTAATTTTTATGTAATTGTTCTCATGTATGAAATTCTCAATATGTATTAATAATCTTTTACAATGAGAATTAAAAAGAAAAACAAAATGTTTTTAAAATAATTAATTATATATAAATAAATTTAAAATTTATTAATTCAATCTTAACGTAAATTTAAAAGGAAAAAATTAAAAAACTCATGATCATTATAATAATAATAATAATAATAATATATTATAAAATTAAAATAAATAATTAAAAGTTTGATAAGTATATGTAAAATTTTAATTTATTTTATAAATTATAACGAAAAAATAATTGATTATAGGAATTAATTATCTTTATTGAGAGAATTAAAAGAGAAAACTAAAAGACTTATAAAATAATTGATTCTATATGAATAAATTTAAAATTTATAAATTTTCACTTAGTAAAAATTTAAAAGGAAAAATCAAAAAATTCATGATTATGATAATAATTTTATATTATTATGGAATTAAAATAGAAATAAAAAATCCCATACATATGTGTTAAATTTTAATTTATTTTTTAAATGATATTTATTGTAAAAAATAATTGATTATATGTATTAATAAATCATCTTTTAATGGAAGATTTTAAAAAAAACATAAGGCTCTTAAAATATTTAATTCTATGTGAAATAGTTAATGAAAATCACAATTACAAAGAAAAGTAAAAGATTAATGAACGTTATAATAATTATTTATTATTATTTAATTAAAAAAATAAAAATTATTCTATATTTGTACTAAATTGATATATTTAAAAAATTATAATCTATAAAATCTAATTAACAAATTATTAAAAAAGATACTTTTTTTTACTTAATTTTATAAGTTATATTGCATTCAATATTTCGAGGATTTTAATATGTTTTACATGTTATTTTTTTAATTTGAATGTAATGCGTTGAAGTATTGTAGAGAGGTATTATTAATTCTTTTTTTATATTTTATTTTGAAATGTATTATATAGTTATACATTTAAGTATATAGTTGATTTGATTAATGTAAAATTTAAATGCTTTTAGCAATAAACAAAGCTTCATTTAATTAACAAATTTTAAAATTATATATTATTGAATGTCATTATAATTATTTTGGTTATATATATCTTAGTATGAGATTAATATTATATATATTTTTATTTTACTTTATTTTTAACTAACTGTTTTGATTTTAGATTTTAAATTTTTTACTTTATGTATTTTTATTTTTTTGAATTAATAATATAACAAAATTGAGATAAATAAAATCTTATAAATCAAAGACACTAAAATATTAAGTGACTATTTATTAAAATCTATGCATTTTTAAAATTAAATTTTTATGTGTAATTTAAATTAATTTTACTATATTATAATTAATTACAATAATTTAAATTAAATTTTTTCATGGGTAACATACATGCTATTAGCTTGCATAAAAATAGAACCGTTAAATATTTTTTATAAATAATTTAAATTATTAAAATAAATATTTATTTTTAATATTTTAAAACTTTAATATGATAAGTTGGAAACATATTAAAACATTATTAGAAATTACAATATTAAAGGTAAGATCTTACATAAAATAGGAACAATACATGTGTTATATTGATATCGTTTTATTTATTAAAAAAATTCTATATTTAGAAATGAATAGTTTGGATGTAAAGGATGTATCATCTCATCGTATCTATTTTTACTTAAAATTTCCGAAACATTAATAAATATTATATCTTATAATTTTTTTATTGTTATCGCAATAAAACATATAAATTATTTATTTTATCATTTTTATTTTAATGTTATAATTATTAGATAAAATTATAATTATTTAAATATAATTCTAATAATAAAAATTTAAATTCTAAAAAAATTTATATTAAAAAGAAAAATATAATTAAATAAAAATGCATCAAATAAATTAAAAAAAATCTGAAAGCTACTAAGCTGCTGGTGCCAGATTTATCTTGATTTTTATTTTTTATAATTTTCTTTTAAAACTAATAACTTAAAAACAATATCAAATATTTATCAAGGTGAGATGTGGCCTAAACTCTCTCTTTTTATTTTAGATTGATTTAAAATTTTATGTCGTGGATATTTTAAATATTATTTTTAATTTTTATAAGTATAAATCCTTTTCATTATATCCAATATCGAGTTTATCACTAAATGATTTTGTGTTACTAATAATTTCACTTAATTTTTGGAAACTAGAAATCATTTTGTTAACCGTAAAGGAAGACTGAGTCAGTTCCCTTCACTCATGTAGAGCCATTTATTTTTTCTCGAGATGAAAGTCATCATTACTAGCAACTATGGCAAAACATTTTTTGCTTAGACCATTATTCTTTGATGTCTTGATAGCCAAGCTTTTTCCTATCGAAAGTAGATTTCTTTCGTCTTAGAAACAAGTGATGCAATTCGAAAACTTCTTCACCAACTAATTCATTAACAATAATTTTACCAGAATTATACATAGACTTAAACATGATAATTTTGGCATGAAAATGATAAGGTAGGTTGGCGATGATTTTCTCAAGACAATGTTTGAAAGAGTTGACAATGTTTGAAAAATGTGCATAAAATTTGTCAAAAGTTTCATCCTTTTGTATGATATGAAGTTCAAAATCTCTATTCAACTATGAAATTCTAGATCTTTTTACAACTTAAGTGCCTTCATAACAGTCTTCAAAATGTCCCACACTTGTTTTGAATAAGTACAACTATGGATTCTTCAAAATCATCTAGAGAAACATCCTTGATGATTGCATAGATTCCCTTGCAATTCCAATACACTACTAGGGTAAGGAGATACAGACTTCTTAAGGACTTAGTCCTAACTTGTACAAATATAAAATCAAACACTTATGCAATATACACAATAGAAATACAACCAATATAATATTAGATAAGTAGATCACTTTGAACAACAAATATTATATAAATTTAGCAGAAAGTAGGTAAGAATATAAAAGTTTTCTAATTAGAGTTTAAGCTTTTAGTATGTTGTAACATACACATTTTAAACTTAGATTGTACTAACACTACATAAAAAAGCAAAATAATAAGGTAAATCCACGTAAAGACCATATCTATATGACAAGATCTTCGAATTGCTTAAGACAACTACCCAACAGTAAATAAATTACTAAATAATAAAATAGTTACAATTTTGATAGACAATAAAACTACTATTGTCTCCATCAGTTGAGATTTTTCATAACTACCTACTGTTGCTTTTCACTTGCTACTTCCACAAACATTTGGTTCGACACTCAAACCCAGTTGTCTTCTATAGCTATCACCACCCAATGTGGTGTGATTAATAACTAATGATCAATAATTAGAAGTGTATCAACCCACACCCTCGAGACACACACATTTCACTACTATAATCAATTCGTGTATGAGACACACACAATCAAACCACCTACACACATAGCCTACAATTTGATTATTAAACTTACTGAGAGATCCACACTTAAATATAGTCCCTTCAAAATAATTTTGACAATAGATATAAATCTCAGAGTAAATTTTGGAAAAGCTTTGGTTCTTAAATGAAATGTGAAGAAGAGAAATGAGTAGGGAATTATAGGGCTCTATTTTGGCACCTTATTTGCCATCTTGCTAACCACCTCGCCAAAGGTGGTGGCAAGAGTGGTAGCAAGCTTGGTGGTGAGATGCTAAAAGTCAAATTTTTTTGTTTCTAAAAATTACCGAGTATGCTCCATAAATACCCACACTTGAAATGAACAAAATACAAATGATAATGTTGCCTCGCTTGTAAGCTTGCTCGTTGAAAACCAACACTCTTAATCTAGTATGCACACTACGAAAATCAATCACATGGTGTATATAAACATACTCACATACAAAACGTAACTAACTATGTGTGTGTGTGAACTACTAATCTGTAGTAACTAATCTTACACAAAGAAAGATAAAAATACTAAGTAAAATAATGAACATCATGTTTTGTACACAAAAAATCAACGCATAGATACGAGTACAATAAGATTTACACTTATTTTTAAGGTACATAAAAGTTCATTTAAGACCAATTATTTTAATTTGACTATTAATTATACATGTAAAAGTTATTTGACACTAATAAATTTGTCAACTAAAAATAAGAAAAAATTGTTGATTTTTAGAGAATAAATTTTCATGTTGATTAATTTTCTCATTGTTTATGATTTTTATTTATCTTAATAATAATAAATATGAAATAAATAATTTTAAAAAAAGTTATATACATTATAAAAATAAGTAACGGGCTTAATATATATCTTGTAAGGGAATAAGATCCTCTACTTTTTTATTTTTTATTTGTTCTTTGATAGCTTCAAATCCACTGCATATATTGAAAGTAAAAATAGATGATTAAGATTTAAAGATATTAATATTAGTGGATTAGAATTGGCTATGACATCATAAATATTATCAATTGAATTTTGAAAATTTAAAGATTTTATCAAAAAAGAATTTGGTGAATGGTTTGCCTCCGATTAAGCACGATGGTTAAATATGTGAGAGTTGTTCACTTAGAAAGCAACACCATTATTCATTTTCAAAGAGAAAGGCACGTCCCAGCAACAAAACTACTTAAATTGGTGCATTTACTGGGCCGATGGAAACTTTTTCAATGAACAATAATAAATATTTATTATTTTGATGATTTTTTAACAAGAAAATATGGGTTTATTTTGTGAAGGAAAAGTTAGAAGCTTTTCCTATTTTTAAAAAATTCAAAAACAGAGCTAAAAAGTAAAGTGGTCATTTCATAAATATTTTTAGAATAAATGATGGTGATCGATTTATTTTCAAAAAGTTTAACAAGTTTTGTGAAGAGTTTAGCATATTGAGGCCGTAGATATCAATTATATGTCTCAACATAACATTATTACAGAGAGGAAATATATAAGTTTCCTAGATATTATTAAATGTATGTTGAACATAAGTCTTGTTAAAACATTTCTAAACAGAAGCAATTTATATATCAACTTATATTCTCAATAGGAAATCTATTGTAACTCTACACTATCAAATACCTTTTCAAGTATGACATGGTTGGAAGCCTAAAGTAGCTTATTTTAATTTTTTTTTTTGCAATATTGTTCTAAAAATAACATAAACTATATGAAAATAATGTCAAATATATTTTTGTAGGCTATAGTATGTAACTAAAGGCTATCGTTGTTATAATATTCTCACAAAAAATTAATTGTTAACTGTGATATAGATTTTTATAAGAAAAGTTCATGAAAGTGCAATGAGCCACATGTTTCACCGATGCCTATTAAGACTCAAATGAAGAGACATAACTAGTTGTACCAATGCCCCTAAATGAACAATTGAGAAGGGCTATAAGGGAGAGAAGACAATCAATATGGTATCCTATTTGATGAATATGTGTGCAAGTTTGGTCAAATCAAAGAGCCAACTTGTTACAATGAAGCTATCGAGTATGAAGGATGGTGTATTGTTACTGATGAAGAAATTATAGCTCGTAAGAGAAACAAAACATGGAAGCTTGTAAACTTACCATAAGGCAAAGAAGTTGTTTTGTGGAAGTGGATTTCCAAGATGAAATTAAGAATTGATGGTTAAGTTTATAAGCACAAATTAAAGCAAGAATTGTGGTCAAAGGATAAATGCAATGAGATACAATTATTTTAAAATAACATTTACTTATGTTTATCGATTTGATAACAATG
The DNA here is from genome assembly GCA_037013495.1 of Hippophae tibetana. Lineage (NCBI taxonomy): Eukaryota > Viridiplantae > Streptophyta > Magnoliopsida > Rosales > Elaeagnaceae > Hippophae > Hippophae tibetana. Next base: position 12,831,689 of record CM072812.1, read on the forward strand.
ACATGTTTATTAATTTGATGTCAAATTAGTATTTTAAATGATTATTTTAATGAAATATATGTCAAATAATCTAAAGAATATAAAATTATAAATAAATAAAGAAAAATATATAGTTTGAACAAAACATTTTATAACTTAAAGTAATCACTTGGATTAGTACATAGAACTAATGATCATTTTAAGTGGCATGGATTTCAAAAGAGTTAAAATTAAGGTACTTTATATGTTAAAAAAAGTGACAAAAATGAAGTAATTATAGTTTACCTTTATGTTGATGAATTTGAGAGAAATGACTTTTTTTTTATTGGAGATAAAACAATATAATTTTGAAATTTTATTTATCAAGAAAAGTAGTAAATGACTTTTTTGATAAATTTAAAATAAAAGATTGCAACCAAGCAAAAACTCATATGGATACAAATAAAAAGTTCAATCTAAATGATAGGAGAGAAAAATTGATGCTCTTTGTATAGGAGTTAATTGTATTTAGCAAACAGTAAACCTAATATTATTTTCGTTACAAATCTTTTGTCATTGTTTTTGCAGAGTCCAAGCATGATTCATTACGAAGAAGCAAAACTGGTGCTAAGATATGTGAAAGAAACAAGGTATTATGGTATAAGGTATACTAGTATCAATGATTTTAAGTTATGTGAATTTTGTGACAGTACTTAAGCAGGTTCTATTAATAATCAAAGAAGTACTAAAAGCCAAGTTTTAAATCTTGGTTGATTGCTATTAGTTGGTGTTATAAAAAGAAACAATTAATAACTTTTTCATTGTCTGTACTTGTGCAAATTAAGGAGAATTTTAAAAGACATGAAAAGTCTCAAGAATAAATAATAATTTACTGTAACAATCAATCTATGATTTCAATTACAAAAAACTCGTCATTTCATAATCGCATAAGATATATAGACTCTCAATCATTTTATTAGAGAATTGGTGGGTAAAAATAGTACAAAGATGGATCATTGCAACATCAATGAACAATAAACATATATTTTCACAAATCCTATGCCTTCCAATTTTTTATATTTATTTTACAGAATTATTCGGTGTAAACTTTATGTATTAAGAAGAGTGTTAAAATTAACTTAGAAATAATAATCATTGTTATTGGTTATTTTAATTTTTTGTGGTAATTTATTTTGATGGTAACGAGTTCTTATTTGTAAGTATAGATGACTAAATAATTTCATCGATCTATTTAAATTGAAAAATTTCATCCGATTTTTTGGATTTAGATTATATTAAATTAAAAAAATTGTAATCAAATCGAATTTTGATTAAAAAATATATAATATGTTTAGATTCAGATTAATAGATTTTATAATCTGTTATATCTGATTTGAATCTATTTGAGTTTTGATTAGTTACATAATCAAATTAAATTTAGATTAAAATTTCAAATTCGATTTGAATCCTATCGAATTCAATCTAATTCAAATTAACTAAAAATATATAATTTTAATTCATCTCACTACTAATTACTAATTATAGGAGTCAATGTCATATTCTTTTATTTCTAATATACTAATTGTAGTAGTAAATGTCATATTCTCTCGTTTATAATGTAATGAGTTTAAGGAGTTAGATTCATCGTTGAAGTTATGGGTTAGTGTTCTAAATGAGAGCAATGAGTTTTAATGTTTAATTTTTTTTATTCTATTTAATGAAATGATTTTATTTAAATAAAATATTTATAATTATTCAAAAACATAGTCTCTTTATCCAATTATTTTTTTCTAATCTTTATAAAATTAACCATTTATGTAATTATCATCCTTTTTAAAATTATCAATAAGTATATAAATATACATCAAGCACTTACAATTTTTGGACAAAGTCTCTTTCTCTTTTTTTTTTAAATAAATATTTTAATCTTATAATTTATAAGATTAGGTATTATTAATTATCGTTATTATTAAAAATAAATAATTTAATTGTATAATTATTAAAATAAATATTTTAATCAATTAAAAATATAAAACTAAGTATTTATGGTCTATGACTAATTTTATATAGTACATATTTTCATAAAATAAAAACACTAAAATATACAATTATAAAATTAAACTATCGTGATATTTTCTCTCCAATTTTTTTATGTTTAATTATTCACATAATTTGGCTTTAAATCATTATAAAAAAACTTTTTTTTTTACAAAAAAAAAAATACATTACATTTTTTAAACATATATTTTTTATATTATACAAAAAACATCAATATATATATATATATATATATATATATATATATATATAATTAAAAATAAAATTTTATTTATAAACAAAAATAAATTATGCTGCAAAATTAATCCTTAGCTCTAACTTATGCATTAGTTAAATAAACACACGAAACGTGATTTTTTTCTAACCTAAAATAACATGATTGCATCCAATTTTATAATATCTAGTAATAGGCTAAAAGATTTATAATCTATCCTTACAAGATTTATGATCTATCCTTATCACCCCTTTGTATTATGTTTTAATTTTTTTTCCTCAAAAAGTTAAAATGATAGATGATAACAATTAACTATATAATTTCTCTCTTTTATCTCATTATATATAGATCTTACAGTGGGACACGAATGTTTTGGTTCTTTTTAAGGTTATTCAAAATCATTTTTTCTGTGCATTTCGATCCTCCAGGAAGGTAAAGTAAAGGAGGTCAATTTTTCTTTCTCTGGAGTTCTTTTTCAGCTTTTGCAAAGTTGTGTTGTTTCCCTGTACCAGACATTAAGTATATGTTTTTATTTAATTTGTTTTGAATTTTCTGGACCATAATTTGATTTATCCATTTATCTTTTATAAGTAGGTGCAAGGGTATGTTTGGGTTGTTTTCTTTCTTGCAGTCCTTCTGATCTGATCTAGGGTTTTGGTACATCATTTTCTGAATCGTTTTGCGTTTTGCACATCTGGGTATTCATTGTTTTCCACGAACTTTGAACCCTTTTGGGATTTAAAGGAGTAGTCTGATTGTAGCTTTGTCTAGGATTTTGGGATTGGATGGCTCGGTCGGTTCTACCATATAAGTCTTCGGCTTACGTGAGGACTAGTCTGTTGGGTTTGATTTCGCATGCCCCCGTGATTACTCTAACCAATTCCACATTTAATGAACGCTTCTATATTTGTGTTAGTGTGTGTGTTTTGACTGGTTTCAAGCTCCCTTTTGTGTGCTGCGATACTTTGTTGCCCGGGAAATCAAAACAAGATGTACATCAACTTTCGGAAAAGTTGGGATTTGCGATACCCAAAGGATATTTTGTTTCATACTTTGTTCTTCCATTTATGAGTTCTTTACGTTGCTAGTATATTGTTTTTTTTCTTCTTCTTCTTAAATATCTGTTTCTATGGAAATATGCACTGTATTTCTGTTACAGTGGGGATAAGTATTATTAATTCTTTGGCAATTTATGCTACATGATGCAATCAGTGTTTGCCTTACTAGAATTTTCTGCTGAAATATATTTACGGTACATAAACTTTATCAGATTTAATAATTTTGTTACTTAATTCTTTTCTCTTAATATTAAGTCCAATATCTTTTTAAATTTAACACACTTAGTCCATAATAGACTAAATATTTTAAACTTTAAAAGTTAAGGGACTAAACTATGAAAAAATAAGTTTTTTAAACACGTTAATACTCATTGTTAAATTTGGATTAAGTGTGTTAAATTTCAAAAGATCCTAGACTTAATATTATGAAAAAAAGTTAAGGGGTTAAAGTGTTAAATCTGATAAAGCTTAGAGACCAATGGTAGTTGACCTTTTTCTAAATTTATAGTTATCTGTTGAAGGAATGGTGTAAAGCAACTTTATTTGAGATATTTTTAGTCACATTTTTTTATTCCCCAATGTGAATAAGAAATATATATATATGAACACATGTATTTGATAGTGCAAGGCTCTTTGCAAATTTCACTGGGTTTTTCTTTTTCTATTGTTTACTTTCTTGCTGTCGCTATAAGTTTGTAGTAGTGGGATTCCAGGAGCTGTTTCTAACGTCTTCGTTTTGGTTTTTTTGCAGCTCCTGTCCACATGCCATGTTAGTTCTTTTCAAAATTCTGTAAAATCACTTCGAAAATATAAGGGTTACCTAACTTCAGAGGTTTGTGGATATCTTCTCCCTCTCCTTATAGTTGGATTAAACATACATTAATCCAGATAATTTTGGCTCTAATTTTTCTGGTTAAACTTTTGTGCTCGGTCAACTTGGTTTGAAGTTTGAACAGAAAATTTATTTAGTCTATTCAACTTTAATTATTTCCTGTTTGCAGGTCACATCTCGAACAAAGTGTTTTATTCAATACCCTTCCTTTGTAAGTTGATGTGAATTTATTTCTTTCTTATATGCTATGGTATACGGACTATTCAATTTTTTTAAAGTAACCGTGTTCAAATGGCATGATATGGATATAGTGTGGGTACTTGACACTCTAATTTGGTGAAGTTTACAAAAAATTGAGAAAAATGGGTGTATCCGACACCTAGATATGTATCAAAAAATTTGAGACATTCGGTGTCTTATAAGAGTTTGTGTATCATAGCCTATATGTCTTCTGAATACACAGCATTTACAGACACACACATAAATGTTGCATGAAACCTTATCTCAGGGGGCTCAACACTTTAACTGGAGATTAAATTGCTCAGTTGCTACAGAAATCTCACCAAAGCAAGTTGAAGAATCAAATATGGATGCACCAAAAGAAATATTTCTGAAAGATTATAAAATGCCTGACTACTACTTTGAGTCGGTATGATACACATATTCTAATGGAATTTACTTAAAATTTATTTTGATGTTTATTTGTTATTTGCTTTATTTGATGATGGAATTACTCATGAAGGTGGATTTGAAGTTTTCTTTGGGCGAGGAGAAAACAATTGTTAGTTCAAAAATTACTGTCTTCCCTAGAGTTGAAGGTATGTTATTTAGTGACAATCTGTCCCACTTATTATAAGCAAATATGCATCCTTGATGTCATGATAATATCATGTAAATGATATTAGTGGATAATTCTTTGATTTTTTCCTATAGTAATGCGTGTTCAAGTTTTTGTTGCCCTTATTAGAATCTTTAAACCTATTAATGTTGCATAGCAGGCACTGCTTCTCCATTGGTGTTGGATGGAAATGATGTCAAGTTAGTTTCTATTCTGGTCAACAGCAAAGAACTGAAGGTATGTGAATTTTTTTAGCAACAAGGTGTGTTAAATTGCAAAAGATATCACTGGCACACCCTTCCCCTTCCTCTCTTTTTTCCAGTGCTAATTGATGTGAAGCTTCCTACTTTTTAAAATAAGTTCTCATAAAGTTGTTAATTTTGCACTTTATCTTGTTACTTTTATTATTTATATTGAGTTTCAGATAAAACAATTTCTAACTTTTCTATTTTTTCCCTCTTGGTAGGAGGACGAATATCGCTTAGATTCACGCCATCTAACAATTTTTTCACCACCTAGTGGTAAATTCACGTTGGAAATTGTTATTGAGATATATCCTCAAAAGAATACATCATTGGAAGGGCTGTACAAGTCATCTGGAAATTTCTGCACACAATGTGAGGCCGAGGGTTTCCGTAAAATTACATTTTATCAGGTTGGTGAATTGCACTCCATCTGTGTCAAATTAAATTATGAGATAGCAAATGAATTCCACTCTTAAAATGCATTCCATTGATGAGCAGGATCGCCCAGATATAATGGCCAAATACACATGCTACATTGAAGCTGACAAATCATTATATCCTGTCTTGTTATCTAACGGAAATCTTGTGCAGCAGGGAGATCTGGAGGTAAGCCTTTGTTACATCTTATAAAGCCAATTAAATAGATAATCTACCATGCTGCAGAATTTTTCATATTCTAGTTCTCTATATTTTCATGTTGATTTATTTATTGCCCTGCATCAGGGAGGCAAACATTTTTCCCTTTGGGAGGATCCTTTCAAGAAACCTTCCTATTTGTTTGCCTTGGTTGCTGGACAGTTGGAGAGCAGAGATGACACCTTTGTCACTCGTTCAGGACGTAAGGTGACCCTAAGGATCTGGACCCCGGCCAAAGACATACCGAAAACTGCACATGCCATGTACTCACTGAAGGCGGCTATGAAATGGGATGAGGATGTCAGTACTTCTTTCTCTTTCTTTTAATATAGTATTGGTGTTGGTATTTATGTATCTTTTATTCATATCGGTTCTTTTTTTCTTCTCATTATCTTAACAGGTTTTTGGTCTCGAGTATGACCTGGATCTTTTCAATATTGTTGCTGTTCCTGATTTTAACATGTAAGTTCTGTTTCATGCTAGAAACTTTGAATTGGTGCATCAGTATTTTATTTGGAACAACGATCCTCTCTTGTTTGCCTTAGTTGAATTTTAATATTCTTTGCTTCATTCTTAATTTTTCAGGGGAGCCATGGAGAACAAGAGTTTAAATGTATACTGTTTCAAAATTTGGATTTCTTTTAGTTTCATTTAACTGAAAGTTTAATTACTACTGAATATTTTCTATTCAGATCTTCAATTCCAAACTTGTATTAGCATCTCCAGAAGCTGCTACTGATGCAGATTATGCTGCTATTCTCGGAGTTATAGGCCATGAGGTTGGTTTGTTGGCATATGTAACAAAAGGACATGAGTCATGTCCTTCCATGATCTTTGTTCGGATGGATTATTTTATAATATTCTTTTTTTTAATGCAGTACTTCCACAACTGGACTGGGAACAGGTTGGTTCACGACGACTGGGATATCATTCTCTCTTTAATTTTATCCTATGTGCTCTGTATTCCAGATTTCTTTCTGTTGCAGTGTAATAAATGCTTCTGATCTTTTCATATACATTCGATAAGGGAAAGTTGTAGCTATCTACTTATGAAGCATAATTTTGAGTTCTTTTACATATTACCTGTCATTAGTGGTTTTTTGCACAAGGTGGCACAAAATAAGAAAATCTCATACTAGGATAGTTTATGGCGGTTTGTCTCTTTAAGAATTTATTAGTTGGGCTTTGTTTATTAAATTTTTTCTATTATAGGAAACTTATGTTTTTCTACAATAATGACTAATAGAACCCGTGCCACTAAGTGGACAAGGCATCTATAATCTACCTATGTGGTTGGCACATAGACGTGTGTGCATGCCACAAAAAAACCTAGACAACCCAACCAGATTATCAATCTTAGTACAAATGATATCACAGAAAAAACACCACGTAATATGAGCTTTCCTGAGTTGAACTGAGTGCTCTTTTCGAAGTCTTCCTTATCAGCAGCTCTATTATCATTATTGGCTTGTGCTTCCTTACAGGTATCATTAAGTCTCTGTCCTTGGGTTATTCAGAGTAAGTCTAGAGTTCATGTAGAGGCCACTTATTATCATTGTGTCTAGATTTGTTGGCGAGTCCCTCTTTTCTCCCCTGATAATAATTAACCTACTTCCCTTGTCTTTCTCATATTCTTTCTTAAACCTTGATTCTTCTCTTCTCTCTTTCAAGCCTAATTCCCATCTCTCTTTCAATCCTAATGCCCATCTCTCTTTCATATCTCATTTTCCACATCTTTTTCTTCCTGAGGATATTTTTCCTTGGATTAAGCATTTCGTTTTATATTGGCAGGGTAACATGTCGTGATTGGTTCCAGCTTAGCTTGAAGGAAGGTCTAACTGTGTTTCGTGACCAAGTAAATCTTTTTTGAGCCTCTTTGCTTTTATTGCCAATATTACTTGATGAAAATCGCTCTTTTAGTTGACGAAATAGCACTGAAGATTACCTCAGTTTGCCTGATAGCATTAGCAATTTCACTAATATTAGGAATTTTCATCCCACATGGGGAGCCGGACTGTTAAGCGAATTGGTGATGTGTCAAAGCTTAGGAACTATCAATTTCCACAGGTTTCTGTCTTCTTTCTTATTTTTCTGCTTAAGAAATCAAATGTGTTCTTTTTATGCATTGCAATTAATATTTTTCACTTCTATCTTTTGGTCCAAAAAGTGCTCACAATATGTTTTTGGGTTTTATAGGATGCTGGTCCAATGGCTCATCCTGTCCGGCCACATTCATACATTAAGGTGAGGAGTTAATTTGTACGTTTCATGGCTTAATTTCGTGACAATGCTAAAGTTATATAGATTTGATGAGCATTCCCTTGTCAATTATGCTGACTTTGTTTATGCTCATGTTGACAGATGGATAACTTCTATACAGGCATGTTTTTCAATATTTTTTCATCTGGATATCACTCCATGTATTTTTCCCTTTAAGGGTAATTTATTGGAACTTTTTGGTCCTTTTAATGATATGGGGATTTTTGTTTTCTTGGTCAATCATGTTAAATTGATTTTGACTTGGGGCTCCATCAACTTCAACATGCAGTGACGGTATGATTTAGCCCAATATCTGCTATTGAACTTCTGTTTCTTTTCTCTTTACTGTGGAGATCTAACACTTTTTTTCGATTTTTTTCCAAACAGGTGTATGAAAAGGTTTGACTGCTTACTCCAATTCAATCTCTCTTTGTTTGTTTGTATGGTCTGTGTGCTTGTGCTTGTGTTTATTCGCAGAACTTTTTTAAATGCTTGGATTGTTTCTTATTATGACAGGGAGCTGAAGTTGTTAGGATGTACAAAACTTTACTGGGGACTCAAGGGTTCAGAAAAGTAAGTTCCTAGAGTCTGCCAATACTGCTAATAAGAAACATAAATAATGTGAAGCAACTATTTGTTGCAAAGTCATTTGATACATTTCTCATTTCACACAGGGCATGGATCTTTATTTTGAGAGACATGATGGGCAAGCTGTGACCTGTGAAGACTTTTTTGCTGCCATGCGTGACGCCAATGATGCAGATTTTGCTAATTTCTTACTATGGTGTCTATAGTATTCATTTCTTTAAAGGTTTTGCTGGCCTCATCCCTGGATTTCTGGGCTTGAATCTTCAATGTAACTTACAGGTACTCACAAGCTGGGACACCTACTGTCAAAGTTGCATCATCTTACAATCCTGAAGCTCGTACTTTCTCTTTGAAGTTTAGGTAATTTACACTAGAACTTTTTGTATGGTCCTGGTATTCTTTTGGTGACCCTAGTAACAAGTTATAATTAATGGGGAATTTCAGTCAAGAGCTTCCCTCAACCCCTGGACAGCCAGTTAAAGAACCCATGTTTATTCCAGTGGCATTGGGTTTGCTTGACTCTAATGGTAAGGACATGCCTTTGTCATCCGTGTATCATGATGGGAAACTGCAGTTTTTTGAGCCGGTTCAAACGAAAGTTCTTCGTGTTACTAAGGTTAGTGCAGTGTTTCCAAGAAATGATATGCTTGCTTCATAGGGCATTCATTTGTCATGCATATGATGTCATGTTGGGGAAATATTGGGGTTACAAATGCTTGAATAGCTGAGCAGACTCTTGCAAGTACAAGAGAACAGTTTTTCTGGGTCTAGCATTGACGTTCTTTTTTCCTCACGAGCAGAAAGAAGAAGAGTTTGTCTTTGCTGATATCACCGAGCGACCAATTCCATCCCTTTTACGTGGCTATAGTGCTCCTATTCGGCTTGAAACTGACCTTACTGACAGCGACTTGTATTTTCTCCTTGCTCACGATTCAGACGAGTTCAATCGGTCTGTGTTTTTTGATTGCAGTATTCTTTATTCAGTCGAGTGATTGATATATCTCATTCTATTAACTCTGCCTTTCTGTGTGTTTTAGTTGGGAGGCTGGACAAGTGCTGGCGCGTAAGATGATGCTGACCTTGGTTTCTGATTTTCAACAAACTAAGGAGTTGGTTCTGAACCCAAAGTTTGTGGATGGGATTAGGAGCATGCTTTGTGACTCAAGCTTGGATCAAGTATGCATTTTTTGTTCTTTTATTGGATAGGGATGACGTGAGGGATTATTTACATGGCATTTAACTTTTTATTTTTCTTGCAACCAGGAATTTGTTGCCAAGGCAATCACTCTACCTGGTGAAGGGGAGATAATGGACTTGATGGAAGTTGCAGATCCTGATGCAGTTCATACTGTCCGCAATTTTATCCGGAAGCAGCTTGCCCGTGAACTCAAAAAAGAGCTTATCAGTGTAGTATGTATCTTCCTTCCCAAGATCTCTGCTAGAAGTGGTATGTGCTATAAGCTCCAACCAAACTTGCACTCTCTTTTTTCCTGCAGGTTTCAAACAATAGGAGCTCTGAAAAGTATGTTTTCGATCATTCTAATATGGCCAGACGTGCCTTGAAGAACACTGCTCTTGGTCTGTTTTCTTTGAATATTTAAAGATTGCAACTTTAGTATCATGAATTCCCTTAGACTGTATTTTAAATTTCTTCCATCTATAGCATATCTAGCTTCTCTTGAAGATCCAGAGTGTTCTGAGCTTGCCCTGCATGAGTATAAGACTGCCACAAATATGACTGATCAATTTGCTGCTTTAGCTGCCATAGCTCAGAACCCTGGTAAAACTCGAGATGATGTTCTGGCAGACTTTTATAATAAATGGCAAAATGATTATTTGGTAAAGCTCCAACTCTGATTCTTAAATTTCTAGAAGCTTGTCCTTTGCTTTAGTGCTTAATCCCTCTCTTTCATATTTCTGTAGGTTGTTAATAAATGGCTTTCCCTTCAAGCCGTGTCAAACATTGCTGGCAATGTTGAGAACGTGCGGAACCTCTTGAAGCACCCGGCATTTGACATTTGTAATCCGAATAAGGTATACTCGCTCATCGGAGGTTTCACTGGCTCCCCTGTCAATCTCCATGCCAAAGATGGTTCGGGCTATAGTTTCCTGGGAGAAGTTGTTTTGCAACTTGACAAACTAAATCCTCAGGTCCTCCTTCAATTGCATTCTCTTAACAATATACTGAGTTGTTTACAATAATGTCTCATTTTTTTACACCCATATTGTTCTCATGGATCACAGGTAGCCTCTCGAATGGTATCTGCCTTTTCACGGTGGAGGCGTTTTGATGAAATCCGTCAAAATCATGCAAAAGTAATATATTACTATTTATTTTTCATTTTATAACTACTGAAATTCTCTAGACACTATAAGCATAATAATCCTTTAATGAAAGGGTGACTGAAAAATTCGATGGTATGTGCAGGCACAACTTGAGAAGATAGTTTCCTCCAACGGACTATCCGAGAATGTGTACGAGATTGCCTTGAAAAGTTTAGCTGCATAAATTGACTAGTATTTTTGATGAAAAGCTGCTGGCACCTCCTAATGCATTCTCTAGACGTGGAGTAATAATTTGAGTTCATTATGAATAATCAACAAAAGCCAAGGATCATTATGAACAATCTGGCTAAAACATAGATTAAATTAAGTGAATGGATTTTCATGTCAGTAAAAGTTTCTTTTGTTATTGTTTCATTTAGCGACATGGATATGTAAGTTAATGTGATTCTTATTGCAAATAATGTTACAAATAAATGTGACAGGGTGAGATGCTTATTAGTATCTAATAGGAACGGGTAGGAGGAGAGTGAGGAGAGTTATGTTAATAATCATAATTATATTATATCAGGTTTGGATATATTTGAGTAATAGTTGTTGGTTATGGGTAGGTCATAGTTTTTTTAGGGTTTAATTACTATTCGTATTTTTTATAATTTATTGAAAAATATATTTATTTTTAAAAAAATTAAATCTTTAACACGATTTTTACTCTATTATATTATCTAAAATGTTATATTAATTTTATTTTAACTAATTTAACATGTATTTTATTTAAAATAAAAGATATAAAAGTAAATAAATAAATTTTTATCTAATTATTGTAAGTAATGTGTATATTATTATTAGAAGTGTATTCTTTTATGTAATTATATATATATATATAAATATAAATATTAATATATTTATGTTTATGTAATCATAGTTTTATTATTATAACTATCTATGTTTCATATCTTATTAATTATTGTTATTTTTGTATGTAGTTAATTACAATTTTAGTTATTTGTAATGAAAATATTCACGTCTAAATTTATTGACACATTTAAAACTTAATATAGAAAAAAGAGAGAGCAAAACTAGGGTGATAGCCGATAATTAGTGATAATTTTTAATGCAATTGTAATTGACTTGGTTAGTGTGAAAGATTGTTCTAGTTTTAGATGCTGCATTTAAGAGCACTAATGTTCATACTTCAAGGGGTATTTTAGATGCTTCTCCATACGAAACAATTAAACAAACTTCCAAACCACCTCATAAGCCAATGCATGCAATTTCCTCCTGACCCAAGTATTATTGATCAAGAAAGATAGGTCCCACCCACCCGTTCATTCCAAACAATTGTGTCTTATTTGAATCAAAAATCACCAGATAAACATCGACATGCAGGATGATTTGTGGCAATGACACTACTTGTGGTTCCCATGCTGCAACCAAAAATTTGGCATGTTGTTTCACTATTCCACCACTAGCTATAGAAGAGGGAGAGAAATGAGTAAAATAAAGAATATAAATTAGGATATTTATTAGATTTGATTTATCATTTAGGAAATTTAAATATTATTAGAGTTTTGTTTATATATTTATCAATTAAGATTTTATGTTCAATTTTTAAATTAGAGTTTTGAATTATATATTAATATTATACATAGATAGGATTTATGTTTATACATATTTTCCATACTAGAATATTAATTAAAATATTATTTGTCTCTATTTATGTTTCTCCCTACTTATTTCTCTATTCTTCCATAGTTTTTCAATTTTTTAATATCAATCCTTAATTTTTTCTCTCCTTTTCTTCTTTTCAATTCTATTCCTTTCCCATCCCACATCAATTACCTTTTTAAATGACGTTTTAATTAAAGCCTCAAAAGGCATCTTTGTATTTTAACTGTGTATTTATTGACTCATCAAGCAAAAGGGGAATAAAAAGCAAAAATAGGCAAGTCTTCCAACTTCCTTTTTAAAACCATTTATACATCTTTAGTTAGTTATGTGATGATATTCGAAATTATGTAAAGAATGTAGGCATATTTTTAATGATAAATAATAATCAATATGATTCAAATTTGTTAATTAAAAATAGGAGTATGAATCTTCTAAAATTAATATCAATTAAGTTAGAATTATAAAATAAGATAGAGATATTATCATAATCTACACTACATTAATCGTTAATATTAAAAAGTAATAAATATATCCTTTTAAAAAATATAAGAAGTCACAATAATAAAAAAAAAAGAGATATAATAATATATATGTCATTCTGTAAAATTGAAAATTAATACGATGTGAAACCATTAAATAAAAACGTGTCGATATCCTTGTACTATAAAATACCAATGAAAAGGTTTTAATTATAACATATACTGATATTTAAGAGGCCTCCATGTAATAATGGTCAAAAGTCAAAATTAAGAAATAAATACAACCTTTACCCGTTACTTTACTTTACTTAACTTTACATAGGCTTTTTCTTCCAGGTTAAATGAGAAAAGTTACCAAATAAACAAATTTCAACTTTCTTTTAGTTATTTGATTGAAAGGTAGCACAAGGATGCATATATATATATATATATTGCTACAAAAGGATGCAATAATTTTGAAAGCACGATCATTTAACTTCTTTAGGGTTCAAAAGCAACCTATACTTTTAAGTTTTAGCTCAGACCGTAATATCCTGTTAAAAAAAACTCGAGCTGAAATATCTAATATTCTAATGGTAAAAAGCCTTGGATTGAAACTTTGGCTCATTTTATAAAAGAGTGATTAAATAATTTAAAAATAAAAATAAAACTATTTATTTTTTTAAAAAAAATTAATTAATATAAATATACATATATATATATATATTTACTTAAAATTTACCATTCTTTTTTATAAAAATATGTAGTTTGAGATTTAAATAATTTAATTTTAAGTGCTCTTACATACTATAACTGGGTGGATTTTTTTTTAAATAAAACTTGTTGGAATTTTTTAAAGTAAATTTGCATAATTATTAACAATTTTAAATTACATTAAATAATTTATAGATTATGTTAAAACAAAATTATATTATCGATCAAATATTAAAAAATATATATTTTATTTAGGTATGAAATAGATTAAACATTTATAATTATAACACGCGGACTTACCACGCTTTGTAAACTTTATAAACTTAAATTAATCAATTAAGTTTATGTCATGTTTGGTTGATAATAGTATAAATAATATTTATTAAAGATATTTATATATTTAGTGTGATTGTTAATATGAAATGTAATATAATTGTTTTTTTTATATCTTTCAAGAATACGTTAGAATATTCTATTTTTTCACATATTTATATAATTATTTTTTATTTTTTATCATTTTAAAATAAAAAAACTTTTATTTTCTAATTTTATAAATTTTACTTTAATATTTATCATTATTTAGATTATATTATTTTTATTAAATTTTATTCCTATTATCATTATTATTTTCATTTTGTTTTTATTCTATCATCCAAAATTAACCTTAGAGTTTTTACGGAAAGGTTCTATTTAAACAGAACACAAATTATTCTTGAGGAATAATTTTACTCATTAAATTTTTAAAGTATTTGTTATGATTGATTAAAAATAATATTAAGTTTGTTAGTTAAAATAAGAGGTGCCTAATTTAGGAGAAAATTCATGGAAGGTAGCTTACCATATTGTCAAAGATGAAGGTGCCTAACCTTGTTTGAATAGAGAATAGGAAAATTAGGTAGCCTAATTTTGTTGAATGAAGAAATGTTTGGCATATGAAATGAGAACTTGAAGGCTATTCAAACAAGGTTGAGTGAAATTACTTGTATGAGAAGTTCTTGAGTGAGAGAATTTTGTGGGAAAATTCTCTTGGGCTTGTAGTTGTTCTTGTCTTTTGGGTGTGTGAGAAAATTACTGAGAGTGTGGTTGTAACAATTTTCCACATAGTGAATTTTTCTCTGGTTGTCTTTTGACAACGAAAGTGGTTTTTCTCTAATTTGAAGTTTCTACTATAATTCTTGTGTTATGTATTATCTATTTCTCTGTTATTTTATATTCTGCTAAGGAAGATATTGGGAGAGAGAATTTGTGATTATACTATTTTATCCAAATTTCCTAAGAGTATTCACATATATATAATTAAAATATGGATGAAAATTTTCATTTTTACATATATATATATATATATATATTTGTATTATTCAAAAACAAGTAATATTTTGTTATGTATTTTAACTTGTTTAAAAACTAAAAAAGTATATCATGATGTTTTGTTGCTTAAACATGCATGTATTTATTGAATGAAATATGTTGGTTAAAATGAATGCATCATGTATTTATTCAATGAAATATCCCAAAATGGCAGGAACCTCATGTCTTCATCTTTCAATCATTTTTCTTCCTTTGACGATCAAATAAGTTTTAATTTTCTTTTTGACCAAAAAAGGGGGACTCGAAAGCCAATTTCGTAATTATTATTTTATCATCAAAACCAATTTCTATAATGATTAAAACTTTCCCACCAAGTAAAAAAAAAATCCTATTTAATTGTTTGATTTGTTATAATTACGTTAAATTCGACTGTATTATATATGTAGATAATTTTTTTAACGATAATTAACTAAATAAAAATATAAAATCTATATCTAAATTTAAAAACAATATAAACAAAAACATAACAAATTATACTTAAAATAACTACTAGATCGGTGAAAAAAAACAATACTATATCAAAATCTAATTATTATATATAAATTATAATTTATATTTATTAAAATAAACTTAATAAAATGAAATACAGAATATAGATACCCTACTATATAAAACTCTACTACTAAGAAGCAAAAACAATAAATAACTTAGTAATTAATTAATACACAGTTGAGTATGAAAAAACCAAGATATTGTGTTACCCGCGGACTAATGGTAAGATTTATTATTTATTATTTTTATTTATATATTAAAATCACTTAAATTATCCATTTATAAGAATATTATGTTAAGTAACTTAAAATAGGTTTAAATACATGATATTCTCTTTATTAATGAAATTATATTTTTAGTTTTTTTTTGTATAATGTAATTTTTTGTTTTTTTTTATATTTAAAAATACAATATATATATATATATATATATATATATTAGTGTAAAAGATATATGTTTTTTTAAATAAATTAAAAATAAAATTATGTGATAAAACTGTGTGATAAAACTGTGTTGGACTAAGATTTTAAGATTTAATTTCTACATATTGATATTAAGCGATAATACTTTTATCGTATTTTTATGTATGAATTTTTTTAATAAATGAATGAAAATAAGAAAGAAAGTAAATTCGCTTGAGTCCAACCGTGCATATATGTTAGTTTAAAGTCAGAAGAATTTTGGAAGATTGGCCCATTATTTACGACGTGGAGTTTTGGGCACGAAATCCGTCAAGAAAGTGAATAGCCACACGTGCATTCTTTGACATTAACAAAAGGTTTTTTTTTTTTTAGTTAAATACAATATTTATTTATTTTGCATCTACAAATTACAACCATCACTTTTATCATTTTATGGAAGATATAATTTTGTACTAAGAAGTAGGTTGTTCCTTTTTTATTTTTATTTTTTTTATACCAAAATACCCTCTATTCTCCAAAACTTTCAATATTACACATTTTTTATTTTAGTTTTCTAGTTTATTGAATATAAAAGGTGAAATTTTACGTTTTTATTATTCTCTTTGTTTCATAAAAATTCCTATTTGTTCCATACATTGAGGGTTTGATTTAACGTTGTTTCGTATTTTCATAAGTAATATCTCATTGAAGAAAATTCTCATCCTCTATGATTAATCAATATTCATTAAACAAACATACATTTTATTTTTTTATTTTTTAGATAGGATTATATTTTGTGTTATTCCAATTGTGATTTGAAACGAATAAATTGTAAAAATTAAATTAGTGTAAATAATGTATTTTTTTAATTTTTTTGAAGTTAATTAAATGTAATTATTTTTTCTAAAACTTAGGGTTATTTTCAGAAATTAAAACTTATAGTCAATGCCGTGTTCGACCTCAAAAGCGTTAACCTTTATTAAGAACATGTCTGTTAAAGAAATTTAAAAGTTGAAACTAAAATCTCTGAGAAAGATTGGATGATTTTGATTTTCGATTTGTATATTCTTCATTTCTTGTTTAGCTTATAAGTTAAAGTCCGTCAAAGTCTTTCTTGATTTCGATCTTATTAATTTGGATATTCTCGAATTTTTTTGAAAGTTTTCATTGGCCAGATTTATTGTTTCTCAAAAACTACGATGAATGACGACAATATTCAGTAACCCCGAAGACCGTTTTTGGTTGAGTAGAAGATCGGAAACTAGTGGTATGAGTGGAGAATCCAGAGCTTTCAATAACCCATTGGATACCATAAACGCTGCCGCTACTACGATCGCGTCAGCTGAAAATATTGTGCCGCAAAACAGAGTTCAGGTAAATTAGTAGTTCATTTTTTTGCTCAATGAATCGAAGTTTTGATTTCTTCGCTGGAAATTCTTGTTTTAACATGAGTTACTTTGGTTTGATTCTATTAAGTAAAAAGTTTAAGGTCAAAATGTCCTGTTGTCAATCAGCTAGAAATTTATTAATTTATTTTTCCTTTTGTTTCTTTAGAGAAAAATGAATGATTCGTTTTTTTTAATTACTTTGTATAGCATGAAGTGATGCAATTTTGAATTAATTTTTAGTTTGTTTGTTTGGTATTTATTATGTGATGAGCTGTAGCTTATTTGGTCAGTACAAGGTTTTGCTGAAATGGAATTCATGGGAATCTCCTTGTGGTTAGGGTCTAACGAATTCATAGCTGCAAGAAAATCCCAGTCTTAGACTGCAATGGGTCTTTGGTAGATTTTTTTTTGATGAATAATTTGTATTCTCTGTTGACATTTTATTTTACTGTAACTGAGCTCTATGCATTGCTCATGCTCCTCTGATAGAAGTGGTTAAGTGGGTGTTTCTAATCACAAGTGAACGAGGTTTGAGTCTTTCTATTCACATTCCTAAGTTAGTTAGGTTACATGTGCTTGTCATTTTGACAAAAAAAACTGAGCTTTATGCATTGAAGGTTTGTTTATTTCATTCGTTGATTTTTCTTAGTTAATTTATATCCTCTCTATAGCTACAGAGCAAAAGTAGTGTCTTTTGGCTAAACTTTATTTGGTTACATGCAGAAGAGAAGATGGGGAAGTTGGTTGAGCACATATTGGTGCTTTGGGTCTCTTAAAAACAGAAAGCGAATTAATCATGCTGTTTTTGTCCCAGAATCAATAGATTCTAGAACTGAAAATTCAAGCCAAGTACATGCTATTATGCTTCCGTTTGTTGCGCCTCCCTCCTCTCCTGCATCTTTTCTTCAATCAGAACCTCCTTCTTCCATACAGTCACCAGTAGGTTCATTGTCCCTTATTTCTGTTTCTGCTAATATGTACTCTCCTAGTGGGCGTTCTTCAATTTTTGCCATTGGTCCTTATGCACACGAAACACAGTTAGTCTCTCCACCTGTTTTTTCTACCTTCACAACTGAACCATCCACAGCTCCATTCACTCCTCCTCCCGAGTCGGTTCATCTGACAACTCCTTCCTCACCTGAGGTTCCATTTGCACAGTTGCTTCATCCAAAAATGCAGAATGTCGAAGCTGGTCAGAGATTTTTGCTATCTCACTATGAATTCAACTCCTATCAACTACACCCTGGAAGCCCTGTTGGCCAACTAATATCACCAAGCTCAGGCATTTCAGGTTCTGGTACATCTTCTCCTTTCCCTGATAATGAGTTTGGTGTCCCTCGCTTTCTTGAATTCCAAAGAGGTGACCCTCCCAAGCTGTTAAACCTTGATAAGCTTTCCAATTTTGATTGGGGTTCACAGCAAGGTTCTGGCTCGTTGACCCCAGATGGTGCAAAGCCCACATATTCTAATGGTTTTCTTACGAATAGGCAAACTTATGAGGCTGTACTTCACCACCATACAGACAACAGGGGCAGGAATAATGCAAGCATGCTTGATCCTAGACTCTCGTTTGAGCTGGCTAATGAATATGTAAGATGTGTACAGAAGAAAACAGTGGCATCAGCTGAGGTTGTATCAACTTCTCTAAAAGACAAAACTATAACAAACAAGGAAGAACAACATTCTAATGAAATGCTGAATGGTGAGACATCCAATGACGCATCACGGAAAGCTCCAGCAGATATAGAGGAGCTGCAGCGACATGAGAAGCAGTGTACCATCACTCTGGGTCCTATTAAAGAATTTCATTTTGACAATGTGGATGGAGGAGATTCTCCCAAGACTAGTATTGCCTCGAATTGGTGGGCAACCAAGAAGGTTGCTGCAAAAGACGAAGGGGCAACCAACAACTGGCCTTTCTTTCCTATAGTGCAGCCAAGCATAAGCTAACCAGAAGGCATTGGATTTGAAACTTCCCCTCTCCCCCGGGGGACATTTGCAGGGCAATAATTGAGCTTTGGCTTGTTAAATTGTTCGGCCTCAAGTGAAGACCATAATTGGCCCTGATTGTAGATACTTTTAGGTTTAAAAGCTGAATTTGACCGGTAGAGGGCCTCCTTGTTTACATGGTGGCCAGAAAATGAAGGATGGATTTCTTAAGCAAGTATCTAGTGTACAATCTGTCCTTCCTGTTCTTTTTTTTTGTCTGATTCCACCATTTTCGTGTGTAGCTTTTATCACAAATTCATAATAGAAAAGTAATAGCTAGTAATAGTAATAATAATGCTTCTAATCATCGATCAATGTTAGTTAAATCCCATGATGTTGCATTTGCTGTGTACATTAAAATCTGGTCCACTATCAATATGAAATTTATTTAGACATGTGAGGAAGACGTCTAATTTCGAAGTTATTATTTATTTATCTTTTCTAAACATGAGTTCGGGAGTTGGACTATCACCCTTCACAGGTCTAGAAGAAATTTGTTTTAAGATTAGAAACTAAAAATAATTATAGATTACAAATATAAAGGGAAGGAAATGACATAGGAGTAGACCAAGAAAGACATTAAACAAGTTTGCTTTGAGTAAGGAAAGAAAAAAGAAAAAAAAGAAAGATTAAACAAATTTAGTAGGTAGGATATTTACAATTATCGATAATAATTTTATTTAATAATAATAAAATAAATATTTTATTTATTTTTGTTAATCTCATTCATTTTGATTGTGATGGTAGTAAAAGTTATTATGATATTAAAAAATATTATTTTTACAATATCGAAGTTTCCGCCAAATATTTCGGTCCAAGTTGGAATTTGGACGCAGCCAGCTTTTGCAGACCCAAATCCCAATAAGAGCCCTATATCTTTGACCTTTCACCTTCCCCAAATTGATTTTAGAAAACAAATTCCCCTTCCTCCCATGTTCTTACGCATTCCCAATTAAACTACCACCACCATCCCTACTTTTTTTAGCAACTGTTTTCTCTGATTCTTTCTTCTTCTTCTTTTTTAATTTTAGAGCTTTTTCGGGTGGTCTTTTCTTGATTAATATGCCGCCTTTTGCAGATTCTGAAACTCGGAAAGGATTTCAGCTCAACATTAACAAGAAGTCAGATTCCAATATTGTCACCATTGATGTTGGTGGTCAACTCTTTCAAACAACCAAACAAACCCTTTCTCTTGCTGGACCCGAATCTATATTATCTAGAGTTTCCGACTCAGCCTATTCGGGTCAACTCAACGTCTTATTCTTTGACCGAGATCCAGAATTATTCTCCATCCTTCTTTCTCTTCTCAGAACCGGTAATCTTCCTTCAAGAGCTTTGGGTATTCAAGACTTGATTTTTGAGTCTCGTTTTTATGGAATTGAACCGCTTTTGGTCAACGCTCTGTCAAACCCATCTCAATTTGAAGCCTTTAACCTCGAAAAATCCACGCTTTTGCCTCTAAACGGCCGAGATTTTCCTTCTTCGATTTCAACGACGCCTTTTGGGTCCGTCCATGTCGCACACGGCAGCAAAATTACGTCTTTGGATTGGTCTTTGAGGAAGAAATCGACCATCTTGACCCAATTTACGGCCATTGATTCAATGCTCGCTATATCAGATTCTATAGTAGCTACAGGTGCTACCGACTTTTCTGGGCTTCAAATATTGGATCTGAAAAATGGGTTTGTCAAAGAAACGTTGAATTGGGAAAACGTTACGAAATCTAGTTCAACTGTGCAAGCAATTGGTTCTTCTCCCCAATTTCTTTTTGCTAGTTTTGAATCGGGTCGAAGAAACTCGAATTCAATAATGGTGTATGATTTACAGAGTTTTATTCCTGTCACAGAGATTGCCCAATGTGAAATTTATGGCGCTGAGATTGATTTTGCAATTCCAGCCACAAAACTGAATTGGGTTTCTAATAAAAGTTTGTTAATGGCTGCTGGATCTCACAGTGGACTTTCAGGAGTATTGGGTAATGTCAAGTTTTGGGATATTAGGTCTGGAAAAGTAGTTTGGGACGTAAAAGAGAAATTTGATTGCTTTTCTGATGTTACAGTTTCAGATAACTTGTCTGCAATGTTCAAGATTGGTGTCAATTCAGGCGAATTTTACTATGCAGATTTGAGATATATGGAAGCTGAGAACCCATGGGTTTGTCTTGGAGATATAAGAAAAGTGGCTAATGGGAAGAAAGAAGGTGTTGGTTGTAAGATTGAAAGCCATGGAAGTCAGATTTTTTGTAGTAAAGGAGGTGATATAAATTTGTGGTCAGAGGTTTCCATGGGCTCTGTTCTTAAGAATGAAGATGGGTTGGGTAACAGAATATTTAGGAAGAACATTATTGGTAAAGTTAAAGATATGTGTGGTTCTAAGATAAGCAATTTGGCTTTTGGAGGGAACAAGATGTTCTTGACTAGGAAAGATCAGCAAAATATTGAAGTTTGGCAAAGTTCAACCAAGGGATTTTGATTTTTTATTTTTTTATATATCTCAAATGTATGTGTTAGGAACTTTCAAAGAGTGAATGTAATTATTTATGTTCAATCTTTAGTGAGATTTTGCATATGGATGTTAGTCCTTTTGTAGCTCATCCCATTCATTTGTTTATTTATAGATGATTTTTTCTATGATATTGAGTAAAAGCTATCAGTATCTTTAGTTATAGAGCAGCTCGTGTTATGATAAAAGTACGTTCCATTTTTTTCGAAGGTTTTGGCATAATCAGTTATTCTCAAAGTTCCTACTACATAACCAGCCTTATGTTTATATCCTGAATAGGGTTATTCTCAAAGTAGGGGATGCTTTTCTGTTGTACTCTTCATTTTTGTTCCTTTTTATATATAAAGTAACTTCATATTGTAGCCATTTCCTTATAAGATTTTAGAGATTACAGCTTCAACAGTCTTTCTTTGTTCACTTTGAGCTTCCACTACAAGAAGTGGTTATAGATATACAGTGACTATGAGATTCTTGGCTAAAGACTCAACAATAAAACTATTTGGAATTGGTCAAGCTCACGCTAAAATCCCATAATTTCTTAGCCAATTGCATGTCCTTCGCCAAATCGCTTGGGTTAGCTTCATTGCTGTCTATAAAATATTTACCGGTCACTCCCTTTACTTTTGGATGCAATGCCACATAGCATTGTGTTGCTGCTCCCTATCAACATTATTATGCCAACCAAATCAGAATTTAGAGGTGTAAAATAAATAACTCCATTCAAATCAACTTATTTAAGATAAATTGAAAAAGTCAACTCAGATGTTTGATAAGTTCAAATAAGCTACCTCCTAAACACCTAAAGAAATTATTTAATAGAATGTCTTTATTAATGATAATATTTTATAATTAAAATAATGTCATTAGAATATAATATTTTTTATTTTATAAAAATATAATCAAAATATAATAATTTATACTAATATTTTAGTTTTTAAACAAAATTATAATTAACTTTTTATTTTAGTTTTAGAAATATAAATGTAAATAAACCATCACATGTGTTTCTTTCTAACTCGTTTAAAAATAAATTGAACTAAACTAAATTTAACTCATATAAAATTTAAATTAACTCAAAACTAAAATCATTTTATACTTTTATTATATTGTTAGAACATAAACATTTGTATATTTTCTCAAAACATTATGCATATGTGACACGATACAAGACACAAAGGGAAGAGCGTGAGAGCAGGGATAATTAAATCCATCCATACCTGTTGAACATTTTTAAGCACGCGTTTAGCAAACATACTTGCCAGCCCTGCATCCGTAAAGAACAATGAATCATTAATTATTCATTTTTTAGATAACACAGAAATTTATATCAACTTATAATTATCAAATATGATGAATAACTTGAAAGTGTTTTTCCAAGTTCAACGAGAAATTAAAATAATAATTATCTCTTTGAGAAACATATCTCAATGGCTTGAAGTTAAAATCATACCATAAATAAAGCTGCGATGACGCATAATATCAGTTACAATTAGTCCAGGATGAACAGAATTAGCAGTTATATTCACTCCATCAGCCTGTTAGAGCAAGAAAAAAAACACCAGAAAAAATCAGATATTTTACTATACCTCTTATTTTTATATAACTAATTTATTCACATGTTTCGTTTTTTAACCACCTATAAGTTTTGCTGACCCAACAAAACTCTTTCTTCATCAAACATACCAAGAGGAAGCTATCAATTGCATGATAGATGACCAGTGAGAACAAGTGTACCTTCAAGCGACTTGCGAGTTCATTTGCGTGCAAGATGTTGGCAAGCTTTGATTGTCCATAAGCCAACATACCACTATAACTGTATTACCAATTTAAAAATATATGAGAACAAGGACCCTTGCTAGACATTTAAAAAAAATAAAATTAAGTCATATAGTTAACCTTGATTTATCATTAATCTTATCAAAACGAATCCCTTCATGAGGTAAAAATATACGGTGACCTACTGATGATACATTAACAATTCTTCCCTCTTTATTGCTTTCCTTTGCTGTCTTTTTCATATTCTCTAGTAGAAGGTTGGTCAAAAGAAAATGACCTGCAAATATACGAGTCCTTTATGATTAATCCATTTTTACTCAAAGACAGCAAGAGGCTGTACTATTGAATCATTAGAACATCACATGTCTAAAAAAGAAAAGGAAAAAAAATTTTGAAATCGATTTTGGTAGGTGCATGTGTCAAGTTGTGTGCAAGTACTGACGTTAGTGTACAATTATGCGCAAATATGGATGCAATTAACATTCGTTAAAAGATACCAAAAAAAGTATTAGATGTTGGATATAATACCTAAATGATTGGTTGCAAACTGCAATTCAACATTGTCTTGGGAAAGCATGAAAGGAGTAGACATTATCCCTGCATTATTACTTCTCACATAAAACAACAATCACCTTGTTAATTGAAAATCTCTACACTGAAATAAGTTTAAGACTTTCCATTGTGATTCTTAATGATGTATCTAATTAAGATTTTATACAAGTCTTATAAAAATTTAGATATATTAAAAAAAAATCATATTTTTAAAATCTTTAAAACTCTTAAATTTTTATTGATTTTGATGAAATTTTGAGTTAAAAAATACACATGATAAAATATTTACCAATTCTTTTCTTTCATTAAGAATTCTACGAATTTCTAAGGATTTCACTTTTCTCTTTCCATCATAATTCTCTCTCTATCTCTCTCTCTCTCTCTTCCTATAATAAAATTCATGACAATTTGAAATAATATTCACTAAAATCATATAACTCTTTTGGAGTCTTTAAAAATTTAATTTATTTTTATTAAAATCTACTACTCTTTAAAAATATATTTTAATCATAATTGAATGCACGGTTATTCCTAATTGAGAAATAGAAATCTGGCCTCCAAGAAATGAAAAATGAATCACTCAATAAGAAACAAATACACAAGCATGTCTTGCAAGCAAATTAATACTGAAATATGCATGAATGTGATTCAGATAAACAAGGCATATGAACAGTATAGCAAGATGAAGAGACATTTAATCAACTGTAATAATAGAATTTGAAATCACACATGAGAATATTCAGAGGAAGACCAGTAGATTTATAATCAGATGCAAATTTCCTAACTGAAGCCATTGAGCTGAGATCAAGTAGCATAACATCAATTTTGGCAGTTGGGATTTCCTTAACTATTGACTTTTTCACATTCAAATCAGCATCCATGTTCCTTCCTGCCATAATCACATGAACTCCACGCAATGCTAGAACGCGTGTAGTCTCCATTCCTAGACCTCTAGATGCTCCTGAAAATCAAGACCATGCTGGTAACACAAAAAATTTAATCTATTTTTCAAGAAATACGAATTAACGTTAAGTGAGCATATCAATATTATCATAATATACATTTAGATTAACCATATTCTTAATTTAATATACTTTTATTATTATTATTTTTAAGTAAAACATATAAAACATCCATATTTAATTTATTGGTATATACTAACCCAACAAAATTCTATCCTAAAACAGCGAAGAAAAACAAACCAACTCTTCAGTATTAATAAAAAATAAAAAATAAAAAGTAAAAGGGTGTGTGACAACAATAGTAATTTATTACTATGTTATTTTTTATCATTTAATTGTTTTGTTTCGATAAAATGATTGTAAAAAAATAAATAACTAATTTTTCATTTTATTTTTATTTATTTTTCAACCCAATAATGTTATTTTTATAAATTATCTTTAGCATGTATAAGAATAAATACAAAATTGATAATAAAAATGAATAAACAATTTAAAATTTGATGATATATTTATAATAAAACATTAAACTGTTAAAAAAATAATAAATAGATTAAATTTTTTCTATTTTTTTTAAAAGCAATTATTTTCTGTTGAACTAAAACAGAGGAAATAATAATAGTTGAGGAAAAAACAGATGGAGAAAGAGATTACCTGTAACGATAGCAGTGAGGCCAGTTCCATCAACTCCTTGAGTAACTTCCTCTGCTGTAGAACGTGCAGAAAACCCAGAAGGACCTTTCCACCCCAAAAACCACATTCTTCTGAAACAGATCGATTACTGAAACTTCAACTACTTTTTGGGCAAGACGATCTAACACTCTGAACACCCAACTTACCAGCAACAACTCGCTATTGAGTTTATAATTGTTCAAGTTCTCAACTTTGTGTTGTATCTTTAATAAAAATAATAATTATTTTTCAAGGCGTGTACGTATAACGTAGAATTTGATACGAAATGATAACACAAAACGCGTAAAAGATGATCGGATACAACGCCGTAAAAGAGTACATGCGAAAGGAATGAAGAAAGCAAACAAGACGACAATTGACGAATTGTGACCCTGTGTGAGACATCAAATGCCTCAGTTTAACTCAACCATTTTTTTACTCTGGTGGAACATTCTAGATGTTTTAGTATCATGATAAATATTTCAGATTCTTAACAAAAAGGCAATGGAGAACCAAACAGGGTGTGTGTGCTGCTGCTGCCAACAAGGAACAATGGGTTGAATTGTTTTTAGTACAAACCGTAAAATGTGATATTTTCATTAGTTGTTAATCAATACCACTCTATCTCTTTTTTTCTATACTTAATATACAAAGAATGATATATATTTATACTAAAAAACATAACAACTGTTACACACCCATGCTTTCATGTTCCACTAAACATGAATGTTGTGTGCTATACTTCTACAACCTATTTTTCTAGCACATGCCAACACTCTTCTCACGTTAGTGCACATATATTTTTTATGTTTAATTTGTCAAGTAAATTGTAGAAGTTCTTTGTAAACACAGATTTTGTGAATATATCAGTCAATTGATTTTTTTATTTAACAAATAAAAATTGAATAATTTTTTCTTTAAGATTCTACCTGATAAAGTTCCAATCCACTTCCACATGCTTTATGTGATCATGTTGGACTGGATTGTGGGAGATGTAAATGGCTGTTTTGTTATCACCAAATAAGTTCATTTCAGAATTAGGAGCAACACTAATCTCAATTAGAAGTTTTTTCAACCAAAGAAGCTCACATATTCCCTTGACCATTTCTCGAAATTCAGCTTCAGTACTAAACAAGGCAACTACCTTCTGTTTCTTGCTCCTCCATGTAACAAGATTGTCACCCATAAAAGTAAAGTACCCAGTAGTAGATTTCCTATCCTTGATATTCCTTACCCAGCCTGAATCTGTATATCCAACGATTTCCAATTGACCATTCTTTGAAAACATAAGTCCTTTCCCAGGGAAAGATTTTAAATAACGAAGTATTCGCATGACGACATCCATAAGGTCTTCACTGGGGCAATGCATGAACTGACTCACGGCACTCACATCATAAGAAATATCAGGTCGAGTATGAGATAAATATATAAGTTTACCTACTAACCGTTGATATCTTTGTTTATCTGCTTGTACTTGGTCCACATATTCTCCAAGTTTATGATTTTGGACCATTGGAATATCGACAGGTTTACAATCGAGTAATCCTACCTCTGCTAATAGGTCTAGAGTATATTTCATTTAGGAAAGAAATATGTCATGTTTTGATCTTGTTACCTCAATGCCTAAGAAGTATTTGAGTCCTCCTAAGTTTTTCATTTCAAACTCATTTGATAGTCGTTCTTAAAGCCTAGAGATTTCTTCTTTATCATCCCCCATAATGATCATGTCGTCTACATAGACTTAAGGGCTGTTATTTTTCCCCGTCGATGTTTTAAGAACAAAGTGTGGTCAGAGTTGCTTTGTTGAAACCCATATTTCCTCATTACTAAACTCAACCTACCAAACCATGCTCAAGGTGATTGTTTTAGTCCATACAATGCTCGTTGTAATCTATATGCAGTTTCTTTTCCTGATGTAACAATATATCCTGGTAGGATATCCATGTAAATCTCTTCTTCAAGATCACCATGATGGAATGCATTTTTTAGGTCAAGTTGGTGCAATGACCAATCTAAATTTGCTGCAAGAGATAACAAAACTCTAGCAGTTTTTAGGTTAGCCACAAGTGAGAAAGTTTCCTGATAATCTATCCCATGTTTCTATGTATACCTTTTTGCTACTAGCCTCGCCTTGTATCGATCAACTAACCCATTTGTTTTATACTTAATGGAGAAAATCCACTTGCATCCTACTATCTTCCTCCCTTGAGGCAACCTTCTTAACACCCATGCGTTATTCTTCTACAATGCCTCAAATTCTTCTTTTTTAGCTTGAGCCCATTTTGGATCAGATAAGACTTCTTCAACGCTACTTGGAATTTGACATGAGGAGAGTATTTGTGCAAACGCCGTGATAGGTTATGATAACCCTTGAGTAGATACATAATTGGCTATTGGATATTTGGATTGTCGTTCTTCTCTTTCTAGGGAGTATCGATTTGAAGGTTTTACTCGATTGTATCTGAAAGGTAAAACATAACCAACAGATGTATCTATAGCATTAGTTTGTAAATGTGTGATAGGATAGCTTACCTCAGGAGTATTCTAAACATGAGGATCATTGGGTACTAGAGAGTGGATGGGTGCATCAACCACTTCATCTTCTGGAGATTCAGTTACTACTTCAATTTTAGTTCTTGGAAGTTCAAGTTTGGGTCTAGGTATTGGCTCCTCTATATTGTTGGCATGATCTCAGTATGCTGGATTGTTACTAGTGTCTAATATTTCAACATCAAGCCAATTTTATTCTTCATCATAACTCTCCCTCTGAAGAGGGCAATTAGATACTGGTGATGGGAAAAAACATTCAGATTCTAGGAAAGTGACATTCATAGTAATATGGGTTCTTTTAGTAATCAGATCGTAGCAACAGTAGCCCTTTTTTGTACACCATATCCCAGGAATACACATCGGATAACACATGGATCCAAGTTAGTTCATTGATTTTTGTAAAGGTAGAAAAAAACAACACATCTAAAAATTATGGGCGGAAGCATCAAAATAGTAGGCAGCGGAACATGATCAAATAATACCTGTAATGGAGTCTAAAATTATAAGGTCTTTGTGGGCATGCGATTCAATAGATACATAGTTGTAGTAACAACATCACTCCAATATCTACTAGGCATATGTGCATTGATTAGTAAGGCCCGTGCAGTTTCTAAAATATGCCTATTCTTCCTCTCTACAGTCCCATTTTGTTGTGGGGTTTGTGAACACGAGGTTTCATGGAGAATACCATGGTTTTCCAAGTATGTTCGAAATTGTTGATTAACATACTCCCCTTCCCATTATCAAACCTAAGGATCTTAATTTTTTTAGAAAATTGTGTCTGAATCATGGTATGACACAAGTGACATGTAGAAAATACTTTATCTTTATGTTTGAGAAGGTAAAGTCATGTCATTCATGTACAATCATCAACAAAAATCACAAACCAATGATGACTCGACGATGTAATGACCAGGAAAGGTCCCCAAACATCAGAATGTACTAAAGCAAAATGAATCATACTTTTATGCATGCTCATAGGATAAGATGCCCTATGACTTTTTGCTAAGATACATGTATCACATTTGAAATCTGAGTGTGTAACATTTGAAAATAAACTAGATAGTAAATGCCTTAAATACCCAAATGATGGATGCCCAAATCGACGATGACATAACCAAATCTGTCGTTTCTTATTACTAACGGTGTGTTGCATGTGATTGGTTCTTCCTGAACTGATGTCATCCACATAATATAACCCTCCTCTCTTAGTACCACACCCAATGATCTCCTTGGTGAGAATATCATGTAGAAGACAAAAGGTAGAATACATCAATACTACACAGTTAAGATCTGAAGTGACTTGAATTACAGACATTAGTCTGTTTGAAAGAGAGGGTATAAGTAATGTATTAGATAATGATAATGAAGGAGATAAAGTCAATGTTCCAACCCTTGTAACTGGATAAGTGACCCTATTGGCATTGGAAACACGACTTTGTCTCGGTTGGGTTGTATTGGATAGATCTTTTAGGTCAAATGTCATATGATCTGTAGCTCTAGAGTCTAGAATCCAATCATCATTATCACTATGAGTAGAGATGTGAAATGTTTTACTTGAAATACCTGGATCCTGGAAAGATTCGGTCTGAGGAATAAGGGATAATGATGCATTATTGGTAGCCACAACGGCTCTCCCAGTGGTTTCCCGTTTCTTCCGTGCTTAAAGATCATTCCACCATTCTGGATACCCATGTAGTTTGAAGCAGTTTTCACGGGTGTGTTTGGAGTTTCCACAATGGCCACATTTCATGTCAACAAACGGTGGATTTCACGTGGATTTCTTACTACCCAAAAAGGTTCCTAGTTTTGGTGGCATCGGATTATGGTGTCCCTTGATTACTTTGAAAGCCATAACTCTTCTGGGTGTCATATATGCAGCCATGATCATCACGGTCTGCCTGACCTCTTCCCTACAGATGAATCCATAGGCTTATTCCACCGTAGGGAATGGTTTGATTTGAAGCACATCGCTTCGAGTTTTATCTAGTCTGTCATCAAGTCCATCGATAAAGGTATACACTTGATCTTCATGTACGATGGAGTTGTATTTTTGTATGTTAGTCGCACACTCCATTGTATTAGAACGATGGAAATCAATTTCTCGCCATAACCCTTAAAGGTCATTGTAGTGTTTTTTAATGGATCCATCCACCTGCTTCATACGAGTAACTCAACGGTAGAGATCATACACTTGAGACGTGTCTGTCCCATCATAGTAGGTGGTAGCAGTAGAATCCCAAACATTTTTCGTAGTTGGGAATCAGATAAAATTTGCAATTAAGGAGGGGTCTATCGAATTGATCAACCATCCTTTGATAATGGCATTTTCAGTGCGCCATCTCTTGAATGAGGGGTCAGTTTCAGCAGGTTGAGGAAAATCCCCATTAATATATCCCAGTTTGTCTTTTCCAGAGATATACATTTCCACCACCTAGGCTAATCCGACTGTCGAAACCACCCCAAAAGTGTGATTTACTGTCCTTGAGAGAAAAAAAATGTCTGGAAATGATGGAAGTTCTGACAAAGAAGAAAAATCTGAGGCGGTTCTCATTTTAGAGAGTTTATCCGCCACCTTGTCACAACTATTCCAACACAAGACGGGTGATTCCAATCCTGATGGGCTCAGTTCCGCTATGGCGATCAAACTCAATGGGAAGAACTTTAATCTGTGGTCGCAGATGTTGAAAATGAAGCTGTCAGGGAAGGGTAAACTTGGCTACATCGATGGTTCGACTCTTAAACCACTACAAGTTGATAGAAGTTACCAGAAGTGGCAGATGGAAGACTCTCGGGTTAAAGACTACATGATCGAATCCATGGATCCCTCCTTGGTAGGTAACTTTCTCCCTTTCTCTACGGCCAAAGAAGTTTGGGACTCGGTAAGAACAACTTTTTTTGATGGAGATGACCTGACCCAATACTTTGAACTGAAAAGAAGGGTTAACCGAGTCAAACAAGCCGGTGGTCCAGTTGAGGCTTATTACACCCAATTACAGGGGTTATGGAAGGAGTTAGATGTCCATAGGCCAAACCCTATGACCTCTCCAGTTGATATTGAAAAACACAATTCTCTTGTTCAAGAGGACCGTGTATTAACCTTCCTGGATGGTCTAGATGACCGGTTGGACTCTATCCGTGCAACGGTCTTACAACAAAAACTTTTTCCCACAATAGAGCAAGCCTTTGCATTGGTTCGTAGAGAAGAAAACCGTCAGTCAGTAATGTTACACAAAGGGGAGGGAACTGAACCTTCTATGGTTATGCTAGCAAGAGACTGAAACTTAGTCATGAACAAACCTGATTTCAAACCAAACTCGGGTCTGGTTGTTGGGTGCACTTACTGTCATAACCCAAAACATACTAGAGATAAGTGTTTCAAGTTAATTGGCTACCCACCAGGTTGGAAAGATCGAAGGAAGAAGAGGTAGGGAGATTGGCCGCCATACAGGGGTGAGGCACAAATGGTTGCAGGTGCTTCAGCTGCAGCTCCTGTTGAGTCGGCTCCTGCTGGGCCGACTATTACTGAACCGACTCAAGCAGTTGCAGCTTCGGTTTCAAGGGGTGGCTACTCTGTCTTACCACCGGTTGAGAACAAAGAACTGATAGAAGGTAAAAGTTTTCTTGTTTCTAATAGTTATCATACTGATAAGTTTGAATGGATAATCGATTCAGGGGCAACCGATCATATGACCTACTCAGAAAAGGATCTAGTAAAGAGTTCCTCACCAAGGAGAACAATGATAGTCAATGCCAATGGAGAAACATATCCTGTGATGGGTGCCGGAGATGTTCAGTGCTCACCTTCTCTCACTTTATCAAATACTTTACTTGTGCCCTCCCTATCAACTAAATTATTATCTGTTGGTCAGATTTGTGAGGAACTAAATTGCGGTGTTCTCATGTATCCTCAATTTTGTATATTTCAGGATCTTCTCACAAAGGAGATTATTGGTCGTGGTACTAAAAGAGGAAGACTGTATCATTTGGACGACATGGTGACTGGAAAGGCTCATTTTTCTAAAGGTTCCTCAGCAAATCGGATCTCTCATATCTGGATGTGGCATAAGAGACTAGGACATCCATCTTTCGGGTATTTAAGAAAACTATATCCAAGTTTATTTTCTGGTTGTGAGAATGAAAACTTTGATTGTGAAACCTGTATTAAAGCCAAGAGTCATCGGGTGTCTTTTCCGAGTAGTTTGGATAAGAGAACAACTATTTTTGATTTGGTTCATTCGGATGTTTGGGGTCCATCCCCAGTTAATTCATCTGTTGGAAATAGATGGTTTGTATTATTTATTGATGATTATACTAGGATGACTTGGTTGTATGTTCTTAAAAGAAAGGATGAAGTAACACATGTCTTTAAATCTTTTTTTAACATGGTGCAAAATCAATTTAATAAAAACATTAAGATTCTGAGAAGTGACAATGAAGGTGAGTTTGTCAATAGCATACTTCGAGAATTTCTTAACTCTAAAGGTATAATTCATGAAACAAGTTGTGTCGATACTCCACAAAAAAACGGAGTAGCTGAGCGGAAAAACAGATATGTCTTAGAAACAGCCCGGTCTATGTTACTTGAGAATACTGTTCCACAAACCTATTGGGATCATGCGGTTGCTGCTGCAGTATACCTAATTAATCGTATGCCATCCAATGTACTAAATTTTCAAACTCCACTTCAAGTACTTTCTTCATACGTATCGCTACCATCAACTCTTAACCTCCCACCAAAAGTATTTGGGTGTGTTGCATTTGTTCACATACAAAAGCATCAACGGTCTAAACTCGAACCATGCGTAGAAAGATGCGTATTTCTCGGATATGGTCAAAATCAGAAGGGCTATAAATGTCTCAATCCTGTTTCTAAAAAGGTATTTGTTACCATAGATGTCACTTTCCTGGAATTAGAGAGTTTTTTTTAGAAAGGACACGTATCATTCTCAGGGGGAGAGTTTCTCTGCGAATGAAAGTCTGTCCTACTCTAATAGATACTGGAATCTCAGTTCGGAACAAACCACAGGGA
The DNA here is from genome assembly GCA_037013495.1 of Hippophae tibetana. Taxonomy (NCBI): domain Eukaryota; kingdom Viridiplantae; phylum Streptophyta; class Magnoliopsida; order Rosales; family Elaeagnaceae; genus Hippophae; species Hippophae tibetana. The sequence goes on from CM072812.1 coordinate 12,865,182, forward strand.
ATCCGAACCCAGAACCAGAACCAGCTGCTACTGGGCCAAACCCAGAATTAATTGCTATTGGCCCAGACCATTTCGCTACTGATCCATCTGCTGATGCCGAGCCTGAAAGTGAGCAGAGACAAATGATACAGTCATCTTTACCTCACCACGGTCAATCTCCTGAAAATGAGGTAACCTCAAACTCTGAATTTCTAGATTCACATAATTCTAACACAGGTTATAGATTACCTGACAGACATAACAGGGGCAAACCTCCTAAGCGGTTCAGACCGGATGAAGACAGTGGATGAAATTATGCGATTAGTAAGTTTGTAGCAACAAAACACTTGCCCAATTCTCTGAAGGAGTTTGACGCTACTCTTGCTTCTGTTCGGGTTCCGGAAAAAATTGAAGAAGCGATGAGTGATCCCAAGTGACTAGATGCTATGAGGATGGAGATAGAGGCATTAGAGAAAAATCACACATGGCGGTTGGTAAGTTTACCAAAGGGAAGAAAAACGGTAGGCTGTAAGTGGGTATTTACTGTAAAGTATGGTCCAAATGGGTTGGTCGACCGGTATAAAGCTAGATTAGTTGCTAGAGGGTTTACACAAACATATGGTATTGATTATCAGGAAACCTTCTCACCAGTTGCTAAGTTGAATACCATCAGAATTCTATTATCTCTTGCAGCTAATCTTGATTGGCCTTTGCATCAGTTCGATGTAAAGAATGCTTTCCTTCACGGTGATCTTGAAGAGGAGATTTATATGGAGATTCCACCCGGGTACAACCATTCAGGGTCTCAACAGTTGGTCTGCAAATTGGAAAAAGCACTATATGGGTTAAAACAATCTCTTAGAGCATGGTTTGGAAAATTCTGTAGTGCTATGAGAAAATATGGGTATTCTCAAAGTGATTCTGACCATACTTTGTTTTACAGGAAGGGACATGAAAAGATAGTTGTCTTAATTATTTATGTAGACGATATGATAATCACAGGTGATGGTCTAGATGAGATAGAAAGTCTGAAGAAGAGACTCTCTAAAGATTTTGAAATGAAGGACTTAGGTGGACTGAAATATTTTCTCGGCATTGAAGTGGTAAGGTCCAAGCAAGGTATATCTTTGTCCCAACGGAAATATGTACTAGATTTGCTAACTGAAACTGGAATGCTTGACTGCAAACCAGTTGATACCCCTGTTGTCCAAAACCTTAAGTTAGGTGAGTTTCCGACTCAAGAACCGGCCAATAAAGAGAGATACTAGCGATTGGTGGGCAAACTCATTTACTTGTCTCATACTAGACCAGATATAGCATATGCTGTGAGTTTAGTAAGTTAGTTCATGCATGCTCCAAGTGAGCAGCATATGGAAGCCGTGTTTAGAATTCTCAGGTACCTAAAAGGTGCTCCAGGTAGAGGAATTTTCTTCAAGAAAAATGAACACCTAAGAGTGGAAGGGTATACAGATTTGGACTGGGCAGGAGACATCACAGATCGAAAATCCACTTCTGGATATTTTACCTTCGTTGGAGGTAATTTGGTAACATGGAGAAGTAAAAAGCAAAAGGTGGTAGCCCTTTCTAGTGCCGAAGCTGAGTTTATTGGCATCACTAAAGGGTTACAGGAGCTAATTTGGTTAAGGAGAATCCTAAGTGAACTTGGTTTTGGTCCAAGTGATGGAATAAGGCTCTTTTGTGACAACAAGGCGGCAATTGCCATATCTCAGAATCCGGTACAACATGACCGTACAAAGCACATAGAAGTGAACAGACACTTCATTCGACAAAATCTAGAAGAGAATATCATCTCCCTTCCATTTGTGTGAACTGGTGATCAACTAGCTGATATTTTAACCAAGGGAGTTTCAAGTGCAATTTTTCATGACACACTTGGCAAGTTGGGCATGACGGATATCTATGCACCAACTTGAGGGGGAGTATTGACGCAGTTTTCAAGAGGTCATCCCTTAAAATAGGGTGTCCATGGTCCGGTCCGGTCCGGTTTTCCCTAAAAAAAAATTAACTGGACCGGACCAGACCGTTTGACTTATAAAACCGTTCGGTCCAGTTTTATTCCCGGTTTGGTTCGATTTTTTTATAATTTAATGAAGAATAATGTAAAAAATTTAATATATTATTAAACCGGTCCGATCCGGTTTAAACGGTTTAAAATTAATACAAACCGGACCGGACCGTTTGATTAGTAAAACCGTTCGGTTTGGTCCGGTCCGGTCCGGTTTTACGGTTTAATCCGGTCCGGTCCGGTTTATGGACACCCCTACCTTAAAATGCTGGGAATGTACTGAGAGCAGCAGACAGCCTCCTTGGAACCAAAAAGCAAACAACACAAAAGCTGTAGTGCACCACCTTCTCCAGTTTTTATGGACATCTTCTGTTGTTGATGTACTTGCAGATGAGATTGATGCTCATCTATTAGATCTTATGAGTGAAAAATATTTTGTAACAGAAATTCATTAAATAAAACAAGGGAGATTCAGGGAGTGCTTGTGTTCTTTGTGTTTTTGTTGATTTTGTGTCACTTTTTACTACAAAATCAGAATACATAACTCTTACCGAGGCCATTAAGGAAGCAATATGAATCAAAAGCAATTTTGGAATTCAAGTACAAATTGTAATGTCTATTGCCAAAAATTCAATATACCATAAGAAAATTAAATATATTGATGTTAAGTTGTACTTTACAAGAGATTGTATTTGAAGAATAAAGTGCTTAAGATTGATAGTGTCATAAATCTAAGAGATATGTTAACAAGAGTAGAAATAGGCACGGGTACGGGCAGATATGTTTATTGATATAACTTTTCTCAAATTGAATTATAAAATTTATATCTAAAATCGTCCGAAAATCGTTATTGTTCGAAAACGATTTTTACCTGCGGATAATTATTAAAAAAAACTGTTTTTCTAAACTTTTTAAAAAATTTCTATATATCTATAAAAAATATCAATAAACTCTAATTATTAATTAGTATATAATTTAATTTAATTTAATAAATATATAAATTAATTAAATAAATATAATTAATTTTGGATACGTCGAGTACGATTATCAATATAACTATACTTGAACCGTATTTGTTATTTTATGTTTGATTTTTATCCAAAATCGTACCCATTTTAAAAATTTATCAGATAAAAACCGAATCGATAGTGTGAATAATCGAACCCTATTTTTTTCCCATTCCTAAACAATAGCAGTACCTCTAAGCAAGTTCAAATTATGCCAAGAATTGCTTGGAGTTGGAAACGGTTCTACAACTTCCAGATGAACAGATTTGAGTCCAGGCGGAGAATTATGTGAATTGTGACTCGACTTTTGCTTACACCAAACATTATCTAAAAAACAATGTGTAAGGACAGATGTAGCGTTTCCATTGGTGCACAGCGAATCAAGATTAAATTAAAATACATTTCTTGATTCAAGCTTATAAATAAGAGAAGGCTTAGTCATCTTAGAGAACTGACTTTTCTGATATTTGTGATGATAAAAGCTTGTATCTTGTAATGTAAGAAGTGTGCTTATGCAGTGCTTTTGAGCGACTCTGGACGGTGTATTATCTTCGTGTTCTTAGTGAAGTTGGTAGAGCACAGTACCTCCAACTACTGTGCTCTTGTTATCGATTTGTTGTTTTTGATTGATTTCAGTTCGATGTGTTCGGTTAAGTGACCATTTTTTACAGTGATGGATTCATAAAAACAATAATTGAAAGTGGAACATGGTGAAAGCCGTCGTCTTGTAGATTTTTTTCAGTACAAATTTGTGTACTTGGAGAGAAAAAGAGAGTTTAAATATGAATGTTCTTTAAAAAAACTCAAACCGATGCCATGCCACGTTCTATCAACAAGCCACTAATATATTTGCTAGCACCAGCCACAAATCAATGGAAATATGCGAATGAAAAAGCCTCAATAGCAAGCTAGACAAAGAATTCCCCATCAAAAAGCCGTGTCAGACTTTGGGTACATCATAATTACTGCATAATTTACACACAATTTTCATAGCACTACCACAAAGATAGATCAAAAAGAAAACCTCCATCAAAAAGCTGTCACATACTTCGGGTACATCATAATTACTGCATAATTTACACACAATTTTCACATTACCACCTAAAGGAATAGATTAAAAAGAAAGAAAATGAAAAAACCAAAATGCAAATAGTAGTAGTAGAAACGCCAACAGAATCAGAGAGACTGGTAAGAAATTTAAATCCTGCCGCTCTTAAAAGGAATAGCTCTGATGACAATTTGGTGGTAGACAGCAGCAAGAGCAGCTCCAATGAAAGGTCCGACCCAGAAAATCCACTGCAAACAAGCACATAATATATCAAAATTATACCCCATATCTATCTAACATAATAATAATAATAAAATGTTAAATGGGTTTGAATCAAAGACTTTACCTGGTCATCCCAAGCATGATCTTTGTTGTAGATTACGGCTGCTCCAAGACTTCTGGCTGGGTTAATGCCAGTTCCTGTAATTGGGATGGTAGCCAAGTGAACCAAGAACACCGCAAACCCAATGGGGAGTGGAGCCAATATCTGCAGAGAAATATTATCAAGTTGATAATAACTTGTAATAGCCAAAAAAAGAAGTTAATAATAACTTGACAATTGAAGAAATTGGGTTGATAAAGTTTCACATGCATGCTGAATCCAATTCTCCTGTCATAATTGTATGTACGTAACAAACACATGAACAAAAATAGCTAAAAAGGTGAGCCTTATGTAAAAGTGAATATTTTATCCATGTAATTTTCAACCACAAGTGACACTAAAGGTGATCTCCTCCCATGCATGCTAGGCCTAATTAAGATAAGAACAACATATACTAGAAATGTTGGATCCTTGAGGAACATTTTTGTAACCAACTCTATTTTCAAGATTCCTTATTGAACTTAAAGTTTTTAAAATTAATGTTGTTTAGTAATTAATTTCATTTTCAATTGAAATCCAGATACATTTTTACGTACTTTTTATTGATTTTGAAACTTAATTTTTTTTATTTTTGAAAACCATATATATTATAAATTCACTATTTCATTAACTATCTTTACATTTCTTAGTCATAACTTTAAGAGAATGAAATAAGAAAACATAATTTTTTTTACCAAAAGATTTTTTTTAATGAATTAGAAAACATAAAATTAATTACTAATTTCAAGAGAAAATAACTTAAAAATAGAAGCCTGTTCCAAAATGATCCATAAGTACAATATATGTCTAACTGATTCTACAATCTTAAGCAAAGAACCAAGTTTAGTAAAACAAATGAGAACCCAACAAAAACCATAAAGTATAAATCAGAAACGAGATGCTGCACCAAATGAAAGTACAACGACAACCAAGATGATACAATAGACAAACATAAGGCAGAAAATACCCATCAAAATAAAGTATGTGTATAAAACAGTAACAGAAGATAGAGATGGGGAAAAAATCATACAGGAACATGAGAGTCTCTGGCATTTCTCTTAGCATCAGTAGCAGAGAAGACAGTGTAAACAAGAACGAAAGTGCCAACAATCTCAGCACCAAGGCCATCACCCTTGGTGTAGCCATGGGCAACAACGTTGGCTCCACCACCGTGGGTCTCGTAAGGGGTCTTTTCAAAGCCCTTAACAACACCAGCACCACAGATAGCACCAAGACACTGCATAATAATGTAGAAAACAGCTCTTGTAAGAGAGAGCTTCCTTGCCAAAAACAGACCAAATGTCACAGCTGGGTTTATGTGTCCTCCTGTTACAAACAAACACATCCATCTGTTATAAATGGAAAGGGAAAGAACTTGACTTAAGAAACTCTAGATAGAAAGAAAAACTAGAAGAAGAAAAAATCTATTAAAGATTCACCAAAAAATAACCAGACTTTGGCTTGAAAACAAAAAAATTGTCCTTGTTTTATCTGAAGGGAAAAATCATGGATTAAGAACTTCACTTAAGAAGCTTAACATAGAAATAAAACTAGAAAACCCATTAAGGATTCACCCCAAAAATTAGCAAACTTTTGTTTGAAATAAGAATTTTTTTTTCTTTTATTTTATCTGAAGGGATAAAATCTAGTGCATGGTTGAAATAACACAAGAACAAAGAGTAGAACATAGATCTCTTACATAATTGGAAAGTAATAACACAGAGCTTAACTTAAGACCATCTCCGACCTAAGACTAAAACTCTAAATTTGGTACTAAATTACCCAACCCTGCACCAAATCTTACACTAAACTTAGTACAATGAACATATGTAATCAAATTTAACGCAAGATACACCATTTTTTAAATTCTAAAAAATATTATTAATTTTTTTATTATATATAAAAAATTAAAATTAAATATATTATATAAAATGATTAAAAAATTACTATAATATAACATAAAGTTAAAAAAAATTAATGAAATATTTGTAAGATAAATATAATAATTCACAGAATCAATATCTATCTAACTTTTTTTCATATATACTTTTAATATTTTTTTATATAATAAATATAATATTTTATTTAATGAATTTTTTAATTTTTTTAATAATATAATTTTTAATTCATTATTATTAATAACTAATATTAATATATAGTTGGTTAATTGGTTAAATATAATAATCGGTAAAAGAAAGATAAAGGAATATACGTTTAACGCAATATTTGATAAAAAAAAATTAGTATAAAATAAAGTAAATTTTGATGTAAAATGAAGTAATGGATTGGACATGTCCTAAAAACCTTAAGATTGAAAGAAAAACTCATTTAAGGATTCTTCAAAAATTAGCAAATTTCAGCTTGAAATAAGAAAAGAAAACTCTTTTTTATTTTATCTGGATGGTAAAATCTAGTGCATGGTTGAAATAACACAAGAACAAAGAGCGCAGCATAGATATCTTACATTGGGAAGTAAAATCACAAAGATTGACTTAAGAAGCTCAAGATAGATAGAAAAATCCATTAAGGATTCACCAATTTTTATTTTTTTTGCAAACTTGAGCTTGAAATAAGAAAAAAATATATCCTTCTTTCTTATTGTATTTTATCTTGCATGGTAACATCTAGTGTATGGTTGAAATAACACGAACAAAGAGTGAAACATAGATCTCTCAGATAATTGGAAAACAAATCACGGAGTAATTTTTTCCTTCTATCTATTTCCTAAATGGTAAAATCTAGTACAGGATAGAAAACCCATCAAGAAGTCACCAAAAAATTAGCAAGCTTGGGCTTGAAAGCAGAAATTTTTTCCTTCCATATTATTACTAGATAGTAAAATCTAGTGCAAGGTTAAAATAACACAAGAACAGAGTAAAAAAGAGGAAATTACCTGAGATACCAGCAGTGCAATAGACAAGAGCAAAAATCATACCACCAAAAGCCCAAGCAATTCCCTGAATACCCACACTGGCACACTTATTAGGTGACCTCTGGACACCCATCACAGTCAAGATGGTGATGTAGAGAAACAAGAAGGTGGCCATGAACTCTGCTATACCAGCCCTGTAGAAAGACCATGATGTGAGCTCTCCAGGCTCAAACAAGGGTGCTGGTGGGGGTTCTTGGTAGTCCTTGTCTGTCTGAGCAGATGTACCTATGGGTTGCCTCTCTGAGAACTTGTTTGCTCCTAGTTTAACATCCTCTTCTTTACCCTCCATGCTAAGAGCTCCCTCTCTCCTTGGAATGTAAAAATTCCCTCTCTTTCTCAGCACTACTCTAAGCAAGGAAAGATAGCCGGATAGTATTACGTTAGGAAGGTTAGCCCTTTATAGATGAGAAGTTCATTTGTTTACCTAATCACATAATAACTTGGGTCTATTTAAAAAATTGTTTCGGGAAAATTCTATATAATTAGGAAGGTAAGGTCTTTTTAGTAATTTTATATTATTTAATTTTCAAAATATAAGATTTATTTATATATTTTATACCTAACTTATTTAAAATATTATAATTTAATATCTAATTTTTTAAATTTAATATATATCAAATTATTTTAAAATTGTTATAATTTAATTCTTAAACTATAATAAAATATTTAATTTGCTCATTTTCCCTTCTATCAGTTGTTTTCATTCTCGATATTGTTTAACATTATATCAACCATTCAGTCAATTAACATATCAAGAAATAAATTAATGTGTATTCTAAAAAAAATACATGAATTTTATAAAAAGAAAAAGAAAAATATAACTTAAATAAAATAAAAATAATTTAAAAAATATTAAACTTTAGGCCTTCTATCTATTAGTATATAAAAAATTATCTTATAATAATTAAAAAATATATTAATATAATATTTATAAATTATATTAGAATTAATTAAGTATAATAGCAAAAAATAAATTTTATATAATTAAAAATTGAGATTTTTTTTAATAATATTATAGATTAAAATATTTCAATAAAAATAAAAAAAATAAATTTTAATATATAAATTGAGAACCCACATAAGCTAAATTTAATCTTTTCTGTCAGATCACCCCAAGTTTGAGATTATCTTACCACTCAGTACTCATCGTATATGTTAGATTAGATAATTACTTAAATAAATTTTAATGAAAAGGTGAATTTAAAGAGATTAAAAATTAAAATAGATAGGATGTATATTTACGTACGACTTTATTAAAGTAGAATGAACCCTTCTTCCAAGTTCCAACCAAAACAAAAGCACTTTATCCGTAACTATTTTTTGTTTTGTTTAAGATTTGATTGTAGTTATTGACATGTCATTATTAGAATATTAAGGCGAGGTAAATAGAGGTAATAGGTAATAGGTAATAGGATATTGGGGATGTGTCTCGAAAGAGCTGGTGGATTTTGACAGGTTCTGCTTATCCTCAACGGTCTGCGTATTGTCATCCTGAGGAGTTTAGGTAGATTCAAAATTATAAATATGCTATTTAATTTTATTATATTATAAAAATATTATTTTAATATAATTTATGATAATTTAATATTATATTCATAAAAAAAAATTATAAAATTTATATTGCTTCAATTCTATATTATCTTCAAAGAAAATTAGATAATATTTTTATAAATTTCGTAATAATATTTTTACTTCATTATATTTTTTATATTTTTTATATATTTTTAATAAAATTATTTATTTTATTATTTTTATTTATTAAATTCAAATCATATATTTTAAATTTTAAATATTATTTTTTAATAATTTAAAAATAAATAAATATCAATAGTTTTTTTTTTTTTGAAAAAAGGTTATCTCGTCCAATGACACTCCTAAGTTTATAATAAATAATTTTTGGACTTGATAATTTAAATTTTATAAATATATAATAATAATCATTATTATTATTATTTTAAAAAAGAGTTTTTTAATATAAATTTTTTAAATTATTTTTATTATAATTAAATTGATGTTAAAATATTTTATAAAATAATTTATAAAAATATTCTTAAAATAAATAATTAATTTTTTATTTTAATAATAAATAAATATATAATAATAACTATTTTATGGGTAATATAATCTAAAAATAATATAAATATGAATGATTTATTATAATATTTATAATAATTGTATAATTTTATTTAATAAATAATTCAAATATATTAGTACATCATATAAATTTATTTAATTAATACTTTTAATATATAAAAATTTAACCTTATATAAATAATAAAAATAACTTGATTGAATTTAATAAATATTTTTTAAAAAATAATTTATATTAATTGAATATTCATTTTTAATTGATATGAGATATGATATGATATTTACATAAAAATTATTAGTTCAATAAAAATATATGATTTGTTTATAAATTGAGTTATCGAAAACTAATTAAATAAATAATCATTAATAATATTAATTGTTACCCTTTAACGTAATAAAAAATTATATTATATAAAATAATTATTGATAAAAATATATTTATTATATAAACTTTTAACAAAAATATAATGTATTTACGAGTGAAATAATTGAACAATGTTTAAATGTATGAATTAATATCTTTAATGTAATAAAAATAATTATATTATATAAAATAACTATTTATTATATTAAATATTGATATTTATTAATATAAAAATTAAAAAATATTTTTTATATAAATATTTTAATATTTATTAATATATTAAAAAAACAAGTTGTGGACAAAAAGACATGCCATTTTTATATATAAAGACATTACCTAACTTTCTTTTGCTAACGAAACAGTATTTTTATGTTAAGTAAATGAAATATAATAGTGATTTAATAGTAAAATTTATTTTATATTTTAAATTATATATTTAAATCATATAAAAATATTATTTAATAAAAAGAGAGAATAATGTAGAATAAAAAATATCATTATATATGTAAGTTGTTGTTGTAATAATTAATATAATAATTTATTTTAAAAAAATTATTAACCTATAATAACCTAACATATTAATTGTTATTTTATAACGAATTAATGAAAAAAAAATTAATACTAAAATAAAAGTAAAAAATTACATGTGGTAAAGGAACGGAGAAAAGAAGGCACGAGGGATTACCAAGGCTTTAGGACCATGCATCATTCCATTAAAATAATATTAAATTTTATATATTTAATAAATAGGTATATAATTTCAAAACATAGAGAAATATAATATCAGTTATTATCTCTATTTTTATTTCTAATCTCTTATCCAATAAAAAAAAGTTAACCCTATTTTTATTATAATAATTATAAAACTAATTTATGATTAGTCGGATAAGGAAGACAACTCAGAGTCTGAATCTCACATCTGACAACTTCCTACCTAAAAGTATTGAGAATTTTTTTTCAATATAACTAATTAAACAACACAAATTTCTTAATCTAATAATTTTTTTAACACTTCACCCTAAATCATAAGTTTAATAATATTGATTCTTAACTATTTGATAATATGTTTATTCAAGTTAATAGATAAAAAAAATTAAATGAAAGATAAATTTAATAATGTTTTCAAACAATATAATTTTTTTAATCTAATAAACTTTGTAACACTTCACCCTAAAGTTTACATTGATTCTTAACTATTGATAATATGTTTATTAATAGATAAAAGAGTAAATGAAAGATAAGTTTAATAGTATTTTTGAAAAGCAAAACACTCCTTTACTTTTTTTAAATTAACAACTTATATAATTTATTATTATAAAATTATAAAATAATGTATAATTTTTCATATATTAAAAGAGTATTTTTATTATACATATAATAATAACTGATACGTAAGATAAAATAATAATTATATAAACATTACTCCTTACTTTCCGGTCCTCCTCGGAACATGCCAAGTGCCAACCATTTTGTGATATTTAAAAGAAAAATTATTTTCGATGACATAAATCTTTTTCAAAAAAATAAATATAAATATTAAAAAAATTAATAACAACTCCATTCAAAATTTCAAAAAATATGTCACCCCTCCCAAATTTATATCTAAACAGAAGGAATTGGGAGAAAAAAAACAAGAAGCAAAATCTGGTGTTTTCTTATGTTATGCTTCCGTCAGCAAAGGCATTGATCCAACTACACTATTAGTTATCAAGTGGCCTGGAATCAGCCACATATTCATAGGATTTGTCACTGTTTTTTTTTTCTTTTTTAAATGAGAAATTAATGTACGAGTTTATGGATTGTCTAAATTTTACATTTAACAATCTTTATTTTATAATTGAACTTTAATGGTAGAAACTCAGTTACATAAACGTATAATCAAATCAAAATTTATCTTTTAAATGTTATTAGTCTAAAAAAAAAAAACCCTGCACGTTTATGATTTAACTTTTAATACTTAATTAAAAGAAATATGTTTACTTTTTATAAAATGTTAAAAATATATATGTCTATTTTTATAGATTAAAAATGAAACATTATAATGTAATTTAACTCGGCCATGTCTATTCTCTTCTTCTTTTTTCTAGTGTTAAACCAGTACATAGATCTCTAATCACAGATTTCTTCTCCATCAGAGGGAAAATTCCTCTTTAGATGAAGTTTTCTCTCAGATGGAGTTCTCCCTCTTTCATTTTCATTTTCCTTTTCCTTTTCTTTTCTTTTGGTTCTATGGTTCTTCATTGTTCTACACAAGCTTAATTATCAGTAAAAAAAAAAATTCCCTATTTCATCAGACATCTCCTTACTGTTTTACCCTTTAGTTAGGGTTTTATGTGCCATTTTGGGTGTTTTAGGTATTATTTGGACGTTTGGTTGAACGAGTCTCGTTGTGTGTGTTAAGTTACATGATCTATGTAGAGTGCTCAAAAGGTCTTGGGGTTTGACCACATCTTAGCTATATTGTTTGTAATATAAAGATTTTATTATTCAAGTTGGGATTAATGATTAAAAACTAATTCTTTTTTTTGTTTTCTTCGACTTTTTAAACTTTTATGTGTTATTTGTTAAATGGCTAGACTATGTAAGCTTTTGTTTTCTTCGATTGTGCGTATGTGAGAGTCTAATAAGTGCTTATCGTTAAAGCTAATGCCTTCTGGTTATTTGTTTAGAGGATTTACTGATGATGGCCTTATCAATGTAATCCTTAATTTATTTAAATAAGGTTATGTTTATTAATCTATAATTTGAATCCATTCGAATCGTAATTAATATCAATGAGAATAAAAGTTATATTTTACATAACTATCTTTAGAAATAAATTATCATACATATATGTTTGATTTATCACTAATATATTTGTTTTTTTTAAAATAATTAATATAATAATATTTATAATTTTAATTAATCCATCGTATTTTATATGAAAAATTAAATAATAAAAATATAATTAATATGTTGAATGAGGAGATTAGGTTAAATAAATATATCATTTTTTTTAATTTTATTTAATTTTAAATGATATTATTAGAATATTATATTTAAAAAAATAATAATAATGTCCCAATATTTGTTTAAAATAAAAAATAAGTAAGAGAGGAAAATAATTCTAAGGATATTGTGAATCAAATTCGGAGAAATTTGAAAATGAAAGGGGATTTTGAGAATTATTTTCTTTTTTTATACATATATTTTTTTCTGTTAAGAAAACATAAAAAAGATTGAGTTATTATTTTTTTTTTCCTTTTCTATTTTTAATCGACAAACACACCACCCTTTTATGTTCGGGTAAAAAAAAAAAGCGATCAGCTAATTACCAAATAATTTTGGTCAGTACAGTAGCGGCGAATACGACTGTTAGATATATAGTCTTGTAGTGTTAATTGTATTTACAAATAGTAAACGTGATATCACAAGTTATTTAACTGGTGTTTGAATTTTTGATTGAAAACTTAATAAAAATATGAATTATAATAATAATTATATGTTTGAATAGTATAATTAAAATAATGATAAATATTAAAATAAAATAAAATTAAAAATATTTTTTTTATTTTATTTTTAAATGATTAAAAAATAATTATATATTTCATGTGAATAAAATATAACATTTTAACCTATTCTTAAGAGTTGCTAAAAGAAACAAAGATTCATGTTATTATCAAGTTATTTATATTATATTTTAAATTAACAATCAAAATACATAAATACATAGAATCATTTAAATTAATATTCTTATTATTTTAATCAACTTAGTTATATAAAAAAAATTGTAATTTCTTTATTATTATTTTTAGTAATTTATAAAAAATTACAGCATAATAACAAATAATTATTTTTTTTTAAATTTTTTCATATTTTTTAATTATTATTAAAATATTACTTTTATAAAAAAAATTAATAATGATTAAATTATTGTAAAAAATAATACACTAACAAAACTATTCTGGCATTGGTCTGGATCCACTTGTCTCATAATATATTGTCATATGATTTAAAATACATAAAAAAAAAAAATCTGTGACTGATAGAAAGGCAAAAAAATGGGAGGATGACTGAATACGAAAAAGGATATCCTATGTTCGCCTTCGGCATCATAAGTACAATTTAATTTCATAAAATAGCACAATTTCGTTCGTGAAAAATTATTTTATAAAAATAATATATTTATATTGTCTCATTTTTAAAAAAGAGTAAGACAATACAAATTTTATCATCTTTATAAAATAAATTCCAATAAATTTGAGTTTAAACTTTTATCATAAGTAACAACAGGCTTTAATATTTTTAAATTGTTCGGGAATAGATTTGAACATATATTTAAAAAGACATAACAATACATTCATCAATATTACAAAATTGGTTGATGATTATTATTTAGTCTTTGACCGGAACCAATAAAGGTACAAATGTTGTCGGATTTATGAATTTTCTTTCGGCTCCATATTCAATTCATTAGTTATTGATAATTGGGACAGTTAGCTTCGGTAATGGTAGCAGCTTCTTGGAACCCATTAGAAGAGACATAAACATAGATAAAAGAGTGCTGATATTTGCAACTTAACACAATTGATACAGTAGCTATCTATTGAGCGTAAGAAAGTTACATACGCTTTTTTTAAAACTGTTGCATCAGTTTTTATAACAAATTGTTGTGAATATAAATTTTTTTTAAGACTAAAATGACTAATTAAAAATATTCCCTGCAGCAAAAGCTGATACACTTCTAGCAGCTTTTGCTTTCAGAGCCCCTCAAAGTAAAGAGTTCTCTTTTGTAGGGAATCCTAAGTTTATATCTCAACTCTGGCCCATTCTTTGAAAATCAAATTCGATAATGCATTGATAATTACACAAGCTAAGATTAGGGCTAAAGTTCATGTTTTGAATGAATTCAAACGCAAATGTTATATGCTAAGTAGTCTCAACTATATACCTAATTTTCTACTCATACCTTGAAAAGGTAGTCAAAGCAGAATAACCATTCACCTAATTTTCAATTTTTCACATACGTTTCAAATATCTCAACTGAAAATACATTTTTCCCAATTCATTTTTAAATACTAATCCCACCATTACATGGCCAAATGATCCTTAACAAGTACACTTGGGACTTGCACAACCAATAATGCTTGTTTCACCATATTCCTATTCATTAACAAAAACAAGACATACCTAATATATTTACAAGCAGCTATTCTATTTATCTTCATCTGATTCTTCAGTGTGTTGGAGTTGGACATGTGGGCAAGGTCTTTCTGGTTCTCCTTTGCTCCACAGTATCCATAAGTCCCCCCTCTTCCTTCCCAGTGTCAGAAATGTTCCTGCAACAGTGACCTAATGAGTGACACAAGTAGTATAATAAAGCCATCTAAATTTATCTACCCTTCTCAACAACAACAGTTGACAAAGATTACTGGCGTGCAACTTTTAAAGAAAAGATCGAAGATTACCGAGTGTAAATGGTACGATGTACAACAGTGCTGGTTGGCCATGCCCATCCATCAAGTTCAATGCCACATATGTGATGAGAAGACCTGCAAGACATTTATATTATAATTATTATTAATTAATTAATATAACCATGTCTTTGAAGAAAGTCTAATCTAGCCGCATAGCAATGAACAGCCCAGAAAATTTGACTGTAGCTGAACATATTTACTCATGCATGTGCTTGTCCGCAGAAAGATAGAAATGAAGTCAATGTCTACCTTTCATTTGAGTTTAGTTTGTTAGATATAGTACTCTACTAGATATTTAATAGGGTAAACGTTTTGATTTACTTGCAATTTACTTTGAGTATCAATTTTATATCAATTAAAGTATTTTAACTGATATATCCGATAAATTTTGAACAAAATAAGTTATAAAATTGTCACATAAGACCAACCCCTCACCATCACTACCCTATTCGATGGAAAATTCCTAACTCTTCAATTCAATCACTAAAAATGACTTATCTCATTAAGATTTAATGCCAATGTCAACTAAAAATACCTAATTGATATAAAAATGACAATATAAAGTACCAAATTGATTAAAAAAACGATAAGGAAGTAAATTGAAAGTAGGTTAAAACTAATAATAGAAAATAAAACATTTATCCTATTTAATAATAGTAGGGCAATTTGATATTTTTTTTCCTTACCTAAACCATAAGCAAGCATTGCCCACAAGAAATAACCAGCTCTAAGAGTCCTGTTGGCCAGCCAGTCAAACCTGCAATGCCAATCCATTGTTTTCGTCAACATATTCATTGCAAAGGCTGGAATTTCTTATTTTTCCAAGAAAATATGGTAAATTTTCAACCACGAACAGAAGAAGAAAAAATTATTCTCTTACACCATTCAAATGATTGACTTCTATTAAAAATAAAACAGAAGAAGAAAAATAATAGAAGGTTTGAAGATGCTAAAAAACCAGTGGAAGAGGAGATACATTAACAAAAAGGTAAGAGTATATTTTTGCAGACAATCAAATTAATGTTCCTTCCATGCCCAACTTGAGAATGAAATGATGGGATAAGAGTTCATGTGAAGATCTCACAGGCTCAGGATAAAAGCAACGTCAATATTGGTGTAAGATATGGGTGCAGATTATACCTAAGTGAAAATGCTACAAGAAGTCCAGGCAGTAGGATGTCACCGAAACCAATGATGCTGTAACCGCCCCAAGGGTCAAACATGCGAGGGATCTTCAGTAGCATGGGAATGCCATCCTCTCCACTTCTGTCGCCACGAGCTACCTAAAAGATGCGAGCAAATGATTCTTCATCATCTGCAACTGCCATACAATCTATAGACTAATTCAACGTGTTTCAATTTACTTACCACAATCATCACACTTTCATGGAACAACTTTTTGGAAACGAAAACCCAAAAGATGTCATATAAGAAGGCACAACTGAGAAGGACCGTACCAACCTGATTAAAAAGCCTCGCATCAGTTTTCATGAAACGATTTCTAAAATTTTAAGAAGCAATGATACTTTTCTCATGATAATTACTTCAACACTTTAATACGAATTTATAATACACTTCATCAACAACATAATAGAGACAAAGAAAGAAATAACACTTCAGTTGGTACATCTTTAACAAGAAAAGATAAAGGACTATCAGTTGAACAAGAAAAGAAAAGTAACTAGATTGGCATCACTATAAAGATATTGGTAAAAATCTCCCTTCTTTTTTTTTTTAATTTTTTTACAAAGATTCAAAATATTATCTAGAAAAAAGAATATATATATAGACATAAGTCAATTTTCCACAGTTAGCTATGATTCCACACCTATCTGAAGTTGGCACAATTGGCATCATTATAAAAATATTAGCATCTAATTACAAGGCTATTTATGCACACGAGACAACTGTGACGAACTAATCACTCGCTGTAGTTACAACAGTAAAGGACAATTTTTATTCAAAAAAAAATAAAAAAAACCACAACATTAAAGCAACAAATAACTGAAACATGTTTATCAAACACATCTAGAAGTGCCAAGAAACAGGAAGAACAAAAAGCTCATAATTTCACTGATTTAGTTAAACTTTTAAGGAAAGATTTGCATGTGCACAGTCATGTGTCTGAATAAATTGAAACATCAAACATTCCATCAATGGACCACAATCTAAAGAACATAAAGATAGGGGTTTATGATCAGTAGCAACACTGAAGCTGATGACTTCTAATCTTTACCTTGAGATTAGGAATGCGGACAATTTGAAGGACTGTGATTATCAGTGCAATTCCCTGAATGAAAAACAATTAAAAGAGCAGTCACTAGTATGTATAAGGTGAATCAATTACATCAACTTTTCATAACAAATAATCCTTTTAGGATATACTTGATAAGTAATTACATAGTTGATTGTCATTAAAAAAAGTCCGAAATGCACTTCAAATGGAGTTAAAAGTTTCCAAAGGAAAAATATCTTAAATTATGTTGATCTTACAAGGATGTCTTGACCTATCCAAGCAAACGATAAGTTGCGGTAAATAGCCCATAGGACCGCAAATGCTATGCAGAATGGAGAAACAGCCAAGGTTAAGTATGAGAGAGCTCCCAACAGAGGTACTTTGACATATGACAGAGCAGTACGTTTGAACCACCTGGAGTATATAAATATGCTCAACTTTATAACTTCAAAAGGAAGATCATAAAATCAGCTGCAATAAAAAAAGGGGAAACAGAACAAGCTGCCTCCCCATGGACAATGTATGGGATATGGAAACATATGAAGTCCCCATGGACAATAAAGTATGGGATATGGAAACATATGAAGTTAGATGCTCAAAAATAAGAGGCCAGTATATTAGTTTATTTAACTAGAATATGTCATCTAGAAAACCGCACTTTCTTATTTTAAGGAAATTGTGCAACTGTATGACCCCTCATCAGTCATCAATTAGGCCATGAAGCCAGAGTTCAGTAAATGACATCCCACAGACACACACGGTGATGCCAACTAGGGAACTTATATAGACGCACGGGTCCAAGGACCTATATAAACCACTCATGTAAATGCAAAAGAATCAAAACTACAGCGTTCAAGTACTTATACAAGGGCAGAACTATCCAACAAAAAAAGTATTAAGGGCCAGTGCATGTTGCAATGCTAAATTTTCATGGTGTGCTGAAGAGTGATATGTGCTAGATATAATAGCTTTACCTCGATAATAAAGCTACCAAGCAAGTTTGCAGACCCTGCACGTAGATAAAGCATGAAATAAGAAGTTAAAACTGGACTGAGACCACAGGTTGAAAGGAGGCGGGTACAACACACTTACAAATACATTTTATGAAGCTTAAAATGGGGGAAGTTCATACCTCCACACCACCAATGCAGAAAAGAACTACCAAAAGCTCAACGAACCAGAACGACATGAGTTTGTACAGTAAAACTAAAAAGCACGAAGCAGCAATAACAAACAAGACTGCAGACGTTGTGCTGATGTCTACTATACCACCACCACCTACATCTCTAGTACTTGGAATTTCATCTCCTTCATCCTAAAGAGCAAGATAATATGATAAAATTAGTAGAAATACCAAAAATGCAAATTGTACAGACGAGATTGTGGTAGGAAAAGGAAATTGTATGCAAGTGCAAGCATATACATAGACATACATATGCATAAGTACATATATTAAGTCAAAATGTATAAATGTGTTTTTTGTATTTATGTAAGATGTAAGGGTACACCTTACATCTGCTAGTAAAGAAAGAAGATGACCTTTAGAAGCTTGTCATGTTCTATAGCTGCTTCTCTAGCGCTCCATGCAGACCAATAAGATGCACATAAGATCGTACCAACAGCCATCAACCATAAAAATACTTCGGCAATGTCAACTACTGGACGTCGTGGAGAATACAGTTGCACAGACACTGCAGATAATGCAACAATTTAAAAGCTATCCAGCAAAGACGGAAAAGGATCTACTTGACAGCACAACCCATGAACACAACTAGAGCTTGCAAGAGCTCAAGCTTGGTTTTGCCCAAATTCTTTCCAGTGAAAATCAGGATAACCAAACATAAGATTTATTGAGAACTAACTCACTAATTATTTGTCATATTGGCTTCAAAGAACAACACCAATTACCAAGTTTTGAAGCAGATTTGAGATAATACATGAGAAGGAGGAAAAAAGAAAAAAAGAAAGAAGTTAAGTGTTTAATAGCAAACTGAAAAGAGGTAGTATGGATACAGTTTTGTTGGTGTTTTTAATTACAAAATTGAAAATGTGAATACATAGGTATGCCAAACAAAATGCAAAATAAAGCTCACAGAAATATTGGACAAATTTCCAGAAACAACTTCAGTGCTTTTGTAGTCTTTGTAATCTCATATTAGCAAAAAACTTGCCTGACGAATTATTGATTAGCATTTTCTGCAAGCTAGCACCAGCATCTTGTGGCAGCATCACAGTAGGTATACGAATATCAAGATCAGTTTCATCTGGCTCACAAACCATCTTGTAAAGTTCTGCAACAAAAGAAACAATTTTGATAAGTACTGAAACATGATTGCACTCCCAGATCATCAAGTAATAAATATTTTATTCCTGTCATGACTACAAGTTATATGTTTTACTGATCATCCAGCTAAACAGAACTCCAAAATCAGGATCTTAAATGTCTAATAATATGACCAATGAGATGAAGTGGTTAGCTATTTAATCTCAGTAAACAGTATAACAAATTAAAGCTTCCCATAACAAAGCCATATATGCTGATCACCTTTCTGATTGTTTATAACAAGAACAGCTGAAGCACCAGCAGCTTCTGCATTATTTGCCTTAGTTGTGAATTTGCAGTTGCCCCGGTCCACCATGATGACATCTCTAGCAAGCTGAAAAACCCCAAAACAATTTACATTTACAATGACAACAATAAGAAAACATAGTAAATGTTTGCTGCATGCCCATGTTCATATAAAGATTTCTATAGAATTTAAATAAAAAAACAGACCTTATTCATTGGTGCACTGCAACAATCACGAGGGTTTGCAAGAATAAGGCGAGATTGGTTTGCATTCTTCTCCTTTGAAACAATCGTTGTCCCAAATCTCGCACCAACACCTACAAATTCACTGTCCTCAATGCCATTGACCCAAGTTTGGACCTTCACCTGAGGGAAAAAAAACATTTATTAGTGCTAGTTCCTTCAGCTGAGCTGGATGGGCGCATCAATAGAAGCAAAATTTGCATAGACCCTGATCTGAACAAAAAACCAACACTCGTGCATGCTAGATACCTAGCATCAGTTTCTACATGGTCCAACAAAACAATAGGCTTGTTCCAGAACATCATTAGGTAATATGCTCCCAGATTAGCAAGCCAATGAAGTTTACACATTCAAAATCAATCTACAACTGGGAGACAAAAGGGCGGCTAAAATTTATTATTTATACTCTTTAAAATTCTCATGACAAATGAACTAATAAAGCATTATCATTTTTTTTGGAATTGCAAAATACACAAAGTAATATTACAGAAGAGTGATGAAAACCTAAGCCGCACCTCATCACAAACCTATTGGGGATTTATCAATACTAAGAAAAAAGAATCTACTAAAAAATCTACAATTACAATAGCAAATGAACCGTACTAATTGAAACTAGGTCCATTCAATCGGATGTGTACAAGCTAAAGAACAAAGAAACAAAATTGACAATCCCAATTCATACTCCAGAAGAAGAAAAAAGGTAAGAAAGGTAGGAAATCTGTTAATTCTAGTTCTCTAGAATATAAAACCTTCGAATTACACATCAATTGAAAAATATGACATCTTTCAACAACCGACATCACGATCTTCAGTTAAAAAACCACTATTACACAAAACTCAAAAAAAAATTGAACAAAAAAACGAAGATTGAACAAAAACAAGTTCTTACAACATAGAAATAATAAATGGGTAAAATAGAAAAAGTAACAAAAAGCTATACCAAAACGAAGTCATTCTCACAACGGGGCTTCTTTGGAGCTAAATCATCACCGTGAACTATGTCTCCGGCTTTTACAGAACATGTGATGCAGACTAACACAACAAGAACTAAGACAGAGAAAATTCCAAAAAATTTCTGAAAATCCATGGATTCTCAGCCTCCTCCCACTCGAACTTTAAGCACCCTTCTTTGTGTTTCCAACTCCGATGAAAATGGGCGGATCACAAAAGGTAATAAATATATAAATAAAAAGTAAAGCAAAATATGGTAAGAAATAGACAGTGGATCTAGTCATCTAAATAGATTCTCACAACCCCCGTTGTGGAGAAGATGACATCTACGAAACAACGGAAGTCCAAGACGATGACGTTTGGTTCTTCAATGTAATTATCAAATTAATGATTAAAACTCTAAGTGGGCTATTTCCAAATCCGTACAAACATTACAACTGTAATTTAAATTGTACAAAAATAAAAAGAAACGAAAAAGGACGGTTTAGGTGCATAACGTGCTCGAGTACATAAATACATATAATAATACACAAATTTTGATTTTTTTAATTATAAATATAAATTATAATATTAAATCAATCAATTTACTCATAATTTAAATTAAAAATAATACAACATGATTACATTAATTATAAAAAAATATATAATATATTTTAAAGAAATATTCTTTTAATCTTTATGGTTTTTTAAGATATGAATTAAAATATTTTCACATATATATAAATAATGATTCAAAATGTTAAGATATTAAGGATAGTGAAAACAAATTAATATATATTTCAAATTGTAAATTAAAATCTTATAAAAAATTTAGAAGTCTAAATTACAGCTAAAAGTATTATGAAATTTAATGTGAATGTTTTTTTAAAATGATAGAATATTTTTACTTTTCATTATATAGGATAATTTAATTTTTTAATATCGAATTTTTTTAATTATTTAATAATAACTTTTGATTAAGAATAAATTTCTAATCATTTAGTAATTATTTTTTTACATGATAGTTTTTTATAATTGAATTTTACGAAAAATATATAAAATAAATTATTATAGTAAATGTGATTCTTACTTTTTTTAAAATTATTATTATCAAATGTTAAAATAATAATATTGACTCGGTAAAGTAACATTGGAAAATAATTGATAAAACTATTTAAAAAAAATTGCCTAAAATAAAAAAATTAATAACGTTACGAGGCAATTTTAATAGCAAGTTATTAAAAAATTGGTAAAATAATATTCATAAAAGTACGAACATGATGTACAACTTGTATATTTTTAATATAAATAAAAATTAATTTAAATATTTTATATTAATAATAATATTAAAATATATATTTATTTTTAATATAAATTTTAGGTTGTTTTAAAATAAAAAAATAAAAAAGAAAAGAATAGTATTACATTAAAAAATATTACTGATCTGGTACACTAAACGGGTCAAAAGGGAAACTTTTTCCTGTGAAAAATAGACAATTTCTTATACATGGAAGTGCGGTTCTAGGGAAATTATTACGAGGTATATAATAATATAATAGTCTAAATTTAAAAATATATATATGTGTATAATATCCATATAATTAAATTTTTTTTTTAAAAAGCAATATAATGCCATAACTTTCAGCAGTTCATAGTCAACCAAAATAAATGCCGTAAGCCACGAGTCATAAGCCATAACTATCTTTAGTGATCAAATAAACAAATAAATAAAGGCACCTGGGTCATAATTATTCCTAATCTAGCATTGGAAGTGGGTTTTTTAAATTTTAAAAATGAGCATGTAAATAATACTGTGGACAATTATAGGAGCTTAATTGAGTAATTATATATAATAGAACTAAGTGGATAAATTAATATTATTAATTAAATTTTATTAAAATTAAAAGAATCTTTAAATATATGATACTAACAATAATATGATGATGTGTATTATGTTTTCCAATTTAATTTGTGAAGAGTCGTATCTATTTGTGTTTCACTAGGTATCTAGGGTAGTAGCAATAATATTTTTTTTCAAATAAAGCACATCAAACTCTCCATCTTGAATATTAGATTACAACTTTCAGGAATTATTTCTATACTCGTCAACTTATCCAACTTGATAAATTGGAATGTTCTATGACCATCCAAGTATAATTATTACAAGCAAACAAATACAGTGCAAGATTTGAATCTGCTTACAAAATTGTTACATTTTATCTCCTTTGAAGAGCAAAGATCTTCTTCATCGTTCTGTTGAAATATCCAAGGAGCCAAAGGCTTATGAATCTAAACACCCACATCTGAAGAAAGTTTCACGCTTTCAGTCTAATTTAACACCCTGAAGGAAAATAGAGGGGAACAAAATTCATCTAGTGCAACAGTGGAAGGGTTTCTTTCTTTGGTTGGCTTCACCAAACAAACTAATGAAACTTAATATGGTCTAACTGATCTTCCCTTTCAATATCGAATTCGAACCAGCAGCATACAGGTGTTGCTCCATCGAGGTTAGCGTAAGTGGTACATCCCTTTTCCATCAATGTTAGTGACTCTCTGGTAGCCTGCATCACCATGTAGAGTAAGGAGAGTATTAATAGTTTAATACGGCAAATTGATTATGAAAACATGTGTGATTAAAAATATACCGCCATGGAAATTCACTGGTGTCTATTCCAGCTTGGTGAAGCTCATCTACGTATTGCAATGCCTCTCGGCACTCTTCCCGGTCATCAAAGAATTCATTTTTGTCACCCTCGATCTGATATGTTTCATGACCTTTGCCAGCAACAACCTGCAGTTACAGGTGATCCAAAATGGTAAGAGAGTGCAATGATTATAATCATATTTACTATATTTACTCTTATACCACAAAATTTTCATTAGTTTGGGGTTCAAGAACTTACAACCATATCACCTTCCTCACCCATGGCAACAGCACACCGTACAGCTACTGTTCTGATGTCATGCAGAAAAAGTCTGTGACCATTTGGAAGAGGGGGGTAGTAATCATTTTCTCCATGTTTTAAGTAATCTTGCATCGTCCATCCAACGCCAGCCAACATATCATCCAAGATGTCCACTGATATAAAGTAAACACATAAGTACAAACCCTGAGATTAAGCCATTTTAACATAGTAGTTTCCACAATAGATGCACCACTAGAAACAGTTCGACAGTGTTCTTCATAATACATACACGGATCCTCATTCTTTGGATTGTCGGATGTCAAAATTGTCACATCGCTTTTATCTGTCGCAATCTTTGTCATAAGGGGTCTCTTACCTCGGTCACTCTCCCCAGGACAACCAATAACTTCATGAAAGGCACAGAGAGTCAGTCAGAAAAGACAACTCGAAACCTGCTAAACTATTTTCTTTTTTTAATGAAGAGTATTTACTATTACAACAAAATATCTAATGAATGTCAAGTGCAGTGTCATGGAATTGTCTGCCAAACGCATTTTAGTCAACATAAATAGAATATGGCCAAAAAGAAAAGAAAAGAAAAGGAAAATAAAATTAAGCTCTATTCACAAACCTACGGCTTTAGGCTTCTAGTCCTAGCTCCAAAAGGAAAATGGATAACAGTTCACTTCATTAAAAATAAAAATGTCAAAACAAAATACAAGCATACCAGTGATTATCCTCTTTGGTTTAAGCTCTCTAACAGAATCAAGTAATCTAGACAAACCATTAGGAGTATGAGCATAGTCAACAATCACACCAAAAGCCTGTTCTTCATCTATTAACTCACACCTTCCTGGAACTGCATCAACTTCTTCAATTCCTCGCACAATGTCCTCTAACGGTGCTCCAACTGCAACCCCAACAGCCACAGCAGCAAGAATATTATATATATTATGCCTTCCAAGCAACCCTGATGATATCTCCAATATGCCATGTGGAGTGTTAACTAAAACTTGGGTCTCGAAGAGGGACAGTTCAAACTTTAGAGGATGAATATCTGCATTCTTGTTCTCCATTGCAAAGGTTACAACAGGAATATCCGGGTTGCCTTGTCCAATGAAGAAAGGAGCATTTGGATCATCAATGTTAACAACTTTCCTATGCCGATCAGGATCAACCATTCTTGAAAACAATTTAGCCTTTGAATCCCTATATTCCTCTTCACTACCATGAAAATCCAAATGGTCTCTGGTCAAATTTGTGAAAACAGCTATATCAAAATCAACTTCATTGCACTTCCCTTGAGCTAGTCCATTAGAAGAAACTTCCATGACAACAGCTTCAGACCCATTATGGAGCATCTTTGCCATCAAATTTTGAACCAAAACAACATCAGGGGTTGTGTTTGATGACTCTAACTTGTTGTCCCCATGTACATAATAAGCAACTGAGCTCAACATTCCAGTCCTCAATCCCATAGCTTCATACATGCTTTTTATCAAATACGAAGTCATTGTTTTCCCATTAGTCCCAGTTATGCCTATCACAGCCATATTCTTTGATGGGTACCTATAAAAAGAAGCAGCCAAAGAAGGAAGAACTGAATTGGTATCTTCCACAATAACCAATGCTTTGCACCCTAAAGTCTCCTCTATATCTATCTCTTTACTTGCAACTACAGCTACAGCTCCTCTCTTATCAGCTTCACTCAAAAACAAATGCCCATCAGTTTTCTTCCCAACACAACACACAAACAAGTCACCTGAATTAACCACTCTAGAATCATGCTGAATCCCAGTAATTTCAACCTCTAAATCACCATAAACCGAAATAGGAACGACCTTGCTCTCATCCAAAAGCTCAGCTAAGCTAATTTTAAACTTGGGTTCAACAATTCGAGACTTAACTTTACCATATGTATCAAAGTCTAAATCAAACGAAGAATTTAAAGACGAAAATCGATCACCTTCGCTCAATTCAGAAGCCTCGTCTTCGAAATTCTCAGACCCATCAGAATCCGCATCTTCCGTAACAACTTTAAGTCCCTGAAGCTCGTCAATTTCTTCTAAATCAACGACCTCCTCGGACTCCAACTCTTCAATAATCTCCTCTACTTCCTTTTTCTTCGGGTTGGGCTTCAAAAGTCCTTGCTTGACAAACTCCTTACGTTTCAAGGCAATAGCTTTATCAATTTCGCCAAATAAATCGTCTCCAGAACTATCAGTTTCCAAAGAAGTCGAACTATCAGGTGCGTCTTCAACATCAGCAATGGTAGAGAGGAAGGTCGACTGATGCTTCTTGAACTCTTCCTCTTGAAGTTTTCTGGCTCGCGAAGCTTGTCGATGTATTTGCTGAAACTTTGAGACTCCATGTTCAGAGTCCTCTGGCGCTTCAGGTGGGTCGTCGTCCGATGGATTCGGGTAGAACTTGCCATCAGGTCCAATGGCAGATGGAGCATGATGGGGTAGTCTGAGAGGAGATAGAATGGGTGGAGAGAGAAATTGGGATTTGAAAATATATTTTTGGGGTTTTAGAGAGAAGAATTGGGGATAAGGAGTAAGAAAGTGTGGTAATAGGAGAAAGGTTGAAGCCATGAGAGATTGAAATGCATTGAGGGAGAGAGAGGGGTTAGCTTTTGGTGGAGGCCGGAGGGGATAGGGGTTTGACCGTTTGAATGAAACTTATGGGCCAAGCCTAAATCATACTGGCCTTTATGTTTAGTTCATCTTAAAAGCAGAAAATATTCGGGCCAAAAATGTCTTGAGCCCAAATTGAATGGTTTTATTTTAAAACATTGATTAAATGAAAAGGGCCTATAAAGTCTCCAAATACCCAACCCAATGTATAAAATTAATAGAGATATGTGTTTTAAGGATATATATTTAAAAGATTTTGTAATATGTATATAGAATTGTGAATGAAAAATTATTAGTCTTACATAAATTGTGGGCAAAATTATGTGCGGATCATAAGGGGTATAAAAAAATGTTGGAACAAGTATGTTAAAAACAGTATGAAAATGATGTTATTGATATACTGAAATGTATTGTTTGGGTTGAGTCACAGATTAAATCGTTCTTTTTAAGACATTTCGCGATTCTATCCAAATTTATGCAAGCAAACATAACCTCGTCGTTCTTAGAATAAAATAGCTCAAACCTTTGTTTTTTGTCTCGGAATTTCATTGCACTGATGAAAACCGAAATGATACACCTTTAAAGTTTATGTTGCTCGAAAAACTCAAAACATAATTTTCTTATTTTCTTTCTAAGAGCTTTTTCTTCTTTTATTTTGTAAGAGCTATTTTCAATTGTGGAAAAGTAATTTTAATAAAAAAATCCAAAAAATAAAATGCCACCTAACCTTATACACACAACAACTCAGCTCGACCAGTCGGATAGACAGCAACGATAGTGCGCGTACATATGGTATCACATTTGCCTAAGTTTTTTCCTCTTTCATAAAAATGGGTGTCATTTGAGGCCCAAACCCAATAACCAATTATTTTCTATTTATACATTTTCTAAGTGATATAAAATAACAATGTAAAATAAGACACAAATTGATATCATTTATTTTATAAAAATTCACATTTTTAACAAAAACTTAATCACTTTAAATTTTATCTTTACTGTAAAAATCAATCATAATATTCATTTTCTAACAAGAATTTAACATATTTTGGTGGGAGGATTTGGTAGTCAATTATTTGAATTTAAGTTTTTTGTTTTTAAATATCAAAATTTTAGAAAACTTATGAACTTTTAAAAATTGATTTTTATGTTAACATATGACTATTTGAGAGTATTTAATTTCATAGTTTTGGATCTATAATTTTTATCAAAAATTTATTTACTAAAACATAATTTAGAATAAGAAAGAATTTGTAACATGATATATCTTTTATATATGTTGTTATTTAGAAATGTTTTAACTTTATTAAAAATTAAAGTTGCTAAAGAAATATTTTAAAATGTACAACATAATCTAAATCAATATAGAGTGAAAAAACAACAATAAAGATCGTCAAAGTGGTTAGACTTTAAAAATAAATTCATGCAATCTTACTAAATTTGTTTGTTAAAATATGTTTATCTCTAGTTAAGGGAAAAAAATTATTTTACTTACACATGATTAAACTAAAGATTATAATTGATAGAAAGTGATAAATATATCAATTAATATGTATAACTATTATAAATATAACATGTTATATTTGTGAGAGAATATTATATACAACGTGTTATATGTCTTATATTAATATAAGTGTTAATCTCCTTTCAATTTTTAACATTTTTTCTTCTTTTTATAAAAATGAAGAGTCAAGATGACTCCGTTCTATTATGTACAAAATTCTCTCGTATTAGAAAAAAATCTTATATACAATATGTTACATGCCCCCTATTAATATGAGTCGTTAATCTTATTCCTATTTCTAATACTTTTTTTTTTATAAAAATGAAGAGTCAAGATGACTCCATTTTATCACATGTTTGTATTCCTATTATATGCAAAAATCTCTCATTTTGGAGAAATTTTTACTTATAATATGTTATATGTTCTTATTAATATCATTATTGATCTTGTATTCACTTCCAATACATTTTTCTTTTTTATAAAAATGAAAAATTAAGATGACTCCATTCCATTACATGTTTGGATTACTGTTGCATGTAAGATTATATAATACATTAGATATCAACAAATATTTAAACTTTGATTTAGTCTTAAATTGGATTACATTGACTGTATTTGAAAAAATATGAGTTCAAAATGAGTTTGCTAATTATTTATTTTAAATAATATATAACTTATAAAATTTTATTTTTATTAAATTATAATTATTATAAATCAATCTCTTATATTTTATTTTCCAACCATAATACTTGCTCGCATACTAATTCAATTTTAATTTTAAGCCATGGGAAGTGACTCTAATCTAACCATATTCAAGTAGATTAGGCAATTCTGTCTAGCACACTTCGGATCTATTTTATAGAACAATTTTCTTGGTTCCGAAATAGGGTTAGTACTATATTTAGAAATTAATATCAATTTTGTTCTATATTTTCAAAGAGTTTTAATTTATTATCACTTTTTTCAAAATGGTTTCAAAACTAATAATTTTAAAAAATACATGAATTTAATTTAAGGAATCAAACTTAAGCATCTCATCGTGACTCAAAAAAGATGAACATTATCTTACGTTATTTGCAATAATTTATAAAGGATATGTATTATTTTCAACTTAATTTCTTAAATTAAATTCATATATTATTTAAAAATAATAATTTTACAAAAATGGGTATTAAATTAGAATCTTTAAAAATAAATTAGAAAGAGATAACAGTTTTTAAAAATAAATTATTAATATGTAAGTTGAATTTGTGATTTAATTACAAGATAAGAGTCTAGATTAATAATATATACTAAACATAAGTGTATAATTAACAAATACAAGTCTGTATTAAAAAAATATTCATTCGTTATTCAATGCAGCTATAACAAGGAATATGATCAAAGTATAAGATCTAACTAATTATTGAACGACATAAATCAAAATGAACATAATAATGTAACAAAGAATACTTAGCCTAAGTAGGTAAAGAATGTGCTACTAAATTAGCACTCCTATAAGTGAATTGGAACCTAAAAACATCATCCAAATAATCACTATATAGGATAACATGCTAGGCATCCATTTCAAGTGCCATCTCCACCCCTTCCCATAAAGCAAGCAGCTCAGCAGCAATAAGGCTCAAAACATAAAGAACTATGCACGTTTACGCTGCCACAAAGCAACCCTTTTGATCCCAAGCAATGATCCCCGACCTTGACAAATTGGACTCTAAATTTCAAATAATGTATGTGTTGATCTTCCACCATCCCCAATCGGGGCTCCAATAAGGAATATCGGACCTACGGGAAACAAGCAATCATCAACCACCACCAGCTACGAAAGCCACCTTATAATCCCACTAGCATTACTTAATTTATTTGATATTTGATTATAGTCTTATATTATAGGTGTTTTATAAAATTGTTGTTAGCTAGCTTATGTGAGATCAATGTAAATTTTATATGCTTGTACTTTGCATATATGTTGTGTATTTAAATTTATATAATATATAAGTAACATAAATTATCTAATCTTAAATATTAACATTAAAGAAAAATAAGTTTGTTATTAGTTATAAACATTATATTAATATTTTTCTTAATCAATATAAGACATTATTTTATCCATTAATATTTTCTTTTAAAGTGTGTCTTGTTTAGCCTAAAACTTTGTATTTTTAACTTATTTTACTATATTTTAGAGAAAAATATCATAGAAATAACTTACATTAAGTCATTTGTACCGATTAGTCTCTTAGATTACAAACACTTCATTTAATCCATTAGTTTTTTTAAAAATGACTAATTAAAGATAAATTATATTATTTTAATAATTTTTTTATTAAAATATTATTATTATTCTTTCAAGTGATTAAACACAATTAAAATACAAATATTTAATAGTGATAAAGTTACAATTAATATGAAAAATAATTCATAGAATATTTGTTTTTAATATTTGTTAATTACCACAAAATTTATTTTAATGTTTTATTAAAATTAAAAAATATATTTAAATAACTTTTTTTTATTTTTATTATTATATATTTTTCTTAAAATATTATATATTAAATTTCATTTTTATCCATGTTAAAGATTCGTATTTTAATTGCATTTTAATTACTTGATTAAAAATAATAATATTTTAATTAAAAAATTATTAAAATAATATATTTTATTCTTAATTGATCATTTTTATAAAGCTAAATGAATAAATAACATAAATTTAAATTTAAGAGACTAAACAATATA
Source organism: Hippophae tibetana (assembly GCA_037013495.1). Taxonomy (NCBI): domain Eukaryota; kingdom Viridiplantae; phylum Streptophyta; class Magnoliopsida; order Rosales; family Elaeagnaceae; genus Hippophae; species Hippophae tibetana. The sequence goes on from CM072812.1 coordinate 12,896,200, forward strand.
AATAACCTAATTTAAGGACTTATTTAACATCTCATCTTATATTCTAATTATATCTAAGCTACCTATGTTTTTTTTTCTTTTTTTGCAATTTTCATGTAGTTTTTTTATGATAGATCTATTGGGTTTTTTTAACCAATTGATGGAATAAAACTCTTATATCATGTGAAAGTTCATAAAAATCATGAATTATCAATATTAAAATGTTAACTTCAAAAAAAAATTATATTATTTATAAATAATACACTAGTATATTTCTTAATCCATATGGAACATTCATTTTACATATTAATACCCTCAAAGTGTGCTTAGCTTGACAACACTTTATAATTTTATACTCTTATATTTTGAGTAATATTATTATCATAATAAAAATGCATAAAATATACATTTTATCCCTAATATAATTGCAAATATTAGTACCATTAATATTATATAAAATTATTATTAATAAAATATTTTATAATAATATTAATTTATATTACAGTAATATTATTACTTATATTTTATGTATTTAGTAAAACCGTAGTTAGTTCACTTGTGTCGGATAATTGTAAATTTTATATGCTTTCCCTTTGCCTTATAGGTTGTAGCGAACTGCCATAATGAGCATATCATGCAACATTTCGGGGTCCATGCCTGTGAGTGAGAATCGTACATTAAAGAATTATGAAAGTGACTTGATACATTGAGAAAAAAATGTAAAAATGCATATTGAATATATTAATTTACAATAATATATGTATTTATTTATGGTAATCTATATAATGATAATTATATTTATCAAATTTTTATTTTACTGTTAATTTAGATCTTTAATTAGATGTATAATTTTAAAAGATTAAGAAAATAATAATATGATATCAATATATTAATTGTAACAAGTAAATCTAAAAATTTTACTTTATAAAAAAATATAAAAACCCATTTTATATGCAAGGAAAAGAATAAGATTTGAGAGATTAATCTATTTTATTATTTATATAACCGGAAAGGCATGGACCATTTTACGTTTACATGAATTACGCATGTATATGCAATGAAATCGCTGTGCGCATAATAATACCCACAATTTCTGGAAGAACGATTTTGCATGTCTACTATTTTTTTTTTTTTTTTTTGGGTTTGAACACATCCATCCACTTGGGGCTTTTAAAATCATAAATAAAATAAAAATAAAACATTTATCACATCAATGTTTCAAATTTCAACGACCGTTTTAAAATTTATATGATTGATAGCTGAAATATTTTCCCAATAATTACGGTGATTTGATTATTACTATTATTATTATTATTATTATCATAAACAATGTCGTTGTTGCAACTGAATACAGGAGTCGGCAAAGAAAAGACAGCAGAAGGTTCGAACAGCAGCATATCACAAGCAATTTTAATTTTAACTTTTTTTAGCAAATAGTGCTTGTTATGTGATTTCCGTATAAAATGAAATTTTTGTAATAACCAAAAAATAATATTAATCTTAAAATTTATAATTATAAAATTAATAATTTTTATATTAAATTTTTATATTTTTATTATTAAAAAAATTAATTTATTATTTTATATTAAATATTATTTAACTTAAATTATAATAATTTAAATCCATTTAAAATCTAGTTTCATCAGGATGTACTTTTAAGATAAAAATATTACCACAATAATGATTTTTTTTATAGTTGAAAACAAAAGTATATAAAATATCTATTTTATCTTTACAATTAATTACATCGTAGTGTTATTATAATTGCTTAAAAATATTTTTTTGATAATATTGATTTATATAGTAATAATATCAATATTATGTTTTTTTGGTTATAAGTTTTAAAAAAATAATGATATTAATATAATTTTAATATTTTATATAACAAGTAAAATTAAAGATAAACAAAAAGGATATTTTACAACAAAATTGCAGAGGCTCGTCGAAGTAGAATAATGAATTAGTAAATTGGAAAATATAAAATGTAAAGGAAATTCGAAAAAGAAATAGAAGACAATAATTGGATTCAATTGTGACAACAAGACAAGAAAATTCAAAAACTCTGATATATGATCTGACCAACCAATAAAGTCGCTCTATCTTTTGACGTTTCATGTATCATAAATTCATATCTGGTTAGTACACGAAATTTACAATTTTGGTCCCCATAAAATCCCAAACTGCAAAACCAAATTATCATATTCAGAGTGACTACGGTTTTCTAATATTTTTTTGTTTTTTATCATGATATATACTTCTCTTTTATTTCAAATCATAATTTAAATTATACTAAAATATTATTATCTCCTTAACAAAAATTAATATTTTTAAATTGATTATTAATAATATCATGATATATACTTTGAGAAGAAGATCCATCACATGATTATCGCATATTCTTTATTGTTAGTTATTTAATGAAATTTTAAAATATATAACTACATGTTTTTCTTATAAATTGTAAGATTTGAGATATTCAACCCACAGCAAATTTATAGTTAAATTATTTTTTAGATAATGATAGGAATGTGATTTCATGCATACAAATAAAAATAACGTCATTAATTTCTTTTAAAACGATTTTAATTGCAAATTTACTCCAGTTCCTAGTTTTAAATGTCAAAAATTCATTTAAAATATAATTTCCTTCTATATATGACTTAATTATACATATGATTTTACTTTTATTTTCTAAATTATATTTTTTTACATTATGAGAAAATATATACACTCTATTTTTTAACATTACAAAAAATTTATTTTTTTTACGTTATAAAAAAATATATACATCACGTTGACGCAAAACAAGAACGCAAGTACACCAATTATATGAAATCGTTTAAGAACCAAGAAATAAGTCAATAAAATTTAAACTAATCAGAGTCATTATCTGATAATAGGTCTTTGTATTTGTATTATAAAATAAGCATAATAAAACTATTATATAGAATAGGATAAAAATTGTCGGAACTACATAGAGTCAAGAAAGGGACAAGCCTCCTCTCACCTCTTGATAGTGTAAGTTTTATGTATAATATTTATGAAATTGTATGCAAAAAATGATTATATCCCCTTTAAATCTTTGTTTAAATTTTTATAACTCAAAAATATATTACAAGCTTAATAATTTGAATATGTATATACTTAAATAAAATATATATAACATATTTTCTTTTTCAATACAAAACAAGTAATATTATTTTTGTTATTTATATAGTGTCCTTTTTGAACTAAAATTATAGATCCATCACTCAACAAGTCTAGTAATATTCGTCTACTAAGAGCAATGTATCAACTCTAAGGTAAGACTAGTATAATTATATTACATATTTTTTGATAAATGTTCTAATATTATAAAATATGGTTAGTTAAAATATTTTTTTCTATCTAACTATAAGAGAATTTCAATTTTCAAAAGAAAGTAAAAATTTCATAAGATATTAAAAAATTAAAAGAAGATAAATTCTTTAATATTTACCAATGTATGTCTTTCTTATGATGTTAGTACATGAAATAAACTTGCATATTTAGAAATCAAAATTTCATTAAAAAATGTATCTAATAAAACATATTTTTTTTAATCTTGTCACACATCACACGTAAAGAATAATTTAAAATAAAATTTTATTTATAAAAAAAATTATGATATCTAATTAAAGCAAAATAATTGAAACTTATTATAATCAAAGTTCTAATATATTTTTTTCCCTTGATTCATAATGTAATATCTTTATTTAATTTAAACCCAGTCAAGGTGGGACACTGCAAAAGAGGATATTAAATAAAAATCTAAACATAATATAAGTAGTAACATTACTAACACAGCAAATAAACATAAAATTAGCGATTATTAGTCATAATTATGACATATTTATCGCAATCAAACTTAGTAAGACGAGACAGAGTCTCACAATCAAAAGAGACTCTAAGTCACTATGCTCTCACCAAATTTTCCAAAATCCATTAGCCATGTGTTGTCACTATGAATCTCATTTTTTGACTAATTAAGAATAATACGAAAACTCATAACAAAGAAACCTACAATAAAATCACAAATATTAATTGAACGACAAATACTAAACTACATTGGACGGATGCACTCATCACAATCCAACGTAAGATGGCCGCTAGTCTTTCGTTGAAGGGTTTGCCTGCTATTTTGAACCAAAAAATAAAAGTTCTAACAATATGTCAACTTTCCTACAACTTAAAGTAAATACTAATCTTTCTACCTTTGTTACATAATTTTCATATTTAATTGATAATAATAAAAATTATAATGAGAATAATTTAATTTTTCTATATATTGTTTGATTATTAATCTTGAATAAAATATAAAATATTATAATATTAGAAAAAATATTTATTTTTCTCATACTTCTTAATAATACGTTAGAATGTTTTATTTTTGTATGTATCACTTATTATTATTTTTTATCTCATTTAAAAATTTATTTTTTTCATCATTTTCAATAATACGTTAGAATATTTTATTTTTTAATTTTATTTCAATTATGATTTTATTTTATTTATCTTAATATTTATTATTATTTTGATTTTATTGCTCATATAAATATTATAATAATAATAATATTTTAATTAATTTCATTACAATTTTATCGTAACAAGTAAATATCACTCAAGATCTATATAGATTAGTCCAAGTTTAACTTTTAATTACTAGTTGATAAAACTTTTCTTATGTCTATGTGTGTAACAATAAGTAAAAATTTTAATCATGATTAAAAAATTATGCTATATATGATTTAAAATAATATAGTTAAATTATTTAATAAAATGGAGTTTTTTTATTTTTTAAAATAAGGAGTAAACATCTCCCATGATCACAAATGTACAAACTAATAAGAGACATAGATAACTTCACGAATATTAAGAGAGAGAGAGAGAGAGAGAATGAGAGAGTAGGAGAAAATGTGGGTAAGAAAGCAACTAAACTTCCCTTCAGTTGAAAGCTTTTCCACAACATTTGTGTTTGTGCAAATAATCAGTCACTTTCATATAATAAATTCCATAAATGTCCCTATCACTTTCTTTTCATTTTCATTTTCTTTTCTCATTTTTAATTCACATTCCTCTTTAGTCTTTCACATGCCTCTCACTTTCTGTTCCAATCCCAGTAACCCCACCATTTATTTATTCTTCTTCTTGGTTCTGTTATTTATTTGTTAACTAAGGGTGGTTCTTTAATTTGCCTACTTCTTCTGGCACGTTTGAGACTGCAAAATTCAAGATTGGTGATCTGGGTAGGCTCTATCAAATGCTAGAGCTATATGCTCTTATTTTCAGCACCCAAAGTTAAAAAAGTCATCATTTTTCTCCAAACCAAAGTAATACGCTTAATAAAGGTGACATTTTTAAGCTCTCTGTCTTTGTCTCTCTCCGTCCGTGTGTTTGTGTATAACTTTATCTCGGCAATGGTTTTCATACTGAAACTATTCTCAAAAAGAAAAAAAAATTAAAAAAAACCCAAAAAGTTTCTGAATTTACAAATTTAAGTGGTTCATATAATATTACCTCCTGCTAATAATTCATCCTAAATATGGTTACAGTTGTCAAAGTTCATTGTCTCGATTTAAACATAAATATTTCTGTGTTTGTTTTCTCCATTTTGATGGGAAAAATTATCTTTTGTAAAAATTGGAAGTAATTTATTTGACGTATTTGAATTTGAGATATTTGCTTAGAAAGGTAATGAGTTTATGTGAATGATTGCTTTAACAGGGGTAGGTGTATAGATTCAGACCTAATTAAGTTTCTGAGCTCATCTCCATAAACTCAAAGCCATGAATGATCTTAAATAGTAGGTTGGTTCAGTTTGTTGTTTCCAGTTTAAAATTAAATAGAAAAGGAATCGTAGACTTTGCATTTGAAATTTTGAAATGTAAATGTATTGTGTGTTTGTTCTGTATTTGTTGTTATATGCATGAAAATTTATTTAATATCTGCAATATTACAAAGGATTTTTGTCACCTACAAGAGACCTCTCCTTTTGTTTTTGCATAAGAATTTCAAATCATATCTTACTTTCTAAGTCATCTCTTATTATACGTGTTGTCTTTAATTATTAATGGGTGATTAATTAATTAATTTAAAGCATCATTGAGCAACTCCACTAGAAGCACCTGTAAAAGAATCTAAATTTGGTCACATATTTGTTCAATTGTAGATATAATTAATACAACTTCTCAAGCAAATCAGCCTCTCTTTTTCTTTAGCCGTTGACTTAGTCTGTAGCTGAGTTGTTAGTATGGCAAGACTAACACCACCAAAGAGTCCTGTGGTTTGTGAAAAGCATCAATCAAAGTGCATGTGGAGTTTGTATAACCTCTTTGATTTTCGCCAAGCTCATTCTAAGAGGAAGCTGCTTTCTGATAACAGAGGTTTGAGAACATATGTTGTTGGTATGTATGATTCTTTTCATTCATAGAATTCATTCATAAAATTTTTTTTAGCTGTTGATTCAATCAAATGTTGGCTAGCATTTCTTGAGAATCATCTTTAAATGTAGTTTTGCAATTAAAACTTCAAAACCTTTTCAGGGGATGCAAAATTGCAGAGAAGTGTTGATACTCCTAATAAATTCGAGGAGAAATCCCAAGGCATAAATGTAAGTTCTATCAGTGTCTAAATTACTATAAATCAAATTGTTTAGAGAGTAATCCATACAGTAAGATTTCAAGTACTGAGTATCAGGTCCCTCCAATGTAGATTCATTTGAGTATATATAGACATTAAAATTTTCACTTGTCACTATATGATTAGTGCTCAAAGCGAGGTACAGCATCAGAGCAGAGTTTATCGAGTGTCAAGATATTTTGTACAATCTTTAGATTGTAGGCTCTACCAGATTCATTGTCGTGTAAAGCAAATTGTCTCCAGTAGTTCATATCCAGTAAGTTGTATCAAGCAAGTCATATGAGGCAGGTCGTATACGAAGCATGGTGCCATATAGGTCATCCACTTACTAGCCGTAAGGTCGTTTATCCAAACATGAATATTTTCAAGATTATATGTGAATGATTTTGGTTATAATACTGAATAAAATTATTTGGCCATGATTCATCTTTGTGGTATGGTGGATAATACTCTCATTTCCATTTCAAGTCATAGATAGGAATTACAAATACTGTTTTTTCTTTAAAATAAGAGTTATCTGATTTCCCTTCATTTCCTCCTTTTCAGACAATGTGTATGTATGTTCTCAGTATTGATATGATAGGGAAGCTAATGTCTATGGAGCATCTATGGATAAGAACAAATGAAACTATTGATAGACTCTATGAAAAATCTGTGAAAAGCATTCAACTAAGCAATTCAAATTTGTTTAATTCATTAGATTCTTATTTATTTGTTAGATTAAGATATTCACTTATTCCACTCTTATTATTTTCTCCATATTATAAAGAGCAAAAATCATAAGCAACTCTGATAAGACTTTACATTGTTTCAGGTTAAAAGTAATATTTATAAGCCAAATAACAGGAAGGTTAAAGGTGAAGAGAAACACATTGATGAAAACCAGATAAATACGAAGATTGCTACTTCTGAAACAAAACACGTGGAATCTGATTCTATAATTGTTGGGAAGTCCCAAAAGAACCATGGAAAGGCAAAAACTAGCCAGAAGAAACTTTCTCATCCGAATTCAGTAAATAAATCTCTCAATAACCTTGAGTTTGCATCCAAGGTAAATCCCAAAAATCGGAGAGGCTTGGGTTGTAAAAGTATTAACTTTGTGAGACATGACAAGGATAATGAAATAAAGCTACTCCAGATGAATGATTTAGCTAAAGCAATTGTAAATCAGAAGTTCATCAATGGAAAGTGCCAAAGTACAATTGAAGTTAGCCAACAGTCTAAACAGTTATTGGAAGCATTAGAGATTTTAAATTCAAACAAGGAGTTGTTTTCAAATCTCCTGAAAGATCCCAATTCTTTGTTAGTAAAACACATCCAAGACTTTAGAGATTCTCAAACCAAACAGTCAGAACGTCAGACTTCTAGTTCAAGCACATGTGATCAAAAGCTGAAGTCTTGTGATGAGTACTCATCAAGTGATCAACAGTCTGAAGAAAGAATTATAGTTCTAAAGCCTGGCCTAAGAAGCATGGAAAGTTCTTCTGATAAAAGCAACAAGCATTCCTCTATGAAATCTTATCACAGCTTGAGTGATATAAAGAGGAAGTTGAGGCATGTCATGTGGGGGAATAGAAAAGAATCTCCTTCTAACTTTAAGGACTCTAGAGATGGTGTTAAGGAAAATGGTAGGGAGATCTCAAGAAGAAATTTATGGAGCATCAACCAGGTCGATAATGGATCAATAGTACATTCTTCACCTGATATTCTGAAAAATGATATCAGCATAGAGATGTTAAAAGATCTTAAATCAAGCAATAGACATGAAACATTTTCAAGCAGTGAAACTAGAATATCTCAGGAGACTCTCAAGCGCTTCTCTGAAATGCTTAAAAGTGGAAATAAGGATAAGAAATTTTACCAGCAACAGGCTCCAGGGTACCGGCCCGGAGAAATTAGTACTTATCCTGATTATGATTTCTTGTCTGTATGCAATGTTGGGGGTTATAGGGATAATGACTTTATGCAGAGGAGGCCTCTTTTCTACAGCAGTAACCAAATGGTTTATGAGAGGGTTACAAAAGAACAGCAAAATAGGTTCTCAATTTCATTGGAAAAAAACATAGAAGCTTCACAAGGTAAAAAGAAACCCAAAAATCAGTTGAAAGGTCTCAATAGTAAGCAAAATATATCAGATAATCTTTTTGCTCCTACAAAAGTACTTGAAGTTGATCGTTCAAATATTAGAGGTACAGTTTCACTAAATTTTGAAACTTTATACCTTTTTCTTATTTGTTGTATAATAATTTATGACAATTCTGCAGACCCTGGGAAGATCTTATCTAGCAAGAACACAAGGTCTAATTTAGAGACCAATGATATAGAATTGACTGATCTTTTAGAAGGGCCAGCCAAACCTTGTAATGCTAATGGGAAAAAACCTAACAAAAGAACTGCTACATCCAACATGTTTGAAGAAAATGAATGCTCCAATTTCTCCAGACTGGTATATTGCCCTTGTAAATTTCACCTTTGTGAATGTTATATATGAAGACTTCCTTCTTTCACCACCTTTTGTCTTCTTTTTTCAGGTCAATGACATGGAAACTGTTCATAACTCATGTTTTGAAGGGCGAATGTCGATATTTCCTGTTGATGATTTTCCACCAACCCCTCCGGATTTGGAGTCTCTAGGGGATCCTGATAGCATAAAAGATGGAAAGGATCAGTCAAGTCCAGTTTCTGTTCTTGAGCAGTATATAACAGATGCACCTAGTACTTCTAGCACTACATATGAACCTGGTATACTATAACTAAAAAAATATTAGAGTTTGTTTCTTTGTGCTTCTGTTAAAAGTAGTTTTAGAAAAAATCATGTTATTTGTGTGTGTTTTCTAAGCCCGAAAGAGAATTTTTTCTGTATAGTTTTTTTCCCCTATCAAAAGCACTTTTGCAGGTTTTCAGAATCACCCATTTATTGTTTTTCCACCCCACTTGCTTATAAAACTAAATCAGCAATAATTTTTTTTTTCAGCTGAACAGAAGAATTATGAATCTCTTTTGAAGTCCCATTTGGATCCTGTAATCAAAATACCTACTTCCTTAGATGACTATGAATGCACATATGAGTATGTAAGAGAAGTAGTACTTCAAGGTTCTTCCTTAAACTGGGATGAACTTATGGTTGATCCATCTTTGCTTGATGAAGTAAAGGCTCAGGCCAACCAACTCAATTGTGATTGTAAGCTCCTTAATGACTGTATTAACCAATCTCTTCTAGAGGCATACCATAATCATTTCAGATTCTATCCTTGGGTATCATCTATAAAGTCAAATGTACCAATGGACAAATTTGTGAATGATGAGGTAACAAAATGTTTTGATTGGTACCTCCACCCACAACTCCCATCAAGTTCACTGGAGCAGCTACTTGAGAAAGACATAGCTAAGCCTGGGACATGGTTAGAGATCAGAAGTGATATTGAAGATATAGTTAATGAGTTAGCAGAAAGTACTTTAGAAGAGTTTGTCACAGATACCATGATTATGCTAGCTGTTTGAAGCATCATATTACATGTTTTTTTTATCTGTTTTAGTCAAGGAAGTTAAATGGTTCAATGTTCGCCTTCTAATCACAAATTGGATTTTAGAATGATATGGAAAACCATTTCTTGGTAACTCTGTAATTTAGCATGCTTGGCATATAGCAAAGTGCATCCTACGATAAGGAAACTCCTGGTTGAATTATAGTAATACGTTAAGGTTTAGTCGTTAGGTGGTCCATGGAATATTGTTAAAACAAGCTACATTGAACATAATGCGACTAAATAGGTTGTACATACTATATTGAACATCTGATGTCAATAAATAACAGGGTTGATCATGTTATTTATAAGGCTTAATACTCCATTACTTCCCGACCCAAAGTTTGAGTAAATTCACACGTATTTAAAATTTTAAAATCCTACAATTTAATCTTCAAAATTTTAAAAATTTACATATAGATTTTAATTTGATTATTAAAATATATATTTGTGAATCAAAATTTTAAGATTTATATACAAAATTTTAAAAATTTAATGATTAAATTATAAGTTTTAAAAATTTAAGAAACTATGAACAATAATATTGTTTAGCTTATTTATAATATAGAATAATGTCTTTAATTTGTTTTCTATTTACTGTCACTCGTATCCTTTACCTTTTTTTCCTTGTTCCTTTATTATCATTATTTTTTTTGGCTAATCTGTTACTTGTATCTTTTAAGTTTGAAAGAAAAGAAAAATCAGTTAAAATATCTTCTCCTTCTCCTACCGTAGGAATAAGATATATCTGGAGTCCTACCTTCGTCACCCCCAAAATAGACGTATGCAATGTTACACATTTATTTATAAAACCAAAGTTTTTATAAAAACTTGATGTATATATCCATCTACTTGATTCATATCTCATATCATAAACTTTACTTTCAAATGACACGTTACTTGATACATATACTTTGTAGCGGAGCAGTGATGTGTAGTGGAGCAGTGAAAGGACAGACAACATCGGATAGTGGAGTAGAGAAGTATGGGTGTGCACCACACTCATGCTTAGTTTTGTTTCTTCTCTTAGTATAGATATACGATCACTTGTACAGAAAATTAGAACAAAACGATATGAAATAAGCACAATATTTGTCATGGTATGAGAGTAGAGTTTGTTGGCCTAACTAAATAAAATAAGCTACATGTTATGTTGATTTTTATTGATTTAATTTGAGGTCCTGGTTTGGCTGATCTAGATTTTGTTAGGATATGAGTTGGAAAATCTGGGTTACTCGTTAGAGTCGCACCGTCCTAGCTGCTCATTGGGGTCATCGTAGTTTCTATATGTTCCAATTCCAATGTCACTCGCTCGTTGAAGCCGCACTGTTCTAACTGCTCTTCTATTCTAGCTAGTTGTGGGTTCATCGCGGTCTCTCTGCGTTCCACTTCCAACGTCACTCGCTCATTGGAGCCGTATCATTCTAGCTGCCACTGTGGGCAGTTCTCTGTCCTCGGAGAAACTTGAAACGTAGCGATGAACAGCACCACACCATAGCTCTCATAAACCTGAAGTAAAAATCCTTTAGGCAAGAGACTCTGTGAGGTTGCAAGTTGTTTTTTTAATCTGCGTGTAAGGTCACATATTGGTATCTTTGTTTATTTAGCTAGTGTACTGACGCTCTACAGATTTTTTAAATCTGTGGGTAGTTGGTTGAAAAAAAAAGGAAAAAAAATAGCATTGATAGATCTTATAGTAGAATCTAAAGATTTACCACCAACTCCATATTGAACGATTTGACTATAAAAATGATCGAGGTTCTAGCTAGAGCTTAGACCGTCTCACAACCTCCGCTAACTAAAGCGTCGACTACTCCTATTAATATCAAGTTGGGAGGATCCAACTATGCCTTATGGTCTCAGGTGGTGGAGATGTATATCTCTGGCAAAGACAAAATGGGATATATTAATGAGAATTTTTCTCAACCTGATGAAACCGACCCCTCATTTAGGAGATAGCGCACTGAAAATGCCATTGTCAATGGATGGTTGATCAATTCGATGGACTCTTCCTTGATTGAAAATTTTATTTGATTCCCAATTGCAAAACAAGTTTGGGATTCGGCTGCTACTACATACTTTGATGGGACAGACATGTCTCAAGTGTATGAACTTCATCGTCGAGTTACTCACATGAAGCAGGTGGGTGGATCCATTGAAAAATACTACAATGACCTTCAAGGATTGTGGCGAGAAATTGATTTCCGTCATCCTAACCCAATAGAGTGTGCGATTGATATACAAAAATACAACTCTATCATATAGGAAGATCGAGTTTATACCTTCCTCGATGGACTTGATGACAGACTAGATAAGACTCGAAGTGATGTGCTTCAAATCAAACCATTCTCTACGGTAGAACAGGCTTATGGATTCATCCGTAGGGAAAAGGTCAGGCAGACCGTAATGACCACGGGTGCAAATATGACTCCCGTAGCAGTTATGGGTTACAAAGGGATCAAGAGACATCATAATCTCATGCCACTAAAACCAGGAACTCTTGTTTTGGGTAGCAAGAAATCCATAGGAAATCCACCTTTTATTGACATAAAATGTGGCCATTGCGGAAACTCCAAACACACCCATGAAAACTGCTTCAAACTACATGGGTATCCAGAGTGGTGGAATGATCTTCAAGCACGGAAGAAACAGGAAACCACTAGGAAAGTCGTTATGGCTACCAATAATGCATCAATATCCCTTATTCCTCAGGCCGAATCTTCCTAGGATCCAGGTATTTCAAGTAAAGAATTTCACATCTCTACTCGTAGTGATAATGAGGATTGGATTCTAGACTCTAAAACTACTGATCATATGACATTTAACCCAAAAGATCTCTCCAATACAACCCAACCGAGATGGAGTTGTGTTTCCAATGCCAATGGGGTCACTTATCCAGTTATAGGGGTTGGAACAGTGACTTTATCTCCTTCATTATCATTATCTAATACATTACTTGTACCCTCTCTTTCAAACAGACTAATGTCTATAAGTCAAGTCACTTCATATCTTAACTGTATAGTATTGATGTATTCTACTTTTTTGTCTTCTACAGGATATTCTCACCAAGAAGATCATTAGGCATGGTACTAAGAAAAGAGGCTTATATTATGTGGATGACCTCAGTTCAGGAAGAGTCAATCACATGCAACACAGTTAGTAACAAAGAGCGACATATTTGGTTATGTCATCGTCGATTTGGGCATTCATCATTTGGGTATTTAAGGTATTTACTACCTAGTTTATTTTCAAATGTAATATTTGTATCTTAGCAAAAAATCATAGGGCATCTTATCCTATGAGCATGCATAAAATGTGATTCATTCTGCTTGAGTACATTCTGATGTTTGGGAACCTTCCCCGGTCACTACCTTCTCAAACATAAAGATGAATTATTTTCTACGTTTCACTTGTTTCACACCATGATTGAGACACAATTTTCTATAAAAATTAAGATCCTTAGGTCTGATAATGGGGGGGAGTATGTTAATCAAAAAATTCGAACATACTTGAACAACCATGGTATTCTTCATAAAACCTCGTGTTCACAAACCCCACAACAGAATGGAACTACAGAGAGAAAGAATAGGCATATTTTAGAAACTACATGGGCCTTACTAATCAGTGCACATATGCCTAGTAGATACTGGAGTGATGCTATTACTACAGTTGTGTATCTACTGAATTGTATGCCCATAAAAACCTTACAATTTCAGACTCCATTACAGGTGCTCTTTGATCATGTTCCCTTGCCTACTATTTTGATGTTTTCGCCTCGAATTTTTGGATGTGTTGTTTTTGTCCACCTTCATAAAAATCAACAAATAAGTTGGATCTATGTGTTGTTCGATGTGTATTCTTGGGGTATGGCGTACAAAAAAAGGGATACTGATGCTACGATCCTATTACTAAAAGAACCTACATTACCATGGATGTCACTTTTCTAGAATCTGAATGGTTTTTCCCATCACCAGTATCCAATTACCCTCTTCAAAGGGAGAGTTATGGTGAAGAACGAAATTGGCTTGATGTTGAAGTATTAGACATTAGTAACAATCCAGCATACTCAAATAATGCCAATAATATGGATGAGACAGTACCTAGACTCGAACTTGAACTTCTAAGAACTGAATCTGGACTAGTGATTGAATCTCTATAAGATGCAGTAGTTGATGCACCTCTCCACTCTCTAGTACCCAATGATCCTCCTGCTTAGAATACTCCTGAGGTAAGCCATCCTATCACACATTTACAAACTAATGTTATAGATACACATGTTGGTTATGTTCTACCTTTCAGACACAATCGAGGCAAACCTCCAAATCGATACTCTCCAGATAGAGAAGAACAAGAATCCAAGTATCCAATAGCCAATTATGTATCTACTCAAGGGTTATCAGAACCTATCACGGCGTTTGCACAAACACTCTTCTCATGTCAAATTCCAAGTAGCGTTGAAGAAGCCTTATCTAATCACAACTGGGATTTTCTCCATTAAGTATAAAACAGATGTGTTAGTTGATCGATACAAAGCGAGGCTAGTAGCAAAAGGGTATACACAGAAACATGGTATAGATTATCAAGAAACCTTCTCACTTGTGGCTAAACTAAAAACTGTTAGAGTTTTGTTATCTCTTGCAGCAATTTTAGATTGGTCATTGCACCAACTTGACGTGAAAAATGTCTTCCTTCATGGTGATATTAAAGAATAGATTTACATGGATATCCCACCAAGATATACTGTTACATCAGGAAAAGAAACTGTGTGTAGATTACAACGAGCATTATATGGACTAAAACAATCATCTCGAGCATGGTTTGGCAAGTTAAGTTCAACAATAAGGAAATATAGGTTTCAACAAAGCAACTTTGACCACACTCTTTTCCTAAAACATCGATTGGGAAAAATAACCGCCCTTATAATCTATGTAGACGACATGATCATTACAGGGAATGATAAAAAGAAATCTCTAAGCTTCAATAACAATTGTCAAAAGAGTTTGAAATGAAAAACCTAGGAGGGCTCAAATACATCTTAGTCATTGAGGTAACATGATCAAAACAAGGCATATTTTTTTCCCAAAGAAAATATACTTTAGACCTACTAACAGAGTCAAGATTACTAGATTACAAACTTGTCGATATTCTAATTATGGACCAAGTATCGGCAGATAAACAGAGATATCAATGGTTAGTGGATAAACTCATATATTTATCTCATACTCGACCTGATATTGTTTATGTTGTGAGTCAGTTCATGCACTGCCCCAAATGAAGACAATATAGATGATGTCATATGAATACTTTGGTATTTCAAAGAATTGTCAATTGGAAGTCGTCTGATATATAGGTTCGGACTGGGCAGGGACTATCAAGGATAGGAAATCTACTACTAGATACTTTATTTTGTGGAAGACAATCTTGTTACATGGAATATCAAGAAACAAAAGATAATTGTCTTATCTAACGCTAAAACTGAATTTCGAAGAATAATCAAAGATATATGTGAGTTTTTTTTATTGAAAAAACTTATAACTGAGATTAGTGTTACTCCTAATTCTAAAATGAACTTATTTTGTGATAACAAGTCAACCATTGTCATTTCCCACAATCCAGTTCAACATGATCACACAAAACACATTGAAATGGAAGCGCAGAAGTATGGGTGTACAACAACACCCATGTTGGCTCAGGGAAACATGGGTGTGATACAACACCCATATGTGCAACACTAGTAGACTTAATTTTGTTTCTTCTCTTAGTATAGATATAAGATCACTTGTACAAAAAATTATAGAACATAACAATATAAAATAAACACAATATTTGTCATATACCACTACCTAAAAAAAACTTAAAATCACTTCTAAACAGTCAGCTTTGTTTTATTTATTTTTTCAGAATTATTGGCTCTATTACCTGTTTGAAATTTTTTTTTCAATTGAAAGCTAATTCATGAAGCCTCTCCTAAACCATTCAGACCACATCTCTGCGACTCCATACTAAAAATTTAGTCATGAATCAAGATTTTTTAAGTTACAAATGTACATATTAAACAGAAAAACAAAATTCTAAAACATTTAGAACAACAATAAGTTAATCCCATTTGATATGACAATTAAATCCTTAAATAATAATCTCTGATTTTCATGATGGACAATATTTGTACAATGACTGGAGCAACGGATTCTTAAAGTTGGAATATTCTTGGTGAATATATAATTGCTTCTCTTATGCTGAGTCAAACAATTTTCTCAAGTGTTTTCTTTATTATCCTTGCTGATGCAACAGTTGGTCCCTTGTACTGCATATTAGGCAAAAATAATACATGGTTAAAAGAGTCACGCATGCAAATTCTATCAATCAGATTGATCACAAATAATGTATTATAATAACATTGGCCAGTATAGTTTGACACACGTAATTGTATAACAATAACAATCTGTCGCTTCAATTATTGTAACTTTTTGAGTGATAGATAGATATAATCTTCTTCTTCAAAATCTGCAATCCAATTGCACATTGCTTGGCAAGAGGTTGGTTATGAAATTTCTTTTCCAATGCTTAAAAATGGTTATACTACTCAAAGCATTTTCTTCTAAAATTACTTATGGTTGAAATCATTTTTAGCTGAAGTACAAACAAAAGAAGAAGAAAAAAAACTTTTCGGTTTCGTACCTTAGATTTAATTGTAAGGAAAAGAATCCCATCCTTGGTTGATGACTGAACTGAATGAGAGTCTAAGTTGATTTTGCTTAATGCATCCATAATTTCTAACAACACTCTATCCCTCCAACTACACCTTATCTCAATTAAAACATCTCTGCTCTTTACACTAACAGTTATGTTTTCAGTTGAATTGTTCACTGATACACCACAATTTCTCTCTGGCTCTTTTTCATCCAATATATCACAAACCTTCCTCTTGTTTAATATTGCCTTCTTGACTAATTTTTTGTTTCCATAGTTGTCAGATGTTCCTTCTTTGGTATCATGTTGTTTTCTCTTCATTGTTGGTTCTGACTGAGTTGATTCCCGACAAGATTCTAAATCTTCCACCCTTGTCTCTAACTCTTTCAGATATTCTATAGCGGCATCGAGTATAGATACTTTGTCATCCTGTGTAAAGAAAATACAAAAATTTACTACTTAGTCAATGTTTAAAACCAAATATTAGAGAAAGGTTGAGCTATGCTAATAACACTCTCATTCTCACTCACACCATTTGTATTGTAAGAATGAGTGTTCTTAGCATAGCTCGAAAAAGGTGTTACATACTTTGGTAGCTGAAGGAACCAATGTTCTTAGAATTGAAAATCTTTCATGCAATTTTTCTCCTCTCTTCCTTTCAGATAATGCATGGTTCATAGGAACTTCTTCAGCCTCTGGTTTCAAAAGACCAACTTTATAATCTTCATTATCTTCAGGAGAGTCCACAATTCTACCAATATGCATTTTAGGAACTTCAAATAAAACCTTCTTCAACACTATTTGTGAAATCCCACTTCTTGGTTTTGGAAATTTCACAAATCTTCTTTTTTTCCAACTGATAAAACTGGATTTTTGATGACAATTCTGATGGTTTGGCCTCAAAATCAATTGGTGTGAGCTTTTTAAAAGGGCGGAGAGAATACCCTGATAATGTATGCGATCACTTTGCAATTCTAATGAGTTCAGTTTTGTGTGATTGAGCTCCTTTAGGTTTAGCAATGTACTGTCACTGACTAAATGATCATCTTTAGTACCAGAAACAGAAACAACCTTCTCATGACTTACCAAAGTTTGAGATATACAGTCACTAGAGTCCATTGAATCATGAACACAGTTGCTAAGTTCATCATCCATAAACTGCCAGCTTTGAACTTGAGAAGCTAGCTGAATTGGTTCCAAACCATTTGAACTGCTCTTTGGAGAATCCATATCTTGTTCGTTTTGTTCCACAACAGGGACTAATTTGGTACTTAGCAGATCTTGATCAAGCCCAGCACAAGCAAAAATTTTGTTATTTCTTGTGTTGGAAATTGTAAGGGGATGAATCTCTAAATATGAAGATTTAACATGTTGAATGAGACTAGGATCTTCTCTAACCTACAAGAAACCAAAATTTGCAGAACTTTTTTGACATTGCGTACAAAATTTAAGAATAGTTAACTTCAGTTCATCATCAATATCTTGAATAAGAATTCTTATAATGAGTACCAGATCAGTTGTTCCAAGCTCGATCACTCCTCCCAAAAATGGAAAACACACAACAGTCTGAAAATGAAAACAAAATGTTTATGTTAATTATACTATTAATCTAGTCAGCATTAGGTCAACATCCTAATTATATTCCATAGGTTAAAATGCTAAGCAGATATTATGAAAACATCACGGTAGAACTAAGGCATGTTTGGATGTTTTTATTTTAGTAGCAGTTTCGGTCAAAAGTAGTTTGCAGATAAACACTTAAATATTTGGAGTAAAATTACTTCTCTTATGAACAGTGCTTCTGAAAATTTGAAAACTTCTGCAAGATTGTCAAACATCTTTTAAAGTGATTTGATCCATTTAAAAGTACTTTTAACTCCGAAGAGAGGTGATTCCAAACATGCCCTTAATATGTCATCTAAATGTTTCTTTGGATCATCATTCAATTTTTCAAGGCTGAGTAGGGTTTAATCAACACTAGTACCTTAATTGATGCACTCTGAGGAAGCCCATCGTCATAATAATTAGTCCAGACATGGAAAAGAAGCAAATAAAAACAAATATGTTCAGTTCCTGCACTAATTATAACTATACACTAATGCTGAATACAGAAAAATAATTATTACAAGCTTAATACCTTGGCTAGCAGAGAGCGACTAAATACTTTGCTATCTGCAAAAGGAGCATTACATAGCCATATTGGTTTTGCCTTTGCCAAGGTTCTTCCTGGCAACCTAATTAAGATACATATATGTCTAATGATTAATCAAACAATACTTGAAAGAGAGAGAGGTCTATTTGCTTATAATTTTTAGACATTGTAAAAGCGTTTATTTGCCTGTTTCAATGAGATTTTTTTAGAAGTTGTTTTAAAAAAAGTGATTCAAAATAAAGTGGTTTTAAGAGAAACATTTAAGTGTTTGTAATGAAAATGTTAGAAATGGTTTTGAGTAACACTTTAATAATAAATTTAAGAAGTGAGCATGCATCTAAAACTACTCCTCCATAAAGTAAATATTATTTACTTCTCTTAAAAACATTAATAATACTTCTCAAAATTTTACAGGCATTTTTTTTAGAGATCCTCAAGCACCTTAAGAAGTATTTTGGGCAAAAGGAGAAATAGTTTTAAACAGATCCAGAAAAAGTTTTACCAAAAGTACTTTCGGTGCTCAAAGAGCATCAAGAAGCACAAATAATACGCTTCTTAAAAACACTTTCTTCTATAATCATTTGAATAGAATCACAAGCAAACAGAACTAAATTAAATGAGGTATGAATTTCTTGGATAAATATAATTAAGAGGAGATGTATGAAGAAGAATAGAAAAGGTACCCTTCATCAATGTTGAAGATGAATGACATGCAAACAAGGTAATACCATTCAGCATCGGACAGATCTTCTGGGGATAATGAAGCTGAAGGCCTTCTTGCTTGTGGGTTGGCTTCACCAGCTGAGAGGGACTCATAAAGCTCTTTCAATTGCTCACTTCTCTCCAAACCCATTTGATCTGCATTGAATTCTATGGCTTGTATTGTTTTCCTTGTCTTAATATCTCCATTGTAGTAACCATCACCCCAAACCAATACACTGCATAATCAAAAATTTCCTCATCTTCATGTCTTTGTATACCATATATATAGATGATCTCAATAACTTTTAACATAATATCAGAATTGGAGGTCCAGTATTCGAATAACAATAACCTCAATAGTAGAATATAAATGTTTCACTTTTTGATCTATAGCATCAAAGCATCAAACCATCAATGATAATTATATAAAATTATTGCTGTTCATTTTCCTAATAGCTATTAAAGAGTTGTTACTCCTAACAACTTCTAAGATATATATTACGAATATAAATTAAAGCTTAAAATTACATAACTTTCTTCTAATTATTGAAAAAGAAAAAATAATATTGTCTCATAAACAAACACAAAACTACATAAAAAAGAAGAAGATAAATTTAAAATAACCAAACAGTTAAGGAAGGAATTAATATATTTTAATTATTTTAATTCTCATTTTGATATTTTTCTCATCTCTATTATCAATTAGAATACATAAAATATACTTATTTAAGTATTAGTATATTTTTCACACAAATTCAAAAGTAAACTAATATATGTCCCAATTGAAAATATAAATAAAAAAAAAATACTAAAATAATTACAGGGATACTTAAAAAACAACAACTCGATAAAGAAAATGCCATTCATTAAAAAAAATTATATATTTACATATGCCACTATTTTTGCAGAGCAGCAGAGGAATAAATATATACAAGTTACAACGAAGAGAATATTGCAGCGAGTCATATGATACTGATACTGATAGTGATACTGATATCCCTCAAATTTGTTGGCAGAAAATGAAGTCAAATTAGTTTTAGATCGAAATCACATTATTCCGAGTAAATAAAATTATTTCAACATCTGAGATGAAACAATTACCTGGCAAGAATTGATTTGGAATAAATTTCAAGTAAAAGCAAATCTAAGGTTGAACTTTTCGTTTTCAATCTTACACGTGTAAGTAACCCACTTCACCTGGGTATTCTACATAATAATCTAAACAGACTCAATACTAGAAAGAAAGAAAGAAAGAATCTTAAGCAGACTCAGTTTATAAATTTTAGGGAAAGAGTATGCAACCTTATAGCAACTGTAACCTTATATAATTTTAAAGAGGCAAAGACTAGACTACTAGAGATAAAGGGAATTTTTTTTTTTTAAATAGTAACTGTAACCTTACATTTACATGCCTAAGGTAGAGATCGATATATGGAATTCTTAGTACCTGGGTTCTCCAGCTGAAATAGACCAAAAGATTGCATAGCTCCACTGAATACTTCTCACAGCAATAGCAAGCTGTTTCTTCAAGTTCTCGGGCATAGTCTCTTGGATTTGAAGCAGAGTAGCCATATTCAAGCTTATGACTTTGCGAAACAAAAATGAATAGGAAAAAAAGGACACTCTACCTAACCCAGATCAACTACGAGTAATTTTTTGTTTATAAAATCTCAATCTCAATCAATTTAAATAATTTTTTGAAATTTTGTAGCTCAGAAGCGTTGATGGGTTTGGCTACAACTGATTGTTATAGCCCAAAAAAAAAAAAACTCATATATAGCTCATCGTTATCAATGCACAAAACTTGGTTGATAAAGTAAGAGCTGTGAGTAAAAAGAGGATAATGTATCACTTTGATTAAAGTGTCGTCAGGAAAGAAAACAATTATGGCATGTTTTATGTACTAAATTATATATTTTTTTACGCATGTAAATTGAGAATATATGGTAAATAATCATATGTATAAATTTAATATTAGAAATATGTATAGATATAAATTTTAATTTCAAAATTATCTATTTTAACTTCTTTTTTTACATTAAATTAAAAATATTTTTTACTTTTAAAAAGAAAAATATAAAATTAAATTAACTATTGATTTAAAAAAATTATAATGAAATTATTTTAATATATAAGAGAAATACATAAAAAATAATTATTATTTTATTAAAATAATTATCATTAATTATATATAATTATATTATATAGATTGAATTATAATATAATTATATATAGATGTTTGCGCTTAACTTTAACTAAACACCAAGTATTAACAAATAATTAATTACAAGCCACTATCAGATAAGGAAGCAAAGAAAGATAAAGCCTTCAATGGCAGCAAGAGATAGAGGTCAGTGAATCTTACTGATGCATTTACTCTTGTTGATTTCGTAGCTCTCAATCAAACAAATACAAAATGAAAAATAACCAAAATCAGATCTTTACATTTTCACCCTAAAAAAAGCTGATCACTAAGGGACTCCAAAAAATAGAAAAACAAAACTTGGTACTACTCTTTATTTTTCAGTCTAATTTACTCACCATAAACCAGCTCAGATATACACCCTCTAATGGGCAACGGTTAACCTAGAAAAAAAAAAGAAATTATATACATAATCCATATAAAATTTATAACAATAATAATTAATAATATTAAACAATATTAAATTTAATTGAATTAAAATTAAATATTAAAAGAATCTTAATAAATATAATTCAATTTAAATAATACAATAAAAATATTTTTTAATAAACATACAAAAATATTATCAAATTACTACATTTGTTTCATTCATATCATCAAACTATTGCATTTATTTTGTTTATATTATCGAATTATTTCGTATAATTTATATCAACTAACTATTATATTTATTTTATTTATACAATTATGTCATTGTTAGTCTGTCATGCATCAAATAGTTAAATGTTAGATATAATTTATCAAATAGTTAAATGTTAGATATAATTTATCAAATAGTTAAATGTTATATATAGAATAAATTATTATTTTAAATATATTAATTAATTAATTATGTTATTTTAAATACAATAATTAAGTAATATAAACGTGATAAAAATGATTTGATAACATGAACAAAATAAATGTAATAATTATATGATATTTTTATAAGTTTATTTTTATTATTTTAAAAAATATTATAGGTAATATATTTATTGTATGGGTGTCATTGGTTTTTGGGTGGTGTATTTTATATTTACTATTTGATAAAATATTTGGGAGAAAAACAGTGGGTCAGGTAACTTAATATTTAAAAACAAAACCTCGATAGTAATTAGAATTTAGTATTAATATTGTTTTAATATTAAAATTGAGTCACGTATTTCACATGAGATTCTTTTTTTTTTCTTTTCAATTGGCGATATAGATTTATGGAATATACAATTTCACTTAAAAACTAATAAATAAAGTGCTCACTAAATATAAATAAAGGACAAGTGGCATTCTTTACCCTATAATTTACAACGATATGGTTTTTCACACTACCAAATTAATAATAATAACGTATCTCCATGCTGTGTGCAATTCCACGTTCGCACCCTAGAATAATAGAATTCGCATATAAATATTTTTTTTATTTTAATTTTTTTTATGAGTGGAGAATAGAGTCAAGAATTATATTTTAATCTATTTATTATTTTTTGTAATATTTTAATCATTTTATTTAAAAAATTATAATAAAAGAACAAAAGATTAATTTTTTTTATTTTTATAGTTTATCTTTAATTATAAAAATAAATGATTATAAAATTAATAAAAAATTAAAATTTAATTTTTTATTATTATTATTATTATTATTATTATTATTATTATTATTATTATTATTATTATTATTATTATTAATAATAAAAATATTAAATTATTTTAATTAATATAACTAAAGTATTAAAGATGTTTTTACTATTGTTATTTTTATTTAAACATATAAAAGTTAGACACCATCGAATAAAATGAAAGACAATACTAATAATTTGAATCAAACTGTACGGAAAAATAATTGGAGGAGAGAGACAGAGAGAGAACCGAGAGGTCAACAAAATGAGTCACATGAACAAATTCAACAGAGGTGGTCGAGTATTCCTTAATGGTGGGGTTTGGTAAGAAGTAATAAACATAAAACCAAGAATAATTATTAACAAAAAAATAAATATTATATTTATTAACTTCCTTATATTTTTCTTCTTTACCTTTTTTTAATCAGCTTCCTGTACATTATGACTTCTATGTATACTAAAAGATATTATTTATTATTATTAGAATTTATAAAATAATATATTTTTTTTAATCATTTGTATTTGTTTTTAAGAAGTTAGTGAAAAATTGTAATACTTTATAAAAATATTGGATAAAATATAACTTAAAATATTATGTCAATAATATCCTTACAAAAATAAATAAATTAATTTTTAATATATATTTTTAAGTTATAAAAAATATATTTATGTTATGAAAAAGAGTTGAAAATAAAATTACATATCAATTTTTATGAAATAGGAAAGCATAACATTTCAACTTAATTTTTATTACACTAATAATTACATTAATTTTCAGAAATGCAACTGCGTTTCATTTTATAACGGAACTTTAGTGGGCGTGTATGTTTAGTCAATAATAAAAATTAATGAGAATCAAAATAATAAAAAATTAGAATAAAATGAAATCAAAATAAATATGTTAAATTCTTTTGATAACTTTTATTAATAATTTACAAAAATTAAAATAATCAAGAAATTTTTATTTTTAAAATGTAAAATAAACATTTGCGATAAAAACAAAAATAAAGGAGAATAAAAGTTACAATATATAAAATTATTTTTTTAAAATAAATTGCTATTTAGGTTTAATTCATAATTAATATAATAATATCTATAATTTTAATTAAAAATTAAATTTTATTTTATTTTATTTATCATTGTTTTTTATGTTAATTAAATAATAAAAATCTAGTTAATATATTGAGTTAAAAAAATGATGTTAAATAAATGTGTAATTTTTTTTATTCAAATTTAATTTTAAAGGATAATGTTGAAAAATATATAGAGTCCTAAAATTTGTATAAAATAAAGAAAGAGGAAAGGGAAACAATCCTAAAAAAGCTGGGAATCAAATCGAGTTTATATATTTTTTTATTAAATAAACATTAAAAATAAAATAATTAATGAAGGAGTAAAATTTCATTCTCCACTACCCAATAATGGCACCTGAACTAATCGAGTGGCTTTGAAAAGATGACAGTTGGGAGAAAGGACTTTCTTTCCTTTCTCATTCTCTATTGGTGAAGCCACGCAGGCATTATTACCAAATAATAATATTAAGAATGAAGAAATTGTGTTGATTCTTATTAGAGTTTTCATTTTTTTGTGTACAAACATAATCACTTCAATATTCCCATTATAACTAAATTTATTAGCCTTATGAATTTACTAACTATCAAAATATTTGAATTTTTTTTTACTTATTTATATACTTTTATTTATTTTTTAAAATATATAGTAAAAATAATATTTTATAAATTTAGGAGTCATTCTTATTGATTATTTTATTTAAAATAAAAAAATGTAAACTAATTTGAGACTCAAAACCTTTCTATTATGATTCACATTTATTCACATTCAAAGTGATTCTTAATCTCATTAAGAATTAATAAAATACTCTAAATGATAATTATTAATTCATTTTTTAAATGTTATTTTTTTTTTATAATTTCACGTTAGAACCGTATTACCATTAATAAACTTAGAAAATCTAAAACAAATACTTATAACTTAAAGATAAGTAGGGTTTGGAAGAGAGGTTCGATACTTTACAAGTAACTAAGTTATTAAAATGATTATATGATTTATATATAATATTATATTTTAATAACTTCAATTCAAATATTGATATCTTATTAATTATTTTAAATAATATTTTTTTATTTTTTATCAAAATTGATTGTATGTGTTCTATGTGTAAAATTGTACAAAATATATTCTTGAATACTTAAAAATAAATAAATAAATAACAATAAATAATAATTTAATAACTAAAAGATATATTAATAATTAAATTTAAGTACGGAAACGAAATATTTTAATAAAGTAAAATATGAAAAATATTAATACATTAGCTAGAATATCAAACATATATGACAATAGTTATAATAGTTTAAATTTATCACATCATTAATAATCAAAGTTTAAAAAAATTAATAAAATAACATAAAATTTTAAAATAAAAAAGTCATATAATTAAATTTTTTATTATCTTACTAGAAATATAATTGTAATTTTTTCTTAAATTTTTATAAATATCTTTGATAAATTTTGATCAAAAAGAAAAAAATATCTAAAATAACTAAATACATATATCAATATTTGATCAAGTTATTAAAATAAAATATTTTAAAAATATAAGATAAATGCATTAGATTGATATACCTATGCTACTAATCTCCTGCCACATAATAACCAAGTTTTCTCAAAACTCTATGTAATAATTATTATTTTATATTTTTATTGTATTAATATTATTGTAATTTTATTTTATTAAATATTTATTAATTTAATCATATCTTTAATATTTTTGATAATTGATGTTATTTTAAAGTTTTAAATTATATTATTAAAAACTCATTTTCAATGATAATTTGGTAAAATTATTCTTTGATTTTTTTTAATTTTTACTCAACGTATTTAATTAGAAATCAAATTAATGTTTGATCTGATTAAAAAAATTATAAACAACATCAAAGTAATGAAACCTATTATTTTAATTCTTTTACATTCAAGATATTTTCATTTTTATTCAAATTAATTTTTATTTTGAATTAGTAAATGCTACCTAAAATTAATAAATATAATTATATATCATAAATATATTATCATTATAATTTATTTTTTATTAAATATAATTACCTTAATTTAAATATATTTATCAATAATCATGTTACATATTATTTGATATTCGTATTAAATTTATACTATATAAGCTTTCTTTTAAAATCTTCTCGGTAAAACTTAACGCACCGATCAACATCTAACTAAAATTATAGAACGGTAAATATTTTTTTAAATACTAATATTATCTAATAAATTTTAATTTATTATATATGATTTTATTATTAAATTACTTTTTGACTAATTATTTTAATAAAAAATTATCAATTAAATTAAAATATTTAAGTTATAAATTATAAGAGTATGATATAAATAAGATAATAAAGTTATATAAATTGAAAGTGTAATTGGTTTAATTTTTTTGATTAAATTTATTAATTTTTAATTAAAATAATTAGTTAAGTTTTTTAATACTATAAATAATAAATTGAAGAAAAAAATCAATTTTACTACCTAAATCAATCTTTTCACAATTGTAAATGGAGCAAAATTATCACCGAGATTCCGATTAGACTCTTGTAAATTTCGGCACGTGACGGAGCAAACATAGTAATGAATCGTGACTGGTAGGTCCGTCCTTTACAGTCTACTATCAGTACCTCTCTGATGGCAAGCTAGCTAGTCACCAATATCAAATAAGAAAAGAGTATGATATAATCATTACTAAATTTAATTTAATATAATAAAAAAAATTATAACATTTTGATGCTTAATTAACATTAAGTAGTATTGTTAAGATAATTTTTTTAAAAAAATTATTTATTTATATTATAAATTATAATTATAATTATAATTAATATGATAAATAATTATATATTAAGATTAATGAAATTTAATTTTATAATTTATAATTAATTTAAACATTAATTGTAATAATATAATAAATTTTTTAATTAAATATTAAGTACTTATATTTTTTTATTTTTAAATTTTACTAATCTTATTTTATTTTATTTTATTTAAAATGTGATATTATCATTTATTATAAAAAGAAAAATAATTTATCCGGTTCACTGGATCTCGGCTCCACTACGTTCAATTACAGAATTGACATTTTGTAAAGTTTCATCATTTTTTATTTTTTTCTTTCAGAATTTTTAAGGTAGAAATAAAGTTATAAAAAAGGTTTTTGATTTGATTTTTGAATCGTTATTATTGACTTTATATATTTTAGGAATTTTAACCACACCTCCGACATTTGGAATATTCGTGTCTTTTATCAAATCAATTTTAATATATTTCAAGCGTGTTATGATTAAAACACAAAAATAATTTAAGCACAAATCAATTTACTCTTTCACGAGTAATAATTCTTTTGTTTTAACTTTGCAAAGAACGAGGGCATTATATGGAAATAATAGATAATAATAATAATAAAACATTTAATACGAATTATAAACAAATACGAGTATAGTGGGTCCTTTTATCTCAAGCACATTTTTGAGTTTGAAAAATCCTTAAATTTTGACCTTCAACTATACATGTAAATGAAAACGAAGAACTACACAAGATTATATAATACATAATATGATTACTTTTTATATTGTTTACTAACAATTTTCTAGAATCATAATAAGTAGGAAACAAATTCCTATTGTTGTTGAATCAGAATTGTAGAGAATAAAATTAATTATTTTACTAAAATATTCTTATAATATTGATTTTTTTCTTTTTTATATATTATAAAATTTAGAATATTATATTTTACATAAATATTTAAATAATAAAATATAACTTTTTATTTTTAAATTTTAATTTTTTTTAAAATACAAGTAATGGCATATTATGATAAATAAATAAAAAATTGAAAAAAATGGTAAATAATTAAATGAAGTATTATATGTAAATAATAGAATAATATAATTCAGTAATGTAATATATTAAAAAAAAAGTCAATGATAATTTATTTTTATAATTATTAAATTTAATTAAAGATAATTTTGTTAAATTTAAAATTTTAAAAAATTAAAAAATTGATATAAAAAATAAATCAATAATATTAAAGGTAACCTATTTGGGTCTAAAAATAGAATAAGATAATAACTTAAAAAACATTCACTTGATACGGTTTAAAAAATAAACATAGTAAAACCATTCATTTCTTTGATTCCAATTCCACCTTAACAAGCATACTTAAAAGATTCTAACAATGTAGACTTAGATTCCAAGTATAAAAATTTATACTTTATGAAGTTACTCCTCGTTCCAAAACAAACCCATGAATTTCCTAGAGGATGATCGTGTAGAACAAACATTATTTCAATGTATTTTTCTCTATATTTTAATTAAATTTATTTATAGTTATTTAAATTTTTAAAACTTTATATATGTTATTTCTAAATATGTATTTTACTAATCAAGTTATGACTTATGTATTGATTTTTAAAATTTTAAAACTATAATATATGATTTAAAAAAAATTAGATTAATATATAAAAATTTAGAGAATAAAATAAAGAATTTCAAACACTGTTGAATTGATTTACTAGCCCTATTAAAAATCTAAAAAGGAATTTAAAAAAAAGTATAAAATTAATATATATATATATATATAATTTATAATAATATTGTTGTTATTTTTATTATTATTAAAATTTTTTTTTTACAAGAAGAGCAAACTAGGACATAATTGGAAGTGAATAAAATATGAAGTTACTGACTGATTATCAACCATACAAATCGCGCGTCCTTAAAAATTCGGAGCAGCAAACGGAGAAGTACTTGAAACATTTTTAACTAAATTTTCATTTTTTTTTTGGCATAATTTTTAATATTTTTTTAATATTTTTACATATTTTTAAAAAATATTATATAAAAAATAAAATTTATGCATGATATTTTAATAATTATTTAAATAAAAATGAGAATATAATTATGTTGTTTGAACTCTTCTCGTAATCCTTCCCAAAGATTTCAAAAAAGTGCACCAAAGAAATTAGGGTCGGTATAAGGAGATACCTAAGTATATACCCAAGAAACGAAAAGAAAACGTGGGGACATAACTATATACCAAAGAAATAAAATAAAACGTGGGACCCAATATTGAAACTTAGTTTTGGCTGTTATTATTTTGCCTACCTAACAGTCAACGATCATCTTTCATTTTTTCTCTGAAAGCAAAAATAAAAATAATAATAATATTTTTTTAAATCACACAATAATTATCTTTAAAATTTATTATAATAAAAATAATATTTTTAATATCAATTTATATTTTTTAAAATTAAAATAAAGATATAATTTTTTACTAATAAAAAAATAGCTGTTATCTCTCATTTTTCTCCTTCTTTTTTTTTTTGCTTCATTTTTACATTCAACATAAGATAATTGAAAATATAATATATATTTTTATAACAGCAGCTTGATCTCTTAGACTCTTATCATAATTTGTAATGCAATTTTTTTCTTCAAATGAAGAATTGATATATTTCTATCAAAATTTTAATTTATGTAGATTTGTTTTTCACGTAAATTTATTCTATTATAATTTTTAGCATTTTTTTCTTCTATTTTCAATGAGAAATTTATTAGTTTTATTAATATAGATGTTTACAATAAACCAAGAAGATTGATTAATTAAAGATATAAAAATATTACAAACAAACAAATGAAAGATAATGCTAGTATCGAAACAATAAAATATATGTTGTAAATTTTTATTTTTATATTTTGTAATTAAATTCGTAATGCAATTATTTTTATATATATAAAAATTTATTTTTAACCCCTTAAAAAAATAGATATTTATTTTTTCATATAATATAAATAAATATATATTTTTTAACGTTGTATAAAAATAAACATATCTATTTTTCTCTTATTTTTAAAAATAAAATTATATTAAATAACTGAATCATTTATACAACGAATAACAGATAAAATTGGTTCTTTAAAATCAAAATTGATTCGATCCAATAAAAACTATAAAATAACTTTAAATCAAACTTTTTGAGTTAATTTGAATTGGGTTGAGTAGATAATTTTTCTATATTTTTTAATATATAAATTTATTTTTATTTTTACTTTTAATAATCGAATGATATTGCATTGAATTTTATATTTTAAATATTGATACAAATATAAAAAGATTTTAATTTTTTACAAATAATAAATCAACAAAATCATGTAATGCAATTTTATATACTAAATAGGGCATAAATTAAAATAAAATTTATTATTTAATTTCATATCAATTTAATCATATTTTACTTACATAAAGAATGACATAATTTAAAAATAATCATATAATTAAAAAATACTAATATGATTACATGTATTTATTCACTATATACAAGTCTAATCCAATTGATAAATTTGCCTTGAATCAAATATATTAGTTTAAATAGGTTAAATTTTAAATAAATATATTCTTATCAATATTACTATTCATTATTCATTAATAATCTTATCAACATGATTATACATTACTCAATAGTCTTGTTAACGAGACAAACTTATTCTTATCGATATGATTATCCATTATTCATTATTAATCTTATCAATATGATTATACATTACTCGATAGTCTTGTCAACAAGCTTGTGATTTAACAATATATAGTTTACTTAGACATATAAAAGATTTAAGGTTTAACTTAAATTATAGGTATATGATTAGTGTAATTATTAAAAAAATCTTTAATAATCTCACTTATGATTACATTAACTCTATGTTATATGAACTTATATTTTTAATTGTTTCAAGGATTTACATATGAATTTAATATGTATTATTATATTTTGATAAGGAATAAATTTTTCATTAATAATCAAAATTCAAAGATATATAAAGTAATAAAATCAATTCTAAAATACGTACACATCTTAACATCAAAGAAGCACTCTAAAACAATGGCTACATCCTAAAAAGAATATTTGTGACCTAAATCACTCGACCATGGCAAACAATGAGCTTCCAAATGCTAGTTCACTTAACCGATTAACCCCAACTTCAACAATAGATTATCAAAATGATTCAAAGACTTATATTCAAAATTAATACCCATAAATTCCATGATAGCGTTCAAAAATTGATTGCACAAAATGCTCACACATCTTTGAGAGATTTTCACAAACATTTTGACCTCAATAGACAACAAAATAAAATCACCATAAATACAACCCACAATTATTTTTATTTCAAACAACTCTAAACCACTTCAAAAGCTCTTACACAAAACAAATACTACGACCAAAGGAGCTACAAAGGCCTTATTTAAAACTAGATAAACAAAACAAAAGATATTAAAAAAAACAGAGACCAAATCACATAAGAATAGAACCTCACCAACACTAAAGAACCAAATCACATAAGAATAGAACCTCACCAACACTAAAGAAGGAAACTCATGCCCACACCGTGAACCACTGCAAAACATGCCATGCCTGGTGTTAACAACACATAGCAATGACACGAAATAAAGACATTGAGTAAAGTGATGGAAAAGCAGTTGACGAAGATACCAATGCAAAACCCTTGGTGACGACCCTGGAACAGTTGGAAAAACTGACACAACTTTGAAACCAGGGTGCTAAAGGCTTATTATCTAACTTAGAAACTTATGTCTAACTCAATCCAATAAGGCTTTACAGAGTTAAGGGTTGCATAGACTTATAAACTGCCCAAGATCTTAACTCATTGCTGATGTGGGACTTAATAGCCCCCTTCTTCACCGGTTGGTGGTCTTGGTCGGCACTGGATAGACGAAGCACGGAGGTAAGCGCACCACCAGGATCTTGGGCGTTGATGAAAGTGAAGAAGCCAAAAGCCCAAATCTAATACCAACTTAGAAACTCATGCCTAACTCAACCCAATAAAGCCTTACATAGCTAAAAATTATATAAACTTATAAATTGCCCAAAATCTTAACTCCTAACCAATGTGAGAATTAATAATCTAAACCAAAAAAGAAAGGAGGAGACAAAGGGAATGAAGATGGGTTGATGGTATATATGAGAAGAAATTAATAAAATGATGATAACTATAAAGCCAAAGAGAGGAAGAAAAAATGGTTAAAACCCTAACAGGGAGAAAAGGTAACTCACTATCAAAATAACAAAACTAGGTGTTTGAAAGTATCTTCATCAAAGTTTGTTTTTCAATATCATATTACTTCAAAAAGGTGTAATGCACAAAAAATTCTAAAATTCAAGCTATTGGCCTAACAATGCAATTTTCGTCCAATACATATATACCTAAAAAGAAAATTAATTTATATATCTCATTATACTATTAATTACGATAGTTATACATTATGAAGTTAATTAACCTAGAAAAGTGAATATGTTATTTTTAATTTTTATCAATTTATAATTTAATAACCTAAATAAAGCGGCTACGTATATAATCAGATGTAATAATAAAGTACGGAAATAAAAGAATAACACGCGATATTTTTAAATAAAAATAACATAAGCTACAACAATGACCTAAGAATAAAATCACCAATCTACCTGACCACCTAACTTTTCACTATGAAAATAAATGTTCAAGTACAAACTCGATCTTATGCTACCCTTCCTAGGATACTTCTCCAATATAACTTACTTACGAGCCTCTGTTCTGTTTTCACAGTTTTCAACATTAGTAAAAGTTTATAAGATATGAACCTAATTAACCTAGAGTTGGGTAAATATGTTATTTTTAATTTTTAATAATTTATAATTTAATAACCTAAAAAAAGCAGTCAAGCATGTAATCGTATGTAAAAATAATAATACACGATTTTTTAGGTGGAAACAACCTAGGCCATAATCACAACCTAAGGAAAATCATCGAACTACCTAACTTTTCACTATGAAAAACAAATATTCAAGTACAAACTCGACCTTATGCTACCATCCCTAAGATACTGCCCCAATATGTCTTATTAACAAGCTCTGCTTTGTTTTCATAGTTTCAAATATTAGCGTAAGTGATTTTCAGACCAATGTTCTAATAAGCTTTCCAGTAATCATATATGTTTTCCAATTAACTATCAAATGGTTAGCACAAAACATAAGTGTTTGTATGTATTCTAGAACATATTTAATAGTGAATAATCATAATTAGATGATTCAAAACATATGTCACTTAAATCAAATCAACTAGAAAATCATAGATCAAGCACAAGTTTAATAAAAATAATTTATTTAAAGATTAATAACCAAATCAAATAAATATGATATGACAAAAATAATTATTTGATCCAATAATTTAAGAACAAAATAAAAAAGAAGTCATAAAAACATATGATCAAAATATCATAAACTAATTAGGCTTATTAATCAATCAAACATAACCACCAATATTTGATAGATTAATTAAATAAAGAAGCCTACAAAATTATGATCTTATATTTGTAAAAACAAGAAAGAGAAATTAACAAGAATAGAATAATGTTATTGTACGGTTGATTGAAACAATGAACAATGAGTTTTATTTATAGGAAAAATTAAAACTCTTAACATATGTAATTGATAAATATATTTTTTATTACAAAGAGGATTAATAATATTCATTAATTAAGAAGACTCATATTTAAACAAGAGTTTTTTTTAAATGAACTCATTAACCACGAAGATTCTAATTCAAAAAAATAGTTCTTTTAAAGTATATTTTATGTTATCTTTTAGGCTAAAGATTTAAGCTATAATTTAGAGTATATCTTATCTAATATTTTAGCATATATCTTATTATTTATTTTAGCATAAATATTTTTAGTAACAAAAATAATTCCAGATTTATAAATATGTGTTATTAAATGCGTAAGTGTAATCTTATATGTTATAGTTATAACAGATATACTTGAATTATGACTATTTAAAATTCTGATGTTTCTTCAACTTTGTTTTATAGACTTGATAGCGAGCTTAAAAATAAGTTTACAAGTAAATATTTTGCCCACAAAAATAACCAATACTTATAATTCTTACAATTAGTACGAGCGATTTCCAGACCAACGTTATAATAAACTCTCCATTAATTAGATATATTTACGAATCAACTCCAAAAAGGGTAACACAAATGCTCGTGTGTGTTTTAGAATGAATTTAATAATGAATAATTCTAACTAGATAATTCAAAACATATGTCACTTAAATCAAATCAACTAGCAAATTCTATAACAAAAAAATTAAACACAAGTTCAATAAATATAGTTTCTTTAAATATTAATAATCAAATTATAGAATTATGATATAACAAACACAATTATTTGATTTAATAATTCAAAAATAAAAATAAAAAAGAAGTTATAAAAATATACAATCAAAATATCATAAACTCGTTAGACTTATTAATTAATCAAACATAATCATTAATATTTGTTAGATTAACTAAATAAAGAAGTTGAAATAATTATGATATTATATTTCCAAAACAAGAGATATTAAGAAGAAAAGAAAAATGATCATGTGTGATTGATTAAAATAATGAACAATAGATTTTATTTATAGAAAAAATTAAAATCATTAATCTCGTGTAATTAATAAATATTTTTTTTATTACAAATATGATTAATAATACTCGTTAATTAAGAAAACTCATATTTAAATAATAATTCTTTTAAAGTAGATTTATTAATCATGAAGATTTATATTTTAAAAATAGTTTTTTAAAAGTATATTTTAGGTTAAAATTTAAGCTAAAATTTATGGTATATCTTATATAATATTTTAACATATTTATTATTTTATATTTTAGCAACACAAATAATTCTAGATTTATAAATATACACTATTAAATACATTAGTATAATTTTATGTATTATAGTTATAACACATATACCTTACATATATTTATATTGCCTAAGAAAATAACCAATATTTATAATCTTTATAAATTATATAATTGTATAATTTTTTATATCAAATAATATTTTTACGTCATTGATAAATTTCACTTAATATAATAAAGCCTCTAATTTACAAACAATTATATTAACAATCATATGCAACTTAAATTATATATATATTTTTATATTAAATGGTAGATGATATAATTTATGTGACTCTTAATGCATTCTAATGAGCCACACTTTCAAGTTTATCTTTTTTAATTAATATATTTCAGTTTTTCAATTCCACCGTCATTACCCCCATTTTTTTTATCCTTCCCTTAAATATATAAATAATATTATCCAGATATCCAACGAAATCAATTCAGAAACCTACCGGCTACTGGCTACTGTTAATTCCATGGAGTTAATAGTTAATTAATATAATTACCAAACGTAAACGTCTGCGTACGGATGGTAAAAAAAATGCGAGTTTGTTTTTGAACGGATAAATTTTGAAAACGAGGATGGTTTTGGACAAAAAAAACAAACATAAAATAACGAATATATTAAAAACCGTATCTAATTATATTTAATTAATTAATTCATAAATAAAAAATTAATTATATATATATATTTTAGTTTTTTAGTTTTGTTTTTTATAACCGTTACTCGCGGGTAAAAAACTGTTTCTAAATCGTAACAGTTTTCAGACAATTTTAAATATAAATTTTATAATTTGATTCAAAAACAGTTATATCAAAAATCATCTCCGTACACGTTAATAAATGTGAGGGAAACAATTAATTAATTACATTATATGTAAATAAAACGTGTGTTTAGATCATTTTATAATTAACACTCTTGTCTATATATATTTATTTTAAGTTAATTAATTAGAACATTAATTAACACCATTCCTTTCAATGGGAACTAATTAATTAGTTTAACATCTTGATGTCTTACTAAAGCGCACGTGGACAATTCTATCTTATTAAGTTAAATAATATATGAATATTTTATGATTTTATTATTTACTAAGACGATAATAAAATTCATTTATTTTTATTTTTTTAATTCACATATAGAGAAAGATAAATATTAATGAGAATCATGAACTGAAAGTCTGCAACTAGTTTAACTCCTCCACTTAGAGTCTGAAGACCTTATATTTAGAAAGGTGTGACTTAATGCAAATTCTTAGATAATTAAATATTAATGGAGGAGACGATATACACCACAAGTGAACAAATTAATCACTTTATCTCAATGTGTTGTTAAGTGTCTGTGAGAAAATATTATTTAAAAATTTAATTTAATTTAATTTCGAATCTAATATAATTATAAGTAAAATGAGTTTATAATTAACCCAAAGTTTCATTCTTCTATCATAAATAATTTATATCGGTATTGTAAACAAAAATTAGAGAAAAGTTACCATCAATATACCACTTGCATGATAGCAATACCACAACTTAATTATAAGATAAAACGTCATCGTGTTAATATAATATATATATAAAAGAGAGTGGAGGAAATTAGATGGACCCAATTATCGCTAACCCAATATGGGAAATTGCTTTTTTAACATGATTAACTAAACTTGACTCAGTGAGTTTGTAAGTTTAAATGTAATTTGATGCATTATTCGTAATTTATTTTATTAATATAAATAATATTTCCATTTCACTAAACTTAAGTATTAGTAATTTTGATAGGAAAGACTTAGAGTGGCCCCCACATGGACATGACACGTGTTAAACGTACGTAGTTTGAGTTATAGAACAAGTGAGTTAAGTTCTATTAAAAAAAGAAAAAGAAATAAAGATAAAATACGCACTATAAAATAATCAAATCATTTTTAAAAAATATAAAATATTATTTTATCTAATTAAAAATTAATAATATATTAAAAAAAAAGATAATGATATTTTGAATTAATTAATAGATTATGTTAAGCGTTCTCTTCACGTCACACACACATGTTTCCTATTTTACTTTGAATTCGAAGCCCAATTACAACAGAACACTCATGTGCTCTTTATTTTTGTCGTTTTCTTGTTTGGTAGAAGAAGTGATAATAGATGAGATCAAGAATAGAGATAAGAGAAGAAATAAGGAAATGAAGATAAAGCTGAAAATTTCAGCTTTATAAAATGCCAGAAATCCCAAAAGTAGTGAAACATTAGTTAAAGATAGGTTGATAATGGAGGTACACATGTACATTAATATTTTTATCCCTAATTAAATGGCATCTTTTAGTGGTTGTTCGCTTTAATAATATATATATTTTTTTAGATATTGTTTGAAAATTAACTTATATATATGCTAATTTTCGAGTAATTTATGTATGTTGTATATAAATTATATTATCAAAATATTATAATTATATATTAAAAAATTGATTCCAATCACTCCAATTTGTGTGGATTTAAAAAAGAATTATTGTAAATAATGTCACCTGGCATGGCAAGATTGGTGTGCGGGCTAATACCTCCTAAACTAATTGAAATACTCTTTTTTAACAAGTGTTTTGTACCATTATTTAAGATTAATTTTATTTGTATTTATTAGATTATGAATTTCATCAATATATTAATTATATAATTTATTTTTAAATGTAAATGATCAAGAATACAATTTTAGTAATAAAAAAAATTCAATACTGATTAGTGTGCCACTTAGGACTCACATATCAGGAATCTCCATGCTGATTGCCATTAAGTCAATTTTTGGAACCATTTATACCCAAGGACGGATGATATGTTCTTTAAGGGGTATGTGCTCCTTTTTAAAATTTTATAACTTTTTATAAAAATTAAATTATATTTAACATATAATATCTCTTTTTAACTTCAATTTTAAACTCATATTTAATCTCCCTATTGCCCAAGCGATCTTATGAGAAAAGAAAAGAAAAACTCAGATTGGTAATAGTTAATACTTAATGTTGTAAAGTTCCAACAACAAAAAACTCAATTTTTTTCAAAATAAATTAAACATAAGAGTTAAAAATTTGATAATAAAAATTGCTGAGTTAATGGGTATACCATAAGTTTTTAAATTTTAAATAAAAATAATTAAATTTACATTTAAAATTTTAAGTTTAAAATATTTTATAATTAAAATATGAGTGTTGGTAGCATAATAACCCAAATGACATAACGAGTAATATAATAAATAAATGTAACAAATTTAAATTAGGTTTGTGTAATAAAAGTCCACTTAGAAGAAAAAAAATCAACATGCGTTGATTTTCAACTTAATTTAATGTGAGGTATAATTTAATTCAGCTTAAAATGAAATTCTACTTCACCAAGCTGCGCCTGCTCTTTACCACTTTTTTTTTCTTTTTTATTTTCTGTGTCCGGAACAGGTGACAGGTTGCCATGAATTTCTCCGATGACAATTCAAAAAATAAAATAAAAAATTCAATGGTGAAGCACCTTAGAATTTGATGACTGAGCAATGACTATTTCACCTTTAAAAACTAAGGTAAAAAAAAAACTCGACATTTATCTGAATTTTTTTTATCATATATCCTCCTAATCAAAGATAATTTGTGTGAGCTACGAGATTTACCTTTTAATCTAAATGGTATAATCCCTATTATTTGAATCTTATCTTCTTTTTTTATCATATATCCTTCTAATTAAGGATGATTTAAGCGACAAAATTATCTAGTAATTGAGCACTACAACTATAAACACAAATTTAAATCTTATTTATGATAAGAAAGACTTTAATGCCTCTTTTATATTAAAAAAAATGAGTGCTTTCTCAATTTTAGGTAATTTTTATTTTATTTTAACATAATGATTTTTAATTTTGGGATTGATTTGTAGTTTAAATTATATAAATATCCACCCTATCACCATGTATCCAAATTCGAATCTATTCATACAATATTTCCTTTATTTAATAAAATTGAACTTTAATGCTAATTTTCGAGTAAAAGGGATAATTTAAGTGACACTCGTTGGAACAAGGAACTAGTGACTTATGCAGTGCAGCTCGTGGAGCTTCTGATGTAGTCTCCAGCTCAGGGTCTGGTAAGATTTACAAGGAAGATGTTCAACAATGTAAGCTTTGCAACAACTCTGATGTTAGCAGCAAGGCACTTACCAATGATAGCTCAGCACAATT
Organism: Hippophae tibetana; assembly: GCA_037013495.1. Classification (NCBI taxonomy): domain Eukaryota; kingdom Viridiplantae; phylum Streptophyta; class Magnoliopsida; order Rosales; family Elaeagnaceae; genus Hippophae; species Hippophae tibetana. The sequence continues at coordinate 12,935,705 of CM072812.1, forward strand.
CAGTGCACCACAGCTCAGTGAATAGCTCTCAAGTTTTTTATGCTAGCGTAAGAACGTGAACATGCTCCCTAGTTTTCTGTTATTTTTAATTTTTCCTTTCTTTGGTTTTGTCTTTAATAGTATGAATAGAGAGAGATACGCCTCTTTCGTAATGTAGATTTTGATTGTATTCATCTAAACGAAAATCGAATGTTTCATTTCTCTCCCTCTCTCTCTCAGCTCTCTTCATTTCTTGCTGCTCAAATTCTCATTTCTTAAGCAATTTAGTGCATTTGCTTCAGTTTCGTTTTAGGAGCACATGTAAAGTTACCCTTCAAAACTCATGTATAGAAAGAAAGCAGTCTACAAATGTTGTCAAATCTGTCACGCCATTACACAAGTTACATATTTTAAGCTTAGTTTCAACTGGCTGGGACGGATATTTAACCACTAGCATAGCAGTCAAAATGTTTCATGTCATCAACAAAAGTTTCATGAAACTGAACAAAACATAAAAAGCAAGAGAATTGATGAAAAATGTTTACACATTCACCAATGGTGTAGAAAATAAGTGAGATAGCTCCACATCATGGAATCCTTACGAGCCCGTTCACTGCTAAGTCTAGAGCATCAACATTTTTCCTTAGGACTTTTCTTTCAAGGCATTAAGGAATTGGCAAGCATGATCAGATTGCAGAAACAAATCACATCAAAGATAACACATGTAATAGCACATGTAATAGCAAACCTTCATAAGTTCCTAGCCAAAATTCCGCAAAATGAAGGGAGGGAATAGTTGTTATGACATGAAGGTCAGCAAGTTATTCCTATCAATGCTCTTTGGTTGATAGCCCTACCATTTCTTTATCATAAGAGAAAGAGGAACAAATCCTTGGTTAATCAGGTTTGAGGAGCATTGTTAGGGCTATTGTACGACACATAGGAACAAGAATTGAAAAAAAAAATGTAAAGGATACAGCTGTCCAGCTAGATTTTCAACACCCTTCATTTCTTCATTTAATCTGCCAAAAGGAAATAATACGCCTTACAAGAGCCATATCATCAAATGCAGAAGCAGATTGTTCATAAGGAGATTAATTATTTTCCTGCCAACACGAATCTAAACATTGCAATAAAACTGTTGGGAAGAAAAGAGCATATAGGAATTGAAAACCTTCAAACAATTTCACAAGACTGTTTTACTGTTCCGGTAGCAAAGTTTCATACAAAAACTAAACTATAAAACGCTAACCTTTATGTGCAGTGTTCACAGTAATATAGAAGCTGCTAAAACAATACATATGCTAGGTTATCATAAGACTGTTTTAATCATAAGACAGCAGCAAGCCTTTCATTTTCTATCTGTTTCTTTGATTTTATTGCTAGGTTATCATAAATTATCCTCCTAACAAGTTTTCAAATTTCAATTTTCCAAACAGATATCAATGAATTCATATGCCTTATTGTCAAGTTTTTTTTTTATTATATATAATTTGAATTTTATCAAATGATACTTAGTGGGAAAGAATCTAACCAGGAACTCCTGGGAAATATCATAACTTTACCGTTCTACTAGAGGGCAGTTTGTTCTCAAGTTGACTATATCAACTAGACGGATTAACTACTCGGACATTTAAAGACCAAACTACAAAGGAATAACATGAAATTTTATTATCATATCATAAGCACCAACAATTCAAACTTCTACAAAGCCAGATTTTCCGCATAAAGTGTCGCTTGACATATAAACGGAATCCTCCATCCTTGAGAAATTGATTAATGTCAAAATTACCTTAGACAAGAGTTAATATACCGCTGCCCCTTTGTTGCAGAATCAAGCACTGAAAGCAAATAAAGCCACCTTAGTAGAAACGAAGTAAGCCTATAAATAGCAAGAATTAAGTAATTCCAAAAGACCTAAAAAGATAACCAATTCCATTCAGTAAGTTACAACAAATGACTTATCATTAAGGTAATAATTACTCATGGTTGACTATCACTAGCAACTAACTTCGGTAAGGATCAAATCAATGAAATCCCAAAATTTAGCCCGGACACAAGTCAAAAGAGTCAAACCACTCTCAAAGCTTCTTTCATTTCCTTTCAGTTCTTCCGTAAATCCAATGTGATAGTCATAATATCTTCATCAATTTGGCACAAAAAAGACAATCACCAATTCTATTTAACAATGCAAACTATGAGTTCATAACATGAACATATACCAGACTCTTGAAGGCGCCCAGCAGCATCCCCAAAACAGTGCATGTGATCGACCGAATTCCTCGTAACCTACAAAATCACGTCTAAAATTGTTCCATCAATCGGTCTACTTGAAATTCACCAAACTTATTTATCACAAGTATGCAGTTCTACGAACTTCATAACCAAAATAATCAACAAAATCTAACCCTTTCTTTTGGATTTTCGCCGAAAAGGAATTCAAACACAAAAGAAGAAGGAGAAAAATGACAATAAAAAATTACCTCGGATAGGGTCAACCGAAGGGATGAGAAGAGAGAAAGGAAGCTCTCAGAAATGGCCAAAGAATCCCTCTCGACCACTTCGATAGCTCTTAAAAGAAGGGCCTGATTAAGAGGGGGGTTTGATTGGGCGCTTTCTTCCTCCGTCGGGTTATCGGTGGTTTGGGGACATGATGACGGTTGGCCGGCGGATTTATCCGGCAATAAGGTTCCGGAGCTCGTCGATCGATGCTCCTCCGATTGTTCTCCTCTACATCCTTCGTCTTTCTCCATTTCCCGCGGTATTGGTTGGATGCAACTCTTTTTTTTTTTTTTGGTTTGAAGAATGTAACGGAATCAATTTATCTCAATTTTTTTTCATATTCTACACTATTGTAAATATAATCTTAAATTTAAATCTAAACATCTAAAACTTTAAATCTCAAATTCTAAATTTTAAATTTCAAATCTAAAATCACTAAACACTAAATCCAAAATCTAAAATCCTAAAAACTTAAATCCTAAATCACAAATCTAAAAACCTTAAACCTTATTTAAAAAAAAATTAACTTTAAACGTTAACCCATAAATATAATCCAAAATCTTAAAACATATTTAAAAAAATAATAATTTTAATCATAAATCTTAAACCACGAATATAATTTTAAACACTAAATCCTAAAACCCTAAAACATATTTAGAAAAATAATAATTTTAATCATAAACCTTAACACACAAATATAATCCTAAACTCTAAACCATAAATTCTAAACTCCAAATCCTTAAACCATAAACTCTAAACCCTAAATTCCAAAATACAAAACCCTAAACCTTATTTACAAAATAATAATTTTAACTTTAAACCTTAAACCATAAATATAACCCTAAACCTAGAAACTTTAAATCCTATTTAGAAAAATAATAATTTTAACCTTAAACTTTAACCAACAAATATAACCCTAAACCCCAAATCCCAAATCTCAAATCCCAAATCCCAAATCCCTAAATATCAAACCTCAAAACCCTAAACTTTATTTAGAAAAATAATGATTTCAATAATGTAATTTATCTAACGAAAAACAATAATTAAATGATATTATTTAAATTTTACCAAATATAAGAGTATTAAGGTAATATACAATATTTTTCATTCCATTCTAGTTCTAAACCAATTACTATAATATTGATTTCTTCTTTGATTTAACTGGAATCAAACCAAACAAACTTGTTTTTTGTTCCATTCCATTTTTATTTTTATTTCATTCTATAAACCAAAGGTCATCTAAGTTCGTCTGAAACTGCTTTCTGTTTTGCTAGAGGAATTAATCAATGGAAAATTGATGTTCAAATTATGCAAATTGAACAAATTATGGAAAATAGGGTAATTTAATCCAAATTATGTATAAAAAATAATGAAAATATTTAATCTATTTTGTTTGGATAAAAGTATTATTTACTTATCTAATTTTACAAATAAATTTATTAGTTATTTTAGTTATAAAAATATATTCATTAATTATAGAATTTTTTTAAATAGATATAAAGATATTTTTCTAGTTTATTTCACTCCTATCAAATAAAAAAATCACAAACATAATTGGTGAGATTATTAGAATCTTTTATCCACACTTTATTACTGAAAATACCTCTAATAATTTTTATTTGTTTTTAAATAAATTTAAAATTATTAAATATCTCTTTTTAATACAATTTTTATAAATAAATGAATTAAATATTATATTTTTAATATTATGTAACTAAATGATACATTTTGTATAAATAAAATGACCAATATAAGATTCTATCCTAAATAATATTAAAAAATATGGCTGGATATTTCTTTTTGTAAACAACAGTGTTTAATGTAAAATGTATCATTTAATTATTTTTTTAAAAATATATATATAATTTAATTATTTTTCTTATAAAAAAATAACTATTCAAAGTTTTTTAAAAATGAATTTTAATAATAAAAAGTAATTGATGTTTGATAATTGTTACTCCCACGTAATATAAAATTAATAAGGTTAGGAAATGGAATATATGTGATAATTTTTAATATTTATTAAAAAAATTAAATTTTATGTATTTTTATTTTAAAAAAATAAAAAAAATGTACCATAATTTTTTTAAAACTAATTTTTTTAATTTAATACCCTTTAAATATATAAACTTTATGACACAACATAAACGTGTGGAAAATGTTTCACTAAAGAAAATAAAGAATAATTGATTTTTGAAAAAAATATTTTATATTGATAAATATATTATTTATTTTTTATAATACATTGCTTTAATATATAAATAAATGTTAAATTAAAATGATTAATTAAAATAAATTTATGTAAGTATTAAAATAAAATAAATTATAATACAACTTTTACATTAGCATTTTTAATGGGTGAATTTATTCCTACATTTTTTATTGCTTTCACATTTTTATATTTTTTTTTATGTTAATTAAATAATTTTAAGAATATTTACATTAAAAAATGATGGGAGCCAAACTCGGACATTTTATTTATCAGTATTAAGTATATTTATTAAGCTACGCATATATTTGATAATAGGTATAATGAAAATAATATTTCTCAAGTTTTAAAAAAATATCACAAAAAAAAATTTAGAAGTTTCAAAAATATTACAAACACCTATTTAAATTAATAGAAATTAAAACTAATAGAACTAAATAGTAATATTTATACATAAAAATAATAAAAATCAATAAGTAATAGAAATTTAAGAAATAATAGAAATAAAAATATAAGATATCTTGATATTTTTTTTCGCAATAATGTTAATTATCAAAAAAGATTTGAATAAATATAAAAAAATATTAAATCTTAAAAAATAAATCAATCAAAAGATTCATCATCTTCAAAGTTAAGAAAAATACTTCTAAAAAATATATAATTTATTATGAAATAAAAATAAGCATTAATTTACATATACAAAAATAATATATAACATACTATTAATTGAAAAATAAATTATTATGAATAAACTATTTAAAGTTTTCCAAAAAAATAAAAGAAATATTTGATACATCCATTAACGAGGAATCTAAATATTAATAAAAACATATTTTAAAAAATAATAGATAAACTCATAAAATTATTACTCCTACATAATAGAAGAATCGATAAAAAAATATGTGTTTGTTAGGAATGATATATGGAAACTTAAGATATCGTAAAGTAAAATTTACAACATACATTAAGTTTATCGTTAATATTAATGATAAAAACTTAAATCAAATATTAAATTTAACTTATGAATTTGAAAGAACAGATTTAATAAAAAAATAAAATAATTCATTTTTAGTACATTATATAATATGATATTTATTAACAAATAGTTTTAATATTTCAAAGTATGAACAAAATAAATTTATAGAAATAGATAAAACTTTATAAGAAATTAGACAATTAATAAAATCAAAAATATTAACAAATTTTGAAATACTAAAACAATAAATATAAATATTAAAGAAAAACTTCTAATGTAACAAGAAATAATATTTTATCAAGGTTTACGTTTATAAATCCAGAAGGAGAAACGTCTAACAAAGAAAATGATGTTATAAGTTTAAACAATGAGTTAAAATAATAAAAGCATTAATTTGTAGCGTAATATTATGAGGAAAATATTTTCATTATTATCTCAATAATGTTCAAAAATAAAATACAGAATATAAAATTAGATTTTGATATAAGCCTAATAAGCATATAAAAAAACCAAATAATAATAATGAAAGATTTAATTATTTTAGTAGGAGAATTAGATACACAACAAGAATCAAATATCAAGTCTTTACAAAACATAAATAAAATACAAAAAGAACTCTTAAAAGAACATAAAGAATATGTTATAATAAGAAATTACAACAAAATATACATAACGAATTTACATAATTAAAAATGGATGTAAATAATATACTATGAGACAACAAAATCATATGTTAAAAATTTGATCTATTTGTATAATTAAAAGTAAAACTATCCAATAGATCATATATATTCATACTTAAGAATGAGAAAGAAAAAAACTAAAAAAAACAATAATCTCAATTTAATGGAATATTGAAAAAAATTTAAAAACAATGTATGAACCTCAAAAAGTAAGTCAATTTGTTAACCCTTGTAGATGAATAATTAGTAAGACATTATGATAAAAAACTCTATACAAATAAAAAGGAAAATAATATGATAATAATAATGAAACTGATTTTAAAACAAAAAATATGATCCCAAAAAATCATATGAAACTAATTTCATTACTAATTCCTTATAAAAAAAAAGAACATCTGATACATATAGAAAAAAAAGGCAAAAGTTAGAAGAATTTAACATTCTTATAGAAAAAACAACAACCTAATATGGAAGAAGGATTACATTGGAACTAGAGATATATTCCATCGAAATTCAAACTTCATTAAAGTTAGAAATCTAATATTTTAGATTTAAATTGTATAAGAGATAGAAAAAGTTTTGTATGAATGATCTAGTGGTGTAAGTGTAATCATTAAAACTTTTACAACTACACAATTGAACCTTTTAACTTGTAGAGTTTTAATAGCTTACAAAATAACATAAAATATTAAAATTTGGTTTACAAATTTTAAAAAACAACAACATTTGTAAATGCAGAGGTATACTCACACATGTAGAGAGTATTTAGATATTATAGTAAATGAAATATATAAGAAATTTATTCCATGAATCCGGTGAAAATGAAATTGAGGAAACCAAATGACATTTAATAAATATATAAATATGCAACATGTGTTATATAGATTCTTTTATTTGTTAATATAAAATATATTATTATAAGTTACCATCTTCTATGTACAAATTTAATAAGAAAATGTTTTTTTCTTCATAAATTAATAGATTTTTTTTATAAAACTATAACAAAATGATGGAAGAAAAGAAATAGAGAAATTGTATCAGATACCTTATAAGAAATAATAGTAAGTCTTAAAAATTGGATAATCATTAAATGTCAACAAATACAAGAATATAAATAAATAAAAGATAATGATAAAATCTGTAGTGAATTTTAGAATTATAGAGAAGTATGAATGTAACATAAAATCTTACTAGTAAAAGTATAAAAAATTTAAAAAATAGGAATTTCAATAATATAAGAGAAGGTATAATAAATAACATTCTTGAAAAAATATATTTTAGGAAAAAAATGTATAAATTATCATAAAACAAAAATCATTACCATGGAAAAAAATATAGATATTAAATCCATAATGTGAAATGATATTATGCTAATGAATGCTCTAATAGGCTTTAATATAAAAAGGAATTTTTACATAATGTAAAAATATTAAAAAAAGTTTTTAAGATGTAATTAAAACCAATAAAAGAATTAGATATAGATAATACTTGTAATATTTATCTATTAAAAGAAATTGATGAGAAGATGAATGATTTGTATAGTATCACAAATCTAATTAGTACTTATGTTAAAGTAGGAATACAATTTAAATGTTACACAAATTATCATATACATACATATATAGATACAAAAGCTAGCAAGTATATAGCTAATAAATATATATTCCCAAAAAACCCTGAAAATAAATACCAAAAGAATTAATTATAAGAATTGCTAACAATACTAAAATAAATCTTAATAAAGTCTTGAAAGATACAGATATATGATAAGAGAAAAGAAATTTCATATTTGTACCATATATCAATAAGAAATATGAGTTCATTTATTAATGATACATCATTTTTTAAATTTATATTAACATTTTACATAATATTTAGGCAAAATTAAGTCTAATAAAACTAGATAGTAAAAATATTTATGTGTCAAAAATAAAAAAATTTGACTGTATCAAGCCCAACTTTTATGTAATAATATAAAAAAGTGAAAACGTGGTAAGATAGACACAAAACAACAATAAAAACCTTATTTGGAAAGTATTTTGTTAGGTATAGAAGAGAAACAAAACTTTTTTATGAATGAAACCCAAGAAAATAAAGCCTTAACAAATATAAAAAAAGTATTAAAAATAGTAAGCTTATAAAATCATTTAAATACAATTTTTTTTAAAATAATTGCTAATATAAAACTAAGATAACCTAAGAAAGTCATTATAGTAAAATCTCTGATTTATACTATAAAAACCAGAATTAAGTTTAAAAAATATATTCAAGAACTTTTAGAATTAGAAGTCATAATAATAAGTAATTCACCACAGACTAGCTCATCGTTCTTAGTCAAAAAAGAAGTTGAAAAAAGAAGAGAAAAATATAATGATGATAAACTTTAAAGTATTGAACAAAGAAACCATTGATGATGGATATATTATTCCAAAAAACTAAGAATTATTATCACTAATAAAAGGAAAAAAACATTTTTCAAGTTTTGATTGTAAAAGTAGATTTTAACAAATAAGACTAGATAAGAAATCTCAAAAACTAACGCTATTTAGTTACCTTTAAGGATAACTCCAATAGATTGTTGTATCATTTAGATTAAAATAAACACCATTTGTCTTTCAAAGTTATATGAACATCTTTAAAAAATTATAAAATGTTTATTTGTTCACATAGATGATATTTTAGTTTTTAATAATAAATTAAAAAAATATTATATGGATATTATTAATATTTTACAAGAATGTATGGAATAAGACATTGTACATTCTAAGAATAAAGTAGTAATTACACAACAAAAAAATAAGTATTTAAGATTATAAATTAAAGACGGAAAACATAATTTACTACACCATATACTAAATAAAATTTGTGAATTTTCTAGTGTATTAAAAGACAAAAATCAATTACAAAGATTTTTAGAATGTTTAACGTATACAGAAACATAATTAAAAAAACTTGTAGAAATGCGAAAAATCTTTACAAATAATTTTTTAAAAAAAAACATGTTTGAAAATGGACAAAATAAGATAAGTTGTACATAGATGAGGTAAAAGTACAGGTAAAATTTATCAACTTTGTACCATATAAGTTTAGATGATAAAATAATAATTGAAACAAATGTTTTACATGAATATTATAAAATAATTTTAAAAGAAAAAAGTAGATGATAAAAATTAATATCTTTATAGTTATACTTCATGACCTTTCCATGATCCAAAATTAAATTATCATAGTAATGAAAAGGTATACATAGTTTAAAAAAATAAAATTGTAATATATATAATAAGTTTCAGATTCATTATTACAACCGATAACAAAAAAATTGGTTATTTTGAAGAACTAATATTACAGGTGATTATAAACAAAAAATATTAGTCACATGACAATAATGGTTTAATTACTACAATTTTGTTGTCGAACATCTTTAAAAAAACAATAATAGTTTAACAGATATCCTTATAAGAGAATTAACACCTTTAATTATTTTTGTTATTGTAAGAATGAAACATCTTAGAAATAGGAATTAGACAGGATAACCTAAATATAGTATGACCATCGGTACTATTAACATAAACATCTTTTAAAAATACATTGGTCATTTAAGATGAAAAAAATATCAATATAAAAATTTAAGTAAACTATAATTATTGAGTCTCTATAATTTAGCCAACAAATCTATCCATGAACATATTAAAGATATGAAATTTTACACCACACAAATATATTTTCCTACAAAGAGTAAATTTAATATTTTGTAAGGAGTTGATCCAATTTTTGTTTATAAAGTTTTTCATACATGTTTAATTAAGAACCTATATCCAAGAATTGATTTAAGTGAATTAAATTATTTTCTAAAAATTTCAAGAAGACTATTAAAAACTTCAAGAAAAAATTAGAATAAGTGACAAACATATCTATTTTAGATTTTTCAATTCATTCATGGACTATAATGAATAAGGTTTCATTAGTCCCCGTTATTTTATCAAATTAAGGATTTCTAATATAGATAGAGAAGTTCTAAAACCAAGGTTGTTTCTATAAACGCGTTCAATACAGATGAACTCTATATATTAAAAGGATATATGTTATGTCAAATTTATTATTAACTCAAAAAAATTGATAATTTTTCGTTAAAATCAATTATTTTACTAATAAAGTCATAATCACTTGCAATAACAATATAACATTCATTGAAGAAGATAATGAGAAAATCAATAAGTTTGAGATAAATTTTAATAATATTAACATAAAAATTTGTCAAGAAATAAGAAAGATATATTTTTTACACTAATAAAACTATAAGAATCACAAATGTATTTATTGCATTAGAGATCGAGACGATGAAGATGTGTTATTACCTATAATCAATATAATGCCGATAGGAAGTCAATATAATCAAAATATTAAAAAATATACGTACATAAAAAGTAAGATAGATAAAAATTTATTTATATTTTAATGATCTAATATTATAAATAATATAATTTATTAAATAAAAATAACTATATAATCTCAAGTAATATTTAGACAAATACCCAACATATAAAAATATAAATACAATAATGCCTGAAAATTTTCATGTTTTAACTTCCATCCTCATCCAAAAGTAATGTATAAGAATTAGGAATCATTCTGTTTGCCCAGATCCAAAATGTTATTGATTGTAATCGAATATTTCTAACTAATTTTTCAAAATTTATTAAATGAGAGAAAAGTTTAAGATATAATCAATAAAAAGTAGATATCTAAAATTGATGATGTATACCGGTCGATCTTAATAAAAAATTTAAATGTATAACTTATGGTTGACACATGGCGTTGTGACAGGAAAGAGGGTCGAAAGTCATTTTCCACGCGGTCTAAGAAATTCGTAAATTAATGTACGTGGAAAGGAAAAGTTTATCTATGATAAATTTTTATTAATAAATTTAATAAAAAATTAAATTTTAAATTTAAATTATGATATTATTATAATTATTTTAATAAATATATAAAATATTAATTAATTTATATATTAACATTATAGTTATTATTATTATTATTATTATATTATAAGATAATAAATTTGTTTAGTGTCGATAATAATTTAATTGTATAAATATAGTATTTTTTTATTTGAATCACATCAATACAAATAAGTACGAGGCGGGAACGTTACTCCAAAAGTCGCGGATAGGACCAAAATACGTTTTCCAAAACCAACCCCCAAATCCAATTATATCAAATATAAAACTAACTAATTTCGTTTTCTAATTGAAATTACAATTGTAATTGAATCCAGTCTAAAGCATCACTTCACTCTCACACCTTCAGAAATAGTCTTTTTAGTAATTTCCTTTTTATTTTTCACAGTCACCAAACTTCCCCTTCTCTTCTCACCTCTTTGTCTCTCCAAAATCTCGGACCTCATAATTTTTTTCGTTTATTTTTTATTGCATTTTATTCCTAAACGGATCGGTGCCGTGAATCCAGTTTTCCATTTCTCGGGGAAGCCGTTCCGTTTGCTACGGTGCGCCGGAGGCGCATGCCGTGTCAGGTATTTAAACCCTCCGTCACATCGTCTTCGTGTATTTTGTTGGTTTTGTAAGGTATCAGGCGGGGTCTTGCGTGGATCTGATGAAAAATGTTTGAATTTTGTCGTGTGTTTTTTAATTATGACCTAGAATTCACAATGCATCAAGCTAGGGACTCTAGATGCGACATTTGCTTCTTTTACAGATTTATATTTTTTTCAGCTTTTGTTGAGAGTTCAAAAAAATTATGTCAGATTATTAAGAAATGAAAAACTATAATGAGTTACTAATTTAAGCCATAAATTGAAAATTGAGCGTAGCTGAGAGTGAGTTTCTAATAAAAGGGCAGGATGTTCAAAGGATCCAAGTATTGTGAGTTTTTTCGGCGTTCCTTTTACTTTTTAGTTTGCTCGTTTTTGCTTTTTTTTATTTTTTTATCTTCATCGGCCTGTGGACGTGAAATGTTGTGAGTTTTAGCTGGTTGCATGAGTTGATAAGTTGACTTTACCTGGTCAAACCGGCATAACAGCAATAATTTAACTGCACATATATTAATATCATTTTCCTTTTTAAATATTTTATACGATTATTGCTGACTTCATGTATTTCTCCTTAGTTGACAACAAAACTACAAATTTATTGCAAAATTGACATCTTAGTTGAAAGTACAATAGATGGCATTAAGTTTGGAGCTATGGCATTTGACTTGGCGGCATTTTTATTTATGGTTCCACGATCTAGCATTGTAGCCATGTGATGCTATGCATGGCCTTATGTATTACAAGCTCTAGGATGTTTGTACTCTGGTTTTGGTCCCTTTAGCTGCATGTTTCAGTTATTATCCTCATTGAAGTTGCCGTTAGTTTATGTGCCATGTGTGTCTGTTTTACTGTAGCTCAATGTCTGCGATTTATTACTGGAGCTGGGTATTCTTGTAGATTTCACTATGAACATTCAGTCACAGCTACATGGAGGTGAGTCTGGAGGATTTGAAACTTCAAATGGAAGGCACATTGAAGATGCTGGATTAGCAAAAGAATGCAGTGGCACACATCGAGGTGAATTTTTATGCACCTATCATTTTAAGACTCAAGTTCCCCTTTGATTTAAATTATGATCTGTGTTTAGGTAACCCAAAACCATGTTTGGTGGAGTGGTTGAATAGTGTGCTTCCTGATGTAAGATTGCCACCAGGGGCTTCATTACAGGAACTCAGGGATTTCCTTCTTGATGGCACTGTTCTGTGTGTCATCTTGAATAAGTTGTACCCTGGTTCAATTGAAATGGTAAGATTGCATTTTATTTGTTGGTTTGCGACCTTCTTTATCATCAAAATTTTATTCTCTATTTTATTTTTATTGTTTGTTTTGAATTTTATTCATTTGAAAAAATGGTACTTGTTTTCTCATGCCATGGTATTGATTTCTGCTTGTTCTTTTTCCCCAACTTTAGGGAGGAAGTTCTGAGTCTGGTTCAGAAAAAGTGAAAAAGTTTCTGGCAGCTATCAATGAAATTGGTTTGCCCAGCTTTCAACTATTAGACCTGGAGCAGGTATCTGAAGTGCTTTTCCTTGTTTCTCTGTTTAACAATCAGAATTATTGATTGCACATTTCGATATGGTCTTTATCCAGTTAGGTGTGCCTTACCTATATGGTTTTTTGGCCCAAGCGGCTGTAGTACTCAACTTAGCTGGAAGTCAGGAACCTTGATAATGTCCTGGCTCATTGTAGATTTGGGCTAGTCTAGACTGTCTAGTGTTGTGGTTAATTTTTGAAAAATTAAGTATTAACTTGTGTTGTAGAAGGAGTTTGTTATGATAAAACTTATAAGAGTATTAGGTGTTATAAGTCATAAAAATATAGTAAGTCAGGAGATAAAGATCTAGTGTCTATAAAATTATGTGTAAATCAGTTGTGGTTTTTAACGGCTAAATTAACATGCAGCATATAATGAAAGCATAAATATATTTAAAAAAAATTAAAAGATGAAAGCATAAATATATATAAAAAGAAAAGGTAAATCTTAACAATATTTTAAAAAGTAACTATGAAATCATAAATTTGTTAAAAAGTGTATATTATTTCTCCATAAGCCTTTAATAAGCTACTGCAGTACTGCCTACTAGCTCTCTAATTTTTTTTTCTTAGCCACCAAATTCTCGAAAGAACTGTTAAGAAATCAAATTCTACCAATCAGGAAAATTAGTAAATTTCATAGAAATTGCTTTTAGAAAAATCCATAGCAATTCCAGTTCCCAAAATTAGCTATTAACTAAATTTCAAGCAAAAATCAAATCGGTTTACTGACCCTGCCTCCTGTTAAGTTGGTTTGGTCTGTATTTGGCTAGCAATTATTAGTTTTTAAGCTTTGTAATTGCCTATTAGCCTCTTTCAAGTTAGTCAGGAATCTTTGATTTCCTTGCAGGGGTCTATGGTGCCAGTTCTGCAGTGCCTTGGTGCACTTCAAGCATCTTTTGATTATGATGTGGGAGACGAGAAAGATGAAATCCATAGGAGCAATGGGTCAGATTTATCAAGGGTAGGATCCGCAGAGGGAATCATTCGACCTCAAGGAGACATGTTAACATATTGGCAACACCCTATTTCAGGTTATTTCAGATTGAATTAACTGCTTAATTTCCCCTTTATATTGGATATGGTTATTTCCTTTCGAGTTACTGGCAATAAATGGAGAAACAAGGCTGCATTGGATTTCTCTAAGTCATGTGGTGACCACCTTAAAGTGGTGTACATTTGTCAATATCAAACATAGCTTTGCTTTAGCTTTGACAGTTAATTGGAAATTACCATCAGTCTTTTGAGTTTTTTACATGTCTGACTATATATGGTCAGCTTTATCAATGCTGCTTTGACTTAGCTTTTTAGTTTGGTCAGAGTAATGCTAAAATTCTGGTCAATTTTTTTGGTAAGGTGCCAAATGTTTTGTTGGTGTCACTAGAGACTTAGTTTAAACATGGCACCAAGGTTGTGATCGGTAAATTTTTGTCAATTGAAAAATTCACACTAATGGACGTGGTGTTATGTTACTATTGGTTGGCTGAGAAAGCTAATGGGCGACTGGTGGTTTGGTTTCACGTATAAATTTTAGTATTGCTTAATTCATCTCATTTTTCTATCATTTTTCCTTTCCATTCTCTTAGACTCATTAGCTTCTTTTGTAAATCATGTTGTAGCACCTCAATTGAACCAACTAGCTGATCTTTCTGGTGCTAAGACTTTGGAATTGATAAAGTCAAATGGTTTTGATGTAAGCTCTTGAACTTCATATCTTTTTATGGGTTCTACTTGTTTACCTTGGGTTATGATCTATTTAGCACAACCTTTATTTTTGTACAGTTCTCACGCATGTTTTTATTCTTATTTGACAGAATGTATCAACCCAGTCACTTTTTCACTCAGTCAATAGGATCTTGGATGATAGTATCAAAAGAAAAAACGGTGATGTGGATCATGTATGATAGCTAGAGGATACATTATTTTGTCTATTGTCAAAACATGCATGATTTTATTTTATTCCTGGTTCCCTCCTGTTAATTTTATTTTCATCTCTAATTTAGTTTATAATACTTTTCCCAGCTTGTAGCTTATGTTGTGAGAAAATTCATACAAGTAATTGAGCAGCGAGTCATGAAGCAGGCGGAGAATTTCAAAAATGTAATTTATCTTAGATTTGTTTGTTTGTGTCAAGAAGCATATTATTCAGTTCTCCTCATTAATATCTTCTATTTATGTACTTTTAGCATAACAATCTGTATATGGCTCGTGAAGAGAAGTACCAAACAATAGTAAGAGCACTTGAAACACTTGCAATGGGGACATCAGAAGAAAATGAGGTTATTTGAATACAATTTTAACCATGCCTTTCATTTGAATGAAGTCATTCCAACTTTATATGTCCAAATTTTTGATTCCATACCTTTAATTTTGTATAGGTTGTCTTGAACCAGCTTCAATGTCTAAAGGTGATTATTCGTCTATGAAATAAGTAATGATGAACATGTATAAATCTTTAAGATATTACCATCTTCTTATGTACATGTTAAGATTGAAATAAAATTTGGATATTTTGTATTTTTGTTATCTTGCTTGTGCTTCTATAATATGTTGATTTGACTTTGCAGATTGAAAAGATGAAAATTGAGGAAAGGAAATTTTTTGATGAGCAGGATGTGGAGAGATTAAAGAGAGAGAAGGATTGCAGTGATAGTCAGATTTCAACATTAAGACAAGAAATTGAATTGACTAAAAGCACCTATGAAAGTCGTTGCCGACAGTTTGAGAAACATGCAAAGGATGCTAAACTTGAAATGGAAAGGAAGATAAAGGAACTTGAGTGCCATCTAGTGGACTCAAGGAAGAAGATGAGAGAGATAGAGACATTTTCCGAATCCAAGTTCCAAGGATGGAAAAAGAAAGAATGTGCTTACCAGAACTTTGTAAATTGCCAGTTTGGTGCTTTGCATGTATGTAACCTGAACTATTCCTCATCTCAAAGTTTGATATACTTGTTGGTCTTGTCACATGTATGGATTGTGCTCTGTAGGAGTTAAAAACTGCATTGGAGTCCAGTAAACATGAAATCTTGAAGACTAAAGGATTTTACTCCAAAGAATTTAATTACTTGGGTAATTGTATTTTTATTTTAGTTTTCTATATTATTTTCTGTACGTTTTACCTGATAATTTTATGGTAATGTGTTTCTTTGATCTATTATAGGAGTAAGGCTTAAAGAACTTGCAGATGTTGCAGAGAATTACCATGCAGTCCTTGCAGAAAATCGTAGACTGTATAACGAGGTTCAAGATTTGAAAGGCAAGCAATTTAACATGGAAGGTTGACTTGCTCTTTATATAAATGATTTTAGCTGATTACAATTGTGTTTGCTACTGCAATAGGCAATATTCGAGTGTACTGTCGAATAAGGCCATTCCTTCAGGGGCAAAGTAAGAAGCAGACTAGCATAGAATATATCGGTGAAAATGGTGAATTAATTATTTCAAATCCTTGTAAACAAGGAAGTCGCAGGCTGTTTAAATTCAATAAAGTTTTTGGTCCTACAACTACTCAAGGTACTAGATTCTCTATCACTTGTAAAGTTTCTGAACCCACAAGTTTGTGTTTTCACCTTGTGTATATGCTTATTTTAGTCCTACATATTGACACTTACATATGATGCATCAAATGTCAACAGAGGAGGTGTTTCTAGACACACAACCACTAATTCGGTCTGTTCTTGATGGATACAATGTTTGTATATTTGCTTATGGTCAAACAGGATCAGGAAAGACCTATACAATGGTATGTGATTTCTTTATTATTTAGATTTTATATATGTATTCTATATAGTTTTCTGCTTATCTGAATTACGTGATGTTGCAGAGCGGGCCTAGCATGTCATCAACAGTGGACTGGGGAGTTAATTATCGAGCTTTAAACGATCTTTTTCAAATATCTCAGAGCAGGCGGGGCTCCATTACATATGATGTTGGTGTTCAAATGGTCGAGATATATAACGAGCAAGTTCGTGATTTGCTCTCAAATGAAAGTTCTCAAAAGAGATATCCTTTATATATTGCCTTGCACTCCAATCTCTTTTGATATTCAACTTGTCATGGCCTTATAACTTCTATGAATTATTATTATTATTATTAGTTTTTTATTTTATGAACTCAATTCTACGGTGCTTGTTTATTATCCAGTTTTTTAATTTGCTTAAGATGATATTCTTCCTTTCTGACCCATCTCGATAGTAATGTTTTTTTCCTTTAACTTGCACACACTTGGGATTTGCAACACTACCCAACCAAATGGATTGGCTGTTCCCGATGCAAGTATGCATCCTGTTAATTCAACTACTGATGTTCTAGAGTTTATGAACATTGGGCTCACGAACAGGGCAGTTGGTGCAACAGCCCTAAATGAACGGAGTAGTCGATCTCACAGGTTCTGTTCTACCGGGTTTTTATTCATGTGCTTCCAATGTTTTCACATCTGACACGGGGTTTGAATTTAATCAAATGCAGTATTCTCACTGTTCATGTTCGTGGCATGGACTTGAAGACTGATACTGTTCTTCGAGGCAGTCTAAATCTGGTAGATCTTGCTGGCAGTGAAAGAGTGGATAAGTCTCAAGCTACAGGAGATAGGCTTCGGGAGGCACAAAATATAAACAAATCACTATCATCTCTTGGAGATGTGATATTTGCCTTAGCACAGAAGAGCCCACACGTGCCATACCGAAATAGCAAATTAACCCAAGTTCTTCAAAGCTCTTTAGGTACTGAAGTTTTGGTGTTCTATTGTGTTGTGATATTACATATCACTTTACATATTGTAAGTAGTTGGTATCATTCTTTATTCAGAGTATTTCTGCTGATGAGTTTGTTTTTCCTCAATTGAGATAGGTGGTCAAGCAAAAACCCTTATGTTCGTGCAGATGAATCCTGATGTAGAGTCCTACTCTGAAACTATCAGTACCTTGAAGTTTGCTGAGAGGGTTTCTGGTGTTGAATTAGGTGCCGCACGCAGCAACAAAGAGGGAAGAGATGTTAGAGAACTCATGGAGCAGGCATGATTTCAATTCTTAAACTTGTCTACTTGTACATACTTTTTATAACTGGTTTCCTAAATTTTTTTCTCTAAGTTTCATTTATGAAATAATGAAATTGTGAATTATTGATAAACGCTTAGTGCTGCAAATGAAACTGGCAATTTCTTAGTTCATAAACATACAGAATTAGTTTTTCTGAGTATCAAAAAGGTTCATTTGAAGCATTTAGGCTACAAGTTCAATTGATTGTCACGTGTGGATTGTTACATTGCATGCACATATTATGTATGGGTTTAGTGCTAGATATGCTAAAGATAAGTGTAAAAATTTTAACACATCTGGAATCCATCGGGCATTATTTTGTACACACTCATGTAGTTTTGCAAATGTCTCTAAATCTCAACCAAATAGCATGAAACCTCAGTTTATTTATTTTCAGTTTTTATGCTTTCCATAAGGGTCAATTACAAATACCTCCCTCTTTATTTACTAAAATGGTAAAAAGATCCTTTAGGTTTAGAAAATAACAATTACATCCTTTGTACACAATATTTTAGATTTTTATGGATGATGTTTTTTTTTTTTGGGGGGGGGGGGGGGTGGGGGGGGTGGGGGTTGTTGTTGCTGTAATTTTTGCTTTCCATAGTTATATGAAATCCAGTCTTTTTGAGTTACTACGGTTTTATATATGTGTATGTGGCTATGCCTACTTGGCTTGCTTTTTTTTTCTTCCAGAAATGAAGATATCCCTCTTCCTCTGATCAATTTCGCCATAGCTATTGCAAATGTTGTGTCTCTCTAATTTCCCAGTTTTAATTCCAATAGTTTTATTGCCGCTGTGCTCTTGCTTTAATCTGCAATGAGCTTAAACCCCTCTTTCTTTCTATAGGATTTATTATGTTCGAATTTTCAGCCAAAAGAAAAAAAAGGAAAAGTAAAATTACTGCCAAGGGATTTTTGAAAATTCACTCCCTTAATTTGTAAAATAGGCAATAATCTTCTCCCTATTATTGTTTTATTGCAATATATTCAAATTTCCTGACTTTTATTGATTTTCTTGCAAATACCTCCGTTAAAAAAGTAAGAAATAGTGATGAAAGGGGTGTAATTATTATTTTTCAAACCTATAGGGCTTTTTTGTTGTTTCAAAGAACTTGAAGGGGACGTATTTGTAATTGGCCCAAAAATAGTTTGATATGTACTGCTAATCGTTGTTTTATATTTAAGGCAGGTTGTTCATGTCCCATGCAGCTTGTACTTGTCTAAATATTTATATTGTTTTAGGTTGCATCCCTTAAGGACACAATTGCAAAAAAAGACGAGGAGCTTGGACAGTTTCAGAAGGCCAACTTTAATGTTACAAAGCGTGGCATGAACTCACTAAGGTATGGGTCTTGTTCTCCAAGAAGACACTCAGTAGGGATTCCTCGTCATAGACAATCAGGATTGAAAGGATTGGGCAAGACTGAAAGAGAAGCCTCTGATACGGACAATGGCTCAGAATATAGTAGTGACAAGCATTCTGAAGCTGGTTCTCAGTTGTCAGTGGATGAATTTCAACATCAAAAGGAATTTTCACCTCACTCAAAGGTGGGAGGGGATTCTAGTCAGAATTTAACAGAAGACTTTGAGCTGTTGGGATTTGGGGGAGATTCTGAGGAGAGATTAAGTGATATATCTGATGGTGGTCTTTCAATGGGTACCGAAACTGAAGGTTCTATGGCCAGTGTTGTTGAATACACTCTTTTCCCTGAAGTTGCAAAATCAGTGGAAACCATAAACGCCGAAAATGCACAAGCTGGAGACATACAAGCTAACAATAGTCAAGCTGGTGACATACAAGCTGAGAAGGCACAAGCTCAGAGCATACAAACTAAAAAGACACAATCTAAAGGGACTCAAGCTCATAACGTACCAGCTGAAAACAGTCGAAAGACTCAATCAGAGATTTCAGAGAAGTGAGTATTTATTGTTTACGTATCTCAATGGATGTGGCTGGAAGGTCGTTCTTTAGCTTAATAATGAACATTTGATTGCGGAGTTGTGCATGTCATATTTGTTTTAAGTTTATGGCTGTCTACTTATTCAAATGAACTTGCTCCTTTTTTCATACTGAACTCCCTGTGGTGCTGGACTGCTGGTGGTTCAGTTTTTTATGGCTGCAAGAGCCTCTCTATTTGGAAGATGATATTCTTTCGTTTGATTAAGCTTGTATGATTGGATCTATTATAATGCATCTGAGGTTAGTTATTCTTTTCTGACTACAGCAGGAATGTCTTGCCATCTAAACTTCCGAAGCCCTCTCAGAAGCTGGTGCCAACAAAATTTTCTCGGTTGTCTTTGTCCAGAAGCTCCTCGAAGGTTTTGTCAAGTATGGATTCCCCCCCCCCCTTTCACTATCTCAGTTGTATTTGATGTTACAACTGCTAATACAGCAATAAAAAATAAATTAAAAAAAACAGTTTTTTCAGTTATTTAATTCTCAATTTTTTTTATGTATGTTAGGTGCTAAAAAAGCTACTCCATCTTGCTCTTCGTCAGCGAAATCTCTCAAGAGATAAAAGTAAAATGGCAAATTGGATCATTCGTACTTCCTGTGTATTGTTACAAGTACAGCCCATTTATCTTTTGGTACTTCAGATTGTTAGTTTTGTGTCCATTTGTCCTTGTATTTGAGATGGACAATTGGAAAGTTGTAATATATGTGCTTTGAAATTTTAAACTTTATGTGCTGGGTTGAAATGTTTTATGTCAGGTGTTGACGTGTTGTATAAGCCACCTTTGTCTTTTCTCCATTATAGCTAGGTTGAACTTGTTTAAGGGAGAATATATATATATCTGTGTACTTGTTTAAGTGAGAATAGTGTGTACTTGTTTTAAGGGAGAATAGTGGGAGAATATTTATATATATCTGTGTACTTGTTTAAGGGTGTGTGTGTGTTTTCCTTAAATATATCAGTCATATATAACCCAGAAAAGAAAAGAAAAGAAAAGAAAAGAAAAAAGGTTAAAAGGAAAGAGTTTCTTTTTAATGATCTGAGGCCTATTTTGTATAATTTAGTTGGGGAAAAAAAGAGACGAGCTAATGTTGTATCAGTACATTTTCATAGGAAAAGACTAATGTCAAAGAAAGCAATCGAAAATTCAAGTATTTTCAAAAACGCTTCCTTATTTTATTTCCTGGAAATTGTATGTTAATTTGGTTGTTTATTTTATTTTTTAACTTCTTTAAAACACCATTTTTTTAAGCCTAACTTACTCTTGAGTCGAAAATAGCGTGGGATGTCGTTACAATATACCAAAATTGTTGGGCAAAATTTGAAGTATATTGCTGGAGTCGATCAAATTACTAGCGCATCGCCCATGATCAAGGCGGTCGTGTCCTATAATTTTAAGATTGTGAGTTCAAATTTTATTTGTAATGTATTTATATCAGTGACAACTTTTCAGATTCGTTTCCTAGACGTATCTCACACCAATGCTATTCACGCTTTACTATTTATTTTTTTAAAAAAATAATTTTTTTATTAAATATAATTTAAACTTAAATATATGATATAAAATTAATAAAAAAATTACTAAATATATATTTTTTTGGGTAAAATAAAAGAAATATTATATTTTATGTTGTGGGTTGAAGATGAGGAAAAATTGGTATAGTTTTTGATGTAAAATGATATAAAATTTGATGTAAAATTATGTTGAGGGGAGGAGATGGTGAAAGGCTAATTTAGGAGTAATTTTGTTGAAAAAAATAATCTAAATACTTGCCAGACATATATTTTGATGCAAATATCCTGTTAGTCTTTGATCTATATACATAATGTCCTATTTATAAATAATAATTCTTTAATAGTTTGTTATTCTAGCTCCAATCTACTTATTTTTCATCCTTTTCTATCTTGTATGCTCCTCGAGAAGTGATGTTATAGATCATGTAAAGTCCTGCCTATGTTATTGCAAACTTTCCAGAAATATTTTCTATCTTATTTTCAAGAGTTTTGAATAAGACCCAATATCTCATATTGGAACTTTGGAATGCAATCACTTTGTTATAGAAGCTTTGAATTGTTCGCTTTTGTGCCTCTATTCTTATTAAAGCATTATCTTTTTTTTCTTTTACTAGAAATAGGTCTTTCATTTGGATGTCATTATTTTCATCTTAGGATATATCAGAACGTAAAGTATATTTTTGTATTTCAGAGAGAATGACAACTTTAGTTTTGCTACCAGAGAAAATGGGCTCCCCCTGTTGTAGTTTGTGGGGTTGTTCTAATGATGCATAGAACTCCAGGAAATTCATCTACCTACTTACCATTCACACCTTCTAATTGTTTTCTCAAAATGTTGATCAATGTTTTGTTTAATGATTTTGCTTGACCATTGACTTGAGGTCTATATAGGACGGAATATGAGATTTTGATTTTGAGTTCCTGACAAAAGGATGCACACCATGGAAGGAGAATTGTGGTCCATTATAAATTACTAATTCACATGGTAAACCAAATCTACATACTATGTTCCACCAAATGAAGTTCTATAAGTCATTCTCTTGTATTCATGCCAACAATTCAGCTTCTATCCATTTAGAAAAGTGATTAGTTGCTATAATAAGGAACTTCTTCTAGATTGGATCGACAAGTAGAAAACCTACTATGTCTAGACCTCGCTTTTGAAAAAGCCATTGGATGATAATAGCCTTCATTACTTACAGGTGAATGTGGTATGTTAGTGTGTCTTTGGCATCTATCACACTTGTAAGCGTGATCAATGTAATATTTTTGCAAGTTAGGCTAATAACAACCTTGTCACATGATTTTTGCATGAGTGCCCTCCCACCCGAATGTACACTACAATTACCTTCATGTAATTCCCTCATCACGATTGAGCTTCCTGAGTAGGAAGGATTTAAGCCATGGTTCTCTAAATTCTTTTCGATAAAGGGTTCCCTAAAGAATCGTGTAATTCTTGGACTTGAATGTGATTTTGCACGCATTTTCCTTATTTATGGAAAGAGTTCCTTGAAATAAGTACTCTAAGTACACGATTATCTATTAAGTAGCGGTAGTGAAGGTTATCCATGAAGTAGGGTTCGTCAAGAAAGGTGTCTTCCTCAAGTACTCCTTGATGGATTGAAAAACATTTTCACACTGTTCCATTAGTAATCTTTATTCTTCTTTAGGGTTGAAAGAAAGGTAAAAATTTCTCATATATTTGGATACAAAATGACTTAATTAGGCTATGTTTCTATTCAATTATTGTGCTTCTTTGGGGCACCATGGAGAAATCATGTCCAGAAAGGCCATAATTTTATCAGGATTTGCCTCGATTCCTCAAGAAGATACCAAGTATCCTAAGAATTTCCCTAATATCACTCCAAAGAAGCATTTTTTAAGATTAAGACTCATCTCATAATGTCGAATGATAGCAAAAACCTCTTCTAGATAAAAAACATGATCTCTTATGAGCTTGATTTTGACCATTCCTTCTTATCTAGTTTTTGAACATTTGGTTTACTAGTCTTTGATTAGTAACCCCTGCATTTTTTAACCCCAAAAGGCATCCTTGTGTAGAAAAGGTCCATTCCTTTGTGATAAATGCTACTTTTTCCTCATCTCTTAGATTCATGTAAATTTGATGATAACCTCAGTATGCATCCATAAAACTCATTACTTCGAATCCAACCATTACATCTACCGATTAATCAATGCTTGGTAGAGAAAGACAAATTTTATGGGTAACAAATGTAATATCGATGAAATATATGCACATGCGATGATTACCCCCGACCTTGTTACCTAGTACAAGATTTGAGAGCCATGTGAGAGTGGTCTACTTCTCTAACCCATCCCACTTTTATGGGTGAGTTTACTTTGTTCTTGATAATGTTGTTTTTTTCTCTTGCAAACCTTCTTTTCCATTGTTGGACTGGTTTCTTTGTATGATCCATATTTAGTTTTGTACGATTATGTTCCAATAGATACCAAGGATGTCCTCTAATTTTCAAGCAAAAAAGGTTCACATTTATGTTCAAAAATTGAATTAACTCATCCTTGGCGTCTGTAGAGAGTATGGAACTGATCTTCAAAAACATTTTCCTCATCTTATGTTCCCACAGGAATGGTCTAATAGTCCTCAAGCATATAGTCAATACACATTTGCATGAGTGGTGTGTAGTTGCATGCCTTTTACGTTGAGCACTTTATTGTTATTTTAAGATGGAAGTGTGTTTTTCCCTTTTTATAGTGACATTATAATAACTCCTTGCCCTTTTCCGATCTTCCTTAATTTATTTTACCCCATCCATTATCGAATATTTGATCAATTAATGAAAAGTTGATAGGATGACCCTTATTTTATAAATCCAAGATCTTCCTAATATTGCGTTGTTGGAGGTGAAAGTGTTTAGGACAACACATTTTTTGAGTATAATGATGCCTTCTATAGGACAAAAATTCATATTGTACCCATAAAAATAGTGACATTGCCATTGAATCTTACCAACGACATTTGTTGTTGAGTAATCTCCTTGGGGTCTATACCTATGTCAAGAAGTGCAGACAAGTACAATATATCCAAATAACTACCATTATCTATCTATACCCTATGCATCTCCTAATGTGCAACTATAATTATGATCACCAAAGAGTCATCATAAGGTGGTAGAGTTTCCTTTTCTTTTAAAGTTATGGGAAATATTGGTCCCTCATGCATATGGATTGTGTGTAGTTTCTGACATGGTTGGACTTGTCGGTCCAATCTCTGTAGGGGTTAAGGGGCCACGTCTCTCATTGGGTTATCTCTTTGATTTTCTTATTTGGGATTTCATTTCCTATTTTCATTCACTATCTCTTCGAAATTTCCTTTTGACAAGAGTTATTTTATCTCCCACTTAAGATGTCTACAATCTTTGGTTCAATGATCCATATCTTTATGGAATGCACAATATTTGTTGGGGTCTCTTTGGGGGGCTCTTATAGGCTATGGCCACCTCACTTGTTCCATATTTTTCATCATTTAGACTACATCTACAAGGAATACTCACAATGGTCCTCTAAATGGTGACAAGGCCTTTCTCCAAGTCCCTGACCTTTCCCTGAGTGTTATTGTAAAACAGGGTGGGTTTAGGCGTATATTTAAAATGGGTTTCGTTCCTTAACACGCTTGCTTGTTTCATCTCTCTTTCAATATTGACAAAATTTTGTGCCTCTTTATAAATCATATCAAGAGAATGTGAGGTGGACTTGGTAAGCTCTATAAACAAACTAGTGTCTCGTTTTATTCCTTTCTTGAAAGCTTCAATCACGATAGAGTCAGGAAATTGCAAAATCTTTATTTTTTTCCATCTTAAACATCTTCATGTAATTCTCTATTGTCTTCTCATTTTCTTGGATAATGGAGAACAAATGATTTGATTCTTTCGAATGGGTTTGTTATAGGCGTAATTTGTGACGAAAAATTTCACCAATTAATTGAAATTGGTGATGCTTTTAGGAGGAAGCTCTACAAATCATTTCTACACCATATACTTGAAGTTTGAGATAAAAATCTTACAAAACATGACATCCTTTTTTTTCTGGGATGGACATTGGTGCCATCTTAAAATGTATCACTTGAATTACCAGATTGACCATTCCCTTATGGAGTGCACGCTTTAGAGTTGAGCATTTGGGTGGAGGAACTATTAGCTCTATGTTATCTAAAAAAGAGGATGCCGATAATCGATCACACATGGCCTCAATATTATTCACAGGGTTGTCCCTTGCCCTATTTTTTGAGTTGATCAACCATTTTTTCTTCCATCTTCTTTTCCAATCATCACCCCATTTGCTATCAAGGTAATTTGAGTGAGTATTGATGGGTGGCTGCATGATATGTGGTTCAAGTTGGTAAGAAGTGGTTTGATTTTGATAATAGGACACATAAAGTTGTTCTTATGGTGTTTGTGGTGGATTAATTGGTGTGGGTTCTTTGTATGTGGGTATTGGTTATTGATAGTGATGTTTTCTTGGTTCTTGAAAAACTTTTCAAGTTCTTATTAGAAATGATGGTTTAAGGGGGTGGTGTATTTGTTTTTGTTTGGAAAGGTCTTTCAGCTTCTTTGGAATAGCTTTCTTGTAGTAATAGTACTAGTAGTTTTTTGTTATCATTTTGTGACGGGATAAAAGGTCATTGCAATTCTACAACTTCTTGTTGAAGCTTTTCCATTTTGACATCTTTTTTTAAGCATGCATCCTTAAAAGTCACACTCATTGAACTAGCAACACATGAGGCCATCTTTGTAACTTCAATTCTTACTTCTGGGGTTTATTAGAGTGATATCCCAATCCATGATGAGGTGTGGTGTGCGTTGCTTGATGAGGTATATGTTTGTTAGGATAACTTTCAATAACTTGAAGCATGGGGTAGTTCTGGTTCTTGCTTATTCTTGAATTGAATATAGATGGTGGATGACTATGTTGACATGTTTGAATTTTCCTATTACACGATGTGATTTTCTTGATTTTCTAAATGAAAGGTCTCAAATCTTCAGTATGTATTAAAAAATTTAAACCCACACGGTGGATACCAATTGTTTGGAAAGAATTACACAGTGCTATAGGATTTAGAGAGACATCAAAGAGAAACTCAAATCCTCTTAATGGGTCACATAGGTCAATATATATAGACACCACTACCCTAAGGTGTCGACACCCCACTGGAATGACCATGTATGACTTACAATCAAACTAATTGCCACTTGATGAGGTCACGTCCCTGTATCTCTATAATTTATGTCCTTTTTGTCCTCTTACCAGATCTTATATCTCGGATATTCCATTGGCCCGTTGGGGTCATACACCTAAAATTCCTTGTGTACTAACACACCGCGTATAATATATCTCGCATACATTGTACATCTCATGTACTCAAACTGCTTGCACTCTTATACACATGCATCTCATAACAACCAATGTGAAGGTACCTCATGGACATGAGAGAAAATACATTCTATCTAATAAAAGTAAATGCAATATTTAGAAGAAATTATTTTTTTCTCCTAAAATAAGATTTTGTCTTCAAAATTAGGATGTTTTTAGATTATCTTAAATTGAATGATTGACTTACTATTTATAGAATCATCAAGAGAATTCAATTTTGATTTTGTTACTAAGAAAATTCAAGTTGGAATTTGTTATCAAGAGAATTCAATTTAAAATTTATTATCAAGAGAATTCAAATTAGAATTTGTTATCAAATTCTTTATGTAAATTTTGAGTCTTTAATATTAAGATAATTTATACTAATGATTCGTATGTTAAGAAAAAAATAATTTTATTCTTACGAAAATATCCCTATCTAGTCTATGTCCAAGAGTAGAGGCAAAATGCTTGCAAGTAAACTGAAGTGCTAAAATGAAAATTAGGTAACTAAATTTAGTATTCTTATTACCATTCTATCATTTTAAATGTAAAGAAAAACAGAGTTGTTGGAACAAGATGAAAATCAAGTAACTAAATTTAGTATTCTTATTATTATCTATTCCTCTTTTTAACTCTGTCATATAATCTTGATGGTTCTCTGTTCTGTTATATGCAGTTCTATATATATGAAAGCTTGAAGCCATTGATTTCATCATCTCTACAATCTAGTGCTCAACCAACCATATTACACACAGTATGTAATGGTATAGTCATGTCACATTGTCATTATATTGAAGCTATAATTTACAAGTCAAGAACTGAAGATAACATTCAATATGGTGCCTATAATATCCGAGCAGGTTACATGTTTCAAAGATCTGTGCCACTCACCGTATGAACTTTGCCAAGAATATTGCACTCAAGTTACTGGTGCTTGATTTTTTATGTCATGCTTCTTACAAGTGCAGATACGGGTCCATGAGCCAATATAGTAGTGTGATTGCTACCCTCTGGATCTCTACAGGTATTATTTGCTCATCTTTCTTCCCATTATAATCCTGTGAAATAGTTTCTTCAATAAAAGAAAGTAAAAAATCCACATTTTTTAGATTATACAATTATTCATCTGTAGTGTATTCTCTTGCTAATCTATCTACTTCGAAAGGGAAGAAGAAGAAAAATTAGTTCGTTTATTTTGGTAAGTAATGGGCTTAAGATTAACATATCAATGTTTATTTGAACCACGTATAAGGCACAGAATAACTGATGAACGATCCAGAGGCAAAGGAATCATCAATATACATACTTAAGTTGGTTATAAATAATTATGTAAGTGACTTCTACAGAAGTGTCGTTGTAGTATAGTGGTAAGTATTCCCGCCTGTCACGCGGGTGACCCGGGTTCGATCCCCGGCAACGGCGATAAGTCATTTTATTTTTCATTTTTTGATAATCCTCAAGCGGCTTGTCTTCTTCTCCGCTTTCAGAAGCTTCTTTATCATAACTATGATCTTCTTCGTCATCGTCACCAACTATCCTTTATCTCCCTCCCTCTCTCTCTCTGTTTTATTTTTTTGAACTGCGTCGACGAGTTCTCCTTTTGAGACCCGAGCTTATCTCCACATCCCCATTTTGCGCTAAAACGCTGCGTTTGAGTTGATAAATCTTGAATTTCTGTAACCACTAGAAAAAATATAAGATAATTACACATAATATATATATTTGGTAAATTGACCAGTAAAGAAAAAAGTTACATAAAATACATTTTTAAAATTTAATAGCTAAAAAATATAATTTTATCAATATTAAAAAAAATTGAATCTAATAATATGAATCTAAATAGACAAAATTTAACTTATAATTATAGAATTATAAGACATCTAATTTGAATAATTTTTCTTTACTGGTTGATTTACCAAATATATATATGATGTGTAATTATCTTATATTTTTTCTAGTGGTTACAGAAATTCAAGATTTATCAACTCAAACGCACCGTTTTAGAATAAAATTCTATAAAAAATTTAGTTAAAATAATAAAAGAAAAATATGATTTTTTTTTGGGATAAGATATATGACGTTAATATAAGAAGTTTTACTAAAGGTGTTATAATTTTATTTATTTGTATTAAAATTAGAATCAACTTAGAGATAGTGGACTAACATATAGATCATGTATATTCTTCTTCGTCTTCATCAGCATCACCAGTTTTAGCATCATTGTCCATCTTCTCCATAGTAGAAGTCAATAAGACCACACAATTTAAAAATATAGAGAGTAATTTAGTTAACACTCCACTGCTGGCTTGGCTTGGCTACGATGAGGGAGGATCGGAGGCCAATTAGAGCAATTCAAAACAACTGTATGCTTGTGACAGATACTAATTGGCTTCCATATGAGACCCCAAGAGAAGCCTAAAGATGAACATTTTTAGAAATAAATCTTTCTAGAATAGATAGTTTGTTTTGTCAATAGTGCTCATAGCTGTAAAAATATCAGTTTTTTTTTAAATTAATACCCAAAAAACAGTAATTTTAGACTATTGAAGGCAGTCTATTAGTTTGATGTAAATTTTTTGATAATCACGGCATCATGAAAAATGATTTAACTCATATTTCATGTTGGTTTTGGCTACCTAATTCCTTGTTTTAGATATGATATATGATGATTAATACGTCTCTTAATCATTTTAGGTGGTACAAGATTATTTATAATTATAAGGTCAGTGGACCCATAATTGAGTTGACAGTTCAACGAGATCTTACAATTTTATTTTAGAAAAAAACTTCGAAACGTGTCATGTCATTTAGAGAATGTTCATCCGTTATAAGTATATCATCATTTAGATTCTTAAGTAACGTGTAACATGTAAAAGTATATTGCATTATACACTCCTACTTAAGGAGACTTAAATCTTCGTAAGAACGCAAACTCATATGTCCCAATAAGATCATGATTCTAATACCAATTGATATAGAGCGATTAATTCGTCCGTTGACAACATGGTGGGATCCATTATATGTGTCATGAGATTATTTACTTTGGTTCATAACTGTAAGTTCAATTTATCCATGATCATGATTTAGATAGTTCACTAGAATCTAACGACTTTTCTTTTAGCGAGAAACCTAAAACACATCATGTCATTTATAAAATATTATTTTTTATAAACATATCAATATTTAACTTTCTAAGAAATGTGAGATAGTAAATACATTTCATCAAAATATGTTGAAACAATCCTTTCACCTGCAACAAAGAACACATACAACTAGTAAAGACAAAAAACATATATAACACAACAGCAATAGAAAATCAGAAATTAACAAGAACAACAATTCTTTCACAACTGCAATAAAGAACACATACAACTAGTAAAGACAAAAAAACATATATAACACAACAGCAATAGAAAATCAGAAATTAACAAGAACAACAATTCTTTCACAACTGCAATCAAGAACACATACAACTAGTAAAGACAAAAAAAACATATATAACACTACAGCAATAGAAAATCAGAAATTAACAAAAAAAACACACGCAATTTTTACATGGTTCGGTATTAACGAGTACATGGAAATCACTCAAGTTCCAAGCTTCACTATTCAATTCGCCACTCCAATAGAGTATTACTACGAACGAAAGAACACTCAGCCGAAGAAGGAGACAGAGCCCCTTCTGAAATTCATAGAAAATAAATCTTGTAGGTAATATTTAGATAAATTCATTACGTGCCCCTAACATGTTTATTTATATCGTTTTTATGCTTTGTTTTGTAATTTAAAACCCATTTATAATATTTATAAGCCCAGCACGACCCAACTTATTTTCCTTTAATAAGGAGAAAAGAAAACAAAAAGTTCACAAAAGATGCTATATAATGTCCCCAGCTCATTTACAAGTATTTTTTTTTTCCTTTTTTGATAAATTTGGGTGAACTTAATTTATGTTTATTTTTGTAAAAGAATGACATGTTTTTTATTTAAATATTATTTTATTTTATTATTTAATGATAAATAAGTATTTTAGGGTATGATATATAAAAAAAAATGGGGTAAGTTTTATTTGAACTCCATGATTTTAAGATATTAAATTATTTAAATTTTATAGTTTTATTTTAAAAAATAAAAAATAGATAGTTTGATATAATAGAACGACGATATTCATTTTTTTTCTTTTTTTAATATATAAGAATATTTATTATTGTTATAATATTATTGTATATAAATTTAAATTCAATGATATTGATTAATTGTAGCGAAAGTAAATTTTAAAGTAGTTATGGAGAGATACTATAAAAAAACAATTACTAAACTTGAGTTACCATCGCCTCTATAGAGTAATAACAATTCAAAATAAATTATTGTAGACATTAACCTTGCAAATATTTCTCTTAATCTAGATTTATAAAAAAAAATTAGAATATATTCTAATATCAAGGACACAGTTATAAGAACATATTTATAAAAAAGTACAAGTTATGATTTTCGCTCAATAGAAATGATGAAAAATGAAGAAGATTTAATTCAAATTGGTTTGAAAAGTATCCAATTGACAAAAATATAACATTGAAAAAGATGCAACATTTTGTTTACGTTCCTATCTTTTTAAACTACAAAATTGTGAAGAGTATAGAGAGATAAGAAGAAAGAACGATTTAATGTTGTATTGGTGTGTCTTAGAATGTACATAAAGAACTCTATTTATAGAGTTGTAACAAGTATAGTACAAGTGTGTTACAAATGTAGTACAAGTGAAATAGTAAGTATAGTACAAGTGAAATAGTAAGTGTAGTACAAGTGAAGTACAAGTATAGTACAAGTGAAATAGTGGAAGTGTAGTACAAGTGAAATAAATATAACTTAACATCCCCCTCAAACTCAAGGAGGAAGAGAAACAATCAACTTGAGTTTGGAAACTAATTCTTGAAATCTGCTTGGTAGATGAGATTTGGTGAAGATGTCAGCTGTTTGATTTGTGGAGGATATTGATTTGAGACAAACAGTATCTTGAAAAACATGTTGACGAACAAAATGACAATCAATCTCGATATGTTTTGTTCGTTCATGAAATACATTATTGTGAGCAATCTGAATAGTACTCTGATTGTCACAATATAGGATAGTTGCAGTTGATTGGAAAACACTCATATCAGCAAGTAACCAACGGAGCCAAAGAAGTTCTTGAGTGGTGTCAGCAAGAGCACGATATTCAGCTTCAGTGCTGGATCGAGAAGTGAGGGATTGTTTCTTGCTTCGCCAAGATATGAGAGAGTTTCCAAGAAAGAAACAATATCCAGTAGTAGAGCGACGATCAGTTGGGTCACCTGCCCAATCAGCATCAGAGTAGGCGGAAAGAAGAAGATTAGACTTGTTGGAGAAGTGGAGACTGTGAAACATGGTGCCTTTGATATAGCAGAGAGTGCGAAGAACCGCATCATAATGGGTAGACCGTGGAGCAGACATGAATTGACTAACCAGATGAACATCATAGGCAATGTCAGGACGAGTGACTATGAGATAAACAAGACTGCCAACTAGTTGTCTGTATAATGTGGCATCTGAGAGAATAGTACCATCTAATGGAGTAAGTTTGACATTGGTTTCTAGAGGTGTTGATGCAGTTTTACAATCAGTAAGGCCAGCCCGATTAAGAATATCAGATGAGTACTTTGCTTGAGAGAGATAATATCCTTGAGAATCAGATGAGATTTCTAGGCCCAAGAAGTAGTGGAGACGACCAAGGTCTTTCATTTCAAATTGATGGCTCAGAAACTGCTTGAGATCAATAATTCCATTAGAGCCATTTCCTGTTATGATCATATCATCTACATAAAAGAGTAGAAGTTTTACACCAGTGGGAGTCTTCCGAATAAAGAGACCGGAGTCATAAGAATTGGAAGTGAAACCAAAGTCAGTAAGTGTAGAGCTGAATTTGGCAAACCAAGCCCGAGGAGCTTGTTTGAGGCCATAGAGAGCACGATATAGTCTCCATACTTGATGAGGTGAATGAGTGTATCCAGAAGGAGGTTTCATATAAACTTCCTCAGTTATGTCTCCATTGAGAAAAGTATTTTTGACATCCATTTGAAACATGTTCCAATTTCGAGCAGCAACAACAACAATGATACTTCGAACAGAGGTGAGGCGAGCTACATGTGCAAAAGTTTCTTCATAGTCGATTCCATATTCCTGTGTAAAACCCTTTGCAACCAGACGAGCTTTATATCGTTCCACAGACCCATCTGAATGAGTTTTGATTTTGAAAATCCACTTACAACCAATCAAAGATTTATTAGATGGAAGATCAATAAGATCCCATGTATGTGCTTTTGTTAATGCCTGTAATTCATCTGTCATAGCTTGCTGCCAATGAGGGTTAGAAATAGCTTCTCTATAGTTTTGGGGTTCATGATGAGACAAAATAGTAGAGAAACATTGGTAATCATGAAGATGAAAAGGAAGACTACTTACATGAGTAGAATGACGAAGTGATGACTCTGGACAATCAGGTAGTTGGTCTTCAGAAGATGTTATGGTAGGATCATCAGAAGGAGCAGACACATAAGGAGAAGTCGTAGTAGACGATGGTGAGGGTAATGGAGCAATGTCAGGAGAAAATAAATCAATAGTTGGGTCATTAGAAAATGAGAGTGAGTTAGGAGATGAGACATGAAATGAGGAAATAGAGGAAAACATTTTATGTTCCCAAAAGATGACATGACGAGAGATGCGTAATCGTTTAGAGATAGGGTGCCAACAACGATAACCTTTGTGTTCTATTCCATACCCTAAGAAACAACAAAGACGAGCACGAGGTTCTAATTTATTGCGTTCATGAGGGTGAAGAAGAACAAAACAGTCACAACCAAACACTTTGAGCAGTTCATAAGATGGAGAAGTACTATAGAGACACTCATAAGGGGATTGATTGTGAATAATAGGCATAGGAACACGATTGATGGTATAAACAGCTGTAAGAGCTGCTTCACCCCAAAAGCGTTCAGGATAAGAACTAGAAATTAGGAGAGTGCGAACAGTATTAAGAATATGTCTGTGTTTTCGCTCAGCTCTTCCATTTTGTTGAGATGTGCCAGGACAAGAATATTGAGAAAGAGTCTCATTTTGACGAAGACAATTTAAAAACTTTGTTTCTTTATATTCCATAGCATTATCAGCTCTAAGTACTATGATATTTTGAGAAAATTAGGTTTTAACCATTTGGGCAAAATCATAGTAAATTTTGGGTAATTCAGATATATGTTTCATGAGAAAAATCCATGTAAATCTTGAATAATCATCAATAAAAATGACAAAGTAAACACATCCCCCCATAGTAGGATGTGGGGATGGACCCCAAACATTAGAATGAATTAAGTCAAAAGGGGAGACAGAAGTAGAATCACTTTTATTAAAACATAAAGCAGGTTGTTTTCCCAATTGACAAGGCAAACAATTTACATTATCAGAAATAGAAACATATCCTAATTTACCAAAAGATGCTAAGGGACGAAGACGTCCTATAGACGTATGGCCTAGACGAGCATGCCATAGGTTGATAGGAGTAGTAGAAGCAGCAATGGAAGTATGAGGAGAATTGGGTAGATGAAGGTCGATAAGTTCAAATAATCATCCAACCTTACGGCCTATCCCAAGGATCTGTCCTGTCTGTGGATCCTGCACATGACAACCAGAAGAGGAAAAAGTAATAGTAAGACCAAGTTCACATAATTGACCAACAGAGATAGGATTTAGAGTAAGGTTGAGAATATGAAAGGTGTCAGAAAGTGATATAGAAGATGTGGAAACTTGTCCTACAACATTAACATGCATATGTGAACCATTGGCAATTTGAATTAAAGGTTTGAAGATGGAAGATTGTGTGGGAGAGAAGATGCGA
Organism: Hippophae tibetana; assembly: GCA_037013495.1. Taxonomy (NCBI): domain Eukaryota; kingdom Viridiplantae; phylum Streptophyta; class Magnoliopsida; order Rosales; family Elaeagnaceae; genus Hippophae; species Hippophae tibetana. Next base: position 12,970,940 of record CM072812.1, read on the forward strand.
GTATCATGAGTCATATAGTTACAACAAGCAGAATCAAAATACCATAAAGATTTACCTGATGTGAGAGACAAGGCAGTAGAAAGAGGATTACTAGATTGTGAGAGAACATGTTTAAGAAGACCTTCAAGTTCTTGAGTAGATAAGGTAAATTTGTCATGATTATCCTCAGAAACAGCAGCAATGATAGATGAGTTACTATTGTTACCTGAAGCATGTTGAGAGGGATTCCGAAAGCAATCTCTGTTAAAGTGTCCTGGACCCTTCTTGTGACAATATATACATACCCGAATGGGACATGTAAGAAGCTCATGATTGGGGTTGTGACAGTAGGTGCAACCTTGATGTTTGAAGTCCTCTTTTGAACCTCCTTTAGGGCGATAAAAGGGGGTGGCAAGAACAGAATCTGTATGATGAACTTTGAAAACCCCCATCCGAGTTTCTTCAGAGCGAAGCTCGGTCACAGCAGTATCTAAGGATGGAAAAGAACTCTGATGGAGTAAGGAAGCCCGAACAGGTTCAAATCGATCATGAAGAGCCATGAGAAAAATAACAAGACGCTGGTGATTACGGTAAGTTGCAAACATCTCAGCATCAATCTTGTTCGTCCAAGTTGGTTCAGAGAGAGCGAGTTGATCCCAAATAGTATGCATTTTAGATAGAAATTGGTTAATGGTTTGATCAGCCCTTTGGCGTTTGGTATGAAAAGTTGTTAGAAGTTGATATTGGTTGGCCAAATCTGTTGTAGTGAAGCGAGCCTCAAGAAATTCCCAAACTTCTTTGGCAGTGTCAAAACGCCCAAATTCACCATGGATGGAGGGTAAGGTGGTGTTACGGAACCAGGTAATAATTTGATGGTGTTTACTCTCCCAGTCTTCAAGGCGGTCAGCAAATAAGAAGTTGTTTTCAGTGGTTTCTTGGATGGGTATAGAGATATCACCAGTTATGAAACGTCATAGCTTGCGTCATTTCAAGAAACTTTTCATTGCTTGTGCCCAGGCTAGGTAGTTAGTATCATCAAGGGTGGTAGAGATTGGTTTTGGGACATCATTTCGGTCCATTTTAACGAAATAATGGAGGAAATGTAAAGCAAATTTATAGAAACAGTATAAAGAAGATATCCTTAAAAATAAAAAGAGGAGTTGAAAACAAGCCTAGAATCGGGTTGAGGTGAGCCAGGTTGGAATGAGCCGAGTTAGAGTGAGCTGAGTTGAGGTGAGCTGGGTTGGAGTGAGCCGAGTTGAGGTGAGCTGGGTTGGAGTGAGCCGAGTTGAGGTGAGCCGAGTTGAGGTGAGACGGGTTGAAAGTGAACCGAGTTAGGGTGAGCCGGGTTGGCTGTGATGAAGAAAGGCGAAATTTTGATAGAAATTTTAGAGGTATATGAGAGGCTCTGATACCATGTGAAGAGTATAGAGAGATAAAAAGAAAAAATGATTTAATGTTGTATTGATGTGTCTTAGAATGTACATAGAGAACTCTATTTATAGAGTTGTAACAAGTGTAGTACAAGTGTGGTACAAGTGTAGTACAAGTGAAATAGTAAGTGTAATACAAGTGAAATATTACAAATATAGTACAAGTGAAATAATGGAAGTGTAGTACAAGTGAAATAAATATAACTTAACAAAAATAAAGAAAAAATGTTGTGGTGACTCATTCGTAGGTCAAGGTCTCTCAAATTGGAAGAAGCTCGAAAAAGTTACAAATTCATGGCGTAGTTCCTAATAGTTATTATAATAAAATTTGAAAAATTTGTGAAGCAATCGTTAATGAAAAACAAAGCATTAATATGCATTTGTTCAAGCAATCAAACAAAATTTTAATTGAATATTAAATTAGCCTAGTTATTTCAATTGTTTGTGTTTGTTTTTTATTAAGCCAAAGGTTTGCATTTTGGTGACAACAATAATTATGAAATTTTCAAGAATCAAGAAAATATTCTTGAACTTTTAAGGTGTTTATGTGAACATTGTGTTAAAATAAAATAGATTGTGCTTGTTTGAATAAAGCTCTTAATAATTTGAAGCTACTTTCACCTTATATAAAAAAAAGACTTCATAAGTGTTATTTGAAGTTAAAATTGTTAACATTATGTTTAAAGATATTAATGATTCATTTTTTTCTATTTATATCTATGAATCTCGTGATATATCATCAAAAAAGAAAATGTTTATTGTTGTGCATTAATGAATAAAAAATAAGATTTTTTATTGAATATTTAAGTACATATTGTTCAATTTCTTTTTAGACAAAATAAAAGCGTATCTGAATTGTAAGGATAAGATTATGACGTGACAAGTAACGTATGGGGTGATATTAATAGTTTGAAGGTATTTATTTTGAAGGAAACTAAATATGCTTTTTATATTCATTACTTTGCTTACCAACTTTAATTAGCTTTTGTTGCTGTAGTAAAGTATTATATGGAAATCATTGGTCTTTTTGTTTTAACTAAGCATCGTGGCATTCTTAGATAGAAGCATGCTCTTACAATTGTTGAAACTCTACCCAATCATGAGATTTCAAAAACTAATCTTAAGATGCCTAGTCGTTGGAGCTCACATTATTAAATTTTGTTAAGTTTAATTAACATGTTTTCATCTGTATTAAAGGTTCTTTAGATAATAGCTAAAGATAAATTCTCATCAAAAGATTAAGCATATGTTTTATTTTATTTTTCTTTTTGTTTGCATTTGATGAAGAACATGTTAGGCATCTCACATGACTTGGCACAAGCTTTACAAAAAAAATTCAAAAATATTGTAAATGTTAAAGAAATGTGTTCAAATATGCAATGAAAGATTACAGTTGATCACGCAAAAAGATTGAAATTGTTAAATTGAAAATGTTTCTTCTTTTTGTACCAAACATCATATTAAAATAATAAATATGAATGATATGTAATTTGCTCATAGTTGCCAAGTCACAAAGCTAAGAGATTACAAATATGCATCCTTATTGAATTAAGTTATTTTATATTATGGTAGATATGTAATTTTAAAGGTTTAATAATAGATTTATTTAGATAAATATGAAATTATTACTTAATGTGGTTTGTATAAATCTAACTGATTTCTTTTCAATATTTACAAACTAAAGTTGATTCATCTTGTTCATATTTATGAAAATGAATTACAACTTGAGAATTACATCTTTGATATGCGATCTAATTTATCACTTTGAAAATGAGTGATCTTGTAAGAAAAATGGTAGAGACAAAAAAATATCAAATTTATCCATTAGTTTATTTACTTATCAAATTAACATTTACTTTACTAATTGTTATTGAGGGATCATTTTTTTGCCATGAAAATTATGAAGAATCAACTAAGTAATCATACTAGAGATTAGTAGATGAAAGACAACTTGATTTGAAGAAATCAATATTGAAAGAAATAATCAGAAGAATAAATAAACGTTTCCTTCAATATATTTTTTTCTTGATTTGTATCGGGTATGTACATTGTTTATATAGACAAATATTAATTATTATTTCAACAACCACCATGATTGAATTACATGATTTACATCTGCTTGATAGGCGTCGTGTATATTGGTAGGCATTTCTGTCGGTGCAGTATTTGTTCAATTTAACACTCAGCCTCAAGTTGGTGCATAGATGTCTTTCATGCCCAACTTGACTGAAACTTCTATGAATACTCGATATGAGACTGTTTTAGTGAGGATGTTAGCCAATTGATCTTCTGACTTAATTTTTGGTAATTCCAATGAATTTTCTTCTAACTTTTCCTTAATAAAGAATCTGCCTACCAATGTATATTGGTAGGCATTTCCTTAATAAACGTTTCCTTCAAATATATTTTTTCTTAATTTGTATCAGGCATGTACATTGTTTATATAGACAAATATTAATTATTATTTCAACAACCGCCATGATTGAATTACATGATTTACAACTGTTTGGTAGGCGCTATGTATATTGGTAGGTGTTTACCGTTGGTATAGTATTTATTGAATGAGTTACAGTATTTGTTGAATTCAACATTCCCCCTCAAGTTGGTGCATAGATGTCTTTCCTGCCCAACTTGACTGAAACTTCTGTGAATACTCTATATGAGACTCCTTTAGTGAGGATGTCAACCAATTGATCTTCTGACTTAATTTTTGGTAATTCTAATGAATTTTCTTCTAACTTTTCCTTAATAAAGAATCTGTCAACTTCAACATGTTTTGTACGATCATGTTGAACTAGATTATGAGCAATATCACATGCTATTTTATTATCACAATATAACTTAATTGATTCTTTAGCATGATATCCTAAATCTTTTAAGAGAGATTGTAACCGTAAGGCCTCACAAATCCCAAGTGCCATGCCTCTGAATTCACCCTCTGCGCTTGAATGAGAGACAACATATTGTTTCTTACTTCTCCATGTTACAAGGTTTCCTCCTACAAAAGTGAAGTAGCTTGATGTAGATCGTCTATCATTTATTGATCCAGCCCAATCAACATCAGTATATACTTCTATTCTAGAAAACTCTGAGTTTTTAGTGAACAATACTCCTTTTCTAGAAACAGACTTTAAATACCTCAAAATACGAATAACTGCATTCATATGTTGTTCTCTAGGATTATGCATAAATTGACTGACAATACTTAAAACATAGGCAATATTTGGTCTTGTGTGTGCCAAATACACCAACCTTCCAATCCCAAGAAAATATTTTAAGGAACCAAGGTCTTTCATTTCAAATTCTTTGGACAAATAAGTTTGTAGCGCTTTCCTTTCTTCAAGATCATTTTATGTTACTATCATATCATCAACATATGCAATAAGTGCAGTGATCTTACCATACCTATTTTTTCAGAAATAAAGTATGGTCTGAATTGCTTTGCTTGTAGCCAAATGCCTTCATTGACTTTGTGAACCTGCCAAACCATACTCTTGGGGTTTTTTCAATCCGTACAGTGATTTTTTTAATTTGCACACCTTTTCATCATGGATTTTGGATTTCTTGATTCTTGGTGGTAAATCTATGTAAACTTCTTCAATTAAATCTCCATGTAGAATGGCATTTTTTACATCAAACTGATATAATGGTCCATCTAAATTTGCAGCTAGAGATACCAAGACCCGAACACTGTTAATTTTGGCTATAGGTGCAAATGTTTTTTGTATAGTCGATCCCATATGTCTGAGTTTATCTTTTTGCTACCAATCTTGCTTTATAGCGTTCAATCATACCATCTGCTTGATACTTTACTGAAAAAATCCATCGACATCCAACAATTTTCTTTGTTGGTGGACGATCGACAAGTTCCTAAGTTATATTTATTTCTAAGGATCTTAGTTCTTCATTCATAGCATCTTTCCATTTTTGGTCAACTAAAGCTTCCTGTACACTGTTAAGAATAGATACAGCAGATAATTGATTCACAAATGATACGTTTGATTTTGACAAACGATGTTTAGAAATATAGTTACTCATGGGATATTTGACTTTACTAGAAATCTTAGGTTTATACATGGCTTTAAGAATATCTCTGTTAGGACGTGATGGAAGTATTTTTCTGGTTGGTTCAATAGTTGGAACATCAATAGTTGGAACATCCTCTACAAACGATTGGTTAGGTATATCAGCAGCTTGTGGAGAAGGAAACTCGTACTCACTTAGTGGTAGTAATAAACTTGCTTGATGATCTTGAAGTTGATGAAGACTTGATTATATTTCCCTTGAGTCTTCTCTATATTGAGAGTTATTATCATCTGAATTAAAGTTATTTTTATTTTCCTCACATATAATTTGTCTTTCTTCATAAGGAAACAATTTATATGTAAGGGTTTGAATTTCAGCATGGTTGTACTCCCCTTGAAATTTAGGCGTAGAAGAGAAATGCATTGTATCTTCATGAAAAATAACATTCATGGTAGTAATCATTTGTTTTGTAGGAGGATGATAACAATGATACCTTTTTTGTTGTGTGACATATCCCATAAAAACACAACGTATTACTCGTGGATCCAACTTGCTACATTGTTGTTTATGTAGGTGTACAAATGCCACACACCCAAAGACATGAGGAGGTAAATTGGGCACACTTGGTGCAACAATTGCTTCAGTGATGGCTTGTAGTGGTGTTTGGAAGTTAATGAAACTAGAAGGTACCTGATTGATCAAATATGCAGTAGAAGTAAGTGTTTCTCCCCAATAAGATAATGACATATGAGCTTCGATCAATGAGGCACAAACAACTTCCAACAAGTGTCAATTTTTTTCTTTTTGCAACTCTATTTGGCTGAGGTGTATCAACACAAGTAGTTTGATGACTAATCCTTTCTGATTTAAGATATTCTTGAAGCTCAAAACTTTTATATTCTTATCCATTGTCACTATGTAGAACTTGAATCTGTGTTTTATACTGATTACAAACCATTTTATGAAATTTTCTAAATAATATGTTTACCTCACTTTTAAATTTCATTAAACAGACCCAAGTCATTCTACTAAAATCATCAATAAATGTAACAAACTAACGTGATCCTCCCAAAGTAGAGACTTTGGAAGGACCCTATACATCAGAATGTATAACCAAAACAGACTGGACTTTTATTTGAGGTTATAGGAAATGAGGAACGATGAATTTTTGCTAGTTCACAGAATTCACACTTTAAAGTAGAAAGATCTAAGCTCAAAAATAAACTTGGAAATAATTTCTTTAAATATCCAAAAGAAGCATGACCTAATCTCCTATGCCACAACCATATATTTGATTCATCCTTTTTAGATCCAGTTGCTACCAGTGCATGATTTTTTGAATCCAAGTCCAAATAATACAGGTTTCCTTGCCTAACACCACGACCGATCGTTTGCTTTGTTTGGATGTCCTTGAACACACAAAAGTCAGGCCAAAAAATAACAAAACAAGATAAAGCCGTAGTTATTTGAGAAATAGATATAAGGTTATACTCTAAAGAGGGAACAACTAGTACTGAATCTAAATTCAAAGTACTAGTGATAGATAAATATTTTTCCCCAATAACTCAGGTTGTGTTACCATTGGCAGTTCAAACAGTTTTATGTAAAGATGGTTTTGAGATTTGTCTAGAATCGAATGTCATATGATCAGTTGCACCTGAATCAATTATCCATGTATTATTAAAAATAGGAGAAAAAGTTTTAAGCATCTTACCAATATTTGTTGAGGATTTTGCAACATGATCCTTTGTTCTTTCAGCAATGGTGGCAGTAGACATCTGTCGTGGATTTTTCTTCCGATAGTCACGATTGTGATCCCTCCAGTCAGGATATCCCACAAATTCAAAATATCGTTCTTTTGTATGACCTTTTTTATGACAATGGGTACATTTAAATGATGATTTATCAACCACCTTTCGTTCTTGCTGATTGAAAAAGAACGATTTTTAGATATCGTGGCTGAAGCATCAACGTCTCCAAATTTTTCCTTCAATGAGATTCGACGTACTACCTCTCGTTGAATCAAGGAATAACAACCTTCTAAATCTAGGATGGTTTCTTTTCGCAAAATTTCTCCACGAACCTGCTCAAATTCATAATCTAATCCAGCAAGAAAAATATGTACCCTTATTCTTTTAATAGACTCCTGATATGATATTAGATCATAAGGGTCTTTCATAACCACCTTATCACGATGGTCCAACTCTTGAAAAATTTCAATCAACTCTCCATAATACTCTGAAAATGATTTTCCATTTTGTCTGGAAGTAAAAACTTTTTGGTTTAAGACAAATACTTATAATTTGTCACTTCCATCATAGAATGCTTTTGCCAAAGAACCCCAAATTTCAAGAGCAATAGGTATGCGTAAATAACGCTTCATGATTTATGGATTCATTGACATAAGCAACCATCTCTTTACTTTTTGATTTTTTACATACCATTTGTTATAATTTTTTGATGTTTTTTTTGTTACAAATTTTTTTTATGAATATAAGAGAGTTTCTCTCTCTCTACAATATGCATTTCTATTATTTGAGACCAAACATCATAATTGGTCTCAGTAAGAATAATTCCAGTATTAAAAATACCTTCAGAATGGACAGATTGTACAATAACTGCAGTTGATTGCTCCACAGGTAATGAAATTGTGCCATCTGTCATGATTTTATGGTAAACTAACTAGAAAATGGTGTAATAATTTTAGAATTGGAAATAAAACTACAAGAACCGGTATAAATAATATTGAACGAATGTTTATTTTTTTAAGAAATGGACTAAACTGGATAAAAACCACAAAACTGGGTAAAAAAATTGGTTTAAAAAACTTAAAAATTGGACCAAACCGGTTTTAAAAATCCAGAACCGAAAAAAAAACTAGGTTCAGATCTTTAAAATGGATCGAACCGCTGATTGAACCGAACCAAACCTAAGCCGAACCGAGGTGCAGGTCAGCTACGTCCTCGAGCTGAGTCGAACCGAATGACATATCATCGTCTTCAACCTCCAAATGGCGCGTGATGGAGCATTGAGGTGCGTGAAAATGTTTTCTTTCTTCAGATGGCGCGTGGGGGTGCGTGTTGCTCTTTTCTTCTACCATATTTTTACCAAAATGTTCATAATTGTGTTTAGAGTAATCTGGTAAAATTATGTCTGACAAATATCGCTTCAAAAATGATGTTTGTAATTAATATTTGTATGGGTGTTTGAATGAGATTTTTTTTCCTGAGAACAAATATTTTCAGAGAAAGAAATCTCTGTTTTAGAGAACAAGGATTTCAAATTTGTATAAAACAACGACTTGATTCTGATACCATAAAGAAATCAATATTGGAAGAAATAATAAGAAGAAGAAATAAACGTTTCCTTCAATATTTTTTTTTCTTGATTTGTATCGGGTATGTACATTGTTTATATAGACAAATATTAATTACTATTTCAACAACCAACATGATTGAATTACATGATTTAGATGTGCTTGGTAGGCACTGTGTATATTGATAAACGTTTGACGTCGGTGTAATATTTGTTGAATTCAACATGATTATATTTATTAAGAAAGATGTTTTAAATGATGATTACAATGGGGTTATTATGCAAAGATTAAAACAAATGAAAAGAATAATATTGCAATTATTTATTATATAATATAATTTATCTATTTTATCTCTTTGTACTTAAATTATGCTTTTAGGTAATTGAAAATATCTATTATCATTGAATTTTTTAAACATATTTAATGAAAACTCTGATTGATTTTTTTTCGGTTATAAAATTAAAAATTAAGAATTAAAATTCTAACAAATTTGTTAATTTTAGATTTTTAGATTTAAAAATTTATATCAAATATTGATATATACTATGTTATAACTCATAAATCATTCATATTATTTCTTAATTTTAAAAGTCTAGTAAAATGTGAAGGCTTTGTCGAGTAAGTGTATTATCTATCAAGTAAGAAATTTTACTAAAATGGAGTAAGAAAAATTATGATTCAAATTCATAAAATGATCAAAAATAAACAAATATATATATTATCTTTATTCTATACTTAGTTAACTAAATATACAAATTTATTATTAATTAATATTTAAGATGTTTATAATTTTATATCTGCATTATAACCTCCCAATGAAATCCCTGGCTACGTCCGTCCCTGAGTATTTCAGAGGGAATTCACCAAGAGTCATTTAACAACTCTAACTCTAACACTAACACTAACACTGCATGTAGTTGTACATTCTCGATAACTTTGCCGAACTACTTACCTTGACTTAAACAATTGCCTAAATGACACCACACTATATCACAGTATATCCACAACACATTATTAGGTCCAACTCGTTAAAAAAGGCCCAGTGGTCAGGCCAATTTGTAATGCAACCAATGTTGTACACCAATACTAATGTTTTATATGCGTGACCACAATTGAGTGTTACTCTCCGCAAGACCTATGATTAAAAAATCATATCATAAAATTAGGAAAATGTTTCACTCTTCAATTGTTGTAAACGTGGCAGGGATGAAATGAGATTCCATTCTCAATCGTGCATTATATTCTAGCAAAAAAAAAAAATGGTGCATTATATAAAATTAATAACTTGTTTGTTAATCAATTATGTTTTTAAGTTTTAATTTTTGTAATATAATTTTTGAAATGAATATTTTTTGATAATTGATACTATTTTTTAAGTTTAAAATATAGTTATAACACAATTTTCTTTTTACATTTTATTGTTTTTGAAACTAAAAGTTTATAAGATCATATTCTAAGTACATTTGTTTATTTCATTAATTAACATTTCTTTTTATTACTTAAAATGGAATAAAATTAGAAAACAAAACTTTCACCCAATAAGTTTTTATTTTATAAATGAATTAGGAAACATAAAATTAGTTTTATACATAAGAAAATATAACTTAAAAATAGAATTTTGTTATAAAATAAGCCTAGGTAAATTATATGGGGTTGGTATCTTTGAGGTACCAATATTGTTATTTTAGTACAACTTTTACCCTTATTTTTAACTAGTATATTTAGAGTATTTTTATTTAGGTTATTCATACGAGTTTGTTACCTTAATGGTATCACTATTTTATTTTTAGTACTATTTTTTATCCAAATTTTAAAGATGATATCTTAGTGGTATCTTATTTATAGAAAAAATATTAATTTGATACAATTTATCATTTAGTTATGATTTTTTCACATATATAATAACATAATTGCAATGGATATTTTTGAACAAATAATTAATTAATTGTCTTATAATATCATTTAACTAATTTATTATCTAAACATATCATTTCAATATAACACGTATATTATTGTATATATGAAAAAAAAGTAATTAAATAATAAATTGTATCAAATTGATACATTTTATAAATTGAGATAAAACTAAAGTTGATCATCTCTAATATTTGGGTAAAAAAAAGATAAAAAAGAAAAATAGTGGTACCACTAAGGTATTATTAAAGTACTTAATTTCATTGATATTTATTTTGATAAATTTAAAAAGGTTATTAACTTAATAAGTATCTTATTTCATTGATATGATTATTGATCATCAAAATGAGTACAAGTAACCTAAATAAAGGTACTCTAAAAATATCAGTTGATAATAAAGATAAAAAATACAAAAACAAAAATAGATATCAATTGATAATAATAAAAAATATATATAAAAACAAAAATAGAGATATTTCAAAGATACTATTCTTAAATTATAAATCAAAATCTAGAAATACCAAATGAATTAAACTTAATAAATTCAATTAAACTAAATTCATCTTAAAACCAGCTCAAAAAAATAGCTTAACTCAAGCATAGTAAAGCAAATTTATTATATTAAGAAATCTAACCCCTTATATTTAATTTGTGAAATGTTGCATACAATATTTTTCCTAAATAATACAATAAACTTAAGGTCCCTTAAAATTCATAACACAAAACTAAATGGTTACTTGTAATACTAACTCATATTTCTTTTAAGAAAAATATTATTTTTATTATTTTAAAATTTATGTATTATTTAAAATAATTTGCCTATTTTTTCATACAATTTAAATTCATCTATTTAAAATTAAGATTCAAATTCAAACATTTTACGTCTCTCTGTTAGGTACGTATGTCAACGTTATATATAATAATTAAACAAATTATATGAAATAATACTATTAAAATTTATAAAATAAAAATAACATTATATTATGAAAAATAGATTGAATTTTTATAATCGTAAAATATATAAATTGGATATAAAAATTATTAATTTTAAAATTAAAATTTTTAATTTATATTATTTTTGTTATTTTTTCAATAATTAAATTATGAAAGCTAATATGAAAGAAGTTTAAAATTTGATTTCACTTATAATTATAAGAGTTTTAGCATTTTAGTAATTTAAAAAAAAAAAAAACTTTCGGGAAATGTAGTTGTAAAATTGTGTGAACGTAACAAGAAAATGTGTCGGATAAGTAGGTCGTATAATTTTTATAAAAGAAATATTTTAATTTTGTTATTTTTAATTGAAATATTTTATTTTAATAATGCTGAAGAAATGTGGAACTTATATCTATTATTTTTAAAATTAAAATACATTATTTTATGATCAAAGTGTTTTTTTTTTTCCAAAGCTATTGGACCAGAACTGCTGGTGCCTTCTCCAAAGAATATAAAAGCAATCATCGCTCGTCGGTGACCGCCTGGGCAAAGCAATCAAATAGTTTCACCGACACGTGCCTTCTTAATTGTTTGCTTTCGTCGGCATGATGGGTCTCCGTAAAGTCTCCTTTTTCTGGTAACTTTAAGCCTGTTGTTGGAACATTTATAAGCCACAGAAAATAGGGGTGAGAGGTTCATCTAATCTTTTTTCAAAAGAATCCAAGTTCGAGCAGCGAAAAAGAAAAATGAAGTTCCTTTCTCATTTCTTGTGATAACCCAAGTTCCTCTTTTCAGGTTTCTATTAATCTCTATTGATTCGTCATATTTTTTTTCTCGAATAAGAGCATGTTATATATTATTATCTTTGTTTGCGTGTATATGATTTTCTGTCTAGTTAGGGTTAAGTTCGCTTTGTGTGAACTCTGATAGTTTTGAGGTATTGAATTTTATTTGGCTTATGAGATTTGGTGGGGGCTTACATTTTCAATTTTCTTTCTTTCTTTTAATTATTCCTAGATACTTTTAGTTACATCTACGGGATTTGAATTATAATAGTTAATGCTTTATTGATGTTTAGATTTATGGTTTTATTAATGAGTCATGCTTAATTGTGCTTGGATTTGGAGGAAATGTTAATGATTGCTCCTTTTGTTCTTTTGGATTATGTGTACTTTTTAGAAAAACTAATAGGTACTACCATAAAACAAGGGGAATGATTGTACTTTTTTATTGAAGCATGGCACTTCTCAAATGTTTTCCACTTTATTGATGGGTCCTGCTTAATTTTTCTTGGATTTGGAGGAAATGTTAATGATGGTTCTTTTACCATTGTTCTTGGATTTGGTTTATCGGAAGGATATTTTTTTCCCCTTCAAAATTATAACTTGATTGAAATTTTGTCACAGAGGATTTTTTTTTCCACCATGCATATGTTCAATATTTAGACTGTTGTGATGTTTGAGGAGCTAATTTGGAGCGTCTGAATAGACTGGCGATTTTAATATTTTATCCCATTTGGTTGGTCTTCTTGTAGGCTTCAAACTGATGCAAGTTTGTCCATAGATGTTTGAATCTGTTATATGGTCAGGAAGGTCAGTGGCTTGAGGAGAATTTCATAAGTTGAAATTTTTGTTAGATTGAAAGCTGTTTGTTTGTCAAAAAAGATAAGGAAAAATGGTGGAGTCATTGGCTGCGACATCTCTTCTTGGTCGTCGACCTATATATGGAGGAACTTCTATGAGAGATGTTGTCTTCAATAAGCAAAAATCTGTTGAAAACTGTAGTTTCCCAATAACAAAAAATTTTGGTAGGGGACTTATTATCTCCTCTCCAAGACTAAAATATAATCGGTCGGCATCCCTATCAATCAAGGCCCTTGCAATGGAGCTGACAAAAGAGGCATATTCACCCAAGGAAGATAGAATTCCCCACAATTGGAATTATCAATTTGATACCGGCACAGATGAAAGGCCGGCCTGTTTTTGGCCACCCGAGAACAAAGCAGATAACCCTTCATTGCAAAATCCATTGCTTCGACAAGAGAGGATGGATTGTGGTTGGATAAGTGCCATATTCGAATGGGAAGGAGTTCTAATAGAAGACAACCCGGATCTTGAAAATCAAGCATGGCTTGCCCTTTCTCAAGAAGAAGGGAAATCTCCTCCTCCAGTTTTTATACTTAAAAGAATAGAAGGGATGAAGAATGAACAAGCAATTTCTGAAGTTCTTTGCTGGTCAAGAGACTCAACTGAGTTGAAAAGACTGGCCCACAGAAAGGAGGAAATTTACCATGCTTTGCAAGGTGGTGTTTACAGACTAAGAGCTGGTTCTAAAGAGTTTGTTAATGTCTTGATGCATTACAAAATACCTATGGCTTTGGTTTCTACACGTCCTAGAAAGACTCTTGAGACTGCAATTGGAACTATTGGTATTCAAGACTACTTCAATGTGATTGTAGCTGCAGAGGATGTTCACAGGGGGAAGCCTGATCCAGAAATGTTTGCTTACGCAGCACAGCTTCTAAAGTTCATACCCGAGCGGTGTATTGTGTTTGGCAACTCAAATCAAACAGTGGAGGCTGCCCATGATGCCCGGATGAAGTGTGTGGCTGTTGCTAGCAAGCATCCAGTGTACGAACTTGGGGCTGCAGACATGGTGGTCCGACGCTTAGATGAGCTCTCCGTGATTGATCTTAAGAATCTAGCTGCAATTGAATCCGGAGAGCCAGAGTTGGAGATGGAGGTAGAAGAAGATGATACATCGTCGTCAACTTCAGCAACGGTTGATGACTTCTGGTAACGTATAGAATAAGAATGTATAGTTCTCTAGTCATTGCTGATTCTTGATGGTAGTTGTATTGATAACCTGTGTATAAAAAAGGATACTACGGAAAAAGAAAAGGCAAAGCAAAAAAGAATACGTCGGCATTGGATTACCTTAATGTCATCATGTATCTACTTCATGTACTATATATGCTTTGTCGTGCAAATCCCCAATTGTGTTTGATGCTTGCTTTCATAGAATTAGAAACAGAACTATGCAACGGCAAATTGAACTTTGTCATAGTTTCATACATACAGGAATGGAGGTGCCTTATTTTTATTAATTATAAGAATATTCAAGTGGAATATTAAAGAAAAAGAAATATTATAAGTAAAAGAGAAAAATAGAAAATTGGATGGCGTCCTGAGAGTCTAATCGGAGATGACGTGTAAGAAACTATTATAATATATATGAAAAAGTTTATATATCATAATATGATAGATAAAATTGTACAATTAAATTTATAAAACTATGTTAAATTAATTGTATTTTTGATATATATATAATATTTTGCTTTACAACACCGCCTAAAAGATTGTGCAAGCAAAGATTAAGTACAAAGTAAGTTAGACAATTACTTTATAATTTAATGGTATATATTATTGTGGTATAAAACAAAAAAATTTAAATTCAAAAATTAAAAATGTAGATGATAAAATTTTATTTAAAAAAAATAACACAAATCGAACTATCAATGAATTCTTAGAATTTTGAACGGGATAATGATTGTAATTTTTTCTATTTCTTAAGAGTATAATGACACACCGGAAGGCTGATTAGAACGAATGGTTGCAAAAATTTTGTGTTATATATATAATCTTTCTGATATTCAATTCTATGGGAGTTGTTTTTTTTTTTTTTTCAAATCAATAACTTTCCATTGATATAGGTTCAGTTGCGTACTGTGAGAACAATGCGTACGAAATATGTTACTGTACGTGTGAGTAGGGGTGTTAGTTTTCTTTGATTAGACAATCTTTCCTGAATTAACCTGTGTGATTAGTTGAAATGAAGTTAAAATTGATTTTTTTAATTTTAATTTTAGTTGGGTTAAACAAGTGTTAATTGAATAGAATTGATCTTTTAAAATAGAAAGAATCAAAATTTCATTTTCTCTTGAGAAATTATTATTCTATTTTTATCTCAATTTTTTTTTCAATTTTACCACAATTTTAAATATAACCTTAAATTTTAAATTGGAAATATCAAATCACTATAACCTAAATCCTATTAAAAAAAATTAATTTTAAATCTTAACTCACAAATATAACTCTAAACACTAAAATACCAAAAACACTAAATCCTAAATCCTATTTAGAAAAATAATAATTTTAATAATATATTTTATTTTTTAAGTAATAATTATTTAAAAAAATAATGAATTTTAATAATATATTTTGTCTGATGAAAAAATAATAATTAAATAATATTGAATATAGGTGTAATAAAATAATAAATAGTGTTTTCTCTTACATTTTAGTTGTAAACAAAATATTATAATACTTATTTCTTTCTTGATTTCAGTGGTAAAATTAAACAAAATTATTTCTTTTATATTACATAGTATTCCCATTAATATTTCGTGAAATCAAATGCTAATTAAGAGAATAAAAAATAGGAAATGAGATTTGAATTTTGTTACTTAAGAAGTGATAAGGATGCATGTATTTTTTTTTATAGAGTTATTATAGTATTTTAATAAATGTATTTTTTATTAATTTAATTATATTTATTAATTTATTTCAATTTAAAAATTATTTAAATTAGAAATAAATTAATAAAAATATCATTGAATTATCATAAAAAATTAAAAATATGCAATCTAATTTTACCGAGTTAAAAAAACAATACTTAATAGTTATATAAATATACTATTATGTTATATTTTTTTTTATGATAGATTTATACAACTAAGAAAGAGATTTGTGGTAGATTTAATACTATTAATAAAAAAATTGATAATAGATTTTGTATTAATAATGAGTTCGATGATAGATTTATTATAACTAATTATACTTAATTGTTATTTTTATCACTCAATAAATTAGTTGATATGTTTATAACTTTTAAGATAGTTTTGTGGTATATTAAAATTTTAAATTATTTATTTAAATTATAAAAATTTAAATTTTTATAATTATTTTAATTTAATTTATAAAAATATTCTATAAATATTGTTTAATATAAAAATAATTAAATATTTATTATTACATATATTTTATTTTTTTCATTTTCACATAAATAGTATTTATTTATTATTACTATTTATTTGTTTAAAATTTTATTTTTTTCTTTATAAAATATTTGTTATTAATTTATTTTTTTATAATAAAAATAAAAAATACTAAAAAAATAAAAATAATATTTAAAATATCACTTGTATTATCATTTTTTCATTTGAAAGTTCTTATTCCCCCGTTGAAATTCTTGATATATCAATGTAAAGATTTTAAATAGTAAGAGATACAAATTCTTAATTGAGAAGAGAATGGGGATTACCCCGCCTCACATCATTTACAACCCTACATGTGAACGTACGTAATTGGTAAATAATGATTATAGAAATTGGTAAAAAAAAAAAATTTAAATTTAATCATTTATTTTTATCTTATTATTTTTTCATAACAAAAGTACTAAGTTGGTATAAAAAATAACAAAGAGACTAAAATACTGGAAATGATATAACTAAAAAAACTGTGAGTTTATTTATTTTTCTTTAAAAAAAATTAATAGAAACATATGTCCTCTTTCTACCCTCAGTTATTTTGTTTTTCTCTCTCGAGCACAAAAGATATTATTAGCATCTAATAATAACCCAAGATTTCAATTGCAATTGTATTTTCATTACACCATACGATGAGTCTCTCTTTGTATAACTATTTCATTATTTCTTCAGTACTTCCGAATCTTCTCACTAGAGTTAGAGTTTCAAAATTTTGTCTACTTTTATCGTGATAACTTTGAATACTGTTAAATGTATCATGCATTTTATTTAATGATTCACGTTACATTTCTTCTTCAATCGTTTGAATTCACGTTAGATTTTAATTTTTAAGGCTTTAAGTGTTTTAATGATTCTGCATATGAACATACCCAGTGACTAATGCGATTCTAAATGTCCTCCTATGTTCAAGACACTCAATTTCAATAGTTAAATTACAAATTTTTTAACTAAATAATATATAAAATCAATATTTATAAAAAAAAAAACGAAAGAACGATAAATGTATAAAGATAATTCTTCTTTCACTAATTAAACTTTTGAATGACTTGAATTTCCATGCACCTTTAACATACTATATTGAATTTGGCATTTCATTGTGAATTTTAATTTTACTGCAGCTGAGAATTAAGCTGTTGGAGTTGTACACTAACAAATGGGGACACAATATTGAGAAGTTACTGTACTAAAGCCAATTAGATAATCTTCAAACTTCTAGGATGTTTTAAGTATCAAATTCATTTTCAGGTACAGTTATTTTTCTTTTCTAATCAGCTTAACAATCATACTTAATAGTAGAATTTTAACTATATATAATTAAAATTATAATTATCTATTAAAATTCGATTATTTTTTTTCAAAATAATCATAATTAAAAAAACATGAGATAAAGATACTTATTGTAATATCAAAAATATGTTCCAAACAAAATGAAAATATATTAATATTATTATTTTATAAATATATAATTTTAATAATAAAATATATAATATTTATTAAAAAAATATTATTATTTTATTTTACTTAAAAATATATATTAAATAATTAAAAATTAAAATTTAATATCAATATTTTAAATAATATACTAAAATAAAAATTAAGTTAATATTTAATTTTTTAAATAAATGTAAAAAATAAAAAATATAATTAAATAGTAGAGAATCGATTCATAACCATGCTTGTTAATTAAATATATCTAAAATTAGTATGAAATAATTATAATTACTAACCCTAATATTGATGGTGGTTTTTGGCATGACTCTTGTTGAATTAGCCAGTGCTGAATGGTGGAACTGGAACCGTGTGAGAATCGAATAATAATCCTCGGTAATAATGTTAAAATGGACTTTCGTTTTTACTCGACGTCTTCTAGGATTTTCTTTCTGAACTGATTCAGAAAATTTCTCTGTTCTGTGGACAGTTTGCCTCTTTCAAAGCATCAATTAATATGTGAAAACTGAAAATGACCATAACACTACATTTTCGAAGAAAATGCTTTCTAGAATAAACATATAATTTAATTAATAAGCCTTTTACATCAGTCGAATTTAGGTCAGATGATTTAAGTGATTTATTATAATAATTTATATATAGCAAAATTGTAAAGGAATAATAAAATTAATTTTTGAATATTTTTTTTAATGGTGATAGTCATTATTTGATGACTTTTATTAAGATAATTCCCTAATGCACTAGGAAAACTGAACTCTTAACTGCATTTGATTGAGCATTCAGTTCATGTTGTTACGGAGGCTGAGAAATGTGATTGCTTCAAAGGTTTAGACAATGTTGACACGTCTCTTCATTTGCAAAACCCATTAAAGTTCATCTACAAATCATTTAAAAAAAATAATAATAATAATTTGTAGTCTATTAGCCGGTGGTTGAACTATGCCATTTATTTTTTAAGTCGCTGTCTATTAAATTACAAGCATGTCATTAACATCCTCTCATCACCCCTTCAATACAAAAACAAATAACATGAACCTCCAAAAAAATATAATTCATGTTTATGAGTGTGCGAAAAATCCGATTATCTGATTAATTCGACTAATCTAATTTGATCCGTTAATTTTTTGAGGATTTCAATCCGACCATCGGATCTGATCAAATGAATTTTTTTTTAATCCATTAAGTTCGGATCGGATGACAAATTTAACTATGTATCATCTGATTCGATCAAAAATAAGTAAATATATATTTACATTTATACATTAGTCATATCATTATTGATCATTCATATTTCTATTATACATCACATCACACATTAATAAAATTAAAAATCCTAAAATATTTTTTTATAATTAAAAAAAAGGAACCTTAAATGTCTGCATTTCAATCTTTAACACTTCTATTATTCTACATTTCATTTTCATTTTTCAACCATGTCGTTGCCCTCACTTCCTCTTCCCCACGTCCATATGCCATCAATCCTTCGTACTTCACTACCTTTTCCTCAGTCCTCACGTGGCCACACCTCCTGCAACCCTACTCACCATTTTCAGTTTTTCGACCATCATCTCCCTAATCTCTACTCATGCTTCCCTCTTGCTCATGCCTCCAACTTGTTCATCATTTTCAGTTTTTTCCCGACAAACATCACTGGTCAACATCTCCATCGATGACATACCTAACTCTTACTCATCATTTTCAATTTTCCACACATGTTGGGTTAGGTTCTTTCTTTGTTTTTTGTTAAATTAAATTCCTAGACTTGTCCTTTTATTTGTATAAAGAAACAAATAAACATCAGCTCGTAATTTCTTTATTTGTTTCCTGATTATGTTTGTGTGTTTGACGAGATTATTCTAATATATATCTTTAAGTATCAATGTTTTTCATGTATAAGAGCCCATAATAGTCATATACTTGAACCCATATACATGGAATGTGTATTTCTTAGTTATGGTATTTCTTAGATATTAGTGAGTGATAACTACGTCTCTTTTAGATGGCACATTTTCTTGAGGTTTATTATTGTCATCGATATCTTCATTATTAATTGTTGTATGGTAATGAACTCTGTTCATGTTTGTTCTGGACTTAATGTTGGAATTATTTTAAATGTGGTCTTAAATAGGTGCATTTGATTAGCTAGTTACTCAAATTTGGATTCCATCACCACCGTTTGTAAATCGCTTGATAATATTAAAATAATTGAAACAAGTAATATTATTTTAATTTTTTTTATTTATTTATAACATTATATTGTTTTAATATTTTCATCACTTTTTTGTCTTCTATTTTAAAAATATGTTAGAAGATATTAAGAATATTACCCTTAATATAGCATGATATATAATTATTTTATTTCATATTTATTTTGTATATTATTTTTTATATATATAATTATCAATTTACTAATATTTTTTAAATTATAAGTAATAGGTAACAAAATGATAATTTTTTTTGCTATTGTTCTCGAACCTCAATACCCAAAATTATTTTCAAGATGCTCGATATATGTTAAAGAAAAAAATGATCGAACTTAATTTAATTTTAGATTATTGTGAAATATCTTTTTGTTTATTGTTTGAATAAATTATTAACTTTATTAAAATGTCTATTATAATTAATATTGTATTATTTTTGCTTTATATAATCATTTAAGTTATATTTTAACTTATTATTTGATATTTTAAGGTTTCTTTTAACTCAAATAAGTTTATGTTATATAAAAATTTAAATTTTTTATTCAAAAATATAAAAAATAAAGTTAATTAAGTTTATTAGTCAGATTTATCGGATTCAACTGATACAATTCAAATAAATTACGTATTAGATTTGACAAGTGATTGGATCAGTTGTAGATTAAGATGCTTCAATCCAACTGAAATGTCAAATCAGATCGGATGAGTATAAATTCAACGATTTTGATCTGATGTATACCCCCATTAATTGTGTTGGATTGGACAATAAAGCCGTCACATAAAATGATTAAACTGTCCCTAGTATTCCCACCAAACTGACCAGCCCATCCACCCAACAATAACACAAAAGAATAATTCATGATGACAACAAATGCACTAGCTATGCTTACACTCATAATACTGAGCACTACTCCGAGATAGAAAGTATACTTCTGAACATTTTGCCCAGATATTCAGATGGTGTGCCTGCAATCTCAAATACATCACCAACAAGAACGGAAAGAAAAGGAATAGAGATCCATTTTCTGGCCAAATTCTAAATTATGAAATAGTAGCGTTCTTGTTCTTTTTCGTTTCGAGTACGGAACCCTCTTTCAAGGCTACTTGAGCTTCATTCTCCATTCTGAGTGCAAAAAGGGCAACCGCTTGTAGATAAAATGCAATATGCCAAACAGGGAAAATTACTTGGGCTTGTATTGCATCATTGAGGGCTTCCTGTGGCATGTCACTCATGAGATAACACAGGCTACGTCGTGCATAAATTGTTGGAGAAACCATGGTTCCCACATCTATGAACTGTAGGTCAGACAAAAGAAATGTTAGATTGATGCCAAAAAATCCTCTCTAATAGGGGACAGGGGAGACTGATCTTAGGTGAGATTTTAGGGTTTAGTTTGAGTTCAGGCTGACACTGACACAGATTCACCCAAATCAAATAAAGCCAAACCTAGCCTAACTAAAATCTTTAAACTTTAGTCCTAGCTACGCACACCCGAAAAAAAAATCAGTCCAAACTTTAGATATGCACACCATATACATGCTCTTTAGCTGAGGTGTTATCAAATGCCTAATAAAATCCACCCTCCCCTGAGCTCCCTTCTCTCATTTCCCTTTATCCTTGCATTTGGATGTTGGAATTAATCATGTGGCTATGGTAACAGGCATTTGATTTGATTAGCCATTGGTTGGCAATCACATTCTAACAGTTGAACATCAAGAGAAGTTATGATAATGACCAAGAAAGAGGTAATGCTGATAATTGTAAGCAGCGTTGCACTTATTTTTTCATGAATTTTGAGAATTCTGGGAATGTGACCTTTACTGAAGTAGTGTATGCTAGAGCAGCATGAAGTGACTTTGAACTGCAAATGCTCCCTTAGCCAAATGCAGACCAACAATCACAAAGTTTATGCAGGCTAATGTATATGGGTTATAATGCCAGTTAAAATCTAAAACTCCATTCAAATTCAGGTTTTGTGAAAAAAAATGATTGTCAATTCTAGATTTTATAGCAGTGCAAAAAGCTATAAACTAAACTGACCTGGCTGTAGCACTCAATTACTGCCCTAAAATCCTTATGACGGAAAGCTGAATCACCCTTCTTCTTTGAGTCCAATGTCTCCTGCATCTGATTGGTCCACATCTGAAATGAAAGCTGCAACCAGAGATGGTAATTAGCTAACTAATTCCTAAGATGGAAATGTGCTAATGAGCAACCTCCATGTCCTTAGCTGACTGGAGTTGTAATTGGGGTTGGTGATAGAAAAACAGTGCATCAAGTAAGAAAATTGACAAGATACAAGCGCCAAATATTTTAGCTCGATTTATGGAAGCTTCAAGGTATAACCAGCCAAATAATTAAAATCTTAAATATATGTATATACCTCAGTTGCTGCACCTTCGTCATCCTTGTATCCAATCTTTTCTAAAATTTCATGTATGGCCGTCAAATCCTTTCTCATGCAAGCTTCACCAAGTGGTGATAGATGTATAGCAGCACCGGCGTGTGGAATCCCCATCAATGCATAAGAAGCAACCTGCGGAACAGTTTAGATAAAAGTCAACCTAAGTAAAGAACTTAGATAAAAGTCGACCTAACTAAAGAACTTTCAACATCATCCAAGGCCAACTGGAAACATTTATAAACTTTTGAAAACAATAACAATAACAAGGATAGAAATTTGAATAAATGATGGTAAACTCTGAGGAAGCTGGCATTGACACCAATCTAAGTCCATTTTTCTATAACAAACATCAATGTTATATTTATAGATATAGCAAAAATGTAGATAAGCAATCCACTCAAAAGGAAAACCTAACTATAAGACAGCCTATCCTTTATCATACACCATGCATATAGTCACGATATACAAACTCCCCAATTATAGCTAATATAAAACTGAAATGATCTTTGAAAATCTTTAGAAACCAATGCCTAAGATGAAGCCAAAAAGAAAAGTTTCTCCGATAAAAAGATTGCTTTCACCTAATTGATGTGTGCTTTGCGAGAGAAGTTAAGAAGATATTGGAAGAACCTAGGAAGGCCGCTCAAAAATTTGAGAACGTGATATTATTTACTCCATTCTACAGGGGCAAATTTAGATATTGGTGGAATATCACATATGCATGTCAACCACATAGAAAGATAAAACAACCTCAGTGGTCTCCTGGAGAGGAATTAAAGCAGCAACCAGTGACTTCGGATTGGGACGCTCTCGAGGCTCATACTGTAAGCATCTAGAAGCTAAACGCACCAACTCAGTTCCCTCGTCATTTGAAAATTGGCCTTCTAAACAGGAATCTGTAAGCATCTGAATGTTCCTGTCTCGAATTAGGTCAAGTGCCTAAACATCAAGCAAGAAAAGGTTAGATGAGCACTAAAACAAAAGAAAGAACATAATCAACTTTGGGGAAAAAAATCAACAATTAAAATGACTTTCTTCAAGGAATGGACATAAAAATCCTCCCAAAAACAAACAGAATAAAGGAACATTCCATGAACTTCACTAGCTTTCAATTTCGCTCAAGGTACACTTTCACAGCTAACATGGAAAAACAAGTTGCGAAGCAGAATCAGCTAACAATGCCCATCTGATGTGATTGCTAAACCAAATTCAATATAATTAAAAAAAATGTACTTAAATTGGTGGTCTCTATGTATCCACATATATATTTTTTAATTACAAGCTCTCGTTAAAATGCAATGCTAATTCAATGTTTCTTAGGTGGCTTTCCGTAATATGTTTCCTAGGGAAAAAACAACACTTAAATGGTCATATTCTAATTAAATGATGAAGCTCCAGAGTTCAACCAAAAGATTAGGGAAAAGAACCTACATTTTTACATCTACTGCTCAACCAAAGAAAAGACAAACAATGCTTCAATTGATTAGACAAATCAATTAAATGCCCAGGAGTCGCAAGAAAATGGAGAGCAATATTATCATAGAATGCCTCCAAAGGCAGAGATTTTAAATATTAAATTGCAGAGCCCCTATTTCTCACTCATCATAGAAAATAGAGCACGCAAGAGTGGGGAGTCGAGAGGGCTTGAAACAAACATATTAAGCAAAGAGAGATGAGTTACTTTGTGGTAGCATACATGTGAAAATCACATATCTTCATATCATACTGTTTTATCCAACCAAAGACAGTCTTAAAAAAATCAGACTTACATGGCTTGGAGGAATGTGCTTTCCACTGAGAAGGTCAAGCAAAAGGGTACCGAAACTATATATCACACTTTCTGGTGTAACTCTTCCTGCATTAGATATATAGCAATCATCAAATAATGCCAACAGTAAATAATATCAGCCATAAAAATATGGGTCTGGGAGTATGAAATGCATATTAGATTATTAGTATTACATCTGATTCTTATGAAAGCTAATGAGTAGGTGCCAGCATGGTTTTCCAGGACCTTTTTTTTTTTTTGGGGGGGGGGGGGGGGCGGGGGGTCAGAAGATACATACCTGTCCTTAGATACTCGGGAGGAGTAAATGCCAAATTTGTACTATAACTTTTTCCATCTCTGCTATTTTTCATCAAACCAAAGCATGAAAGTCTTGGGTTCACATCCTAAGATAAAAAATAACATATAATAAACTCGGACTACAAAAAGGGTACAAAATGTCACAATTAGTATATCAAAAGATGCTTACAACATCGAACAAAATTCTATAGGCATTTAGGTCATGGTAAAGAGCCCTCCCCTTATTTGTACAATATTCAAGAGCTTGTGCAAGATGTAAAGCTACACGTAATCGCATTGCCCAATTCATAGGCTGCAATTCCCCTGAGGCAACAAAAGATAAAAATTAAATTCAACAGACATTGTGCCTCATGCAGTTTAACATGACAATGGAAAAGGACGATGATAAAACATCTGCGAGAGTTAAAGGAAGAAATCATTCATAAATTTTGAAATGCTGGACCCATGATGAAATTTCCGAAGTGGTCTAAGGTTCTACACAAAGAATAAAAATTAAAAATATTTTTATATCTGGTTTAAACCAGCTAGCATTGAGTACAAATTTTTGAGAGGATTGGATAACAAAGGTTTCGCTTATTGTATAAATAATCTAACAGGAAGGGGAAAAAAGGAGTATTGTTTCAAGTCCAAAGAAATTACCATAGAAGACTTAGCACTCCAAGTACTAAATCACTTAAATTAACATGAAGCACAGTTAGAAGCACTAAAGCACCATTTAGTTACTGGTGAACAAGCAAACAGATGTAATTGTTTGGACATATAGATTGACCCTAAGTCCAATCCAACTAACAACCCGAGCCATCAGAAAGGACCTGTCTGTGTCCGTGCCTACAACCACACTCGTAGGAGAGACCCACCTACGCATACAAAGGCTATTGTTTCTAGCAGTATAAGAAATAAGGCATGAAATGCTTACAATGAAATAAATGTTTTGCTAATGTCTCATTGGGCATATATTCAGCAACAAGTAACCTCTCATCCCCTTCATGGCAGCAACCAAGCAAATTTACTAACCTATGGTTCCGTAGCTGACCAACAGCCCTTGCTTCGTCCTGAATATATAAAAGGTCAACATGAAAGAGCCATGATGGAAATGCAAAAGCAAGGAATAAAAAGAATTTACATCAATAGTAATTTATAATTTTACACATTGCATAAATTCAAATGCCCCTAGAGATGGCAAAAAGAGGTTATTGATCAATCTTTCCAATATAACACGCATATGATGTACTCACTGACTTCAATTGCTAAATCATTACCAGATAATACTCAAGCTAAGATAATGTAATTTATAAAATTAGGCAGTGAAGAATCAATTAATATCTAGAAACACAAATGTATACTTACCAAAAATTGACGGGCATCAGGCCAAGCTGATCTGTTAAATCTTTTGACAGCAATTCGTCTTTGGTTTTCAAGTTTTCCTTTGTAAACCACATTTGGGGCCTTTTCGCCATGTTCAGAAACTATGTTATCTGCGGCAAATCCTGATGTAGCCAGCCTAAGTTGCCCGACCGTAAATTCATGAAATGGGGGCAAATCAAGTTCGTTCTTCTCTTCATTTTCTAAAAGCAGAATAAAAAAAATTCAGAAACTGAGATCTCCCATTAAATATGAAACCAAAGCCATACTCTACAAGTTTGCTTACCTGCCGTTTGAGTCTCTGCAACCGGTCCATTTTGTTGTACATCTGTACAGCAAGCAGACAGATTGGAACAACCACTGCCCATCTGAATCCCAGGTTGGTTTAAAACTCTACCAAAGGTGATTTCAAGCTTCCCCTGAATCTGTAAAATCCAAAATCTTGAACCAGCTTCACTTACAACTCAAATTCTGCCCGTTTGTTGAAAAAAAAAACCTGTCAAAGATACAGTCCTGAGAATTCACAATTATATGGAAAGGCCAAAAGTCAGCAAACTCATTGATATTAACTGCGTTATTTTTATTTTGGCTCTAAAAAAGAAATATTATTAAGATTTGGAATCATTAAATAAAATATCAGAAAAATGCTGAGGGAGAGAGTAAACAGGAATGAAACTCTCAACAAGACTACGAGCTAACCAATTAGCTAAAAAGTGAACAACAATATTTAAATGCCTTGGTAACCAGGGAGCAATAATCATGTTGAAATGACTTAATAAAGATCTAGCTTGAGAGATAATAATTCCAACAGTAAGATTGGAATGGTAACAAGCAACATCAAAATTAATCCTAAGTGATACTTTAGAGAGTCTAAATCAGAACGAAGGATGAAAAGGATCAAGATCAAGATTTGGCTCATGGACAGTGTTGAGATTGAGATTGAGAGAATAAATATTTTAAAATTTTTAATTCTTTCTTTTAATTTTTGAATCAATTGATGCAAATTTGGAGAGATATAATTAAAAAGTAAATTGTTTCTAGCCTTACTAATTTGATCAAATGATAAAAGGACATATAAGAGAAAATCAAAATGGGTAAGCTCAGTAGGAACAAAAGGGTAATTAGTTTTGAAATGGTGAAAAGAAAGGAATGAAGATCAGGAGCTGGGTACTTTAGAAGTGTAGGACCAATTAGCCCAAAAAAGTTGCAGGAGATAAAGAGATGATCAGTAGTTTCAATGAAGTTAAGGCAAAAGGGGCAGGAAATATCAGGGAGATCGATTCTGGAAGAGAAATTGCCTCCGATGAGTAGAGAATTAGAGAGAGGTCTCCAAGTAAAAACTTTTATTCTTTCATAGATTTTAAGTTTACACAATGCTTTCCAAATGAGAGAATGATTAGTAGGGATCCTAGAAGATATACAAGATTTGCAAGCACATTTAGTGCTAAAACAACCTTTGATATTATGAGTTCAAAAACCAAAGATCCTGTGTGTCAAGAATAGGAAGGGAGATTCTAGAAAGGTGAGAACACATAATATGCCCCAGATAAGATAAATACGATCATAATTTCAATTATTATCTTGGTTATTAAGAAGATCATGAACTTTGGAGAGGCATCAATGTAATTGATCAAGAGGTAAAATGAAAGGTGAGCATTTAAAATCATTAGACCAAGGCATCCACGGGTCTTTCCAGATATTAACAGTTTTGTCGTCCCCAATTTTGATACAAGCACTAATTTTGAGAATATCTCTTGATGAACAAATACATTTCCAAGTCCAAGGATCAAAAGATTCGGTTTCTTAATTAAAAAAAATCTATTGAAGGACCATATTTACGTTGGAACCCAAATTTTTTTGTCATTGTTCAAGAATTGCCAACCAAATTTGCAAAGAAGACTAATGTTGATATCTTCAAATTTGCGAAAACCAAAACCACCAAGGCACCAACATCTTTAGAGAACCAAAATTGATCCCAACTTTTTAAGAATAAGCATCTATTTTTTTACGAAGATTTTCAAAATTCCACCAGAATTTTTTAATTAAGGCATTACCTTTTTCACAAATCATTTTGGGGAGTTTGAAAGTACTCATTGAGTAGAAAGGTAAGTAAAGAAACACAGATTTAATATAAATCACTTTTCCAGCTTTAGAAAGGAGACTGGATCTCCAACTTTTGGTTTTTAAAACGAAGAAATCAATGATTTTTTAAGCTCTCTACTTCTTTGTTTGTGAATGAATAAGTTATGCCCAAGATACTTGACTCCATCAGAAGCAGCATGAATACTCAAAATAGATTGGATTTGAGATCTAAGGTGATGAGAAACATTAGTAAAATAAAAGATACCAGATTTTGGAAGATTTGAATTTTGACCAAACCAAGAAAAATATTTCTATAAGGTTCAATGGATAAGGGTCACTTCAATTAAGTTTGCAGGGGAAAACATAATAAGATTATCAGCATTAAGAAGATGACAAATTGGAGGAGCATAACGTGCAATTAACACAACTGAGAGTCAAGTTTTTTTCAACTAGGAGAAAGAGTCTCAACACCAACGATAAACAAATAAGAGAAGATAGGACCACCTTGCCTTAAACCTCTTTCAGGGGATATATTACCAAAGGGGTTACCATAAAGAATGGAATAAGAGACAAAACTTAAGCAAGTGTGGATAAGATTGCAAAAAGAGTCAGAAAAACTATGAAGTTTCATGATTTGAAATATAAAGATCTATTCTATAGAATTAAAAACTTTCTGCATGTCTAATTTGATACCAAGAAAACCACCCTTTTTTTTTTTCTTTTTAATGGTATGAACAACTTTTTGGGCAATTAAAACATTTTCAAAGATCCACTTTTTGGGAATAAAAACATATTGAAAAGGGGAAATAAATTTATGAAGTTTTGATTTTAGCCTTTGTTGGAGAGAATTTTTGAGATAGACTTATAAATAACATTACAAAGGCTAATAGGACGAAAATGATCAACAAGAGTGATGAATATCATCTTGAGAGAAAGATTGAGAGAACCAATTCTGAAAAAATCCTAGACTAAGAGAATAGGTAACTATAAAATAATTATGCTATTAAAATTTAAAAGTTTCTTCCTAACTTATTTCAAATGTTTCTTTGATCCATAAATCAGTAAACTCGTTGATAATAACTACATTTTTTAACTACGAAAGAATTATGCTATTAAAATCTAAAAGTTTCCTCCTAACTTATTTCAAATGTTTCTTTGATTCTTTCGACCGATGAACAATACTAGAAACATTTTCAATTATACTCTCATTCACACTTGCACCATTCTTCAAATAACACGTACAAATTTTATTTTCTTTTACACATTAACTTTCTTTAAAAAATATAAAAATTGTCAAAAATGAAGTAAAATTTAGGCGTATTACTTGATGAATGGTACAATGATAGTGTTCCTAACACTTCTCTTCGACCGATGAGTAATACTAGCAACATTTTCAATTATACTCTCATTCACACTTGCACCATTCTTCGACCAATAGTTATATAAACCCAAATAAAGTCGGACTCAAATTGGCTTTCCATTACTAGTACCAGACACGTATAGAAAGTACGAGAATAATCCTTGAAGCAAATTCTTAAACCAGGTGCTTAAATCAACCACCATTCAGCATTTCAGCTAAACGAAAACTACCTTCGAAACGATGCCAATCTGGGTCAACTCCTTTCAACCAGGATAAGTCAAATTCAGTCCACGAATCACCAACTCGCCGAAAGTACAGCTCCAAAAAGCTCCTTAATTTGTATCAAATGTGCTAATTCACTAATTAACCCACAAAAAACAAAGTCCCTTTAGCACAAATCAGAAATCAAAATAAGAAAGCACGATATGGAAACCAAAAGAAAGGACAAAAAAGAACACTTACAAAGAAAAAAATTGAAGAAAAATGAAGGAAACGAACTTCGAGAACCTGAATGAATCATCCAAACGATTCCTCGTCCTCGATTCGGTCAAAAACAGAGAAAGCGAAGAGGTTTTTCACTTTTATTTTAGTTTTTAATTCATTTCTCTTTCTTATCAATATCAATATATCATACCATATATAATATAACACACTTAATAAATTGGTCTTCAGAAAGTGAGAACTGTTAGAGAGACTTCGATTCAGAGATCTTAGTCTCTCGTCGTCGTTTCGGCTCTCTGAAAATGAGAAATTAGAAAGTAACTTCACTGCGAGTTTTGAGATTTGGGTAATAATTGTACTCGAACACATAAAAAAATTAAAAAAATAAAGTAATAATATTAATTTCGATTTTTTGTGCTAAGAAACAAAATAAATCTATTGATATGTGTTTTGTATGTCCCTTTAATAGCTGTGAGCGTGTAAGAATAGTCTTCCATTTTTTTCCATTTCCACCGACATCGCACCATTTTTCCAGAATTTCCAACCCTAAGCGTCCTGGTTTTCTTTTTCTTTTTAAAAAATAACAAAAAAATTTGTAATTTTAAAACTCATTAAAATAAACACTAATTTTATAAAACAAATTTAATTAAATGATATTTAACATTAAATAAATTAAAATAATTATAATTTAATAGTAAAAATATATAAATTTAATGTAAACAAATTATTTTTATAATTATATTTTTATTTTTTTGATGTTCTTATTAGGTTTTTTTTTTTTACTTTTGAGATCTTTCTAATTTGCCAATGCACCCATTTACCAAAACTAAATCGCTCAAAATGGCCTCATTTATATAATTTCATTTTTATATTCAGATATATTATATACTCATTTTATTGATTTACATATTTTCTACTTATGTAATATTTTCATATAACTTTTTTGCTAATTATTTAATAAATTTACCTAACGGATTACTTAAATATTTTATCTAATAATCATCTTAAGAGAAACTATAATAGTTTTATTCACTTCTAGCATAAATTGTATTTTCCATCAACTCATATTTTCAAATCGAAAAATAATAATAAGATTGAATATTATTAAAAAAATTGACTTTTTTATAAAATTATAACCATATTATAATAGTTGCTATTAATTTTATCATACTCGTTTTATTTATTATTGTTGTTAGTATAAGTTTTATAAAGTTGACCTATTATAACTCTTACAAGACATTTTTTAAAAAAAATGTGGCGTAACTTGTGAAATAAGCTGTATAACGGTTGCATTCTGAGACCAATAAGAATAAAACACTATAATGTGGGATAAGGCTATCTGTGATTCTATGATTTTAAACAAAAATAACCTATTAATTTTATAATTTTAAAAAATATATATTTTAATTTTAAAAAAATGCACATAAATTATGCAGCTTTAAGCTTTTAAAATTAAAATGTACATATTTTTAAAATTATATAATTAAAATATTTAAATTAAAAATAACAATATTAAATCATTAGTTTTATAAAAATTATAAAAGGTAAGGTACTTTTCACCGGATGCTAAATGTAAACAATTTACTTTGTCTTTTTAGTAATAACAATTACATCCCATGTATAATATCGAGTTTAAACTTATTTGCTATCACATCCACAAAGGATTTAATTAATTATTATGGAGATTAATATCTTAATTGTTAAGAAAAAGTAAGTAATGAATAACAAATTGAAGAAGGATAGTATTTATCAAAATTGAACAAAATTTCTACTAATATAACTCTATTTCGTAGACATATCACACCAATTATTTATTAAAGATATTCTTAAGTTATACATAAAACAATTACCACAACATTATACAAGAAGTATTTCTAATCTTCAATAAAATAAAGTATCATAGGAGTCATTATCTATCTAGTTTATCAAAATAAAATTATATGTTTTGTCTATTCTATATAGTGTAAAAGAAGTATTAGTTGGTCCAAGGTGGAAAAGAAGCAACTAACAGAATATGAAATCTCTAAAAAATGTAGAAACTAAATGATACTTCAAAAGAAAATAAACACATTGAATGTACAGTGAAATAGAATATTGATGACATAATTAAACGCTTTAATGCAAAATTGGTAGTAAATGGATACACTCAAACTATAAAATTACACATAAATATTTATCAAAATAAATATATATTTCGTCATGTTATATTTGACTACAAACTTGGACTAGTCTTTATAACAATTTGATGTAAATAATGTTTTTTTAAATGGTAAATCATCTGAATAAATCTAGGTAGATCTCTTATCAGTAGGAATGAGCATGGGACGGGCGGGGACGATTTTTGATATAACCGTTCCCGAATTGAATTATAAAACTTATACCTAAAACTGCCTGAAAACCGTTACGGTTTGGGGATGGTTTTTTACCCATAGGTAACGGTTCGGGACGATTATGAAAAAAAAAACCAAAAAACCCTGAAATATATATATAATTTAATTTATTAAATATAATTAATTTCGGGTACAATTTTTAGTATAACCATAACCGAACTGTACCCATTGTTTTATGTTCGATTTTTACCCAAAACCATCCTCGTCCCCAAAATTTACCGATTAAAAATCAAACCGCCGATTCAAATAACCGAATCCGTGGTTTTTTGCCCATCTCTACTTATTAGGATACATGGTACAACTAAAAGGTATGTAGATTAAGGAAAATCATTACATGGATTAAAACAATCTCCAAAAGCATAGTTTGAAAGATTCAAAGGATCTATGATTGCCTTCGACTACCATTGGAGCAATTCAAATCATACTATTTTCTTAAAAAAAATAAGATAAGATCACTACACTTGTTGTATATATGGATAGCATAGTGATGATAAGAAATAATAATAAATAAATAAACACATTAGAAAACTACTTATCCAAATAGTTTGAAATGAAATATCTAAGTCGTCTAAAATATTTTATTGAGATTGAAGTACCTCGATTTAATAAGATAATAATTTTATCTCAAAGAAAATTTATCTTAGATCTATTACAAAGACTAATAATGTAAGCATGTTAAATAGTTAACAGACTACTAAAATAACGTCTAAAATGGTGTGTTAAGTCCAACCAAGTACTAGTTGACAAAAGATTATACTAAATACTTATAGAAAAATTGATATACTTGTCTCATATCATAT
This sequence comes from Hippophae tibetana, assembly GCA_037013495.1. Classification (NCBI taxonomy): domain Eukaryota; kingdom Viridiplantae; phylum Streptophyta; class Magnoliopsida; order Rosales; family Elaeagnaceae; genus Hippophae; species Hippophae tibetana. The sequence goes on from CM072812.1 coordinate 13,004,164, forward strand.
CAAATTTGGCTTATACTTTTAGTATTGTTAATTAGTTTATTCATAATCCTGAAGAACGACACATTAATGCAATTATGCATATATTGAGATATTTGAATTTTGTTTAAAAAAAAGTAGTATTATTTACTTAAAAAACATGTTATCAAAGTACGTAAGCATATAATGATGTTTATTGGGTTGGTGATAAAGGGTGACAAATGATATACTTCTAATTACTTTACCTTTAAATAAAGTAATCGTGTGATATGGAAAAGGGAGAAACAAAATGTCGTAGGTCTATAAGCTTAATTCAAATGTTTGATAAGTGTACTTTGTGAGGCATTATAATTAAAACTCTTCCTACAAGATTTAGGTTTTACCTATTTGAATTTTTTGTGATAATAAAACATCAAGTGATATCATACATAATCCAATTTAACATGATCACACAAAACACACCAAGATAGATAAATTTTTCATTGAAAAAATGCTAGATGGAAAGATTATGAAATTACTTAAGATTTGTTAAGATGTTTAATCAATTGACATTCTCCCCAAACAAGTCTTAAAATAGAGTATTCTTAAAAGTGTTTACCAAGCTATATGTGTGGAACATCTATACACTAATTTAAAAGTAACGTTAGAATTAATAATTATGAATATACCATATAAATATAAGTATCAAGATAGATGAAATAGAAAAGTTATATTAGTCATTAAAGAAAAGGTATATATCATTATAATTAAAATTTTAAATTGGGTGGAGAAAAAAATATAAAATTTTGTAACATTAGTGAAAAACTTCCTATATAAAAAGGCAATTAAGTTTGATAATTTTTCTTTTTTCTAGTTTTTATTTTATTTTTTCCTTTACTTATTATTCTTTTTTATATATTTCCTTTAGTACCTTTTTAGCTTTAACTTTATCTTATTTTTTCACCCTTATATATTAATAAATAACAAAATATTTTTATAATAAATAATAGTCATATAATTTATATTTAATGATTTTATTTGTATTACTTTTATATTATTAACCATAAATTATTAATTTAAGGATAATAATTATGTTAAACCAATTATATTTTTTATATCAAAATTATATTATATCTTATATCAATTAAAAAATAATAAACTTACATTATTTTTAAGTAAAATATTTATAAAAATTATTATTAAGTTAAATTAAGTTATAAATATTGTTCTATTACATTTGATTTATTGGTTAAATAAAATATTATTCATATTTATATAGTATAGTATTGTCGTATCATGCATAGAATAATAATTATTATATATTTATTTATTAATAATATAATTATTATATATTTACTTTTTATTAAAATAATAAATAATTAATTAACTATTTATTTTCAAAATATTTTTTAAAACTATTATATAGAATTTTAAAATCAAATTTTCATCTTATTACAGTAAAAACAATTAAAATAAAATTATATTTAATTTTTTTCTTTTATTTTTAAAATAATAATAATTATTATTAATTAATTAATATTATTATATACTTATTAAATCTATATATTTATACAGTCAAAAATAATTATTTTTTTATAAAATTGGTAATATCCACAAAGTTTGTCGTATAAGTAATCATTCAACACTGATTTTTTCTTTTAATGTTTACCTACATTGTACCTAGAGATTTGAATTTTTGAATTCACCGCTCTCTTGTTTAACAAACAATATATAAGTAAATTTAGTAAACTAAATTATTCAAATAATGATCATTATAATTCTTAATCGTTATAAAATTCTATTATAACTTGTGATATTATAATAATTTATGTAACAATTAATTATAATATAAAATGAGTAAATTATTTTATTTTATTAATAATTATTTAATATATTAGTTATAATTGTATAACAATTTGGATATATAAAATTGTCTTAATTGTTAACACAAATCCCTTAATTATATAAAAAATGATCAATTTAATTTATTTTATTTTATTTTTATTCATTTATTATTATTTTTAAATATCACTTTTAAATCATCTTTAACAATAAACAATAATAACAAACACTTTTACATAATAAATTGTCATAAAAAAAATTGTTATAAAATATAATAAATAAAGTAAATTGTTTTACAGTAACCCTATGTACACATATCTCTAGTTATTATTAGGGGTATGCAAAAAATCCGATCATCTGATCCGATCCGTTGATTTTTCATCCGATTTAATCCAATCCGATTCAATCTAATCCGATGGTCGGATCGAATGGAAAAAAAATTCATCCGTTAAGTGCAGATCGGATGGCGGATTTCACTACGATTCATCCGATCTGATCTAATCTGACCGAAATTAATTATATATATTTAATATATTATTTAAATATATATATATAATAAATTAATAATTAATAAACCTAAGTATTATTCTAACATAACCTAACCTTAGTCATATATCTATTCTTAACCTAATCTATTTTCCCAGCTGCCTCCCTACCTCCATGCCTCCATCCCTTCCTCCATTGCTAGTTTCAGAAGGATTCTTTACTTCTATGTTATTACTGCTTGTGATTCTCTGCTTCGATGCTGCTCCTCCTTCTCTACTTCTCTTCTGTCGTTGTTGCTCCTTACTCACTGCTCGTTGCCATTGTTGCTCCTTGCTCGCCGTTATTGCTTCATGCTCGTTGCTGCTCCTCCTTCTATGCTTCTCTACTGCCGTTGCTACTCCTCCTTCTATGCTTCTCTGCTGCCGCTACTGCTTACTGCTCGTTGCGCTACTGCTCATTGCTCGTTGCTGCTCCCTACTCACTGTCGCTATTGCTCCCTACTCGCCGTTGTTTCTCCCTGCTCATCGCTGCTGCTGCTCGTTGTTTGCTGCTGCTCACTGTAAATCTGTAAATCTGCTTCTTTACATTATAGAATCTGCAAATATGCTTCTATCTAAGCTATATATTTTTGATTAGAGGGTTCACATTTTGATAATTTAATTTGATGAGGTCTGGAAAGTTTGTTTTGTTTACTATGTTATATCAGTATGAAGTTTACTACTAAAATTGAGTTTGACATTAGTTTACTCTTGTTTATCTATAGGAGGAACATGATGATTTGCTTGTCTAAGTGTAGATTTTTTTCATTCATTGCATTCAAAGCTTTTGATAATTCAAAAGTTTATGATGAATTATGTTTTTGATTTTAAAGTAAATAGATGGTTGTTATTTGTTAACATATGTTGTCTTGTTCCTTGTGTAATATCTGGTTCTACTTTTGCCTTTCATTATTTATATTGTTCTTCTATGAGATATGGGAAATTGTATTACTTTGATTGTAAATCTACTTCTTTACATTCTGGAAATCTGTAAATCTACTTCTTTACATTCTGGAAATATGAAAATCTGAAAATCTGTTTCTTTACATTCTAGAAATCTGTAAATCTGCTTCTTTACATTCTAGAATCTGCAAATATGCTTCTATCTAAGCTATATATTTTTGGTTAGATGGTTCACATTCTGATCATTTAATTTGATGAAGTTTGGAAAGTTTGTTCTGTTTACTATGTTATATCAATATGAAGTTTGCTGCTAAAATTGAGATTGACATTAGTCTACTCTTGTTTATCTATAGGAGGAACATGATGATTTGCTCGTCTAAGTGCAGATTTTTTTCATTCATTGCATTATCATATCTCTTCCACTTTATGTATGTCTAGTTTTTTATGATAGCATTGTTTGTCTAAGTGCAGATTTGTTATTTGTTAACATCTGATGTCTTGTTCCCTGTGTAATATCTGGTTCTACTTTTGCTTTTCATTATTTATTTTGTTCTTCTACGAGATATGGGAAATTGTATTACTTTGGTTGTAAATCTGCTTCTTTACAATATAACAACTGTTTTTCTACACAATGTGTTTATTGCATTAAGTTGATTGTGTCTCACTTTATCTTAGATGGAAAAAAATAACTCTATTACGGATAGTTCACTTGCAACCACCGAAAGTGCAAGCGCTACCCATTATGTTGAAAATCAATATAAAAATCCACAAAATTCTCCACTAGAAACTAAAGATCTAGCATTGAATGACAAACCTGAAGCTTCTATAGATAGCTATGATGGAAAAGGTAAGCGAAACTTTTCTAAACCTCCATCTTCTACCTGGAAACATTTTGATATAGTGGGTGAAGGCTTAGATCGCAAGGCAATATGTAAATATTGTTCAAGGGAGTATGTGTATGTATCTAGCAAATCTGGTACATCAAACTTAAATTCTCATATTGCTATGCAATGTAAATTATTTCCTGATAGATATGAAAAGAAGCAAAAAACTTTAGCTTTTGAAAATGTCACAAACAATAAAGAAGGTGTACTTTTGCACACACATTTAGTATTGAGGCTTGTAGGCTTGCACTTACAGAAATGATTATAATTGATGAATTGCCATTTAGTTATGTTGAGAATGAAGGATTTAAGAAGTATAGTAGAGTTTTGGAACCAAGGTTCCAAGTTCCTTCTCGTACCACTATTGCACGAGATTGCTTGAGTCTTTTCTTAAAGAAAAAGGATAAATTAAAAGAATTTTTCTCTAAATCATTTCAAAGAGTTTGTTTAACCACTGATACATGGACTTCTGTCAAAATTTGAATTATATGTGTCTCACTGCTCACTTCATCGATGATAATTTGAAACTCCAAAAAAGAATCTTAAATTGTTGTGTAGTTCCTAGTCATAAAAGTGATATCCTTGGGAAAGCAATTGAGCAGTACTTGTTAGATTGAGGAATTGATAAGATATTTACTATTACTGTGGATAATGCTAGCTCAAATAATACATTAGTTTCTTACTTGCGTAAAAAAGTGAACAATTGGGGTGGTGCAATACTAGATGGTCAACATATGCATATGAGGTGTGCATCTCATATTCTAAATTTGGTTGTCAAAGAGGGCTTGAAAGAACATGATTCAAGCATAAGTAAGATAAGAGAAGTTGTGAAATATGTCAAAGGATCACCTTCAAGGTTGTTAAAATTTAAGGATTATGCGTAGCAAAAGAAGATTGATACTAATAAACTTTTATGTTTAGATGTAGTAACAAGTTGTAATAAGATTTCAGAACGCTTTTGAGCGTTTAGAAGAAGATGATGTGATATTTAAACAAGAGTTCAACATTGGAAATGATAGTTGCAAAACTCCTGATATGTTTGATTGGTCTAATGCTCACATATTTGTGAGATTTTTGAAAATATTTTATGATGCAACGTTGAGGTTTTCTGGTTCTGTATATGTTACTTCAAATTTATTTTTGGATCAAATTTGTTTCATACATAACCAATTGAGTTTCTGGTGTGAAAATACAGATTTTTTGTTAAGTAAAATGGCAAAAGAAATGATAACAAAGTTCAATAAATATTGGGGAGGTGTAGATAAGATGAATGATTTTTTATTTATTGCAACTTTGCTTGATCCAAGACGTAAGGAACAAGGTTTGAAAATTTGTTTGGATCTTTTGTGTGACGAAGATGATATTATGGTTGGTCATATGATGAAAAAATTTAGACAAACTTTGAATAATATGTTTGATCAGTATTTAGTTTTGTATTCTGCAAATGTCCAAACTATATGCTCACAACCTTTAGACACAGAAGAAGTGGATAGTTGTAACATTGATTCATTTTCACTATGGATGTTACGTTATAAAAAATATGTCAAAGATGCAAAAAAGACAGACAACCAAACTGAAGTAGATAAATATTTGGGTAAGACATGTGAGGATATGGATGATGAATCTTTTAATCTTTTAAGTTGGTGGAAGGTGAACTCATCTAGATACAAGGTTCTTTCCAATATTGCCAAAGATGTTTTAGCTATGCATATATCAACTGTAGCTTCTGAGTCTGCATTTTCTACGGGGGGAGGGTTATTGATCCTTTTAGAAGCTTATTGTCCCCAGAAATTGTCCAAGCACTTATTTGTACTCAGAACTGGATTCGATCATCACCAATAATTAACATTCGTGATTCCCTTGATGATATTGAAGCAATTGAAACAGGTAATATTATTTTAATTTTCATTAGTAATTGATATCATTCTCTTATGATTTAATATTCTCATCACTTTCTATTATCTTCTATTTTGTAGATATGTTGAGAGACATTAATGATATATCCCTTGATTGAGTACGATATATTATTATTTTATTTTATATATATTTAGTTATCAATTTACTAATATTTTTTAAATTATGGCTAATAGGTGATGACACATTGAAGTTTTTTGCTATTGTTCTCAAGATTCAAGACAAGATTATTTTTAAGATGGCCAATGGATATTAAAGAGTGAAATGATCAAATTAATTTAGGTTTAGATTATTGTGAACTATCTTTTTGTTTATTGTTTGAATAAATTGTTAAATTTATTAAAATAACTATTGTAATTGACATCGTTATTTACTTAATTGTATTATTTTTGTTTTATATAGGTTTGAACATTTTAGTCTTAGTTTAATCTTTTTATTTGATTTTTTAAAGTTTCTTTTAATTAAAATGATTTTATGTTATGATTTGTGTAAAAATTTAATTTTTTAATTCAAAAATATAATTAATTAAGTTTATTGGTCGGATTGATCGGATTGGTCGGATTGATCGGATTAATCGAATTGGTCGGATTGATCGGATGCTATCCGAATATTTTACGGATCAGATTGATCAAATGTAAAAGTTGATCGGATTGGTTGCGGATTAGAATGTTTCAATCTGATCGGATGTTCGGATCGGATCAGATGAGCATAAATTTAGCGGTTTCGATCCGATGAACACCTCCTAATTATTATGGTGATAAAAGTATTTTCGAGTATGTATGAGGTCCACATTAAGCAAGTTTAATTTGAGTATAGTGTTCCAATATCGACTTGCAAAATGTCATTCCTTTCGATTTTAAATACTTTGTGTGATATCAAGTGAATCATTGAATAGATTTTTGAAGCAAAAATTTGGCTCTTGTCTCCATCTTTTCTCGATATCAAGTGAATCAAATTATATTTATATTTTAAAATCTTGTAATATTATTAGAAGTATTTTTATATAGATAAAAAAAACTTTAAAACAGTGAGAAAAGATAATTTATTTATTATTGTTAAAATAATTGAGGTAATGTTGAATTATTTATCACCGTTTATATTATTATAGTTTTAACAAAATAAGGATTAGTTGTAATTATCTTATGTTTGATTAAGATGTAATGTAACATAGTTAACATTCTAATTTCATACAAATAATCCTGTTTTTATAATAAATAACTTTTATACTTTGAGGAGGGTTAAATGCCCTAAATATTTGAAATTGATAAAGACAAGTCCTTTGGTAGAACACAAACTCTCGTTTCAATTAGTTGTAAGTAGTATTTCAAAATTATTTATTTTTAATTAATCTAAAACTAAATTGATATAGATAAATTTGAAGATATTCAACCCGAATTCGATTTAACAAACCAACCTAAATTTAAACAAATTAAATCTTTCGAGTGGAATAATGTTAAATTAATATTAAAATTATTATATATAAAATATCACATACGTAAATTTAAATTTTAAATTGATATTTTTATAACAAATTTTTTTTATAGTCACACCTAAAAAAATCAAAATCATAAGAAACATGTTTGTATAATTATTAAATTATTATAAATATTTATATTTATTTTGAAGTTAAAATAATAATTAATGTAATTATGGTAGTCATAACATATTATAAAATAAAATATTTATTTATTTATAATTTAATAGTAATTCGGTTCGAATAGAATACATCGAATTCTAAAATTTGACAATCCAAATCCAAATGGATTATATAATTTTTAATTTGATTATGATCTCATAATAAAATCTATCAATCAAATTCGATCCGAAATTTAACATATTGGGTTAAATTTTTCAATTTAAATATATTAATTAAATTATTTGTTTTCCCTAACTCCAATGATCCATAGATATTTCCTTTCTTATACTAATAGTTACCAAGTTACATCACAACTCATTATACCTCTTATTCACTAGTAGGAAAAAAATAATCAAATAAGGATTTTCCAAGTTTTCTTTTTATTAAATTGATTTTTTTATAACTTAATTTTATGATTAATATAAAAATATCATCAAATTTTTGTTATTACATTTATACTATTAAATGTTTTAAATATGTAATGGAGATTAACAACAAATCACATGTGTGTATCATATATGGCCTTAAAAATATGTTAACCCCAAATATATATGGATTTAAATAATCTTAACCCTTATCATATTTTAACTACCTTAATCTCATTCGAATCCATCCTTACCCTTTGGGGTGAGTAATAAATGTTATTGTTTTTGACAAATTCGAGTCTTATCCAATCCTAATTGGATTTAAAGAGTTTTAATTTGAATATAATCCAATAATATAATTAATTTGAATCTGAATCTAATGAATTTTTTGGATCGAATAAGGTTAGATTGATATTGACATTTATTTATGAATTATTCTCATAAATAAAACATGACATACACAATATTTAAATTTTAAATTGATATATTTTTAATAAAATTTATTATTTATAGTTACAATTAAGAAAATCAAAAGAATAAAAGATATATATATAATTATTAAATTATTATAAATATTTATATTTATTTTTAAACTAAACTAATAATATAATGTTATTATGGTATGTATAATATTTAAATATAACATATTATAAAATAAAAAACATGTATTTATATATAATTTAATAGTAATTTAGTTATGATCGAATATACTGGATTATAAAATATGTCAATCCAAATCCGAATAAATTGTATACTTTTCAATCCTAATCAAATCTGACTTCAAAATTTATCAATTTAACTCAATTCAATTCGATCTACGAATTCGATAAATCAAATCAAAATTTTCAATTTATATAGAATGATCTAATTATTTGATCACCCCAACTCATCCCACCCTTACCCTCATTCGAATTACCCATCCTCACATGAAGGAAATTTCTCATAGTCCCTTTTGTTTCAACCTTAATATCCTAAATTTCTTTTTGAATCGCCTGTAACTTTTTCAAATGGTAACGACTTTCATTTATACTATTGTGTCAAATTCTTCAACTTTGAGGTTTAAAGACTCAAACCCTTCCCTTTATACGTCAATATTTGCATCATGTTTTAAATTTAAGGCACGTGTAATATTAGTTTTCTCGGATAATATCTTAATTTGATGAAAGTTTGTTTCTTTTACTAGTGCTTTCGCAGCTTCTTTCATAACAACTTTGAGTTTATTTTATTACATTTATGATAAATTTAGCTTTTTCTTTTCTTTAGATTTCATTTCTCATGCTCCTTGTATTGCATTTTTAGTTTTTAATGAAAGCTGGTTCTATCAATTCATTATGTTAATTTGAATGAGATTAAGATAATTAGTCCTATTATAATTAGAATGTATTCAATTAGAATATATCTGGGGCTAACATACTTTTAGTCACTTATGTGATGTGTTTTTGACTCTAGTTATTTATTTGAAGATGATGTTATATTAATAATATTTGAAAAAATTAATGGTATGGATATAAGGTGGCGTTTGGTTTGTGGAATGGAATCAGAATCAGAATGGAATGGAAAGAAAACAATGTTGTTTGGTTTGACCACTAGAATCAAGCTCGGAATCAGGATTATAGTATTTGGTTTGTCACTAAAATAGAATGGAAAAACTGTAAATTACCTCAATACCCTACATTCAGTAAAGTTCAAATAATATCATTTAATTACTATTTTTTCGTAGACAAAATACATTATTGAAATTATTATTTTTTAAAATAATTATTACTTAATTAAAAGGAAATATATTATTAAAATTATTATTTTTCTAAATAGGATTTAGAGTTTTGAGGTTTGGGATTTAAGATTTAGGATTCGAGGTTTAGGGTTTAGGGTTAAAATTATTATTTTTCTAAAAAGGGTTTAAGGTTTTAGAATTTAAGATTTTGGATTTACGGTTTTAGAATTTGGGATTTTGGATTTAGGGTTTAGGGTTTTAGGATTTAGAATTTGGGGTTTAAAGTTTAGGGATTTGAGGTTTAAGGTTTAGGGTTTAGAGATTTGGGTTTTAGGATTTAGGTTTTAGGGTTTAGGGATTTAGGGTTTTGGGTTTGGGGATTTAAGATTTGAGTTTAGGGTTATATTTAAGGTGAGGGTAAAATAAAATAAAATTATATGAGAATGAAATCATGATTCCTAAAGGAGAGAAAAATAATTTCTTCTTCTTTAATAATCGATTTCATTTCGTCTCCTTATTTCGCCCAACGAAACACACAAAATGAAAAGAATCAATTCTGATTCATTGCTATTCCCTTCAACTAAACACCACCTAAAAGAAATTAATGATACTTTTATAACAATTTTTAAACTTAATGGTAGACAAGTATATTTACTTTTTTTAATTGAAAATTTTAGTTCACTTCATTTTAAGTGGTGCACTTTAAATTACTTATATTTTAAAAATAAATATTTTAATTTAACTGTTTTTAAAAAATGACACTAGAAATCATTTTTTTTAAAACACTTTACTCCATTTGATTTTAAAAAATAAAATGACCCAATAGTTATATATAAAATACAAATAATTAAATTACTTTTTAACAAATTAAGTTAAATTACATTACTTACAAATTAGTGAATTAAATTAATTTTGTTTTAAAATGGCTAAAAACACATGGTATTACCTTGTTTTATATTAGTTAATACAGTAACCCAACAAATAAAAAATCCTCATTTGTAAAAGAAAATGAACCCCAACGGTAGTTTATCCAAAAATGTGTTTGTTTGATAGTAGTTTACAATATCTTAGAGCCACATGGCATTACCTTGTTTTATATTAACTAATACAGTAACCTATGTTCGAAAAAAAGAGAAATAATAGCAGTTCACATTTGAAAAATATCTTAAATTATAGTTACAATGGTTAAGAATTTAGATATTTTAATATCTAATAATATTTATCTTATTAGGTAAAAATATCAATAAAATGTTGAGATTGTTATAGATATTATTACGAGTCATAACATTATTTATAAATATTAATAAATAATTTTTAATTAAAAATAATTGTTTTATAACTTTTTTTAATAATTTATCTTTAAAGTCATCTATTTATATATTCAATCAAACAATTTTTGAATTTGAGATAATATTTTGTATTTTTTTCATATATTATTGTTATATATCTTATTATCAAGTTTACTTTACTAATATTGCCTATAATTTTTGGTTTTTTATAATTTAAATTATACTATATTTCAAGATTCATCAATGTCATTGAAATCTAAATAATTATATTATATTTTAATTCTTAATTATGTAATTTTTTAATTAATTACTTGACTTAATAATTAAAATAAACACAACATATATATATATATATTAAATAATAAAATTAATTTAAAATATAAATAATTAATTATTTTGATACGTTATAAATTTAAAAAAAATTAACAATTTCTCATTTTTTAAATTTTTTATTGATAATAATAATATATTCAATATTTTTACAAAAAATTAACTCTCAATATTTTAATCACAGGCATAAGGATATGATAACTTAGTAGTATTATTATTCTATTTTTAGTATCATTTTTAATCATATGTTTGAAGATGTATTGTAGTAATACCTTATTATCTTTGGACAAAAAATGCTAGCTTGGTACAGAATAAGTTATAGAGTTAATAAATTAAGAAATTCAAGTTATTAAAAGTAATAATAGATAATATAAATAAAATAACTAGTAATGAGATAATAGATTACTTCCTAATTCTCGTAAATAGTATTTAAAAAAAAGAAATTATGCATTATTTCATTGATAAATGATGTTGTGTTTCCCACTAATATTATTAGTTGATCTAGAAAAGTAATGGGTTGCTATATTTTCAAAAAATATTATTACTCTTTATTTTTCATTTATATCATCAATAATTTAAGATTAATGTATAATTTCTTACACGGATATAAGTTTTAGTTTTAAGTTTTTAGTTGATAATTAAATGGGAGATACCAAAAAATTGAAGCAATTTGTTATTTTTAATGAAATTCTTTTTTTAATAAATATTTTTTATTATAATATCATCTTTATACTTAATAAATAACATATTTTTATTATCTCATATATTTTTTATAATTCTAATAATAAAATTATATGTATGATTATTATAAGGGGTGAATAATTGATCAAGATTGGCTATTAATATAATTAATTCGAATAAATTTGAATCCGAAAATATCATATTTTTTCTAATCGGATAGAAATATATTGATATTAAAATTTATTTATAAATTATTGTCATATATAAAACACGACATATACAAATTTAAATTTTTATAAATATTATTATTTATAGTTATAATTAAAAAAATAAAAATAATAAAAATATATGTTTTTATAATTATTAAATTATTATAAATATTTATATTTATTTTAAAGTTAAAATAATAATATAATATAATTATTATATGCATAAGATTTAAATATAATATAAAATAAAATATTTATTTATTTATAATATAATAATAATTAAATTTGGATCGGATATAACGGATTATAAAATATGTTAATCTAAATATAAATAGATTGTATAATTTTTAATTCAAATTTAATTTAACTATAAAATTTATAAATCTAATCAAATATGATAAATCGAATTTATTAATTTGAACGAATTAATCAGATTATTTAATCACCCTTATTATTATCACATCATTTTTTTTTGTTAGGTTTACACATCATTTAATATGAAATTAATAAATTAATGTAAAAAATTAAATAATTTAATTAATGTAAAAAATATTTTTATATACCAATAACCCACCCTACAAAATTTCTTAAAAAAAATCAAATTTCAATGACAACAATCACCCAAATAAGTGGAGTTAATTGACGCTTTTGTCTTTTATTTATTTTGAATTCATTCTCCTCCAAACCTCCACACCTTTTTTGGCTTCATCTTTTCCACCACCTGTATTTACCTTTGTCTAAACCCTAGATTTCAATTTCAAATCTAGGGTTTTCAGGCATGATTCACAGACCGATAAGTTTTTCTTACTCTGTTCCTTTACTTCTGTGAGGTTCGTGATTTTCCTGCATTTCTTTTGAGGACTCTGAATTCTGTGTTTGTGGGAGGTGAAAATGTTCAACCTTTGAGTCTCTTATGTTTTTTTGCTGGGTAAAGATTCAAATTTTGTTGAGTTGGCATATTTTAGGCACTCGAAGTAAAACCCTCGTAAAACCCTTGTCTTAGATCCTCCGTGTTTTTTAGTCTCAAAGTTTAGGGTTAAAGTTGATTGTTTTCTGCCTTACTTAGTCAGTCCCCATATAAGCTTGTGTTGGCCGTTAGAGCTAGTTGTACCATCTTTGCTTGAGTTGAAGACTTAACTTCGGAGGGTAAAAGATATAATTTTTTTTAAAGCGATTAGGTACTATAAATTTTAGCTTTTCTTCTGATCATTCTCTTCGTAAGTGTATGGATGGAAGAGAAGCGATGACATTGGCTGGTGGGTCAGCTTCATATTACATACATAGGGGTGGAATTGGTGGGTCTGGCTCTGGATCACAGTTTGGTGGTCTGCATAACACACCTGGATTCAGACCCTTGTCAAATACTAGCATTTCATCTCAACTCAACCTCAGGGGAAGTAATGACGGTTCCTCATTTTCACTAGATCCATCTACTACCAATCTTTCTTATGGAAACAAAATGGCCGTGTCCTCTGGAGTGCCATCGAGTGAACCTGTTAAGAAGAAAAGAGGAAGGCCCCGGAAATATGGCCGTGATGGGTCAGTATCTTTGGGACTCTCTCCCATGTCTCCTAATGTTGCACCTGGTTCCGGCCAACTAGGCTCGCCAACCCCAAAACGAAACAGAGGGCGACCGCGTGGGAGTGGAAGGAAACAACAATTAGCTGCATTTGGTAAATTTTCTTTTTACAGCGTCGATATGTTTCTTGCACATTTAAAATTTACCCTGGTGATATATTCTGGTAACTCGATGTTTCTACTTTATAGTAGAAAATTTGGATTGTTGTTCTTGAAATTTCTCTTTTGCTGCAACTTCTTGGTTATTTCATAAGATGTAAATAGTTTTCATAGAAGCGGCCAAACTTGGTACTTACTGAGGAATTACCTATACTTGTATAGAAGTTTGAACCCTCTGGTTTTATGCAGAAGGTCACTGGTTTATGAAGTCGTTGTTAGCATTGTTCTCTTTTACATGTGTTTTAAAGTCAGTGATACATTTTTTTAGTGTTTAAACACTATGCTTAGGTGAATGGATGAACTGCTCAGCTGGACTGGCTTTCGCACCACATGTTATCATCATCGATGTTGGAGAGGTACACTAAATCCTTGTTAGCATGAGATTTAGGTTGCTGGAGTTGTCGCAAGATGTGTATCATCAAGTCTATTATAGTTATTACTTAGGATAAAATTTATACTGTAAGCACATTCTGCTACTTATGATTTACCTGCTACTGCTAGCATGTATTGGAGTATTCTGTTTGTAGAAATGAAGCCATATTTGACAGTTTAACTGAAGTACACTTAATCATACTAATGCTTGTTTCATCGTTAATGGTAATTCAAACAAAAGCTTTAACTTTCCTAGTCTTTTTCACTTTATCAAATAAATACAGTAGAGTTGTTATTTGATATTCATATTGGCCTTTCGCTCTTAGATGTATAACTGTTGTTTCTTTTCCTGCAGGATATTGTTGCCAAACTCTTATCCTTTGCACAACAAAGGCCAAGGGCTCTATGCATTTTATCAGGCAGTGGTACAGTCTCCTCAATATCTCTGCGACAACCAGCATCTACTGGTGTCAGTGTTACTTATGAGGTTGCATATTTTCTTTGTTTTCCATACAATTATATTTTCTCTGAGCTCTACATGTTGCAATTACGACCCAGTTCCCTTTCTTTAATTATTACTATAATCCTCCTCCTTTTTAACTGTTTATTTAGCTTGGATCTGTCAATTTGTTAAGGTATTCGATACAGTTTATAGCAGAAATTCATCTTATTTTTACTAAAGAAATTAGTTGTAGGGGAAAATCAGCACAGTATGTTGCACTTATCAATAAGTGCTCAAGGGTGTAGCTACATTCAGTAAGATGATGTCTAACAAGTTGAAGAAGACATAACTTTTTGTGTGCTTTGCAGGGCCGATTCCAGATATTGTGCTTGTCTGGTTCGTACTTGGTTGCGGAGGAAGGCAATCCTCTCAATCGAACTGGAGGTATAAGTGTGTCTCTTTCCAATCCAGATGGCCATGTCATTGGTGGTGCTGTAGCAATGCTTATTGCAGCAAGCCCTATCCAGGTATATTCTTTGCTTCCTGAATATTATTATTGCACTTTTATAGTCTTTATGATGTCAAACTGTCAATCAATAAGAATGTGCTCATGCTTGACAGATCATTTTGTGGAAATTTAAGATGTATGTATTGGATTTCATACAGATAAGCATTTAGGACAACTGGGTTTTTGCATACATTTTGGTATACGTATGTTTTTATGTTGGTGCTTTAGTGTTAAAAGTGGTTCTAGTCAAAAGCAACTTCAGAATATGCTTGGTAATTTTTTCTATTTGGTCCAGAAGTTCTTTTATTCGGTGTCTTATTCCCAATTCTTGCTATCCAGGTGGTAATTTGTAGTTTTTTATATGGTGGTAAGGCCAAGACCAACCAAATCACAGCTTCTAAAACCGAAGAGAATTCGGAAGCTCAGCATGGTGAGAAATTAAACATCCCAAGTAGTGCTCCACTCACTCAAAGTTATAATCCCTCTGAAACCAGTGCTTGGCCAGGTTTGATTCCAGCGGATATGAGAAATGTCCATACTGGTATTGACTTGACTCGAGGATGAAGATTTTCTGCAGCAGAACATAGCTATTTGTATGTGTTGCTGTAAATGAAATGAGTTGAATCTTTGAGAATTGTAACTAAAGCAACTCATGTTCTGCTACTGGGGGTAACGGATTTGTGCTAAGCTCTAACATGCCATTGTACCACAAATCATCATCTAGAGGTTCTGAGTAAACATTGCTTACTGATTGGAAATATTGCAAGCTAATTAAGGATGCAGTCTTCTGTAGACTAATGAATAATGTTGTATTTATTTAGGGTGCGATGTTATTTTAATCCGTTTTGATTAGTCCTTGTGTCTTTAAAAATGTCATGTAGTTGACAAATGTTATTGTAGCATTAATATTTTAATATTTTTAATATTTCAGTACTATATCGGATGTATTAAAGGGTATTTTGGTCATTTAATGTGTTTCTTTCAAAGAAGGTGAAAAAGGACAAACTTTTGAACTCACCTTAGGAAAACTCGGTTTGGGGCTATGGGTCTGGACCATATGATGTTTTTGATTTGGTGCAGAAATAGAGCTATTATTTCTCTTTTTTGGCTTTTTAAAATTACATATGAATTTCTAGTTTTGATAAGCCCGAAGAAATGCTCACTTTCTCAACTGGTTGAAATAATAATAATAATAAATATTAGTTTGTTTTTCTAACAATTCTTAATAATTAAAAAATTAAAACCATTACATATCATCTTTTTAATAATCAAAAAGATTAAATGACACTAAAATAAAATGTACTAAATAATCACGTAGTTTTGACTATTCTGACATTTTATTCATATGCTGCATTTCAGTAACTTTCAACCTAGAAGCTTTTATTCAATTAAATTACTCCAAGACGTAAAAAAGTAAGGCAAATTTGTATTCAAAGCTTATTTTAACTCTGAATAAAAATAAGCTTAAGATCAAAGCAAATGGCAACCATTCATATTTATATCAAGAAAAGCTATCAATATTTCAGGCAAAGATATTGAACAAAGTACTGCTACATAATGAAACAAGTAAATATCTACCATTGGATTATAACACGCTGAGAATATTTTCATACAACTCTTATTTATATTAATACTTCAACTTTTACTTAATACTTCAACTTTTACTGCTGAATCATGCAACCCCCAACAGTTTCTTTACATCCTTCTGCAAATAAAATAGAAAAACCAGAATATTTTCAGTAAAACTTATGAAAGAGTTTTCAGATAATTAGAGTAAAGATTTTAACCTCAATGGCAAGAGGAGAAGTTGTAGGAGCATAACGTTCAACAACATTTCCTTCTTTGTCAACAAGGAACTTGGAAAAGTTCCACTTGATGCTGTCCCCAAACATACCTCCCTTGGCTGACTTCAAGTACTTGTACAGAGGAGCTGCCTTATCACCATTCACTTCCACCTGATATTATGTATTCAATGGAAGCAACAATTAAGGATTCAGTAAGTTACTTTACTGCAACTTATAACGAGCAACTAATTTTCTTCTAGTAGGAACTAAACTTTAAAAAGAGGAATACATAAGGAATAAGAATGGAAGATTCACTTTGAGCCTTGTGTTTTGTGAAAAAATCTCCACCCCCAAAAAAACAATCGTATATAACTTATATACAGGGTGGTAAAGGTGGTGTATTATATCTATATATCTTTTTGGATGTGGGTTCAAGTTCTAATTCATGTAGTTTAGAATGCTTAGTGTGATTTTAGTGAGTGATGGTTTTATCCAAAGTGGATTATATTGTTTAAAAAAATTTATATACAAGCTGCACCTTTACAAGGTCATTTAGCATTATTTTATTTGACATAATAATGTTACCATCAAGTCAAGGTACTGCACTATTCTCTCCTACAATTTTTGGAGAATTTTTCATCCAAAAACCTACAATTTTGGTCCTCAAATCTGGAACGTTATTGAGTTGACAGTTACCTTATCAAAGATGGGATACTCAGCCTTGAAACGAGTGCAAGCAAACTCGAGGATCTGTTCGTTGTTACCTGGCTCCTGACCTCCAAATTGATTGCATGGGAATGCAAGAATTTCCATGCCTAACAGCCCAAAAAGCAGATTAATCTCAAAAATCCAAAATTTTTAAAATAGAGAGACGAAGCAAACTATTGATAGAAATGGTTAACAAGGGAAACCTTGGTTCTTGTATTTATCATACAACTGATTCAGCTCAGTGTAATTAGAGTTCGTCAAACCACTGCATTTGAAATCACAAATGATAAGATTTTTGAATGATTAGAATCAGATTTGGTACTATATAAGCTAACCGTTTACCAATATACCATTGTGATGCAACGTTGACAATCAAGAGGACCTTGCCTTTATAGCTGCTAAGATCAACATCATTTTCCTTAGCATCCTACAGAAAGTAAATTATAAGGGGCAAATATCAAATATCAAAAAAGTCTCAAATTTGAAAATAATATCAATAAACCCCATTTCCACACATTGATTAAAAAATAAATGAAAATGATAAATATGCAATCTTTTTTATTTATATATATTAAAAATAAAAATTTATGTTTTAAGTAAATATAAAAACTCAGTTAATAAAATAAATTTTAAGAAATAAAACAAATCACAACTTTTTCTCACCCATTTTACAAATTTTCCCTCTTATATTCTCTTCTATCTATCATTACTCTTTTTAATAAGAAAATCTTATATCTTCTATACCACATATTGTATACTTCTATTAATTTTAATTATTTATTTAATTTTGAAAAAAATAAAATTTGTGGGAGAGGAAAAAAAACAGGGTTAAGGATTAAATAGTTGAAATTTGGATAAAGAAATTGAGAAATCAAAAGAAGAGAGAATGTAGTGAAAAATTGATACATTAATTCGTAATTCTTTTTTAGACCAAATGATTCGAACATGTGAAATCATAAAACCATTAGACAAATCACATTAATTTATAATTAAAGTATTAAAGTCTAAAATAAACGTGCCATAATATGTCCTTTCTATAGACTTTACTAATAACGAAATCAATCATAAATCCCATTTAAATTTTCAAATATATTCATGGAGGGTGAATCTTACCATCAAGACAAATTACATTAATTCATAATTAAAGTCTAAAATAAACATACCATGATATGTCCTCTCTATAGATTTTCCTAATAATGAAATCAATCATAAATCTCGTTTAAAATTCAAATATAAAAATTAAATCCATAATTATTAGATAAATAAATTCTAACAAAAATCTAAACTTTTGAAATTTTAAATAGTTCCTATCAATATTTAAATCTAATACTATAAATTTTCTAATTTATTTATGTTATTCACTATTCCCATCACCACACCTCTTACACTTATACTCTCTTTTTTAAATAAAAATAAAGGCTAAAAGGAAACAATTTCACCACATGATAATGCCTCTATTGTATCTAAGAATTTCTTCCTTCTAACCCTCTAAATATAATTTTCTTTATTTCTATTCATCTTGATCTCTATGCCACTCTCTCAACTAAGTTGCTGCATTTTCAATTCATTATTTGCTGTCATCACGAATCGAATCAGCTACTATCATTGTAAAAAATGGAATTGGTCTTTTCATAATGGACATCCATAATTTGTTGATTTCGATCAATACTTAATTTTTTGTTATTATATTTAGGTAAATGGTGATCATTATTATGAATATAAATATTTTTATTCGTTTATTATTTTCTTTATATGATTTATTATTTATTTATTTTTAAATTATGTTTTATTTATATTTAAAAATGTTCTTTTTATTTTAAAAGTGAAATCATGGTATTTTCTTTGGTATTACTTTAATTTTTTAGATAAGTATTTGTTATTTATATGTATTAAATAAGACAACTAATTTAAAATATAAGTAATTAATTATTTTAATGTTTATAAAAAATTTATTAAAGTTTTCATAATTTTCAAGATTTTTATCAAGATTTTCGTCAACAACTATATATCCATACAATTAAAATCTATCTGATTTTAGGTACCTCATTATGTCAAACCTTGGTCTATGTGTTCCATAACTTATACCATTTCCAGCAATAATTTTTTTTTCAATCACACTTAATGTGATTCGAATTGCTGACTTGAAGTAGCGAGGGAGTTTTATCATCAGACCCATACCATAAAAGGAAACATATCCAGCA
This sequence comes from Hippophae tibetana, assembly GCA_037013495.1. Lineage (NCBI taxonomy): Eukaryota > Viridiplantae > Streptophyta > Magnoliopsida > Rosales > Elaeagnaceae > Hippophae > Hippophae tibetana. The sequence goes on from CM072812.1 coordinate 13,024,162, forward strand.
AGAGTGTTTAAAAAGAAAGAACACACAAATAAGAAAAACCTTTTGAAAGCAAACAGATCTTTCAAATGGAAAAGAGAGGGTTGGCTCACTATAATTTGGAATAATAAATCATTTAAAGCTTATTACTCAGCAGATTGTTTGCTCTTAAATAATCAAAGACATATCCAACTAACATCCATTACTTGATGTTTAAATGAAAATTTACTCGGTCCTTTTGATACGATTTATCTAGAGGATCATCAGAATTGTAAACCCTGTTTCTCAGCAACTATGTAGAATAATTATATTCAAAACAAAGTTTAAATGGACAATACAAAGATCTATTACTAAAAAAAAATATCTTCGTTAAGGATACTGTCACCGTGATAACGGGAAACATCAAAATAAAACGAACCTTAACAGTGAAGTCGTAGATGGATCCGCTTTTGGATTGGCTGGCCATAGTAGATTCAGATCGTAGATTACACGATATGGGCCTCAAAAATTGAACTTTGGTAGCCGAAGAAATAGAAGAAATTGAACAAGATCTGAAGAGGGTTAGTTTTGTACTGGACGAGAGCTGTTTTCCTATACGAAGAGAGGCATATATTACAGCGATGCTTGGATTTCTCTGAAAAACGAAGCGAGTTGAAGAACAGAGCATTGAGACTCGGGACATAATAGTGACCTGAATTTATAAGTTATAACTTGCGAGCCAGCCCATCAGGCTTTGGCCCTAGACTGTAAAGGCAAGTGTAAGGTTTTGAAACCTACACGTGGCAACAACATTCGCCAAGCGTCAGAATTCTAAATGTGGTGGATGAACGGTTGTCATTGAATCAGAAGATACGGTTATGGACTGAGTTGATGGTTTGATCAACGTTGGATACAACAAGGCACGTACACACGATAACACGAGTTAATTTCCATTATTCATTTTTATAAAAGTAAAAAAAAAAAAAAAAAGACGTAAAAAATGGAGACAAGATTATATTCTAAGTGTCGTGTGAACTGTGAAGTGGAAACCAGGTTGTGTCTGCAATGTGAATCAGATGCTGCTTGTTTTCTGAACATGAAAATGAAGATTTTGAAATGGCGAGTCTCGATAAAAAATAACACCTTTGATGTAGCTTAAAATTAGACTCACACAATTTATTACGTTTGATGTTCTATAATCAATATTGAGTCCTTGAATTTCATTCGTGAATGAAAATGTGGAATAATCTTAATCTACAAGTGAGCCTGAACTAGCGTGGAACCTAGTTTTCCTTCTTTTTTCCCCTCTTCTTCTTATTTTCCCTCTTTCAAGGAATTACTTTGACATTAAATATTTCAATTATAAAGTAATATTTTTCCTTTTCTTTTAATTTGTTAGATTATTTGGGGCAGTGCAATATGTTATGCATTGCTGTACGTTGAGTTAATTTTTTTTTCTTTTTAATCCATACATTGATTTACTTACTCACCCACTTTTCACATATATGGATTAAAAAAAAGAAAAAAAACAATCAAAAAGATGAAACAACATGTAATAACATTCTATTCAACTTATCTCAGATAATATTACAAACAATAAGTATATTTATTATAATTTATATTATTATTATTATGAGTTAAAAAATTAAATTATATTATTTTAATCAGTAATTATTTAACATATCAATTATGATTAAATCATAACTTATAACATAAAAAAATATTTTAATATAAATTAAGACAGCTAATCATAGTAAGAATACTTTATTTTTATAAGATAACAAATTATCAGCTGAGATTCACTACCACCAAAACATGAAAATAATAAAATGATATTTGTGTTATGTAAATTGTTAATGCCACAAAAATATTCTATTAATAATAAGTTTATTCAAAAATAATAACATTAATGTATAATTAATATTAGAGATAAAATATATATTTCGTATAATTTTATCATAACAATATCATTAACTTAAAATAAAATTGAAGATTAAGTAAGATTTGAAACTTTTTTTTTTTTGCTTGCAATTCATGCTCAATTGTTGTTTGGGATAGCTTTTGAAATAAATTAACATTTAAATATTACTCCTTGTTTAAGTCATAGATGTTGTTTAATACCTTAGTTTAGAAGATGTGTTTTTAAATAATTTTGTTTGATATATCTTTTAAGTTTTTTTGTTAGTAGAATTTTTTTCTTTCAAATAATGATAAATTTAAATTTTTATCTATTTCTCATTAGATGTAACATAATATCAAATATAACATAGATATGTTTATATTTTTTTGATAGATATATAAGTAAAAAATCAATTTAAAAAAAAGAAAAATTACTCAAAAAATTCAAATTAAACAAAAAATTCCGTGAAACTTAAATAAAAATTTCATTTTCACCATCAAATCATACTTACTATAGTTTTATCATTTTATTTTCTATTAAAATGACAAATTCATAGTTAAATAATGAAATTTTGTTTATTTTAATTGAAAAAGAAAATTGTTATAAAATTTGAGAATTTTTTTAAATTAAAATTTACATAATTAGATATATTTTGATTGAAAATACAAATATATATGTGTCACTTATATTATTTCATTATATTTAATGAAAATAATTAAATAAAAAGTTAGCTTTATCATTCAGTAATACACTTCAAATAAATAAATTCAAAAATACATTTTTTAAATAAAAATATTAAACAACTTTATAAACCTAAACAAAAAGACACATTTGACGCACGTACAAGTTATTTTTAGATCACTTTATTTTTCTAGGTTTATTGACTAATTTGAATTTATATATTCAAATAACACTAATACTTGAGATAGAAGATAAGTTTGATCTTGTTATGATAAAAGTGTTACAAATTTTATTTTAATATAAATTATAAAAAATAATATTTTTAAAATTTATAACAATAAAAATAATATTTTAATAACATTAAACGGGATTTAACTAAATGACATATAACATTAAAATGAGTTTAAGGAGTCATATTATAATCTGAATTATGTTAAATATAAAATGATGTATAGTATTTTTTTTAAATAATAAAAATATATGAATTTATAGTGAGAAATGCTATTTTTATATTATAAGTTTTAAAAAAATAGTTTTTATTTATTTATTTTCTTTTTTTCCTATCAAGGAAGTGAAAGTAAGAATGAAAATATTTATGATATTGTGATAATTTTTATAATTTACAAAAAAAATTGACAAAATAAAATATCAATATATTAATTTTGACAAAATTTTGTTTATGATTAATTTATTTATTTTTAAAAATAATATCCTTCGTGTCAAGGCTTCTGATTTGGGCTTCACATCGTTTATAGTCGGCCAATAGTTTACTGTTTATAAAGCTCGATCCACGAGAATCCCGCGAAGCAGATTTGCGTTATGCGGCCATTCCTCTCAACGGCTCATTTGCAATTACCAGAAAATTAGCTATAGGATGTCTCTGCCGTCTGGCACAGTTCCAATCTTCTGCTAGTAATTATCTTCTCTTCCATGAAATTTGTCGTTCTTCTTTTTAGGGTTTTTCTGACGTCTGAATTATTTTCCCTTTCATTTTTGTTAAAATCAGGGCAAGTGCAAATGGCAATAGACTTTGAGGAGATAAAAGTGGATCTACACAAGTCTCCTGAATTCAAAGGTATTGTATGAACTTAAAATTCAACTTCATGAAAAATGGTGCTGCATCTAACGTGTATTAGAATATATTTAATATTTTATTTCATTTATACTTCACTTTTAAATATACTTATTACACCTCATACAACCCTATAAATAGTATTCTTATAAAATAGACCAATTATAACATTAAATCATTCTTTTCTCTTTTCTCTTTTCTCTTTATACTCTTCACAGCCAGTAGGTTGCAACAAAATTTACACGATGGAATTATCAACAAGCTGTTTGGGCCTTCAATTGACTTATTTTATTTCCCTGAGCTTTATCACTAACAAATTAACGAAGAGATCCTACCATCAACTGGATTGGAAATTTTAAAATGTGAGTGAGATAGAAAAAAAGAGATATCTATATGTTGGAACATTTCATTTTGGCTCCTGAGGAAGTAAAAGGAATTTTTTTTTTAAAGTAGCTTTCGTTGTTTATTGTCAAGGATATACAATCTATGAGATTGCAGGATAAACCAGAGTTTTGAATGAATTAATATCTTTGGAGCTTTTACCAGTGTCGAAGTGAAATGCAGTTTGTATATACTTGAATATGTGGATTTCATGTATATATCAAGTGTTACAGACCCTCTTGAGCCAACCTGCCCACACCAAAAAATGTATGGATTTATATTGTTTTATTGCTTTCAAAAGTCCCCCAAAATGGTTCTCTATTTGGCTAAGTCCAATTATGTTTACTTAGGCTGTCTGTCAATTGCATCATTGTTTCAATAAAAATAAAAACTCTATTGTGTCATTGTGTTTAATGTTGCTGGGAACAGTGGAAGCAAACATAAAATTAAAACGAAACGAAAACAAATAAAAAAGAAATTTAATGCAGTTTGATAAATTGTCTAGCCCACTGCAAGGTTCTATATTAAAAACCCAAAATAATGCTCATTACACCTAAAATCTCTCACATACACATACCAAAAACAAAGTACTAAAAAATATCTATAGTGTTATTTTCTTTTTGGTTGCCTCTTTCACATCTCTCATTGCACTCTTTTGATAGTTCCACATGAGAGCCCCTTTTTAGCCAAAGGAGTCTAATTAATGTTTAGTTAGAAAACTTTTGGTTACACTTTTTTTAGCCAACCCCACTATCTCCACTTTGGCTAAAAAATCAAACTACCAATATCAAGTATCAATTATGACATGTCCATGTCTATACACGCTCTCATTGCATCACATTTACGGGTAGGATGCACTCATCATTTCATATTCAGTTAAAAAAACCTTACTCAGGCATGCTTCACATTGAGAACAACCTTTTAATATCATACTTGTACTACTAAAAACCATAACCTCTTTAGTGATCTCTATAGACTCGTTCTTTTTATAATAACCATACCTAAGATAATTTAACCTACTCAACAAAATCAAATTCTTTTTCAAACTGGATACATGCTTCATATCATCTAATATCCGGACAACTCTATCATACATCTCCATCTTCACGATACCCATACCCATGATCTTGTTTTTTGAACCATTATCCATCATAACATAACTGTTAGGATATCCTCGTGGACTCGTAGCTTTTATATAGTGAGGGGTCCTTGGACTCTTCCTCTAAATTGAGTTACGACGAGTTCCTTTCGCCTTCCCCAACCTTCGAACCTGTGACCAGGCTCTTAAGTGCTCAGATTCGTAAAAGCTTGGTACCAACTGAGTAAGTAAAAGCTTGGTACCAACTAAGTAAGGGCCTGGTCACAGGTTCGAAGCTTGGGAAAGGCGAAAGGAACTTGTCGTAGCTCAGTTTGGAGGAGGAGTCTAAGGACCCCCACTATATAAAATCTACGGGTCTACGAATATATCCTAACAATAACTAACATCACAAGGCTTGTACCTATCAAACAACTCCTTATTTTCACGCATGCGAAGTAAGCAGGCAGAATCCAAAATCTAGAATCTGATAATTCTGACTACCATCATTAGTTATCACACAAATTGCTACCTTCTTGGTATCACAAACTCCATTCACCTTTGTCGTTTTAGCTCCTTGTATTTTTTCCCTAGGGTCTCTTATAGCCTTCAATCTTTCTTTGTAATACTTTTGATGTGTCATTTCTTGTGATAATAGAAATACTCAATATCACATCTCTAATGAGGTTTGAACCGTTTTTTATTTTTACTTGGTATCTCCTCTTAGATGTGCTTCTTCTAATATTGGAACTTGTTCTTGAATCACCATTTATAGGAAGAAGGTCTCCACTTGATGAACTAACTAGTTGCATTTCGTTACCAATTTTCAAGAGAGTGTTATCACTCATAATAGAGAATCACAACTAATCATTATCTTTTTATATAATTATTAGAGCGAAACAAATATCTCTTTTACCCTTCATCTTATGGTTATTGACTTAAAGATTATAAGGTCTAAGACAACCCATCTTATGGTTATTGACTTAAAGATTATAAGGTCTAAGACAACCCTGAGAAGGTGGTAAAAGGTTCTAATAGTTTGTTCATCAACAGAATATAAACATGTATATACATATATACCCATAACTCCAATTATACACATACCTTAATATTATTTCAATTAAATTGAAGTTAATTACCACATCTCATCATTCACACTTTTCAACTTTTCATTTCTGTACTTTTTTTTTTCTTCCTTTTTTTTTATCTGTTCTTTGTTCTTTGTGGTTTTTGAGCCACTTTCTCAACAGACTATAGTAGCTGTTGGATGAGCAGGATTGTATCAGCGTACTTAATGGGCTTGTTTATATGTTAGAATGTTCAACAATGGATTGAGAATACAAGAAATGCAACATGACTTCATTTGGATGAAATTCATAATATTCTTCACAAGGCCAAAGCCAGATTTCACGAGAGCAGCGGAAATTGGGCATCAAATGGAGGAACGGGACTAGCCCTAAAATGACGTTGCCTTGGCATATAGGAGCACCATACTACGATATTTATCAAGAGATTCTGCTGCAAGAGTTGAAGGCTTTTCGTGATGTATGTGAGCTGTGCTTGCAAGCATGACCTGTACACCAAGTATGCACTCATCAAGGTTTTCTTGACCAAGCATCATTATAGAATCTGACTTCAGTAGCTTCGTCTCTCTTAGATATGTGCTCAAATCACTTAGTGAGTGTATCCAGAAAGGGTCGTACTTGTTAAAAAAAATTACTTCAGGATTTGGATTTAAAAAAAAATTACTACAGAATCGGGATTCCAGTAACGAAATTCTCTGATTTTTTTTCAAAACTTTACCACTCCAGTAGATAGTAGGGCGATTGAGATGCACTCAACAGCTTATATACATGTTATTTGAATGCCTTCTTACATTTGCCCTATCTTTTATCACCTGTAATTTGACAACTTTTTTTTTTACATATATTTTAGTATTTTACTGTCTGATGAATTTCTTCCTCTTTTTATTTATATTCATAGCTGGAAATTCATTCAATTCAATGAATGAAAGAGAGAGTCATTACGGTCAGCATGTTGATTACTGTTACCATTCCCAAAATTTGTGGGATTTGTAATACCAGAACTACTCACCGACTCAGGCAACTATTTGGGTCTGGTAAGGTTATTCCATATTGTTGTTATAGACTTCAATGAAAATCATACGTAATAGCTCCTTAAGTAACACGTACAGAGATGAAATGTACAAAGCAACAAACAGATTTTGATTGCCCAAGGTACAACTGGGGTGGGTATAGCAGATAATGAGTTGGTAGCCAAAACGAACCCACGTAACTCTAGGCGTGGCTGCTAGACACTGTGCATTCAGCCAGCAAATCTGCTTGTGCGTAAGCGCTTACGTTAATTGATTTTCAGGTCCGAAATTTCATTGTCTCTTCGATGAGTCTTTGGTCTCTTACCAAGTTGGATTCATGACGAGACAAGTCCAAGTTGTTCGCTTGAAGGTGCTATAAAAGCGAACAAGAATTGTGATTCTACTTTATCTTCACTTGTGCCTTAGTTTATTAATTAGTTGATGACTCCCTTTGGTTTAAATATTATAATTTTAAGTGGGTTTTATTCTAATTTCTAGCTTAACATATTAAGTCGTCACGCTCTTTGTCCATGAGGTTTTTTTATTTTTAACTCTTTTTTGAAAAAAATATGTTTATTTTTCATGTAATTAAATAAATATATATTTTTTAACATTGTATTAAAAATAAACATATATATTTTTATCTAGAGAATTAAAAATAAAATCACATTTAATAATTAAATCATTTATATAAATAAAATATATTTTTATTAAAAATGTAGATTAATTTTTTTAAAAAAATAGGCTGATTGATATATCAAATAATTTAATTATGTTTAAAATCTAACTGAATTATTGTTATTAAAAATAAGCCTTGTATATTAAAACACACGTACACTGGTAGAGCTAGGCAGCTAGCGCTTATAAAAAATAGATATTATTGTGATACTATGTCAAACATATCCCATAGTTTTTTTTTATTTTTCCTCTATACTGACACCTAGGGTTAGCTTTTTTTTAATAGTAACTTAATTTCTTTTTTTATTGATATTTTTTATTTATTTTCTAACATTTATATTTAAAAAATATCAATTTAATATAAAATTATAATTTAAATAAAAAAATTTGACACGTAGATTGCATGTAATATTTTTAAAGGATATTTTTCTTTTAATATTTTTTCTCACTTTTCACCGTTCCCTTCCTCAATTTTTATTTTCTCTCTCATCTCTCTTCTCTCTTGTTTATGTTCTCTTATTTAACTTCGTCTCATTTTTTTTGTGTTATCTCTTATTTTTCTTTTCTTTTTTATTCTATCTTTTAATTGTTTTGTGTTTTCTCTTATATATATCAACTTTAAGATTAAATTTATATAAAATAAAATTATTTCTTTTATACAATCAATTTTTATAAGTGTTATCTTATGATTCTATCTTAATTGTAATTTGTTTATTAACTTAGATATTAAGATATTATATAACATTGTTATTTTTACATATTGAATTATATCATATATTAAAAAAAGTTTATGATTTTTGAAATTTAATTTTTTTACATTAAATTAGTAAAAATACGTAAGAGCCAAAAATATTAACTAATTAAAATCGCTGGATGATATGAAAAATTGTAGTAAAGTAATTTTTTTTTATAAATTTAAGTATCATTAAAATACTAAGGTAAAAATATGATATTACTAAAATAGTAAAGACCCCACATTTAACGTGTCGGTTTGTTCGAAAATATCACAAGTTTTGGATAATTGTCTATGCGAAACAAAATTCTTAAAAAGGTTTAGTCATCCTTATTATTTTTGGATTACTAAGATTGTGCCTAATTATGTTCAACTTATAATAAATAATATAATAACATGTCAAAGGCCATTACATGCACGTAACTATTACACGTATTATACGTGTCATGGCATGCGAAGGTTATGGACAGTTATATTGATTTCAAAAATAACACGTCGTTTTTTAAATATTTTTTCAATTTTTTAACCTTTTACTCACCTATAAAAAGTATTATCTCATCCAACCTCAAAACATACAATTTCTTAACTCTTCTTTTTCTCAATAGAAAATTTTCTTAGTTTTTTTTTTAATTTTAAAGTTCTTCTCTTTTTGAAAAGAATTAGTCATGCTCTTGTAAATTTTTAGTTTTTGATTCAATAAACGGAAATGCAAATTCATTTGAAAGTTTTTCAGAAATAGAATTAACATCAAAGTTCTGTACGAATTCCTTTGAAATATATTTTTAAAGTGAATTCTTTACAGTTATTTTTATGTTTTATTCTTACATGTTATATTTAATTTATTTGTGATTAAATTTAACATGGCTAGTTGTTTGTAAATATTGTATAAAAATAATGTTGTTATGCTTGCGAAATATTAAATAGGTAAAATATTTCTATAAAATAAATTGATTTTGTTTTTATTCAAAATTTTATATTAAGGATCTTAGAGAGAAATTTATTATTTTTCATTACAAACTTAAATATGAAAATTAAATTTTAAGGTTTAATTATCCGATTTGATTTAGAGTAGTATCATTTTATTTGTTAGTACAATCACCTAGTAATTAGAGTGAAACTCTATTTTAAAAGATTTTATAAGAATTATAATATATTTTCAGTAATGATTTTAAAATTTGAAAGTTAGTACTAAAATAATTAAATTCTTAGGTTTAATTGGATACCTTGAATAAAGTTTAAAATGTCTATTCTTATCAAATGTGTCATTTAAATGATCAATTTTCAATCTCTTAGAAAAAAAGAATTAATTTAATTAATCGAATTAATTATTGACCTCACCCATAGGTGTTAATTGATTTGTTTAGTTGACAAAGAATATCTAACTCCATCAAATGTAGTATTTATATAAAAAAGAGAGAATCAATATATATCTTTAATAACCTAAATAATATGAGCAATCATAATTAACTTAATTATTAAAAACGACATATATTTCTTCCTTAGATCGACCTTGAGAATATACTTGTCATTTTTTATAAAATGATTCGTGCATTTGCAAGAGTTTTACAAATATAAAATCAAATTATCTATAAAATTGGTATTGCTAACCCGATGTTAATTTTGTCTTATCATGATGTACTAAATTACACTCTACATCATCCCCCAAATCTTTTGAGCCTTAATCAAATAGGTGGGAAGGTTTGATTGTTGTTATGGTGGTATCTCGGTTTATGATCCTTCCAATCACATCGATGCATCATAATGTGTGTCATTCTCTAGGATGACACATATTGTGTTATAGCATAGAAAGGCGATCGATAGGGCTATATATCCCATTAGGTAGAAATTTTCTACTTCGTAAAATGTAGAGTGGAAGTCTACGCTTTGCAACTTGTGAAGTAGAACTCTATACTTTACGGCCTATACGATGGGATTCCAAAAGAGATTACATAATACTAATAGTGTACTTTCATTTGGCCTTAAAGATGATCAAGGATGGCTTGGCTCTTTTTTGTGCCTTTGATTGTGTTCTTTTTTCTCGTTTACTTGTCACTTGTGATCTTATCTCTAAGCCTAATTATGGTGTCATCTAACTGTAAGATTGTGGGTCTCTTCAAAGTCTATTCCATATTGGAGACTATAATCCATTGAGTTAGTGCACGAGGATAGAGGATGCACTAGCATAGGACGAAGCATGGATAGGGAAACCAAGGCAAGATGAAGAGCAATTGCTTAGCCTATATCAAACTTGTTCGGCTAGCCATGTGTTTTTCTGTTCACATTCTTGTTCGATTGATCACATTCTTTTCGATTGATAATGCTTCTGGTTGCCAACAAATTATCTGAACTAGCCACACTTTGTTCAATTATAGATACTTTTCCATTCATTCATTTGGTTAGAAGGCTTATGGTTGGATGTCTAGGAGATCTTGACTAGTGTACCCATGCCTTTAGGATGATTCCTTGGATCATGTGTTACTCGAAGAAGCCTCTCTAGGTCTATCAGCCCTCCTACTTAGAATATTTCAAATTATTAAGTGATCCATGCATAAGATGTTTCTTAACTTTAAAAAAATTCTTAATGTTGAATTGATGAATTTTCCTATCCTGTGGGAGTGTCGATGTGTTCTACTCCTTTTCATAATGTTTCATCACCACTATGTCAGAGATATGTGGTCCATTTTTCAAAATTCCACAAACCTAAGTTTGCATTTTGGATATTTGGTGGTGGCCTCTGACCCTCCGATGCTTAAGTTAGTAATGAGATCTAATGAAGATAGAAGAGATTGAAGCCTCACTTTGTGATGAAGAAGAAATAGAGCTCTTAGTTGTAGTTTACTTCCAAGTTATGTGTGAATATGTGCAATAGTAAATGTATATATGTCTTACCTATGTAGATAGATTTGTTATGATATTATAGTTATTTCACTATATTCGAACAATCAGGAAATAATTGTTATCCCTTTATCTTTTTGTTAAAATTATATTGTGATCATGCTTATCTTATAACTCAACGTGTATTGTATTTGTCGATAAAGTTTTTTACTAATTGAGATACTCTTTATTTACCATATAAGTATACTAAATTATATTCAAAATCATTTATAAATTTTGGAAAGTGCCTACAGGCTACAAACTTATGAAAATGGTAGCTATTTGTGGTGTTTTTTCTATTCATAAATTGTGATGGTTTTTCATTGAAAAAATGTAAGTGTGGCACTATAGAAATAAATTTGCTAAAATCCTTTAACTATAGTGGAAAAATAAAATACTAGTCATAGCAATAATATAGATAACTTTGTGGTTAAGAATGAGCAAATTTAACTATTGTTTCAGGTATCCGTGACTATTTGTACCACCGGTTCAATTTTTATCTGATAAATTTTGGTTGCAGGTGTTGTGTGGGTGTATGGGTGTAGTTATGTGTTGGTACTGGTATGGGTGTAGGTATGTGTTGGTGCTGGTATGAGTGTGGGTATGTGTGTGTATGTTTTGTGTGTTGGTGTAGGTGTAGGTGTAGGTGTGGGTGGGTGTTGGTGTGGGTATGGATGTGGGTGGGTTCTAGTGTGTGTGTGCAGACACAATCCTATAGCTTTTGACAAAAGAACACAAAAGTTTTATAACTTTCAAGTAGTCTAGATATATAAATTATATTGAATTGTTTTATTCCTTTGAATATTGATTCGACCTTAGTGCATTTTTACTTATTGAATGTGTCTTGTATTTAATGCATTTTTATGTGTCTTGTAGATTTTGAGATTTGTGAAGAATACAAAGGCCTTAAACATTATGGTAAGTGAATGTGTTGAAAATGTAATGAGAGATAATAAAAAAAATTGTATATGAATTTAAACTTTAAAAGTTATTTTTTCAGAATTTTCATCACAATATTCTCGAGGATGAAATGACATTGAACTTAAACAATCACTTAATGTGGAGGTAAGAAGTGGTAAAACTTCAAGTGCTAATTAGCATACAAATGCTCATCTTCCTATATCAACCTCCACACCTGAAAAATACACAAACTCAAACATAATGTGAATATAGTGAAGAAAAATATGCGAAGGCTAAATTAAAGTGAAGCATGAGTTCGCTTTAATATAAAGAAAATTAATGGGATATAGAAGGTAATATGTAATTATTGTGGAAAGAAGTTGGGAGGTGATACAAGGAATGAGACATCTCACTTGAAAGCACATACAAAAGGTTGTCTATTCAAACAGAAAAAAAGATTATAGGTCGATCATTGTTAAATCCTAACAAGAATAGGGATATAATTGGGTTAAAATATTGAAATTTTGGTTCTCAAGTTTCTTGTGATAAATGTGTAAAGATGATAATTCTAGATAAGTAATCACATTCATTACAATCAATATGAAAGTCTATTTCTTGTGCGACAATTAATAAAGATATTATAAAGATATATGATATTGAGAAAAAAATGATAGATATGTTAGAGAACAATAAAAGTTGTGTTTCAATCACGAGTGATATGTGAAAGTCTAGAAACCAGAACAAAAGATTCATGGTTGTAACATGTCATTTCATTTATGACAATTGGTATTTGCATAATAAAATAATCTGGTAAACTTTATAAGTTTATTGTTAAAATTTATGTAATTCATATTAAATATTTTTTAAAGAATTGATACATTAAATGATTGTACATAACAATTCTATTGTTGCTATATAATTTTTTGTAGGTTTATATATGTTTTTGCTACACACATTGCTGAAGTTATTAGTCAAAAATTGATGTTTGCTTTTTGGATTGGAGCATTGATTGTAATATCTCAATCCTAACTTTAGATAATTGTACGTTCTAGTAATGACTCAATGTTATCTAATCTGTTAGATTCATTATATAGAATTTCAATGTTATTAGATGGAAATATTTTTTCACATGCATTATGTTGCTCGTATATTAAACTTAGTAGTGAAAGATAAGTTAAATGTAATTTGTCAATGCATTGTTAAAGTCAGACATAGTATTACATATTGGTTAGTAACATAAAAGGAGAAGGAAAAATTTAAAAAAAATTGCATCTCAAGAGATAAAGTCTTATCGTAAGAACTTATCTTTTGATTGTCAAATTCGTTGGAATTCTACTTTTTCAAAGCATGGTGCTACTCATATATTAAACTTAGTAATGAAAGATGGGTTGAATGTAATTATTAATGCATTGTTAAAGTTAGAGATAATATTGCATATTGGATAGGAATACAAAAGATGGAGGAAAATTTAAAAAAAATACATCTCAAAAGATAAAGTCTTCTCGTAAGAATTTATCTATTTATTGTCAAACTCGTTAAAATTATACTTTTTCAATGCTTAAAGATGCATTGTTTATCATAAAGGGTTTCCTCATTTAAAACAATTGGATAAGAATTATAAAACTCTCCCTGATGACTTAGATCGGGAAATAGTAAGTAAAATTTGTGATAAGTTAGAGATATTTTACAAGGTTGCTAAATTGATTTTTGGTTCTAACTATCCCACTATAAACATGTTATTTCTCATATTTGTGACATTAAATTGGTATTATATCAGTGGGTTAATAATGATAATGATTTGATCAAGAGAATGACTAAAAATATGCTTGAAAAATTCGACAAATATTGATAAGAAGTTAATATTGTCATAGTTGTAGGAGTTGTTTTTGATCCTAGATTTTAGATAAATTATCTCGAATTCTATTTTGGATGAAAAATATACAGAGAAAGAAGTTAATATCGTCATAGTTGTAGGAGTTGTTTTTGATCCTAGATTTTAGATAAATTATCTCGAATTCTATTTTGGATGAAAAATATACAGAGAAAACCATTTTTGAAATGAAAAGGTGAGAAAAAAATGTTATGATTTGGTAAATATGTACCGAAGGAAATGAATCATAGAAGACAAGAGTCAACAATTAGAGTTTTCAACATGGTCTAATATGTCAAAAGGTACTAGTGTTCTAAATCTTAAAAGTATAATTGAGTATATACAATGAAAATCAATACAAAATAAAATTGGACCTTTGAGATCAGAGTTGGACTCTTATTTAGAGGAAGTTGATATGAAATTTTTGGATGAAGAGTTTGATATATTGTTTTGGTGAAAGTGCAACAAACATAAGTATCCAATAATACATGTCATGGCTAGAGATATCTTGACTATTATACTGACCACAATTTCTTTAGAATTTGCATTTAACACGAGTGGTAAGGTAGCGAGGAAACAACGTAATAAACTAAAAAAAAACACATTGGAAGTTTTTATGTGTACCAAAGATTGGTTGTGGGCTAATATACATAAACAAAATATAAGTATATGATCAATAATTGTACATGTTATATTGTATTAACACTTATTATATATAATATATATTAATTATTTAATTATGTACTTGAATAATTTATAATTTATTTACATATTTTAGCTATTGGTTCATCTGCTTCCATTATTACTATTACAGAAGAATACGTTGTGATAAATTTTTTACATTATTGGTTAATGAATTTGTTATTTTAGTATATAAAGTGATTTTATATATTTGATTTTTACAAGACACTCGTATTGTTGATGAATAATTGGAAGAAGGAATTTCTGTTGCATTTTACTTAATTTTTTTAAAATTTATGTAGTTAGTTTTCAATATTTGTATGAATTTGAAATATTTTATATGTATTTTATGTTGTTAAGTTATATGTACGTGAACAATTAAATTTTAAATTTATTCTATTAAATTAAAATTAAAATTATTTATTTTTAATTGTGTATTGAATATATGAAATTGTATAATTTTTTTTAAACATTTGAAAAAAATAATTTTAATTTTAAATATTATTTATTATCCACTTCATCTGGGTTATCCAAGCATAAAAATAATTATATCAAAAATTATCTAACTCAGTGCACATTTCTATGTGTGGTATCAGGATATATGTAGCT
Source organism: Hippophae tibetana (assembly GCA_037013495.1). NCBI lineage: Eukaryota > Viridiplantae > Streptophyta > Magnoliopsida > Rosales > Elaeagnaceae > Hippophae > Hippophae tibetana. The sequence goes on from CM072812.1 coordinate 13,039,666, forward strand.
TAATGACAAATTTTTCGTTAGGAGAAGTTACTTGAGATGTAAGTTCAGATTTCGAATCAGACGGTAGGATAGTTACTTTTTTACGGAATGTAAAAAGTAGGTTAGTTATTTTAAATAAAAATTAGTGAAAAATAATAATCAAGTGAAGGCACCATCTTCAACGTAAAACAACCGTCGACATGAAAATTACTGATTAATATTGATCTGTTTTATTATCATAAAAAGAAAAAAAATATTTATTTATATTTTAGTTTAAGACTTTAAGCTAACAATTTCTACAGCCGACACGACACACGCAACTCTCTGCAAATCCACGTGTCAAGTAAAAATAATAATTTAACCATAACTCGCCCCTCCCTCGTTTGCACGCACGGAAAACATTTTAGTGCACTACTACACGACATACTATTATTGGAAGAGTGATATATTATAATACATCAATATTATAGTGATATATATCGATAAATGTAAATTTAATGGGTGACAAGCAAGATCATCGAAACTTCAGTCACTCGTTCAAACTCTATATGCAATGGATTGTTAGGTTTAATATTATTTTTATTTTATTAAATTTATATTATTGGGCGATATAAAATTATGAATTTTAAGGTAATTAAAAATAAATAAAAAATCTATGGGTCAAATTACGGAACTTGTCAAGCCTTTCCCAGGTCCAACCTCCTTCCCATGGCTAACCTTCAACTTTAAACTCCTATATAAAACCCCGTAACCGCTTTGCTTTCTTCATACTCAGATAGATTCTTTCAATTTTATCTTTCGTTCTCGTATATATCGTTCCCTTCATATTTACTCTTCGAATTTTCTCGTCCTAAAAAATATTCGAATTTGAAATTCATTACGAACATGGAGAATCGTCTGACGCTCACTGGTTTGTTAAAGAAGGCTTCCCTAGAATTCCCCGATCACCGAGCTATTTCGGTTTCTGGAAAGTTCGATATCACTCATTCGCGCTTGCAAGAGATTGTTGATCACGCCGCGTCTCTCCTGCTCTCCTCCGGCATCGGCTACGGCGATGTCGTTGCTCTTACATTTCCCAATACCGTCGAGGTACGTTAAACTCACTCATAACATTTTTACATTTATCTAATCAATTTTTTTCTCGGGAACCAAACAGGTGCTTTCTGAATTACTGTTAGTCTAATTTATTCATTTGCAGTTTATTGTGATGTTTTTGGCTGTGATCAGATGCCGAGCTACGGCAGCGCCGTTTAACGCGGCTTACACAGCCGAGGAGTTCGAGTTTTACCTCTCTGACTCGGAATCGAAGCTTCTCATTACATCACAGGATGGAATTAAGCCGGCTCAAGCCGCGGCTTCCAAGCTCAACATTCCTCACGTGACTGCCACCCTCTATAGGGCCGATGCCTTTGTATCTCTGTCATCTTTAACAAGCAACGCGTCTGACCTCGATTCTGTTTCAAAAATCGTAAGTGACCCGTCTGACGTGGCACTTTTCCTTCACACGTCTGGAACCACAAGTCGTCCCAAAGGAGTACCTCTGAGTCAGCTCAATTTAGCTTCTTCCGTAAAGAACATCAAATCGGTATACAAACTCACCGAGTCAGACTCTACTGTAATCGTCCTCCCTTTGTTTCACGTTCACGGGTTAATAGCCGGTTTACTGAGTTCACTCGTTTCTGGAGCGTCCGTGACTCTTCCCTCCGCAGGTCGATTCTCAGCATCAACGTTTTGGCCAGACATGGTTAAATACAACGCCACGTGGTACACTGCGGTCCCTACGATACACCAGATCATACTAGATCGCCACCTCAGCAAACCCGAACCAGTTTGCCCGAACCTGAGGTTCATTCGGAGCTGTAGTGCCTCGTTAGCGCCGTCGATATTGGCTCGGCTAAAGGAGTCGTTTGGCGCGCCGGTTTTGGAGGCTTATGCAATGACAGAGGCGGCTCATCAAATGGCTTCGAATCCTTTGCCGGAGGATGGAGAGTACAAAGCCGGGTCAGTTGGGAAGCCTACGGGTATAGAAATGGCGATATTGAATGAGAATGGAGAGCCTCAACTGCCCGGTGTAAAAGGAGAGGTTTGTATAAGAGGGCCAAATGTGACCAAAGGTTATAAGAACAATCCTGAGGCTAATAAGGCAGCTTTTCAATTCGGGTGGTTTCACACCGGAGATGTTGGTTTGTTGGATCAAGACGGGTATTTGTACCTTGTTGGTAGAATTAAGGAGCTTATTAATCGTGGAGGTAATACTTTTAATCCCCCTCCGTTTTTTTTAAAATAATATTTTATTTTCGTGTGATTTAATTATGATTTGTATTATATTGAATTTTATTGTTAGAGTAGAAAGAACTTCTTAGGTTCTATTTTATGTTTCACGGAATCTTTAGGATACCGACTGTCGGAGTTTCTTAAATTTTTTAGATAGACCTTTCTTTTTGTAAATTTTGTAAATGTTGTTCCTATAGTTAGTACGTAAATTGAAGTTTACTTGAAGATAGGTTACGATTTTTTTTTTGGTGTAAAAACATTTTTTTTAATTCTTAGCACTTTTATATACTAGAAGCAAAGTAAAACATACCCTTAAATGTTTGAACTTTGAGGTTTTTTTGTTCGTAGTTAGTTTTAAACAAAATTCAAAACTAGATGTCTTGTGGTAGTAGAATAGAATGTATAGGCAGTGTTTTTTTCTTCCACAAAACTCTTCCTAACCCCAAAATACTAGATGCCTTCACTTTGATGTTGGCAGTCTTCTCAATTTGGCCATGAACTTCATTTTTGTCACCCTTTCCCCTGAAATTGCATTTTATTTAGGGTGCTAGTACCATCAAAGTTATAGAAAAGTTGTACATAACATGGAAAATTGACCCCCTCTTTTGTTCTTTGGTTAAAGAAATTTTGTTCCATTTTTCAATTTAATAATGATCTATCATTTGATTTTGATGTACTGAAATACCATTTGGTTTCTTTTTATCAGGGGAGAAGATATCACCTATTGAAGTAGATGCCGTGCTTTTGTCTCATCCGGATATTGTTCAGGGAGTTGCTTTTGGTGTCCCTGATGATAAATATGGTGAAGAGGTTGGTATTCAATACTCTATATATTCATTTCAGTTGAAGAACGTATTCAGCTTGTCATTTTCAATTACATCCTTAATGATGTATGACATTTAAAACACAAATAACATATATCATTAAGCTACAAGGTAATTGGTCTTTGTTTATCTCTAATTGTTGTATCTCTATATGCAGATAAATTGTGCCGTAATTCCAAGGGAAGGAGTGAAAATGGATGAGGCGTGCGTGATGGAGTTTTGCAAGAGGAATCTTGCAAGTTTTAAGGTCCCCAAGAAAATATTCATTACGGATGCTTTACCTAAAACTGCTACTGGGAAGATACAGCGTCGTCTTGTGGCAGAGCATTTCCTTGCGCAAATCTCAGTTGCAAAAGTTCCCAAGTTTGGTGCTTAATCGAGCACCTGAACATTTCGTCACTCTTGCTTCAATTGTTCTTCGTGTTCAGATCTTCATGATTAGACATTTAGAGTATTCTAAAGCTGCGAAACCATTCCTTTTTCTTTTGTAATTTTCTTATATAATGAAAGACTAGTACTTGCAATGGTTGTAATCTTGAATAGTATATTACGGATTGAATTGTTATCAACTTTTCAATTAGAAAGATTGTATTACAGATTGAATTGTTATCAACTTTTCAATTAGAAAGATTGACGCGAGAGCCTCATATATTTTGTTTTTTGTTTGTATCTGTTGTGTATTATTTCTTTGTATCTGTTGTGTATTATTCCTTGGAGCAAACTCTCTAGTCTAGCATATACAAAAAATACATAATGACATTATGATATTGGCAGGGTTCAAGATTCAATTTTTGCATACGATGCTACAATAATGATACATACTTGTGGGGAAGGCTTAATTAGCAAATGTAACTTAAACCAGTCTTGTGGGTTGTCTTCTCGACCGACTCAAAGTTGACATCCAATTGAAGAACCTAACAAGATGTTTCGTGTAAGGTTGGGTGTCTATTCCATCAATGGCAAAGAGTTAAGTAGATATCGGTGCCTCAAGGTATATACTTTCTGGTATTTTCTATTCCTGTCTAGCTCTTCAACACTTTTCAGACTCTTAATTTGAGTAATATTTGAACAAATCAGAAAAACAAAGGACGATTCATTATCAGTATCAACCATGTGGAATAGCCTATTGCCTATTCACAAATGACGTTTCTACGAAGCGTTTTGAGTTCACGAGTATCCCACATTGATATCGTATGTCAGAGAGAAGAGCAATAGCATTATAAATAACTAAAGAAAACAGCGAATTAAGCATACCTTTCTCGGCCTTTTGGCTAAGATCAAGTGTAGTATCTGTTCTTATCAGTTTAATATCTGATACGTGGGCCATAGGTCCACATGATATTAAATTAATTTTTTAAGGGGGAAGATCCAAAGGTAGCTTGCTATCAGGGCCTTCAAAGTGTCGCCCATGCGTTTCACTGCTGCACGGGCCTGGCACACCCCATCAATTCCAGTATAAACGCTTTTTTGCTTGTACGATTTGTTCAATAGGTTTTCTTGTTAGTTTCCTTTTTTGTCCCTTCTCTATATTTCAACTTTTTCCTTGGTCTTCGAAATTTATTTGGGTGAAAAAATTATTAGCAATAGGAGCTGTATTTCTTTTTTGTCTATGTGGGATCTATTTAAGAACAAATTCCACATAGCTATCAGTTTTGGTCATGTTTTGTTAATTTTTTGCGCAACTGCAACGTCGTTTCCATCCTTAAAAAAATAAACGACAATGAGTTTTATTTTAGTCGTGTTACAAAAATTAACTGTGGAGAAATGACGAGATAAAACCGCTATTTTAAGCGTCTATGTAGCTCTCACCCTATCTCCACCGCACTTCTCTACTTCGACAAGATCAAGGTTTTCTGTCGCCTTTTTTGCTCAAACGGTAAGTTTTGCAGCTCAATGCGTTTTTTTAATTTAAGAATCCCAATTGGGCTTGCTACTGTTGGTTTAGGTTCTTAATAATTATAATGCGAACAGTATCAACTTAGTTTGACTATTCTGTAGAGCAGTAGATAGTTTCCATTTCATTTGTCAAGTAAACTATGTAGGTACCCATTTGGTTATTGTCTTATTTTTCTCAAAGATTAATTTCGTATATTAGGTTTGTTTAATTCCCTCCATTTGTGTTCAAATTCACACTCTTTCGGAGAGATGGCTGAGTGGTTGATAGCCCTGGTCCGCAATTTCAGAATCTCCTTGTCGAATGGCCTGATTGAAATCTTCGTGTCTGTTTCGATTCTGTCACAAATTTTTGGAAGTGAAATTTTATTATTTTAAATTTCCCCTACATACATGACATGAAGTGGTGTCCATCGTGTTGTGTTGTGACAGTTCGTGTTCTGCATGTACACAAATTCACATAAATATATTTTTAATATTATAGAAATATTTAAATTATTTTCAATCAAATTATTTATTAATAATATTGAGGAAACATAATATATTTGCAAGCACAAAAATAATTTGTAGGAAATTCAACCTAAAAAATCATTCGAGTTATGTTCGTGGCTCAAAGCTCAAATTGCCACTCTTTATACTATTTTTTTGAAGTAGCAGAATTTTATGTTTTGCTTTCCTCGCTGAAAAGTTTAATTGGTTAAGAAAATGTAACTATGCATTTTCTTTATATAACAGGCTCGCATAGTTGTTTTATCTGTATTTGCATCTATTCTATGTAGGAAAAGAAGTATCTTTATTGGTTTAGTATGGAAATAGCCAGCCAGATAGGAAAGGGAAAGTATGCTGCTGATATGTCCTCCATTAAAGAAGCAGAAGCCCGCATCAAGTCCTTCATTCACAAAACTCCTGTTTTCTCCTCTGAATCTTTAAATTCTCTCTCAGGAAAAAATCTTTACTTTAAATGTGAACTTTTTCAAAAGGGGTAAGACCACTTATAGTAATAAGTTAGTAGATTAGTTTTCTAAGTGATAATTAATTATCTAGTATAATTTTTTTATTGGGAGCTCTATTAGGTTTCTAGCACAAACTTAAGTTTTCTACCCCCTTGTCTTTAATTTGGCCATACAGTGGTGCATTTAAATTTAGAGGTGCTTGCAATGCTGTATTTTCGCTTGATGATGATCAGGCTGCTAAGGGAGTTGTAACACATAGCAGGTTTGTTCTGGACCTTCTGGTCTTGTTTCTGCATCGAAAATACTTTGTTTGACTTGTTTGTGAGGGTATCATCTTATAATTCCTTTCATATTTAGTGGTAATCATGCTGCAGCGCTGTCTTTGGCTGCCAAAATGCGCGGAATCCCTGCGTATATAATAATACCAAAAAATGCTCCCAAATGCAAAGTTGACAATGTCATTCGTTACGGTGGTAAGGTTATCTGGAGTGAAGCTACAATGCAATCAAGGGAGAATACTGCAACCAAGGTCTTGCGAGAAACTGGTGCAACTCTTGTACATCCTTATAATGATAGACGCATTATAAGGTCTATAACTTTTAATTTCAGTCTTCTTGTTTGAAGTTTCTCCTAGAAAAATGAGAGGCCAATAATCTTTTGGAGGCAATAACCTTATATTTTACTTCAGATTGAACCTTATTAAATTCAAGATGTTGGTCTTGCCTGTTAGGAATCAATTATAGCATGTGCTGTGATTAGAAACATCTATTGGCTCAAATTTACTCTCTTAATTAATGTTTTGGAGAAACTTTAAGATTTGTTTCATACTCAGGATTTAATTATTAGTGCATTTTAACTATCCTTGCAGTGGGCAGGGTACTGTCTCATTAGAGCTTTTGGAGCAAGCCCCACAAATAGACACAATAATGGTCCCTGTAAGTGGTATGTTTGGTTACTTTTAAGTCCCAAAATCTAGTTCCATCATTGATTATTTGATTCCGGGATTTCGTTACGCTGATATTAAATTATGCAGGAGGTGGTTTAATTTCAGGAGTGGCTTTAGCTGCCAAGTCCATCAATCCCACTATTCGAATCTTAGCTGCTGAACCTAGTGGGGCTAGTGATGTGGCTCAGTCGAAAGCAGCTGGTAAAATAGTAACATTGCCTGAGACCAATACAATCGCAGATGGGCTTCGAGCTTTCCTTGGTGATCAAACATGGTAAATAAAATTTGTGTTGTGTTGTGTCAACTTGGTCTCTGGTTTCCTGATTAGCCTTATTTCACTCCCACTAGGAAGTAGATATCACCCTTTTGCGGGAAATTGTCCTTTGGATACTCACATCAGTAATCTACCGTATTATCATCCTAGAAGAGAGATAGACTCGAACACCCCATGATCACCTCTATGACTTTGAGTTTCCTAATTTTCTGACTCCTACATAGATTCAGTTTTGTCTTTCTTTTTCTAAGGTAGTATGTTAATACGGTTGTGCTGAAAGTATTCTCCTTTTTCGGTAAATAATATTTTGGGTATCTCACTACAATTTTTTTTCTGGGCAGGCCTATAGTACGAGATCTTGTCGATGATGTTATTATTGTGGAGGACAGGGAAATAATAGAAGCCATGAGACTATGTTATGAGATCCTCAAAGTTGCTGTTGAACCTAGTGGAGCAATTGGCCTAGCTGCTGTCTTATCCGACAATTTCAAGAGTAACCCTGCTTGGAAGAGTTGCAACCACATAGGAATTGTACTATCTGGAGGTAATGTAGATCTCGGCATCCTGTGGAATTCATTCAAAAAGTGAGATCTGACCTACTTGCTTGTCTTTGAAGAATCCTTTTTCTCATGAAAATGATTCTTGCTCCAAGTGAAAATCGCTCTGTAATGAAGCTTTAGCATTTTCATTAAGCATGCAATCTCAGTACTTGGCTTTATACAATCGTTAGACTATTTCATCAAATACAACTGAAATGTGTGCGTAAGCAGAAAACTTTGAATAAGAAAATGACTGTTCATGTCTAGTAATGTAATGATCATATTGTATAATGGAACTTCTTAAAACAAAACTATAATGTTGAGGAAACTGAACAAATTCTTGCACACAGGGTGAAAACAAAGTTGAAACTTTATCTGAAGTTCGAATCTAATATCAAGATAAATTAAGATGTTCTTTCCTATTTTTAGGGTATGATGTTATCGCTTGAATAGAAATTGTGATACCTTGTTAGTAGCTACAGGTAAGACACGAACATCATAAAACTTATTTTGATGCCTAGTGAGAATGAAATGTATATTAAAAGTTGTGGGAAAAATAAATCTCTTAAAAGCTTAAACTATTGGATTTTAATTCTGTTACCAAAGAATAAATCTCTTAAAAGCTTAAACTATTGGATTTTAATTCTATTACCAAAGAACATAAACTAGAGCCTTCAAATTAATGTTTCAAAAGTATATTCCTTCTCATTACTTTTATTAATTAACAATATGATTTAAATATTAAAAACTTAACAAATAATGAAATATTATGTTTATAAATATTTCCTTAATATCATCTTAAATAATAATTTAGCATACAACTAAATAATATAAAATATAATAAGTATAATTATGAGATATTTTTTTTATTTATTATATCAAATTGAAAGGTTGGTTATCTTTAAATTAGACTTTGGGAAGGTTCAGGTTCTCTCGAATAAACCTACATTTTTTCTAATTTTTTTTTTGTTGTTTGTAGTTTTAAATATAAACAATTGTATTTGTATTAGGTCAATATTATTTTTATACAAGTTTTAGCTCTATGTATCATATATATACAAAATATTTGTAATTTAACAATTGATATTATTGAGCTTTAAATAGCTATATGCATCATATATATACAAAATATTTATAATTTAACAATTGATATTATTGAGTTTTAAATACATGACGTACATATCATATTAAAAATTATTAAAAACTTAAGTTGTTGAAATAAGAGCTAATACTGTTTTTATTATCTATTATTTTATTATTTTGTAAGTATTTGACTTTTATAAGTGTCGAGATTATTAGGTATTGAATATAAGAGATACGGTTCTAATATTATCTTAAAAATTGTTAAAATATTAAATTTGTTAACAAATTAGCTTGTAATGGAATTAGAATTAATTGTTGCATTATTTGCTCTGCATTCACCTGAATTGAAATGCATTATTTCAAATGTTAAATACAGGTAGCTGCTTGTGGGATCAAATTCATACAAATCATGATTGCTGTCTCCTTGTCTTCTTTCAATAGTTGACCAAAAGAAAATTGATAGTTAATTAAGATTGAACGTCATTGAAAATAATACGGCATAAGTTATTTTCTTTTCTTTAAATATTACTTCGAGTCTTTGACGGGTTACAAACCAATGATTTGAAGTTTGGAGGATATGTACTCAAATTTACAAAAGCCCACCATGACATATGTTGCGTTAGAAGTTATAATGCCCATAAGGAGTGACAATTCCGACATTGAAACACATATGTTTATCATAGTAATACTTGAAACTATGCCATACCTTTTAAAAGTGACAATGTTCTATTTATTACGATCAAAGTTCACTAATTGTGATTTAAGTGTTTTTAAATTAATCTATATATGTTAAAACTTATCTATGTTTTTGTTTTTTGAATTGAAATTGATTTAAAAAATACATACATATGTATGTATTTATTTATTATATTTGTGACTTTTTTTAAAATTTTGAATTTCTATTCAATTTTAAATAGTTAATAAATTTGTAATACCCATTTAAAAATTAATAGATTTTTATACACTTTAATCATAATTAGTAAATTATTGTTACTATTTTTCCTAAATTAAGAAGCAAAGCTATTATGAACCATATCAACAAACACAAATATTTTATGCTAAAAAAGATTATGTTAAATTGATATAAGTAAATATACAAGTTAACACAATTACAAATCTATTGGCATATTTTTACTAAAAATCTATCTTCATTGCATTTCTATTAAAAAATGATGAAAAATATTGTTAGTTTTTCTTATTACAAAAATGATATTATGTTTAATATTTGTTTTTTGTAATTATTTAATTATACCATTATTATAAAGTAGTCGCAATAGGAAAAAATTAATTTATTTTCAAATGCATTAAATATAAATGTTTTTAATTTTAATAAATTGTAATAGAAAGAATTAAATTAAAAATATTTATTATTGTGTATTCATTTTTTAAAATTATCCTAACATTATCTACAAAATTTAAGTATAAGCGCTTGTAACGTATTATTCATTGTTCATTACTTAATATAGCAGGAAAAAATGACGTAAATACATGACATCATTGTCAACCTTAAGTTGCATCATCGTTATCATTTTTTTTATTTTTTATTATAGCTTAGTGTTTCCATTTAAGTCTCATTTTCTGGCATTAATTTTTTGTAACCACCTTGAGTCGTTAAACTTGAATACTTTGTCATCAAAATGCTATGAAAATTTAGGACCACCAAGACGTACGTGGACGGCTCACCATCTCAGATTTATGAGTTTCATTGAAGAATCATGTAAAAAGGACCTTGTTGGGTCTGCTCTATTTTGGAAAAATATTTTAAAAGATAAATTAATAAAGAAAAATAAATGTCTATTTAATACAAATAATATGATATAATATTATTAATAAATATAATAAAACGCATATCATTGTATCTAATATATCGCATCAATTATGATGGTAATGTATAGAAATATATTCTAATCAAAATTGATATAAAACTATACTCCTATAATAAATATTTAGTCTTTCAGGTCACGTATTTATGTGATTTAATAAAGTAATTTATTAAATAAAATTTATTAATTTTATAATTTAAAAAAACTAAAAATTATTTTTTTTTAAAGAAAAAATAAAATTTATATATTTTATTAATAAAAAAATATTAAAAAAATCACAAGTAAGACTCCTGCTCACTCTCTCTTTCTATCTCTTTTTTTACCTCCTCTATTCCTCTTTATTTTCTCTCTCTCCTACTCAGTCTCTTTGTCTCTCTTATCTCTCTATCTTCTTCCCATTCATTCTCTCTCCTCTGTTATCTCTTTCTCTCTCTCAATTTTATTTTTATTAATAAAATGAGAGAAGAAAACATAAAAAAAAATGAAAGAGATAAAGATTAGGAAGAAAGGAGTGGTTGTGATTTATTTTAATATTTTTTATTAATAAAATATATAATTTTTATTTTATTTTTAAAATTTTAAAGTTTTAAATTTAATTGGTTATAATTTTAAATTATAAAACTAATAAAATTTATCTAAAAGATTACGAAATTAAAATATATAAATTATATAATTATAAAAATAAAATGAATATACATTCACGTATAACAAACTAAGCATTAAAATATATTATACTATATTATTAAGTCATGTTTTGTGTGATAGGGCATTATTACATATAATAAATATATCACTGACATACATTTGAGATATATATCAAAATTATTCATCTCTGAACGTTGAAAGAGCTGTGTCTTGGTCAATTGACCTATATTTGAGATGTAAGTGAAATTATTCATCTCTGAACATTTAAAGAGCTGTGTCTTGGTCAATTGACCTGTCTTTCACGGAAGAAAGAAGTATAAGCTAGCATGACTGTTTAGTTTTAAAAAAGAACATAATAGTCTTTTGGGTGGGTCTTAGAGTACACAACGTTGGTACTGGCATTTAAGTTGAAATTTAGAGCGTTCGATAACTTGTACGCAATCCTCATGTATACAAACGTGACTATCGTGCATAACAGATACAAGTAGTGTAGTTTTTGCTGTATGATACAAGTAGGTTTATAACAATAGCGGTAATACTTTTGAATGTGAGTAAAATTTGATGATAATAACAAAAATGTTTGTTTTTAACTTTTTAATTTATCTATAAGTATAAAAAAAGTTATATATAAAAATTAAAAAAATAAGTAATTACTTGAAACAGTAAGATTTAAGAAAGTTTCATCTACAAGATTAGTTTTGAAAGTCTTAATCACACTGGTTTTCTTTTTTAAACATTGCTCTATTTAAAAATGTGATTTTTAAGAGACATCGTCCCACCATTCTTTACTACAAGCACTCTAAGTGAATATTATTTTTATTGCTAAATCATTTTTATTTTTTCTTAAAAAAATATTGGTTTTATTATTATATTTTATTTCTTTATTAGATTAAATTATCAAAAATTAAATAAAAGTAAAAAACAAAAAAGAGGGTACTAGAATGCATGAATCTATATAGATATAAAAGATGTAGATTTTTAAAAGAATAGAATTAGAATTACCTTTACCTTTAATTCAATCTCTCTTCTAACTTGTCCTCTAGCTCTAAAAATATGAGTGATTATGAGGATAACACCATTAGAACTCTCATAGATAAACTCCACCTTAACACACCATCATGCATAATGTTTCCCCTTAATACACTACAAATGCATTTCAAGATTGGAATGATACAACTTTTTCCTACTTTTCATGACTTAGACAATGAAAATCTATATCTACATATTAGGAGATTTGAAGATGTTGAAAATATAGTGGCCACCTTTCATAGCTAACAAAATGTTATAGACTCTATTAGGTTGAAATTTTCCCTTTTCTCCTTATACACAAATTAAAGAGTTGGTTATACTATTTGAGACCAAGGTACATGGGTGAAAATGATCCAATCTTTCTTTAATAAATACTACCCCCACCGTAAAATCAATAATCTTAAAAGGCATATCTTAACCTTTTTAAAAAAAAGATAGTGAAACATTGTATCAAGCTTTAGAGAGGTTTAAAGAGTTACTAAATATGTGCCCACACCATGGTTACAAAAATTGGCACTTGGTTAGCTAATTTTATGATGGACACACAATTAGGGAGCACCAATTCATAGAAATGATGTGCAACGATGAGTTTTTCTAAAAAGATCTTGATGAAGCCATTGATTACCTGAATAAGTTAGTCGAGAAGGCCCATACATAGATAGACCTAGCATTATCGATAGCATTAATAATTCTTAACCAACTGTAATCTACTATTTAAGAGAAGAAGACAACCTTAAAACCTAACTAGAAGTTTTGACTAAGGAATTAAAGACCATAAAAACAAATAGTAGAACTACTCGTATAATTACAAGGGTAGAAACTTATGATACATGCTTTATTTATGAGGCAGTATAACTCTTTGCTCAAAATTGCCCTAGTGAGATAAGAGGGGTTTACAAAGAACAATATAATGTTGTAGGGATGTTTAAAAAAAAATTCTTACCTTACTTAGAAACATACAATCATGGTTGGAGAAACCATACAAATTTTAATTGGAAGTCTGACCACCCATACAACCTATTGAAAATTGGAAAACCGAGCCACAAAGAAATTACCCAATACCTCAATATAATGCATGATTAAATAAGAACCCTTTAGGATAATCATTACAGTTATGGAGGCACAAGGTAAAACTATCAAAAAATTTGAGGCAAAGTTAGTGATCATTTCCCTAAATTTTTAATTGAATTGGATAGGTGAACATTCTCTTCATACAAATATTTTTACACCTTTATTTCTGCCCGTAAATAAAAAAAATATCGAATATAAAATCGTTGGACTTGTCTCATCGAGAATATTTCAAAATCGGTTTTACTTTGCCAAGAATCGTTCAGGAAGTTGGTGAACCGATCCTAAACTGATTTTTGCGTCTGTCTAGTGAACCAAACAAGTTTTTTTGCATATCCTGTGCAAACCTCATATGTCCGGTGAGTACTCAAGCTAGTAGCACATATTGGTGTGTACCGGCTACTTTGACGTTTACTCAATGTGAAATATTGTAAGTGGCTATCGACATGTGATCTTTTTGAAGGTGGCCTCAATTTTTTTAGATTATGCACATATTTTAAGGCTTAAACAGATGACACTTGGCCGGATAGAAAATTTGAAATTGTATCCCTTTTGGCTTAACCCACAGTGGTCTAGTGATTAGGCCTTCATATTTGGCAACTAAGGATGCCTCACTCTCTAAATATGGCCACCGTTTGGCTGCAATGACTATGGTTCACATGTGTTGGCTCATGGACCATATGGGATAAACCTTTATATCTAACTGATGAGCTTAGGCCTCGTTAGGGTAGGTTGCATCTCTGATCTAAGCCTATGTGGTTGTGGATCAAATTTGATGCATTGTGGACATTGAAAGATGTCACAAAGATGTCTTCTTGCTCATAGACTTGTAGCTCTAGTTAGTGTTTCAAGATAGTATGGAATGCATTCTTCATTGTGCTTAGATGGACTTCCATCTACGCCTTTTATCTACGCTTGCTCGGGTCCACTATGGTTGTGGCATTGTGTGGTCGATAACCTTTATAGGTGGTTGCATGACTTATTGGATATGAGATATTTAAGGAGATAGTATAAATTGAAGTGTATGAAGTTATTTCCAATTATTTGAAGTTGCATTTAATGGCGAGCTATGATGAATGTACATAAGAGAAAATATATTTGTTGATGACATCTTACCAATAGTGATAGATTTATTGTAATGTTAGAGAATTATCTTCTTAATTATCTCGTTGTTGGATAACTAAGATATTACATGCACATCGCTTATCATGTCAGATATTTATCTGATATTGATACTTATTTACTGACTCAAAACTCGTTGGATTGACCTACGAGTTATTTATTGATTGAAACTTCTTATATCATAACACATGACATGAATTATTTTGCAACTAATAGATAATATGTATCATTGTATTACATGATAATTTATAATACACTTTATTTATTATTATGAGAAAAATATTGTCAACAATGATATTTAAGTTATCTATTTATTTTTTGTGACAATTTAATCAGATTATTATTAAAAAAAGTTATTTTTTTATTTTAATTGTTGAGATTGTTTTAATTTAAATAAATTTAGGTAATAGAAATGAAAAAAAATTAGATAAAAATAAAAAAATAATCATTTGTTATTACGTGGACTAAATTATTTTAAAAATAAATACATTATTAATATTAAATAAAATTATTGTAAATAAATTTCAGTGGTATGTTATGGTCAACTTATGTATTATGTTAAAAATAATATATTTAAAAATTTTAATTATAAAAATAATATTTTTGATGTTTATCTTATATATTTTTATTATTATAAAAAGTTTTAATATATTAATTTATTTTAAATACATTTTAAATTAAATTATTATTATTTAATATTATACCTCATTTTATTAAAATTTATAAATATTATTATTATTTTATTATCTTTATTACTGTAAATTTTAAAATACTATTTTTTATAAATTTTTAAAATACGTACGAAATTCTGAGGTTGAAAAGCTTACAACTTGTGTTCCACAAAGCAATTCTTTTAGAGCAGGTATAATAACTGAGGTCAGATTGTCGGAATAGCGGCAAGTGAATTAAATCTCATATCATTATTTATAATTATTATAAATTTATGATATATAATAATAAATAATAATATATAATATTTATTTTCTTTTTAATATTAATTATATTTTAAAATTATTATTATTGTTAAATTTGGGCCTAACTCTATCTCAAAACCCAGGTTGTAAGATGGAGGACTGCCCTTGTTTATATGCGCAGCGTGGGCGCGATCCCCAGTCGATGTGGGACTTTAACACTCTCCCTCACATCGGCAAGGGTCTGTCCCCTTGAGACCGACGGGGATGTTGAGCTTATGGAACCCAAGTGGCGGAATGCATCACTCACCAGTGGCGAAACAACTGCACCGACCGGATAACCTTGCTTTGATACCATGTTAAATTTGGACCTAACTCCATCTCAAAACCCAGGTTGTAAGATGGAGGACTGCCCTTGTTTATATGCGCAGCGTGGGCGCGATCCCCAGTCGATGTGGGACTTTAACACTCCCCCTCACATCGGCAAGGGTCTGTCCCCTTGAGACCGACGGGGATGTTGAGCTTATGGAACCCAAGTGGCGGAATGCATCACTCACCAGTGGCGAAACAACTGCACCGACCGGATAACCTTGCTTTGATACCATGTTAAATTTGGACCTAACTCCATCTCAAAACCCAGGTTGTAAGATGGAGGACTGCCCTTGTTTATATGCGCAGCGTGGGCGCGATCCCCAGTCGATGTGGGACTTTAACACTCCCCCTCACATCGGCAAGGGTCTGTCCCCTTGAGACCGACGGGGATGTTGAGCTTATGGAACCTAAGTGGCGGAATGCATCACTCACCAGTGGCGAAACAACTGCACCGACCGGATAACCTTGCTCTGATACCATGTTAAATTTGGGTCTAACTCTATCTCAAAACCCAGGTTGTAAGATGAAGGACTGCCCTTGTTTATATGCGCAGCGTGGGCGCGATCCCCAATCGACGTGGGACTTTAACAATTTTTATTAATAATAAATAATGTGTCAGAGAAAGTGCGCAATTAATTTATTATTTGAGTGAGCGGTATGTCTTTTATACTCCTACCGTCTATTTGATTTAGTTCGGTGCATATTCAATACTAAAATTATATGTCACGGAAAATTTTAATTTATAAAAAATGAATCTTAAATCTTATTATTCGTGATGTATCATGGAGTGATTATTAAAATTGATATTTTTTAAAATAAAATTGATGAACAAATTAAGAAGGGTGCATTAATTAGAATTTTGATATATTTTTAAATAGTTGTAAATTTTAAAAAAATTAATAAACTTTTTTATTATTTTTTAGATTTTTTAAAGAGTATATTAGATTTTATTTTATAGATTTTTAAATATTTATGTTGAAAACATTTTTCTATGCAAAATTTATAATAATAATAATAATAGTTGAATCGATAATAAAAAATGATAAAGAGAAAAGTAAGAAAAATAAATTTTCTTACAAACTTTAGAAATCTTTAGGATTAAGACAGAATAAGTGATATTTTTTTACTTCTAATTTTAACTAAAAAGTTAAGCAAAATTCATAAGCTTTTATAATCATTTAAAATCAATACCAAAATTTTAAATACATATAAAATTATAATTGAATGCACATAAACTTTATAATATTTTTTAAATATTGATTAAATATATTTGAATTTTAAAAATCTCAATCTAATATACTCTTTAAAAAATATTAAAATCATAATGTATAATATCAATTTTTTTTATTTTAATTTAAAAGATAAACACTCATTTTGAGTGTGGGAAGTTAAGATTTAAAATTAAACCTTACATCTTTTGTTAATGACACGGTAGTTTTATCAACTAGATTATAGATAAGCAATATCAATTCAATTTTACAAGAATAATGAAAGTATAATCACTCATTAATGAAAAATATCTATAAACCTTATTAATTTTTTTTAAAGAAAAACTATTAGAATTATTAAAAAATTCTATAATGATAACTTGTCTGATGTGAAATATGGTATGGATATTTTATTTCATGATAAAAAAGGTGATTTATTTATTTTCCTTTTAACTCAGGTGATGTGATACCCATTAGCGAAATCAATATGTGCTAACTTTAGTAAACCAAATGAAGATTTTTTCTTTATAATGTAAGGTCTTACAAAATGAGGAATTATTTATTATTTTAAAATAATTAAATTTACTTATTTTTTTAATTATGTATTAGTTATTTATAATTTTTAATATAAATAAGTATTGTGTAATTTCCTTTGATTGCCATAAGGTTGTTTAGTATTGTTGTTTAAAAGATGTATTTTTAAATCTAATTATTTGTAATAAAAAAATGCTAGATAAGACATATATATTTTAAAAAAATTAATATATATATATATATATATATATAATGATGTAATATTTAATTAAAAAATTGTTTAAATATTTTAATAAATTATTTTGATTAAATTTAAATATAATTTTTATTATTCAATGTGTAATTTTGGGTGTTATTTAAAAAAAATTAAAAATTTGAACAATTTTTTATTTAAATATTAATTTTTTACGTATATATTAATTTAACAAAAAATTAATAAAAGTTAAATTTGAACTTTTGTATCACGTTTTATAAATAAATGATACATTTTAAAAAAGAATCCTTAAAAATACACTTATAAACAAAGTATTAAATGACATATTTAACTTAAAATAAGTATATGATTCCAACCTTTCATACTTTTAATAAACTTTGTATAAAATTACACTCTTTTTATATTTGACGGGAGTAAAACCCATGTCCTTGAAGCGTTCACTTGAACCACGTGTTCTTGCACTTTATATAATTGATGGGTACTTGTATTTTTAATAAAATCATTGCACAACTCTTGCATTTTATCAGCATGAAGTTTTTTCATTTACCTCTTTTGTTCTTATATGATTATATAAATATATATATATATATATATATATTTTTTTTTTAATATAAAAATATATAATTTTATATTAAAAAAATCTATATGTAAATTGTAAAGGGGTTAAAATTTATTTATTGGTGAAAGAAGTTAATGCAATGTAATTAAAATAATGTACGAAGATTGAATAATTTTTCCTACCAAACATTGAAATTTCTTCACCTTAAATCTTCCACTAATTGATGGAGACAAGTTATCTAATTTTCCATCGATTAAAGAAAAAAGAAAAAGAAAAAAAAAACGAGTGACCTATGATCTATACGCAACATAACAGTTGGTTCCCTACCTAATCCAGATCTTGTTACTCACACTCATCTCACAGTACAGTGAATATGTGATAAGATATAAAGAGCTTTGCCATGGCGTTTACGCTAGAATATGTAGGGATATAAATTTGTCCCAACAAAATTTAAAAAATAATATATTTAAATTTTATAATTATAAAAATAATATTTTTTATGTTAATTTCTTATATTTATATTATTAAAGAAATCTAATAAACTATTTTATTTTAAAAATCGTGATTTATCTTACTTGAACTTAGAATATACCCGTGTTTAAAATAATGATTGAAAATGTATTTATTAATATCAATAGTTGATATTATTTTCATTTATAATATTTTTTTTACTCTTTTATAAAAATAAAGAGTTAAAATAACTTCATTCTACCACGTATTTTGTATATAAGATTCTCTCATTTTTATCACGAGATTAACATCAATAAGTGTGATTGTTGTTTTTTTTTCTTTTTTTTTCTAAATGTTTAGTAGATTTGGTTGTATACAAATAAATATAAAATACTCATGAAATAAATATATTTTTTATGAATAATTAGTAGTTTTATTTAGTATTGACTTTACATTATTATCATTAGATAATTTTTTTGATTATTAAGAATAATAATTTTTTTGCTCATGCTTATCCATTTAATGAATAGATCAATTCATTCATTAGGGATCATAATTATGCTAATAAACTCATCATATTTTCTTATGCAAAGATCACATCATATCCAATATTAATAAAAAGTCAACCAACCTACATTATTTCTAAGCAAAATATACTATAAAAATATTTATTAAATACGATCGGATTTTGTCTATAATGTTAAGTTTACATGTATCGTCCTAATATATTTAATTTATTTATCACTCATGTTTAGATTATGTGACGTTCATAAAACATTTATTATTGTTTATATATTTTTCATTAAATTAACTATTTATTACTAAAATAATTATTGTTTTGTATTTAATGTTACGTCTCAAAAATAGGGTACGTGATTTTTGTGAAGCGAATTACATTAAAATAAATTTTCTTAAATAATTATGAAAAATCAATAAAAAAATCATTTGAAAATCAATTCTTTATAAATAATTTGGGTACCTTTTTGAGATTTTTTATTCAATATAAATTCATATATTTAAATCCAAGATATTTATAAAGTCAATTAAAAATTATTAGAATAATCTCAAACTATCTAAACATAAATCATTATAACTAATAAATTAAATAAGATCTTAGATCAAATTTTATAACGTCTAACTCTTTTGTGAAGGGTCTTCATGTCTTTTCTACAATTACCTCGAATATAACGACTTAAAAGTGAAGGAAGAGTAAATGTGAGCATTACAGCTCAATAAGAGTATATTCTAATATATATTTAATAACAAATAAATATTCATAATACATGTTTTTTATTAATAAATTTCACGAATGAAAAGTAATCATAATAAGTAATTTTAGTCACAAAACTAGGATATAAATTAGAGGATCTCAATGTATGCTTATACAATATAAAATATACTATGTGATATAAATCCAATATATGCAACATAATATGCATTAATCACCAAAATACATAGGTATATACGCGATCAAACTCTAAGACACATATGGGTGTGTCTATGACACCTTAAAAGATCATAATATATATGACACATATATTGGTCAAATCAACATCATAGAGGCTCTTATCTATGGCCGGTCCATTTCGAAACATAATAGGTGTCTAACTCTAAAGCCTATTTGTGGTCAAACACTCAAACATAATATTTTGTGTTTTAAAATTAATTAATATTTAATATTAAATATGTCTATATAATTTTAATTTAATTTAAATAATATTTAATTAGATGACGTTTAATGTTAATTATAAATTTAATTTTTAAATAATAAAAATATATAAATAATATTTTTTTATTATTATAAATTTTAAAATTGTTATGATTATTTTTTTTAAGTTGAGAATTACTAAGGGAAAAATAAGGATTTATCATTATCATTGTTCTAAAAAAATATTAATATACCATCAAATTTTATACAATTTAATTATTTATTTAGTTTTATTTATAATTTTTTTTAAATATATATTTTTTATTTTATAAAAAATATATCATACTTTTAAATATGTAAAAAATATTTTTAAGATATAAAAAGAAAAGAAATATATAGCACGGGATAAAAAATAATATTTTATTTATAAATGAGATTATATAATATAATTAAATTATTAATATATTGTAATAGGGAAAAATGCATAGGCATATAATTGTCAAGAAAGTGTCACACTTGATAAGGGAAAGAATACTACCTACTACGGGTGTCCAACGGTCTGGTTCGGTCCGGTCTGGTTTTGGTTAAAAAACTTTAATCGGATCGGACTATTTATATTACTCGGACCGGACTGGATCAGACCGTTTGAAACGATTTTAATTAATACAAACTGGATCAGACCGTTTGAAACGATTTTAATTAATACAAACCGGACCAGACCGTTTGATTTATAAAACGGTTCGATTTGGTTTGGTTTGGTTCAGTTCGAATTTTTATACATTTAATGAATAATAATGTGAAAATTTTAATATATTATTAAATCAATCTGATCCAGTTCGAATGGTTTAAAATTAGTACAAACCGGATCATACCGTTTGATTTGTAAAACCGTTCGATCCAGTCTAATTTGGTCCAATTTTACGGTTTGATCCGGATGGACACCCCTGCTATCTACAATGAGAACACAAATAGATATTAGAATATAATTATTTTAATTTTTTATTTATATAAAAATAAAAAAATATCAAATATGAAGATAAAATTAACGACTTATATTAATAACAAATATTATACATAAAATTTTCACTAATCACTATAAATAAATATTAAATAAAAATTGAAAGGTTTTAAAGGTATATATCATCTATTATTATTTTTTTAATTTTATTTATAATAAAAAATTTATTTAATAATATATAATGATGTAAACTATTATATGTATTTTTAAAAATTGAGATTTAAAGATAAATAAAAATTAATAGAGAATATCAAATAAAACCTACCGTACTAGGAAATCTCCTGGCTAGCTACGAGGATCCATATTTCAAACTTTTTTAGAAAAAAATATTGATTTTTAGAGTATTTTATTTATGTTAAGTAGACATTAAGTCATTTTTAATGGTAAAAGATATTTAAGTTACTCTCTCAATAAAATTAATATATATGTAACTTTTTAAATAAAAATATTATTCTATTAATAATAATTTATAACATAACATAATAATTATTTAATGAAAAAAATTATCATTTTAAAATGTTTCCTTATTTATACATTTATTTCAGTTCCTCTTCAATTTTGAAGCCTTTTTTCAATTATAGAGTTAAAATATCAATATTTTTCAACTATAATCTCTGAATTTATTCTTTTATTCTTTTTTGTCAATAGTCTATATTTTTTAAATAGATAAAAAAAATAAACTATAGTATCAATAGTCATCCTCTCTATTTTATATTCTTCTCACATGTCTTCGATAATAATAATTTTATAATAATTTTTATCTTTTTATGATATATATATATATATATATATATATTTAGTATTAATTGTATCTTAATATCATTATTATTAAAAAAAATTATTAAAAAATTATTTTTATCATAATAATAATTTATATTATAAAAATATTTTTTACTAACTCAAATTTATAATAAGTCAACCAGAAATAGGTCGATGAAGTTGAGAAAGTGGAGGATACCTTGTTTGGTAGAAGAAAAAGTAGCTAGAACTCAATCAAATAAATTTAAAAAGGGGTAGAATTAAAGTTGTTCCTTGAAGAGAGACGATAAACACCCATCTAGATAATTGAAAAATTGAATGCCCATCTTTTTCTTGTTCTTCCCCTTTAATTAATTTAAAAAAATTGTGTTAACCTCTCTCTCTCTCTCTCTCTCTCTCTCTCTCTTCTTTA
Source organism: Hippophae tibetana (assembly GCA_037013495.1). NCBI lineage: Eukaryota > Viridiplantae > Streptophyta > Magnoliopsida > Rosales > Elaeagnaceae > Hippophae > Hippophae tibetana. The sequence goes on from CM072812.1 coordinate 13,062,203, forward strand.
ATCGTTTCCAAATTTATGTTTCTTCTTTTAGTCAAAAACATGCAAGTGGAAATCTGCCTTCTTCTTCTTCTTCTTCTTCTTTATTTGCTAAGACGTACAGGTGGAAATCTGTCAAGTTTAGCTGATATAAATAAAAAATATATTTTATTACTTAGAGTAATAATTAATAATCATAACTAAGCTCGTCTTCCTTTAAAAATACTCAAAACCTAAGAGCACCGTCTTGCTTGAAAGCATTGTTAGTTAGGACACTTATCCTTAAACAATTTAAATGTAATCACGAACTGACAAACTCTAGGTTATCGCGATATACTTTAAATTTTTTTAATAAAAAAATAACATTTATTAAACTTAAAAAAATCTAATTATCACATGTTTATAATAAAACACGATTAATATAACATATTATTATTGATAAATATAATCGAATTTACATAATTATATATAATAAAAAATTGACACAATTATGATTGTAATATAATTATAATATATAAAAATATTTTAAAACTTATAACAACTCAATAATGTTAAATAAAATCTAATTATATCGCGTTCAATATTAAACAAATTTAAATCATTATAATTTAATTTAAACGATATTTAAAATAAAATAATATGTCATATTTTTTTAATAATAAAAATGTAAATAATAGACATAAAATGTTATATTTATACTATTTTTATAAAGTTAAAGTTTGGGATATGATGTTCCCTATTATATAATTCATAAATTTTATGATTAAATCTTAACTTATTTTTTTGATTTTAGATAATAATGGAATTATATATAACAATATATCATATTTTTTAAATGTAATTAAATATGATAAGTAAATTATAAAGTTAATGAAAAAATGAAATATGATACGGTAATTATATGGATGATAACTTAATAACATAATACCGACTTATATGCAACTACGTACTTTGTTCCTATAACCATGTGCAATTCTTTTTATTTTATTTGTATTATTAAAGCTGAAAGACACTTTGTTAATTGCATGCATATGGATGAGTAAAATTATAATTAATTAAAATATTTAACTTATATAACTATAAAGTAAAATATGTATAAATGATTAGGGCTATTAATTTTTTTTAAAGTATAAATTTTTACAATAACATGGATAACAAAATAAAAAATGAGAAACCTGTGATTTCGATATATCCTCCTAAAATTTTAAATAAAAATAATAAACAAATTATAAATCATGGATAAAAAATGAAAAGATAATCTCATTCCCACATTGCATACCCGAAGCCCACTCCATTGACAACTACGACTACATATATAAATGCACGTAAGTAATATCTTTTAACATATATCTATTTCTTCTAATTATTTAAAAAAAATTAATTAATTTTAAATAGTCATTTTTTAAGTATAAATTCAAAATTTTGAAAATAAAATGCAAAAATTATTAATTTTTTTTTATAAAATGAATATCAAAATTTTAATTTTTAAAATACAAAAGTAACAAAAAAATTTAAATTTAAAACAGAAAAATTGCTATTTTTTTTTTAAATGCAAGAGTTTAAAAAAATAAAAATTTTGAAAAACAAAATTTAAAAAGAATCAAGATGATTTTGAAAAAAATAATATCCTTTAAACTTTTAACTACAAAAATAATACATATTTTATTCACCTTATATATTTTCAATATTAAAAAAATATGACATGTCATTTTATTATGAAAACAATTTAGATTAAATTATAATTATTTAGACTTATTCAATATTAAATGTAATCTAATTGTATATCATTTAATGCTATTCGGGTGCTAATTTTATCGTTATATGTTTAAGAGGTCTTATTTTTTGTAATTTTTCATAATTTTTTTAAATCTTTATTTTCAAATATAATTTTTTTTTTCAATGTTTTTTCAAAATTTATTTTTTGAGAAAACATTGAAAATAAAAAAAAATTATATTACTTATAGAGATACTTATTCATATTTTTTACTATATTAAATTACAATGTACAACATTGAACTCTTTATTTATAATATTTTCTAAAAAAATAGATAAAATAATATCTTTAAATTTATAACAATAAAAATAATCTTTAATAATATTAAATATGTTTAAATAATTGTATTTTAATTTAAACGTATTTAATTTGAAATTATTTGTCGCAATTTTTCAATAGTAAAATTATATGTGCTAAATAAAATTATATTATTTTTATAGATATAAATTTTAATTAATATTATTTTTTAGTTTTTTTAAATAATTTGTGAGAATAATATTTTTTTTAGATTTAAAATCATAGTTAACATACTTAATACGAAAAGGAAAAGGAAAAAAAATAAGAATTGTTTTGTTTTTGTTTTTTTATCCTAAAAAAGTCATTTGTCGTGGTTTCATAATTCCATCGAATATATCCCAATTTCTGAAAAAGTCTCGTCAACACAGACATAACCCTGAGATTTCATATTTTCAATCTAGCGGACCAAAGCGCGATTGTGATTGAAATTGTGAATCTTGGAGTTATTATTATAATATCTTTTTAATATTTTTAAAGAAGAAAATATTTTATACATCTTTTATATTAAGTTAAAAAATAAGTTATTTAATTATTTATTTAAAAATAATAATTAAAGAAAAAAAATTAATTAATATTTTATATAAAATAATATTATTTTTTAATATTTTATTTTATTAATAAATAAGAAAATATAAAAATAATTTTTCTATAATATTTTAACATAAAAATTAGTAAAATATTAAATATAATTTAACTACTAGTCTTTTAAAATTTGCAAGTCTTAATTTAATTTAACAAAATTTGATTCCTAACATTTTAACAAAAATAGAAGTTGATTCATAACAATTTTTACAAAAATTATTAAGTTACACCAAAATTATTAAATTTTAAAATATTATAAATTAAATTATATATTTTAAAAATTTATGTTATTGAAATAAAGATCATGTACACGATACAAAAAACTTTTCTTAAATTAATAAAAAAATTATGTTAGTTAAATATTATTTTATAATTAAATACTTTTATAAATATTTTATTTAATTTACAAATAAGATGTATAATTAATAAAATAAAGTTGGGTAATAATCCCACATTTTGGCATTTGGTTTAAAATATATCAGTGTAAAGTTAAGTGAATTTAATATTTTTAAATGTATAAATATTAGAATCATTTTTATTATTATTTATAAAAATATATAAATTTATATTATTTATATTTATCACACGTTAATATTATTAAATAAATTAAATTATTTATTTAATTTTTAAAATAATTATTATACAGGTGAAACCAAAAACAAATCATATTTTGAAGAAATATAAGGAGGAAAAAAGTTAAAAAAAAAAAAGACAAGGAAAATTTCAAAGAAAACATTCTCTCTCCGGAGTCCCGAGTCCAGAGTTTCTACCGGTAGTCACTCCCTGTTTTGTTATCCATTCGCTTCTGTTTTTTACGATATGAACTACTTTCCTTTTTATTTAGTCGGGTTTTAGTCTGCTTTTACCGCTAAAAGACCTGTCTTTGAATCCAAGTTTTGGTCTTTCTACATCTAGGCGTCTTTTGAAGTTCATATTTTACTTCATTTTCTCTTTAGCAAGAGCTTTGCTGTGGTGGGTATTTGTCAAATCTTGGATTCGAAGCAACGAACAGTACTCTTCTTTCTGGGTAACACTTCATTTTCTTTTTACGTTCGTAAAACCAACCCCCATTTTAGTACGATATTAGTAGGATCTTCTTTTTATTGTATTTTTACACTCTCCCTTACAACTCATATCTGAGTTGGATTCCTTTTTTCCTTTTCTGGACTTCCTTCGCTTCATTCTTTCTTTGATGAACTCGTCTGGGTCTTGCTCGTGCTGAGGAGAACTGAGAGAATGAGACTTTCAGCTTCATTTCAGTTTCTTTGTCTGATTTCTGGAGTTCTTTTCTGGGTTTGTGATGGTTTTGCATCTAAAGAAGGTGTGCATTTTCTGCGTTCTCTTGCCGGATCTTGATTTCTTTATCAGTTTTTTTTTATTATCAGAAGATATGGTTTAAAAAAAGATTTTTGAAATTGTTATGATGCTTTAATCGTTCTTCGAAAGTGAATTTTACCTTACAACACTTCCTTTCTGTTCCAGTTAATGAAATTTATTGAAGATTATGAACCGACTTACTTTCTTTTTTCTTTCTGTTGTTTCTTGATTTACCAAAATAGAGTGAATATTCTAGAAATTGGGTTACATGGATCATACACACCTTACCAATTAAAGACTCTGTATAGATTTTTGCCTAAAATTTAGACTTTCCTTATAAATTTACTAGTTTGGCACTGCCAATTAAGTGCTTATGGAGATTAAGTGATGCATCCAAAATAGTTGTTTGAGTATGTCTTCTCTGACTGAATTTTGAGAGTTTTCACAGTTATGGCCCTTACAGCCTTTAAGGAAGCTATATATGAAGACCCACATTTGGTCTTGTCCAATTGGAATGCCCTGGATGCAGATCCTTGCAACTGGTCTGGTATCTCATGTTCTGCGGCTCGAGATCATGTTCTAAAGATGTAAGACCTATAATTTATGTTACAGAGCCAATAATCTACTTATTGCAATTACATACCAAGTTATGGTAGAAATAAGAATCCGTTTGGAACCGCTTCTCCTTTTGGTTGTACGTGTTTTTAAATAGATTAAAGCACTTATAACATTTTCATCTCAGACACCTAAATGATTCTCTTAAAACCACTTTTAATCAAACCATTTCATTTTAAACTACTCTTGAAATCACTATTAAGAGAAGCACATTCAAACGAGCCCTAAGTTTATTCTTTGTACTGCTTGTGATCTTTTGTTGCAGCAACATTTCTGGAGCATCTTTAAAGGGATTTCTAGCACCAGAATTGGGACATATCAGCTTTTTGCAAAACTTGTACGTTATGTTTTCCTTCATGTCCTTTTTCTATTTATTTTTTATTTCAGCTCACGTGGATGATATGTTATTTAAAGCTGAATTGTTCTATGTTTGTGATTTGCAGGATTTTGCATGGAAACAAACTGCTTGGAACCATACCTAAGGAATTGGGTTTGTTAAAGTACCTCAAGATCTTGGATTTGGGCATGAATGTACTCACGGGTCTGATTCCCCCGGAGATTGGGAACCTAACCAGTCTTGAGAAAATGTATTATGATTATGATATTGGTGATTCTAGATCAGGATTTAGTTCATGGATTTATTTTTTTTCAGATTTCTTTTGTTGATGTGTTTACTACTACTCTTTGTAGAAACTTGCAGTCCAATGGGTTGACTGGTAGGTTACCTCCCGAGCTTGGAAACTTGACATTTCTTGAGGAGATTTGGTTGGACAAGAATAGGCTTCAAGGAACTGTTCCTGCTGGTGGAAATGTTGATCTTACATCTAGCATGCATAAAATGTAAGTAGGATTTTGTTTAGTTGAAGTAGCCGAATAAGTTTTGATTGTATTTATTAGTACATATTCTCTTAAAGTTGCTTATTGCTTAGTTGTCATGTTTTCTCTTATTCTTTCTTTTTCTTCAATAGGTATGCTTCAAACTCAAACCTAACAGGCTTCTGTCGGTCAACACAGTTAAAAGTTGCAGATTTCTCTTACAACTTCTTTGTTGGTAGTATACCAAAGTGCTTGGAGTATCTCCCCAAGTATGTTTGTGATCCTTTGTTGTTGTGGCTTGTATTTGTTTTGTTAAACGAACATTCATTTAAAAAGAAATTCACGCAGGTCAAGTTTTCAAGGGAACTGCCTCCAGAATGATGCCAAGCAGCGTTCTGCAAAACAATGCAGTATGGATTTTTACATTTCCCTTTATGGTTTTAGGGGCCAAGACTCATAGAAGCATGTCAAGGCTTGCATTAGATTCTCTTTATAGTAAATTGTTGGCCAAGTATCTTAACCAATTCTATTATCACAGAGGGTGCTTCCATTCCTAAAAGCCATAAGGGAGAAAATCCAGGGCACAGGCCTGCTCAATATCAAACCAAGCATCATCATGGGACTTCAAAACCCGTCTGGCTTACGGGTCTTGAAATAGCGACAGGAATGATGGTGGGCTGTCTCTTTATAGTTGCTCTTCTCACCGCATTCCACAAATGCAACAGCAAATCTTCTCTGATAATTCCATGGAAAAAATCACCAAGTGAGAAGGACAATATTTCACTATACATAGGTTTGCTTCTATTAGACCTCTGCTTTGTTGCCTTAGAAACTGGAAGTTTTTGAACTCGGGCATGTGATTAACAGGTATTGATTAATTTTGTGATATATCTTTACAGATACTGTGATGTTGAAAGACATAGCTAGATATGGTAGACAAGAGCTTGAAGTAGCCTGTGAAGACTTCAGCAATATTATTGGCTCCTCACCAGATAGTATGGTTTACAAAGGCAATATGAAAGGTGGGCCTGAGATTGCTGTTATATCTCTCTGTGTCAAAGAAGACAATTGGACAGAATATCTTGAATTATATTTTCAGAGAGAGGTAATTACCAATCATGCGAAAAAAGACGTAGAATAAAGTTTCTTGTGAAGTTCTGAAAATTTTGACAAGATGTAGAATGAACCTAACTTTGACTATTTGGTATCCCTTCAGGTAGCAGATCTGGCCAGAGTACATCACGAAAACACAGGAAAATTGCTTGGTTATTGCAGAGAGAGCAGTCCATTTACAAGGATGCTGGTATTTGAATATGCTTCAAATGGGACACTGTATGAGCACCTTCATTGTGAGTCGTGCATCTTTCTTACAATGTTATTTTGCTAGGTTTAGAATGTTTTTCATATGTTCAAAACCTTAAAACCCTTTAATTACAGATGGAGAAGGATGTCAAATGTCTTGGACGCGACGGATGAAAATTGTGTTAGGGATTGCTAGAGGTCTCCAATATCTTCTTGCAGAACTTGAGCCACCGTTTACTATATCAGAGTTGAATTCTAGCGCTGTATACCTTACAGACGATTTTTCCCCGAAGGTATGCCAAATGTCTTAGCTAGGTTTTCCCATTCTAATATAGAAAACTGCTTGTATGATATGTGCTACATAACAAATAAAACTTTAATATTTGTAATAATATTGTTCATAATCCGGCTGAAAATGCTTGTTACAAATGATTGTAGCTGGTTGACTTTGAAAGCTGGAAGACAATTATTAAGAGGTCAGAGAAGTTCTCAAGCTCCATTGGCAGTCAAGGTGCAATATGTGTTCTTCCAAATTCTATTGACTCTCGTCACTTGGATATTCAAGGCAACATACACGCCTTCGGTGTACTTCTATTGGAAATAGTCAGTGGGAGACCCCCATACTGCAAAGATAAAGGGGCTTTGGTAAATTGGGTAAGAGGAAGTTTCTGATATCTAAATTTTGTATGACCTTAAAGTTGTTGGTTCATTGTTAGGATTGTGTTTGGTTTTGCAGGCAAATGAATATCTTGAGCTGCCAGAGGTGATGCCTTATGTAGTGGATCCTGAATTGAAACATTTCAGATATGAGGATCTCAAGGTTATTTGTGAGGTTGTAAATCTTTGCATAAATCCTGATCCCAACAAGCGGCCAAGTATACGAGAAATATATGCGGTGTTAGAGAACAAAATTGACACAACAGTATCAGTTGAGGTTAGGTCATCTTCTTTAGCATGGGCTGAGCTTGCCCTTTCATCATAAACAAGATGAAGGTAACACAACATTGTAAAGTAGAAATATATAATTTTAGTACCTTTTCTTTTTTCTGGCCATCAAAACAATAGAAAAATCCCGACCCTAACTATTTCTTTACTCCTTGTAAATGTTATCACTGGAGGGAGGTTTCGTACTGTATATCATTGATTCGATATTGAAAATCTCAATATTACTGAGTGTTAGAGTTGCCTGCCTAGTAATGAATTTTTTTATATATGAGACAGATGCATTGTTGATTGATATATATATCATTTGCTCTTTTCATTTGTTCATTAGTTGAAAATAAGATTCACTTATTCTTCCGATTATAGATTCACATCAAAATTATCGTTTGATTCAAAGAGAAAAAACTAGACACTGACTCACTTCTTCCACCTCAGTTCGAGGAAATTCAGAGTTTGTGCGTTGACTGAATGAGTTTACATGACTATTCTTTTGAGGGAAAATTAGTTGAATGTGTCAGTTTTCAGACTGTAAACGTATACCTCAAATATAGAAAATAACCCGCCACATTCTCTCCATTATCGACTTTTGTTGATGTTTTTACTAATGCTTCCCTTAAGAAAATTTGAAACAAAACAAGTACAATAATTATATTTTGGGTTAACTTAAAAAAAAATATTATCAAATTATTATATTTATTTTACTAGTGACACTAAATTGTTTTTCTATTTTATTTATACTATTAAATTATTATATTTATTATATTTATATTATTTCTTTAATTTTCATAGAAGATTCAAAACAACTAAAATAATTAAGCATTAAATTTAAAATAATTGTTATATTTGAAACAAAAATTTGTTTGCCAAAACTAAGAAAATAGTATGAATAAAAAATGTAATAATTAGATAGTATAAACAAAACAAAACAATTTAATAATAACAAAATAAATACAATAATTCAATAATATTTTTATAAATTTACCCATTTTTTAATATTGTACTATAATAGTACAATCTGGAGCATTTAAAATGTTAAGCAACCAAAAAATGTTTGACAAATATGTGTCAGAAAATATAACATAAAAGCTTGAGTGTCCTCCAAATGCCAAAAATTCAGTGATAAAAACATACTTGCAGGCCATACGCTAATAAAAATACAAAAAAGGGAAAACCCAACAAAAAAAAATACAGCCAAATGCACTGATTCTATTTGTGCATGGAACGAGAGTAATGATTATCATTGGGATTTCTCCTTCCACTAAAGACTGCCAATGCCTGCCTTACAGGAGGCTGTAAAGGAGCTCTTTTATCCGTATGGTGTATGAAAACGCTGTCTGAAGTGAACAAATCATCATCCTGTAAACAATGTCATAATACGATCATTAATATTTAATGCTCCTCATTAAAAGGTTATGTGCATACAAATCGAAAATATACGTATATATAATATAACCTGTTTATTTCCTTTCTTCTTTGTCTTGGGATGAAGAAACTTCTTTGGGAGTTGATCCTCACGTAAGATCAGGTTCTTAGTAATGGCATCCCTTCCACCCTGAGGTAAAGGCAATGAAAACTACAAAAAAAATGCATGTGTTAATTTCAATAGACATCAATCCATCTTTTTAGAATGTCTCATAATCGCATCCCATTCTAACACAAAAGACACGAAGCCATGAACCATACAATTAGATGTACTATCATAATATCTTCTAGCATTAACCTGGGTTTGATCACCATCTGCTAATAGAGGCAAGAAATCAAAAAGCCTCAACAGGAATTACAGTAGTTTCTGCAAATGATGGTATAGCTATACTCACTTTTGTCCCACGCAGGGTAATCCGTGGCCGTCGAGCTGCTAAAACAATACCATTCTCACCAACTGTAACAGCCACCTTGCGTAAAGTGCCACCATTTCCGCATTTTGGACAGAAAATCCTCCCAATTTCAGCAGTCACCGTATAGCATGCATGGCATTTCAAAATCCATCTGGCAAATAACATTTCAAAAGATAAGCATAAGCACCAAGACTCAAGTCTAATAAAGAATACAAGCAGGCAGTATAACATATTTCACACGGAAAATATAAAACTTATAGTGCAAGTCGCACCAAAATCTATGGTACAAAAAATCGCTCAAAATCTTTAAAAAATAACATTCACCATTAAAGGTGACAAGCAAATTACAATGCAGAAGGCAAGGCAATTACAAGAATCCAATTGATATACCTATGCAGCTGTCTGATCTGCATTCCTCCAGGAGCCAGCAGACGTAAACCCATTTGCAGAAGTACATTTTGCATTGCAAAGTCACTAGTTATACAAGCTACACTAGACTCAGATAAGGATCTCAGCATCCAACTCTGCTCACTACTATCATCATCCCCTGCATTTGAAAGCTCAACATGATCTAGCTCTTCACTAACTGTATCGTCATGATCTCCTTCTACACTTTCATCCACTTCTTCGTTTTGTCTTAAAGAATCATCTTCGAGCTTCATTTCATTCAGGACTGAGGAGAGGCTTTCCTCATTGTTTCTCTCTTCCACCATCCCTCTCTCCTCAGAAAATTCATCTTTGTCTTTCAGAGATAAGACCTTAACACTCTCATTACATTCCTTGGGATCATTCAATGAATTATCTTCAGGTATGGTTTCATATGGAAGTGAAGAAAGGCTTTTCTCAGCATTCTTTTCCTCTGCAATCTCATTCTCCTCATAGAACTCATCTTTATCTTTATCAGATAAAGCCTGGTAATATTCACGCTTAGCTTTTCTTCTGAGAAACCTCCTGTGAGTGCTCCGACTCACAGCAGGCATCCAATCATCAGCATTATCATCAAGCTCTCCCAAAGATGCATCAACTCCTTCAGCAACCATCTTCTTACCTTCAATCTTTACTTCCTTTTTCTTAGGTAAATATCTCCTTGGCCTCCCCTCATGGCATTCTTTTTCACCTTCCTCCTGATTCTCGGACTTAGCATCGGAAGCAACATTCAGACTCAAGTCCCGCAAAGGCAGGATTCTAGAATTCAGGTTTGATTTATCTTCAGCTTGGTGCTCCAATGCTTCCCAGTCTTTCAAGTTGGGAACATTGGAGCCCCAACCAGGCAGGTCCTTCTCAGGAAACCTCTTCACATTGACAGTATGAACAGGAGGTGGGCAGTCCCTCAGGTGCTCTGTGCCGTGAATTTGAGCCTCCAACGTGAAGGTCAGAGCAATAAGTTTAAGATCCACATCTGATAGAGTCTGTAAATCACCAGTCGCCCGGGCAAACTTAATCACTGTTTGAAACAAACAGAGAAAACTAAAAATTAACATTTTGCTTGGTTAAAATAGAAAGCAACCACTTTCAGAAACACCATAAGACACTTTGCTAAAATACAACCGAATTAAATTTGGATTGTTTGGAGAGTGTGTCAATCGACTCAATCCTAGTGAGATGTAAACTTCATAGAAAATTACTTAAATAATGATTATTTGGATTAAACTTTGACTTTAACGGGAACCCCAGGAACCTCTAACAAACTTCATTTACTAATAATTAAAATATAGAGCTTTTAGTTTTAAAGGAAGAAAATTATGAACTTCAATTTATATTGGGATTTAATAGTTTTCAAAAATTATACCTTTATTGAGGGATTCCGGAGAGGGTTCCATAGTCTGAACGGAGAATGGGATGAAAGCGAGACGGTGGCGAGAAACGGGGTCGCGAATTTCGTCCATAACTTCGGAAACGGAGACAAACTTGTCAGCACAGTGATTAAGCTTCTCGCCACCTTCAATAATGGCGTTAGCGTCCACAACAGCGACGGCTATACCTTTGGAGGACTTGCAGCTCTCGACGAAGACTCCGACTGAAGGGTTGGAAGCAGGGTTGCTCTGGGAGTTTGGGATCTTCTGGTTCTTCACCACGTTGCTCCAGCATGTCGCGGGATTTGGGCTAGGGTTAGAGTATGGGTCTTGGGTTGGTGTCGGAGCCGGTGTCCCTTCCATGGTTGAGAGATGAGAGAATCGGTTGTGAACGAAAACCCTAATGAGGAGGAATAAAAGACTTTTAAATAAGATAGATTTATTTCTATTATTCAAGGAATAAAAAAAGTTTATACATTTTAATCATAGTTAATAAATTATTATTATCCTTTATTTTTTCACTTATTTATTTATATAATTTTATTTTTAATTTTTTAAAGAAAAATATATACGATGATTTAGGTGATAAGATTTCTTATCTCATTATTATTATTATAGATTTAAGTTCGAATCCCCGTTGCTATAGATTTAAGTTTAATTCTTATTTTTGATATTTTTTATTTAATAAAAAATTATGCTTTTTATGAGAGGATTAAAAGTAAAATTTTGTATATGAAACATAATTATATCATGTAATTAAGTTATTTTTATTAAAAATAAAATTAATTTAATCCAACTTGTTATGAAAGTCTAGTTTTTTTTTATAAAATCAATTTTTTCTTACAAATAATAGTTAAAAACCTAAAACAAATACTTTTTTTTTATCCTTTTGTTCTTAAATAAATTTTCTTTTGTGGGTCTTTTAGTTTCTCTATTTTTTTCATTAAAAAATACTATTTTTCTCATAATTTATGATGAAGTTGATTTTTGTGTTAACTACGTTCACCACAAATATGTTAACTCGTGAGAGATAAACAAACAATTAAAATAAATGACTTTGTTACCTAAGTGAATACTATAAGCGAGTTTTAATAGAAATAGTTAAAAATGACTAGAGAATACATACATTAAAACTGTATAATGAGACTATTTATAAGGGTTGAATTGATATAGATAAACTCCTAGAACATATATTCAAATATCTTAATACTTAATAATATTTAATTTATTTATTAATTATTTATCTTATTTAGTAAATATATTCTGGATATGTTTTATGTTCAAAATTAAACCTATATATTGATTTATACAATCTCATCATGCATTGACTATATCACTTTGGACTAGTCAAAGATAAAGTGGATCAATCAGAAGATGTCCCACATACTTGGTAAAATTTCCCCTAATTGCATCGTGGTAGGGATGTCTTTGCTATCTAGATGGTTAGTATCCATCATCTCTCTACATAGTTGTAATCTTGATGTTACAAGTTTTCCAATAGTTATTTTTATGAGTCAGAAAAAGGCTCGTTTTAAAGGTTATGATTGGTCAAAGTTTCCATTAAAAAGTCAACGTGTGTTAGAGCAATAAATTATCTCTTTTAATTTGATGGGTTGGATGAATGATGAGTTAAGCTTGTGAACCTATATATAGGTCATTTGATTGGTGTCATTTCATGTACATATTGTGTATTAATTTTCACATATTTATAATAAATTATTTTTTTTATGCATTTTATGTTATATAGATATTCAGAAATAAAATGAGAAAAAAGAGGTAAAAATATGTTAGAGAAAAAACAAAGTACTTGATTGATCAAGGACCCTCATATGGAAAAGTATGGATCAACAAACTCGATCGATCAAGCACAACTCATTGCCTTTAGATTATGATATGGACTTCTTGACTTTTTGACGCTTAGGTTCGTCCTTAACCTTGTGCTTTTAGGAGCAGTTTCTCTACTAGTTCTTATGATGGTAGGCGATGTTCTCTACAATTATTGTTTCTGCCATGATCTTGGTCATCTCTATGTACTTCAACTCACAGGGCTTTTTACCAACTTGTTCTATATAGGTCCCATGTGAATGGTATGTAAGAAGGTGTTCAGAGCAATCCTTAACCTGAATCTTTTCATTACTAAGGTAGTCGATAAATCCTTAAGGGATTTGTTATCTTTTAGGCCAGTCTCATCAAGTGTGTAGAGATCTTCGATAGTCTTCTCTTAGTTAAGAAGTGAGTAAGAAACTATTTGGAAAATTCTAAGACATTTCTAATAGTTCCTAGCATCAAAGTTCTGTAAATTGAATTTGGGCCTTTCTACCAAAGTCATTGAGAAAGCCTGATAGCAAATAGTATTATTGTAGGCATACAAGTTCACCTAGTCTTTGAAGAACTTTAGGTGATCTAGGGTATTTGTGGATTCGTTTAAGGGTGAAATCACATCATGTTAGTTGTGCTTGTGATGTATTCGTGTTGTATTTTGGTATTAAACGTGTCAGGTTTCCATATTAGCTGACACATGAAAAAATCTACTTGATTTTTTTCGTGTTATTTATTTATAATAGTAAAAAATAATAAAAACTTTAAGGACATGAAAAAACTATTGATAACTTTTTACTAAAAAAATTATCCACGTCGTGTTGTTATATCATGTTAGATATCACCACCCCTAGATCTGTTTTAGGTTCCACCAGTTAGATGCTTGACCTTCTTTCATAGGAAAATAGACATCATTTTTGAGGTGAAAAGATCTTGGATAGACTTTATGTAGTCCAAGTAGTGCTTTTTTTCATTGAGTTTTAGCTCTATTTTTGAGAGTTTAAACTCTATATATCCTACATAAGAGGGGTGTTTATCCCGGTCCGAATGGGCACGATGCTTTTTCATAAGTGTTGCCTAAAGTCCCAAAGTCTAACGTGCGAGCGATTTCGATCAAAGTAGGTCTCGTAATTCTAGACTATGATTTTTGGCTATGTCAATTGTTGAGCATCACCACTAATGCCATTGACTCCCCTAGTGTGCTGGGGGTTTTGAAACCTTGGCTCCCAATTGGTTGTGGACAAATTTGTGGTTGTTATTGGGAGTCTGATGATGGTTCTCTTGAACCTAATGCTCAATCTCTAAACATGATGGTCCTCAATGTTTTACATAGAATGATTTTGATCATATATTTGCAGAGTGTGCAAATAATAAGAAGAAAGCTAGAAGAACACTTAATACCACTAAAAATGGTACAGAGAGTAAACAGTAGAAATAAAATAATTCAGAAGATGGTGGAACTAACTATTGTGCCTTCACTATAAAAGCCACTACACATTCAAACTACTTCTATACTAGCTTAGATGAAAATAATGAGGGAGTTAACTATTCTCTTCTTTTAGTTAAATATAGTACATCTAATTTTGAAGAATTATTTAAGGATTGTATAGAGGCTAAGGAAGAAAATTACATCTTTTAGCTTAAGTGTGATTGTCACACACAAAATGTGTGCAATGAATATACAAGTATATGTATTACAACAAGTAATATAATGATAAAAAAATCATTATCGTAGAGATTATTTTATTATAAACTAATTTTTAAAACTAAAAATAATAATTTTTTTTGTGTTTTTATATTTTAAGAAAACAAAATTAAAATAACTAAAATTAAATAGTAATAATAAATAAATCATATTTGGTAACTAAAAAAATATATGAGAAAATATCTAAGAATAATTAATTCCCTAATTTTTTAAACATATGAATCGTTAAAATCTCCCCAAAATAATAATTAATTAATTATATAATCAATTGAATTTAACCTAGTATGTGTTCATCTCTCAAGTAAACTATACAACATATAGTAATTAATTTAATCACATTCTCATGCCAATTAAATTGTATACTACTTATTAAGTTCATTAATTTTTAGTAATTTTTTATTTTTTTATAAAAAAATAAGACAATAATAAATATTTTGTAATTAAAAAATAAAATTTTGATCTAATAATTAATAAAAAATAAACTATTTATGTGAAAGGAAAAAATAAAATATATGTAATAATAAATAAATAATCTTTTTAAATCAAATAATATTGATTGATTCTCGTTACAAATTAATTTAAAATGATAATAATAAGTTATAAATTAGTTACAAGATTTTAGATTCTTATAATTTAAATAAATAGTTTAACTAATTTTTGTAAAATAAAAACTATTGATACTTAAATAGAATAAAAATATAACTTAAAGATGAAATATAAAATATATAATATATTATTTATAATTGAATTGAATTGAATTTAAATGGAATTAAATTTATGAAAAATTAAAATTTGTTATATAATTTTGATTAATACGTCTTTATTTTACTTTATATTATAAAATATATATTATTTTATTTTATAATCTTTATTTTTATCTTTAATCGAGTAATTCTTAATTCAAATTTATCTATATCTTAAAAAATTAACATACTTATCTATGAATCAATTGAATATAAATAAGGGTGGTTCCATTTTAGAGTTTCTTATTTAAAAAATCGTTGTTATTTTTACTCCATTTATATTAAGGTGGTATTTGGTTTACAAAATGAAATCAAAATTGAAATGAGAATGAGAATGAGAATGAGAATGGAATGAAATGAAAAAAAATTTTGTTTGGTTTGATAACTGAAATAAAAGAATAAATTAGTATTATAATATTTGGTTTATAATTGGAATGTAATGAAAAATATTATATATTATTTTAATATTTCTATATTAAATGAAGTTTAAATAATATTATTTAATTATTATTATTTTGTTAGACAAAATATATTATTGAAATCATTATTATTTTTAAATAATTATTACTTAAAAATAAAATATATTATTGAAATCATTATTATTTTTAAATAATTATTACTTAAAAATAAAATATATTATTAAAATTATTATTTTTCTAAATAGGGTTTAGGATTTTGAGATTTGAGATTTAGGGATTTGAAATTTGAGATTTAGGGTTAAATTTTTTTTTAAATAGGGTTTTAAGATTTGAAATTTGGGATTTGTGATTTAGGGTTTTGGAATTTAGGATTTAGGATTATATTTGTGGGTTAAGGTTTATGGTTAAAATTATTATTTGTTCTAAATATAATATTTAAAATTTAGAATTTAGGGTTTAGGATTTAAAGTTTAGAGTTATATTTATAATTAAGATAAAAAAAAATAGAATTATGATTTCTTAAGATGGAGAAAGAATAGTGATTTTCTCTTTTAAAAATCTATTTGATTTTATTTTTATTTTTTAATTAAATTTAATATAATTTTTTTTAAAAATCAATTCTAATAATAACACAACACATCACACGCAAGAAAAGCAACAAACATATTATGAGCTACCACATGGCACATGCTTCGTCATTCTTCACACGCGATGATCTATGATTCATCGTCTCTGTTAGCGTGGAATCCGAGTGGCTTGCCCATTCAGATCCTCTGATT
Organism: Hippophae tibetana; assembly: GCA_037013495.1. NCBI lineage: Eukaryota > Viridiplantae > Streptophyta > Magnoliopsida > Rosales > Elaeagnaceae > Hippophae > Hippophae tibetana. The sequence continues at coordinate 13,078,916 of CM072812.1, forward strand.
GCGTGGTAGGCCACGTGGTAGCTCATAATTGACCTTATATTAAAAATTCATAAAAAAATCAATAAAAATCTAAAAAAATTATAAATTATATTTTAACCCATTTTTACCTAAAAAATTATATTTTAATATTTTTGTTCCTAAAAATACTATTTATTGAATAAAATAAGCAAATATTATGTAAAAAATACGTTAATAACTCTACTTTCATAGAGCCATCAAAGTGGCAAAGTTGAATGAAATAATTAGTGTTCAAAAAACTAACACTTTTTCTATAGAAAAAGAAAATTCAAATCTATCTTGGCATATTGATACTCTTAATCTAAGTCTTGTGGGAGCTAAACAAGAAAACTATAAACTCAAATAAAAGCTTGTTGTTGTTACAGAGATCGTGAAAAGCCTGACATTAGGCACTGAAAAACTTAACAAAGTTTTAAGTTATGGCAAGTCATATAGTGATACGTGTGGTTTTGGTTATAAGGATGAGAACTCCACACTTTTAACATAAAAAAATACATTCGTAAGGTCCTTTAACTTTACTCGCGTTGTTACTACTTATGCACAAACCACCATTGTACATATGGTAGAAACGTTGTTACGTTTATGCCTATCTATTATTCTTATGGTTGGAAAGGTTATATAAGACCAAAATGTAGGTTTTTGATGAATGCTTCTAAATTTACACATAGTAGGATTGATAACTATTATCCATCCATGCATGTTACATTTTATTATAGGATGAATGAAAATCATAGTAACATGTTCAAAACTTCTACTAGTAAGCATGAAATCTTAGGTTCAAAGAGGTAAGTAAAAATCAATATTTTTAGTCATATGACTCATTATCATCATCCTATTATGCATATTGTACCTTCATTTGGGATAAATGTGAAAAATATATCTAAGTATAACAACATGCCTATGAAACTTAAGGTAGTTAAGTCTCAACCCAAAAAAATAGGGAAATCAAAATTAAAAAAAATGAGTTAGAAAAGATTGTTTTTTTTTGGTCATATGACTGTCTTTTTATTGTTTTACCTAGGTACTCGTAGTAAAGTGCTTATGTGACCTTAGGTGAGTAATTTCATAGTATTTCATTTCTTTTTTCTTATTAAAAAAATTAAAAAAAATGTTAAGTAGAATTTGTTTTTGGGTAACAAGGTAATGAACTTATTCAACCTTTACACGTATACAACCTTGTCTTTAGTGGCTTAACTCATTTTGATGTTTATTATATAAATGGTTCTATAATTTTGACTTGTGCACACACGTATATTTTTACATGTAATGATCGATGTTAACATGAACTTATTCACACATTCAGGAACATGCATGTATAATATGCTCAAATTTTATGATTTCTCTTGAAAAATTCTAGGATTTCAATTAATCTTAACTTCAAAATTGTGTTGAGTTCTATTTCTTACTTTCTTAAATTTTACCGTGGAGAGACACCTAGTATTAAGAAGCTATCAAATGTGATATGCCGTAGTGAGCGGGGAGGACTACCTCACAACTAATGTAAAAGTTATCATGCTAGGTTTATAACTCGTGCATATAAAAAATTAAATTAAAAAGATTATACAAAAAAGGTACTATGTTAATGAAAAAAAAGTACCTGACATATACAAAAACAAAGAGCCAAAAGAGGTTAAAAATAAATGAATAATCTTATATCTCTCTTGGTAAATATATTTTATTTTGTCAGATTGAAACTTAATTGTAGTTTTACATTATAGGTGATATTTTTTTCTTTTAATCTCTTTATTGATTCATTATAAATGGTTTAACTGGCATGTGGAGTTCAAACATATATGCTACTTTTAAATAAATGCTAATATGTCATTATATATGCTAAGTTTGCAAGTGTGCTTGTGTGCTTATGTGCTTCTTATACTCTACTTGCTTATTTATAAAATATATAATCAAAATTTGAGTAAAAAATGATTTCTCAATTAATTGTATGCTTGTTTGTGATTAAATTAAATTTATTACCTTATGTGACTATTTATTAAAAAAAATCAGATTTTAATATTTTTATCTTTTCCTTATTTGTTAATTATTTAATTGGTTATATAGTGAGATGAAGATAGGACTTAAGTGGATTTTAAACCACGTTGTCCTTTTGCATTGATCTATTTTTACATTACTTTTTTATCTTTAGAGGAGTTTAGCTCCATGGCATCATTGCATGCATTTCTTTCCAATTGTTCCTAAGTTTGTAATTTCTCCATTACTTTGTCCTTTTCGTATATCAAAAAGGAGGAATAATTATCATGTTTTAATTTTTATTATGGACTAGATTGAGGTGAATGCATGTAATATATGATTTCTCTACACATTTTATTTAATTCTATGTAAACTAAACTAATGTACAATCAGACCTCCAAGCCAAGTTGTTCTATGCTTTGTCTATGTAATTTCAGTTACATATAAGCTTGCCCAATTACAACGAAGATGGTTTCATCGGATCATAGAACAGTTTCACTATAAAGTCTAAGACATCAATGTATGTTTACTTTATTTCTATGAGTGTCATGTAGAAAGAGAAAGATTTTGTCATACTAAAATACTAAAGGGAAAGTTTGTGTGGACTATAAGTGTTGGATATTTTCGTAGACAAAATATTTATTTGTAATCTTATCTTTAAGCTCGTTATCAAGTCTATCATGAATATCAAGTCTCCCAAGAAAAGTCGAATAAGTGCTCGGATTGTGTACAATCGTAATTCAAGTATATCTTTTATAACTACTATACATAAAAATACATATTTTAGTGCATTTCACAGGCTTTTGATTAGATCAATTCTAAAATTGCATGATAAAGGTATATTAGCCTTTTATATAAAATGGATTATTCCCCCTAGTAGATGAATTGATCTCACTATGGATTGATATGTAATCGACCACATTTCGATCCTCCCTTCTCTACATAAAAAACTAAACATACTTGAATACATAGAGGGATTAATCCCCCTTGTATTTTGTCCACTCTCATTCATTTTTTAATCTCAATTAGTAGACAACTACCTATAGAATTATGTCACGTCATATGTGTGACATTTTGGCTCTTTAGGTTTACTATATATACATCATTATTCTCTCATAATTATATACACAACTACATAGCAAATATTTAAGAGCACAAGGTTCAATAGTTAGTTTTTTTATCATTGTTCCTTTTTAATTAGACCGAAGTTCATCTCTTCATCTATTTATATATGATTATGCTAATATAAATATGTGTGTATTTATTTCATATTTTTCTTATTCATATAATTTTTTCTTGATTAGCGTCTTACATATTTAAATCAAATAGTTGTATGAATGATCATGATTATTTGGATTTAATTATTAAATTTCAAAGAACTTATTTTTATTAAACTTATGCTTAATTTTCATATTCTAAGATTTGCAAGTTGATTTGACTTAATTTACATATGCTTTGAATTACGTGGTTATAATTATTAAATTCATTATAGAGCATACACTCACACTTGTGTTTTTTTGTGCTAGCATTGATTGTAGGTTGATATTGATGACTTGTATAATTTGATATAATTTATAACTTCTCAGTTTTAAATTTAGTCTAATTTTATTTAATTTTTATTGATTTTATACTTCATTATTATTATTTAAATTTTATTGCATATTTGAAGAAAATGAAGATCCAAAATTTTAGAAGCATATTGTCTAAGGACTCTTAAATTTACAAGAAAATTTATTTAAATCAAATTTAAATTAGGATGTATTTAAACCAAATTTAAATGAAGATTTCTCAAAAAAATAGTATATATAAGAATATAGTAGTGCATGAGAAGGAGCTGAAATAGAAACAAGAGGCGACTAAGACCGGGGAGGCGCTATAGAACAAAAATGTAGGAAAGAGAAAAGTGAAAGCAGATTGGAGTGCAATAGATTAACGAGAAAAAAATTATTTTTGCGATTCAATTTCCTTGCAATTAATCTAAAAAAAATATGGTGAATTTATTTATGTTAAATTTAATTTTTAGTATGAACTAAATTTTTCTTATTCTAGGAAAAAGATGTAATCTAATTCCAAACTATGCTTGATTTTCTATGTTAAATTGAATTATTTATTTTCATATTTTTTTGATTTATAATGAGTTTATTGCTTGTAATTAACTTGTCATTAATTAGATTATTTTAATTTTGTGATTTACTATCGAAAGAAAAATTATATAATAGATCTGAAATATTTTAGCATAGGTAAATATAGAGATCAAAAGACTTATATGAACCTGTGTAGCGTTAAAATCATTGATCTTAATGTTTTCTTGTTTTGTTAAATTATATACTCTTGTGTAATTTGATGAATAATAATGTTTTCAATTTACTGTCGAAATAGGCTTTTGGATGTTTTTTAAAGATTGCTAACAAATATAAATAATTAAATTCAATTAGCTAAATGAGTAAAATATAATGAGTAATTAGGTGAGATCAATTTCATTTAAGTTTTCTTTCTATTAATTTGATCTTTGAACAATATCTTTATTTTCTTTTGCGCATTTTCTTTAAATTTGATTTTATTTTAAACTTCAATTACAATAACATTAGTGACTTCTCTAGATAAAATTAAGATCAATATAATTTTGGTATTTGTCAAAAGTAAGTTATCAATCTCTAAGGACGATACTATTCTTATCAATTTACTATAAAACTTTGATATTGTCCACTTACAGTTTTACATCGATACTCTTCTTATTTTTTCCAATATCCATACAAAGTAAGTAAACTTGGTTTTAATTTAGAATTATATTTTATTTTATTTGTATTTTTATTTATTTATTTTTTCCTAAGTGTATTTTTGACATTGGATGCATCGTGTTAGAACTCGAAACATTATTTTTTTTTTATCCAAAGATTGAAAGAACCTTTAGATCATGAATAAAGAAGAAAATACTGATTATAGCTAAAGGAAAATAGAATGCACAACCACACAACTTAAAGGATTATGTAAGAATAATTGTGAAAGAAAATTACTCAAGTGTAAGACGGTAGACCATTAATACCAATAATTTTGAACTTAAACCTGCGTTAATCAGCATTGTGCAATAAGCCCAATTTAGTGGATATCCATTGATGATCCCAATATTAATTTGACGATGTTCTTGGAGATTTATGACACTGTAAAGATGAATAGTGTTATTGAAAACACCATTAGATTGAGATTGTTTCCTTTTTCATCGAGGGACAATGCTAGAGGTTGGTTACAATCTTTACAAGCGAGAAGCATTACTAGTTGGGAGGATATGGTAGAAACATTTCTTGCTAAATTCTTTCCACCTACAAAAACAATCCAACTTAGGAGTGAGATTGGTCAATTCATGTAAAATGATTTTGAAATACTCTATAAAAGCATGGGAAAGGTATAAAGATTTGATTCGGTGTTGCCCTCAATGTGGATTGTTGGATTGGTTGCAAATTGAGATGTTCTATAATGTGTTAAATGGGAAAACTAGAACTATAATTGATGTTGCTTTTGATGGAACTTTGACGTCAAAGACAGTTGAAGGTGCTACTTCTCTTTTGAAATAAATGACCTCAAACAACTATCAATGCCCAACTGAAAGATCTATGGCTAAGAAAGTCATTGGGGTTCATGAATTAGAGTAGTTTGCTGCCCTTTTAGTTCAAGTATTTTCTCTATCTCATCAGATATCAGCCTTGTCAAGCCAAAGAATACCATAAAGTGCTGAATATGTTGTAGATTAAAGTATGACAGTTCTGATGAATGAAGTAAGTCAAGAATAGGTTCAATACACCAACAATCAGAACTACAACTATCGTGGTAATCCTATGAAAAATTACTACTATTATGGGCTTCGAAATCATGATAATTTTTCTTATGGAAATACAAAGAATGTGTTGCAACCTCCTTTAGGGTTTGATAATCAATTAAGCGAGAAGAAGATGCCACTTGAGAATGCCATGATTTCCTTTGTTGAGAAGACCAAAACAAGGTTTAAAAAGAGTGATTCACAGTTGGATAACACTGAGACTCAATGTAGCAATATGGGAGCAACTATGAAAAATCTTGAAGTACAAATTGGGAAACTAGCCACGACCATCAATACTTAACAAAGATGAACTTTTCTTAGTAACACATAAGTGAATCCAAAGGAACAATGCAAGACCATTATACTTAGGAGTGGATACCGTTGACTCTAATCTTTGAAACTGCAAAAAACAGAACAGTGTCTCATAAGTTAGATACATTGGAGTAATATCCTAAATAGAGTAATATAAGACCAAGTTTGTACTTAAACGTTTGGTTTTCATAGTGAAAAATTAGGCTATTGAATAGATTGATGGTTTTTTTCTTAAATCATAATCCATATTTTTAAAAATATTGTATGTTATTTTTTAATTTTTATAGTTTACTATTTAAACGCGATCGCATATCTGGTCACTTTATATAAGTTATTAAATTATAAATTGATAAAATTTAAAAATAATATATTCACCGTCTTTAGATTAATTAGATTCATATTTTAGAACTTTTACTATCCTTATATAAGAGTTATGCTTTTGCATAGATTTATAATTTAGTGCATTTTAAAATATTATAATATTTGTTTATCTAATTGGTATAATTTTATAGAAAAAAAATATATTCTTACTTTATTTAGTTACCTTGTTTTAAATTGGTGCATTTTATTAATCTTATTGTTACATTTATGGATAATTCAATCCTTTTAAACCACTTTTAATCATTTTAATTACTTTTTTTTTAATTGTTTTTGAGATATTTTCATCCTCGATCATTTATCAACTTATTGGTAATAAGGTTTAATTTGATCAACATTAAATTAAAAAAAATGATTCATGAAAATCAAAATTTAAGAAGGATATAAGTGCAAAGGACTAATATATATTTTAAAAAATGATTAATATATTCAATTTATAAAATTAAAGTGATAAAATTAGCGTGATATCCTAAATTTATTATATTGATTGTTGTAGATAGTGTTATTTTAAAAGAAGATTAAATAGAATCAATAAAATTATCAATTTTTTATAGTATAACCATATATATTTATTGTGGATATTGTTAGGGTATGGATTAGAAAATTAGTGTCTATATGTGTGGATGTATAAGTAAGTAAATATTATTTAAAAAAATAGAATTAATAAAATTAATTGAATGCAAGATTTTTTTTTCTTTCAACAATAGATGCATACAAAAATCCTTTAAAAAAACGTGAATCTTACGATGTTAACAACACAATGATTCATAAAGATACTAGTAGTATAGCATACATAATTAATTATATAATTATTTATGTTTTTTTGATCATTTTTAATAAATTAAATTTCCTATTTTAAAAAAAATCATTAATTAAAACTTTAATTCATTTAACAATTTAATCAATTTTTAAATCATCATTAATTAATATAAATTTAATAAATAACTTATAAATTTATAATTTTTAAGTAACAATCCTGAGCATTTTAATAATGTTTCACAACTCACAAGTTTAAATCAGATCATTAACCTTATATTTAGATGTGCTTTGATTCCAATGCACTACAACCACATGAGTAAATTAATAATTTACTCACATTTTAAATCAAAACAAGCATAATTAAATTTCACACTTCCGTTTTGAGAATAAATACCATAACAACATTGATAAAGCATCCCAAATGAAAAACGAAACGGGTATCCAGGACAACAAAAACAACTAAAAAAATTAAAATTGAATCTACTTAATTAACTCTGGAAAACTCTGCATTGCATTCTCTTGCAGAACAATGAGTACTACAGAAGATTGCATAATGATATATATTACATTAATTTACATGAGTTTGGTTATTTGTTTGGTAACAATTAATATATTATAATTATGTCATTTGAATAAGTTTCCCACCTAGCAGTTTTGGGAGGGATGTTTTTATGCCTTTTCTTTTACAATGTCCAAAGTCATCTCACTAGGATCTGTAGCTTGCAATTCAAATTGAATACCATCCAATTCTCTCTTAAATATATCTTTAGAACTTGCATATACCATTTTCATCCTCACCCTTGATGAATCTGGTGACCTATATAACAAATAAATAAACAAATTCTACAAGTTAAGTAGCATTGATAATTGTTAATATATAGCTAAAATTAAAATTAATTACCAAGCAATGAAGATAATCTTGCTCCTTTGGACATTCTCAGAGGTAGTGAAATCATAATCATAAACGGCATAACGACATTCGTTGGCTGGCAAACTAGCACAGAAATCATCATAACTATCACCGGGTTGTCCAAGTTTTTCAACCATAATTTGTTGCTCTTCAATCTTGAACACAATAAATCGGAAGCTCCTTTTTGATTTTAACTCCAAGAACTTAAGCTTGCAGTCGTCATGGACTGCCATTCCAGAAGTTGCGTTGGCCTGTATTTAATAATAAAAATGTGATTAGTACTATTTGTTGTGAAAACCCTACAATTCTCATGGGTAATAATTAAGATTCATATCTTCTTAATTTAATAGCAAAACTCACAGATTATCGTCATCCCTAATGAATCATGATAATTAATTTATCAATATAATATATTATTAGGGATTACTCTTCCTCGTGTATCTAAAATATATCTAAAGTAGGGATTTATTTTTTATCAAATGATATTTTTGTGTGATTCGAATATCTGATTGGAAATAAAAAAAATTATGTGAGTGAAGAAATGAGATATTGAGATTAAAGCTTTGGATCAAACCACATTTCTCTTTTACTTTGAAGAAGAGGATGATATTTTACTAGTTATGTGAAGAAAGTCATAGAACTTTATTGTGGTTGTAAGGAAAGTTTGTTCAAATACGTGTTTATCTAATTTAAAGTTTGACTCTTTACCGTTTTGGATACAAATTCATGATCTACAGACTAACTGAAGAATTTTTTTTCATTATTAACAAAGTAGCAATAAAATTGGGTGAAATGCTTGGGGTGGATTAGTATACACTTGCTAGTGGCCTAGCTAGGTTTGTGAGAGTCATGATTAATCTTGATCTTGGACAAGCTTTGGTTCATGGAGTTAGGATTCCAAAGTGTTACGCAACATAATTGTATGTACTAAATTGAGGTATGAATGATTACCTCATTTCTGCTTTCATTATGGTTTCCTTACATATGATACTAAGATGTGTATTGTTGTGAGTGGATTAAATGTTTACTTGGGTAGGAAGCATTTAAATTTTGGAGATTGGCTAAGGTCTAATTTGAACTTGTGTACCCCTGAGCATGCGAAAGGTGCTACAGGTAGGTCTCAAACTGTGAATATTGGTGCTTTGACTACCTCATATGATCCTGGAGTTGTGCAAAATTAGAGTGGATTGAAGTGTGGATACTTTGAAGGGGCATCAAAATGAGTACAGATGTTTCTAATGCTGTTAGTATTGAAGATGAACACCTGTACACTACTGTTGGAGGTCTTGTGCAAGCTAGGACGGGAAGTGTTCGAGGTTGGTGCAGGGAGAAAGGTGCAGACAATGTGGGTGACAAGCTGGGTGGTAGTGGGAAAAGAGCACACAGGGAATTGGAGGCTGTGACTAATGCGAGGGGCAGCTGTGCTGGTGGTGGGAGCAAGGAAATAGCTTTAAGTGATGCCATTTATGTTTGCCTCGTGGATTAGGGTGTTTGTTAGCTAAGTTGGTGCTGTACGTTTGTTCCCTTGTTTTTGTTTTGTACGTGTGTTTATTTATTTGTGGTTTTAGTGTGTCTATTCAGTTTTGTCTTTGTTGCTTGGTTGTGTGTATTTTGTTATGACTTGTCATTTTTAAAGTTGGTTGTCTCTAATAGCTAGCTATGATGCTGGCTGAATAGCTTAGTTGTGTGAAGCTTGTATGGTGATTGGTTTTAGAGATTCCTTCCAAGTAGTAGTTCTAGTTATGATAATATATAGGGTGGGTATTTAGCCATTTGTTTCCTAGCTCAGATGTGATAACTGAGTTTTGTTGTTTGATTGCTTTCCTCAATAATATATTTTCATTTGCTGAAAACAAAACAAAGATATTCATCGCAATTCCTATAATCATTATAGAACAAGGTGAACATAGTAATGTTTATTAAAATGTTCGTTTTATTATTGTATATAAAATATGCTTTGTTTCTGCATGGAACTTAAGAGCTATCTCTCTCAAATTTTTCATTGTTTGTTTCAATTCAGTTGAAAAATATACAAGATTAGTAAAACAAAAAAAACTTACCTTTTAATTCAATTAATTAATTAATTAATTAATTATTATTTTGCGTGATCCTCTTAACATGCATCGTTCAATACCAAAGATCACGTTGAAGAAAAGCAAAGAAATGGACCTTTACCAATAAAAGAAGATATCAATACATGCTACTTTATAAATTATTTATATTTAGAGTATGTTTGTTTGATTTGATTTTTAATTTTTTAAGTGATTTTATAATCATGTTTGTTTGATAATAATTTATTATTTTAATTTTTATATTTTTAAAAATTACTAACAACATACGAGGTGATTTATAAATTTTTTCAAGTTTTTTAAAAAAAAAAAAAATCATAAAATAAAAAATATTACCAAATAATTTATCGATAACTGAAAATCATCAACATAAATTGTTATCAAATATATCAATGATTATTTTTACAAAAGAATCATAAATTACAAAATTAATTTTTTAATCATAAATCATAAATTAAAATCGTTATAAAAATATGTTTAATAATTTTAAAATTTAATTTAATAAAAGTGGAATGAAAGGAATTGTTACGTACCATTTTACCTCAAGCGAGGAAAGTCCTTGTGGTCTGAACTAATAATTAGAGAGAGAGAGAAGAAATTAGGGTAAAAGAGAAAATAGCTATATTGAGAGAAGTATAAGAAAACAAAAAGAGATAGGAAGGTGATTTTAATTTGTTTTGAGAGGAACTAGAGAACTTGGTGGAGTTTCAAAAAAATAGAAGATGGGATGGTTTTTTTTTTATCCTCTGTGCTTGGAACCGATTGTTTGCGAAATTCACTTATAATCATCCACGTTGTTTGATTTTCAAGGCCATGGATGCTTATATTGGTTTTTCCTGTTTTTCGTCTTAATCAATTTGTTTTGTGAAGATTTTAATTATCAATAAAAAAAACACCTTAATAATTTTTCATCATATAAATAAAAGAATTTCCAATTTAAATTTTAAGAAGATGAACAAATACATTGATTAAAATAAAAGATAATTGAATGTGTTTTAACAGTGATTTAAAGCGATGTTGCTCTAGTCTAGGATTCATTGTTATCTTAAGTTATAAATTCAGAGTATATATATAAAAAAGAATTAAAGCAACAATTATAATATTATATATCAAATGAATAAGACAAAATTCATGAACTTCCTATTGGTATTAAGTGAGTGGTTAATTATTTACATTCTAATTTCACAATTTTTGTGATGTATAATATTAATCAATAAATAAGATGATGCGTCCACAATACAGGTTTGAAAAAGCCATAACAATAAAATAAACTTTTAATCATGCTATAAATTTAATAAGGATTAATTTCATAGATATTATATATATATATTTAAAGTAAAAAATATATTAAAAATAAAACCAATTAAATTAGTTAATTCTAAATAATATGATACAAAGTTACCATTTCAATTAATACTAATATATATATTTTTAATGACCAAAACAACAAAATTATTTTCAACATAGGAATGATACATATTATTGAAGTCAATTTATGCTCTAGTAACTCTATCTTGAAAAAGATAAACAAATGACATTGGAATGTCAAATACACTCTAATGCTTAAGTTAATTCTTTAAAAGATATTTAATTAAAATAGTAAAAATAATTAGAAAATATGTTACTTATAACTATATTATAAGACTATTTACAATGATTAAACTGATACAATCGAGCTGATAGAAGATATATTCAAATTACATAGTATAGTATATGATATTATCTAATTATCTTATGTAATTAATATATCTTGGATATGTTTTTTTGTTCAATTTCAAACCTATCTGTCGATAGTGTTTTTTAACTATGCATTGAATGTATCATTTTTGACCAATCTAATGATGACATAGACCAATTAAAAGATGCTATGTAGGGACATCTTAACCGTTTAAGAAGTTAGTATCCCTAATCTCTTTAAAGCTTTCCAAAGCATATTTTCGTGTCTTAAATGAAGTCTTAATGGAAAAGTTATTATCAATCAAAGTTTCCAGTAGAGAAGCTAATGCGAGTTTGCAAATTTTGATGCCTAAATACTGATAGTTATATGATTAAATTTTTAATTATCTCTTTTGATTTGAACCCTTGATAATAGGTTTAATGAATATACGAGATTGAGCTTATAAACCTTTATTAGGTCAAGCATTCATTAGTGTCATTCATCCCAAGTCTATTTAGTTAATTGTTAGATTATAATATGATAAGATCTAGTTGAATGATTGGGTTTTCTAGATGATCAGGACATTTGGATGTAAACTTTTTGAGTAGTTGGATCTTTGGTCTTTTTGATAATAAGAATATAGTAGATGCTCAAGTGATTATCTAAGTAGAACCTCCGAGAAAGACCGGGTGAAATTGCTTGTACAACTTCAACAAAACTAAAAGACTAAATGAAACTATAAGTGTAGCTTCGATGGAACCATAAGATCAGAAATGACTAGACATTTTTTTTTATCTTACATTCAATATTTGGGCTTTTTTTGGTATGACTCACATGTGCACCTAATTTCTTTCTAAAATTTGCATACTGTCACAAAAGTTGTCTAGCCAATAAGACTACTGAGAACACTGTAGAGAGATCCATAAATGATTTTAAAAGTGCAATAATGTTACCGATTTTTCTTAAGTCACAAGAGATTACTACTAGTAAGAGTTGGTTCAAAGATGGATCTCGCACATGAGAAAGTAGAAGTCCAAGAAAAAGGTAATGCGAGAGTAGAGACCAACAAGTAGGTAGCAAATAAACATCAATGTCTCTTAGGCACTTGGATTTAAGTTAATTGTGAGAGTCATTAGAGTTATACATCTACACTTGGATTTGCTTCTTCACCAATTTTCAATCTTTACTAGCTCTCACTTGAGACTTGGTGAGTTCAATAAGGCTGTTACACAAGATGCCTAGTGATCTTCATACAAATTGTGTGTGTAATGAATATGCAAGTACACGTATTGCAACAAGTAATATAATGATAAGAAAAAAATCGTTTACATGTATATTATTTTAGTAGAAACTAATTTTTAAAACTAAAAAAAATAAAAATCAATTTTTTTTTGTATTTTTATATTTTAGTGAAGCAAAATTAAAATAACTAAAAGTAAATAGCAATAATTAATTAAATCAGATTTGATAACTAAGAAAATATATGAGAAAATATCTAGGAGTACTTAATCCCCTAACTTTCTAAACATATGAATCGCTAAAATCCCTTAATATAATTATCAATTAATTATATGATCAATTGAATCTAACCTAGCATGTATTCCTCTTTCAAGTAAACTATACACTATTTAGTAATTAATTTAATCACGCTCTCATGTCAATTAAATTATATACTACTCATTAAGTTCATCAATTATGTATCACATACATAAGAATCTTACATTTATGATATATATGATACTTACAATATTTATCTATTAGAAGAAACCGAAGAGAAAATAACTGACTTATAATATGAACACTCAGATTATAGGTACTCTTCATCAGAAAATGAATGATTTGTATAGTATTATAAATCTAAATAGTATCTATATCAAAGTAGGATTAAAATTTAAAGGTTATGTTAGCTATAGATATATGCATATATAGATACAGAAGTTAGTATATGTGTGCCAAATAAATATGTTCTAGAAAAGCACTAGAAATAAGCATCAATAGATTTAATTGTAAGAATTGCTAATAATATTACAATAAATCTTAATAAAATTTTAAAAGATATAGATATAATGATAGGGAGTAGAAACATTTCATATTCCTACCATATATCATTTGGAAACAAGAATTGATTTATTAATAGGAAAGTATTTCAAATTTATATCAACCTTTTACACAATATTTAGACAAAATAAGTCTAACAATATTAGATAGTGATACCATCTATGTATCAAAAATAAGACAAACTTTGATTATCTCAAACCCAAATTTTATGCAATAACATAAAAAGCGAAAACGTGGTTAGATATAACAACAAAAATCTTATTTAGAAAATATTTTATTAGATATAAAAGATAAACAAAACTCTTTTCTCAATGAAATACAAGAGAATAAATTCCTAATAGGCATAAAAAAACTATTAAAAATAGTAAGTTCAAAAAATCCTTTGAATCCAAAAATTAATAAATCTAAAACAATTGTCAACATAAAATTAAGAGACCCTAACAAGGTTATAAGAGTAAAACCAATGATTTATGCTCCAAAAGACACAATTGAATTTGAAAAACAAATTCAAGAACTTTTGAAACTAAAAGTCATACCATGTAATTCACCTCACTAAAGTCCAACATTCTTAGTCGAAAAAGAAGCTAAAAAAGAATAGAAAAAAAAAGAATGGTAATAAACTTCAAAATATTGAATAAAGAAACCATTGATGATAGATACTAATTCCAAAGAAAGAAGAATTATTATCATTAATAAAAGAAAATAAATACTTCTCAAGTTTTGATTGCAAAAGTGAATTTTGACAAATAAGATTGGATAAAGAATCTCAAAAATTAATGGCATTTAGTTGCCCCAAGGACAATTCCAATGGACTGTTGTACCATTTGGACTAATAACTGTAGAGGAGATATTAAGGAATTATTTTGCATCACTACAACAACAACCAACAAAACCAAATGGGTTGATAACTCTAAGAAAAATAGTAAGACCTCCAATACTATTTAGAGAAACTTTTATCCTAGAGACATCAAAGATAATAAAGCATTCTATGCTATTTAGGGAAACATCCCTTAGAAAATTCACCATTCATTGAATATGAGAAGAACCAATATAGAAATCTCGACAAATTACAATGGTTGAGTCTTTACAATTTGGCCAAAAAATCTACATAGGAGCATATTGAAGATATGAAGTTCTACACTATAGACAATGAATTCCCTACAGGAAGTAAATTCAATATCTTGGAATGAGTTGATCTAATATTTGTTTACAAAGTCTTCCATTCAAGACTAATAGAAAATATATATCTAGGAATTAATTTAAGTGAATTAAATTATTTTTCAAAAAAATTTAAAAGAGCAATCAAGAACTTTAAAAAAAAGATTAAAGCATATGATAAGTATTTTTATACTAGGTTTTTCAGTTCACTGATAGACTTGAATGAATAAGAATGTATCAATCCATACCACTTCATTAAGATAGAGATTTTCAACACCAACAGAGAAGTTTCCAAAACAAAGACGCTTTCAAAAAAGGAATTAAACACATAAGAACTATGTGTACTAAGAGGTTAAATGTTAGGCTAAATTTACTATGAACTCAGGAAGATTGACAACTCTAATGAGATCAAAGTAAATTATTAAACTAGTAAAATCATCATTACTTCTCATAGTAACATGGCTCTTTCAATGAAAGATGGTGAAAAATTTACCAAACATGAAATCAATTTTAACAACAATAACCTAAAAATTGATCAAAAACAAGGAAAAAATTTTGCTTCTATGCTAAAAAATCACCAAAGATCACAGATGTATTTACTATATCAAAGATCGAGAAGACAAAGATGCGTCATCATTAACATCATCAAAGAACTATTGATAGAAAATGACAAAGAATAATAAAGAGAGGAATTATCGGTAGAAGACGACAAAAGAAAAATAAAGATGTAGGCCCATATATTAGTCGGTAGCATATGCCAAGGAAAGTAGTGGCTACCACTTAAAGCACAAAAGTAGACGAATTATTAAAACAAGGAGAAAATAGTAATTTTAATTTGATAAACAGAGATTTCTTGTGTTATAAAATAAGCCCTCATTTTCATTTTAAAAATATAGAAAACCAGAGCACACTACTCAAACAAAACACATAAAATCTAACATAGAAATCCTCTTTTAACTAAAAATCTAAAACTAGTAATGATATACCCAGTAATTATGAGCGACTACAAATCCTTTCAAGTTTCTTAGTTGACCTTAAGTTTGTAATAATTTTTATTTTATGAATAAAATGAAGTTTGATTACTCTTTCCTATTAAGTCAAAATTAGACATGTACAAATGTAGAACGCTCACCATTGCGAGAAGGGTGTTGAAGTTTGAGCAAAATTAAGGCATAACTGATGTAACAAAGGAGAAGAACAGAAAGAAAGACTATGGTGAACTCATTAAATTTAGGTTTAATAATTATAAATTTAAGTTAGTTAAAATTTTTAAAAATTTGAATATTTGTTTATATCAAGTTATAATAATGATAAACCGAAAGATAGATATAGAAGGAAAATAAAAAAATATTTTTAATAATTATAAGAATAAACAAATAGTTCTAAATTTAAAAGAAATTAAAATGAAAAATAAAAATATAATTCTATTAGAAAATTTTGATAAAGACTATCTCTTAGTCTTAAATGATTATTGTAAATATAAAGATGGTGATTGTGAATCAACAAATACTTGTATCGATAACATAAATTGGTATCAAAATCATAAAAATATTAATAAAATATAGATGAAAAAATTAACATTATTAATTTTAGAGACATAGATTGTATTAGTTATAAAATCTAAAGACATTTTAATATTTTATACAAACTTTAAGGATATAAATAAAGATATAAATTTTTTTGAGAGCATTTTAAATATATATCCTAATAAAACACTACTTTATGGTTTTTTTTTTTGCGCTAATAAAAAACACTACCTTACTTGACACTACTTTATTGATAAAAGTGTGGCTTCTTAAGGTGATTAGGTTTAAATTCCAACCCATGCGTAAAGGTTACGGTCAGATTGAATGAAAACCAAAATAGACAGATTATCCTACTTTTTGGGCGAAAAATATATTATTTATGGGTAAACGCTTCATTCCTTATTAAAAATTTGATGATAATTTATGTACCTTTAATTTATATAAATTTTAATTTTAATTAATATTTACTTTAAATTTTAACGAATTAAGCCATAATTATTACGTAAGACTAAACATTCTCTTCTGTAAAAAAATCACAACCCTTTAATTCAATCTCTTGAAACTATTTATCCCAAGATTATTTAATGTTAATATTAAATGAACATATAACAACATAAAATATTAAATTAATATTAAAAAAATAAATTAAAACATAATTAATTTTTTTTAATATTTATCCAACATTTAAAGTTAGCAAATAAATGACCATTGTCTTCAAGGATATATATTAAAATCAAGTGCGACCGCTTTATTTTATTTATAACGAGCATTTTAATAGTCATTTTATTTGTTTTATAGTTTATATATAAAATGTTGGATAAATTAATAGACATATTATATAATTATCTTAAAATAAATATATTATTTAATTTTATAACTATAAAGTATTATTAATAATACAAATTTATTATCAAATTCTTTAACATTATTAGTACAAATATGTTACAATTTTTTTATTAATAATAAAAATTTACCATTAAATTCTTTATTAATTGTATAAATTTCCTTCAAAAAATATAATATATATAACGATAAAAAAATAACGTAGTTACATTTACACCATTAATTATAATTGAATTTTATTTTTATTACTCAATAAAATTATATAAAATATTTATAATTTTTGTAATAGTTCGACGGGATATTTATTATTTTATCCTAAAATTTAACATAATCTAAAAATATTCTCCCCTTAAGCATTCATTCAAATTGTTTCCCCTAATATTAAGGATTCAATCAATTGGTTTGAACTTTGAAGTACTATAATGAAAAATTTATCATGAGTAGTTTCTTTAGTGGGAATTAGATAGGAACATTGCTTTGGACCCAAGGCTTCATCCGAGACAAGAACCTCAGGGTTCACGTGACCAAATCTAAGCATCTCTAGTTGTCATTTACAACAATTTTTGATTGCTCTTTTTTTACTTTATTATTAGTTATATATGTTTAGTTATCTATACTTCACTCGAAATAGGGGCCACTAATAAAAATATCCAATTCTTGGAGTAAATGCCAAGTTTCTAAGCTTATTATTCATCTTTTTGGGATTCCGCTGGTAGCTAGTGTGGCAATTTTTGTCTAAACTTGATTGCAATATCTCAACACTATTAACATACTACAATATAATGCTATTTATATTAATATGTTTTCTTAATTGTGTTAAATTTTACATAAAGCACGAATTAACTTATTTATTTAATACTTTATTCATTTTTATTAAATTATATAATTAATTTATTACCTTTTGGTATAAATATCTTATATTTATTATGAAAACTATAAATACCTTATTAATTTCATATATTATTTTGGTTAATCACTAATAGTTGGAGTATAATATTGTTATTGATAATGTTTTTTTTATTTATTTATAATTTTTAAAACTTTAGGTACGTGATATAAAGAAAACATTATTTTGAACAAGAAGTTAATATTTTGAGGAGGTGATTGATATTTATCCCGGATAAGTAAATATATATATCAAATTTAAGATTTATATGATATAATATAATTAGTAAGTATAAATAAATTCACTTAATTATATCACATAAGAAACTGATACATTAATTATTATTATTTTTTTTAAAAAAATTATAATCTTTTTTTATTAAATAAGTTAAAAAAATCCAGATAAAATTCGAATATAAATTCAAGATAATAGAGATGAAAAATTATACTAACTGTAACTATAATACAAGTTAATCCAAGTTACATATTAATTATAATATATATATTATATATGAGTGGTCTTAATAAAAACATCACCTTATACTAACACAAACATGTCCATTTTAGATAAACTGATGCCTTTTTTGAAACTAAATTTTCTTTAAATAAAAATATAAGTAGATGATCAATGGTAGATCCTTTTATCGGATTTGGATCTTCGATTTCTATTTTCTATATTATTAAATAAAATTTTAAAAAATTATTGATTCAGAGGACAAAAAAGTAATCAGGGAATGTATTTAATATCTTTTTTCTAATAACTTGAACATCCTAGGGTTAGTAATGCAATTTTAACATATATGTGTAAATGGCAGTTGGCTGTTTGCCTTCCGTCCCTTACCAGGGATGTAACAATTTTCAACATGTTCGAGTAATCGCAGTAACAATTGAATAGGTTTGATTTTAGGCAGTAAATTTTAATTTAACTTTTGGGTTCTTTTATTTAAAGGTATAAGTTTATTTTTAATTTTAAGTATGTGATAATCTTTAATATTTATTATTTATTAAAAATTAAATTAAATATATTAAATATATATAATATATTATTATTTTTATTTATAAATATTTTTTATTAAAATTTTATATTTTGTATAATTTTAAATAATTTAAATAATCATTACTCAATGATATTCATCATATTTATATTATTTCAATTTTAATTTTGTGTATTATATAGTAATTTAATATTTTTGTGTATTATTATTAAAATTTTCAAACTAAATTATTAATTAAATATTATTTTTAAAATAAATATAAAATTGATAGAATCACCCCCCATGTTTTATTTTAAACTTTATCGTATTCAGAAAAGCACCAGATCATAACCCACATTCAAAAATTCATTTTCCCACTGGAATTGAACGTCCGTTAAAATACAGCGTTAACTCAACTAATTCTTCTAACACGTAACGGAAACTGTTAATATTTTGAGTATTAATACTACCCACACCCCATGTAACCGCTCATTTTCTCCCCCTTGTTTCCTTGTTCATTTCACTCATACTCTTTCCGTCATTTTCTCGAGAAAGCATAACCCTAATCGAAAGTAAAAATGCGTGAAATTCTTCACATTCAAGGTGGCCAGTGCGGCAATCAGATTGGGGCCAAGTTTTGGGAGGTAGTGTGTGCAGAGCACGGTATCGATTCAACTGGGCGATACCATGGTGATACGCCTCTTCAACTGGAGAGAGTTAATGTCTACTACAACGAGGCAAGTTGTGGTCGATTCGTTCCTCGAGCCGTGTTGATGGATCTCGAACCGGGTACGATGGACAGTCTCAGATCTGGTCCGTACGGGCAGATTTTCCGACCTGATAATTTCGTGTTCGGACAGTCCGGTGCTGGTAACAACTGGGCTAAGGGTCATTACACTGAGGGAGCTGAGCTCATTGACTCTGTTCTTGATGTTGTGAGGAAAGAGGCCGAAAACTGTGATTGTTTGCAAGGTCAGTCAATGATTCTTCGAGCTGCATTCCCCTCTTTTTATGATGTTTTTGCTTATATTTAATTGCATATGTCGCTGTTCTAAATTTTTATAGGCTTAGAGATTCTAGTTTTTTCCTTCTAAACGTATTATGGTTTCTATATTTATGGGATTTTTAAGCGTCCGAATCGGTGATTTGGTCGATCTATTGCATGTTAGTCTGTAGAAGATACTCAAAGTTTTTGTTGTCTTCGATCTTGATTTTCATGGGCTTGATTTGGAGATTTCAGTATTTCTCAATTAGGTTTTGTTGTTTTGTTGTTTTTTAATTATCTAATTTTGTGGGATTTGTTTGGTTGCGTAGGGTTTCAGGTGTGCCATTCGCTTGGTGGTGGAACTGGGTCTGGAATGGGAACTCTTCTTATATCGAAGATAAGAGAGGAATACCCAGATCGTATGATGTTAACCTTCTCTGTTTTTCCATCACCAAAGGTTTCTGATACAGTGGTTGAGCCCTACAACGCAACCCTATCTGTGCACCAGCTTGTTGAGAACGCCGACGAGTGTATGGTCCTTGATAACGAGGCTCTTTACGATATTTGCTTCCGCACTCTCAAGCTCACCACTCCTAGCTGTAAGTTACAGAACCTTCCTTTCTACAATGTTCTCTTTTATTGGAAAAGTAATTCACATGTCATTAAACTATCTGATACATTTGGATACATTTGTCTGATTTTCTGTTCTTAAATTTGATAAATTGGACCAAACTGTATGTAAATCACAAAGATAAGTGACCCAAGTTCCCATGCCCCCTTTTATTCTTTTTAAATTTTAACATAATTGATATAGAACGAGTATTGCATATGCCTTTTTAGTGTTTGTGTTTTCCTTGTTTGTTGCAGAAAATATGGTAAAATAAAATGTTCCTAATGATAATTATGATTATATTTGGAGAATGAAGTGTTGAATTATCAACAATCTATTACCAGCCAAACATGGCGTTGATCAATTAAGTTTAGAAAACTTTCAAAGATTTTTATTTTTGAGTTTTGAGATCTTAGATTGCTTTCTTTTAAAGCGTATGTAGCAGTTACAAAACATTTCTAGATATCCTTCTCGATAAAAAGGACACTTGTGCCACTTAACATTGGTTTAAATTAGAGGCGAGTATTGGATTGAAAATGCTTGTTTTTGGAAAATTCAAATCCGATCCGATTCAAATTAAATTTGAAGTTTGTAAATCCGAATTTGATTCGATGATATAATCAATTTAAATTTTAATATATTATATTTTTTTAGATAAGATAAGATCATATCGATAATAAAATTTATTTATGAATTATTGTCATATATAAAACACGATGTATATAACATTTAAATTTTAAATTGTTATATTTGTAGCAAAATTTATTATTTATTAGTTACAATTATTAAATTATTATAAATATTTATATTTAGTTTTTAAGCTAGAATAACAATATAATGTAATTATGTTATACATGATATTTAAATATATTATATTATAAAATAAATTATGTATTTATTTATGATTTAATAGTTATTAGGTTTGGATTATACACATTGGATTATAAAATCTGTCAATTCGATCCGAATTTGAACAGATTTGTATTTTTTTCAATCTGAATACCATCCGTTCATAAAATTTATTTATCCAATCCCATCTGAAAATGATGGATCAGATCGAATTTTTTAATTTAAATGGATTCATCAGATTATTTGCTCACCATAGTTTAAATGTTAATAAATAAATAAATGCAATGGTATTTATACAGCTTCTGGTCTGATTGGACTGCTCTAATCACTGGATCTGGGTCACATGAATTTTACTTATTTCCTTGTACTGTTAGCCTGATGGAAAAATCTAAGTTACTCTTTAGCATTAAAACTCTTTTTATACCTTGTATAATAGAGCACTTTTTTTTAATCTCAAATGAGGTGGTAAAAGGTAAAATGGTTTACAAAAAGTATGCTCAAATTTATCAACTAACTAAATAAATTGTCACGTCAGTTGAGATTTTATCACGACTTAATAAGACTTTTCCATGTAAATAATTAGTAGTTTATTGATGTTATGTTGTCAAATTGGTTCACTCACTTTGGATGCGAACTTGTGTGATGCTATGGAACGGTAATTACTCAATAGGGGTAAAGGAATCTTACATCATAAGTCTTGACATCTCATCTCTTTTTGTTGTGTATTTATCATTTTTTGCAATATCGGAACATGACCCACTTGAATCTGGTTTCATTTTTTGCTTGTACAGTTGGAGATTTGAACCACCTCATATCTGCCACCATGAGTGGTGTTACATGCTGTCTTCGCTTCCCTGGACAGCTCAATTCAGATCTTCGCAAGCTTGCAGTCAACCTTATTCCATTCCCACGACTTCACTTCTTCATGGTTGGCTTTGCACCTCTCACATCCAGGGGTTCACAACAATACCGTGCACTCACTGTCCCTGAACTTACCCAGCAAATGTGGGATTCTAAGAACATGATGTGTGCAGCTGATCCTCGTCATGGTAGATACCTAACAGCATCAGCCATGTTCCGTGGCAAAATGAGCACCAAGGAAGTCGATGAACAAATGATCAATGTTCAAAACAAGAACTCTTCGTACTTTGTGGAGTGGATTCCAAACAATGTGAAGTCCACTGTTTGTGACATTCCTCCTACTGGTTTGAAGATGGCTTCTACATTCATTGGGAACTCCACCTCTATACAGGAAATGTTCCGCAGGGTCAGTGAGCAATTTACAGCCATGTTTCGCAGGAAGGCTTTCTTGCATTGGTACACTGGTGAAGGAATGGATGAGATGGAATTCACTGAAGCTGAAAGCAATATGAATGACTTAGTGTCTGAATACCAGCAATATCAGGATGCAACTGCAGAGGAGGAAGAATATGAGGATGAAGAAGAATATGAAGAAGAAGCTTGACTAACCCTTGTTTCCATAGTCATAGTAGTTAATAGGTGTTTTATCTTTGCAAATGGTTTATGTTTGTCATATTGAGCGTCTGTGTAAGTTTTGGATTAAAGTGATCTGCTTGTTTGTGGATGTTCAATTTTCCTACATGGTTTTGTTGTGGCTTTGACAATTTCCAAACAAATGTGCTTTTCTTGCTAATGGATTATGCTGTTGGTTCCTAGTTACAAACTCTCTGTTGTAACATGCGTTTCATTTCATTAGTGAAAGTTGTTTCTTCTCATTTTCATTCTCATCATGTAATTCACGTCATTAATACTTGGGAAATGTGCTGAATTTGGTTTGAGGCGCAAGTGGATATTTTTCTTATCCTGGCTCTAGTGACTGAATGCTTTTATGTGGTGATTGTATCGTTGCACATATTATAAGTTTTTTTATATTATTTAAATATCATTGTATCTTATTTATATCATAGTTTTAATATATATATTTTTAAATGTAATATTCTATTATTTTTTTATTAAACATTTATATTTTAAATAAATAATAAATATCTTTGAATGAAATTGTTATTTAGTCTTTTAAATTAAAAAGTTGTTTATTAATTATTTTATTTAAAAAAAAATGAGTTATATAAAGATTTTTAATAGTATTAATAAATATTTTATTGATAATTTTTTTTAAAAGAAATTTTGTATAGTGAAGAGTAAAGTGATGGAGATATTCTTGATATTTTTTTTATATAAAATAATTTTAAAATTATTAAATTTTGTTTGACACTTTAAAACAAAAAAAAGGATTAAATAACACATTCTAATAGATTAAATGACATGTTTTATATAAGTAAAAATATTATATTTGTATTACATCCTATGGATAATCATATTTTATATTTTTATTTAAAATAAATTGAATATATCAATTAATACCATTCTAATTTCATGTTAAAGATAAATTCCAAAAATTAATAGGTTATACGGGTTAATGTATCTCATCAAAACTAGCCAATTGATAACTGTCTTCTAAATACAGGACTGATGAAGTGTCACAAACTGACCTTGTAGAGCATCTCCGACCCAAATTCAATTTAAGTGAAACTTTTGTGCTAGTGTAAAAATTACTCTTTTTATTTTTATGGCTAATTCACTGTACAAAATATCATATTAAATAATATATTCTTTTATAAAAGAATATTTTTTATTCATTTTATTAATTAATAGCTGAAAATTATTATATAAAATCAATCAATTAATTATTACTATTATTTAATTCATTATAATACATTTAAAATTAAATTTTTGGTAAGAAAAAAATAATACACTAAATAAAATATTATATTTTATTATTTGAATTAAAAATTATATGCATTATTAAAAAATAAACATTATATTTAATTAAAAAAAGGAACTCACAGCATCAAAGTGCATCATCATACACAATTGAAGTTCTTGATATTGCAAGTCAACCGATATCAAAAAGATCTTTGCAATATAAAATGCAAATTGTCCTTAATGCAATAGCCAACTAGAGAGGACGTGTACTATAATTAAAAAAATTGAATCAAAATAGTGCTTCAGAGCAAGATATAGTGACTATTTATTTTTACTATTTATTTATAAAACTTATCTCGATATTATTGTTAACTTTATGTTATTAGCTGAATATTTTTTTTAATATTTAAATCTGACAAAAGCGCTATTAGTACATGATATAAATTATATATATAAAAAAAAAGAGTTCCAAGTTTGATTATGTGTGTCCTATTTATAAATATATTGAAAAATTTACAAATAACGACAATGTAACATCTGAATTTCAAAGAAAAAGTATTAACTTTGTTTCATCCCTATCAGAATCTCTCATTTCAAAGTCTCCGTATCTCTTGATTTGTCTTACAAATTACAAAAACAATTTTTTTAAAATGTATCTTAGATAGACAATAAGTTTATAAGTTCCAAACATGAAGATTAGCTGTTTCTGATTTCAAATACGAGAATAAAATTTTATTCAAATATTTAAATTTCATGGACGATCAGAGTTTATATAAATTTATTCAAAGTGGACAATTAAAGATTTTGTAAAAAAGATATCAATAAGAGAAGAATTTCAAGGTCAAACGTCTCGAAATAATTTAAATCTTTTTTGTCAATATATTGATAACGTTGAAGGATTTGAAAATAATCTTCTATATATTTTAACTTTAGGCTTGTTTCTCGTTACAACTTTATATTGTATTTTTATATTTAATATTATAATTTTTTTAATGTTTAAATGTTAGTGGTTATAGTATCATTTTTTCTATTAATTTTATATAATATTAATTTATCAATTAAAAAATTAAACAATATTATTAATTAATAAAAATAATATGTTTTTTTTTTATAAAAACAGTAATATAATTTAAACAAAATTTAGGTAAAGATATATAATTACAGTAAAATAGGAATTAAACAATTTTTTAATATTTTTCTTTTATCTTTTATTAATATTAAAAAATAACATATAAATAATATAATATAATATTTTTCATCGTATTATTTTAATTCATAACTAAAGAGTGAATATGTAACGATATGTAATGCAAAAAAATGTAATATTTTAAGGTTTAAAAGCCTTATTGGAGATGCCCTAATTTCTTAATATATATTTGCAAGTTTCAAGTTTTATGCCCTTCTTTTTTGCTTTTTCTTACGTTCCTAACATTTGAAAAAATGTTTCTAATGATATTAAAGTTTAATGTATTATCAAAGATAAACCTAGTTAATAATGACATTAATTTTTATATCCGTGTGTTTTTGTTCAATTATTGAAACACACTTTACAAAATTATAAAGTAAAAAAACGATGTATTTTTTTGTTTGGTTTATTATGGTTGTAAATAAAAATCCACCGTAAGTGAATTAATACATATAAAATTAAAAGCTTATTTAATTTTTAAAAATGTATTTAATAATTTGATATATTGTCTAAACTTTTCATTTTTATGGCTGACATTAATTGATTAAATAATTAATTAATCATTGGAATACATTTTAATTTTTTTAACAATGACTTAGGAAAAATTGAAAATTTATTTATTTTATTTACTTAACACATTACAAAGAAAAATATTTTTCATTTATATAATTAAAAAAATAATTCTTCTTTAACTATATATTTATAATAATTTGATAATTATAAATTATCTAAGAAATTAATCCATAAACATTAATTTCTTATAATTTATTTTCAATGTTTTTAAACTTTTATAAATTAATTTTATTATTAATTTTGATTTTAAAGTTTTATTTTTTTATTACATCTACGTGTATTAAAGAATAAATTTAATTAAAATTGGATGTTTAAAATTTTTAAAAAATTAAAAATTAAGAACTTTAATATATGTGATCATTTGGGATAAGTAATAAAAAAAGTTTATTTATTGTATATATTTAATTTTTATTTTTTTAATTTGTAAGCATGCACGCGCACGCACACATACATACATATATATATATATATATATATATATATATATATATATATTATCTTAAGAAAATAAAAATGATTATTGTTATCTTATTAGTTTAATATATTGATTATTTAATGTTAAAAATAAGTGAAATCATTTGATATTTTTTAAATTTAAAAATATTAAGAAAATATTATCAAATAAAAATTATATCTAATATTTGTTAAAGTTAAAAGGATATCTTTGATGTTTTAAAAAAAAAATTGTGAATATGTGAAGAAAATGTAAACTTTAATGGTATTATTAATATTTAAATTTTAGGTTTAATTTTATATCATAACTTTATTGTAGATGAAATTTTATTTTTAACCACACGGGGTATATATATATATATATTATACAACATGATAACATATATATTTTTTTGAGTGTTTAAAAATATAGAATAAATATATATTTTTTAATAAAATAAAAGTAAAAAATGAAGGGTAAACTTTATCGTATTAACCAAATGTATTCATGATAATTGAAAACATTAACAGTGTTTGAGATATGCGAAATTTTCAATGATTACATTGTGAATTTAGCATATCCAAACTACACTGTGAATGTCTTCAATTCTTGCGCCTATTAATGAGTCTAAATTTTAACACACCTTCATGAAGTTAATAAGTTGTAAAAAGTAAAGAACTCATTTCGGTTTAGCATATAAATAAATAAAAGAATGTATTGACGATTATCAGCAATTATAAAGACAATCCAATGATGAAAACCCTCAAGAAATGTACGCTTCTTGAGCAATATGAAAATGTCATGTGCATTCCTCGGCTCGCCTAAGACTCTTAACTCTCAAACTTCCAAGTGCAACCATTGAGCTTGGTTGACAATACCATAGCATTTCTACAAATCTTAACAGGGCAAGTAAACAGTGGGAAGGAATACAATTCTCAAATTGAAGGGAATCCGAAAAAACTCCAAGAATCGCCATCAATCATTCAAGATCCAAAGAAGCTGAGCTGAGAACGATCAACATTGCATTCGGCTTGAAGCGTATGAACTTTGAAGGTTACCTGCTAGTTTTCAACACGTAATTTTACCTAGAAATAATTGAGGAAGTCGAGCCCAACATAGTTTGAGAATTGCACACTTTGTTTATGATTTATGATTAACATTGGATTTGGATAACAATCAACATTACGTGAAATTATGATCAGTTTTTCAGCAGAAATTGATCAACAAGTGTTTCAGTAAGTACGGTCTTGATTTGACTCCCCAGCAATCTGTTTAAATAGGTGCGATCCAATTTGATTTAGTGCTTTTCTTGTTTTTCTATCTTGCTTTGTTCACAATTGATCTCCATTATGTCAACTGTTATATTGGAAGCTAATTTGGTTCATATTTGCTGAGATATTCTGATTTTGATTACTATGATCAATCTCCTGCTTCATGATTGCTGAGATCTGCTATTTTTTTTCTAGCTAGGAGTTTGATTCTCCTCGGTTCTTGGTCTTCCTATATTGGATTTGGTTCTTGTTTCTTCCTATTTTGTTGTGGCTTGGTATTTTTTACAAAGATGATTGTCTTGGTGTCGAATGCACAAGGAATAGTTCAAACTCACACTCAAATTAAAAATACAAAGACTTATTTATTTTTGATGGGACGATAAATCAAATGCAAGATATGTTATTTATAAACCTCATCATCCAATCTACACCACACAAATATAAAACTAAGAAATAATTTTAGCCACACAAATATTATCTACATGCTTCTCTTTTCTACATCCTTCAACCACTCCATTTATTTTTCTACATCCTTCAACCACCTCATTTATTGGATTGGTGTTGATTTTTAACACTCCTCAACACCAACTCTCTATGAAGAAAAATGTTCTTCACATTCATTTGTCACTTTGCATCTTATTCCCTCCAACTATTGGGTGTACCTTCTGATTCCACTGGTTATTTTAACCTTGCTTGTTTCCTGAGGTCCAACCCCATGAAAGATGAACGATTTGCTTACCAATTACAGTTCCATTCAAACTCTCAATTGCATCCTCACCAAATTGGTTAAATACTTGTTTTAGTACGTCATCACTGATGTTTGGATTCAAACAACCAATTAACTCATAAAGTAGTTCAAAGAAATACCACTTGTTAGGTCCTCCACCTGCAATAATTTTAGCCTTCTCACTCTTATACTTCTTCTTCGCAGTATCAATTCGATTCTTACATTGAATATCAGTCTTAGGATTCTTTGAATAGTCATTTATACTATTCACAATATCAACAACCTCTTTCCAATGCTTTTGCTTGAGATTCACTCTACTCAGTTCCACGTACCTTTCACCTTGAGCATCGATCAACACTGTCGTAGCATCTTCACTCCAACAATCCTCTCTTCCACCTCCTCTACATTTGACTAAGGAGGAACCGATATTACTTTGCAAAGTAGAATGTGATGGCCCTGAATGTGGTTCAATTAGCTCCTAGACAAGCGATAGAGTTTTTGGAGGCTCATGTGTAGTGTGCCCAGAAGGTACCAGTTCCACGACCTGTTGTTTATCATCAGGTATGGAAATCCCCTTATGTGGGTACTCTTAGGATCAATTGTGATAGAGCATGGATAAATGGTGAGTTGTTAGGAGCGCACTGGGGTTGTAGCTAGCAATGGGGTTGGTGATGTACTAGCTTTCCTTGGTAAGCATGTGTTATGTGCATCAGTGGAGCAGTTAGAGCTAAATGCTATCCTTTATAGTTTGCATCTAGTTGTGAGTCGTGGTTGGGGAAGGATTGTAATGGAATCTGACTCAAAAGTTGTGGTTGGCTAGATAGCCAAAGGTGGTTCGGATGTTTCTGGGTGTGTCATAATCCAATTATTTGGGATATTATACAATTGCTCAATCTATTTAGTCACTGTAATGTGCAATGGATTAATTGAGGTGTGAATACAGCAATTGATGGAGTTGCAAAGTAAGCAAGGGAGACCAAGTGTGATTTGTATTTTGCTAGCTTCTCGTCCTAGTATGGTTCTGGATGCTGAAAGGATTGTAGCTTCATATTGATTTACCTAATAAATCTCTTTCTGAAAACACAAAAAATAAAAAAATTATAAAGGCAATTTGAAAATGGGACTGGACTGAGTTACATGATTGCACATTTGTACTCCAAAGGAGAAAAAGGTAAACTTGTATTAAACCCTACAGAGCATATATTAACATTTGCAAGAAGAAAAATGATGGCAAAAATTAAAAGGGTGATGAAAAAAAGAAAAGAAAAGAAAGGACATATACACATGTTAACCGTGTACTAAACTTATTCACTGCACTAGAAACTGCATCTGGATTTTTCATGGGGGCAAATCAAACAGCTTCAAGACTATACATGGCATGTAGTTTCTACAAGACAGGGAGCAATTACTTGCTTTTCTTGGAGTTTCTGAGGTTTCGTACAGTCATTAGAAGCTTTTGTCTTTCACCTTCTACCTCAGCTAATCTGAGACTTATCTCTGAATATCTTTCTTGCATCTCCTTTAGTTCACATTCCATTATGTTGTTGTTCTCCTTCAGAGACACCAATTCAGCTAGCAAATTGTTAAGCTTGCTATCTCTAGGATCCGGTTTAGAGCCTTTGCATCCATCCTCACATGAAATTGCATCACTGATAAAGGAATATAACTAACTCATCAATAAATACATCTAAGAGCAGTATTTAGAATAAACTCAAACTTGGTTCAAACTTCAAAATGATCTCTGAATAAATACCTTGTGGTTAATGACGTTTCTTCCTTGTTTTCTCTGCTAACGAATTCTCTACTATTCAGGTGCTGAGCTCTGCTTCTCATTTTTTCAAGCATACAATCAGGAGTTGCATCATTGACATCTGATTTAACAACCTGCATCACAAGATCATTCCTTAAACAGAATCCAACTTGCCCAAACAATAGTGGAGATAAATAGAAAGGTGAATAAAATAATTTTGGATTTAGTTCATCCCTTTTTGACAACATTAATACTTTAATACTGTACTGTACTAGACTAGAACTATCTTTTCATGATTAAAAAAATAAATAGTAAATACACATCTCTGTTATTCCTCAGCCAAATACTGGCAAACATTAACGGTAACAGCAGCTAAAACGACTTTAAACTTTTATGGAAAAAACATGCAGCTAACCAGTTGACGCGCACTACTCTGAATGAATTCTTCCACATGTCTCTCTAACTCTTCAATTTTTACCTGAAGATCCTTTTCTTTCTCCAAAAACGAATTTGCTGAAGTTTCCAAGGCAGCTTCTTTTAGTTTTATATGTCCCTGTAAAAGGGAAGAATGTGGTTTGTTATCCTCACATTTGTAAATACTGCAATTTTATTTTCATTTTTTTCATATAGAATTTCCATTAATAGTTGAAAATTGTATAACAATCTGATTTCTGCAAGATGAAGAGCATAAACCCAGTGATAGCACATAGATTCTATGTCACAGAAGTTAGGACTTCATTCATCTTGTGATTCAAATTTTCATTGTTAAGCTTGTATATCACTTGGTTTGTGATTATGTATAGAGTAATAAAATATTCCGTCAACTCGATAAACTAATTGGGATTTCAATTTACCTCGAGCAATTTTATTCTTTCCTTCAGACTAGTAAATTCTGCTATACTTCCATCAGAAGCTGTTTTACGTGCATTGCAGTCCTCGAGCTTCTTCTCAATGCTGCTTAATGCATCATTTTTGTTCTTTAGATCCCTCTTTAATTGGAATACCTGCTTTTGAAGTTTTTCTTTTCCTGTCTCATTCTCAAACAGAGAATGTCTTAAGTCATCACATTGAGCTTTAAGCTTTTCCAACTCTAACTGTAAGAATTCAACTTGTGACTCCTTTTCACCCTTAAGATGCCCGATCTTTTTCATTTCCCCCAATGACATTTCTGCTTCCTTCCTTGCCACAGAAACTGCACTAACCAGCTCATTTCTTTCCACATTTCCTTTTTGTATCAGCATTTCAGTTTCATTCAATAATGACTTTATTTTTTCCAATTCAGTTGTCAAACTCTTGTTCCGTTCGGCTTGCTCACTGATGCAGTTATTCTCATTTTTGAGTCTCTTGATCTCAGCCTTAAGCTGCTTGATCTCCTGGGACATAGTCCCCATGATTTCCTCCTTGTGCTTTCTCTGATGTTCAAGGTGCTTGGACTTACTGTCAATTGCCAATGACATCTGTTCTATCAGACTGGACTTGTCGGAAATGCTCTGTGACATCTGTTCTATCTGACTGGTTTTCTCATTTAATTGATGGGAAAGCTCATGTAATTTATCCTCAAATTTGTCCTGAACTGCTTTGATCTCCTCCTTAGCATTCTGAAGCATTTCCTCCAGTTCACTTTTTTGAAACCGAAGTTCATGAGCATCTGTCATCGCTTTCATAGCAACCTTCTCATTTGCATCAAATGTTGAGACCATTTGCATGGAGAGCCTTCTAAATTCTTCCTGAAGCTTCTCTGCGGTACCAGCATTTTTCAACCTTGTCTTTCTCAATGTTTCCTCTGTTAGAATGGCTCTTTGTTCCTGCTCAACTTTGGCTTGTACCAGAGCTTCTAGGTCAGCTTCGAATCCTTGTGCTTGCTTCGCCAGATCCTCTTCCAAGCTTTGAATGCAAAATTCGAGTTCCTTTATGGTGACCATTGAATCAGAAAATTTTTGAGACTGTGTCTTGAGTTCTTTTTCCAAACTTTCAATTTGTGATTCAAGCTTATTCAAGGATGGAGATGAGCATTCATAGGGCATCTTCAGTTGTTCTTGCAGTTGGCTTTGCTCTAATTTATATGAAATGTCATGGTTTTCCTGTTTCAATATCTCATAGTCAAGAGCAAGCTGCTCCATCTGCATCTCAAGCTCGTCTTTGTCTCTCCTATAGATCTCTATTTCACCATAAAGGTCCATGATTTTCTGCTGTAAAAGTGATGCCTCATTGGCTTTGCTGTGCTGCCTAACAAGTTTATCCAGGGCCTTTTGCTCTTCATCGTCATCTGTCTCACATTTTGCAGAGCTTTTCCACAACTTTGTGGCATCATCACAAGATCCTGTGTAGTCAGCTGGATCTGATATTTCTTTGTTCTTTTGCTCTAACATTTCCTCTAGGTCTCCTACAGCAAGAATCAACTCAGCATTTGATTCCTGTGTCTTCTGAAGCTGTAACCGGAGTGTGGAATTTAGGTCCTTCTCGTAGTTCAGTTCTTGTCTGATTTCTTCAAGAAGAGGCTGGAGATCCCCACCTTCTGACTGCAGTCTATTTTTGACTCTTGTATCATCCATTCGTTTATGAAATGACTTGAGCTTATCACACTCTGCCTTCAGTTTGTCTCTCTCTTCTTTCAAGCTAACGACATCCCTTGCAAGATCCTGCCCCCTTTTTGTCTCTTTTACTATCTGCTTCCGAAGAGTTTGTAATTCCATCTCTGACACATCTGATTGTCTAGCTAAAACAGCAAGCTCAGCCTTGAGCTTTTCAATCTCAATATTTGATGCCTGTTCAGATCTTTCTCTTGAAAGGGTGTTATGGGATCTGTTTGTAAAATCGTTGGTATTTACTCCGTGATCAGAACTAGTAGACCATCCCCATTGTGATTTCTGATGTTCTCCATACATTGTTGAGACATATGATGCTGGTTTGTCAGGCACCAAGAATTGGCTCGAAGGATCGTGATGGACATTTAGATCTCTCAGTCCAAGTTCCCATGGAATTTCGAGCCCAGAACTGCTGTCAGAACTGGACAATGTAATGTCAGATCCACTAGAAGCCCTACGAACACCATTAATTTCACCAATATGAATGGTTTTATTGATTTCTCCATCCTATGTGACACAACAAAACCAAAGCAATAATTACTAAATAATATACTACGTGCTCAAGTATTGCTACATGTCTGAATTTCAGAGTTTTGAATAATGTACTTTGTAAAATACATTAAACTAAATCCTATCTCCTAGCACTTTGAAGTTTCTTTTCCTCAAAAGAAAAGTACTTTATTTAAAGAAAAAATCGTTGTGCCAAATCGATCAGGAATTTCAATGCATAATGAGAAAGTGTGATCATCTTTGTCAGGACTCGGGATGAAAAAACAAAAAACAAAAAAAACTCACAATCACAATTCTTTCATCTGTGTCATTATTGCTGAAGTGAGTCCTGAGGCTCCTAACTTGGGTTTTAGCTTTAGCTATATCACCTTCTTCCACCTGTCTGCGAAAAATTTGAAAAGTTAAACTCACAATCAAAATCAGAAAAGAGACTAAATAAATGAGTGACACAACATATCTACAATAGTCATACATACTTCTGATCCACATTTGCTTGAATCCTTTGAATAAAAACCTGTTTACAAACCAAGGGTTCAATGAGAAAGATAGAACCATAACCTTTCTTCATATATTGATAGCAACTAAGCTCATAAAGGAAAACAATATGAGGAATTAGAAGAGAACCGACATGCAAAACTACACCGGAGTTCGAATTCTTAAAAGGAAAAGAGATAGTTGAAGCCTTAGTAGCCTCAGCATAATCAGCAAAATTAATAGAAACCTCTCCAAGAACACTAGCTTTTGCTGTTCCCTACACAGTGCCACAAAATTAAATTTCAAACCGAGTATACACAACAAATGTATCAAATCTAACAATTCAAAATTCAGTTGATTTGGGGCAAGAATCGAATTCATACAGATGAAACAATGAAGCTGTAAATTTTCTCACTGATCTTTCCAGTTCTTGGATCTCTAGAGAACCTGACTGTTTCATAGATTGGATTCTCCCACCGACAGGACCCATCTCTAACTTTAGCTTTATCTAACTTTAGAGTTGGCTTTCCCCCATCCCCTGGAACTAAAGATAGTGCTAATGCATCCACACCCGATCGTGCAGCTACCTGAAATCACAAAATCAGAGCTTTCTCAATTATCCCAATAGGTGACATTACATTCACATTCTTCTTTTATTGTCTGTTCGGTTGCCTTGAAAAGAATGGGGAAGAGAAACGAACTTTTTTTGGGCTTCATGTCTTATTAAAGGATTGAAGAGCTAAAGGGCTCGATGTAACTAATGCTAAAAATTGGACGACCTTAATACTTTTTTTGGGTCATAACTCCTACGCATTCAGCATCTTAAAAAATCTTAAGAACCCAGTAATATGTTTATATTCCTTACATTTTCTTAACAACAAGCAAAACCTAAGGGAGAAAAAAAATAAAATATTGCTTGTTTTTAAAGGCTAAGGATCCTAAACTACCTGGGTGGCATGAAACTGTAGTTTGAAAACGGCTTTGATCTTGTTCTTGTCGCTCCACCATATCGCCGGCTTAAACATCTTACTAACCAAAACCGAAGTTTCGTCGGAACTCTCACTGGAGCTCCGACATCACTCGACGGGACATAATGGTTTCTCGGGCGACCAACATGCGCAGTGCAATCGCAGTTGATCACGCTCACTGCTTTAGTGCTTTTAGCTCGTTGGGAATAAAACAGAGTAGAAAACAAATGAAGAAGAGCGAGTTGACACAGTTAATAATGTGAGTTCGAATGAGTTAAAGGGACCAAGTTTCAAATAAGTTTGGAATGAGAATCTTCTTCTCGGAAACGTGTTTGTAGAATTGGAAGAAGGCAACAAAAATGAGCAGATCTGAGGTGTTTTTTTCTAATCTCTCTCTTTTCTATAACAGCCATTTTCTGAAACATGTGACAGTGAGTGACACTTGTTTATTTTAAGTGGAAAAATGCTAACGGTGTAAATTCCTGTTACAACACGTAATAAATACGAGGTAATTAAAATAATTATTAATAAAAATATTATATTTAATAAATAAATAAATTGATTGAAAAATTAAAAAAATTCATATTTTTAAAGGAGTGTGAAATTTATTAAAATCATTTTTATTATTATAATAATTATTTTAATTTAACAAATTTTATCCACTAATAACAACACTTAAATATAATTAATAATATAAATTCATATCATTATTATAAAAAATATTTATTATCATAATATTATTAACTTATTAAAAATATATAAATTTGAGTTAAAAATATGAATATAAATACAAATAACACAACTAACAAACACGTGAACATATACAACTAATTTAAATTATCATCCCAAAAAATATTAATAAATATAAATTTATATTCAATTTTATAATCATTTACTTGTATAATGCTTGTGCAAAATTAGATCGGAAATTAAAGAATTTATGTTTTAGATAATACTTATAATATAATGTAAAAATGTATCTAAAAAATAGTATAAATTTATATATTGTTAATATTTATCTAGATATTTAGAAAATTATAAAAAATAATAATCTTAAATTTTATAATTATTAAATTACAAGGAGCATTTTGTATCGATTAAAAAATATATTTATATAATATTTATAATTAAAATAAGACTTATATTTATTTTATGTTAACTTTTTAAGATTTGATTTCCATATATATATATATAGTTTATATGTATTATAACACTAAATATTAAGCGAATTTAAATGATAATAATTCAATTTAAATAACATCTAATTATACGATTTTTTAAATAAAATAATGTGTTATATATTTTTTTAATACTAAAAATATATAAAATAAGTATAGAATATATTATTTTATTATTATAAATTTTAAAAATTTTAAAAATATTACTTTTATCATATATTTTGTAAAATAGGATAAAATAAAATAAATAATTAAGTACGAAGGAAGTCAGAAGAACACTAAGTTTTCGATTTTAACACACTTTTTTATTTTATTTTTCAAAAACACAAAAAAAAAATCCTAATTAAATTCGTACAATTCTATATCATTAATTATGTAGCATAGTTTTTTATTCATAATTTTTCCTTCATGACTGCATAAAAAATATAAATCAAAAATTAATATTTAATACAACAGTCAAACTTAAACCTTTATATATATATATATAGACCAAACTATACAGCCTAGCCTATGTTAATAATTTATTAAGTTTTTTTTTTTGCCCTTAAGTATGTCAAAATTGACATACTTGTCCTATTTTGTTTGCTAAATAAGTAATGTTTATTTATAATTATAATAAGTATACTTCTTTTCTTTTTTTTGTTTAAATTCCAACGAAGTATTATTATGCACTTGATTTGGATATCCCAACTGGGATATATCCACGTGATCCACAGATTGGAATGAGTATGCAAACTGCTGTACATTAAAAAAAATAAAATTATAACATTGTAAATTTTATTCCATTTATTTCTTTTTGTGTTTTTATTTTCCTTTTTTATATTAGAAACAATCCTCCTCCTGATGAAAATCAAAATCGACATATATAGTTTTACTTGATAATTATAATATTTTTCCCTTTCAGTTTGGAAAAAATAAAATAAAAATTATGATTTTGTTTCTAATTTTTTAATATTTTCTTAAAATATCAATTATATACCCACACACATCTTTTAAGTTTCAGTATTTGATGTGTGAGCATTATAAATAGAAGAAAAGAATATTTAAAATTGATAACTAAACAAAAAAAAATATTTACAATTATTGTAACTAAAAAAACATTATTTAAAAATACACAAATATTTTTTTATCAAAACAAATTCTTTTTTTTTTGGAATGAAATGCCTTTTCATTTGAACAGATAAAGAATATGAATCTATTAATATGAAAATATATTACATAAAATATTTTTTTTCCTTGTTGATTGACACAAAAGTTACAGAAAATAGCACAATTACAAATTAATTAAAAAAATCTTCACTTTTATAGCCTATTTCTTAGCAAAAATGAATTCACTTTTTATAGGTTGGAGCAAAGAAAAAGCTTGAGCCTTTGGTAACTTAATTCATATATATATATATATATATATATATATACACTCAAAGAAATAGAGTAAATATTAGAAAATTAATATTTAATAAGTAAGGATGGATTTTTTAAAAATCAAATGTCACAGTGAAGTTGAGGGGGTGAATCGTTTAAGAATAATTAAGAGAAATATAGGATGTGAGAATAATCCTCTTTTTTGGTATATTTTAGTCATTTTGGTAAATAACAATAAAAAGCATAATTAAGTATTTACTCTCTGTATTATTATTGGATTCTTTTTGTAACGTTAATTTGGTTGTCATTGTCGTAATTATGCAAATGGACCTTTTAGCAAAATGAGATTGCGACCTCAGAGAATATTTTTTTTAATTTGTTTTTGTCTTGCCTAATAATAATAAACAATAATTGCCCCCATTAGATTTAATTTCATTAATAATAATAAAAAAACTAATATATTGTTAAGACAAAAACCTAATATTAAAAATAAAATCATATTTTTAAAATCATTAATAATTATTAAATAAATAATCGAATATTAACAATATAGTTACTATTCAATTTAATAAAAAAGCAAGAGTTTGATAAGATTTAAACCATTGATCTTCTGTCTAAAATTTCTCTATATATTACATATATCCCCCAACCAACTGCATTATCCGTACTTTTTTGATAATAAAAAAATACCTTAAATTAGTCTATCCCTTAATTTGTTATTCTTATATCCCTCCAAAAAAAAAAAAAAAAAAAACAACATCGCTTTTACATTGTGAAGTAGAAAATATAAATACCTTTTTTTTGTTTCCTTTGTTTTTATTGCATTAGATGGTTAGACATTAATTTGAATCTAGGTTTGTTGGCATTGATGAAAATATTAAATACGACAGCTCAAAGATTGTGACTTTTTTTAATTTAGGGGATACATTTTTTGAATTTAAAAATATGTGATTATTAAATAGATTGGAATGAGGGTGAAGAAGGTGCATGTATTACCGTAACTAGATTGTCCCTTCTGTTCGCGTATGGATGGCGAATTCAATGGGCGTGAATATTTGTTGCTGGCGGGCTGATATAAGAGCCTATCAAGTAAACTAAATAGTCAGCTCAAACTAAATTAATATTATACCTTTCTAATATTAAATAATTACGTAATAATCCCAAACTAATTATTTTTTTTCGCCGGAAGGTACCAAATGGTAAAGCATTATATTTATTTCCACTAAGTTAAAAAATTAGGTGGATAAAATGATAATGTGTTTATATATTTGTTACTTATTTATGGTATACAAACTCTTATAATACATACATATTTAACTTAAATGTGATAGATATTGAAGTCATTTTGTTTGTTTTAAGTAGATATTTTAATTATTTTATTTTTATAAAGAACTATTAAGTAACTCTCAATGCATTATTATTTTATTAATAAAAAATTATAATATAATAATAAGGTATGTTTAATGAGAATAAAAATAAAATTATTATTTTAAAGTTTTCAATAGTTTGTATTTGGTTAGCTTCATTTTTTTTAACTATGATGTTGTAACTATAAGTATTTTTATCAATATTCTCTCCAATTTTTTTTTTCCATGGATTTGTTTTTATCAATTCTATATATTCTTTCCACGTTGAAAATGTAAGTAATTTTTGATTATATTCTATCTATTTTTTTTATAAATTTGTTTTATAAATCCTCCCTATTATATTCTTAATTGAAAAAATAAATAGAATAGATTAAAATATATCACTCAACATATCAACTCTTGTTTCTTTAATATTGTAATCTATTATCTTGTTCAAGTATAGAGTAAATAGAGAGCATTAACAAAAAAAAATCATAAAAAAATGAAAAGAATGTAGTTGAAAAATAATGATATTTTCAACTTTATAATTGAAATAATGATGTTGAAATTGAATCATAAAATGAGAGAATGGTATAAAGGAGGGACAATTTTTAAAATAACAATTTTGTTTCAATTAAATATATTTTATTATTTTATCATAAATTTTTCTTAATAAAATAATATTATATTATTTAAAAATTGACTAATAATTCTCTTTTTTTAGTGAGAGAATGAAATAAATATACATTTTGAAAATAAAAATGACTAAAATATTTTAATTATACAATCAAAATAACTCTTAAAAAGTGGTGACAATCAAAATAACTCTTAAAAAGGTACTCACTGACACTTAAATCAACCATGGGATGCTTCTATTAGCAACAAAACGAAAACATGGGATTCCTCTCACAATTGCTGTTGAAAAGCTTTCACAATAATTTGGTCTACTTTTACGTTAATTTAGTCATGCATTTTCAGAAATAATATTTCTTTTATCAATTAATGGCATTATAAACAAAAATGACATTGCTTTGAACTCGGTCGGGCAATGTGTACGCACACGACTAACGACTATGTAATAGTTCAGTGAGGAAATATTCATCATGGGTCCATTACAAATAACATGGGAGAGCATGATGAGAGGTAATATTATTCAATTTTTTCTTCTTCTAATTATTCTACCTTAAGATATTATTATTTTTTAATTGGTTTGGACTAACCTTATAATTTAGGTCAGTATTAATGAATAATATTTCTTATTTAATTTAAAAAATTAATTTTTTTTAAAATTCTAAAATAATCAATTATTTAAATTTACATTCTTTTTTTATACAAATTATTTATCAATTATTTCTAAAAATTAATTTTTTTATTTTTAAATAATTTAACATGTATCACGATAATATTTTAGTACAAATATAAATATAAATTTATACAATATTAACATTTGTTATGATATTGATCTATTATGTTTGTTGAATAAGGAAGCTTTATTTACTCTATCGTGTGCTAATTAAAAATTTGAGATAAGCAGAAAAGGATACATTAGAGTCAAATTTTCTAATTAATTATATCGAGTGAATGTACCTACATTAAAAAATTAGAAAATATTGAGATAGATAGTAGATAATATTTAATAATGATAATCTTTGATATCATTATATTGTTTTAATTAAATTATAAATATTTTATAAATAATATTCACAATATAAATATATTGATTTTAATATATAGTATAATTTTTACAACAAAAATATCAGGATATTATTAATTTTTTTGAAATATCATGAATAATTTTTGGTGGTTTTTTAATGAAAGTTTTGGAAATTCAAATCTAAAGTTGCAGTACATGTAAGAAAACTTGAAATTAATGTTATAGAGTTATGAGAGAAGAAATTGTCTCTAATTACTCTAGTAGTCTTATGAAATATTGCTTTGAGTAATTTTTTTTTGCTGTAAAAACAATCTTATTAGGTTATTAGGTGATGAAAAGAAAGAAATTTTTTACAATCTTATTAGATTATTAGGTGATGAAAAAAAAGAAAAAATAAGGACGAGCATAATAATACATAATAGTGTGACCATGATGAAAGAGATAGATGAAACATATAATATATGATTCTAAACATAAATGATATTTAAATTCATTAACTCATAAAACTAACTATAATATGAATACCACACAAAATGTAGTTGTGGTATAGAATTGTGGATCTACGTATAGGTATTATTAGAAATGAATACACAAAAAGACATTATGAAAGATGCGATGATATGTACTAATATGTTAAAATTAGATAAAATTACGATGATGATATTAAAGTGATCTCTCAAATAATATACATGGATATAATGCTTATATAATCTTTGAAAAACCTTCACAAAATTTATAAATTATTAAGTTAATCTATAATTTCCTATTTGTGCATAATAAGTAAAAAAAGATTAAGCAACATTTTCATAACATTTTAATCATTATATTTAAGCAACTTCTAATTACATGTCAAATCATTAATATTGTTTGAATCAAATTAACATGTGCTTTAAATTCTCTAGAAAATCCTTTTGAATGTATTTATAATATAATTTTTTAATTTTTTTTTAATATTGAAGCATCTTATTTTACTCAAGTTACTATTTTATTTTACATGCAACTATTGATTTATTGAGAAGATTAATATCTATTAGATGCTACTATTATTTAATTTTCTTTATTTTAAGTTATTATTTAAAATTTTAACATTTTTTAAATTTTTATATGAAATTCTATTAATATCATTAATATCCCTAACATATATGTAAACATCAATATTTAAATATTTTAGTGCAATATATTATATTGATCTCGTTTAAATTATCCAAAATCATCTGATTATAGGTTAGATTATATTTTTTTTATCAAAATTGTTAGGATGTAAGGTATATCACTGTTGTAGTAAGATATTTTTTTATCGTGATAAGTTTTATCACAACACTGGATATATTTTTAATAAGATATTATCTTTTCATGGTAAATCTGATCACGACACTAGATACATTCTTAATGTTTTCTAATGCGATTCAATGTCTTATTAAACTCACCAAAAATTTAGTGTAAGTTGTCAATAATCACCGGAGCTCGGTTCATAACTTTATAATATTAGGATAATTTAGTATTAATATTATATATGTAAGGTATATAGAAGATAATTTTGATAAAAATAAATTTAGTTTTAATATCTCTATTAATTTAATAAATCATTCTATTTATCTCAAATATGTAACCACGTAATCATGTTGAATGTCTCAACCGTGAAATTAATAGTATTCTAAACTCAAAATAAACTCTCATAATGTATAACTTATAATAAGTAAATTTTTACTGGAATCTATGTCCAACACACTCCTAAACCATTTTTGTTCTTTTTCTTTGTTACTTTATATATTTTAATTGTAATTTTTCGTTATTATTATTTTTTAATGCAAAGGTATAAATAATGAAAATATACTTATATACGCTACTACCTTTTAACATTAGGTGGAATTTTAGGTAAACCTAATACAACAACTCATGCGTTTGACTCGCAGCAAATTGAAGTTTACAATTGTTAAAATACTTCCATCGTAATGATAAAACGTGATCATTTAATAATTAGAGGCTTATAATTTCATATTAATTATTTTTAAAAAAATATCAGTAATTTTAAATTGAAAAAATGCTCACAACATTAAACCTATTTTCCAAAAAAAATTAGGTTATGTATTGTGATGATCTTATATAAATAAAAAATCATATATGATTCCCTCTTATTTAATTTTTTATACAAAGTGATAAATGTAATTAATTTTTTTTGAACAATTATGATTTAATTATTATTAAATATTTATTTAATTTGAGAGGTTAGAATTAAATAACTATTCAACTAGTTATAGTTGGATCGTTTAATGATCTTATTTATCAGAGTTGAGTTATATACATGTCCAATTAAATTGAATAATTATCTAATAAGTTTGAATTTAGTTAAGCGATGACCTTATTAGTTAGAGTGAACATATATATAATTAAACTAGACAATTTTTCAACTTATCATATTTGATTGGACGATGATTTCATTCATCAAAAATGAATTGAACACATGTCCTTAAAATAAGATCATGTTTTTTAGATAAACATATGTGTAACTGTGTTCCATTTTCATATATTTCGAATTGTATATTCATTAAATATATAACGAAAATAGTATAAAATTATAAATTGAGGATTAATTTAGAATAAAAATATTGATTAGAGGATACCAACATCTTATTTTTTTAAAAAAAAATAGTGAAATTGGTACATATTAATTGCTTAATTATGTGTGAATTACTTACCCTCTGATTAACATACTTATGTAGTTGTACTTTAAATTAACTACAATATAAATAATAGTATTAAGATTTTCAATATATACTTCATGATTTCATATATAGTGATTAAGTCTTATATTTTTTATTTTATTTTTTGCCTAAAAGGTTTAAAGATATGTATATATATAGCTAATTTTATTTCCTATTTCATTCAACTACTTTTTTGTACACCATATATGGCCTTCTTCTTTTAAGGAGCGGGAAATAAGTTATATTATCTTGAAGAACATGAAAGCAGAAAGAAATGATTAGAAGAACATGCATGTTGCAACCTTGAGAATTAATACAAGCTGGTGCTCACTTGAAGAGGTAGTTCCCACAAATAAAAATAACAAATTATAGATGATTTAATTGCATCATATAATTCTAAAGTTTTATATTAATTATAAATTTATTAAAAAGGGCGTTCAAAGAAAAACTTTAGAAGAAGCTGAAATCTCATAGACTTTCAACCATCTTCAAGAGCCTATTCTAACATATAAAAATGTAAGCCCAAAGGTAAATATAATAATAGCAACATCAGGAAGACCTCGATCAAGATACCCACTGCAAGAGAGAGTCTGTGGGTACTTGATTAGTTGACTAGGTCATAATAAGTATGGGTCCTTTATTTTTTTTTTAATAACTATATTTTATTGATACAAATAATTATTCGATTCTAAATATTTTATACATCTAAATAAAATAAAATAATTAATTATCCTAAAAACTTTTCAGTTAGGCGAGGGACTTAAAAGTTAAGGTGTCATCTGTAAGCCCAAAGTATCAATTAGTCCATTTCTCCTCGATACGGCTTTATAGAGTAAAAGATAAATTTAAAAACGCGCCAGGTAGGGGTCGAACCTACGACTTTCTGCTTAGGAAACAGACGCTCTATCCACTGAGCTACAGGCGCTTCAAATAAATGTGCAAAAGATAAAACATATTTTGATACACTTTTGTATTGAGCTGAATACTTGTGAAATGGAAAATTACTTTTGGGGTTATTAAAAATATGTATAGTTAAATGATTAAAATATCTTAATTTTAAAAATTAAATGACTCGTGTATTAGTTGTAAAAAATACTTTACTAAAACATTCTTATTCTACATTAAAAATTGATATTTATTAACATAAGTATAAAGTTACATGAATAAAATGTTTTAATTTTCAAAATCAAATGATTTATATATCATTTGTAAAATCTAAATAACCAAATTATCCTAACAATATTATATTAATTTTTCTCAATAATACATATAAGGGTTCAAAACCAACTATTTCTTAGTGTTCACAAATAATATATACCGAATATATAGGGATTGATATCTTAGAGATATTACAATTAATATATTTTAATATTTTATATTATTAAAAAGTTTTATTTTAATATCACAATTTAAGTATTGATATTATTTTATATATTTTGGAGTAGTAATCATTTTTTTTATCCAAAATGTGCTTTTGATTTTTTAGTGAATAATTTTATTTTCTTTTTGAAAATTAATTAGAATTGAAAAAAATGATTTTTTTAGAGGTTAGATTCAACAATTCCTACTAAAAGTTACTAAAAAAATAATTAATTTTCACCTATAAAAAATTAATATAAATATGAATTTTAGTACTTAATTAATATTGATAAATGTTGATAACATAATAAATGGCGTTCTAGGAAAACAATTAATTAACAAACAAACAAAAAAATCATTTTTATCTCTCTCA
Source organism: Hippophae tibetana (assembly GCA_037013495.1). Lineage (NCBI taxonomy): Eukaryota > Viridiplantae > Streptophyta > Magnoliopsida > Rosales > Elaeagnaceae > Hippophae > Hippophae tibetana. Next base: position 13,123,861 of record CM072812.1, read on the forward strand.
TCTCTAGTTAAACTCCAACTGTTACACGTACATGACAGAAAGGAACTTCAAAGATTCTCTCTTTCTCACACTTTAATTAAATAGAACCCACAATTTTAATAATATATTAATATGAATTAAAATAACAAAATAAAAATTACATCACCCATACGTTTCTTCACTGTTTCTTTCAAATTCTTCTTCTTACCATATTTTCTTATTTACTTCAATTTAAACTTATTTTCTTTCAAAATTGTTTACATAATTAATCAATTTGTTTTAAGATGAAATCATTATTAAATTCTTTGTAAACTAGAATTAAATTTCATAAGATAATATAAAATTAAATTACTTCAAGAAAATAAAATATATATTTTTATCACACGTCCATGATGGACGATAAAGTTAGTTATTAACTCAAGTTGTTATTTTTTAATTTTTTCATTAATTAATTTCTTGTTTGCTTAATGTTCTAAATGCATAATATTCACTAATATATATTGTTTACATATATTTACATGGTAACTTTCAACAATTATGTTTTCTTTTAGGAATGTTCTTAATAAAATTAAAAGAAAAGACAAATGATAGATTTAAAGTTAATAATATGTTTCATATATGACTGAATCATGTATAAATTTATTTTTAATGAAATTCGTTATAGAGGAACCTAATTCTATCATTACACTCTACAACTTGATGAGGAGCATAAACCCAAAATTGATCCAAGATTAAGTTGAAACAATTAATGAAGAAGCATTTAATTTCTATAACATGTATGCCAGAAAATTTAGATTTACTACAAAAATCAGTAATAACAAAAAGAAAAAAGGGATCATTGAACTTATATGGAAGCAATTTGTTTGTTATAAAGAAGGGCACATATATGAAAGTTATCAAAAGATGAAAAAAACAAACAGTTAAACAATTAGATGAAAGATGAAGGGGGTAACTTAGAGAAGTTTGTAAGGCTAAGCTAACAATAGACAAAGTGTAAAATAGGTCCAAATTGGATTGTGAGCAAATTTGTAGAGTAACATAACTACAGACTTACAACATTGTGTAATAGGGAGCGAGCATTTTTTGTAAAAATTAATCAATAAATTCGAATCTAAGATTAAATTGAACCTATATATTTCTTCTTGAAAGTTGGTCAATCTAGGTTTAAAAAATATCAAACTTAACCTTACCAATTCGATTAAAGATAAAAAAGTTTGAAAATCAAATTAATTGAACCAAAATGAACTTATAATATTAATATATATATATTGATTTTTTAAATATATTTTAATTATTACTTTATATATTATATAATATATTAAATGTATTAAAATTATAAAATTTAAACTTAATCAATTGTACTTTCACTCTGAAATATTCACTTTTAAATAAGATCAATTATGACAAATAATAATTATTTTATGTATATTTTTATAAGCTAATTTTTATATATATAATGTTTTCAAAACTGAAAGTGATAAATAGTAAATACTTACAAGTTTATTATAAATTTTTAAACAACATTATTGTTAAAAAAAGAGATTAAAATCATTATAGCAGAATAAATAATCAAATTAATCTTTTTTATCTTTTAGGTGTTTATCGTTATATTTTTTTACCAATTGTTATATCGAATTTGGTCTAAAATCTTTAAATTAATAATTTTTTCATACATTACTATATTTCATGATTGGCAATATGAGATTTCACTTGGATCTACAACTCCATCTCATATTCGGTAAGTTGTTAAGCACACTTTTATTTCTTTAATCTTTCTATAATTATTTTATATGAAGTTTTTAATTATTAATTTTAAAAACAACCATAATTCTATATTTGCACGATAACTGCTAGAATCATATCTTCTTAGTGATTAGAGATTAAGTAAATAGAATATGTGATATTAATAATTTTCAAGTTAAATTATATTATATATTTTTTATGTTCAATTAGATGAGATTTTTATATTATATTATAATTATATGTCAAAAACCATCAAATCAATCTTCATCAAAGTGATCTTATAAGTTGACTTAAATGTTAGTTTTTTAGGGGTTATATATCGCTTAACATTGTTGATTTTTTAAAACTATCAAGATAAAATACTTGCAAAATAATTCAAAAACTAACCTAAAAAACCTATACCTACACCTACGATGTAGGGTGCTCGATTATACCTAAAGTGTCAACGGTGTAAAAAGCATTAATACTATAGTTATCTGAAACAAATATGATTACACATCAACAATTAAGATTAATGGGAAATGAATGTACAGGTCTAAAAAATATAGGTTGTTTTGTTAAAGATATTAGGAATTATGAAAGAGATTTGGGACATGAACAAAAAGGAATTGATGCAAAGATATTAATTGTGTTTTTTACATCAAAAAGAGAAAAATTCTCAATTTTTTCTTTGAGTTTGAGATAGACTTTGAAAATAGACTTGTTTGATGTTTTTGGGCAGACTCATTTTCAAGAAAGTCATATGGTTATTTTGGTGATGTTGTAGTGTTTTATACAACATATATTACAAAAAAATATGGTATGAATTTTGCTCCTCTCACAAGAGTAGATCATCATTATCAAATAATAATTTTTGATTATGGATTTTTAAATGATGAAAAGACCAAATCTTTTATTTGGTTACTTAGAAAGTGGATGGAGGCTATGCTGGTAGGTGCACCCAAATTGATCATCACGGATCAAAATCCAGCAATGACACTTTATTGGATATTAATGCTTAATTCAAGGAATAAAACAATAATCTTAATTTAAGGAATAAAACAATATTCTTAATTCAAGGAATAAAACAAGGAGCTTAATTCAAGAAATAAAACAAGTAATCCTTAATTCAAGGAGTAAATAAAAAATGCTTAATTTAAAGAGTAATTGAAGGAGTAAAATTTCATTATATATAGCTATACAATTGTAATGAAAATATGAAGAAAATAATACAAACTAAAGAACTCTTTTGTGTAGAGTTATTTCTTATTTTTTCAACATGGTATCAAAGTAGGAAAATTAACTTGCTCCTACTTTGTTATTATCTTAGCATCTTCAATCTTTGAAATGGTCGAAGACAAGCCACTAGGATCAGAATCTGAAAATTTATCGATGTTTTCCTTCGTGAATATGCATGAGATGGATGTCAACCCAAATCAAATATTAAGCTCAGTCTTATTGAATGAGCTTAATTACTTGCCTTGGTCAAGAGTAGTGTCTCTCGCTCTAGATGGAAGGTCTAAGTTAGGGTTCATAAATGAAAGCATCGAAATACCTGATGTTTCCTCACCAACCTATGAATCCTGACTTAGCAAGGATGAACTAGTTATGTCATGGCTCCTAAATTCCATGGAACGTAAATTAGCTAAAATATTCAATTACTCTGAATCTGTATACCAGTTATGAGAGACGGTCAAGGAAATGTATGGCAGTCAAAACAGTGTTGCACGAGTTTTTCAATTAAAGAAGAACATCTCAGATCTGCAACAAGATGGAAAGCCTTTTTTACTACTCTTAGGAAGCATGAAAAGCATGTGAAATTATTTAGAAATATATCGTTCTCATACAACTGATGTAGCTCTGTTATGAAAGAGAGTAAAAGAAAATAAGATATTTCAACTTTTATCCAGTCTCGATTCAACATATGAAGACATACGATGTCACATACTCATGAATACTGAACTTTCGTCCTTCACCAATGTATGTGCGACAATTCAACGTGAAGAAGTACGAAGGAAAGTCATGAACAAGGGTACAATGACTAGTGCACCTGAGGTAAGAACCTATCTAACCAATGAGAAGAATTACAAATGGAGGCATCCAAACTTGAAGTGTCAACATTGCAACTATACGGGCCACGTTAAGGACACATGTTGGATTCTACATCCAGAATTAAAGTCTAATTTTATAAAGGACAAGGGTTTATAGAAAATGAATCGTATTACACACTGTGCAAATCATGTTTTTACCTCTACCTCTAATGGGTCTGATCCATTCAAGAATTTCACAGCGAATCTAGCTGAACTCATGAATGAGTTTATGTTGTATCTTCAAAACAAGACAAGATGAGCTAGAATTGACTGTGTGGATAGCATAGAAGATAATAAATTGTGACATCAATGTTTAGCTCACCCTTTTCTACCAATTTTATCAACTTTATTTTCAAACTTAGGAAATGATGCAATTGCATGTGAAACTTTCCACTTATCTAAGGCCACTAGATTGTCTTTTAATTCTTCCTTGTTTAGGGCTAATAAGTATTTTGAACTAGTTCATTCATATGTATGGGGACCAACTAATGAATCTTTTGATGGTTATAAGTATTTTGTGATTTTTTGTTGATGATTTCTCTCGAGTCACATGATTGTATCTTTTAAAGTCTAAGAATGAAGTTATGAAAGTATTTAAGGACTTTTATAACCTTGTTAAAAATCAATTCTCCTCTAAAATTCAAACCTTAAGGTCTGACAATGGCACCGAATACATGTCCCATATCATGAAACAATATTTAAACATTCATGGCATTATGCATCAAACAAGTTGTGTTGAAACACCTCAACAAAATGGTATAGCTGAACGCAAAAACTGGGACTTACTTGAAAAAACTAGAGCATTAATGCTACAAATGTATATACCAAAGAGATTTTGGTCCCAAGGAGTTATGGCAACTGTTTACATCATCAATAGATTACTTAGCCGATTCTTGGATTTCAAGTCTCCCCTAGAGGTTATGAAAGGAAGGAAAATTAACCTCTCACACCTTAGAGTCTTTGGCTACATTTGTTTTGTACATATTTAGTCTCATCATCGAGATAAATTGGATCCTAGAGCTGTTAAATGTATTTTTCTTGGTTATTCATCTACACAAAAGGGATATAAGTGTTATGATCCCCAATTTAGGAGATTAATTGTGTATAAAGATGTTCAATTTTATGAAACTAACCCTTTTTTCAGTAAGTCACATGAAATCACAAGTTAAGAGGATGATATCTTGGATGTGTTTCCATTACAAGACATTAATTGATGCATCTTTCACTGAAAGTAACAATGAAGGGTCTCGTCTTGATGGTACACTACATGAAGATGGCAACAATCAAGATGATTCTCACAATATGGTATAGGATGTAACCGAGTGTGAGATAACTCCTCCTGTTTCACGGTGTAATCCAATGCGTGTTAGGCAACCTTTCACAAGACTTTAAGACTTTGTCACCTACAAACTCACACATCCCATCTCAAATTATGTGTCATATAAGAGAGTGACACCAACCCATGTCGCATTCCTCAACATAATATTGAGTTACAATGAGCCTCAAAACTTTCATAAGGCCAAAAACCAAGAGGTGTGGAAGGAAGCCATGCAAGAAGAACTTAAAGCCCTAGATCAGCACAACACATGAAGCATTACCAAACTTCCAAAAGGCAAGAAATTTGTGGGTTGCAAATGGATCTATAAGCTCAAATTCAAGTCAGATGGATCAATTGAGAGGTATAAAGCAAGATTGGTGGCTCAGGGATTCACTCAAACATTCGAGGTGGATTACAAAGAAACATTTGCACATGTTGCAAAAATAAACACAGTAAGAGTGCTACTGTCCGTGGTTGTAAATAAGGGGTGGTCCATGTACCAAATGGATATGAAGAATGCATTCTTGCATGGTGATCTCGAAGAAGAAATCTATATGAAATTGTCTCAGGCATCCTCAACTGGATTTAGTGTGAAAATTGCATAAATCCATTTATGGTATGAAATAGTCCTCACGAGCTTGGTATGCCAAGCTAAGCTCAGTTCTCACTAGTGTTGGTTTCAAAAGCAGCAATGTTGATTCCTCACTATTTGTTCGCACAGGAGCTATGTGCAAATTGGTTGTGCTGATTTATGTAAATGATCTGATAATTATAGGTGATAATGCTAACGAGATTTTCAACCTCAAGCAGTCCCTCAGACAAAGGTTTGCAATTAAAAACCTTAGGATATTGAAGTACTTTCTTGGTATTGAAATGGCAACCTCGCACAAGGGACTCTTTCTTAACCAAAGGAAATATGTCCTAGATTTGCTCGAGGAAGCTAACATGAGCGATGCTAAACCAACCATTACCCCTTTGATAGTAAGCTCAAACCTAGCTTGAATGGCACGCCACTCACCGATATAAGTTATTACCAGCGACTGGTTGGTAAGTTAATCTACCTAACAATCACCAGACCTGACATCACATATTCTGTAAGTATTGTGAGCCAATTCATGCACTCCCCGACACTTGAGAATTTGACCCTTGTTAAAAGGATCTTATGCTACTTAAAAGGATCAGTGGGTCGTGGTATCATCATGAAGAAGAATGACAACACAGAAATTATGAGGTATTATGATGCTGATTGGGCAGGGAATGCAATTGATCGTAAGTCCACCACTGGTTAATATACATTTGTTGGTGGAAACTTGGTTATATAGAAGAGTAAGAAGCAAACTATCATCGCCAGATCAAGTGCCAAAGTTGAGTATCGTGCAATGGTTTCAACTGTGTGTGAGTTGATATGACTTAAAGATCTTCTGTGTGATTTAGGTGTTCCTATAACTCTTCTTATGTCCTTATTTTGTGACAATCAGGAAACCATGCATATAGCATCAAACCCAGTGTTTCACGAGAGGACGAAACACATTGAAGTTGATTGTCATTATGTTCGTGAACAAGTTCAATCACAGGTAATTTAGACACATTATACAAGAATTTTCGACCAACTGGCTGACATCTTTACCAAGCCCTTGGCTTCTCATCAGTTTCAACGACTTTTATCCAAGCTTGGATCCATAAACCTTCTGGATCCAGCTTAAGGGAGAGTATTGGATATTAATCCTTAATTCAAGGAATAAAACAATGATCTTAATTCAAAGAATAAAACAATGACCTTAATTCAAGGAATAAAACAAGGAATCCTTAATTCAAGGAGTAAATCAAGGAATGCTTAATTTAAAGAGTAATTGAAGGAGTAAAATTTCCTTATATATAGTTATACAACTGTAATGAAAATATGAAGAAAATAATACAAACTAGAGAGCTCTTTTATGTAGAGTTATTTCTTGTTTTTTCAACACACTTGTATTTTGAAATACTAGCCCACAAATCTTAGGATTTTCCATCAATGATATGATGACACTTGTATTTTGAAAGAATATCTCACTACTTGGTACCTCACCTTTTAAATTGTTGTAAGAGATATTGAAATACTGAAGGAATGTTAAGTTTAAAATTTGTTTGGAAATGTTTCCTGATAAATTGTTCCGAGAAAGATCTAAATACACAGGACCTTTTAAGGAAGTCAAAGAAGAAGGTAACATCTTTGCAGACAGTGCAAGAAAAGACAAGCTATTCAGTGAGATTTCCTAAAGAGGATGGAATGTATCCAGACAATTTGTTACTGCTAAGTACTCACTATCAATCCTTGAAGTTTTTTGAACTTACCAAAATAAGAGGAATGAGTCAACATACCGATGTAGGGATTACCAACTTTAGAAGTGGAATGAATCATGAGAAAGACATTGATATGTTGATGTATTATATCTAAATCTCATGGTTTTTTTCATTTCTTTTTCTTTTCGTATGATGGATATTTCTCAAAGTTAAAACAATAGTTGAAAAAAAGGGAAAACAAATTTTTGATAAAAAAATAAAATATGTGATAAAGTATTGATCTAATGTAGAAAAATCCAATGTGAGAAGTCTTACGATTAACATCTAATGTTGTGGTAAGACTTACAATAACAAAGTAATACCTTATCATAATAGCGATAAACGTTACTTCAGAGTAATTTTAGTAAAAAAATAAAAAGTATCTAATGTCATGATAAGACTTATTTTCATATAATTTTGATAAAAAAAAATCCAAATGTCTTATTGATTTAATAAATCACTTGAAATTTTAACTTATTGGTTGCAATTTCAACTCATGGGTTTCATGGGTTTTCTTGCACGTCAAATGATGTATTATGTTAAAGATGTCAAAAATACAATTCTCTTTGACCAAATATATGAATTTTGAAACTTAATAACTAGGTATGATATGCATGTTTTTTAATAAGTATTTATGTGGTTGCAGATATATTCTTAATATTTATTTTTATTTTTATTTTTGTTTATATATATTGAAAACTCTTATTTATGTGATTATATCATAATATCATTTATTTCAATTGAAGTGATTTTTACATAGACACCTAAAAGCTTAAAGATTCAAGTATAATGAATCAAATAAAAATCACCACAAAAGTTCAAATGAAAACTAACTAACAACAAAGTAGAAATCCCACAAAGAAATGTCTTTTAAAAGATAAAGGTTTGAGAGACAAATTGACTCAAAAAGTAGCATTTGAAGGTAAAGGAAGTGAGGATGTTATGCATATGGTCAATTGGCGGAGGAAAAAGTGCAACTTGGCTTTTATTTTATAGTGCATTAGGACATAGGAATCCGATATTGGTGAGCATGAGGATGAAAAAGAGAATGGGTAACTATAACATCCATAGCTCTTTATGAAAGGTACGTAATGTATGTACACTTTTATATAATGTTTGATATAAATATCATATTTATTAACTAATTTTCTGTATATTTATTATAGCACATTGTACGAGCATTTAGGGAATGCTCATGTGGAGCATTTATTTCATTTTGTGTATCTGCAGTATCAAATTTCAAATGATTGGATGATCAAGTTAATGGTTTAGCTTGACATATGGAAAGAATTAGAGAGAACGAATGGCTCATGGATTCTTATTGGGAAGACTAAAAATAGTTCATATTCACCTTTAATGAATGTGATAAATGAGTCTTTGTAATATGTATGCATTATTTATCACTTGTGACATGTTAAAAATTAAGGAAAAATTATGCTAAAATTTAAAGAAAATATAAACAATTTGGATGTGAATAATCATCATATATATCTAACATTTTGTTTTTTTTATATATATTTTTCATAGTTTGTAGGAAATAAATTATACATGATGAAAGATTTGGATGTATGTATGATTGGATTATTTTCATTTCTTGAATCATAATAACAATTATAATAATTAATTAATTTGCTAATCTATCTATTTGTTATGTGATATTATATAGGGAGCTCATATTTTGAATTAAGTAAGTGTTTTTATTATTTAGCTTATAATTTTGTTTTTATATATTTTGTTAACCTTTCTAAATGTTTTAATTGATGTTATTCTTTCTAAATATTTAATAATATGTTTTTTTAGATCAAATAATAAATTTATGTAATTTAAAAATATAACTTGAAACTAATAAGCGATGAATTTTACCGTCATATCATTAAATGAATAATAATATTTAAGAATTTGTTAAGTAAATATGAATATAAATTTTTTTATATGTATTTATTATAATTGACAATTTAATTATTGTTAGTTAATAAATATTATAATCAAGAACGATTGTGGTGGTTATAAAATTTCATGATGCCCTTTACGGTACAAAAAATCTTATTAAAAAAATATCTATTGTGATAATTAGTAACAATCACAAAGAAATTAAATATTTGAATGTTAAATTGAAATAAAAATTCATTATCATAGTTAAAATTATCTATTATAACAGTTACTAAAAGATATTCTAATAATTGTTGGAAATGCAAAACTTTCTTTTGCAAGACAGATAATCGATGATTGAGTTTTCTTTTTATAAATATACAGAAAGTATTAACCATCATAATAAATTTATTATGACAATTAATAATCATTGCTATAACTCTTTTTTTTTTCTTTTTCTTTTTTACCTATGCAGTTTCGTTTCATTGTTCGGCCATTGAGTTTTGAAAATAATTTATCAATATTTACATTTTACATCCCAACATATTAAGTTTATTATAAATATATTCATAATTTATTTAAAATTTTAAAATTGTATAAATTTAATATAATTACATTAGTGTTTATAAATATTATAAACATGTTTGTAACAAAAATATCTATAATTTTAAAATTTTAAATATATTATGAAAATGTTTATAATTTTATAAATGTTATTAATATATATGTGAAAGATTCAATTTAATAGTCCATAGGAGTAAAATTCATTTATAACTTTCAAGGAATGCCTTAATTCTCTCATCAATTTTTTTTAATTGAATTCTCGTATCAAGCTGGACCTATTGATTTTAATAGATTTATTTTATTACGAAGATATATAATTCATCCTAAAATGTATGTTTAACATTTGAGAAGGGTTAAAAATTAAATTATATTTATAGAAGAGAATTATAAAATACACTAAATTCAAATAATTATCATGATGAAAATTTTATGTTACTATTTATATATTGATAGTGGATTTCTAGTTATTAGTAATTTTATTTAAATTTGCTCTAAATTAAGGTGGTACGTACTTTTACATAGAATGTAAAATAAAATGGTCATTATCATGATTTGTAAAATATTCAGTCATTCCATTAATTCACAATTAATTAAAAACTAAACCACTAATTTGTACATAATAGGTGACAATTCGTTCGAATTGTCTGTTCATTTCTTTTCTTTTCTTTTTTTTTTATCCAAAATCACATATTTTAAATATTAAAAAAAATTAAATCATTTATAAATAAATTTTTTATTTATAATACTAGAGAAAGGTATTATTTTTACAATAATAAAATAATAATAATTAATTTTAAATAAAAAATAACTTATGAGTTAGTATCGTAAAATTACTAACCTTCATAAAAGATACTATTTAAAGTAGGTTGAAGTACAATATTAATTATCATTTATTACGAGGTTAATATAACTAGGGGTGAGCAAAATATCCGATCAATCCGATCAATCCGAAAAATCTGATAAAATTAAGTGGTTTCTATCCGAAGTCGGATCGGATTCGGATTGGATTTTATCAATCCGCTCGGATTCGGATTCGGATTAGAAATATTCAAATCCGTATAATCCGATCCGATCCGATATATTTAATATATTATTTAAAAATATATTTATATATATATATATATATATATATATATATAATTATTTAAACTAACCTAAAGAGTTGTCGTATATCTCCAAAACCTAACCTAATATATTTTTCTGTTGCCTCCATCTCTCTCCCTGCCTCTATTTTTCTGCTGACTCCATCTCTCTCCCTGCCTCCATTGTTAAGTGCTTCTCTGCTTCACAACTACTTCTGCTTCGCAGCTGCTTCTCTGCTTTGCTGCTGCTTCTGCTTTGCTGCTGCTTCTCTGCTTTGCTACTGCTGTTGCTCGCCACCGCTACTGCTCGCCGCCACTGCTGCTCGTGCTTCTCTGCTCGCTCGCTACTACTGCTGCTCGCCACTGCTGTTGCTGCTTCTGCTTCTGCTTCTACTGCTGCTGCTGCCACCGTTGCTGCTGCTGCTCGCTGTTAGTTGTTCTTCATCATCCTTAACAAGAAGGTTATATTTTTTGATGACATTATAAGAAAACTTTGAACGGTCATAATTTTGTGTTGTGAAATCTGTTTTGGACCAATTTTTTTATGATTCCATATAACTTTTCGATATCTAGGCACACCAAACTGTTAAAGGCAGTTTTTCCAGAGTTTTTTGCCAAAAATGCTATTTTTCACCAAAAACGCTGTTTTTCGCCAAAAACACTGTTTTTCATGCTTTAATTGAGCTATAACAATTTTTAAACTACTTTTAAAATATTGAGATATATCGTGACTTGGTGGAACATATTTCATCATTGTAGTACATCATGGTTATTTACATAATTATAAAAATCAATATCATAAAACATTGTTTTATGTTTTTCGCCAAAAACGCTGTTTTTCATGCTTTAATTGAGCTATAACAATTTTTAAACTAATTTTAAAATATTGAGATCTATCGTGGCTTGGTGGAACAAATTTCATCATTGTAATACATCATGGTTATTTACATAATTATAAAAATCAATATCATAAAACATTGTTTTATGTTTTTCGCCAAAAACGCTATTTTCCCCAAAAATGCTGTTTTTCATGCTTTAATTGAGCTATAACAATTTTTAAACTACTTTTAAAATATTGAGATCTATCGTGGCTTGGTGGAACAAATTTCATCATTGTAGTACATCATGGTTATTTACATAATTATAAAAATCAATATCATAAAACATTGTTTTATGTTTTTCGCCAAAAACGTTGTTTTTCCCCAAAAACACTGTTTTTCATGCTTTAATTGAGCTATAACAATTTTTAAACTACTTTTAAAATATTGAGATCTATCGTGGCTTGGTGGAACAAATTTCATCATTGTAGTACATCATGGTTATTTACATAATTATAAAAATTAATATCATAAAACATTGTTTTATAAATGGTGCATGTTAATTGAACATTTCATTCGTATTATTAAAATTTTAGTTATATTATATATAAATGTTCAATACATATTTTAAATCACATGAAATTAAAATGTCCAACATCACCCCACGTCTATGTGCACATTTTTACAATTATTTATTGCAAATGTCTAATATTTTTTTCTACAACTATACAGATGGTTTTAGATAAAGATAATGATACACTTTATGTGATTGAAGAAGTAAATAAAGATGAAAGTGCAACACAACCAACTCAAGAAGAAGATTCTGTAAGTACTCCAATTCCTGACCTATGCATTGCTTCTAAAGAAGAATGTAAAAAAGTTTCCTCTAGATCTAGTAGTGAAGCATGGGCTCATTTTACTATAGAAGGGGTAGGGCAACATCGCAAAGCTATATGCAAATATTGTAAGAAACAATATAAGTATGTGTCAAGCAAATCTGGCACGTCAAATTTGCTTGCACACATTTCCATTGGATGTGATAAGTTTCTCGGTAGAGTTCTTAAGAAACAAAAAACTTTAGCTTTCCATAAGGAAGGAAGTCTTGTACCTCATAGTTTTAATGCTGAAAGATGTAGAGAAAAAATGGTAAGGATGATAATAAAGGATGAATTGCCATTTATTATCGTAGAAGGTGAATGATTTAAGGAGTTTATTGAAGAGTTACAACCTTTGTTTAAAATCCCTTCTCGGTGGACTATTGCAAGAGATTGCTTGAATTTGTACGTTATTGATGGTAAGACATATTGTCAGAATTTATGTTATATGTGTTTAACTACTCATTTTGTTGATAATGGTTGGAATTTACAAAAGAGAATCTTGAACTTTTGTCAAGTTCCAAATCATAAAGGTGATACACTTGGTAGAGCGATTGAAGCATGTTTGTTAGATTGGGGCATTGATAGGATATTATGTATTACAGTTGATAATGCAAGTTCTAATGATACTGCACTTACTTATTTGAAAAAATGCATTAATGGTTGGGGTAATGCAATTTTAGAATCAAAACATTTGCACATGCGATGTGGTGCACATATTTTGAATTTAATTGTTGAGCAGGGTTTGAAAGAGTATAACATATCAATAAATAGGATTCGTGCTGTTGTAAGATACGTGAGAGGATCACCAATTAGACTACAAAAATTTAAGAGTGCTGCTGAAATGGAAAAACTCTCTACTCAAAAACTCGTTTGTTTAGATGTTACGACAATGTGGAATTCAACTTATTTGATGTTGGATTCTGCAACTTATTTTTTCAAAAAGCATTTGAAAGGTTAGAGATCACTGATTTGGGATACTATCAAGAGTTTTGTCGAGGTGAAATTAAACAAGCTCTGACTATAATGGATTGGGATAATGCGAGACATTTTGTCCAATTTTTGAAAGTTTTTTATGAAGCTACATTAATGTTTTCTGGATCTTTATATGTGACTTCTAATTTCTTCTTGGATCGTATTTGTTTTATTCATGATCAACGTGATATGTGGAGTAAATGCGAGGATTATATTATGATGAAGATGGCTAGTGATATGAAGGTAAAGTTTGACAAATATTGGGGAGGAATATCTAAAATGAATATGATGTTATTTGTGTTTGTTTTACTTGATCCTAGGCATAAAGAGTGTTCTTTACATCTAAGTTTGCTAGAATTGTGTAATGGGGATGAGATTGAGGCTTCAATGAGTTCTAAAAGGGTAAAAAAACTTTGGAAGATATGTATGAGGAGTATCATAAAGCGTATTTTCCCTCAAACATAGAAGAATCTTCTCAACCTTTAGAAATGGGTACAGAAGGTTTTGGTTTAGAAGCAGATGCATTCCAACTTTATGCTTCTCGTAAGAGAAAACATTTAAAAGAAGTTCATACTATGGAAAACAAATCTGAAGTGGAAAAATACTTACTAGAAGCATTGGTTGATATGGATGATGAGAAATTTGATCTTTTAAGTTGGTGGAATGTTCATTCCTCAAGATTTAAGATTTTGTCTTTGATAGCTCGAGATGTATTGGCCATACCAGTATCTACAGTAGCATCTGAATCTGCATTCTCTACTGGTGGTCGTACAATTAGTCCATACAGGAGTTCCTTATCTTCTAAAACTGTACAATCTTTGATTTGCACTCAAAATTGGATTCGTTCATCTCCAATCATTAATATCCAAGAGTCACTTGATGAAATTGAAGCTCTAGAATCAGGTATATTTCATAAAACTTTCAAATATATATAGATTTATTTGTTATCAAATATATATTATTATGTTTATTAGCTCATTATTTATGTATATTTTTAACTTTTCATTGTGCAGATATTCTTGATGGTATTGGTGATTTAAACCTTGAATGATTATCAAAAAGTTGTTGTTATTAATGTTCGTAGAGTGAAGTTAATTTATGTAATTGCTATTTAATTTTTTGGTGTTAAATTATGTAATTAATGTTTAATTTTTTCTTTTTGATTATTTTTGTTGAATTATTTTTAATCACGTTGTCACTTACTTTTTTAATTTGTATGAAAAATATTTTTATTTTAGATTTTTTTATTATATGTAATTTTTCATTTTATATGTTGAAATTAAATCAGATTTGGATTTGTTCGGATTGACATTTATAGCGGTTCCAATCGGATTGATATTTCATAATTTTTTTAATAGATTTAAATTAAAATTTCGGATTTAATAATTTTCGAATTGGATCGGATTCAGATTGACTTAAAATTAGCAAATTCAGATTTGTTCGGATTGGCATGTACACCGGATTGGTTTCGGATTGAATAATTTTTGGTTTAAATAATTTTCGGATCGGATCGGATCGGATTCAGATTGATTTAAAATTGACGGTTTTAGATTTGTTCGGATTGGCATGTACAGTGGATCGGATTCGGATTGAATAATTCATAATTTGTTTCGGATCGGATCGAATTCGAATTGACCTAAAATTTGCGGTTTCGAATCGATGCTCACCGCTAAATATAACATTAATTAATTAGCTATAACGTAGCTAATAACATATATATTTAGTTAGGGTTATAATAAGATCCAAAACTAAAGGAAATTTCATCACGTGTCTTGAATAAAACTCCCAATTCACCTTTTCCACTCGTTGTCCGTTTAATTTGGGGACTGCTAATTCTACCATGGCCGCTAATCACATGAAAAAAAGGCCAAGAGGCCATAGAAATTTCTTGAGATCATTATCCAGTTTTGGCCAAATTAACAAGATTTCAACTCCATTTGTTTTCTCACTAAAAGTAATTAATTAGGGCATATCTTCTTGCCCTATTACACTATTCTTTTCTCTGTGGTGTGCTACATATTAGCTAGAGTTCTTTTCCCGTGCATCGCAGAGAAAGAAAAAAATGACTTTCTGTGGAACCCAAGACAAATGCAAAGCTTGTGACAAGACTGTCCATTTTATTGACATGTTATCGGCTGATGATGTTATCTATCACAAGACATGTTTTAAATGCAGTCATTGCAATGGACAGCTTGTGGTTTGTATTTTTTCAAATTCTTAGTTATTATTATTAGTCTTTTAGGGCATTCCTCACGTAACCATAAATTTGAGGGAAATTAGACATGGTTTTGTAACATTGTAATTTTTACTCGGTTATATATGTATATGGTATTTTTAAAGCTTGTGAAATTGGCCTATTTAAAGCATACTGTAATTTTCCAGAAGCTAAGATTTGTTTTTGGCCGTATATATAATAGATGAGCACTTACTCTTCCATGGATGGAATCTTGTACTGCAAGCCTCATTTTGAGCAACTTTTCAAGGAGACCGGCAGTTTTACAAAGAAATTTCAAATTTGTAAGAATTAACCAGATTATTTTATTTAATATTTTTAATACATTCATAGTAAAATATTATCTTATTTTATTTTATCTTATTTAAATCGTCACTTTAATGAACATAACTTTAAATCTATCTTATATCATTTTTTTATTAAACTTATATTATAAATAATTATGTGTCGTATTTTTTATTATTTTTGTATTTTTATTTATCTCATTCAGTTTTCTTATGAATAAATAATATATTTCAATTAGTACTGTTTTATTATATTCTCATCTCATTGAAAATTGATTAAGAGAATATGAGATAAATTTTAAAAATTAATAAATTATATCGTAAATCTTATTAATATCTCATCTTAATTTACTCCTTTATTTTCTATATTAAAATCCTAATTTTTTTTTTAATTCTTAATAACTTTTGCTAATATATTTTTTTGCTTTCATGGTTGATGACCAGCTGGGAAGGCACAAAATGTAATGGTACTTTTCATTAACAAGATCATTTTTGTTATTTTTTTATTTTTATTACCTCTAATTAATTACCATGCAATTTTCTCATTTGTATAGACCAGGACTCCAAACAAAGTGTCCTCAATGTTCTCTGGTACACAAGACAAATGTGCAGTCTGTACTAAAACCGTGTATCCATTGGAGAAGGTAATTTGCTATTAAATTGATCTTTTTATTATCGTCATGTTTTGTAACATTTTATCATAATCGTTGAATCTTCATCTACTAATGTCAAATAATCCATATACTTTTAAATGATTTTTATTTATATTAAAAATAATTTACAAAAAACACTTTTAAGATAAAAGCATATTATTTGCGCTTTTGTTTAGAAAATGTATTTTTCGAATAAACTCATTATTTATATATGTTGCATATATGATGTAAAAAACATAGAGATATGTAAGTAATTGAAAATATGACAAAACAATCAATATATATACAACAGATTACAGTGGAGGGAGAGTTTTACCACAGATCATGCTTTAGGTGTAACCATGGAGGTTGTTTCTTGACAACTTCATCTTATGCTGCTTTGGATGGTATTCTTTATTGCAAGCACCACTTTGCACAATTGTTTAAGGAGAAGGGTAGTTACACTCATCTCACCAACATAGCTTCAATGAAGAAAAATGGATCTCCACCACCCGAGCAGAATATTGAGGAAGATCCAAAACCAACATCAGGACCCCAAACAAAAGCAGAGCAACAATAATAAATAAAATTAAAAAAAAAATGTGCACAGCCATATATACTATATAGAGCTTTCATGTAATATTTGGTTCACGCATACGGGTTTGGCTTATTTATCATAAATAAGTTCCTGTTTTAGTGGGTCATTAGTCCAAACATGAATTTTTTAGTCTTGGGGTCTAAAAGATCCATTTTCATAAACATAACTTCTTTTTAAAAGACATTTGATCAAACACTTTCGAGTGGCATGTATTTTAAATACAACAAAGCAATTGATCAAACACTTTCGAGTGGCATTTGCATTGTGCACATATCTGCAGCATATACATACTTCTATCAATAATAAGAAAAATTCAACGTACTCTTACTAAAATTTCATTTTCGTAATTTTTTTATTTAAAAATAAACTTAATATTTTATAAATGTTTGTAGATTTCACTTAATTTAATAACAAAATCCTTATTTAAAAATGAATAGAAAATTAATACGTTTGGAAAATTTGTATCCAATGACCTTCTGCCTCAAGAACTCCCTGTTCTCAATACCAAAGACATGAATGAGTCCCAATTATTCAATTGAAAAGAACAAATGATTCTGCAAGCGATTTTGCAAAGATTTTAATTCTTAATTTTTCATTTTAAATTTTAAATTTTAAAAAATTAGGAATTAGATACCTTTAGTAACTCATTTTTAATTTTTATTTTTAAAATTTTAAAATTTGACTAAATTCCTAAATAAAAAAATCAATTTTAGAATTTAACTTCTATTTTTTATTCCTTAATACTAAAAATTAATAATTCAAACATAAATGATTAAAGAATAAAAATTTGATCAAAATTAATCAAAAATAAATATAAAATTGAATTTTAGAGATTAAAATGTTAAATATTGAAAATTAATAATAGGTTATAATTGAAATATTAAAATTATTAAGATTAAATATTAGATAATTATTAGTATGTTTATTTATTAGTTTTAAAGTCTTATTTAGAGTTTATTATAATTAAGGATTCAATCTTATTACTCCTGTAAATATATATATATATATATATAATCTTTAATTATTATAATGAAAGGGAATTAGAGTCTTTTTATGGTTTTTTAATTCTTCTCTTTACCTATTTTTTTCTTAAATATTTGATTCCGTATAAATCTATTTTATATTATACTTGGTATCATAGTCATGTTCAATTAATTAGTAACATTTTTGTTTTATTTTGTAAACTTTAGTATTATTCTGTCTCCTTGGTTGTCTATTTTTTATTAAAAAAAAATTCAGATCATTATTTTGAAAGAAAAAAATATATAGCTTAGTATTCTAAAAAAAATATTCAGATTATTATTCTGGAAATTGTTTTTGATCAATATTCTGAAAAGAAAAAAAAAGGCCATGAAAAAAAAAACAAAACCTAACTAACATTGATTTCTACTAATATAATAGTCCACCTGTTCCCCCAACCTTGAGAATAGTTCCATCGAATGGGTTGCCACTACCATTCAAAACTTTTTCTACCAAATATATTGTCGATAAGACTAATCGCCTCCTCTTTATACCCTTAATTTCTCAATCAATCACTTAACTATCTAGTACATAGTTGATCATTCACCCACGAGCCATCATTGATCAACCATCCACAAGCCATTGTCCACCTCTAGCAATCTGTCAATTGAAGATCAGTTGCCGTTAAGTCTTCACATAATCAGATGACATGGAAGTTTCTTGTATCATCGTCTACCACAAAGTATTGAATGGTTTCTTCGATGGTGATGATGTTAGTTCTTTCGTGGTTTAGTTGATGAAGTTCTTCTTATTAGATTTGATGTATTTAAGTGCTTCTTCTATATTGATATTTTGTGGGTTACATTTACTATTTGATTGAATGAATATCAATTGGTTTATAGACCATTTGTGTAATTTAACTTAAAAAATAGAAAAAAAAATAAAGGAATTAAATTGTAAAAATTTAAAAGATAAAGATACTACATTGTTAGAAAAATATGTGGGGGATTAAAGTATGAACGTTAAGAAAAATAAAAAACCAAATCATAAGAAAAATTAATAAAATAACTATAGTGTGAAATATATAAAAATATAGAGATTGTTTGTGTAGTTCATCATTTATAAGAATGAAAAGAAAATATGGAACCATTGAAAAAAAACAATATATTTATATGATAAGAAAAAAAGAAAATATATAATCTTTTTATACTAATTTTTTTTAATAAAATATAACGGTAAATTAATTTAAAATTAATAATAATAATAAATTATAATATATAATTTAAGGAAATAATTTAAAAAATATTGATAACATAAAAATTACATAACAATATATATATAAACAAAGTGTAGAATGCGATCTCGTGATGAACATTATTTTAACTTATAATTTGTTATGATTTTTAAGTGTTAATTTTTTATTTTATTTTATTATTATCTTATTTTAAAAGGTATTTTCATGTTTTGTAGGTTAATGGATTTTAGAAGAATTTTGAGCAAATACGAATAATAAGAGTGAAAATGAGATGACAAATAACAATTCACAAGAGTTAGAACGAACCAGGATAGAAAACACCACTAAATAGGTGTGCATCACGGCTCAACAAAATCCATATTGTGGCACAAGCCTCTTGAATCCTTTTGTGTGTTTGCAGAAGTTCAATGCGCATCGTAGCCCAACATATTCCATGTCGTAGCATAAGTCTCTTAGATACATTTGTGTGTCTGTTAGAGTTTAATGCATATTGTAATCCAACATATTTCATATCGCGATAAAAGCTTCTTGAGTTGCAAATGGGAATTCACAATTTAATGTGTGCCACAACACAGATAAAAACATGTCGTGACATTAGAATAAAAATTGGTCAAGCATCCTAATATATGTACTAAACGTGTTTCACCTTAAAATTAACCTATAAATACAATCTAAATTCTTCTTAAATAATATCAATTTTTCACATTTACTATGGTCATATTCCACCATCTAAAATACAAAAAATTGAGAAAAAACTCCAAAATGTGAAATACTTTTCAAGGATTTGAAGAATACAATCAATCAATTTAGAGATTTAGAATCACATTAAAAAATAAATATATTTACTATAAGGTATTTCTCTTTATAATTTGAATTAGTTTTGATTAAATTATAATAGGCTATTTTGTATATGGGATTTTAATTTTCTTCCAAGGAATAACAATTTTATGATTTAATTAAATAAAAGTTTTTTTGGATTTATTTATTGTTCATGTTCTTTATATTTTTAATTATAAATTGATGATAGGTTAAATTTTGATTTATAATTAAGGAAAATATTTTAAAACCAAACATTATACACATCATATATATTTTTGTGTATTTATGAATAATAATCTAAGTTAATTTTATTGATTTATGTTAAATTAAATGGTTTATATATTTCTCTTATATTTTATCAATTAATCAATTTTAAGTCTGATTTGAAAATTTATAGATTAATTGAAAAATATGAAAGATCACCATAATAATTGGGGTTCATTTATTTAAAAGAAAAAAATTTAATAAGTTTGAATATTTATTTAAATCATTTAATTTTTTCTTTACATGAGAAAGTGAACTGATTTTTTATATTAGTTCATCATCTTTCTTCGGTTATAATTTAATTTATTTACTTTATTTTAATTATTAAATTAATTTATAATTTACATCTTTCTTTGAACCGATCAAAATGTTTATAATTATTAATTTTAATTAATTTAAAAAAATAATTTAACTTTTTAAAACTTGTTAATTCATTTAGAGATTGATCTTGGGATAAACATATCGTAAATTTGTTGGTGATTCATACAACTGTAAATAATTAAAATTTATGCATCATTTTTCATACTTCATATTATAAAATATGAATCCTTATTTCACACTATTTATTTTGTATTAATATTCTTAAATTTAACCAGACACTATTTACATAATTTATTTAACCAGACAATATTTACATAATTTACCCGTGAAGGAAAACTCCTAATAATTTAGGTATAATTTTAATTGGGTAATGATATTATAATATAAGAATAACTAAAATATATATTTTACCCTTATTATCATTAGTTATTAGCGATATTATTTGATAATTATCATTAATAAATTATTATTATAAATATAGTAAGATATTGTAATAATATTATCACCCATTTAATTATGTTTTTTTGTCATAACTCACTGGACCGTGTACAAATTGGGATTTTATCTACATAAGACCTTTAAAGGGTGTCATTTTATTTTATTACCTCAAAAATATTTAAGACCCAGTTTAATTTCTTAATCTATTATTACCGATTTTTTTTTGTTTATACACAGTTTATTTTATTTTATTATATATATGAAATAATAATGTATAGATATATAAAAAAGCCCAACTAAAACATAATAATAAAGATTGATAATTTATTAAAGGTTGAAAAAAAAAACATTTTTGAGTTGACCTCCTTCAAGAGTACTAATTTCTATAGATAAAACCCCCTACAAATTTCTCTAAAATATTGTCCCAACTACGCGCCACGTATAATTTTTTGTTAGCAAAATATAGAAAGAATATTCCTTTCAGAAAATCCACCTAAATTCTTTCACAGTGCAATGGCCTTTTAAAGAAATTGAGCTGTAAATGTATTTCAGAAGAACACAGATGGAGAAAAAAAATACAATGAGAAGCAAACAACTAGCATCGCCAACATGCCCTGAACCCCACAATCTCCACACAATATGCCACATCCAAACAGAAAGTCATAGTTGTCTTTGTCATTATTAACACAACAAAGAACAATAATGATACCTCCTTCCCCACCCATATCAATGAACAAAGAAGCCGGCATTGATTCGTACTACACACTTTGCAATTAATTACGTAGAGCAAGGATATATGCAGAGGACCCCTGCACCTATGCAGGCATGAATATTTTGCAAGTTGTCTAAACTTCATTGTCACCATGGCAGCTACTCTTCAATATGTTGCACTTGCAGAGAGGGCATGTAGCATTCATAACAAGCCACTTATCTACGCAGGAACAGTGAAAGTGGTGACCGCATGGAAGTTGTCTCAGTTCCACTTCATTTTCGTAAGCAGATAAGCAGATACAACACTCCTAGTAATTAACAAACGTGTCATTTCAAATGCACATGCACGTCTTGAACGGGCTTGCTTACTCAACTAATCAAAACAAATGGTGAGAAGTGGTTCATTTTTTGCACAAGATATAAAAATAATGGTAATCACAATTGGGGGAAAGCAAGTGGACAAGTATCAACATACGGCATCCTCTTGGGAGAGAACATGTTCAATGGAAGAATTGACACCACAGTCCGTCATTACTCCTCCACTAGGGTTTTGTTCATGACCATCAAGTTTATCATTGCTATCCATATTTTTGAATTTGAATTTTGACAGCAGTTTAATGTCTTCTTTTGATGCTCCTACCTGTTTTGACAATAGTCCACAAAGCATAATTGAGGTACAAACAGGATGGATGTATTTGTAATTGAAGAGTGACACATGTCTCACCTCAACTCTCGTCAAATAAATTTTTAAGTGTAATATTTATAAAATTATGACAAATTATATACTTAAAATAGAATTATAACCTAACTGAATTTTAAATTTTTAACACTCAATATCTCAAAAAAAAAAACTCAATAATTTAAGCATATTATTATTAAAATAAGATACATATAACATCATCTTTTTTTTAAATAAGTAATAAATGAAGAGTAACTAATTTTATTTTTTAATGTGTATATGAACCTCTGCTAGATATAAATTCTAAATCTAAATTCTAAATCTGCTATTGGGTACAAACACAAAGCTTAAGCAAATGTAATAACCCTTCACCGAGAATATTGACATTCATGGTAATCAAATGCCGAATCCTGATTTTTACCCCGATTATCCAATAATTGAATGTTCCTTTTGTGAACCATATCTTGACGTTAATCAATGTTTACGCCAAGTAAAGGATCCAATGACCCAAGAATGCACGTATTGTCTAAGTTTGGGTCGGGGTCAGTGCAGGGGACAAACTTTCATATACTCTAATCAATTCAGCTTTCTGGTCAGTATAGCAACGCATAATAAAGACACAAAAGTCAGTAAACAAGAGAATTGATGGATGAACACAAATAACACAAGCACTGAAGCACATACAATGATAAGGAAATAATACCTGGTCTGCCACCGCATATAGAAGCGCAATAATACATGGAAGGCAGCAGCAAACAGCAATCCCAATTACGCATGCCAAAGCAACACAGAACCCTACAAAGAAGACATCAAAGCCAAGGAAAACTATACAAAGCCTGCAAAGTAAATTACAAGCAACGTTAATAGTTGATTGCAGCTTAATGTTTTAATTTTGAGAAAAGTGTCATAGAGGTCATTATATAAAATCATTTGTATCATTTGATCACTTGGATTATAATTGATGTTATTTAATCCTTTAACTAAAAAAATGAGACAATTAAGGACAAAATGCATTATTTTAATTTTTTATCTTAAAATATTGCTTTAAAAAATAATATTTCAATTAAAAAATCATTAAAATAATGTGTTTTGTCATTAATTGACCCTTTTTTCTAAAACTAAAAGATTAAATGACACAACTTATAATATATGAGACCAAATGATAGAAATGACTTAATATAAGGGATCTCTATGGCTCCGCTCTCGTTAATTTAATGTTTCGGTGCATAAACGACTTAGTTATTCAACATAATTTCATTTTTAACCCTCTCAGTAAAAAGAAAAATACATATGTTCATTTTCATACAACGCTAAAAAACATATATTCACGTTTCATGAGAGCGGGTTAAAAATAAAACTCCGTGTATAAAGAAAATTATACCATATAATTAAACCTTAATTTAATATGGAGGGACATGGAGAAGTGCCAAACCAGTAAAGCTGAGGGGAAGAATGTGCCAACGATTGACCACCTGCAGATACCCAGTAGAATCCAACGATCCACCAGATAAATGAAAACGTTGTATTTGCATATTCCAGGTACTTTGGAATACTACTGAGAAACAAAAGCATGAAAAAATGTTAAAAATTAACAAAGATCATGTCATCATCACGGCGGTGACAATGTGTATGATGATGCTGAGGGCATTTAAGGCAACAAATCTTAGATTGCCTTCATCTCTATATTGCAGATGTTGTAGTTGTACATGTATACCATAAGATAATCATGATGAGAAATAAAATTCGTCCTATGGATAAATGACATATAAACTACCGCCAGTAATATTGTACGCGGCACATTCAGTTCTATCATATATTAACATAGGTATCTTTTTAATTCAATGTCCATCAAAACTAATTAATCAGAGATTTCAAAAGTAGCAGGCAAAATTGATCAGAAAATACAACACAAGCAAATGAATTAACAATTCGTATCCAATTAGTATCAAACAAAATAACATTATCAATGGATATTGGATTCCACAAAATCAAATCAACAAGTATACCTGATACTCTCCTCCTCCAATTCCGTTAATGACACATACTGTGAATTACCTCTTGTTCCGGGACTCAAATTTCCAGCACTCAAAACGCCTTCCTCTGTCGCATTTGATCGCCGATGCTGATGAAGTTGACATCGTTGCCGCCTTTTATACTCAATACAAACACACGCCATATGCATAATGCACTGTAAAGCATAGCCTACGATCCACAACCTTAACGGCATATTCGGAGATTCTAATCGGCTAAGAACCAACACCATCGCAGCCACAACTACAAAAGTAAAGTTCCAAATAATATCCAAAATCACCACAGGCTTCGAATACGCCCAATCGCTCTGCCTCCCCTCCAATTGCTCAGCCGCTGTCTCGCGGACGAGCAACGAATGCTCACGCATCAACCTTCGGGTACTGGATTGACACAGAAACCTTGCCGCTTGACGCAAGCTCTGTCTCTGAACAAATCGTCGACCCGAATTGCGCTCATCGGGTGACACAGCGGAACTTCCTAACAACGGCGTCGAATCCATGATATCCTCGGAGGATCGCGTCGGTGACCTTGTCGTCGAGGCCATTTAGGACAATGAAATTCTCAAATTTTGCACCTCGTTTGGAATCGTAACTCGCGAATTTGATTCGGTTCAACCCATCCAAATCATGAAATTACAAGAGGATGATTTAGAGAATGAAATGGTGGATACAGCTGTAAATATGAGAAAATAGGGGGATGTAGTTGTAATAATGGGTGGATTAAAATGGTGGTTTCAGACTGTGCGTGAAAACGGAAGGTTGGGGAATAGAAAGACGATGACGAAGATTGCCGTTTGTTTTTAACTATTTGGTTTCTATTTTGAAAATTGGACCTTTTTTTTAATTAATTATACTTTTTATAGAATTATAAATATATATTAAATATAAATATGTTAAAATTTATAATATTAGTCAAAAGAAATAGTGAAATATTTGATACTAGAGTGTAATTTATTTCGTGTTTTATTAATTGCTCGGAAATGAGGAACAATTATTTAAAGGTTTCAATGTGATAATAATTAATCAATGCATAATAGAAAAGGATAAATTTGAGTTTATACTAACTGTCATATTAAACATAATAGCCACGTGGAAACTAAGAAATAAATCAGTGTTTCAAAATAAGAAACCAAATTTCACTTAATTGATTAAGAAGACTGCATAAGAAAATGTGTGAGTGTTATTATAATCAATCTTTGAAAGATCTTCAATTGAATATTATCACATAGGAATGGATTGTCAATTTACCTAACAAATGGGTCAAACCTCAAGATTTTATTGTGTTCAAATTTAGATACTAGCTGCTTTATTAATAACTGTTGTAGCAAGACATTATTTTGGAGATATAGTGAGAGTATATAGGAAAAATTATTGAATGCCATGTCTCCAAAAGAAGCAGAAGCAAGCGCATGAGCTTAGCAGTGGGACTTGCATGTTAATTGATTGTTTAAACGCTGTTTTTGAAAGTGACTGTAGAAATATCATAAACTATCTTTTTGTAACCAAAAGTGACTGTTCTGGGCAAGCTAACTAATATTCTAACGTTTGAAATATTAACTTCATTAAAAATATAGATATATAATTTTTATGAAAATGTTGAAAATATTGTTATTGTTGATAAAAAATTAAAAAATTTATGAAAATTTTATTAAAAATATGATTTTTTTATAAAATTTTACAAAACATCAAAATAATTAATTACTTAAATTTTAAATTAATTTTTTATTTGATATATGTATTTTTAAATACATAAAATATTTATATTATATAATAAAATACATATATATTTTTGTTAATTATTTTAGACACATATGATTATAATATTTGAAATAATTAAATAGATTATCTAATAGTAATTATTATAAATAGATAAATCTTATCTTTATAGAAATATATTTTATTGATTATTTGTTTTTAAAAGTATCTCTGTATATAACAAATATGTTAAAAAAAATGAAAAAATATATTATCTATAACAAAAGTGAAAAGAAAATTAAATTAAAATGATTACTCAAAAAAATAAATAAAAAAGAAAAAAATAAATCAATAATTAATATTTTTGATATTTTAATAATATTTTAGTAACATTTTATAAATAATATCCACAATATTCAAGACATTTTAATAAAAATATATATACATTTAAACGATATTTTAAGATAATAATATTTTATCGATGTTTTAATAATATTTTCATAATAATATGATCAAAAATATATACGTTGTTTTGACGTGGGTGCGTAGAAAAGCAACAATTCAATGAAAATGTGAACACTTTCATCCCTGCTATATCTAAATGAAATCAATTTAATTTTAAACTCCTGTAGTTACTGTGTGTTCAAATGAATTCCTAAAAAATATAGCAAAGTAGTAGATATAGTTGCTACATTGGTGCTAATTTATAAAGTATAATGATCATTTCATTTGCCAGATTTACTTTTTCATTATATTATTCTAATTATTTTCTCTATTTATGAAATTGATTGATTTAACAAAAAAACAAATATGATATATATATGTATGTACCTTTATAAATACTATAGACATCTTTGTAAATTTATAAACGTCAATCACATGTTTCAAATAACAAATTCAAAATGGTAGGGGTGTAAAACATAATTAACCCTTTTTTTAATAAATATTAAAAAAAATAAGAGTATGAATAAGGAAGGTTTAAAATATAATATCTAGATATAATTTTTACAAAAAATTTAAAAAATATTACCATTGTCAACAAAAACTTTAAAAAATAAAAAAACTATAAAAACTCTATTAAAATTATAAACTTTTTTTAAAAAAACTTTATAAAATCTCAAATAATTAATTTTTTATTTAATACATTTATTTTTAAATATTTATATAATTAAAGTGAATTATTAATTCTAAAACTTTAACTAAATTTACACATATGTTCTCAAATTTTTAAAACATATGATTTAATTCTCACACTTTTAAAACTTCATGCATCGATCTAAAACTTTTAAATCTTACAATCTAATCCTAAACTTTTAAAATTTCACACATAGGTCTTAACTTATTTATTAAAATATATATTTGTGAATCAAAAATTTAAGATATATGTGTAAAATTTTAAAAATTTGAGGATTAAATCATATGATTTAAAAATTTAAGGACTTATATATTAATTTTTAAAAGTTCGAGAACAAAACATATGTTTTGAAAGTTTAGAAACTTGCTTATAAATTTAATTAAAATTTAGAAATCAATTGTACACTTTTGCCTATTTATATTTTTACTAAAGTAATTTAACCTATTTATATTGATTTATAAATTGATGAATTAATTGAAATATTATATAATATTTTTATTTTATTATTAAAATATTGTAAGAATAAGTAGTTAAAAATTTAAAATACTTAAAATAATTAAGTATATTATTTAATTGTATTAATTATTATAAAGAGATAAATGTGAAGAAATTTAACCTATTTATATTGATTTATAAATTGATGAATTAATTGAAATATTATATAATATTTTTATTTTTTTATTAAAATATTGTAAGAATAAGTAGTTAAAAATTTAAAATACTTAAAATAATTAAGTATATTATTTAATTGTATTAATTATTATAAAGAGATATTGTTGTAATTATTAATATTATTTTTTAACAACAATATTTATAATATTAATAATATTTTAACAAAAAGAATATTTTTATAATAATTTGATAATATTTTAGATAATTTTATGAAAATTTAATATCAGAATATAAAAAATAACAACAATATCACAACATTTTGGACGTTAACATCGATTTTTCATGTCGTTAATAAGTCAAAATTTTATAACTCTGTTAAAGCATGCAATTTAACCACGCTAAAGTACAAACTATCAACTTAATTGATTTAATCTTATTTTTTTTAATCAGGTATTTCATTGAATTGAAAAAAAGATTACAAATTAATATATTACAAGTTTAATACAACTTATATCTATAGCTTCAGGAGCACAATATAAAATACAATAATACATGACAGATAATAAAAAATCCAAGAATAAATACTCTACACATAACGATAAGCTTAAGAGGAACAAAAGCCTCCATCCACATGTTGTTAGACATTGCTGTGGTCATTAAGAATCAACTAGCATTTTCTGTACTCTAAATACCATCAATGCAAAAGCAGCGCACATGTATTTCACGCGCAAACAACACACAAAACTCTAGCGAGAAGGCATGGACAAAACCAGCAGCAACTAGTAAAAAATGCACAAGACTACCATCAAATCCAATTAGTCTAACAAGAAAAATGCTCCCTTTGAGCTTTTAACAAACACCTTGTGTACAATAACAAATCAACAAAAATGTCACCAAAATTGCTACCAAGATGAAACCAACGACAAAGTCTAAATTATTCTAAAGAGATGAAGGAAAAATTAAAAATTAAAAGAGCCCCACAAGAGAGAGAATCCTCTAATAGGAGCTTTCTCTCCAATGGAGACGAGATTTGAGTTTGAAGCTTACAACCCTCGAGTGAACATTAGAAAGAGAGGATAACGATGAGAAGAGGTAGGTGTGGCAAACTTAAGTTCATAGTTTA
Organism: Hippophae tibetana; assembly: GCA_037013495.1. Lineage (NCBI taxonomy): Eukaryota > Viridiplantae > Streptophyta > Magnoliopsida > Rosales > Elaeagnaceae > Hippophae > Hippophae tibetana. The sequence goes on from CM072812.1 coordinate 13,153,261, forward strand.
AACTAGGTTTTATTTCCTTCCATTTTGGCATTTTTCTTGACTCTGGCTCGTTTTTGGGTGAAAGACTTCTAAACTAATTAGACCTGATTCAAAAATTGATTACACCCGAGAATGTATGGCACAATCATATTTGAAAATTTTAGGGTATAGTTTGGAACCAATTGTTTATAATATGAGCTTATTCGAATTTTGGTCAAATTTCAAGTAAGTTAATCTAACTAAATATATATATTTGATAATTTTATCTTATTATTTTATAATTTATTATATTATTTAGAGAACGAAATTTTGAGTTTTATTTAATTTAAAAGTTTCTATTCATCAAAGATATACATCTGTCTATAATGTTCACCGTTAAAGTTTTGGTTTGAATTAAACTTTCAGTTTTATTTAATTTAAAAATTTCCATCAATCAAAGATATACATGCACCTATAATGTTCAACTTTGAAGTTATGGTTTGAATTAATGCGATATATTGTCTAAATTTACATCCCTATCTTCATCCAAAATATAACTTTTTAAAAAATTATTTTTATAACTGAACTTACACATTCAAATTAGGTCTTGCATATTTGTAATACTCTTGTTTCGTCAAAAATTTCACAAAATTGCTATGTTTTAAAATGATTTAGTTTTAATATCCACGTTATGAAAAAAAATCTTATTAATAGTCTTTTTTTGATTAATAACCTACAAAAAACTCAATTGTTGTTTTTTTGAGTAGGGGTAAAATGAAGATTATCAAACCCTTTCACCTATATCTTTCATTTTGACCATTTTATCTCCTATTAGCGTTATTTTTTGAGTGTTTACATATGCTGAAGTTGTATTATACAATGAATTGTTCTCATCGTGATTTTTGTAATCAAAACATTATAAAAGTGATATCTTGAGCATTACCAATTAAATCCTTCCTAATTATTACAATTGTGAACTCAAATGGTCTAATATTTTTCAATCACTAATATAAATAACACCAAATTTAGAAACATCAATTAGTTTAGAATAAAAATTAAAAGACATGTCAACTACTAAATTCCCATTTGGATTTTTGGAAATTGGGTAATGTTTGAACTAACTCCATGGATTGTCTCATTGGTGCATATATGCAAGTACTTTTAGATGAGTTTTGATCCAATTTTTCAAAAGTTGAATCTTTCATTACTACACAAACGGGCTTTAAAGTTGGTTTGTTGAACCGACTTTAACTGTAAAGATTTAAAATTTAAAATTGATTCAACTTGTGAACTGACTTTAAAGTTTTTTTAATACATATTTTACATATTTTACTCAATTTCTACTCAAATCACTTAAGAATCTGTATTCAATGACATATAAATTTATAAAATAATTTTGTGATTATTAAGGTTTTTTTAAATAACTACACTACTTTAAATCGCATATATTTTAATAAGCATCAGATTGTTGAATCATGTCTTTCTCATTTCATAATACCTATATAAAACCTACATAATAAAAATAATAATATACATATAATAAAATTTATACACATAATATATAAAAAATAACGCAAAGTGAATAATAAATGTGTAGGATTAATAAAAATACTTACACGAGATGAAGTGACAAAATGAAATAAATAGAGAAAAAAAATGGTGTTTTATAAGTGACAAAATGAGTATAATTTTTTTGAGTATTTTGCTCAAAAAAATAGAGGATCTAGAAGATAATCTAGAGAGGAAGAAAATCCACTAAACGGTGCTGAAATTGGTGGTCGTATGTAGCCGAAAAATGAGAAAGAGTGGAATAGGTGAAACTTGGTTTTGGGTTTTTGGGTGTTGTTTATAATACTACAAATTAAAAACTATGTCTGATGGGGGAAAAAAGAAGAGAAAAAGAAAAATCCACGTGCATAACGTCGATTGACGTGTTGAACTGACGCTACACGTGGACATTATGTAACATTAGTTGACATGTTGAACTGACGCTACACGTGGACGTAGCGTTGGTCCTCTGTGTCAACCGACGCTATCCACATGTGTAGCATTGGTTCTTCACCGAATCGATTTTATATATCGACTTAAATGTTACATTTTGTAATAGTTTTGTGTATTTCTCAGATTTATCTAACCATATCACATTAGGTTTATAGAAAATTTGTGCATCCTTGAAGGCCTTGTCACTCTATGATAGTGACGACACAATTAACGACATGATCCATAACACTTAAAAATGATGCTAATAGGAGTTGAAATGACGTTAAAATAATCAGAAATGGAAGATGTAGGTAGAAAGGTCGGATAATTTCCATTTTACCTTATCAAAAAAACCCTAACTAAGTTTTTTGTTTGTTACTGTTCAAAAAAGATTAGTTTGATTTTTTTAAAAAAATATAAGCATTAAATCCTTTTTTATATCATAAATATTAAAAATAAACCTTTTTAAAATATGTTCAAATTATAAATCTTTTGATGAAATATGAGTACCATACAAATACTAAACTCCTCAAATTCATAAATTTCTAAGTGTTTTTATAATATTTAGTCACAACTTATTGAAAAAAGTTTATTTTTCATATATATATATATATATCACTTTCTTGCATTTTTTAGTAAAAAAGGTTGTCATTTTCAATATAAATGATTTAGATAAATATTTTTATTAAATGATATCGACTTTTAAATAAATATAATATAACATAAATGTATTTATAGTTGTAGTTAAATATTTTTCTTGATATTAGAAATCACTCATTAATTAAAGTTTTATATTTATCTACATACATACTTTTAAATAGTTTAATCCAAATGTTAATATGATTTGTTAAGAATATTTGTCTAAATCATTTATTATTGAAACATATCCATTATAAAAATATATAACTTATATGAAGTAAATATATAAAAAGATAATAAGGGTGATAATCGTGTCATGTTAGTTATAGGGTGATAATCGTGTTATGTTAGTCATGTTTGTGTTGTGTCATTAGGTTATATTTTGACATTAATCATGTTATATTCACCTATTAATTGGTAGATGAAAAACTTAATTTTTTGTGTTGTTCGATTATAATTTTTATAATTTTAAGAAATAATAAAATGATTAATTAATTATCCATATCATGTTATATTTTTTGTATTAGGTTAGACATTGTCATATTTAAAGATAATTTAAAATTATTAAAATAATAATAATAATAATACTTTTTTTCCATGCATAATGTGGTGGGAAGCTAAGCAATGTGAAAAACTATTTATAAAAAAAGGATATGATAGAATTTTGTAAATAACATTATATAAATTTTAAATTTGAAATTGAAAACCTTAGTTACTTTTGTTTTTTTACCTTTAAAATCTTCAAAAAATTATTTTATTTTCTGTTAAAGATAGATTTTCTTCGACGAGAACCACTTTTTATTATGTTTGTTTTGCTTATATGTTTATTATTCTTATTAATTGTTTTAAATAAAAATACATATTTATAGAGTGATTTTTTCTCATCTAGGTATTTATTTATGATGATCTATGCTATGTTTATACCTTAAAATTTATATTTTATTATTAATTTAAATCTTTATATAGATCTATATAGTATCAAAGATCATGAAAATTATAAAATGGTATCAAGATTTTATTTTTCTAAATAATGTTTATTATATAAGTTAGAGTAGTCAAATAATTTATTGGATAACCTTATTATAGATCAAAATATAAAAGCTCAAAATGTTATCTGTGTATTTAAAAAAGTTTTTAGTTTTGGTTTAATAATTTTGATTATTGATGTATTTAGATTGATAATTTATTATCTAGATTATAACTTTTGATTTTTAATGAAATTCTATTTTTTAAAAATTAATTTGAATTTGGAACCTTACAATATATATATATATATTGAAATCCAACTAACATGCCTAGTTTTAAAATTAAGTCACATCTATAATAATTATTAAAATATTTAATTTATTTTTAAATAATAATAAAGTAAAAATAAAAATGTTTAGAGTTTTCTCTTATAAAAAGATTTTGGTATTAATGTGTATCAACGAGTTCAAATATAGTATATACAAAATGAATTTTGAATTGATATAGATGTTATTATAGTAAAAAAAATAGAAAAAAAGAAGTTAATAATTAAAATATATATTTTAAATAAGAAAAAAAATTAATTTACAAATAATAACGTTATTTGTTAAATCTTAAATCATTAACCTTAAATTATAAATAATAAATTATAAATATTAAATACTAAATCCTAAACACTAATTAGATCTGTAATTGTTTTAGTATTTTTAATATATATATATATAATTTTATTATTCTATTTATTAAATATAATTTTATTATTTATTTATAAATATCAATTATATTGAATTTTTTATTCAATCCAAAACTCACCGGAATGGTTTTCTTAAGAATGAAAAAGAACCGTAAGATTGGCCATGCAAAACTAGTCGTTGACCGTTGCCAGTAGAACCCACCCAAACATGTTTTCTCTGGATCTAACCAAAAGCCCAAATAAGGGTATACGGCGTCGTAGTAAAACACTCGCCAAGTCGCCAGCCAGGCCGTCATAAGGGTTTGATTGCTACTAATATATTAGGGTTTTTGACGCTCCAACGTCTGGGAAGAGGCAACTCGCTAGTAGCAGCTGCGGCCATAATCATGGTTCTCAAGTATGTGACTCTCTTCTATCCACTTCTATAATATTGGAGCCCTAATTGGGTGACAGATTATCTTTTTAGTTTTTAGTAATTACATCTTTCCATTCGGGTTCATATTGGATCCCCAAACTTGTATTGCTAAGAAATATTTTTGAATTTTCAGGACTGAGCTTTGTCGTTTCAGTGGTGCCAAGATATATCCTGGGAAGGGTATTAGATTTATTCGTTCAGATTCTCAGGTACTCTTATGTTATTTATTTGCAATTGATCGCTCTTTGTGTGCGTCTTATTTCTATTGTGGAGGTTTTTATTAATTTAATGAAGTGACTGGAGCTAATCTGTTCTTTTATTTTTTTTATTTTTGAAGGTTTTCCTCTTTGCCAATTCCAAATGCAAGAGGTATTTTCACAATCGCTTGAAGCCATCGAAGCTTACATGGACTGCCATGTACCGCAAACAACATAAGAAGGTCTTCTTCTTTGTCATCTTAATTACCTTTCTCCTTGATTACACATGTACAGTATTCCTCAAGTTTCCCTATATCTGTTTTATTGTAAATAAAATTTGATTGTTGTTGAGTATTTATGTTTCTTGCTGTAGTTATTGTATGTAGTTATAATTATATCTCTCTGGTTAGAAAAGTAATGATTTTTTCTTCTTCTACTTGAATTTCGAGTCTTCTTGTCCTGAAGTTGCTATTATCAAGTTAAACCAAAGGCTTTTAGTCTTTCTTTGTCTTGGTGGATTGGGATTGAATCAAAGTTCAAACTAACTGTTCATCTTGTGGACGGTGGTGCAGGACATTGCTGCTGAACAAGTGAAGAAGAAGCGCAGAGCCACCAAGAAGCCTTATTCAAGGTCCATAGTAGGTGCCTCATTAGAAGTTATCCAAAAGAAAAGAAGCGAGAAGCCAGAAATCCGTGATGCTGCTCGTGAGGCTGCACTTCGGTATTCTTAAACTTTCTTTCTCCTGCACTTACACTTTTATAGCTTATTTTTCCAATTGATACAATTCGCTTTGAGATACACAACACACTTACTAATTGTTCCAAACTAAGAAATTGGAAACCTTCTTGGATGTAGGGCACCACCTTCAACTTTACTTTTTTATAGTTTGCTCTAGGTGTAGTTGTTTTATAGCCAAAAAAAAAAAAGTGGGGAGTGGTTCATGCTGTTTGGTGCTTTTTTTTAATTAATCAGTGAAATTAAGGAGAGGATTAAGAAAACTAAGGATGAAAAGAAGGCTAAGAAAGTAGAGACTGCAAAATCACAGAAGACACATACTAAGAGCAATGTGCCTAAGAGTGCTGGTCCCAAGGGTTCCAAGCTTGGTGGTGGTGGCGGAAAGCGGTGAATTTCTATCTTGTTTCCTCATCTGAGTCGTTTAGTCTGTTGACATTTTCTTCCATGTATTACTTGATTGGCTTTGGGAGGGAATCAAATTTTGGAATATTCCTTTTACTATTTTTTTATTAAGATACTAGCATTTGTCATTGTTATTGCATAACACATTCAAAGATTTTTCTCTTTGTATGTAGTTTGGCTATTTCTTTTTTTTTTTTAAAGTAAATCGTACTGTACCCATTTTGATTCTTTTGTGTATACATTCTATTCATTAGATGAAATGAGATTGAGCAATGAAAGCATAAGGGCTAAGCCAAAAGAGCAAACAACAACCAACTTTGATTCATTGTTTCTCATTTTTGGCATTTCTTAGACATTTGACCTCTTCCATTATGATTATGCTTAAATGTCCATTTTAGCAGACCCATAAATAGGATTTTTTTTATAAATATTCTGGGAGTACTTACAGGTGAACAGTTATCATCATCATCATCATATACCAACAACCGAAACCAACGTAACATGGAAAAGAGAAACGTATTGAATAAAAGTTCTTTTATTCAATTTGTTCTCCCCTTTCTACCTCTATTTTTTTATCTTTCCTATTTCAGTTGAAATTCTGGGTGGAACATTAAATGGGATGGGGTGAGGTGGTGATGTAGAGGTTACGCCTAAATACTGGCAGAGTAGTCTCAAAATCTTACTCTCCCACAAACGTCACATTCACACCAAACTCGGGCCCCTTGTTTGTAATACTTTCTGTCTAGTAGAGTCACAATACCAACCTTGCCCTTCTACTAAATATATATTATGTAATCATAAAAAAATTTATATTTCTTACCAAATTACTAATTATTCTTCACGAGTATCACTTTATGCAATTGTAATTGAAGTAGTAAATGACATTTAAAAAAAATAAATAAAGGAGGAATGAGCCCAAACGTTTTGGCTGCTGAAGGAAAGGAGTCAATTTTAGTATTAATTTTAATTTTTACGGTATGATAAAGATAATTTATGAAATTTATTTATCAATAAGAATTAAAAAATATGAAAACATGAGTTTGAGAGTTATTTTTTTGAGTATTAGTTTATTAGAAAAAGAATAAAATTAATATTAGTAAATTTTATTTGAAAATTTAGGTATAAATTAAAACAATTTATCTAATCACGTTAAATTTATTTTTATTTCATTTTATTTTATTTTTACAAATAGTTTAAATTCATAACTCAAGACCATTATTCATTTAGAAAATTACAAAGGAATTTTCCAATTTTTACAAATTTGCTAAGACTTTATAGACTTTTTACAGCAATGATCGATCACCATTGATTTACATGCACCATAATTGTGCTTTACCTTTTGACAAAGATCTTATTGTATGCACGAATGCAGCACACCAATTATTTTGAAGATAAATCAAAAGCTTAACCCAAGCAACAAATAATGATTACTTTCTAAGAGACAAAAAGGAAATGCTATTATATAAGAAAAACTTTTGAAGGAGCAAAGGAGATGAGTAAGTCTGATTATATGATATATGATATGTTTGATAATTTTAATAATATATTATTAGTAAATATATAAAATAAAATACTTTAAATATAAATAAATATATTTATGTAAAATAATTAATGAATAAATTTCTCACATCATTCATTAACAAAGTTTCTTATTATATAATATCCAAAATTATTGTCTCACATTTTCACCAACTTTCCCCTTCCTATTTTTTTAATATAATATTACATATAAATGAAAGCAAATGTAAAAGTAAAGTTATGCGATCTTAACCTAATTTTCTTGGTTATATATATATTGGATGAATTATAACAATATTCTATTAATTATGATCAAAATATATAAAAATCTTAACTTTTAGTTGAATAATTACAATTTTATAAACTATTGAAAATTGAATATAAATGTACATATTTTTGAATTATTATGTTTTCTAAATTAAATTTTATGTATTTAAATTTATCTAAATTTATATTTTTTGAATTAAAATTTATTTAGAGAATACATAGATCTTTAAAATATATATATATGTATGTATTTATTATATTTTTTAATTTTTTTTAATTTTAATATACTTTTTAATAATTAATAAACTTATAATACATACTTACAAGTTAATCAACTCTTATATATTTTTATCACAATAAATGAATTATTATTATATATATATATTGGCCCACTTATGTTTCACTTTATCGTGTACTATAACACATAAATAAATAGTAAAACGTTTTTGTTTTGAGTAATTTTAAACTGAAATAGTTTTAAAAAAATGCATTTAAGAAAAATCATATATACATATAACGTGCTTTTTTCAAGAATAATAAATTTTGCATTATAAACTTTAAATACATTATTGGCAATTTTTATTATTTATTTGTATTCCCTTCCATTTAACATTGATTATTAAATAAGTATCAAATATTCCTGTTTACTTTTCTGTCAAATTATTTTATTATTTGGTAATACATACTTATTCATATTTAAAAATTAGTATTTATTTTTTATTATTTTTAAATAATTTTAATTTAATACATGTTTATTAAATAATTTTAAAATTAATAATATTTAACAATACATGAATTCAATTTAATAAATTTAATTGGTACATCATACGTGATTAAAATAGAGACATATTCGTGTTTTTATATAAGAGTCTGACCATTTAAAAACCAATTAAATTTCTTAAATTAAATTTATATACTATTTAAAATTGTAAATTTTGTAAATGAGTTTTATTTCTCCTTCTCAACTTCCCCGAGATGAAGCTCGTAGAAAGTAGAAACCGATCAGCAGTTTATATTTAGGCAAAACGTGTCGTGAAATTAACTTTTTAATGAATGTGTATATTACTTTTATAATTATTGATTTCGATATTGCATATTTAGCAATTTTTTAAAATTTAAAATTTATATGTTATTTATTTTTTATCTTCTTAATATAAAAATAAATATTTTTAATTCAACAAAAATATTAAAAATGAATATTTATAGTAAATAATTTTTATAAATAAATAAATTATCAATATTTAATTTAAAAATTATATGATTAAAATATTGATTTATAATTATAATGTTTTCAAAAACTATAAGACATTTAATATGTAATATAATAATTATAAAATTAAGATAATTAAATTAAACAATTATAAACGCGTTTGTATAGTTAGTTTTTTATTTGCTCTAAAAAACAAAAATGAAAAGGAAAAAGAAGAAGGTTATATATGTAATTTGAAACGCTATTTGCATTTTGCAGTAGCTTGAAAGTTGAAACTATCACTCTACAAGATAACATTACAGTTTTTAGCAGGAAAAAAAAAAAACTATACAGTTGCCAAGACCGCCAAACAAGCAAAATCACAGAAATATTACCGGTTAAGTTCTAATATAAAATCTGCAAGAAGGGTATTCTCCAATTCTGGTTGTTGTTCTTACTAAATTGAAAAAAACTACTCCTCCTAGCTTCCAAGCAACTTCTAAACCTCCGTTTCCTTATTTTCTGTTACGCCTGATACATTCCCAAAAGCTATTGTCATTCTAGAGAAAACCAGATAATATGGCAAACGTAGATCCGGAGCGAGGAGGGGCAAAGCCAAGAGGAAGCTATAACCCATCTGGGTACTATGCCAATCAATGCTCTGTTGGCAGCTCAGAGCGGCTATGGACTTCGTGGCTGGTTCCTTCAATCTTTGTCGCCAATGTTGCTGCTTTTGTAGTGCTTATGTTCGTTAACAACTGTCCAAAGAAAAATAACGGTCTTTATGGAGATTGTGTGGCTAATTTTCTGGGCAGGCTTTCGTTTCAACCTCTTAAAGAGAACCCTCTCTTTGGTCCTTCTTCTACTACGTGAGTTCCCTTCTGACCTTTCTTACCCATCTGTCAATTTCGAATTGTTCTTGTATCTTTGATTTAGGGTTATTTTTGGTTCTCTGATTGATAAGCTTAATGTTATCAAGTTTGAAATTTTTGGTTTCTGAAAATTCAGTTGTCTTCTTCCTAAATTTAGATTTTCCCCGCAGATGGGTATGTGAGCTATTACAGTTTTCTTTGTTGATCCATGGGCATATCCCATAATTATAAATTTATGTTTTGACTCGTTTGTCGGTACTTACTGTGTTGTGTAAAATCCTTATGAGGTTGAATTGAATTGGTTGTTTGGAATCTTTTCTGTGTCATTTGTTTGTACAAGTAGACATTTGTGATCACACAATTTGGGTATGACACAACATTGGAATTTAGTCTTTGATAATGGTTTTGATTTGTGATCTATGATTTTTGATTAAATAATTGATTTTATGACTTTTGATTCTTTTGTAAAATACATTTTGATAACAATTTTTAGTTGATGTTTTGAAGGAAAAAAAATCAAAAATCACTTACAAGTTATTTGGTAATGTTTTTTGTTTTTCTTCAAAATCTTAAATAATTAAGAATTTTTTTAATTATTATTTAAAAAATCAAGTTTTTAATCATTATCTTACACTATTTATACATACATAGGTCATAAGATTTTATTTATTCTATAGAAAATGTTCGGTGAAAATGAAAAAAATCAAAAATATGAAATTTGATTTAAAAATCTTTTTTTTAAAAGATGTATGAATTACATTCTATTTTGGTAAGTGTTTCCTTAAAAATATCAAAATCAAAATAAAAAATTGTTATGAAACATGTCTAATTAAAAAATCACTTGAAAAAAAAATTAAAAATCAGGAATAAAAATCGTTATGAAATACACATGTATTTTTTAAAAATGATTGTCTTGAATGTGCATTCAATGATTATGCACTATGTTTTTCTCATGCTTACTTTTTCGCTTTCTTGCACAGATTGGACAAAATGGGTGCATTAGAATGGGACAAGGTTGTGCATAAGCATCAAGGGTGGAGGCTCATCTCATCTATCTGGTTGCATGCTGGCGTGATTCATCTACTTACAAACATGTTGAGCTTGATATTTATTGGCATCCGGCTTGAACAACAATTTGGTTTTTGTATACACCTCTATTCCTTTGTTCTCAATCAAGATTAGCATACTTATTGAACGAGAAGAACAATGATCAAGTGCCAATTTATTTTCTTGATATTATGTCCTCTTGAAGTTAGAGTTTGTTTTTAGAGGTCTTCAAGAGGACATAATAGCAAAAATTTGACCGTTTGGTGCCAAAACTCTCCAAGTCAGTGCCAACTTTGAGTCTAAAACATGATTCTTGTATACTTTGATGCTCCTTTGAGAAAATACTAACGAGAACTACTCTTGATTGAGTCTCGCATGCATGCGGCATAACGATTGCTTCCTAACGTCAAGGTTACTCTATCAAGACGTTAGCCTCCATCGCTCGTTATCAAGGCACTAAGTCGCACAACTGCTCACCCAACCGTGCAAGTGATACATGTTGATAGCAAGTAGTACAATAATGTACCAAGATTTTTTCAGTTTCTCATTTCTGTTGTCGGGTCTCTTCATACACACCCTTGAATAGGCAACTTGACATTAAGGGCCAATACTTACCCAAAGGCTAATTTCATCTTGCACCCCTCTTATATGTATGCTCAATTCTTCTCAACACACTTATACTCAAGCTAACACATACAATAACTTATCCTAAAATCAACCAAGCAAGTGTGTCTTACATGTAAGTAAGTTTCATTCACCTAAACTCACATGTTGCTCAAGTGAGCAACTCATTAATCTGAAGTCCACATATGATGGCATCATCTTAGCAGTTTGTCGTCCATTTCCGTGCCTAACAGCATATGAATGTAGTGCTTAGTCAAACTCTTGGCCAACACATCCCCACTTGACATCACCATCATGAGTGTTGCCACACTTGCAATGGGCGTTCCATGGAGCAATGCCGCCTTACTAGCATATCGCTAGTCATTGATGTGCCATCACTTGTGCAACGTTGCACACAAGGCTTGTTACTCTCCCACAAAACTACCTTCACATGCCTACATTGAGTAAACCATTGGACATAGATTTTCCCTCTCTTGTAGCCTCTCTCATGGGAAAACAATATCAACCCTTCCGTATCACCAATATTGTCCTCAAGATTCCTTGTCTCAAGTCGACGTGCCCCTGTGGCACAACCAATGCCCGCCTCATGAGCATTCTCTAGCTCAAAATTTGCTCACTGAGCACATCGTTTCCACGGTTGTTGGGGTGGTAGAGAACTTGATACCATGCTTCCTCTTAAAGAGCTCTTAGAGCATTTTTTTTTTAAAAGGAAGCATCACTTTGTGCAAAAAGATATAAGCCCAAAATAATTCGATAATAATTATTTTGTCAATTACCAAAGTGCCTCTCATGCAGTTCATGACACTAAGCACCCCACTACCTTAAATTTGAGAGGGATTAGTTATGTTATAGATTATATATTTTTAGTCTCATAATTATTGAAAATAAGGTACTTTTAATCTTATAATTATAAAACTGTGGCACCTAAGGTCTTAATTATCTTTATATAAAGAGGAGGACTAAAGTGTTCATTTTCCATAATTATGGAACTCAAGTACCTAGTTAAAAAAACTGGACTAAAGTGTTCATTTTCACATAATTACTTGACAAATCCTACACTCCAACAAAATTTTAATCCATTATTAGTGAAATCTTCTTTCTGGTATATTTTATCCTGTTTTAGTTTATTCTAACAATATTTTGGTTGTAATCTGGCAGTGCGAGTGGGGATTATTTATATGTTGTGTGGATTTGGCGGCAACATATTATCTGTACTTTTTCTTCAAAACAGTATCTCTGTTGGTGCTTCTGGTGCTCTCTTTGGACTTCTAGGAGCAATGTTATCAGAGCTTCTGACCAATTGGACTATGTACTCCAACAAGGTTTGATTCTTGTTTTAGGTTTCTATCAAATTGTATGGTGGTTCTTTAAATAGATATTATCAGAGGATAAAGAAAAATATTATTCCGAAGTTTGTTATTGGCCATGCATGTCACAGTTTCGTGTTATTTTTCTTCACTGTTGTAATTTGTTCTTTTCTTTTTCTCTTTTTGTAGGTTGCAGCTCTATTTACACTTGTATTCCTCATCATCTTGAACTTAGCACTTGGAATCCTTCCCCATGTTGACAACTTTGGCCACATTGGAGGACTAATGACAGGTTTTCTCCTTGGTTTCATTTTTCTACTTCGGCCTCAGTTTGATTGGATTGAAAATAGGCATCTTCCAGCTAATGCCCGTGTGAAACCTAAGTACAAGGCCTACCAATATGTGTCATGCTTCGTTGCCCTTGTTTTACTGATTGTAGGGTAAGTTTATCAATCACTTTGTTTGTCTTGGAAATTTGAATTTCTGTTTTTCTTACTAGAGTTTGAAATCCCTTTGTGGCTTATGATGCATGCTGATTTTATTTGAAGGTCACATCAAAGAGCAAGATGATCTAACATTCTCATTCTCTTGATATAGAATTACACATCAAACGATAATAAGATGTTTTCATCTGTAATGCTACTTTCATATTGTTCTTGATAAGGGTTTCTTCAAAGTACCATAAACCACCTCAAAATCTTTTATAGTTTGATTATTGACTAATTTTGATGCAACCAAAGCAAGTCCGAGAGTGTTATAAGCTGCTCTTCTATCAGCCTATGTTTCTGAGTATGCTGATTTCAAAATTTTCTACTTAACTGATGCAGATTTGCTGTGGGATTGGTGATGCTATTCAAGGGAGAGAACGCTAACGACCACTGCAGCTGGTGCCATTACCTTAGCTGCGTGCCTACCTCAAAATGGAAATGCGGGAACTGATTAGGCTTTTTCGTCTCCTTTTTTTTAGAGTTCCACTTTTTTTCTGCATATTGTTTACGATTTCTTTTATGATAGTAATCTTTTAATTTCATGTTATGTATTACTCATGTATATGCATAGTTTGACGTGAAAATATGTTGTAAAGATTGTTCTTGATTTTTGATATATCTAAACTGATATATACCGTTACCTATTTTGTTATAAATGTATATTATTATCCTTGCAATTGAGTATTATGGTAAACGAGGACTCCAAGGGAAAGATATTCTAAAGTCTAGCGGGTTAGGCAACTTGTCTATAGGCAGGCAAGTTGGACGGTTTAACCTACTAGCTTTTCAACGGCACTCTAGAAGTCCATTAGGTTAGTTAGTTAGTAGATTATTACCCTTGAAATCTATCAAGTTAATAAAGTAGTATTCTAAAAAATCACTAGGTTAGTAAAGTAAGATCTTAAAAAGCCATTTGATGATTTGATTGATGCTAAATTTTGAAATACATTTTCAATGATTAGGGTATTAATGACATTGGAAAGTTTTTGACAATATAAGTTCAATAGCTAGTTTACTTATACGCAAATCTTCAAACAATAAAAGAATAGTGGCGAAAATTTTGTCATCAGTCATTTCCACCATTGATTACTAGCATTTAAGTTAAATACAAATGAACGCTTCTCACTGTGAGAGTGTTTTAATACTATCTATATTGTCACCAATGGATGTGAATTTTAAAAGCTAATGAGGATAAAATCATCAAATGGATTTCTAAGGCCGTAGATAATGTATTAACTCATCATATTTTGGGAAGAAGAAAACTAGGGATTCTAAAGAATGATGCTATATAAAAGTCGGTTAAAGTTTAGCTAAGTAAGCTAGAAAGTGGGCTAATTCAACTAACAGTGAGTAGCACATTATTTAATCCTAGGAAACTACAATGCGCAACATCAATGATTGCGGTACATCCGACTTTGACCAATGAACAATTCTGAACAAGCAAAGCTACCGTTGACAAATAAAGCAACAAAAGGAGATAAGAGAACTATAACTAGCTACAATTCATTTCTACTATTACATAGAGAATCTGCCAAAAAGCTGCTTAACTTCTTCTCCTTCATCTTCTCCTCGGCTTTGAATTCCGTTCATGGACGACGAAGGTCGGAGGCAAGGTATGAAGGTCAAAGCGCAGAGTTATGATCCACTTGGGCACAACAACAATAAATACTATGTGAAAAACGCAGAGCGCTTATGGACTTCGTGGCTGGTTCCTATGATTGTTGTAGCAGATATTGCAGTGTTTATAGTCGTCATGTATATCAATAATTGTCCGAACAAAGAAGATATTGGATTTGTTGGAACTTGTGTTGCCAAGTTTCTTGGTAGGTTTTCGTTTCAGCCTCTCAAGGACAATCCTCTTTTTGGCCCTTCTTCCTCCACGTGAGTTCTCTGCTATATCCATCCACCTATAAATTTGTGATTTTTTTCAAAGGATTCATTGACTGAACTTAATCTTCTATTTTCTTAATAGAGATGTTTAATGTTTTCCATATATGGGTTTTCTCTTCATTTTAGTTTCACTTCTATTTCAAATTTTCAATTATTGTGAATATTTTGCTGTGATTTTCTGAAAATAACAATACACGATCTTGAGGCAAAACAATTAAACTTGAATTGACTTAAAGGGGGAGAAGTTTTGGTAATACCTATTTCTTCAACCTCTTTGACAGATTAGCAAAGATGGGAGCTTTGGAATTTTACAAGATTGTATACAGGCATCAAATTTGGAGACTTGTCACTTCTATGTGGTTGCATGCTGGTGTCATTCATTTGCTTGCCAACATGTTGAGCTTGGCCTTTATAGGAATTCGCCTTGAACAACAATTTGGGTTTGGTATTCCATCTATTTTTCCTTCTTTCCTTAGCTTACACTATGAGTTCTCATCTTTAAATATTGAATGAATGGTTAAAGTTATAATAAGTAGGACGTTATTTTTTGTGTCTGGGATGTGTTTCTTTCAAAAATAGTACTAATAAAGTGGTTTGAAATGTTAAAACCACTAAGGTGTGTTTGCTTATGTTTCTGTTAAAAATGGCTTCTGTCAATAACAGTTTCAGAAGAAAAAAAAGTTTCAAGAAGAAGCAGCACCTCATTTGTGCTTGCGTCAGGAATCATGAAATGTGCTTTCAGTAGTTTTTTTAAGGTTCGGTACCAAAGTGCTTTTAGAGGGTCTTAAAAGCGTAAACAAACCCTAAGTTGCCAAATATTTTTAAAACAACTTTAACCTATTTGAAAGCACTTTAATCAATAGAAAAAGTAGCTCCAAACTGGCTCTTATTTTTTCTTGTCTTTCTATACAGTCAAATAAAATGAAGGGTAATTTGTTATCATTGAATCCATGGATAGATGTTATTGTCTCAATATTTTTGAAACTAATATATATATAAAAGTATTGTTGGCTCTTCACACAACATCTTAAATTTTTAAGAGAATTGGTTTCTCAACAACTTCTAACATGATATCAGAGCCGAAGATCATTGTTTAAGCCCCAATAAACCTAATTGTTGCATTGTAAGTGTTTGATTTGAATGACGCATAAAGTCAATACTTGTAGAAAGAGTAATAGATGTATGAAAGTATTGTTAACACTTTACTCAATAGCCCTGTAACTTCAATTGTTAAATTACAAGTGTTTGACTTACATGGTGGATAGAGTCAATGCTTGTAGAAGAGTGCTAGATGTATAAGAATATTGTTGACACTTCACTCAATAACTTAAACTTTTAGGATAGTCAGTTTTCTAACAAACTTCTAACAAAAACTGTTTCTTTCTTTTTTTAAATAATTTTTAATGTTTGACATCTTAAAATTCTCCTTTTGCATCATGAAATTGGGGCAATACAATCTTCCTCTGGTAGTGAGAGTGGGGATAATCTACTTACTATCTGGACTTGGTGGAAACATACTATCCTGCATTTTTCTACAAGGAAATGTCTCTGTTGGTGCTTCCTATGCTCTGTCTGGTCTTCTAGGCGCTATGTTATCTGAGCTTTTTACTAACTGGACTCTTTATTCCAACAAGGTTTGCTACTTCCTATTTAACTAATATCAAGTCATGAGCTTTAACTACTTCTTCATGTTTAGCCTGAATTTCATAGTCAATAATAATTATTCATCTTTTGCACTTTGTAGGCAGCAGCTTTGATCACTCTAATTTGCATGATTGCAATTAATCTAGCACTTGGAATTTTTCCTCGTGTTGGCAATTATGGGCACATTGGAGGATTAATGTCTGGTTTTCTCCTTGGTTTTGTTCTGCTACTTCGTCCCCAGTTCGGATGGGTTGATAGCCAGTTTCTACCAGAAAAAACTGACTTCAAGCCGAAGTACAAGGCTCACCAATATGTGTTTGTGGTGGTTGGCCTTTTATTACTGATTGCTGGGTAAGACTTGTTATTAACTAGATTTTTTTTTCAATGTGACATGTAATGCTTGCCAAGTTTTAGTTAGTGACACCTTATGGAATGGTAATTGAGAAAATATTTCTTCTTCTCAAATACACCTTGAAATCACCACTGAGTCAGCACTCAACTCCAAAATTGCTTCTTTTATTAGACTCGTAATTAAGCTTTGCTATATTGATGAACTTGAAAAGGTTAATTTTTTTTTTGAACTATGCAGACTTGCTGTGGGTTTGGTGGTGCTATTCAAGAGCGAGTATGGTAAAGATTTATGCAGCTGGTGTCATAATTTAAGCTGTGTGCATACCTCAAAATGGAGCTGTGACGGTTGATACCTGTTTGAGGCTTTGAGCAGATATGATTTTTATTTCATTTATTTGTCCGCTTTAGTTGGTGTTTTTTTTTCTTTTGGGGCTAATTTAGAGTTATAGTATATTAAACTATAAAAACGATTTCTTAGAACATGTATTATTATTACAAGGGAGAAGGGTATATTAAACTATGTGGTTTGTAATTATGCAAAAAGGGATTCTTATAACATGTATTATTATTATTATTATTATTAAAGGGAGAAGGGTATCACTCATTCTTTATTTTAAATAAAAAATATATATCATTCTTATAACTTTCTATTGTATCATTTTAATCTTAAAAAATATGTTTAGTTTTGAGATTTTAGGATTAAAGTATAATATTTTTAAAAATTTTGAAACTAAAATGATTGGACTAAAATAACGGTACTAAAAAACTTATTTTATAAAACTATCTAACTCCCGGACCCATACCCTTATAATAAACGTTAATAACAACTTAAAATGAGTGCTTAACAGACAATTTTATTCTGGCCAAATCGCTCACTTGCACTTTTTTATTGAAATTTCAAGTTTACATGTATTCAGCCTCTGCTTCCATTCAAGCGTGGAGGCTTTCCAACGAGTTCGACGTTCTACATGACCGTAGTGAAAAAGAATGGTGACGATGCCAGTTGGACCACCGATTTCTCTTCCTCCAGCTCTCTCTCCCCTCTTTTTTTCTCTCTTGTTCTCATGATCGGTGGAGATATATGGTATCGGTAGCGATTACTTCGGCTTCCTCAGTTAAAAAGTTCTGCGATTGAGAAGTTGATGGTAATTGCTTAATCTTCGTCGAATATTTCCATTTCGGTTGAAGTTGTGCCGATCGAGAATCAACGATCAGTCAAATTTATGATTCCATTCTCTACATTATAGGTCCTTATTTATGTGAAACCAATGCATGCTTCTTGTTCTCAACATTTTTCTAAAACCTTTTCTTGTATACATTTATGAGATTATTTTGTGGCCAATCTTATACTTATTGGTTGTGGATGAAAGAATTTAGAAGCTTCAACTGATTGGATACCTCTTGGTTATATGTGATACAATTTCACTTTATTTTTTAATATGGTTCCCTCCTACATTTAAGAGGAAAAAAATACAAATGTTAGGTGCAACCATAAATGTTAGGTGCAATCACAATTGGTAAGTGCAACCACAATCGGTAGGTGCAACCATAAATGGTAGGTATAACCACAAATGGTAGGTACAATCACAAATGTTAGGTACAACTACAAATGGTAGGTACAATCACAAATGGTAGGTGCAACCACAAATGGTAGGTGCAACTAACATTTATATGCAATTTTGCCTATAAATAGGTAATGTCTTTGCCTTAGAAATACATCAACACACCAAAACAAGAAGAGAAGCAAAGCCAAAGGAACAATTTCCTTTGAAGAAAAATAGTGTTGTGTGTAAGAAAGTGAGAAAAAATATCTTAGAAAAATATTAGAATATTTTTCTAAAAGAGGAGTGACAAAATAGTGAGTTTGGGAAACACTTGTGTGACACTATTTTAGGTTTATCTTAATTTGTTGTATTGTCTCTCACTTTGTACCCATGAATTTTATTAGTGGAAGAAATATTTTTTGGAGTTTGTCCCGTGGACTTAGCCCAAATTAAAGGGTAAACCACATTAATTTTTCGGTGTCATTATTCTACTCTGTTGAATTTTTTTTTTTTACCCGCTGTGCCCAACAACTGGTATCAGAGCTGGTCTAGTAAAATTCTTAATATGCTCTATGGTTGCAATATAGACTAATCTGCCACATCAGAAAAAAATTTATTAGGTCTAGAGTGCATTTATTTACAGAAAAAGAAACACAACGGAAAAAAAAATGTCAAGCCAAAAGGTAGATATTGAGAAATTTAATGGCAATAGTAATTTCTCTTTATGGCAAAGGAGGATGAAGGATATTCTCATTCAACAGAAGGTCCATAAGGCGTTGCTGGGAAAAGAAAATAAGGTAGCAACCGTCACCGAAGAACAATGAGAGGAAATAGATGAGATTGCAGCTAGTACAATCCGTCTAAATCTCTCAGATAATGTCTTGCAAAATATTGAATCAAAAAATTGCAAGACTGCTAAAGAAACATGGGAGACTCTAGGAAATGCGTACATGTCAAAGAACCTTGCCAATAAATTTTATTTATGGAAGGAGCTATATCAGATGAGGAAGGAAGATAATGTAAGCATGATGCAGCATGTTAGCAATTTCAATAGCAGACTTTCTCACTTAGCAAGATTTAATGTGAGTTTTGGCAATGAAGAGAAAGTTGTGATGTTGTTGGCATCACTACCCTCATCATATAATCATATCACATCAACTCTGACTTATGCAAAAGACAAGATGGAGTTTGAAGTTGTTATAGAAGCCTTGTTCTCATATGAGAAACAAAACAAGGAAAGAAATTCAGAAACACAAGCCCTTATCACAGAGTCTAGAGGAAGGAGACTGTACAAAGAATAAAAACCCAGAAGCAAGAGCAGAGGCAAATAAAACAAATTTGTCAATGTTGAATGTCATTACTGCAAGAAGAAGGGTCACATTAAGAAATTTTGCCGAGTGTTCAAGAAGGAACAAGAAACGAACAAAGGCAAAGTAATGAAGAAAGACGATATCAGTGATGATGAGCAAACAAATACCATAGACGAGTTTAATATCGTTTATGATGAAGATTTTGTCAATTTTGCATCACACGAGACCAGCTAGTGGTGCTACAGTTCATGCTACATCGCGTAGAGAATTTTTCTCATCATACACACCTGGAAGTTTTGGTGTTGTTAGAATGGGAAATGAAGGTATGTCAAAGGTAGTAGGCAGAGGAGACGTTTGCTTGGAAACAGAGAACGAAACCAGACTATTTCTAAAGGATGTCAGGCATATTCCAAATATGCGCCTGAATTTGATCTCTGTGCGTAAACTTGCAAATGAAGGATATTACAGCTCCTTCATTTATGACAAATGGAAACTTACAAAAGGCTCCTTAGTAGTGGTTAGAGGTGAGAAGCATACAACTTTGTATATAATGCAAGCGAAGATCTCCACCGACATAGTAAATGCCATAGAGAAAGATAGTGCAACTGAGTTATGGCATAAGAGACTCAATCACATGGGTGAAAAAGGTTTGACATGTCTAGCCAAAAAGAAGATATTGCCTGGAATGGATGAAGTACATTTGGAAAAATGGTTTCATTGTCTAGCAGGAAAGCAAAACAAGGTTGCTTTCAAGAGCTTCCTTTCTTCCAGAATGAATAATATTTTAGATCTGATTCATTCAGATTTGTGTGGACCAATGCCAAAGGCACTTGGTGGTGCTCAATACTTTGTGACTTTCATTGATGATCATTCAAGGAAGACATGGGTATATCTTCTAAAGACAAAGGATCGGGTGCTAGATGTCTTCAAAGAATTTCATGCCTCAGTTGAGAGACAAATTGGAAAGAAGCTAAAGTGCATCCGTACAGACAATGGTGGAGAATACACAGGACCTTTCCATGCTTATTGCAAAAAGCATGGTATTCGGCATCAGATGACACCTCCAAAGACACCGCAGTTGAATGGCTTAGCCGAGAGGATGAACAGAACTTTGATGGAAAGAGTTAGATGTCTACTCTCACATGAAAAGCTGCCTAAAACTTTTTGGGGTGAAACCATATTCACAGTTGCACATGTGTTGAATCTTTCATCTTGTACTCCTCTCAAGATGGATGTTCCAAATAAAGTGTGGTCAGGAAAAGATGTTTCCTATGATCATCTGCAAGTGTTTGGTTGTAAAGCATTTGTTCATATCCCCAAGGATGAGAGATCCAAACTTGATGCCAAAACAAAACAGTGTATTTTTAATGACTACGGTCAAGATCAATTTGGCTATAGATTTTACGATCCGGTTGCAAAGAGACTTTTCAAGAGTCGTGATGCTATATTTGTTGAAGATGAGACCATTGAAGATATTATCAAAATGAAGAAAGATGTTCCTAATTCCAATAGTGACTCATCAGATTTGGAATTAATTCCTCCAACATCAGTGCCAAGACAAGTTGAAGATGACGACCATGTTTATCCACCTGATGAAGATGATGCTCCCAAAGAAGTTGGTTCTGAACATGAGGGAAATGATGATGTTCATTATCCAGTACCAACACCTACGACTTCTCCTGTTCCACTGAGAAGAAGTTATAGAGTAAGATGACACTCTACCTTATATCCTTCAGATGAGTATGTAACTTTCACTGATGAGGGAGAACCTGAGAGTTACGAAGAGGCTATGGATGACGAATCCAAACAAAAATGGATTGAAGCCATGCAAGATGAGATGAAGTCCTCGCATGAGAACAAAACCTTTGAGCTGATGAAGCTGTCCAAAGGGAAGAAGGCCTTGAAAAATAAATGGGTGTTCAAGGTGAAGCATGAAGGACACAGTTTCAGTCCGCGATACAAAGCCAGACTAGTTGTCAAAGGATTCAGCCAAAGAAAAGGTGTTGACTTTGACGAGATTTTCTCTCCAGTTGTGATATGTATTGTGTTAGGATTAGCAGCAAGTCTTGACTTGGAGATTGAGCAAATGGATGTCAAAACTGCCTTCCTACATGGTGACTTGGAAGAAGAGATATACATGGAGCAACCAGAGGGTTTTCAACAAAAGGGAAAAGAAAATTATGTCTGCAAATTGAAGAAAAGTCTCTATGACTTAAAACAGGCACCAAGACAATGGTACAAAAAGTTTGAGTCTGTTATGGGGAAGCAAGGCTACAAAAAGACTACTTCAGACCATTGTGTTTTTGTGCAGAAATTCTCTGATGGTGATTTCATTATTCTTTTGCTCTATGTGGATGATATGTTGATTATTGGCCGAAATATTTCTAGAATCAACAACTTAAAAACGCAGTTGAGCAAGTCTTTTGCCATGAAAGACTT
This sequence comes from Hippophae tibetana, assembly GCA_037013495.1. Classification (NCBI taxonomy): domain Eukaryota; kingdom Viridiplantae; phylum Streptophyta; class Magnoliopsida; order Rosales; family Elaeagnaceae; genus Hippophae; species Hippophae tibetana. The sequence goes on from CM072812.1 coordinate 13,175,738, forward strand.
GAGACTAGCAAAACAGATTCTTGGCATGACTATTATTAGAGACAGAGGCGCCAAGAAATTATGGTTGTCACAGGAGAAGTACATTGAGAAAGTACTTCAAAGATTTCATATGGATAAGGCTAAAACAATTAGTTGTCTTCTTGCTAATCATTTTAAGCTAAGTTCTTAGCAAAGCCCTTCTACACACAAAGAGAAGGAAGAGATGAAAGAGGTTCCATATGCTTCAGCAGTTGGAAATCTAATGTATGCCATGGTTTGTACACGGCCAGATATCACTTATGCAATTAGAATTGTGAGTAGATTCCTTTCAAATCCTGGAAAGGAACATTGGGTTGCAATGAAATGGATTTTCAAGTATCTTCGAGGTTCTTCCAAAATATGTCTATGTTTTGGAAATGACAAACCTGTGTTAGTTGGATACACAGATGTAGATATGACTGGTGATGTGGATTTCAGAAAATCTACTTCAAGTTACCTGATTACATTTGCATGGGGAGCTGTGTTATGACAGTCAAAGTTACAAAAATGTGTTGCACTGTCTACTACTGAAGCAGAGTTTATAACGGCAACAGAAGCATGTAAAGAGTTGATATGGATGAAAAAGTTCTTGAAAGAACTTGGGTTGCAACAAAACAGTTATCAATTATTTTGTGATAGTCAGAGTGCTATCCATCTTGGAAAGAATGCCTCTTTTCATTCGAGATCAAAACATATTGATGTGAGATATCACTAGATTAGTGATGTAATGGAGAAGAAGCTATTACAAATTGAGAAGATCCATACAGAAGAAAATGGATCAGACATGTTTACGAAAATTCTCCCAAGACAAAATTTTGAATACTGTCGTTTAGCTGCTAGATTAGTGGAGCCCTCTATGTAGTCGGGAGAGAGATTTGTAAGTCCCTCTTACATTTAAGAGGAAGAAAACAAAAATGTTAGGTGCAACTATAAAAGATAGGTGCAACCACAATTGGTAGGTGTAACCACAAATGGTAGATGCAACTAACATTGATATGCAATTTTGCCTATAAATAGGCAATGTCTTTGCCTTAGAAATACATCAACACACCAAAACAAGAAGAGAAGCAAAGCAAAGCCAAATGAACAATTTCTTTTGAAGAAAAATAGTGTTATGTGTAAAAAAGTGAGAAAGAATATCTTTAGAAAAATATTGAGATATTTTTCTAAAAGGGGAGTGACAAAATAGTGAGTTTGGGAAACATTTGTGTGACACTATTTTGGGTTTATCTTAATTTATTGTATTGTCTCTCATTTTGTATCCATTAATTTTATTAATAGAACAAATATTTTTCGGAGTTTGTCCTGTGAACTTAGCCTAAATTAAAGGGTAAACCATGTTAAATTTCCGATGTCATTATTATACTCTGTTGAATTCATTTTATTTTTACCCTGTACCAAACAATTATAATATCCATCATGGTTCTTATTTCCATTAAAAGCAATTATGGAATATTGAAACAAGATTCAGTAATGTTATTTTCAAGTATATATGTAAACTGATGTGTTTTTGTTCTTGTTTATTTTCGACACTACTTCATGCCTCACTTCACGCTTTCATTCATGTATATCACTTTTGTTCACTGTAAAATATTGTGAGTTCAATTGAGTTTTTAAAAAATAGATCAATGTGGTTGATCGGGGTAAAATTCAACCATTAAAAGGATTTGTTACCAATTGGATACGTGTCTATTTCGGCTGTAAAATCTAACTAGTTGAACCTTTCCACTCAAGTCATGGCGAGGTGGGCAGGCCACAGTCGACTCATTGGGTGAAATTTGACCAACTAGCTCCGGTTGGTCATGTAAAATTCAGTCACTTTGACATCTATTCCAGTCTATGTTACGTTGAATTGGGCCTTTGTCTAATTAGGAATTAATTGTGTTAAATTAGATATAATTAGCATTTGTCTATTTGAGTTATGATGGGTTGGATAAGTGTACAAATCAATTCCAACAGTTCAATATGAAATTCGACCAGTTTGAAACCTATCCAATGGAAGTTACGATGATTTGGACATGTTTACAATCCTACTTTGGTGAGTTAGGGTGGAAATATGGCAAATTGGACACTTTGTTTAGTTGAGTTATGACGAGCTCTGGTCAATTAGGTTATTGTTCAATCAAACTTTGGTCTACTAGACAATTGTCCGATTCTAGTCAGACCAAATTGGATGAATGTTCGGTCGAATATCAGTCAACCTTAATGAATGAAACATATGAGTATTATTGTCATATTTTATGGAAAGACAAGTGAAGTCATCTAAGTAATAACCCAAATTATGTGGTGGTGTATTCAATGAGACTAGGCAAGTAGTCATTTGAATGTAAATAGTAAAAATAGATGTATTGATATCATTTACACAGAAGGTTACAGTTTAATGCTGACGTTGATAAATTCTGCTATATGCATTTAGATGCCTTTGAGCTAATTTTCTATTCTTAGAGAAATATGTGATGAAGGAAAAGTAGAAAAGTTCAATGTGACCCTGAATAAAACTATAAGTCACTTCTTGTTTATGGGGATAAAAATTGCTTCACTCTGCTTCTCATAAATTGTCATAATATAGTCCTCAGATTATCAGAAGACTTTCCCAGCTTGAGAGAAGTCCTCATAGTGGACATGCATGATCGTGTTTTAGGTGCTTGATTGATTATGCAGGGTTATTGCTCTGCCGTTCTTCGCATGTATTTTTCTCCCTAATCTGAACGTGGAATCCATTTGGAAATTGCAAACCAGGAGTTCGTACAATGTTTCCTCCTTCAATTGCTGTCCACCTGAAAAGTTCAGATGCAATTGTTTAATCTCTTTCTCTCTCACACACACACTCAAACATTCGATTGTTAGGCCCTCTTACCTGTACTTTGTGACTAAGCAATGGAGAAACACTGCCATTTGTACCTTAGTAAAATCTGTCCCAACGCAGAATCTCATACCACCACCAAAGGCCATGAAATGTCTAGTTGCACCGTTTAGTTCTACTCCCTACGAGTCATTATATAATAAGTAAGAAGCATGTCTAAGAGTAGTGCATTTGTTTTACATATTGTTGTTTAAGTGTTCAAATTTCAAGCTTACCTCCCATCTCCTAGGATTGAATACCAGAGGATCTTCATATTTTGCTGGGTTCAAGTGTACAGCTGGTGGACAGACCATGATTGCCCAACCTGCTGGAATAGTGTATCCTGCACCAACACCGATCTCTTACAATGTCAAATGAGGTATTGATGTTATATTGGATTGTTTTTCTTTCACTTGTTAGAAGAAAAATACGTAGCAGTCAAAGCTCAAACAACCAAAAGATCATATTTGACTAACAACATGAAAGTAATACCAGTATAACTCTAACTTACCCTTAAATTGAATATCTCTTAGAGTTCTCCGGAAGATGCCAGGGACTATATTTGCCAGTCTAACCGTTTCATTAATGAACTGCAAAAGAAGCCTTTCAGTTTCTGCATCAGAGCTGTATATACTTATAATATATATGTATGAAACGGACCTGAAATGTAAATGTCATTGATTTGTATTCTTTCCAACTAATCCCAGAATCAACATTTTCCCTTTGCTTTATAATTGCTTCGTGCTCTTCCTGTCTCAGGAAAGAAAGAAAGAAAGTTGAGAGTATTGTTAGTAGAGGTCAACATAAGAATCGTGAAAGCCAGATATATAAAAGTTTCACATACCGTTAATTGCTTTAGCACTAAAGGGTGATTAGAAAGAAACTTAACGGCTAAAGTTAGAGCCAGAGAAGTTGTTTCAAAGCTGGCAAAGAGTAGCACAAACATTAGATCCAGTGCTATTTCCTCGGTGAGAATTGTTCCTTCTTTCTTAAGTTCTTCAAGGACGTAGTCAAAAAAGTCACTTTGCTGCTTTTTTGGATTTGCTCGTCTCTCTTGTAACATGTTCTTTAACATTCCCATTGCTCTTTTCCTACCCTGAAAGATATAAGATGAGTGAAGACCAAGTGTGGAGATTGAAATTTGTTTTTAAGATATTCATTAATGCTTGTCAATAACTTGTGTGTGGATTCAAGTTTACCTTTAAACATTTGTGGTAAGCTGTTCCAGGAATATCAAGGGGAAAGGAGATCAAACCCTGTATGAATGCTACGAAGTTTTCTCTTAGGTTGTCTGAAGAATACGTTTGATCATAACTGATCAGTTTCTTTGCAGTCAGGTCAAATATCATCTGCAGAGATCAAAGGTAATGAGACTTGGAACAAAAAATAAATTTTTCAATGAGAAAGTAGAAAAAGGGTAGCTAAAAAAGTGATTACACTAGCAGTTGCATCTTTTAATTCAATTCTGTCCTGACTTGACCATTGTTGTAGTCTTGCAGTTGCCGTCCTTTCAACTTCAGGAAGCATTTTCTTAAGACTTTCTGGACCAAAGAGATTGAGAACCATATTCTTCAGGTATTTATACATAAACCCATGTAAAGAACCCACATTCTTTTTTCCAAATATTTCTGTGAAGGTATCTGGATACCAGCTCTGAAACAAGTGTCCCTCTTGTTGAAAGATGAAGTAATTGAGTTCAGGGTCTGTTGATACTACAACAGGTCTTCCTACCAAACTGGTTCTGAATATTGGCCCGTACCTGGGGAAAAATTTTTGAGAAACAAATTTGAAGAAAATAATATAAGAACAAACAAACGACATACATAGTCAGAAGTTTACTTTTTCATTCTTTTCTTAACAAAAGGAGGAATATCAGAACTAGTGTTGGGATTGAAAAATTGGAGGGTCTCGCCCAGAAGTGGCAAACCCATTGATCCAGGTGGTAGTTTTCCATTGCATTTTGGATGTCTCCACCTGTAAATCCAATGAGTAATGCTTATGATAATTAAAGTTCCAAAGAAGAGAATCCACATCTTGCTTAACAATTAATCAAAGTTGTAGACTAAGTATTATGCTGGATTGATGAGTTTCTAGACTGAAAAGGAAATGAGGAGAGGTTGAGTTGGAAACGTGCGAAGAATAGACAAAATAGAGAAGAAAGTGCTGGCATGTATCTCAGCGAACATTAGGAGAGCTTCTTAAATAAATAGACAAGGAAAGGACTCATTACTAATTTGACTAAAATATAATATTTTTGAGGCTTCTATTTGTTTTTGTGAAGTTGGTTGCTCAAAAAGCTGTACAAGTAGTTAGAAATAGAATATAATAGTATATCATAATTCTGTAAATATCTTTAGTCAACGGCATACATAGAAGTTTGTAATTTAGAGAGAATTGCATTAGTGTGAAGCTCACAAGGATGCTTCCTCTTCTCTCATTCTTTGTGTGGTGGATAACTGAAAAAGCACAAAGAATAAGTCTGGACTTAATTTTTTAAGAAGATATTGTATTCAATATTTTTATTAGAGTATGGGATGACATGTTATTTCAATCTAATTAAATTCAATATTAATATAATTTTTTTATTTTAAAAAAACAAATACTCAATAATAGGTGAAGAGAGAAATCAATCTTATTAGAAAGTATATTCTAAGAATAATAAATAACAACTTGATACGGCAGTTAACAAGAGGAATATTTCCTATATTTGAGCGGATATAGAAATTCAAAGAAATCTCCAATAAACCAAATTTAGTATTTGATAGTTGAAACAAAGCTTTCAATAGATCATTTTAAATACTGGGGATTCTAAAAACTGAGGCTGTTTGGTCTTATGAAATCTGACAAATATCTATGCTAAATACTCTAAATCAATGTGATATATTTTGATGACATCAAATAAGCCACACATGTTTGTTGCTGTGTTTCATTTTCTTCGTAATTTTGTTTGATATATAGAATAAGATCTTCTCCTAGATATTATTTAAGCCTACATATCATATCTTGAAGACTTAATGGTATCTAATGCTCAATCTTAATTAATGCATACGTCTGAAGGATAGTTATGAGTGGAATTTTCTAGAAATGCATGCAACTACTGTATATGCTATTCTGATTTCTTCATTTTATTTTAGGAAACTTAAAGAGTAGGTATTTAGAGCTAATTGATGAGGTTAACTCATTTCTAAACATAGAGCAGTGCTCCATCGGCCCATTGAGCCACGGGTCTCGACCCTGGAAACAAAGCAGGTCTAGGTAATGTCAACAATTATATGCACTTATAGATTATATATCTGAAAAAATAAGACATTTCAGAGATTGGTATTGATTCGGGTTTTTTACCATATAAGTAGCACTTTTTTAAATAAGTTTCTTAGAAATTAGAGTTCATATAATTATTTAATTTAAACATTTTAATTATATAATTATTGTATTAGATATCATAAGTTTCATAATTTAAAAAAAAAAGATTACATTAATTTCGTTATTATGTGTAAAGTCTCTTAATTTTGAAGTTTAATATATATAATTATGTTATTTATGAAAATTATACACTAAAAGTACTTATTTTAATATTTTTGATGGGTTAAAAATAATTATTTTAATAAATTATAGGATTAAAAATGTTTATTTTTCATAATAATAAAGTTTGTAGTGGCTAATTCAATAATTATAAAATTAATGTATGGTAAAAATTACAAGATTTAAAAATAATATTATACAACTCTTTTATCTTGATAATCGAATCCCTAACCTTACATTTACATACATCAAAGAGATTTTAGTGACACTTAGTTACCGCTTACAAACGTTTAGGCTATAATATAAGTTTCTTATTCGATTGAATTTATTTGTATATTTTAATTAATGAAGGTACTAAAGGTTTATCTTCCTTTAGAACGAATGAGTGTACCCTTTTTTTTTATTTTTCTAAAAGTATGTTAATATTTTAACACAACTTATGATGAAACGACACAACACGGCAAAAACTTTAGATAGTTTATCAAGAATATTTTTTGTCTTTAAAAATCTTGATATTTTTTATTACTATAAACAACATAAAATATTTACTTTCACATTAACTAACCCGTAAACACAACATAAATACGACTAATTTTTTTATTTTTAAAAATCTTGATATTTTTTATTACTATAAACAATATAAAATATTTACTTTCACATTAACTAACCTGTAAACACAACATAAACACGACTAATTCAACGTGATTGTGAAACCTAACTGCTAATAGGATATTTTGTACAGATAAAATTTATATGGGAAATGAAATGAAACTATTTAGTCTCAACTAATACCATCTCAACGTAATTTTAATAATAAGATAAAAAGCTTTCGCTGTCTACAAAGAGTGTCCTCAATTTAGGAAACAGAAAACTGTTCAATAACAGTCGGTCACCTAATTTGAGAAGTGTTTTCATTACTCTAATTTTTAAGCTCACTATACTATCCGTTGTGTAAGTGGGAAGCTTTGGATAAAATAATATGAGAAATGGAGTTCAGAAAATGCAATATTATTATCATGTATATGTTTTTTCTATTTTGTCTTTACATATTCTATAATATTTTTGATAGATAGAGGCAATAAAACTTGAACTTTAGAGCCATTTGTTACCTACCATCGGTCTCGAGAGCTGCAAAGTTTATGCAAGTAGTTGCTCAAGTGAACGAGCAAATGTTATTCTTTCTTTTTTTAATACTATTGTTACAATTATTTTAATAATTGTCATAATAAAAGAATTTTTTATTTTCTTTTTATGACTAATTATTGGGTATATAACTTAATGTGATTATTGTTAGATACAATTATTTTTAATATATATACTTTTTTTTCTATTATATAAAGAAAGAAAGCATCTTTAATCCATTTTAAAACTCAATAAAAGAGACAATATTGTGTTACAATTAGTATTTTTTATGTGATAACAAGTACAATTAATGTGTAAGATAATTATTGATTAAAATAAAATAATTTATTTTTTAATTTATAATTAATTGTCATATCAGTTATGATAATATTATAACTTGTAGTAAATATATTTTTTCTTGTTATAAGTAAATTTGATATTATTATAATTATTTAATTTATCTATATATTGATGCCATGTAATTTTAAAAAGTGAGAAAACATAGCCATATAGTTGAAGAAACTGGCCAGTGGGGAAAGTAATGGGATAGCTACATGCAATGGAATGAAGGTGAGGAGAAGGGATGGGTTTGAAACCCTAAAACGTCGCTTCGAGGGTCGACTCTCAAAATCCTAAGAGACTTCCCTTTTGATTAGTGCATAAAAGTTAAAATGGTAGATCGTGGATACTGATATTTCTACAATAAAATTTTTTACTATCATAATAATTATATATAAATTGTTGATTATATCCCAATTAATTTCTTTTTAGTACCAAAATGTTATTATTAAAAAATATTTAACAATCAATTATATTAAAAGCTTAAATTTATGAAAGATATTCCTATTAATTTATTTATACTCTTTAACATATTTTGTCTTTATAAAGCTCATTAATTAAATTTTCTTTAAAAATAAGTTTTTTTTTACATGGTCCCATTAAACTTAGAATTTTAATTAATTTTAGGAGTTAATATAAAGATTTGATCACAAAAATTTAATATTATGATATTATATAAAGAAAAATTAACAACTAATTTTCTTAATGAACTTGTGTAAGATGGATTTAATAATTCATTTATATTTTTTAATAATTATCATAAATAAAAATATTAATATCATATATTTTTGTATTCGTGCCTGGTGTATATATATATATATAACTTCTTATGTGTCAATTATTTTAAAAATTATAAAAGTTATCTATTTTTTTAAAATAATATTAACACTTCATATAATATAAATAATGTTTGGATAGTCCATTTTAGGCTATAAAAAATCTCATTGTTCAATACCCACCCACCATACACCATTAACAACATCCATAAAAATCACAAGCCCTTCTTCCCCATCTATTCTAGTATTTCTTTTCATTGTTATTCCCTTCTCTCTCTCTCTCATGGGTTGAAAATAGAGGTGGTAGTTTATTGAACAATAATGACAGATCAAATAGCTTCTTATTTTAGAGATTATTAAACAATAAATAGCTTTGGTATATAATTAGTTAAACTTTAAATGGTCTTGTTTCTATGTGGTCAGAGTTTTCTGTTGCCTTAAACCTTACGTGGTCTTTTATCAAAATTTTGACACCATAGTAACATGTCTGGCAGGGAAGGTCCTACCTGTATAGATTGTATAGTGTGGAACAAATCTGATCAAGGTAACTATGGTTGGTCCGGGTTTTACATACTTTAAATAAATTGTATCGAATTATTTATAAGTATTAAATCGAATTCAACTTAATTATTAAAAATCAATATATTATAATTTGATCTAATTAAGACTTTATAATAATAAAATTTAAATATATAATTAAATCATTTATGTTATCGATCATCAAAAAACTATTTTTGATAAAATAAAATAAAAAACTATTTTTCAAGATTTTAATCTTGAAAGAAAACATTAAATAATATTATACTTGAGTTTAATCATTAAATCATGTATTATTATATTTTTAAATTATAAAATTATTTATTTAAGAATATAAATATTTATTTTAACTTTAAAAATTTAAATTATGTTAACAAATCAGATTTAATTTATTTATTTATCAAATCAAACTAAATTATTTAATGCAATTCAATTTTCTAATTTAAACTGATTATTATGTATTTCTCTCCAACCCAAAAGCAGCCATGTTTCCCATAGCCACATCAGGTTAAGAATGAATGTGAGATCACTGGGATGGACTAGAACGGTTATTTTAATAACTAAAACCACGTCGTACTAATTTTTTATATATTCTATTAATAATTGTTGTTGATAAGTTGATAACAATTTTTTGACGAAATTTAACTATGTTTTTCATTTTTAATATTTATTTAAAAAAATATAATTATTTTTAAAAGATATTAATTTTTTTTTTAACTATTTAGTATATGTTTATAAATAAAACAAAAATATATAAAAGTAAGAACAAATAAAATTTCATCTAATTATTTCAAGTATTATATGTTTTATTATTAAAAATATATTTTTATTTAATTATATGTATATAAAAAATAATATTAGTATATGTTTGGTTTCAATTAACTATAGTTTCGGTATTAGAATAATCATCGTCGTCTTATGCTTTATCAGTTATGGTTATTTTTTTTAAAATATAGTTAAATATTTTATGAATACAATTTTAATTATTTAAAGTTAAAATATTTATCTTTACAACTTTTAGATGGTATGACTTATAAAACACAAAGAACGAAAAGTGTGATTTTTTTTAAAAATATGAATGTAAAATGCATCTTTTAATGTAAATATATATATATAGGTAATTCAAAAAAAAATCTTATATATAATAGAGTAAATGAATTTTTTACTATGTTGTTATAAAAACATCATCAAAAATGTTTTTTACTTTTATGTAATTGAATTTTATAAAATGTTACAAAAATATTATAACGTCAATTAGTTAACGAAAATTAACGAAAAGTTAAACGTAAATAGATAATATTTTTGTAATATTTATAAAGTTTAATAGTATAAAAAATTAAGAGATATACATTAATTCTCGTATTATAATATAATTATTCTCATAGCATAAGTGTTATCACACTAAATTCAATATCAGATAATTTTTTTTTAAATTAATGATTTTTTTAAAAATAATTTTACACAATTTACATATGTGATCGAACTTTTAATATTAAATTTGGACGCATCATACCAAGACTTTTGTGTTATTGCACGGTAATAACGCGAGTTTTTACGGCTAATATCTTAAATCTTATTTGTACCAATATGTTTACTCAATGCGTACTTTACCAAAAACTGCATGGTTGAACATTGGAATTAGAGGTCCTCCGATGTTCAAAAGAGGAAGTAATTCTAGATTGAGTGTTATCAATATTCTTAATTATATTTTTGTTTTTATTTATACCATTCTTCAAGGGATAATTAAGTACAAATTTTAATTTTTTTAAGTCTCAACTTTCTTGAAAAAAATCGGAAAGAAAAAAAATTTACATGTATCAATTGAAATTATACAAATAAAAATAAAAAGTATTTATAATATTGCTCAATTATATTTAGCTTTTCCTTCAGATTTTTTCCCCTTTCTTTTTGAAGTGATAAATAAAGAAAATAAATTAAATCCAGTAGCTTGTTTTGAGAACAATTTTTACTAATACCACATCAATATTTTTATTTTTTAAATTATTAAATTGTTAGAATTTATTTTTAAATTAATCTGTCATTAATATTTTATACCATGAAAATAGCAACACCCATTGTAGCTAGTAGCTACAGAGCTAAGAATGCTGAAATTTTGGTCACCCTTGACTCGGGACTATTTATTCAAAAATCATTAAGGGCATGGGGAACTTAATCCACCTGCTGCCTTTTAAATATATATATAGTTTCCTTGGGAAACAATCAAAATCAAATTCACTTCAAAGTTCATGTACTCATCAATTTCTTGATTCATTTGCACTCCAAAGGGCACTTTTGACTCTTAATCTCTATCTTAGCTTGTTTGCATATTACAGAGAGGAACCCTAGCATGCCCCTAAAATTAATATTCAGACATGCAAGCCTTAAATCAATCATAAGGGTAATGTACACTAAATCATGGAAGCACAATTTGCATGCAAGTGTTTTTTTTAAAGCACGTAATAACCCTTAAGCTACAGCCAACAAGCCAGTTGACCGAAATAACAAATAAGACGATAGTTACTTTATTATCATTTAAATTTTTAAGATAATTAATTATTCACTCTCTTTTAATACGATATCAAAGTTTAATGTCTTAAGTTCGAACATCTTTATTATACATTCAATTAGGGGTGTTCATTGATTCGGTCTTGTCCGACTTTGGTTAAAAAACTTTAATCGGATCGGATCATTTATATTACTCAGACCGGATCGGATCGAACCGTTTGAAGTAGTTTTAATTAATACAAATTGGATCAGATTATTTGATTTATAAAACTGTTTGATTTGGTCTGGTTTCCAATTTGTTTCAGTTTTTTGACACATTTAATGACAAATAATATGAAAATTTTAATATATTATTAAACCGGTCTGATCTGGTTTAAAAATTAATATATACCAGACTAGACCAGACCGTTTGAAAAATGGTTTTAACTAATACAAATCAGAACAGATCGTTTGATTTGTAAAACCATTCGACCTGATTTGATTCGGTCTGATTTTACGATTTGGTCCAATCCAAACCGGTTTATAGACACCACTACATTCAATCATCTACTAAATTGAGATTTTATTTTATTTTATTTGATAAGCCTTTCAAGCCTATGACACTCATTTATAACTTACAAGTGAGAGCGTACCTAAATAACATATAAATAATAACTAGTTTACCTTTTAATATGTTTAACTTTTAGTATAATTTGTTAATTCTCGACACCCAATTTTAGGGACACATGGATTATATACTAACTATGGTTACACATCATTTAAAGTCATCATAAACTTGCTATTCCAATAGAGAAAATTAATATCAAAATAATTTCAAATTTTATCAAATATACTCTAATATTTTTTTAAATAAAATATTGTTAACATTAGGAACAAGAATATAATCCAATCAATCCATTGAAATTATAAAATTTGATCAGATATATCATATGTAGATAACATTGAAGTGATTATTTTATAGTCGAATGAGATTTAGATTGAAATATATATAATCTGTTCAGATTTAAATTAACATATTTTATAATCTTTTATAATTTAATTTGAATTAAATTACTATTAAATTATAAATAAATATAAATTTTATTTTTTAATATACTATATTTAAATATTATACATATCACGATTATATTAAATTACTATTTTAGTTAAAAAAATTAATATAAATGATAAATCTTTATAATAATTTAATAAATATACCAGCATACTTTTTATTAGTTGATTATCATAATTGTAATTATAAATAATAATTTTTATTAGAAATGTACCAATTTAAAATTTAAATATCTTATATATTATGTTTTATATATTATAATAATTTATAAATGAATTTTAAGATAAATTACAATAACATCCTTGAAATATAGACTTATATCACGAACACCCCGTAATATGAAAGTTATATCTCTAACATGTACTAAGGTTGCTAGTATTTTCACAAAATCCTTTAAAGGCTTAATATTAGACTATATAATGATACTGTATATCTTAATGCAGTGTATACATTTTATGTAACTAACTAATATAATTGCAAGTATGTGAGTGTATAGAGATGTATTGTGTGTGAGATACACTTACATGTAATAGATTTTGTCAACAATTCATTCAATAAAGAAATGTAGTGAGTTTTTGTATTCTAGAATGATATCATAAGTCTAAAGATTCTAATAACTGCGAGCATGAAGTCCAATCACTTCCAAGTCAAGCAATTCTTAAATAAAGGTCAATTAAGGATAAAATTGTTAAAAGAATTTATAAAATGATATTTATAAAGGGTAAGATTGGTTTTTTAAATTTAAAAAAACTCAAAAAATATATATTTCTATTAATAAATAGCTTATTAAACTAATGTCGCTAAAAAAGAAAAATACAGGTTATGTACTGTTGCAAAATGCTCGAATAAGTAGAAAACTTTTAACTTTGTACACTTCCTGTGCCATATTTTGAATGGTTAGGATAAAAAAATCGTGTTGTAATAGGGAAGAGATTATTTCAAATTATAGTTAATAAAAATCATTAACAAAAACCAAAGAAAAAAAACTTGTACAAATAAGGAAATGGTGGATACGCTGTAGATTATATTATACATTTTATGTAAATAAAATAGCTTAAAATCATCAATCACATAAAAAATAGTCATAAATAAGCTATTTATTAAATAAATAAATAAATAAATATATATATATATATATATATATATTGAGTTTTTAAATTTTAAAAACTAACTTTACCCTTCATAAATACAATTTTTACAAATTCTTTTAATAATTTTATCCTTAATGAACTATATATAAGAATTTTAAGACTATATCTATTCATTTTAAAAAAATATATAACCAAAATGCCCATATTAAAGAGTCATAGAATTAATAGAATCCTAATCTCTTAATTGAATACCAAAAGTAGATCTACTAGTATTTTTCAAAGTTTTTTTGTTTAGATATTGTTTAAAAAATTGAGTATATTTTTTCTATTCTAAATAGTTACTATTCATTTATGATTTAAATGAATAAAACTCAAACTAGCCCGAGAAAATAATTCTATCAGAAATATAATGCTAAAAGAAACTAAAGCAGTTACTAAAGCAAAAAAATAAAAACACAAGAAATTTAACGAGATTCGGTATAAATGTTACCTATGTCCTCGAGTGTCATTAATCACTTCCATTATATCAAAATGGATGAATTCCAAAATTACAACTAATTGAACAAAATTGAGCTAATCAATTACTCTTACAAAAGAGAGAAAAATTTACAAATTTTAGGATGTTTTAGAAGTGGATGATAGGTTTTATTTATAGCCCAAAATACAACATCACCTTCATTTCTAACTAATATGAGACCTTTTCAATTTGCTCACTAAGGAACTATACAACAAATCTCCACCTTAGCAACTTAGTGATTCTTAAATAATTTCTTCAATCTCTAGATCAATGATGTCATTGCCAATTCAAATTTGCAGGATGTTAATCAAGTCCAAACAATGTTTAAACTTGATTGTCGTTACCACTTGGTCATCATATCTACAAGATTCCCTGTAGTATTGATCTTTTAAACTAATACTCCATCTTCTTCAATAATCTCTCACACTTAAATGGTAACGAGCATCAATGTGCTTTATACGTGCATGGTAGACTTGGTTCTTTGCTAAATGAATAACACTCTGACTATCACAAAACACCTTAATATGTTTTTGACAAACTCTCAAGTTTTCAAGCAAACCTTGTAACCAAATAACTTCATTCACAACCTCTATAACTGTCATATACTCTACCTTTATAATAGATAAAACAACTATGGACTGTAAGGTAGACTTCCAACTGACTGGTGCTCTAGCAAGAGTAAACACATAATCAGTAGTTGACCAATGCTTATCTAAATCTCTTGCATAGTCGAAATCAAAATATCTGATTGCACATTGACCAACACTATTATCCTACTGAAATACTAAACTAACATTGACAATATTTAAAATATATCGTATAATCCATTTCACAGCCAACCAATATCCTTTACCAAAACCATGCATGTACTTGTTTACACCACCAACCACATGTGAAATGTCAGCTCTCGTACACACCATTGTATACATCAAGCTACCAACCATATTTGTATATGATACATTTTCCATGTATTCTCGTTATGCATCATTCTTATGAAATAATTAAGCACTAAGCTTGAAATGAGGAATAAACAAAGTACTTATAGGTTTTTTTTGTTCATTCATACCAAAACATTATAATACTTTCTTCAAATATGGACTCTAGGTCAAACTAAGCTCCCTTTTCTTCCTATCTCTACTTATCTCCATGTTGAGAATATTCTTGGCTTCTACTAGATCTTTCATCTCAAACTCCTGACTTAATTGAGCTTTCAACTTCTCAATTTTTACTTTGCTTTTCAATGCAATCAACATATCATTGACGTACAATAGTAGATAGATGAAAGACTCTTCTTATAGCTTGCAAAAATACATACAATGATCATGTGTACTTCTAGTATACTTCTACTGCAATATAAATTGATCAAATTGTTTGTACCACTACCTTGGAGATTACCTCAATCTATACAACGATTTGTTCAGCTTATAAACCCAATTCTCTTTACTAGCAACATTAAACCCTTCTGGCTGAGACATATAGATTTCCTCTTTCAAGTCACCGTGTAGAAACACGATTTTCACATCAAGTTGAACTAGTTCCAAATCCAAATGTGCTACCAAGGCCAACAAAATTCTAATGGAGGAATGTTTTACAACTGGAGAAATATACCTTATTATAATCGATTCCCTCCTTCTGAGCGTAGCCCTTAGCCACCAACCTTGCCTTGTAGTGAATATCATCTTTGTTAGGAAATCCTTCTTTCTTTGCATACACCCATTTGTATCTAATTACCTTCTTACCCTTACGTAGTTGTATCAACTTCCATGTCTTATTCTTCTAAAGGGACATAAGCTCCTCGTTCATGGCTTCTTTCCACCTTTCAACTTCAGGGCTTCTGATTGCTTCTTTATATATGGAAGGAACATCATCATGCATAACTAAAAGTGCACATGGTACTTATTCTTAAATTGAGTATGTAAATCTTCCATATCTTTGTATCGAGCAGACACCTTGACATTTTGTCATCATGGCCTATCAACTGCAATTTCTTCTTGTTGTTGTGGAGGTTCTTAGGTTAAAACCTTTTCATCTGATTCATCTTATGTCAATGGAAGATCAGCTTCTATCTTATCTCTACCAATTGGATTAATAATTTTACTTTCAAACTCCACTTGCTTCAGAGTTTGCTCCATCTGCTTCAGAGTTTGCTCCACCTGCAGCAAAGTTCCATAAATCTTCTTAGTTACCTTTCTCAGTAAGGTAGATTTATCAAAGGTAACATCTCTACTGAAGATTATCTTTTTTGTTTCAAGGCACCATAGTCAATATCATTTAGAACTAGAATGGATCCTTAAAAAATAGCTTTCATGGTTCTTGAATTCAACTTTGATTCCATTACATGGTAGTATGCAATAAAACCAAACACGTGTAAGAAATCATAATCTCTAACAGGTTTTCTAGACCATATATCCATAAGTGTTTTTCCTTCAAGAGTAGACAATGGTAAACGGTTGACAAGATGACATACATACGTCACAGCATCAGCCAAATACCGCTTACTAACCTAGCATTTGACAACATACATCGAACCTTCTTCAGTAAAATCTGGTTCATACGTTATGTAACTCCATTCTATTGTGGTGTTTTTTGAATAATGAAGTGTCGCACTATCCCTTCTTCTTCACTAACTTTCATAAATGGGTCATTTGTGTATTCAGTGCCTTTATCAGACCTCAGACGCTTGATCTTTCTATGAATCAAAGTCCCAGTCATCTTTTTCCACTTGAGAAAAATTCCCAACACTTCATCCTTCTTCTTCATGAGATACACCCAAAATCTTCTCGAGAAATCATCGATGAAAGTGACATAACATATGAATATAATCCAAGATGCCTTTTGTATTATGGAGTGTAGTGCCAAAACTTACTCTTTTCTTCTTCCACACAATTCTCAAAGAATTCTAACTTGTCAGTTCTCATGCCTTTTAACAGGCCTTGCTTTACAATAATCTGTAAAGCTTTTTCACCAGCATGTCTCAAACGCATATGTCATAGCTTGGTAGTTTTTGAATCTTTTTCTTCCTCCGAAACTGATGATAATGTTGTCCCAATAACCATACTACCAAGGTAGTAGTACAAGTTATTCTTCCGAATACCTTTCATAGTAATAAATGCTCCAGAAGTAACCTTCAATGCTCCATTTTGCATGGTCACAGTGAAGCCTTTCGATTCTAAGACTCCTACAACAATGAGATTCTTATTCATATATGGGACATAATGAACATCTTTCAAGACTCTGGTTGAATCATCTTGATTCTTCAAACAAATTATACTGATCCCCAAAACTTTGCATAGATAATCATTACCCATGAAAACAACTTCAACGTCTAGTTCTTCAAAGTTAAAGAACCACTTCTTATTAGGAGACATATGGAAGGTACACGTTGAATCAAAAATCCAATCACCAAGATGGGATGCTATTGACGAACCAACGAATGCAAAATCTGAATTTGAATTGCTTTCAACTACATATGTATCAGACGGCATATATTTTCCTTTCTTTTGTAACTTCAGACAGTTTTTTCTTCCAATGACTTTTTTCATGACAAAAGGCACATTCATCTTTACCAAGCCTTCCTTTTGAATGAGAATTGTTTTCTTCTTCTTTTTAGTTGAGTTTGTGGACGCCCTCTTATAGATAGTGCCTCTGTTGCTTCACTCTTACTTTTTTTTATCTTTCCTTCTAATTTCATAACTATACAAAGTAGTGCAAACTTCCTCAAAATACATTTTATCCTTCCCAATGAGTAAGTTCATAATAAGGTGATCAAAATCATCAGGAAGAGAAGCTAACAACATCAAGGCTAAATCTTCATCTTTAAAAGTTTCATATATATTTAACAAATCTACTACTAATCGATTAAAAGCAGTAATGTAGTCATTTATTATAGTACCTGGAAGGTAGTCAAAATAGAATAAATTCTTCTTCAAAATGAGTCGATTTTGTCCACTCTTTTTCATCAACTTATTGTCCAACTCCTTCCACAACTTACTTATGGATGTCCCCTTTATGAACGTGTACTTTTGTTCTC
Organism: Hippophae tibetana; assembly: GCA_037013495.1. Lineage (NCBI taxonomy): Eukaryota > Viridiplantae > Streptophyta > Magnoliopsida > Rosales > Elaeagnaceae > Hippophae > Hippophae tibetana. Next base: position 13,194,088 of record CM072812.1, read on the forward strand.
TTGAGAGACATGAATGGATTGTACCACATGCCAATCAGTTGATATTTTTCCACTCAACTTCATCTGCTTCATATGGTTTCTCTTATTCAATGGAAATGTCTAGACCTTGTTGAAACATAGCATCTAGAACTTCGCCTTGCCACATGCCAAAATGACCATTTCCATTAAACATTTCCATCTTGAACCTTGCATTCATCACCATTGTTCTACTTGACGTGGATGGTTGACCTTTGTTTAATGGAGACTTTTCTTCCGTCATTTATTCATATTACAACAACTAGCAATTATATTCTAATAGCAAACAATAGTATATAAACAAATACCTAGATACAAACCTTCGACTCTAATACCAATTGTTGGAAAAATCGAGTATATTTTCTCTATTCTAAATAGTTACTATTTACTTATGATTTAAATGAATAGAACTCAAACTAGTCCGATAAAATAATACTATTGAAAATATAATACTAAAAAAAACAAAAGCAAAAATATTACAACAAAAGAATAAAAACACCAAAAATTTAACGAGGTTTGGTATAAATGTTACCTATGTTCTCGAGTGATATTTACCACTTTTATTATCTCCAAATGGATGAACTATAAAATTACAACTAATTGGAGAAAATTGAGCTAATCAATTATCCTTATAAAAGAGAGGAAAAATTACAAATTTTTGGATATTTTAAAAGTAGAGAATGAAGTTTTATTTATAGCCCAATATACAACACACACTTTCATTTCTAATCAACGTGGATTTTTTCAATTTTCTCACTAATGAACTATACAACATATACGTAAATGAATTTTAAGACTTTTATAAGTATAAGGAGCAAAAACAATTTAGGATATTTATCTTCTTCTTTTTGGACAATTTACTTAGATTATTTGTTGTTAGAATTAGGTTTAATTTTTTAGGCATACACTACTAAGGAGAAAATATATAAAAAATTAATGATATTTTTAATATTATCTCATAAATTATAATCTAAATTTGATTTTATTTAATATGAAAATAATTTTATATATTTGTATTAAATTTTATTATATTAACAGATTAAATTTAACTTAAAAATATTAAAACTAACTTAAGATAGATTGGAATTAAATTAGTATAAAACTAAACCGTTTTGATCACGCTTACGTTAATAAAAATTATTTTTACAATAGGACTACACCTTTTCTAATTGGTGAGGGTTACGGCCCACACACCAAAAGGTCAAGCACATAACCAAGGTCAACAGTTGACTATTTGGTGCAAACCAATTATGGAAAGTAATAGTCATCAGTGACGAACCATTGGATCACAAGCCACAATTTTCTATTAGCGTCAAAGTGTAGATAGTGTTGGTTTGAATAAATTTCATTTTTAAACCGCACTAAAAATATATTTGAATTAAAAAAAAATTAACATAAAAAATTTATCACAAAAATAACATTTTAATAACATTAAACAAGCTTCTATGATGATATTAAACATTGAATGAACTTAAATAACTATAATTTAATTTAAACGTTATACAATTAAACAATATTAAATATAAAATTATATAATTTTTTAATGGTAAAATTATATAAGTTAAATATAAAAAATATTATTTTTATGGTTATAAGTTTTCGACATGTTATTTTTTTTATCTTTTTTATATTATATTTTTAATTTTTTTAAATTTTTATAACACAATAAATATATTCATAATTGTTATAATCATATGTTCAATTTCTATAAAATTTTGAATATATTTATCATATATTATAATATTTATTTTATCATATGAATAAATATTTTTTAATCTTTATATTTATAAGAATATATTTATATAAAAAAAATTAAATTGAAAAGTAAGTATTGAACATATGTTAAAAATATACAAAAATAAGTTCAAATGTACAGTTGATTTTTAAATTTTCATTATATTCATACGTAGGTTTTTAAATTTTTAAAACGTATTATTTGATACTTAAATTTTTGAAACTTTACACATAAATCTTTAAACTTATAAATTCTAAAATTTAGTTCCTAAATTTTTAAAATTTCATACATACTCAAATCAAATAACAAAGTTCTTATCCACAATAATTCACAAACCCCATGAGTCATACCTTTATACTCAACCTCAGCACTAGATCGCGCCACTATTTTATGCTTCTTACTTTTCTATGTAACCAAATTACCTCTCACAAAGGTGAAATAACCCGATGTTGACTTTCTATCTCTAATACTTCTTGCCCAATTTACATCTGTGAAGCCACAAACTTCAAAAAGATTGTTGTGTTTAGAGAACATTACTCCTCTTCTTAGAGCTAACTTCAAATACCTTAAAATTCTCAAAACAACATTCATGTGGTTCTCACTCGGATTATGCATGAATTGACTCACCACACTTACTGTATATGCAACATTTGGTCTAGTATGAGCCAAGTAAATCAAACACCCAATCAATCTCTGATAGCGAGCTCGATCAGTTGGTACCTGATCTGGATACTCTACTAAACAATGATTTTGCTCAATAGGAGTGTCAATAGGTTTGCAATCCAACATACATGTTTCTGTTAGCATATCAATAATGTACTTTCTCTGACACAGATCTATTCTTTCTCTCCCACTGGATACCTCAATTCTTAAGAAGTACTTTAGTTCACCTAAGTCCTTCATCTCAAATTCAGAGGCTAGTTGTCTTTGTAATTTAGCCATCTCAGTAGTATCATCGCCAATAATTACCATATCATCAACATAAATGATTAGGGTTGTTACCTTCCCTCATTGATGTTTGAGAAATAGAGTGTGGTCTGAATTACTCTGTTTGTAACCAACCTTCTGCATGAATTGTGAAAACCTTCCAAACCAGGCTCGAGGGGATTGCTTGAGACCATACAAAGACTTCCTCAATTTGCATACAAAATTACCAGGAGAATTAGCTACATACCCAGGTGGAAGACTCATACACCTCCTCGGCTAATTTTCCATGAAATGCATTCTTGACATCAAACTATCGAAGTGGCTAGTTTAAGTTAGTGACAAGCAAGAGCAGAACCCGAATAGTATTTATTTTGGAAACAAGAGCAAAAGTCTCATCTTAGTCTACACCATACTTCTAAGTGAACCTTTTTTCTACAAGACGGGTTTTATACTGATTTACAGATCCATCACCATTATGTTTTACAGTAAACACTCATCGACAACCAACTGCCTTTTTTCCTTGTAGTGGAGGCATAAGTTGCCAAGTATCATTCTTCTATAATGCCTCTATCTCTTCAGCCATTGCATATCTTCACATTGGATTTCCTAACACATCCTGCACTTTTTTAGGTACTGATACAACATATATTTGATTCAAAAATGATTTATATGACTTAGTGGACATGTAGTTGGCTAATGGGTATTTTGATTTTGCATGAATATTTGGTTCATACCTTTTGGCTGGTTGATCCCAAGTAGACCTATTTGATAACACATACTGTCCAACATTAGACTCAATGTTATTAGTATCAGTGGGTGTACATACCTCAGATGAGTGACCTTCAGTATCAGGGAGTCGTTGATTAGGGGTATGAGTGATGCCTGAGGGAACAATTGTGTCTTCATTTTCATTTGTTGTGAGTGAATCTGGTGCTCCAATGACTAGATTCAATGGATTAGGAATCTCAATTGGTCCTATCAAAACATCAATTAGTGATTCTTCTAATTCCTCCCCCTCACCATGATACAGTTCTTTGAAATATGTATTCTCGTCTTGACGAGCAGTATCAGGCGAGGAAAAATAACTCATGTCCTCAAAGAAGGTAACATCCATAGTGACATAATACTTTCTGGTCGGTGGATGGAAGCACTTGTACCCTTTCTGATAATCTCCATAACCAACAAACACACATTTAATTGCCCGAGCATCTAATTTAGACCTCTGATTTTTAGGAACATGTACTAAAGCAACACAACCAAATACACATACAAGAAGATTATGGAAGGATGAGAAGGAGACATAAGATGCGAGAATCTAAAATGGGATTTGTTCGTTAAAGACACTAAACAAAAGATGATTGATGAGATGGGCAGAAGCTTGTACATCATCACCCCAAAGATATTTTGGCATATAGGCACTAAATAGGAGTGCACGAGCCATATCAAGTAAATGACAATTTTTTTCTTTCAAACACCCCATTTTGTTTTGGTGTTTATGGGCAAGTAGTTTGGTGAATAATCTCATGTGTTTTGAAAAAGTCTTGAAAAATGATTAAGATATTCTCTCCCATTGTCAGAACGGAGGGTCCAAATGATGCTATTGTATTATGTTTGAACAAGGGTATAAATTTTTGAAAAACTAAAAAAACTTCATCTTTTGTTCTAAGAAGAGTAATCCACGACAACCTTGTACAATAATCGAAAATGAAACAAAAAATTTCATACCCGATACAGTAGGCTCTTTAGATGGTCCCCAAACATCAAAATAAATTAATTCAAAAATAATAGTACTTTTATTATAAATACTAGGAGAATAAGTAATACGATGGCTCTTGGCCAAAACACATGTCTCATAATGTAAAATAGACTCACTAACACCAATAAATAAAATGGGCATGGATTTTTTCATAAGACTAAAAGACGAATGCCCTAAATGGCGATGCCACAACCAAAATTCACTTAGCTTGTCAGAACTAGGAGTCAATGCAGTATGTGCCTGTGCTCATAGTTTCTCCCCTGCATAGTTCTGATCCAAACGGAACAATCTGCCCTTCAGATACCCTCGACCAATTATTTTCCTGGTAAGAAGATCCTAAAAAATCACATACATAGAATAAAAGGTTATAGAACATTTAGACTCAATATTCAACTGTGGGACAAATATTAAGTGATGAGATAAGTCAGGTACATATAAAACATTATAGAGCTGTAAAGCTGGAGTGATATGAACTGACCCCTTTCCTAAGACAGGAAAGGCCTCACCGTTATCATTCGTAACATAAAACACTGGTGGGGAAGATAACTCATTAAAATAAGATTTATCATAAATCATATGATCATATGCACCAGAATCAATAATCCAAGTATTAGACCCAATAGAGTGAGAAACGTTTAAGGTCATATCAATCTTACCACGACCAACCATTGAAGCTGTAGGGATACCTCCATATTCCATATGATGATCATGTCCAGTTACTCCATAGTAGTCTGGTTCTTGGACAATTTACACTGCAACTACTTTTGCTTTAGGATGATATTTTTTCCTTTTTGATTTCAGGTGTGGGTTCAGTTGTGGATTCAATTTCCAACAAGTCTCACTAAGATGCCCCCCTTCATTTCAATAAGAGCATTGAGGACGAGGGTGATTGGAAAAGCCTGGTGGAGGTGCTTGTTGATTAAGTGAAATTGAATTTTACTGCTGGAGGAAATGTGCTTTTGATTTGGCTTGAATGGCTAGGCTTGATACCTCAACTTGTGGCTGATAAAGACTTTCCTACTGAGATTCATCTTTACGGATGTATGTAAAGGTTGTAGTCAAGCTTGGAGGGTCTGACATTCGAAGCAATTCACCCTTAGCACTATTATGTTTTGTATCAAGTCCTCTTAAAAGTGCATTCACTCGCTCAAGCTCCTTCTCTTTCTGGTACCATAGAAGGTCTTCTTGATTTTTAATTTTGCACAGACGTTTCTGATCAATTTTAGCCCATACATTCTTCATCTTGGTAAAAAACATAGATACTGGTTACCCATTTTGCTACATACCAGTAGCTTTGCACATTAGTTTATGAACTTAAATAAAGTCAGACTCATTTGTATAAAGATCACCTAAGGTATTCTATATGGCCTCTATGGTTTCACATTCCTCCATCATCAATAATACATCATCAGTTATGGCTCTAAATAGAATTGACATTACAAAACCATCATCATCTTCCTACTTAGTATAGGCTTCTACATCATCTTGACTATGAGCCTTGATTGATCCAATTACATGTCTCATCTTGTGCATCCCACAAAGATAAACAGACATTACTCTTTTCCATGTTCAAAAATTGGTATCATTGAGTTTAGTACCCAAAAAAACACTTTCTAAACTCTTAACAACGACTTCAAATTTTGAAACTTTATTAGTTTTAGAAACCTGATGTTGTCTTAAATCTTCCATTGAAATAGATAATAATATTGTGCAGTAGAATAAAACATTTTTTTTTCTGATTGGACTAAAATTTGTTGGTTGGACTGCTGATTGGACTTAAATTGGTAAGTGGGTTAATGACTTGTCTGATTAGTGAATGTGCTAGGGTTGGAAAGGAAGCTTAGGAAATGGGCTTAGGGTTTGTGTGATATATGATATACTAAGAATCTGATATATTATTACTCAATCTAAAATCTGAGTAAGAAATATTACTCACAACCAACAACAACTGTTAGGAAACTGAAGGTGTAGGGAAATAGATAGATGAAGCTAGTGTGAATAACGGCAGAGCTGGTACGGATGACTAGGGCGGGAGGTACTGGACAGCGCAGATTGGATTTCTCACAGCGTGGGTTGGACGGTGGGCAAAGAGCAAATGGACGGATGGATTTGCAACGGACGCAGGCGGTGGCGTGGACTAGACATTGCGATGAGATTGACGGCACTACGTGAAGAGACTAACTGCGGTGCTACTACTGATGGTGTTACGTGAAGACTGGACGGCGTTGCTGATCGGAGACTGACAGAGTGAAGACTAGACTGCGACTCAGAAGCTGAATAGATTGAGATGGGTAAAAAAATATTCCTATTCTGATACGACTTAAATATAATGAAATAGAATTATTTTCTTAAATTACAATGAATGATAATGCACATATATATACAGGAGCTATGAATTTACTTTTAAGAAAAGAAAAACTTTACACCTAAGATTATTTCATACACTTAAGATTATTTCATCAATTAGTTACATACAACTAATATATAACTAATAACTCACGTTAACACCCATGATTCTTAACAACCAAAGGAGACGTTTGACTTATGAATTTAGTCGTCTCCAACTATTCGGGGATTATTTGGAGTAGTGGTGGTATGAAATTGTGACTCTGATGACTGGTTATTAGCCAAATTCATCTATAATTGTGACGACCACTACCCTAATGTACATTGTTCCTTTGGCTCTCTCTAATTATGTCGTTACTAGTGTAAAGTTTCTTTCTTTATTTCTCTCTAAATTTGGGTTCTTTTATATTTTTTCTTTCATTATTTTTGTTTATTTTCATTTACTTTGCAATAAAGATAGTGATGTATTATGTTTCTTTAACCTTTATTCATAAGATATGAAAAGCTGATTGAGATAAAAGATGAAAAATGAGAAAATATTTTTTATGGATTTCCTATATATTAAGTTCACTTTTATAATTAATTTTATATTTAACGTGTTATATTTAAATGTAATTATATCAAATATATTTATGAAATTACAAACTTATTATAAATTTTTAAAAAAATTGATTATTAAACTTTTTTATATCAAATCCCATATATATGTATATACAATATACAATAATCTTGAATATATGCGCACTAGTTAAAGGTAGGGGTGTCCATGGTCCGGTCCGGTCCGATTTTGCCTAAAAAAATTAATCAAACCGGACCGTTTATATTACTCAGACCGGACCGGACCATTTGAAACGGTTTTAAGAAATAAAAACCAGACCGGACTGTTTGATTTATAAAACGGTTTGGTTCCCGGTTTGGTCCGATTTTTTTATAATTTAATGAAGAATAATGTGAAATTTTTAATATATTATTAAATCGGTCCGGTCCGGTCCGGTCCGGTTCGAATGGTTTAAAATTAGTACAAACTGGATCAGACCGTTTGATTAGTAAAACCGTTCAATTTAATTTTATCCGATCTGGTTTTACAATTTGATCTGATCCGGTCCGATTTATGGACACCCTTAGTTAAAGGGACCGGAAAGAGAATATATAGTGCTTGAAAAAAGAGAGAATAATAGGAATATAATATATATATGATAAGATTATTTACAATTTTTAAAATAATTTATACAAATTTTATCAAAACTCCAATTATAACTCTATTTTTTTTAACCAACTCGCTTTCAAATAGAAAACATATACTCACTAGTTAATTTGAGAGGGAGATTTGGAGTATCTTTCCCAACAAATTGAAAGGTTAGGACAGTGATAAATTTATCCCACTTGACAATAGACAATGTGTGAGTTTATTAATATAATTCAATATATATAGGAACAAAATAAGGCCATTGAGGATGAGGATAGCTAGAAGCTTAGAATGGAGATTAGTGTATAACTTTTTTATCCCCTTATTATAAGGAAAAAATGTATTAGAAATTTGTAATTTCAATAAAAATGTAATTTAATAGTTAGTTGTATATTAGAAAATGTAATTTGAATAAAAGATGTGAAGTAACTTCACCACCTAGTTTAAATTCTGTTTTTTTTAAATATTTAATTTTTAACCAAAAATAATTATCATAAATACTTCAGTAAATATTTTTTTTCAAAATAAATAATTTATAATTTAAAATAATAAATAAATAAAAATTTAATATTAAAAAATATCATTGAAACTTTTAGTTAGAAGAAAATAGAATATGATATAGATGTGAATAAAGAATCATTATTAATTCAAAAATTTATTTTCAGTGTTTTGAAAAAAAATATTTTTAAGTTTCAATTTTATTTTTAAAATTTTTTTAAATGAATTTTATTGAACTTTTTAAAAATAATAATTTTTTATATTTTCATTCAATAATTAATAAATTAAAATAAACTTTTTATAAAGATAACGAATCACTATTATCCATATTATAAACGAAGAAAATAAAACCATGTCTTTTTCTTCACTCAAGCTTTTTTAGATGTCATTTCATTAGTTGAAACTTTGAAAGTTTACTTTATCCTATATTCATAAAGAATTCATAAAAAAAAATGCCCTTAGCAATTCTCGTGCATTTCTCGTTATAAACGAGAAATCATAAGGTTTTTCCCCACTTTTGAATGGAAGCATTTATTGTTTATGCTTTTAACAGATATTCTAACGAAAATTATAATTATTTATAAAAAATTATTATTTTTAAAATAAATATAATTATTAAGACGTAAGATACTAATAATTGTTATAATATCGAAAATATAATTAATCAAAATTAAATATATATTAATATTATTTTTTATATACATATAATTAGATATATAATAAAACACATAATATTTAAAATAATTATATTTATTCTTATTTTTATATTTTTATTTTAATTAAAAAAATGTAATAAATAATCAAAAAATAAAAATTAATATTAATATTTTAAATAATATAATAAAATAAGAATGATGTTAACATTTAATTTTTAAATTAAATATAATTTTAAATAAATATTAATAAATAAATAAATAAATATGATTAAATTGAAGATAAATTACTATCTACTTATAACTAACCATAGTTATCTAAATATATCTAAAATTAATATAAAATAACTATAATTATTAATATAATTATAATCATGCAAAAAACTATGGGCGAGTAGAGTTTCTTAATTATTATAATCTTGTAAAATGCATGCCGATACAAATTTTTTTTATTTATTTTTGAATTAAATATGTTTTATGTTAGGATGTTTGAGACCAGTAGCATATATATCGACTCTTGAATTGATACAAATTTGCATCAAATGTTTAATTTCTTATTACATAAATATATTTTTAGAGATTTTCTTAAACAAAATTATTATTTTGTCTAATACATATTTTTTTGGGAGAACAAATTTAATATTTCAAAAATTGAAACTTTAAAACTTCAATTAGGATTTCTATAGCCTCTCCACCAAACCCCACCATACCTTCATAACCTCCATCAAGTCTTTGAATGCATCTCGGATAACAAAATTATCAGGAAAAAAATCCACTTTCTAGCATTTCACAAAGTCCCATGTCACTAAATCTTCTTCTGGAAAACCCACAGTTCAATCTGACAATGGTAGCCTATGAAAAGACATTCTTTATATTGTACATGTGAAACAAACGATTCGAGTCCTTATTTACAGCAAGAAATTTTCCGTTCTTAATAATTGGAGAGTGGATTTGCTGACTCGTAGACACATCCCTAAAGGAGCTCCGTATTTCCAGACCAATTTGACCCATAGGGCTTCAATTAGGGTTTTCACCTGATAATTTTGTTAAATACTAAATTAAGATGGATATCTAATATTGTAGGTTTGAGAAACCCTTTGGTATTCAACAAGTTTAGGGTATGGTTATGGAGGCCTGTAGGGTTTGATGGAGAGGATGAAGAAATCCTAAATAATGTCCTAGTGTTTCAAATTTTTAAAGTATCAAATTTGTTTCTCAAAAAATGCATGTGTGTATTGGTCTAGAATTAAACATTAGGTATAGTTTATGATAACTCAAACATTTAGATATATATATTTGTCACTGTTATAAAATGTTTCGAGTAAAATTATAACTTGTCTTAAATATTAAAGACATAAAATATATTTAAATTTTATTATTCTTATTTTAAAATTGTCATAAAAAATACAAGTCGTGTTATCCAGATTTTAAGATCTAGTAGGAAGATTACGCATTTATTATTTTCTTAACTTTGGCGTGCGTCTTTTACATCTCCTCTCCCACTTGACCAACTAGGAAAAAGGTCAAATTTGGGATAAATAAAATATTATATAATATTAATATTACATAAATTATTATTACTAAATTATTTGTATTAATTTTATTTAATAAAAATAAAATTAATATATAATTAATATCAAAGATAAAATAAATATTTCATACATTTTTATTTTAACAATAATAAGATATTATTACGATAATATCATTAATAATAACAATAACATAAAATAAATATTTCATCTACTTTTATTTTACTAATAACAAAATATTATTGTAATAATCATTATAACTTTTTAGATCACGTTAAAAAAAATCATATTTTTATCATTTTATTAAATTAATTTTTTTTTAATATAGTTATATTTTTACCTTACCACTGAAAACATTTAATAATAATTCCTAATAAAATAACAAATTTAGTAATAATTCCTAATAAAAGATATTTTCTTTTATTAGGAATTATTACTAAATGTTTTTAGTGGTGTAGTAAAAGTATAAATATTCTAAAAAAAAATATTAATTTGATAAAATTGATTTTTATAAAATAATAACGATGATGATAAAAAAGTATAATTTAATTATTTTTCTTCGTTTGTTTTCATATTGTTTTTCTTATTTTCTATTCTTTCTCCTATTTACTCCCTTTCTTATACTCCTATCTATTTACATAAAATTTTCTTCTATTCTTTTTTACTAAACCCTAAATCCTGATATATTGGCTGATAACTTAACTTTAAAAAATGTGCATAAAAATACTATATCTTATAACGGGTATACCATAAGTTCTTTTCATTTTAAATATGTATAATTTAGTTTAAAATGACTATAAAATGATACTCTTGATCAAGTTTGACAAATATAATCTATTAATAAAGAGGATATTCGTGTCATTTTTAGTTTTGGTGTCTTTCTTATTTATTTTTTGGCCAAAAGTAGTTATGTATGACTCCACTCATTGGTCCCCTCCTTCATATTTTCTTTCAATTTTTTGTCATGTTTACTCATTTTTTTGCATTTTTTTGTTAAAAATGAATTTTGTTTTATTTGAGAAGTAAAATGAATGAACACGTGTTAAAAAAGTTTTACAACAAGATTGTTTTAGCACAAACTATTTGCCACTAAAATTATTATTTTTGTAATAAAGATACATGAGTTAAACATAATAAATCTTATTTATGTGGTTAGATTATTATAAATATTATTTCACATTTTAATCAATAGCTTTGGTTTTGTTTTTGTTTTGGTTTTTTTAATCGTAAATTTATCATTATGTTTTTTTTTTTTTAAATTTATTATTTATTACTTTTTTATGACAACAGTAAAAAAAGACTATTGGTATACCTCGGCATAATGTATTAATAGTGTATCTTATATAATTTTGATATTAATTTGTACATTTACAATAAAGTTATGGTACATGGTAAGACTTTTACCATATTATGATCTATAAATCTTAAACCGTAAACACTAAAATATAATTATTAAATCCTAAATATTAAATCTTAAACAAGAAACAATAAATCATAAATTATAAATCTTAAACCTAAACAACAAATCATAAATCATAAATTATAAATCTTAAACCTAAACACCAAATCCAAGGATAGAGAATATCTCTCAATTTTGTGTACATCTCTCTTTTTTATCAAATAGATACCTTTTAGATAATTTTAATATTTTTAAGATATCATTCAAGAACTTTTAGCAACAGTAAGTATCAAAAGATTAATATAAATACTAATAAGGTATCATACTTGTTACAAAATAAACATGTAATGCTAATGTTATTTTCTTTTATATTTCTCTTTTTCGTCTCTTATTTTATATTTTCCTCCTCTTATTCTTTTCTTTTTTACTTCTCTCTTTTCTCTTTATCACACCTCTATATCTATATATATTTGCATGAAATTCTCTTTTATTTCTTTTTTCATTAAACCATAAATACTAAACTATAAATCTTAAACCCTACACATAAAACCTTAAATTCTAAATTTTAAAAACTAAATTCTAAAGTCTAAATCTTAAACACTAAACCTTCAACTTTCAACCTTAAATATTAAATCATAAATTTTAAATTTTAAACCCTACATTTAAACACTAAACTCAAGGAAAAATAAAACATAACGAAAAGAATGAGAAAAAATGTATTAAGTAAATAAATAAAAATATCCTTCAACTTAATATAATTATCCAAAGATTAGTATGGATACTAATAAGATAATATATACCTAATAAATCATTTACCCGAATTTTAAGAGGTTATATTATAGTAGTCATGAATTTTTTGAATTTAAATTTAGGGTATCTAGTCTTATTAGCACTTATATTATTTTTTTGATACTTATTGTTTCTCAAGTTCTTAAATTATCCAAAGGGTACTCATTTGGTCAAAAATAAATGTGTACAAAAAGTTAAAAGGGTATTTTAATCTTTAAATTAATTTTTATTTTCTTTTTTCCTTCTTATTTCTTTTCTCTTTCTTTCTCATTCTCTCTCCTTGATTTTAGTGTTTAATGTTCAGATTTTAAGGTTTAGAATTTAATGTTTAATATTTAGGATTTAGTATTTAAAGTTTAGAGTTTAGAGTTTAAGATTTTGTGATTTAATATTTATGGTTTATGGTTTATGATTTAATAATTAGATTTTAGGTTTAGTCTTTAATGAAAAAATGAGAAAAAAAGTTATGCAAATAGATAGAGATACAAGAAAATAGGAAGAAAATGAAAAGATGGAAAACAAGAGAAGAAAAGGAGAAAAAATAAAAAATAAACAAATTAAAAAATGAAATAACTAAATTACCCTTCATTATTGTGTGCATATACAAATATTTTTGACTAAATAGGTACCTTTTAAAAATATGGATACTTTTAAGGTACCACTCAAAAACTTGGGCAATAAAAGGTAACAAATAATAACATGGATAGGTATAAAACTAGTAAATTATATTGGATTAAAAATTGAATTATTCTAAATATTACAATTCAATTAGTTACTTGATTTGGTCTTATGGGTTCGTAAGAATTTAAATTATTCAAGTTGGATCGTACCGTTTACACTATTATATCTATAATTTATATTGAACAAATATAATAATATGTGTAACTTAGAGACTAAATTCATTACTATTTAACTTAATGTTCTTAAATTCAATACCTAATAATAGCAAAATAATAATTATTATTTTAAATGAGAGTAGATAAATAAATTAAAATATTATTATTATTGATATGATCATATTTAAAATTACAATAAAAAAAGGTTAATAATGTGCGAATTTGATACATATGAACAATTAAATCAATTTTTTTTTAAAATTGTACAAAATTTGGATAAATCGGACTATGTTAATCCCTATTACCATTCCCGGATAGGTGATAAATGAAAGTAACTTACATCTAAACAATGTGAGGTTTTAGTGTTATTAGAGGCATACATGGGACAGGTGAAGATGATTATAGTAATAATCATGATCTTTTTGCACCAATTTTAAATAATAATTATCTTATAAAAATATAACAATTTTTTTTACAATTTAGTTACCATTCTTAATATTTTTAATATTTATTCAATAATATACTTAGTTTAAAAATATTAAAAAGTTAACATAATATCATTCTAATAAATTATCTAAAGTATTTTTATTTTTATTCATTTAATTATTTAGGGAGCATATATATATATATAATTTAATTATTTAAAATATTGTATATTTAATATTATAAGTATTTTTTTAATATATATATATATTAATTAATTATAAATTTAAAATTATAATAATTTTCTTATCTCACATTTAATTAATTTTTTGAGATAATTATAATTTTAATTATTGGTGGATATAATTTCGATCCTTGTTTAATTATTTATTCAGCTATATATGAACAGCTAATTAAAATTTCTACACCCAAATTTTATAGGTTGAATTAGATTTGAAGGGGAAAAAACAAAGGAAAAAAAAAAACTTTACACCTTACAGTTTATATAAGAAAATATATTTTCTTTTATTTAAGTTTTGATTTTCTACTCAATCAACCACTGTTAACAAATAATTCAAAAATAAGAATATTTTCGTTAAAATTATTCATTATTTTTAAAATATATAATAATATATTATTATAAGTTAATTAAATAAAAAAATTAATATAAAATATAATTCAAAAATAATAAATTTATAGTGTACCATATTCGTGATCTTCTGATCAAGGGAAATGCTTTTTTTCGTGATCTTCTAATTAAGGATAATGCTTCTTTTCGTGATCTTCTAATTAAGGAAAATCTTTTCAGATCGATCGGGGATGTAGTCCTGAATGCAATAAAAAAAATTATTTTTATTTTATTTAAAAATAAAATAAAAGAAAGACTTGATGGTTATGAATAGCAATACTCTTTAATTAATATAAAAGTAAAGCATTAAGGTCCATGAGGACCATGAGATGAGTTTGTTGATCCATTAAAATCTGTTCTCCGTCCATATCATACACCGCTGTAATTTGTCACTTTCTTGGAAACAAACAACAGAACAAAGCCATAGCCCGTACTAGGTGTCCTTGTACAAAGTACCCCAGTTGCTGGCTGCCACAACCATCTCTTTTCTCAGAAAAAAATTGAATTGAGCTCTCTGAGTCTGAACCATTCTACCTTCTCTCTTCTCTGTCTCATGGGGCTACGTTTTTCCCTCTTTACTTCTGACCCAGATGGGTCTTCGTCTATGCAATCAAAGCCTGATCTTGGTGATCTGCCCGAGAGTTGCGTGGCTTCAATTTTAGAATATTTTGAACCACCGGAGATTTGTAAATTGGCGAAACTAAATCGGGCGTTTCGTGGAGCTTCCTGGGCCGATTTTATTTGGGAATCGAAATTACCTTCAAATCATCAGATTCTTATCGAGAAAGTGTTAGGAGATTCGTTCGGAAACTTGGGCAAGCGAGAGATTTATACGAGGCTTTGTTATCCTAATTCTTTTGACGAGGGGACCAAGGTAGGCTACTTAATATTTTCCGTTTGATTACCGCGAAACTTTGTATTTTTTTTCCTTCTACTGCTTTACTTTAATGGTTTCCCCCATTTTTTGTGCTCCGTTGTCAATCTCGAAACTGAAATACGTTTTTGAGTTTATGGATATTGACTCAACTCAACGATTGAAAGATTTTGTTCTGGTACGTTCAAGAAAAAAAGATTAGGAATATGGAAAAGTTAAGATTTTATTGACTCTCCTAACTTGTTTGATTTCTGGATACATGTAATAGTGTATTCAAGCATTGGCTTATACTATTTTATTAGGGTTTTGAGAAACATCTTTCTCGTTTAGGTTTAGACACTTTTGAGGAAATATTGTGGAGAGCAGAAAACTTGGGTTAGAACCCTAGATAATAGCTCCTTTTGTTGTCGTTTTTAATAGGCTTTTCAATCTTGATACTCCCTAACCTTTCTAATCTTTCAAAATCTTTTATAACTTCATAGATATGTCCTTGAATTCTTAAATTGTATGATTTAGTCTGCAACATTTTAAAACTTTGTGATCAGTACTAATTTGACAATTGAAATATGACTGGGATTTAAAAGTTAACGACCTACCTTTAAAAGTTTAATTAAATCATATGATTCCTGAAGTTAAAGTAATATTTTAATATAAAAAATATTAAAATAATGTAATTTGTTATTAGTTAGTTTGTTTTTTGAGAGTTAAAGAACTAAATAACATCTTTTATAATTTGAAGGTTCAAATAACACAAAGGGGATTCGATAGGTTAGGGGCTAAAGTGAATTTTGAAAAAAAGATTAGTACAAACATAATTAACAAGCCTTTTTAGTAGTATCTCCCTTCCTCCCTCCGTCTTAGTCTGATGCTGATGGGTGTGAATTACTTTGTCTGAGTACAGAAGGTTTGGCTGGATAGAAGTACCGGGGGTCTTTGCTTGTCCATTTCTTCAAAGGGATTATCAATCACTGGGATCGATGATAGAAGATATTGGAGTCATATTCCAACTGAAGAATCTAGGTGAGATTTTAGTCGTTTATCTTTTTTCTTCCTTAGATACTAGAATTCGATTATGGATGTTGATGGCTGACGATAGTTCAAGTCTTTCATCTGCTTTTCATGTTTGATCTTTCATGGATACGCCTTTTGTCTTCCTCGTAGTCATCTTCTGTTGATAGTTCTCTTTGTACTACTTGTATTGACTTCTGTTGATAGTTCTATAACCTGTTTTCCATAGTTAAAAGGACTAAATGACACATTTTACAAGTAAAAATATCAATCTACCCCAAGCTCATGAACAAAAGGACTAAACGGCACCGCACCCTTCTTGATACTTTTAATGGAAGCTGTTTGGTATTGCGCTATGTGATAAATGACAATGTGCTTATAGCCTTATAGTCATTAGTCAGTTTGGCCCTGCGTTATTGCTTGCTGTCGTAAGTTGTAACCTCGTCTTTATCATTGTTTTATTAATGCATATTTCACAAGCTTAACACATTGGCATTATATACGACACTAATAATGCACGTCAGTAAAAAAAATCGAAATCTATTATTTGTAATATGATAAAATTGTAATAAGATTTTGAACCCAGTGGATGTATGATCAGCAAAAATCTGCTGACCATTCTAAGCCATTGTTCTTATCACCTTTTGCCTGTTTTCTTCTGGTTTGAATTGATTTTTTTCCTGATCAAAGTTGAGGCCCTCTGCCGGAGTTTTTCTGTGGATTCTGTTTCTTCTACTCTAGTTGAGGCTACGTTACTAAGATAAAGATAATTTAAAACATTACCCACAGTTCAATGATATTACAATGCCAAATGAAGTTTATTTTTTTTTAATGCAGATTTTACAGTGTGGCATATTTGCAACAAATTTGGTGGTTTGAAGTTGATGGGGAAGTTGAGTTTCCATTTCCACCAGGAACCTACAGCCTATTCTTCAGGCTCCAATTGGGGAGAACATCCAAGAGTTTTGGTCGCCGAATCTGTAACACCGATCAAGTGCATGGTTGGGATAGAAAGCCAGTGAGGTTCGAGCTTTGCACTTCAGATGGACAGAAAGCCTCAAAACAGTGCTTTTTAACTGAACCTGGCAAATGGAACATCTTCCATGCAGGCGACTTTGTTGTAGAGACTAATCACATTGTATCCACCATGGTTAAATTTTCTTTGACCCAGATTGATTGTACTCACACCAAAGGTGGTCTCTGTTTAGACTCCGTACTTATATACCCAAGTGAGTTTAGAAAGAGGTTAAAGCATTTTTAGATTGCTCTTTAACCTTTCTAGGTAGGAGGTTATGTATTGTAGAGAGTTAAGTCAGTCTGAAGAAGGCTGTTTTTGATGATTCTTCAAAGCTTATGTAAGCAAGACAGTGTGCATATGTAATTTATTTATTGATTAGAGTGCCCTTTTTTTTCAAGGGTTTTTCCTTTCCTTGTAAGAGCTTTGTTCTTGTAGGATATTTGGTCAAGACAAGTATATCTCGGCTTTCATTCTACTTGTTAATCTGTTTAAATAATTTGTGGTTAAGAGGATTTCTCCCTTTCTAATGGATGACAAGAAATTTCCATCTTTTTTATGCAAAAGTGGAACTTGTTATTCATAAGTGAGCACTATTATATATTACAACATTATTATAATGTTGTTGGAAGATTCAATTTTTCATTAGATATATTTTGTAAACTTAACTATATTTATTAATAAGTTTAACATGCTATTTGAAATTACATTGATCTGATGACTTATAGAGAGAAGTTAGAGGAAGTTAGAGGAATTGATGGAATGTATAGATCTTTTAGGGAGTTTATGTATATATAGAGTTTTATATATACATATGTCGATTACATAGAGTATACACATGTAGGTGTGTTAGGGGGCATAAAAGGTAAAACAAGTATATTTATAGACTGAGGTCGGTCACTCCATGGCTCAGATATGTGGTCGACCCTTCAAATGTCGAAATCCAATAGGAGAGTTCTCTCCCACGAGTGTACTCGTGGATGCGGGTAGAGACAAGTCTTTGAGAGTGACTCATCTTATGACTCAGGTTGCTTATGGGCTTGGGCAAGACTCCAAGTCGATCTATATGTCCAAACATCCTATCCTTTTACGCTTTTAGCTCGAGTTATAAACTGAGGTTGAAGAGTAATGCTCGGGAAGTGGATTTGAACCATTTGGCTCCCTTAATATATGTGTATCCGTTGATTGGAGAGGGAAATATGAGTCTTTATATAAGAGGTGTTTAGGTTAAATCGTTTCATCATTTCCCGCACATTAGACAAAAAGTAAAGAGAAAAAAATGCTCTCACCTCAGTTTGAGCTATAGAAGGTTTTCAATTTAGTGGTAAAAAAATCATCTCGACACATAACTTATTTGCTTGGGTTTTTAGAGAACAAGTTCTTTAAGTCTAACACTTTTTTGCTTTCTTTTTTAGATCGATTCTAAAGAATCGTTTCTTTATTTTCAAACTCAACCCTAGGTAATCCCTTCTTCTTATGCCTTACTTTTTTTTAATGTTTTTTTGATATTTTGTAGAGACCATGTATAAAGAATAGACCTCGGGCTCGGGCTCATGGGAGAGCCCGCAATTCCCCAACGTAAGTGATGATGTGAGGTCCTCCATTAAGGCAAACTCTTCAAGCGAAGAGGGTCAATCTCAGACTCGACCTTCTACCTCCACCTCTCACCCTCAAGCAGTACCGACCATTAGGTTGAACGTGCCCCAAACTCAAATATCAGTGGTTAGAACATAGAGGAAGAAAGCGAGGAACGTAGGGATTGGGGAACTTCTAGGCCGTACCAAAGTTTGGTCGACCAAAGTCAAGACTAGTGGTTTATCACCTCAAGATGAGGAAAGGTTGAGGAAAACATACAATATCCCATCCTTGGTTGAAATAGTGATTTCAATGTCATAAGAAAGCTCTGTGGTTGGGGGTCAGGTTTCCCATGTACCTTTTCATAAGGAGGTTTTTGGCTAGGACTCAACTCGCGCTGCATCAACTGATGCCTAATGGGTAAAGGTACATGTTTTTCCTTACATTGATATGTAAAGAGCTCGAGGTGGATTTGGAGATGCCTGAGTTTAATGAAGCCTACGTCTTAAAATAGAACCCAAGAGACCTGATGAGGGTATACATGTTTGTTAAGTAAGATCGGGGTATTAATGTAGCCCTCCTTAAAAATGAGAAGAATTGGAAAGAATATTTCTTCTATGTCTTATGCCAGTGGAAATCTCCTATCAGTGACACGAGGTTGATAAGGAGCATTTGGAATGACATGAAGGTCGTGATAAGAAACACGAGCTTTTTCATCATAACCTTAAGTTTGGATGCAAAGCAACAGTTGGTTGATATCCAGAACTATCTGTCTGAGAAAACCCTGTGAAGGCATATGTTTAATACCCTGCACTTTGTTGCATATGGATTGATGAGGTAGGGTTTGGTGGATCCCCCCACAAGATTATTAGTAACACTTGAGATTTTTCCAAGCGCCGGACCCCTCACATAGATTGGGAGGGTAGGTTTGAGGTAGTCCTTGATGATGGTGAACTAGTCCCCAGACTTGAAAATTTCCCCTTTTTTGGATGGCTCGACCCTATAATACTAAAACCTCTTCTCCCTTTTTATTTACAGATACTATAGAGTTCGATGTTGTTGCTCTCCTGGCGCAACTTAAGACCAAGGTTCCTCCTCAGGGGATGAGCTCTCAAAAAACTATGCCTCTTGTACAAGCGAGGGGCTCTTCTAATGGGAAGAAGAAAAGCAAATCCTCTAGATAAGAGGGCCTCTCCACCCCCTCTAAAAGAAAAATGAAAATGATCATCGATGAGCCCCCACTCAGGCTTGAGCTCTTAAGCATCTGCAAGACCTCACCACCTTCCTTAGGTTTTCACACCTCACCTTTTCCCAAATTGGCTCCTCAAGTACCCAACCATCCTGTAAGGAATTCGAGGAAAGAGAAAAGGGGTCATCAACGATCTTACTACCAATGTGGATGCTTTGTATCAGGTGAAGGCACTAGAGCAACTGAATCACTATGTGTGTTACCTTTTAGTTATGGCGCACGAGAAGCATCTCGATGCCATATGTGAGGACGAGGGTTTAGATGTCGTGATTAGTCACCTCATGTATTAGGTGTGCTAGTTTAACCTCTCTTTTCTCGTGTATATATATTTGTTGCCATGTATATTTTCTTATGTTTGACCTCATGTCCTCTGTCTTTTTCAGTTGTAGCTACTTTATGAGTTGAATAGGGCTCAAGACATGGAGGGTTTAGAGCATGAGCTCAGACAGGAAAAGGCTCAAGCTAAGTACGCGGTGCTCCAGGAAAAATCCAACAAGTGAGAGGGCGAGGCCATAGATAAGTAGGAGAAACTATCCAAGTCCTTTGTCGAGCTAAATGACAATGCGAGGCATTTGGTAGAGCTCGAAGAGCCCTAGAGAAAGTCTGAGGCTGACATTGAGGCATGTAATTGCAAGCTAGTGGAAACAGAAGACAAGGCTAAGCACAAGCTTGATGTTATAATCAAACAACTCTCCTTGAGTGTGGAAATAGGGTATGGGCTAGCCATGGATTATTTAAAAATGAGGCAAAGAAGAGGGACTTGAGTGAGTATTATTACCATATTTTGGATATCTCAATCACTGTTCAGTACATGCCTACTCAATCCGAAGATAGAGATGAGAAAACAAGACTCGGACTTGGGTGAAAGTGGGGACTGGATCGAGGTGGCAGGTGCAAAAAGTGAGATTGGGGACCATTGACATGGTAATGACTTGAGCCTCCCATTGAAGTAGATTCTAAGCACCCTATGTTTTTCATTTACTCTTGAGCTCGACGTCATTATTATTTATATGGTCGCGGGTTGTGCCTTGTAATATTTTTTAAATTATTAATGAAAATCAATTTATTTTTGAAAACCAAGTATGTTGTTTTCCTAGTGGTGTATTTATATCATTTTCTATGTCCATTTATAATGTTGACCTACTCCCTATTTTTGGGACATGTGTACCTAAACTTTTCTTAACATCATCCCCTATAAAAAGGGGTTAAGGACATTTGTTGAATTCAGACAATCTTGTTGAAATATTTTGCCAACTACTTCTCCATATATTTTTTGAACATTATGGATTCTGGTCGTGCTAACAAACATTCAGCTTGGCCTTTAAAACTGTAAAATGTAAGATTTAAGACCCAAGTAAAGGAATTAAAAATTGAGTTATCCAGGCTTGATGATAAGCTAAATATTTGTGAAGAGACCAAGTGTGAGCTCGCCTCTTGTAAGGAGTAGCTATCCAAAACTCAAGCTCGAGAGAGAAAGACCACGACTAAAATAGTTGCCCTTAGGGATAGGAAGTCACATTGGGTAAACTTCTACATGAAGCAATCTAAAGGGGTCTTCCTCAAGGTGATGGACGTTGTTGATTGGAAAATTCTGTGCTCGCGTTGAACTCAATTCCTTCTAAAATAATGACCAATGTATGGAAGAAAATTATCAAGATTCAGGCCGAGCTATTACCTTTGGTGGAGGAGGTTGATGATCCAGACACCGATCATATTTCTAAGAGCTTGAGGAACTTTTATCTTTTTAGGACGTCGAGCCATGTATTAATAAAATTTTCAAAAGCATTGTAAGTTCGAACAATAAAAATATTCTTAATAGAACGCACTTGTGATGCTCGACCGATGTATCTTCTATGTGTATTTTCTCCTTCTTTAGGGAACAAGCTCTACTTGGTTCTTAATCAAGGTGATCAATCCATGACATGTAGTAGTGGGAGAAAGAGCTCTACTTGGTTCCTGATCGAGGTGTTTAGCTCTCCCTTCATTATTAGAATTCCTACCTAGTTCCTAATCCAGATGATCAAATCGTGACTTTTGTAAGTGTCAACGCGTTCTACCTGGTTCTTAATCACGATGATCATTCTGTGACATATAACTGTGGAAGAGGAAGCTTTACCTAGTTCCTGACTGAGGTGTTCAGCTCTCCCTTCATTGTTAGAGTGCCAACCTAGTTCCTAACCGAGGTGATCTACTTGTGACTTTTGCAAGTGTCAGGGTGCTCTACCTAGTTCTTATTAGGGAGAAAGGTGTCTCATTAGTTCCGAGGTGATCATCCCTTGACATGTAGTTGTGAGAGAGGGAGCTCTACTTGATTATTGACTGAGGTGTTCAGCTCTCCCTTCATTGTCAGAGTGACAACTAGGTTCCTAATTGAAGTAATCAACTCGTGACTTTTGCAAGTGTCAGGGGACTCTACCTGGTTCTTATTAGGGAGAAAGGTGTCTCATTAGTTCTCCCTCGGAGACTAGTCCTAATAGCCTAAAATGTCTTAGGTAGCCCACAATCCATCTTCCTTTTGCATCTTCCAAACTTTTCTTTAGTGAGTTGATTATTAATTTGTTGGAAGATTCTACCTAACCATTGGCTTGGGGATAATATGGCATTGAGTGACACATATTAATGTTGTATTTGATGGTGAACGCCTTGATGGTGAACGCCTTGATGGTGAACGCCTTGATATTACAACCTGTAAACTGCTTCCCGTTATCAATAATGAGCTCCTTGGGTAGATTGAATCGAAAAATTATAGATTTCCAGATAAATCGAATCACCTTTTCCTTTTGTATTCTTCCTAGAGGTTTCGCTTCAATCCATTTGGAAAAGTAATCAATGGCCACTAGTAAAAAATTATTTTGACCCTTTTCTTGAGATAAAGGTCCTACTATGTCAAGCCCTCACTTGTAGAACGACTAAGGACTTCACACCTCTATCATGGTGTTTGTAGGTGTGTGTGACAATGGGGAAAATCTTTGGAATTTTTTGCACTTTTGAGTGTATTTTGTACAATCATCCAGCATAAATGGCCAATAGTAACCCTATCTCATAATCCATTGGGATAACCTTCTTCCACCTGAATGAGAGCCACACTCCTTTTCATACGCTTCAAACATTATTCTTTCAGATCCTTCCTTGGCTATACACAAGAGCCCGGATCCAAGTATGGTTCTTTTATACAACTTACCAGCTTTAATCAGGTATCGTCCCGCCTTGGCCTTGATTTCTTTTTCAAGTTTGCGATCTTCGGGTAGGTATTCTCTTTCCAGGAAGTTAAAGATGAGGGTGAACCATGGATTGGTATAAGCGTACACACCCTACTATTCTTTCGAACTTCACCAAACTTTACTCTGTAGGATTGTTATTGACATCACCCAATTCTAATTGGTTTTTTGGACGGATGTTAGTGTGGCCAAAACATCAGCGTGACCATTCTCATTTCTGGCTATTTTTTTTTATCTCAAAGTAAGAAAACTTAGAGCCCTCTTGTTTTAGCCTCTCCAAATATTTTCTCATCTTATAGGAGTTAGTATGTATTTAGCAGATAAATATGTGTTTTTAGGGAAAACAAAATTGAAAACATGCACCAAAAGATTTAATTGTAAGAATTGCTAATAATACTACAATAAATCTTAACAATGTTTTAAAAGATACATATATAATGATAGGAGAAGAAAATTTTCATATTCCTACCATGTATCAACGAAAAATAGGAGTTGATTTATTAATAAGAAATGATTTTTAATTCTTATCTCAATATTTGACACAATATTTAGACAAAATAAGTCTAACAACATTAGATGATGTTATCATTTATGTATCAAAGATAAGAAAAGCTTTGACTATATCAAACCCAACTTTTATGCAACAACATAAAAAGCAAAAATGTGGTGAGATACACAAAGCAACAAAAATATTATTTAAAAAATATTTCATTAGATATAAAAAATAAACAAAACTTTTTTCTTAATGAAATACAAGAAGATAATGTCAAAGCAAGTATCATAAAATTATTAAAAATAGTAAGATTAGATAATCCTTTGGATCTAAAAATCAATAAATCTAAAACGATTGCAAACATAAAATTAGGAGACCCTAACAAGGTTATTCGAGTAAAACCAATAATTTATACTCCAAAAGATAGGATTGAATTTAAAAAATAAATTCAAGAGCTTTTAGAATTAAAGTCATAATACCAAGTAATTTACCTAACTTTAATCTAGCATTCTTAGTCGAAAAAGAAGAGAAAAAAAGTTAATGGTAATAAACTTCAAAGTACTGAATAAAGAAACAATTGATAATGGACATTTTATTCCAAATAAAGAAGAATTATTATCATTAATAAAAGGAAAGAGATATTTCTTAAATTTTGATTGCAAAAATGGATTTTCGCAAATAAGACTAGATGAAAAATCTCAAAAATTAACAGCATTTAGTTGCCCCTAAGGACAATTTTAATGGACTGTTGTATCATTTAGATTACAACAAGTCTCGGGTATCTCTCAAAGGTAAATGAATAATATCTTTAAAAATTATAAAATATTTATTGTCTATATATATGATATTTTGATTTTCAGTAATTAATTAAATAAAAATTATTTAGATATTATTAATATTCTACAAGAATGCAAGAAAAAAGACATTGTACTTTCTAAAAGGAAAACATTAATTGCTCAATAGAAAATTAAATATTTAAGATTGAAAATTAAAGATGAAAAACATAATCTATAACCCCAAATACTAAATAAAATTCAAGATTTTCCTAATGAATTAAAAGACAAAAACCAATTATAAAGATTTCTAGGATGTTTGACATATGCTAAAACATATATCAAGAAACTTACAAAAATGCAAAAAACTTTACAACCAAAATTGAAAAGACCATACCAAAAAATAGAAAAAAAACCAAGATACTTTGTAATGGATAAAGTAAAAGCATAAATAAAAAAATTATCAACTTTATACCATTCAAGATCATATGATAAAATGATAGTTGAAATAGATGCTTCAAAAGAATATTGGGGAGTAACTTTAAAGGAAAAAATAGATAACAAAGATGGATATCTTTGTAGATATACATCAGAATCTTTCCATGTCCAAAATTAAATTATCACAGTAATGAAAAAGAATATCTAGTTGTTAAAAAGGATATTAAGATATATGCAATATATGTCATAAGTTTCAAATTCATTATTAGAACTTATAAAAATAATTTTGGTTATTTCTTAAGAACTAATATTGTAGGTGATTATAAACAAGGAATATTAATCAAATGAAAACAGTGATTCAATCACTATAATTTTGATGTCGAACATCACCCAAGAAATAATAATAGTTTAGCATATGCTCTTACCAGAGAATTAGCACCACTGACTATTTTTATGATTACAAAAATGAAACATCTTGATATTAAGATCAAGATAAAAGAAAAAAGAAAAAAGAGATAAAAATCCTACAAGAACAACTCGATGTGTTATATCTCGAGAAGTCTATTATGAAAACAAGAAATAAATAAAAAACTTGATTGTTCAAAACAACTCTTAAAGCCCAAAAATTCTAAAGAGTAATCTTTAAAAATTCAATTGAAGGAAGATAAAACTTCTAAAGAAAGAATTCATGATGAAAAGAAAGAACCTAACATTTCAAAAGAGAGTAACATATCTGAAATAAGAAATCTCAAATAGGATGATGAAGTAGAAAAAGAGGAACAAAAAATGACTTATGTGGTCTATAATGACCCAAAGCCAAGAATCTATAACAACTAGGCAAAAGCTATTAAATATATTTTAAAGTTTAGTGGAGTAACTCATAAAGCCTTCACAATAGAATAGAGGTTGAAGGCAATTATGCCAATTACAAAATACCAAAGCTAATAACTTTAGAGGATATAGTAAGGAATTACTATATAGTACTACCACAACAACCAGCAGTGCCAAGCAGGTTGAAAACCCTAGGAAAAATAGTAAAGCCTCCATTATTATTATTTAGATAAGCATATCTCTTAAAGACATCAAAAAGTAAGGCATTTAGTGCTATTAAGGAAAACACCCCCATAAATTAATTAGTCATGGAAGATAAAAAAAAGGACTACTATAGAAATCTCAGTAAAACTCAATCAATAAACCTCTACAACTTGGCCATAAAATCTATCCAAGAACACATAGAAAATATGAAATTTTATACTACAGAAAAGGAATTCCCTACGGGAAGTAAATTTAATATTTTGGAAGGAACTGATCCAATATTTGTTTACAAAGCTTCCTATATAGGACTAATAGAAAATATATATCCATGAATTAATTGAAGTAAATTAAATTATTTTCCAAAAAATATCAAAAACACAATCAAGAACTTCTAGAAGAAGATAAGAGCAGGTGATAAGCCTATTTATATCATATTTTTCAATTCATTAATAAGTTGAAATGAGGAAGGATGTATCAGTTCCTATCACTTCATCAAGTTAAGGATTTCCAACACAAACAGAGAAGTTGTCAAACCAAGGATGCTTTAAGAAAAGAAATTCAACACAAAAGAACTGTGTATTAAAAGATTAAATGTTAAGCCAAATTTACTATGAACTAAGGAAAATTAATAGTTCTATTAAGATCAAAGTAAATTACTCAACTAGTAAAGTCATCATCACTTCTCATAGTAGCATGACTCTATCCGAATATGATGGTGAAAAAATCACCAAATATAAGATCACATATGCATTTACTACATCAAAGATTGAGAAGATGAAGATTCATCATCATCAACGTTATCCAAAGGATTGTCCATAAAAAATGACAAGGAAGACTAAAGAGGAAGATCGACAAAGAAAAATAAAGATGTAGACTCACATCTTTAGTCTACAGAATGTGTCAAGAAAAAATCAATGGTTGATATTTGAAGCAATAAAGTTGACGAATTATTAAAGCAGGAATAAAATAGTAATTTTCTTTTTGTAAATAGAGATTTCTTGTGCTATAAAAGGAATCCTTACGTTCAATTGGATGACACAGAAAAAATGGGAGCACACACCTCAAAAAACATATAGCTTCTAGTATAGCAATCTTCTTTATCTAGAAATTATAACCAGTAATTATGTACCCAGTAATTATAAGAAACTAAGAATACTTTTAAGATTCTTAGTAGTTATTATTTGGCCTTAAGTTTGTAATAATTATTATATTATGAATAAAATAGAGTTTAACTATTCTTTTCTAACAAGTGTAATTTGGACACCATCTATGTACGAATATAAAAGACTCACCGTTACTAGGAAGATATTTAGGTTTTAACAAGGTTGAAACATAATAAGTATAACAAGAGAAGACGAACATATGAAAAGATCATAATAGACCTATTAAGTTTAGATATAATAATTATAACTTTTAAGCCAATTAATGATTTTAAATATTTAAATATTTATATATATCAAATTATAATATTGATAAACAGAAAGATAATACAAATAAATAATATTATGATAAAAAAAATAAAAAAATAATTATCTTTAATAATTAAAAGAATTAACAAATAACGTTAAATAGTTAATCATCAATTTGATATTAGAACCATAAGAACATTAACATAATATAGATGAAAAAATTAACACTATTAAATTTAAAAATATCAATAATATTAACCGTAAAATTTAAAAACATTATAATATTTTTTATAAATCTTAAAAAATATAAAAAAAGATATAATAAATCCGAAAAATATATAAATATTTATTTACCAACAGAATCAAACTAACTTAAAAATGGTCATTATGATTAAATAATCGAAAAGTAGATAAATAAAATTCAAAATTTGGTCAAATCGTTCGAATACAGTAATTGGATACAACAAAAAACAGTAAATATTTGACATCTTTTATACAACAAAAAACAGTAAATATCACCGATGCATGCTACCGTACCCTCTGACATAAGAGTTATCACCTTTTGTTTTCGCGAATTTATGCATGTAAAAGTTATATAAGATTTCAATTTAAAAAACAATTTACAACACTACTCATTATTAAATATTATTAATTTAAAGATACTTTAAATTTTAATAAATTTAATTAATGATTATAAATCTAATTGTAAAATTACTCTTTAAATTTTGCTAACTAATAATTTAAATCTTTTTCATACGTATTAATTTAATTATCGACAAATAACTCAAATAGATGATTCATACTATCATAGAGATTATCAGACAACACAAGATGCGCCATCCAATTTATAAATACTTTTATTTTTATGCATTTTTTAACATATTTTCATGTGTTATTATGATGTGTTATTATATGAAATCGATATCTCTACGTATAAAACTGTTGAAAAAACAAAAAATAACTCTACACAAAAGAGTTCTCTAGTTTGTATTATTTTCTTCATGTTTTCATTACAATTGTATAGTTATTTATAAAGAAATTTTAATCCTTCAATTACTCTTTAAATTAAGCATTCCTTGATTTACTCTTTGAATTAAGCATTCATTGTTTTACTCCTTGAATTAAGGATTCCTTGTTTTACTCCTTGAATTAAGAATTCCTTGAATTAAGAATTCCTTGTTTTACTCCTTGAATTAAGGATTCCTTGTTTTACTCTTTGAATTAAGGATTCCTTGTTTTACTCCTTGAATTAAGCTCCTTGTTTTATTCCTTGAATTAAGGTCCTTGTTTTATTCTTTGAATTAAGGTCCTTGTTTTATTCTTTGAATTAAGGACTAATATCCAATACTCCCCCTCAAGCTGGATCCAAAAGGTTTATGGATCCAAGCTTGGACAAAAGTCGTTGAAATTGATGAGAAGCCAAGGGCTTGGTGAAGATGTCAGCCAGTTGGTCGAAGCTTCTTGTATAATGTGTCTGAATCACTTGTGATTGAACTTGTTCACGAACGTAATGACAATCAACTTCAATGTGTTTCGTCCTCTCGTGAAACACTGGGTTTGATGCTATATGCATAGCTGCCTGATTGTCACAAAATAAGGACATAGGAAGAGTTGTAGGAACACCTAAATCACACAGAAGACCTTTAAGCCATATCAACTCACACGCATTTGAAGTCATTGCACGATACTCTGCTTCGGCACTTGATCTAACAATGACAGTTTGTTTCTTACTCTTCCATGTGACCAAGTTTCCACCGACAAATGTACAGTAGCCAGTGGTGGACTTGCGATCAATTGCATTCCCTGCCCAATCAGCATCACAATACCCCATGATTTGTGTGTTGTCATTCTTCTTCATGATAATACCACGACCCAATGATCCTTTTAAGTAGCGTATGATCCTTTTAACAAGGTTCAAATGCTCAAGTGTCGGGGAGTGCATGAATTGGCTCACAATACTTACAAAATATGTGATGTCAGGTCTGGTGATTGTTAGGTAGATCAACTTACCAACCAGTCGTTGGTAATAACTTATATCCATGAGTGGCGTGCCCTTCAAGCTAGGTTTGAGCTTGCTGTTAAGAGGGGTAATGGCTGGTTTAGCATCGCTCATGTTAGCTTCCTTAAGCAAATCTAGGACATATTTCCTTTGGTTAAGAAAGAGTCCCTTGTGCGAGGTTGTCATTTCTATACCAAGAAAGTACTTCAATATCCCAAGGTCTTTAATTGCAAACCTTTGTCTGAGGGACTGTTTGAGGTTGAAAATCTCGTCAGCATTATCACCTGTAATTATCAAATCATCTACATAAATCAGCACAACCAATTTGCCCATAGCTCCTGTGCGAACAAATAGTGAGGAATCGGCATTGCTGCTTTTGAAACCAACACTAGTGAGAACTGAGCTTAGCTTGGCATACCAAGCTCGTGGGGACTGTTTCAAACCATAAATGGATTTGTGTAATTTGCACACTAAATCCAGTTCATTGCTTTGAGGATGCCCAGGTGGCAATTTCATATAGACTTCTTCTTTGAGATCACCATGCAAGAATGCATTCTTCACATCCATTTGGTACATGGACCACCCCTTGTTTACAGCCACAGACAGTAGCACTCTTACTGTGTTCATTTTTGCAACAGGTGCAAATGTTTCTTTGTAATCCACCTCAAATGTTTGAGTGAATCCCCGAGCCACCAATCTTGCTTTATACCTCTCAATTGATCCATCTGACTTGAAATTGAGCTTATAGATCCATTTGCAACCCACAACTTTCTTGCCTTTTGGAAGTTTGGTGATGCTCCATGTGTTGTGTTGATCTAGGGCTTTAAGTTCTTCTTGCATGGCTTCCTTCCACACCTCTTGGCTGTTGGCCTCATGAAAGTTTTGAGGCTCACTGTAACTCGATATAGTGCTGAGGAATGCGACATGGGTTGGTGTCACTCTCTTATATGACACATAATTTGAGATGGGATGTGTGGGTTCGAAGGTGACAAAGTCTTGAAGTCTTGTGGGAGGCTGCCTAACACGCATTGGATTACGTCGTGGAACAGAAGGAGTTATCTCACACTCGTTCACATCTTGTACCATATTGTGAGGATCATCTTGATTATCACCATCTTCATGCAATGTACCATTAAGACGAGACCCTTCATTGTTACTTTCAGTGAGAGATGCATCAATGTTGACATGGCTGGGATCTTGTTGTTGTGGAGCCTCAAGTTCGATTCTTGGTAATGGAAACACATCCAAGATGCCATCCCTTTGACTTGTGATTTCATGTAACTTGTTGAAAAAATGGTTAGTTTCATAAAATCGAACATCTTTAGACACAATTAATCTCCTAAGTTGGGGATCATAACACTTATATCCCTTTTGTGTAGATGAATAACCAAGAAAAATACATTTAACAGCTCTAGGATCCAATTTATCTCGATGATGAGATTGAATATGTACAAAACAGATGCAGCCAAAGACTCTAAGGTGTGAAAGGTTAATTTTC
Source organism: Hippophae tibetana (assembly GCA_037013495.1). NCBI lineage: Eukaryota > Viridiplantae > Streptophyta > Magnoliopsida > Rosales > Elaeagnaceae > Hippophae > Hippophae tibetana. Next base: position 13,225,392 of record CM072812.1, read on the forward strand.
CTTCCTTTCATGACCTCTAGAGGAGACTTGAAATCCAAGACTCGACTGGGTAATCTATTGATGATGTAAGCAGCTGTCATAACCCCTTAGGACCAGAATCTCTTTGGTACATTCATTTGTAGCATTAATGCTCTAGTTTTTTCAAGTAAGTCCCGGTTTTTGCGTTCAGCTACACCATTTTGTTAAGGTGTGCCAACACAACTTGTTTGATGCATAATGCCATGAATGCTCAAATATTGTTTCATGATATGGGACATGTATTCGGTGCCATTGTCAGACCTTAAGGTTTGAATTTTAGAAGAGAAGTGTTTTTAACAAGATTATGAAAGTCCTTAAATACTTCCATAACTTCATTCTTAGACTTTAAAAGATATAACCATGTGACTCGAGAGAAATCATCAACAAAAATCACAAAATACTTATAACCATCAAAAGATTCATTAATTGGTCCCCATACATCTGAATGAACTAGTTCAAAACACTTACTAGCCCTAGACAAGGAAGAATTAAAAGGCAATCTAGTGGCCTTAGACAAGTGGCAAGTTTCACATGAAATTTCATCATTTCCTAAGTTTGGAAATAAAGTTGACAAAATTGGTAGAGAAGGGTGAGCTAAACGTTGATGCCACAATTGATTATCTTGGATAGGATTAAACTTGGCTTGAAACCCTCTGGGATTGCTCTTGGATATGTAATAGAGACCATCTAAGTAAAACCCTTCACCAATCGTCTTTTTGGTGACACAATCCTGAAAAATGACATTGTGAGGAGAAAAAATGGCTAAGCAATTCAAGGTATTTGTGATTTTTCCTACAGACAGAAGTTGGAAAGGAAAGGAAGGTACATATAAAACTGCCGACTCGATTTCATCTGACATTAATTTTATTTTTTCCTTTCCTAAAACCTTTACATTCTCACCATTTGCAATTGAAACTTGAGAAAGATTTGCTAATTTTTCAAACTTATGAGACTTTGACACATGGTTTGTCATATGATCTGTGGCACCTGAATCTACAACCCAAAAATCATGCAACATATTTATTTTAAGAGCAGTTTTAAAGGCTTTTATGATACCTTGCATGTCCTCTTGTGGTATGAGTTTTGTATCTACCAAGAAGCCCGCAAACTTGCCTAGCAATGCTGTCGAGTTTCCTTCTTCTATGCTATCCACACAGTCAATTCTAGCTCCTCTTGTCTTGCTTTGAAGATACAACATAAACTCATTCATGAGTTCAGCTGGATTCGCTATGAAGTTCTTGAATGGATCAGACCCATTAGAGGTAGAGGCAAAAGCATGATTAGCACGGTGTCCAGTACGATTCACTTTCTGTAAACCCTTATCCTTTATAAAATCAGGTTTTAATTCTGGATGTAGAATCCAACATGTGTCCTTAACATGGCCCGTATGGTTGCAATGTTGACACTTCAAGTTTGGATGCTTCCCTTTGTACTTCCTCTCGTTGGTTAGATAGGCTCTTGTCTCAGGTGAACTAGCCATTGTATCCTTGTTCATGACTTTCCTTCTTACTTCTTCACGTTGAATTGTCGCACATACATTGGTGAAGGAAGGAAGTTCAGTATTCATAAGTATATGGCATCGTATATCTTCATATGTTGAATCCAGACTAGAAAAAAGTTGAAATATCTTATCTTCTTCCGCTCTCTTTCGTAGCAGAGCTACATCGGTTGTATGAGGACAATATATTTCCAACTCATTCCACATGTTTTTCATGCTTCCTAAGAGTTGTACAAAAGGCTTGCCATCTTGTTGCAGATCTGAGATGTCTTTCTTTAATTGAAAAACTCGTGCAGTATTGTTTTGACTGCCATACATTTCCTTGACCGTCTCCCATAGTTGGTATGCAGATTCAGAGTAACTGAATATTTCAACTAATTTACGTTCCATGGAATTTAGGAGCCATGACATAACCAACTGATCCTTACTAAGCCAGGATTCATAGGTTGGTGAGGAAACATCAGGTACTTCGATGCTTCCATTTATGAACCCCAACTTGGACCTTCCACCTAAAGCCAGAGACACTGCTCTTGACCAAGGCAAATAATTAAACTCATTCAACAAGACTGAGCTTAATCTTTGATTTGGATTGACATCCACCTCATGCATATTCATGAAGAAAAGCACTGATGAACTTTCAGCTTCTGATCCTAGCGACTTGTCTTCAACCATTTCAAAGATTGAAGATGCTATGATAATAATAAAGCAGAAGCAAGTTAATTTTCCTGCTATGATACCATGTTGAAAAAACAAGAAATAACTCTACACAAAAGAGTTCTCTAGTTTGTATTATTTTCTTCATGTTTTCATTACAATTGTATAGCTATTTATAAGGAAATTTTACTCCTCCAATTACTCTTTAAATTAAGCATTCCTTGATTTACTCCTTAAATTAAGGATTCCTTGTTTTACTTCTTGAATTAAGTATTCTTTGTTTTACTCCTTGAAGTAAAGGATTCCTTGTTTTACTCCTTGAATTAAGTATTCTTTGTTTTACTCCTTGAATTAAGCTCCTTGTTTTATTCCTTGAATTAAACTCCTTGTTTTATTCCTTGAATTAAGCTCATTGTTTTATTCTTTGAATTAAAGACTAATATCCAATAAAAACCCTATAAATATATGGATATCAAAAAATCCACACATTTCATCATTTGTTCTAACTTTTTTTTAAGTTTTCTTTCTAAAATTAGGATAAATCCCAACAATAATTATTACAAAAAAAACTTGAGTTAGGTACCAACCGACTTACAAAAGTATATACTATCCAATACTCCTCGTGGTGTTGTGAGTGAAACCATTTAATAAACAAACTTACCTTACTTAAGGGTCTCTTCAAAGGTAAAATACAAGTAGTAAAATTATAGGTAAAAGTAAATTCAACATTAAGCCCCATCACCATCTTTCTTTAACTATAGAAATGACTTAAACAAAATCAAGGCTTTTGTGCTAAGGAAGTTTTCAAGGAAAATCTTTCCTTCCATGGTTAAACAAAAAAAAAGGTGTCAACCATATAAGGAGCACCTCTAACCTGGCCAAGCCTGCCAGCCATCCAAATCAAACAAGTTTTCAGGTACAGGTGAATAGAAGTTAGCAGTATCTTCAGTTATTATATTATTACGCTTCTCATATCTCATATAATTGTTTTCACCCATCTCAGTTTTCCAGACCTTTGCTAAAGAATCTCCAACTTCATTGTCTCCTCTCTCATCTTTTTTCACTGTTTTGCTGTCATTAATCATTTCCTGCAGTATTTTCCTTATTATCCCATGCTCTGTTATCTGATTCCGCTCCGACAAACTTCTCGTTTTCAAACTTTGAATTTGATTAGAAGATGCCTTCTGCTTGGAAAAACGTGATCTTTGTGTTGCTGTGTTCACAGTAGGGATGATCAAGGAGTTTTCTTTGGTTGAATTTTGGTAGCAATCAGCACATGAGGATGCATAGTACTGTTCTGAGATAGTTTCAGGTGCCTTACTACAACCATTACTGCTAAAACCACAAGATCTAGCCATCATTTTATCATTGTCCAATTGTGAATCTTGAACACCAGTTAAATTCCTCATTTCTTGTGATTCCTTGGTGAATTTGGCTCTACCATTTTCTCCAGAATAATTCTTCAATCCCTCTACAAAAACCAACTTGTAAGTAACTTTCTTTTTTATGCATTAAGTCAGTTCTAGCTTTATGCCTTCATCTTCACACATGACCAGATGAAGAACAAAAGACCTTTGATCAACATAATCAAAGTGGAAGCGACTAACAATGATCAAAATAGCAATAACATCCTCAAGATCTAGGCAACATTTCCTCTTTTGTACAGGTACTAATATGGAAAACAAATGAGCTTTTTTAAAATCATAACACCTCCAAAATATTCAAAAATAGTGTTAAAAGTAATATATCTGTTTACTCAACATCATAAGATTATATGATGAAGTTCTAATTTTTATAACTTTTGCAGATGTTTCCATCTATATTGATAATATCTTTGATATTTCCTTAAAAAAAAACGCAATGATATCTTCATAAATACTGATATTTTAATCCTTACTAACAACCACTCAAAATATTAATCGTAAAGTATTCTAGCAATAAAACTTTCACTCTTACCCGAGGTTTAATGCACAATACTACATGTGGAGAGTAACAAACAGAGCTAATGAAGTATTATTAAGTACTAGTAAAAAGCACTTTTGCAGTGATAGTTATGTAAATATATGTGGACAACTCATCCTTCACCGAAATGGCAAAAAATGATGTTTAACATGATGGAATTGCTAAAGAAAAAATAATAAAAAAGAAACAACAGATACTTATTACTAGCAACTTACTAATAGGCCCAAAATGGTTGTCCAAGCAGAATGTCATTAAATCTTTCATACTGTCGACAATCTCAGCAATCTGTTATTTAAAAACAATTGTAATGAACAAAGACCGAGAAATTTGGGTAGTATTGTTCAAATGTAATTTTTAAAATAATACTCCTAAAACTTATAACAATAAAAATAACACCTTCTAATAACATTGCTTGGATCCAATTAGACCCAATTCAACATTAAATGAGTCCAAATAACCATAGTTTAACTTAAACAACGTTCAATTTGAAATGATAGTGTGAGTATTTTTTAAATAATAAAAATATATGAGTTAAACATAGGTGTGTATTTTTGAGATTACGTTTTAAGAGCGACTATTTTTGTTGTTTTTCCAAAAAAGAAATTAAATCTTCAAGGTAATATACCTGCAAGAACTGGGTGTATCTCTTAGAAAACCCAAAATCATGAATTGACTGCAAGGCAAAAGTCTTTGCAAGTGAAAATCCAGCTTCTTGTATCCTACAGTAAGATATAAAACATCTTAAAACATATACAAAGCTTCTCATTATCTTCAGAGGGCATTTACATCTTCAAAGTAAGATCAATATATCGGCACTAGAATCTTAAGCTTCTATTGCAAACATTCTACCCCACCTTTCCCTTGGAAGGTGTGGAGGTGTTAGAGAGGTTGGTTAGGAAAGCAATATGATTATCTACAAAAGTTTTAGTTTAGTAACAATAAATATAATGTGCGGGGCAATCGCAAACTTGGGTACATATATATGTCAGTGTCACATATTAAAATTAAGAACAGAGGTCTTACAAGTTGCAATTTGCCAGTAAATCCTTGGATGAAACTCCATCAGATCGGCCATCATGGAATAAGCTTTGATATTTCTGTGCAGCATGAAGCACTTCGGTAACCTGTAACTGTAACAACATTTATTAAAGTGCTTAAATTACTTCAATATCTCTAGGGTACGAATAATAAATATGATGCGCTGCCTTCAAGAGAAAGCACAGAAAGAATAGTTACCTGAGATGCAACCGTGTTCCGAGGCAAAAACACCTCATGACAATTTGCACAGAAGTCCCAAGATAATAGCTAAGGAGGAAAAGAGAGAGAGAGAGAAACAAACATTATAATAAAGTTGGTTACAGTTCACAACTATCATCATAAAATATTTACTAATAAAAAGAAAGATGATTGTATCACATATTTATTTTGAAGATGACACTTAAATCTTGTAATTATTCTTTTTAACATTTTAATCATATTATTATTACAAATAACACAAATGACTAATTTTATTTTTTTTACTTTCATTTAATTTTTCTTAGACTCTTTCCTTTCCAGTATTCAATTAAAACATTATGTATCTTAGTTGGAAAAAAAAAAGAAAAAAATTAATTTATCATTATGCGATTACTTTTTAATAATAAAATGATTAAATTGTTACAAAAAATAAGTATAAAACTTAAATATCATTTTTCTAATAAGAAAATGTCGTCTTAAAAGAAAATACTAGACAGAATGTTATAGCCAAGAGAAGGCTGAGGAACAAGAAAAAACACGAGCAACATCATAAAGCCACCACCAAAGAAAGAACCAACTTTGTAATCATGAGAGAAGACCAGACGAAGTTGACCCTCATGAACAACTCGAAGCTGCGCATAGACAGTCTCTTGAACTGCCTTTCCATACTCCAGCACTGTTAATCCTGAAGGCAATCTTGACTCAAGAGGCATATCAACATACAGAAGTTCATCAATCACCCCATTATCATATGTCAATTTATAAAGCCTAGGAAGCACTTCATATTTTGCTTCTGCCAAATGAACACAAGTAACTGCAGTCAGAAAATATAGATAATAGCTAATGAAAACAGTCTTGAACGAAGAATCCTAACCGAAACCCCTGCTGGACTTTGACCCACATAAATCACAATGCCCTGCGTCCTGAAAATTGGGACAAAAAATTGAACAAACCCGTTTAGGAAGAGGAAAGGAACTTCATATATACAAAGTATAACATTTTTTTTTCATTAAAAGATTAATTTTTGGCAGAGCATGGGACAAACCATAGCTTTATGGGGGAAAACACCAAGATTTTGGACTTCAACTTTGTCGTACAAAGAGACGCACAACCTTTTCTTAGCACCAGGAGCATAATACTCAGCAACAAATTTCCTCCAATAGGCTAAACCATTGTCCTAAAAAAGAAGAGCTTCTAAGAGTTAACTTCAAAATGAAAGACACAATTAAAGACAAATATGGTTTCTTTAACTTCAACTTATGTGATAGCTGATACTCACAAGTGGTCGATTTCGCAGATGATACATAAACTGCATCAACCGGCGAGAACATACACCACTATTCAAAAAGTTTTGTTCATTGCTAATCTGTAGCTTTTGATTATGATGTAATGTCTGAAACAAAGGACTCTGTCTTTGATGCTGAACAATATTCTGGTATATATTAGATTCTTCTTCGATGTCCATTCTGGGTTTCTTATTCTTGTGATTAAAATTAAGGGTCTCTTTATTAAACCCAGCAAGCAGTGAACTTTGGTGGTTTTGTGATGCTGGACAATAATTAGCAGCAAGAGCCTCTGACTGCATTGTCTTTTTATTCATACAAGGCCCTTTAGGAGTAATTTGGGGTGTGTTCTGAGCTATGAAGGAGCCATTAATAAAGAAACAATCTTTGTTGGTGCTTGTATTTCCATACATTTGAAGATCATTAGGAAATCCTAAGGGACCACCCCTTATTAGAGAACTTGCTTTAACATCCAACCCTTCTTCCAATATTAGAGTTGTGTCCTTATTAGAGGCTACATCCATATTCAGATTTGACATTCCAGTAGTTCTAAGCACGTTATTACCCACAGGAGAGTCCAAAACAGCTTGGTATTGATCATGTTTTTTAAATAAATGATCAGAGCTTGAGGACTGCACAGAACCTTCACTTGGTGTCCAAGAATGCGCTTCATACAAAAACTTGGAATCAAACAAGGCATCCAAGGCCATTGCTTCTCCTTAGTACCTAGCAAAAATCAAACTTGAACCCAACTGAAGAAACCCTACAAGAATATCCCAAATGCACAAAATTAGACCTCTGAAATAGTTAGAACTATAAAGAATAAACAACCTTAAAGACGTGATTTTTATGGTAATTTCCACCCAATTTGAGGAAATGGCTACATAATGTTAAGAAAAATTCTTACCAAGCTCGTTAATTCATCAATATGAACAGACAGAACAAAGCTTGGACCATTACTCCGTGAACAGTTACCAAATGACACTATCAAGAAAAAACCATACATAAGTTTCGAAGAAAATGCTACATAGGTCTCAATTTCATAGTAAACATACGCATTCATCAATCATACTTTGGAGAAACATGACTTAAAAAGTAAACAAGGGCTCGAGGTACTCTTCAAGATTTAAATTCCAGAAGATTGAATAATAATATCTTCCTTTGGTTGATAATAAAAGAAGGGAAATGTTTTAAGTCAACGAAGGACACAAGAAATGGAGAGTATTATCTTTGAACTTTTTCCTTCCATTATTTTTTCTTTTCTTTTCTTGGGAACCAAACAAGTCGTTGGCGTTCTTCGTACATGTTTTCCCCGCAATGGTATGAAGTAAAACATAAAAAATTATCCTTTCGCTTTATTCGTTTGTTTCTTTTTGAACAATTTACCAGAGTACGCAAAATAAAGAAAAATGTTGGTTTCAATTCGCTTTCAGCTTTCTTTATCAAAGCAGAGTCAAAGATGATAAAATTTCGTCCAAAAATAAAAAAGTATCAAAAGTTATTTATTTGGGAAAAAAAAAACAAATGAAAGAAAATTGAGATAAATGGGTATATGAATATATGATGATGGACTAACCCTAGAAGTAATTTGAAGCTTTTTGAATACCAAGTGATGGTGAGGAAGTTAGAGAGAACCGCCAAGGACAAATGGCTGGCTTATTGCAGAGAGCGGGAGGAAGTGAGACCGAGTGATGTGAGAGAAGAAGCTTTCCTGCTATGCGAAGGAGCATCGACTGGCTATAACCGGTTGAAGGGACAGAAATAACCGGGAAATCAGGTTAATTTAGGCACACGCGTCAATGATCGACCAGCCACGTAGTCTTTTTGTCTTCTGAAAATGACAGAACGGTTGCGTATAAACTCTTTCGGTTGCGTATTCTGCATTATGCTGTTATTTGACATTTTAGTCGATTCCCGCCGGATTGCCATCGCCTGTAATTCATCTCATAGAAAATGTAACGATTTAGCGTATCTTTGAGGGAATTGTATCCTCTACTTTTATGTTCTTATTGATTAATTCTTGCTTTCAAATCTTGACATTTTATTATCCTCATGAAATTCAATTTAAAGATGAGAAATTTAGCAATTCAATTCAATTTTAACTTGTTTTAAAATATCTATTCACTTTGAATGAAAACGTAAAATACTGATTAGGGTATCTCCAGCTCTATGCATTATTTTGCACCATTTTATTAAAAATAAAAATTACATTAAATTTTTACTATTTTCTAATCCACCATAAATATTACACAAAAAAAATTATTTTTATTTTTTATCAATTATTTTATTCAATTAATTAAACAATTATATATTACTATTAATTAATTAATAATCATTAATTTTAAAATCATATTATTAAAAAATATAAAAATTTACCAAATAAAATATTATATTTATTATATGAATTAAAAATTATTATTTTAGTTCATAAACTAACTCTAACAGTACTTATCGAATCACTCGTCTTTGTAGCAAACACATAAACAAAACAACTGTTGGCAAATTTCTTACATTTAGATTGAGTTTTATAAAGATAGAAGAGTGAGACTTAAAAGTAAAGATTAATAGGGATATAAACTAGTAAGGAGATAATCCAATTCCTTGTTTGAGACCTTTAAAAATATTTCAAACAACAAATAGCACTTCAAACTTAATTTTTGATAACCACTTTTGCTTTGGGAAAAATATATTAAATATATATATATTTATATATTTAAATTATTTTCAAAAAATAGATATATATTATTTTGTTTAAAAAATATACAATTTTATATGTACTTGACATTTTTCAAAATACATTAGTTTTTTTTTTTTTGTTTCAAATTACTTTCACTAAAATTAGTTTGCCCAAAATCATTTTTAATATAAAAATTAACCTTTAGTAATTAAGAATAATAATTTTCTCGTTGATATTACTATAAATTATTCATTATTTTTAAAATATTTTTAATTTTATACTTCAAGTAAATAAAATACAAAATGCATGTAAAAAAATTCTCAAAAATTCAGCTTCTCTCTTAATTTATAAATAAGGTGTGGTGCATACCATTTTTATTGTTTTTACAGTATATTTATTATTAATTTTAAGAATTTTCAAAAATATCTTTTATCTTTAATGCTGCCAATTATTTTTTTAAGGATGTTTTGGATAATTTTAAAATTAACAATACATATAATGTAAAAAAAAGTGATGTCTATCAAATAATCAAGCAATTTTATTAGGAAGAATTATTACCTAAACTTACTCCAAAAATAATAAATATTAAGGTGTAAACTAATTCTACTTTAATAATAAATATGAAGAGTAAATTAGATATATATTTAGAATATAATATTCTTCCTAATAATTAACATTTTGTGTAAAAACACTAAACCCAACCAACAATATCAAAATAATGATCTAATTTGAATTATTTGCGTACACATAATATAAATTTTTAAGTTAAAAGTTAACTATAAAAGTAACACACTTGATAAATTCAAAGAACGGTGAAACTCAAGTTAAATTAGGATAATGTTTTAAATTTTGTAAATCCTAAATTTACATGAGTTAATTAATTATTTATTATCATATTAATATATTTGGTGAAATATGGATGTAAAATTAAGAAAAATATAATTAAATGACTGATTTTTAGCATAGAAGACATGTTCAAATCTGAGAAAATTAGATGTATTCCCTTTTAATTATAAAAGATTGTTGAGTATGTGAATGGATTTCATATTAGATAAATATGATGGGCAAACTATCAGAATAAGTTGCTCCTCACTGACTGAACTTTTAGGGTAGAAACGTACCCAAAATAAAAATAAAATTAAAAACAAAAAAGGAAGTGAAAAAAAAAAACATGCAAGTGAAGTAACTGCAAGAAAACAGTAGCAAATTGACAGAGAAGAAGTAATAACGACACATTTAAAAGAACCGTGATGATAGATAGTAACTCATGATATCCTGATGATAGTACCTGTAACGTGACATCATCATACATAAGCCTCAGTCTCATCTCTAAAAAAACAGCATAGCAAAACAAAAACAAAAAGTAAATAATTCATGAGTTCAACAAGAAGTAGTATACTGGGTCATTCAATCATAACAACTTCACGTCCCAAATTTAATGCATAGGTATATTGAGAATTTATTAGCGAAGTATATCTTCGTAATTTGTAAATAAAATTGATATTTATGTAATTTAAAAAAAATAAAAATTAATAAAAAAAATATATTTTAAGAATAATGCTCGCTCAATTCGTTTTATTTATCTTAATAACAATGCTAATAAATTGAGATAATATTTACACAATATTTTTTACTATTATCACAAATATATATATATATATAATATTTATTTTATTTTTAATATTAATTACACTTTAAAATCATTATTATTAAATTTATCATTAATGAAATATTTTTATTTATTATGATAATAATAATTTACATTTTAACGATATCCCCACCCATATAAAAAAAATACATAATTATCCCAAAATCTTTTATTTGGCTATCTATAACCAACAAGTAATTAACACCGAGATGTATTTATTGTTAAGTATTCTTATCTTAAATCGATTAAGAGTAAGTTAACAAAACTGATTATAAATCTATACAACCCTTAACTCAATAAGATTTTATTCGGTTGAGTTAGACCTGAGTTTTTAACATGGTATTAGAGTTGAGTCTTACTTGATCGGTGACTTATGTTTTGTCTTTAATAGTCTCACTGTGGCTTTGTGAGACCAACTCTGTACGTGTAGAGAGAGGCTATTAAGTTTCTTTCAGTCTCACATCGGCTAGGAGTTCGACAATAGTGTTGCTTATAAGTTTGGATAATATTTAACTCAATGAGATTTTATTGAATTGAATTAAACTTTAGTTTTTAAAAATACTGTTAAATATCATTGTCCTACATCGACTAGTAGCAAGGTAGTAAAACTAATTATAAATTTATACAACTTTTAACTCAACGAGATCTTATTAGGTTGAATTAGACTTGAGTTTCTAACATTTATAAACCAATATAAAGTGAAACCATATAACATCTAATATAGAATTTAGTTCACAAAATTTACGTAGAACTGTTTTGGCATACGTATGCTCAAGCTAGCAATAAACCACCCCATAATCAAAGCCACTTATATCGCAATTAGCAATGAAGACGAAGAGTTATGTTTGGTCCCTTAACCTCAGAGTCAGAGGCCAGAGCAACCAAAAAGAGTTGTTTTTAACCACGGAGCAAAAATTACGTTGATTTCACATAACATACTTGTCTCCTGATTTGTCTTCATTTTTTCTTAATATAATTAAAATTGGTATTAATTCAACTGAACGATCTATTGGGATAAAAAAATCATAATTAAAAACAAAAAATGATGAACAAATTACAATAAATCCTGATCAAACTAGAAAACTCATTACAATTTTAAAAAAGTCGTTCAAATAGACAATAAATTTATATACTCCAAATGTGAAAAATAACTATATTTGAGTTTAAAAAAGAGAATAAAATTTTATTTAAAGATTCATTCCATGAACGATCTAAACCTAACTATTATTATACAAAATGAAGAATTATACAAAAAAAAATCTCAAAAACAATATGATAGATCTAAGTAAAAAGAAGTTCTCAAAATCAAGATCAAAGATCCCAAAATAACCCAAATATTTTTTATCAATATTTAAAAATATTAAAAGATGCAAACATAATTTACCCAATTACTAAACTTTTATTTTAACTAATATTATATTTTTAACTCTAAGTTGCATTAATAATTTTTTTTACTAATTTGTATCATATATTTAATTTTATTTTATTAGCACATGAACAGTATTCACCAAATTAACAATGTGCCACCAAATTCAACACAACACTGTTTATCATATTAAATTCGCGATAGATTGAAGCAACTTGCAACCAAATTTTATATTCTGATACAGGGTTGGAGATGCCTTTAGCCCTCCTCATTCCACTATTATTAAACACGTTACATAAAAATGGTTGGTGAAAGGAGAGCAATATATTCACCGTATTGCCACCAAGCAACTACATCAACTTTGTTGCCCATCTTCGTTAGGCCTACGGTATGGCATGTACTTGTGGTCCTTTGCAGCATTCTTCCTCCTTTTCTTTTCAACGAAAGTTCCAAGCTTGCCAGATGACTGATCATATGAGAAAATACCATCCATTAATCACATGATGCTATCACTAAAATAGTTTTTCATAAAAAGCATATCACATATCACATTGTGAGAAAAAGGTGAGTGTACTGCATATTACCTTGAGCTCTTTGTATTTCTCAACAAGCCTTTTCTTTTTTATATCAGCTGCAAATAAGAAAAGCAGATAAGCACTGGAGTAGAGACTCACAAACATACATGAATATGTGGTGTGATTGCGTTTAAGGGGTTGGGAAGGAGGTGGACTGAAATGAATAACCTAATGTCTACATCAATCTCATCAATATCATGTTACATGATGCGGTAATGATCTCAAGCCTCCCTTTTAACAGTGGCCAATAAATCAGCTTGCACAGGAGCATAGCAAAAACAAAACACACTAATAGAGCAGACACATAACACACAGAGGGAATTACATTTCTTAAGATAAAAGGGACGTTTCCCTTGTTTCACCGATTCCCTCTCTTTTTTCTTGTGCTCAGCCAGAATTGCAGCTTCAGTATGTTTACTTTTATCATATTTCATCTGTTTGTCCTGCAAGATATATAACAACTTAAAGATTGATTGCTAGGCAAAACAAAAGTTTTAAAGAAATAAAATAAAATATAGACTGTGTAGCATGGTCACATATATCAACAAATTCATTGTCTTTCAAAGAGGAATCACTTACAATCCAAGAGATGTGGTTCGTTAGTTCTTCAACAACTTTTGGATCATGGGATTTCTTCAACTGCTTGCGTAGCTCCTGTAAAATCCAAAACAAAATTGTGGAAAGAAAATGAGCATTCCACCAAAACATCTAAGAAATGCACACACAAAATTTATTGAAAACAATCACCTCTTTCTCAGCTGGAAGGTCATTCTCGAAAAGAAAGTTGTATCTTGTCCTGAACCTGCGAGACCCCCAACTATATATCAACTACAGAGAAGAAAATGGTTTAAAGACAAATAACCAATTTTCATATGAAAACCACAATACATATTACATAAATGAAGTAAAAATCCCCAAAACTTCAAGAGGGTCGATAACAAGCTTATTATGTTGAAATACATATGAAAAATATTTTAAAGATGCTTTAGAATACGAGTAATCAAACAGAGAACTCATAATTTCACTAGCATTCCCTGTAAATATTATTTGTTTGGTCAATTCCCTGTAAATATTGAGGAAGACAAAATTTTGTACATTTTGTACACTAGCAAGCAATGATGCTTTCAATGAGAGAAGTTCATTCCTATTGCATGGGTAACTATCCCAAAATTGATGACAAGATCGTGTTCAGTGCTTACCCGTCAACATCAAGGTTGCCACATAAAGATTCAAAACGTGGGTCCCGAACAATCTGATAATACCAAAAAAAAAATAATAGAAGCCAAATCAATAGGAGGAAGAAGTATAAAAACCTAAAAACCTTTTATATGTGAATAAATAGGAGGTTTAAGCGAGAAACAGGTGAAATATGAGCATATTCTAGAAGAAAAGATTAACAATGTTCTTCGTGCAAATTCTTGAAGCACAAAACGTAATTCATTCCATTACAAGGACATAAAAATATGGACAATTTCAAACTAAAAAACAATCTAGGGTAATTGAAATGAATATTTAAGAATAGTTTCCAAACCAACCACCCAAAAAAATTGAATGGACGGTACATACTTTTATTGAAAAAGAAGAAAAATCAATTAAAAATTAGTTAATTAAACATATAAAGGAACTTCTACATCTATAAATACAGCAACACAATAGGTATTTTCTATTATCTTATTGAGAGAAAAGCTGAGAAAAAGACTTTAACGAGAGAAAATTGAAAACAATTTTCTTGGGTGTAATTGGGTTGAGTTGTGAGTGTTATAAACACTTTGTATAATTTCTCATTTTCAATAAAAAAGATCTATAACAGATCCAAAAACGTAGAAAAAATGGGTCAAACTCAGTTATCAAATTTGTGTTATTTTATCTATTTTTGGTTTCTTATAAATCTGTCTTATCGAGAATTTGCGTAATTTTCCACTGGTATCAAAACATTTTATGGTGATTTCTCTCAATTTTCTACAAAGTTACTTTTCACATGAATAGTAAAATTTTGTTGACGATATTGGTTTGTCAACAGAGGTGTTCTAATACACGGTAGTTCACAAGAATAGTTAAAAATGATTTAGAAGATGTCAGATATGAGTCAGAGTAATAGCTACAGATGAAGAAAATGTGAAACTAGAGAAATTCGATGACACGGATTTTGGGTTTTGGAAAATACAGATAGAGAATTATATGTATCAAAGAAGTCTATACCAACCTCTCTCAAGGAAGAAGTTAGAGGCTATGAAGAAAGAATATTGGAATCTTCTAAACAGACAAGCAATCAAAGTTATCAATTGACACTATCCCGCAATGTTGCTTTCAACATGGCAAAGGAAAAGACCATGACGTGTTTTATGGTAGCTCTCTTCAATATGTATGAGAAGTAATCAACCTCAAACAAAGTGCACCTGATAAGACGTTTATTTAATTTGCAAATGACGAAAGGCGCATTAGTAGCTCAACATCTCAATAAACTCAACACAATCACAACCCAGTTGAGTTCAATTGGAATTGAATTCGATGAAGTACGAGCATTGATACTTTTGTCTTCTCTACCAGAAAGATGGAATGTTATTGTCACGATTGTGAGTAACTTATCAAGAAGCAATAAGTTGAAATTTGATGATATTCGTGATTTGGTTCTCAGTGAAGAGATTCGACGTAGAGAGTCAGGTGAAGCATCAACCTCTTCAGTTTTGCATACAGAGTCAAGAAGAAATTCCACCAAAGGAAATGGAAGTCACAAAACAAACTACAAAGGTAGATCAAAGATATGAGGTCCAAATCCAATAATCCTAATAATTCTCATAGCTTGAAGACTATCGAGTGTTGAAATTATGAGAGAATCGAGCACTACAAAAATCAAAGCAAGAGTACACTAAAGGATCAGGAAGCAAAGGCAAATGTTACTTCCACCTTAGGAGTAGATGATGCATTGATATATTCTTTGGAAAGCAAGGAAGAATCTTTGGTGTTTGACTTTGGAGCATCGTTTTATGCTACTTCACAGAAAGAATTTTTCGAGAAATACCCCTAGAAACCATGGAAAGGTATATCTTCGTGATAATCAATCATGTGCTATTATTGGCAAAAAAGGTGTAGTGAAGATTAAGTTGAACGAGTCTGTTTGGGAGATAAAGGATGTAAGACATATTTTCGACCTAAGAAAGAACTTAATATCAATAGGACAATTGGCTAGTGAAGGCTACACTACGATCTTCCATAGTGATGATTGAAAGATTTCAAAAGGTACAATGACGGTTGCTCGAGGCAAAAAGAGTGACACTTTTTACATGACAACAAGGGCACATTGTTCGATCGCAGTTGCAATAGGCAATGAAACACCAAATCTGGGGCACCAAAAACTAGCCTACATGAGTGAGAAGGGGATGAAGATTATGCACTCAAAGGGAAAACTTTCAAGTCTACAGTTAGCGAAGATAAACATGTACGAAGATTGCATACTTGGAAAGCAAAAGGGAATCAACTTTCAAACAAGTGGGGGAACTCCAAAGAAGGAAAAGCTAGAGCTCATTCACTCTGACGCTTAGAGACCAACGATCGTCTCATCCATTGGTGGGAAACACTACTTCGTGACTTTCATCAATGATCATTCTCGAAAGGCATGGGTTTACTTTCTAAAGCATAAGTCTGAAATGTTTAAGGCTTTCAGGAGATGGAAAGCTATGGTTAAAAATGAGACAAGTTTGAAGATGAAAAAGCTCAGAACTGACAATGGTAGTGAATATGAAGACACTAGATTCAAAAAAATTTGCTATGAGCACAGGATCAGAATGGAGAGAACTATGTCAGGCATGTCTCAACACAATGGTGTAGCTGAGTGTATGAACCGAACTTTGATTGATAGAAAGAGCCAGAAGCATTCATATACAATCAGGTCTATTGAAGCAATTTTGGGCAAAAGTAGTCAGCACGACAACTTACTTGATCAGTCGAGATATGGAGCGGAAAATAAAAACTATCACATCTAAAAAATTTCAGTTGTGTAGCATTTGTGCATATCAGTGATCAAGACAGGAATAAGCTTGATCCCAAATCCAAGAAATGCACCTTCATCGATTATGATAAGGATGAGTTTGGCTACCGCATTTGGGATGACGAAAACAAGAAAGTGATCTGTAGCACATATGTGTTTTCAACGAAAGGATGATTTATAAAGACAGGCATAAAACAGACGCCAACGACTTAGAACAGAATGAGTTAGTATTTGATGCAGATGATATCCCAGATAGTTTCGTGACAAAATCATTTGTAACAAGTCTTCAGCCAGAGGAACCTGTTGAAGAGAGCAGTGCACAGTAGTCTAACACACCACAACCTCCTACTCTAACTCCTGTATTGAAGTCTTTTTGATCTTATGTGCCTACCAGGAGATACATGAACTATATGTTACTAACTGATGAAAGGAAACCTGAATCCTATAATGAAGTTTGTTAGACACGAGATGCCAACAAGTAGGAGCTTACCAGACATGGGAACTAACTGAGTTACCCATGGGGAAGAAAGCACTTCACAACAAATGGGTATACTAGGTGAAAGAGAAACATGATGGTTTTAAGAGATACAAATCCCGACTAGTTGTCAAAGGATTTCAGCAGAAAGAAAGAGTTTACTACACAGACATTTTTGCTCTTGTTGTGAATCTTAACCTATCATATCAGTGTTGAGTATTGTAGTCATTGAATATCTTCATCTTAAACAATCGGATGTGAAGACTGCATTCCTTCACGAAGACTTACATAGGAAGATATACATGTACCAACCAGAAGGTTTCTCAAAAAGAGGAAAGAACATAGTGTGTAGACTTAAGAAGAATTTGTATGGCCTAAAACAAGTCCCGAGACAGTGGTAAAGAAAGTTTGACAGCTTCATGCACAATGAAAGTTTACAAAAGTACAACGCCGACCATTGTTGCTACTTCAAGAGATATAGGTTTAGTTATATTATTTTACTACTTTATGTGATGATATGGATGATATAAGAAAGTTGAAGCAACAGTTGTCAAAGGAATTTGACATGAAAGAATTGAGTCCAACAAAGAAGATTCTTGGAATGCAAATCACAAGAGATAAGAAGAGAGGATCCTTGTAGTTATTTCAGGCAGAGTACATCAATTGTGTACTATAGAGATTCAATATGGACGACGCCAAGACAGTTAGCACACCCTTGCCTAGTCACTTTCGCCTACCCAAAGGATCAGTCCTCTCAGACGGAAGAAAAGAAAGAATTCATGGCTAAGGTTCCTTATGCCTCAACCATTGGAAGTTTGATGTACGCGATGATCTGTACGAGACTAGACATTGGCCATGTTGTGGAAATTGTTAGCAGATTTATGTCAAATGCAAGGAAAACTTATTGGAATAAATCAAGTAGATTTTGAGGCATCTACGAAGCACCGCAGAAAAGTGTTTGTACTATAGTAAAGGAGAGTTAAAAGTACAAAGCTACATAAATACAGACTTTGGAGGTGAAGTTGATTATCGAAGAAGCACTACCGATCATATATTTACTGTTGGAAATACAGTTGTTAGTTGGATGCCACAAATACAAAAGATTGTCACCCTATCCACTACAGAGGCTAAATATGCAGCAGTGACTGAATCTAGTAAAGAGATGATATGGCTTCAAGAATTGTTAACTAAGTTGGATTCAAACAGGAGAAGAATGTTCTACACAATGATAGTCAAAGTGTGATACACTTGTCGAAAAATTCAACATTTCATTCTAGAACCAAGCATATTAGGCTTCGTTATCACTTCATCAGATCTTTATCAGAAGATGAGGTGTTAATACTAGAGAAGATTCAAGGAAACAAAAATCCAACGGATATGTTGACAAAGGCAGTGACTATTGACAAACTAAAGTTGTGTTC
Source organism: Hippophae tibetana (assembly GCA_037013495.1). Lineage (NCBI taxonomy): Eukaryota > Viridiplantae > Streptophyta > Magnoliopsida > Rosales > Elaeagnaceae > Hippophae > Hippophae tibetana. The sequence goes on from CM072812.1 coordinate 13,244,190, forward strand.
AACTTCAGTTGGTTTGCTAGAATAATAAAACTAGAAAAACTATCGCATTGATCGAGATGTGAAGATAGATTGAAATCAGTCTTCAAGTGAGAGATTGTTGATCAAACTTACATATACCAAACAATACAATAAATGACAATAAAACAAAAGAGTGGTTGTCAAGTTGTAAGGACTATGAGTGTTAGTTATTTTCATGGACAATATTTACATGTAAAATTGTTTTTAATCATGTTATCAAAAAAAGCCGAACAAATGCTCGAATTTCAAATAATCGTAATTCAGGTATATCTTTCATTTGGTGCTAAAATTTTTATTTAAACTTTAATCAATTTATGTAATTTTTAATTAAATATTTTTACAAATGTTTTAATATTTTAAAGATGTATTTTAATAAATGATTTTTTTTAATAATAAAAAAAAGGAAAAGCTACCAAAAAGAAAAAAAGAAAGGCATGACTAACAAAAGAAAAAACAAAAAGGTGATGCCAAAAGTAGCAAAACATCATTATCATCTCCAAAACATGGTCAGTATTATCAAAGGTAATGATATATATACATAAGAGAACTTAGTCAATATAAATGGATAGAGATATCATTGCAAAACTTGAGAGAGGTGATGGTGTGAGTTTTGCAATCTCACATGAAACAATTGAAAGATCAAATACTTAATATATATATATATATATATGAGTTTGGCGGCATATTAAGAGAGTTTCTCCTTTCTGTTGTTCATAGTCACGTACATCTTCAATTGAAAGATTAGATAAATATATATATATATATGTTTAATTTTATATAACTTCTTTAATTATTTAAATTAAAAGATTGTATGAGCAACTATAATTATTTGATTTAATTATTAAATCTTAAAGAAGTTATTTTTAGTTAACTTGTGCTTAATCTTTTTACTCTAGAATTTTCTAGTTGATTTGATTTAAGTAACATATTTCAAATCACTTAGTTAGGATTATTCATTGTTAAATTCATTCTAGAACACACACATGCACTTATGTTTTTGTGCTAACCAATTTTGCAATTAATTCGTGAACGTATCTGATTAGTGGAAAATTCATTGGAACGTTAATCTGGAAACCACTCACGCTAATTTCATAAACTGTGAAAACAGAGTAAGTGCTCATAAGATCGAGTTTGTACTTGAACATTTAATTTTCATAGTAGAAAGTTAGGTGATCCGATGACTTTCTTCTTAGATTATGGTTGTGATCTAGGTTGTTTCCAGTTAAAAATATCATGTGTTATTTTTTTATTTGAGCACTATATTCTTACACAATTACATACCTAACCGCTTTGTTTAATTTATTAAATTATAAATTGATAAAAATAATCTATTCACACTCCTCTAGGTTAATATTTATAAACTTTTAATTAGTATCAGAGCAAACACTACATACACTTAGTGAGTTTGATCCTTAGGGATACACACTCCTACTTATGGACCAAATGAAAGAAGATGGGTCATCTATTAGATCCCCACTCTTTAATGGGTATAATTACCCTTACTGGAAAGCTTACGTGCAAGCGTTTCTCAAACAAGATGAAAAAACCTATGATGCTATTCTTGATGGTTGGGAACCACCTTCGATAACGAAATATGGTGTAACAATCATAAAGCCAAGAAGAGACTGAACCATTGAAAAACGCACCCTTAGTAGGACAAACCAAAAAGGTCTAAGCTCAATCTTTGCTGCTGTGTCGATGGATGAGTTACGTCGCATCTCCAACTGTGATACTGCTAAAGATGTATGGAATGTACTTGCTCATAAAGGAATTTCCCAAATGAAACAAACAAAATTGAGATTGCTAACATCTCAATTTGATTCCATTAAAATGAGCAAAAAAAGGTCTAAGCTCAATCTTTGTTACTGTGTCGATGAATGAGTTACATCGCATCTCCAAGTGTAAGACTGCTTAAGATGCATGGAATGCACTTGTTCATGAAGGAACTTCCCAAATGAAACAAACAAAATTGAGATTGCTAACATCTCAATTTGATTCCATTCAAATGAACAATACTAAAACTTTTGGCCAATTTTATGCTGGTTTTTGTGATATCATTAATGCTTGTTCTAATCTTGGTAAGAAAACTCCATAACCTATACAAGTATGCAAACTCCTAAACTCCTTAACAGCAGACTACAAGATGAAAGTTATAGCGATAAAGGAAAGCAAAAATGTGAACACGTTAAACATTGATGAACTTGTCGAGTCAATCCAAACCTATGAGCTAACTCTTGATCCACCCAAGAAAAACAATGATGTGCATTCAAAAGCTCAAAAAAGACATCTCTGATAGTGAGAAGGATATAAATGATGAGTTACTAATCTTGTTAGCAAGAAAATTTTAAAAATTCATAAAGAAGGGTCAACTGAGTAATCAATCTAACAAAGGATCGCCTCTTAGCCTTGATGGTAAGAAAAGTAAGCCCACTAGTCCTCAATGTTTTACTTGTGAGGGCTTTGGCCATATTTCTACATAATATGCTAACAATAAAAAGAAAGTTAGAAAATCCTTTAATGCTACACTCAGTGACACAAAAAGTGAGCAAGACAATGCTAGTAATTTAGAGAATGATGACACTAATTATTGTGCCTTCACCGAAACTGCCAAAGCACACCACAATGACTCCGATTTTAGCTCAGGTGAAGAAAATGAAGGAATAAACTCCTCTCTTAATGTTTAAGTTTAATATATCAAATTATAAAGAATTATTCATGAATTAGTGTCAAGGAAGAGAAATAAATTACTTAACTAAACTTAATGATATCATCAATGTTTACAAAATAAATTTCTCTAGCCTAAAGAAAAATAAAAAAGATTTGTCTAAACATATTAATGCCTTGAATCTAAGACTTGTAAAAACCAATAACGAAAACAAAAAACTTAGCTCGCATGCAAGCCTTTCTCAGACAAAATGAAAAAGTCTGCATGTCATCATCCTCTAAGTTACTAGCATTGTCCTACTCTCTTTCTATGTCACTAAGTGTAGCATTAAAAGTTTTTCTAACTTTCTTTTTATTGTTAGCACATTTTGTAGAAATATGACCAAAGCCGTTGAGGACTAGTGGGTTTATTTTTCTTACCATCAAGGCTAAGAGGCATGGTTTCCCTTGACTTTCAGTTCTTCAAACGATTGAATTGTCCCTTAATAGATTGATTACTTAGTTAACTCTTCTTTATAAACTTCTTAAATTTTCTTGCTAACAAGACTAGTAACTCATCATTCATATCCTTATCACTATCAGAGATGTCCTTCTTGAGCTTTTGAATGTCACATCCTTGTTTTTCTTGGGTGGATCAAGAGTTAACTCACGGGTTTGGATTGACCCGACAAGTTCATCAATGTTTAGTGTATTCACATTCTTGCTTTCCTCTATCACCGTAACTTTAACCTTGTAGTTTGCAGTTAAGGAGTTTAAGAGTTTGCATACTTGTATAAGTTGTGAAATTTTCTCACCAAGAATAAAACAAACATTAGTGATATCACAAAAGCGAGCATAGAATTGACCAAAAATTTCAATGTTGCTCATTTTGATGGAATCAAACTGAGATGTTAGCAATCTCAATTTTGTTTGTTCCACTTGGGAAGTTCTCTCATGAGAAAGAGCAAATGCATTCCATGCATCTTTAGTAGTCTCATAGTTGAAGATACAATGAAACCCACTAAGGGTGCGTTCTTTAGTGGTCTAGTCTCTTCTTGGCTTTATGATTATTACACTGTCTTTTGTTACCAAAGGTGGTTCCCAACCATCAAGAATAGCATCCTAGACTTTTTTATTTTGCCTAAAAAAGGCTTGCATTGAAGTCTTTCAATAAGGGTAATTATATCCATCAAAGAGTGGGATCTAACAAATGATTCACCTTCTTTCATTTGGTCCATAAATAGGAATTTGTCCCTAAAGATTAAACTCACTAAGTGTATTTAGTGTTTGCCCTGATACAAATTGAAAGTTTTTAAAATATAGACCTAATTAACCAAGAGGGGATGAAAAAGTTATTTTTAATTTTTATCAATTTATAATTTAATAACCTAAATAGAACGACTAGTCATGCAATCGCGTATAAAAATATAGTGCTAAAATAAAAAAATAACACACGATATTTTTAACTGAAAACAACCTAAATCACAACCATAACCTAAGAAAAAAACCACTGAGCCACCTAACTTTCCACTATGAAAATCAAATTTTTAAGTACAAATTCGATTTTATATTACCCTCCCTAGGATATTCCCCAATATACTTTACTTACGAGCTCTTACTCTGTTTCTATACCAACGTTCTAATGAGCTTCCCACCAATCAAATACGTTCACGAATCAACTGAAAAAGGATTAACACAAAAACACAAGTGCACGTGTATGTTCTAAAACGAATTTCACAATAAATAATCCTAACTAGATAATTCAAAATATATCATTTAAATCAAATCAACTAGAAATTCTAGAACAAAAAGATTAATCACAAGTTAACTAAAAATAACTTCTTTAAGATTTAATAATTAAATCAAATAATTATAATTGTTCATACAATTATTTAATTTAAATATTTAAATAATTAATAAAAAAACTATAAAAATTAAACATATCTAACATATATATATATATATTAACTCTCAATTATATATATATATATATATATTAATTATATTCATACCAATCTCAATTCCATAATTATATATATATATATATATATTAACTATTTGACTTTTCAATTGAAGATGTATGTGACTATAAATAACATGAAAAAAAACTCTCTTAATGTGCCACAAAACTCATATATATTAACTATTTGATCTTTCAGTTGTTCTACGGGAGATTATAGAACTCACACCATCATCCCTCTCAAGTTTTGTAGTGATATTTCTTTGATATTATTGGCTATGTTCTAGAGATGATAATTATGTTTTGCTACATTCGAAAGCACCTTTTTCTTTTCTTTTTTTCTCTTTCTTTTGGCAACTATGTCTTTTCTTTTTTTCGGCAACTTTGCCTTTAAATTTTTTTATTAATATTAAAAAAATTATTTATTAAAACACATATTAAAGCATATCTAAAAATATTTAATTAACAATTACATAAATTGATTCAAGTTTAAATAAATATTTTAACACCAAAAATAATTTCAGATTTATGAACATGTGCTATTAAATGCATGAGTGCAATCCTATGTGTAGTAGTTATAAAAAATATACTTAAAATACGACTATCTGGAACTCAAACATTTGCTCAGCTTTTCTTAATAGACTTGATATCGGGCCTAAAAACAATTTTACATGTAAATATTTTGTCCACAAAAATAGTCAAAATTCATAGTCCTTACAAACTCCCCTATTTGGCATTTTTGTGTGACAAATCTCTCACTCACTACATGACACTTATAAAAATAAGATAAAAATACAATGATATCACATACTCCATAGTGTAACTATTTTATAGTCCAATAAATTCATTTTTAATGTAACTTGAAAAGCTTGTAAGTACATAGAAATAAACGAAGTGTAAAAAATAGTCATGTAATATGCATTCATACCAATCAAGCTTAATTAAATATTTTCTGCTCCTATATGCATAACAAAATAAAAACATGAAAGTAAAACACGTTATTCCTTTCCCTTTTTAACATACGATAAGGACAAAACAATGAAACTTAACTCCTCCTAAAGATATAACAATATAAAATCAGAATAATGTAGAACAACAATGTGCTTTAAACTCTCCCTAAGTTTAATGATTCTCTAACTTAGAAACCAATTAAAAAGATAATAAATAAATAAAAACTAAAAAAAAATTTGAATTTTCATAAATAGCCACATAAGGTATTAAACACAACAAATTGAGAACTCATCATTTTTTAACTCAAATTTTGATTATTTATTATATAAATAAGCAAAAGAGTAGAAGAGCACACAAGCACACTTTGCACATATAATGACAGATTAACATTTACTTAAATGTAGTGTATATGTTTAAACTCTACAAATATACCAATTAATTCATTTATGACCAATCAAGAAAGATTCACAAGAAAAAAATATCACCTATCATGTAATATTATAATCTGAGTCTTCAATTTCACAAAATAAAATATAACTACCAAAAGAGGACTTAAATTTTTTTTAACCCCTATTGGCTCTTTCTTTTTGTGCATTATAAATACAAGTTTTATAAACAGTAGTTTTTTGCACACCAACAACCCAAGAAAATTGAATAAACAATGCATCATTTTGTTAAAAAAGAAAGAAAATTAATTAAGAATTAGTTGGTAAAACATGTGGAAAGGGGGCTTTTGCATTTATAAATAGAGCACTCTAATAAGTATTTTGTATTATCCTATTGAGAGAAAAGCTCAAAGAAAAAGACTTTAATAAAAGAAAATTGAGAACAATTTTCTTGGGTGTAATTAGATTGTAAGTTGTGAGCATTATAAACACTTTATATAATTTCTCTTTTCTAGTAAAAAAGATTTACAACAAGTTCAGAAACGTAAACAAAATTAGTCGAACTCCGTCATCAAATTTGTGTATTATTTTGTTTACTTTTATTTTCTCTTAAATCTGCTTTATCATAAATTTGCATGATTTCCCATCAGTTGTCATCAATCAAATATTATTGTATCATTAACAATTTGCATTGTCCCTACCCCTAATGACCTTAATGTTATTGTATATTGTTATTTCATTGTCAGTCTGGTTTTAATAAAATGGCAAACATCAGTAAACGAACAAACCTTTTTGGGAGCTTGAACTACCTCTCTAAATCTACCAACAGGCTTTTTACAGCTAACTTCAGTTGGCCTGAAAGCAAATGCTCCTTATCAGTTTCAAGCAAGAAGGGAAAAAAAACCCAAGTCAATCCCATTTAAACAAAGCGTTGCTGAATCCAATTACCTATTCTTGTTAGCCCGCTTGCCCTTTTTCTCTTCGCTCTGTTTCAGGAAAACAGAATGCGATCCATCTGATTTGGCCTTCTGAAGCTCCCCGAATGTAACGTCGGCTAGTTCTCGCTCTATCCCATCCTCCTATATAAACCCCAACAACAAAAATCCAATTTATATTTCAAATCTTTACCCAAAAGAAAATAACTTGAAGAATAATTAAGGCATAGATGCATTGATTGACAACCCCTTCAGAAGATGACGACTCATAATCCTCTTCCTCTTCTTCTTCACTATCATAGAGCTTCAATTTACTTGTATATGCAGCTTCTCTGTTAGGTTTCTTCATCTTAATCTGAAAACGAATAGCTGTACATTAAAACAAATAATTCTATGTGAAAAAAAAGAGAAATATATGCAAGACGGCGAAGATGAAACGAATAAGCGGCTTCAGTACCGGCTAATAAGTGAGCTAAGTAGGTTTTCTAAGTTCCTAAGCGATGAAGGGGCTTTTACACTTTAACTGTGAGAGAACATTAGAAGAATGAGGTACAGCTTTTAAATTGAAGGTGCCGCTTCAACTGACAAAACCCTAGAAAAGAGAGAAGAGAATGAAGCAGCTTTAATGCAGAATTATAGACTACTGAAATCTGCAATGGCGATAAGTATATCTCTTTGCTTTAGGGCTTAGGCTTAACGAGCCACGAATTCTTACCCTTTTAAAAAAGAGAGTAAAATACTATATTTTATTTTAATATTAATTATATTTTATTATTATTATTATTAAATAATATTATCATCAATAATATATTTTATTTCAATAACAATTTCAAATTTATGAATTTTATTACCCTAAAAAAAATATCAAAAAAATTTAAACTTATTACTTCAATTACCAAATAATTATTATTTAAAAAATAATAAAATATTTTATGCATATAATTTAAATTTAAATCTTATAATAATAACATAAAAAATTATATCATTTTAATTACAAAATTATTGTTTGTCTAGAGTTAAAAGTGATAATTGATTATTTCGTATTCTCATAATATATATATATAATTGATTACAAATGCACATGAAATTATGTATGTTTAAATAAATTATTATCTAATTTATATGTTGTTAAAAAAAATTATCAAATTTATTTTTTATAATTTAAATATGTAATTTAAAATAGAAAAATATTACTGTCAATTTATTAGTTAATCATTATAAAACTTTTATTCTAATATTACTTGATGTGATATATATTGAATAAAATATTTGTTTTTAATTTAAAATAAAATGAGTATTTAGCTATTTTTTCTAAAATAAAAAATTATGTAATTAGAGGCACCAATATATATATAAATTAAAACTCATATTAGTAAGGTTTGAAATTGCCTGAGAAGTATATAGTAGCTAACTAGCTATCTAATAAAATGATGAAAGTTCAATGTTTTTCGTAAAATATTATGGTTCAAATACTTTATTCAGTTTATGTTTTGCTTTTAAGAAATAAAAATAAGAAGAAAATTAATAAAACATTGAGTGGATAAAGAGACATTTGTAACCACGATTCAAAATTTGTTTGTAAGCCAACTTTTTGGCATGTTAGTTTGTCAAATACAATAACAATTCATTTAAGTGCAAGAATGATACGTACAAAGTTATTTTCTTAATTTTTCTCTTAGATATTAAATATATATATATTATTTTAAAAAAAATTAAAACACTTAAATAAATAAAAGAATAATTATTTGATTAATTTAACTCAAAAAATTGATACAATGACTATAGTTATCAATGAGTTAAACGGGTTAAAATCTAATTAAAAGATTAACGATATATATATATTATTCTTTTTATAAATTTTATACTATAATCTCATAATTTTTTTATATAATATATAGCTGTTAGCTATTCATATTTAATAAATTTAGTTAAAAAATATAAATTACGTGGAAATTTCATTTGACCAATAAAATTTAATATCTTAATTTTTTTAACTTATCAAATTTAACATATTTGGTATATTTAGGATAATTTTTTTAAAAAATAAAGTTTAAAAAATAAAAAATAAAAATTAAGAAAATTGTTGTATGTGTTTGTAAGCATATCAATATCATTCAATGTCATTGATATAGCTTTTGTTAACTCATCGAACAAGTTTGATTCTCGAGTATCCCTTCAAAAAATCTCAATCACTTGAGAATTCGAGCAATTAGAAATTTCTAGCTTCTCATTGTGAAACTTTTTCATATAGTACTATATAGTTTCTCTAGTTTTTGAACAATGGAAAATAAATGACGACTCTCTTTTTCATTGATTTGTTATTAGTGTAATTAATGACGAATAACTTGACAAAGTTCTTTAAGGAGGAGATAATTCTCGATGCTAAACTACAAAATCACTTTTATGCTTAATCATAGTTCTCAACCTATTTCTTTTTAGTGATTGTCCTCTTGTTTTTTTCATAATTGTGTTTGTTAGGCTAATTGGAAATCTAATTACTCTTGTCATCCTAGTTTTTATAGCCTAAAACTTATCAACCTCTTTGGGTTGAGGAAAAGTTTTTGATTACTAGACTTGATAAGATAATTATAACTCTTATGCAACTTTTATTAGCACCAATAGTTAGGTTAAATTAAGAAAAAAATTGCTATTCAAAATCATATTTGGATCACCCCATGTAACTTTGATGGGATACTAAGGGTGAACATTATCGCATTCCCTAAACAGCTAGAAGAATCTATCATTCCAATATTAGTCAATGTTAACATTAATACTGTAGTTTTGTCAACTGAACTACACTTAGTTATATAGATATTATTTAACTTAAATGCCTTGATTTATGTTCAATTCTTTTCAAATGAGAGATGGATAGGAGATACCTTTAACCATTGGGAAGAATTTGACTAAGGTAACCCGATAACCCTTAGAACTAACTACACTAAATTGGGAATCGAAAACCTTAACCCCATGTATAACACAATCTTATGGAATGTCATCTAACTAGAATGATGATTTGTACCGTAAAAGGAACCAGCTATAGATAACATGATTTCAAATTTTTTTTAAATATGGTAATCATTTTTTATCCATTTAATATCAACCTCGTTCAAGCTACCAAACCATAGAACATATTAGTAGTTTTTATCACAATTTATGGATTGACATTTCCCCTCATATTAGATTTTCTTAGAGGTAAAGGTACAAAGATACTTATAAGAGTTAGTGTAGATACTTAATAAGTCTCTGAAACACTGAAGAACTCATCTGAGCATCCAAATAGGATTTGACACTAGTGTTCTTGGGTAATACTCTAGAAGAAGCATGTAATAAGGATATTTTCCTCCTTTGTTCAAAATGAGATTTCGAGAGAGAGCTTGAAGAACTATAATTCTCATCATTTATATTGGATGAAATTGAGCTAGTAAATATTATTTTTTTAATGGGTTTTGGTTGTTGGTTTTGAACATTTATATTTTTATATAAAAATAATGTTTTATCAACGAATTACGAAATCATATTGGGCATCAAAATTTTTTTCTAACAAGATTATTAAGATAGTTAATTTAATTATAAAAGTAGAACCAATATGACAAATGGGTATTATTGCTATTATAAAGTTGATCAAAAATCACCTTCTAATTTAGTTTTTCAAATAGCAGGTGATGTGTAAAGTTCTTAGTGTTTTCAAATAGCAGGTGATGTGTAAAGTTCTTAGTGTTTTCAAATAACACGCCAAATCAATAAGAGAAATATTTTCTCACAAATGTGCTTGGGATGAATCTTGTTCTCACAAAAATTTTCTCATTGAGTGTGAAATTTTTCTCTGAAATTCTTATAAATGGCCAGGGATTATTTAAATAGTCACCAATGTTGTCACAAGTTGGTTTATAATCCAACTCTTAATTTCATTTCTATAAAGAATCTTTCACACAATTAAATGGTATGCCATTAAAAATTATATTATCATTTAATGAGTCATCCCACGTCAGAATCTCAAACCTATTTGAATCTACAATCAATTAAATTATTTTATTAATTCATTAATCACATCAAATCTAAAAAATATTAAAATATTTTTAACTACTTGTCACATACCAAATATTTATTTTAATATTTAATTAATTCATATAATTATTTAATCTAATAATATACAATTTATTACACGAATTAAATAACTATACAAAAATTATCGTTTTATCCATACGTATTTATTTAAAATTTATAACCCTTGTAAAATGTCTCAACAAATAAATATACATTTTAATCATTTAAATAATTAATCTAAAATTAATTATTCATTTATTTTTAAAGCTACATTGTTAAGTGTTGTTACTCAACAAATTCAAGGATTAATGGAATTATAATTTCATGTTTAAATAAAGTATTGATACATCAATTAATTAACAATCTTTATCGATCCCAATGTTACTCCATTATAAACCTAAGATTGAATTCTCAAATATCATAGCTGATATTTACTTAACATGGTATAAATGAATAGTCTATTGATATAATCATTATGTGTAGCTAAATCTTCCATATTTAGTTCATACTATCACCTAGGTTATTAAGTATATTTTACTTTCATTATTATATATTTTTCTCAAATACGTATGAATAATTATTTATAATCATATTATAGATTATGCACAATTATATAGGTTCTAAATTGTTTAAGAGAATTACTATCTGGTAACTACGAATAAACAAAGATGATTTCATATCTTGAGAGAAAACCTCACAACCTATCACAAGTACTAAGATATTAGGCATTTTATCCCACCAATATGGGCATCTTCGAGTTAGTCAAATACCAATGTGCTACAATAAGAGGTTAGCTAGATCATTCAAGATTAAGATCGTATATATAAACTTTTTTAAGTAAATATATATTAACAGTATTTTTAATATGTATGGTTCTATTTTGTATAATTAACTATTATATAAAATATTTCTAATGTGTTGTATTATAAATGGATATGAGACAAACTAGTAAGGTAATTAAAGATATTTTTTATAAATTTTAATTAATAGTAACTAATTATTTTAATTGTTTCACTTAAACTCAATCTTTTTATAGGTACCTTAATACACTTAGTTGTAAACATGAATAATATAATAGCACAAATAAATAAATGGATGTTTCTCTTATTTATTTTAATTTTAACAAAATTTAAATACAAACATGTATTTAAGGCTATTATCATAACATCAAATTCTTTCATATGCCTTTATTTAGTGTCAAACATCCTTTAAGAGTCATTGATACTACTAATTAAAGGAAAAACAGAACCAAGAAGTTGAGAATAAAATACATAAAGGGAAGAAGGCGAAAGATACAGGAAAAAAAAGTGTAAGGGGGACGAGAACCATCTTGAAACTGACAAACCAAATATAATGGTTAAAAACAACTAATAATGGAAAGGTAGAGAAGATAGTAATGTTGGGTTTTCCTCTTATTTGAAGGAGCCCAAGTGAAGCCCATGTGGCTTAAAAGCCCATGGAGTAAGAAGGGAAATTGTGTCATTTCATTTATTTAATTAATAAACTCATTTAGGGTTTGTTGTGGGTAGAATTCTGCAGAGAAAAAAGTGTGCAGAAAAAGTAGCAGAAAAACTGCTCTCAGTTTTTCAGTTTTCACTCTCCAGCCAGTCTTCATCAAGTGCTCCGATCGAAGTCCGTTTGTGGTCCGATTAAGCTGAAATTTTGCGGACAAGTTCACGACTCAAGACTCTTTAATCTGTGCGGTGGGATTTGGATTTGGCTCACCGGTTTGAAAATTTCTAAGCAGTGAACAGTGACTACGAATTTGGTTAGATTTCTCCATTTTCTTGAAATAATTGTTAGTTTTCAAGAAGTGTATTCTTGATGATGTTTTTGATTGCTTGCCTCTAGTTTTACCTAGAGAGAATTGTCGAACAATTGTTTCTTGATAGTGGAAGTTTTGGAGAGGAGTGCCGTGGTTGTTTCCTTCCTATACCGGGAAAGTTTTTCCACGTAAATTGGTTGTGTTGATTTTGTGCATGTTTGATTTTGAGCTCTATTTATTTGTTTCCTAAAAGATTCACACAAAGAAGGAGAATAGGTTTAATTCCGGTGTTTAGAGCTTAATTATGTTTGAATTGAAATTGTGATTCTCCTAACAAAGTGGTATCAGAGCTGTGGTTATTATTGTTGAATTTCTTGTGTTGAATAATGGAAGCAAATTTGAGTAGAATGATTACTTTGAATGGTTCTAATTATCACATTTGGAAAGGTAAAATGGAAGATCTCCTTTATGTGAAACAATTTCATTTACCGGTGTTTGCCTATGAAAAGCCAGAAAAATTGTCTGAAGAAGAATGGACTTTGTTACATCGACAAGTCTGTGGGTATATAAGGCAGTGGGTAGATGATAATGTTTTGAACCATATTAGTGGAGAAATACATGCACAGTCATTATGGAATAAACTTGAAGAGTTGTATGCTCGGAAAACAGGAAATAATAAAATGTTTATTATAAAGCAGTTGATGGCTTTAAGGTACCAAGATGGAACTCCGTTGACAGATCACTTGAATACGTTCCAAGGAATAATCAATCAGTTAGCTGGAACGAGTATCAAGTTTGATGATGAGATTCAGGGGTTGTGTTTATTGGGTACGTTGCTGGACTCTTGGGAAACATTTAGAATGTCATTAAGTAACTCAGCTCCAAATAGTGTAATCAATATGGATCTGGCTAAGAGTAGTGTTTTGAATGAAGAAATGAGAAGAAAGTCACATGGGTCTTCTCAGCAGTCAGAGATTTTGGTTACAGAAAGAAGAGGGAGGAGTAAAAGCAGAGGTTTCAAGAACAAAGAAAAAGGAAGAAGCCAGTCCAACAAGTTTTCTAATATTGAGTGTCATCACTGTGGCATGAAAGGGCACATCAAGAAATATTGTAGACAGTTGAAGCGGGATAACAAGAAGAAAGACAAAGAACAAGATGGTGATGTTGACAAGGAAAATGATCGAGTTGCCACCGCTAGTTCAGAAGACTTTCTCGTTGTTTATAATGAAGATGTTGTCAATATTGCATGTCACGAGGTCAGTTGGGTTATTGATAGTGGAGCCTCCATTCATGCTACATCTCGAGAGGACTTCTTTACATCCTATACAGCAGGTGACTTTGGGACAATGAAGTTGGGTAATGATGGCTTGGTTAAAGTCATTGGTATTGGAGATGTGTGTTTGGAGATGAATAATGGCATGAGGCTATTTCTTAGAGAGGTAAAACATATTCCTGAAATTCGTTTGAACTTGATCTCTGCAGGTAAACTTGATGATGAAGGATATTGCAATACCTTTAGTAATGGTCAATGGAAACTTACTAAAGGTGCTATGGTTGTTGCTCGTGGGAACGAGCATTCCAGTTTGTATATACTGCAGGCAAGACTCTTTAAAGGTGTTATTAATGCTGTGACGGATGAGCTCACATCAGAATTGTGGCATAAGAGACTTGCTCACATGAGTGAGAAAGGCTTGGCAGTATTGACTAAAAAGAATCTTCTTTCTCAAATGAATGATGTTTGTTTAAGAAGATGTACTCATTGTTTGGCAGGGAAGCAAAATAGAGTTTCTTTCAAAAGTTCCCCTCCTTCAAGAAAACAATACATACTTGATTTGGTACATTCAGATGTATGTGGTCCTATGAAGACAAAAACTTTGGGTGGTGCCAGTTATTTTGTAACCTTCATAGATGATTGTTCAAGAAAGTTATGGGTGTACACTTTGAAGAGCAAAGATCAAGTATTAGATGTGTTTAAACAGTTTCAAGCCTTAGTTGAGAGACAAACTGGGAAGAAATTGCGGTGCATCAGAACAGATAATGGGGGAGAGTATTTAGGTCCTTTTGATGAGTATTGTAAGCATCAGGGAATTCGACATCAAAAGACACCTCCCAAGACTTCTCAGTTAAATGGGTTGGCTGAGAGAATGAACAGGACATTGGTTGAAAGAGTAAGATGTCTTCTTTCGCAGGCTCAGTTGCCAAGATCTTTCTGGGGTGAGGCTTTGAATACAGTTGTACATGTTCTTAATCTCACACCATGTGTTCCTCTTCATTTTGATGTACCAAACAGAGTTTGGACTGGCAAAGATGTTTCTTATGATCATCTTCGCGTTTTTGGTTGCAAGGCATTTGTGCATATACCAAAAGATGAGAGATCTAAGCTCGATGTGAAGACACGACAGTGTATCTTTGTTGGTTATGGTCTGGATGAATTTGGCTACAGATTTTATGATCCAGTTGAGAAGAAACTGGTAAGGAGTCGTGATGTTGTGTTTATAGAAGATCAAACTATACAAGATGTTGAGAAGATAGAAAAAGGAGTCCATCAGTATAGCGATGATTTGATTGACCTAGATCCGGTTCCTTTATCAGTACAGATGGAACAAAATGTTCAAGATGACCAACATGGTTTAGATGATGCAGATATGCAAGCTGAAACAGATCACCAGACTACTGATCAGTTGCAAGAACCAGAAATTCCACCCAGGAGGTCTACCAGAGACCGACGTCCTTCCACACGGTATGATACAAATGAGTATGTGCTATTGACAGATGAGGGAGAACCTCAATGTTATGCAAAAGCGATGGAAGATGGAAACAGAGCACACTGGGTTGGTGCTATGGAAGATGAGATGCAGTCACTGTATGACAATCACACGTTTGAGCTGGTAAAGTTGCCTAAGGGTAAGAGAGCTTTGAAGAACAAGTGGGTCTACAGGGTGAAGCAAGAAGAACACAATTCACAACCACGATACAAAGCTAGACTGGTCGTCAAGGGATTCAGTCAGAGAAAAGGTATTGATTTTGATGATATTTTCTCTCCTGTTGTGAAGATGTCTTCCATACGTGTTGTTCTAGGTCTAGCAGCAAGCTTGGATTTAGAAATTGAGCAAATGGATGTGAAAACTGCCTTTCTTCATAGTGAGTTGGAGGAAGAGATTTATATGGAGCAGCCAGAGGGTTTTGAGGTTAAAGGAAAAGAGGATTACGTATGTCGGTTAAAGAAAAGCCTCTACGGGTTGAAGCAAGCACCTAGACAATGGTATAAGAAGTTTGAGTCAGTTATGGGGGAGCATGGTTACAAGAAGACTACTTCTGATCATTGTGTTTTTGTGCAGAAATTCCCTGATGATGATTTTATCATTTTATTGCTCTATGTTGATGACATGTTGATTGTTGGTAGAAATTCTTCAAGGATTGATAATTTGAAGAAGCAGTTGAGTAAGTCCTTTGCCATGAAGGACTTGGGGCCAGCAAAACAAATTCTTGGTATTCGAATTTGTCGAGACAAGAAAAGAAAGAAGTTGTACATGTCACAGGAACGGTACATCAACAAGGTACTTGAAAGATTTCATATGGATAAAGCTAAAGTGGTTTCTTCTCCTTTATCTAATCACTTTAAGTTGAGATCGAGTCAAGGCCCTTCAACAGATAAAGAGAAGGAAGATATGGAAAATGTTCCATATGCCTCAGCAGTAGGAAGCTTAATGTATGCAATGGTGTGTACGAGGCCAGACATAGCTCATGCAGTTGGAGTTGTTAGTCGTTTTCTTTCGAATCCAGGAAGAGAGCATTGGGATGCAGTAAAGTGGATTATGATATATCTTCGAGGTACTTCCAAGTTAACACTTAGCTTTGGAAGTGGAAAACCAGTGTTAGTTGGATACACTGATTCAGATTTGGCAAGAGATGAAGATTCTCGTAAGTCTACTTCAGGTTATCTAATTACTTTCTCTGGTGGAGCAGTTTCTTGGCAGTTAAGATTGCAAAAGTGTGTTGCACTTTCTACAGCAGAGGCGGAGTTTATTGCAGCAACGGAAGCCTGTAAGGAGTTGTTGTGGATGAAACAGTTCTTGAGGGAACTTGGTTTCAAGCAGCAAAAATATGTGTTATTCTACGATAATCAGAGTTCTATTCACCTAGCGAAAAACTCAGCATTTCACTCAAGATCAAAGCATATTGATGTGAGGTATCATTGGATAAGAGATACTCTTAACAATAAGTTGCTTGAACTTGAGAAAATACATACTGATGAGAATGGATCTGACATGTTGACAAAAGCAGTGTCAAGAGAAAAACTTGAAGTTTGTTGTTCAATTGCCGGGATGGCAGATCCCTCCATCTAATCGGAAAAGGGGGAGATTTGTTGGGTTTTCCTCTTATTTGGAGGAGCCCAAGTGAAGCTCATGTGGCTTAAAAGCCCATGGAGTAAGAAGGGCAATTGTGTCATTTCATTTCTTTAATTAATAAACCCATTTAGGGTTTGTTGTGGGTAGAATTCTGAAGAGAAAAAAGTGTGCAGAAAAAGTAGCAGCTGCAGCAGAAAAACTGCTCTCAGTTTTTCAGTTTTCCCTCTCCAGCCAGTCTTCATCAAGTGCTCCGATTGAAGTCCGTTTGTGGTCCGATTAAGCTAAAATTTTGCGGACAGGTTTACGACTCAAGACTCTTTAATCTGTGCGGTGGGATTTGGATTTGGCTCACCGGTTTGAAAAATTCTGAGCAGTGAACAGTGACTACGAATTTGGTTAGATTTCTCCATTTTCTTGAAATAATTGTTAGTTTCCAAGAAGTGTATTCTTGATGATGTTGTTGATTGTTTGCCTCTAGTTTTACCTAGAGAGAATTGTTGAACAATTGTTTCTTGATAGTGGAAGTTTTGGAGAGGAGTGCTGTGGTTGTTTCCTTCCTATACCGGGAAAGTTTTTCCACGTAAATTGGTTGTGTTGATTTTGTGCATGTTTGATTTTGAGCTCTATTTATTTGTTTCCTAAAAGATTCACACAAAGAATGAGAATAGGTTTAATTCCGGTGTTTAGAGCTTAATTATGTTCGAATTGAAATTTTGATTCTCCTAACAAGTAAAGCCTTCGAACAAACAAAGTTACCAAACAAATTGAAGTGGATAACTGCAGAAAATTTGAAGCCGAGGAAAAGCCTAAAGAGTATCTTTAGTATTCCTCGTGTCATATGTTTCAGAAAATTGACAATTCGCTTATTTGTGTAGACATATATACTATGAGTGGGGATGCGTGGAATTGATGCATCGGATAAGCAAAGCAAAATGTAAGCTTTGTAACATTTTTTGTATTCCTTACTAAAAGGTCAAAATTAGTGTTTGCAGTTTTATTATAAATTAGGTTGTTTACATCTGTACTACTGCTTGAAACTCTCCTAGTCTTTTATATGATTCTTTGAATCTATTGTTTTCATTCATTTTTACTAATTTTACGTGGACTTTGATTTGTATGCTTGAGTGATCACAATAAAAAAAGTGTGCGTGATGAATAAACAAATATACGTATCGCAATAAATAATATAATGATAAAAAAAATCGTTCACAAGGATATTATTTTATTAAAAACTAATTTTTAAAACTAAAAAAATAAAAATAATTTTTTTTATTTTAATATTTTAAGAAAATAAAATTAAAAAAATTAAGAAAATTACAATAATTAATTAAATCATATTTGGTAATTTAGAAGATATATGAGAAAATATCTACAAATATTTAATCCTCTAATTTTATAAACATGTGAATCACTAAAATTCTCTAATATAATTATCAATTAATTATATGATAAATTTAATCTAACTCAAAATGTATTCTTCTATCAAGTAAACTACACACTATATAGTAATTAATTTAATCACACTCTTATGTCAATTAAATTACATACTACTCATTAAGTTCATCAATTATGGATCATATACATAAGAATCATACATCTCTATCTAGAAATTATACATGTTATTTAATCAAGATAAATAATTAAATAATTCTCTCAAATTTATTTAATTACCTCTATAAATAAATTGTTGACCAAACAATTAATAGTATAAAAATAAGATTAGATAATATAATTAAATTAAATTCATAAGTAGGGTAAAATATTATATTATTATATGGTGAAAATTAGGTTCATAAGATTTCTAGATTAATAAATTACTTACACATAATTGTATTCATAAATCTTATATTTTTCATAAAGAAAGACGTAAAAATTGATAAATAGAAGAGTAGAAGAAGAAATACAACCAATCTCTTGAATTATAGTACTAATTTTCCCTTAAATCTCTATCAAAATTGTATCTCTTTTTAATTTTTTCTGTATTTTTTTATTTTTTTATCTCAAAAAACTAACCAAAATTATGTTAATGATAACTGGTTAGGGTTAGTGGCTTAAATATAGTTCAAATAGAATTTGAACCCTCGTATCATCTTTAAATCAAGAGTTGAGATTAAAATAAGCAAAATTAACAATATCGGTTAATCACAACACGATATATGACACATGAAATTCAGTGGGCGAATTAGTGCCTGAATATTGTGTTTAATCAATGTGAGACGTTACTATACCATAATATTGTATTTAATAAATATAAGACATTACTCTTAATACTAATATTCATCACACAAATGATTTTTAGATTTGGAGTCCTTTAGAAAACGAAGTTTCACCATCCCCATCTGTGCCAGCTCTTGGAGCAATTCTTCAAGCTGCATTTTGCATGGCGTTGTATCTCTACCTGGTACCACAATTTCCCTTGTCTCTGTTTACTGATCATGTATACGAGAGACGGAGTTTTTAGAAACGATTGGGCCATCAATATACGGCTGGATTTACAGCTCGATGGAAATTCTATTTCAATTGGTTAATCTCAGAGGCTTCTATTATCCTAAGTGGTCTGGATTTCAGTGGCTGAACACAATCTTCTCCACCAAAGCCACGACGGACTCGTGCAAAAAATGTGGATATTTTAGATGTTGAGTTATCCAAGAGTTTAGTTGAGCCGCCATCTGTGTGGAATATACAAGTCAGCACCTGGCTTCCACACGGTAAGAGTTTCTCATTTATTAGTATTTTTTTTATTGACCTTTAATATTTCATGACATGTATGTAAACACTATTATATATTTATTTGTTTTAAACAACATTAAACTCAGACACTCTGAGATGTATGTAAACAATTAGACAAGAGTGTTTTTTATTAATAGTGGTTATCTTATACAGTGTGTTGTTTTAGATGTTTATGATAGGCTTGTTCAAAAGGGTAAGAAGCCTGGCTTCTTCCGGTTGCTTGCCACACCGAATGTCAGTGCAATTTGGCATGTGAATATACTCTTAACCTTATGCTTCTAATCACAATATATGTTTATCTTAATGTAACTTTTTTTCTTTTTGTGTTTTGCAGATGCCTACAGGGATTGTATCCCGGATACATTATATTCTTTGTTCAATCGGTGTTGATGATTGCTGGTTCCAGAGGTATCTTTGTTAATGTGCCTATATTTACTATTGTTTTTTTGCCACCAGATCATAACTAACAATTTTCTTTTGCTCCATAAATTGCTACTTTTCCAAGCAGTCATTTACAGATGGCAACAAGCCCTCCCTTCAAATCGGGAAATTTTGAAGAAAATATTTGCATTTTTTAACTTTGCGTACACCGTTTTGGTTCTGAACTACTCTTGTGTTGGTTTCATGGTAAGTCTTCTCTCTCTCTTTCTCTCTCCGGTGTCTCGTAAATCCGGGATTGGAAACAAATATGTATTTCAGTTTCTGATGCATTATGAATATGTTGGTTTGAATAATCAGGTATTAAGTTTGGGTGAAACACAAGCTGCTTATGGGAGTGTGTATTATGTTGGAACCATTCTATCTATAGTGATGATACTACTTGGTAACATAATCAAACCAGAAAGGCCTACCAGATCGAAAGCTCATAAAGATTAGTGACTTTGTAATTTCATGGGTGTTTTTGGAATGAGATTAGGAGGCTGCTTTGTTTTGATAGTACTAAAAAATGTCACAGACTATAGGAAATGCATCTGCATTATACTTTTTTGGGCATTACTTTAGCATCAATGATTTATTTTCTAATATATCATAACAAAATATACCATTGGAATATTGGTTTGCATTGTTTATACTATCAAATTAAATTTCATCTTATTTCTACCATATAACTATAAAAAATGTTTCATTAATATTATTCAGTCAGTTTTTCATGGACTGCACCGTAAAAAATTAAAAAAAATTCAAAAAATCAATTAAATTTAATATTCATCGTTTCCTTCTTGAACAAATAACCAAAATTATACCCAAAATCAAGCTTTGTTCTCTCTAGCTTCAATGACGTCCATGTCTACTCTATTCGCACAAACTCCATATCAATCTCCTCTGCCAAAAATCTTCAATACTTATTTTGCTCATATTCTCAAAATGTCGAGTTAGTCATACTTCTTAACCAGATCTTGAAAAAAAGATATAAACTTTTGTATCAAGATGAAGACTTTCAAGGGCTTCAAGACATGGGTGTTAAAAATAGAAACTATTAATTAATATTTAATAACAAAAACCCATAAATCAGAAGGAAAAGGAACAATGAATATATAGAAGGGTATAAAGAAAAAAAAACAGCTGGAAACAAAGCAATAGACCAGATTGAAACAAAATGAAGAGAACTTCAACCGAAGTGAACGTACTTGGGATTCTTCAATTAAGATTTGTGGAATTTAGAGGAAGGCACTGAAATTGATACATAATGGAGACGATGATACTTCGATTGGTGAGTAAGACGATGAACAATAATAAGAACTAGTGAGTAAACGATGAGCAATAAATTTTCAATGATTTTTAATGATGCAGAAAAATTAAAGAGATGGTATGAATAAAATATTTTCTATATTTAAATGATAAAAATAAGACAAAATTTAGTTCGGTCTTATAAATGATATAAACGGTGATATATTTATAAATTTACCATAATTATTAATATAATAAGTTTATACGAATACATACAATTTTAACGGTTAATTTTATTTGAAGAAATCTTACACTTAACTATTAATTCAAATAATTTTTAACTAGCAATCATATTTTCAAGTTTGAGCCTTAAATAATGTATAGGATAATAATTGAATTGATTTAAAATTATATGTATAAGGAATTAAAATAATATATATATATATATATATATATATATATATAATATACATAATGTATTGATTTATGTATATGATACAACATTGCTTTGTTTTTTTTAAATCAATTCAATTATTTACAAAATATGCCTACGTCCCAGATTCATATTTTCAAAGTTTGATTATTTTATTTGGTGCTTCTTTGGGTGCGAGCCTGCGAGGTACTTGAGGTTCCCCCCTTGATAAACAGTTTACTTATGTTATTTCAAAATTAGGCACACGTAGACCAATATTTATGCAACATTAGCAAGTGTAAATATTCGCCCCTTAATTTTAAAATTGGCCACCAATGTGTTTATTTTTAATAATTTACAAAATAAAATGTACTTTTTTTATAATTTTGGAATAAAAATTACTAATTTTTTATAATTATGTAATAAAGTACTCATTTTTATATAATTAAGATATTTTTTCTTTTAATATTTTCTAAATTTAAGTGCATTATTAGTCTTCAAATTTTAACTAAATTCATACATTTTTTAATTTAAAATTAAAATTTGAAAACATTAATTACACTTTAACTTATTTTGTATTGTAAAATCAAATATTACTATTTACGTAAATTTAGAATATCATAGTTGAATTCCTTGAATTTAGTTTAGTTATCTTTTCACCTATATTTACAATAAATTTTTAGTGAGAATATTAATATTATTGCATAAGTTGGAGGAATAGAGTAGAGATCATAATGTCTGATGCAACACGATTATATAACATGTATAAACAAATTTGGTCATAATTGATCTTTTAACTTTTTCATATTATTAAGTTTTATTATTATTTATTATTACAAATAAACAACACAAAAATAAATTAATTTTTTTATGTGTTAATTAATACGTGAATAGAATATGATTAACATCCAAATAAAATTTAAGAACATGATACAAATACATCATAAATACGACTAATATGACATGATTGACACCTTTAAAAGAGAGCAAGAAATGGACAACTATGAGTTTGTTTAGTGAGAATGGAAAGTAGCTGATGTTCCAAGAGCCTTATGGTGATACTTAGGGATGTTAAACGGACGCGCAGGGAAAGGGGATTAGAAGGCTATCCCATCCCTAATTTAAATATTGTATGTGATTTATTTGTCATTCTATTAAATTATCTAGGTACGATTTGTTATTGTTTAATCCATTCTAAGACACACATTTCACTTGTGTTTTTATGCTAATTTTTCGGGTGTTAGTTGAATGGGTTCAATAACTTGTGTGATGAGTTTATCGAAATGTTGGTTTGGATCCAAACATCTCGCTTGTAGAGACTATGAAATAAAGTAGAGATTTATAAGTAAATTACTTGGGAGTATTACATTGGTGGATAGTTTGATTCTTAACCTTGTAATTTAACATATTTTGATAGTGAAAAATTAGATAGTCATTAGATCAAAATTTGTTCACTTAAGTTATTATTGTGACCTAACTTGTTTTTATCTAAAAATTTCATATGTTAATTTATCTTTTTATATTAATTTATTTATACGTGAGTGTATATCTAGTCGTTTAAGAACTTTAATTTAAGATGTTTATGTTAATTATCTATTTATTCTTCTGATTAATTAGATCCATAATATTAACACTTTCAAAATATATATGCATATATAAAAGTTTAGAAGAGTTTGAGTTGAAAACTTCTTTTAACATTATATATATAATTCATTAGTTCACATCCCCGTCCCAAAAATATCATGAAGTGGATTTGAAAACTTTGAGAGTGACAACATTGAAGGTGAGAAGAGTTCCAAACATATATTGAAGCTCTTGATATGCATGTTGAAGTTACAAAGTGACAAATATGGCAGCATGAGAAGTAAAAATAAAATCCATATGCAGAGACATGAAAGTTCAAGTAGCAACAAGTCAAAGCCGGTGCAGAGACAAGTACAGACTCATTCTCACTCTCTAGTGGTGACAAACAAATGGGAAACTTTTGATTGAGTTTGAAGGTGTATTAGTAAGTTGTCTTCAAACTTTCTTTTCTAAAACGGGAGGAAAAGTTATATTAATCGGTAGATACATATATTATATGTTTTGATAATTTTTTAAAGATATTATTAGTATTTATATTAAAATAAATTCTTCTATATATAATAATTGCATCAATATATAACACTAAATGAAGAAGTTATTCACTTAATCCAATAAACTTGATGGTAAAAGTTGCACCAAAATGGATGGATTTTTATACATAAGGGATTCACCAGGGGTAGCAATCTTCTTCACATAAATTTATTTATTTTCTTTTGAACTTTTTCGTTTAATAAAAGAAGGAGAGATATGCCAGCTAGCACAATACCTACCTATATTCGGAAGAGTACAGTACACTTGATACGCAACAAAAATGGTCATAATTATTGCATTTTTTAAAAAGAGATATTAAATCTCTTTTTATTAAATTAATGAAACATTATAAGATATGATTAGAATTTGAATCCATACTGTGTGATTGAAAGTCATACTACTTAGATTACAATCAAATCACACATAATTATTGCATATATTTTCAAAAATTATAGAAAAAATAGACATTCTATTTATATATTTTTACACATAAAGTGAAACTGTATAAGTGAATTGAATTGGATTCGAAGTATATTATATTTTCCAATATCTGGGCCGTATAATGTTTCAAACAACAGTTTGGGTATCGGTATGAAAAAAAAAAAAACAGAATACAACTGTGTGTCTGTGTATTCACTCTCTTTTGGGCTCATAATGGCCCATAAAATAATAAAAGCATGATTCGTTTTTCGGCTAAATAATAGTGTTGAATCTTGATCCATTTCATACTTTTGGTCCAAAATTTATTTTATACTAAAATTTTTACCTAATATTTTTATTTGTAAATTATTTGATCTTGTTTAAAGTTATTTTTAAAATTTAATGTCACAACAAAAGAAAAAATATATGTTTTTGTCGTAAAGTGAATAATATATATATTTTTAAGGGTTAAAAATATCATGTATATATTTTTTATAACATAAAAAACATAATTTTTATTTAAAAAAATTAAAAGTAAAATCATTTGAATAATTAAATCATATAAAGTTAAAAAATAAAGTGAAATGATATAGACTTTTTGTAAGTACAAAGGGTAAGAAAATAATTCAATCAATTCATTTAAATTGAAAAATCTGATTCAATCCGTCAAATCTGGATAAGTTTGGATTGATAAATTACATAATCAGATCAAATTTGGATTGAAAAATATACAATTTGAATTTAGATCGGATTCAGATGATAAATTTTATAATCCACTATAATCCAATTCGAACTGAATTACTATTAATTTATAAATAAATATATATTTTATTTAATAATATGTTATATTTAAATACTATACCTACCATGATTATATTAAATTAATATTAACTTAAAAATAAATATAAATGTTAAATATTTATAATAATTTAATAATTATCTAAAGATAATAATTATTTTTTTAATTATGACTATAGATGATAAATTTTGATAGAAATACATTAATTTAAAATTTAAATATTATGTATGTTGTATTTTATATATAAAAATAATTCATAAATAAATTTTAATGTAAATACTTTATCAAATTCAAAAACATTTGATATGATTGGATTGAAATTAGTTTGTATGAATTATTTTAGTGGATCAAATTTAGATTAAAAACTTTTAAATTTGATTCCAATCTAATCGGATTTATATTAAACAAAAATAAATAATTTTAATTTATTTTTTATCCATAATTAGCACCATGAATTTAAGATTGACCTTGTGTATTTGTGTTGGTGTATGATTATATATTTAAAAATATTTTTATTTATAATAAATTATTTTAAATAGTAATTAATATATCAATTAAATTAGTTTTTAATATATTATTATGTATTACCTAGTTTATTATAATATTTATGTGTTATTATACAACAAGTCGCACAAAATAATTTTTTTATATTTAATTATTTGAAAAATCTGTAATATAACATATGAAGGAAGGAAAAAAAAAAAAAAGGAACAAAAGACTGGAGAAGTTTTTCGGAATATCAACTGGCAATATATATGGGTCACAGATCATGATTGGCTTCGGACCTTTTCAACTTTCACGTGCATAAAATACAATGTATATAACCGGCTATTTGGCTATTTGGCTATTTGTAGAAGAAATGAGGACTCTTTTTTTCAAACTCAATCAAATAAACTTCTCTTCTGTCAAATCTGCCAGCATATTAGTAAGAAATTCCCCATGTGATCTTCGTTCCAAATTTCAGATATTAATAAAAAGGAAAACAAAAAATAATATTTTTAATATTTTTTAAAATTTATAAAATAAAAATAATATTTATATTTAATTTATATGTTTTTACTATAAAAAATATAATTCTCAAAAAAATTATTTTAATATCAAATCACTTAAATATTAACATAATATTATTACACTCAAGCTGTTTTAAAAGTTAACATTTTGTTTTGAAAATAATATTTATTGTTATGTTAATTAATAGGAAGAGAAAATATAATACATATTGACTAGCCTTTACATCGTGATAAATCTTTACATTTTTTTTTCTCATAATTTCCCTAGTAATTTTCCACATGCATTAAGCACAAAACTCAGCAGCAAAAGCTTACTAGCCTCAGCTCCATAAAATGCTTCAACCACAATTTGCATTTAATAAAACTGCAAAAATCGTTCTTCAAAAAAAAAAAAAAAAACTGCAAAAATCTAATTATGATTTTTCCTTTCAAAAATGTAATTTAGTCTAAAGAAGTCAACAATGAAACGATCAAATCGATTAATATGAGTCATTCTACTGCTAAAGATAACAAATAAATGAATAAGGGCAAAATAAATTTTTTTAATTTCCGTGTTATTAAAATAAGATAATAAAATATATATTATTCTTTATTATATATTAATTAATAAATAATAATATAATATAATTTCATAAAAATATAGTTTATACTCTTTATCTAATATATATATATAATCCAGGAGGCATTTTATAATATTAGATTTATTACTACTATAAACAACCACAATAGTTGCACAGAGAGAAAAAAGCTAATTTCTTTTCTCTTCTATTATTAACTTTCTTTTGTTGTTATTTTTCTCTCAATACCTCCACAAAAAAAGATGAACCTTTCAATCTTTCACTTTGACTTATATGGATGGCTCTACCATACTTACTATTTTCTTGTATAGTTAAAATTTATTAAAGAATTTATCATGATATATGAATTGCTATTTTAAGGATATATATATATATATCACTTATTTAGTTATATCTAACATTAATAATCTCCCGTAAAAACTTGGATTATTGCTTAATTAGTTAATATTTTGAATATCATAATTTAAAACATACTTCTATAGTTGGTGTCCCATTCTTAAAAGAATCTTTTCATCCAAATAATTATTTGTAAGTTTCTATAGCTACAATAAAATCAATCTACTTATATAAAGTTATAAAATAACACATTTTGTAGCTTTGGTTACCATGAGAATGATCCCCACTAATTAGGTATACCAAAGTAGATTTTTTTAGAATCAATACCTCCAAATTTATTTACATTTGTATAATCAATTAATTCAGATCTTCACTTTCAAAGCATAAAGTCATTAGGAAGTAACAAATCCATTTTATTATATTCAAGTGATCTTTGCTTAGATTTGACAATTATTTTCTAATAACACCAATTACATATATTATGTCTGGTCATATACATATCCTATCATACATTAAACTACCAACGGTCGGTGAATATAACATTATAACCGGTTCTTATTTCTCCTTCTCACAAATAGAACTCTGATTTGAGCTTATGAATTGACTAGCAAATAGAGTAATAATTGGCTTTGATTTATCCATATTTAATCATGATAAAACCTTTTTGATATACTTTTTCTTGTGATAATAACATTTTCCTTTTCTTTTAATCATAAAATATCGTCATATCCAGAATCTCCTTTATGGATCCTAAATGTTTCATCGAATACTAAGTTATTTCTTTAACTTTTCCTTTTTGTCACTATTTGGCCCTATAATCAACGTATCATTAACATATAGAATAAGTATAATAAATTCCTTATCACTAAATATCTTCACGAATACACAATGGCCAAATATTGTCTTTTGATATCCATTATTGTGTGGTGCATACTTAAGTCCATATAGACTCTTTTTCAACCAATATATCATATCTTCTTTGTCTTTGACTTTGAATCATTCTATGTGCTTTATATAAATCTTTTCTTTTAAACATCATAGCAATCTTCACATCGTGTTGTTTAACCTCTAGATTCAAACTTATAGCCAAGCCAAGTAATATTAAGATAGATGACATCTTCACCATGACTAAGGAAATTTCAACAAAAGTTATTCCATTTCTTTGACTTAATTCTTTCACGAGTAGCCTTATAGGTCATGGATTATTTTCTTTCGTCTTTAGTTCATAAAACCATTCATTTTTAAGCGTTTTATTTTTTATTTTTTTGATAATGCCAAAAACCATACTATGGTTATTATGTAAGTATTTTCATTTCATCTTGCATGAGTTTCAACCACTATCCTTTGTATTAATGTATCAAAGCTTCTTTATACCACTTTGGTTTTTCCTTGTCTATGAGTAATATAAACTCATTTAGAGAGTATCTAGTTTAGGGTATAAGTATTCTAGTTTATTAAAATGACTCCTAGAAAGATGGTGCTTACTCCTCTTCATTATCAACTTGGTCATTAATGGTACCATCACTTCTAAAATCTTCAACTGCATAACCACTTCTCAAGCCCGAGGTCTCTTCTCTGTGCATAGTCTCTACAAAATATCAGAAAATATACAAATGGTAAGACATAAGAAGAAGAGATTACCTAGGGTCAAGTTTGAAAATAAAGGAAAATGATTCATTAAAATTGACCTAAAAAGAAAGCAAAAAAATGTTAGACTCAAAGAGTTTGTACTCTAAAACCCCAAACAAATAAGCTATATACAAAGTTGATTTCTTACCACCAAACTGAAAACCTTTTTATAGCTTGAGCTGAGGCGACATAACATTTTGTTCTCTTTAGTTTTGTTTGATGTGCAAGAAATGATGAAAAGGTTCAACCCATGCACCTCTTTATATAATACCCACATTTATATTTCTAATCAATTGACACATATTTATTAGGGAAGCTAAATGATTCAGATCTATTTCCTAAGTATTATTCTTCCACCTCAGTATAGAGCTCGAGTTGAAAGGGTATGTGGACTAGATGTTTAGACACATAGATCGACCTAGAGCTCAACCCATCAAACAGTCTGAGTCTAGCAAACAATTTGAGCTATAAGATGAGTCATTCCAAGGAACCTTCTTGTGCCCGCATCCACAACACACCAGTGGGAAAGACCCGTACAAGGGAGCTTTGGTATCTATAGGGTTGACCACCAACTCGAGCCATGAGTGGTCAACCTTAGACCATAAATATGTTTACTTTTTTACCTTTATATCCTATTGATAACCTTAGATATGTATATTTTATGTAATCGATAGATGTACGTATAATATTTTATAAATAGATAAAATCTCTCAGGGATTCACAGATTTCATTAATCGTTATGACTTTTCTCTCTAGTTTCTCTTTCTGTAAATCGAATCAATCTCAACGTTTACATTTTATTTCAGAAGAAAAAAATTTAATATTATAAATCTAGTTAAATTAGTTTACGAACTTAAATAAATGTTTCATTAGCACTTTTAACAAATTTTTAGTTAGACAATTCTTTTGGTTGAACATATTTTTTAACACTTTTTTTGTTGAAATTTTTTGAACATTTTTTTTATTGATAAATAAACTTGAACCATTAATTGTTTATTTAACTAATTACAATATAATATCACATCATTTTCTAATATTTAAAAAAATTATATTATAAACCTTTACATATTTTATAAATAAGTGAGTTCAACAAAAACAATAAATCAATATATTTAATATCATAAATATATATATTTTATATTTTTATCTTAAAAGTCGAAAAACCCCATAATTTATAAAAAACATAAATCTCATAAAATCTGGGTAAAAGAGTCCATACAAAACATATAATCTCTAAAATAAGTAATATCTATATACTCCTCTGCCATCATGCTTACGAATATGCACCTTCCTATTTTTCTCTCTAAAACACTAGGATTTGAATAATCTGTCAAATCATGAAATGGGCCATGTTCTTCCACTTTCTCTCACCTATTGTGTTTCCTCTTGAGAATCCATATACAAAATGCTAAAGAAAAAGAATCCATAACGTAAGTTTCAACTTTCAACATAACACATACTTTGTTATTGAAGAGCTTTGTTAAGACAAGACCACGTAACAAATGCAAGAGAAATAACAAAGCAGGATGATTGGGGAAGATTAAAGAAAAGGCAACGAATTAACTATTCATTAGACATGAACTAATTGAAAAATATATGTATCGAAAGAGAACGGAAAAAAAGAGAGCCTCAATTAATACTAGCTAGTCTTATAGTCTAAAGAAGACGAAGGCAAAAAAAAAAAAAAAAGTATTATCACACATCAGTTATGGAGAAAAGTACTATCACAAAAATAAAGAAGATGAAGGCATATTAGAGGAGTAAAGCTTAGGTCGGTCAAGACTCGAGTATACCGAAACTTACAAGCAGATGAACCACCGCGAAACAACAGGGGAAGAAAAGTTACCGGCAGATGAATGGCGACGCAGGCAACGAGGTCGTTGGAGATGGCAGGAAGGACGTTGTCGATGATGACAAATTTTTTGAGTTAAAATGAATAATATATTTTTTAAAATATTTAATAAAAAAATAAATAAGTTTTCTGTTCGACTAAATTCATTAAAAAAATTATATAAATTTAACTAAATTATAATTCATTTAAAAAAAATTATACTCAAACTAAATGAATCAATCCAACTCGTTTAAACCTCAATATATATACATATATATATATATATATATATATATATATATATATATAAAGCTAGAAACTCTTATTTAATTTTATGTTTCATTAGTTACATTGTTTTGATTTAATTATATGTGTAACAATAAAAATAACCTTTTTATTATTTAAAATATTATTTAATAAAAAAGTTTAGATTCAAGTTAGAAAATGATATAAATCAATTTTAATTAATAAAATAAAGTTAAATTATTTTAGATATAAATAGTATATTATAAACAATTTGGCAAGAGTCCTTCATAAGTAGGATAATAATTGATACATCAACTTATTTGATTTAAAACGAGTCGTATTGAATCTAATTTTATATTTTATAGGTTCAAATAAATTGGTTTTGATTTTAAAAATAGGAAAAATAATGAGTGTTGGGTTGGTAAAGTTTTAAATTTTAAAAATTAATACTTAATCGAATTGACCCAAATATTATTAAAATATATATTAATTTTTTTAAATTTATACATTTATAGTACATATATTATATATATTTATAATCATATAATTTTAATTAAATTATTATGAAATTTGAAAATATGAAACCACTTATATTATTATTCTTTTATATTATTTTTTTAAAAAGTTATTATAACTAATAAAAAATCTAAATTAATTTTGTTCTAAAAAATTTACTTATTCTCAAAAGTCATTATTTACTTGAAAATTGATGTCCAATTATAATTTAAATGTTGATGTATAATTTTTTTAATTAAATTATTGATTAAATAATGAATATTATTTATTAATTTAACATTAACAGAATAAAACCTAAGTTCACTTAAAAACTAAATAGATCTAAATTGCAATTCAAACCTATTAAAGTGACATAATAGAATAATAAAATATTCTTTGACTTATATTTTATAGGTTAATTTCGATTTTTAATTTAATAAACCGATATATGTCAATTCAGTTAACAATTTAAGTCAAAACAAACTATTATTGTCCCCATCCAACCCTCTCTGGCTATATACTATTAAAAAAATTGGCATATAATATTATAGCAAAAATATTACAAAAAATAATATTAATAAAATTTATAACAATAAAAATAGTATTTTATTAATGAGATTTAATGAATATATTTAAACGATTATAGTTCAATTTAAACTACTTTCAATTAAATAATTTTTAATATAAAATGATAAATTATATTTTTTTAATAATAAAAATATATGAATTAATTATAAAGATATTATTTTATACTTATTTAAAAAAAAACCTATGAAATTAGCAACTAACCCGAGATCATTGACAAAAGGCGTCCTTTAGAAAAAAAGAAGGAAGAAGGTCAATTCTGGTTACAATCTTTAAAAGTATACTCTAAAATTATTAAAATATGTATATATTTGTAAATTTTGTAGGATGTAATTTTGATTTTCCATGCACTAAATGAAGAAAGTGTAAAGTTTGACCTAAATTAAGGCCATCCATAAAAGGAGTGCTGGGTCAATCTACGGAGTCGGCGGTCGCAAAATGAGACCTGTTGGATCGTGCAAAACCAACCAGCCGACAGAAGGGTTTCCATATAATGTAACAGTTAACACGTAAAAGCCATCATATATAAACCTGTTGGAATGACTCATCCTAATCCATTATTTTTTATATAAAAAAAAATTATAAAGAGTTTGAATGAGATTTATTATTATAGAACATGTTATATAAGCTTTTATCCCCCTTGTGTACATTATAGCAAGCCAAAATAAAAATATTCCATTAAACTATTGATAATAAACTTTTAATATTATGAACAAAAAATAAAAACAATGCTCTGTTCTCTTCAATGATTTTTAATTATTTTCTAAATAGATTCTTTAAAATGTTTCTCTTCAATGTTTGTTTTTATAGAGATAAAATTACGTCTTCAGTTTTTTTTTTTTTTTGCTACAAAACCATAAGTTTTTATTATCAAATTATTTACATGTTTTTATTATTAATTCCCTTAAAAAAACAAATGTTTTTTACATTGTTAAAAAAATATTATATATAACATAATTTTTAACATGTATATATTAAAAAATAACTATAAACAAGGTTATGGACGAAAAGAGATTTAAACTATACAATTAAATCTAAAATTAAATGCATTTGTTTTTACACAGCTCCCTACTAACCCTTCCTTTTTCACATTACGATATCTTTACATAAAATTATTATGATAAAAAAAGGAAAGAAAGAATTGATTGGATTCAAACTAGAGAATGATCACATTCTGCATTGTCTATTAAACTCGAAGAAATATATTTTTCTTCATTTCCTTCTCTTATTTTCTCATTTTCTTGTTCTTGATCCTCATCAACAGAAATAATTCCTGTGAGCTCTTCGGCTCTATGGGCTTGAAATTCCCAATTAGTTCGAGCCAAAACAAACAACATAGTCATTGCACATGACCCTTGGGCAGCTAAAAGACCAAGCCACAATCCCCTAAAATCAAACCCAGCAAATACACTTAGCCACACAGCAATAGGCATTCCCACCAAATAAAAGCAACCCAAGTTAATATTTGCCCCAAGTTTAGGCCTTGCCGTTCCTCTTAAAACTCCACAACCTGTTGTTTGTGGGCAGTTCCCAAACTCACACAGCCCAATTATTGGCAACACCATTGATGTTAGAGCAATGATCTCTGAATCGTTAGTGAACATTTTAGCCCAAACTTTCCTCACCATAACAGCAAACAAAAATGCTGAAAATCCCAACACAAAGCTAAAACAAAGACCAACTATTGCAGAAAGTTTTGCCCTTTCTGGATTATTAGCTCCAAGTTCATTTCCAATTCTTGTAGAAACTCCAAAACTTAAAGAAGATGGGAATATATAAATTAAAGCTGTAGTTTGAATTAAAATACCCATTGAAGCTACAGTTACTTGAGGATTAATCAACAACCCACATAGTAATATCATAATCTCATACCACCACCATTCAAGACAAACTGAAATACAACTTGGGATTGCTAAATTCAATAGAGATTTCCATCCCCTGAAGACTTCAAAAGATATTTCACACCAAGTTTTCTTGCAAACACCTGAGATTGTAACGTAAATAATCAAAGAAAAAACTAGATTGAAATTAGACCAAACCCCACTTAATGCAACGCCTTTAATTCCAAGATTTAAAACTGAAACGAGAAAGTAATTTATTGGGATATGTAAAACAATAGCCAGAGTCGCACAAAATGTCAAAGGCAGAGTAATGGATTGAGTTCTTAGATAAATACGTAATGGGTGTAAAATGGATTGTGCAATAAGATCTGGAAAAGAATAAAGAAGGTAATATTGAGCTTCGTTTGCAATATTCTCTTGTTGACCAAAAAAGATCAAAACTTTCTTCATGTTTAACCATAAAAATGAAATGGGTATTGAAGTAAGAAAAAGCAAAAGCACAGTTCTCTGCAGAGTGAGGCCGAGAAGTTTGTTTCTTTTAGCTCCAAAAGCTTGACCACAAATGGGTTCCATTCCCATAGCTAGACCAGAGAGAACAGAGTAACCAGTAATGTTGGCAAACCCAATTGCTAGAGAACCACCAGCTAAAGCAAGGTCTCCTAAACGACCAAGAAATAACATTGAAATCATAGAACGTGAATATAGAAGCAAACCAGTCAATACCATAGGAAAAGCAACATTTAATATGGATTTCGATTCTTTAAGAGCAAGAGAAAGATGGGTTTTATTGGGATTGGAGTTAAGTTGTTGTGATGTTGGGTTTTTGGGGATCAAATGAATGAATATGTCGGGCTCGTGTATTTTGGTCGAGGAAATATCTGTTTGGTCTGAGACGTTGCATTTGCAGAAAGGGAAAGAAGAAGAAAAATTATTGCACATGGTTATGAAGTTTCTTTTTGTGATGGAAAAAAAAGGGAAAGGGAAAGGGAAAGATAGAGAAGGTTTTTGTAGATTTGACAAGGTGTGTTGGTAATATTTAAAGGGGAATGTTTTGGGTTTTTTTTTTAATAGAATAATCAAGATTGGGGACTTAAGAGGAACTTGAAAGTGATTTGGGGAAATATTTTCCATCGTAGAGTGGTGTAAATCCTAGCAAAGAAATAGACTTAAATATTTACCTCACATCTAGTTAGATTCAACTTATTATGTATTATGGCTGTATTGAAGTTATGAATGCCGAGGGAATTGCGTTCAAATTATATTTAATTTTTATTTTATCATATTTTTTTGAGTAAAATTAAAAATATAAAGTAAGAATAAATAAAATTTAATTTAATTATATGTATGATATGTTTTATTATTAAAATTATATTTTTTATATAATAATAATATTAATATATGTTTAATTTTAATTAATTATAATTTAAATATTATAATAAACATCTGTATTTTAGTTATTTAAAAAATTAGTTAAACTTTTATAAATAATCATAATTTTACTTATTACTATTAAAATACTCATCTTTAATTCAAGTTATTCCCTGCTAGATTTAAGAGAGTGGAAATAAAATTGTTGACAGGGTTTGGTTTTTATAAAGTTGAGAAATCGAAGCGTTTTAAGCGTCTTTTTATGACCGATCAAATTTACTGTTTGGTCCATGAAAGAAAGATCAACACTCAACATAGAGGAGATATTCAAGTGCGTTCAATTTTATGGTTAGTAAACAGGTAAGTAATTATAAACGTTAAAACATAGAAGATCTTAAATTATCAAGTTAGGTTACCCGTTTAAACTTTATATACTTAATAAGATTAAGCTAAATTGGTATTTAATAAGGGGTTATTTATTTAAGGCATGAAAAACGTCAACTCTCTCTCACAGTTTTGAGTTAATTGATAAAATATTTATAACATATGCTAACCGGATATTTATCTAAAATATTCTAGTAATTTAATAATTTTATAGTTAATATAATTGATGTTTCTAAATTTAATGATATTGATTTTTCTATCTATATTATTTAATATTCATATACCTTTGATAACAAATTATAAGTTAATTGTTTAACCTTAGTTGTTGATTTTTTTTATGTAATTATTGTAATTCTTATATATTAAAGATAATTTTTTATCACAATATTGTGTTATTTTTATTTTCATCTTCTTCTTTATCATTATAATTAATTGATATAAGTAAATATTTAAATATTTAAAATCTTTAATTTATTTAAAAGTTATAATTATTATACTTAAATTTAATGGGTTCATCACAATTGTCCTTTATTTTCATCTTCTTTTATTACATTGGTTATGACTTAGTTGTATTCAAACTTTAATACCCTCGTGGTAATGATGAACCTTCCTCATCTTACATAGATGGTATCAAATTTTAACTTACTAAAAAGAGTTACTGAACTCTATTTATTCATAATATAATACTTATAACAATCTTAAGGTCAAGTGAAAACCTTGAAGGAATTTTTAATCGTTTATAATTACTGAGTACATAATTACTAGTTTAAATTTATGGATAAAGAGGGTTACTATGCTAGAGCTTGTGTATTTTCTTAGTTATGTGTTCTATTTTTTTTGTCCCTAAAATAAAAATAAGGATTTTTTTATAGCACAAAGAATATTTGTCTATAAGTTTTGGTAATTCATATTTTTTATCTTTAATGATTAATGAATTTATGAGGGATGCTTTCCTGAATAGTATTAGATGCTTTAATATCTTTGATGTTTCTGGGAGAAATGTCTCTTTGAATAATACCAGAGGCCTTACTATTTTTCCTAGAGCTATCAACCTGCTTAGTATTGGTGGTTTTTGTCTTAGTGCTACAGATAAATTTCTTATTATTTTCTTTAAAGTTATTAGTTTTGGTAATTTGTAATTGTCATAATAACCTTTAGCGTCTATTCTGTATATGAAGGCTTTATAAGTTATTCCAGTAAATCTAATAATAGGTTTACTTACTCTGCCCAGTTTTTGTAGATTCTTGGTTTTAGGCTATTATAAACCATACAAGTCTTTTTCTGTTCTTCTTTTTTTGCTTCATTAATCCAATTAAGATTTTTTATTTCAGGGATGTTACTATCTTTTGAACTATTAGGTTCTTCATTTTCATCTTGAATTCTTTCTTTAGAAGTTTTATCCTTCTTTAGATCAAAATTTTGATGAAGATTCATCTTTAGAGTTTTTAGACTCTAAGAGTTATTTTGAACAATAAAGTTTTTCCATTTTATTTTTTTGTCTCCATAAGAGACTTTTCAAGGTATAAAAAATTGAGTTGTTCTGGTAGAATTTTTATCTTATTTTCCTTTATCTTGATCTTGATATAGATATGTTTCATTTATGTGGGCATAAAAATAGTTATAGGTGCTAACTTTTTGGTAAAAGCATCTTATAAACTATTCTAATTTTCTGGGAGATATTTGACATCAAAATTATAATGGTTGTACCACTGATGTCATTTAACTAATCTTCATTATTTATAATCACTTGTAATATTAGTTATTAAGAAATAATCAAAATTCTTGTTATCGATTCTAACAATAAAATCTAGAACTTATGACATATATTGCAAATTACTTAATAACTTTTTTAACAATTAGATATATTTTTTTCATTACTGTGATAATTTAATTATAGACCATATATATCTATAAATATATTCATCTTTTTCATTTACTTTTGCTTTCAAAACTACTCCTCAATATTCTTATGAAACATCTATTTCAACTATCATTTTATCATATGCTCTTAGATGGTATAAAGTAGGTAAAGTTTTTACCTATATTTTTACTTTATCCATATACAGAGTATCTTATTTTGTCTATTTCTAAATACGATTTTTTCAATTTCTCTTGTAAAGGCTTTCGCATTTATACAAGTTTCTTGATATATGCTACAACATATGTCAATCATCATAGAAATCTTTATAATTGAATTTTGTCCTTTAATTCACTAGGAAAACCTTGAATGTTATTGGGGTTATATATTATATTTTTCATCTTCAATATTCAACCTAAATACTTAATTTTCTATTGAGTAGTATTTTTTTTTGGAGAGTACAATGTCTTCTTTTCTACATTCTTATAGAATATTAATAATATACAAATAATGTTTTTTGAAGATGTTATCAATGTATCTACAAAATATACCTAGTGTTTGTTTTAATCCAAATGTTTCCATTATAATTGTCTTTAGGGGCAACGAAATGTCGATAATTTTTAAGATTCTTTATCTAATCTTATTTCCAAAATCCACTTTTGCAATCAAAACTTGAAAATATTTCCTTCCTTTTATTAATGATAATAATAATTCTTTCTTTTTAATAAAGTATTCATCATAAATGGTTTATTTATTTAATACTTTGAAGTTTCTTATCATTCTCTTTTTTCCTTTTTTTTCCTACTAAAAATGTTGGACTAGAGTGAAGTGAATTATTTGATATTATGACTTTTAGTTCCAAAAGTTCTTGAATTTGTCTTTCAAATTCAATCTTGTTTTCTAGAGTGTAAATCATTGGTTTCACTCTAATCACATTGTAAAGATCTCTTAATTTTATGTTAGCAATCGTTTTAGATTTATTAATTTTTGGATCTAAAGAATTTTCTGAGCTTACAATTTTTAATAATTTTCTGATACTAGCTAGGGATTTATCTTTTTGTATTTCATTAATAAAATATATTTTTTCTCTTTATTTTTAATGAAATATTTTATAAATAAGGTTTTTGTTACTTTGTGTCTATCTCACTACGTTTTTACTTTTTATGTTTTTGCATAAAAGTTGGGGTTGATACAGTAAAATGTTTTTTTATCTTTGATACATAAATGATATAACTATCTAATATTGTTAGACTTATTTTGTCTAAATATTATGTAAAAGATTGATATAAATTTAAAAAATTATTTCCTATTAATAAATCAACTCATGTTACTTGTTGATATATGGTAGGAATATAAATATTTCTCCTCATATCATTATATTTGAATATTTTAAAACCTTATTAAGATTTATTGTAGTATTATTAGCAATTATTAACAATTCTTACAATTAAATCATTTAGTACCTCTTTTAAGTGTTATTTTGGAAACACATATTTATTTGTTATACACATATTAGCTAATGTGTCTATATATGCATTAAATGGTAGTTAGCATAATCTTTAAATTTAATTCCTACCTTAATATAAGTACTATTTGGATTTGTAATATTATATAAATCATTCATCTTCTCATAAAGAGTACTCATATTTTGAGTCAATTATTTCTTCTTCAGTTCCCGCTAATAGATAAATACTCTAAGTATCATCTATATTTGATTCATTATTTCATTTTTTGTGAAATCACTTTTTAAATCCTTTTTTATGTTTAAGCTTGTTAGGGTATTTATTAGCATAATGTCATTTTTTATTACAGATCCAACATTTGCATTTCATCTTCCCTAACAGACAATAATTCTTATTTTTAGAAGGTTTATACATTTTCTTTCTAAAATATCTCTTCCTATAGGTTTTCTTATTAAATTTTCTTTTATGTTTTTGAAAACCTTATTTCATGAATTTGTATATTGTACATGGTTTAAACTACACTCGTTATTAGTACTGAATTTCTATATAATCGTATAATTTTTATTCTATACAGTACGATCTCAAGCCAAACACATGATTATACAAAAAATACATAGTTAAAGTCTTTAATACTATGTATTAAATATACCCTAAATATTACACTAAAAATATATTCTTTTTATTTTTCTTTTATTAAAATAAATTTAAAAATGGAAAATACCAAAGTAGTCCACTGGTTATTAGTAATTTTTTTTTACAGTTTAATCTATTAGTTTTGAAAAAATAACATCATAGATCCAAATGATCAATTTTTATGTTTTTGAATTTTGTTTTATTTTTAACTACATTTGAAAAAAAGTTTTAACATGAATAATTGATGAAGTAGTTTTTAAAATAAGAACTTTTAACATAGAAAACAAATGAAGAAAAACATAAAAAGTGACTAATTGTAACTCTGGTGTCATTTAAAAAAATTAGCTAACTAAATTACAACAAAAACGTTACTGGAACTCTATGGTCATCCTCCCATTTAAAAATATATATTTGGAAATAAAATTACAAATTCATTAAATAAAATATTATACTTATTTTGTAAACTAAATGAGGTTGCATATGCTCTAAGCTTTTGCACTAAAAGTTTTTAATGTTTAAATGATAATGGAATTTAGTAATTCTTTTATTGTTCATCATGTTATTTTAGTGTGAAAGTTTATACCCTCTTTGGAATAACTTATAGGCCAAAAATTGAACTAAAATAATGAGATAGAGTCTCTTTAGATATGCGTTGGTGCAACTTTTGCACTAAAAGTTACTCTAAAGAGCCATTAAATTTTTGTATCAAAATAGTTTTGTGAATTGCATTGTTCATATAGTATGATATTCTTCGTCAAGCTATTTTTTTTAATTTTACTTGGTTATAATATAATATGTACCAAATGTTAGGAAACTATATTTCTTATACTAAATTAGCCAACATATCTTTTCATTCCTAAATTATATTAGCCAACATAAAGTCCTATAATTTTTTGATATTCTATTCTAGGATGTTTGTATCTAGAATCTATTTATGGCTTTT
Source organism: Hippophae tibetana (assembly GCA_037013495.1). Lineage (NCBI taxonomy): Eukaryota > Viridiplantae > Streptophyta > Magnoliopsida > Rosales > Elaeagnaceae > Hippophae > Hippophae tibetana. The sequence goes on from CM072812.1 coordinate 13,284,585, forward strand.
AGTATGATTTAATTCCAATAAGTGGTATCATAGTAGTTATCATTGTTAGATTATTAGGATTTGTGAATATTTTATTTGTATGATATTTAATAGAATATTTATATTTTATGTGAAATTTCTTAAATTTTAAGATTTTATTTTTTAAATTTGGGATTAAAGTATGTTCCTTGGATTTTCATATTTCGTTGATTAATTTATTATGTGTTTTTTAAGACAAAATTGTGTGGGATTAAGATCTTAAATCTTATTTGATATATCATGGTTTTGGTATTATTAATTTTTTTAATTAATTTGATTATCTACAAGGTATAGCATTTGATTCTTTGTTTAAATAAAAAATACAATTTTTTATGCGGTTGTTATATTATTTTACCCATTTATTTTGTACAAACTTATTTATGTGAACTATACTGGGCCTAATTTGGCCAAATAAAAATGCATATATAATAATAAATGCATGATGATTATAAATACATTTATTTATTTTTAGGTGAACAATAGTTGGTCCAAAGAAATATTGTTGTTTGACAGAACTAATTGTCTGTGTCTTGAGATTTTTCAATTTGGATTATTTGTTTATGCTTTGATTTATTTCTATAAGTATGCACGTTTATTTTGTTCTCTATTCAGTTTCTGTTGCTACTGCTATTAATTTTCTACCCAAATCTACAACATCCCAATGCTGAGCGGGACGAATTTCAAAATTTGAAAAGAAACCGTGGAGATTGTCCTCAGTTGTATGGGTTTTGATCTTCCAATTTGATTAGATCGACCTACTCCAAAAACCCTAATGAGGTTAACATAGAAAAGTGGGATCAATCTAATCGAATGTGCATGATAATCATAAAATTCTCCATTCCGGAAGCGTTTCGAAGCTCTATTTTTGAAAGCATGAGCACCAAGAAGTTTCTCAAAGAAATTAAGCAATATTTTACCAAGAACAAAAAATTCAAAATTGAGTAACCTTTTGTCTTAACTCATTGCCATGAAGTATAAGGGCAGAGGGAATATAAGGGAGTACATCATAGAGATGTCTCATATCACATCAAAACTTAAGTCACTTAAGTTGGAGTTGTCTAAAGACATGCTCGTTTGCTCAATTTTGATTTCTCTTCCTTCATACTTTGGGAAATTCAGAGTGAGTTATAACACTTAGAAGGACAAATGGTCCATCAATGAGCTTATAACTCACTGTGTGAAGAAGAAGAGAAGCATTGATGGGATAAGATTGAAAGTGCTCATTTATCCTCAACCCCTTAGAACAAGAAAAGAGAGTATGGTTGTTGCAAAAATTTCTTCTCAACAGAAGAAACAAAAGAAGCAAGATGAGGATTTTACCTACTGTTTCTACAAGAATCTAGGACACATGAAGAAGAAGTATTCCAAGTACATCGCCTAACATGGAAAAAAAGGTATACTTCTAGCTTTAGTTTTTTCTGAAGTTAATTTAACTTCTGCATCTAAGAATATTTAGTGGGTAGATTTTTGTCTCACTACTCATATAAGTATGTTTATACAGGGTTGCCTATAGAGCCCACTGCTAAGTGATATCTTTATAGGCGACTATAATAAAGTTACGATGAAAGCTATAGGAATTTTCATATTACAATTGAAAACTAAATTTCATTTAGTTTTTTTTGAGACATTTGTTACTCTATCTTTTATATGGTATTTAATTTCTAATTCTAGTTTGGACAAATTAGGATTTTCTTGTTCTTTCAAAAATAATAAAGTTGGTATCTATCAAAATTCAAATTTTATTGATTCTGATTCTTTAATTGATAATCTGTATATGCTTAATATTGTTAGTTCATATAGAAAAATATTGCAAACAAGTTCATGTGGCAAAAAACAAAAATCAAGTGATAATTTTGCCACTTCATGGCATAAGTGTTTAGGTTATATCTCTAAGTAGAGAATTTAGAGGCTTGTGTCGAATGAAATTCTTGAATCCCTAGAATTTATATACTTTTAAGTCTGTATTGAGTGCATAAAGGGGAAATGAACAAATGTTACAAAATTAGGTGTTGAAAGAGCTACAAGAATCTTAGAACTTATACACACTGATATATGTGATCCATTCCCTATGGTTTCATGGAATGGACAACTATAATTCAATACAATTATAGACGATTACTCTCGGTATGATTACCTATATTTGATACATGAGAAGTCAGAATCCTTGACATTTTCAAGTCTTTCAAAGTTGAAGTTAAACTTCAACTTGAAAAGAAAATTAAAGCTATCAAATTGGACTAGAGTGGTGAATACTATAGAAGGTATGAAAAATTAGAAGAACATCATCAAAGACCTTTCATAATTTTCCTCAATGAGTGTGGAATTGTTTCGTAATACACCACGCTTGGAAAACTTAGTATGCACAGTACTGTAGAGTGAAATCAAACTCTTAAAGATATGGTAAGAAGTATGATTAACCATTCCTCCTAACCAAAGCCACTTTGGATAGAAGCTTTAAATACCACAGTGTACATCCTTAATAAGGTATTGTGCAAAGTAGTTGCCAAAACCCCTAATGAGCTTTGGATAGGAAAGAAGTCGAGCATTAGACACTTACACATTCTAAATTATCCAACTATGGCATAACCTTATAGGCCATATGAAAGAAAACTGGACCCAAGGACAGTTAGCTACTATTTTTTTTGCTATGATGAATGCTCTTGGGGCTATAAGTTTTACAATCCCATAATAAGATCCTTCTTTGAAATGAAAAATGCAAGATTTCTTGAGAAAATATATAGAATGTTTTCTTTGGAGAAGACACTGTTATTGGTGGTGATAAGGTCTTTATACCTATTGTTGTTCAAGACACAATTCTAGCACTAGATAACAATTTTTAGGTTCGTATTATTGAAATTATTCAAAACCAAGATTACAATGAGGTTCTTCCTTAAGCACTACCTATAGAACAAACTCAACAGTCTCAAGAAGTGCCATTAAGGAGATTCGTTAGAGATATGTGAAATATGATTCTAAATAATTATATCGTCTTTCTCCAAGAATATGAGGATGTCATTGGTTTAACAGAGGATCATCTGATCAACTTATGTCAAGCCACACACAGTTTTAACTCTCAGAAGTGTATTGATACCATAAAGGATGAGATGAAGTCTACGAAAGACAATGATGTTTGGGATCTCATCAAGTTGCCTAAAGGTATAAAGCCCATTGATTGTAAATGGATATTTAAAACCAATAGGGATTCAAAGGATAATGTTGAGAGATATAAGGCACATCTAGTCACCAAATGCTTTACTTAAAAGGTAGCTATAGACTACAACAAGACCTTCTCTCCATTATCTTCAAAAGACTCTTTTAGAATTGTAATGCAATTGGTGGCTTATTTTGATCTAGAACTGCATCATATGGATGTCAAGACTGTGTTTCTCAATGGAGACATTGAGGAGTGATTTATATGGTACAACTAGAAAACTTTGTATTAAGAGATCCAAAGTCTATGGTTTGGAAGTTTATGAAATCCATTTATGGTCTCAAACAAGCCTCTCGTCAACGGTATCATAAGTTTCATTAAGTCATCATCTCATATGGTTTTAAGAGGAATGTCATTGATTATTGTGTATATCACAAGCTAAATAGAAGTAAATATTTTTTTCCTAGTATTATATGTCGATGTCATTCTGCTCGCTAGTAATAATATAGGCTTATTGCATGATACTAAGGAAATTTTGATGAAGAAATTCAATATGAAAGATCCTGGTGATGCCTTTTTTATATTAGGCATTCAAATACTAAGAGATTGTTCTTGAGGTATCCTTAGGCTATCACAAGATAGCTATATTAATAAGGTTTTGAGTAGATTCAGCATGAAAGATAGTAAACTAGGAGACACACCCTTGGCCAAAAGAGACAAGTTTAGTCTCAATAGAGCTATATTGATAAGGTTTTGAGTATATTCGACACGAAGACAATAAACTAGGAGACATACACATGGCTAAAGGAAACAATTTTGGTCTCAAATAGTGCCTCAATAATGATATTGAAAGGAAATATATATAGAAGATTTTATATGCTTAACAATATGGAGTCTGATGTATGCTCAAGTTTGCACTTATCCTGAAATAGCATTTATAGTGGGTGTTTTAGGCAGATATTTGAGTGATCTAGGTATATAACACTGGAAGGCAGAAAACACTCATGATGCGTTATTTAAGGAGAACAAAAAACTACGTGATCACTTACTTGAGATTAGATAGTTTAGAGGTCATCGTGTTCTCTAATTTGATTTTGTAGGATGTCAAAATAATAGGCTCTCCACATTAAGATATATATTTATGAAAGCTAGGTGAGCTATCTCATGTAAATCTACTAAATAGATTCTTATAGCTTTATCAACAATGACTGTGAAATTCGTTGCTTGTTATAAAGCATCCAACCATGGGATATGGCTATGAAACTTTATCACTGTATTGCATATGATAGATGGCATTGATAGGCAATTGAAAATTTATTGTGACAATAACTCGACCATGCTTTACTCCAACAACAACATATAGAGTCCAAGTTTATCGACATCAAATTTCTAATTATTAAAAAGTGAGTTAAGGATAGGAAAATTTTCATATAACATATAGGAACATATTCTATGCTAGTATACTCATTAACTAAGGGCTTAACATTTAGGGTTTTTCATAAGAACACTACTTATATGGGTGTTATTTATGATAATACCTTGGTTTAGTAGAAGTCATTTTTTATGTTATGTGTGTTTTACTCTTGACATTGGATTGTTTATTTTTCTACATAATAAAGTTGATGGTTTTTTATTCTATTTTTGAGCTTATGTTTTGTATGTGCAATGTTTTCATTGCATTGCATTAAAGACTTTGGATTGATCTCAATAAAGACTAAAGAAGGATCAATTAGAGATAGGTATACCTGCGATCATATTGCATGTAATTTTCATGCTAGTCGTCTATATTTGATCTATCTCATTGAATTTATTAATATCGTGATCATCGTGGTTTTGTCACAACTATATTGTGATTAAAGTTATAATGGTTTCACTATTAATATATGAAATGAACCAAATTGTTTAAGGAAAAATCTAAGGATAAATAATATACAGATGCGTGCTTGAGAAATTATTGTGATATAATTGATTCGTGAATAATATGTTGTTCTAGTAGGAGATTGTTGAAAAATCATATTTCCTATAATAAATTAGTTAATATATCCATTTCTTCCTTAATTATACTATTTATTTAATATAATGGGTTGAAATTAAGTAGTCAAATTTTAGTAAGTCCCTAGATTGTTCAAATTAATATGGACTGATTAAGTAGATACTGTTTTTTTACATTAATAAGGGGATTATGAGAATCCTAATTGAGCAATATATAAAGACTCTTTTGGTTATGGTCTCCGTTACAACAAAACACAAAATAATTTCCCTTTGAAGAATTAAGGCAATTTAGTTGAGGAAGATCACAAAACATCCCTTCATTCATGTTCATCAATTCGTGATTGTTGTAGATCCTAAAATTTTTGGTATTCTATTTTAAGATGTTTGTATCTAGAATCCATTTATTGCTTTTAGTATGATTTGATTCTAACACCAAATTCTTCTATCCTACTTCTATAACATATTACAAGTGTATGCAAATTTTTTAAATGAATATGTGCAATTGTGTAAAAATTAAGACTTAAAAAGTAAATAATAACATAAAAAGTGACAAAAATATTTTGTAAAATAAGATTAACTCAAATTAGTCTATAAATATTAGTATAATTCAACCTTATTTGACACTTTTGTGTTTGATAATTTTATATAAAGGTGGCATAAGTTAGCTTGATCAGTTATAGAGTCATTTTATAAGGTGATTTTAACTTGACAATTTTGAAAAAATCAAAATCTTAGCCGACCTTTAATTCCAAAAAATCGATATTCAAGCCCACTTGTGGTCGGCTTTGCATTTTTGAACATATAATAATAATTTCTATTTAAATTTTCATAGAATATGGTCAATTACACAGGACATGATGTCAAGTTAATTGACTACTTCTATATATTGGGCATTAAGGTGCATACTATGTATAAAAAATTAATTATAATGCATTAACATTATCATATTTTGATTTTGTTTGAGCATAAGGTTTGACTTGATTCTCGATCCTTGATTAGCCTCATCTATGATGTATCTTGCTCGAGACTATAAGATGTACCCGCACCTAAAGTGCTAGTCTTAGAAGCGTTCTCACATGTCTAGAACATTCTTAAGTATAATAAAATCGACCATTAACCTGGTCCATTAATGTGGTCAAACTTAAACTAGTTTATGTTTTTACTAATGTATTTTCCTGATATGTTGTGATATATACTCAATATATAATTAACATGTGTACATGTATTATTCTATATATATATATATAAATCTAATATGAGATCTCTTAGTTCACTTTTATTTTAACTTTTCTCTAGTTTTTCATCTAAAATTGAATCATCACAACATATTTAAAATACATTGTAATTCTTATTAACTAACTAGTGCAATTCTAAACATGACATAGGCATATGTAAGTATTTATTTAAAAAATAAACAATTCAATAATTAAATAAAAAATATATAATTATAATATATATATATATATATAATATAATATAATATTAAAAAATTAACGTATATTTAAAGTGTAGATTTTGTTTAAAAAATAAAACTACAACGAGACGTATAGGGTCAATTTTAATATTTTTTGAACCAATATGTAAACTAATCAACTAACAACAATTCATCTAAAAGAATTGTCCACCTGATGAGAGTTAGTGATTATAGATTTATTTGATATTTTAATCTGTATAATAATTTATGTATTTTTTAAAGTGGATTATTTTTCTTTTTAATTTTCTCTATTTATAATTCATCTAAAAAAGATTTTTTAAAGAGCACGTGTTTTAGTTATTTTATGAAGATTAATTTAATCATTTATATATATATATATTTGTAATAATTTAGTTTTTTTAAAGAGTAATATAATAAGAACAAATAATTAATTTTTTATTTTATTTTTAAATTTTTCCTCGTACTTATTAACTATGATTGATATATTAATTTAATAAATTATCTTTAACATAAAAAATAGTGATTAAAAACTTGATTAAAAATATAAAAAGTTTAAAATTTAATCTTTTGTCAATGTCTTATTATTTTTTATATTAAAATAATTAAACTGTTAAAAATAAAAAATAAAATATTAAACTAACATAACTAAAAAATCATGGATGCATTTGTCTATTTTTTAAATATTTTTATTTTATTTTATGTAGTATTATCTTTCCCTTACTACTTCTTTAACACACATATTAAAAAATTAACTATTTGATATTTTTATAGTCAATTTTATTTTAAGATTTTTTTGGACTTTTTTTTATTACTTTTTTCTTTGAATATTATTTTTAAACTCATATTTTTTCATATAAATAAAATTTACACTAATTTATGTCATTGACAAAAACAATTTGTTACAAAATTGTCATCATAATTATATTTTTATGGCTAAATAATATTTATAATCTCTAACTTTTATCAATTTTACATTTTACATTTTATACTATAATTCTTTAATTTTAATTTTTTTTAGATTTTATCTTTTAACAGTGCCTTGCATGTATCCAATACTAATAACTCTCAAAAATCGAGACATTTGTAAAATTATAAAATTGGAGAATTAATTATACAATTTAAATTAAAAAAAATATGAGTGTCAAATTAGTGAAATGTGGTAATAAATAAAATTTTATTTTTAATCTTTTAATTATATTGTGCATACATTGTTTTTTTTTTGTATAACATAAGAAAACATTTTTTGTACGTTAGAAATTGCTATACATATTTTTTATATATAATATAAAAAATATATTTTTAAAGAGGAATTAAAAATAAAATATATAAATAACTAAATTATATAAAAAATGAAGGAAAAATTATGTGAGTTGCTATTCAATTATATATTAAGTTTTGAAAAAGTTATGGTAGAAGTTATTTTTTATGTAATTTAGATAATTTAGTGATTTTTTTTATAAAAAAAATATATAAATCATTTGATTTTTTGAAATTAAGATATTTTAATCACATAACTTCGTATTTATGTGACTAAAATAACTCTTATTTGTTGTAAAAAATAAATATTTTGGTCATATTCTTTTATGTTTAAGTGAATAAAGTATAACAATTTTAAAAATTAAATATTTTTTATAAAAAATTATATGATAAAAACATCTTAATAATAAATATAATGAATGATAATATAATTCTAGTAATAATTGTTTTATAATATATTAAGTATATAATATTGTGTAAATCTTGATGGATTATCAAAAATGCAAGTTGCAAGTAGTATCAATTGAAAACTGGTTAGTTCAATGTTTCCCTCAAAACGCGTTTATCAAGAAAGAGGTCATCCAGACTTATAACCAACACATTGATGGTTTTTCTGGGCGATGTGGGACTCCAACACTCCCCCTCACATCGGACGAGGATACCGCAAAGACCGATACCTGATCGGCACAGCAACCAGACACCGGGGAACTCAGGGAAGTGGGCACATCAGGACCCCCAAGATCAGCTCTGATACCAAATTGAATATATTGGGACTCCAACACTCCCCCTCACATCGAACGAGGACACCGCAAAGACCGATACTCGGCCGACACAGCAACCAGACACCAGGGAACTCAGGGAAGCGGGCACATCGGGACCCTCAAGATCAGCTTTGATACCATGTAGAAAGTCATGGCTTAACTCCCTCCAAAAGAGCTCTCAAAGAGGAAGGGTTGTCATAACCTTATAACCAGCACTAGGTTGGCTTCCCTGGTCGATGTGGGACTCAACACTCCACCTCATATCGAACGGAAACACCGCAAAGACCGATTCCACCTAACGGGGACACCACATAGCAGAGAAACTGTGAGGTGAGCCAGAGGGGACTCATCGCACCAGGGAACTGCTTTGATACCAAATTGAAAGCTGAGTAGTCCAATGTTTCTTTCAAAACACGCTTATCAGGAAATGAGCCACCCAGATTTATAACCAGCACATTGATGATTTCTCTGAGCGACGGGATTCCAACGGTATCTTCCGAGCTTCCTAGGATGAAAAAAAATGCAATTAGAAGCTAGCTAGGGGCTAGGGCTTTAGGGAATATAAAAAACATAGGCTGCCTAGAAAATTTTATTCTTTCAATCAATCGTATTATTTACTTGCTTGTAAAGTGTTAATTATTTATGTTTTTCTAATAATTAAATTAATCCTACATTTTATTAAATTACACTGATAATCTATGTTCTTTGTCGAAGTCATGAACTCATGCGCTAAGACTCTCACTGACTTGAAAATGAAACACAACAAGGGCCTACTAACTCATGGCTCCAATGGATATTGGAAACATTTGGGCGGTGACAAAGGCATGACGAACGCAGCCTTCGAGTACTGCTCATGTATTTTATTCTCTAAGTCCTACGGTAAAATATTAATTTAATTAAACATTTAATAAATTTAAATAATCTTAAAAATTTAAACGAAATAAAATAATACACTATTTTAATTATAAAAATATAAAAAAATATTATTTTTATATAAGTTATTACATCCTATTATTTTTATTTATTTTATCCACAATATTTATGAGTAATTACTTCCATTAATAGTCCATCTTTATTATTACAATTAAGAACGAAATTAAAAAAAAATGCAATAAATATTGTTATTCATGAATGATAAAAACGTTGACTTAAACAGTTATAAAACCTGCCCGTATTTATATTATATAAAAATATAATTATGGTTTATAAATTTTTAAAAAAATTATTCACGATGATAATAATTATTATCGTTAGTTATTATTGTTATAGGAGAGTCAACCCTTCTACTTATTGCGGGATAATAATCATTCTACATGATAATAGTTTTTTTTTTCTTTGATCTATAGCTCAACATATTTACAATCATAACTCGACGTTTGAATGAAACCACAATATTTTGCTTTTAAAAAGAAATCCCAAAATGTATTATATCATATAAGAGGTAATATCTTTTATAAGCATATTGTTATTTAACTTTTTAAACAACATAAAATATATGTATTCATATTTTATGTATATTCACACTTAAAAAATCTTACCCCATACATTTGACTTAGATAATGTATATAACGAATATTTAAGGAGAATAATAAAGGTATAAAAATATAATTAATTATACTCTATGAGTTGTTGCATAATATAATTAAATTTTTATTTTTTATTAATTAAATAATAAATTATTAACTGATAAATTTTTAATAATTATTTATTATAAATAGTATAAACAATATCTTTTTATAAGATTAATTACATTAAATATTATTTTTATCATTTATATAATATAAATTAAGTAATAAATTATTAGTAGTTAAAATATTAAATATTTTCAATATTATAATTATTTATCGTCCTCGTCTTTAAGTAATATAATTTTTATCAATTATTATCTTAAATTTTATTTTTTTATCAATAAAATAATAAATTATCACGTAAAATTACATTAGCTTGGCTATTAACATTATAGAAACATGTGTTTCTATGAGTGTCCAAAAACTGGGCTGAATCTGTTTAAACCGAAAAATTGGTCCAAATCGGATCGAATTGAGTAGTTTCGTAAATAAAATGGTTCGGTCCGGTCCGTATTAAGTAAAACTGATTTTAAAACGATCTGATTCGATTATAAAAATTATAAACCGACCGGTCTGGACCGAACCAGACCGTTTTATTAAATAAATATTTTTTTATATAAACTGGTCACATAAAGATGTATATTTATATATTTTTTGTTTTCGAGTTAAGGCATTAAGTCGTTAACCCTAACCCTAGAAAATCACTATTCCTCATTTTCTTTATCGTTCTGTATCCGGGCTCTAGGTCTGGTCGTTTGTGCCTCTACCAGTAGCTAGCCATCATTCCTCACGTTGCTTCCACCAACAGCTAGCCACCTTTCCTCGCGTCGCTTCCACAACAGCTAGCCAACGTTTCTCGCGTCGCTTCCATTAGCAACTAGCCACTGTTCCTCACGTCGCTTCCACCAGCAACTAGCCATCTCTCTTCACGTCGCTTCCACCAATAGCTAGTCACCTCTCCTCGCATCGCGTCGTGTCGTGTCATGACAACCATGGACGAAAATCATGAAATATGTATATGGTCTACTAGTAGTAGTTTTTTTCCTCAATTAGAATCTAATGTCTGAACAGCTTTTGTGACAAGATCATAAGACTAAGTACAGAATTTGTAGATTATCTTACAAGAAACCTAGTGTTTCTTGGGTTTGTATTGTGTTTGTTTGTTGGTATTGTGTTGTGTTCGTATACTGGATTCGTGTCATGTTAACATGTTGGGTCTATTATCTGTGTTAATGTGTTGGTAATTACTTTATAATAATAAGTAATGCTATGAATTTAAATTTATAAAATAATAGTGATGAATTATAATACAATCATGTTTTTTCCTGAATAAATTGAACGGTAAGTCTGAACTCTGAAATCTGAATGGTAGATCATGTTTTTTTGTTAGTTTTACTTGTTGATGATATACATAGTACACAGTACACACAGTGGCCAAAAAATCCACTGTTGTGTCATACTTGAAAAGGAAGCTAAAAAATTGGCCAACATATCAAGACCTTATTTTGTAAATATACACAATACAAAGTAATAAAATGTTAGATAATGTTTTGTCTTGTTTATATCATAATCTGTCTATTATGCTCTAATTAGTTATATTAGTTTTGAAATGATTTTTGATTAAACACAAAAGGTAATATTTTAATATATTAAGAATATGTACTAATATATATTCTATATATAAGTTATGATTTACATGAGTTTATTGGATCAAGTCAATTTCTAGACTTTACTATATCTATGAGTGAAGACATTAAACCTGAAATTCATCTAAATGAAATGAAAAATCTACCACAGAATTTAAATGACTCGTCTTCAAAAAGAGGAATAGAAGTAAATAATGTTTATCCCGATAACAAATCTGATATGAAGAAACCAAAAAAATTTAAGTCAAAAATATGGAATCATTTTTCATATATTTTACCATATGATTTGGAAAATCCTAGAGCTACATGTCATTATTGTAAAAAAAGTTATGTTGCTCATCCCACAAGGAATGAAACTACTTCAATGATATATCACTTCAAAAATTTATGTAAGAAGATTCCTAAATAAGTAGATAAATGACAAAAGATGTTAAGTTTTCAAACACAAAAAGGAGAGGGTGGTACGACAACTCATAAATTAGTTGTTGTATCATTTGATGCAAAATGTGCTAGAATTGCTTTGGCAAAAATGATTATTATTGATGAATTATCTTTTAGGTTTGTTGAGGGTGAGGGATTTAAAGATTTTATAGCTGAAATTGTCCTAAGTTTCATATGTCATCTCATCAAATAATTTCTAGAGATGTGTTTCGACTTTATTTAGATGAGAAAAACATTTGAGGAACTTTGTCATAAGTGAAAAGTAAAGAATTTGTCTTACTAGTGATTGTTGGACTTCAATTCAAAATATTAATTATATTTGTCTAACAACTCATTATATTGACAAATATTGTAAATTACAAAAGAGAATTATAAAATTTTGTCAAGTTGAGAATCATAAAGGTGATACAATCGGGAGAGTGATAGAACAGAGTTTACGAGATTGAGGTATATGTAAGGTATTCACCATAACACTTGATAATGCTTCCTCAAATGATACTGTTGTGTCATACTTGAAAAGGAAACTAAAAAATTGAAATAATAGACTTGTTATGAGTGAGAAGTTCTTTCATGTGCGATGTTGTGCTCGCATTTTGAATTTGATTGTAAGAGAAGGACTTAAAGATCTTCATAGTACTATTATCAGTATTTATTGTGCTGTGAGATATGTTAGATCCTCTCCTTTGAGATTATAAAAGTTTAAAATGTGTTCTATTAAGGAAAATATTGAGTCCAAAAGAAATGTAGTGCTAGACGTGCCTACAAGATGGAACTCCACATATCTAATGTTAAAATCTTCTTTAGATTTTCAAAAAGCATTTGATCATCTTGAAGAAGAGGAAGGAACAAACTTTATTTCTTATTTTCATGAGGAGCGATCGAATGTTGGGCCTCCAACATTTGATGATTGGAAGAATGCTAGTGTTTTTGTCAAGTTTTTGAAGACTTTTTATGACTCTACTTTAAAATTCAGTTCATCTTTATATGCCACATCGAATTTATATTTTATAAAAGTACATAACATTCAATCTCAAATATTTACATGGTGTGGTTCTGATGACTTGTTTTTTTGAAGATCGAGGTTGAGAAATATTTGAACACCCCATGTGAAAATGTCATGTTGGATAAGTTTGATATATTGAAATGGTGGAGGGCAAATTATTTTAGGTTTCCTATCATCTTTCTCATTACACGTGATGTGTTAGCAATTCAAGTTTCAACTATTGCATCAGAATCACCTTTTAACACATGATGGCGTATTCTTGATCCATTTAGGAGTTCTTTAAATCCTAAAATGGTAGAGACATTAGTATGTAGTCAAAATTGGTTACGTTATTCAATTAATAATGACTATGTCCTCTTAACATAATACAATGATGACCTAAAGATTATGAAGATGTATATTTTGTTTGATTATAGAGTTCATTAAAGACACTACAATGATCATTGATGATTAATAATGAGTAAGTTTTAAATATTATTATCTAATGATATATTGTCATTGATTGTGAGTTTGGATGTTTGTATATGTTTAAGAATTCTGTGTAAATGAGATATTTGTAATTCATTTCTTCATGTCTAATCTTTTTTTTTATTTTAGATTTTGATAACATCTTATGTATTTATTTATGTATTTAACAATAATATCTATATGTGTATGATGATAAATGAGCATCACATTTGATTGCATCCTATTAGATTATATCATATTAAACTGAATCATATTTATGTATTATTAATTGTTCAAAATCATTAACCAAATTGGACCAAACCGTTCAGTTATAACATTTTGGATAGCCAAATGGTTCGGTCCGGTCTGGTTTGGTTAAATGTTTTTTAGGCAAAATCAGACCGAATTGGATTGGACAATGAACACCCCTAGATACTATTACAAAATTGATTATTTGCATCGACTTTTAAAAAACACGACACAAAGTTTATTTAATAATTTTGCATCAATTTTTTATAACAACCTTCACATACTTGCATCTGTTGTTTTGAAAAACCGATGTAGATTTGTGTGGGTTGTTTCCGTAAACTCGCACAAATCTGCGTCAATTTTTGATAACAACTAACGTAGAGATCTGTTTAGTATACCATATCAACTCCCTTTTTCTTCCTCGCTCTCTCTTTTCTCCTATGCCGCTTGAGCTTTTTTCTCTCAATTTTCCAAACTAATGTGTCCTTGTTGCCCAACAACTCCAAAGACTCCTCTCTTGCTATTTCGACAGCCCAGTCATGAATCCGGTGACCTCTTGTTACCCAATCACCCTTATCTTGCAAGGTTTTTCAACAATTTTATTTCTCTATGTTTTATTTCATTTTTTTGAATTGAAAAACATTAATATTAAGCTAAAATAATATAAATATTCTTTTTGTAAAATTTTAAATTGTTTATGATAAATATATTATAATTTTTTATTAAATCTAAAGTTATGTTTTTATTTTTGTAATGTGATTTTTCTCAAGCACTTAAGTCATGCATTTTGTGAAATTAATCATGTAAAGGCATGATTATTTCAATTAATCATATGTCCTACGTGTAACGTCGGTTTTTCATCGAATCGATTTTAAATTATTATACGTCAATTTTATCCAAAAATTGACTTTACATATTAACTTAAATAACACATTTTTTAGTAGTGATCTATGTATAATTTTGTACATTTTTTAATAAATAAAACTACATAGACATGTTTTGCATTGATTGTTGTTACTTTATATTTTCAAACTATACTATACAATGATGCAATATTAATAGATATTTATTACTAGTACAATAAACATATATAATTTAGGTGTTTGATTAAAATAATAAATTTTATTATGATTGATGTTTGTTTATATATATATATATATATATGAATGTATAATATAATAACATCATTTTTAATAGCAAAATTACATCGGTTTTTCACATTCAATATAAAAATTTGTGATACCGTTATTTGTGTCATTTTTTTCAACCGAAGAAAATACCCACTAAGGTGGTGTTTGGTTCACTAGAATGAAATAAAATTGAAATTGATTTCTTATAATTTTATGTTTGGTTGTGCTAAAAAGTGAGAATAGAATATAATTAATTCCTAAAAAAGAAGTAAAGAGAATTTCTTCTCTCCCCCTTAGGAATCATGATTTCATTTTCATCTTAATTTTTTTGTTTCAATTTTACCTCAAGCCTAAATATAACCCTAAACCTTATTTAAAAAAATAATAATTTTAACCTATAAATATAACCATAAATCCTAAATCCTAAACCCTAAACATTATACACTATACTCTATACCATATACCCTAAATCTCAAAACCCTAAACCCTATTTAGAAAAATAATAATTTTAACCATAAACCTTAACCCACAAATATAACTCTAAATCTTAAACATTATACCATATACTCTATACCTTGTACCCTAAACCTTAAATCTCAAAACCTTAAATCTCAAAACCCAAAACTTTAAATCCTAAACCTTAAACCCTATTTAAAAAAATAATTTTAACCTTAAACTTTAACCCAAAATATAACCATAAACCTTAAATTTTATACCCTATACCCTATATCCTATATCCTAAACCCTAAATCATAAACTCCTAAATCCTAAATCTTAAACCCTATTTAGAAAAATAATAATTTTAATAATATATTTTATTTTTAAGTAATAATTATTTAAAAAATAATGATTTTAATAATATATTTTGTCTGACTAAAAATTAATAATTAAATGATATTATTTAAATTTTATTAAACACAAGAATATTAATGTGATATACAGTACTTTTTTCATTTTATTCTGATAGTAAACTAAACACTATAATATTGTTTTCTTCTTTAATCACAATAATCAAACTAAATAATATTGTTTTATTTTTATTTTTATTATAATTCAAATTCTAATTTAATGACGTGAAACAAACGTTATTTTGATATAGTGAGACAAGTTAGTGATATTATTTTTTATTTTGCATTTGAAGTTCATGAACAAGGGCTTCTTCTTTAATCGTTTTGATTTGTCTTCTTGTCAAACACTCACATTTCAAGGTTTCTTCTTTTCATATACAGCTAACTTGCTCCACCAAATTAAGCCCATCGATTTTTCTCCCTCCCTAAATATTTAAAGGTAATATCTTCCTCAAGACTATTATATAGAATAAATTATAAATTAACATAGGATTTGTAGCTCCCTGTCAACATGAACTAAGTTCGAATCCTATAATTTTTTTATTTAATAAATTAACATAGGATTTGTCACTCCCTGTCACCGTGAACTAAGTTCGAATCCTATAATTTTTTTATTAAATAATAAGAGAATTTTAATATTCTTTTTTAAAAAGTGCATACCATAATTTTTTATATAATGAAGTTTTATTTTACCCTGGTATACATATATTAAAAAACATATATTTAATATATATTTAAAAATCTAATATACATACGATTTTTTTAGTGCATTCAAAAGTAAAAATATTTGAACAATTGGATAATTGTGTAACTATACTAATGGAAATTTTTAACAGTTCGAATTGTATTAGTTTTGTTACATGTAATAGTGCTCTTGAACTTATCCTTATTGCTATTGACATGTACCAAGTTAAATTAAACATGGATAGCTTGAATGTCAGAGCAAGTTCTGATAATACCAACGGATATATATATATTGATATGATTAATGTCTTGAATACTTTATATAATTTTTAATATATATATTTATATTAATGATGATATTTATAAGAGAATGAAAGAAATAAAATTGTATATATAAGTCTGAATCATTAAAATAATACACTATAAAGTTTGTATATATCTTTAGCTTCCGGAGCTAAAGCAAGATTTTTTGTATTTTGTGTCACGTTCGATTAACCACGTGAGTCATTAAATCTTGAAAATTTCAAAACGGGTCCCCTCACTAGCTGTCAAATAATGTTTACTTGGAAATCATATAATATGCTGGTCATGCAAAAGAAGACCCCAAATGTGCGAAAAATATTATTGGGCGGCAGTTTTTCCAGTTAAAAAGCACAATAAGTAATGTAATAGTAAATAATACTTATTTTTATATTTATATTAATTAAATTTTATAACATATTAATATTATTTAAAAAATTAAATCAATTTATAATTTTTAAAATAATTATAATATATAACACAATATAAAAATTATGGATAAAAAATATATACAAATTTGAATAACATTAATATTTCTCATCTAATCCTTTAACTTGGACACGATCCTTAATACCGTTATATATATATAAAAACATTGACTGATCATCACTTCAGATGGGAATGGTCCAATGAAACATCGATTTATGTGGGCGACATGCATGTAATGAAGAAAGGTAAAGAAATTTGTTTTCAACTTTTCATAGCATATATAGTAGGGTATTCGGTCATTCTAGACACGAATTAGAATTTATAGTTAGTTGAGGCATCATAACAATAAAAAATATATTAAATATTTCTTAATTTATTAGTTATTTTTAATTATAAAAAATATTATATATATATATATATATATATCATATTTTAATGAAAATATATACATATTATTAAGTTTGTAATGAGTTATTTAGTGTTAAAAATTTAAAATTTAAAATCTAGGTAAATGATAGTTATATTTTGTGCATATAATTTTTGTATAAATTTATAAATATTATATCTAAAATTTTATTTATCAAGATTTGAGGTAAATCGTATGTCGTTCTCAATTGTATATAGATCCCTCTAATTGTAATTATATGATTTATACCTTTTAGTTTTTTAAATTTTTAGGTGAGTTCAATTAATCGTATAATTTAAAAATATTAGTAATTATATTAAATTTTTAAAAAAATAAAATAAAAATTATATATTTTATTAATAGAAAATTTTAAAGAAGCATTAATAATCCATTACAATAATTTTTTTGATTAATAAAATAACGACTACTAAAACAAGGGAAAGAAGTGAAGAAGGAGAGAGAAATAATAGAGAGGGAATAAGAGAGATAGAAATAAAGAGAAAGAGAAAAAGGAGAAGAGAATTGATATTTTTTAATTTTTTTATTGATAAATATATAATTTTTATTTTATTTCAAAAATATAAAAAATTTAAAATTTTAATTTAATTAATCTTATTTTAAAATTAAAAAAATTAAAACTCATAAAAATTAAAAAAATAAATTTTAATAAAACATATAATTATAAAATTAAAATAACCACACAAACTAATATTTAAGGTATCACTTAATAGAAGCTATTTGCACCTTGGTACGAATGGTGTCAATGATCTTAGATGACATTTTTCACCCTTGATGGGTGTGTTTTTAGACCCTTATTAATATTATATGCTTTTTATTAATCTTGTATTTTTATTTTTTAGTATTATTTTTTTGATTAACTCACCATAAGATTGGTGCACTTATTGTATTAGAACTAATAGGGTATTTTAAGTTATTTATTACAAACTCTAGTTATTATTTTATATGAATGTCTAACACTTGTATATTAGTATACATGTAACGTGGATCTTGATGAAAGGTAATAAGTCACGTTTAAGAGTGATTCCATTAGGACAATACAACCTATACCATTTAGGTACCCATAGGTAGATGTTACTACCCAACTAAATCAGGTTATACAGTTAAAATATAACATGTCATCTATCTATGAATGGAACATAGATGGTATGACAGAACATCAAATATTAAATGTATTACAACAAATGACTATGGTGTCAAATGCATACAAAACCTAGTTTGATACATCGAACAAAACAGTAGTTGAACTCCTGATAGCTGGCTTCTCAACCAACTAAAAGGATGGTGGGATCACTACCTATCAAAATAAAAAAAGTTAGATGTCTTCAATGCCATTCTGATCGGAGAATATGGAGAACCTATACTTGATCATCATGGATAACCTATTTAGGATGCAGTCTCCATATTACTCTTCATTATCTCACATCATTTTATGAAAGACTCTCAAACTTACATTGTGAGAATATGAGTGATTTGCAAAATTATAAAACTACTTTTATTAGCAGAGTCATGCTAAGAGAAGATTCAAACCAATCCTTCTGGAAGGAAAAGTTCTTAGCAGGACTTCCTCCACTTCTAGGAGATAAGGTAAGAAACAAAATTTGCGAAACTTATGAGAATCACATCATCCCTTATGATCAATTAACCTATGGTGAATTGATCAGTTTCACACAAAAATAAGGACTTTAAGTCTATCAAGATTTGAAGAACCAAAAACAAATGAAAGAGGAGCTTAAAATCTCTAAGAGAGAAATTGGATCATTCCGCAAACAATTTTATAACTCTCTTCCCACAATCAAACAATGTGGTAGAAGTTGCATTAAACATGTTTCAAAACCTTATAAACCATTTTCAAAATATAGAAAACCTTCTTATCATAAACACAAAAGAATTTTATAAAAAAAACCTTATAAAAGAACCTTTACCAAAGATTCTAAAAATTTAATAAACCCTTTAAAAAAATCAAAAAGTTTACATGTTATAAATGCGGTAAGAAAGTCCATACTACAAATTATTGTAAAATAATTAAAAAAAATTATGAGTTAGACCTCAAAGAAGAAACATTAAACAAATTTATGCCATAATGGTAAATGAATCATTATCTGAGTTTGAACCTAGGACTAAGGACTATGATGACTTAAGCCCAAAGGTTGAAGAGTTAGTAACCACTGACTCTGAAACTCGTCACTCAAAAAAGATCAACATGTTAACCAAAGAAGTTGTTGACTTAAAGACAAAATTCTTAGGTTAAACAACCTTCATCTTACCCAATTATACTTGGATCATTTGACCAATACCTTGGCCAAAACCCAACCATAACCAAAACCTTCTAAACTTTCTTCAAAAAGCACAAGCCATTATGATTTCACTACAATCTTTGATAGGAAGAAAACCAAAACCCCAATACCATAGGGTCAAATCTAAGACTTAAAGAAAAAAGTCAAAACCAAAAAGACCTGAGTGATTCAGACGAAGAACTCGATAAAATTGGCGAACCAACGAGAGCTTAAAACTATGGAAAAGATTCCAAAAGACATGCTTCACCTCTTTAGGGAAATCACGAGTTGAAAATACAAGATCATTGTCACTCTTGTATTTCCAGAAAACTCAAAACTTGAGACAATAGTGATATTTGACATAGGCGCTGATCTTAATACATTAAGCTAAAACTTGTTCCACGATAATTCCATCAAAAAACAAATGAGTAGCTTAACTCAACCATAGTTCAAAAATGAACATCACTGGAAAAACTAAAGTTGTAATTCTCAGCAAAACTTGTTTAATAAAAACTCCATTCGTAATGGTATCTGATATCAGCCATAGGGTAATATTAGACACACCATTTATAAATGTCATCACTTCATATCTTGTCAAACATGACAAAATCTCCTTCAAAATCGAAGATGAAACCCTTAGTTTTCTCTTCGTAGATAAACCTAAAACTAGAAATCTCAATCTCATTCGAGCCAATTCCATTTATCAAAATGAGATTTCCACCTTTATCAGGTATAGAGAAATGACCTTATATATCTCCAAAACAAAGTTCAATTTTACACCGTTGAAAGGGAACTCCAAAACTCGAAGGTGCAAAAAAAATCTCTAAACTACAAAACACTTTTAAGAAAATGGTTTATTCTAACCTACCCAGTGCTTTCTAGGATATATAAGAGCATTTGGTAGACTTATCATATGAACAAACCTTTCATGAAAGGAATATCCCCATAAAAGTTAGGCCAATTCAGATAAATGTTAACCTCAAACAATTTTGTAGAAAGGCCAAAATATAGATATAAAAAGTCACGTACTGTTCTTTTTGAACAATATGAATGAAATTTCATGCCTTTTGGGCTTAAAAACACACCTTGTGAATTCCAGAGGATTATGAATGATATTTTTAATCCTTATTCAGAATTTTGCATTTTGTAAATTGACGATGTACTAATATTCTCAAAATATGTCGATCAACACATTCGACATCTCAAAGATTTCTTTTACATTATCAAGAAGAGTGGTCTGACCTTATCAACCAAAAAGATGACCATTTTTCAAACCAATATCAGGTTTTTCAGACATAATGTGTTTAATGGAACCATTATTCCTACCGAGCGATCTTTACAGTTTACAACAAAGTTTCTTGACAAGATCACCGATAAAACCCAGCTTTAGAGACTACTCAAAAGCTTAAATTATGTTCTCAATTTTTGTCCTAATATCAACCAATTTAAAAAAGCACTCCATAATAGTCTTAAGAAAAATCATGAACCTTGGACAGAAGAACACACAAAAAATGTGCAAAAAATTAAAGCACAAGTACAAACATTCCTTGTATACATCTTACAGATCCAACCCTTCTCAAGATAATAGGAATCGATGCCAACAAAATTGGCTTTGGAGGAATCCTAAAGCAAGTCTAGGGAGATAAATAACTTATTGTTCAATTTGTCTCTAGTCATTGGAATGATTGCCAAAAAAATTATTCCACTATAAAAAGATGTATTAGCAATAGTACTTTGTATTTCAAATTTCAATCAGATTTATTAAATCATTTTTTTTACTAAGAATTGATTGTAATTTCGCCAAAGAAATTTTACAAAAAGATGTTAAAAACATTTCTTCAAAACAAAAAAATTCCCGATAGCAAGCTTTATAAAGTGTTTTTGATTTTGATAGAGAGTTTATAAGAGGAAAATCTAATTCATTACCCTACTTTCTAACCAAAGAGTTCCTTCAAAATAGGCGATTATGTCAAAAAAGAAGAAAGAAAAGGAGAAAAAGGAACCTCCTCTAAACCCTTCAATAAAACTCTTCTCTTGCTCAAAACAAATTATTACATGGTCCCAAGCAGCCCAATTATTACCACCAAACGATGCATCATTATCAGACGATGTCAGGTATCACCAAATCTAAGATTGGATCTTTAGTCTCAGAGACACTCCAGAGTTCCTACAGACTATCCATAACACCCTCCAAAACCATAGAGCACCATCACCATCTAATCCAAAGATCCCGTCTCCAAAGGTAAGGATAAGGTAAAACAGGAAGAACCATCTTCCAACAAAAATCATTATTACAAACCTTGAGTTGGAAAACTTGTCACTATAGAAATAAAGGAAATGTCTACTACTAAAATCATCCTTGTACGAGAGAAAAGGGAAATTGTTTCCCAAAAAATTTCAAGACCCTCATTTGTGTATTTTTTAAAACTAGAAACTCAGATGGTTATGACAATTGAAAAAGGATTCCAAGATAAGAATCCTTATTTAACCGTTTAAAAATATTATGGCAAAAAAAAGGTTTTATATGCCTTCGTATAACTACAAGACACCAAAATACAATCAAAGTATTTTGGATATAAGTGGAATTCAAACATTTCCTTTACCACAACCAAGCTGATGCCCAATATTTCACAGCCAAAATCCTCAAAGTCATATCTCCATCAGAATGGGGAAATGATCTATCAAAACTTCTGGCCTTTCCAATCAGTATTAAAACAACCCAACCACATTATAAAGCCCAAAATTATTAGGATTATTACCAGCCCTGGTTTAATGACTTCATTATCCAAAACAAGAATAATCAATATTTTTGGTTATTCTTTTTTCAAAAATCCATCAATCCAACAAAATTCCCATCATGGTTTAGCAATTGGTGGAAAATTTTTGGTTCTATTCCTGACATCCTTACCCCAACAGTCCAGGAAAGTTATCAAACCTTCATTACCCATTACAAATCCACACAAGAAGAGAAAATATTCCATCTTCTGTGTATCTTTTTTACAAAATTTTACCTTTTCTGGGTATACCAATAGGTCTTAAAACCTGTTATACTCGAGATAGTTAATATTACCTGCATGTTCCAAGTAAAATGGTGGCCGTATTTCATGATCCATAAAACCATTCTCAAACCATCCATCGAACAACTACTAACAAAAACTGATCATAGAACAACCAAGATTGAAGAAGTTCAAAACACTTCGGTGTTTTTAGCCAAAATTGCTCATACCAACACCCTCATTGCCAATGCAAAAACTCAAGAAGAACTCTTGGAAAGCGTTAGGAAATTATCACCAAAACCCTCTATCAAAGCATCCAACTAGAAAGAAGACTCCTCTAATAAGATTGCATCATCATCATTAGACATAAAAGCTGCTAGTGAAGATATATTATTGTGGACGGATATAAGCAATCCATAAAAATTTAAATATTTCTATAAATAGGTCTGCAATCCCATCTGCATTACGGGTTAATAGCCCAAATTTTTTAAGGTTAAAACCTTAATTCATGTATCATGGTTAACAATCCAAAATCATTGTGGGTTTAGTAGCCCATTTTATTTGTTAATATCAACCTATTAAAAGTCCCATAAAATCTTCAACCCATGTAAAAGTATTATTCATGGGTACTATTGCAAGTCAATGTAGTGTCGGTAGAAGATGACAAAACAAAAAACGGTGACAGATAAGACATTATTCATAAAACATTAAAAGGTACTCATTATTCATAACACTACCATAATCTTCTATAGTATAAAGTTTGTGACAAAAACATCTCTAACAATACATCACTTTTGTTATTAAAGGAAGGCTCATTGTAAGTTAGAGACACCACATAGTTTACCACTCTTATTGTTCTCAAGCTTCCATACCCACTTTCTCTAATAATAATTTCCTTTTGGAACGTTCAACCTAAAATTATTTAAGTAGTTTGTATTTTATTTCTATATTTAAGTTTTAATATCTACATTATATTTTAGTTGTAATATTTATGGTTGATTAAGACGCTTAATCTTATTAATATAATATGTTTGTTTATTAATTGTGTTTTTTTATTTTTTAATATTATCTCTTTGATTAACTTTTTATATTTTTTATACATTTATGATTTCAAAACTAGAGGTATTTTAAGTTATTCATCACCTACTATAGTTATTATTTTATTTGATTTAATAATTTTAATACTAAAATCTATAGTGTATACTTTAGGAGTGCACGGCTAGCAATCATTTATACGCTAATATTCCTAGAAAGCATAGTTATTTTTTATTTTTAAGAAAAACATAAATTAAAATACAAAATAATTCAAATATATAATTTTTTCTAGACTCGTGACAAAGGTCATTAATAAAATATAATAAAAATTAAAAAGGCAAAAAGAAGCTTCGGACTAAAGCTGTTAATATTTTGAATCATATCATCAAAACTTCTCATAATTTTTAAACTTCGAATTTTAAAATTCATTTTAATAATATTATAAATTTATCAATGTATTTTAAATATTATCACAAGTTTAAAATTCTAAATAGTGTCATATTTAGATTTTAATATATTTTTTAATTTTAATTTTAATACTTATAAGTTGATATGTTTGATTGAGCTTATTATTTGTTAAGATTAACAAAATTCATTAATTAATTTGTACATACATGATTTCAATAATTTATTAATTTTTTATTTTTTTATTTTTAATTATGTTAGATAATGTTATTAGTTATAATGTGCTGTAACTTAGAGGTGTATGTTGGTTACGGATATCTTCAAGCATAATTCATTATTAATCCAACTTATGTTCTATCTATTAGCTTATTAGCTTATGTGTTAGAAGGGGTAAAAGTGGACCGGCTTATTGGGTCCTTTTGACCCTGTCGTTTTTTTTATGTTAATTTTCAAGTATAGTTAATAATATAATATTTTTTATTAAATATGTTTAAATTTATGTATTTTATCTATAAATTTATTTTAATTTTTAGTATAAGATTTTATATTCACATAAATTGATACCAAAATTTTTATTTATTTTGTATTAATTGTTTTTATATAATGAAAGGACTAAATTCTTAACTTCATATTTTTTAAATAAAGTGTAAGAAATAAATTATTATATTTAATTTTTATATATAAATGAATTTATATAAAATAAATAAATAAGTTTGTTAACCAAAGAAAAAATATATATTTTTGGATAGTTGGTAATATATAAATGGGAAAATAATTTTGTAGATATATTTTTTATTTATCTTTTTGATATTAAATAAATTTGTATTGATATTAAAAATTAAAAAAATTTCAATTTATCATATTTATTAATGTGATTTTTTTAGTCTTCTCATAAATAACATTTAGAAGACTATTTTATATTTTCTCATAAATAGATTAACAAAAAAGTTATCAATAAATAAAAAATGGTAAAATATTTTCTATCTTAATTTTTATTTATTTTATTTAAAATAATTAAAATTTTAAATCATATAATACACATTAAAATTAACTCTTTTGAATAAAGACAAAAGACAAAAAAAAGTTAGTATTAAAATTGAATTAACCAATAACTTATTAAACTAGTCAAAACTTGGCATACTGGCCCAATAGACTATTTAGATTGTGCCGACCTCTTTATATAGTTATTATAACTTAAAGAACTTTAACTTATTTTACATCATATCTTTTATTTCTTAATATTTTAATAAAGCTCTTTACTTTTATATATATAAAAAAAATCCCCTTCAAAATATTTAAAAACATAAAAAATAGAACATCTAAAAATTATAGTTACAAGACTTAAAATTTAAAATTATGACAAATTATTTTATTTTAAATACTTTCTAATTAGAAAGATATTTAAATTAAATTATAATCATTTAATTTTTTTAAATAATTAATATATTCAATTAGATATACTTAAATGTACATATAACAGAAAAAGAAAAAATGCGGATAATTTTTTTTTTTTTTTGAATAAGTCCTTAATTGTTTTGTGATCCTTTTGACAATATATTACACTGACGGAAAAAGCTCGCGAATATCTATAAAAATTTCAAAACCGTTACACTTATGCTAATTTTACTCCTAGGGAAGAAGTCTTATCTACCCTATTTATTCATTAAACAAACTGTTCGTCCACTAATTTATAAGTTGTGATAAAGTTCTTAATAAAGTCTCCCAAAAAGGGCAGAGATTTCAGCTTCGACTTTACATAAATGTACTTACTTTTATTTAAAATTATTTAATGGAAATTTTATTTATTTTATGAAGGAAAAAGAAAAAAAAACTGTTTGTACACCTAAACCTCCTGAAAAGCCACAAGGGAACCAAATGTCTCATTCTGAAAATGAAAATAATAATAATAATAAAATAGCACAATAACATTAAGCAGATAGTTCTTCTTTGACAACTTGTTTTTCATCATCATCATCATCATCGTCATCAACAACATACTTGCGCCAATGTGGATGATTCTTCCAAATAGATTGCATTTCTTCAATAGGAACACCTTTAGTCTCAGGCAACCTTTTGTAAATGAAAATGCTCATAATTAGAAGAAAAAATGCAAAGAAGAAGAACAAACCAAACTTCAAATGGCAGAGCATCATTGTGAATATTTGAGCAATACCAAATGTGAAAATCATGTTGACAGAGACATTAACAGCTTGAGCAGCTGATCGTACTTCAAGTGGAAATATTTCACTTGGCACTAACCAACCTAAAGGACCCCAAGACCATGCAAATCCAGCTACATACACACATATCAAACCCACCAATCCATATGCATACCACTTTGGCAATTCTCCTGGGTTCCCACTAACTCCAAATTTTAAGGCCACTGCTACTCCAATTATAATCTGCGAAATCAACATTTGCATGCCACCTTCAAGAAAGAGTTTTCTTCTTCCAATTTTATCAACCGTAAAAATTGAAACCGATGTAGCAATACAATTAACAATACCAGAAATCACAGCAGACATAAGAGAAGCACTACTTCCAAATCCAATTGTTTTGAACAAAACAGGAGCATAAAATGTAATGACATTCATGCCAGTGAGTTGTTGAAATGCTGGAATCCAAAAGGCAAAAGTTAGTTGGGGTCTGTATTTTTTGGTAAGCAAAGTAGTCCAAGGATGCTTTACTAGCCTAGCAGCTTCACTAGCTGCTACTAAATCTTTAAACTCTTCATCAACATTTTCAACACCTCTTATTTTTAGAAGTAATTCTTTCGCTTTATCATACTTTTCACGTTCAATTAAAGAGTTTGGTGTATCAGAAAGGGTGATACCACCAATTATGATTATTAAAGCTGGAACTATAGCACCTCCTAAGCTTAAACGCCATCCCCAACCACCTTTAATCTCAGCAAAGAAATAATTTACTAAATTCGCCACTAAGATCCCTATTGTGATTGACAATTGGAACATCATGTTTAGTGCTCCTCTGTATTTGTATGGAGCCATCTCTGACACATAAATTGGCACTGACTGCAAGCACAAAATATAAACACCATAACATTAATTAACAATTTTTTTTTAAAAGCATTCATGTGATTAGTATTGATGCTCAAAATCGTGGGTTTTTGTTGTTATTGTTGTTGTTATGCACAGTTTATGCATATGTAATGTTGTACATGAACCATGTAACTATGTAGATGTTGCTCTGTAAGACATTTTCGGTCTTTATAGCCAGTCAAAGATTAAAGGTTGAAAAATACATTTTAGGCTAAATTTAAAAAAAAAAACAGAAGGAGAAGATAAAGACCTGATTGGCACATCCAATTCCAAAACCAAGAAAAAAGCGACCAACAATGAGCATCCAAACAGCATTTGCAAAGGCATTAAAGCCAGCACCAACAGCGAAAAGAACTCCAGAGGATATCATTGTAAATTTTCTCCCCAAAAGTCTAGTTATTACTGAAGCGAAAATGGAAGATATTAAAGCTGCTATATATAGTGAGGACGTAAAGAGGGTTAATATCTGGCTATCAAATTTACAATACTGATCATCTGAAGGTTTCACTGAAGATTCTTTATCATAAACAGATGGAAAGAATTTTTGCAGAAATGAATCCATCGATGTCACTCCACCTGATCAATCATCACGTACATTATATATTTAAATTATCAGAAACTCAAATATTGCGAAATTATTTAAATATTTGAAAAAAAATTCATTATTAATTAATAAATACCTGAAATACCAAGATCATAACCAAAGATTAAACCTCCTGTAGCAGCGATAATACAAGTCAAAAAAACTTTACCAGTAAGTTTTCCTGGATATTCCTTTCCTCCTTTAGATGCAGTACTAATACCTCCAGCCATTTTGAACTACAACAACTTTAGATTTATGCTAATGAGTGGATGAATGGAAATGCAATGTATTATTTATAAAGAATCATATATTTACTTGGTCAATGTAATATCTTATAATAATCAAATAGATAATATTTGAATTATTAAAAAATTTATTCTTATCCGAATTTAATGGATAGTAACAGATATATATTATTGATTTAAAATCAAATATTCTATTTATTATTATCTGTTTATTTTTTATATTATTGATTTAAAATCAAATATTCTATTTATTATTAATGGTTGATATTGTCAATTATTAACAAATATACTTATATATTTAAATATCATTATATATTCATAATATATCCAAGCTAAAAATTCTAATATATTTTTATATCATCGTATGTCTAATCTAAAAATTCTAATTTATATATTCTGTAACATACATTCATGCTTTACTACATGAAAAGAAGAATTTTTTTTTACAATATTGGAAAGTATTAGTAGGAATGAGATGTGTTTATAAGGGATTTATTTAAATATTTAGAAAACATAACATCTTACTAGAATAAAATAAATAACAGTTTCATTATTAAAAAATGTATTCTTGTATAAATTTAATAAATATATAATAACCAATATTTATTAATATATTCCTTATATATATACAATCATGCACTAGTAAGTGTGTATATGGGAAGTAACCAAAATATGAGTTAATAAGAGATTATTTTTGAGTTGAACTATCAATGGCAAATGATATATTTGACATATTTGAAAACTTCTTTTAACAATATTCGTTATTTTATTTCCTAACATTTTAGATTTATTAATTTGATTCAAAATTTTAAAAGTATCTATAAATTTAATCCAAATCATTAAATTTATAAAATTATTTACATAACTTGTTCTAACATTATTTGTCATATTTAAAATTTTACATATATTTTAATAAATTTTTGTTGTAATTATCATTTTTACGTTAACTTTTATAAATAAAACTATTTATTTATCAAAATAACAAACCCTGTGAAAAAATTATAATCTATAAAAATTATACTATTTAAAAATTGTTCTATATTATACTAATTTAAAGAATAATTTAAATTCAATTTAACAGATATTTATATTATTAGGATGTTAAATTGAAAAAAGTGCAGTATAAAATTAACCATATTAAAATTATAGATTGATCAATTTTGAATTTTGAAAAAGATGAGAAAAAAATGAGTAATGATATTAGAAATGTCGTATTCACTCTAATAAGTAGTTAGTTCTCAAATGATATGATTTAATTTAAAAAAAATAAAATATTATTGAATATGATAACCTATTGATATACTTGGATCATTCACAATATTATAATATTGTATTGAATTATTAATAAAATAAATAATATATTATTTTGATATTAATAAATATATTTATGATATATTAATGTTTTTCATATGAATATATCAAAATGTAAATAATTTTGTTAAATTTAAATCAAAAGATAATTAGCATAAAAACTTTTTATCATAATTAAAACCTTAGTAGGGTATACCTATTTGATTATTATAAGGTAATGTCAACTAATCAAAAGGCATCACGCCTATTTAATAAAATTCTTTCAACGATTAATAAATATCTAAAATGATATTAATATTAATTAATTTAATTTATAATAAAATTTCTACTTGGATTATAGCCACTCCTACCCCATACGCACTTGAATAAAATTATTTTGAAAAATATTATAAAATTGATAAATATTGGAAGTATATTAAATTTAGTTAGTTTTTTTAAGTATATTAATATTGCTAAACTTGGGATTACTTTTATGGATAAGGAGTCTAAGACATACATTTGTATATGTATTAGGTCATAATGTACAGAGTAGAACATGTTAGTAGATTTAAATTTTATTTTTAAAACATGTTGCTTGATCTCCAAGTATCCTTCCACATCAACTTCTGTTTTTTTTTTGTTTGTTGTAGCTTACAGAGGATAGTGAACAAAAGACATTCTGACAAAAAAAAAATTTGGTGCAATTGATAGTTGATAACATTGAAGTTTATAAAATAGATTTTTTAAGGGAAATAAAAAGAACATGTAGCTAGTTCAAGTATGATTTATAAAACAAATATACCACTTTTTTTTATCACCCATTAAAGGTCAATTTTGTGTCAACCCATATGATTTATAAAACAAAATTTCTCTCCAAAATCATATTCTAATTGTTTATATATTTAACATTAAGACATTACTTTTTCGGGTATAAATTGTGCAATATATTATCATATTTAATAAAAATAAAATGAATTAATTGCTATTTTAATTAATACAATATGATTTTAAGACAATAAAAGGAATTACTTTAATAATAATAAAAATAATTTAATAATTTAATTATAATGTTATTAGTAAAATACTTAAAGTGCATCAGTATAAAAAAATTGTACTATTATAGTATAATTTTTTTTAAAATAAAGCAATGAAAATGTGCAAATTAGCTAAGAAATGAAAATAAAATACAATTGAACCATTTTGTGAGTAAACATCCAATTCTTATTTATTAAAAATATTGTTATTATTAAAATACTTAAAGTAGGATTAAAATAGCTGTGGGACTTATGTGCCTTCTGATGGCACGATAATGTGCAACTATAGGCTCTTTTTTTTTTAATGAGATATATAAAAGTATTATTTTCTGAAATGTGACTTCACCAAGATAAACAATACCTAATTACCTATACGTGCTTTTTATAATTGCTTGCAGTACATCTCAACCAGTTTCTCTCCCTGTACCATTATCTTCTCTTCCTGATCCTAAGTCCCTTGCAAACCCTTACCAATAAGAATGGCCAATGTATTTTTTGTGTTTCGTAATAAAGTGCAACCATGGCCTTATCGATTGTGGAAATCCCTTTTCAAAATAATCCTAATATGTTTTTGGAAAAACAAATAATTTTTGAGTGAAGTCTCACATGCAAGTAACATT
Source organism: Hippophae tibetana (assembly GCA_037013495.1). NCBI lineage: Eukaryota > Viridiplantae > Streptophyta > Magnoliopsida > Rosales > Elaeagnaceae > Hippophae > Hippophae tibetana. The sequence continues at coordinate 13,315,911 of CM072812.1, forward strand.
AACCCATGCATCAACCATATTGAATATGGTTTCAAAACCGTTCATTAAGTTTAAAATAATATATTCATTAACAAGCAGAGGTATTTTATCTAATATGCCTAAAAATTGTCGTTTATCAAAATAGTTTCCTGTTTTCTACGTCATATACTAAGAATGAATCATGTTTAAAATTATTTTTTTGCTATAATATTGGTTACATTGGTGTTAGTAACACCAACGCAATCAATATTAAATACATTAAAAATATTATCAATATATATACGGTGATATCCTATAACATACAAAACATAGAGTTGCTTTAAACCCATTATTATTTTTTTATTTTTAAAATAATTTTATTAGTTATAATGTATAATTTAGAGGTGAAACATGGCTACAAATATGATTTTTTTTAACTTTTCATAAATAACATTTAGAGGACTACTTTTTAATTTCTCAATTAACAAAAAAGTTATCAATAAATAAAAAAATGGTAAAATATTTTCTCTTAACTTTTATTTTTTACAAAAAAAATTAAAATTTTAAATCATATATGATACATATTAAAATTAAGTATTTTAAATAAAGATGAACTAACAAAAAAAAAAGTTGTTAGAAATTGATTTCAACTAACTCATAACTTATTGAACTAGTCAAAACTTATCGTGCTAGCCCAGCAAGTTAATCATAAAGGAAGCTAATCTCTTTATACAGCTATTATAGCTTAAATAACTCTAACTTATTTCACATCATATTTTATTCCTTAATATTTTAATAAAATTCTCTACTTTTGTATACTAAGTAATAAACTTAAGTGAAAGTTTATAAATTATGACATGATTAACCTAGATGATATAAATAGTTTATTTTTAATTTTTACTAATTTATAATTTAATAATCTAATCGGGCATACACTCATGTTTAAAAATAAGTGCGGAAATAAAATAATAACACACGATATTTTTAGGTGGAAACAACCTAAATCACAACCATTACCTAATAGAAAAATCACTGATCCACCGGACCACCTAACTTTCCACTATGAAAATCAAATGTTCAAGTACAAACTCGATTTTATGCTACCATTTCTAGGATACTGCCCCAATGTAATTTACTTACGAGTCTCTGCTCTATTTTTATAGTTTTTAATATTAGCGTGAGCGGTTTTCAGACCAACGTTTTAATAAGCTTCCCGCTAATCAGATACGTTCTCAAAGTAACTGCAAAAAGGTTAGCACAAAACATAAGTGCCCGTGTGTGTTCTAGAACGGATTTAATAATGAATAATCCTACCTAATTAATTCAAAACATATGTCATTTAAATTAAATCAACTAGCAAATATTAGACCAAAAAGATCAAATATAAGTTCAATAAAAATAGCTTCTTTAAAGATTAATAATAAAATCAAATAATTATGATATAACAAAAATAATTATTTGATCTAACAATTTAAGAACAAAAATAAAGAAGAAGCTAGCCATAAGAACATAATATCAAAATATCATAAAATAATTAGGCTTATTAATGAATCAAATATAACCACAAATACTTGATAGATTAACTAAATAAAGAAGCCTAAAAAATTATAATCTTATATTTGTAAAACAATATAGAGAAATTAAGAATATTAGAATAATGCTCTTATATGGTTAATTGAAACAATGAGTAATGAGTTTTATTTAGAGGAAAAATTAAAACCTTTAATTTTATGTAATTGATAAATATCTTTTCTATTACAAATAAGATTAATAATACTCATTAATTAAGATAACTCATATATGATTGATAAATATATTTTATATTACAAATAAGATTAATATTCCTCATTAATTAAGATAACTTATATATGATTAATAAATATCTTTTCTATTACAAATAATATTAGTATTACTCATTAATTAAGATAACTCATATATAATTGATAAATATATTTTATATTACAAATAAGATTAATATTGCTCATTAATTAAGATAACCTATATATGATTAATAAATATATATTTTTATTACAAATAGGATTAGTATTACTCATTAATTAAGATAACTCTTATATAAAATAGATTTCTTTTAAAATAGATTTTATGCTATCTTTTATGATAATGATTTCAAATATAATTTAAAGTATATCTTATCTAATATCTTTTATCATATATTATTTTAGAGTATATTTTATTTAATATCTTTTAGCATATTTTATTTCATATTTTAGCACTAAAAATAATGTCAGATTTATAAGCATATATTATTAAATGTATGAATCCAATTTTATGTGTCGTAATTATCAAAGATATACCTGAAATACAATTATCTAAAACTCGAACATTTGTTTGGCTTTTCTTGATAGACTTGATAGCAAGCCTAAAAACAAATTTATAAATAAATATTTTATCTACGAAAATAGCCAACACTCATAGTCCTTATATTAAATACCTTCAAAATATTTAAAAACATATAACCTTTAAAATTTATAATTACAAAAAATATTATACAATTATAAACGTAATTTAATTAGATAATATTTAAATTAAATTATAAATATTTAGATTAGTTAAATGATGAATAATATTTAATTAAATACCGTTAAATATTATTAAGATATTATTTTTAGCATTACTATTCAACTAGATATTAATCAATGTTATTATTATTATTTTTTTAATTTTCCAAAATGTTTTTGGCATTGCTAATAGTTTCATTTTCCATAGATTTGCAAATGCTGATCAAAAAATGAACAGATGAGCCTCGTTAATTTTTTGTGATCCTTCTCGTAATATATTACAGTAACTCAAAAAGGTTTTAAAATATCTATAAAAATTTCAAAAACTATTACACTTATTTTGTTAATTTTACTCATTGGGAATAAGTCATGTCTATCCTATTTATTCACTAAATTGTTCGTACATTAATTTATAAGTTATGATAAAGTTCAGTAAGTAAAGGCTCCGAAAATGGCAGAGATTTCAGAGATGATTTTACATAAATATACTTAATTTTATTTAAAATTATTTAATGGAAAGGTTATTTATTTTGTGAAAAAAAGAAGAAGCTTGTATGTACACCTAAACTTCCTAAAAACCACAAGTGAATCAAATGTCTCATTCTTAAAATGAAAATAATAATAACAATAAAATAGCACAATAACATTAAGCAGATTGTTCTTCTTTAGCACCTTGTTTTTTCATCAACATATTTACACCAATGTGAATAATCTCCAAACAGATTGCATTTCTTCAGTAGGAATGAATTTGCTCATAATAACAAGAAAAAATGCAAAGAAGAATAACAAACCAAACTTCAATTGGCATTAAAAAATTTATTCTTATCCTAATTTAATGAATATTAACAGACATTCTGTTTATTTTTTATATTATTGATTTTAAATCAAATATTCTATTTATTATTAATAGTTGATATTGTCAATTATTAAAAATATATTTATATATTTAAATATCATTATATATTCATAATATATTCAAGCTAAAAATTCTAACATATTTTTATATATATCATATATTTAATCTGAAAATCTAATTTACATATTCTGTAACATACATTCATGCTTTACTACTTATATAAATATGGACAGAAGAAACAAAAAAAATTCAATATTGGAAAGTATTAGTACGAATGAAATGTATTTATAAGGGATTTAAAAACATAACATCTTACTAGAATAAAATAAATAACAATTTCATTATTAAATTTTTTATTATTATCTATATTTAATAAATATATAATAACCAATATTTATTAATATATTTATATACTTTACTCACGCTGAAAAACTATACTTTATATATATATATAATCATGCACTAATGAGTATATATATAGGGTGTTACCAAAATAGGAGTTTTCTAAAAACATAACAATAATATGAATGAGATAAAATAGAGGGGTGAATAAGGGATTGTTTTTGAGTTAAACTACCAACTGAAAATGATATATTTGAAAACTTCTTTTAACAATATTAATTATTTTATTTCCTAACATTTTAGGTTTATTAATTTGATACAATTTTAAAATTATTGATAAATTTAATCCAAATCAATAAATTTATAAAATTATTTACATAACTTATTCTATAAATAACCTTGTATAAAAGAGATAAATAAATAATTTTTAATATTTTAATTATTAATAATTTATTATTTAATTTATACTTTTTAATTGACAGAACAAATAAAACATAAGATAATTAACAACAAAAATTTTAATTGTTTATATTACTTATCTAAATTTGTATTAAAAAGAAGATAAGTAGTTATAATCTATAAATCTTTTAATATTTAATCATTAATGATTTTTTATTTACTTTAAATTATTTAATTGATAAAAAATAAAAAAATGATAATTTTTTTGTTATTTTAAATAAATAATTCTTGTATAAAAAATAATTTTAATCTAAATAATTATCAATATTTTAACTATTAATAATTTATTACTTGATAAAAAAATATAAATCTTAATTAAATTATAAAGTAACTATAATATTAATCATTGCTTCAAAATATGTATGTAATTTTATCAAAAAAATTATAAAAGGTGATATATATATATAATTACTCGTTATTTAAAAATATGTTGGAATTTTATTCAACTATTTATAAAGCATGATTCGTAGTATATATATTTTGCGCTAACTCTAAAACAGACATGCAAAGAACGCCAATGATAAAATCCAAATTGAAATTTGTGGCCAATGTAGCCACAAGATGGAGCGTCGTATGACGGTTGAGTTGGTGATGATGCGAATCAACGATTGATACTAGAGACCTCCCTGATATCGCCGTTGGTATGAGTGCGATGGTTACACTTTCAAGAGTTGATAATAGTTGTTGACAATAAAGGTTCCTCTGAAACAAATAGTGATAGTGGGTGAAAATTAAAGTGGTTATTGGGTGAAGAAGATGAAAACAGTGAGTGGTAGAATGAGTATATGAAATGGGTTTTACATTTAAAATTAGGTATCAAAGGTAGAAATGGATATGACTTTTCTGGGTTCCTATATATATATATATATATATATAAATGGAAAAGAGAAACTTGAAAGGGGTTTTAAAGAGCAAACTGGTAGAAATGAAGAATAAGAACAATGAAGAAGTGAAGCAAAACATTGAAGCGGGAATCAGTAAATAAAAAAATTAGATCGCTAGACGAAGAATAAGTAGAAGTAGAAGACAGAGAAGTTGATAAAAAAAAAACAAGACTAATTTTCTCAAGGAAGAAAAAGGGAAGCATTATAGTAGTGAGTGACGAGGAGGGCATAAACTTCGCTAAAGAACAAGGATTGTTCTTCATGGAAAAGTCTAGTCTTGAGTTCACTAATTTCATTTCCTATTATATTCTTAGGGGATTAGAAGAAAATTTTGGTTCAATTTTACTAGTATTTTAATGGAAGTTTCCCTTTTTCTTTGAGGGTTGCCCATCTGCTTAGTCTATAGTTCGAAGCTGTGGGAAGAATAAGAGTACATCTCATGCATTGGATGGAGAAACAAAACAAGCATATTGTAAATTATTCTAAGGTTGTCTACGCTTGTTGTATTTTGGGATAACAAAAACGACATTGTTAGTAGTAGTTGAATGGAGAAAATGATATTCAAAATCGTGGATATTTTTTATGTATTTCAAATACTTTTAGTTTCAAATATATAAATCGATCACTATCTAAAGAACAACACCTTACGCATTCATTTACACTTTAAAAGCTTAAAAAATTATGTATGTAAGTTTTACATGTAAAACCATTCAATATGTAAGAGGGTGTAAATCAAGGATGATAATGAAATGTTGTGTGCTATGAGAGGAATATTTTGGGTTGTGGTGCACTCTTTATGGCGTGAATTTATTGAGTATATTGTTTGTTCATTGCCTTGACGAAGAATTGTTGGGCTATGGTGTGATCTATTTGGGGTAACCTTTGGCAAAGTTTTACGGATTTTGAGCTATGGTGGTGGAAAAGCTAAGCCGTAGTATGTAAATAATAAATTGGCCAAAACCCTCTATACCCAGCCTCTTCTTATAAATACAACACTTTGTATTAGGTTTTCAATAACTTTCATATTACAAAATTTTCAATAGTCGTCTTTAGTTTTTAGCCGTAGAGTTTAGGTTAATCGTTCCACCACCATGTACAGATATAAAGACAAAATACTTCAACTATAAAGATGATATAAAGATTTGAAGAAGTTAGTGATAGCTCATTCAGAGATTTGAAATCTTTTTTATCAAGAATGAGTAATTTTATTGTTATATCTTCATTTCTCTTTGTAATATGATGTCTTTCATAGTTAAATTAACTATTATTAATTTAACTATAATTCTAAATATGAGACTTTTCCAATAATTCAAAGAACATTTTTATGATTTGAATAACTACAAGTTTTATTTATTTTTTGTTCATGTTCTTAAAATCTTTAATTATAAATTAATGATGAATTAAATCTTGATTTATAATTAAAATATATATTTTAGAATTAGACATTAGAGAAAACGTATGTGTTTAATTATGCTTAAGTGAATAATAATTTTATTTCATTTACCAATTTCAAGCCAAACTAAGGAAATTATTGATTTAATGAGATTAAATTTGATGGTTAATAAAAATAACTTTAATTATAAATCAATATTGGACCAAATATTGATTTATAATTAAAAGAACATATTTAATTTAGGTTTACCTTTTAATTAGTTTTTAGCGTGACTAAGGAAATTATTAATTAATTTAGACCCTTGATTTATATATTTTCTTCAAATTTGTCAATTAATTAATTTAAAGTCCAGAAAATAATTGATTAATTAAGAATTGTGTAAACTTGTCATCGTCATGGGAGTTTAGTTATTTAAAATAAAATAAAAAATCAATAAATATAACTTGTTATTTAAATCATTTAATTCGTTTTGTCCAAAAAGGATTATGCCTACTAAAATCTCATATTCATCTATCATCATAGTTTCAAATATCGTTCATTCTATCACTTTAATTTATTTTTTTTCTTATATATAATTTAATTTAGACTTTATGATTCCGTTCACCACCAACAAATTGTTATAATATTTATGATTTATTGTTTTTTTAATTGAGTATGAAAATAATTTAATTTTTCAAAACCATCGTAATTCCTTGAAAATGATATTGGAAGTATACTTATTGTTTACTATAAGTGATTCATGTACTTACAAGCTTTTTTATAAATACAAAATTTAAAAATCAACTTTTTATGCATTAACCATAGGCTTGGATCATGCTTTTAGAGTTTAAGTCTTTATGCGTACCTTTTGGACATATATATATGCCACATTGCTTTGTCATTTCTATACTTTTGAATCATATATACTTGTGATTTTATACTTGTGTTGCATCCTCGTACCTATTTTACTTTTTGGTAGCAAGTTTTTGGTGAACCCTACTCCAAGTCTTGTTCATATTGAGATTGCGAGTACTATATGAGTTCGTCCTTTGTAGAGAGATATGGTTCATAAATAGCAAAACTGTTGTGAGATAGAAGACCACTAGCAAACCTTATTTTGAAAATATTTCATTAGATATAGAAGATAAAGCTCTAACAGTCATCGGGAAACTATTAAAAATAATTAGTTCAGAAAATCCTTGGGATCCACAAATTAATAAATCTAAAACAATAATCAACATAAAATTAAGAGATCATAACAAAATCATAAGAGTAAAACCAATGATTTATACTCTAGAAGACAGGATTGAATTTGGAAAACAAATTCAAGAACTTTTAGAATTAAAAGTCATAATACCAAGTAATTCATTCCATTCTAATGTAGTATTCTTAGTTGAAAAAGAAGAGGAAAAAAAAGAATGATAATAAACTTTAAATAAACTGAATAAAGAAACTATTGATGATATATACTTTATTCCAAAAAAGAAAGAACTACTATCATTAATAAAAGGAAAGATATATTTCTTGAGTTTTGATTGCAAAATTTTATTTTGACAAATAAGACTAGATGAAGAATCCCAAAAACTTACAACATTTAGTTGCCTCCATGAACAATTTCAATGAACAGTTATACCATTTGGATTAAAATAAGCTTCATATATCTTTCAAAGATTTTTGGATAACATTTTCAAGAAATTACAAGATATTAACAATAAATATTAGTAATGAATTAAATAAATATTATTTGGATATTAACAATATTCTACAAGAATGTTTAAAAGAAGACATTGTACTCTCTCAAAAGAAAGCAGTACTTGCTCAACAAAAAATTAAATACTTAGGGTTGAAAATTGAAGATGAAAAACATAATCTATAACCACATGTATTAAATAATATTCAAAGTTTTCTTAGTGAATTAAAAGATAAAAACCAATTACATAGAATTTTAGGATGTTTAACATATGTAGAATCATATATCAAAAAACTTGCGCAAATGCAAAAACATTTACAAGCAAAGTTAAAAAAAAGATCATATCTTGAAATGGACAGCAGAAGATATTTTATATATGGATAGAGTAAAACCCAAGGTAAAAAAATTTCCAACTTTATATCATCCAAGACCAGATGATAAGATGATAATTGAAACAGATGATTTACAAAAATATTGGAAAACAGTTCTTAAAGCAAGAGTAAATGACAAAGATGAATATCTTTGTAGATATACATAAAGATCTTTCCAAGGTTCAGAATTAAATTACCATAGTAATAAAAAAGAATATTTAGCTGTTAAAAAAGTCATTAAAAAATTTGTAATATATGTTATAAGCTTTAGAATCATTGTTAGAACAAATAACAAGAATTTGGTTATTTCTTAAGAACGAATATTTGCAGGTGATTACAAGTAAGAAAAATTAGTTAGATGACAACAATGATTCAATCATTACAATTTTGATTTGAATATCTTTTAAACCATAAAAATAGCTTAGTAGATACTCTTACCAAAGAATTAGCACCTCTAACTATTTTTATGTTTTCAGGAATAGAACATCTTGACATCAAAATCAAGATAAATGAAAAGGAGATAAAAATCGTACAAGAATAACTCGAGCTGCTATATTTCGAGAAATCTCCTATGGAGACAGGAAAGAAATAGGAAGAACGTAATTGTTCAAAACAACCTCAGGAGACCATAAGCTTAAATGAGGAATATTCATTAAAAGAAGAAGAACCTAACAATTCACAAAAAACTTAAGAAACCACAAAGCACAATTGAGTATATAAGGAAGAAAAAGAAAAAAAGAAAAAAATTTATATGATCTATAATGGCCTAAAACCAGAAATTTATAAAAACTCGGTAAAAGCTAGTAAATATATTCTAGGAATTAGTGGAATAACTCATAGAGCCTTCACTAATAGAATAAAAGTTAAGGTAGTTATGTCAACTACAAAACACCAAAACTAATAACTCTAGAGGAGATAGTAAGAAATTATTTTGCAACATTACAACAACAACCAACGGTTCCAAGTAGATTGACAAATCTTAGAAAGTTAGCAAGACGTCCAGTGTTATTTAAAGAGGCATCTCCTCCAAAGACAATAAAATAGTAAAACATTCAATGCTATTCAGGGAGATATCTCCTATAACTACTCCAATCATTGAAAATGAAAATGACCAATATAGAAACCTCAATAAACCATAATGATTGAGTCTCTATAACTTGGCTAGAAAATTCCCAAATAACATATTGAAGATATGAAGTTCTATACTACAGACAAGGGATTTAAGTGAGTTAAATTATTTCCCTGAGAATTTTAAAAGAGCAATCAAGAACTTCATAAGGAAGATTAAAGTAGGTGATAAACCAATTTATCTTAGATTTTTTAGTTCATTGATGGATTGGAATGATGAAGGATGCATTAGTCTTTACCATTTCATCAAGATAGAAATTTCCAACACAAACATAAAAGTTCCTAAACCAAGGGCACTTTCAAAAAAAGAATTCAACACAGAAGAACTTTGTGTACTAAGAGGTCAAATGCTAGTAAAGTAAATTATTCAACTAGTAAAGTCATCATCATTTCTCATAGTAACATAGCTTTGTCAGGAGAAGATGGTGAAAAAATTATCAAATCCGAAACCAATTTTAATTACAACAACCTAGAAATTGGCAAGAAACAAGGAAGGTATTCTACTTCTATGTCAGAAAAGCAACCAAAAACCATAAATGTATTCTCTGTATCAAAGACTTGGAAGATGAAGATGTGTAATCATTAATGTCATCAAAGGAATTGTCAGCAAAAAATGGCAAAGAAAAATAAGAAAAAAAACTATCGGTAGAAGACGACAAAAGAAATAAATATGTAAATCCTATATCTTAGTCGGTAGAATGTGCAAAGGAAAAAAACAGTGACTATCCTTTAAAGTAAAAAAGAAAAACAAAGTGTAAAATAATAATTTTAGTCTTGTAAACAAGAATTCCTTGTGGTATAAAAGGAACCCTTATTCTCATTTCAAAACACACACGAATACACAGAAATCTAGAGCTCTCTACTCTGAAACACACAAAAACTCTAGCATAGAAAATCTCTCTATCTAGAAATCTCAAAACCAATATTGTTATACCCAGTAATTATGAGAGACTAAGCACCTCTTCAAGGTTCTTAGTTGGCCTTAAATTGTAATGATTATTATTCTATAAATATAATGGAGTTCAGTTACTTTTGTTTAGTAAGTTAACTATTGAACACAATTTATGTACAAACACAGAAGGCTTACCACTGCTAAGAGGGCGTTAAGATTTGAGAAAAGTTGAGGCATAATAAGTGTAACAAAAGAAGACAAACAAAAGGGAAGACTATGGTACCCATCAAATTCAGGTATAATAATTATAAATTTAAGCCAATTAAGAATCTTGAATGTTTAAATATTTGCTTATAACAAGACATAATACTGCTAAAATAGGAAAATGGAAATTATTTTTAGAAATAAACAACTAATAATTCCAAATAAAATCAAAGATAAAAAAACTAATTCTATTAGAAACATTTGATAAACTTTATCTCTATCATTTAAATAAATATTTTAAAGATAAGGATTATGAAGCTTGTCTTGAATTTTTTTTTAAATTTAATACATTATTATATATTTATACAGATTATGTTAAAAGTTATCACAAGAATCATAGACCATTTTATTTCAAGGATATTAAAAGACTATTTTAATAAAAAAAATATAAGAATAGATTAAGAGAAATTCAACAACTTAATATTAGGATATTACTTGTTAGAAGATTATAAATACATTGTATGTACACAAGAAAAACTTATTTGTATACTACTGATATGACAAAATAATATGGATTCAACACATATGATTTATCAAGATAATACTCTATGAATATAGGATTATTAGTACATAAATTTAAATTATTAGATTTAACAAATGAAAAAATAATTTTTAATTTGAAAAGATAATTAATAGAATAAAGATTTAAATTCATTAATCAACATAACGAAGAACATAATATACTATGCAATTGTAATTAATATAGAAGAAAAATATTTGTATATAAAAATAATAAGTTTTTTAGATAAATTATTGTCTTCTGATAGATAAATGTTATCAATTAGGTCAATATTAACTTTCGATTAAAAATTATATTGATCGGCAAATTTTTTTATCAAAATCAAAGAATAATATTCTAAATAATAATAGATGTAAAATTAACACCATTAAAATCTAAAGATATTTTAAATATTTTATAAACTTTGAGAAAATAAATGAAGATACGTTAAATTTTAATAGCATTTCAGATATTATTTCGATAATGGTTTAAATAATTAACATTTTACGTATCTTCGTGGTATGAATTAATCTGTCAAGTTAGCTATACTTAATTGTAAACTAAAAATACCATATTTTCCCTTCATGCGAGTTTTAGAATAATTACTTCAAATAGGTTAATATAGAAAAATATCCAATGATCTTTAAATACCGTCTCATATTTTAACAATGATACATTAGCAATATTGGCTACGTATTTATGGCACGAAAGAATTAAAATGGGTTTCATCTCAGAAAAATAAATTGTAACAAAAATTAATAATGTAAATAATATTGGGAAAAAAGAAAATCAAAAAATGTAACAATAATATATTAACTATTAACTATGATAAAATTGTATAAAAATTTACTAATTTTTAAATAAATTATTAAAAATGATAATAGATAAAATAACACGAGTTTAAAACTTCTAAAAATATTAGATTTAAAATATATTATCTAATATTATTCTTATACTATTAAAAAGGTAAAAGTATGTTAGAGCATGATATGATTAATGGTGAGTCGGTGACACTGTTTTTTGTTTTTACTAGATTAATGGTACTGTACCTTATGTCCTGAGACTTTTAAGCCAGTTGTGCACCACCATTTATCTAGCGTTCTTAATTAACCACCACGTACGCCCCACGGTATAGTTAATAGAACGAACACACATTGAACTCATATTACTATGTCTCTCTTTACCTCTGTGCCTCAATATTATTATCTTTCAAATAACACATTACACAATATATTGTTCTTCCCTATATAAAATACCAAAATAACATGAAACAGATAGATCAATTACAAACCCACGACAACTATAGACAACCAAAACCTACGGCATGTCTTGTTCTTCTTCTTCTTCTAAGAAGCACCCAATTTATAGAGGAATCCGATGTAGGGGTGACAAATGGGTATCAGAAATCCGAGAGCCTCGTAAAAGTAATCGAATATGGCTCGGCACGTTCTTGACACCGGATATGGCAGCTGCTGCATATGATGTGGCTTCATTAGCCCTCAAAGGAAGTAATGCAATTCTTAACTTTCCAAACTTGGTTGAGAAATATCCGATTCCTGCTTCTTCTTTACCTGATGATATTCGTAATGCTGCTACTACAGCTGCTCATCTATTGATCAAACAGGTAGAAAATGATGAGCCTCGACTGCTTTTTGGAAAATGCCATAAAGATGATGATTATGTTAATACAATTAGTACTAGTACAACTCATGAGATGACTAGTACTTTGATAACGTGTATTGAACAAGAGTTTGTAGATGAGGAAGCACTTTTTAGTATGCCAAATTTGTTGGTGGATATGGCTGAAGGCATGCTTGTTTCTCCTCCAAGATTTAATTTTAATCCACAATCGCTTTCTGAAGACTCTCAAGAATATATTTCAAATGGATGCGAAAGTTTGTGGAGCTAGCTAGTTTTAACTTTTAAGGGATATCATTTTAATTTGTTTTGCATGCCCAAATTAATGTGCTCTGTTTTTTAATATATAGTTTCTAATTTTTAACTTTTACAATTTTTAATCAAACATAAATTAATGAAGTCTATGATTAAAATCGAAATATCACATTCTTATCTTTATTATTATAGTTTGTTGACTTCAGACTTATATTATAGGCTAAAGGAAAGATAAAATGCTCTCAAGCGAGCAACACCGTGTTTGTAACAGTAAAATTTTACAAGAAAATAAATGGATTTCACGGTTATATGTTTTATGTTTGTATAAAGGGTAAAGATCAATTACACGCTCAAAGTTTACTCAAAAATCAAAGAAGCCTCAAGTTTAAAAATAATATCAGTGAACCCCATTTTATCACTTTTTAATTAAAAAATAATTAAAATGATAAATATAAAAATAATATCTTCTATTTTATATTAAAAAATTTGATTTAATAAAGTGGTTAAAATAAAAGCTATCTAAATATAAAAAAAATATTTCATAAAAAAAGATTAAAAATAAAATAAATCATAACAATTTCTAAAAGTAAATAAATTACGAATCTAATTAACCTAGAAGAGTTGAATATTTTATTTATATTTTTTATCAATTTATAATTTAATAATCTAAACAAATTAGTTAGACATGCAATCGTGTGTAAAAATAAAGTGTGAAAATAAGGGAATAACACGATTTTTTTAGATGTAAACAACATAAGTTACAACTATGATTTAAGAGGAAAAACACCGGTACACCGGATTTCCTAACTTTCTACTATCAAAATCAAATATTTAAATACAAACTCAATCTTATGTTATAATTCTTAGGATACTACCTCAATTTACTTTACTTACGAGTCTCTGCTCTATTTTTATAGTTTCTAGAATTAGCATGAACGATTTTCAAACCAACATTTCAATAAATTTCTCGTCAATTAGATCATTCACAAATTAACTGCAAAAAAAGGTGAGCACAAAAAATACAAGTGTATGTGTGTGTTCTAAAACGGATTTAATAATGAATAATCTTAACTAGATGATTCAAAAGATATCTCTCTTAAATAAGAGCAACTATCATATTCTAGAGCAAAAAAGATTAAGCATAATTTCAATAAAAATAACTTCTTTAACATTTAATAATTAAATCAAATAATTATAATCGCTTATAAAATTATTTAATTTAAATATCTAAAAATTTAACGAAGAAAAAATAAATAAATTAACTTAAATCAAATCAAATATATATATATATATATATATATATATATATATATTAGTTAACTTTGCAGTAGGTTAACTATACTACTATCCCTTTTTTTCGACACATTTGCATTTCAATTATATATATATATATTAAATCAAGTTTATGGTTAGAACTCGTTAAGACTTTTTCCAATTCTGTATATATATTAATTACCTTTGATGTCGTGCTTGTTTTCTTTTTTGTTCACCAAATTTTGATTGTTTCTATGGATTCAATCTTCAGCCTTTTCTTTTTCAACACACTCTAATTCAACCATATATATATATATAGATAATCATAATTACCTAATAATATTAGGGCTATATATATTTTGAACTTAATTTTTAAATCCCATTAAAAAACTTAATATTATAAAAATTTATTTTTTAAAACATAACTTAAAAATATTAAAACACGTCTAAAAATATTTAATTAAGAATTTTATAAATTGATTCAAATTTAAATAAATATTTTAACACTAAAAATAATTTCAGATTTATGAACATTTGCTATTAAATACATAAATACAGTCATATGTGTCGCAGTTAATAAAGATATATCTGAAGTATAATTATTTGAAACTCGAGCATTTGTTCGATTTTTCTTGATAAATTTGATAGTAAGCCTAAAAACAAATTTACAGATAAATATTTTATCTACGAAAATAGTCAACACTCGTAATCCTTACAAATTCTTCCTTTGTGATTTTCATATGGCAAAACTTTTCTCTTATTACATGACACTTATAAAAATAAAATATAAACACAATAACGTCTCACACTCTATAGTGTAACTATATAGTCTGATGAATCCATATTTAATGCAACTTAACAAATTTGTAAGTAACTAAAATAACATTAACAAAACATAGGACAACTTAGCATTAAAATCTCATTTTACATAAAAATAAACGAATTGTATAGAATAATCATTTAGTATGCATTCATACCAAACAAACTTAATTAAATATGTTCTCTTTCTTTATGCATAACAAAATAAAACACATTATTATTTCCCTATTTTTGACATACTAGAAAGACAACATTAGACAAATCAACGAAACTAAACTCTTTATAAAAATATAGCAATATAAAAGTAGAGTAACGTAGAAGTGCAATATGCTTTAAACTCTTAATAAATTCTAGAACAATTTAAATTAAAAAGGTAATATATGAAAAGAATATGTAAATAAAAAAATTTAATTAATTTTTTTTTTCAAAATTTTTGTTTTTTTTTCATAAATAATCATATAAGTTATTAAATTTATTTAGTTACAAAGAAACGAACAATTAAGAACTCATTATTTTTTATTATTTAAACTCATATACCACTATTATTTATCTAAGCTATTTTAGACAAGATATTTAGATATGTCAATGTTAGGTATAAAAAATTCAAACGTTCACCCCGTTGGTTAGTTTACATTAAAAGAACCTGACGAAATCTGACAAATCTAGTCACGGAAACTGAAATTTATTATTTGAAGCAATTAAAAATGAAATTGAAGAGTGGTTCCGTGTAATTTGTATCTTCGGTAGTTTCTAGAGAAAATATTGGGAGAAATAAAGAGAGAGACAGTAGAGAGAGAGTAAAAGGTAGAAAACTCCACCGAGATTTAAGATTGTTGACTATCTATTTCAATTCTAATGCTTGACTTATTTGCCCCCATCTTTATCGATGTAAACAATTAATTTTGTCTTGAAAATATATACCATATTTTATTATTTCGGCAGCATATTAATATATTTTTTTCCCACGAACCTATTTGTGTAACAGAATTAATTTATAATTTCTAGCTTTGACCGTCAAGAGAAGGGTGAATTAAAAAAAAAACAAAGGAAAAAGGTGGAGAAAAAATAATTAATTTATATGTTAAAAATCATATTTTATGATTAAAAAGTGCATATAAAGTAACATAAAAAATTATCACAATTATGTTAAGATTCTTGAGAAAGAATAAACAATATACTTTTTTCTCAAACAAATTTATTCTAAAATCAATTCTAGCACAGTAATTTTAATTTAAACACAAGCAAATAAATCCAATAATCCATTATCTAATACTGTTTTCTAATCAAACTATTCGGTGTTCTTATCTTATTTTACTTTATTTTAATAAAAGAGACATTTCAATTACTTTTTTGTTAAATAAAAAAAAAAGATAAGATTTAAATTATAATAAAATGGTTGGGTCGTATTGTTATTATTATAATTAAATCAGATAGGGTTTGATTGTACCGTTCACAATCCTACTTTAAAGAAAGCAATGCTACGATCTATTTAAATGACACGTATCATTTAATTTTAAATTATATTTTTAAAAAATATAAAATATATGTTATAAAATTTATAATAATACATGTTAATAAAATAGTGTTAACATATTTGTCCAAACAAAACTCCGCTGTAAAGCATGATGAACTTAATTAATCAATAATTTGTGGGACTCGATAATTAGAACAACCTCATATTGGGTCATAATAATAGAATTTTTATAATTATAATAATTTTATTATCTTATAAAATATAATTAAAAGGTAATAGTTATGGTTAGCATAATCTAAGCGAGTTATATACGCTTAACTCATTTAATATTTCAATGTTGACTTGTTGAGGAATATAAATTAAAAAATTCTGAAAAAAAATCAACAAATTTGAGCCACAAGATTGGAAGGACTGCACCCACACCACATGTATAAAATAGAAGAAGGCTGGCTAATAGAGTAATTATTACATTTTTATATTAGAAAATCAATATTTCCACAAATTGCAAAAAAAAGGAAAATCAGCGTATTCCAAATGGAGAAAATATCTAAGGCATGAACTTATAAAATATCTAAGACATGAGCTCATAACAAACAAAAAGAAAAAAAAAGTACAAGATATTTTAGGAACAATTTTTATAATTATATCCAATATCGGCAAACACGTCGTTCCTTCAGATTTTGACAAGCGACAGCAGACCAGTCACTTTCATTTGATAATTCAAATGAAGGAATATTAAAAGTTATTAAAAATATTAATAGATATATTATTTTTGTAATTATTAATTTAATATATCATGTAATTTTATAATTAAAATTATTAAATGTTTAATATCGATATTATATTAGACTTATTAAAAAACAAAATCATTCAAAAAATTAAACTTTTAAAAGAATATTAATATATTCTTAAAAGTATTTTTATATATCTTAATCACATAATATTTTGATTATATAAATTTAATTATATTTATTAATAATATTACTTATAATTTAAGTTTTTTCAGATACATTGGATAAGGAAAACAACCATTATTACATTTTTGTTAGTTTTACGTTTTTCATTTTCATTTTGAATTTATATTTTATTTATAATTAAAAATTATATTTATTTTTACATAGTATTTTTTTATATTATTATTTGTTGGATTAAGGAAATCTTTAACAAATAATTGACGCACATAATACCTGTTACCTATCCTAGTCACTTTAGCATCGGGGGCTCATTCTTTTGAAACTGTTGTTAAAGGTGATATTTTATATATTTTTTATGTGGGAGTTTGAATAATTTATTTTAAAAAAAAATAATAATATATTGTTTAAATAGTTAATGAGTGTAAGTGTATGGTGTCTATTGACATTTTTTATACTATTCAAATCAACGAAAATGAGAGAGAGTTGTGGCCGCTAATTACCCAAGAGTCCAAAACACATCAAAGGAAACTTAGAATTTAAGCCTCAAAGAATCCCGGAAAAGAAAGAAAGAAAAATAATAATTCCACAACTGGAAAATAATAGAGAACCCTGATAAGGCAAAAATATTTTATTAGTTTTATATTTTAAAAATTAAATAAAAAAATTTACTTTATGAATAGAAAATCATTTGTAGTTTCACTGTATTTATGATTGACCTTATTAAATTTTATATATTATAACAATTTGTACAAGAAAAACAAATTATATTACGTCTTCAAAAATATAATGATTTTCTACCACTTTTATTAAAAAAATTTAAAAAAAATTTACGTAATATTAAATTTGATTTATTTATAATATTATATAATAATTTATCTTCACGTGAGATATCATGATAAAAATACAATGTAAATTTGTGTTTATGATTCCTCGAACACATAAGTAGTTATCCTTTCACAAAAAGACAAAAAAGAAAAAAGAAAAAAGAGAGGCCCTAAGCCACTTGGCAAAGCCAAAAGCTTCTTCCTGGGTAATGCGTACTCTACTTAGTTGACAAACAAGCTCGTTATGCGCGTCTAGTGCAGTCGGATGCATGAAAAAGGATTACGAATTTACGATTTTGGATTGACCAGTAGACAGACAACTTAGGTTTATTCGGTGAAGTAATTTAAAATTAAAAAATTAATTTTAAAAATAATTAACATATTTAAACTAGAATTTTTAAGATATAAATTTTAAAATTTATGTAAATTTAGAATAAAAAATTAATTTTTTGAACGGTTAACTTTTAACATTTGTTTAATAATATTATCGTATCATAAATTATTATTATTATTATTATAAAAATAATTTATAATTTATAATTTTATTTAATAATATTGATATCAAAATATAATTAATATTAAGAATAAAATAAATATTTTATGTATTTTTTATAATAGTAGTAATAAAATGATTTATTACTTATTTTAATTTGATATTACTTTAAACATCTTCATTTTAATCATAATTTTTATTATTTTTTAACAATTACACACTTACATATATAAATAATAGGATTTAAACTCACACTTTTTTATTAAAATATTAATTTAATGATTTCAATTATCATATTATATCTATTTAATAGAATGGTTAAATGGATAAGATGATATTGTGTAATTTATATCGAGTTTGGATAAATCTACTATTTTATTATCAAGTTTATCAAAATTGTTTTATTATTAATCATTGTAATGTGTAATAATATTAAGATTTATGATAGATAATTAAATTTAATTTACAACAAAATAATACAATTATAATAAACTAAAATTCATAATTAATTATTAATATGTATATGATTTTAAAAAGTATATTTTTAAAATTTGTCATCTTTTTAAACATCAGATACGACTAAATCCCATTTTTAATAAAATTTCATCAATATAAGATCCATACATAAAAAAATTAAATTAATGAAGGAATTAAAATACATAATAAGAAAATATGAGTTTTTAAAATAAAATAGAGAAACTATTACGTTAGAAAATTTGTAAGAAAAGAAAAGAAAAACTAAATATATTATCATATGTTAATATGTTATATTAACTTGTATCATTTTTACAACTTATTAATTTTGAATATTATATAATTTTTTAATTTTTTAATTTATTGATAAATATTTAAAATTATGATAAAAATATAAAATTTTAAATAAATATATTTCACGTTTAAAATAATTTTTAAGAATAATTTGGTCAAGACATATTAAAAGCTATGTTTTTATATTTCTTAATTTTTAAAATAATGATCAAATAATTTATTTTTAAAAAATAAAAAAAAATATTGTTTTCAAAAGAAACTGCAAACAAACGTTAAAATTTGCGCTTCGCTGGTAAGGTGTTTGCACGCCCCACTCGTAGCAGTCTTTTCAAACACTTGGCTAGAATTGAACTACGCGTCCGTTTCCAATCTATTTCTCAACACACAAGCTATATAAATAACACTTTACTTCAAACTCCAACCAAGCAGTCCAGTACCCCAATTGAATTTCTCTCAAACATACTCTGTCTCGTAGCAAAACACTTATATTGTTAATTTAATATGCGATTATTGGTTTTAGATAATTTTTGAAGATTTAGGGAATATAAATAATTTTTATTGTAGCATATATTATGTATTTGCATTTGCTAATTGCCTTTATATATTATTTATTTGTGTTGTTTTTAATACGTGGATTCATGAACATAAATGTTGTTTAATTGCTAAAAACTCAAGGGTATAATAGTAACTTTTAGTTTTATGTATATGTACACCTTTTTAGGGTTTTTGACTATAGCTCGTTCATTTGTTTTTTTTATACCTTTGAAACTGGTTTATGTGCTAGGGTTACTTTGAAACTGGTTTATGTGCTAGGGTTACTTTGTATCCTAGTTTTTATGATATTGTATATCGGCTTTTATAGTAAATATATATTATTTCATTTCAAGTGGATTAGGTCAATTAATTATTGGGACCAAACTACTTAAATCTTGTGTTATTGTTCTTCTTTATTGTTTACTTTGATTCTTAACTTTTATTACATTCAATGTTTTTTTCAAGTGAATTATAGTTAATATTTTTCAATAGTTTTCATTCAAGTTATTTTGTAGCTCGATCCTCCTAATCTTTTTTTATCATCTAGACCTAACTTATTTATCAACTCACTTCCACTAGGTTTAGTGATGTTGAATTGATGATTCCAAGTATGACGAACTGGTAAGTCGATACTGTTACCTCAAACATCCTCATTAATATAAAAGTACTTATCTTTCCAACACTATCAAAGAGTTTAAGATGTAGCCCATGCCCAACAATGCATAATATATACGCCCTCCCTTTTGTCCAGGTCATTCCTCTTCCAGAAATACATGCTACAAAGTTCATCAACAATAATGGAGAGACACATGAGAGTCCACCACTCATTGGGATTTACTTGGGAAGGATTGATATCAAAAGTATGGAGGGCACCAGATGCATCACCCACCACCCTGATGGTGGATTATCGACGTCACACAAATGACGAGGTACAAGCATCAAACCTATATGTGGTGGGATGCCGTATTTGTGCATGATCTCAATCAGGCTATCAACAGAAAAAACACGAAGCACCTTTTCTATTTGGTGTTTGTTCTTGGTCCTATGGGTAGGTTTACCTCAATATGCACTCTTTTCCTTGGGATAAGGTACCTTAGCAATTACAAATATAGGGATCATAACAATAGGTATTGGATCCCGTGATGATGAGGAGGAAGGACACTTTCCTTGGCACCTGAAATATGCATTTTTTCACGACCTCTAAAAGTTTCAACAGATCACTTACTTTGTGACGAGCTCATCACTAAACGACCTAAATCTCGTGAGCCTTCTCTAGGAGGATCCATCCTTAAATAGGAATTTTTGGTACGACCTGAAAGAGTCTCCTTTGAACCATATCTTTTCCTTTAAGAGACATGGTTAATAAAAAAATAGAAATGAATAAATTACCTAACTTAAGTGTCATAAGTTAGAGAAAAAAAGGGCTGGTTTTCAACTGATGTTGTTAGTCAAATTGACTAAGATCCAAGCCAAGTGTTTATTCAAACAGACCGGTGAAGAAGAATAATAGTATAAAAAAATTACTGAGTTGAAATCCTCTAGAAACAAAATTTGACTAAGTTATTTGGACAGGATAAAAGTGATTTTTTTTTACTATTTATATAAAAAAAGGTGGAAATTGAAGGGTCTATCTATTGAAAGCCTAGTTAATTATGAGAATACTCTTTAACGACTCAATAACCTTGCGATTAGGGGAGTTCGTGTTAGACATAGCATGCATGAGAAGGCTACTATCTATTAAAGAATATGTTAGATCATACTTTGTATTAATAATGATCTAAATGATACAGAGACATGA
The DNA here is from genome assembly GCA_037013495.1 of Hippophae tibetana. Lineage (NCBI taxonomy): Eukaryota > Viridiplantae > Streptophyta > Magnoliopsida > Rosales > Elaeagnaceae > Hippophae > Hippophae tibetana. Next base: position 13,337,916 of record CM072812.1, read on the forward strand.
TGACAAAGTGTTAATTTCCTTGACTTTTGAAAATAAAGGGAATATGTGAGTTAATATTTGTTATTATTTAAATAGCAAGTACACGATCCTAGTAGCCTAAGTTACCTCGCTCATATGGAAGAGAAAGTACTCGTATAGAAGCAATCAATCAAGAGCTCATGATAAAGATCTGGCCTAAGTAAAATGACCTAGTATACTTACCTAATGACCTAGAGTCACCTTTGCATACAAGACCTCGGGTAGTCCTTATATGGTAACCTGGTTAAGTAACACATATAACCACTTGATTTTATGTAAGTTACTTTATATGTATTGTGGAAGCTTGTATAAAAGTGTGAACCTATGTGTAGCTCATGCCCAACAATGCATAATATATACGCCCTCCCTTTTGTCTAGGTCATTCCTCTTCAAGAAATACATGCTTCAAAGTTCATCAACAATAATGGAGAGACATATGAAAGTCCACCACTCATTGGGATTTACTTGGGAAGGATTGATATCAAAATTATGGAAGGCACCAGATGCATCACCTACCACCCTGATGGTGGATTATCGACGTCACACAAATGACGAGGTACAAGCATCAAACCTATGTGTGGTGGGATGCCGTATTTGTGCATGATCTCAATCAAGTCATCAACAGAAAAAACGCTAAGCACTTTTTCTATCTGGTGTTTGTCCTTGGTCCTATGGGTAGGGTTACCTCAATTTGCACTATTTTCATTAGGATGAGGTACCTTAGCAATTACAAATATAGGGATCATAATAACAGGTATTGGATCCCGTGATGATGAGGAGGAAGCTACACGGGATCCAAACGAAGCGAGGAAAGGAAGGACACTCTCCTTAGCACTTGAAATATGCATTTTTTCACGACCTTTAAAAGTTTCAACAGATCACTTACTTTGTGACGAGCTCATCACTAAACGACCTAAATCTCGTGAGCCTTCTCTGGGAGGATCCATCCTTAAATAGGCATTTTTGGTACAACCTGAAAGAGTCTCCTTAGAAGGGGAATGAACCATATCTTTTCCTTTAAGAGACATGGTTAATAAAAAAATAAAATGAATAAATTACCTAACTTTAGTGTCATAAGTTGGAGAATAAACGAGCTGGTTTTCAACTAATGTCGTTAGTCAAATTGACTAAGATCCAAGACAAGTGTTTATTCAAACAGACTGGTGAAGAAGAATAATAGTATAAAAAAAATTACTAAGTTGAAATCCTCTAGAAACAAAATTTGACTAAGTTATTTTGATAGGATAAAAGTGAATTTTTTTACTATTTATATAAAAAAAGGTGAAAATTGAAGGGTCTATCTATTGAAAGCCTAGATTAATTATGAGAATACTCTTCAACGACTCGATAACCTTGCGATTAGGGGAGTTCGTGTCAGGCATAGCATGCATGAGAAGGATGCTATCTATTAAAGAATCTGTTGGATCATACTTCGTATTAATAATCATCTAAATGATACGGAGACATGACGACAAAGTGTTAATTCCCTTGACTTCTCAAAATAAAAAGAATATGAGAATTAATGTTTATTATTATTTAAATAACAAGTACGCGATCCTAGTAACTTGAGTTACCTCACTCATATGGAAGAGGAAGTACTCATATGGAAGAAATCAATCAAGAACTCATGATAAAGATCTGGACTAAGTAAAATAACCTAGTATACTTACCTAATGACCTAGAGTCATCTTTGCATACAAGAACTCGGGTAGTCCTTATATGGCAACTTGGTTAAGTAACACATAAGATCACTTGATTTTATGTAAGTTACTTTATATGTACTCTGTAAGCTTATATAAAAGTGTGAAACTATGTAACATTGACACATGTTTAATAAGTGTTATATATATACCCTTAGTTAGTAGAATAGTGGATGTATTTGTTATAACATTTTATATTTTTCTTTAAAATTATTAAAATTCTTAATATATTAAATTTTCTACCAACAATATATATAAGATATTTATATGTATATGGGTTGATTAAGTATAAATACATATAAATACGTGTAAAAAGTTAGAATAATAAAAACATTAACTAATCTAATTGGTAACACATGATAAGTCTTAGTTAGTAGAGATTTGAGCTAGTGCTTCGAATGTTCAGGTTTAAGGTGCACTCATAATCTAAAATATGGACCCTATGTCTCGTAGTTTGTGCACTAAAAAATACCTCGCAACATGTTGTACATTATGCTAAAACATTATTAATTGTTAATGCATTTAATGTTGAAATTAATATCTAATACCAATTTCACGAATTTATTAATTTCATTTATATATTAAATTTTTACTTTAATATATATATATATATATATATTATTTTTACTAGTGTATTTTGGATTGAGCTCATTAAATTTTATATTATAATAATTTGTATAAATATTTATATTCATATAAATTTTATTGTATTTTATACACGTGATATAATTTGTCAAACAATAAAATTTTTATAATCATATAGTTTGTTTTTTTTAACGATATATGAATTTGTGTATATAAGTCTCCAAACAAATAAGTAGAAGTATCTTTTCACAAAAAGACAAAAGGAGAGCCCATGTCTATTATCCAATAACTAGCTCTACGCTTCAGCCACAAGCTTTTTCCTAGTAAAGATTACGGGTTGGTTAAGAAACGTTCTTATTATGCGCGTCAATTACTGTCGGATGAGAAAGGATTAATGAAGCTTAGTTTTTCACCCTAAGGTGCGATTTAACGTGTTTCCACGCGCTCCCCATTAACAGCCTTTTAAAAAACACTTGGCCAATATTGAGCTACACGTCGTTTCAAAGCACTTTCTCAACACACAACAAAGCTATATAAATGACACTTCTTCTTCAAACTCTATCCAAGCAGTCCAGTACCCAAATGAATTTCTCTCAAACACACTCTATTTAGTAACAAAACACTTGTATAAACTATAAACCACTGAACACTCACTCAAATGGGTACCTTTGATCAGTATGTTTTTGAAAGTGCGACAGCTGAAAAACAAACAGAGAGCTCCGGTTTATCTGACGCGTGGAGTGGAACAAGTGGCATTAAGAAAGCAGCTGACTCAGATGAAGAAGAAGTGATACTTGCTTCAAACACACCAAAGAAAAGAACCGGAAGAAGGATATTCAAAGAAACAAGACATCCAATTTATAGAGGAGTTAGAGGAAGAAATAACAACAAATGGGTTTGTGAATTAAGGGAACCCAACAAGAAGACTAGGATTTGGTTGGGGACTTATCCAACACCTGAAATGGCTGCTAGAGCACACGATGTTGCCGCTTTAGCTCTTAGAGGGAAGTTAGCTTGTCTTAACTTTGCTGATTCTGCTTGGTTGTTGCCTAAACCGAGTTCTAAAAATTCTAAGGACATTATAAAAGCTGCTACTGATGCTGCAGAATCATATAGGCCTCCTGAGTTTGGCGGTGCTTTTGATGGAATTGATGAGAAGTTTATGGGAAATTTTAATGATGAAAATGAATTGGAAAATCATGAAGCATTTGATAATACTGAGTGGCTTTCTAAAATGGCTCAAGATCCTTTGTTTTCTCCTCCTCAATATTCAAATTCTGAAATGGATTGGGATTCTGCTGAAACTACTGAAGTTGATTGTTCCTTGTGGAGTTTCTCTATTTGATCCATCATATTTATCACTACAATTTTGTTTGGAAATTTTGCTTGTATGATTTGTACCTTTTATCGATCTGTTGAATTTTTTTCACTCTAGCTGTTTGAAGTTGAATTGTTTTTTTTTTTTTTTTTGAGGGGTCCATCTCCACAAGATATTAGTTGTGGATATGACTAGACTTTCGTATTTAAGATATGACACGTACCATATCAATTACTAAATGTAAAGTTTTATTCTTTCTAAATTTTGTGAATGTTAATTAGTTTGATTCTTGTTCTCTCTTTTATCTTTTCTACATAAAATAAATAAATAAAAACCTCAGCCGTCTACTCGTCTCTTACCCAATACATAAATAGGTTAATAAAATAATAGAAAAAGTTTTTATTGTGTTGTTTAAATTATATAAGAATTCTTGAACCCAAAAGTTAAAAAGGATAAAAAGTTTTTTATTAAGAATAACCACTTAAAATAACGAAAAAGATTCTAACCAAAGAGATTCTATTGGTTGAAAAATATAAAATCGTATAAGTACTACTCTCGTTGTTTTGATCAAATAAGATTTATTTTAGTTTAGATAATTGTTTTGAATAAATATTACATCACTTAATACGTGATTTATATCATTTTAGATGTATCTAGTTATAATGTTTTGATTTTTTTAAACTTAAATAGTATTTATTAAGCATATTTTGACACGATCTTTCTACGTAGGAATCTATTCCTTATATTTTAATTTAAAGTTTCATTTATTGGTAAAAATTAAAAAAAATCAAACTATCAAAAGATAAAATTAAATAATTTTTTTTTAAAATTTATCATAATATCAGATGAATTAAGTTTTTTTAACAATATTGTAAATTTGTCGTTTTCTTTTAGTTGTTGAGATGATGTAAGATTTAAAAAAAAAAACTTGTAAAATATTTTTTTATTTTGGGTATGTATGTGTAGGATTTTAATGTAAATAAAACTTTAGATTTGAGTATGATTTAGAATTTTTAATATATTTACTAAAAGTACATGATACCTACCTTATATTTACTAAAAATATTGTCCAATTCCTTTTATATTCGTGTGAATCAACAACTAATTTAATGTATTATATAAGATAATCGGTTCTACAGTTTAATAAGTATTATTTTCTTCGTTATTTAAAGGAATCAAACATGCGAATGAAACTTAAGAAATTATTTATTTTCTTATTCAAACATATAAAAATGCATAAAAAAGTGTCAATAATTTTTGTTTAAACAAAACTTTGTCGTAAACCATCAACATATGAGCTTAATTAATCCATAATTTGCAGAACTCGATCATTATAACAACCCCATCTGAGGCCATAAAAGTACAGAACCAAATTCCCAAAATAGGGAAAGTAATAATCGTAACAGTCAGTTTTTTTTTTATCATCATCATTTTGAATTCGATCCCTTTAGAATCGAATTTCAGATTTTTATTTTATAAAATAATTTTATTAATAATAGCATCTTTTTTTAATTATAATATGTTATTATAAAAAATTACAAATAAAATATTTCAAATTTACTTTTTTATTTTACAAAATATAATAAAAAAGGTAATATTTATAATAATTTTTTATTTTATTATTTGTGTAATAAACTTAAATTCATTGAATTAACTCAATTCATTTATATATATATACTTTACTGCATAAATATTATTAAAATAAAACTTAAAAGAACTACTAAAAAATCAGAGCCACAAGTTATATATATAAATTTTTACTGTAAAATAAAACTTTAAGAACTTCTAAAAAATCAACAAATAAATATTATTAAAATAAAACTTAAAAGAACTTCTAAAAAATCAACAAATTTGAGCCACAAGTTTGGAAAGACTGCACCCACATATATCTATAAAAGGCAAGCAAATAGAGTAATTGTTTTTGCTAATAAGAGTAAGTAATTATTGTAAATATTACTAAAATAAAACTTACAAAAAAAAATTCTAAAAAATCAACAAATTTGAGCCACTAGTTTGAAAAGACTGCACCCATATATATATATATATATATATAAATATATATATATAAGGCGAGCAAATGGAGTGCTTTTTATTTTTTCTTAATAAGAGTAATTATTGCATTCTTATATTAGAAAAATCAATATTTCCACAAATTGCAAAAAAAATAAAATATCAGCCTATACCAAATGAAGAAAATATCTCAGGCATGAGCTCACAACAAACAAAAAAGTTGAGGATATTTTAGTAGCAACTTTCATTATTACAATCCAGTGGGCCAATACGTTGTCCCTTCAGATTTGGACAAGCGACAGCGCAAAGCAGTGACTTTCATTTGATAATTAAAATAAAGGAAAATACATAAGGTGAGGATATATTTACATAACTATTTCTTGTTATTTCCGCAACGTATTCGATGTTAATTTTAAAAATTTACAAAAACCTTCTTAAAATTAATTTCATTTATATAAAATAATATTTTTATTGATTTAAAATACGTGTCTTAAATATGATGTGAAAATTAAAAAAAAAATCTCATCATAAATATATATTTTTTCTAAAGTTAAATATGAATGAGACTTTAAAAGTTTGCTAAAATACTAAAGAAAAATTAAATTTAAAAATAATATAACTAAATTTCATTTTAACACACCTTGAAAAGTAATGAAAAAATTATGAATATGCGATCTAAAAACTGAATTAATAAAATAGTAAAAAAAAATAGAAAACTTATATAATAAAATACATTGTAATCCTTTTCACAAGTTTGTATATAAATCTCTTCTATATTTTTGTCTATTAATTCTTTTCTCTCTTCTGGCTCTTTTTTTTATTTTTTATTAATCTGTTAATATAATTTACTTTCTTCTATTTTTTATAATATCTTGAATTATATGTCAGTTCTTTTGATTAAATTAGTACAAATATAATTTATTATTGTCACCATCACGAATCAAACTCTGCACTTCTTAAACATTGAATTTGTCTTTTTATAAAAAACTCATAATTTATTGACTTTAATGTATTTTTAATAATTTGTTGAATTTTTATAAAAAAATACATGTTATTGTGAATATAAATTATTTTATAAAAATATTTATCATCAATTCTATAAATATTATACAAATTATTAAACTCAAATAGTGTTATTAATTAGTTTTAAATTATAATAAATTAATGATATATTAGTACTATTATAATATATATATATATATTATTACATTATAATTTAACTACATAAATTATATAGTAATAGGAGTATAATGATATTAAGAAAAATCAAATACTTGTGAATCATCCAAAATTTAAGATATATAAAACTTTTTAAAAATAATACATATTGCAGAAGTAATATGCTCCAGAAGCTTAAAACAAAGTGGTTACATATTATAAGACTTAACAGCGAACACCATGACACGATCCAAATGTATTTATATAATGTTTTTTCCTTGCTACGTGGCTATAAATTCTCTCTCAATAATGTCTCACTAGTATTCATGTTAATGCTAATTTTAATAACCTATGCACATGGAGTACATATCACCTATGCTACTCACTTTAGCTTCGTGTGCTCATTCTTTTTAAGCTGTTGATTTTAGGATTAATAAATTGTTCAAATAGTTAATGACTAATTTTACCGTGTTTAATGAATTTTTTTTTATAATATTATAACTATAATAAATTATTAAAATAATAAATTTTATTTTTTAAATTTTATAATTAATTGATATATTAATTATATAAATTATGATAGATAAATAAAAAAAATTAATTTTTTTTATGCTGGTTTGGATTATACTTGTCAAATCAAAAAATACGAGAGGTAGTAGTGGCCGGTAATTATCCAAGAGTCTGTTCTAAAAATAATTTACAGAAGTGTCCAAAACACATAAAAGAAAACTTACGGCTTAAGCCTCAAAGAATCCGAAAAAAATAAAATTCCTCAAGTGGAAAAAAGAGAGATAAACCTCATAAGGCAAAAAAAAAATATTACTTTTTATGATTTGAAAATTAAATAAAAAAAATAAGGATATAATTTATGAATAGAAAATCATTTTTAGTTTCAATGTATTTGGATTTAACTTATTAAATTTTATATTATAATAATTTGTACAAATATTTATATTCATATCGTATAAATTTTATTGTATTTTTTACAAGTGATATAATTTGTCAAACAATAAATTTTTTATAATCATATTTTTTTTAACAATATATGAATTTGTGTGTATAAGTCTCCAAAGAAATAAGTAGAAGTATCTTTTCACAAAAAGACAAAAGAAGAGAGCCCAAGTCTATTATCCAATAACCATCTCTACGCTTCAGCCACAAGTTTTTTCCTAGTAAAGATTACGGGTTGGTTAAGAAACGCACTTATTATGCGCGTCAAATACTGTCGGATGCGAAAGGATTAATGAAGAGTTAGCTAGCTAAGTTTTTCACCCAAATGATTCGATTTAACGTGTTTCCACGCGCTCCCCATTAACAGCCTTTTAATAAACACTTGGCCAATATTGAGCTACACGTCGTTTCAAAGCACTTTCTCGACACACAACAAAGTTATATAAATAACACTTCTTCTTCAGATCGACTCAAACCAAGCAGTCCAGTACCCCAACTGAATTTCTCTCAAACACACTCTATTTAGTAGCAAAACACTTACATAATAAACTACTTCACACTCACTCAAATGGACACATTTGATCCTTATGCTTTTGAAAGTGAGACAGCTGAAAAACAAACAGAGAGCTCCGGTTTATCTGACACGTGGAGTGGAACAAGTGGCATTAAGAAAACAGCTGACTCAGATGAAGAAGAAGTGATACTTGCTTCGAACACACCAAAGAAAAGAACCGGAAGAAGGATATTCAAAGAAACAAGACATCCAATTTATAGAGGAGTTAGAGGAAGAAATAACAACAAATGGGTTTGTGAATTAAGGGAACCCAACAAGAAGACTAGGATTTGGTTGGGGACTTATCCAACACCTGAAATGGCTGCTAGGGCACACGATGTTGCTGCTTTAGCTCTTAGAGGGAAGTTAGCTTGTCTTAACTTTGCTGACTCTGCTTGGTTGTTGCCTAAACCGAGTTCTAAAGATTCTAAGGACATTATTAAAGCTGCTACTGATGCTGCAGAGTCATTTAGGCCTCCTGAGTTTGGTGGTGTTTTTGATGGAATTGATGACAAGTTTTTGGGAAATTTTAATGATGAAAATGAATTGGAAAATCATGAAGCATTTGTTAATAGTGAGTGGCTTTCTAAAATGGCTCAAGATCCTTTGTTTTCTCCTCCTCATTTTTCAAATTCTGATATGGATTGGGATTCTGCTGAAACTGCTGAAGTTGATTGTTCCTTGTGGAGTTTCTCTATTTGATCCCTCATATTTTATCTGTTGAATTTTTTCACTCTATCTGTTCCAAGTTGATTTTTTTTTTTTTTGAGGGGTCCATCTCCGCAAGATATTAGTTGTAGATTTTTTTGACTAGACTTGTATATTTAAGATATGAAATGAATCATATGAATTACTTAATGTAAATTTCCATGCTGTCTAAATCTTTCTACCTAAATCTTATTTACAATGATGTTAGATATATTTTAAAAAATTATCTTTTATATATTTTAATTTAAAAGTGGTTCAAAAGTTAAATAAAATTATTAAAATGTAAATTTTAATACATATGGGTTGTATGATTAATACGATAGTTTGATATATTTTAAATTTTTTGATTTAGATATTTTTGCTTTGCTTTAATTTTATTTTATTTTAAATATTTAATAAAATTATTTTTTATATTTTTTAAAATAATAAAAATAATATTATTAAAATTTATGAAAAAAAAATTATTTATGTTAAAGTAATATATATTTATCATTAAAAAATTTGAAATAACATTTAATATTTAAAACGTTTATATTTAAATATTATTTTTATTATTATAAATTTTAAAAATATATTTTTTTTAATTTCTTTCAAAAACATTATAAAATGCCTGTGATAATATAAGCTTTACTTATGTGCCTGAACTTGTCGTTTTCTTTTAGTTTTTGAAATAATGTAGCATTTTTCTCTTATCGTCAGCTGGGTAATGATATAAATAATTTCTGTATTTATTTATTTTTTCATTGAAAAATGTAAAACATTCTAAATAGTTCGATTTTTTTTTATTTTGAATATTAATCGTACGGCTCTATACTCTCTAAAAAAATGTGTAATATATATATATAATATTTTTTATATAAAATATGTTAATAATTTGGTATAAAATATAAATATAATATGAATTATTTAATTTTAAAAATATATATTATATATAATAATAAAAACATTAAGATATTATTTGATTTATCATAATAACATAAAATACTACAATAGATTTAATATAAATAAATAATATTCACAATAAATTACCTATTAACATTAAAATTAATATTTAATTTTGAGCGTCTAATGGTTTAAAATTAATTTTAATATCTTTCTTTTTAATTAATATACGTTTAATAATTAATAATTTTATTATTAAATATTTAATTTATATATTTAAAAATCGATAAATAAAAATATTAATATTTTAATAAATGATAAAAAAATATAAATTAAATATAATTGATAATTATTTTTATTATATATGATTTCATGAAAATAATAATAATATATATTTATTAATAAAAAATAATTTTTTGAGAAAGTATTTTTCATTTATTAATATAAAAAAATATTATTTGTATATAATATTTTTAATTTAAAAATATGAGTAATTTTTATAGGTTTAAAAATTATTAAAAAATAAAAATATTTTTTATTAATTTATATGTAATATTGCTAAATGGGGTCTATATACTATAGTTACTAAAACTGTTACGTCACATTTTTTTTCTCAAATTGCTTTCAATAACAATTTCAACCATGATTAGAGGGAAAAAGAAGAAGATATTTTCAACAATATCTCTTTTTCTTTATGGCAGAAATTTGATTAAATTCTTTTTTTTTTCGTCCCAAACAACAACAAGTAAACACTCGACAAGCCGTTACAATTTTATTGAGAAAATGAATTTTATCAACTTAAATTTACATAAAATTTAAAATAATTTAAAATGAATTCTTTTGATTTAAATTTCTAACAATAAAAACATTTAGATTTAATATATGTGATGAAAATATTAAAAATAGTTTTAAGTAATATTTTAGTAATAATTTTATTTATTCAAATCTACTCTTAAAATTAAATATTATTTATTTTAAAAATATAAATAATATTTCTCATTTTTTAAAACATATCTCATATAAACGGTCAAATACATTTTAAAGAGTTTTTATCAATGTAAAAACACTTTCAACCAAAACAAGAAGTAATTTCAAATGAACATATTTATCACCTTATTAATAATGATCATACAATTATTTTAAAATTTGATATATTTTTAAATTTATATATGAAAATTATCTATAATAATACTAATGAAAACATTGAATAAGATCGAGTTTAACATTAAAAGATTCTAACTTATCATAATTTAATTTAAACGATATTCTATTTATTGTCATTAAACGTGGAATATTTTAGTTAGGATTTCTCTAGTAAAAATATATAAGCTTAAGATAATGTAAGTTCTAAATTTTAGATTAAACAGTACAAAAAGGAGAATATATTTAAAAAAATTATCAAATCTTGTTTAATAAATTACATACAATGACTGTACATGGAATCATATGTCAAAACTAAATGCAAAATGAAAAATATTAAGACATGATATTTAAATAGAAATAACCTAAACCAATGGTATTCATGTTACCTAATCTACAAATTTAGTACAAAGAAAGTCTTAGGTGACTGTTACACTAAAAAAACTCTAATATATTTTAATAATGAGTGGTCGTTTTCTTTCACATTCTCCTAAGATTCTCCTAAGATAGCGTCTATGATTTAGATCAATATTTTGATAAATTTGAGTCATAGGAACTATCAAAAATATCAACCTAAACACTTAAAAATTTAGCCAAAATAACACGATTACAAGTTGTGTCTTATAACGAATAAACAATAAATAAATCGATTATACAAAATCTCTATCAATATTAGAATCAAAAGATTTAGTTCAAGATGAATAAAAATGATTAGTGCGTTTTAATCTTGACAATTAATTCAATAAATCATAATCGTACATACGATGAATTGATATAAACATAAAAGAACGTAAGTAAGAAAAAAGATACATTATCAAAAAAAAAAACATTAAAATTCATGTGCTATAAAACACCTAATTTTTGTATATTAATTAAATGTGTGGTTATATAGGAGCTACAATGATAAAATTGATCTCTATATAATGTTTAACTATTATAAATAAAAAATTATCAAAAAAATAATATTAAAAATATAATTAGCCTTTATGTGGGCTTAAACATGTGTAAATAATTAAACTATAGTCTAATGTTTGAAATTATCTACAATCACATCAATAATTTAATTAGACATGAAATTTATCACATATATAAAAATAACTAAATATTTCATCATAAAGAAGAAATGGATAGAGAAAATATTCTAATTTTGTCAAATTATTGGATCCAAAGGAACTAAAAAATTATTAATCTTCAACTTATTCGTGAATCTTCCTTCGAAGATCTTGTAATAATCCACCAAATTTAAATTATCTCTCAATTTTATGTGTAATTTTGATACTAGTTGTGTTTAATGAAATGTGGTTTGTATATATATATATTAAGTTTTTAGAATATGATTAGGATTAGTGGGACACACAAATCAAGTTGAAATGTAAGAATTTTACTCGATAAAATATAAAGCTAGTGTCACATGTCAAATGGAAGATTATGAGTTGAACAATGGTTATGCAGGATACAAGAGGTGCAAGAAATTATGACCAAATGACAAGTCACTAGAATCAAATTCATCTTTTCCAAATTCTTATGCTTCAAGGTATCTCATACCCTCATTTTCATCTTATGCTTCAGACTATCTTATACCCTCTTTAGAATCAAATTCTTATACTTCATGCTAAATTTCCTTAGGTTGTCTTGTACTCTTATTAGAATCAAATTCTTGTGCTTCAGGCAGCCTTGTACTCTCATTTTAATCTTGTGCTTCAAGCTATCTTGTACTCTTATTAGAATCCAATTCTTGTACATCAAGCTACCGGTCCTCTAAATTGTCCTCAACTTCTTCTTCTTCTTCTTCATTATATCCTTCATTTTCATGCGATTGGTCTTCCACAGTAGGTTGCATTTCTTCCACATTGGCCTTAACTTCAATATATTGTACTTTTTCATCTACATACTCATTGGAATGTGATTGTTCAAATTTCACATAAGTTTGCATTTCTTCCAAATTGGTCTCAAATTCTTCTTCATTAGGTCCCTCATTTTTATGTGATTGGTGTTTCACAACAGGCTGCATTCCTTCCACATTAGCCTCAACTTTAGTATATTGTACTTCTTCATTCACATGCTTATTTGAATGTGCTTGCCCAAATTGTACATTAGGCGACTCCACATGTACAGTATACCAAGTAAGAGTACACCAAGTTCACCATCATTTTTCTTACTTGAATTTCCTTTTGCATCTCTAAATTGTTATTCTTTTTGTCTTTGTTGTCTTTCTTGCTTCTTTATTTGTTTGGGTATCATTACTTGTAATGGTTTTTGAATTACTTCTACAAACATTTCTAACCCTTTTTTCTTTCCCTTTGGTATACATTTCACCATTTCACATATATTTATATTTGCGTATGATTTTAACAATCTTATTCCTTTTGCATTCCTTAATTAAGAGGATAATTGGTTAATAATTAACCAATTTTCTTGAGTTTTCCATTTTCCACATAACCCCATCAAATTCAACATACTAAATTTATCCATATTTACCCGATCAAGATAGTCAAATATACCACCAATATAGTATGAAAATTCATTTATATTATAAAACTTTCCTCCATGTTCCAACATAACTGTAAATAAGTCTTCATTCGAAATTGTTGTAAGCAAACAATATAAAAAATAGTGTAACAATAAATAATTGCAAGCATAAGTAATATTATTGGTCTCATAGGCATATTATTAGACAATTTTATTACTTTTCTATGTACAAAACAGTAAAAATATTCATTGGTTTTACATGCATATGGTCTCAATTGGGAGTCAAATAACTCACTTTTGGCTCACTATTCTCCACCGTAATCAATTTATATGTGACAGTCACTACCTAAAACAAGAGGCTATCGACACTTTCTTATATGTTTTTCACAATACCCAAAACACATACATAATAATAAAGTTGATATCTAAGCCAAATAACAAATTAGAATAATGATATTTTGGATACAAAGTAATGCTCATTGTAATTGGGACCCTTTTTTTGTTATTTAAAAAAAAATCCCATCATTGTCTAACGAAAAGGTTAAGCAACAAAAAAATGTGTGATTAGAGGAACAGAGGAATCTTTAATCCATCTTCTTTGTTTCGTACAATATCTTACGGATTTTAATGGATTCAAAACACTAATGATGCATTGTAGTCAAGGATTTTTTGTTTGTTGTTAACTGTATATTGGTTAGGTTTTTCTCTTTAGGGATAGAATTCTATTTTTACTTCTCAGAGTGTGGGTATGGGTGGGTTAACTAGAGTTAAGGGTTAGGGATGGGTAAATCAATTGAATTATCGATTAAGTATAGATAATAAGAAACTAAGCATCACACAAAATAATTATTGATAATATGCTTATGTTGAAAGCCTTAATTCTAATTAGGTACTTATATGTAATCAAAATAAAAATATAGGTACCTTTTAGTATAAAAATAATAATTTGGGTACATTTGTGTAAAATTGGTATAAATTTGGGTACTTTCATAAATATTTATCCTATAGTTTTGTTATCTTTTTTGAAAATTTGGATTTGTCATTGCATCAACTTGATATGAAAAATGTATTTTTTCATGACGATCTTGAAGAGGAGATTTATATGGAGATTCCATTAGGATATAATGTATTTTCAAATATTGGAGTTATGTGTAAATTGTAAAAAGTTATATGAGCTAAAATAATCGATTTGTGTGTGATTTGGTAGATTTAGCTAGGTTATGAAAAAAAAATCAACAAATCAACTCGGATCATACTTTGTTATAGTATGATAATTCAATTTTAGATGACATAATTATTATAGTAAATTATAACGAAGAAATCTATAGATTTGAAATGAAGAATCTTGAAGGATTAAATTTTTTTTAGGAATAAAGGTAGCATGATAAAGATAAGATATATTTCTTCCTTGAAGAAAATAATGTTGGTCCCGTCCACATGAAAGAGAAAGAAAATAAAAATGTTAGGTGTAACCACATTTGACGAATGCATCAAATATTTTTGTGGTTAAAATTTGGTTAATTATGTGGCCAATTTCTCTGGTCACATAAGGGATAGATAATGTTTTTGCCTTAGAAAGACACGCCCAAGAAGATAAGTAATGCAAAAACAAAGAAACAATTTTCTTTGATAAAAAATAGTGTTGTGTGTGTGAGAGAGTAGGAGAGAATACTTTAGAAAAATATTTGGAATATTTTTCTAAAAAAAGAGTGACATAATAGTGAGTTTGAGAAACACTTGTGTGTCACTATTTTAGAATTTATTCGGTGAATATAGCTGAAATTAAAGGGTGAACCACATTAAATTACCAGTACATGTTATTATTTTACTCTATTTTATTTATTTTATTTTTACCTAATGTTCCTAATAATTGGTATCATAGATGGTCTAGTAAAATTCTTAATATACTCTATTGTTACAGTATAGACTGATCTGTCACATCAGAAGAGATTTTATTAGGTCGAAGGCGTATTTATTTATAGAAAAAGAAACACAACAAAAAAATGTGAAGCCCGAATGTTGATATTAAAAAATTTGAAAGGAATAATAATTTCTCTTTATGAAAAAAGAGGATGAAAGATATTCTCATTCAACAGAAGGTACATAAAGTGTTGTTGGGGAAAGAAAAGAAGGCTGCAATCATCACTGAGAAATAGTGGGATGAGATAGATGAGATTGTAGCCAGTACAATCCGTCTAAATCTCTCATAGAGTGTCTTACAAAATTTTGAATAAAAAATTGCAAGACTACAAAAGAAACATAGGAGACTCTAAAAAATGTGTACATGTTAAAGAATCTTACAAATAAATTTTATTTGTCGAAGGAGTTATATTAGATGAAAAAGGAAGATAATGTGAGCATGATGTAGTACGTTAAAGATTTTAACAACAATCTTTTTCACTTAACAAAATTCAATGTGTGTTTCAACGATGAAGAGAAAGATGTGATGATGTTGTTGGCATCACTATCCTTATCATATAATCATCTCACAATAACTTTGACTTGTGCGAAAGACAAGATAAAGTTTGAGGTGTTATGAAAGCCGAGTTGTCATATGAGAAACAGAACAGGATGATTGATAGTGGTGCTACAATTCACGCTACATCATGTAGAAAAAATTTCTTATCATACACACCTGAAAGTTTCGGTGTTATTAAAATGAGAAATGAAGGTCTTTTAAAGGTTGATGGCAAATGAGATGTTTGCTCGAAAATAGAGAATGGAACCATATTATTTCTGATATTATGTCAAGCATATTTCAAATATACGTCTGCATTTGATCTCTTTACCCAAACTTGCAAATAAAAAGTATTGAAGTTCCTTCGTTTATGAAAAATAGAAACTTACAAAAGGCTATATAGTGGTGGATAAAGGTTAGAAGCATATTTTATTGATTCTCACTTTATAACAATTAATTTTATTAAGTAGAGAAATATTTTTTAAAATTTGTCTCGTAGAAATAATTAAATTTAAAAGATAAATCATGTTAAATTATCAATATTATTATTTTATTTTATTAAATTTGTTTTATTTTTATTCAATCTATATGCAACAAATATGACATAGATTTGTTTTACGGTGGTGAGGTTATTTAAGTGCAGACAAATAAGAAGACTTGTCAAAAGTTAGCTAGCAAACTAATCTATTTATCTTATACTTCCTAGGATATATCATATGGTGGGAGCATTAATTTGGATTAAAATTATACTGAATTAAATATAACTAAATTGAAATGGGTAATGTTATAGTTATAATTTTTTTTATTGATTCCATTATTTAGTGTCAATATTTTAAATTAATAAAAATATCCTTTTATTTTTATTATATTTTATGTCAATTTAATTAATTTTAAAGATGTTTTTTTAATTTTTTAAAATTTATATTATATATAATATGAAAAGTAAAAAATAAAGTGCGACAATAAGTCTATTAATTTGCAATATATTAAATATGTTACAAATATATGATAAGCCTTGAAATAATTAATTATGCGTTGTCTGTACTTGTCAAGTCAACAAAAAGTCCAAAACATGTTAAAGTGAAAACTTAGTACTTAAGTATTAAAGAGTCCGAAAAAAAAAAGAACTTTCCCAGGTGAAAAACTAGAGATAGGGCTCAAAAGATATAAAAAAATTTGTTAGTTTTTATATTTTATAAAAAAAGACTTCGCTATAAGAATCAGAAAATTATTTTAAACTTCACCGTATATTTGTTCAATTTATTAAATCTTGTTTATTATAGTGAAAAAAGGAAATAAAATAAAAAAACAAATTCTTACTAATTAATATAAACTATTAAGATAAAATATTAATTAACTATTATTTTTCCTCAACCATTAAAACGTTTAAAAATAGATAAAAATATCTTATATACTATATTTATATGTTGAATTTTATTTTAATCTTTTTTATTTAACATTTTTTTAATATTTAAGTTATATCATTTTAATTCTTTTTTATAGATATATTATTTTTAATTTTACATTTATCTTTTTAAATTTCCTCACTCTTCTTTCTAATTCTCTCAATATATATGCAATAGTGTTGTATATATACAACTGGATAGAATAAAATTTCATACATATAATATTATTTTTAAGTTTTTTTATTTTTAAAAAATATGACACATAAAAATAAAATTAATTTTTTATTGAATAATATATTTGTATTTTTTGATAGATATATAGAAATTAATTTTTAATTAAAAATTAATTAAATTTTTTAACAAATTATTTTTATAAATTTTAAATAAAACTTTAATATTTTAATATATAACTTTATTTATTAAAAAAATGTTTAAAGTTGAAAGAAAAATTATCTTAAAAAGTTTGAATAATTTTCTTATTAAATATTAATTTCTATGTATATAACAGTAAAAAATATAAACATTATATATTATATTAATCCTTAACCAGAATTAATCCTTATCTAGCAATATTTTCACACTTAAAAACATTTTCTATAACCTAAAAGCCTTAAATCCGAAGGTATCATTTGGTCAGCTCAACTTATCCAATAACTACCTATATACGTCAGCCACTTGGCTTTGCAGCCAAAGATATTTCATCGTAATAGTACGGCTTGGTTAATAAACGCGTTTAGTACGCGCGTTTAATACTGTCTGATGATAAAGGATTACTTTTCTTTTTTTTTAAGACGCGACGATTTTTCACCCTACGATGCGATTTAACGGCGCATCGCTCGAAAGAGTGTTCACGCGCCTCACAATAACAAGTCTTTTTAAATACTTGGCCAAAATTGAACTATGCGTCTATTTCCAGCCTCTTTCTTTCTCAACATAGAAAGCTATAAATAACAACTCTAACAAAGCAGCAGTTCAGTACCCACCAAAATTTCTTATCTCTCTCTCACACACACACACATTCTCTCTCTCTCTCTCAAATACTTAACACTCACTCAAATGGACACAATTGATCAGTATGTTTTTGAAAGTGCGACAGCTGAAAAACAAACAGAGAGCTCCGGTTTATCTGACGCGTGGAGTGGAACAAGTGGCATTAAGAAAGCGGCTGAGTTTGATGAAGAAGAGGTGATACTTGCTTCAAACACACCAAAGAAAAGAACCGGAAGAAGGATATTCAAAGAAACAAGACATCCAATTTATAGAGGAGTTAGAGGAAGAAATAACAACAAATGGGTTTGTGAATTAAGGGAACCCAACAAGAAGACTAGGATTTGGTTGGGGACTTATCCAACACCTGAAATGGCTGCTAGGGCACACGATGTTGCTGCTTTAGCTCTTAGAGGGAAGTTAGCTTGTCTTAACTTTGCTGACTCTGCTTGGTTGTTGCCTAAACCGAGTTCTAAAGATTCTAAGGACATTATTAAAGCTGCTACTGATGCTGCAGAATCATTTAGGCCTCCTGAGTTTGGTGGTGTTTTTGATGGAATTGATGACAAGTTTTTGGGAAATTTCATTGATGAAAATGAATTGGAAAATCATGAAGCATTTGATGATACTGATTGGATTTCTAAAATGGCTCAAGCTCCTTTGTTTTCTCCTCCTCATTATTCAAGTTCTAACATGGATTGGGATTCTGCTGAAACTACTGAAGTTGATTGTTCCTTGTGGAGTTTCTCCTTATGAATTTTTTCACTACAATTTTGCTAGGAAAAAAGGTTGCTTAATTTTAACCTTTTCTCTCTTTTTTTTTTTTTTAAAAAAAAAAATTCGGAGTTGAATTGATTTTTTTTTTTTTTTTTTTTTTGTTGGGGCAATCTCACCCACAAGATATTAGTTGTTGTTGAGTTAACTCGAACTTTATATTTAAATTATTAAAATTACACCATATCAATTACCCAAATGGAGGTTTTTATGCTGTCTAAATTTTTGTGGACATTATAAATGTCAGTGATAGGTAGCTATAAATATCTTTGTTTACACTGTACTCTATGATTATTTGGGCCCAGCTTATTGTTTTCTTCTCGTCTTATATTTTGAAATAATGCAAGTACTTTCTCTGAAAGTTAGCCGTTTAATTTAATTAAATAAAATAAAAAGTTAGCCGTTTGATTATATAAATAATTTCATAATTCAATGTTCAATAAAAAAAATTTAAAAAAATGTTAGTTAAGTTTATTTATATTCTTTCGTATTTTAATTTATAAATAATATTATTAATGAATTTTTTATTTACGAAAAAATGATTGATTAAGAATAAATATATTATTTTAATAATTTTTTTTTATTTTTTAGAATGCATTATTCTAAAAAAAAATTGATTAAATACCTTTTTCTCTTGTCAAATATTTTAAATAAATTATTTGTACCAAACTTACTCCAAAAAAATATTCTAGAAGGCTTGAATTATTATTTAAAATTTTATATTTATTATTATAAATTTTAAAAGTGTTAAATTTATTCTTTTTTAAATAATTTTTTATGTGTGTAAATTGAGACTAAGTTAATAAATGATATAATAATTATTTCAAAATATAACTTAAATCGAGTAATTTATGTTTGATCTAATAAAAATACATATATATATATATATAATTACTGGATTTTATTTAGCTTTCAAGCATTATCAATTAGTTTGTAGAATGCGTTATGATTGGGTCGGTAAAAAATCAATGTAGAGACATGTGTTTAAATTATAATCTTATCAATGTAGATAAGTATATGTTATGGTCTTATGGATATTTATTATATATAAAAAAAAGTATAATATTAAGGATACTTAGAAGAGTCAGAGCTGTAAAAACAAGAACTTAAACCAATATTTGAGATTTTATTCAACAACGGCTCAATATTTCATTATTTACGTGTCTGGTGAAAATGATAAAAGAGGGATTAATTTAGAAAGCTATTATATTTATAAGAGAACAAATGATTCTATTTAACACACTCAGTTTTGTTTATGGTATTTTGATTTATTAATTTCAAATTTTTTGATAATAAATTTTAAAAAATTGAAATTAAAAATTGAATATTGTTTGTTTAATAATCAAATCTTAATTTTCAATTTTTAAAATTTACAGACAAATTTTAAGTATAATTATAATACTAATTTTTAGTACCAATAAATAAAAAATTAAAATTAAAATTAAAAATAAAGTATCAGACTTATTTAATTCTATAATTTATAAAATTTTAAATTTTAAATTTAGAATTGAGAACTGAAATAATTATAAATAAACTTTTTTTCTTTAAAATATCTCATCTTTTATTTATTCTCAATAAAAACAAGAATGCTTTTCGTCATAACCTCGTGGATTTCGTCAAATCTCACTTTCTTTGAGAAAAACTTGCAAAATTCAAACTCTTAAATAAATTAAGATATATTAATTGATTTAGATAAATAGCATTGTTAAAAAAAAAATTACACGTTTTTCTCTTTTGATTTTTATTTGACTTTTGTAAAAGTGACTTTCAAGTGATGTTTCATAAAGTTTTTTTAACTTATTATAGTAATAAGAATCTTTGATAAATTAATTTCTTAAAGTCTTCTCCTTTAATTAGAATGCATAAATATTGTAGAATTTACTTTAACTTGATAATCAGTCCATTTTTCTCTATATTTGAAATTATCTTGTAATATGATATTGCATATGTTATTAATTCATGATTAGATTTTTTAATAATGCATAATAAATACGTAAATGAAAATAATTAAAAATGAATTAAGATCGGTGTAATAGAGGTTAATAAATTTTTTTTAAATATTATCAATAGTTATATTAAAATTGAACATTGATATAAAATAGTCAATTAATATGTTTTTGCTTTACCTATTAACTTGATATATGGAGAATTAATTTTAAAAGAAAAATCTATTTATTTGAAATTATAATATTATTATAATTGATGTAACAGTTAATTATAAATTAAAAAATAATAATTTAATCAATAATTTTATATCACATTAATTATAATTGTATTATAATTTTATAATAACTTGTATCATAAAAAAACACTCTTTAAAAAATATGAGTTTTTGTTGTTTAAAAAAATATCTATTAAGATGTAAAATTAGGAAAATTCTATATGAACTACACCCATATTTAAATAATATATTTTAGTAATTTTAAAAATATATTGTTAATTTTTAGATTAAAATTAATCCTTGTATAAAAATAATAACATTTATACAAGATAATGAAAATATATTCATGAAAGATGTATATAAAACTTTCTTAAAAATTACAGGTCATTTGGAGTCATCGTGATCAGAAGGCAAGTCATTTATTTATATAATTTCTTAAAATATATATTTATTATAGTATAATAAATATTTTAATTGTATAATTTTTATAATATTTGATTATAAAATAATATCATATACTTAAAATAAAAATTAGATAATTATATAAAAATTTAGTTTGAATAGTCAATATAAATTTAAATTATATTGAATATTTTACTCGAATTATTTAAAAATAATAATTTTTAAATTATGTATTTATCTTTTCTCGTATCAAATTTAAAATATTTTTTAAAAAAATTTAAAAATATAAAATAAAATAAATATTAATTTACATAAATTATAATAAAATTATTTTAATAAATAAAAAAATACATAAATAAAATTAAATATTAATTATTAAATTAAAATAATAATTATATTATACGTATTCTCATTAAAATTATATAAAATAATTATTATATAATTTAATATAATTATATTTAATCTATTTAATACAATATAATATAGTGTTGATTAAGTATCGCTTTACATATAAATTTTAATTTTAATTGTATATTATTTTTTTTATTTAATAAAAAAGGAAACTTACATACTTTTAAAAATATATAAATTTGATTTAAAACCCAATTAGGATCAAATAAATCCAATTCGTTACTATACAAATAATTTAAGGATTGAACTTAAGGTCTGCTACTTGTCTGATTTGAACTCAATTCAAAGTAATAATTAAATTTAAATTTATAAAATATATATACAGTTGAATATTATATATAACTAGTTTAAATAATTTCTTTCATTATTTAATATCAAAAATTAATTTAAAGCAATTCACAATTCAAAAAAATTAGGTCGATATTACCTGAATACTTTAGAATCGCGTTTTTAAGTTACATTTGATTTTTTTTAAAAAAATATAATTCAACCCAATAGAAAAATATATACATCATAAGATAATATTCAACCTGAATCTAGCCTAAAGTCAAAGTTTTGGGCTCCGACTTGTCCAAAAAAAAATTCATCTTTATCTATATCACCACTCACAATCTACTTTTACTTTTTTGAGGGAGAAGGAAAAGAAGTGAGTTTTTCCTAGTTTGTTAAATTTTTTAAATGAAAAGGCGTATCAAGTCATCCCCACTAATCAATCCGAAATAGTTTTAATATCAATTTTTACACAACAAATCTGACGTCAGGGCAACAAAAGGACATTGCTTTCGTACTATTATCAGATTTCTCAAACATGTTATTGTTACAGATAAAAAGTAAATGTTTCCCATTAATTTATATATATAATGAGCTTCGTTACTTTCTGTCTTATTGTCTTCTGAAATTTGTGTCAAAATATGTAGTGCATATTTTAATTTACACATTGTACGAAAACTTTTATATCTCCTCTCAAAATGTTTTGAGGCCCAACAAGTGAGCCGAAGTAAAATATAAAATAAAAAGTTGGAATTGGGCCAGCCAATACCCTTATGGTGCATGCTCTATAAAGTTTGACATATAGTTTTTCTTTTATTTATCAAAACTTTGACATAAAGTTTGGACGCAGGAGGTTTTAAAAATAAATCAACAAATAAATAAGATTAAGTTAGGAAATGGGCATAAAATTAATAACTAATGTTCTCATTTCTTAACATTTCAAACCAAAATTCATAAAAAGTTCCATTCAAATTGTAAAATAGTATAATATATATATATATTAATTTTATCCCCATTTTCTAACATTTCAAACCAAAATTGATAAAAAGTTTCATTCAAATTGTAAAATAGTACGATATATATATATATATATATAACTATTTTTCCATTATTAATGGTACATAATGTTATGAACATCACAATAATTTAAATCAAATAATATTGATATTTTAAATGCACTTTATAATTTACCTTCATCTTCGAAATAACTTGACTTTGACAAGTTCTATAAAGCAAAATTCAAAAGAGTAATAATTTTTTGAAACTTCTTTCAAGGTGCATAATATAGAAACATTATGAAGTACAAGCTCAACAAAAATGGTGATAGCATTTGATGCTTTGAACCTCTATTAGGTAACATACTCTCTCATTTGAAATGTAAATATAAAATCATATGAGTAGAAATTTTTAAGTAATTTTGCATTAATATAATCAAATGACACATCAAAATAGTCATAAAAACATGTTGGATTTTGGAAAGAAAGAAATTGATAAAATTATGGTTAGCATGTACATGTAAATCTTATGAAGTAATACAAGAAAGAATAATATATGTGGAAGTGATTGTTTTAATAAAATAATGCTTTGGAGGAGGACCAAATATACTTAGATTATGCATAATTAAAGTGACTGATTCGAGAGGTGAAGGAGGACTAAATATGTGTTTCTTAACTATGGGTTACTCTTTTGGTTTAAGTGGATAAAGACCTAATATATCTTCTAAATGTGAAGGAGTTTTGGTGATTTTGGGTGGTTTCTCTTTTCGCACTTTTGAACTTGACTTCTTTTTCAAAGGAAATAACTTTATCTTTTTACCACTCTTGAGAATCCAAAACTATTTTCTTTCAACATGTTTTTGCGAAGGTTTTCTAAGAACACCATCATATTCATTGGAGTCTCCCACATCACACTTTACCACATCTACATAAAAAAAATTCAGTTGAAATTAAGACTACAAAAGATAAAAGTGTTTTTCAACTTGTAAATCCAAATTTTTTACATTGGCTTTGCTTGACACTTGTCAAGACTCTCGACCATTGATTCCTTTTTGTAAGATTTGTGAGTATTAGCGACATTTATGAACAAAACATCCAAATAAAATTTTATTTTTTAGGTATGTCTTTCAAGAATATTTTTAAGCTAAAGAAATTATCGAGTTCCAATGACCACATCTCATGTATATCTCTATTCTTATATATGTTATATTTCAATTAGACACATAGAAACATTTTGAATTAAGATTACTCAATCGATCGAGACATATCTAGATTGATCAAGGTGAGTAGATTGATCGAGAATTTATCTACTCAAATTAAAAAGTTCCATAATTAATTTTTCATTTGAGTAAATCAATCGAGTTTTTAATGATTGATCCATGGAGCACTAGATCAATAAAAAAATGATGAATTCGATCAATAATTGACTAGATTGATTGATTATGTTTTGATCGAACACAACTTAGATCGATTGAGCGGCCAAGGTTTTAACTTTAAACTCATTTCTTACTTGAATTAAATTGATTTTATTATTATATTGTTCTCGTTCTATTAAAACTCTTTTAACTAATTTTATAGACAAAATAGTAATATTATTTTGACTTAATACATCAAAATATTATATTTAAACAAATCTAAGCATACAACTTTTTCAATCGTATAAAAATATTATTCTCTTCATATTAAGCTCTCTCTCTCAAATTGTTTTGCAAAAATAACATCATATTTCTTTAGGCTTTTTTATTTAATTATTCATTCAAACATTTATGATTGTATTTTGAATTTTTTTTAATTATAGACGTAATTAGCTAGAAGGGAGTGAATAGATAATCAACAAAATTATAACAAATTAACATTTTTGCAGATAGTCAAGCATGCAATCACGTGTAAATGAAATAATGTAGAAATATAAAGATTAAGACAAAAGACTTTTAGATGAAAACAAATTAGACCACATCAATGACCTAACATAAATACCATTGATCCACTGCACCATCTAATTATTTACTATAAAAAATAAGGCCTAGCAAAATGCTAGAACTCAAATAATGCACCTAAGTAATCTACTTATAAGTCATTGCTTTCACCATAGCTTCTACAAGAAAAGTGATCGAATCTAGATTAGTATTCAGACAACTTGAGTCACACAGGCAAACAAACTCATTCTACCAGTACTTGAAACGCCAGCACAATAGCACAAGTACAAATGTGTGTCATAAAGTAGATTCA
The DNA here is from genome assembly GCA_037013495.1 of Hippophae tibetana. NCBI lineage: Eukaryota > Viridiplantae > Streptophyta > Magnoliopsida > Rosales > Elaeagnaceae > Hippophae > Hippophae tibetana. The sequence goes on from CM072812.1 coordinate 13,363,501, forward strand.
TTAATAAATAAATTTAAGTAGATGATTTAATAAATATAATAGATAAATTAAAACCAACTAGAAAACCTAGAATAATCAATTTAAATCACAATATCACAAATATTATAGGCTTGTTAATTCATTAAACATAATCACTAAAGTTTGATAAATTAATTCAAGGGAAAAACCTACTTAATTAGTTTTTGCAAAACAAAAGAGAGAATAAGATGAAGAGAATAGTGCTTTTATATGGTTAATTAAAATTGTGTACTTAGGTTTGTATATATAGCATATTTTAAAGCACTAGGTCAAAAGTCAAATTATTATATTATCTATAAAATCAGTTATAAGAGTTTTAAAAAAAAATGACAATATAGTAAAAAGTCAATTCAATTCGAGTAAGAAATAAGTTTTAAAATTAAAGCCCTGACACTCCATCTATAATATATGCTCAATCGATTGAGTACATATTTCGATTAATCCAATCAATCCTCTATCGATCTAGTCAATTAAATAATTAATTTAGGATCTTTAAACTAAGTATATTGATTCTCTATTGATCTATATAACTCGATTGATTTAGACATGTATCGATCAATTAATTAGTCTAATCTCAAAATGTTTCTACGTATATATTATGAAATTTAACGTACATAAGAATAGAAATATACCTTAATTGTGATCGATGAAGCCTGATATTTTGTTTGCCTTGAAAATATTATTGAATGACACACTTAGAAACTAAAATTACATTTGTATGATTATTCAAGAATATTGTCAACGCTCGCATAAACCTTACAATCTTCCTCTAACTACATAACACTTATAGAAAAAATTAAAGTTTTACATAGTGAAACTATCCTATGATCTTGTTAAACCATCTTCACTTGAATCTCGAAAGCTCATGTATTTAATGACAAATAAAAAACATAAACAACTAACAACTTGTCCCAAAAGACTCATTGTTTATTATTTCAACGTATATAACAATATGAAAGCGTAAAAAAATTTATAAGAGTGAGCAATCAATAGATAGAAATTAAAAACATAAATCCCTCTGTGTAATACTTCAAAAAGAATTTTCAAAGTTGGTTCTCTCCCTAAATTTAATATTCCAATTTTATAATCCCTTCCTATTTTTCATACAAATCAACAATATAACATTGAAGCTTAAGTCTAAAATGAGGAAGAAGAAGATGTATGATATGAATGAACTCCCCTAAAATAAAGAAAAAAAGAAAAAAAATATAAAATTTGATAAATATAGTTTTATTTTATAAATAAGGATAGTAGATTAAGGTGGACATGACTGTAACATTATACATAATTACGAAAATTGATTTGTGTGACTATTTATTAACAACATAAATATATGTAAACAAAATACACAAACATACTAATACATATAGACACTTAACGACAATCATCTAAAGAAAGATAAATATTGCACTATAGTAGTATGTGAATTAGTCTATTTAGGATTAGTTGTGAAAGATTTAAAGAAAAGAGTATCATTAATCAATTAAAAATTTCAATCGAATTCATACTTGTATATAATAATAAAATTCTTACCAAAAGAGAACTTTCTTCTGTATTTTTTCTTTGGTATTCCCTTTTTATATTAATTATTTTTATTGAGTGATTTTTTATTTTTCTTTTTGTAACCATTTGTGACTCTTTCTTTTATGCATTCAATTATTTTTATTCTTTCTAGCTATTTTCTTTATCATATTATTTTTCTTTTGCAAAGGAAATATGCACGAGCTAATATACATAACATGATGACTTTCACACTAGTTGTAAGGTAGCCTCTTCGGCTCATTGTATTAGTTTTTGCATTTCAAACCCTATCAAAATTAGGTATCTCTCTATAGCAACATTTTATATAGTAAAAGATAGAGTTTAACCATAATTTTTATAGTTAAGGTTATCTCATACCCAAAAATCTCATATAATTAATTATAAACTTCTAACATGACATACTTACGTGTCCAGTAAGTGTGTGAGTAGGTTCATGTTGACATCGATCACCAGATGTGAGAGATATGTAAATTCACAAGTCATAATATCTATTTGCATAATGAATAGTAAAAAAATATGAAAATAGTATGTAATATTCATGTCAAGTTAAAATAAGTCTACTTTTGAAGCCCTTCTTTATTTTTCTTTTATCTTTTTTTTTTAAAACTAAATAAACATTAATAAAAACAAAAACAAACTAACTAAGTAAAAATGCTCACCTATGTTCAACTAAGTACTCAAATAAAAGTATCTAGATGAACAATAAATGACGATCAAGTGATCGAAAAGAGAGAATATTTCCTAACCCAAACTTTCTTGAATTTTGGTTTCTTTACATTTTTGGGTTAAAAATCAACTACCTTAGTTATCATTGACATATTCTTGGACTTACGTTTAGATTTTTCATTTATCTTAAATGAAAATGTAGTATGCATTATAATATAATGGTAAGGCCTATAATTACAAGTGTTAATTTTACATGTCTCATTGAACCAATAAATTTTGAACATGTTATTATAATTTTCATTCATCATAGAATATGATCCATCATAGATTGATGATGATTACGAGTCTTATTATATGAAGTATTGAAAGTATTATTAAATTTAGGAGTATTCATCAAAAATCTTCACTTGGGCTTAATATGACCGTTTTGTAAGTCCCGTTGTATTTGTGTCTGTGTGTTAGCTTCTCGTATATATAATAAGATGTCTATTTTATTCTCACTTAATATATGTATCCCCTTCTTTGTAAAGTTCGTTATTATGGAGCAGCAATTGATGAATGAAATTAGAGATAATATCGATTTCGTAAATACTTCTTTATTTTAAATTTTATTATTTCTCGTAAATGTATAAATCATTTATCTAATTATCTAATTTAATCATCTAATGAGTAGGGTACATATAAAAAATCTCATAATTTTTTAAAATAAATACTTTGATTCTATAATTTTAGAGTTCGATATTTATAGTTTTATTATTTATAAAAGTTATACATAAAAGTCCTTATTTTTATATTTTTGATATACTATAAATGTTCATTTTAATATATTTTATGATTAAAAATATTTAATTTTCATAATACTAATAGAACTAATAATACTTAAATAATAAATTATGGAATTAAAGTGATTGTTTTAAAAAAATTACTCACTTCTGTTACATAACTCAAAAACTAATATTCAAGATCTCCAAGAATTTTTTTCACTGTGTAAATAGTATAAATATTAAAATTATATATAACTATAAATAAAATTTATTTTTATTTAAAATATGATTAGTGTTAAATTTATATATTTATTATTATTTGTTTTAAATATATAATAATATTTTTTTAATTAAATTAAAAGTTATATAATATAAAGAAAATATATGATCTTGATTATAGATAGAATGTTAAATTATGTAATAGAAAAATGGTAAAAAGATGTTAAAAAAATTTTAGGTTAAAAAAATTATATGATAAGTCGTTATATTTTTATTTTTTTTATAAAAAAAAATTATTTTAATGATATATTTAAATATATTTTTTCATATAAGATATCTAAAATTATAAAATTATAAAACTAGATATATATATATATATAGTAGTAGAAATTTATTAAAATAAGGAGCATTGATGTACCCAATCATATATTTTTAAAAAAGATACACATTGATATTATTAACCTTTAAATTTTATTAAGATTAAAAATTAATTTATTTTATTTTATTTTATAATTTTAAAAATATCTCTTAAAATATTGTTATTTGCTTAACTCATGGCTATTTTAAAAAAATATTAATTTAAAATTAATGTATATATTTTTAAATTTTTAAGATTTTTATAATTATTTATTAATTATAGACGTTTTAAACATTTTTATTAAAAATTATAGAACTTAAAATATTATTGTCGGGCCTAGTTTGAATGGTAGGTGTGCGTGATCACACCAATATTTTAAGCATACTTTTGATCGATGGTATTTGACTATTTGTTATGTCCAGCTTCAATTATTCTTTGTCTTTATTTATTTATTTTATGCAACTCACTGCGTAATACTGTACACGTATTTATCGTAATGCAACACTTATTATTTAATAGAATAATATTAATCATTAAAGTGAATTTGGAGTTATAGGATAATTTCTATTAAAATTATGTGTATATTTTTTTAGAATAAATAAAAAAAAATCAAATATCATATAAATTCTTTAAAACATGTTTATTATTAGGTTATAAATTATATTATTTAATCTTAATTATAATTATATATTTTAATATTTTTTATTAAAATATTATTATTTTTTGTCAAGTAAAAATTAAAATATAATTTTTTAATAATAATAAAATCATAATTATTATAAAAAATCATAACAATTTTATTTTAATATTTGTTAATTATTATTGTTTTATTTTAATATTTTCTTAATTTTTAAATTTTTATTCAAAATTAAAAAATATATATATAAATAAATAAATTTTATTTGAATATTATTATTTTTTAAAAATAATTTATATTTATTTAATAACGTTTTAATTACTTGAAATAAAATATTAATAATTTTTTCTCTTAATCATAATTTTTAGTTTCTAGGTAGATGTTAGTAAGGTTTCAACTTTTCGGAAGATAATTGACAGAGTCAGATGTGCATTATTTATTAATTATTAGCTTAAAAAAAATTCTAAAAAGAAAATAAAATCCAATAAATTTGTGGCTAAATTGGCATATAAAATGTGAATCTCATCTTACAAATAGGATGGGTGTGGAAATCGGAGGAGATGGGATAACAACGTCGTTTGAATAGATTTAAATAATAATAATTTGTTATGATAACTGTTTGTAATTTTTTTTAATTTAATATTTTTTTAATTTTTTAATATTTATTTAAAAATATATTTACTTTAAAAAATTAATTTTTACATGATATTTAGTCTACTATAATTTTTAAAATATTAACATTATTTTTTTTATATAACAATTTAACATGTAATTTAAGTAAAATAATATATATATATATATATAAACAAAATTCAGTATAATTATTTATAATGTCTATTGTTTTTAATATTAATTTTTTTAATGTAGTTATATGTGTATAAAATATAATATTAATATATATTTAATTTTACTTAGATATTGCAATAACTATTTATATCATATGTTTAATAAATTATGATTATTTAAAAAAAACTCAGTTATTATTATTTTTCCCCTTTTTCCTAAAGTATACAAAAGTTAGTATTTATTACGTATAATTAAGAGGGAAAAGATTTATAATTGCATTTCTTACCAATGTATTATGATTATATATATTAGTTTTGGACATAGTACATAAAATATAATTACACTAATAAAATTACTTATTTTAAAAAATTATTTAAATTGACATAAAATTTATAAATAATTTATTAAGAAATATATTTATTTTTTATCCTATACTTTGTGACAATATTTGATTAAAATATTGATATTACTTTTAAGAAAATATAAACAATGTTATGTTATTTAAAATTGAAAGTATATAATAGTGCTAATTGTAGAACAATAGTTAGTATTATTTCATAATTTTTTATTTTAAAAAATGTCTTTTAAACACAATTTTTCAAATTTTATAAATATATAGAAATATTTTGATATTAAAAAAAATTACAGAGAATAACTAATAAACAATAACAAAATAACAAAAAAGTAAAAAATAAATAAAGGAGATATATGTTCATTTGATATTTATTTGTGTAGTAAAAATTAGATAGAAAATAAAAAAGTGAAAAAATAATCAAAATATTGCACAACAAAACTAACGAAATAATTATTTATTTTAGGGACACTTTGGTATTTATTTATGTGTAAAAAAGTAGCATAATAGTGAAACGAGAGAATAACAAGTTTATTATTTATTGGTTATCCTCGATTTTTATTTACAATTATTTAAAAATTATTTATTTTAAAAATATTTTGATATCTATTTACATATATATAAATAAAAAGTGTATTTATTTTTAAAATATTTTGATATTTATTTGTATATATAAATAAAAAATATATTTATTTTAAATATATTTTGGTATTATTTATGTTAGGACATTTTGGTATTACTTGTGCATGATGGAAAAAAGTAAAAAAACAATGGAACGATAAAATAATCAATGTATTATTATTTCACTTTTTATATATAATAATGGATAAATATAAAAATTTATTTATTTATAAATATTTTGATATTAATTTATGTGTAAAAAAAAATAGAAAAATAGTAGAGAGAAAAAATAATTAATGTAAAAAAACGATAAAATTAAAGTTAAAAAAATAGAAAAAGAAAACATAAAGAAGAAGTAAAAAGAAAAGAAAAGAAAGAAAGAAATAAAGAATGAATAACAACGAAAGTTTAAGGTTTTTTTATATATAAAGATATATTTATATTTGTATTAATTATAATATGTTATATGAATAATATTTTTAAAAAATAAGAAATTTTATTATTTTTAAACTTATTTTACGAGTATAAATGTGTGTGTAAATTATTGTGTGATGTATATAACATTGTTGTAATAAGGTTAATGTAATTTCAATAAAATGGTACCATCCATAAAATAAGACGATTATATCATAATTTTTTATGATTTGAAATAATGTGTTGATTTTTTTATTGATTTTTAGATTATTTAATATCAATAAATATTAAATTATGTGAGTCCTTATACAATAACTTATCAAATCTCAATACATCAAAAATAATTATTATAAATTTATGATATATACGTTAATGATGATCGAAACTATTTGAACCGTAGTTCTTCGATCGAAAGATATCCATGTGTGAGCTACTCGTGGGTGGGATTGTCTGTAACGCATTAGGTTGCATATGTTCCTTTCGCTCTTATCTAGTTTTGAACGTGTGACTTACCCCTTAAGTGCACAAATTTTATTAAGCTAGTATCCATCAAGACATTATTGCTAAAGATATTTACGTGTGGGCTCTTGTTGAGTGAGATTGCCTGCACCGCACCAGATTGTACGTATTTATTTTCGCTTCCTCAGTCTCGAACCTGTGACTTGTCCATTAAGTCACAAATTTATAGAAACTGGTACCCATTAGGACATGTCCCGATAGGTATCAGCTTCATAAAATATGTGTACTTAAGGGGTAGATCACAAGTTTAAAGTTAGGTAAGAGCGAAAGGAGCACGTGTAACCTGGTGCGGTGTAGGCAATCCCACCCACTAGTGGCTTACACGTGGATATCTTTCGATCGAAGAACTATGGTTCAAACAAAAACTATTATTATTTTATATATCATTCCTTTCAATGTACCATTTTCTACTAGTATTCATTGCTTTCTTAGTTTAAAAATTAGCATGCATTGTCATTTCATAATACAATATAATTTGCTCTTTTTAATTATAAGTGATCTCATATTTATTTTAAAATAACATCTTTTCAATTTAACATTAAATATAATATTAAAATATTTCTGAATGCATACAATAACTTGATTTATTATCTTTTTTTAATGCAAAATTCGCTATCATTCTTAAAAATATATTTTTTCATTTCAAATCACATATTTAAATCCTATTAAATATATTTTGATTTATTATTATTAATTAATATAATGCTAGTTTACGTTACATTTAACAACGAAGAGAATGCTATTTATATTTAAAGCATTCTAAAATTTATTTAAAAAAATATTAGAAAGTTATATAAAATGATATATTTTAAAATTTATAACAATAAAAATAATACTTTATTAATATTTATTATGATTGAGTTAGATAAAATTTAATATTAAAAAAATCTAAATGATCACAATTCAATCTAAACGACGATTTAATGTAAATTGATTAACTTAAATTTTTGTAATAATATTAATATATGAGCTAAAAATAAAATATATTATTTTTATAATTATAATTTTTTTTAATAAACAACACGAAAACGGAATGAAAAATGATAAATATGGTTTACACACTTACTTCAAAAAACTACCTAAATTTTTGATCGTGCCACTTAATTGTTTCCGAAAGTATTTTACTATAATTTAAACATACGAGTACAAACAAAAATTGGCTGATATTTATTATTGATATTTTTAAATAAAATATTAAAAGAGACTAATTTTATTATTAATTCATAAAAAAGAAAATATAGTCTCTTTCATGCAAAGACGGGCTCAATATAATTAAAAATAAAATATATTTGTAGTTATTTTAGTAATGGAAATACGAGATTTGTACATTTTAATCTCTTAATGTTTTAAATAAATTCTATTAATCTTACAATTTAAAAGTAATAGAAATTAAGTCAAAATTTTCAATAAATAAAATTTTTTATAGATAAAAATAATTTTTTTATATTTTATTAATAAAAAATATTTTAAAAAAAGAAACTCTCTCTTTCTCTATCTCATCTCTCTCACTCTCAGTTAAATTAAATGAGAGGGAAATAGAGAAAGTGTGAGTTGTGAAGAGAGAAAAGAAGAAAAATAGAAAGGGAGAAAGAAATAAAAAGAAGAGGGAACTTTTTTTTAATGTCTTTTATTATAAAATATATAATTATAATTTTATTATTAAAAAATCTTTAATTTTTAAATTTAATTCATTATACTTTTAATTTATAAGATTAATAAAAACTTAGGTAAAAAATTATAAGTATAAATTACATAATTAAAAAACTTAATGACTCAATACTTATCTCTATTTTCAAATTTAAAACATTGATATTAGTATATATATTTCCTATTATGTATAATTTTATTTTAAAATAGAAGAAAATATATTTTTCTAACAATAGAAAAAATATATTATGTTGGTTTTTTTAGAACCTTTGATTTTATTTATACATATTTAATACTTTAAAAGAATAATATACAATTTATTTATTTTATTTAAATATAAAAATTAAATGGGGTAATGGGTAAGAAAAACAAACATATAATCTTATTTAAAAGAAGCATAATAAAATTAAGAAGATCAAGATATCCAAAATTTGCTTTGATAAACAGATAAAACCGACTGCTTCCGAGTGAAGCTCGCTCGCGCAGTCGTGATCTATATTCCACCCTATCTTGTATCACTTCGGTCCCACTTAAAAAACAATTAAACAAAAAATATTGGTATTAAAATTGTCAAAATGATTCGAGATTTTTTTAAATAACATTATAAAATAAATAAAAATAATATTAAATAAAATTTAATATTTAACTCATTAAAAATGATTATAATTTAATTAAAAAAATATTTAATTGATAGATATTTAGTATAAAATAATTTACTAAAATTTTTTATTGTAAAAATATATAAGTTATAAATAAAAAATATTATTTTTATGATTATAAATTTGAAAAATATTATTTTTATATTTTTTAAAATAATTTTCAATAATTTTTTTAATATATTTTTATAATTAATAATATTTTAATATTATTATTAAATACAATTATAATTAATATAATATAAAATTGTTATACAAATATACCATCTGATAATAAAATTAAAGTAATATAATATGATTTCTAATTGGATTTAGAGTAAATATATTTTATAATAATTTTTTATTATTGATATAATAAAATGTATAAATTATTTATTTTATATTATATAATATATATCAATATTTTTGAATAATTTTTATTATAAAATAGAATATTTGATTGTATTACAAATACTTTATTTTATAAATAATAAAATTTATAATCTATAATTAATTTTGATAATATTATAATTAAATATATTTTTTCAATAAAATATTATCAAATTCCATTTGGACGGATCGGCAATATAGCAACTCTTTGGATTTATTCCGTAATTTAAACAGGACAGAACGGCCATCATTTGTTTCCTAAAATGCTAAATTGCAATCGCGAAATCCCAATTGCGTTCCCCTAGTTTTATTAGAGAGATCCGCTTTTTCTTTAGTACGAGACTCCTCTCAATTCTTTCATTTATTCTTATAAAGTTAAAAAAAAAAGGTATTTCCATTTATTTTCATCTGATTCTTGAGTTCGCTTCGAATCCTTTTTCTTCATTCTTATCCATTTTTGCATTATTTTCACTGCTCATGTAAATCGCTTCTTTCTTTCTTTCTTTCTTTCTTTTGCGTTTCGTTTCATAATCTTTATGTTTCTTTACTCTCTCTTTTGAGTATGTTGATGTTCATCTATTTCTTTCTGGAAGCGCGGTCCTCAAATACTTTTCGTAATTCAAAATATTCTTTCATATATTTATTTGTATATGTATTATGTATTTTATTGTATGTATGTGTCTTGTATTTTTGCTTGTTATTTCTATTGCAATTGAATTACTACAAGTGTGTATTTTATTTTAACCTCTTGCTCTGTCTGTTTTATGAAAATTGGGAGCAAACATGAGGAAATTTGTTTTGGAGCCTGGTAGTGTTCCTTATCTCAGTTAGATGCAATCTCTTTTATACTGTTTCGGAGAGTCGGTAGTTAATTATGGATTTCTTACATAGAGTTTTCTATTTGTAATCAGCCTGGTAGTCTTCTAAGGTGCTAAGTTTAGCTTTTTTATTCCTATCATTTCATAGTTGTAATGATGTTACATGTAAAAAAAATTCCTGCATGTATTCCGCCTCTGTGTGAATTGAATATCTAGTTAACATGGCTTGAAGTGCACGGACATATCTGATTTCTTCACTATTTTCACTTCTGGTCCTTGAACACTAGACCAACTTGTGGTCAACTTGATTTTAAAAATGAATTATTTATAACTGTACGAGTAGTGACAGAATTAATTCTATCATACAACTCTGTTGTTGTGGCCTTCATTCTTCTACTATTTTTTAATCTTATTGAATATGGCAATTTTTATGCATGCAGTGAAAGATGGTTGCATTTGGGAAAAAGTTAAAGGATAGAAGAATCGAAGAATGGAAAGGGTATGTTTGTTTATTGTTCAATCCAGACATTTCTTCCTTTTCTATTTGATCTATGTTCAGCATGTATCCTTGTTGCTTCTATATGCCTTCAGAATTCAGATCTCTAGCAAATATGTGTCATAATATCTCAATATAATGTACATGCTTTGTCAAATGAGTATTATAATCCCATGGATTTAGCTATGTACGGGTCTTTATAAAAAATACCTAATTTTATGTAGTTACATATGATATAAGTACATAAATTTGTGGAGAGAGTGACATAGAGGGATTATTTTTTATTTTTTGGCATTTGTCTACATGTACAATGCTTATTGTTATTTTACCCCCTTTTCAGATATTACATTAACTATAAACAGATGAAGAAGAAGGTAAAACAATATGCTCAACAAATTGAAATGGGTAGCCTGGATCGCCGCCATGTCCTTAAGGACTTTTCAAGGATGCTTGATAATCAGGTTTGTTCATGACCACTGTTGTTCATTTAAGCATGTGGTGACAGGTAGTTTATTTCATGCATTTTATTGATATTCTCATATTACGATTTCAGATAGAGAAAATTGTCCTTTTTCTATTGGAACAACAAGGACTACTTGCAAGCAGGTTAGTTGAACTTAGAGAAAAGCATGATGCTCTTCAGCACCAACCTGAGATATCTCAAATATCTGTACTACGGGAAGCTTATAGAGCTGTAGGACAGGATCTTTTGAAGCTTCTCTTTTTTGTCGAGGTGAATGCTATTGGCCTGCGTAAGATACTGAAGAAGTTCGATAAACGCTTCGGCTACAGATTCACTGATTACTATGTCAAAACTCGAGCTAACCATCCATATTCCCAGCTACAGCAAGTGTTTAAACATGTGGTAATGTGTACTCTGAGTCTTCTGCTTTTTTTCTTTCCCTCCCTGTTACTTGTCCCTTCAAAGATTCTCTCTCCCTCTCAGATCTCAATGTCATTTATGTATAATTCTAGGTGCTGTCTTACAACTTTAGATCACAAAATCAGCTACTATAGCAGACTATTGCTCAGCATGAGATTTGTTGATCCATATTGATTGAGTGTAAAATTATTTATAAATTAATAATGGAACTTGCAGGGATTAGGAGCAGTTGTAGGTGCTATATCTCGCAATCTTCATGAACTTCAGGACCGTCAAGGAAGCTACTTGTCGATATATGACCAGCCTGTCTTTCCTCTAGAGGTCTCTTTTGCTCAACTATATTATTTCCTTACATAAGATTTTTCTGCACTGTATTCTTTATTTTTTATGTAGTAAAGCATACAAAATATTGACTAATTTAATTATAATTACTGTAATTCAATTCCAGGATCCCGTTGTTCTCTCCATAAAAGCAGCTGTGGACAGATTAACCCATTCAACAAACTTTCTTCACTTTCTAGGGCAACACGCACTTATTATGCATGAAGAGCTACCCACTTCTGCTGAGGAACATGTTGATGATCAGAGATACCATTTTGTGTCATTACTCTTGAACCTAGCAAATACCTTTCTTTATATGGTCAATACATACATCATTGTCCCTACAGCAGATGACTACTCCATGAGCCTTGGAGCAGCTGCAACAGTTTGTGGTGTTGTGATTGGATCTATGGCAGTTGCACAGGTGTTTTCTTCAGTGTATTTCAGTGCATGGTCAAATAGATCATACTTCAAACCTCTTGTATTCAGTAGTGTTGTCCTATTTGTGGGGAATGTCATGTATGCTATGGCTTATGATGCTCACTCACTATGGGTTCTTTTGATTGGTCGTCTTTTCTGTGGGTAAGCAATGTTTCTTCTCTTATTATGATTCTTAGCCTAAATACATTTAAGAACATGAACAATGAAACACACCTTGGTGCACCAAAAAAAAAGTAGGTATAATTAGGGGTTTAGGAGAACTCTTTGCACTATGACTATTTGAATAGGATCTAATGTTACTCTTTTTGTTGTCTGCGGACAGCAAGGGTGTCAATGCCTTTTGATCTTGAAGTTTGCTTTTGACACACTATGTCAGTCTTAAGAGTAAATTATGATTCAGAAGATCCTAGTTGAACTATTGTAAAGTAGAATATTTCAGTTTCTTTTAATAATATCTTGTTATATGAACTGACATGCATGCAATTTCCAAATTTCAGATTTGGCTCTGCTAGAGCAGTTAACCGGCGTTATATTAGTGACTGTGTTCCACTTAAAATACGGATGCAGGCATCAGCAGGTTTTGTCAGTGCCAGTGCTCTTGGGATGGCCTGTGGTCCTGCTCTTGCTGGGTTACTGCAAACCAATTTTAAGATATACAAGCTTACATTCAATCAAGATACTTTACCTGGCTGGGTTATGGCTGTTGCGTGGCTCATATACTTGATATGGCTGTGTATCTCATTCAGAGAACCTTCTCGTGAAACTATGGATAGCACTGTACCCCAGGAATCTAATTCTGGTATAGTGATTTCTATCACTGGTTAGAGTTTTTAGAATTTCATATTATGTGTCATTATGTCTGAATAAGCCTTTTTATGCATGCAAATTTCTTGTCCTTTTTTTTCTTCCCTTATCCCTCTTGTATCTTAATCTTTCTGTGAAATTCTCACTTATGAGGGAAGGGACAGTTCATTGATAACTGAAATAGCTATATTGTTAATAAAGTTATTACATAAATGTTAAGACTAATTGAATATTGTCGATTCATGTAAATTACAGAAACAACACAAAACGATGCTCTTGAGAAGGGTCTTAAACAACCATTGCTCCTTAGCTCAGAAGACAAGCAAGATGATGAAGATGGTGACCAGGAATTTGATGGAAGTGAAGAAGCTTCTGAGGAATCTCGCCAACCAGCCACATCTATTAGATCAGCATACAGACTACTCACGCCCTCTGTGAAGGTATCAGCTGACTGATTCTGATTTTCACATGAGGATCTGTTACCTTGACGATTTGATTTTATGTTTGTCTTAGATGGTGTTATTATTATTTATTGGTGTGCAATTTGAGAATATCCCTGGACATTTTTGTATCTAAATTTTGATATATTACAAGAAATGTAAATGCAATGTCATTTCCGTATATTTTATTAGAATCTTCTCTTTGGAATCTAACCCTTTATGCACCATTTCATAGGTCCAATTGTTGATATACTTCATGCTGAAGTATGCGATGGAGATTTTGCTCTCAGAATCTAGTGTTGTTACCACGTACTACTTTGGTTGGTCTACAAGCAGCGTGGCAATTTTCCTTGCATGTTTGGGGTTGACTGTTCTTCCTGTAAACATTATTGTTGGAAGCTACATCAGTAACATGTTTGAAGACAGGTATATTCCAACTTATGTTTTTCATCTTTTTTCTTGGGGCAATTGACAAACACCTCCTTTGAGTTTGCTTAAATGACAATGTACACAATTAAATTTGAGTAGTAATCACATCTCACTACGTGACTCTTACAAGGGAGGTGTTTTCCAAAATTAATGATAAATAAAAAAAGGAGAATATATTGTAATAAACAATGATTATCCCAAGTTTGTTCTTTAGTCCTAATCACTGAGCTGAATGCAGGCAAATTTTATTGGCGTCTGAAATTGTGGTTTGCATCGGCATTCTTTCGAGCTTCCAACTATTTGTTCGGTACACTGTGGTGCAATATGTCTGCTCAGGTCTGATCGTGTTTGTTTCTGCTGAAGTACTTGAAGGTGAGACAATGGTGTTCAGTTTGATTAATTTATCATTTATCAAAGTGACTACTTTGAAAATGAGGAATGGATTTCCAGATATATTTATTGTAAAAAAGACGTAGAAGATTCAAAAAAGGAGGCTTCACATTAACTGTTGCAACCTAGTTTGATGCTTTGATATATGTTATCGAGAGCACAGAGTGTAGCTAGATATGTGTGTGATTATGTGACCTGTTACATGGTAATATTATTAGAGGAAAATTATGTGCAAAATGATTGTAACTAGTAAAATCTTGCAAGGTTTTGAATTGTGAAACAGAGTAGTTGGCTTATTGTTAAGAATATTAGTAATTCAATATCAAGCTAATAAATTTATTTCCCCTTCCCTTGTGCAGGTGTTAATTTGTCACTACTCTCTAGAGTCATGTCATCTAGACTTTCTCGTGGAACTTACAATGGCGGACTGCTTTCAACAGAAGCAGGAACATTAGCTCGAGTGGTTGCAGATGCTACTATTACTCTGGCTGGATATTTAGGGGAGAGCAAGCTCTTGAACGTAACCTTACTGCCGTCTCTCTTCATTTGCATAGCCTCCATAATAGCCACCTGCTGTACCTTTAACTCTCTATATTGATCATACCTGTGTTAGGGGGAAAAGTCTCCATTCACCTTCTTGATTCCAATTCCTTTGTATTTTTTTTTTTTATTCCTCCTCTTTTATCATTACTTTCTTTTTAAACATTAATGCAGTAGTTAGTGTTGTATACTAATAAGCAAAAATTTCATTTATTGGCTTCTCCAATCGGGTTATCAATAAAAATAAAATAAAATTGGAAAGCATGAAAAATTGATGTTATTGGGGAAGGCTATACATCTTCATGCAATAAATTCAAGTATCTCAAGGTACATTTATTTAAAAACGCTTTCGGATCAAAAATGAAAAAAAAAACTATCATAAATATTTGAAGGCTTAAAATGCACATTTTAAAGCACAAATAATGTACTCGGATATTCAAGGATTATACTTAGTTTTGTATTTTTATAGTTCTCATTCTACATTAGTTGTAACTTGTTAAACTTCTACTTTCTAAGTATGAAAGTAGAATAATTTCATTTTTTTTTTCATTTTTTGAGAGGCTATATTGTTTTGATTATTGTGACTGGACCAAATAAAACAGCCGTTAGAAGAAATATGAAATAGAATATACCTTGATAGACATAGATAGCTTGATAGCATATCCTCTTGACCTCTTTATGTCTTGCAGAACAGAGAGCGCTAAACAGAATCTGAAAAATATTAGGAACGATATTTCAAGATTTTCAGTGATAAAGGGAAGGCTAGTATGCTAGCAATGGGAATGCGTATAAAGAAGGCACCAAAAATGGATATCCATAGCACATATGCTATTTCCTATAACTTCTATTTACTTCTACAGCTTTCAAACAACAACCATATAAAGCTGGGTAGCCTCTTCCTCATAATTAAGCCATTTTAATTATTACTTAGCGAAGTAGTTGTAGGGCTTCTCTCCTCTGGCAGGCAAATTCAATGGTCATATACATTTATCCTAATGACCCGCCAAAGGAGAGTTGCCTCTTCAACTGTTTTGCTTAATTATTCATGTAAATTAGATGGCTCACATATGACAAACTTGCCTTTTTTCTTTCTTTTTCGCCGATCTTAATCTAAGCTTATGAGATTTGTGAATGAGATTGAGAGTTGGATAAATTTGTTTCTAACGAAACTCGTACTCGTGACTTTTTAAACGTAAGACACTCTTATTTATCACATATGACAACTTGATTTTACATGCAAGAGGTATGTGTTAATATCTTTACGATCATACACAAAAATGCATGCGTTATTAGTTTAATTTGTTTTGTTTTTATATGATATAAATTCTATTTATTTTCTAAGTGAGCATTATTGTATATATTTATGTGTTGGTGTAACATGCATTTAATTAGTAATATATAAGGGATTAATTGTATATTATTATTATAAAATAAAGTTGTAGCTTGACGGTGTGTATTTATGTATAACGTTGAGTTTACTATTAAAAAATGCAATTTGAATATTTAAACTATATTTATTTTCGTGTGTAATTTAGGGTGAGTTTAGTAACGATTTTAATTCTTAAAATTTTAATTATGCATGTTTGATAACAATTTTTAATTTTTATTTTCATATTTTTAAGGAATCACTATTAAAATATATATTAATTCATATATTTTAAAAGTAAAATTTTTAATTAAAATTAATTAAGATTTTTGATTTATAATTTTCTTTCATTCCTAAAAAAAAAATCTTAAAGAGTAAACAAAGTCTTATAAATTTTGAAAAAAAATGATTAAAAATTTTATTATCAAACACATTGGTAATTCTTTTTACAAAATAATTAAAAATTAAAATATTATCAGATCTAATTTATTCTTTTATTATTTAAAAAAGTAACATCATATAACATAATAGTGTATTTATATAGTAGCTATTTTTTTTATAAAGCAAGTTTTATAATAAAAGATAAATGAAACATTGTTTATTATTATTTAAAATAAGATGATAAAAAAATTAAATGCTATAATTGCAAAATCTCGATGAAGTTACCTCTCTCCAAATATTATTACTCTTTCTCTCTCCCTTGTATACTAATCAAAATCTTATAACTTATCATAAATATAATAACTAAACGAGTACATTTGTTTAACAACGTTGGGATGGCCGAGTTGGTCTGAGGCGCCAGATTAAGGTTCTGGTCCGAAAGGGCGTGGGTTCAAATCCCACTCTCAACAATTGTTTCTTTTTCCATTTTGTTCAACAAAGGCTATAAAGTAGCTTTTTTAATTTCCTTTGGTTATCTCCTTTTTCTTGTCACAATCAAACTTGCAATTAAAAAGAAAAAAAAGACAGAAACTTTGCAATTCCAAAAAAGAATAATAAATAAATTCCTCTTAAATATAATAATAATTATATAGATATACCACCTGTTGGCTTTGAAAATCATGTCACATCTGGACACTGGATCATAGAGATTTAGGCGGACAAGTATTATATTAAATATAAAATATTTTACTAAAATTATTTATAAATTAAATACTTTTTATGGTTTATCTTATTACATCTTACAAGTTGTCATTAATTATAATATAATTTCGAAATAACTCAACTCATCCTAATTTTCCCTGTCAAAGGATGGAGATATTGGACAAATTGCTTTCTTGTATGCACCACGTCATATCATTTTGGCCTTTTCTCTTCCATTATATAAATTATTATAATGGTAACACAACAAACACAAAGCTTAATGTAAAACTAATCCTCATCATTCTTCAACTAATTTTTTTGACTTGTTCATTCTATTCTAAAAATGATTTTTAAATACATACATGGACCTAGATTTTATGTTTGTTTTTTTTACCTTCTTTGTTGGCTAAAAGTATATTATTAATCCACAAATTTTAATTAAATTTGAACATAAATCTTTAAAATTTTTAATCATATTTTTTAATTATATTATTTAGTACATAAATTTTTAAAATTTTAAACATAAATCTTCAATTTTTGATTTCTAAATATGTATTTTAATAATTAAGTTAATATTTATATATGAAATTTTAAAAATTTAGAAATCAAATTATAAGATTGAAAAGTTTAGTCACTTATATGTAAGAAATTTAAAATTTTAAAATTAAATTATACCTTTTAAAAATTTGTGACTTATGAATAAATTTAATTAAAATTTAAGAAACAATAATACACTTTAACCTCTCTATATATATTTGTTTTTAAATCTTAACCATTTATTTGTATATTCAAATACTAATATAATATATATTTAATTTTTATATTAATAATACATTATTTAGATTTTATAACTAAAAAATCAAATGATCTAATTCCTACTATCAATTGTTTCCATCATGGAAAAATCAGTTTACCAACTGTTAAAGTTCAACTTCAACCTATAGAATTTTACAAAACTATTTTCACGACTAGATAAATCTACGTATCCTTTTTTATTTAGCAACGCTATATACATTAACCTTATGACCATACATTTCCTATTAGAAGCCTTTTCTCTTGTGCCAATGTAATTATTTTGTTTAATTAGATGTATTAAATTAATTGCACTCTATTGTAATTATTTATAATATAATTACTATTAATTGATAAATATTATCATAATAATAATAATAATAATAATAATAATAAAGAGGTAAGAATGACTTAAGAGTTAACTCTCAGGTTAAATGTAGTTTAAATTTCATGTTCCATCTATTATTTAAAAAGTTAAAACAAATTATGTGTATTTTTTATTATAATTATCAATAATAATTAAATACTTAGATAAAATTAATTAAAAATACTTACATTTGTGGTATAAAAATAGGTCCTTTGGTTCTACGTGACGGGTGCTTATTGGTGACAGACGTGTGATCTTAAATCCAACAGATGTGAGAGTCCGAGATTATTTATATCAGCCGAGGCCGGTAATACCTTCCAAGATGAGCCAATCTGAATCCTACTTTGCACATGAGCGAGGGCCCAGATTTTGATGAAATGGTATAGGCCCAAAGGACCTTCACGCACACACTGTAGTCCGAGTTTATTATGTTCCTTTTTTTCTTTTTTTGCCCGAATATTATTAAGAATACCCAATTTCTACGGAATTTTAATTTTAATTTTTAAAAAATATATTATATTATATTTTACTTGAATTAATAAATAGTTATATTATAGATTAAGTTTTGAAGGATGAATAAAAGTTAATTATTATTATCATTTATACCCATAAATATATTTATTATAATTATAAATGTATCGTAATTATAAAACTTATAATTAAGGAGATAGTTTTTTATTTATGTATATATGTATGTAATTATTGTAATTAAGTAAAAATAAAAGAAGAGAGAGAAAATAGAGAAAAGTACAAAGAATTTTATAATTTCAATATTATTAATGTGATATGTATATCATCATATATTATTTTCATATAAATTTTATTTATTTTTCAGTTAATTTTTTTTAAAAAAAATCCTTATTTTACAATAATTAATATCAAAGTTATGACTTTAATAAAATTTGATATTGAGAAATTTATTGATAATAATAATTTTAATAATTTTAAGTTATGACGGATGAAAATGTTTGTTCTTCTCACACATAAAAAATGTGAGATGACATTAAAATGAGAAGAAAATTTGATAAATGATCTCACATATTAACAAAAACAAACATTATGAAAAAGTCTAATTTATTATCGCTAGGTGATTAAGTATTAGAAGGAGTTTCAAAAGAAAAGGTCATCGAAAATTTGTAAGAAAAATTAGAGAGTTAAAATATGAATAAATATCTGCATAAACATTTATATTTGAAGAAACAATTATACAGTCTCCAGGTGTAGGAAGAATAGTTTATTTATAGACATATAGATAAATTTAACCAAATTATTCTTGGTTTAATAAATATTGATGTTGCAATAGATTTCGATGATTAAGTTATTCTTCTTTTTAGTTTTATGTCGAGATCTTATGATAATTTAGAAAAAACCATAACTCATGGAAGGAGTTCACTATCCATGAAGGAAGTAACTCATGGAAGGAGTTCACTATCCATGAAGGAAGTATAGACAACTGAAAAATTCATACAGTGGTTTAGCTCTAGTGAGAGCTTGTTAGTTCGAGGTAGAACAGAAGAAAGAAAGAAGAACTACTAAATAAGTTGATCTAAATCATGTAAAAAATATAGAAAGAATAACAATATATGTCATACTTTTCAAAAGGAAGGACATTGGAAAAGAAATTACCCAAAGCTCAAGAAAGACAAGGCGAATACTTCAGAGTTTGATGGAGCAATTGTTGACTCAGAAGAGCCAAACAATAGAAATGTTCTCTTTGTATCATCAAATGATATTATTGATGATTAGATTTTTGAGTCAACATGTATTTTTCACATAATGCCCAACAAAGATTAGTTTGCTACATTTCAAAAGATTGATGTTGGTAAAGTTCTAATGGGGAATGCTGGAGCTTGTAGTATTGATGGTAAGGGTATAATATAAATCAAGATGAACGATAATGTTGTGGTAATGTTAACCAATGTGAGGTATATGCCAAAACTTTAAAAGAACTTGATTTCATTAATCTCCCTGGACACTCTTGGTTGTTTATATTGAGCTAAAGGTGGAGTCTTAAGAGTTTTTAGAAGTGTCTTGATAGTTATGAAATGGAAGTTAAAAAATGGAATATATATCGTACAAGGTAGCTTGATAGTGGTGTAACCGTAGTTTCTTCTATTTTTTATTATGTGGACACCAGACTAGGAAGTTGTATTTCTATGAGCATTGTATCTATGTGAAATAAACCATAATGAACTTCAACACTAGAGTTCATAGGAAGCGATAGACTCTTGATTCCTTTCAATTAGAATTGTGGGGTCTATCAAGTGCTCCTTCTAACTTTAATACAACACTAGAGTATATTAACTTTCATTGATGATTATTCAAGAAAGTTTGGATATGTGTCTTGAAACAAAAGAGATGTATTTCTCAAGTTCAAGCAATATAAAGCTCTTATGGAGAAACAAACGGAGAACAAGGTCAAGCGACTCAAAATTGATAACAGATTAGAATCTTGTAGCAATGAGTTTAATGAGTTCTATGTAAATGAAAGTATAATTCACCATAGAATGGAGTGACATATGCCACAACAGAATGGTGTGGTAGAAATAATGAACAAAGCATTGCTTGAGAAAGCCTAGTGTATGATCTCAAATGCAGTCTTGCCTGAGAAATTTTGGACAAAGGTATTTAACGCTACATGTTATTTCATGACTATGTCTATTTCTACAACTATTGATTATAAGACTCTAGATGAGATATGGTCAGGTTCTACGACAAGTTATTCAATTTTGCATGTATTTGGATATCCACCTTATGCTTATGTTAATGAAGGAAAGCTAGAGACAAGAGCTAAGAAATACATACTTTTGAGTTACCAAGATGGTGTCAAAAGGTATAGGTTATGTGACCTTAAGGATTCAAAACTCATAATCAGTAGAGATGTGATTTTTAATAAAATGATCATCCTTAACCTAAGACCACATAAGGATTATGATGACAAAGTTCAAGTTCATGGAGCTAACAAGAAGGTGGAGCTTGTGATGGAAGTTACTAAGCAAGAATTAGAAGAGATACATAAAGATATTGTACCAATAGAGCTTGGGTATATCTTGGCTAAAGATAGGCTAAAAAGACAAATTAGAACACCACAAATGGTATGATGATTTTGTTACTTTTGCATTCATCATGGTAGATAGCAATGAAAAATAAGAACCTAGCTAATTCCATAAGGTAGTTACTTAGGATAAAGCATCACAATTAATAGGTTCCATAGAATAATAACTTAAATCCCTCCACATGAATCAAACTTAAGAGCTTGTTGAGAAGCCTATCGATCATAAGATTGTGGGTTATAAATGGATATTTAAGAAGAAAGATGGACTAAGGTTCAAAATAAGACTTATAGCAAAGAACTTTACACAACGAGAAGGTATTGATTTCAATAAAGTTTTTTCTCCTACAGTTAAACATATTTCTATTCGTGTGCTACTTGTTTTGGTGTTTCTGCATGATATAGAGTTCGAGTAATTAGATGTGACGACAACCTTTCTTCGTGGTGATATAGAGAAAATGTTTTATATATAACAACCTAAAGGTTTTATTGTGTTGGGAAAAGAAAACCACGTTTATCTACATAAGAAGTCATTATATGGCTTGAAGTAGTCACCAAGGCAATGTCATAAACAATTTGACTCATTTATAATCGATACATAAGGAATGAGTATAAGAATTATGTATATTATAGACAACTCTATGATAGTTCTTATATTTATTTGCTTCTATATGTTGATGGCATGCTAGTTTCTTGTAAGTATGTATTTACGATCAACAAAGTGAAGGTACAATTGAGTGATGAATTTGAGATGAAATATTTGGGTCTTGTAAAGAGGATTTTTGGTATGAAGATTATATGAGATCGAAAAGCTAAAAGGTCTTATCTAAAAAAACTATATTGAGAAAGTAATGGATAGATTTAGAATGCTTTCATTATTCTAAGTGGTTATTCTATTCTAGGTAATGAAGAACTTGTTATCCTTAACTCTTGGGTTCAAGAATTCCTCCGGTCCGTTCCCGGGTTGGGTTAGGGGAACATCCGAGCGATTGCCTTTGCGGATCCAAGCGCGCTAATCATCAGTTCTCTTGCCCATATACCTCACATCAAAATGGGGTCGCAGCCCTATATTGAACTATCTCCAAAAATGTCACCATAAACAGAAGAGGAAGAGGAGGAGGATTTCATGTCTCGAGTACTTTACAAGTGTAGTTGGGAGTGTTATGTATGTCATCATATGTACTAGACTAGATATTACTCATGCAACAAGTATTGTTAATCAATATATGACTAAACTAGGGAAGCCTCATTAGTAAGTTGTGAAATTAATTCTTAGATATTTGAAAAGTTCAACAAATGTAGGCCCGTTAGAGAAACAAATGGGGTTACTAATTGTGTTATTGGATTTTATGAGTTAGATTATACAAACGATCTTGATCGTAGACAATCCTTGATAAGTTATATGTTTACTTTTAAAAGTAGTGTTGTAAGTTGATGAGCGATGTTATAGTACACTATTGCTTTGTCAACGACAAAAATAAAGTACATGACAACTACAAAAGTAGTGAAAGAAGTTTTATGACTTAAAAGTCTAGTTGGTGATCTTGGTATAAGTCAAGAAGACCTTACTATACTTTATGATAGTTAGAGTGTAATTCACATAATAAAGAGCCAGATGTACCTTGAAAGAGCAAATCATATTGATATTAAGATGCATTTTTTTGCGATATCACAACACAATTGATGTGTTGGTGGAGAAGATTGTTACTTTTAATAATCGAGCAGACATAATGATAAAAACTCGCTCATCAGTGAAGTTCAAACATTGTTTGGACTTAATTGACATATACAAATGTTAAATAACACTTGAAGCAAGTAAATCGGTATTGATAGAAGATAATTACTTAATAGTTTTGTAAATTCAAGCAAGGTAAAAATTTGTAATATAATTGCCTTGAATTAGACAATAATTACAATAAATATTAAATTTTAAAGCAGTTTACTATATTACGAGTGAAGCATATTATATAAATACATAATTAAAGAGATAGTTTTTTGTTGATGTATATATATGTATGTAATCATTGTAATTAAATATAGGGAGATTTAAAAGAAAGAAGATACATATATAGAGAAGAAAACAAGTGAGATAAGGAGAGAATATTTTGTTAATTCAATATATATAATCATATATTGTTTTTTTAATTTTAATAATTTCTATATAAATTTTATTTATTCTTCAATTAATTTTCTTTGTCAAAGATCTTTATCTTGCAACATATTTATTTAACGAATGAGATGTGAGTTAGTTAGAAAGAGATTATATATGAGAGAATTATAACATGCATTTAATCTATAAACAAGTCAAAATAATTGATATCATTCACCTTCTTTAGAATTTGATCGAGTAATAACTTTTGTAATAATAAATTTATCCAAACTTAAAAAAAATGAATATTTATGTATTATAAAAAAAATACATATATAAAATAGAATTATATCATTATATTTTAATTTTTTAGACTTTTACTTGTAGAACTTTAAATTCATTACAAACATAATAATTTAAAATTTAAACATATTTACACAATTAAGCTAAAGAGGCTAAGAAGTTGAAGTAACCCCTTCCCCCTAAATGTTCATGATCACTCCAAGTTTAGATGAAAACTACCTGAACAAGTTTCCTTTGTTTGAAATTCAGTTCACACTCCTACACTCATTACAAGCTTCATATGTTTACCTTTAAAGCTCATTATAACTCAATCTTAAAGATAAAACTCCGAAATCCTATTCTTGAAGCATGTTGCCACAAAATAAGAATAGATACGTTAAGATGCTATATTTCTATTTGTATTCCTCAAGAGTCAAGATATTTACCGATGGTCTTACATAAAACTTTTATATGATTTATCTGCATGAGTATTGGGTGTGTTTTTATAATTTAAAGAATAAGTTATTGATACTTACATAAAATTAGGTTCTCAATGTGTATATAAATACTTTTATGTAAATTAATCAATAAAAGTACTTCACATCACCCATAAATCTGATTCATCCATAAATCTGATTCATATAAAAGCTTCTCATATCCTTTTATCAATGTCGAGTAATGTATGAAACGTATAAAAACGTTTTTTTTTAAATTACCTCGTATTATGATATAACCACTTTTAAACTAAAATAATATTAATCTAAAAAAAAACTTATAAAAAATATTTTTTTCATACATGTACAGTCATTGCATAATTATACAATTATTGTAAAACCGTAGAATATGTATAAAATGAGTATATGTGAAAACTGATAATTTTGCTAAAAGCCATATACATTTTACTTTCCTTTATGAGTACATGGTATACACGTAAAAAGTAATTGCATATATAGGCACTTGTTTTTTATAGTTTCTAGTGTTGCTATTCCTCAGGTTTACTTCGTGGTTTAACGTTTAAAATTTATCTTTTTTTTTTAATTTAAGGCGCATTTTTAATTACATAAAATATTGTTTTATTTTAAAAAGAAAAGTTATTATTATAGATAAAAGATGTGCATAAGTTTATAGTATGTGTATTTTATAATATTCTAGCATTTACAATTCCATAGACGCCCATGTAACTTTTGATACAGTTTCATGGGTTAATTTATAACTAAGTTAGTAGTGATACATGTTAAATATATATATATATATATATATATATATATATATATATATATATATATATCATTATATTTTGTGAATTTTTGCACATTTATTTATATCAAGCAATTACCTAAAATATTTGTGGCTATTCTCGTTTTTGAGACGTTGAGAATCTTGAGATGGTTTTTTCAGCTTATTCTCTTTTCGTATCGGTTTGTTTGCTCTTAGTCTCACCTCTTTGGTGGATTTCATTTAAATAAATCCACTATTTTATGGTTGAAAGGACAAAAATAAAAATATGATGTAGGGATTTTTCTAAAACTTAAAATATTGAAAGAAAGATTAATATTATTTTTATATATCTATGACTTTTTTATAAGTATTTATTACATATATCATAGAATTTAAATAATTACAATTCAATAATTAAAAATATTAGGTTTTAAATATAAGATTTTTAATTTTTATATCATGTTAAAAGTTATTGGAATATCAACTCTCCTAAAAATATAAATTATTGGGAGAAATGTAACATTATTTTTATACTTATATCAACTCAAATTTTAACTCATGACTTACAAGTAATGATTTTGCACCAACTTGTAAAATTAATTAAAAAATTACAAATGAATATACGAGCAAAAAAATTTAAATGAAAATGAAAGTGGAGTTAATTAGAACTTTTAAGGAATACTATAATCAACACATCATTTAGCTTTTTCAAGACTCAAGATTAAGATTTTCTATCGAAATGAATTAATGCAAACGAATAAAATAAATTGATCCACTAAACAAATTAATTTTGCTATATACTAAAGAAAACCCATAATTTGACATAAACCTCTTCAAAAAAATTATTTATTTGTTAATTTCCACATTATTCTCCATTTTATTTGTGTTCACATATATGCTAAACCTTGTAAGTTTCCTTTAGAAATTAGGGGATGGCTTGTAAGTTTTGACTAAATGTATCTACCAACCAAGTCAGCTGCCTAAGTTTTGAGTCAAAATCATCATCCTTTACAAAAATATAAAATAAAGCAGAAGATAAAAATTGAAAAAAAGCCTTACTGGTTTCAAGAAATATGATATGAATATAATAATACCCGACAATTAACTTACACAAATAAATAGTTTACTTTTTTTTTTTTACACCGTTACATAATCGTGCAATTAATTATTAAGTGCCATAACCACGTCCAGTACAAGATCACTTTCATATATGACATGTACTTATATTTCACCTCCTAACCAAATTGGAATTTAATTTTATTTATTATGTATTTTTTTTTTCATACTAGAGGATGAAGTCAACACTCAACAACATTAAATTAACTTTTAATTTCATCAACTTTGGCATACTCGTTTTCTTCCATATTGATCACACTCTACCTGATTTTTCTGCTTTTTTTTTTATTTCATTAATCACAAGAGGGTTGAAATGCGACACATTTACGCTGAATTTATTGCTTGCGAAAGCGATTATTAGTCTATAAAAGAAAAACCAGCATGCATGTGCGTTTATTATCACGAAAAAATAAAATGGAAGGTTAGTGTTCTCAATTTTTTTGACTGGGATTGATAAGTGAAGTGAAAATTCGATTTTTTTTACCTATCATAAAATATCTTTTTTTATATATTTATCTAATAAAATATAACATTATAATTAAAAATATATTATGCTTAAATGGTACATTTTTTCACAGAGCAAATTCAACATTTATATATGCTAAAAATTCAGAAGCATTTCCATCAGATGGAAATACCAGCAATTGACCTTAGGCACTTGCGGCAAGCAATGAGCGACAACACCATAGCGCGTGATAGCTGGCTTCTAAACTTGGCAAAAGGAATTTCAGCAATAGGTTTGGCGTGAATATGGAATTGTGAGATACTAAATAGAAGCTTGTAGGTTTAACTTTTAAAAATATTTAGGTACAATAAATATCACTCTATCATGAATAGCTAAACATTGGGTCGATTTAATTACTTAGGAAATATTTGCAAAAAAAATTGTGTTGGTTTTAATTTCCAAAATTGTTAAATTATTATGGGTCCATTTTCATAAACCAACGGATTTTAATTCGATTTTTAAATAATAGGTAAAATATAAATAAAAATACAGATAATATTGTAATAGTATCGCCAGTGGAGAATACCCGATCACTTCAAATTTTCCAAATCTTAAGTGAAGGATGTTCTTCCGATCCTTTAAACAATTAGCTTTGGATGAAGATGTCAAACCTTACTATACCCTATCCGATTACAACAATAATGATGGTAATATCCTAGTTAGAAATTAACATTTTATTTGTGTTTAAACAAAATCTTAGTATTTTTAACTTTGATAATTTTTTTTTCAAAATAATTATAATTGAACGATGATAGTTACTCTAATATCAAAATCGTGATTAAATGAAATCGATTATATATTAATATTATATTTTTTATATACATATAATTACATAAAAAATACACTTTTAATATTAAACGCACAATATTTTAAATAATTAAATTTTTATTTTTATCCTTACATATATATATTATATTATTTAAAAATATCAGTAAATAGTTAGAAGGTATAAATTAATGTAAATATTATAAATTATTTAATGAGGTAAGTATTATATTAATACTTAAAATTTTAAATTAAATGATAAATAAGAACCTTAATAGAAAATTATAATTATAATCATCAATTATATTTTAAATTTATCCGAAACTATTACGTTACAATTATGATTATCATTGCCACTCATCCTCGTACACATCGCCAATTCTAGTTAAAGAGTAAAAGCGTACATGTTCTCTGATAGGTTGGAAAAATTATATTTAGATATATATTTTTTAAAAGAATACTTTTTGAAAATACTTATATATTAAAAACAATTTTGTGGTAGGGGTAAAAATTACATTTATTATAAACAATATTATAGCATATTTTATAAAAATTATAAGTATATTCATCAATTAAGTTAATATTTTACTATTAATTTATCAATGATTTTTATGATGTTTGAAATGATATTAATAAACCTTGAATTGATTAATAGATAAAAAAATATATCTCTTAAAAAAATAATCTTTCAAAAATAAAGTAATAAGTTTTTATAAAAGACAAAATTAAAATTTTAATGGTTGAAATGTAAGTCTTATTTTAATTAAAGATAATATTATAATAGTTATTTTATAAAAAATATAAATATCTCTAAGTATTAAATTAACATTACATAATTAGAGGTTATATTATTAACTAATTCCAATATTTTTATTTATTGATTGTATGTCATTTAGCCTCATATAAATCTCAAATTAGTTGAGTTTTAAAAGAATAACACTTCATGGATTTAGAGCCATGATTCTTATACATTGTTCCAATTTTTTTGTTTCTTGTATACATTTTCTTTTTAAAGAAAAAGAATAATTGAAAATGTATGCATTGTAATATTTTTTTTCCCAAAAAAATAAAAATAAAAAACCTGCTCGAGTGTGTGGAACGGTATACTCACGTAAGTACTTCATTGCCTATAATAGATATATTTATGTTAAATTAATAAAAAAATATAATTTATAAGGTTGATATTGAGATGCATACAACTTATTATTCAACAAAGTAACATTATTTTTTTGCATTCCTATATATTACCAACTCTAATGCAATGACACACAAATTATCATATGTAAAAGTCGTAGTACATTCCAGAAACTTTCTCAAAACAAATTTTTAGATTTAAACTTTATGGTACGAACTAAGAACTATACCTTTTTCTTTTAAGTTGTAACAACAATAACTAAATCTGTAAGTTAAAAAGAAGAAGAAGCGTAATTATAATAGAACAAAAAAATATAGTAGAATATTAAAAGCATACATTTTCGTTGATTTTTTTAACTTAATATTTATTGATCAATTTAATCCCATAATTTATAAAAAATAAAAACTATTAGTGTAAAAAATTTATTTTAGTCTTGACAATAAAATTAAAATATTTTTTTTATAATTATAAAATTAAATATAAACATCTTTTATAATAATAAAACTTATAATACCTTACTTTTGGAACTTATATTATCTCCCATCCCAATATAA
The DNA here is from genome assembly GCA_037013495.1 of Hippophae tibetana. NCBI lineage: Eukaryota > Viridiplantae > Streptophyta > Magnoliopsida > Rosales > Elaeagnaceae > Hippophae > Hippophae tibetana. Next base: position 13,392,955 of record CM072812.1, read on the forward strand.
ATGTTATTACAAATTTTTTGTGTTATTATTTCTAATAATATACTGTTTCAGAAACTGAAAACTGAACCAGCAGATTGCGGATCGGCATTATAAAGATGACTTATTCTCTTCATACTTTTTTCTATCTTTATTTATTATTGATTTTTTATCATCTTAACCTTTTATTTTATATAATAAATTTATGATTATTAATATTATATTTTAAATTAATTAATAATATTAAGATTGTATGTAATAATATACTGTTAAATGAAAAACAATGAGAGAATCTTAGTCTACAAATATTTAATCCAAACAAACCAATGGTAAATCCGAAAAGATTAGTTTATGTTTGTTTGGATTTACAGGATTAGATTGCAAGTAAAAGTAAGCACTTCCCTAGAAAAAGGTGAATTTTATTCGCATACGATAATTTGACTGTTGGATGAGTGCCACATCCCCATGTGAATGGCAATATCGTAATTCATAAAAACAATTAACGGTTAAGATGGAATCATAGAAGTGCTTTCCTTCAACATTTGCTTAACTCAAAAAGCTTAATCAGTCTGCATTTGGGGGGCGGACTCAGGTGTGTGCACGTCTTTTCTAAATAGATTCTCCTTCTCTATATAAACCCACTCAGGCACCCACCCACCCACCCAAATTACATGTGAGTCGTGACTACCTTCGTCTTATTTCTCTCTACGAATTCGCTGGACTCTCTCTTTCTCATCAACGTCGTTTAGCTTTGAAGCAGCAAACCAGAAGCTAGAGAGAGACGTCACACACATACACACAGAGAAAGTGACTGTCATTTTGTTGCTTTTAAATCGTTCGTTAATTTCTGGTTTTTTGAGGAATTGAAGTAATATCAGAAGGAGAAGTACATTTAAATGGCCAAGAATGTTGGAATTCTCGCTATGGACATCTACTTTCCTCCTTCCTGCGTTCAGCAGGTAACGATCCTACAGATTTTCCCTTTATGTTATTAATTATTTTTACTGTTTGGTTGCTAGGAACAAGTCAATGGTGTTTTTATGCTATTATGGTCATCAATGAAGAGCTGAGCCGTAGATTAGTTGAATAAGTTTTGTGTTGATCAAGTTTTCATATTCTTGTTTGTTTATGTGAGTGTAGAAATATAAGATTCCGGGATCAGCATTTTGATTCCTCTTCTAAGTCATCATATTCTCAGCCTTAATTTGAAGATTATTGATCTGTTTTGCGTGTCTCTGTCGTTGTTGTTCAAATTTTCAATGGTATTCTTAGATCTGAAATTCATGTTTAGCATTTATGTCTTGGTTGGTTCGTAGAATGGAAAACATAACACATAACGTGAATAAGAATGGTAATAAGAATTGAACTAAATGGAAATATTAATATTATTACTATGTTTGTTTGAATGATTTATATTCAATTCTAGATTAACGGTTAAACCAAACACCGAACCATTCCCTTTATCATTCCTATTATCGTCAATAAAACATGACCTATTTATTTCCTTCCTTTGTAATACTTGAGTAGCAGAGTGTTTGGGTAGATAACTAAATACTGTGCAATCTAAATGTACTTTGTGACTTCTCCTTATAGAACATGGAGGTATATTTGAAAACTAAGCTGAGTGCCAAGATTGAATCATTATTTTCATCTACCAAAAATGAATAACACCTTATAAAGGGAAAGAAGAAGAAGTTCATCTATTCCAAATTAGAAAATTATTTTTACACTCTTCAGAAATTTTCTTTCTTAGATTTTTACTAGTCCTTGTTATGAGAAAATATTGTTTTTCTTGTTCTTGATCATCGCATACTACTGTTTATTTTTTGGTTGTCAGCCAAAGCATTTACACATCAACTACTTCCTGAAACTATGTTTTTGGTTTTTGTAACAACAGGAGGCCCTGGAGGCTCATGATGGTGCAAGCAAAGGAAAATACACCATTGGACTTGGTCAAGATTGCATGGCTTTTTGTTCAGAAGTGGAAGATGTTATCTCAATGAGGTAATTTGGTATTCAATCCTCAAAGCTTGATTTGTTGAATGCATCATATAACTGCTTGTATTTCTGTTGCAAACTGGCATTGGTGGTATAGTTCTAAGAGCATAAACATCATGTTATGTGACAGTAGGAAATTTGAAGATCCGGAGCGAAAACATTTATTCAGAATTACATTTTAAATTATAATGGTGAAAATATTTGTTGGATTAGAAACTTGTACTTTTTAGAGAACATCAACTAAATAGTAGAATGACGTTGGTAACTCTTTAAGTGGTTTATGGCTCTTCTATATTATTCAAGAGATGAAAGACATACTTGAATGATCTTATTATGTATACATTAAATTGTTGTTTTCAATTTGCAGTTTGACAGTTGTTAGTTCCCTTCTTAACAAATATGGGGTTGACCCCAAACAAATTGGCCGGCTGGAAGTAGGCAGTGAGACCGTGATAGACAAGAGCAAATCTATCAAGACCTTCCTGATGCAAATCTTTGAGGTATTCCTCCAGTTTATTGGGACTCATCTTTATTTATAAATATTAAATCACAAGCTTTCCTGGGTGAGGAAGTTTGACTGAATTTGTGGTCGTAGGTGAGCATTAAAGATTAAGTGTGTATAAAAATATAAGTCTGTCAGGAGATCTTAGCGTCATCTATAATAAAAATAATTAAGATATCGAATGTGTGCTTGAAAATTACTCCGCATTTAATACCATCAAAACTTTGATTTAGTTATTCAACAGAATAGTGTTGACTCTTTAATTAGAGGCCGTGAAAGATTTTTTTTTCCCACTCTTTGCTCAACGGTGCTGTTCTAACCCTCACCCCTAAATAATGAAAGTATTGTTCATTCTCTATTTTATGTGTTGTCCACTAACATGTTTACTCACTCTTTTCTTTTGTAAATTGAGCAGAAGCATGATAACACTGACATAGAGGGTGTCGACTCCACAAATGCATGCTATGGTGGGACTGCTGCTCTATTCAACTGTGTGAATTGGGTGGAAAGTAGCTCCTGGGATGGACGATATGGACTTGTTGTGTGCACAGACAGTGCGGTAAGATGATTCTTTTAAAATATTACACTTGCTTAGTCATCTATCTATCTAGTAGTGACTTATCTTTTCTGATCTCTTCTACCAGGTTTATGCGGAAGGACCAGCTAGACCAACTGGGGGAGCTGCTGCTATTGCATTGTTGATAGGTCCTGATGCTCCTATTGCTTTTGAAAGCAGACTAAGGGGAAGCCACATGTCTCATGTGTACGATTTCTACAAGCCTGATCTCGCTAGTGAATATCCGGTATTTTCTTATCGTGTTATGGATTAACTTTGACATGGTGTGAAATCTCATAAATCTCATTTAGGGTAAAATTTGATATAGAGATAAACATTGCTTATGGTTTTGTGTTTTTATATTATTGTGGCCTCTCTCTTCAATAAGTTTTGGTACTACTTTGAGAAATGAAACTTGGTATATGAAGTTGCATTTGATTTCCCATGTGATCCTATCTACCCTTCTGTGGTCAAATTGCTAGTTTTAGTAATTGGATCAATTAAAAAATGCATGCGCAGGTTGTTGATGGAAAACTTTCCCAAACTTGTTACCTCATGGCTCTTGATTCCTGCTACAAACAAGTTTGCAACAAGTGAGTTCCTACTGAACAACATTTTATTCTTTGTCTGATGGAGAATCTTTTACTTGTAATCATGAATCTCAAACTATCTTACCTTTATAGGTACGAGAAAATGGAGAGAAAACAATTTTCTATTTCTGATGCTGATTACATTATATTTCATTCTCCATATAACAAGGTAGCTTACCTTACTTATTTTCACTTATGATGTTTTAATACCATCTTGTACGAGTTCGTTGCAATACTAATCCTTGAAGCATTTATTAGTTTTGTTTCTTTTGGTTTAACATTATTTATTTGAAATGATGCAGCTTGTACAGAAAAGCTTTGCCCGTTTAATATACAATGATGCCTTGAGAAATGCCAGGTTTGTCTTTTATCAGTCCAGTGAAGATGATGACTTTTTCTAGAGCTAGACATTTTATTTTATTTTTCATAACCTTTCTCTAGAAAGTGATTATTTATGTTTGTTTGTTTCTTCAGCTCCATTGATGAGGCAGCTCAAGAAAAGTTGACACCATTTTTGACCCTATCTAGTGATGAGAGCTACCAAAGCCGCGATCTTGAAAAGGTATGCCTGATACCTTAATTAGTTTTTTTTCCCTCCTTGAAAAAGTACAATTTTAAGATTTTTTCCCTTCTAATTTGCATTTAATTTACATGTGCCATTTTCTATATATTTCACTGTACACAGTGGCAGATAGATGGTAGGGGTTTTAGAATATATACCTAATATTATTGACTTGTTACTTTTTCCTAATGATTTTTTATTTTTAAAAAAATTGATCTATAGGTATCCCAGCAAATTGCAAAACCCCTGTATGATGAAAAGGTGCAACCAGGTACTTTGGTTCCAAAGCAAGTTGGAAACATGTACACTGCATCTCTTTATGCAGCATTTGTATCCCTTATCCACAATAAGCACAGCACATTGGTAAGTGTCAAAAAGTACTCTTTTAGTTTGGCTTCACTTTAGATGGTTGTTCCTTCTCATAATTTTGCCGTCCTTGGTAAATTGCAGGCTGGTAAGCGGGTGGTAATGTTCTCTTATGGTAGTGGTTTAACTGCCACAATGTTCTCATTGCAACTCCGTGAAGGTCAGCATCCCTTTAGCTTGGAAAACATTGCAGCCGTGATGGATGTTGGGGGGAAGTTGAAATCAAGACACGAGGTATTTCCTTTCTTTTAGTTTGGTAAACAATTATTTCCCATTGTGCTAGATGAATATCATTTTGTCTCTGTACACCTAACAAAATACATACTACCACATTTAAGACTTCGAAAGTTCGAATCTTTCATTTGCATGCATAGCCATGTCAATCATCTTATTTCCCTCTGTTATGAAGTATTGGAAGTATTGGTTTGTTTCGTTGTTATGAGAAGTAGTTTTACTGTTGTGTTTAAGTCTTGGTTTGTTTTATTGGTTTTTTTTTGTTAAGAACTTGTGTTAAAAAAAATAATGAATACTAAAGCCAATGGAGAAGAGGCTTCAATTCTTTCCCATAATGAAGCATTCTCTGTTATGTTCCTTTAACTGGAAAAGTAAATGCTTCCTCATTTGTGCTTATCATGACAAGGCACGATGAATTAAAAAAGAAAAATACTATCAGTAGCAAGCACAAATTAATTGTCCCTTCAATGTTGTTAACTACAAAAGCCATCTTCTATATTATGGGAAGAGAGAAAGGAAAATTCAATCTCATGATTGACAAAAACCATTCCTCTGTCACTGAAGTAATTCTAATATGAATATGTTTTTATTTTACAGTTCCCTCCTGAGAAGTTCATTGAAACTTTGAAGCTCATGGAGCACCGATATGGTGGAAAAGATTTTGTGACCAGCAAGGATTGCAGCCTTCTTCCTTCAGGCACATACTATCTCACTGAAGTTGATTCCAAGTATCGGCGTTTTTATTCCAAGAAGGAAGATAAAAGTACCCCTGCACATGAGAATGGTGTGATCACAAATACTCACTAATAGAGAACATGTTATGTATGTAATGCCAAATTAAGTTAATGTTTTTACTTATGGCTCTGATATTTATGTTTAGATTGTCTGTAACAACCAGATTAATCATAGCTTCTATAAGTTTGTATGTCATAGCAAACAGTTAGGCAGAAACTGTTATTATATTATTTATTTAATAACGTAGTTCTTTATAATTTTTCAACGTTATACTTTCATAAAAGGAAAAATTTATCTATCACAATACAGTAATATTGATAAATATAATTGGATTTTTATAATTATATTCAAAGAGAAGCTGATAGTAATAATAATTTTGTTTTGTCTAGTGCCAACAAATTAGATATACATCTGTTTTGGTATTGTACATTGTACTAGAGTAGTAACCGGTAAGAGGAGTAACGTGCATGCTGCCTGGTCCAATCAAAGCTTATAATATATGGATTACCAAAAATTAGCTTTTGTCCTAAACGACCTCTCCTCTTTGTTAGTTGCGGCATCTACCAAGTACTAATTATACATTGATAAATTGTTGGCCCAAAACGTAAGTCCCAATTTATTCTCACTTAATCCAAAACTTAATTTCCAATTTGTTCTTACTTAAACCCTTATATATATGATTTTTTGTGAAGATTTAAAGCTGCCATCAGAGAGTAAAAATAAAAAGCAGTTGCATTGGACAAGAAAATAGTGAAAAAAAGTTGTCAAATTTTATTTTCAGTCAAAGAACCTCTCATTTTTCTTCTCAAATTTTGCAGAGCATATTGGAAGAAAGATTATACAGTAAACTCATTTGTATGATAATATTTGATTAAATATCAAGTTTGTTAATTTATCTTACTATATATTACCAGTGAATTAGACTGATTTATTTTCTAGGTGTTTGTGAAGCTCTCTGAATATTGGTGTTTGTGTCTCCATTTGATTATTAGTGGATTTTTCTCGTTGTACTGTTATTAATGAAATATCTTTTTCACAATGAAAAATTAAACCACTTAAATCATTATGTGTCATTTATTTTTCTCACTATTTATTATTTTGCTATTATCCATAATTATATATTTGACAACCAAATTGGATCAAAATTCGCTTCTGTTAGTACTAATTTATAACAAATTGGTATTAGAGCATTGAGTTATTATGTTATTTATTAGAATTGATCAAGTTTGTTCTTTTGGATTTATTTTGAGCTTTTAGTTATTTGATTGATTTTATATTTACTGGGTTGTGTTTCTGTTTATTTAATATTGAATTTTTTATCATGGTGACAAAATACGAAATTGAGAAATTCAATGGTAAGAATTATTTCAATTTATGGTGAATGAAAATTCAGGTCGTATTAGTTAAAGAATGACTCGTTAAGACACTTGAAAGCAATGATAAATTGCTAGAAAATTGACTGATGGAGAACAAGATGCATTGATGGAAAACACTCTCAGTTCAATTCAGTTATCCTTGTCTAATGAGGTATTACGCGAGGTTAGTGATGAGGAATCTCCCACTAAGTTATGGCTTAAATTGAAGAATTTGTATATGACTAAGTTTTTGAAAAGTCGGTTATATTTGAAATAGCGTTATATACATTCAGAATGTTAGAAGGTATACTTTTACATGATTACCTTGATGAATTTACTAAAATTATTCGTGATCTAAAAAATGATACATAGTGTTAAAATTGATAATGAAGATTAGGCATTAGTTCTATTATGTTCTTTACCTCATTCATTTGAACATTTTGTTGATACCATGATACATGGGTGAAACACTATTTTTTTAGAGGATGTCAAAGCAACTTTGAATTCCAAAGAGGATAGAAAAATGTGTTTATAAGCAACAATGATAATAGCAGTGGTTTATTTGTTAGAGGTAGAAATAAAGAAAAAGACAAGCAATAATAGAGGCAAGTCTAGATCCAAATCTAGAAAAAGAAAATATAAATACAACTATTGCCCTCAAGAAGGGTACTAGAAAGTAAATTGTCCCAAACTCAAAGGTAAAGGAAAATCTGCCACAACATCTTATGGTGAAAATGTTCTATCGGTATCTATTGGTTCTCATTGAGATGTTTGGATTCTTAATTCAGGTTGCACTTACCATATGTGCCACATTAGGGACTGGTTTGCTTCTTATCAGTCTATTGATGAAGGTGTTGTCTTGATGAGAAACAATGTGTCTTGCAAGGTTGTTGGTATTGGTACTGTCCAAATTAAGATGCATGCTGGTATTGTTAGGACTTTGAAAGATATTCGTTATGTTCCAGATTTGAAAAAGAACTTGATATTTTTGGGTATTCTTGATTCACAAGACTACAAAATATGTAGCTAAATGTGAAGTTTTAAGAGTTAGTAAAAGTGCTCTCGTTGTTATTAAAGGACAATTATCGTGTGACCTCTATATGCTTTAGGGTAGCACTATTATTGGAAATGTTTGAATTTCATTTTCATTAGATCAAGATTAAAATACTACTCGATTATGACATATACGATTATGGCATATGAGTGAGGTAGGGATATCTATTTTCAACAAATAAGATTTGCTTGATAATTTTAATACTATTTAAGCATTCATCAACAATCAAGGTAATTAAATCTGATCGAGTAGTCTATTTTGAGTAGTTGAGTAAAATTCTTGAACACTTATATTCTTTTGTTTTAAGATTCAAATATTAGATTTTAACTGATATTGTTTTGTAAAATTAGACTATATGTACAGTCTAACTAACTGATCACAAACATCCTTTTCATTCTCATACTTTTCCAACTAACATCCTATGAATGCATAATAGAATTATTAAACCAAGTAATATTTTGAATTATGAGCATCCCAAGTTTCTAAAAAAACTTCATACTTTTCAACTTCCGTATCTATAAATTTTGTGGAGATACCATTAACATAACCCCATATCTTTTTACCCTTTAAAATATATTTCATCACATGACCCTAATAAGAGTAATTCTTCCCATCTAATCGTAAACTAATTGAATGAAACAACCATCCATACCTTCATCCATTACGAAAATATAAACGGATTGCTTAAATTTAACAAATTTTCGAATGAGCCAACAAATTATGATTAACTTACATTGCAAAAGAATGAAAAAATTGTGAAAAAGTAAAATCAACAAACAACCATGAGATAAAAAGTACCCCAATTTTATCAATTGAAGAAAATAATGAACTCATTGCAAAATTATTGTATATGAGATTTATAGCTTTGATACGATGCAGAATTCAAGAGGATAAATTTGGGAGTGGAAAAGAGGCTATGGTTCTTTCTATGATCTAGAAATTATATAAAATACAAGCAAAAGAATGGTTTGTATAGGCTTATCCTCAATAAAGTTAATAAAGGCAATAAAATAGATTAATTAATCTAATATTTTGTTCTTAAAATAAAAATATATTTTATTTTATTTTTTAGATGGTACATTTTAAGTATTTTTATTTAATGAAAATGTACATGTTTGTCATAAATATGTTTAATGAATATTGTATGTTCTTATTTAATAAAATAAGAAATTCTAAGATCACATAAATTTGCACATAATTTTGTATTTATCACTTATATTGTGACACATGTCAAAAATATCTTGAAAAATTATAAAATGATTCATTTTTCTAGGTAATTATTTCACGTAAAAACGTAAGTACAAAAGTGATGCAAATTATAGTAATTGTAGGGATTATTCCATTATAGGCAAGAAAAATTACTATACATCTCTCTTGATTTATTGAATGCATTTTTTCTTCCTAATGAAGTAAAATTGAAATATTTGTACCTTTTAAAGAAATTAAGATTAATAGACTACTATTATAAAATAATAGAGCTAATGTATACTTTTATTAAAATATGAGACTCTTCAAATGTTTCACACATAAGAGAAAAGTTGTGATTATCCTAAATTTAATGACAATAGATGAACCATTTCCATTGCAATGACAAAGAGAAAGCTCGTCGAGATATGTAGCTTCACAAACCCAAGAGTGGTCGGCCATAATGAGATCTTAGAAATGTATCGTGGTTACATTGACCTCAACTTTACATGGAAAAACTTCAATTTTGAGGAACGAATAAATGTAGAGTGATTTATCAAATTAGTAGGACATTTGGATTAGATTCTATTTTTTATCAAAATTGTTCCAAGGTAAGGGTTACCGTTATCGTGGTAAAGTATTGTTTTATTATGACACTAAATGCCAGTAGTAAATCTTCTCATGATTTACAAATACCTTCATACATCAAGCCAATGTCTTACTATGAATTTTATTTTTTATCAAAATTGGTCTGAGGTAAGTAAGGTTTATCATTGTTATGATAAGTTTTATCTCCAAGTGATTTTGGTACAAAAAATAAATTATTATTTAAAATCAAATAATTCTGAGTAATTTTTTCAACCAATGTGATTGTTGCTTCAAGGATTAACAATGAAATAGATGTCATGAATTAAAAGAAAGTTCCATTCATTAAGGAGTCCCTAGTCAAGTATGTTTTCAAAACAAATAAAAAAACTGATAGAGCTTAAAACTTATTAGGTTTGAAGATTTTAGTTTATCCTCAATTGCTATTAATTGGATTTAGTTTGTTTGGGTTGATATTTTTTTTATTACAATAGTTCTTTTTCGTAAGGTATTTACAATTTAATTCGATCCAATATGATTTTAATTTAAAAAAAAATTAAAACTAGATCAAATTGATGAGAATATCAAAGCCGGATTTGATAAGTAAAATCATATGATCCACTGTGGTTCAATTTTCAAATTTTAATTGTTTGAGATAAACTAGTATAATTACATGACATCCAATATGATGCAATTGCTTTCTTATGTGAACTTCATATGCAAGCTCCTAGATTTGAATACACTTATACACATTGTTTAAATTTTAATATTCATACATTTGAAAAAAAAAACTTCATTTTTGGTGTTATAGCTCAAACATCATTCCTACGAGATGTAAGTTATACATTATACCATCGGATGAAACCTATATTTATGAATTATAAATTATAAAATAATATATATTTTGGTTAAAAGGTTTAGTCTGGTATAAATAATTATCACACATTTAAATGGATCGGATCATTTAGGGTAAGAAATTGTTTAAACGAATCTAATTTTTAAATTTAGTTTGCTTTTTAAGTTTCTTTAAACACCTCTAATTTTTTCCATTTTACATTATTTGCTGTCCTTATTTGTATTTTTAATGTTGTAATCTTAATAACTTGGCCAACAAATATATTGGTCGAATGTAATGTATAGCATGTTAAAATTTGTGTAATTTTTGATGTTGTACCTCATGGAAATGACATATAATTCTTGTCATTAGCTTTTTGTTTTATTTAGCTTTAATTGGATTGCTCTAACTAGACAGTAGATAGTGTAAATTCAATGTATTGGTGTAATTATATCAAATAAAAAATTATTTAACTCAATGGTTGTAAACTAGCTTTTTGCTGGAAGGTACAGATTAGCTTAGTCTCAGATATAACAGGGACAGTAAGAACCATACTATTTAAATATTATCGTCCTGCATGTTAAAATTTCCAGGATACAGAATATTCCAATAAGGAAAATGAGCAAACTTTAATATTCGATTCACTGAGTCACTTACTTTATTAAGAAATGAAAAATCAGATGGACCACTAAACTACTATACATAAAGAATAGCTGTGAATGCTACTGGTAGGAAGCTACGGGCCCACGTGTGGTTGTTTCCAAAGAAGTGGAGCCCAACCTTTATTTCTTGAGGAACCTGATTGGAGGAGGGATGGAGGACCGCCACCACCATCCAAGTGCAATACTGGGCCCATATAGAAAAGTCTTTTAAGGGCCCAACTCGATTATGGGCCACTACTAGGGACCCTCTTTCCATGAGCGCACTATCCCAGTCCCCCACCACTTAATGTATCGACAGCTTGGACCACAATCATCTACGCGGATCACATTTTCTTATATTACATAACTGCTTCGCAGGTCGTAGCGCGTTATATCAATTTGCCTCGTAGAATAGCTGAGGCCTGAAAGCAAACATCGACGAAGAAAAAAGTATAATGACCAACAAGAAAAAGTATTGAACACGCGCTTATATAGAGTGAAGGTGGTAGATTGGTAGGGTAGGTGATCTTAAAAATAGCATACACGACTTGATCCTCACATTCATTTGGAAGGTTGATGCCACATACTAGCCCCTAGGGAATGCCCCCACTCAAAACAACGAACACCCAATCGTGTTTACACATGTGAAGCCATTTGTTTGACTCACGTGTATACTGAAAAGATAAAATAAAAGAAAATTTTCACAAATATAAAACACCTTGCACTTGGTTGTCTTTCCATCCTTAGTGATTCTATGTTTTTTTTTGTTTTTGTTAAGACTTACTTATTTTTACAAAAATTAACTCAATGATGAACTCGTTCATGGCAGACTGACTAGTTTTCAGAGAATAACAACTGAAAGTAATTTAAAATATTAAATAGAATAACAAAGGGAAGAAAACTATTTGAATTTGATTCCACCATTTTTATTGTTAGCGTAAGAAATTCCAACTTGAAGGATTACACAATTTTGGAATGAAACCATTCCCTCTAAATTAAGTGTTAAAAAATTTCATGACTTGGAAGACTCTGTTGGTTGACTTCCCGGCCAATCCATGAACTGCAACTCCTGCTTATCGTAAATCTCCAAAGAAAAATCCCTAAGCATATGAGCCTTGCTTCCTGACCCATTTCCAACACTACCACTAGCGCTAGAACTCACACTCGGTGCCATGATTGACGATGACTTCTTAGCAGCTTTTGCCCCCACCATGCTCGTGGTTACGCCAGAATTTGACAATCCATTATTGCTAACCAATGGCGAAGAATTCGTTCTAACCTCCATGCCGGAGTAAGGACTCGCAACCGACGGAGGATTAGCGACTAAAGATGATATGGGCCTAGCGGCCATATTGAAAACTGGGGTAACCGTTGGCGATAAGGCCCATATCTGGGGCTGTTGTTGGTTAGATGGGCCTGGAAAGCCCACAGAGCTCGTTGCCGTAGGCGGTATCATCCAGAAAGCATTTGCGGGAATCATCATTCCGGTGTTACCCACCGCCCAGACAGGAACAAGCCCGTGGGGAACCGCGGGGGTGGCCGGTTGAATAGGAGCGAGACCGGAGGATTGTGAAACGACGTCGCTTAAGTCAACGAATTCACTGTTCGAAGGGCGTTTGCGTTTCTTCGTGGTTGTAGTTGTCGTTTCGTCACCTCGGTTATCGGTTGCGGAGGTGGTGGGAATCTTAATGGTCCCACCAACGGAAACTGCAATAGCTGGGACAGTGCCAGTTCCAGTGGCTTGGATTATGGCCGGTTCGGCGTGTTCAAGCAGCCAACGGACAGTTTCTCCGTCAGACTTGTGGCCTAATTCTCGGGTCAATTGAAAGATCCGAGCAGCACAAGTGGCTGGTATTCGGATCCTACGGCCACGGCCTTCAACTTTGGTATGACGGTCTTTTGTTGAAGACCTACGGGTTGTGGAGGAGGTAGAAACAGACATGGTCATGGGTATCGACATTGGCGTCTGTAGAGCCGCAGGGACCATTCCAATGGGCGTCTGAGGAATCGGGTGGTTCTTTGGGACCGAGTTCGAATCAATTGGCTCCTCTTTCAATGGTATGGCCTGAAACGCCATCGTCTGTTTGAAATTTGTCAAATTTGATATTCTATTGCTGTTTGTGTTGTCATATAAGTTGTTTGTGATGGTGGAGGTTGTAGTGTTTGGGGCTGTAGAGATGTTTGGGTTGTCTTCGGGATCGCTGGTGCTGAGATCGGATGTGTCTCCGTCGTCTTCTTGATCCATCTCCTGCTCTAAATACGACGTCATTTCGAAAACCCAGAAATATGTCGGGAGAATTAGGGTTTTCTTCTCTTACATGGAACTGCAATGTAACGAGAAGAGGGAAATAAAGAAAAGGTGAGTTAGAGTTGGAGGTAAATAACAATTCGTAAGCCAAATTGGAGTGCAGGTGAATCAACGGTGGGAAAGAAAAAAAAAGATCAGAGAGAAAATTAATTGATGAGTGGTATTTAAAGCCACTGTCGGGTTCTACTTGGTAACCCGATGGTTTTATATCCCATCATAAGAAATGAAAACTTTTTCTTAAAAAAAAATTAAACTTATAATAATAAAAATAATTTATAATTCAATTTAAATAATATTTAGTTAAGTAAAATTTAAGATTAAATAATGTATTAGATTTTTAAACTGTTAATAAATAATATTATTTTTATAATTATAAATTTTAAAAGTGATATTTTTATTATTTTTTTAAATTTTTTAGAAAAATAATAAAAATAACACTATTAAAATTTTAAAATAAAAATAATATCTATTATATCAAAATCTTATATTTTTATTTTTAAAAAAAATTTGAAATATTAATTCATATTTAACATTATTTAAATTAAAATATAATCATCTAAATTAATTTAATATTAAATAATAATTAATTAAATAACGTTCAATATTATTAAATATTATTTTTATTATTATAAATTTTAAAAATGTTAATTTTTTTATAATTTTTTATTTTTTTAGTTACTTTATTTATATTTCATAACAATAATCTCTATTTTTATAATAAAGTTTTTATTTTTAAAAATAATCATTTCTAAACGTAGATAATTTGTTTTGATAATAATCTTTATTACTTTAAAAATATCAATTTATTTTTTATTAATTTTTATATATAAGTTTTACTAAGTGGGTCACACACAAAGCATTTAATTTATTTGAGAAATTACTTATAAAAAACACATTTTAAATTTATAATAATAAAAAAAATATTTCAATAATATTAAATAAATCATTAATTTAATAAAAATATATTATTTTATAGACTATACAACTTTAAATATATAATTTCTCTAAAAATTTGTTATTTTTCATGTTAAATACATATTTTTATTATTAAAAAAATTTAATTTATCATTTAATATTAAATTTTATTTATTTAAATTTATTTACTATTAAACTTTATTTAATATTAATTGAATAAACTTAAAAAAATATTATTTTATATAATTTCTGCGCGGATACTAATTATTTTCTCTATTTATTTGATGAAAAGAAAATGGTACGTAAAGTTTTTCATTTTTATTGAAGCGATAAGTCCAAATTGTGGACCACTAGAAAAGGTTTGTTTATTTTTGTGGACTAATAAATAAATTTCGTTGGCTGACACAAGTTATATAAGGTGGTCCCTGAACAATCAGAAGGAAAAAAGTGAGCTAACTAACTATCAGAAGAGAAAAGTGAGCAAGTTATTTTTTCTAAATTAAAAAATTTATTTTTAAAATTTATATAAATAAAAATAATAATTTGATAAAATTAAATAATATTACTTGAATTTATTTAAATAATTATAAATTAAATTAAATGATGTTGAATATAAAATAATTTGTTTAACAATAAAAATTATAAATTGAGTAAAATAACTGCAATTTTTATAATTATAAAATTAAAAATATATTTTTTTATTATTTTTAATCAATTATTCGACTAATAGCAAGTGAAAATAGAATTTGCTTGCAGGTAGGCAGATGAATTATCCAATAGCTAATGGTTCTTTAAAAAAATAAAAAATAAAAAAATCCAATAACTAATCGTACTTCCAGGGAGAAAAGGCAAAACTTTATTTTTGGGAAAGAGGGTAGAGAAAGAAAAAAAGAGAAGTGTTCTAGAACTACTCAAGTGGATAAAAGCATGTAAATATTCAATTTATTTGGAATTTTTATTTTATTTTTTAAATGCATAACAAAAATGATATCTAATTTGTAATTATTAAGTTAAATTGTATGAATTTCATGAAATTTTAAATAAATTTACAAATAATTTTTAAAAAAATTAAATATATTATTTAGTATTTAATTTTTAAAACTTAATACATAAATCTCTTAAATTTTAAAATATATTATTTATTTATCAAAATTTTAAAACTCTCTATATATCATAAATATATATTTTATTAGTCAATTTAATATCTAAGTTTGAAGTTATAGAAGTTAAATGAGTAAAATATATGAAAAATTATGATAAAGTTATTTCATTGATACAATATGTAACATTAAGCATGTTTGGTCTAAAAATCATTAATCCATACTTATATCTCCTATGAAATAAACATTTATAAAAGTTAACACATGTGTATTTTTATAAACTATATCAATTTATCATGAATATGTTGTATTTATATTATACAAGCATAAAGTTCTAAACCTAATAAGTAATTGAGTCTATAGGACTATCACATATAGTATTTGGTCTATCTCATTATTACCCAATAAAAATACATGCTTATTAATTATCCTATCATATTTTAATGTATTAAATGATATAATAAGAGCTACTTATGATTATGATAATCCATTAAAATAATTTCAACATTCTACTACTTGGATTGTATAAAAACATGCATCAAATACTTATTCAATACAATTATGTCAAGTTATAAGGTGGTTCAACATCTTAAGAGCTTATTCATCTTGTAGATTTACAGAGGATAATTTTATCTAATGTTGACAAAAACTGGCATGAACATCGGACACCATCCGTGGAAATAAAGTGTGTTCTACTTGACTAAAAAATCAAAAATACTATGACTCTCTAAAAAGTTCTCCATGTTTTTCATTTGCAAAAATTCACAGGTTTTTTTAATAAAAATCGATAAGTAGTAAGGTTTTCCAAAAAGAATTTGGTTCACCATTGTTACCAACTTGACTCTCTAGACTTTAAATAAGCTTATGGACTAGAAAACTAGCTCCATAGTTCAAAACTCAACTAATAGTTAGGAGGTCAAACCTACTAACTAACAAGCCATCCATCTACCAGTCCTTCTAGCATGTCATAGCCTTCTAGAAACATGGGTATTACGCTTGGACCTATCCACCCACAATATGCCTGATAGGCCTAAGCTTACTTGGACTTGATGGAAAACACACTACATGTCATCTTAGAGTGCCTAATAGAGACACCGGCTCCTAGACTAGTCATCATCTAAAAAGCGTCCATATGACATCTTCTAAACCCCATAGTATATAAAGCTAGAATTATAGCTATTCAGGGCTTTGTTGGTAAAGTGACCACCCATAGTAGGACTCGAGTCTCATGGTCAACTAGACTTTGTTTTCCTGTACCCATCAGAGTCGTCTAGCCTTGAATCTCATATCATAGTCTCATCGACCATCTATCTTAGGCTGATTGAAGCCAAGTCGAGAGGCTTTTTTCCAAGCCAGCCATGTTGACCAAGTAGCCTAAAATCTAGCATCTAGACAAAGTATCGACTATCCTTCATCCCACTATTGACCAACTCATTGAACAGTTATAAGAGTCTAACAAAGGTTAAACTAAGGTAGACTCTAAGACCTAGCAATATCTACTGAGTTCCCGTTCACCCTTGAGGTCATGACCATCTCACTTTTTAACAAGTTGGATTCTCCTAACATAGACACATATGATGGCACAAAGACCTATTGAAGCATCTAGAAAACTTCAAGGGTTGGATGGATCTCTATACCTATACTAATACGATTAGGTATTAGGCTTTTCAATTTACATTGAAAAATAAGACCATAGTTTAGTATCATAATTTGAAGCCCAATACTATTAATTCTTTCCCTTGGGAAATATTTTATGTCTCACTTTTTAGCTAAGAGAAAAGGGACAAAAACCTTAGAACACATGTTGATCATACAACAAGGAAATGATGAGTCCTTAAAAGATTTATTTGAACGATTCAACTTAAAGAAGATACAAGTTACAGATTGCCTAAACTTTGTGGAAATTACAGCCTTGCATCAAACCCTATGTTAGGGAGCCTTGTGGAGAGATATGGCCAAAGATTTCTTAAAAATATATTCTAAGGCCACCTAATTGACCAACCTTACATCAATATGGAAGAGATACTTTCTAACATAAAAAATCAAGAGCTTCCTAAGAAGGAACTAAGGTGGCAAAAGCTTAGGGACAGGGATAAGCCTTTATCCCACAACAATAATAGGTCTAGACCAAACCATAAAGATAATAGGAAGACCGGGGATAATAATTTCATCCATACTAAATGAATTTTTCAAACTTATACCCTTCCCAGTGCAACAAAAGAGGTTATGCTAATGCAAATTAATTGCCAATGCATCATACGCTAGCCTAATAAACAAAAAAACCCTAGTTGGGATAAGTCCCAATATTATAGGTTCTAAAAGGACATCGATCACTCGATTGATAATTATCGGGTGCTCAAGGATGAAATCGAGTACCATTTCAAGAAAGGGTACTTTGACGAATTTATGAACAACACAAGGTCATAACAGTAGCAGCTTCCATGAAAAGCCTCCCCACAAACACAGAGAGACCAGACTCAAGGATTGAAAGTTTGATAAGTTAGAGTTATTATGGGAGGTCTTGTTGGGGATAGTTCTAACAATGTCCGTAAATCACTCATCCACGAGGCCTCTTTGGCCTTGAAATTCTACAGGTTATTGCTATATTTAGCTCAAGTAAAGATCCTATATTCATAAGCTCAGACAATATTTTTAGAAAAAGAAGCCTATAGGTTTATCCATCCTTATGTAGATTCCCCGATAGTCACCCTTATAATGGCCAACAGAACTCTACATCAAATTTAGATAGATATTAACAGCTCAACTAGCGTCTTATTTTTTGAGGCCTAAAAAAATGAAGTTATCTTACCCTATCAAGCTAATGATTATACCTTTGATAGGATTTTCTATACTTCCACTCATTCTAGAAGGTAGTGTGACTCTTTTAGTCGCAGTTGGATAAGGCAACAACACAAGAAAAATTATGGTGGACTTCCTCATGGTGGAGTGCCCATCCTTACACAATTATATACTGGGTAGACCTTTCTTGCATAAGACTAGGGTTGTAGCTTGAAACTATCATCTTTCCTTAAAGTTCCTAATAGAGAATAGAATAGGAGTGGTGTTTGGAGAACAAAAGATAGCTAGAGAATGTTACGTCATGGTGATTTGAATGGGCCATAAGTAAAAGTCCTACAAGGCGAGGACCAAAAAGTGCTTACCTTTTTAGTTTTTTTTCCTTTAATTTTTTACAATTTCCATTGTTGCTAGAGTTAGTAAAATAAACAATATATTTCAATTTTTATTCTTAGAATGCTTTCAATTATTTTGTAATTTGGATTTGTTGTTATTAATAAAGAACTTAAGATACATATCTTTGTTTATGATCATGATTCTTATATGGTTAACATTGATAATTCCATAGATACTCATACTTTGCTTCTCGATGTTCTCATTGATTCCTCATCTCTTATGGCTTTCCAAGAACCTTTTAAGATTGTGGCTCTTCCTTTTCAATTTCCCCAATACTCCCTAAGTCTTCTCAGTTGTCTAATTTTGTTTACACCTATTATTCTAGCTCATTTATTTTTGTCTTAGGAACCATTAAGGTGCAATTGTTGATCCCTTTTGGTAGCATTCTATTGCTGAGGAACTTATTGCTCTACATCAAACAAAACCCTGAGTCTTAGTACCTCTGTTGTTAGGTAAATGAGCTATTGATTTCCATTAAGTTCGTAAAATCAAAATTTATTCTTATGTATTTTTTAAAAGATACAAGCTTCAAGTAGTTTCCAAGGGATACTTAAAAGAGTGGTATTGATTATGAAAGGACTTTTTATTCATGTTGAAAAATGACTACATTTTGCTTACTTATTGTAGTTGCATCTGCTCATGTGTGGTGTATATCTTAGATGGATGTTAAAAATGCATTCTTAAATGGTTACCTTAAAAAAAAAGTCTACATGGTACCTTTCCTTAGTGTTCCTTATAAATCTAATTAAGTTTGTAAGTTGAGAAAAGATTTTTATAGTCTCAAATAGGTACTTAGTGCTTGATTTAAGAAGTTCTCTATTGTAATCACCTCCCCTTGTTTCTTTTCTAGTCATAATATTTTTGCATTTTTTTTATAGATAAACTTCTGGTAGTCCTATTTTGTTTTCTTTATATATGATGACATGATTATTACTAGAGATGATATTGATGACATTGTAGTATTCAAGTTAGCTTTGTCTGCCAATTTGAAATGAGAGATTTGGGCCTGTTACATTATTTTCTTGGTATTGAGGTTGCTCTTTCTTTCAAAGGTTATCTCCCCTCTCAATTTAAGTATATGAAAAATATATTTGATCTTGGTCGTCTTTTTAATAATAAGGTTGTGGATATTTCTATTAAGACTAATGCTTGATACATTCTTTTTGATAGTTTCCTCTTACCATGTCTTAGTTTATATTGCATTGTTATTGGTAGCATGGATTATCTCATTATCATTCGCTCAGATATTGCACATGTTGTTCATGTTGTTAATTAATTTGTTGCTTCTCCTATTATAGTTCATTGGACAACCGTTTTTTTTTTCATTTTGAGGTATCTTCAAGGGACTCAATTTCAAAGTCTTTAATTTTCTTTTGCTTCATTCCTGGAGCTACATGCGTACAGTGATGTTGATTAGAGTATTAATCCTACCCGTCATAGGTCTTTTATTTTTATCTTCAATATTCCTCGTATTGATGAGAACAAAATCTTGGGTTGATGTAGGTTGTTCCTAGACTAATGCGGATAGTCTTGGGGTTATGTAAGTTGTTCCTCAAGTTGGTGAGGATAAAGTCTTGGGTTGATGTGACGTGGGCTACATTAATGGATCACTTTATAGGGTGGGATTAGTCATGTTAATAGTCATGAAGTATCCAATATTTTTAGTACTAAATAAATTAGAGTGTAAATTTATTGTGTATACTCATTAATTTGTTAAGATGATCGTGTTTTATTTCTTTTTTTATTTTTTTTGTAGTTTTATTTGTTTTGTTTATATCATTTTTTGATAAATGAGATATTTTATTATATATCCTATTATCATTCTAATCCAAGACAAGATGTTATTATGGGCTTACAAAATTAATAAGTTATATTATAGGTTAATGAGATATCACATCTCAGTTTACATCTCCATAAAATTGAATATATTAATGAGCTAAAATTTATTCACTCATCTTACAATCAACCATCCTGAGTAGCCGATAATCTCATTCATCAGTTTTAAATAAGCATTGTTTGTTCAACTAAAGCTTTGGTGGGAATTGCATCATAAGAAATATAAGAATTCAAGGATTAAACAACAATAATGAAAATTGTTTTCAGTGGATAAGATCAGATGGTGAGGTTTTCTTGGATGGCAGTGAAAGAGCCTAATATGTTGCCACCTACATCAGGGAATGTTTCACATCCAGGAAGAGACTTGATTTTGCCCATTTTATCAACTTCCACTGGATACTTCATTAGATGTCCCTTCATTTCTGTTACTTGTTCTGCTACATATTGTCTCCAATTCTGCTCACCCAGGGACCTTATTCGTCTTACACAGTGTAGGCTTTCTGGTTTTCTAAAACACTCCTCCTCATCTCCTATGTGCTCTGCCCATAATGACATTCTATATCCATATACCTGAAACAAAACACGCGCAACCATATTATCAATTGTTAATAATCAATCCCCTTTTCATTTCTTCATCCCATATTCAAAGAAAAATTCTAAATTATGGTTTGAAATGATTGTGCTGACATATCAAGAATAATGTTATGGAATTCAACTATTAAGTCGTGTTATGCACCAGGGTATTTAAATTAAGCTATATACTTAGATCAAGCTTACACCTTTTCAATAGTAACAGCACTGTTCATCTTATAAGAAAAGGGCAGAGAATTTGTGATAACTGATGCTTACTTGTCCACGAGGATTTGAGTGTTTGTTTGCCCAGGTATGGTGTGGCTGGTATGCACCCATTGCAATCTCAGTATCTCTGGTACCTTCTAATGATCTTTGGTTGATATTTGCAGATCCTATTATCACATACTCATCATCCACTATCATTCCTTTTGAATGCACATATATCATAAAGCGTTGGCTCTTTTGAGTAAGTGCCTGTTATTGAGCATAGTATAGACCAGCACAAACAAATTATTAGCTAATTTCAAAAGCAGAATATATCTGGCATTTAATTAAAGTGGGTAGGAAGACAAGTACTTGTGAAATATTTGATGCGTTGGGTTTTAGTTTTACTGGGTTTATTATGTTTTCACCAGTTGGGGCCTCACGATTGCCAAGACAAAAGAAGTTCAAATAGTCTTGAGGTTCATATTTATTCTCAAGTCCTGCCTCCTTTAAAGCATTGTAAATCATTTCATACATCATTTGCATTGTTTTATGCTGCACAAGAAGTCAATAAAAAAGCAAAAAATCAAAAACACATAACAACTGATCCAAAAATTCCATAATACTACTCCGTGCTATTATTAGTTTTTATTTGGTAATTGAATGTACCTGCCAATATAGAATCCTTTGAGTAGGAATGCTTGAAGGAACACCCTCTGGCCACATTGGAATCACAACATATGCAGTAAATCTATCATTTGCTTTTATTTTGTTCACAATTTTTAGTGCAATTTCCATTGGTATTAAATTGTTAGCACCTGCATAGTCAATTCAATAACCATATCATTGATGGAAAACCTGTGCATTACTAATTTCCGGCGTTAATTCTTGTGCTAGCTCGTTGTGAAGTTTTCGAAAACAATAGTAAAATGCAAAATTGTCAATTTCTCCTTGCTATATGACCTGTTTATATGTTTATAGTCTCTTACCAAGATCTTTGTGTGAATTCCAATTATATGAAGACCCAAGGAAGTACTGATTCTCAATGTAAATGAAATGTTGGGCAGCACGAATTGCCTTCACGTAAGCTGTATGTATACTCATGTCTATCAATACATTCTTCCCACACATCAAATTCTGCCATGTTATAAAGTAAACATCTTTGGTCACTCAACACATTAAACAAATAATATCTAAATGATTCTGTCGAAACAGAAATATATCTGAGCAAAAGCACGAAAGTGAAAACTAAGGTTCTGTCTCACCTTGCTTGTGGCATCTTTTGGGTCCTTTGGAAATCCTTTCGCTGAATTTGAATCAATAGAACGAAAAATCTGCATATTTTAAGAAATTAATCCCGAAAGGGTTACCCTCAGTGAAGTTAAAGAAATTAGCATTGTCTTTAATAGTCAATTGAATACACTTAATTACCTGAACATTCCAGGTCTCTGGACGATGATCACTTATGTGAGAGTCTGATATTGAAATGATGTCCGGGATTCTTTCAAGCTTGAGCAGTGCATCATCGAATGATGCTTTCATTTTTTGAAGCCCATGTCGTTTCGAAGCCTTCAACCAACGTTCCTCAAAATTGGTGAGAACATCATATGCTGCAGGACCATCAATTCTACAATGCAAATCATGCCATGGTTCTCTTGGGCAGCCAACACTAGGCTCCTGTTCAAATTATTTTCATACTATGTTGGTTACTTCAACAAGAAAGAAGATAAAGATGTGTAGCTTTTAAATAAAGTTCAAAGAAGACCAAAGAAGAGTTTTGATTATTACTGAGAAGGTAGGATTGTGAAAATCATCTGCGTGGACTGTTTTTAAGGTGCGAAGAATTGAATGGTTTGGAGTATCGTATCGGCCCATGCATAAATCAAGACCTCCAACAAATGCTATGATCTTTCTTCTAAGATGTCCTGTATCAGCATCTACAATCACTGTCTTCTGATGATGGGTGTAGATTGTACCTACCTCCTGAAAAAAATATAATCATGTCAAAGCAAGCTTTCATTCACAGCTAAGAGCAGGCGAACATGAATGCATTGACTGTAATTATGAAATTAGCAACTAATGGATTTATGTATGTTTAATCCCATCCATTAACTAAATAGGCAGAATTTTTAACATTCATTCTTCAGTTTCTTCATGAAACTAATTAGATTCAAGCAATGTGCGATAAAACATTATTTAAAGGATACATAAGCAAAAGAATTTAGTTATCACAATCTGACCTGCTTTTTGGCCCAACTATGTCCCTTTCCGGCAGATCGAGGGCAAAGAAGCACCTGGACTGAAGAGTGTTTAAAAAACCGGCGAGTATCCTCATCATAGGTTCCCATAACACCATCCTACATATCACAAAAACCGATCAGTATTTTGATGGTGGAAAAGTTACACAGAGCTACTGATAATATGCCAAGGTAAGTAATTTGATGGACAAAGAAAACTAGCAAAAAGAAATTTAATCATTTACTTCTCAAGGCAGAGAGATTGCAAAATAAGCCGTGATTTTATAATTTGACAAATTAATTCAAACTTTTACAATAAACTTTGAAGGATTAGAGATTTAAGACCAAATATTTTGTTAGGCAGGCATGCAATATGTTTCATTTTAGCCAAAACTGTTAAAAGATGACAAGAAAAACAATACATAGAGACATATATTAGTCCAATTCGATACCTTTTTGTATCCCAAAATGGTCTTAGAAGTGGGATCATCCCAAACAAGAAGCAATACCCTAACTCCTTCCTGTGACTTGCTTTTGAGGAGATCTCCTAACATGCTCTCTGCAGCATTTCCTTTATCTCGAACTAGCTCAACTTTGTGGTAAACAGACCAACCAACAATGTATATCAAGCGACAAGCCTGTTTAATCGCGTCAAAGATATCATGCCAACATTTCCCATGCACATACTCAGCACCATTGTCAAGCTTCAAACTAGGAAGATCACCATCATTAACATGAGCATCTTGATAAAGAGTAACACGACCACCTTTTCTAAGAGGAAAGTAAGTATCCTGAACTCCTTCAGAATCAGGATCAGCACCTACTCCGTGATGATAAAGGGTCAGTTTATCAGTTGAAATGTACTGAATAGAGAGACTTAAAACAGCCCCAGTCTTGCAGGGCTTTCCACTATCATTAAGGATTGGAAAACTGCCCTCAATTTTATTGCCAGAGTACAATTGCTCAACTGGAATCCCAACAGCTCCCATAATTTGGGATCCAACTACATCATTATCTTTGACTACAAAGTGAACTTCTGCTGCATAATGTGCTACAGAAACATTAAAATGTTGCATCCAAACAGGGTTCTCATTATTATCGATCACATAAGTCCTTCCAACCACAGCACCTGAAACTGAGATCGTGACATATGGATCACTTGTTATTTTCTGAGATGTGTTACCATCAGTTTTGCTACTGACCTTAACAGACAATTTAGAAAACATGTTTCCTAGTGTGTTATGAAACCCATCCAAATTTGGAAGGTTTTTGGCCTCCTTAATCCATATGTCTAAGTTCCCATGTAAAAGCAAAATTTTCAAGGACTCCTTGGTTGTCTTGAATGGAACTTGTTGTTGAGCTTGACCATGCTTGGAGTTCCCGAATGACATTGATCCGGCAAATATTGAATGAGACATCACCTCCTTGTGCCTGAACTTGGGTGCAACAGTATGTCGAAAAAATGCACCAATTTGAGTAGCAACCTAATTTTATGCTTCAGAATATATGCTATGCATTCTATCCTTGGTAGAAACAAAGAAAGAATTGACACTAAAATGAAATTGGTTTTACTCTTCTCCTACGAGAGTTAGAAATGAAAAGCAGCCCATTTACGTTGGATTGGGGCAACTTGAAAGGTAGAGAGGGGTGAAACTGTAAATAAAATATAATGCAAATGGAAAGCAATCTTTTGAATTGGTAAAAGAAAGAGAGCTATGAACAAAGAGAAATTGGACTTTGAGAACATGAAGTAGGGTACTTGAGGCGAAGATATTTGAATAAAATATTAAAAATAAAATAAAATGAAGAAGAGTTGACCAAAAACAAGTTGACGAAGATGAAAATTCCAAGCAAAATAATCAGAAATTAATTAAAATACGCGCGCAAAGAAGACTCGACCAATGAAAATTGTTAACAGAGGGAAAATCTAACCGGGGCGGCGTGTATAATTATTAATCATGGTTAGTTTAATAACCATAATCATAATAACTCCCCGTGAATTTTTGATATTTTCGTTAATAATTTTTAGTAATAAATTGGTAAAAAAAAATTCAATATTTAACCACGTTTTTTTATTTAATATTTATTCTAATATATATTTAGTTTTAAAAAAATTAATTTTACTTTAATATATTATTTAAAATATTAATATTAATTTTTATTTTTAACTATTTAGTATATCTTTTTAAGTAAAATAAAATATATAAAGTAAGAATAAATAAAATTCAATCTAATTATATAAATTATTATATTTTTTATTATTAAAATTATATTTTTTATGTAATTATATATATATATATATAATATTAATATATGTTCAGTTTCGTTTAATTACGATAGTTGTACTAAACTTTATCAATTACAATTATTTTAAAGAAAAAAAATCTACTTTTTACTACAATTTTAATTATCCATAATTAAAATGTACATCCATAAATATAATATTATTAATTCAACATATAGATTAAACATGTACTTTTGATTATATGAAAAAATTTAATTATAAATAACTGTTTATATTATTATAATATCTTTCGATCAACTATTTTAATTATAAATATATATCACATGTATGTATGGCACGTGAAAATACAAAGGTATTTTAATTATTTTTATTTATCTTTAATATTGTAGGGTTTATAGAGAGGAATGTGGAATGTGAATAATGATGAGATCTCATATTCATCTCACCAAGGAGTTATATATAATACCTAAGAGACAAGTATCGAGGTTATATTGGTAGACACTCTATTTTGAGATGACATAGTACATACATATAGTAGTTCTACACAGAATCAGGTTGTTGTCCTCAGATCGTATAGTACACGGCTTATTGGGATGTAAAGCTCTTTGAAAGGGCTACCAATAGGTCACCTAATCCTGGCATCTATAACTAATCAGGTGTTGCTTGCTTTGAATCACGAGATCATGCTTTAGAGGTTGTTAGTTGCGGGGTGCATTCGAATAACCAATCCAGATTGTCATACATGAGCTACTTGTGATCTTATATACAAAGGTGATTTAGGTTGTTAGGATGGTGTACTTATTACATGTAGAGTACAAAACATTAATTCTCACGTTCCCTAAACTTTGAAAAGTTAAGAGAATACTTCATAACTTGACTCCTAAATCCATATGGTTAGGTCATTGTTAATAAGAAAGCTAATATAACGGGCACTTAACAAACGAGCCCATTAAGGTCGTTTAGATAGAGACTCATTCACGCGTGCTATACCTGATATCAACTCCCCTACTATCTAGTATTTTGAAAAGTCTAGAGACTATTCCTAGTATTGTTCTTGGTTTTAATAGGAAAACCGTTCAGCTTTCATTCCCCTTTATAAATAGTAAGGAAATTTTTACTTTTTACTCATTCAAGTTTCTAACTTAGACAAATTTTCTTCAAAGGATCTAAGCTTGGTATAATTTTTTACACTACTCTTTTTTGCTACCAACCCATTTGAAAACACATGTGGCTTGTATTTCAATCTGTCTAGGTAGAAACTTAATTGAAAACAATATGTTTTATTATCACTAGGTCGTTCTTCATCATACCTACGACATTCACCCACTAGGTAATTTCTTCATCTTTTGCTTATAATTAACCATTTCTTTTAAAAAAAAGGTATAGCCCACTCGTTATCTTCTAAAGATGTCCCTTCAGGTTGTACCAAATGTATTCCTTTAAAGATAGGTACACCCCAAGAAAGATCTTGGGTCTCAACTCGCTTAGTGATAAGCTCGACACAATCTGAACGACCTATTAAAATTTCAATAATTCATGAAAAGTGTTGACGAACTTTCTTATGTCTCTTGGTTGTCACTAGTGAACACCAGGTGGATCTAACAAGTGACAAAATCATATGTGTGTACTACTTAAAGAGAAACGACTTGGATAAAGGGAGAACATACATATTGTGTGTTGTTGGGCACAAACTACACCTAAAACTCCCTGATAGCACCTCAGGTTGGAAAGAAAAGTATTTTTACATTATTGAGGACATTTGCAGCAACAAGGTCAACTTACCAGTTCGTCATACCTAGAACCATCACTTTAGCAAGTCTCAACTCAATGCTAGTGAGTTAATAAACAAGTTGGGTCTAAATGGTAAGGAAAAAATAAGAAGGATCAAGCTTAAGAATACTTCAAGCAAGAGTTATAGGAAATTTTTTATTGTAGCCCATTTGAAAAAATACTGGGTCTAAAGGACTATACAGACGAGTACATAGGTCATCATTTTGTAACTAGGTAAATATCATTCGTTGTAACTCGGATGCTACTAAATTTTTTACTTGTTTTTGTAGATATGGACTACTCAAATATGGACCTTGAGGACCTAATTGACACCTATGGTATTCAAGAACTAGTACCCGCGTACCCGCGACCTATTCCTACTTTGTCATTTCTCACTGGGGACTCCGCTCTTCTAGACGAGCACGTCGAAGTGCCTCCCCTACCTACGACGTCAAGTATTCCTTGCTCTTCCTCTTTACCTCTCTAAAATTGAAGTTGTTAAGAAGAAAGAGGTCATTGAGGACCTAACTCCCTAGATCGAGACTATGGATCTAGACGACTTCGAATTTGACCATGTTCCCGATCACCCTACAATGTTCTGATTAGCGAGGAACGATGCAGCTGGTCATTGAGATCGAATTCTAGAGTTGGGTGAGTGAGGTTGTTAGTTTGCTCGGTGTGAGATAATGGGTTGGCCATATTGAACGAATTGAATGTCCTTACAACACGAGCTATTTCTCTAGGGTGTGTAAGATACAAGGTCTTAAATGATAACTATAGACTAAAAATACTTAAGTCCACACGATAGGCGCCAATTGTTTAGAGAGATTCTAGTGTTGTAGGGTTTATAAAGAGAAGTGTGGAATGTGAATAATGATCAAATTCCCTATTCATCTCACCAATGAAGTATATATAGCACTTAAGAGATATGTGTCGAGATTATATTGGTAGACGTTCTGTTTTGAGCTACCATAGTACATACACATAATAGTTCTACACAAAATCAAGTTAATATCATCATTTCATATAGTACACCTCTCATTGGGACATAGAGCTCTTTAGAAGGGCTACCAATGAGTTGCTCAATTCTTGCTTCTATAATTGATCAGATGTTGCTTACTTTGAATCACAAGATCATATTTTAAAGGTCGTTAATTGTAGGGTGCATTTAGATAATCAATCTAGGTCGTTATACACGAGATGATGTGATCTTGTATACAAATATAATTCAAGTCGTTATAATGATGTATCTGTTACATGTAGAATATATATATATATATATATATTCATCTTTCTATTAAAAGAAAAGAAATAGATGAATGTTAAGAAACTTATGTCGATGTGTGAGAGAGATAAAAAGATGGATTTTAGAGCTTTGTATGAATGATCAGATTTGAAATATGGTGAAATAAAAAATATAAGGACGTAGAATATGAGAGAAGAAATAATTTTTTTAATAAACATATATACAAAATATCCTTGTATTTTCACTTGTTATACATGTAGTATACATTTTCTAGTCAATTACTATTAGAATAGTTGATCTAAAGAGATAGTAATAATTACAATAAAAATATCAAATATATGGAATTTAGATAATATAAGTAACAAATTGTAGTTTATCCGAACATATGATATTACACGGATGAGAGAGGAGAGAAATTTATTTGGGGTTATCTTCTAACATAAAACTGGTGTAGAAGCTTCTATTCTCAGTGGATTTTCTCTAGTTTTTCTTAGTCACTAGTCAAAGAAGAGGAGGGGAGGGCATCATCAAATGAACGTCAGAAAAGACGAGCAAATTACTCAAATCCAAAGACCAGGTCGTTATTTTAGGCCGCGGTCAACATCAAACCGCTAGGTCTTATGCATATTTAAAATAATAAATGGGCCGTAGATGCCGGCGTAGGCCCGTAGTCGAAATCTTATTATATTGGGCTGGCATTAAAAGCGCGGAGATCATATTACCATATAAATTTTAAACGATCTAATTATTTAAATAAATTCACTTTTAATCTTTAAAATATATAATATTTAAAATATTTAAAAAATAAAAATATATTTACGAAGACATTTTACAATAAAGATATACAATTGACTTACTAAATTTCATTAGTTTATCAAGTGTGCCAAAAATTTAGGAGATCTCAATTAAATTTTCAACACCCAATTCTCAATTTTTGAATTTTTTTTTTATATTTTTAAGAGAGATTAATTAACATAATTTATTATACTATTATATATCAATCGTTGAAATTAAAAATAATAATTTTTTCCTTCATCTTCTTTGTAAATCTCAACAATTGAGATATTGGTGTAATAAATTAACTAACTTCTTGATGACAAACTTGTAGTGTGAAGGGTTTAATTTGGATAAAATGATCAAATAATATTATTAAATGTGTTTTGAGAGAATTTAATGTATTATGGATTCTAGTAATTTTTAGTAAGATAGAAAATATTGATAAATGAACATATCTTACATTCTCCTCGTTAAAAAAGTATATATAGCACATATTAAGTAGCTGTAAGGGTTACATGTGTTAGAGCTCTCATACAAATAGCTAGAATACATACGATACAATTCATGTTAATCTAAGTTGCTATAAGCATTACATAAACATGCCATTAGATACATATAGCTTAAGGTCATTAAATTAGTCACCCAGATCGTTAGGACGATGCATGATAGAGAGATCGCTATACAGTAATAATCTTCATAGATCAGTAGGTCTTGATCTTCAAGTTCATCAGGTCGTTATATGGTTGCGAGGTATCTTAAATTGTTAAGACACATACTTATTATATGTATAATACTAAATAAAATGCATATATGATTAACACCAGATAAATTTACATTAACTAATTGTTAAGTTCCAATTTATATATAACGTGGAGAGGTCAAAAACTTGATATTTTTTTGTATTAGTCTTCTTTTAAACAGATAATTAATAATCTCTTCTTATCATCTACACTACTCTTTCAATTTTACTTATTTTTTCTTTTTTATTCATCTTTATATTTCAGATTTTATTTATGGAATGAATAATTATTCTCGTATAAAAGTTTGCTCTCTTTTTAGTATAAATTTCTTTATTTTTTATTTTAATTAAATAAAACAAATGTTAATTTGCGATTTTTCTAATATAAATCTAGATTTATGAAGGTATTTTTTGCATAAATTTTATCTAGTAGATTTTTGGTATATCTTTGTAATTATTTATGTACCCTTCTCTTTTCTATCTAATCTTAAATATATATTTATTATTTTCTTTATCAGAGATCGTAATAATTTAGAAGCCAAGTGTAGAATAAAAAAAATCATTTGAAGACAATAATTTGCTTCTTGTAGTCATCCAAGTAAATAAAGTCAGTAAGGTAAATATTACCATAAAAGTGTTGTAATATATCTATCCATTAAAATTGATTATGAAATATAATTTGTCTTTTTGTCTTCGATTTAATGAGTGATTTCTTCTCTCTCTTTTTTCTCAAAAAGAAAAAGAAAAAAGAAGATGAGTTTAGAAACTAATTAAAGGTGTTCTTGAATTTACCTTTAAACAATTTGTGATTTTGATCTTAACACACCCTTTTTGAAAATTTTATAAAATGAAACTGAAATATATGGAAATATGAAATAAAATTTAATTTTCTTCTCAAACATTTCAAAGTTTAAAATTTTTAAAATAAATCTAAACTAATAATAATTCTTAGTACGGAAAGCAAACCAAAGAGAAAAAGGGCAAATAATTGATAATACAAGTAACTTTGTTTCTCTCTAAAACAAGGATTTATAATCTCACAAGTCACATGTAAGCTAATTAGTCATCCATCAGTTATACATAGATATTGTGATTGGAATATAGATTTCAATAAAATGTATTTTAATTCACCTCTTTCACAAAATAATGTTGGCTAGATTGCTTGTATTGTATACACCACAATTACAATTAGGTCAAATAATATCATATTAATGAGCTAATTAGATTCTCCTTTTGTAATTAGCTGAAATTAACAAAAAGGGTAGTGTTATAGTGTATCTCTTTTATCTCTTGCGCTTGGATTTGAGAGAGGTAACAGATTGGGAATTGCTATGCCAATTACGCTTTCTTTGGTTGATAAACCAATTGTTAATTTGCTTCAACTGCAATCCAGTTTCTTCCACTAGTTTTGCCTTGTCATCTTCCTACATAAATTATGATCCATATTTTCATGGAGATTAAACACTTCATATAGCATAAAAGTATCTTATCGGATAATATATGAGAACATTAATATATATTACAATCATAATTAATGTTGTACAAATTCATTGGATACATTTACATTGACTCAATTGTACTTACCATTTGTACTTACCATTAGAAGTGTCAAATGAAATTGCTAGCTCATTTTGCTCAAACTTAGCTCATCTTAAATGAGACAGTTCATTTAATTTTTAAATGAGTTGAGTTAGTAAACTCATGAACATTTTATTTAATTTTTTTTATTGAACTTATTTAAATTATTTAAACATTTAAATTATGTTTGGTAACCATTTTAATTTCTAATTTTTGAATTTTATAATTAAATTTTCAATTTTAAAATATATTTGAAAAAAATAAAAGTAATTTGATAACAATTTCTAATTTCAATTTTGAAATATAGAATTTGAAAATTGAATATTGCTAGTCAAATGGACTAATAAACTGGTCATGAATTCAAGTGAGGTGCTCAAACAAATTGGACTTTTTTAAGTTCAAAAGCTCAATGGAACAACCTCAAATGAACCGAACAATTCATTTAACATCTCTACTTACTATTAATATTTACTAATCACAAATTTGAGACATAGACTTTTCCTATTAATAATTAATATCAATATTTAAATTTCTACTATATATATTAAGTTAAGAGTGAAAATGTTAGCTTACAGTTGGATAGGGCCACTTAGAGTGTTGTTGCCACCAAATCTTTAAGACACTGGTGGTATCCCCTGGTAATTTGCCTGCCCTCCTTTTTCTTAATATTTCCTCTCTTACATCTTCTATTTTTGACTTGAACCCCTGTTTAGCATTACAATTGATTATAACCATTACTTAATTTTCTCTTGTAACCAAACACAAAATTATTGCATGGGTTTTGATTTCTTTTAGTTTTAAAATCAAATGGAACCAATTCAACTGTCTTAAGCTAAGTGTTTCACTATATTTGTCACCAATCACATGGTGTCAGATCAGCTATAACCTTCATCTTTCCCCTTATTTTTAACATTATTTCTATTTTAGTGGTACATAAAATGAAATGGGACATGGGAGAAAATTTTGGTGCAAATTAAATAGGCTTGGGAATAAAATGATCAGATGATATATGACCTGCTTGAGTTCAATCTTAAGTTCCTGCCTAACCCTCTCCATGAGCGACCTTTCAGATTCACTAGGGAGTCCAAATCCCATGATCATGTCATGCCCATGATCAGCACTAGATGGGTACAAATTAGAGAAATCCATTTGGAGGTCATCTTCATCATCTGACATTGTTGCTCCACTTCCTTCCCCTAGACTTACTCCTGCCAATATTTATTTGTTTGATAAATATGCCCAATATCATCACCTTATAAATACGGTCAAATGTAACATGAATAGTAATTGTTTTAACTTTTTGTACAATCGAGAACATAGACAAACTAATCAGAACTGACATTCCAATAAAAACAGATCAATACAAGCAAATAATAATAATAATAATAAGAAGAAGAGTCCAAAACAGTAGGTGTCCACTTTTCCCACAAATCTTGTTCGAGGTTCAAACATTCAGAGGATAACTACTTCCTCTGCATATTTTGTTCAAAGAAAACGACAAACAAAAGAACTGTGTTGCCACATTCAATTACATTTTGACCTATGCTATGCAATGTTTGCCACTTGAGTAGTTGTCTTACATGTGATGTTTTCATTCAACTAGGTACTGAACTGCTTTATGTTTCCTTACATGGATAAATAATACCCAAATTAATTACAATATTTTCTCTTTCATCTGGTCACATCCAATTTTCGTGTGCTACTAACATTATGTGATAAACACAATAGCATACGTGTTAAAAAGTAAACATTTGTTGCATAAAAGTTAAACGCTTTTATTATCTATTTGTCAATTGATGTCAAGTGAAGTTTCATACTAAAAGTGGTACAAGTAATTTAGAGTCATCCATTATCTAAACCCCACTTAGTCTAAAGTAAGCATTATTACAAGATTTTCTATACATTACTCTACTTTCTTCCTTCTATCTATAACTTTTTTTGACAAAAGAAAATAATACAAGGCAATTTAGAGCTCTATACAAAGTGATTTAGATAATAATAGTTTTAAAAAAATACATCTGTTCTCAAATCTAAGCCCTTCTTATATTTCTAACAAAGAATTTTTATAATTCAATTGTTTTAAATTGGAAAAAAAAAGTGTTTGCATAGCGCATCCAAATGAAACATCTAAGACAACTTAAAACAAACTAGTAAGATTTTCAAAATTGTTATTATCATCAAAAGTTATAGTTAGTGCCAAAATAAGAATAAAAAAGGCCTCATCTGGGTGAAGAAACAATGCATGACATTGATTGATTATTATTTTTATTGTTTTTTAAAAACAATGTGAAAGACCCTAACTTTTCATGAATCACCACCACCGAAATTTCATGCAATAAGGTAATTGGTTACATCTGTAAAAGCCTCCAAATTAATGCCCCGCACTTAATGAACCAAACTTGAAGATATGGACAAGCCAACAAACCAATTTCATGCATTAGCAAGAGAAAAGCTAAGTATGATAATTGCAATAAACCAAAACTAATATTTTAGTACAAGCTAAATATTATATTCCATTGCACCTTATCGGTTGTTGGTTGTATATTTTCTTCCACCGAACTAACTAACCCTTCACTAACTGTATACTCTATTGATTTATTTTCATAGGCCCTACCCCCACCCACTTCTTAGTTGCAAGCACACCTTTACTTACAACTACAAGAAAACCCCCAATAGCGCTACCCAATTTTGATCCTTATCTTGTTGCCTACCATACGAATCCCAAATAATAAAAAAGATAAAAACCTCATTTTCTACAACAATCATATATTAATAGATACATTTAACACTGTAAAAAGTAATTTAATTCCTTTACAAAATATATTTTAATTTTATAGGAATAAGATAAGTTTAGTAACTTCGTGAAAAATAACAAAAGTTTATTTTACAAAAATAATAAAATTGTGTTACCTCACTTCTAAAAATATGAGATATAAAATTAATAAACTTGTAATATCCTATTTAACACACATAGTATATATATAGAATAACAATCATAACATTTATTAAATATTATGTAAGTAATAATTAACAATAAGTTTAAGCCTTTAAAGATGAATTTACATTCCTGTGTAAGAAATTAAGAAAAAGGAAAAAAAAAAAAAAAAAGGTTTAAAGCTTACCAGTTAGAGCCTGTAAAGCATTTTCAATTTCACGGCAGGCCATGACTGCTTCAACGGCATGGACTCTGACATGTTGCTGAAGATGTTCTTTGAAACTGCACAACACTGTCAAATACTGTGCCTGTAATTAAAGAACCCAGAAATTCAAATCAATCACAAAACCCTGAAAAAAAATAACATAAACCCAACAATAGTATTCAACAAAGGATTTAAATATCAAATTTTTAGAAGAAAAGAAAAGTTAAAGTGGGATTTTTGAAATGGTAAGGAAAAACATACCAGAAAGTTATCAAGTTCTTGACGTTGATGGGGAGGAAGAGAATGACCAAGTTGAAGTTGGTGGGAAGCATAAGAGCGTAATAGATGGTGAGATTGTGAGAGTTGAGAATCGATCAAAGGCAACTGATCGATTGGTGTGGCTACACGAAGGCAAGACACATGGGCAGCTAAAAGCTGTTCACAGAGTGGATGTGTAGCTATCTCTGCCTTGTGTTGGCGGTTTTGGTCTCCATTACCAGAGATTGAAGCCTCCCCACTAAAACTACTACTACCCATCATTCCCAACCCAGGTTCTTGCATTTCTAATTAAAGGACTTATTTTGTATAATACATAAAGAAGAGCTTGAAACTTCAAATGAGAAAGCAGAGAGTTGTACAAAGCGGAAACATTTATTTTTTATTTTTTTTACTTCTTAGGTTTTGAGGGCTAAGAAAAGCTATAGAGTAGAGTATGGGGTGTTGTGTTTTAGGGTGGCTGTGATTCCCTGGTTTGAGAGGAGGAGCTATAGCTAGAAATTAGAAAGATCACAGTTTTATCGTTAATGGTGTAATAAGGAATCGATAGCTGTATATCGGGATCTGAAACACAAAACTTTCTGTACCCAGCTCTGAGAAATTACAATACCTTCACGGAGAAAAAAATAAAAAGCAAAGCCAAAAGCATAAAACGAGAGAGAGAGAGAGAGAGAGAGAGGACTGCTTTCTTTTAATGTTATTGACAAGACTTAAGAGAGAGAAATTGAAGGGGTTATAAAATCAAATCAATGGATCTTTCTTTACTATGAATTTATTAGAAAGAAAAATAATAATTACTACTATAAATGAAGGTGGGGTTTTAAAAGAAAAATGTTCGTAAAATTACGTTAAGAATCATTATTTTATTATTGAATAAAATTATTCTATTATTAGTATATAACTTATATTATGATAAAAAAATATTTTATATATTTTATTGATAAGTAGATATATTATTGTAATATAAATTAATATTATTATAAAAATAAATAATTATTTATTGATAATTTTATTTAATAATAATAATAATATTAAATTTATCGATTTTATTTTATTAATATTTTTTTATATTTTGATCTCTTTAATTTTTTCAATTTTAAGAACTTTAAAAGCATAAAATAGAAAAATTATTAAAAATAAAAGAATAAATTATAATTAAAAAATAATGACAGTAAATTATAAGAAAAAATTATTAAAATATAAAATTTGAAAAATTTATGTTTTTTATCCATCAAAGAAAGAGAAAGCTGCTAGAGCCTCGTGATGATTTTGATTTTGATTTTATTGCATTTAGTGTTCTTGGGTTTATGGTATGGTTGTAGACACGTCGTTTCGATTAGGATATTGTGCCTGATATATAGTGGGTAACTGGGTATTTCACTTATTAATTAAAAAAAAAACGATTTTTCTTATTTTGTTTCATTTATATATTTTTGCTTTGTTTTTGGTGAGGCCAGGGTTGGTGAATTTAAAGTATATAATTCAATCAACAAACTATTTTAGAGAACTGAGTTTGGTGATTTAAAGATAAAGCAAGAGGACTTATTCCAATGAGATGATTGTATGCTGATAAGTGATAACGATACATATTGCTTTCATTTACCATCACTGTTTATTAAAAAAATAACTTTTAATTCCTTTCAATTATTTCAAGTGTTTAAAGCTATATAATTAATAAATTAATACTTTAGATTAGATGATGTTTATTTGTTATTATATGATTTTAAAGTTTTACTATAAATTTAAAGTTATTAATAAAAAATAATATTTAATTTTTAAATTGATAATGGATAACTTATATTTTGATAAATAAAAACAAGAATAAATAGATAATTTTATTTTGTTTATTATTAAATATAGTTTCTTTAAAAAAAATATTTAAGGTATTTAGATATGTAAAAGTGTGTTATTTTATCTCGTATAATGTCTTATTTAATAAATTTAATTGACTTATGATGTAATTTTGTATCATTTTATTTTATTTAGATTATAGTCTTAATAAGTTTAATTTTAAACATATATTATATTATTTTTATTATTAAATTTATATTATAAATAATTATATATCATATTTTTTAATATTATTTGTTTTATTTATGTTTATTAGAAATAAATAAGATAATTTAATTATAATTATTTTATTAGCATTTCATCTCACTAAATTTTAAACAAGGTAAAATGATATATATTTTAAAAATTAATATATTATAACATAAATTATATATATATAAGTTATATAATCTGTCCATAGCTCCTTCTGAACGGAGAGAGAGACTCTAACTACTGAGAGTTATAAGAGGCTAACAACGCCTCTTCTTTCATGCTAAGTTAGAAAATGACATTACAAATTTTTTTATAATCTTATTTTTATAGCAAATTATTATATCATTATTGAACTCAAAAAAACTCGCAGCTTAATTTTAAAAATAAATATTTTTAAATATAAATAATTTATTTTAATGATAATATTTGTTATTTTAAAAATATTAAATTTTTTTTACTTTGCATAATTTAGAGAAAAAAAATCATCTTTTTTTTTGTTTTATGTTCATTTTTTGTCAATATATACATCAAATTTTATTATATATAAAGTTGAACGATTAAACCTAAAGCCACCATATTTAGCGCCAAAGAAAGAAAAACATAAAATTAAAATTGTTTACACTGTATTAAAAAAAATAGGTATATAAGTTGATAAAAACAAATTGGAAAAGGACACTTGCGTGTACCATTTGAACTTGTATTAAACGTAAAACGTATCATAAATTCATGAATTATTTTTTTAATAAACATTTAAACCTTAGTGTACTTATTCGGCCTCCAAGAATATACTAATGCTCAATAATTTTTTTTTCCCTCACGAGTATCATAATATAAATATTAACAATGAGGTCTGCCCTAAAAGAATCATTTTTTTTCTTTTCTATACATTCTCAAAAAATACAAAAACAAAATCTCATAAAACATGAAATTTAAAAAAAAAAGTTAACAAAAAAATAAAAAATAAAATAAAAAATTTAATTTTAAGACTTTTTCTCGTCCTCTTACTAAGGTTGGATGTTACCCCATGTTTGGTCGAAAGAAATGTAAAAAAATTAGAATTGATTTATTTCATTTTGTGTATTTGTTTAGATATAATGAAATCGATTACTAAAGGAGAAAGAATTGTGTTTCTTCTCCCCCTTTAATAATTATAATTTCATTCTTATCTAAATTTTTTTTTTCAATTTTACCTTCACTTAAAATATAACCTTAAACTCAAATCTCAAATTCCGAAACCCAAAATTCTAAAACCTTAAACCCAAAATTCCAAAACCCTAAACCCTAAATCCAAATCCTAAAACCCTAAACTATAAATCTCTAATCCCTAAATCTTAAATCCCAAAACCCTAAACCCTAAACCATAAATTCCAAATCCTAAAATCCTAAATCCAAAATTCTAAAACCCTAACCTCTTTTTAGAAAAATAATAATTTTAACCTTAAACCTTAACCCACAAATATAACCCCAAATCTTAAATCCCTAAACCCTAAATCACATATCCTAAACCTCAAAACCCTAAATCCTATTTAGAAAAATAATAATTTTAATAACATATTTCTTTTTAATTAAGTAATAATTATTTAGAAAAATAATGATTTCAATAATGTATTTTGTCTCACAAAAAAATAGTAATTAAATAACATTATTTGAATTTTACTGAATGTATGAGTATTAAGGTAATTTATAGTGTTTTTTATTTCATTCTAGTGTCAAATCAAACACTCTAATACTGATTCCGAACTTGATTTCAGTGGTCAAACCAAACAATATTGTTTCATTTTCATTTCATTCCATTTTCGATTCCGATTTCATTCCACGAATAAAATATCACCTTAGATATTTATGTTTTGATTTCGGAATTTCTTTCGCACCTTTATTAGTATTATTTTTCTCTCTCACACACATTTCGAAAAAATTACCTTTGTTTCTAAGTCTCAATTAATTTTTTTTTTTTTATGTATTTTGAAATCAAATCAAAATTAAAAATGATAAAAGTGGTGATCTTCGATTCCTAGACATTGAATCTTTCATAACTTAGCAGTAACATATAAATATATTTATTATATCTTGTTACTCTTGTTTTTTCGTTGGGAAAATATTTTCTAACCAACATATTATAAATCAATTTCAGTTTTTAATTTAACAATCATTAGCATTTTTTTTATTAAAAATGATTAAAACCTAACTACATCTATCCCAATAAAAAGTGAGATAAGAATAACAAGGAAGAGAAAGAAAGGTAAAAAAAATTCTTATTTTTATTCATTAATAAGATTATTTTCATTCAACGTTTACTTTTTTAAAAAAATGAGTTATGATTTATCATAAATTTATTAATTTAAATTATCATATCTTAATACCAATGGGGTAGCCATCACAATTATTATAGCTATAACTTTGCTGTCTTCCTTCCTCTACTATCACGACACAATTAGAGTGGTCCCATCTTTGCTCCGACCTTTCATTTTCTTTTCGAAATCATTCTCTCATAATCTTGTTTCCCTCTCAAAAATTCATTTCATTACTAAACACCCCAATTTACATATAACAACATTTATTTATGTTTGTGTTACAAGTATAAATTCCGATGCATTTATAATTAATTTCATAAATATTTATTAATTAAAATAATAAAATATATTTTTTAAAATTTATAATTAATTATGATAATACTATAATTTATTATAAATATATTTTTACATAAAAAAAATATGTCCACTATATCATAGGTGGAGTAATTTATGTTAATAAAATATAAAATTTTAGATAAATCAAACTGATTGTTTCAATTTTAATTGTTTGAAAAATTGAAACGTGAATAAAAATATCCACATTTAAAAAAAAAATCAGCTGTAACTAATACATATATGAAATTTGAAAACTCTTCATGTACCTTCATCCTTCGTCCAAGAATAATTTCAATACTCTAATAGTATACTTTTTTAGAAAAAAAAATTGGACAAAAATAAAAAAAAATGTATAAGAATGAGAAGTAAATAAGATCATTAATATATATACATTTATCTACATTTAATATCAATGGATATTGAAAAAAAATTCCGTACAAGGACCTCCTTTCCACATATACAGTAAAAAATTTAACTGTCGTTAATTTTGTAGTTAAGCTATATTATTAAACTTTAATTAAATTAGCTCTAATACTTTTAAAATATATGATTTGATTCTCAAATTTTTAAAACTTAATACATAAATCTTTAAATTTTTAAATCATATGATATAGTCCTCAAATTTTCAAAACTTTGCACATATACCCTAAATCTAAATATAGATTTTAGTAAACAAGTTATGAATTACGAGTAAAATTTTAAAAATTGAAAAACTTACAAATTTAGTTAACATTTTAGCCTTGATTTTATCAGATTTCAACAACAATTGTTATGCTAACCATATTTATTTCCCAAAATTCCAATTGAAACAGAGAATTGCCACACATGAAAGCACAACTAACAATGACGCATGAAATATGTGTTGGGTTTTCCTCTTGATTTGGAGGAGCCCAAGGGAAGTCCATACGGCTTAAAAGCTCATGGAGTAAGAAAGGCAATTATGTCATTTCATTGCTTTAATTAATAAACACATTTAGGGTTTGTTGTGTGTGAAAAATTAGTAGAGAAAAACGAGTGCAGAAAAACTGCTCTCAATTTTCAGTTTCTCCTTCTCCAGCAAGCTTTCATCAAATGCTCCGATCGAAGTTCGTTTGTGGTCCGATTAAGCTGAAATTTTGTATCCAGGTTCACGACTCAAGACTCTTTAATCTGTGCGTTGGGATTTGGATTTGGCTCACCGGTTTGAGAAATTATGAGCAGTGAACAGTGACTACGAATTGGGTTAGATCTCTCCATTTATCTTGAAATAATTGTTAGTTTCCAAGAAGTGTATTCTTGATGATGTTTTTGATTGTTTGCCTCTAGTTTTACCTATAGAGAACTTTTGTACAATTGTTTCTTGATAGTGAAAGTTTTGGAGAGGAGTGTCGTGGTTGTTTCCTTCCTACACCGGGAAGGTTTTTCCACGTAAATTGTTTGTGTTGATTTTGTGCATGTTTCCATTTTGAGCTCTATTATTTGTTTCCTAAAAGATTCACACAAAGAAGGAGAATAAGTTTAATTACGTTGTTTAGAACTTGATTAAGTTCGTAGGAAAATTGTGATTCTCTTAATAAAGTGGTATCAGAGCTGTGTTTATTATTGTGGAATTTCTTGTGTTGAATAATGGAAGCAAATTTGAGTAGAATGATTACTTTGAATGGTTCTAATTAGCACATTTGGAAAGGAAAAATGGAAGATCCTCTTTATGTCAAACAATTTCATTTACCGGTGTTTGCCTCTGAGAAGCCAGAAAAATTGTCTGAAGAAGAATGGACTTTGTTACATCGACAAGTCTGTGGATATATAAGGCAGTGGGTAGATGATCATGTTTTGAATCATATTAGTGGAGAAATACATGCACGGTCACTATGGAATAAACTTGAAGAGTTGTATGCTCGAAAAACAGGAAATAATAAAATGTTTCTTATAAAGCAGTTGATGGCTTTAAGGTACCAAGATGGAACTCCGTTGACAGATCACTTGAATACGTTCCAAGGAATAATCAATCAATTAGCTGGAATGGGTATCAAGTTTGATGATGAGATTCAGGGGTTGTGTTTATTGGGTACGTTGCCGGACTCTTGGGAAACATTTAGAATGTCATTAAGTAACTCAGCTCCAAATGGTGTAATCAATATGGATCTGGCTAAGAGTAGTATTTTGAATGAAGAAATGAGAAGAAAATCACATGGGTCTTCTCAACAGTCAGAAATTTTGGTTACAGAAAGAAGAGGGAGGAGTAAAAGCAGAGGTTATAAGAGAAAAGAAAAAGGAAGAAGTCAGTCCAACAGGTTTTCTAATGTTGAGTGTCATCACTGTGGCATGAAAGGGCACATCAAGAAATATTTTAGACAGTTGAAGCGAGATAACAAGAAGAAATACAAAGAACAAGAGGGTGATGTTGGCAAGGAATATGATCGAGTTACCACCGCTAGTTCATAAGACTTTCTCGTTGTTTATAATGAAGATGTTGTCAATGTTGCATGTCACGAGGTCAGTTGGGTTATTGATAGTGGAGCCTCCATTCATGTTACGTCTCGAGAGGACTTCTTTACATCCTATACAGCAGGTGACTTTGGGACAGTGAAGTTGGGTAATGATGGCTTGGTTAAAGTCATTGGTATTGGAGATGTGTGTTTGGAGATGAATAATGACACGAGGCTACTTCTTAGAGGGGTAAAACATATTCCTGAAATTCGTTTGAACTTGATCTTTGCAGGTAAACTTGATGATGATGGATATTACAATACCTTTAGTAATGGTCAATGGAAACTTACTAAAGGTGCTATGGTTGTTGCTTGTGGGAACAAGCATTCCAATTTGTATATACTGCATGCAAGACTCTTTAAAGGTGTTATTAATGTTGTGACAGATGAGCTCACATCAGAATTGTGGCATAAGAGACTTGCTCACATGAGTGAGAAAGGCTTGGCAGTATTGACTAAAAAGAATCTTCTTTCTGGAATGAATGATGTTTGTTTAAGAAGATGTACTCATTGTTTGGCAGGGAAGCAAAATAGAGTTTCTTTCAAAAGTTTCCCTCCTTCAAGAAAACAATACATACTTGATTTGGTACATTCAGATGTATGTGGTCCTATGAAGACAAAAATTTTGGGTGGTGCCAGTTATTTTGTAACCTTCATAGATGATTGTTCAAGAAAGTTATGGGTGTACACTTTGAAGAGCAAAGATCAAGTATTAGATGTGTTTAAACAATTTCAAGCCTTAGTTGAGAGACAAAATGGGAAGAAATTACGGTGCATCAGAACAGATAATGGGGGAGAGTATTCAGGTCCTTTTGATGAGTATTGTAAGCATCAGGGAATTCGACATCAAAAGACACCTCCCAAGACTCCTCAGTTAAATGGGTTGGCTGAGAGAATGAACAGGACATTGGTTGAAAGAGTAAGATGTCTTCTTTCGCAGGCTCAGTTGCCAAGATCTTTCTGGGGTGAGGCTTTGAA
Source organism: Hippophae tibetana (assembly GCA_037013495.1). Lineage (NCBI taxonomy): Eukaryota > Viridiplantae > Streptophyta > Magnoliopsida > Rosales > Elaeagnaceae > Hippophae > Hippophae tibetana. The sequence continues at coordinate 13,436,381 of CM072812.1, forward strand.
TACAGTTGTACATGTTCTTAATCTCACACCATGTGTTCCTCTTCAGTTTGATGTACCAAACAAAGTTTGGACTGGCAAAGATGTTTCTTATGATCATCTTCGCGTTTTTGGTTGCAAGGAATTTGTGCATATACCAAAAGATGAGAGATCTAAGCTCGATGTGAAGACACGACAGTGTATCTTTGTTGGTTATGGTCTGGATGAATTTGGCTACAGATTTTATGATCCATTTGAGAAGAAACTGGTAAGGAGTCGTGATGTTGTGTTTATAGAAGATCAAACCATACAAGATGTTGAGAAGATAGAAAAAGGAGTCCATCAGTATAACGATGATTTGATTGACCTAGATCCGATTCCTTTATCAGTACAGATGGAACAAAATGTTCAAGATGACCAACAGGGTTTAGATGATGCAGATATGCAAGCTGAAACAGATCACCAGACTACTGATCAGTTACCAGAACCAGAAATTCCACCCAAGAGGTCTACCAAAGACCGAAGTCCTTCCACACGGTATGATACAGATGAGTATGTGTTATTGACAGATGAGGGATAACCTCAATGTTATGCAGAAGCAATGGAAGATGGAAACAGAGCATACTGGGTTGGTGCTATGGAAGATGAGATGCAATCACTGTATGACAATCACACGTTTGAGCTGGTAAAGTTGCCTAAGGGTAAGAGAGCTTTGAAGAACAAGTGGGTCTACAGGATGAAGCAAGAAGAACACAATTCACAACCACGATACAAAGCTAGACTGGTCGTCAAGGGATTCAGTCAGAGAAAAGGTATTGATTTTGATGATATTTTCTCTCCTGTTGTGAAGATGTCTTCCATACGTGTTGTTCTAGGTCTAGCAACAAGCTTGGATTTAGAAATTGAGCAAATGGATGTGAAAACTGCCTTTCTTCATGGTGAGTTAGAGGAAGATATTTATATGTAGCAGCCAGAGGGTTTTGAGGTTAAAGAAAAAGAGGATTACGTATGTCGGTTAAAGAAAAGCATCTACGGGTTAAAGCAAGCACCTAGACAATGGTATAAGAAGTTTGAGTCAATCATGGGGGAGCATGGTTACAAGAAGACTACTTCTGATCATTGTGTTTTTGTGCAAAAATTCTCTGATGATGACTTTATCATTTTATTGCTCTATGTTGATGACATGTTGATTGTTGGTAGAAATTCTTCAAGAATTGATAATTTGAAGAAGTAGTTGAGTAAGTCCTTTGCCATGAAGGACTTGGGGCCAACAAAATAAATTCTTGGTATTCGAATTTGTCGAGACAAGAAAAGAAAGAAATTGTACATGTCACAGGAACGATACATCAACAAGGTACTTGAAAGGTTTCACATGGATAAAGCTAAAGTGGTTTCTTCTCCTTTATCTAATCACTTTAAGTTGAGATCGAGTCAAGGCCCTTCAACAGATAAAGAGAAAGAAGATATGGAAAAGGTTCCATATGCCTCAACAATAGGAAGCTTAATGTATGCAATGGTGTGTACGAGGCCAGACATAGCTCATGCAGTTGGTGTTGTTAACCGTTTTCTTTCGAATCCAGGAAAAGAGCATTGGGATGCAGTAAAATGGATTATGAGATATCTTCGAGGTACTTCCAAGTTAACACTTAGCTTTGGAAGTGGAAAACCAGTGTTAGTTGGATACACTGATTCAGATTTGGAAAGAGATGAAGATTCTCGTAAGTCTACTTCAGGTTATCTAATTATTTTCTCTGGTGGAGCAGTTTCTTGGCAGTCAAGATTGCAAAAGTGTGTTGCACTTTCTACAGCAGAGGCGGAGTTTATTGCACCAACGGAAGCGTGTAAGGAGTTATTGTGGATGAAACAGTTCTTGAGAGAACTTGGTTTCAAGCAACAGAAATATGTGTTATTCTGCGATAATCAGAGTTCTATTCACCTAGCGAAGAACTCGGCATTTCACTCAAGATCAAAGCATATTGATGTGAGGTATGATTGGATAAGGGATACTCTTAACAATAAGTTGCTTGAACTTGAGAAAATCCATACCGATGAGAATGGATCTGACATGCTGACAAAAGCAGTGTCAAGAGAAAAACTTGAAGTTTGTTGTTCAATTGACGGGATGGCGGATCCCTCCATCTAATCGAAAAAGGGGGAGATTTGTTGGGTTTTCCTCTTGATTTGGAGAAGCCCATATGGCTTAAAAGCCCATGGAGTAAGAAGGGCAATTATGTCATTTCATTACTTTAATTAATAAACCCATTTAGGGTTTTTTGTGTGTGAAAAATCAGTAGAGAAAAACGAGTGCAGAAAAACTGCTCTCAATTTTCAGTTTCTCCTTCTCCAGCAAGCCTTCATCAAGTGCTCCGATCGAAGGTCGTTTGTGGTCCGATTAAGCTGAAATTTTGCAGTCAGGTTCACGACTCAAGACTCTTTAATCTGTGCGGTGGGATTTGGATTTGGCTCACCGTTTTGAGAAATTATGAGCAGTGAACAGTGACTACGAATTGGGTTAGATCTCTCCATTTATCTTGAAATAATTGTTAGTTTCCAAGAAGTGTATTCTTGATGATGTTGTTGATTGTTTGCCTCTAGTTTTACCTATAGAGAATTGTTGTACAATTGTTTCTTGATAGTAGAAGTTTTGGAGAGGAGTGTCATGGTTGTTTCCTTCCTACACCGGGAAGGTTTTTCCACGTAAATTGCTTGTGTTGATTTTGTGCATGTTTTCATTTTGAGCTCTATTATTTGTTTCCTAAAAGATTCACACAAAGAAGGAGAATAAGTTTAATTCCACTGTTTGGAACTTGATTAAGTTCGTAAGAAAATTGTGATTCTCCTAATAATATGTTACCTTTGTTTAGATTTATTTATGGAGATAGATATGAAATATAGCTTTTTTTCAAGCAAGAACTCACTTGCATATGAAACATATATAGTTTACATGAATCATACACCATAAATACCGATGGCTTAGATTTTTCGTTAGCTTTCTTGTTGGTATTTAAGAGTTAAATACAAAGTTTGAAGCCAGTTTTTTTCTGGCTATTATGTTCTAATTCAAGAACCGGTCAAATTGAATGAGTAAAAGCGAATTAATTAAATTAAACTTCTTTTTTTGGACTATCGGTAAATACAAATTAAACTTATGGTTGAAAAATGGAAAAAGTTATTTTAATTAAGATATTTTCTCATTAATCTTCCAAATCAATCAATGCTCTCAGATTTCTTGCATATAGGATAATGGATGAAAGAAAAAATATGGTTAATTTGTTTATCATCCATAATTTTGATAAATAGTGAAAAGCTTGAAGCGTCCTCAAAATTAAATGCAATGAAGATCGAACATGACGTATGGGGAAGGGTTTTGTGACTTACTAATATCATAATTTTATTTTTAGTATACTTATCTTCCAAATGGTAACTTAACTTAATGATATCTATATTTAAAAAATATATATATTAATTTATTACAATTTTTTCTAACCATTTTTAAGTTAGTACATTTTTTTATTTTTTCTCATTTTACCTCCTTATTTTATATTTTTAACGAGTTAATAAAATATTAAAATATTTATTTAAGGACATAAAAATGATGCTAAAAAAATTTAATGTTCCAGGGACAAAAAAAACTACAAAAATAATACTAATGACATTTATTAAAAACACATGTATCACATAAGTGTAAAAATCTCCAATAAAATAAAATAAAAATGTATCAAATTAATACATTCTTTAAATGTAGGTATCACTAAGATACCAACTAAAAAATAAAGATACTAAAAACGAAATTACGTTACTACTAAATCACCAAAACCTCCCCCGTAAGTCATGTTCTATCTTCGTTGCATTTATTTTGTGCAAGCTTCAAGCTTTTCACTATTGAGTGACTTCTGTACATGTGCAACTTGCATTTCGAATTTCTCTTCCAAAAACATTATTACTGAGTAACAACTATTGTATCAACAACTAAAAACTCTTACTATGAAAAAAATAAAATAAAAATAAAAACAACTATATACTCATTGCAAACAAAAATGGAAAAAAGAGTAACATCACATTTTCACACAAAAAAAAGTACACCAGCCATGTTTGACATGTGACGGTCATATTTTTAGATGTTATAAAATATGACGCTAAGGTGAGTGCTTTCATGAGGGTGCCTCCATGAGTTTTGGCTAAAAGGATTGGGATTCTATTGAGATGAAGACTAGAAAAATCAAACGACGCAGTTAAATCTGGTGGGTCAACACATCAGCTTGCGAACTAATCTGAATTATACATTGAAATAGACGGATGTTTAAAATAATTGGGAACATTTGATAACTATTCACAGGAGCAAAAAAATAACGTGAAATATCTACAATTCCTCCATAACTACAAGGACAAAACTTCAGCAAAAATCAACGGAAAATATTTGACCAAGTCTGTTCTCGATAGAATTCAAAATATCAGATATTGAATCCCACCTATTATATGCAACAAAAAGTATTCTTATATCAAATTGTTTTACAACAATTGATGTGATAATTTATTAAATACTAAAAAAATTGGATCCAATTATCTTAGCTATATAATAAGTTATCACAACGACATATAAAATTGATATATATGTAATTCAGTTTTGTCTACGACACTACAATAAACTGCAAATAAAGTACTCACTTATTCCGCCAAAGTTTGTTGATAGAGAAAGTAAAGCAACTATATTTTCCCCCAAGTTGAGACACTCTTAAGCCAATTGGCACCAAAACACAAGACAGAAAGTGGAACATGTCGCAAGAAATGGAACATAATGATTTGACATAATATACTGAGATGCGAAACATGAAAGTATAATATTTTCCTTTAAATCGAACAAGTAAACGGTTTAGAAAAAGATTTAAAAAAAGAAAAAGCTAAGTAAACCAACACATACCAAAGCGGTGTATAAGAAATAGAGTCAAGTGTCACGAGACTAACAAAAGGTTTAAGGCCGAAATAGTAGATAATTGGCTCTTGACTCTTCAGAAAATATGTTTATCACCTGCAAAAAAGAGACTTCCATTAGAATGATGCCTTTCAAAACAGTCCCCAACAGGTCTCTTTTTCAGTTTAGTATCTGAAATATTGATATTAAATCGCTCCACCAGATTTGGATAATGGCACCTTTACAACATCAGACCCACAATCTAACCACGAAAAATGAAACAAAAACCTTTTGCGCCAGCAAAGCATGATACAAGTACAGCACTAGAATAATACGGTCAGGATTGACATGGAATGGACAGCCTTCTCAATCATTAAGACTGATGCCTAATGCCCCCAATAAAGCATTTCCAGCCTTGTCATTTGACAAGGTCCCCTCGCCCCAAAGCCCTGCACTATAATCTAATATTCGTTGAACTTGTACACAAATTTTCATCTGGAGGCTGTTGTGCCTGTCTATAAGGATAACGAAAATAAAATATTAACAGTAATAATAAGGAGATTAAAAAAACATTTGAAGGCTTACTCAGTTAAAAACCCTGACTAACATATTATTTAATTGTTTCTATTTACAATATTGATTAAAAAAATATTCTGATGATATCTTATCCAAAAAAAAAACTCTAAAGATATAAGTGCTGAAGAGAAACCATTACAATCGACTAAAAACAAATAATTTACAATAAAAAACCTTCCAAATTGCTTCTTTCGTGAGATCACATCACCATACACTTGTCTTTTGATTTTGCCTCGGGCCTGGAAGATGCTGATATAGTTGAACTCCGGCCACTATTTCTTGGGCCCTGTAGAACAAACAGTTAATAAATTCATGGGTTTCTCAACTATTAAGCAAATATTGTCTCATCAATGGGATGGATCTCCCAATTATTCCAACACAAATATACACGTCTGAAATGCTTAGCAAAAAATAAAATTTCAAAGGGAACTGAATACAAACAATGTAATTAAGTTCATGTTGACCTCCGGGGCAATTAAAAACATGTTGAAGTTGGCACAGACTGATTATTGCAGTCAGTTGGAATGTTATGTGTATTTGAAGATTTCCTCCGGGAATCATAAATGCATACATGGTGGAATTATAAGGACTGAATTCAATTTCACTAAACAGTTAGAATGGCAACAAGCGTTAATCCACAACCTACAAGTGGAATGACTAGAAAAGATTTATTGATTTTGAAGTTCGAAAATCAATTCACAAAATGGTGTCCTGTAAAACAATAAAGATAATTATATCTAAATCGTTCCTTGTCAGATTTAATGAGTCATGAAAGCCTATTTCGCCAGAAATCTAGATATACATAATTTATAGTGCCTGTAAAAGATAGAAGCCGAGCTAAGTCTTGACACAAAATAGACACACACATGGGAACTGTAATACTATACTAGAGAAAAAAATCTTACTTGTGGGCCTGTTATCAGCCTTGAATTGCTAATAGTAGCAGATGACTGGGGAACACTTTGATGCTGTGGTTGTTGATCAAACTCCTGTTGCTGCAGAGCTATTGCCAATTGCAGATCGGAACTGCCAGAACACAAGTTTCAAGTGCCCAAAAAAAATCGCCCTCATTAGAAGGAAAAAAAATATGGAGAAAAGGATGGGGTATATTCTGAGTTGAGTTTTAGTAAAATCTTGATCAGATTTATTGAAAATCTCTTGATAATGAAATATAAATTAGATTCAGCCAGCATATTCCTAAAATAATGCCATGCTTAAAAAAAATCTAATTAACAAAGCATCTCAGCATGGACTACACTTGGAATGTAGATTAAAATATATATGAGATTGAAATGAAATTTTTTATTAGTTTGATTGAAGGGAAAATACGATAACAATATGTAAACCATCATTAAAACATTTTCCCCTATTATATTTTTTAAACATAGAGTATCAAAACATTTTCCCCTATTATATTTTTTAAACATAGAGTATCAAACTCAATGTTTAAGAAAGCCAAAGTTCAGATAATTACTTAATATCCGAGCTTGCTTGGGCTGCAGTATCAATGTTTGCAAGATAGTCCTGCAGCATGTAGATTCAAAATAGTATCAAGGAAGAAACTTTTATTATGAAAAGAGATACTCTACTTATAAGAGAAACACGTACTGCAGGACTGGTCATGACATGGTTTTCATCCCAATTGCCGTTTTCAAGATTTTCTACCTTAAATTCCTTGAAGTTGCCTGTCATGAACAATGAATCGCCATTTACCTGAAAAACAATAGAAACCTTCTCGGGTAAATATATTAACTTTTTTTTTGGGTGGTGGTGGGGGGGAGGGGGTGACGGGGAGAGACAGAAAGTGAGGTTGCAACAAGAAGTCAAGTATCAACTTCAAAGGTGTGAACATTAAGGAACCTTCAGGCTTCAGTTTAAAAGCACATATATTACCGACCATCAGCATTTCTCGTTTTTCCAGCAGAAAATAACGTATTCTTGCAATCTTTCAAATGACATAATAAATGCAGAAAATCAGAATTATATATATATATATATATATATATATATAATCCAACCGGGTATCCAACAGATCACAGTAGTTCTCTTTCATTCGATAAATTTATCCATTTCTTTTATCTGTAAATAAGCAAGTATGCATTTTACTTAACAAGTTACATAACTTTTATAAATATGGCCTTATTGCCTCAGCCTAAGGATAACCAAAAGAGAAGTTAGTTTCAGTAATGGCCAAAAGTATACATCAGGTTCAAGTAGCTGCATGTCTTCGACTAATTTTCCTTTATTAATTTATAATAATAATTTTTACATGAGATTAAAGCCAGTGACCAACCTACAGAACATAATTAAAAACTTATCCTTAAGACAAAAGGACAATTTACCTCGTTAAGCTTTTCCCATACAAGATCAGGTTGATTTATGTAACCTTGGTCAGTGGCTAAAATATAGAGCTCACCATTAAACTGTAGATGATAAGAAAAACAGTAAGTCCTCTGCAATAGATGTCTACGACCCTTGAGAACAAATCTTGTAGAAAAAAAAGTAGCAACTGTTCATCAAATAGATGTCAATTCTAAGTTCACAAGAACATAGAAAATCAAACAAGGGAAAATAAAAAATCCAGAGTTACTACCTTAAACATTGTGCTGAAATGATTGTTACGGAAAAAGACACAAAGCTCACGCTCTTTAAGACCATCTTGTAAGCAGAAAAGGCTGCAAAGAAATAAGTAATTAAATGGAAAACTTCTAAACAGCCAAGAACATGTACCAACAAGAAATTAGGACTTGGAAGATGCCAAACTTTTTGTCAACATACCCATAAAAGGTCAACTGACTAGCATTGTTTTTCAAGAAGTTCCTGATCAGTTCCCCTACAACCATTAAAGCAGGATAACCTTACTTCAGAGTGCAATTATTTAGACCAAGGAAGATTTTTAATTAAAGCAAAGTAGAACTACACGATCTCCAAAGCTATCACATCTATTTATTGGATGGATGCTTTTATCACCTTCTTGAGGAGTAATTTCATCCTTGGGCCTTACATCTGTGGTGCCTTTGTCAGCTTGCTCAGTAAGAACCAATTCACCTTCATATACAGGCTCTCTGCTTTCCAAAGCTGTAGCCCCAGGAGACAAAATACACTCCTCTCCTTCATATATTGGCTCACTTCCCTCGACAGTAGATGTCAAGGCTTCTGATGCATCAGTTTCTGGTGCATGGCTGCTGGATGAGTCTGTATCTAACTTAGGCGCAGATAAACATGATTCAATTGTGTCGCCCTCATTTTTCTTATCTACAGATTTATGACCTTTAGTTTCAAAATTGGTATTATCAATTTTCTTACCCTCTTGTAAGACATCTGCATGGCTCTTATTCACAGCTGTAATGTCTACTCCGGTACAAACTGCATTTTCTATATGGCCAGAGGAATCAATATCACTCTTCTCGACTACACTAATGCTATGTACAATTGGTTCCACGTGAGTTGGCTGATCATGACCACCTTCATCAGTCTTCATTGGTAAGCAAACTGCTTCCCCTAGATTACATTCAACGTCATGTTTTTTAAATGAATCTGCAGACTGCATTGGTGTAACCTTGACAAGCTCTGTACATTCATCTAAGCTGGAAGATACATGCACTATATTCAAATCAGCTACAACAGAATCTCCGACAGAAGGAAACATTTCAGATTCAGACATTTTCAAAGCTTTCAACAACTCAGCTTCTTCTCCAAGGTCACCTTTTCTTTCCTTTTCATCTTCAGTGGCTGGACGTGGAGACTCATCAAAAGATCTAGAATTTGAAAGGCATGGCGAAGGAACTCCTAGAGTTGCAGTTGTTGCAGCGACAAAATCAACATCATCTTCTTCTGAGTTAATTTTATCTTTTGCCTCCGTATTACCGGTTTCCAGGACAACAAGCTCCCCCATTAGAGTGTTATAGGACTTTGACCCAAGTGCGTCAGCAGTTTCCTTATCCTGGTGAATATGCACTCAAAAAAATTAATCATCAAACCAAAGACCAATGAAGTAAGGTTACTGCATGTTTTACAAAATAAGTTGAGATATCAAGCATTAAGCACATTAAAATGGACTGGAGAGGAGGAATCTTAATAAAGGTGGACATTTATAGAAGGCTGGGAAAAAGGATTTGCTCAACTTGGGTAAGGATGAAAGTGCTGATGCACTTGTTAGGAATCGCCAAGGAAAAATACCCCACTACAATGCAATATATGCAATCAAATCCAGTAAATTCTTATTTTATTACAGTATCTTTCCCCTAAATCCTTGACTTCTTGTAAATTTTCTGCAAAAACTTCCCTTCAAATGGTCACTTAAGGTCTGGGATTGCTATTTTCAAACCTGTAGCATTACTTTATTAATTAAGTAAATCCAGAAGGAAATATTCGTAAGTTGTCCCTAAAATAAAAATCATTGTCTGTTTTTGCCAAACTAGACAAGACATCAATCAGAAGCATCTGTCAAGTTCCCAAAAAAAAAAACAGGTTAACAATTCATAACAGGTCACTGACGAGTACAGAGCAGATCATTTACTTCTTTGTTCAGTTTGTGCGTGAATACTATGAAAAATTATTCAGACACATGAAAATTTATCACTAATGAGTAACGATTTACTTCAATACATGTGAAGGTCCAAAATAAAAAGGCTTACCATGACATTCATATCCAATGTAATTTTATGTTTGGAAAAGAACTAAAGAAACATTTGATAACAAATATTTCCAGCTGAAGTCTAAGAGCTAGTATAGGCAGTAGAAATAGAATAGAACAGACAATGCCATTCTATTGCCAATACAGTGGCTCCAACAAACTAGCATCTGCAGATAAAAGACACAATAAAAAGGAAATTGCTGAGACATATTGTAGGACCTTTATTCAATAAAAAGGTGCCATAAAATGACTCCACAGAGACACAGATATAACTTTTGCATTATTTTTTTAAAATTTTCTCAAATTGGTGAAGCGAAGAAGCCCAAATTCAGTTAGTACGAAGGAACAAATAGCACAGCCAAACTCATCAGGAATGAAGATATAATATCTGCCACTGGCAAACTAGACTCACGTGCCTTACACTAACTCAATCCAAAAGATAGGGGTTAAGGACCAAAGGAAAAAACCTGAGGATCGACAATCCAGCCATGGTATAGCGGAATACCCAACAGATCGAATATGGCACATTCTGGAGTAAACTCAAAATCATCTATCCTGCAACCAGAATGTAAACTAAGACTTCAGATTAAGAAAGAAATATAAAATAAAGTGGATGAATAAAATAAATAACAAACGAGTACCACCTTCTAAATTTTAAATTTACATCAATCCCAGTAGTAAGTTGCGGAAGCATATCAATTGCATCAGAAATGTTCTGCTGTTGATTCTCAACATATCCCTCATCCTTATTCTATTACAAGATAGAAGAATTGTCATCTTATGTATGCCCAAACAAATAATTGATATTAAAGGTGACAAAGAAAGCAAGTTGTCTGCACATTCAAGAAGAAGAGGAAGGAAAGAGAGAGAGAGAGTCAAGCAACTAGTTACTTGACTTCTTACATTGGTATTACTGTTAAGATCAATTAGCTTTTCGGCCACAAGGGTAAGTAACTTCTGCTGTGAGACGTCAGTTGAATCTGAACCCAAGTCAAAGTTGTTCTTCAACAGAAGAACATTACCTGAAGACAAGCCCCAAAGTTTATAGCCAAGGCATCAAAGACATCGAGCACATACAATTTTCTCTTACAGTCTATAAAAAGCAAATAAAACATGTTTATATTATAAATTGATATCATTCATAAGATGTTTATATAAGAAATTATTAGAGTGCAATTCCCCAGTGAAAATTAAGCCTGAGATATTATAGGTGGAGAGAAGAGACAAGTCCCAAAGTTTATAGCCAAGGCATCAAAGACATCGAGCACATACAATTTTCTCTTACGGTCTATAAAAAGCAAATAAAACATGTTTATATTATAAATTGATATCATTCATAAGATCTTTATATATGAAATTATTAGAGTGCAATTCCCCAGTGAAAATTAAGCCTGAGATATTATAGATGGAGAGAAGAGACAAGTCCCTATGTCTCCTGTTATTTTCCATGCACAATCATAAACCGATTACATATTCCAATTAAAAGGAGGCATCTGTAATAATGGTTGACAAATCAATAAATAACCAAAGATAGACTAGAAAAAGAAGCTACAGAAACAGGAGAAAAGGAACGGATAACCACACAAGTTGAAATGCTACACTTAGGTCACATATGTCACAAAACACGAAATTATAATTTCCAACTTATGATGAATAATCACAGCAGATATATTGAAAGATAAATACATTGGTTGTTCGAAAAATTGTATTGGATGCTTATTTCAATGGAACAATCACTGAAATAGTGACTACTAAGTGTTCTCTGTTTGCTTAAGATTTCGGGAAACAAATTCATAATTAAAAGAAAAACACGGGGGAAAAAACCTTAAAAACAATCAGGAAACTAATTACAGACTCTTTGAAGTTGAAATAGATCAGAAAAATATGGCAAAACGTTTGCGGCTATCAACTAAAAACTTCCAGCAACAACACTCGCACCACAAGAAACATAAAAATGAAAGCGTCCAAAAAAATACGACGATATCAAATATCCATTAACGTTTTGATTGCCACGAAATGTCAGGAAAATTAATGAGAATGTAAAAATATTCTATCGGACAATTCAAACTTCATTCAAGTCATAAATAGAGTCATTTGGCAGCATTCTGAAACACGATATGAAACCTAAAATTGAAAGCTATCGATTAATTTTCCATTTCTTCGGTTTTCTCAGCAACCAAGAAAACGGAGATAAAAAGCTAACCCTAGCAAGAGAGAAAAAGGTGATTGGAAATTTACATATGGCGAGAAGAGGACAGGGGCCATTATCGTTTTGGAGGATGATGGGCGTGGTGCGACCTAAGAATTGAATGGTCTTCGTCTTGTGAACGCACTCTTTTTCTTTCACTGGTTGTTGCTGTTCCTCGCATGAACTCGACGCCATGTCCGTTTAGATCGCCTTCGCGTCGCAGATCGTTTTTTTTTTCTTTCTATTTATGGTTCTTTGTTATTTTCTTTTACTTTCTTTTCGTTAAGGAGAGAGTTTATCAGCTAGACGTATATAGTTTTGGTTCAATGATGTGCACGGCTAATGTTTATTTTAATTACATAAATATATTTTATTAAAAATATAATTAAATAAATATTTTACTATATTAAATATTTAACCAACAATAGCAGTTGAGAAGGAAAAAAATCATGTAATCAGGGCACGTACACGTCTTTATGTAATAGAAGATGTAATTTTATATGTAAAATTTTATAATTTTATTAAAATTATATCATATTTAACATATAATATTCTTTATATGTTAAATTTTAATACCATATTATAAGTGTTAAATCTTTTAAGTTTAAATTTTATATATAAATGTAATTATGTTTTAATTAAAATAGATTAAAATTATAACAAATATCACATTTTGATACCTACTTATTCAAAAAAATTAAGATTAGATGTTGTAATTCAAAAATCATTTATGAGCCCTTAAACATTTGATTTTTTATAAAAAAAACAAAAATAATTTTAGTTTTTATTGATTAATTATGATTTATTTTTACTAAATATTTTGTCCAATTTGTCTAGTTAGAATTGGACGACTATCCAACAAGTTAGAGTTTGATCAATCAATGATTTTATTTTTCGAAATCGAATTAGACACATATATTATTAAATTGGACAGTTGTCTAACTCATTATAGTTTGATTGACTGATAACCCTATTCGTCAGAATCGAGTTAGACACATGTATAATTAAATTAGATAATTGTCCAACTAATCAGATTTTGATCGTACTATGATCTCACTCATCAGAATTGAATTGAACACATGTTTAAGTAAATCAATAGTTGATCAATGACCATAATCATTGGAATAGAGTTTGACACATATCCAACTAAATTGAACAGATGTCAAACTAAACTGAACAGTTATACAATTAGTAGAATTTTGATTGACCGATGATCATACTCACCAGAGCCAAAATTAGACATATGATTAATTGACCAAATTTTAATTGACATATGACCCTAATCGTTTGTTAATATGTATTTGAATAACTAATTACACATATTTTATCTACATTTGTTTTTTTAGTTGATTGAATAATTATCTAACTCTATTATATAAAATTGAATACATATCCTCAAAATAAGGTTATTAGTTTTTAGTTAAACATATGTACAGTTTTATTGTGTCAAGATGGACATGTATCTAATTGTGTTTATTAAGAATATAATAAGAATATTAATAAAATTACAAGTTGAAGATCCGAATTAGAATAAATATAATAGTAAAGTCATATCAGCCTATTTTTCAAAAAATTATTGTCAAATTTTAAATTCTAATATTTAATTTATAAGTTTTATATATGAATTTTACATTATTAATTATCGATTAGTTTTCTTCCTAAATTTGAGAGTTAAATTCATTGGTATAAGTAAGATGTATATATTTGAAAGTAAACGTGTAAGTTTTACTTTACGATTTTAAAACTACATTATATTAAATCTCAATATTAAAATTTTATATTTATAATGATGAATTATATGGCTATGCAATAGCTTCTTGATCTTAAGGATAAGATTTCTATTTGTAAGTTTCATGGAACTAATGAAATGATTAATCAAAAATTAGCAAACTTTTAATTGATAATAAACATAAATGAAGATGTAGTTCAAAATTAGAATATAAATGTATGTATTTCATTGATGAAATTTAACAATAAATGAAAATAAATGTGAAATTAATTATATGCCAATATTTTAAATAATTTGATTGTAATTGTTTAGAGATTGTTCATATGTTAGAATTTATAGTGAGATGTTAGAAAGAAAATAATACTCAAATTTTTTATTCATTTAATCAATGAGATATATATAGGTATACAAGAGGTAGATATCAATATTACATCAGTAGGCATTCAATTTGAGATGTCGAAATTGGCCTAAACATAATAATTTTACAATAAATATCATATCACTATGCATAGGTCGTATGAAATATCCCTTACACGGAGTAATAGAATAGTCACGAGGAATATCACCATGTTGCACAAAACTGATGTCAATATCTAACTGGGTCTTGCTCATTGGGTTGCTCAGGTTGCTTGAAATGGAATACATCCAAGGTCATCTAACCAAAAATAGATCCATTGCTTAGTCGTGTTAGGTCACTATATATGAGCTATTAGAGATGTCATGTCTTTTATACAACAAGGTACATCATGTCACTAGGGGTCACATTCTTGCTACCTGTAGGATACCTAACAATAACTCTTTTATTCCCTAAATTTTGATAAGTTAAGAAAATATTCCAAAAGTAATCGTCAAACCCTTCATCTCTCTAACCAACGAATCTATTATTCATAAAAACCCAACCTTCTCATAATAACTTCTAGAAAGTTCCATTATACCTGGTCATAAGCTTTGCTTATATCAAGTTTCAAGACTAAGTATTGTTGTTTCTCATGTCTCCTGCACTTGAGGGTGTGAATTAGTTCATAAGCCTCAAAAATATTATCTAAAATTAAGCGATGAGGGATAAAAACACTTTGATTAATACTAATCACCCTTGAAATAACATCCCTCGTTTTGATTGACAAGGATTTTTGCAATAACATTATAAATCACGCTATAAAAGTTAATTGGCCTCAATTTTGACATATTTTTTAGGGAGTTAACTTTTTGAATCAACAAGATATGTGTAAAATTAATAGTAATAGACAAAGTTTCATAAGAAAGAAAAAAAAATTAATAGCATGAATTGTATCACTGTATACAATATTCCAATACTTACGAAGAAAAAAAGAGATGACATGCCATTGGGGCCTTAGGCAATTATTTTGTTCTATCGTAACCTTAGCTTCAACACGAGATAAAATTGGATCAAAGTTTAAAGAATTTGAAGATTGGAAAACTTGTTCAAAGTAAGAATACACAATTATCTCCATACCTCTTTTATGTGTAACTCAACTCCCGTCAGAGTTCTCCAACTCCAACACAATTGACTTCGTCTATGTTATGTAACTTTAGCATGAAAAAAAGTTACGTTATGATCTCCAGATCTAATCCAATTCACTCGAGATTTATTCTTCCAATACTTTTCATCCTCTTCACACACTCGTTTTAGAGAAGAGTAAACAAATTAGTAATGATCTGAATCAAATAAATTTTGCTCCTCTAACATCAATAACTAGTCTCGTAACTCATAATACTTTGTTGAATATTGAAACTAGTCTATCTTTTCCAATTAATGAGAGCTTATTGACTAAGTTATTCTTCACTTAATATTGACTCACAAAATTGCTTAACAATTTACTCACATTCTAGAATATCCACCAAATAAATTGTTTTTTTTTCTTCCAAAATGTGCCAAGTTTTCATAAATCAACAATAAAACTTTGTGATCCAAACTAATAGCATCTAAATGATGAACAACAACTTGAAGAAAAGCTCTACACCATGAATCAATAGCTAAGCCTCTATCACTCAATTGTTGGATCTTTGTTTTACCTCATCTTTTATTATTCCAATTAATCATATTTCCTACAAAACCCAAATATTATAAATTAACATTATGAATGAAATCCCAAAAAGGTTATATGGAATTTTGCAGTCGAATCCTACCACCTATTTTTTATGCATTTGAGATTATTTCATTGAAATCCCATCGTAGCACAACCTTATCATAGTGTAGTAATCTCTATCGAATTGACTCCAATTGAAAACTCCTTATATCAACATCAAAGTTAGCATAGACACCAAATCCTACCCAAGATGACTAATAGATTATTGATGAAACTGGAAATTTTTTGGGATTTAAAAAAAACTTCAAAATTTAAATAATAAAAATAACACTCAATAATATTAAATAAATTTAATTGGATGATATTTAACATTAAACTGGTTAAAATTATTATAGTTTAATTTATCGAACTGTATTTAATGTGAAATTATATGAATTAGATATTGAGATAAAGATTCTAATAGTTCTTTTATTATGTAAAATAGGTTAATTTAATTTCATAATTTATAAAAATAAAGATTAAATTAAGACTAAAGTATATGATTTTAAATAATTATAAAATTAAAATATTTATTTTTTAATAATTTTAAGATTGTTTTCACTTTTAATAATAATAATATTTATATTACCTGACATAAAAAATAGGATTAAATTGACACATTTAACTAAAAAAAATAAAACCTAGGCCTATTCTATCCCTCACCCTATGGATATGGAGGGAACTAGTTTTACTAAATCTGTTTGGATATCATGAAAAAAAGAATTAGACAATGGTAATATATGTTTTCTTCCTTTTTCTTTTTTTTTCTTTTGGTAAATTGATATGTATGTTTGGTGTGTAACTAAATTTTTGGGCATATTCCAACAAAGAAACCAGAAGACCAGCCAAGAAAAACTGCTAGGGAATTGGGGACGTCTTAATTGTGTTTGATAACATGTTCCCCACCCCAACTAATTTGGTGGGTGTCATTTTGTAGACATGGAATTATATTATATTTGTTTTGCTTAAAGTCAAAATCATATTTGATATTTGTTCCAATTAATATCATTATAACGACTTATTTAAAAAAATCTCTCAACTTTCTAGGAAGAGATTAGGATTTAAATGGTAATATATCTGTTGCAGTATTTTAGTTATGTTTATTTAAGTTTGATAAGTTTAGTTAATTAATTTTTAAATATAATATTTTTTTCTCTTTGATCTCAATCGATCAAATTTCTCTATTCTTAATCTCTATATTCTTTTATTCTCTCTTTTATCTCTTTTTCTTTTATCTTATTTTATTTTTGTACCTCTAATTCATTTATATAAACATAATAAATTTTATTTTATCTCCCAAATTGTTTAAATTTACAAATTATATAAAAAATATATTAGGTTATTCAGGTCCTATAACTATCTAATTTATATACTTTAATTTTGTAATTTTGTAGTTTTAGTTGTACTTATTAATCCAATAATTTAAAAATATAATTAATTAAATCAAAAAATTTAAAAATTAAATTTTTTAAAGAATAAAATTAAAATTATATATTTTATTAATAAAAACACTTTTAAAAAAAAGAAAAAAAAATACATCAAGCTCCCTCAACTCTTTCTCTCTATTTGTCACTTCTCTTTTTCTCTGGCTCATTTTCTCTTTCTATCTCTTAATTTTATTTTTTATTTTTAATTAATAAAATAATAATAAGAGAATGAGCACAAAAAGAGAGAATATGAAGGGAGGAAGAAAAAAAGAAAATAGGATGTTTTTTTTATTTTTGATTTTATCTTTGAAAAAAAATTCATTTTTAATTTTTTTGACTTAATTAATCATATTTTTAAACTAGAGGAATTATAAAGCTCAAAATTCATCTTAATCTAACTTAAAAGAAAACAAGGAGGAGTTTCTAAAGCAAATTAGAAACAAATACTTAAGTTAAACTCCAACACACAATCTCGGATATTAACCCTATCAAACAAAGACTAAATAGGACGGAAAAAAGAAAAGAAAAAAAGAAAGGAAAAAAGAAGAAGAAAGAATAGGAAGATTGAAAATAATGTTGTTTAGAATGGAATGGATCAATGGAAATTGACATTTGAGGTATAGGTCAATCCAACTTGCCAGTTAGGAGGAGCGACATTCCAAGCAATAACTGTCTCTTTAGTTGTGTAGGAAGTGATCTTGAAGGAAATAGATTGAGCTCCCAAAGTTGCAAAGGCTTGATAGGAGGCTCCCCAATTATGGCTCATGCTTACCCATCCAGTTTTGCTTCCTTTCACCCACATGCTTGCAATATCACCTCCTCCTCCAACATTCATCACATACACCAACAACCAGTACCCATTTCCTTGAAAACTGAACCTAAGCCCTCCATTTCTTATACATGGTACTCTATACAATCATAAAATTTACAATTAAACCAATATTAAAAAAGTTATGAAAATTTCTTAAAAAAAAACTTTAATTAAGATAGTAAAACCAAAGTAAACAAGCTATAGCTCAATGGTATAAAGTTCATTTAAGTATGTAAAAAATCTAAATTTAAATCGTAATTATAGGTGCATGAGTAATATAATTATCTAAAAAAAGAAAATTACAACTTAAGTTATACGATATAATTGTTTATATATTAATAAAAATATAGTATTTTTTAACATATGATAGATTTATGATAATCTCCATGTTACTAACGATATTAAATGTAAAAATACCTGCGATAGATAACAGGGATGATACCAGCTTTCCACTGTGCAATTTTCATGAAAGCGGGTTTGGACATGTCAAAGTGAACCCTGGGTGGGTTGCACCATCCTCCGGCATTGGAATCCTCAGACCAGTTTGGTGGGCAAATGTTGGTGGCCGTAACAGTAGTGAACTGTAAGCCTTTATTACATGCACTTGATCCTTGACACTTTATATGGTAACATGTCCCACATGCATATCCATTGTTGAATAGTGTTGAGCTCAATGCTACTGTATCTGTTCCATACCCATTCGTTATCAAGTTCCCATATCCACATGCTCCTCCTGCATAACATATCATACAGACCCAAAAATGTTAATTAATTAAACTAATTTTTGCAGATCTTATATATATATATGAAAATGGTACAAGCTAACCCATAGTAGCAGATGCTGTTTCATCGCCATAAAAGGTAGCATGAGCAAGTGACCATGGGCTTGAACGGTAAACAGGTAAAGCAAATGTCGTTTTCGAGATGATTGTAATTAACAATGAAACTGTTAAGAGGCATGGTTGAATGAAAGAAGCCATATTATAGTTGTCTACAACAAAATACAGTGTTCGTTGAAGAGTACTACGAATCGCTTAATTTATAATGTATACAATACATCAAACTACCA
Organism: Hippophae tibetana; assembly: GCA_037013495.1. NCBI lineage: Eukaryota > Viridiplantae > Streptophyta > Magnoliopsida > Rosales > Elaeagnaceae > Hippophae > Hippophae tibetana. The sequence goes on from CM072812.1 coordinate 13,455,789, forward strand.
CAAAATGATCAGGCATGTACATATTGCCTACGTGATCCTCACGACGATTACAATTATATTCTTGCTAATTAGTCTCAATTTTGATTTTTAAATTGATATATATATATATATTGCCTACGTGATCCTCACGACCGTTACAATTATGTTCTTGCTAATTACTCTCAATTTTGATTTTTAAATTGATATATATATATATATTAACTAAGCATACTTGAAAGGTAAGAATAATCCCGTTATATTTTTTAAATTCTACTAGTTTGATATTAAAAATTTTACTTCGTACATATTATACCTTATAATTTATAAAATTTAATATATTTATTTACTTGAATATAGTTTAATTTATACAATAAATATATACAAATATTCTCATTTTAATTATTTGTTATAAATCATACAATAATTCTGTATCAATTTTGTTAATTTTAACATCTTATAATAATCAAATTAAATTAACCAAAATTTTAAAATTACAGCCTATATTCATTTTATTACATGTAGAACTTGCATCGCTTTTTCCATATAAGTACGAGGGCTTCAATTATCAATCATACTCGTCAAATATGGAGTGTACGTGTTGGTCATAAAAAAATTTGTGGGATGCAACTATAATTACTTTCTTCGAATAACAAGTCCTATCGTCGAACCCAAAATTATGGGCCTATCGTCGAGTGGAAAATGTTTATTATGGGCCTTTGGACCCCTACCATAACTAATTGGACCGAAAAAAGCTACTAGCATCAATTGGGCCTCGATATAATAAGGCCAGTGTTCATAATCAAGAACAATTACGTTATAGTAGTGCCCTAAAACTGAAAAGCCAGACACAAAGAAAGCACCACTGAAGGAAGCTGGAGAGGTTTTAGGAATGGAGAAGAGAAGTAGCAGAGAAGAACGAATGGGTGGAGGAGGAGGAGGAGGAGTAGGCCCACTATCTCAGACCCGAGCGCTACCTGGTCCTCCACCAGGTCCACCTCCTCCTCATTCCAGGGTTCAACCTCCCCTTGCACCTCGTCCTCGTTTCGAACCCGTTGATCGCGAAAAGGTTCCCTAACCCCACCCTCATCGTCATTTACATTTCCTTCTTTCTGGTTTTTATCATTAATATTGTTCTTTTTTCTTAACTTTTTAATTCTTTTGTCATTTGACGCAGACATGTCCATTGCTGCTTCGGGTTTTCACCAAGGTATGTTAAGACTTCCCAAAACCCTAAATGTAATTTTGGCTTCAATTTTTAATTCTACCGAGAATTATTTTCAATGTATATATGAATGAGGTGAAAAGTTGCAGTGGAAGCTTGTTTGGTTAACAAGAAGTGTAAAGAAATAGAAACAAAGCTAAAAGATCAAAGAGAAAAGAACGAGATGGAGCAACTGAATAGAAACTGATTCCATTCTGTATTTTCTGTATGTTCAATATTGCTGCTTAAAGAACTAATACAATAACAAACTCGGCACTAGTACAATAACAGAATATGCTTGTACAATAACAAACTCAGCACTAAGACTAGTTACTAACTCATCGAGCTAATAACATTATAAACTAACTAGTTAGCTGAGCTGGTTGCTCCTTTATAATCTTTGCATGAGGTATATAATATGACATTTGTATTGGAGATTTTAAGAGTACTTGTTTTAACTTGGTTGAAATTGTGAATTGTGGTTGTCATAATTATGACATGAAGATTGGTTATTGAAGAACATAAGACTCTGGGGAACGTGTGGTGGGGAATACGTATTGTGGGACTGTGGGCATTCCTAGAAAATTGCTGTTTGATCTTCTTCATTGTGGAAGTTAAATGGCTTTCTCCATTATGGTTTCTTGTGAGGCTTGCCTAACAATGCTACTTTCTTTATCTGTGGTGTGATAAACCGTGCGAAATATTTATTAGATGTTACCATATTGTTGGGTAGAACATTCTTGAGTTGAGATACCCTTTGTGATATCTTTGAATTTATGAATGAACTTGTGTTAAAATCTGCTTCAGAATAATGCTTTTATTGATATAGGATTTTTTTTCCTTATCAACTTTTTATAATGGCATTTTTTTTCATTTTTTTAAAGACTGGAGGTCATCACAACGAAGACGAATATGCAGTGAGGGGAAAGGAACCCAAGGATGAAGTTCAAATTTACACATGGAAGGATGCAACACTGCGTGAGCTAACTGATCTTGTACTGTGTCCTCTCTTTCTCTTATTTCATCAAAGGCTTTATATTTTTTTGTTCTATAGATGATTTTAGTCTTTCTCAGGTCAAAGAGGTTGCTCCGGAGGCAAGGAGAAGAAATGCAAAATTGTCTTTTGCTTTTGTATATCCTGATAAACGTGGTCGCTTTGTACTGAAACAGGTAATTGCTAAACTTCACCTTTGATTTTGAAATGCATGCTTGCTTCCTTTGGTACAATTTTGAAGCAGTAATTGTATCCTTCCACACCAACTTTTACTAGAAAATTTGGTAGAATTTGCCCCGAAATCAGAATTGATGTGACAAAGACATCTATTGATGCCCACTGAGTCACTGCTCATACACATTATTATTTATCCTTGTTGTTTTTACTTTTTATTAAAACTTGCATGCTCTGTGGATTTTCACTAGGCTGGGATGACACATTCTTATCGCAACGGGAGAGGGCTAGATGACAACAAATCATTGGGTGAACTGAACTTCCAGGTAGTAAAGTGTCTGGATCCGTTTCATTGATCTAATTTCAATTCAAAATTCTTATTTGCTTCATATACATGTAGGTTGGAGATTACTTGGATGTTGCTATCCTGTGAAGAAGGTTGTTCATCTTGTTATTGAAGCATTTTTCATCGTTGCCTTACGACAATCGAGCTATGTCTGCAAGGACTGATGATTTATTAGCCGCTGTTTCAGTTGGTGAAATGTCCAGTTTGACGATAATGTCATAAGTTTATATTTCTGTATACAAAATCCTCTTTGGGCTGATTTGTTGAATGTACTATAACGATGTTGAATTCATATCGAAGTTTTTGCTTCAATTCATATTATCACTGCATTTCTGAGTTGAAATCGTATGTTAGCAATTGGTGGTTGACCCGTCATATTTTTGCAGGACAATGCTCGTTGCTGAAAAGCTCTCCTCCTTCCCAATTATCCATTAGACTTTAGCAGAGAACGAAATGCAAAAATAATAATAATTGCTTTTTGGTCTATCAAGTACTTGTTAATGAATTATGGATTAGAGGAAATGCTAGTCACTTTTTATGTTGATGTGTTATGGATTAGAGGAAATGCTAGCGTCACTTTTTATGTTAATGAGTTATGGATTTAAGGAGAAGCCGGTGTAATTTTTTATGCACCCAATTATTTATTTATTTATTTGTAGGAAAATTTAATTTTAGAAAGAAATGACATGTCAATTTCTTTGTTTGTACCTATCATCTAGGAACTGCCCTGTGAGAAAGATGTTCAATGGCGATACAATGAGAAGCATGAGTAAAATCAACAGCCAGCAGGATTCATCATGCATGCAAGCGTTATTACTACACTAATGACTAACCAATTTGTTTATTGTCCAATTAGTTCTCTATTTCTGTTAGCGCTATAATATTTAGTACTTATCACCTTGAAATTGCCCAGTAAAATCCAAACCAAAGCAACCTTGTGAATATGACACTAATAACTAAGTAACTATTTTACATAAGGTGTTAGTATATGTGACATTCCTTGAAATTTATACAACTGGCTCTGTTTGGTGGACGAAACCTGTTCAGCTATTCTGCTACTCATGTTTCTTTTCATGGATTATTGGGTATTAGGAAGAAGAAGAAGAAGAAGAGTAAAGAAAGATAGAAAGAAGAGGTCGACCACCAAACATGTGGAAGTTCCCAATCTCTTCCTCAACCTAGAAGTCCAGGTACGTATAATAACACTTGCACTCCGAACTTGTGAAGCTAGTGATAGTATTAAAGCTTCCTCACGATTCATGATGGCCTTGCCCTGCAATTTTCGTTTTGTCACCTAATTGATATATAAGAGAGATTTTAAAGGCAAACAGTATGTGCTACATCTACCTACTTCAGACTCTTAAGGAACACTCTTAAGTCTGAAGTAACAACTTGCGATTCTTGGAATGAGAACGAATTTCTATTCATAACAAAGTTAGATGAATAAACAGTAATCTATAATAGGATCCGAAATAGGCACAGGTTGGATACATTAGGTACCTGAAATGAGATCAAGCATTACTTCCTTCTGGTAATGTAATCAAACGTGTCTCTGAGTCATATATCATGTCAGTTCCACAGCTGAGGCAAAAAGCATTTTCTCGTCAGTTAAACATCAACAGAAGTGTATGTATCACAAAAGGACTATAGCCAATGAATACCGACTTTGGATTTGTTTTATTGTTGAATACAATAGACACGTAAGTTGAGATTGTAATGTATTTATAATATATAAAAGTACTCAAACATCAACGAAAATAACAAGTTTTGCATTTTAGTTTCAACTTACTTTGTGCATTTGACGGTGTTGTTTGAACCTCCATTAGAGATTGATAAGATGGTCCCAAAGAAGGAGGTATTATCGGTTCCACAGTTTGGGCAAGGACCCTAGAAGACAAACATTACATTACAATTTTGCAAACAACTTTTAACATATTATCATTCTTTATGATCACTTTAAATGTACCTTTAAGATAAGAAAATCCTTGACAATCGCGTTTGTGAGTGAAAGAGCTAACCAGACTATAACTGGTAAAGCAGCAAACCATGTGAATATAAAACTGAATGGCTCTGGAAGCTGCAAGTCAAGAATTAATAAGTTCTAATACCATAAAATTAATAAAAATTTAAAAATTAATAATATCATATATAAGAGAGGGAGGGTCAATACACACCTCTAAAAGATAAGAAATTTCAAAGCCAGTGAGGTCATCCAGGAAGAAAAACCTAGTAGGATTACAAACAAGAGGAGAAAACTAAGCAAATAAATGCTAGACAAATGTAAATTAAAGAATGAAAGTGAGTCCTTGGTGGATTCGGAAAGCTATTATCTCACTAACTATTCTCAATTATAATCTCTATCGATACGATATAACTGCATCTCTGTATCACTTACAATCCTATAGCAATAACAGTTGCAGGGACATTCAACAGGAACATCTTGAGATAATCCACTGATAGATCACTGTAAACCTTAAAGATGACAAGTGTATATATCAGTAGAAGCTTAGCTAACTATTTAAAGATCATACAATAACAAGGAATTTCACTAATAGTAATAATGAATTATAGAAAAAGAAGCCTAAACATCAATGACAACATTTCCAAAAGCAACAAATGCATAAAAAATTAGTTATCAGATAACTAAGGAATTATAAAATTAAGATCTTGATATCAATAACGAATTTTGTGCATACAAAAATAACGTAAGAACAATAAAAATACGCACTTTTCTACTGCGGAGACTGCACCGAGGACCCTCCACAACAATTTCACTCCCTTCCATCTAGGAAAATAAAAACCAGGTAAGTCACATTATCTTGATGATAAGAAACAAGTTCTCTACTTTCTTTTTTCTTTTTCTTTTTTTTTTTCTAAACAAACTTTAAGTAGTTCATTATGTAATATGCTGTGTTCGTACATTCATGTATTAGAAATCAAATATGCACTCACAAAACACAGGATATACACAAACCTTTAGTTTCACTTTCAACTTATCATACTCTTTGTCATTCAATATCGGAGTGCCAGCAACATAAGCCATAGAGGCTTCAAGAAACTTCTGTTCATCAGAACCTGCAGTGTAAAATGGACCAATTGTATGGAATTCAATCTTAATTAGATTCAAAGTCATGCATATAATATAGGATGAAGTGCTAATATGGTCATTTTGTTTAGATCAAATTTTATGTTTAGTCTCTTTGTTTAGAAAAAAATATTTTTAAATCTCTTTATTTGTAAACAAAGTGTCATTTAAGTCTATTTGTTTGTGAAAAAGGATAAACTTAACTTTTTATCAAATTTTTGGTTAAATATAAAAAAATAACACATGTATCATATGTATATTTATATTATACGATGGGTATATATACGTAAAAATAATAGTATTTAATTAAGAAAATTACTTAAATTTTTTAAGAAAAAATTCTTTTAAAATTAAACAAAATTTTCATTATTTAATATCTAAAGTCACATATTATATAATGAAAATTTAGTTTAAATTTGATAAAAAAATTGACTAATTTTTAAATTAAAAATTAATTCATTGATATACGTTTATCGAAAAATAAAAACATATATGTGTTATATTTGTTATTTCGTTATATTTAATGAAAAATTAGATGAAAAGTTAAATTTGTCACGACACATTTTTCTAAAACAAATTGACTTAAAAATATATTTTTTAAACAAGGGATTAAATAACACTATTTTATAAACAAAGAGACATCCATAACCTTTTTCTTTATAATATATGGTTTCTCGTATAAAAGTATATCAGTACTTAGCATGACAACACTGCTGCCTTCCCACATTAGTTCTTCCTTAAGATTATCGAATTCCTCATTCGACATAATAGCCTTGCCCTCGTAATAAAATGTCTGCGGAACAAAACTAAAACAAGCTCAATATCTACCAGCAAGATGTAAGATTAATAATAAAACCATGAAAATATAGCAGCTATACATATTTTTACTTGTAAAGCTTGAAGAAATTCTTGCTCCATTTCACCCAATGATTTCTTCGGTTTCTGGTCTATATTACTATCAACAGTCTCATCTTTTTCAACCTTGCCTGAAGAAAGAAAAAAATGGGAGTCAGGAAAACACCCTAGAAGTCTAACATAATTGGATTTTTAAATCCACTAGCTTTTAGATAATACACTCAAAAGTCTACTAAGTTTGAAAAATAGTCATTAAAAGTTCGTAAAAGATTCCCATTTTTCAAATATAGTGGTATAATAGAGTTTCATTAGGTTTAAATAATGGAACATCATAATTCTATCAACACTTTTGATATTTTTGGTGTCCTCCTTTGGAAACTTATTAACTTTTAAGGTACTGCATAAAAGCTAATAGATTAAAGTGTACAACTCGTCAAAATTAGTGAACCAATTCGTTTGAAAAGTAGGATATTATAAATCCTTCTTGAACTCCTCTCCCTAGTGTAAGTGTGTCTACAATTTAAGGTTGTTGTTCCATATGTCTAAATTTTTAGACTTGAAATCAAAGATCAAATTTTTAACATTAATCAATCAAGAAGAGTCGTTGTAAACTTATAATACGTTGGAATAAATGATCCTGACCTTGTCGATCAGCAGTAGCCCTCACGGGAAGTACCAAAAGCCTGCGACGAAAAGACAATTGTCGTCCATTGAATTGAAACAATTGAACCCTTGTGGAGGAATGAAAAGAAGAAGTAGAGACATAGGGTCTTTGAATAAGGGGATTGAAAGGACGAGAAGATGTTAAAGTAAAAGCTAACTTACTAGCCATATCAGAACAAAAAAAGCTGAAGATATTCTGATTTTGTTCGGGGTTGGAATGAATAGGGTTGAAGAATTAGATTATGGATTTGGGAGATTAAGAGGAGCTGATAAAAATTGGTGGATTTTAATGTTTTGTTTGGAAAGAAAGAAAGAAAAAACAACAAAACTGAGGCAGCTCGAAGATAAGGATCCCATGTAACGAGTGGAGGGAAAGCAACGGCTTTTTAGTCCTCTGCTTTTCAAATATCAAAGTTCGATCGACATTTGTTTCACATCTCAACAGCTGCCTCGTTAACTGGACATCCATGCCAAGTGTCCGTCTCTCATATGGGAATTGGGCCCTTTTAGATTTTATTCGAAGAAAATTGTAATAAATATTTCCAAACATTACAAGAAGAGAGAAACTGATTATTGTAAATTATATTATTAAAGGTGTTAGGTTTGATTAATATTTAGGTCTGATGAATTTTTTTATTTCCTTTACCTTTCAATGAAAAATATACGTACAGTGATTTTACAAATTAAAAAAAAATAGAATATAAAATTACGAAATATAAGTCTAAAGGATAATTATACACATAAGTAAGGAAAACAAATTAAAGTAAATACACGAGAAACTAAAATAGAGTTAACTAATTACTAACTCCGATACTAATCGATCAAATTCAAAGAAGAATTGATCAAACCAAAACACCAATCTTCAATTCTTAAAGATGAACAAAATTACCAAAACCCAAGCAATTTCTTCAAGAAAAAAAAAACCTTTCTCCAAAGCAACCAGTGAAAAATCCTCCACACATGGTATATTTCAGGTTGCCATAGATAGTCGCATATGATGTTAAAAAACCATGGACAATAGCTTCAAAGCTTGCATTAAGTAGGTGTTTGGCTCTCTCGCTTTGTCTGTTTCACCGACTCTACAGTCTTCTATGTGGTACATCACTGACCAGGTCAAACGTAGAAAGTGGAAGCGATGTATGGACACCAACGACGAAAGAGTTTAGCTTCCTTGTTCATCATCCTTCCATGATCTTTTGAAGAAAGATCAGGGAGTTTCGAGAGGAAGGAAGTGTGAAGATGATGAAAAAACCATATTTTTGCAATTGTATTTTTCCATGACCTCGTAAAAGATTGATAGTGCCAATCAAACTGTTGTCGAATTAACTCATAGGGTACGCAACACTTTTCCCTATAGCGTTCAGGCCAACAAAATGAATTATAGCCTCAACCGGTCCTTAGAAAACAATTCCTCCAAATCATCCTTATTCCTCAGATCACCAAGATGGAATTGAAGCTTCTTCAAAAACTGAGGTCCAACCAAAGAAACCTTAAAGCCTTCTTGTAGAAGCTGAACCACCGTGTGACTGTCAATGAAACTAGCTTTGCCAGTCACAAGAATCGACTGCTCTTCAGACCCCATTTTCAAGAACTCTAGAGCGACTCACAGACAGTAAGAGAGAAAACAAAAAACCAAGAAAGATCGAAAAAAAACATATCAGATCAATGGAAAAATTGAGTAGCTAGCAACCTGATATTGATATTATTCAGTTATTCAATGAAACAGAAGCCTAACTCGTTAACCAAAATCTTCAATGGAGACCCGATCTCAGTTGCGTGAGTTTATGAGATCTGAATCTCCCTCTGTTATACTTGAAATCTCGGAAAAGACTGTCGAGCAGAAGCTTCTGGTTCTCGAATTTCTCGTCCGAGCTCTTGTTCTTATTGGTAACATTGAGAGTTGCTTGCTTGGCTTTGAAACACGAGGCCTTCCTTTTGCGTGAACTCAATCTTTTCTTTTTACTCTGTTTACGTGGCTCTGATACCATTATTATTATCAAATATCAAATCAATTATTACATGAGTATACAAAAATATTTTTATACAATTAAGAAAAACAAAATAAAATAAATATATGAGAAATTAAGATATAACTAATTAATTATTAACACTAATAGTAAAAATAATACGTGGAGTAATTAAAAGTTACGAGTTAATATATATAATTAAAAAAATTAAAATAAACCTTAATTTAATTGATTAAAAATTTAAAATTTAAGATTTAATAATTAATAAATAAATATTATTGATAAGTTAATATTTTTCTTCTTATTTAAAATGTACTTTTTAACTATTTATTCTTATTTTTGTCAATTTTATTCTTCACTGTAAATAACCATTCCCAAACTCAAATACTACCTACATGTCATATATACAATGATTATTTTGATAAAATTTAATTAATGATTAATTATGTATTAATACCCCATTAAAACTATATATAATTACTCATGAATATGCATATTATTACAAAAGCATCTAATTCAAAAATAAATTGAATGATTAATAAATTTTTGGGAGTGTAGTTTCATTTAATAGTAAAATTCTTATTTAAAAATTAATAGGAAATTAACAAGTTAACTAAAAAATTAGTTGTTCAACAATTATATAAATAGAATTAACCTTATGCAATTTTATTTTTAAATAAGAGATTGCATTGTTAAAAGACAAATTACACAATTTGGTTAACAAGCAAATACGCTATACAAGAAAAATCAAGTACATAACGTAAAACATCACACAATTTATCTAACTCAAATGGTTCTCTTTTAATTCTTTGCATGATAAATAGGGTAAAGAGGAATAATAGATAGTTACTCAATGTAAATTACATAGGAAGAAATCTATTTCAACTTTATTTTTGGAAACAATATCACATACATCTCTCACAACATCAAAAAGTGATAATTTTATTTTTCAAACATTATATTTTCGTATTTACTAGTCACAAAGAAGTTCTTAGCATAAACTTGTTTAGCTAACAAGCACCCAATCCTCGTGGTTACTACATGTACCTTCCCAAATTTTATAGCAATCTTTTCATTTCACATTCTTAACAAGTTATGAAAATAATAAGATCTTATTAAGTACAAGAAAAAATTAACAATTAAAGTTATCTTGAATCCAAGGAGATACAAACTATTAAAGAGAACGACTGAATGAATCACAACTCCTAGATAGATTAAGAAATCAAAAACACTTTCATAATTTGTTACAATTATAGATCTTAAAAATTACTTTTTTATGTCATATAGGTAAAATTTATAATAAAATATTATTATTTAAGACATATGATTAAAACATTATTATTTATTTAAAGATAAAACAAATATTAAAAATAAAAAAAATAATGAGACAGAGAGAATGACACATTAAAGTATTGAGTTTTTTGTTTAATAGTAGAATAATGATTAAATAACAACTTTAACCCATGTTAATGAAATCATGTGATAAATTTAATTAAAAAATACTTAAAAAATTATTTTATCATTCTTCAACTCTTTTCTTAAAAGTAATAAGATAAAAAATGTTATTTATAAACTACAAGATTAAATTATCAAAATGACCCAACTTAAGGAAAAATAAACACTCTTTATCTTAATTTTTAATTTTAATATTTTATTTTGGGCTTTATAACTTTGAATCTTTGATGGGTAAGAGCGAGATTGATATTTTAGAAGTATACTTACCATTTCTATCCATTTTGAGTAATAATTAATTTTTTTGGCGCAAAATACCATTTTTAACATTTTAGTGAAAGATTTTTCATTTTTTTTTTTGGAAATTAATTAGAGTTGAAAAAATGAAAATAAAATAAAATTTCAAAGCTCTTTTTTTAGCGCATTATTAATATAAATTGACTGTTTTATAAGTTAAGGGCATACACTTAGATATAGTTCATTAACAATTTGTTTATAGGTATCTAATATTTTTTCTCTCTAAATGATGAATTTTGACATTTCCTATTAAGAAATTAATTTTTTTTTGTAACTTTTAGTATAGAGTATTGAATCCAGCCTCTAGTCAAAACAAAACAAAAATATTTTTGAACTCTAATTAATTTCTAAAAAGAAAGACAAGAAAAACCGCTACGGCTATTTTTAGCAACAAAAAAAATTTGGTTATTATTTAAAAAGAATAAACATATATTAAATATTTTAATAACATAAAAAAAAAATTAAAATATCATACCTACATAGTACATCGGACACTGTAAGAGCCCTGCAATATATTTTTCATAAGTTACCTTTGGTAAGAGTAATGAGTGAAATTCTCATAACCTTTATGGTAAGGTCAATAGTTTGGCAGGTACCTCATCACATCTGCAAAAATTGTGCCCCATTTTGATTGTGACATTTTTTTGTATTTCGTAGTTAATTAATATATAATCCATTTAAATATATAAAAAATATAAATTTAAATCCTAATTATAAATATATAAATAGTATAAATATTTTAATATAAAATAAAATTAAAAAACTGATCTGCGTAAGAATTAATTATAACTTTTATAGTTTTATTAGTGGTTCATAATAAATTTCATTTTATAGTTTAAGAAATGCTATCACCACTCTTCCATCATCTTTCTTTTACTCTTTCCTAATTAACCGGCTAACATATGTTATGTGTGATGATTTGAAAAAAAAAATTGGACAATTATTTTATAAATATTTATCTTGACATATGTCAACCTATTAACTAAGAGAAATAGAGGAATGTAAGAGAGTGTATAAGAAAATCTTGCTAACATTCCTCTACCTATTTAAGAAAAAGAAGCCTACTTCGTTCCATTTTCTGCCGTACCTCATCGAGAAATCGTTCGAAAAATATTTTCTGCGAAAAGAGGGAAATATCTAATTAAATAACAGCCAAAAGATACATGACTAATTCAAATGCATGTATTACACTTGATGTGAACAAGATTCAAGTAAATGATGTAAGAAATGCAGACATCGTTATATTTGAACTTTCCATCTGTTGTTTACACCAGGGACGAACTTCATTAAAATGATTTTCAGAGTTTTTTTGCTATGGTAATGATTTTCAGAGTTCTATAGGCAAATTGAATCTAATACATAGGGATTCAAGCTCACTGACCAATGAAACCAGAAACTTCAGCTTCGTTGTCATTTATTTATCTTTTTTAGTGGCACAACATGATTCTATAGTGGCAATGGTTGTACTTTCATTCAAAATTGGCAAGAGACTTCAATGGTTTATTTGAAAAGAATGCGGTCAAATTGTCCATAACCAGCTCGGACACTGCTTGAAAAGACTCTGGTACCATAACAGCACAGTGAGGAGACAATACAACAGAATCTAATGCAAATAGCTCGTGAGGTACAACTGGCTCATTCTCAAAAACTTCGAGTCCTGCACCACCAAGCTCACCTTCCATCAAAAACTTCACCAATTCCTTCTCATCAACTAGGGAACCACGTCCGACATTAATTACCACTCCCTCTTTGCCAAGTGCTCTCAAGACATCCCTGTTAATTATATGGAAAGTTTCGTCTGACAGTGCACAACAAACTATTAACACATCACTGCTCAGAGCAAGATCATAAACATTGTCATAATAAGGGAATGAGACAGAGGGCTTCTTCTTCCTTGAGTTGTATGCAATGCTGCAGCCAAAAGGCTCGAGTCTTCTAGCAACTCCTGCGCCAATATTCCCCAGTCCTATGATTCCAATTCGCTTTCCTCCTAACTGCAATTTTAAGCATTTGACTCAAGATCAACAGTGTATCTTAAAGCTGAAGGTCACATTTTTAATTAAACATTGTTATATTGACCCAAAGGCAAAAGTAATCAGAGCAGTAACAAGATGACAGGATTTTTTCCCTGGCCAATAAACGAGACTATAATCTAAAATGCATAGCTTAGAAATATTTGAACATCCTACTTAGTTGGCTAAAATTGGCCACTACTTCTTCCTTTTGTCCCCTTTTTATTGTTTGGGAGAAGGGTGCTAGAAAAAATAAAAAATTGCAGATGTCAATTAGCGTTTTCTAAAGATCAACAGCCAAGTTTAAAACAAGGAAGTTATACTTGAAGGAGGACTTCCACATGGTGAGCTGGTGAGATACCTATATAGTGCAGGTTGTGGTAAGGATTAGCCCAACAATGAAATAACACTGTAGGACTGAATTGAAGACTAGAGATTCTTTGAGATGACCAAGAGATTCAGTTCAAGGTTATTTTGGATAACATATAAATATTGCATAGGCAAAGAAGTTTCAAATCCTTTTACCCAAAAATAAAAGTTTCAAATCAGCAAATTGATGAGATGGATTTCAGATATATATACATCAGGTCAATTTCACCATTTTTTTAAAGGGAGAGTTATATACGGGTTACATACTTGCTCTAAAAATGACACTTTGATTATGTGTTTATTTTTTGTGACAGTTTAATTTAATTATTATTAAAAAGTAACCGATTAAGGACAAATAATAATTTTTTTATGTTTTTAATTCTTTTCTATTTTTTTAATTTTTTAATTACAATTTATTCAAGTTAAAATAATCTTTATCTAATGTAATTGAAAAAATAAAAAATAAATAAAATAATTTTATCATTATGCAATCACTTTTTAATAAATTAGTGATTTAATAAATACAAGATGTAGGTGTCATTTTTTGCTATTAGTAAAGTACCATGAAGTATTTTTTATTTTTAAAATTCTTATTTGTGTCAGTATATAAGACCAACAGTGTATTTTTTTATTCAATTTTTTAATTACAATTTATTCAAGTTAAAATCATCTTTATCTAATGTAATTGAAAAAATAAAAAATAAATAAAATAATTTTATCATTATGCAATCACTTTTTAATAAATACAAGATGTAGGTGTCATTTTTGCAATTAGTAAAATACCATGAAGTTATTTTTTATTTTTAAAATTCTTATTTGTGTCAGCATATAAGACCAACAGTGTATGTTTTACCATGGCTAACTGGCTAAGATAGATATATTAGACATGTTCTTGAATCAACTACCACATAAACATTATTACATAAACAGACAACAAAGCAAGGAGGACCAATACAAAGCTCTTTTACCCTGCATAGTTATCATAACGAGAACCACATGTTTTGCTCTTTATTTGCTTCATTTAGAGTATATTCCTAACCAATCAACTGTAAGTATTTGTTTCTTCTAAAAAATTATTGTACTAATCTTACATTTTATTGGTTTAGAGTATCATCTTATCACATGTACCAAAAACAATGAATAATTTCTCTATTATAAAATATATTGTAACATTTTTTTCCTATTTTAGAAATTTTAAATACCAAAAGAGGGGAGAATTTTTCTATACTCTTGGAGTATGTACTCCCTTAGATAGAGATAGAAACAAAAAAAAAAGGATGAGAATGAGGAGTAGGTGAGATTGACAATACATGAGTGGGTCGAGAGCTATGAGTCTATATTTCTTCTAAGATACCAACTTTTAAGCATTCCAAGAGTATCGAAAAAAAATTTAAAAGAGGAAATCGACATGGTCCCTATTTGGCATTATCCAACTGGTAGGAACACGATCCTAACGACTTGATGTACCACATTCATCTGGTGGACGTATAACAATGTATTGGTAAAGATCGTAAGTTTAGCAAATTATGACCTAATGCCTGCGATCTCATGTTGTATGTCGTGTATCGACCAAACCATCTCCCGTCTCGTGAATAAAATAATATGATAAATCCAAGTATAGAGTGAGAAGACCAAATGATCCCCTTACTTGGGATGCGGGTATAAGAGGCATCACGCCTATCCTAAGAGTCTCTTGAGTTCACAAAAGTGTACCTCCTCGTTGGAATGTATTGAACAAGTGATGGAATCAATTTCTACCTTGTTTGTCTCCCATCTTGCGAATAAAATAACACGATAACCCTCAAATGCGAAGTGAGAAGGCAAAATGATTCTCCCATTTGAGATGCGAGTATAAGACGTGTGAGACTCATCCCAAGAAAGGGTCTTAAGTTCACAAAAGTGAACCCCTTTTTTGGGACATACAAGACAAGGGATGGATTCAATTTCTACTATGTTTGTCTCCCGTCTCACAAATAAAATAACACATTAATCCCTAAATATGGAGTGAAGAGGCCAAATGGTCCTCCTACTTGGAACGCGGGTATAAGAAGTGTGACGCTCATCCTAAGAAATTTTTTTGAGTTCATAGAAACAAACCCTCTCTTTAAAAAAAAGGGATACACATCAAGAAAAACAACATTAAGTTGCAGGTAAAGAAATATCAACAAGTCAGTACAAATAATCTCAACCATTACATATCTTTAAGGATAGGGATGTAAACCAATACTCGTGCTTTAAAAGTACTTTTTTCCAGTACTTAGCTAATTTGCAGAGATCGTCCCTCTTCTCTTTCTATCTATTTCACTAGGAGCATGTTCTAATTAAATCATTACGCAAATCTTTCAAATCATGTTCTATAGCTATATAGTGAGCCTTGAGTCCACATAGCTCTTGGTTCACGAATTCCGAAGTTTTACGAGAAGCCTCCGCTTCCCATTCATAATCAATGGCAAAGGATAAAGACTACATGATACCGATAGAAAGGAAAATTACATGAAATAATTAGAAAATAAAGTTACTAGGAGATTTAAAAGTATACTTACATCAAGAACACGCCTCGCCATCAGTATCAGATAGTTCCTTTTTCTTTCTTACGAGCATAATTAGTAAAATATGGTACAGGAATTATTCAGACAAATGTAAGTGTAAGTGTAATACGTTTCTCTTTGTATAAAAAAAAGTTAAAAGTTCGTTATAAAATATGCAAAGGATATAAAGATGAAAATATATAAATACGAGTATGATTCATTTAACTTTAAAAAATATGTTATTAAAAATACATTAATATATATATATATATATAATATTACGATATTATTTGATTTTTCATAATAATATAAAATATCAATAATAAATTTAATATAAATAGATGATAATTGAAGATAAATTAATTGTTAATATTAAACTTAATTCAATTTTAACGTGATTTGCATGATGATTTGACAAATAAGATTCATCTAGTCCATTTCAAGTCAGAAATTTAAACTATATCAAATATTATCCTTTTATCTTAAAAATTCATCCTTTTCTTTTAATAAATGTTTTATAATTTATAGTTTTATTATTAAACATTTAATCTATATACTTAGATTCAATTATATTGATTTTTTTATTATATGAATCGATGATCAAAAATTATAATGTTTCAATAAACTATAAAAAAATATAAATTAAATATAATTGGTAATTATTTTTATTTTATGTTATTTCATTATGAAAATAATAATAATAATATACATATTTATTAAAAAAATTATGTCGGAGAAAGTTTTTTATTTATTATTATACACGAAAATATTATACGTGTATAATACTTTTTAGTTCAAAAATCCATGTATTTTTTTATAGGTTTGAAAGTAGTTTGGAAAACGAAAATATTTTTCATTAATTTGTATATACGTATATAATACGAGTATAAGATGTAAAATTACTAACTATGCTTACGGGTTTCGTAAATGGGTGAAAGATCTACAAGAACCCCAAAATGTTGGTAGACGTCGCCGTAGGCAGGTGGGTTGCCAAACATCCCGTTTACAAACAAACTGTCCAGCTCACTGTCTTGTCTTCGCTTAGTGGAAAAAGGGATCACACCCATATGGAGGATGGAAGCAAGCTGGATGAAGTAAGAAGAACCAAAATGCTCTCTTCCAAAGGTGCTACAAGTTTCCTTACAACGACCTATCGTGGTGTCTTGGGGTCGTTTGGGTTAGTCACGATTTGAGTCTGAAGTGGCGAAGACTCTGGGGTGCTCTCGCGGTGTCTAAATCCCAATAGGAATACTTATTGTGTGACTAAGAAGTGGATCATTGGAGGTCGTTTGGGGACCTATGTTTTTGCCCTTATCGGAAAACATACTAAAAACCAAAATAAGTAGAGTGTATGCTATTACCTAGAAACAATTTGACTGCTTGAAGGGCAATCTCAATGAAGAGATGGAGTGACCTGAAAATGTTTAAACGGATTGAAATGTAAGCTAAGTTGTAAGGGAGCAGGCTGAAAATGTAATCTAAGTAGTGAAGAAGCGAGACAAAAATGCTAGAAATGGGCAAGAATTTTTTCAAACGAGCTCAATTTCTTTGAATGAAAATAAGACTAAGTTAAGGAAAGGTAGCAAATGATAAAAAGTTTTAACTATTTATAGGGGGTCTATATAGTTGTCCAACGGAGTTATGAGATGTTGAATAGTCAGGAAGGTTATTTTGAATAAATTATGAAAGGTTATAGTTGATTCATAAATATTATCTTTACTTCTCAAAGTCAAGAAAACATAAGAGTTAATGTTTGGTATTATCCAGTTGGTAGAGACACAACTCTAACGACTTGACGTACCCCGTTCACCTAGTAGACGTATAACGATGCATCAGTTCACAGCTTGTAAATAACAATCTAATCCTTAGGGCAAATGATTTAGTTCTATTAGAAGACCATGAGTTTAGCAAGCTACAACCCAATGCCTACGACCTCACGAACACGATCTAATATATGGTTATCCAATCCATTTTCAACTGCCTATGTAAGACGACCTAAGTAGAAGCAACCTAATCGTAACAACCTGGTGACTATTTGTAGTCTTATCATATGGGTAAACTCTAATACACCTTGAATAGAGCGTTCACTATTGTAATGATAACACTTGCCTCTTGTGTATCTATATATACTTCACTAATAACATTAATAAAGGATTTGAATTTTGAATCTCACTACATTTATCTAGAAACCCTAACATATTAACTATTTTTCAAATAGTCCCCGTTATAGAAAATTAGGCATAGACAAGTAAAAATATTTCCAATTTAGTACTATCAAAACTACACTATACACTCCCTTTTCTTTTTGTTTTTTTTAGAATAACTAAACTATATACTATAAAAACCTAGATTTCATTCATGTTCTATCTTACGAGAAAAATGTACGAGAGTTTCTTAATTATTCTAACTAAATAGTTTAGGTTTTTTTATTTTATTTTAATAATTTAATCATTCTGTTATAAAAAAATAAATGTATGTGAACAAATGAACAAATTTAGAAATTTTATATTTTTATCAATTTTATAATCATTGTTTCCTATCTATAATTAAAGACAATCTATAAACATGATAGTTAAAAAAATATGATAAATAAATAAAAATAAAAATAAATTAGTTATTTGTAATTTTACTATCACTTTTTTAAAATAAGATAACTAATTAGTAATAATAATAATAATCGTAAGATTAACCTATTTTTCTAGACATAAGTAAGAATCTTAGTTATGCTATCACACACCCTCTTCCTATTGCTACAAATTCAATTTCAATAGTAGTAAGGAAATAAGAGACAAGCTTAAAAACTGGACCTTGAAACCAAGTGGATAGTTCCCCTTTTGAGGCCACAACCCGGAACGAACGTATCGATCAGAGGCTGAAATTCGGCGGAGAACATCAAGCAAAAGCGCAACGGCGTATTCCGCCACAGCTTCAGAAAAGGCAGAGCCAGCGTTGGTAACGGCAATACCACGGCATCGGCACTCCGATAGATCGATGTGGTCAACTCCAGCGCTAGAAGCAACAATAAGCTCAAGTGAAGGAAGATGGTGAATAAAATCGGATGAGATTGGCGCGGGTCCAATGCAGACAAGGGCTCGGACCTCCTTAGCGTGACTCGAGAGGAACGAGTTCATTGGCTCGGTTGACTCGTTCGGGTCCAGCAAACTGAAGTGACTCAGAAGACGATCCCTGAAGCCAAATTTGAAGTTGGGAGGACAGTGAAGCAGAACTGGGGGTAGCTCTCTTTTTTCTCCTTTCCCATCTGTTTGGTTAATCTGCAAGCTATCCATTGGGTCTCGTTTGACTCCTCCACACGAAGCAAACTGCAGCGACTGAAAACCAGGGATGCGTTAGACGTTAGTTGTCACTTATAATGTTCGTTCTCTATAATCGTTTTCAATGTAAATTATTATAAAATTTTAATATAAAAATAATTTATTAATTTTTAAAATTCATTTTACTTTATTTTATTCAATTTTTAATAAAATAATATAGTAATAAAAATATTTTAATTAATACATATTATTTATTTTTAATGAAATAAAATAATAATATATATAATATAATTTTAAATAAAAAATAATATAAAGTAGTTTATTAGAATTTAAATAATATAATATAAAATTTATTAAATGTATTAAATAAGAGATTGAATAACCTAATTTATATCTCAAACATCTATGAATGAATTTTATATTTTGAGGGATTAAGAATTCAAGATTTCTACTTTACTCTTTTGTCTGAGCAAATTGATTGTGGATATATCTAAAGGTGCCAATTTTACAGCAAAATACTTTAATAATAAAATAAACCATTAAGTCCGAGGCACGCTTATACTAGTTTTGATTGCAAGTATGTAATTTAATAATATTAATATTTTATATATAATTAATTATTTGATTAAAAAAATTAGATCTATTAATAGAAAAAACCATTATAAAGCAAAAATTATGTATATAAATATAATAATATTTATATACGATGTCTTTATTATTTTTATGACTTCTTATCCTATTTAAAAATAAATATGTTACGTACATGTTTTATTAAACTATGTAAAAGAGTATCAAATTCAATTGTTCACGAAGATATAAAAAGAAAAATTACATCATATATAGGAGTTAACGAAGATAAATACATTAATCTTTAGTTAAAAATAAATTACTAAAATATACAATAAGTCTTAATAAATATAAGATAAATTTTATTAATAATAAAATAAAATGATACATATAATGGCTACAAACAAAGAGTTTGAGACCATATAAACATTATTTACGGACAAAAATAAAACAAATAAAAAGAAGATGTCAATAATTAAAAATTAATTTTTTAAAAAATATATATTGAATTACTAATATTACTCATTTATGTGACTTATTAATAATATTCATTTATTAATAGTTAAATCTTAAATCGATTAAATTTATAATTATTTTAATCTTTTTAATATATATATATATATTAAAAAAAATTATGTTTTTTAATAAATTTATTTTACTTATCCTTCGCTTACTTGGATCAATCATATAAAAACAATATATAATTTATCTCCAAACATATGGAATAATATCATTACATTCAGCTAAAAAAAAAGTTAAAATGTCCTTTAGGAGAAATTACATAAGAGGACTTGCCTATAAAAAATATCAAAATAATTTTATTATCATTTATAAATAAAACCTTTAATCTTATAAATTTTAAATTAAATATTTTTAGTTTTGTTATTTTAAAAGCTGCACACTTTAGTACAAAAATTGATTCTTGTTATGGGATTAAAAATGTTTATTTTTTAAAAAATTATAAATTAAAATACTAATTTTAATAATTATAGAACTAAACGTATTTATTTTTTATGATAACAGTAGTAATAATTCTTAATTTATAAATTAAGAAATAAAAATGATTATAAAAAAATAAACTTTTGATAGTTTGAATTCAAAAGTGGCTCATATTTTAAGGAGATGAGATTATCGCCTTAAATCCTAACAAGATAGGAACTCAAATGTTTTTCATTATCTATTATATGTTTTTTGAAAAATCAAAAATAAAAAAAATTAGAAGATATTTAAAAATTAGATATTTAATTCAATATATTTTTTAATTATTATTAAATGATTAAGAAATAATGTTACACCTCACTTAACTCTTATTTTTCTTATATATGGAAAAGTAAAATCTTTCTTTAAACAATTTAACAATTTAAGTAATAAATGGTTAAATTATTTTATTCTCTAGTCATTCTTTAATATTGTGTTTTTTTTAAAAAATAATATTATAAAAAATAATAAATCATATTTATTATTAATAATTTTTATTTTGTGCACATATATATTTATTTTATTTAAAAATAAACATACAATTTTTTAAAAAAAATTAATTTTATTTTATTTACTTATTCATCTATTAGTTTTTAATATTATAATTTTTTTATATTTGACAATAAATATAATATTAAATATTTGTATTTTAATAAAAATTCATTTTATTTTATTTACTTATTCATCTATTAGTTTTTAATATTATAATTTTTTATATTTGACAATAAATATAATATTAAATATTTGTATTTTAATACTTATTTAGTTTTGCAAGTTAATTACATAACTCGATTAAAATATATATTTGTTATTATATATATCTTACAAGAAAAAATTTCAATTAATAATAACAAAAAAAAATTTCTAGTTATATCTTTTGTATATTTTTACATGTCTAAGTAAATTATTAAAAATAAAAATAAAAAGAAAAAGAAAAATAAATTATATATATATATATATATTATTCTAATATAAAAAATATTTACACAATTTTATATTTAGCTTTAAGCCGCCACACTCCTTCAACCGCCTATGCTTACCTCTTAATTTTTTTCTCTTTTATTTTTCATGTAATACATGTTTAAGTTTTGTTTGTATAGATGCGGTCAAAACTATTAATTGCATCGAAGCTCCCACAAGAGAAGATAATTAAATTAATTATGAATCCTGTTAAGTCTTCGAACAAATATTTTGGAATATTTGTTCAGGTAAATTTATTACATGCATTAAAAAAAAGCACAAGCTTATAACCATCAATAATATTATTTGAACACACGTTTAATTAAATATATTTTTTATATATATTTAAAAATGCAAATATTATAATTATTAGTCACAACAAGGCATTTTTGAGATGTTATATATAATAAGTCACTCTATCTTAATTCTTATGTAAGATAAATTCAATATTTATAAAATTTTAAGTTTTTTTAAAGAAATGTCGTTCACATAATTTATTTTTAAAAATAAAAATAAATTGTATGCTTTGAAGATTTTTTTCTTATGAAAAAAAGTGACTTAGAGAATTCTAAATATCATAAAAATAGATGTTTAACTAATCTTTTAGATTATTTTATTTTTAAATTAAAAATAATATCATTTTTTTTAATTTTATAAAAAAATCATTATTAAAGTTAAAATTTATTATTTTAATAATTTATTATTAGAATATTACTATTTTTAATCAAGTAATTAAAATATGAATCTTTAATAATAATAAAAATACAATTTAATAATGATAAGAATTATCTAAAAAATCAATAATAATAAAATTTAAACAAAAAATTATAAAAATATTTATTTTAATTTTTAATAAAAATTAATAAATTAATAAATTAATAAAATATTAAAATAAATAGTAAAAATTAAAAAATATTAAAAAATAATATTTTATGAAATATTTTATATTAATTATGATGTTTAATTACTTGCAAAAAATTAATAATGTTTTAATATAAAACTAATAAAAATAATATAATTTATATTTAATTGGTATTTTTTATAAAATTAAAGATTAAATGATATTATTTTTAGTATAATTAATTAAACAATACAAATAATAATTTATTTGATATTTTTTTATTATAAATTCATGATAAATTTTATATAATATGTGAGAATTTATTGAATAGTATAATTGATTTTATAAAATTATATTAAATAAAATATTGTCAAATAAAATGTGTTTGATATATTTAGTCTCCGTCTATATAACGCAGTCATTGGCAGCCTCTCTTTCCGGTTATAATACTTCGGAGATCACCCAGTTCCTGTCTAAATACCAATAAAAAAAACCAATGGAGTATGCTGAAAAGAAAGTCAGAATTAGCAAAGACGAAGTGGTAGCCAAGCTCAAGGACGATGGCGACTTCGATAGGCTCCGCCTAAAGATTATTCGCAAGCTCAAGGAAGACGTATGCAATGCACTACCTTTTTTTAGTTTCTCTCTCTTAGGGTTTTCAAATATTGTCTAACCGTAGTATAATTGATCGCTGAGTGATTGTTTTGTTTGTATGCAATGTCTGATTAACTCCTAATTTTACATTCTTCATGATATACTTTTGTATGGTTTCCTCTGATATATTTTTGTTCCTTTTAAGGCCTGTGTTTGATGTGATTTGTGTGAATTTACGGTGGCTTCTTGCATTCTTGAATTTTTAATTTATGATTAATTGTTTCTAGTTATGCGTTTGATTTCAGGAACAATTGAGGGAAAATATTAGTGCCGTTGTGAAGCAATCGGATGCTTTGAACCGTTTGGGTGCTGAAAATTTGAAACCCAGACAACTTTCAGATTCCATTTATCAGGAGGTTGGGTAGGTGATCAATTTTTAAAGCCTTCCCGTGTATTTAATTTAATTTGCTCTTTTACCTTACCTTACGTTTTTTTTTTGGGCCTCAACTTTTAAATTTGTGTCCAAAGTTTGTAGAGTTTCTTTCAGGCTAATTTTCATTTGTAATCATTAAGCTAGAATTGACTGTTTTGAAGCTGATTTGGGCTATGTGTTTATATTTACTAGGGAAAATGTAATGAACCAGATATCTGATGGTTTGTGGGGGATAATCAGATCAAGTGAAGGCATGAAGGATGAAATCACAGAAACTGTCCAATCTGTTTACTACAAATTAATGAACCCAAAAGGGAATTCGGAGATTGTATCATCGATTCCTACTGTGATGCCAGCTCCTAAGGAAACTGGCAGTAATGGTTCTCTTTTGGCCTCGGCTAGTGAAGTTAATGATGTTTTGTCTGATATGGAGCCAAATGAACCACCAGGATTTTCTCTCCCCCTTAATCATCCCAAGGACACTAATAAAGATCTGGCATTAACGGTGCCTCATGATAAAGGAACTATGGAAGAACAGCATAGTGGATCTGATCTGCTACAAGATAAGCTAGAGAATAATGTTGCAGTTCACAGCCAGCCTCCTGGTTCTGCTAACATGGAGCATGAGCAGCCAGATTGCTCTAGTGACCAAGATCCAGATGTGCCTCCTGGTTTTGGTTGACATATTGGCATGCAATCAAATGGATAACCATTATTGTGCATCCAAGAATGTTTTCACGCTGAAGTGGGTTCAGAGAAATTATTTTGTTTTTGAAGTTGGGCATTTTTGACACCTGACATGGTGAATTTTCAGATGCTTCAAATGATTTTAATGATGCTATTGCACAAGAATATATGCCTCCTGAATATAGTATGCAAAGTCTTTTTCCATTTGTTTAATGTTTTTGTTTTATTATGGAAACCATTTTCGTTTATTATGGAGAGCCATTTTTTCACATCTCTTTTGTTATGGTTTGATTGTTTGATAATGTAATATATTCTTTGGGCTTTAGAAGTAATAGCGTTTAATTGCTAGAATTTGAGTGTATGAGGTGAAAGATGAGAAAGGTTGATTGAATTTGCAAGATGTACTTATAGTCGACATACGCTTGTAACATTTTCAGTTCAGTTATTTTAAAAAGAGCTTATTATATTTCCCAGGAAAAGACCAATCATGGGACTCTCTTGGCCAACTTATATGTAGAATTTTGACAACATTTTAGTTTGAGTCTTATTATGCCAGTATGCTTTGCTCCACCTTTCTATGTTATTTACATCAATGTGCAACATCTAGATATGGTGCAATGTCGAGTCTTCTCCAGGGATACCTGCACCCTGAACCTGTGTCATCTTTTGTGTTAAATTCTGTATTTTACAAAATTATTGGTATCGTTTTTCATAAACATAGCTTTTCATCTTCCTTCCACCTCTCAGCTGATCACCTATTAATCTTGTGCAGCTTGTTACCTTACCTCCAATGCTGGTTTTATATGAAAGTAAATCTAGTTATTCCTCCAGTTTGGTTGCATGGGGTTAAAATGTTTAACTTACAGAGGTTATTTGATATGAGGATCTTCAGTAGCTACTTTTACGAAATTCTCATATTGCTTTTAGTTACTTTGCAGAATTCTTGTCACTGGAAGCACATCTAAAGTTAGGCTATCAGAAAATCTTTTATGTCTTGGCTCTTTCTAGTCGTTAAATTCAGAGTTGACTTTCATATTGAAAATAAAATATAGAGAAATAACACAGCAAAGACAGACATCTAACCTGCAGTACTAGGATATTTTAATTGTTACAGTGTGACTCACTGCTTGAAGATTGTTACTGGAATTTGACTGAGATTGGACTCCTAACAGAGTGTTTGGCTGAAACCCATTTCAGAAAACCTTGCCCATATTCACCATTTTTACCGTATGAAGCAACACGCGTAAATGTTACCAAGTATGTCACCTTTTGGTTCACCTTTGAGAAATATATCCTGCCGGGCTTGACCGTGACATAGACTCCTTTAGGTGCAATCCTTTTGAATGTTTGAGATGGTCCTAATGTGACAGAAAATGAAGGGTAGTTCAGCTCTCCTTCAGGTATGCTTGATACTTTTGAGCACCTCACTGGTCTGTGTATGATGATCCCAACTTCATCTTTGTAGCCCAAGCCACAGAGATATGGTATATAGTCATCAGGGTGAATGTCATAAACTAATCCTGGATCATTTGCTGCTGATGGATTGACATGCCCCGAACCTGTGGCAAATACATCTGCAGGTAGAAGTGTTTCATCTAGAATGGGTTTGCCTCCAGCATTTATTAAATCAGAAGAAGTCATAATGGCAGATTTAATGGCAGTAGGTGACCAGGTAGGATGAGAGCTCTTCAATAAAGCTGCAATTCCGCTGAGATGCGGGCATGACATTGAAGTTCCAGACTCAAAGTTGAATATGAATTTTGAATTTGTGCTGTTGTCCAGAGGGAATGGCCATGCAGATAGAATGTCCACACCTGGTCCAATGATGTCTGGGTTGGGGCCTCTTGAAGAGAAGGAAGTAACAGCAGGAGATAGTGAATTTCCTATCACTGTTCCTTTGAATAATATTGTTGTTGTTGGTTTTGCTGTTGAATTGATGTATGCTTTGATTTTCTGGCCATCTGCAAAACTGATATGTGCTGCAGGAAGGGAATGAGCATCAACTTGGAGACTGAAGCCCTCACTTTCTTGGTTCATAAGAATCATAGCAGCACTGCCGGCATTTTTCACTTCCTGTCCCTTTGCTGTTCTTGCTATTCCCCCTCCTCGTTCACATAAGACTACCCTGCCTTTTACATTGACCTTTTTCAATGATCCCTCAGCACAAAACGCGGACTCTGTTTTACCATTCATACCAGCGTAAACAAGAGTTAAAAGTGTTACGGGAAAGTCTTTTGGCTGGAAAAGAGAATTCCTCTCCATTTCCTAGTTTTGCGAAAGCTACCACAGTTCTATCTATGGTGCTTGCTCCAACTGTGAGAATCCATGGGGCCTCGTTAGATAGTGTGCCATTAAGTGGACCGAAATTTCCAGCTGAGCAGCTTACGAATATTCCCTTTTGAATTGCTGCAAATGACCCTATGGCAATGGGGTCCTTGAAAAAGGGGTTTGAATCGTAACCAAGAGAGAGTGACAACACATCAACGCCATCCTGAACAGCTGCTTCAAGCCCAGTTAAAACATCGCTTTTAGAACAGTCATCCTCATCCCCAGGTTTCCCAAAGCAAACTGTATATATTGCTAGGTGAGCATAATGTCACGTCCCGCTCAAATTGTCCCTAAAAATCCAAAATAAATGGTGGTTGCCTAAAGGATCTAGACTATTCTACATGGAAAGTTCTAGAGTTGCCTAGAGAAATCTAGAAAGGGCTAGAGTTGGACGGACTCAACTCAAGCTAGAAGACCCTAGAATGTTCTAGAGCACGCCGGAGAGTGCTAGAATGGGCTGGAATATTCTAGAACATGTCGGATGGTTCATGAAGGATGTAGAAGCCGCTTGAAGCTTACGGAACATCCTGGAAGGTGCATGAAGGAACTAGACAAGCCTAGAAGACTCTAGAGTTGGTTAGAAGGTCCTAGACTCTTGTGGCATATTGTACATAAATCTAGAACTCTCTTGTATATTCTAGACTAGGAAGACTCTAGAAAGTGGTGGCATACTCTTAAGCTTAGAGCCACACTATAAATAGACCCATTGGTCTTCATTTGTATTCATCTTGGGAAATCTTGGGAAATTGTAAGATAATCTCTCTCTAGAGCAATACAAAGCATTCTTTGCAAACTCTCTCTCTATTCTCTTTGGAGTTTCATTCGGTTTCAAAGGCAGGCTTAGTGCAACAGACGGTGCTAAGTGCCGCACGATCTCTACTTGAAAAATAAGGTCGTGACAGTTGGTATCAGAGCAGGTTAAAGTATCTCTATCTTTGGCAAAAATGAAGAACACCGCCCCAGCTACACCAAACATGGACGTTCCACCAATGGAACGTGGTCGTGAGGAAGTTCGGAAAGTCCCAAAGGAATCTCGAGCCAAGTCGAAAGACATGCTTTCTAGCTTGGAAGCACGAGTTGGGAGTGCACAGGACATCTTAAGGGAGCTGTTCGATCGGGTGGACAACTTGGAGGAACGTTGCAATGGCTTGGAGGCCGAGGATGTGGAGATCCATGCAGCGGTCAAGATGTCCCTTAATGAGCTAGATGGTGGCTTAAGGCAAGAGATTGATGGGTTAAAGGTGGAACTTGCCAAGGTAAGGGATCTTGTCCAAAGAGAACTTGCTAATGTGTTGCTTAGAATGAAGGATATGAGTGGTGATCTAGCTCTATGTAAACGGGCTATGGCCGCGGGAACTAGTGCAACCACCGTCATTGAAACTAAGAGGGTTGATGTTCCCAAGCCTAAGACCTTCAATGGTGTTAGGAACGCTAGGGAAGTGGAGAACTTCCTATGGGGGCTGGAACAATACTTTGAGGCTACTGGCATAACGGACCATGCCAGCAAGATCCGAACTGCAGCCATGTATTTGTCCGACACTGCGATGTTGTGGTGGAGACAGAGGCATGAAGATGTGCAACGAGAGGTTTGCACAATTGACACCTTTGAAGATTTCAAAAGGGAGTTAAAAATGCAGTTCTTCCCCGTTAATGCTGAGGAAGAGGCAAGATGCCGATTGCGACGATTGAAGCAAACGGGTAGCATAAGGGACTACGTGAAGGAGTTCACAACCTTGCTGCTAGAAGTCCCCGACACATTTGACAAGGATGCCATATTCTTGTTTATGGACGGTCTCCAATTGTGGGCTAACCTTGAGCTCAAGCGACGTGGTATCCAAGACTTGTCTTTGGCCATTGCGACTACGGAAAGCTTTATTGATTACTCTACAAACAAAGAGAGCTCCAAAGCCACATATAAGAAGTTTGTTGGAGGAAAGAGTGGGGGAAGCCACGGCAAAAGTTAGGGTTCCAAAAACCATAAAGACAACTCCTCATTCAAGCCACGGGATAAGGAGAAGGAGAAGGAGGATCGCAGTGCCTCGAAGCCCCGTGTGACGTGCTTCATATGCGACAGACCGCATTGGGCACGTGAATGTCCGAAAAGGAAGGCCTTGAGTGCCTTAGTTGCTTCCACTCATGATCAAGATGGAGGCGAGTCGGACGAAGGTGCAAAGATGGGTTCTTTGCGCCTACTTGGTGCATTGCAGAGCGCCCCAAAGACTCTCAAAGGCTTGATGTATGTAGATGCAGCCATCAATGGGAAGGTCGCCAAAGCCTTGGTGGACACAGATGCATCTCACAACTTTGTTTCAGTGGAAGAAACAAAGAGACTTGGCCTGAAGGTCGTCAATGAAGGGGTTCTCTCAAAGCAGTTAACTCAACAGCACTGCCATTACATGGAGTCGCTCGAGGAGTTAAGGTCAGTCTTGGTGCTTGGACTGGCCAAGTGGACTTATCAGTGGCGCCTATAGATGACTACTTGATGGTATTCAGCATGGAGTTCTTGGACTAGGTTAGAGCTTTCTTGGTGCCATACTCAAACTCTATGTGCATCATGGATGGTTCGAAGGCTTGCGTGGTACCGACGGACAGGACCACCAAATGCACAACCCAAGCTCTCTCGGCACTTCAAATCAAAAGGGGATTGAAGAGGGACGAAGAGAGTTACCTGACCATCTCAAAAGACTACAACGAGGAGGAGTCGCCAAAGCCAAGCTTGCCGACGGAAGGGCAAGTTGTCCTAGATAAGTCCTATGGGGTGATGCATGAGGCCTCGCCCAAACGGTTGCCTCCAAGGAGGGAGGTGAACCATGAAGTCGAGTTGGAGCTCGACACAAGACCACCAACAATGAGCCCTGATCAGGTGGAAAAATCAGAGGCGCGCAACGGAAGCGTGGTGGTTGACCCACCAAATGGAAAAGCGGAGTTAGCAGCCTTGAGTAGGCCAAATAGTCCTCTATTGGAAAGGATCAAAGTAGGGTTGGAGCATGATGCCCTTGCTCAAAACCTCCTTGCCCTCATCAAGGAAGGAAAGACGAGACGATTTTGGCTGAGTGATGGACTACTCTATGCCAAGCAGAATCGAATCTTTGTGCCAAAATGGGGGAGCTTAAGGAAAGAGCTTATCAAGGAGTGCCATGATTCGTTATGGGCTGGACACCCAGGAATGAGGCGCACCTTTGCTTTGATCAAGTCAATCTACTATTGGCCTCAACTTCGAGACGATGTGGAAGCTTATGTACGGACTTGTCTTGTGTGTCAACAGGACAAGATAGAGTAGCATGCACCCAGAGGTTTGTTAGAGCCGCTGCCTATTCCAGAGAGACCATGGGAAAGTGTCTCTATGGATTTCATCACTTGTTTTCCAAAATCAGAGGGCTTTGGTAGCATCATTGTTGTCATTGACCGCTTCAGCAAATACGCAACATTCATACCTGCCTCAACGGACTGCACGACAGATGAGACGGCACGTTTGTTCCTCAAGAATGTTGTGAAGCATTGGGGAATTCCTTCCAATATCGTGAGTGACCGAGACCCACGATTTACTGGCAAATTTTGGACGGAATTGTTCAAGCTGTTGGGATCAGACTTGAACTTCTCTACAAGCTTTCATCCACAAAGTGATGGACAAACAGAGCGTGTCAATGCATTGCTGGAGTTGTATCTTAGGCACTTTGTTAGTGCCAACCAACATGATTGGGCAAAGTTGTTGGATGTAGCCCAATTCTCTTACAATTTACAACGGAGCGAGTTTACCGCAAAGAGTCCCTTTGAGATTGTCATGGGGCAGTAACCCATGACTCCCCATGCCTTGACTACGAGTTATGAAGGGAAGAGCCCTGCTGCCTTCAAATTTGCCAAGGTGTGGCATGAACAAGCTGAGTTGGCCCGAGCCTATCTGAATAAGGCATATAAGAAGATGAAGAAATGGGCTGACAAGAAAAGGAGGATGGTGGAATTTCATGAAGGCGATTTGGTTCTTGTAAAACTATTGCCCCAACAATTCAGGTCCTTGCGGAAGGTTCATAAAGGGTTGGTGCGGAAGTATGAAGGACCATTTCCAGTCCTCAAGAAAGTTGGTAAGGTGTCATACAAGCTACAACTCCCTCCAAAGCTCAAAATTTATCCGATCTTTCATATAAGCATGCTAAAACCTTATCATGGAGACAAGGAAGACATGAGTCGAGGAGAATCCAAAATGGCACCTACCGCAGTGGTAACCTCCTTTGACAGGGAAGTGGACTCAATCTTGGTGGATCGCCTGATCCGGCGTAGAGGTGTACCAAATTATCGGGAATACTTGGTCAAATGGAAAGATGCTCCGGATGTAGAAGCAAACTGGGAACCTGAGGACTCTTTGTGGCAATTCAAAGATGACATAGAAAGGTTCAAGCTTGAAGGTGCGACGAGGGCGTCACGAACTTGAGTGGGGGAGGGTGTCACGTCCCGCTCAAATTGTCCCTAAAAATCCAAAATAAATGGTGGTTGCCTAAAGGATCTAGACTATTCTACATGGAAAGTTCTAGAGTTGCCTAGAGAAGTCTAGAAAGGGCTAGAGTTGGACGGACTCAACTCAAGCTAGAAGACCCTAGAATGTTCTAGAGCACGCTGGAGAGTGCTAGAATGGGCTGGAATATTCTAGAACATGCCGGATGGTTCATGAAGGATGTAGAAGCCGCTTGAAGCTTACGGAACATCCTGGAAGGTGCATGAAGGAACTAGATAAGCCTAGAAGACTCTAGAGTTGGCTAGAAGGTCCTAGACCCTTGTGGCATATTGTACATAAATCTAGAACTCTCTTGTATATTCTAGACTAGGAAGACTCTAGAAAGTGGTTGCATACTCTTAAGCTTAGAGCCACACTATAAATAGACCCATTGGTCTTCATTTGTATTCATCTTGGGAAATCTTGGGAAATTGTAAGATAATCTCTCTCTAGAGCAATACAAAGCATTCTTTGCAAACTCTTTCTCTATTCTCTTTGGAGTTTCATTCGGTTTCAAAGGCAGGCTTAGTGTAACGGACGGTGCTAAGTGTCGCACGATCTCTACTTGAAAAATAAGGTCGTGACAATAAGGTGCCATTCCTGCTGCTGTACCTTTGGCGTTTCCTAGAGCATCTGCATTTTTCACAAACCCACCAGCAGCTATGCCTGCCACATGGGTCCCATGTCCATCCTTATCAATGGATCGCTCTGGCTTTCTTGCCTTAGCTGCTAAGTTGAAAGATCTAGCCCCAATTATTTTGTTGTTGCACTCTGACATGTTAAACTCACACTTGCCATTCCATTTAGGAGGTGGGGGTGGCATTCCTGAGTCACTGAATGAAGGATGGCTAGGCAAAATTCCACCGTCTAGTATTCCTATTATCACTCCCTCCCCAAAATTTGACTCTCTCCAGAAACCTGTTTGTTGCTGCAACCCCAAGAAAGTAGGAGTTCTTGTTGTACGAAGCTTAAGCATCCTTTCAGGACGGGCTGCTATGAAGCCATCATTGTTTTTCATTGCTCTCACATCCTCCTCTGTTAGCCTAGCTGCAAAACCACTTATCACATTTTGATACCAATAAATCAACCGAGGCTGATTGTCTGAGCTAGAAATAGTAGCCGGTAGAAAAGATTTGTGCCAGCTCTCAAAGTCTTCGGATTGAGAAAGAACTCGGCCCTCCGGCTGCTTCACATGGACAATGTAGTTTTGCAAAGTGCTTGGTTTTGTAGTTTTGACAGCTAATGAAGGTTTGTATTGCAGAGCAATTACAAAGGAGATACATAGCATGGAAATGAGAGAGATGAAATTGGTGGTAGCCATGTGGAACCAACTAACTATTGTGGGTGAAGTAGATATGTTTTTGTTTTCATAACATCTACATATATATAGCCGAAATGAAAAGACTAATGGCCGGCTTTTTGATATCATTACAACTCCTAATTTCTTGGAGCCTTATTACGAGCTCATTGAAAATTTCATTAGATTTTTTGTCTGTTTATTACTTTCAGACGTCAGTGCGCCGTGCCCCTTTTTTCTCCACAAAAGTTCTCTAAGTTAACTTAGCTTTTGGGTATCAGATGATAATTTTTTCTTTATTGCGGAAGCAAGTACTCTTTTAGAGAGAGATAGGAAGAAAACAAAAAAAAATAGTGATCGCCACACAAATTATGTACGCAATGAATACGTAAGTATATGTATTGTAACAAGTAATATAATGATAAGTAAATATCGTTTTAATGGAGATTATTTTATTAGAAATTAATTTTTAAAACTAAAAATAATAAAAATCAATTTTTTTGATGTTTTTATATTTTAAGGAAGCAAAATTAAAATAACTAAAAATAAATAGTAATAATTAATTAAATCAGATTTTGTGATTAAAAAAATATATGAGAAAATATCTAGACATATTTAATCTACTAATTTTCTAAACATGCTAATTGCTAAAATTCTTCCCGTATAACTATCAATTAATACATGATCAATTAAATCTAACCTAATATGTATTTCTCTCTTAAGCAAACTACATACCAATAGTAATTAATTTAATCACACTCTCGTACCAATTAAATTACATACTACTCATTAAGTTCAATTATGGATCACATACATAAGAATCATACATTTCTGTCTAGAACTATTCATGTTATTTAATCAAGACAAATAATTAAATAATTCTCTCAAATCAATTCAATTGCTTCTATAGATAAATTGTTGGCCAAACAATTAATAGTATAAAAATCAGATTAAATAATATAATTAAATTATAATTATAATTGGGGTACAATTTTAGATCATCACATGGTGAAAATTGGGTTTATAAGTTTCCTAGATTAATAAATTAATTACATATAATTGTGTTCATAAAAATCATATTTTTCATAAAAAAAAAGACATAAAATTGATAAAAAAAGTAGAAAAAAATACAATCAATATCTTGAATTGTAGTATTAATTTTATCTTGAATTTCCACCAAAATTGTGTCTTCTTTTGAATTTTTCTGTATTTTTTTTCTCTTTTAGCTCCAAAAACTAACCAAAATTAGGGTTTATAGAGTAATTAGGAGCTTAAATAAAGCTCAGGTGTGATCTGGACCGTCCAATCAGCTTCAGATAAAGGATTATGATCAAAACAAGCAAAATTGACAGTTTTAGCCAATCACAGCGCGACATGGGGCATTAGAAATTTATTGGGAAAATCAGGGAGCAACACGTGGCAGGGGAGATCGGTCTGAGTCAACGCTTGTTGAGTGAGTGACACATGGCACGACGTAATTCACGAGAACATAGCAATGGCGTGGTGACACGTGGCATGACACGTTGATCGATTTTTGACTCGGATTAAATGTCGTGCTGACATGTGGCATGTGTTTCGTCCTCCTCACACACGGCACGATGTGATTCGTTCTTCGTACTTGCGTGGCGTCTGCGTGGCTTGCCTAGTCAACTCTTCTGCTTGCGTGACATGTCACGTGACAACTTCTGATTGGTCATGCATTAAAAAGTTATAAAAATTCCAAAAAAATCTCAAAAATTATATTTTCACCCCTTTTCACTAAAAAGTTTATATTTTATTTTTTTTCGCTATAAAAATATTATTTATTAAATAAAACAAGTTAATATTAAGTAAAAAAATAAATTAATGATTATATTTTCATAGAGTCATCAAGTAATAATGAGAAATAAGTGGGGTTAATAATTTATGAGTGAGTCTGAAGTTACAGTCTATAACTCTTTTAAGAGTAACGACTATTCAATACTCCATGAGTATCGGAATTTGTTTTTAGAATGACATAGTCAAAGATTGTCTATTTTCTGTTTGGCTTGGAACTTTGCAGATTATATGAATATGCATATTGTTATTATGTTGATGAGAATATACGTGGGTTCTGATTCTTACTCTTCTTACATACGAGTTGACAATGCTTCGACACTAATGACAATCACATTAGACAGGAAAGAAACGATAGATAAAGACATTATGCTAAATCTAGTAAACGATAGATAATTTATTTATGGCCAAATATGCTTTTGTCCTTACCATCATAAGCTGGTACATTATTTATTTATTTTAAATAAAATGGTGAGGTGGGGATTCGAATCAAATAACCTTTTAAAAGAAATGTCAAGTTTTTTTCATATCGATAGTAATGAAACTGGTGATGATGCCTTTTCATAATACGAGTGGAAAGACTAAAATGGATAACTTCTTTCATGGAAAGAGAGCAGCCACATTCCTGGTGTTCAATAGCGCTTCTTCCCATTGCTTAGATAATGTGAGGTTAACTTTAACGGTTGAGTTTATGTTCTTTCATTATGTCTTCCCGTTTACACTTACAAAAACAACACAGAGGTTCCTTAACCAGTGTTGCATAAAATATTACAATGACATGATTGAGCAGCACAGCCATGTATATCTTGTTTCCTAATTTGGTTTGATCATCCCAAAGATGAATCTGTTTGTTGAATTTGGAGGGAATTTGTAGTTCTAATTGCTGCAGTTCAGAGTGTACAGGACAGGCAGATTTATTTTATTTATTTATTTTGTGTATCGTATATGTTACTTCTACCACTTTATTTAGTAACAACTAGAGCAGTCCCGTCTGCTATGTATCAGGATGAAAAAAAATAGCATACTAAGACTCAATTTTAACAGAATAAGGTAGGGACAAACATGAAACTAAATAGAAGTTAAAAAAACAATTAGAATGATAAATTTTGAGTATAGCAAATACGAAACATAAGAATGGAGTGAGTCTTCAGTGTTAATTTGGATACAACTCTTAAATATTGTAATTATTTGGACATATAGATCGATATAGAGTCCAACCCATTTAACAGCTCGAGTCTAGCAAACAACCCGAGCCATAAGACGAGTCATTCCAAAGGACCTTCTTATGATCACGCTCACAGCACACTAGTGGGAGAGACTCGTCCAAGGGAGCTTTGATATCTATAAGGTCAACCACCAGCCCAGGCTATGGGTGGTCGACCTCAGACCATAAATATGTTTACTTTTTTACTTTTATGCCCCCTGACACCTTTAGATGTATACATCCTATGTAATCGACATATGTACACATAATACTCTATAAATAGATGGGCTTCCTAAGGGATCCATAGATTCCATCAATTGCTTTAACTTCTTTCTAGCTTTTCTCTTTATAAATCGGACCAAACCCAACATTTTGGCTCCTATTGTAGGGTTCAGATTTTGAGTTTATCTTCTGACCCCATATTTTCTAAGATTCACCCCCAATTCTGAGAAAAATTTAAGAGACCAAACACCTGTTCCACTTACTAGTTACCCCCAAAATCACGATCATCTGTTTCTTATCACCATGGTAGGGACGCGTGATGAAGGTCGACTAAGACTAGCAAACGAGGAGGTAGTGATAGCATTGGGAAACATCTTGTGGACCCATGATGAGGCCAGAACAAGACTAACCCTCATCAAAAGCTAGCTCATCAACTTTTTGAGCTTAGAAGTGAACTCAAGGAGACCAGGTTGGAAAACAGGTCACTGTGCTCCCAATCAGGTGGGGGAACCCCTAATGATCGAGCCACCAACCTAATTAGTAGAAACATACCAAAGTGTGTTATACCCGAGCCTAACCAAGGCGAATAGGAAGTTGAGGGGGACTTATTTCCAGCTCGGCAAGACCTAACAACGAGTAGTGGTTGTAGGATAGAAAAAATTGGGAGGCATGATTTCAGGCATTGGAATAAGCTAACAAAAAGAAAGACCAAGCCTTAAAAGTGGCCAATGAAAGGCATGAAAAAAGAAAGGCCTCTTATGATGTGGATAGGGGTTGTGAGCAACTATGTGTCTCCCCATTCTTTGATGAGATAAGGAATGAATAACCACTAGCCAAGTTCAATGCTCTCAAGTGCTTCAATTATCTAGGAACTAAAGACCCTATAATGCATGTGTAGTACTTCAAGATGGCCATGACCCCTATGAGCCTCACACAGGGTAAAAAAGACGCTATAATATGTAAATTGTTCACTGCTACCCTCTGTGATGGCGCCCAAAAGTGGTTCAACAACCTAGCACCACACACCATAACCTCA
This sequence comes from Hippophae tibetana, assembly GCA_037013495.1. Classification (NCBI taxonomy): domain Eukaryota; kingdom Viridiplantae; phylum Streptophyta; class Magnoliopsida; order Rosales; family Elaeagnaceae; genus Hippophae; species Hippophae tibetana. Next base: position 13,492,431 of record CM072812.1, read on the forward strand.
TTCCTATAGTTTGTTAGGTTGTTCATCACCAACTACGCTTGTAACAAGCCACTAAGGAAGGAGTTTCATCACTTCTTCTCAATCATTCAAGATAGTGGTAAGTCTACTAAAGAGTATATGAAACAATTTTGGGAAGAAAAGTTAGAAATCTTTGAATGTCCTAGCTCTATCGCTATAAAAGCCTTTAGGTGAGGTCTCCTAAAGAACTTCGTCTTGTTTGTAGAGTTAACCAAGATAGTCCCTCGAACTTTGGAGGAAGCATATGGGTAGGCGAGGGAATTAATCAATCTTAAATGAGATTTAGGTCTAGTTAAGGGAAACAATGTTGATGTGGAAGTTGTGCTAGAGAATGAAAAAAGAAAGATAAGTCTTGATAGGGAAAATCAGAGTAGCAAGGTCAATGAAAACAAGCATTTCGGGCCAAACAATAGGGCAAGTGGACAATGGTTATGGAACATGGAACCCTAGGGAAGGTCATTCTCTCCTTTTAGAAGGTTGCATTTGAGAATGAATCTGACTCAGGCCGTATTGAGGATGAAGGAAAATCCAAATGTAAGATGGCCCTCAAAAATGAAATATCCTTTTAGAGACACATCGAAATGGTGTGCCTTTCATAAGGATGTAGGCTATGATACAAGAGACTACATGCACCTATAAAAGGAAATAGAGGAGCAGTTGGCCAGAGGATATTTAAAAGACCTCATAGGAGGAAAACGTGAAAGAAGAGTCTGTTAGAATGGGAAAGAAGTATCGAAACCATCCACTCTATTAAATAGTGGAAGAGACCCCACAAGGAGCCCAACATCAGAACTATCCATACCATACATGGAGAGCCCAAAATCAATGAGGTCTCTAACAACTCATGAAAGAGGTTCTAGAGAGTTGCATAATGCCTCACATGTGTACAGTTGGAAAGGCGAACTCTTTTGAGAAGATCATTTTCACTGAGAAAGATGAGACCTTGTTCTATCATGAAGACCCATTGATGATCATTTTGAGAATTGGATCCTACAATGTTTGTCAGATCATGGTTTACAAAGAGAACTTAATGGATCTTTTTTTATCTATGGCAAGAGCCCTAGGAGTAAAAGAGATTGACATTGTAAGGACAAAACTACCCCTAGTGGGATTCAACAGTAGCACCACCTATGCATTCAGGACCATGGTGCTGCCTATCATAGCCAAAGGATCAATATTGATGACTAATTTATGGTTATTGGTGTCCCAACTCACTATAATGCCATTTTGGGTAGGCCATGGATACATAAGATGAAGGCAGTATCGTTCACCTTCTACCAAGTGATCAAATTCCCGACTGAGGATGGCACAAAAGAAATAATGAGAGACTAAGAAAAAGCCAAAAGTTGTTACAATGCCAACATAAAAGAGGTGACATCCAAGTAGCAATCACAACAGGGTCTCTCCCAAAAGAGGGAGAGAAGCAAATGTCTTGTGAGGTATATCAATCTAAATGAGATACGAGTCTTACCAATATGAGATAAGGGGGATGAACATCCTTTAAAGCTAAATGCAGACTTGACAGTAGAGATGAAGAAGCAACTTTTGCACTTCCTCAAAATGAACTCTGATGTCTTCGCATAGACCTCAACTAGCATGCCTAGGATTGACCCAAAGGTCATAACTCATAGATTAAATTTCGATCCAAAGGCTAGACCTATCCAACAAAGAAAGATAAAATTCCTAAGGGATATGAATAAGGTGAATGAAAATTAAGTTACCACTCTTAAGGAGACATGAGTTATAAGGAAGGTAAACTACCCTACTTGGTTGGTAAAAAATCGTGTAGATCACCCTGCATATGTGTGGCCTTTACGAACTTAAGCAAGGCATATCTCAAAGATTGTTTCCCCCTTCCATGTATCGATCAACTAGATGACATAACCTCCAGTTTTGGACTAATGAGTTTCTTGGATACATATTTTGGTTACCATAAAATTAGAATGCACCCTGAGGATGGAGAGAAAACGTCTTTCATCACCGAGTAAGGGACCTTCTGTTATACCAGAATATCATTTGGATTGAAGAATGTGGGTGTCACATACCAATGCCTCATCAACAAAATGTTTGTAGATCAGTTAAGGAAAAACCTGGAGGCATATGTGGACGACATGATAGTAAAATTAGCATAACCCTTGAACCACATCAAAGACCTAAAGAAGGTATTTTTGGTAATCCAAAGGTATGTTATGAGACTTAACCCTAAGAAGTGTGTTTTTGGTGTTGCTGTAGGAAAATTCTTGGGATATCTTATATTTGCCCAAGGGATTAAGGCCAACCCAAACAAGATACAAGCCTTGGTAAACATGAGGCCACATACTAACCTGAAGAGGATCCAATAACTGAACAGAAGAATAATGGTACTAAAGCGGTTCATCTTTAAATGCACGTAAAAGTGTTTGCCATTCTTCAAGATGTTGAGAAAAAACAAGTCAATTTTTTGGGACGAGGATTGTGACAAGGCCTTTGAAGAAATCAAACAATACCTGAGCAACCTTCCTATCTTGGTTAGCCCTCTTCTAGGCGACATACTTTATTTATATTTGGACTTGGTCCTCCAGACCTACTACATCGTAGTCCTAGCTGAAAGAGAAAAAGTTCAACATTCTATCTACTATGTTAGTCAAATCTTGATAGACGCTCAAAGTAGATACCCAACAATTGACAAATTGGCCTTTATCCTCAAATTCAGTGAACAGAATCTCAAACATTACTTTGGCTCACACACAGTGGTATTACTTACCTCCCAACAACTCAAAATAATTTTGAGTATGACATTAAATACATGGCTAGAACAACTATCAATGGGCAAGTGGTGGCTGAGTTTATGACCGAATTCAGTGAGACAATGGAAGTCATCTACAGTGAGGGACAATAAGAAGTGTATAAGGTGGATCAAAATGAGAGGCCGACCTGCAAGTATTCATTGATGGAGCACACAACTTCAATGGTGCTAGGCTAGGGGTAGTCATAATTGATCATAATGAAATTATTTCGAGTATGTTGCTAGACTTGATTTCCAGACAACTAATAATTTTGTAGAGTATGAAGATGCTATATTTGGGGTCATGATGTCAAAGAAACTTGGGGTGGATAAGATCACCTTACATAGTGATTCTTAACTAGTGGTTATCTAATTCATGGGGACGTTTGAAGCTAGGGATGGAAAGATGAAAGAGGTATCTAGAGAGGCTAAAACGATAGTGCTCAAAATTTTCTAAGTTTGAGATCAAACAAATAGCTAGAAATGAGAATGGTTATGTTGATGCTTTGGCCATATTGGCATCCGTACGAGAGACCAACCACTCCCAAGTAGTATCGGTAATGATCCTATTAGAAGTAAGTTTGGAGGAGGCCAAAATAATAGTCGGGTGTATGAATGCATCTACCAACCCATAATTCACCCTGATTTATAACTTCCTAGAAAAGGGGAGACCCATTTGAGGATCAAAAACTTGCAAAAGAAATCAAGGCCAAGGTAGGTCGATACATAATTGAAGCAGGTAAGTTGTACAGAAGAACTGCACTTGGACTAGGGCTCTTGTGCATAGCCAAGGAGAGAACTGAAAGATTGATGTTTGAAACACATGAAAGGGAGTATGGTTCTCATTCAGATGGAAGGAGGATTGTACAAAATACACTCAGGAGGGCGATAAGTGCCAATGATTTTCCCCATTATCAAACATGCCTCTAAACACCATGATAAACGTGGTAAGTCCTTGGTCTTTCTACAAGTGGAGGCTTGATATAGTAGGACCTCTACCTCAAGCAAATGGTCAAAATAAGTTTTTACTAGTGGCCACTGATTACTTTTCCAAATGGATTGAAGCAGAACCTTTAGGAAGAATGCAGGAGGAAGAGCTGATTCAATTTATCTGAAAATCTATAGTTTGTCGATTTAGTCTATCCAAGGAGCTCGTTACCGATAACGAGAGGCAATTTACAGGTCGTAACATCAAGGAGTTCATTATAAAATACAACATCAAGATGAGTCACTCAATTCCATATTATCCCCAAGCCAATGGTCAGACATAATCTTTGAACAAATTGATAATCAATCTATTAAAGAAAAGGTTGGAGAGTGCAAAAGGAAGCTGGATTGAAGAGATGCATGGTGCATTGTGGGTTGTTATATAAGACTAGTCCTCGAGGGAGCACTAATGAGATACATTTTTCCTTGGTATATGAGACTAAAGCAGTAATACCAACTGAAGTTATTGTACCCATTATGAGGTTAACCCTAACAAAAGAACATATTGATGCTAGTAGAGAAATCAAACTGACCTTCGTTGAGGAAATAAAGGATGAAGATTTGAGGAAGATTATCGATTAGAAAAGAAAAGTATCAGATTATTACAACAAGGCTGTGCATTTCAAAGTGTTCTCCATGAGCGATTGGGTTCTCAGAAGGGTCTTCCCTAATAAAAAGGAATGGATGATCGACAAAATGGGTGCAAATTGGGAAGAACTTTATCAAATAATTGAGACGAAACTAGAAAGAGCCTACTTATTGAGAAGCATTGAAAGAGATTAGGATTGCATAAGTTGGAATGCCCTAAACTTAAAAAATACTACTTCTGATGTACCTTAATCTACTACTTTCACGTACTATCATTGTATGTCACGAGTTGATCACCTCGGTTAGGAACCAGATTGGCGCTCTGACAATGAAGAGAGAGTTGAGCACCTCATTTAGGAACCAAGTAGAGCTCTATTTCCTACTATTATATTTCATGAGCTGGTCACCTCAATTAAGAACCAGGTAGACCGCTTTGACACTTGCAAAAGTCATGAGTTGATCACCTCGGTCAGGAACTAGGTTGATGCTCTAACCATAAAGAAAGAGCTGAGTTCCTTGATAAAGAACCAGGTAGAACTCCATCTCCTACTATTATATGTCACGAGCTGATCACCTCGATTAAGAACCGAGTAGACCACCATGACACTAGCAAAAGTCACGAGTTGATCACCTCGATCAGGAACCAGATTGGCATTGTGACAGTGAAGGGAAAGTTGAGAACCTCGGTTAGGAACAAGGTAGATCCCTCTCTCATACTATTATATATCATCAGATGATTACCTTTGCTAAGAACAAGGTAGATCGCCTTAACACTTGTAGAACCCATCCCTTAATAAAGAAGAAAATACACATGAAAAAATACAACAGTCGAGCATCGTATATACGTTATATTAATAATATTTTTATTGTTAGAACTTATAATGCTTTTGAAATTTTTATTAATACATGGCTTGACCTCCCGAAAAGTTAAAAACTCTTCAAGCGTTTAGACACATGGCCGATGTTCGGATCATCAGTCTCCTCTACCAAGGGTAATAGCTCGACATGAATCTTGATAAGTAAGCATAAAACGTTCCAATTTTTCAGCAATGCCCATCACCTTAAGAAATACTCCCTCAGTCTGCTTCATGTAGAAGTTCTTCTAATGAGACTCACTATCCACAAGGGTATCCATTTTAGTTATGGTCCTTATCTCTCAAGCTCGACTTTGGGATAGCCTTCTCTTTACAAGAGGCGAGCTCATACTTCATCTCTTTATAAAGCTTTAACTTATCCTTAAGCCTAGACAACTTGATTTTCAACTCCTTCACCTTGGTCTTAAGTCTTACATTTTCAATTTTAAAGATGAACTCAATGTATATTAGCACGATCAGAATCCTTAATGTTCTAACAAAAAAGATGGAGAAGTAGTTAGAAAATATTTTTACAAGATTGTCTGAATTCAACAAATGTCCCTAATCCTCTTTTATAGGGGATATTGTTAAGAAAAGTTTAATGACACATGTCCCAAAAATAGAAAGGTAGGTCAACATCATAAATGAACACAAAAAATGATATAAATGCACCACTAGGAAAACAACATAGTTGGTTTTCAAAATTAGAATGTGACCATACAAGCAAGAGTGGCATCGAACTTTAAAGAAAGGAAAAATAGAAAGGGCTTAGAATCTACTATAATATGAGCCTCGAGTTATTACCACGTCAATGGTCCCTAGTCTCACTTTCTGCACCGGCCACCTTGGTCCCATCACCACTCTCACCTGAGTCTAAGTCTTGTTCCTCATCCCCATCTGGGATTAAGTAGGCACATACTAAGGATTGACTAGGATATCCAAAATCTGGTAATAATACTCACCTAGGCTCCTATTCTTGGCCTCCTTTTTAAAGGAGTTTGTGGCCAACCCATACCCTATTTCCACACTTGAGAATAGTTGTTTGGCCATAGCATTAAGCTCGTGCGTACCCTTGTCTTCTATTTCGGCCTTTCTCTAGGCCTCCTCGAGCTTTTCCAAATGCCTCGTGTTATCATTTAGCTCGGTAGTGGCCTTAGATAGTTTCTTCTTATTGTCTATGGCCTCACCCTCCCATTTGTTAGCCTTTACTAGTAACAATGCATACTTAGCTCAACTTGAAGCATTCTTCTCATTTTCATGTGTGAGCTCATGCTTAAAACTCTCCATACCTCAGGCCTTGTTCAACCCATAAAGTAGTTGCAATTGAAAAGGCCAAAAGATGCGAGGTCAAACATCAAAAATATACATGACAATATATAAGTATACACTTGAAAAGAGAGGTGAGATTGGCACACTTGGTATATTAGGCGACTAATCATAACCTTTGAGCCTTCTTCCTCACATATGGCATTGAGCTGCCTCTTGTGTGTCATAACAGAAAGGTGACCCACATAGTGGTCAAATTGCTCTAGTGTTATATCCCGATACAGAGCCATCCATCCATATCGACAGTAAGATCGTTGATAACACTCTTCCCTTTTCTTGAGTCCTTTATAGGTTGAACGGGTACTTGGGGAGCCGAGTTGGGAAAAGGTGAGGTGTGTCAGCTTGGGGAAGGTGGTGAGGGCTCAGAGATGTTTAAAGGCTCATCCATGATTATTTTCTTTTTCCTTTTTAGAAAGGGTGAAAAGGCTTTTTTTTCTAGAGATCTTATTCATCTTCTTCCTTTTAGAAGAGCTCTTCCCTTGTACGAGAGGTGTAATTTTTCGAGATCTCATCCCCCGAGGAAGAACACTGGTCTTAAGCCACGACAGAAGAGCATCAATATCGAACTCCATAGTATCTATAAAGATAAAGGGCAAGTATGTGTTAGTATTATGTGGTTGAGTCATAAAAGAAGACAAGAAACAAGAAATGTTCAAGTTTGAGGGCTAGTTCACCATCGCTAAGGACCACTTCAAACCTACCTCCATAGTCTGTAGGAGGGGTCTTGCGCTTGAGAGGAGCTCGAGGTTTATGAATAATCTTGTGGAGAGGCTCTACCGAATCTTGCCTTATTAGCCCACATGCAACAAAGCACGAGGTATTTAATAGATGCCTCAATGGGGTTGTCTCAGACAGATAGTTTTGGATATCAACCAGACATTGCTTCTCATCCAAACTTAAGGTCTTGATTAAGGAGCACATGTTCCTTATCACAGTCTTAGTGTCATTCTAGGTGCTTCTTATCAACTTCGTATCATTGACATGAGATTCTCACTAGTTTGAGACGTAGAAGAAATATTCCTTCTACTTCTTTTTGTTCTCAGAGAGGGCCATATTTATATCCCAGTCCTACTTCACAAACATGTATACTCTCCTTGGGTCTATTGGGTTCTGCTTTAGGATGTAGGCTTCATTAAACTCGGGCATTTCCAAATCCATCTTGAGCTCTTTGTTTATTATTGTAAGGCAGAATAGGTACCTATAATAATTAAGCATTAGCTGACCTGACGCGAGCTGAGTCCTAGCCAAAAAATTTCTTATGAAAGGGTATAAGAGAAACCCAACTCCTAACCATAGAGCCTTATCGTGAAAAACCATCCACCCAGTTGGAGGTGGGTCTTTGTCACTTCCTCAACCTCTCCTCGTCCTGTAGTGATAGACCATTGGTTTTTATTTTGGCAGACTAACCCTTGGTACGACCTATAGGTTTCCAGCCCCTATATTCCTTATTTTCTTTCTCCATATCCTAGCCAATGAGATTTGAGTATGAGGAATGTTCACCCTAATAATTGGTACGACTTGAGGGTGAAAGGTAAAGGTAGAAGGCTGTGGTTAATATTGACCCTCTTCGTTTGAAAATTTTGTCTCAGTGGAGGACCCTGCATCATCACTTACGTTAGGGTACTGTGGGATCTCTCAGGAGCCCGAGCCTGAGGTCTCTTTTCTGTACATAATCGTTATAAAATATCACAAAACATAAAAAAAGGGATAAGGCATAAAAATAAGATATTACCTACGGTCGAGTTTCAAAATAAAGGGAAATGATTCTTTAAAATTGACTTGAAAAGAAAGCAGAAAAGTGTTAGACTCAAAGAACTTATGCTCTAAAAATTGGAGCAAATAAGTTATGTGCCAAGCTGATTTCTTACCACTGAATTGAAAACCTTTTTAGGGCTTGAGTTAAGGCAATAAAGCATTTTTTCTCTTTACTTTTGTCTAATGTGCAAGAAATAATGAAAATGCTTAGCCTAGGCACCTCCTTATATAGAGACACCTATATTTCTTTCTCCAACCAACTAATACACATTTATTAGGGAGAGTTGAACGGTTCATATTTGCTGCTCGAGTATTACCTTTCCACCTCAATATAGAGCTCGAGTTGAAAGAGTAGGAAAACTGGATGTTTGAACATATGGATCAACCTAGAGTCTAACCTATTTAACAACTCGAGCCACAAGACGAGTCACTCCAAAGGATTTGCCTCTGCTTGCGCCCATAACACACTAGTGTGAGAGACCCATCCAATGGAGTATTGGTATCTATAGAATCGACCACCAGCCCGAGTTATGGATGGTCGACCTGAAACCATAAATATGTTTACTTTTTATCTTTATGCCCTCCTAACACCCTTGGATGTATACAACCTATATAATCAATACTTGTACGTATAATACTCTATAAATAGATAGAATTTTTAAGAAATCTATAGATTTCATCAATCGTTTTTACTTCTTTCTACGTAAATCGGAACAATTCCAATAATAATCATAGTCATATCTATATACAATGAGGAACTTTATTATGTAAAACAGATAAAAAATTTAATTTTTTCCCTTTTATATTAATGTGTAATATTTAAGATTCAATTTTTTATTTTAGAATATATTTTTCTTTTTTTAATTTTGCTAGTGTACTTAATAATTTGGTAGTAATACTCTTACATTCTCATTTCAAACGATATCAAATATCATTTTAAAATATAAAAATAATAGTGATATTATCATAATAATTTTTTTATATTGTTATAATAAAAATATATGAAAATTTTATTTTATTTTTAGTATTAATTACACTTTAATGTCACTATTATTAAATAAAATTATTACTAATAAATTATTTATATGAAAATAATAATATATATTGTGGTAATGTAAATAGAAAAAAAATCATTTTGACCGATATAAGTATTATTTATAACTAATAGTAAAATTATAATGCACATTTTAAATAAAAAATTATTAATTTATCAATAATACTCTTTTATATGTCCTTAAATTTAAACCTTAGATTTTAAATTTTAAAATTTAAATCATAATCATTAAATCTTAAACCATTAAGTTTAAACTTATTTTAATCTTTTTAATATATATATATATATATATTATTTTTTAAAATTATACATTCTAATTATTAAATATCATATTTTTATCTATTATACTATTAAATAGAAATTCTCACTTTATTCTATTTTTATTCCTTTCGAAGAAGCTCTTGCAGAATAAAACTCAAACTAATCGTATCTTCTTATAATATATTATACAAGGGATGAGCAAAAAAACTGTGGGTTCGGTTATCCGAACTGGTTGTTCAGTTTTTAACCGATAAATTTCGAAGACAATGATGATTTTGGATAAAAATTGAACATGAAATAACGGATACGATTCGGTTACGGATATACTAAAAACTGTAACCGTTTGTACCCAAAATTAATTATATTTAAATAATTATTTTATATATTTAATAAATTAAATTATATATATATTTTCGAGTTTTTTTTCATAATCATCTCGAACCGTTATCCGTAGGTAAAAAACTTCTCCAAATCATAACGTTTTTGGAACGATTTTAAGTATAGATTTTATAATTAAGTTAAGTAACAATTATATAGAAAACCATCACAGTGTCCCGTAACATTTCTAAATAGGTCTCGACTCAAAATGATACACAAAAGTCATTTTCCAACACTCACGGAAAATATTTCTAGAACTTGGAATAAAGTAAAAAAAAATAAAAGAAAAATTTGGGATTGAATTTGAAATATTGTATTTCAGAAGTACGTGGAATTGTGTATTAGTCCAAAGAGAAGAAACTAGAAGATCCAGTTGACATTGTTACTAAATGGCAAGTTCAATCGGCTCAATTTTAAACTAAAAGATGACATTCTTTAGGTCAGTGGTAATAACAACTACCACAATTGCAGCAGCTGCCTCTGCTTTACCTGCGCCTCTTGTCTTCTCCTCTCTTTATTCTTCTTCATCTACTTCTACTGATTCCAACTCTCAATCTATTAAATTTGAAAAATCCCAAAATTTACCCCCCTTCTCCGCATCAATTTTCTCATCAAATCGCTTGGGTCTCTCGAGAAGCTTCAATCACGCGTCCTCAACTCTCCACATGGGTGAATCAGCTTTAGAACAGAACAATTCCTCTCAGGTTTGTTGAAATTTAATAAACCCATTCGTTCTTTTTTGAATTTAATACCTTTGACTTGACACAAAAATAAAAGAAAAGAATTTAATACCTTTATTTGCTCGTTTTCTTTTATGGGTTCTAATTTGAACTTTGGAATATCTTTGATTTTCTTCAATTAATAAAATCTGAACCGTTAAGTTTTTTTTTTTTTTTTGGAACGCAGATTGATGAAACCTTGCCTGAGCTTCTGGTAAGTCTATCTATTTAACTATTTTGGTTTTTATTCAATACGGTGTCCTATCTTCGATCATCTTATATTCTGATGAATTTGACTGTTTAACTATGGTCTTCAGGGCAGTGAATTTTAACTTGTTTCTCTACTTAATAGAAAAGGTTAAGGGTTTTAGTTTTGTAATGACTATTTTCTGTGTTCTGCTTGCATATTTTAGAAAACAAATAACTCTTTGTTTTCTGTTTTCATTAATAAATGAATTAGAAAGTATAAAATTAGTTAGAAGAAAACAGAACTCATGACCGAGTAAGCCATAAATGATTCATGGTGTTGAAAATCAGGTGGTTGTGATGGTTTTGAAGAAATTTTGTTTTTTGGTTTGATGTGCTATCAGACAGAGTATATGGTGGATATGAAATGTGAGGGTTGTGTTAACGCTGTCAAAAACAAACTGGACACAGTGGAAGGTAGGTTTTCTTAACTTGTATAAGAAGTACAGTGTACTTTTTTAAATTTATTTTTTGGTATTCATTAGATATTAATTTCTTCTTAATGCATATTTATATCAGGGGTTAAAAGTGTTGAGGTCGACTTAAGCAATCAAGTAGTAAGGGTTCTTGGCTCAACTCCTGTGAAGACCATGACAGAAGCTTTGGAGCAGACAGGTCGAAAAGCACGATTAATTGGACAGGGAGTCCCTGATGGTTGGTGATTCAATTATCACTTCTTGTATTCCATTACTAAACAAGCAGATATAGGTTTTTTAATTATGGGTTACTTCTCATTTAATCTAATTTACTTGTATGCAACTATGAACAAAACCTTCATCTTGAATTAAGGAAGATGATACGTAAACTTTGTTTATATTCTCGTTTAAGATTGTTGTTGTCTCTGAGCGAAAAGAAAAGGACACTGATCATCTTGCTTTTATCAGATGAACTGGCCTTGGTTTGTAAATGTTTAGTTGCAATCACTACAGTTCAGGCTCAGAAGTTATGGAGAAGTGTTCACTGGAATTGAATCTCTTTTTTTGTTATGCATTCTTGTCATATTTTAATTTTGAATGGATTGGGTTGCTTGAGCACTAATGTTTTCTCTTCCTATACAGATTTCTTAATCTCTGCTGCTGTCGCTGAATTTAAAGGTCCAGGTATGTTTGGTGTAGTACGGTTGGCGCAGGTGAATATGGAGTTGGCTAGGATTGAAGCCAGCTTTAGTGGTTTGTCACCTGGGAAACATGGTTGGTCTATTAATGAATATGGTGATCTTACTAGAGGGGCTGCAAGCACTGGGAAAGTTTTTAATCCAACTAAAGAAGGACCTATCAATGAGGTTAGCTCCAATAATTTAGTCTGTGGATTTTATTGTTGTCACAGTTACTGCTATGAGAGTTTATTAAATAAACCTTGTAAGACAGACAAATCGTTTTCAGAGGTTGGCCAAAAGATGTCCCAAAGTCACACGCAGAAGCTGTACGTAACTCTTATACATTCTTATATAACTTGAAACCCACAATTTTGGGACAATTTTTGCTATTTCTAAACAATGTTGTAAAAGATAATTGTAAGTATCAAGGCATTTTTATCAAGCAAGGCGTAAGCTTCAAAGGTTAAGCCTCAAACTTCACCTTAAATACTAAAAAAAATAAAAAATGAATAAAAGAAATTATATGGAATAAATATGAAAATAATAATAGAACACACAAAGTTAATCATACAGGGTTATAGTTATATTTTTCATATATCAATTTGGAGCTATCAAAGACATCTACTATGGTGGAAGCAGAACACAAAACTGAAATTAAATAAAAATGTTTCAACAATCTGTATATAGAAGATGGCATTATAAACTCAAAAGAAATATAAATATAAATAATCAATTAGGGAAAAATGTGGATTGTAGGATTGAAACTTAGTAATTAAGAAAATTGGTGGTGCTAGAGGTAAAGTAAAGGGAAGGTGAAAGGTGGAGGAATATCAAAGAATATAAGGAAGTAATCTCCTGTTTGTTTGTAAGATTCTAATATTCCTTCTTTTGTTTTTATTAATTTTAATTTTCTACTTTTTTAAATTTTAATGAAATCGAAACAAGATTTATAAGTAATCTACCAAACGAACTGTTTGATGCTACAATCTCAATCACCTCTAAGCATAAAGATCTTAAGGCGTGCTCCTCGAACCAAAAGGTGTAAGCCTTAAGGCAAGCTTCAAAATAACCTTTCATAACAATGTATCTAAAACATGTGCCATTGCCCTCAATATTCATGTAGAGTAAAAATATATCATGAAGTGAAACATTAGTTTCTATTCTAATATTTTTTTAAGACTTTCAAAAGCAAAGGTTACAAAACCGTGGAAAACAATTCCATAGCTCATTCTCCAATTTTTTTTCCCAACATCTGTTAGATTCTTGAGAGCTGCTTATATTCAGTGAAGCACTCAACTTACAGAATCTCTCTCTAGATGTAGTTCGTCCTTTGGTGGAGAATTTGCATTTCAACTAGCTAGTTGATTACTGTATACTGATCTATGTAAAAGCAAGTCTATTATAATCATTAACCTCAAATATTGTCTTGGGTGTGACCATTTTCATGTGCATATCTCTGGAGTCAGTCTATTGTGTTTTTTGTCGATAGTGTTATGGCAGATTCTGAGCAGAGTATTGCATGGTTAATTTATTTATCAGGCATTAGGTGACCTGGGAACATTAGATGCTGATGAGAAGGGTGATGCATTCTTCTCTGGTGTGAAACAGAAGCTGAGAGTTGCTGATCTTATTGGAAGGTCTATTGTGGTGTATGCTACTGAAAAGAAGTCAGATTCTGGTATCTCAGCAGCAGTTATAGCCAGAAGTGCCGGCATTGGTGAAAACTACAAAAAGATATGTACGTGTGATGGAACCACCATATGGGAATCCAGTAACAGAGACTTTTTCACTAGCAAGGTCTAATATCACAAGCATCAATATGATGACCCAAGACAAAACAGCACAAGAGGATAATGGAATAATAACTTGGGTGGAAATGGAGAGGATCAACCCGTTTCTATTCACTGTATAATTAATTAGCAGTCGATTGTATCGGATGTATTGAAATGAAAAATATGAGCTATGACCCATCCATGTATTTAAGTTTTTGCCCATTTATTTTTCGAATTCATTTTCTAGTTTTGTGAAATCAGTCTTGTCCAATTGGTCTCTGATCATACCAACTGGAAAATGTCTTCTCAATATCTCAACTAAGCTGTGGTAGTATGTGACTGAATGAAACGATTGAATTTATTATCATTTAGTTGAATTCTACTCTTCTCAGTTGAGATAATCAGATTAACTTCATTAATTGTCCAAATTGGACTATCTGTATTCAAAGGGAATTTTATTGCTATAATTTATTTTGACAAAATTTAGAAAATGATAGAAAACCTTATTATCCTATAAGGATTTACAATGATCTGCCAAGGATTTACAATGATCTGCCCCCTTTTTTCCCTTACCACATATCATAATCTGCTCAATAATGGAAATATTAATAATTCAATATCAAATGTAATGACTGTTCGGGTAATATGGACACGTAGTTATAACCTGCTATTTCGTGGCAAAAAATTAAGCATGTGTTAAGGATTATTTGTGCTTGTTTTAAATGTCTACATTTTCAATTCAATGTATGTAATGATTTGAAATTATTAATAGAAAATAATATGATAACTAATAAATTAACAATGCATGTTTATGTTTTAGATCTGACAAGTGAAAAATACGAAAATCTTATAAAGGCCATCATTTAAAAATAAAAATGAAAGAAAGAGAGAAAAAAAATCTTGAATTAAACAAAGAAAGAAATAAGAAAATATCTGTGCATATCAGATAAAGCTGACGACAATAGAAGATTGGTACAACAATAGTATAGAAGTATTTCCAGGTTTGAGTCACAGTAAAGACCAATAATAGTTCACTCTAGTTTTTCCAGTTCCCCCATCCTCTCTATGATAGCCTGCAAATTACAAAAATAAAACAAATAAACAAATGAATGAATATTGAATCAGCCAAAAAGCTAACCTTAGCATTTTCCAAAGTATTTAGACCAATAACTACATTGGAGACAATCGTGTACAAATTTGTGACAAAGAAAATGTAGAAATTAGTTATACTTGAGAAGACACTAATTGGTATTTTAGGAGATACTAGAGAAGACACTAGCTTGCTTTTAGGAGATAGTATTTTAGAAGATCTGACAAGGATCAATGAAGAATATAACTCATACAAACTAAAGCTTTTCCCTTCCGCATTCTGAGAAATAAAAGTCGACAAGGGGGAGAAAGTAAGTGGTGAACAGACCAGGAGTTCAGTTATGAAAGCAAACAATGACATGGAAACAGAAAACGAATAAAAGCTATATTGCGTGAAAGGTTGACCATAAATGACCAACAGATACAAATTTTAATTGCTCAAAACTAAATGGGGAACAAAAAGGCTAAGAATTTGGTTACCCTCTTGCTTGTTTCCTGGAGCTCTCCAGCAAGAATGAATTCATCAAGAATCAAATAAACCTTCAAAAGAGTACAGGATTGCTAAGAATATAGCAAACATAATAACTTATTTTATGCCACACAGCAACCGCTTCTCATAAATTAAAAAGCACACATGAACATGCATATCATGAAGTACACAATAATAATAGTAATATAATTATTCAATCATCAAGCGCTGAGTTTGAAGCTTCTCAAAGAGGTGGACTGTGGACATACATAGATGAAATTATGTAGACATTCCCCACTCCCTCCTCTCCTCTCATAATTAAAAGAAAAATAAAAAAAATCTCATTCCTTTTAATCTTTGATTGAAGACACAAATTTCAGCCCATTTTATGGCCAATTTGGTTTCTCATTTAAAGCTCAGAGTTGAAGTTTTTTTTTTTGGGGGGGGGGGGTTAGAAGAATGGAAGTTTAGTTGAAATGAACCAATTTGACCTATCCATTAAATTCCTGAACAAGCATAGAAAGTGAGAGTAATTACGTGTTCCTATGTAAAGCACCAGTCACCATCTAAAATGCCTATTAAGAGGGAAAAATCAGCCAACAACAAGCATATTCAAAGAATAGCTAAAATTAAATAATAGAGGAAACTTCAAAAGAAACACAAGTGACATACTTTTAGAAAAAAAAAAAGAGTCTAGAAACAAGCATGAGCAGCAATAATATTTCGTGTTTGGTGGACAAAGAACATTGAGGTTAAGCAACCAACCTTGTGATAGTTAAATACCAAATCGAGCTCACACACATTGCTGAAGAAATGATCCAATATCTCCACAAACAAATGAATAGACTCGAGATATGCTAGCTCATTGTCTGTTATGTCAACACAAAGGGAGAAAAACAATCCAGCATATCGCCTGTAGATTACTTTGTGCGTGCGGAACTGTGAAAAATGTTATAAATTATACATTATGAAAAACAATTATTTAATATTTGAATAAGCAGGAAAAAAATCAGGAAGTCAATGTCATTTTGAGCCCTGAAAAATAGATCAACATATTCAGAGAATAAGTAAGTTAGAATCTACTTAATATTTGTGGACAAAAGTCTAAAAACACAAGTACAGAGCAGAAATAAAATCAAAAGGGGAATTTTACCTCAACAAAATTTGTATGCTTGGGATCTCTGTTTACCACCAAACGGTGAACCTACATGGATCGAATTACAATTCCCATCAATTTCATTCCGAACATAAAATTAATTGGAACAAAATAAAAACAAATAAAGAAAGAGAAGGGAAGGAAGATGGAGGAAGGTACCTCGTATTCGACTTTGTGTTTCTCGGAATCCTCGAGAGGAACATAGTATTTTGCTAAACGAGTCTTTCCCTGCCGGTTCTGTAATAGTATGAATCGGATCTGCCACATTCGATGAATCAAAATTGAAAAACAAAGTTCAAATAATGACAATAAGACAGATCAGAAATGGTGGGAGTCGAAGGATTAGATTAATTACCATTGCGAAACGAAGTTACAGAAGTCCAATTTGGTGGTGCGTAACAGAGTCAGATGAAGCTTTGCCGGTCGAAATTGCAGAAGTCTTGCGTTTTAACTGACCACCGGCTTGCTGCGACTTCTACCTATAGTGTTCTTGTTTTTCTTTCTTTCGGATTATTATTATTATTTTTATATTTTATGTATTCTCTATTTTTCTTTATAAAACCCTAATTTTTGGGGGTAAATCTTAAATTTTTTTTTCCTCTCAAGTGTCTTAAAATAATCACTTGATATCTCCAATGTGATTTTTAATTAAAAATGAATCCCTTAATAGATTTATAATCGATAAAACAGATCATTAAAATATTAATTAAATAATAATTTTTTTAAATTTTATATCTATTATTATTTTTAATATTTTAATAATATTAATTTTTATCAACCATATATTAATTATAAAAATTAATATGTTATAGCATATCATAACCTACTAAAATTTCATTTTTAATAAAAAAAAACTACCTATAAATCTTCAAATAATATTTTATACTACTTTTGATACCTTAAAAATAAATACATCTTTACCCCACCCTGAGTAGGTAATGAAAATACTGTTCATTTTAAATTTAAAATACAATATAAATAATATAATATTATTAATAATTATTATCAAATCTATTAAAATATATAGTATAAAAAATTATTATATTATGATATATTTATAATATATGATATTTGCGGTACAACCATTCTCACCTCCCACTAAAAAAAGTCAAGTAATTTAAATGATAATTTAAAAACTCACTCTCTCATCCTTCCTGAGTCCCGACTAATATATAAATAACTAAAACAAACCCTGACCTTTGATTTTTTTTTTTATATATATTCTATCAACACTTACTCGCCATTTGCAAATTTATTTCTAACTTTTAGTTTGTTAAGTATTTTATTAAGAAAAATGAGAGAAAATAATATACATTACACAATACACAATATTTAGGGTGTTTTTTTTATTAATTTATAGATAAAATGAATTAAAGTCTTTATATATAACGCAATTATTAGTTTAAGAATTTTTTTATTGTTAGCATAATATAATATCTTTTATAAATATTATTTTATTTTTAATCGTTATCCTAAGCACTAAGTCATAATTTTTCATAATATGATAAACATATTTTCATAAATATATTAAATATATTTATTTTTTATTTTATAATATAAATGTTTCTGATCTTTATATTTATATAGGTGTGGTTAAAAATAAACTAATAAGTTATAGGATAGAGTTATTTTATTTTTAAAACTAGTTATATTAATTATCTTTTTAAAATTAATGTAATTTAGTTATTTTATTATTATAATTTTAGATATTTTAGTTATTTTTTATTTTGATTTTTTGATAACTTTTACGTGTAAAAACTTAAGTTATATTGAATTTAATAGTTAATAGAATTTAAAAAAAATGTTCAAAAATTTTTAAAAAATAAAAAATAAAATGATTAAAATATCAAAACTAATTTAAAATAATTAAAATATTTATAAATATAATAATAAAATAATTAAAATATAACAATTTAAAATAAAATAATTAAAATAATTAATTTATAAAAATAAAATTACTTAAAAATTTAAATATGTATTTAAAAATCATATATATTATTTATTATTTTCAAAATGTATTTTAAATTAAGTATATTTTTTTCCTCAAAATATTTATATGTTAAAAATAAATTATATATTAATATATCATCGCATCAACTATTTTAAAAATAATTAAAATTTTCTGATGAGACCTTAAACTGAAAGCTTAGTAGTTATGTGGCGAAACTTAGTCAAAATCCGAATGCAGTCATCGAAACGTCACCAATCAATTAATAAGAGTGTAAAAAAAAAGGGAGAAGAATGAAATTCTAAGGCACTCCAAGTCTCAATTTTTTTTATTGTTATAGAATTTTTTAAATTAAATATTTATATTATTTACCTTTTACATTAAAAAAATGCAATTTAATTTTTTAATTACATAAAATGTGATAATTAAAAATAATTTATATTATTTTAATAAATTTTTCTTTCAAATTATTATTATTTATTAATTAAATGATTAAAAATAATTAATTTTTTTTTATTGTTTTGTTATTTTTTATTTCCAAGTCTCTTAGTAATAAAAATTATTCATTCATCGTAAGATATATAAAAAATAAATTTTAAAATTAATATAATTTTAATTAAAAAAATAAATACGTAAAAAGTTAAAATAAATAACAACTACAACGTGATTCAATACTCCATTGCCTCACCAATTTCAGCTTTCTTTCCCAAGGAATCTTATTTACTATACAAGTTCCATCCATCGATTTTTTTATCTATTTATTTGTTCATCTATACCATCCTAATCCAACCGTTCCAACTTTATCTTCTTCCTAAATCTAAATCACCACCGTGAGATTTGATCCCACCCACACTTCATTTTCAATCGTCATCTTATTCCTCAGATCCGAACCCAAACACGAACACACACAAATACTTCACTTTCTCTCTCTCCATCCCCTCATTTCTCACTTTTCGTGAGAGCCCAATAGTTTTAATTTTAGAGATAAAAAGTTTGGCAATGGTGGAGGCACATACATGGACGACACGTCGTATGAGCAACCCGAGGCTGCTAGACGCCTCCATCGCAAGCGACCAAGTTCTAGACATTCCGGCAACTCCCACAGCAGATGTACGGAACAACAGCTACTCCTTTGGATCTTATCTCTCGCCGAGTCTTTTAACGGCCCTAATCGTCGGAGGCTGGTACTTTTCCAACATCGGGGTTCTCCTTCTCAACAAATACTTGCTTACCATCTATGGCTTTCGCTACCCCATTTTTCTCACTATGACCCACATGCTATCTTGTGCCGCCTATAGCTACATATCCATCAACTTCTTAGAGCTCGTTCCTAGGCAGCATATTCACTCTAGGAAACAGTTCTTCAAGATCTTTGCTCTGAGTGCTATCTTTTGCTTCTCTGTTGTTTGTGGTAATACATCCCTACGTTACATACCCGTATCGTTTAACCAAGCTATTGGTGCAACAACACCGTTCTTTACTGCAATTTTTGCGTTTATTATCACCTGGAAGAAAGAGACAGCAGAAGTTTATATTGCGCTTTTACCTGTAGTTTTTGGAATTGTGATTTCGACTAATAGCGAACCTCTGTTTCATCTATTTGGGTTTTTGGTTTGTATTGGTTCAACAGCTGGGCGAGCCTTGAAATCTGTAGTTCAGGGGTTATTGTTGACTTCTGAAGCTGAGAAGCTTCATTCTATGAACTTATTGCTTTACATGGCTCCAATGGCGGCTTCGATTTTACTTCCTTTTACCCTTTACCTTGAAGGAAATGTTGCGGCAATTACGCTTGAGAAAGCCAAAGAAGATCCGTATATTATATTCTTATTGATTGGGAATGCGACGGTAGCGTACTCTGTGAACTTGACGAATTTCTTAGTAACCAAACACACAAGTGCTCTGACTCTACAAGTGCTTGGAAACGCAAAGGCGGCTGTAGCAGCGGTAGTGTCGGTGTTGATCTTTAGAAATCCGGTGACGGCGATGGGTATGGCTGGTTTTGCTGTTACAATAATGGGTGTGGTGCTATACAGTGAAGCAAAAAAGAGATCCAAAGTTACAACTCATTGATTTTTTTTCTCCTCTTTCTTGTTCAATTACCTTTAATTCGTTTATTTGTTAATAATATTTTCGATCTGATTAATGGAAGAAAGGGAACAAAACTGTATAGGTAATAGGATTGTGGAGAAAGGACCTGTTCTTTCTTCAGATTTTTCAGTCTTGGATTTTTCATTTGGGATATAAACTGTTCTCGATAGTGTAGTGTTTTAATCGAAGAGAGTATAACTCTCGATCTTCACTTTATCTGTTGGAGGTGTTGGGGTTAATTTATTTGGGTTGAAACGTCTGACTTTAACAACGTGAATGTTTCATTTTAAACACTTACAATTACAACCTTGATTGAGGTATTAATTTATTTCATGGGGAAATAAATTTTGGGATATAATATAAAATTACACTCATTTAACTTGTAAAAAGTATTATAATCTGAGTTTGGGTTGCTAAAGTATTGATGTGTGTTACTTCTATAATGGATCCACAAAATCTTTACAAGGCGATGAATGAATCATAAGAAATTTTTTGTGGGGAACAAATAAAACAAGGGGTATCAATTGGCTCTTTTGGAATGAAATCTGCTTACCTAAGTTACTTCGGGCTTGGGTTTACAAGATTTTGAAAGCTTTAATTTGACGCTTCTTGCTAAACGATGCCTCCTTCTTGGGGAGAATGACTTTGTTTTAATGTAAAGACCTTGGTTAAGAGCTTTGCTTCCTTCATGCCTTGCCTTCTCCTTTTCTACGTGTAGTCTCTGGAATACCAGTTGCAATCATTGAGTTCAGATTCCAACTTTATTGCTTTGCTGATGGGCTGAGGATAGTAAGTGTTAACGGGAGAATCCACCAAGAAAGAAGATCCCAAGTTGGCTACTACACCAATGCCTGCCAAGGTACTACCTTAGCAAAATCTATATTCCATGGCTAGAGAATTATTTCAAACCCCTAATCCCTTTTTGCTCGTGTGCTCAAATCAAAATATTTTCACAACTGTACTCTTTTTGATTGTCTTGTCAGAAATAATGCTCCCTAAGGGCCTACGATGGAAGGTTGGTGATGGATCCTTTATCCATAGTTGGACTGATCCATATCTCCCTTCTTCTGGATTTCGAGTTGTGTCCCCAATAAATGGTGAGTGATTTAGTTGATTATTCGTTTGGTAGGTGGAATGTCCAATTGGTGAAAGATAACTTCATTGCCATTGAAGCAGAAGAGATCCTATCCATTCCTATTGGCGATGATAGAGGCCATGATAGCATGTTTTGGTCCGTGGCCACAGCTGTGGTAGCTTCAAATTCCTAATCGTGTTAAATTTTTTGCTTGGAAGGCTATTCACAATAATTTACCTACACAAGCAAACCTAACTAACCACAAAGTCCCAATTTTGAAAATATGTAACAGATGAAAATATTGTGACAGAATTCCACAAGTTGGTGGTTAGGTGTGAACTTTTTGCAAACGTATGGAAGACCAGTAGCCTTGTCATTGACTCTTGTTGCCCACCATTAGTGAGTCCTGGGAAAGTTGATCCTTCACCAGATGAAAGGCTAGAAACGATTAGGCTCATGAGCGAAATTTCTTCAAGGCCACTAGTTGGTGGATTTTGCAAAATACACCATTTGCATTCATAGCAATATGAGAGGAGTTCCAAGCCAGGTTGGGTCCCCTTTATGGCAATGCTCTACTGTGGGAGATTTAAAAGGTAAATTATGATGTTAGTTGGGATGAATACTTAAGAGCCTCGGGTCTCGAAATTGTAGTGTGAAACGACACTGGTACAGTGGTGTTAGCAAGAGCTATCAAGTTGGATAATGTAGAGTCACCTTTGCTCGCTGAGCTATGTGCGTTAAAGGAAGGTGCTATGATCACCTTTGAGTTGAAATTCTTAACGTAAAGCTCGAGAATGATTATTTAGTGGTCATTAATAAAGTCATTTCTGCTACGTTTAATAAGTTTCAGTTGGGTGCAGTGGATAAGGATATTCAGCACTATCGGAGCTTTACCATGATGAGGATTGTTCGCTTTTGCCCTTGTAGCTCTAATGCCTTTGACTCCTTCGTTATGTACTTAGGCTAAATTTCATTTAAGAGGAAAATGATATCTTTATCTTTATTTCAAATAAATGAGTAAATAAAAATAATATTTAAATAATATTGAATGAGTTTAAATTGAATGAAATTTAATATTTAACTTAAATGTAGATCAACTTGAATGATTTTTAATTAAATAATATTTGATGTAAAATGATGTATTGGATTTTTTTAAATAATTAACACTCTTAAAAATTGTAATTATAAAAGAACAATATTCTTTATATCCAACTCATATTTTTCGTTATTAAAAAAAATTTCTACATCATTATTTTACATTTAACATCGTTTAATTGGATGTTGTTTAAATTAAATTATGATTATTTAGACTTATTTAATTTGAACAACGTCCAATAAGATTCTATTCAATATTGTTAAAGTAATATTTTTTTATTATAAGTTTTAAGGGTATTATTTTAAGTAATTTTCAAATTTAGTAAAATATAGTAAAAATATATCAAATGGAGACAAATGTTGTTATTTTTGTGTTATGAGTTTAAATAATACTAATTTATGATAATCTCAATTCATAATAAAAGTACTATTTTTAATGTTATTAAGTTTTAAAATTGTTATTATAGGGTGCTTGAATTAAATGGGTTAAAATTTAAGGAAAACATTACTTGATGCCACGTAGCACTATTACAAAAATGAATTTTAAAGTTGGTTCAAAATTGAATTTAAACAAATTTAAAGTCGTTTCGCTAAATCGATTTTAAATTTAGTGACTTGAAATGTAAAGTCCATTGACCGCGCGTGAATCGACTTTACATTTTATGATTTTTTTTAATTTTTATTCTCATTTTTCACTTCATCATGTATTCAATATATATAGGATAAAAAAACAAAATATAAATAATAATACAAATAATTAAAAAAATTAATATAATTAATTACTTGATAATTAAATTTATTACAAAAATAAATAATGTATATACAATATATATATAGTTAACTTAAATTACAAATAAAATAATGTCATCAAAGTGTCATTAGATTGTGCGAGCAAGCTTGGTTGACTTAGAATCATCAGCATTGTGACAAGAAAACTGGACAAAAAACACTGAGTTTATATAATAATTCATTTCCCTACATACACGAGCACATAAAACATTCATCAAACAAGTAATCTAAGCTTCAGACACATACGAATGGAGAAATTAAATCATTATAAATATTACCATAAAAAAGAGATTACCACAGTGTCATCCGAGTGATATAACCCTTTGAACTTATATTAGCACTTTATTAATAATTTGTCTATAAATATAAAGTTATCTAGAATCTTTACTGATATTTTTAATGCTATAATGAGCTCTAAATATGAAATCAAGTGTAACTTATATTTTGTTATTGGCCTGTATGATTTTTTGTGCCCTTAAACGTATGGAACAATTTTGTAATATGTTCATGGACACCAAACTCATACAAGCCAAGTAACAAAATATGAGTTACACTTGATTTCATATTTAAAACTCATTATAGCATTAAAAATATCAGTAGAGATTCCAGATAACTTCATATTTATAGACAAATGATTAATAAAGTGTTAATATGATGTTATCATAAGAAAAGTAGGCAAGAGAAATGAGATGAAATTTGGGCCAAAAACAGGTCCATCAAACAATGTATTCCCCTAAATACATGAGTACATAACCATCCATTAAACAAGGGAATTCAGACACAAGAATAGAGAAATTAAATCATTACAAAAGTTATCGTTATGTTGTCATATGCTATTCAAGATCATCAGAATCTTTTCCTGATTCTTCTTGTGATGATATAATTTGAACCATGTGTTCTGTCCATTCCTCTCGTAAGTCATCAAAAATTTGTTAGTCGTATCCCGTCTTGTTCCAACCAAAGAACTACATGTATTTAAAATCAAAATAAGAATGTAAGTTCATGTATTTACAAAAAATAACTCAAATATGTTAAACAAAATTATGTATATAGGTAAAAGATATTACCACACTATCAATTGGAATTTTGATATTTGTGATGATTTCGCTCATAAACTTCATGACATAATGACCACATATGACTCCATTATTTTGTTGTGAAACTTACAAAAACAAGTGTATATGATTTTCCATATTCAAACATCTTTATTATTCAATTGTAAAATTAATAAAATTATTAATATTCTCTTATACATACCATAACTTTTGTCCATATAAGCTTATGATATTTTTTAAGGGAAATTCCCCTAAACTTGTTCCACAAATTTCATGCCCTATCAAGGTTTAAAACAGTTAGTTTTTTATTAAATATTACAAAAAATAATAGAAGAAACCAATAGCTAGCTATAACTCTTACATTTCAACAACTGTTTTTGTATCTTTACTCAATTCTATGGAAGCTGAGTCATAGTACCAAGCATGATTATTGAACATATCAATGATTATCAACATCCAATGATTTTGACCTTGTTCAAACCTTAGTGGCCAATGGATTATCAACTTTTGATTTTTGTTAAGCGTTAATGCCCTATCACATAATTGTTTAGCTCTGATGCTAACATCATTATCTTGATATTGATTGACATATGAAGAATCATAGAACATTGCTAAATGTGATGAGTGATTATGTTGAAGTCGATAATAACAAGCCCTATATAAAAAAGGATTTCAATAAGTAATTAGATAATATAAATATAATTATATATGTTCTACATAGATGAAAGAAAATTAAATAGATTGAGAGCTCACCTTGTCCACACTTGAATTATACTTAAATCAATCATTTGATATTTAAATAGTTGTAATATGCACTCGATCGATATATAAGTTTGGCCGAGATCTACACCAGAAATTTCTATAAGAAGTGGCACAGTTCATCCATCATTTATGCTAGATGCCCTCCCAACAATAGTCATCAAAGTGGAAAGATTTTTGCTAAAGTTTAAAGCATAATCATAACTATACTTTTTCATAGGCTTCTTCTTGAATGACTTGATGCGCGATGATTGACTACTAGACATAGATTTAGCACGAGATACTTACTTCGTCACTCTTAAATGTGCCACATTTAAAAGTTCTGGTATAATAGACTAAAAAAGTATTATGTATGTTAGTAACAATAAAATATATAATAAATAATAGTAGTAAACAAGTGTTATATTTTAAGTTAAAAAATAGTACCACGTTAAAATTTAGAACAACTTGAATCGGCGGCCAAGCCATATATTGTCCAACCGCCTCTTGGAATGTGGTAGCATCAGAAGGCACATGTAGTGGACAATTATGAAGCAATGATTGGTAAATTACTATTCACCAATGATTAGACAAATATTGATTATGAATCATCCGATCATCGCTCAATTGATGTACCGTTCCAATAGCAACAAAGTTCGTTGATGAAGGATGTTTCAACAAACATTTCATATTCTATAAAAAAAATTAAGTGTTATTTATAAAAAATAAAACATAAAATAAGAAATAAAAAGAATAGATTATATGCACCATAAATTAAAATCTTACCACATATGATTCATCAAATAAAGGAAGACTCTCATGTGGGGTAGCTATTAGATGTACATTCTCACCAAAACGTTCATCGTGGTTTGATTGATGGTAAGAATGTGTAGATTGTATTGAAGAAAAT
Organism: Hippophae tibetana; assembly: GCA_037013495.1. Taxonomy (NCBI): domain Eukaryota; kingdom Viridiplantae; phylum Streptophyta; class Magnoliopsida; order Rosales; family Elaeagnaceae; genus Hippophae; species Hippophae tibetana. The sequence continues at coordinate 13,518,661 of CM072812.1, forward strand.
GAACCACTACTTGATTGCATATACATTCCCCGCATATAAGGAGGACCAATAGGATGACTATATCCCATATTGGATATAGTTTGAGCGTCATGAGATTGCGTAGGTGGCATGGATGGTTACATGCTTGGCCAATATGGAATGCCCTGTTTGTAGAATGATGGCATGCCTTACATTTGTTGTGATTGATATTATTTTATAGTGGTAATCTCACTTAACATTGAGGCCTTGAAGGAGTTGAGTTCTTCTTCAATTTTAGTGTACTTCTCTTTACTGACAGTCTGAGGCTTTTGTTTTGACATGTTAAAATACTTCATATAACCATCATATTGGCTACCTCTTCTAACACGACCAAGATTGTCACATCCGAATGAATGATATAGAGGATCTCTCCCAAGTTATTCGATTATTTCACCCCTGGATATTTGTTCTTGAATAGATCTCTACAAATAATAAAGCACACAAACATATCATGCATTATTACATCAATTATTAAAAATCATTAAGACTTTGTATCAACCAAAATTACTAACCAACTTATTTAGTTATTCTTCTCTTTTCTTAGACATTGGTCTTGACTTTTTCATTTTATGAGTCTTTGTTTCTATGTACAATTCAGTTCGGGTAATAGGTCTACCTAATTCAGCTTCCTACATAAATTATGAAAAAATTATTAACCATGACATGAAATTAAATTGAGAAAAATAAATATAAAAATATTTATAAATTAACACAAATTAATAATATCATTCTATATCTAACTTCATGACTTGAAGACCTCCCAGTACGATTAGGAAGAATGTTATGCATTTGTATATTATGATGTTCTTCCCTAATAATTTGAAATTCATCCGAATGTCTATAATCCACGAAATCTTTCCAAACTTGAGGTGTAATCCATGGGTGTCCTTTAGGGATTTTGTAGAGCTCTACCTCATCAAGTGGTTCCAAATATGAAAACACATAATTTCTTGCCAATCTAGAAGTCTTGTATTCTTTCCATGCCTTATTTGTAATCTTATAACACTTGTTTTCCAATTGTTATCGACTTTGTAACGATTCTGTAAAAACACACTACAAAATATTAGATATAATACAAAAAATATATAATATATGTAATTGATTATGAAATATTAGAGGCTTACACAAATGGTTATTCATATTTTGAACTTTTCTACATCGTCAACCTGAGACCAATCATTTATATTGATTGGTATACTGGACTTCACAAGTCGACCAATAGAGGATTTCAATTGTTGGCCATTTTCCCATATTGGATTACCAGTAGCATCAAATAGAATATGTATTCTATCGTTTGTGTTAAGTAGAGCATCAAGTATATTCGTCCAACCCCTTTATTTCAAATACCCCAATGGATCATTTGGATCTACAAGCTCTGTTACCTGAGGATCCATGAAGAAATATAAATTAATTGACAATTTTAGGAATATATATATATATATAAGAGTTATTCCAACAATATAGAACATATGTTATGTTTAATTAGGTTGTTGATCGTATACATACATTCCTTAACAATCACTAATATTGGTTAATGTATTAAGCATATGGTCGTCATCTTATAAAGCATCACAATGGTAAAACTCTTTTTGTGAAAGCGTTAACACAACAGACCATTGATAACTATATTTTATATAGTTATTTTCATCTATTTTATTAATTATAATTGCTATTTTCTTAATGTTTTTAGTTAATTTTAGTTTAATAAATTAGTATTTACTGTTTTTTATATATTTTAAGAAAATTAAATAATTTGTATCAAAAACGTACTTAATTTCAAATTTGTGTCCAAAAATATAATTTCAAATAAAAGAGTGTTTAATTGCAATTTATAAAAGTCGAAAATATAATTTAAATTTAAATTAGGCTTAATTTTAATTAAATAAAGTTTAAAATGTAATTTGAAGTATATTTGTGGGTCAAAATGCAATTAAGAAAGTTTAATTTTCTCCGCAGGAGAGAAGAATTCCACGCACCATCCACCACGCGTTAAACGTGGACCGTCAGATCAGATACGTAACGGCGAGGATGCACACGTCTCTACCAAACCCGACCAACGCAAGTGGGTGTAGGTTTCGTTATATCACGCAGCTCGGTGCCCGAGTATGGCCCACCTGTCGCATAGGCCGGCATGCAGGTGGGACCCACGTGTATGACGTGTCCAGCCGCTGTCCCCCCCACGTTGCGCGCACCTTTGATCCCGTGCGTTGATCTCTGCGTGCAACCGGATCTTCAGCGAATGAAATGTTGCCACGTGTCCGTATTAATCCTTGCAGCGAATCAGAAGTCGACACATGGCAACGTGAATTTAAAAAATGAGCAGCGACACGCATGATCCCCCGTTTGCATTTTCGATATAATTTTGTCCCCCACGCGTATTAATTAATTAATTTCTCCATATCTATCTATTCACACGCGTGTATAAATTTGATGTTATAAATAGGGGATAGTATGATAGAGTAAAAAAGTTTTGGAGAGTTTAGAATTTTTGTGGTGTTAGGGGCAGGACTGTGGAACACGCAGAAGCCATTTTTGGCTTCTATTGTGTTCTATGTGTGCCAAATATTTGCGTCAAGAGATGTTTTAATTTTCCTTCTTCTTCATCTAATTTTTCTCTATCTGTTGTAATTTTTATTTTAAATTTATGAAGTAATTTAATTTTTCTAGAGTTGCATTTGATCTAAATTTATGATGCTTTTATTTTACTTATTTTTGAACGATTTATAAGACATTTGAGTTGTTTATTCTATTTTGTGCTTAATGCTTTTGATTATTTACGAATTTTATCAAATGATCTGTGGCACATAAATAAACTTGGAAGATGTATTTTTGTGTATATTGCTCATAGATAGAATGACATGTATGATGAAGGATAGGAATATACCCTAATTGTATGTGTGCCCATTTGAGAACTTAGAACGTAATGAATCTCGGTGAATTTAATTCTCATAGGAATATAGTGAGTTTATTTAACGAGGTGTGTTTATACGGGGCTCGGAAGAGATGTATGAATAAAATTAGAAGTTTTCGATTGACAAATTAAATGTACTAAAAAATATAAATCAAAAGAAAATAACATGATTTGAGTTGATTAATTTGGTGAAAAATTGCAATCCTAGATTTCTTTTATTTTGTTATTAAACTCTTTTCTTAAATTTCTTACAATCAACGATCGTTTTGAATAAAATCAGAGAGAGATAATTTTAGTACTCAACAAACTATAGTAACAAATCTCCGTGGGAACGATAACTTACTTATCAAATTTTATTACTTGTGACCGTGTATACTTGCACGTTTTATGTTCTCCAAAAAAGACAACAACCATCTTGTGTCAATTTGATTGCTCACGTAAAATACTTGTTTTGCATGAAATTCTAACATTAAAGGATCATCAATATGACTTATCTTGGATAAATTTATAAGGGTAAATCCAAAATCATCTATTTTATATCCAACATTGATAACATCTTCGACCCAATCACACAAAAAAATTGTTTCATGGAAAACCTCATAATCCAATTCCCAAATCTCTTGTATTATATCATAATATGTTCTATCAAAAAGTACAGGATTATCATCTTTTGAGCTGGAAAATTGCATAGTTTGTGCAACCATCTTCACACCACTATTTTGATTTACTCAGACTTTGTCTCTAGCTTGAGTCGTAAACCTCGATCCATTTATTATGAAACTAGAAAATGATTTTACATTGAATTTTGGCCCATGTGCAAGCCATTGTAAACTTTCTGATATTTTATGATTGAGTTTCTTGAGTTCATCTCGAATCTATGTATACAAAAACATGAAATGTGTATAGAACGAAGTTTTAAAACATTGCATAGATCTAGGAACATACATGCATGAATTTTTTTTTTGTGACACTTACATGGTTACGAAATCAATTAATAAGCTCTCACTTATGTTCATCATACAACTATTTTCTCCTTTTTTTATAATGAGGATCTATCTTCAATAAGTTTAAATACATCCTGTAATGTTATTCAATATATATGAATTATATATCATCATTAATAGTAAAATAAAAAATGATTTTTGCATAAATGGAAAGGTTGAACATCACTTATTTTATGTACGGTTGTGCCTCATTATTATTTACCAAAATGATTCGGTGTGCTTTTTCTCATCGAGTACGATCAATAAAAAAATTCTTACTTCCACCAAGCATAGGATTACCTACTTGGATCATGTGATGTTCTAAAAACAATTTGTGCGTAGGATTCCCAATTTCAGTGCAACCATTGAAGTATTCAGAACAAAACTCAATGGCCTCTTCAACAATGTAGCGTTCCACCATGCATCCTTTAGGTCAATTTCTATTATTTACACATCCTTTAAGGACTTGCATATATCTCTCAAAAGGATACATCCATATTAAGTAAGTAGGACCACACAATAGAACCTCTCGAACTAAATGAACACACAAGTGAATCATTATATTGAAGAAAGGAGGAAAATATTTTTCAATTATACACAAAGTCTCTACAACTTATTTCTGTAAAGAATTTAACTCGCCAATTGATATAAATTTCTTCCATATTGTATTGAAGAATGAACAAAGCCGAATTATTGATAATCAACCATGTTTTGGAAGAATTGATCTAATAGCAATTGGTAATAACTGTTGCATTAAGATATGATAGTCATGTGATTTCAATCCATAAAATTTCTTATTAGTGATAGACACAAAATTTCTTAAGTTGGATGAGTAACCATCAGGAATTTTCACACCCTCCAAACATTTACAAAACACATCATTCTCTTTTGCTGACATTGTATATGATGTTGTTGTTGGCAAGTATGTTTGATTCTTATCATTTTCCAGCCTTGGTGCCAATTCAGGTTGTATGCCTAGTTTCTTTAAATCCAATTTTGCTTTCATTCGATCCTTTTTTCCAGGTATATTAAAGTATCAATCAAGCTCCCACATACATTTTTTTAAATATGCATAACATCTCAGATGTGATGAATGTGTAGATCTTTCCAATAAGGTAATTCCCAAAATATTGATTTTTTATTCCAACAATCATGGTAATTCGGTTCAAACTCTTTTTTCATTTTCACCTATTTCATTAGTTGACCTCTTTCGTTTCCCTACCTTAATGAGTTTTTTTTTCATCTTTCCATATCGTTTGAATGTCATACCATTCAATTGCCTTAATATCTCAACACCTCCCAAAGGTTGGGTTGCATGATCATGATCTTCTTCACCATCGAATGGTTTCTTTTGGTATCTAAACTTGTGTCTAGATGGAAAAAAATCTTCTATGTCTTCTATAAGACATCTTTCATCCGTGAACAAGATAAGTTGCAGAAGTTACATCACTACATATAGGGCATCCCTTGTAACCTTTTTGTTGCATTTCCTTATAAGTTTCCATAGGCAGGAAAATCATTAATTTCATTAAAAGGACCCCCTTCAAGTTAAAGTATTATTCTTTATGTACATCGTAAAAATTTACACCATCATTCCACAACGTCTTTAAATCATCTATCAGAGGCTGCAAATATACATCAATATCAATATCGGGTTGTTTCGATCCTAAGATCAATAATGTTAACATCATGAATTTTATTTTCATATACAACCAGGGATGAAGGTTATATGTTACCATAATTATTGGTCGACAACTATATCTACTACTAAGGAAACAACAAGTTTTTAGGGTGTACGGGATCAGAGGTACGTGTAACGTGGGGGACAGCGGCTGGACGCGTCAGACACGTGGGTCCCACCTGCACGCCGGCCTGCACGGTAGATGGGCCCCACTCGGGCACAGAGCCGCATGAAAGACAGAATCTGCACCCATGCGAGTTGGTCGGGTGTGATAAAGACGCGCGCATCGTAGCCGTTTCTTCGCTGATCGGACGGTCCATGTTTAGCACGTGGTGGATGGCGCGTGGAATTCTTCTCTCCTACGCAAAAAATTAAAATTTCTTAATTACATTTTGACCCACAAATTTACTTCAAATTACATTTTAAACTTTATTTAATTACAACTAAGCCCTTTTCTAATTTAAATTAATTTTTTAAACTTTTAATACAAATTTGTAATTAAGTACGTTTTCAATACAAATTATTTAATTTTATTAAAATATATAAAAAAAGTAAATACTAATTTATTAAACTAAAATTAACTAAAAACATTAAGAACATAGCAATTATAATTAAAAAAATATATGAAAATAACTATATAAATTTGTGTTTTTTTTTCTTTATGTGAGTTAAGATTTGTGTGTCAAACAAAATCTCAACTCACAAGAAAATGGAGAAATAAATTAAACAAGAAACAATAAGCAAAACAAAAAAATGATTTTTTTTTCTTTTTGTTAGTTAAGATTTGTGTGTCAAAAAAAATCTAACTTATTTGAAAAATTGAAAAATACAGAAAATAAGCAACAATAGCCATATTTTTTTTTTCTTTTTGTAAGTTAATATTTATGTGTCAAACAATATCTCAACTTACGAGAAAATTGAAAAATAAATTAAGCAAGAAACAATAAGAAACAACAAGAATAATTTTTTTTTGAATTAAAATCAGATTAATTGGTATTAATATCAACAATGAAAATAGTAAAACAAATCTCCAGCAATGGCGTCAAAAACTTGTTGTCTCTTTTGGAGAACATAAAACATGTATACACGGTTACAAGTAATAATATGATAAGTAAGTTATCGTTCTCACGGAGATTTGTTACTACAATTTGTGGAGTACTAAAATTATCTCTCTTGGTGGATGGCGTATGGAATTCTTCTCTCCTGCGTAGAAAATTAAACTTTCTTAATTGCATTTTGACCCATAAATTTACTTCAAATTACATTTTAAACTTTATTTAATTATAACTAAGTCATTTTCTAATTTAAATTAAATTTTTAAATTTTTAATAATTAAAATTAAGCCTGATTTTAATTTAAATTATATTTTCGACTTTTATAAATTGCAATTAAACACTCTTTTATTTAAAATTATATTTTTGGACACAAATTTGCAATTAAGTACGTTTTCGATACAAATTATTTAATTTTATTAAAATATATAAAAAACAATAAATACTAATTTATTAAACTAAAATTAACTAAAAACATTAAGAACATAGCAATTATAATTAATAAAATAGATGAAAATAACTATATAAAATACAGTTATCATTGACGCTAGCCATGTAATTTAAAATTGATTTTTTTGTCAATTATTATTTTATTTAAACTCTTATATATATATATGTACTATAGAAATAGAAAAAGAAATAATTTTAAAATAATATCCAAAACAAATACACAACATTAAATAAATATATATTATACGTACGTATATAAAATCCAAACAAATACACAAAATTATATAATTTTAAAAACTAATTGTCTAAAAAAAAGAAATAATTATACTATATATATATCCAACTTAAATTTTAAAGAGTCAATAATAATTGACCTAAAAAAACATTGTACCTAAAAAAAATTTAATTGTAAACTGTATGCATGCATTTTTTAATTTAAAAAATACACGTAGGATGTAGCATCGGTTGACGTGGCGAACCGACGCTGTCCACACATGTAGCGTCGGTTCGCCCCGTCAATCGATGCTATCCACGTAGGACATAGTGTTGGTTGACGTGGCAAATCGACACTATACGTGTGGATAGCATCGGTTCGTCACGTGAACCGACGCTATGTCCTACGTGGATAGTGTCGGTTCTACACCGAACCGACTTTAAATTCATTATAAATCATTTTTTTTTCAAAAACCGACTTTAAATAGAGACTTAAATACCTATTTTTGTAATAATGTAGGTGGTTTTTTTAATAAAAAATGATTCTTAACAAGTTGTCACTTGTTATAACAAGTCACATCTTATAATTAATGTAGTATCAATAAAAGTCTATATTGATAAAATGTTAAAAAAAGTTAAAAAAATATATTTAACCAATTTTTTATAATTAGTTATTATCAATACAATCTAACAAGAGTTATTTTTTTAATAAAAAGTTACCTATATGATCTGAAATTATATTTTTTTCATCACTTTGACCCCTTTAAGAAAAATACTCTTTATTTTAGGTAATTTTTTTAAAATATTTCCTCGGATAATTTAAAGCTTATATATAATGTTACTTTTTGTTTTTAAAAACTATATATTCTTACTTCGTAAGTTGATAACAAGTACTACTACTTGCTACCAACTTGTGTGACTTATACAATGGTTGAACAATTGTGAGGCATAATACCTAGAAAATATGAAACCTTACAATGAGACGAACACTTGATTGAATAATCTTGATGTCGGGAAGTAATTGTTAAATCATATATGTGCGAGATTCATTGAGAATAGTTCTCGTTGGTATTTTTCCAAAGAACACAAGCATTTGGACAAGAGTCATGCTTTAAGCTCAAAAATGTGATATGTTGACCTTGATTTGGGAAGTCTTAGTGCGGAATGGTCGAATTTTTGCTATACGAACTCACTGACCGTTATACCATGGTATGCTAACAGGGATATTTTTTGGGGACAAAAGGAGCAATTGTGCTTTATATGGTGCACGAGTTAAGTGCTGGTATTGATAAGGCAAATGTGGAGGACCTGAACAACATTAAAAAGGAATTGGTTCAAATGTGTAATTAGGGAGGCCATGTGGATCCTTAGGCAGAAGATTCATATGCTTCTTGCCTTTTCATTTCTATTTATGTTGTGTTTGTAGTTTTTGTTTTTGTGGTCTCTCTTAACTGAGTTTTTTTTTTTGGGCCTTAGACATGAACTGTATACCAGCTTATTTTTATGTTGTCACTCAAAGGGTGTTGCCGAATAGTTGGGCTGTAGGTAAAAGCTTCCCTTTGAATAACTATGGTACTTGGAATTGGATGTAGTGATCAAATTACCATTGATCTCCTCATAACTTGAGGTTTTGCAATGTAAATTAAATAAATAAATAAGCTGAGGCAGAGCTTCTAATAGCTGCATTTGGAGAGGGAGGCCAAACAGGAGATCATGTTGAAGGGAAGGGTGAGGCATGACGTTAACAACAAGCTTTTGTTTTCCAACCTCAGTGATCAGAAACATACAAATATACTATATATATTACTACAATTATTTTTATTTTTACTACAACAAAAAAAAAAATTTGAAATGTATTTTACACTTATTATTAATTGTATAATAATACTGTTATTATTAAATAAAATTATCATTAATAAATTATTATAGTAACAAATAACAATTTATGTTTTCACAATCTCTCACATTTTCTGCACGTTGTTTACAAACTTATCACATCTTTTCATAAATTTATAGCCTTAATAACATCAATATCTGATTTTCATGTGAGAAAATAACACAGGTTAAAAGTAGCATATTATACCGAGTTCGTCACCAACTTTTAAATGGTTTCCTTGAACAAAAGAGAATTTTTATTAAATATCAAACATCAGAGCACATTCGTTCCCTATCAATCCTTTTGACTATATCCCGTGGATACTGATTTTGTAAAAAAAAAAATTGTCAAACTGATTTAGTAGTAGTTGATGGTCGCAAAGAAAGGAAAAAAAAGTTCAAAACTCATTTTACATAAACTAACGCATTCTGTTTGGCTTAAGAATTCAACTAAAAATAAATATTAAAAAAGTCAATTCTCATTCCTTATCTACAGCCAATAATCTTGTACAAATCCAATCAAATCCACTATGAAGCATGTCAATCTATACAAGAGGCACTAGAGGAAGACTAAAATATAAAGTTGGCTTTTTAGAGAAGCACAACTAATTTTTTAATCTTTGTTGTGCCTCTCTTCCAAAATGTCCTTATAGCAGAGCATATCACTATAGAAAGTAATAACCCCTTCCTTTCTTCTATGGCTGAAGTTCTTAATAATGAAACTTCATCCAGCAGTAGTTGCCCATTTACAAACCTTGAATAGAACCATGAACAAGATTTACTGCAAGAGTGGTTGATCTTCCTTCTGCAATTCTGTAAGCTTATTTTTTGCATAAATTGTGATGAAAATTGTGGCTGTTGCTGTTAATGAAAAGCAAATGACATTGAAGATGATCTGCGGGGCCGAGAGGCCATGGCGTTCGTGTGATGCATCTGCTAGAGTCCGTATTAAGATCCCACTGCAATTTATACAGAAGAGAATTATTTTCTGATTAAGGACACAATATTGTTATAAGTCAAAAACAATTTCAAACAAGATATCACTATTACTATTTTTATTCAAAGAAAGATGAACTCCTTTTTAGCTTTATAATCGGTCCATGATAGAGCTATAAACAAAACAAGGATTAAGTTGGCACAAGTATTTCAAGACATTTGATTTGGGAATTGACAGTGCTCCATTTAAGAAACAACACGCTACTCGATTGGGGTAAATGAAAGATGACGGTTGAGACTAGACAAGAACAGCCTAGTATTTTGTTTACCTGTTTACTTTCTCTCATTCAAATGTGAAAATTTCAATAAAAACCAGCTTGAATTTAACCTTCTAAGAGTAGGAGAATAGACTGATTCAGAGGCATCTACATGCGGTAAAATATGCAAAATATTATGCCCTCAAACGGCTTGTAATTTTACAGACTTCTAAGCAAATATACCCACATACACATGAAAGATTTGTTTGCATATACACACTGATAAGTGAGAGGAAGAAGATAGAGAGTTTCTCACGTGTAGATACTAACAAATATGTCTGGCACCATTCCAACCAATGATCCCAAGAGGTATGGACAATACTTAACATTTGTTGCAACAGCACAGTAATTATAGATGATATATGGGAATGGAGAAATCCTGATGAATGTTACAGCTCGAAACTGATGAAACCAGTTTCCTTCACCAGCAGATCGTAGAACTGAAGCTTTCTTGGGATATTTTTCCATCCATCCCTACAAAATAATTAAAAAATATATTTCATTTGAAAAAAACTTGAGTACACAAGTACAAGTAACAGTGAGTATAAGAAGCAGATTTTTTTTTTTTGGAAGCCAAGAATAATTAAATCAAGACACATACTTGAATCTTATGATAGAAACACGAGCCGATAAAGTATGGAAGAGATATGCCCAGAGCCGCACCCGATAAGATTAATAAGAATCCAAATCCATAACCAAATGTCATCCCAGCTACCCACATAGATGGTGATGATGGAAGAATCAGAGCAGGAAACACTGCAATGGAAGCAAAAACTAGAACTGCAAGCACAGGGATACTGAAGGTTTTTGTCTCCCAATTTATAAGAGGAATAATCTCCTGTAATATACCAAAAACCAGGTAAGTAAGAGGTTTAGAATGTATGCAATCATTTTATAGTGCTTTCAATTGGTATAAAAAATGAAGACCTTCAAAACCTATTGATGGTAAGTATTGAAGCACGAAGATGAACAGATACCAATAAGCTAAAAACCTTCTAATGACAGTTAAACACAAGTTTGGAGCTTTATGTTCCGTTATAATTTAACAATCCAAATTGCATACACACGGTAAGCTCAAACATCTTAGAAGCAAGTATCTTTACTTAAAATTTAAAACCCGTGAAGTTAAAATAGCTAACATGGCAGAAAACAAATTATTCATATATCAAAGTTATGATTAGGATGAAATTAATAGCCTCAATGTAAAGCTATTAAATGCAAAAACAAATTCATGGGATCAAAATCATACATTTTCATGTAATGTTCTCAGTTTCACCACTGACATGCTCACAAGTATTGGGCCGTCGATAAGCCAATCATGTCCGCTCTCATAATTAAAATTAGCAAACCATAATTTGCAGAACTAAAATTAAAAAAGGCAAGAAATACCCAAAAAAAGAGAGAAGAGAATCAGAAACATAACCATGAAACGAAATACTCAATTGCATGCTCAGCCTCAAATCGCATAAAAATAGCAATTGAATCGAAGGAAATTGTATAAACCCAGGCCATCTTACTCAACTCAAGGACGACAAAAAAAGAAGTTAAATTACAAAGATACTGACCTTATCCATGCAAAAGGGTCCAACCCATTTGATAAAAACCCCAGCCAACACCACCAAACATACCAACAATAAAAAGAATCGAACCCAATAACACACAGAACACCTTTTTGTCGGAGAAGATGGTTCTACCAAGCCCTCCCCAGGTACACAATCATCCAAGCCATGTCTCAATTTCAAATAATCTCCATTTTCACCATCGCCGTCAATTCTCAATCTCAGCTCCGGAACGACCTCTTGGAAACCATCTTCCCCAATATAAGTCATCGAAAACCCAGAAAAATTAGGGTTCAACAGAAACCCAGAAAAATTAGGACTAAAACGATAAGGAAATTAATATTGAGTTTTCATTTTGAGAAGGGCTTGGTAGCCATAGAGAATCGAGGAATCTTCAATGGAATAAAAACCAAAGAGGATCAGTAGATGTTGTCATATAGAGGTGAAAACGAAATGAAATGAAACTGATTGGTGAGGAGAAGAGAGTTATGCGAAAATGACAAAATTGCCACTGAATCACAACACCGTTTGTGTCTTAAAGGGACACGTGGCAGAAGGATGACGAATTAGAGTAACGTATGTCACAACGGGTATGGATGACTTAGGGGTTCGGATTGTGTGACTTCAACGCCACGATAGTTGTTGTGGATCGGTAACTGAGTTCATATAAACGCGCTAAGCGAGTAATTGAGATTTGATTCGATGACTGTTTTGTTTAAGCGAAAGCAATGTTTCTCTTCTTCATTCAAGAGAAGAGCAACGTTAAAGCTTTTTTTTTTTTTTTAAAGAAAAAGAAAAAAACAATGTTAAAGTTAAAGAAATGCTGTTGCGCCTTTCGAGGTGAGTTGGGGACTTAGAGACTGAGTTTGACCGAGTAATGTGTGATATTTAGTGGAGAGTACAATTAAAATTTGACACGTGGAATACAGCTGGTGCCGACTTCATTAAACTCATCGAGAAAGTTTATTTGTCAGAGCCTCTTATACAACAAATTGTGTCTGACCCTGAGTATGAATGGACGATATAAGGTAAAAAAAAATTAAGTTTACACATATCTTGTATATTCATCAATTACTTAATTATTGATAGATTTTTTTGTATGTATTATCTGAAAAGAAGAGAATTCAATGATTATTTGCTCTTCGAAATTAAAAGTTAAAATTTGGGTAGTTAGAGATAAAATAAAAACTTCTCCTTAGAAATGAGCTTCAAGATATACGAAAATAATTATGATATTAATTAAAAGTATTTTATATTAATTTTAGATATATTCGATTAATAAATATTAGTTATTAACTTATACAAGTTTTCTCTCGATTTAATTATATTTTATATATTTTTTAATATTTATTTAAAAATATATTTAGTTTAAAAAATTAAATATTAACTTAATCTTTACTTTAATATATTATTTAAAATATCGATATTAATTTTTATTTTTAATTATTTAAAATATATTTTTTAAAAAATTTAATTTAATTATTCAAAATATTATGTGTTTTATCATTAAAATCAATTTTTTTATATAATTATATGTATATAAAATAATAATATTAATATTTATTAATCACAATTTTAGTATTATAATAACTATCATTATTTCACGCTTTATCGGTTACGATTACTTTTTTACTAATAACCATAATTTTAATTATTTACGATTAAAATATTCATTTCTAACACTGAGTGTATAATAAATATTTATCATATTAATTTTTTATTATTTAATGTAAAATGAATTTATTTAAAATTAACTTAATAAATTTATTAATTAAACAAATTCAAGTTATTTTAAATAAATAACTCACTTGATCTCATGATTAACACACTACTTTTTGCTCACCTGTTTTCTCTTGTATTTGAAAATATTTTGGTTAAATATATTTTTTTGTTGAATATATTTTTTAGTTAAATATTTTTTTGATTGAATATTTTTTATAATACATAAAGTTTAATTTTTGTCTCATATATATTATTAGTATTAATTTATGTAAAAAAATGAACCAAATTATATATATTTATATATTTTTTAAATAAAAAATAACTTATTTTTTATATATTTTAATGTAATGAAAAACTATATATGAAGTCTTTATATTTTTTAGTTTAATTTGATTGTTTGTGTTTACAAAATAAATTTAAGACAAACGTACAACTTTAGTGAATAAAAAAATTATTATTAATTTTAATATATATGTATATATATAATTAAAAATCATAAAGATGATGACATGAGGCTAATATTATGAGCTTAATTATATATCAATACTAATGGCTTCCGTGCCAATGTGGTACTAATGGCTTCCGTGCCGATGTATAATTAATTAACCTAACTCAATTTATAATGACAAAATATGACTCATTTAATATCTTTTTTCACGAGACCTTGTTTGAGTGCTCTTAACCCATCAACACATCAAGCTACCAACTATTGCCTGTTAGCTCAGGTGTTATTTGTCTTATGTCTTCAGCCAGTCACCGTGATATCTAAGATATTATTTATTATTTTTATAATATATTTCTCGTTAATAACATTATAGTTTTATGTATTTTTTTAAAATAAAATTATATTAACTTTAAATTTTATTTGCTACACGTCATCACATATATTTTGCTTCCTCACAAGCCTTCCCAAAAATTCTCTTTTAAATAAAATTGTATTAACTTTAAGTTTTTTTCTTTTTCTTTTTCTTTTCTTTTCTTTATCTTAAAATCTTTCTTTATGTTACTTCTTTTCCTCCACCTTAATAAAAATTTACTTGTTTGGGGTGATGTATTTAAAGTTATGGGTACCTCTGCTTGGTGTAGCCTTTTATGCATGCACTATGGCAGCATGCTTCCAAGTTCTGCTTTGTGTTTTGGAAAAGTCGATTTTTAGACCAATTAGATTCTTGCCTGCAATCCAAAAAATAGTGAAAATGATTTCCGTTGCTTAAATCAGCTTTTTGTAATGAGAAAAAACATAAATAATAAAATGAGATGGATTAAACAAGATGTACCTTATGAGCTTATAAAGCTATTTATAGGAGTAAAAATAAGATATATAAAATGAGAGAATATATTCTAATATTCCTTAATATCATATATACGATATTAAGTATCACTGGACATTAATAGTTCATTTTGACTGTACGCTATTCATGCTCTTTTTGACCATGTTTTGGACAATAAAAGGGTGCCACTCTTATGAAATTAATTCCCTAAACATGTTACAAGAGTGAAGTTATATTTTTCACATATCTATCACTCCCTCCTAATGGAAGCAAGGATATTAACAAGTTCAATTTGTTGTTTCTGTGTTTAATATATACCACTGTTTGAGATGTGACCTCCTTTGAAAGAAGTATCTTGTTCTGCATAAATAAATCATTCTTGACAACAACCTATCTTTATCATTATCAAGTGTTGAGATGTATTTCTTGTTTGGAAAATCTCTTCCGGAAATCTATTTTGAAAACCCTTTCTAATTCAGTAGATTCAAAATTAATAAGAACTATACATGGCTTAAACCCATGATTTTAATAACGTAATATTATTTTATTTTTAATCAATAATATAAACTTAACAAATAAACTAACTAAGCTTAGTAGTCCTACTTGAAGCAAGTCCAAATGCATTCATCTAATTTTAACCAGACAGTGATGACAATAGAAGTGTTTCAAACATGCCCTTTTTTTTTTGGGCTAAAACAAACATGGCTCTTTTATTACTAGAAGAAATGAACAATAAAATGGAATTCTGGAAATGACTGGAGTTTTAATTGAGATGAACAATTGTAGGTATAGATAGAGGGGCGAGGAGGGGGGTACAGCCCCAGTTATTTTTATTTGAGACAATAGTTTAAAAATGGATATAAGTAAGATTTTTTTTAAAAATAGTCAAGATTTTACCTTAAATTTGAAAACAAAATTTTTAATCAATTTTATTTTAAAAAAAGATATATTAATTCCATTTTGTAAAACATAATTATTATAAACATAAAAAAATATTAACATCTTATAAATTTATAATTAATTTTAAATACATAATTTTTTTTATCATATCATATATTAAAAAAATAATTTTAAAAAATAAAAAATAATTTTTTTTACAATAAAATAAATATAAATTTATATATATATTGAAAATGATATACTAAATATTTTGATAATTCATAAATAATATAATACATTCTTATTAATATTATTATTATTAAATATAATTATAATTATATTTAATAAAAAATTATAATTATGATATAAAAATAATTAAATTATTAAAAAAAATTGTGAAACCTCTATATCTAATTTTTTACAAGATACAATGCAAATATAGAACATTATATCACAAATTTTGTGAGAAAATATTATATAATATAATATTATTATAATTATAATTATTTTTATTATTAATATAATAAAATATATAAATTATATTGAATTAATTATATTTTAATACTTAAATATAATCATTGTTAATAAATATTTATTATCTTAGTAATAATTAAAATTATAATAATATTAGAGATATTTGTTACAATGTAATATATTTTTTAATTTTTTTAATCTTAAATAATTTATTTTTTAAAAATATCAATAATTTTTCATAAAAAAATGGTGCTGTTGAAATTAGTGAAATTAGAGTTAGAAAAAGACAAAAAAAAATGACCAGAAAATTGTTTAATGGGTTATGATTTCCCATTTTTAAAATAAAGTCTAATATAACACTTTTTTAAAGTATTATAAAATATATGCCCTTTTTAGATAAATATTCTTTTTATTTTAATAAATAGAAATTACAATTTTACTCATATAATTTCCTAATACCAACAATCCTCACCCCATTCTTCTTCTCTATCTTTCTTTCCCTATTTCTCACAAATAGAATTTTATTTTGCGAAAAACATGACATTAATTAATGAAAATAATTACTTAACTCTATTTGTAAATCCTATTCATAAATTTAAGTCACGATGATATTTACAATCTTGTTAAGAGACGGAATATTAGAGATATATTTATTAATATATTAATTTATTAAGTATTTACTCTTTTTATATCTATTGTAACTACAAAACGGGCATTTTTAGCTATGAATGAGGTCTATGGTAGAAAATGTGGTGCTCATACGTGAGGTAGAAGCATGTGCCATAAAATTATCAAACAAGGACATTATTGGCCAACCATGGTAATTGATTGCATCACATATGTCAAAAAATGTGATAAAGGTCAAAAATTCACTGTAATTACTCATTTGCTTGCTTCAAAATTTAAATGAATAATCGAAACTTTGCTTTTTTTTTAAATGTGGAATCGATATCATTGGATCAATTATAATAACAACAGGTTAAATAAAATTATTAATAATCGTTATTGATTACTTTTCCAAATGTTAAAAGTAGAATCACTAGTAAGAATACAAAAGATAGATGTAAAAAAATTGTATGAAGGAATATAGTTTGCTTATTTGGACGCCCAAAAGAACTGAAAATTGAAAATGGCAAACAAGTCATAGGAAATTTTTTGTCAACTTTTGTAATGAATTGGGAATTAAATTATGTTATTTCACTTTATACAAACCCTTCAAGTCAATAGACAAGTTGAATCTTTAAGCAAGATCTTGATTAACATCTTGAAAAATGATTGGAAAAGGTTAAGGAAAAATGGACAGAAGAATTGTTAGGAGTATTATGGGCAATGAAAACTACATCCAAATTGTCTATACTTTTGAAACAATCATACCAACAAAAATACTACAATCAACACTCAAAAGTGGAGCAAATAAGGAAGATAATGGAGAAAATCGTTCCTCAAACCTAAAAATAATAGAGGAAAAAAGAGAGAGTTAGGATAAAGATTGAAGCACAAAAGAGGAGTTCTTGTAACACTTTCAACAAAACACTAAGATAAGAAAGTTTTGTAATTGGTGAATTTATGTTAAGAAAAGCTATGGTAAATAAGGTAGACCAAAAAGCGGGAAAGATGGTAGCCATTTGGGAAGGACCATACAAAGTTTCAAAGATAACAATAGGATGAGCCTACAAATTAGAAAGCTTGGATGGAAAGGAAGAAGACCAGAGTTGGAATGCATATCATCTTTGGAAATATTATTAGTAGTTAATTTACTTATTTTTAAATATAAACTCTGTTTATATTACTTACAAGATCGAAGTCCAAAATTTTCAAATTTTTGAAGTTTCTTTCTACATTCATCTGTGAATAAAATAACTCAAAATCCTCAAATAGGACTAAGTTGGTTTAACCCCCACTCATTTGATATGCAAGTATAAGAGATAAAAGAAGATTATCCAGATTAAGAAAGGAGAAGAATTCAAATATTAATTCATTCTTTTGGGGAACAAATGTTATGATGATAAGTTTAAATCAATCTAGTGACACCTATTTACGAATAAAATAACGCAAAGTCCTCAAATAGGAGTAAAGAGATTTAACCCATACTCATTTGATATGTGAGCATAATTAAAAGAATATTTTTCAGCTTAAGAAAGGAGAATAACTGACAGGTTTAAATTTGTATAGTGACCCTTATTCATGAATAAAATAATGCAAAATTCCTCAAACAAGAGTAAGAAGATTTAATCCCTACCCATTTGAAATACAAACATAAAAGGTATAAAAGATTATTTGAACTATAACACAATGTCTCAAAAAGAAACATACAAGTTTAAAAATAATTTTAGCCTACTATAAGGTACAAATTGAGCCCAAAGTAGTAAATAAATCCACAGCTTTAATATGCATGTATAGTATGTCTATCTCGCATATGAGACAGAGTAAGTAGCCTAGACATGTCAAAATGTTCCAAAAAGAAAGATACAAGTTTTGGAAGTATATTTCGCCCGCTAACATAGGGTATAAATTGATCCTAAAGTTGGCAAGAAATCCACAGCTATGAAATGCATATGAGATATGTTTAGCTCGTTTATCGGATAGAATAAACAATATAGACATGCCAAATGTTTCAAATACAAACATGTAAGTTTTAAAGTGGATTTAGCCTACAAACATGGGATACAAATTGAACATGAAGCAAGAAAGAAATACCTAGCTCTGAAATGAATGTGAGGCATGTCTAACCCATTTATTTATTAGAGTAAAATGTTTCCAAAAGAAACATACAAGCTTTTAAAATAGATTCACCCCACAAATATGAAGTACAAATTGAGCCCGAATATTGAACAAAGTAAGTGTTCTAGACATGCCAAAATGATTCAAAAAGAAACCTACAAGTATTTGAAGTTAATTTAGCCTGTAAACAAATTGAGCCCAAAATAAGCAAGAAATGCACAACTTTGAAATACATATGAGTTATGTCTAGCCTATTTATCATACAGAGTAAATGACCTAAACATTCCAAAATGTTTCAAAAAGAAACATACAAGTTATGAATTGAATTCAACCCACAAATAAAATTTGAAATGCAAGTTTTAACCTTTGTAATGGGATAAAAGTTCATGATGTTGATCTAAGCCCATGAGCCAGAGTGAATCAATGGCCTAGACATCCTAGGATGCTTTAGAAAAACAAGTACTCAAGCAAAAATTCATGCCTATAAAAAAGAAAACATAAGTGAGGAAAGTTAATAAGGAAATCTTCCAAGAAAATAAAAGTTGCAAACAAAAACTACTAACGACTTGACTTTTTGGGCTAAACCAAATTTGAGAGACCTGCAAATGGGACAATGGAAGAATTGCATCATAAGTTTGATTTCTACTATTATAATCATGAATTAATGTGACAATCCTTTTATGAGGTCGTTAGCACATTGGTACTAAAACCTCGTACAGACCACAGATTAATGGTGTTCATTTTCCATCAACTTGGAAGCACCTATAATGTATTCTTGTAGCATAAATTTCCAGAAACATAAACGAATTTTTCTTTCCAACCCAAGATTGATTCAGGTAGCTTCAACACAAGGTCGCGACAATAACGAACAAAAACATAAAATCAACCTTCATTCACACCATTCTTCATTATCATGTACATTTTTTTATTTATGGCATTCCAAGCTCAATGCCTCACTCTATACTAACAATAGAATTGTGATAAGTAAGGTAGTGGGAATCTCAATCATACCTCAAAAGCTTGCTCGTGAAAGGTAACACATTGGTCAAAAGAATTATGATTGTAAAGGAAATGAATATTTGGCTTGGATCCTTTCAATGTCTTTGAATGTTAAAATACTTGGAGTTCGAACACATTGAAATTATTTACATGTACGGTTGATTGGTAGTTATGGATTTTTTTTACTTTAGGCCATATTTTTCTTTAAATGATTTGAACGTTGGATAATCGGACTACATTCCGGTGTGAAGAAGTTGGTAATGCTAACATGGTTATGTTATCCTTGATTGAAGATTTTGGAATGATAATCTATGCGGGCTTGCGACCAACCTCTGACTCTTTATACAGACTACACTCAACCAAACTACAAGAACCCTCAACCGAAGTAGAGTTGACATTGGAAAATTTTGCTCGTAAGTAATAGTATCTGCCCATAAGCTTGACTAGTAAAACAATCTATATAAATTAAGGAATAAAAAAAGTTACTCATTTAAAGTAATTTTTGGGCTTTGCTTTGATTGATATAAACTATTTTTGATCTCAAGTTTTCCCAACCTTATGCCTATGAAACTATTATCTTAGAAGTTTTTTTAGAAAAATCTAGGTTAAAAATCGTGAAATCCAACCCTAAAAAGAAAGAAAGAAAGAAAGAAAGAAAGAGCAAACATATAGATAAAATAGTTAAATAGACTAATTTTGTTTGGGATAGACAAGTTTTCCCTAAAACAACCTGTTTTTCTTTAAACAAAGCAAATGTAGAAAGATCAAATGAACTTTAATCTCCTCCAACGATTTGATATCCTATTCAATGACTTGATGTTCTTTGGAAGAAAAAGAATTGAATTTGAGATTGAATAGGAAAGATGAGCCCCTTCTCCCTTTTATATGTTAAAAAAATAGAAGCCAAAAGGAAAAGATGATGTCTTAGAATTGACTAATTCTACAAGACCATAAATACCTTAAGGGAGTGTGTAAGCTAACCACTATCAATTTGTTTTTGTTTAAAAAAGTACAATATATTTTTCTAGTTTGGTACAAATTAAAAAAATGGGAAACTTGATATTTGGTACGGGATAAAGTGTGCCTTAATTATTGAACAATTGGTTAAGCTTATGTATGGCCATATCATCCCGTATTCGACCTAATGTGCATAGCATAGTGTCACAACCTTATTTTTCAAGTAGAGATCATGCGGTACTTAGCACCGTCTGTTGCACTAAGCTTGTCTTTGAATCCGAATGAAACTCCAAAGAGATTAGAAAGAGAGTTTATAAAGAATGCTTTGTATTTCTCTAGAGAGAGTTTATCTTACAAGATGCTAAGAATTCCCAAGATGAATACAAATGAAGACCAATGGGTTTATTTATAGTGTGGCTCTAAGCTTAAGGCTATGCCACCACTTTCTAGATTCTTCTAGCTTCTAGAATATACAAGAGAGTTCTTGTTTTATGTACAATATGTCATAAGGGTCTAGGACCTTCTAGCCAACTCTAGAGTCTTCTAGGTTTGTCTAGCTCCTTCATGCACGTTCCGGGATGTTCCGTAAGCTTTTAGCGGCTTCTACATGCTTCATGAACCATCCAGCATGTTCTAGAATATTCTAGCCCATTCTAGCACTCTCCAGTGTGCTCTAGAACATTCTAGGGTCTTCTAGCTTGAGTTGAGTCCATCCAACTCTAGCTCTTTCTAGACATCTCTAGGCAACTCTAGAACTTTCCATGTAGAATAGTCTAGATCCTTTAGGCAACCACATTTTATTTGGATTTTTAGGGACATTTGAGCGGGACGTGACACCCTCCCCCACTCAGGTTCGCGACGCCCTCATCACGCCTTCAAGCTTGAACCTCTCTATATCATCTTTGAATTGCCACAAAAAATCCTCAGGTTCTCAGCTTGTCTCTACATCCAGAGCATTCTTCCATTTCACCAAGTATTCTCGATAACTTGGTACACCTCTACGCCGGATCAGGCGATCCACCAAGATTGAGTCCACTTCCCTGTCAAAGGAGGTTACCACTACGGTAGGCGCCCTCTTGGATTCTCCTCGACTCATGTCTTCCTTGTCTCCATGATAAGGTTTTAGCATGCTTACATGAAAAACATGATATATTTTAAGCTTCCGAGGGACTTGTAGCTTGTAGGACACCTTGCCGACTTTCTTGAGGACTGAAAATAGTCCTTCATACTTCCGCACTAACCCCTTATGAACCTTCCGCAAGGACTTAAACTGTTGGGGCAATAGTTTAGAAAAGGACCAAATCGCCTTCATGAAATTCCACCATCCTCTTTTTCTTGTTAGCCCATTTCTTCATCTTCTTAGATGCCTTATTAAGATAGGCTCGGGCCAACTCAGCTTGTTCATGCCACGCCTTGGCAAATTTGAAGGCAGCAAGACTATTTCCTTCATAACTCATGGCCAAGGCATGAGGAGTCATGGGTTGCTGCCCTATGACGATCTCAAAGGGACTCTTCGCGGTAGACTCGCTCCGTTGTAAGTTATAAGAGAATTGGGCTACATCCAACAACTTCGCCGAATCATGTTGGTTGGCACTAACAAAGTGCCTAAGATATAGCTCCAGCAATGCGTTGGCACGCTCCATTTTCCATCACTTTGGGGATGAAAGCTTGTAGAGAAGTTCAAGTCTGATCCCAATAACTTGAACAATTCCGTCCAAAACTTTCCAGTAAATCGTGGGTCTTGGTCACTCACGATATTGGATGGAATCCCCCAATGCTTCACAACATTCTTGAGGAACAAACGTGTCGTCTCATCTACCGTGCAATCCGTTGAGGCAGGTATGAATGTTGCATATTTTGGCAGGCAAGTGATGAAGTCCATAGAGACACTCTCCCACGGTCTCTCTGGAATAGGCAATGGCTCTAGCAAACCTCCGGGTGCATGCTATTCTATCTTGTCCTGTTGGCACACAAGACAAGTTCTCACATATGCTTCAACATCATCCCGTAGTTGAGGCCAATAGTAGATGCACTTGATCAAAGCAAGGGTGCGCCTCATTCCTGTGTGTCCAACCCATAACGAATCATGGCACTCCTTGATAAGATCCTTCCTTATGCTCCCCCATTTTGGCACGAAGATGCGATTCTGCTTGGCATAGAGTAGTCCATCACTTAGCCAAAATCGTCTCGTTTTTCCTTCCTTGATAAGGGCAAGGATGTTTTGAGCAAGGGCATCATGCTCCAACCCTTCTTTGATCCTTTCCAACAAAGGACTACTTGGCCTACTCAAGGCTGTTAATTCTTCCTTACGGCTCAGCGCATCAGCCACCACATTGGCCTTACCGGGTTTGTACTCCAACCTGTAGTCAAACTCTGCCAAGAAGTCTTGCCATCGAGCTTGCTTAGGACTCAACTTCTTTTGGGTTTGGAAGTAGCTTGTGGCTACATTGTCCGTCATAATAACAAAATGAGAACCCAACAAGTAGTGTCACCACACCCTTAGGTAATGAATGATAGCTGTCATTTCCTTTTCTTGCATAGTGTATAGGCATTCGGTGTCATTGAGCTTGCGGCTCTCTTAGGCTATCGGACGCCCTTCCTGCATCAAAACTCCACCAATGGCAAAGTCTGAGGCATCTGTGTGCAGCTCGTATGTCTTGGAGGGGTCTGGTAGACAAAGCACCGGTTCTTCACTAACAGCCTTCTTTGAGTCTTCGAATGAGGCTTGGAATTCACTTGTCCATTCCCAAGCCTTGTTCTTTTTAAGCAGATCGGTCAATGGGGCTGCTCTCGCTGAGTAGGACTTGATGAACCTTCTATAATAGTTCACCAGTCCAAGGAAAGATCTTAACTCAGGAACCTTGGCAAGGGGTTCCCATTCCTGGATAGCTTTCACCTTGGCTCCATCCATCATCAGTTTCCCATCCTTTATCCTATGCCCTAAGAACATCACCTCATCTTGGGCAAAGGAATATTTCTCCTTCTTGACATATAGCTCATTTTCCCTAAGAACATGGAATACCTTCTTCAAATGCTCTAGATGTTCTTCCAAAGTCTGGCTATATATCACGATGTCATCAAGATATACTACCACGAACCGATCGAGGTAGGGATGGAAAATCTTGTTCATAAGAGTGCAGAAGGTGGTTAGTGCATTTGTGAGACCAAATGACATGACAAGGAACTCATAGGCACCGTACCTGGTCACACAAGTAGTCTTGGGCTCATCTCTCTTGGCTATGCGTACCTGGTAGTATCCCGATCGCAAGTCCAATTTTGTGAAGTATCTAGCATTCCCCAATTGATCGAACAAATCATAAATAAGAGGGATAAGATACTTGTTCTTTACCGTGATCTTATTTAGAGCCCCATAGTTGATGCACATCCATAACGAGTCATCCTTCTTCTTCTGAAAGAGCACCGGGGCACCAAATGGGGCTTTTGAGGGCCTTATGAAGCCAGCATCCAGCAATTCGTCGAGTTGCTTTCGTAGTTCTACCAACTTTGAGTTCGTCATTCGATAAGGGCTCATTGCTGGTGGCCTGGTACCAGGTTCCAACTCTATTTCATGGTCCACCTCTCTCCTTGGAGGTAACCGTTTGGGTAATGCCTCCGGCATCACATCCTAGAACTTATCTAGGACAACTTGCACTTCCGTCGGCAAGTTTGGCTTTGGTGACACCTCTTCATCATCGTATTCCTTTAGGATGGCCAAATAACTCTTTTCATCCCTCTTCAATCCCTTCTTGAATTGAAGCGCTGAGAGAGCTTGGGTAGTAGGTCTGGTGGTTCTCTCCGTCGGTACCATACACGCCTTTCGCACCATCCATGATGCATATAGAGTTTGAGAAAGGCACCAACAAAGCTCTTACCTGGTCCAAGAACTCAATGCCGAATACAATAGAGAAGTCATCCATAGGCGCCACTGATAAGTCCATTTGGCCAGTCCAAGCACCAAGATTGACCTTAACTCCACGAGCAACTCCATGCAATGGTAGTGCTACCGAGTTAACCGCTTTGAGAGATCCCTCTCCATGGACTACCTTAAGGTCGAGTCTTTTTGCTTCTTCCACTGAAACAAAATTGTGAGATGCACCTGTGTCGACCAAAGCCTTGACGACCTTCCCGTTGATGGCTGCATCTACATACATTAAGCCCTTAGGGGTCTTTGCAGCACTCTGCAATGCACCAAGTAGGCGCAAAGAACCCATCTTTGCACCTTCGTCCGACTCACCTCCATCTTGATCATGCGTGGAGGCAACTAAGGCACCCAATGCGGTCCGTCGCATATGAAACACGTCACATGGGGCTTCAAGGCACCACGATCCTTCTTTTCCTTCCCTTTATCCTGTGGTTTGAATGAGGAGTTATCTTTATGATTCTTAGGTCCCTGAATTTTACCGTGGCTTCCCCCACTCTTTCCTCCAAAAAACTTCTTATCTGTGGCTTTGGAGCTCTCTTTGTTTGTAGAGTAATCAATAAAGCTTTCCGCAGTCGCAATGACCAAAGACAAGTCTTGGATACCACATCGCTTGAGCTCAAGCTTAGCCCACGATTGGAGACCGTCCATAAACAAGAATAAGGCATCTTTGTCTGATGTGTCAGGAACTTCAAGTAGCAAGGTTGTGAACTCTTTCACATAATCTCGTATGCTACATGTCTATTTTAACCGTCGTAGTCGGCCTCTTGCCTCCTCTTCAGCATTTACAGGAAAGAACTGCATTTTGAACTCCCTTTTGAAATCTTCAAAGGTATCAATTGTGCAAACCCCTCGTTGCACATCACTATGCCTCCGTCTCCACCACAACATTGCAGTATCAGACAAATACATGGTTGCAGTTCGAATCTTATTAGCATGGTCCGTTATGTCAGTAGCCTCAAAGTATTGTTCCAGCCCCCATAGGAAGTTCTCCACTTCCCTAGCATTCCTAACACCATTGAAGATCTTAGGCTTGGGAACATCCACCCTCTTAGCCTCAATGACGGTGGTTGCACTAGTTCACGCGGCCATAGCGCGCTTACATAGAGCTAGATGACCACCCATGTCCTCCACTCTAAGCAAGACATTAAAAAGTTCTCTTTGTACAAGATCTCTTACCTTGGAAAGTTTGGTTTTTAACCCATCAATCTCTTGCCTTAATCCACCATCTAGCTCGTTAAGGGACATCTTGACCGCTGCATGGATCTTCACATCCTCGGCCTCCAAGCCATTGCAACGCTCCTCTAAGTTGTCCACCCGATCGAACAGCTCCCCTAAGTTGTCCTGCGCACTCCCAACTCGTGCTTCTAAGCTAGAAAACATGTCTTTCGACTTGGCTCGAGATTCCTTTGATGGTTTCCGGGTTTCCTCACGCCCACGTTCCATAGGTGGAACATCGACGCTTGGTGTAGATAGAGCTATGTTCTTCATTATGCCAAAGGTAGAAATGCTTCAACCGAAAGCTCTGATACCAACTGTCACGACCTTATTTTACAAGTAGCGATCGTGCGGCACTTAGCACCGTCCGTTGCACTAAGTCTGCCTTTGAATCCGAATGAAACTCCAAAGAGATTAGAAAGAGAGTTTGTAAAGAATGCTTTGTATTGCTCTAGAGAGACTTTATCTTACAAGATGCTAAGAATTCACAAGATGAATACAAATGAAGACCAACGGGTCTATTTATAGTGTGGCTCTAAGCTTAAGGCTATGCCACCACTTTCTAGATTCTTCTAGCTTCTAGAATATACAAGAGAGTTCTTGTTTTATGTACAATATGTCATAAGGGTCTAGGACCTTCTAGCCAACTCTAGAGTCTTCTAGATTTGTCTAGCTTCTTCATGCACGTTTCAGGATATTCTGTAAGCTTCCAGCGGCTTCTACATCCTTCATGAACCATCCGGTATGTTCTAGAATATTTCAGCTCATTCTAGCACTCTCCAACGTGCTCTAGAACATTCTAGGGTCTTCTAACTTGAGTTGAGTTCATCCAACTCTAGCTCTTTTTAGACATCTCTAGACAATTTTAAAACTTTTCATGTAGAATAGTCTAGATCATTTAATCAATCACCTTTTATTTAAATTTTTAGGAACATTTGAGTGGGACGTGACAATAGGCAAGCTTGAGCATAACTTGAACAAAGCTCGATCAGATACATCCTATGTTAAGCATGTGTTTCAAACGTACATACCGTGTTATGCTAGTGTTCAGCTTATTCAAGCCCGTGTTCAGTTTATTCTTCCTATGTTCAACATGTTTATATCAACAGAATACATCATGACAAGCCGTGTGTCAATTATTTTAGATCATGTTAAAACTATGATCAACCACGCACCAGTTGTGCTTAAAATCATAGCAAGGATTTATAGGAACCCTAATTTTTATTCTTCTCCAATAAAATGCAATCATGTATACTTAAAAGGTTTTATAAATAGAAGATCCAGAGATGTCATTCCGGATTTTTGGATCTGATTTGCTGTAACCATCCTAGTACGACTCTGTCAAACAATGCCGCTGTTACTTTTCTGTTTCTCTTTACTGACCATGTTTTTTCACAATTACTTTTTAACAGCTTTATCACATGTATTTATCTCTTTATTTTATTTTCTTGGTATAATCAAATAAAGATTGTTTATAGGTTTGATAAAAAAATTATGTTTTCCAAGAACATGGTAAAATTATTTATATTTTTTATATTATAAGATAATTTTTTATTTTAGATTAATAAAATTTAAAATTAATATAGTTATTTTTTAAATATAATATTATTTAATTGAAAAATAAATAATTTAATTAATAAGAGTATATGGAAAAGTTTGTCGGCTAAATATATGGAAAAGCTACTTTACTTGCTAGATCTACTAGTAATAGACTAGACCGAGTATACAAATCCTCTTGCTTGTTACATGTCCAAATTACCTAAAATCATTTGATTTTAGGGTAAGAATTTATCTTTTGATTAAACTTTATGGGATAAGGTTTGTTAAGGTCGTGATAATGATTTTTTTTTTTTTTGTGATAAATCTTATTATTATATCTGGTTAGTATGATTTTTCAATACCTTTTGACCTTGAATTAATATCTTTCAATAGATTTTTTGTTTTATCACGTTTGATATTTTTAAACCATTATCCTATTTTATATTAAATTTTATTTCATTTCATACCAAAAATTACATTAAATATTTACTATTCTATAATTAACAATATCAAATATTACATTAAAAATTATATTTATTTATAAAATAAAATAAAATATTCTTTTTTATTTTTATTTTATTAATTATTATATTTAACTAATTGTATATTATTATTAGTTAATTATTAATAATTAATTAAAAATCTATTAAATAAAATATTATATTTATTATATAAATTAAAATTTACATTTAATAAAAAATCCAATGAAAAGTACATATGGATATATTTTTAACTCTAAATTGTACTATTATTTCTTTAAGTTATTTTGTATTATACAATTAATTCTAATTTATTATATATAATAGAAAAGTTAACAATATTTTATTAAATTGTTATTTTAGTTCATAATAAATCTTTTAATTCTGTATTGTATTAATCATTTTATATCATATATTTAATTTTAATTTTTTATATGTAAAAAAATTTAACAATATTTTTAAAATTAAAGAAAATGGTGTAACATGAATAATGTGGCACCAAATTTAAAATTATAGAGCTAATTTAGAGATGATCCAAGACATTTTCTTGTCATATTAAATCTTATGAAAACAAATATATTTATAATAAAATATTTTCTTATTATGATTACTCCTAGTACCTTCTCACACTCATTATAAATTTTACTAACGGTGAGCATGCTTATGATAGATATAATTTGATATTAATGTATGAGAAATTATTTATTATTATTAAATTATATGATAATGTGTTATTTTAAATTAATAAAATTTAAATTTAATATCTTTTTTATTAAAAAGTAAATATTTAAGAAAAAATAGAAAGAAAAAAATAATATAATTGATAAGTAATATACTTAATACTATATATATAAGGAGAGTTTGTGGTTGCATTTATGGAATTTATTTGTCTATTTATTTAAAAAAACATATTTTGATTGATGTTTTTATGTTATTTTACTTTTATCAATTGTATGTTTATTGAGTAGTATTATATATAAAAATGTTTTATGTATTAAATTATATGTGATTATTAATTAAATATAAAGATAAATATACGAAATATGAAGTGATAAGAAGTAAGGGCTAATTAGATTATCTTATGTGAATACATGTATATACAAATTTAGATATATTAAAGTATAAAGTGATTATGAAATAAGGGCTAATTAGATTATTTCTTGTAAATATATATATATATATATATATTTAAAAAGTTGTGATAAAATAATAATTTTATACCAATTTAAATTTTTTATAAAGCTTATAATGATTTGATATTAGAGAGATTTTAATTTATATTTTAAATAAAAATATATTTTATCTTTATTTTCTTTAACGGATTATAAACTACATAATTCTTTATGTTTAATTTTTTTATTTATGTATCAATTATATAAATAGAGATACATATATTATTTGATATAAAAAATTATTAATCTAGTATATTTATTTTTATTAAAAAATATATTTAGTATACACTTAATTATATTCATTTTAAATCTTCATGAAAAATTCAATACAAACAATTTATTTAAACTAAATTATATATTATTGGAGATTATTATAAAGCTTCTTAATTTAAGAAGTAAATTAAAGAGAAAAATAATGAGTAATTGATATAATAAAACAAGGAGCTTAATTAAAGAAGCAATTTAAGGAGCTTAATTCAAGAAGCAATTTAAGGAGTTTAATTCAAGAAGCAATTTAAGGAGCTTAATTCAAGAAGCAATTTAAGGAGTAATTCAAGAAGTGAATTTTCCTATAAATAGATGTGTAATTGTAATGAATTAATCATCTAAAATGTTGATTCCAATTGAGAGAAAAATTTTTGTGAAAAAAATTTGAGAGTAATTCTTTTGAGTATAATTAGGTTGTGGGTTGTGAGTGTTGTAAATACTTTGAGTAATTTATTCTTTTTCAGTAAAAAAATCTGTAACAAGTCTGAAAACGTAAGGAATATTGATCGAATTCTATTATCAAATTTGTGTGTTATTTTTCTATTTTTATTTTCTTATAAATCTAACTTATCAAGAATTTACTTAATTTTTCAATATATATTATATCTATTATATTTAATCATATATTTTAATTCTATTATATTTAATCATATTATTTTGCTTATTTTTCTTTATTTATAATAAATATCATTAAATATTATGGATTGAATCCTCTGTTCCATTTCACTAGTAAATATATTCTCAATTTAGAAATCGAATCGTAATTACAAAAACCAGTATATGTAATACATATGAAGTTATGAACGATGATTTTGATACAAAATGAATTTGTATCGGAAAAGGGGAGGTAATGGGCACCCACTGGACCCCACACTAAATTTGCAATAAATGACCGCCCGATTGAATGAAGATGACATCATGATGCGTGCAAAATTAGATCTGACAGCTAGCGAATTGGATGCCCATGATAACAGCGTGCATTGTACACATAATTTTCCGAATTAAAAATACAAAAGAAAATTATAAATCATAAACTAGAAGGTGGACTGGTGGAGTGTGCTGTTGTTTAGCTGTGAAGATTGAAGAGCAAGGGGACATTATCTTTCTTCTTATCACACTTTAATAATTTTTTTTTTATATAATTATTTTAAAAATTATTATTTTTTATATATAATATTCGTATGTCACGTAATATAAGTGATTATTCTTTATCACTTCATAGCAAATCGTAGCTTCTCTTCAGTTCTCTTTTATTTCCTTTTATATATGTATATATTTAAAATACAAGATTGTCCTTCATTGAATCAGAGCAACACTCGTTCTTGAGGGGGATACTTTGGTAATTAACAACCAATTTTCTTATTTTAAATGCGGTCACCGGTCAATTTGAATAGTTCTTATTTATGTATTTAGCTAAGCTTTTTTATACTCCTATTAGGATTCTTCTTAAATGACAAAATTCACCTATATTAAATAAAATTCGTGTTACTGCTAACCGGTAAGATTCGATGAAACTTTGACGAACCCAATTCTTCAAGGACTCTTATGAGGACAATTTCGCCAATTGCTCTAATTTTCCCATCTATATAACTCTTTGGCACTCTTTTTACTAGTCAAGAAAAGAAAAGAAAGTAAAGGAACTTCACGCGTACCAGAAGATAGCCTTTTGTTGACCCTGTATATTCCCCAGAACATCAAAATCCTATATAGACGTGTAGCCCAACACCCTAACGTTATATATTACTAATCACCCTCGTTACCTTAATTGCAGAAACTTGGCCGTTGAGGGAAACCAAGATGGGTTCAGAACAAAACGAAGGCACAAGCTTCCAACCATCGGAGCCGAAGCCATGCGCCAACAACTGTGGCTTTTCCGGCTCGGCAGGAACCATGAACTTATGCTCCAAGTGTTACAGAGATTTACGAATCAGAGAAGAACAATCAGTTTCGGCTATAGCCGCCATGGAGCAATCTCTCAACCCCAAATTGAAATTGTCCGAAATCGGCAAGGCGGTAGCTTCAAGCTTTGATCTTGAGACCTCTGCCGGGCCTATTTCGTTGTCAACGAAGGCGACGATGATTAGCGTTGATCAGGTGGAGACCAAGATGTCGAACCGGTGTTTGACCTGCAAGAAGAAGTTTGGGTTGACCGGTTTCAAATGCAAGTGTGGGAGCACTTTTTGTGGGACCCATAGGTACGCTGAAAAGCACGGATGTACATTTGACTTTAAAAGAACCGGTCGTCATGCCATTGCTAAGGCTAATCCTGTGGTCAAGGCTGATAAAGTTGAGAGATTCTGATATTCCAATTCTTAGCAAAGAAAGATATTGATATGTTGATGTCTGTGTCCACATGTCCATGACTTGTCCATGTACCTCTATTCTATGGTTTAGTTGTTCGAGTGGCTCTACTTATTCACGTAGAATTAGTCTTTACCATAAATGGATTAATTATATTTTTTTTATCATTTTGTTAAATACAGATTATTATAAATAGTAATTTTGTGATTCCAATAAAGGTACGTTATATTCATGAATTTCCTCTCATGTATATTATTCTTTTTAGTTTAAATTTTCTATCAAAAGCAATGTTGAGTTTCGTAATAATGTTAATATAGTTAAAGCTTTGTGAGTCTCTCACACTAATCAACTCATTTTCTCATACAAAAACCTCATTCTTTAAACACTACAAAATCTCGTACACCAAACGATCCTCACCCCACCAAGTTACACTTTTCAAAGTTCAATGGATAGACCCATTGGTTGGATCTACAAGATAGAACAGTACTTCAAATTTAAGGACATTAGAATTGATCAATAATTTCATCTCGCCTCTTTACACCTTGAGGGTGTAACTCTACAATAACATCGTTGGTTGACAAAATTAAGAGGCTCTTACTCTAGGAATGAATTCACTAAAGTTGTTCTCTTACGCTTTGGGTCAACCGACTATAAAGATCCATTATAAGTTTTAACTCAACTTAGGCATACCACAATTGTGGCTACTTATTAAGAGACTTTTGAAAGACTTTCGTATTAAGTCGATGAATTACCCAAAAAGTTTCTTGTTGGATGTTTTATTATAGGACTACGAGATGAGGTTTGCCTCGATGTAAAGATCAAATAGCTCCACATCCTAGAGGATGTTATATGCGTTGCTTGACTAATCGAGAAGCGCAATCAATTACAAAGAAATTCAAGTCTCTCAACTTGTTCTCCAACAACCTTTACTGCACCAAAAACTAACACCATTATTGATGGATTACTCGAACCCTCATCAAACCAGCATGGAAACGAAAGCTCAAACACAACTCTAACTAGCTTTCAACGAATCACCAATGAAGAGGCACGAGAATGCCATGAAAAAGGTTGTGCTACTATTGCGAGAAAAATTTGTCCCAAGCCACGGATGTGAATGCTAACAACTATTCATGATCGAAGATTTAACTCAACCATCCATTGAAGAAATTGGAGAAAATGATGAAAAACTTAAAGTCCAATAAGTTATACCTAAAATCTCTTTTCATGTCATGGTTAGAATTAATCATCCTCAAACAATGTGAGTATTAGGCAAGCTAAAAAATAAAAATGTGGCTATACTCATAGATGGAAAAAGCACACACAACTTCATTGATCAAAATGAAATCTTAAAATACGAGTTACAAATCACACAAGACAAGAAGTTCCAAGTCGTGTTAACCAGGATACAATAAAATGTGGAAGGAAGTGTCAAGCACTCACAATCACCATTCAAGGTAAACCCATCACTGTAGAGTATAACCTCCTTGTTGCAGCATGTCAACTGGTGTTAAGAGTACAATGGCTGGAAACTCTCGAACCCATAGAGACGGACTATAAGCAACTGGACATGAAGTTCAGACTGAGAGGTGATACACATACATTCCACAGGCTAAAACAGAACCATGCGGAAGCTTTAACTGAAAAATAATTTAGTTGCTTAGAAGGTATTGGATTCCTATTCCAAATCATAGCCAAACAATCCCAACCCTTCTCATACCATCCAGATATAAATCACCTCATAACCAACTTTAAAAAAATATTTGAACTACCAAATTGCCTACCCTCACAATGATCACATGATCATTGCATTCCTTTACAACCAAATAGATGACCAGTCTTCATTAGACCTTATCGATACCTATATTACCTTAAAATTGTAATAGAAAAAATAGTGAAAGAGTTTTTGTAATTCAAAATGATCAAACCCAATAATAGCCCATTCTCATCTACTATGCTTTAAACAAAATTACAATCAAGGACAAATATCTTATTTCGATCGTTGATGAGCTTTATAGAGCTATTTTTTTCTTTCTAAATTAGACTTGAGGGCAAGTTATCACCAAATTAAAGTGCATAAGGAAGATATCTCCAAAACATTCTTTAAAACACATGATGGGCACTCTGAGTTCATTGTGATCCCATTTGGTCTCACCAATGCACCCTTAACCTTCCAAAGCTTAATGAATGATATGTTTTTCCATACCTTCAAAGGTTCAATTTGGTCTTCTTAGATGACATATTGGTCTACTCACAAACATGGGAAGATCATCTCTCATATCTTCAAATAGTACTCACCATTTTGGAAACTAATCAATTGCTTGCTAAAGAAACAAAGTGTAGGTTTGGAGTTTCCAAAGTTGACTACTTGGGAGATGTTATTTTTGATCAAAGAGTATCTATAGACCCAACAAAAATAAAGACTATCCTTTGATCAAGGAGTATCTATAGACCCAGCAAAAATAGAGACTATCCAAGAATGGAAAACTCCAACATCCACAATAGAAGTACATGGGCTCCTTAAACTAGTTGGATATTATCAAAAAATCATTTGTCACTTTGGATCTATTGTTGCACCATTAACCCAATTATTAACCAAGGAAGGATTCATATGGAATAAGGCTGCCCGAATTGGCTTTCACACAATTGAAGGAAGCATTGATGTCACTACCAGTTCTATGCCTTTCTAATTTCTCCCAATGATTTGTCATTGAATGTGATGTGAGTGGAATTGGAATTGGCGCAATAATTTCCCAAAATAATTAACCAGTGGCTTACTTTAGCGAAGCTTTGAAAGGATCAACTCTATTATTGTTCACCAATGAGAAAGAAATGTTATCCATTGTGAAATCAATTTGTAAATGGCGCTCATATCTACTAGAAAAATCATTTATAGTCGTACCGATCAAAAAATCATTACTCATCCCAAAACTCGATGGGTATGATAATGAAATTGAGTGTAAATAGGGATCTAAAAATCAAGCTATTGATTATTTATCTCGAGTGGTGGAGTTTCAATGCATATATATTTTCATGTCACATGCAGATTGGTGGTCGACGCTACAAAAGAAGGTACAATAGGATTTTTTATGCAAATCTACACAAGAAACAGCCCTTCCAATCGTTAATTCAATGAGATGGAGTATGGTTCAAAAAATAAAATTTATTTAAGCCCCTCTTTAACCTTGATTGAACAAATACTTTTTTAGAGTGTCACTCAACACCTATTGGGGGAAATTTTGGGTTCCACAAGATTCTAGTTCGGATCATCGGATCAAACACAACTTGTTTTAGCCTAACATGCGTCAAACGGTCAAGAAATTTCTCCAACAATGTGATGTGTGCCAATGATACAAAACTGATTGTATGATACCAAT
Source organism: Hippophae tibetana (assembly GCA_037013495.1). Classification (NCBI taxonomy): domain Eukaryota; kingdom Viridiplantae; phylum Streptophyta; class Magnoliopsida; order Rosales; family Elaeagnaceae; genus Hippophae; species Hippophae tibetana. The sequence continues at coordinate 13,553,948 of CM072812.1, forward strand.
AAGTTTGTTGTAGCTCTTACCAATTCCAGCCCAAATATGGACTGATGTGTTAATTGACTTTATTGAAGGACTTCAAGCATCTAACGGGTATTCAGTTATCATGGTAATCGTTGACCAATTAACCAAATATGCCTATTTTGAAGCCTTGAAGCACCCATTTATAGCAACCACAATGGCCAAAGCATTTGTAGCTAATATGATTCGTATCCATAGCATTCCAACATTCATTTTCAATGACCAAGATAAGGTATTTATTAGCTCTTTTTGGAAGACCTTGTTCTAGCTACATGACATTAAGCTTTGCACAAGCTTCAGCTACCATCCTCAATTTGACGACCAAATAAAGGTAATCAACTGCACCTTGGAAAAATATTTAATATGTTTTGCTGGTGATCATTCACACAAATGGCTTGAATAGATTCCTTGGGCTGAGTACAATTATAATACCTTCAACTACTCTTCCACAAAGATGACCCGTTTCAAAGTTGTTTATGGAGTTCCTTCTCCAAATGTACTCACTTACATACCAGGTACCTCCAATGTTCAGGTAATATATGAGTACATCCATGATAGAGATTCCATCCTAAAAGACTTGCGTTATAATCTCTCAATAGCTCAACAACGAATGAAGTCTCGAACTGATCAACATCGAATGAAGGCCTCTTTTGTAGTAGGGGACTATGTGTATCTTAAGCTTCAGCCATATCATCAAAGTTTAGTGGAATTTCGAGCCTCAATGAAACTTGCACCTCATTTTTTTGGGCCCTATCAGATTATTGAAAAGTTGGTCTTGTGGCATATCGATTAGCACATCTTGCAAGTTCACAAATCCATAATGTGTTTCATGTAAGTATGTTGCGAAAATATCTAAAGCCAAAGGTCACTCCCATTTCAAGTCAACCTCTAACAGTATCCGATGAATATATTATTCTTCCGAAACTAGAAGCTATTCTCGATAGAAGAGTCATTCAAAAAGGAGAATATCATCCCAAATCTAAAGTATTAATCAAATGGAAAGGAGAACCAAAGGAGGATGCAATGTGGGAGGAAATGATATATTGTTGTCTCTGTGTCCACTTGTTATTGACTTTGTCAATGTACCTCTATTTTCTATTTTAGTTTTTTGAGTGGCTCCACTTATTCAGCTAGTAGAACTAGTTTTTAGTATAAATAGATTAGTTGCATTCTTTTAGCATTATTTGTTTGTTTGTTATTGAATTCATAAATTCCTTCTCATTATACTTTTCTCTTTATTCTAAATTTTCTCCAATTAGGTAGATTATTTTTATTTTCATAAAACATATTCTTTTATTACTAATAGTTAATTATAAATTAAATAAAAATTTAATTATAATTAATTAGAAATTAAATAAAAAATTGATTATATTATTTTAACTAATAATTATATATTATATCATGATATAAATTTATGATATTAAAAAGTGTTATTATTTATGTGACTCTTTTTAATTTTAGTTTTACCATTTGGTTGGGTATTTGATAAATTCTAAATAGTTTTCGATGATGTTTATTATTTAGTATCATTTTTCGTGGCTTTCTAGCTTACGAGAAAAGGAAAGACAAGAGTGCTCGAGTGAAATTCAAGCTTCTATGATATATCTCAGTCTCTTAGGTTTGAAGGAGTGGTTCCAAAATAATGGAAAGCCTTGGATTTTTTATTTTTTGTAATATGTTTAAAGAAAAATATATGTAGATCTACGTATAAAAGAGGAGGACACATGTTTCATCTCAATTTAATAAATAAATTATAGATATAATATTTATAAAATTATAGATAAATTAAATGCATAAAATGAAATTGTCTCATTTGAATTTTAAATTTTAAGTTTTTAATGCTCCATATATCATAAAAATTTAATAATTTGAACATATTTTATTATAATCTTATCTATCTTTCTTCAATTAAAAATAATTAATATTATTTTTTATTTTGTAAATGGTACCCTTTAACATAAATTATAAATTTGTCGATGCCTTCAAGTATACAATGAATCCACGACGTATTTTTTTAAATACAATTACATATATTGTTTTAAACTCATGCCTCACTAGTGCTTTGTATAACATATATTTATATTTGTATAATTATAATATTCTTTTAATTTTTATTTTATTTTATAATAAGTTAGAAAAAATTTATTATGTAAAGAGAGTTCAAAGAAAATCAAAGTTGATTTTTCAAATAAATCAAAGTTCCCAAAGAGAAATCAAAACATACCATTGGTTATATTGCAAGATTTGCGAGAAAATATTTTTGTGCCATCATGATGTTTCAGAAAATATAATGTAAATATGTATATTTGTAAAAAATTATTTTTTAATTCCAAACCTAATTAACTAGAAGAGTGAAAAGATAATCAGTTAAATTATGTAAATTAAAATTTTCGTAGATGATCAAGTATGCAATCACATGTAAATAAAATAAAATTAAAATATAAAGATTGAGGCACAATATTTTTAAGTACGAACAACCTATGTCACACTAATAACCTAAGAGAAAAATCATCGGTCTATCGAACTACCTAACTATCCACTGTGAATAAATGAAGTTCGATTACAAGGTCAAGTTTTATACTACTCATCAAGATAAAGCCCCCAAGTAATCTACTTACAAGTCGTTGCTTTCATTATAGCCTCTACAAGAAAGGTGTTAGGATCCAGACCAACTGTCTGACAACTTGAGTTACACAAGCAATCAAACTCGTTCTACCAATACCTAAAACATTAGCATAATAGCACAAGTACAAATGATTTAATCAATATAACAGATAAATTGAAATTGACTAGCAACCCTAGAACAAATAGTTTAAAGCATAATATCACAAAGATTGTAGGCTTGTTTATCCATTAAACACAACCACAAATGTTTGATAAATTAAATCAATGAAAAAGCTTATTTGAATTGTATTTGCAAAACAATATGAGAAAGATTAAAATGAAGAGAAGAGTATTATTGTGTGGTTGATAAATTTGTATACTTTGGTTTGTTTAAATAGTTGAAACATTAGGTCAAAGTAATATTACTATTCCATGGATAAAATCAGTTAAAAGAGTTTTAAAGAATGAGAACAATATAGTATTAAACCAATTCAATTCAAGTTAAAAATAGGTTTTAAAATTGAAACTCTTATAGCTCGATCAAAACTCTTATTGATTGATTTAATACTATGATCAAAACATGTTCGATCGTTTCAGTTAATACTTGATCGATCTAGTGTAATAAATAATTAATTCTGATCAGGTTAGATCAATCTAGGTGATTAATCAATCAATCTAATGCTTGTTCTATTGATCACTAATTACTCGATCAATCTAGTCAATTAAAAAATTAATTTAAACTTTTTAAACTGGGTAGATCGATTATCGATCGATCTACGCACCTCGATCGATCTAGACATATCTCAATCGATTGGGCAACCTAAATTCAAAATATTTTTATGTGTCTAGTATGAAATATAACATGCATAAGAATAAATGTACCATAAATGTGTTCATTGAAACTCGATAGTTTCTTTAACTTGAAAATATTATTGAAAGTCATCCATAAAAAATAAAATTACATTAGATATTTTATTCATGAATATCACTAATACTCATAAACTTTACAATTTGTATTTTTTTTAAAAACAAACTTGAAATCTTCCCCATTTAACCATTTACTCATGATAAATAACATTTCTTCACTATATGCAACATAATCAATACCATAATTATTAGTATTTAAGTATCGAAAAAAGGACAACAATCTCACCCAACTAGAAGTGTCATTCTCATGGTCATCATAGTGGTTATCATTAGTATCATTCACAAAAGTTGAATGATTATGAGCTACTCAAAAGAGGGCTTTTAATTTGGTTAAGATTTGAGAAAGAAAATGAAAGGAAGATGAAGAGGAAGGTAAGAGATGAAAGAAAATGGAAAAAATTTCATTGATCAAGTAAAAGAAAAGTACTGATGCAAGAGCCTAAAGTCTATCATTCATCATGAAATGAGCTATTTTTCTTGATAAATTTGAGTTCAACATACTGAATTTTTTTTTCTAACTTGTCTCTACTTTGACCCCCTTAAATATTGTCTTTTTTTTTTTAGTATCTCACTTTATTATCTTGTATTATTCTTATAGTCATGCTGTATCACTGTGAATTTTCTGCTGTGCTGTGTTTTCTCTAAATATATTCAAGTATTCTGACTCTTTTGGTTACGGTTATTATTTTTTTCGTGTGAATAAATTTTCCTTACGATTTTGAATAAACAAACAAAAGTAAATTAACTAATATTTTTAAAAAATTTAACAATAAAAATCTCAAGTTAATTTAATACAACATGTTAAATATTAAATAAATTTAAATAATCATATTTTAACTTAAATTTAATATTAAATGATGAGTTTAACTTTTCTAATATTAATTATATATAAATTAATTATGAGATATATTATTTTTTGTGATAGGTTTTTAATTTCATGTCAAAAGGTTAATAATATATTGCCTATGTACATTTTATGGCTTATATATTTGTTCCAAAAAAAAAAGGTTTATATAACATCTCTAATATATTTTTCAATATTTGAGGAATCAGAATTCAGAGTAAGAATTAATTAAAATCATTTTGTGTTATGAGCTTTGGGTGTTTAATCAATGACTATAACAAAGGCAGGGGCTGTTTTCTTGGATAAGACTCATCTTTACATTTTAATTCACAGGTTTTAGTTACATTTTATTATTTATTAGGAAAAGGAAAAGGAAAAGGAAAAGGCATTTGGATAAGAATTAAAATTAAAATTTGTCAGAGAGAAGAACAAGATAGACAAATTAGACTGATTTAGTGATTTTATGAATCTTTTGTAAGTTTTGACTTGTTTAGTAAAAGCGTATGCCATTAGTTTTATGAAAAGCTAGCCTTCTCTTAGCAATAATTTGTGTTACGCCTTCAGTCTCAATGGATCTAAGCATATACATAAACAGGCAATGTTTGCTCCAAGCATGCATTTAATCACTTGTAAAAAAAAACTCAATTTTTTTTGCAAGTGAGGTGAATTCATGGTGTAATTATCCATTTAAAAGTAATAATAAATGGAGAACGAAGAGTTAAAAATGGAAATCTTATTTTATAATATGAGTTAGAATAAGTACGGAGATGGTATTTTTTTATACTATTAACCTTATTTTAATAAACATATATTTTATCTTTTTGTTATGTTTTATTCTATTAAAACATTAATAATCTTTCTTTTTTAAAAATTATTTAAATTCTAAAACATTTAAAATTTTATTGTTATTTTATAATTTACTTTTATTATTCAAGTTAGTTTGTAATAAGATTCTTTCAATTTTATTTAATATAAAAGGATTATGTATTTATTGTTACTCATATTTTTTTTTTCCATTTCTTATAAATATTGTTTATTTTTATTCATTGATTTGAATTTTTTTTCACTTTATAAATATTTATTATTTACTTAGTTTTTTATATAATTTTTTCTTTAAAATTAAAGCAAAAAAATTACAAAAAAGAAATTAAAATATTATTTAGATCTCTGTTTTATATTTTACTTTCCTTGTTAGTTAGTGTGTATCTCTGATATGTCTCTATAATGATTTAAAGTAAGGATGATTGATAAATTCTAAATTAGAACACAAAAAAATCATCAAGACTACCTCACCTTTTCTTCCTCATTCTTTCATCCATTGATACAAACTAACTTTTAATTGCTAAAAAAGATAAGATGTTTTGTCTATAAGAACCATCTCTCACACAATAGTTTAAAAATAAGTATAAGTGAATTTTTTTATACATATAGGCAAGATCTTACCTTAAAATTGAAAGCAAAATTTTTAATCAATTTTATTTAAGAAAAGATATATTAGCTCCATTTTGCAAAACATAATTTTTATAAATATAAAAAAATATTAACATCTTATAAATTTATAATTAATTTTAAATACATAAATATTTTTTATTATATCATATATTAAAAAAAATATTTTAAAAAATAAAAAATAATTTATTTTACAATAAAATAAATATAAATTTATACATATATTGAAAATGATATGCTAAATATTTTGATAATTCATAAATAATAAAATAAATTATTATTATTAAATATAATTATAATTATATTTAATAAATAATTACAATATTAATTATAATTAAATAATTACAATATTAATTATAATTATGATATAAAAAATAATATTCATAATAATTAAATTATAAAAAAAATGGTGAAGCTTCTATATCCAATTTTTTACAAGATACAATACAAATATAAAACATTATATCACAAATTTTGTGGGAAAATATTATATCACATAATATTATTATAATTATTTTTATTATTAATATAATAAAATATATAAATTATATTGAATTAATTATATTTTAATACTTAAATATAATTATTGTTAATAAATATTTGTTATCTTAGTAATAATTAAAATTATAATAATATTAGAGATATTTGTTATAATGTAATCTATTTATTAATTTTTTTAATCTTAAATAATTTATTTTTTTTAAATGTCAATAATTTTTCATAAAAATTATCGTAACTATTTAGTAAAGTTTTTAATAATTTAAAATTTTATAATTTATTATTATTTTATAATAAAATTTTGATAAGTTATAAAAAATATATTTTTTATTATATAAATATAAATTATTTTATTATTTATAATAAAAATAAATTATTATTTATTAAAAGTTGACGAATAAATATATTTTAAAAAAAATGGGCTAGTAAAAATTAGGAAAAAAGAGAGAAGCAAAAGATAAAAATATTTATTTTTTAGGAAAATAGGGCCAATGGGTTGATGGAATTAGTGGGATGGTGAGTTAGAAAAATAAATATATAATTTATTTTAAATTATTTTATAATAAAATTTTGATAATTTATTTGTTATAAAAAATTATATATTTTTTATTTATAATAAAAATAAATTATTATTTATTAAAATTGATATTTTGTTTTTTTTATAAAATAAGGAGAGAAATAAAATGTAGCTGGTAATTAAAAAAGGAGACAGAAAATGTGACGGGAGTTTAAAAAAAAAATCACCCACAAATTGTTTAGCAAGTTTGATTTTATCTATTTTTAAACTAAATCTTAATTAAGTATATTTATAAACTATTATATTAATTGTTTTTTATAGACAAAAGCACAAAAGATAACAATTGACTTTTGGAACCAGATACATTTGAACTTGAGTTAGCATGTACACTTCCTTAACTGGAAACACAAGTGGAAAAACCTCTTCCTACAGACAAGCTTCTTAAACAACAAAATCCAAGTGACCTATTAACTTGATTCAAATAAGACATGAAAGAATATCTGAATTCTGCCACATATGTGGCTTAATAACACATATTACACTACACTGTTATGAAAAGGATGCTGCATATATTCAGCTGGAGGATGGTAATCATTTCAGATTGTTTGGAAATTGGCTAAAAGCAAGTATTAGGATGACTGCCCCTATTGTGGAACATCTTACCAAAAATCACTCCTAGTCTTCTCAAAGGATTCTTAGATCTTTAAGAATTGAAGCCCATTCTGAGAGTTCTCAACAGTAAAACAAAATGTAAAACCTGCAAATTACTGATGTTAATTCTGAGAGAAATTCATAGAACATTTCTGATGCTGCAACCATTCATCCAACTAATCCTTTGTCTACTGTTGGTGACATTCAAGATAACACAATTTTCACAAACTAGACCTATGATCAAATAACTCTGCTAGCTGCTTCACACAAATAGAAGGATGTCATAGTACATTCTGAGATGCCATTGCAGCCCATATAAAACATGCAATTACAACATACGCAAGATGGTACCAATTTATCTCAGATTTTTAAGCAACATGGAACTTTTCTTGATCTCTTCAATGCCTTGCATAATCAAGTTAGTGAATTTGATTGGGTCCTGCTTAAGCCCAAGTCTCCTTTTACCTCTAAGCATATGCATACCAATGTACCTACTGTGGTAAGCATAACAAGTGAACTAGTGTTTGCACCATCTCCACATCTAATGAACAAAACACTTTTTCCAACCACAACCCAACACTTTTTCCTCTGAATTAGATCAAGTGGTTTTTGCCCCAAATAACACTGCTAAAACTCCAGACATCAAATCTTTTGAAATATTGAACCTATAATTTCTAAAGCCATTCCCACAAAAAGAACTCCAGTGACTAGAAGTGCCAAAGGCTACAAAAGCTTGAAAAAAACTGCTGCTCTAGCTTCCACAAATGAGTTCATCTCCAAAAAAAAAAAAAAACTCGTGAAACAACGATTCCCCAGATCAAGAAGAAACGAGCTCTAGGAAGTCTTGTTGTCCCTCATTCCACTTTTGTCATTATCGCAACTTTTAATGGACAAAGGAGTTATACAAAGGGATGAGGAATTACTGAAATGTGCTCATGACATTAGTACTAATAATGACAAAGATTGTAGCAAATTTTTAAAGCAGCCAAATGCTTTGGAACTAACAAATCAAGAGAATGCATGAAATTCAAAAGAACAACAACATGAATGGTAATAATTTCTGAGGCAACCCCTAACCTGCCCCACCAGAAGAAATGAAAAGCTTGGCCTGGAACACTTAAGGTCTGCTAAGGATTAATGCTCAATGCAAGTTACGAAAGCTGATAAGTAATCATAATCCTGATTTTGTCTGGGTCATGGAGCCAAAGACCTCGAATGAACATCTTAATAGCTTAACTACTATGCCAGGCTATAAATTTTCTATTGTTAAGCTACTCATCATTTAGCAGGAGGGTATGCTTTATATGTTTAACATGGAATAGTCTTTAACATTTTTGAAGAAAGCTCTAATGTTATAGCTTTAGAAGTAACGGGTATTTAAAGTACCCTAGACAAATGGCTGTTTTGGTTTGTGTATGTCCCATCATATTTTAATGAGAAAAGTGCATTTTGGTCGTATCTATTCTTCATATGATGGGAAACGGGTCATTATCTTAACGAAAACCTTTCCAACCAAATAATAGCTTCTTAAAAGATTTTATCGATAATAATAATAATAAAGGTGCGGATTTAGGGGCTTCAAGTTTTTGGTTTAAATGGAAATTAAAATAAAAGATCGAAAAGCTCAAGAATTAGGAAAGGATTGGATAGAGTCATTCAAGTGCCAATTGATTTTTACAGCATCCAGAAGCAACCATAATTTACAAATGTTTCACTGTGTCTGATCATTGCCCAATTCTTTCAGTAACTGATCAACAATATCCACATTTTCCAGTATCCTTTCACTTTATTGAGGCATGGTGCAGAGACCCAATGTGTAAGATTGTTATAGAACAAGCTTGGAGCTCACATATTAGAGAGAATCCAATCACTACAATCTACAAGAAAATGTCTATCGCTACAGGTAGATTGGAATTCTAGAATAAAAATTATTTTGGTTGATGTCATGAGAATATAAAGCATTTGGAAGAAAGGTTACCAGCTTTTGAACAATTACAATGCCAAACTGATCAAATCTAAAATGAAATTGTTTCCTCACAAAAGAGCTGGAAGAACACATATGACAGGAATTAATTTGGCGACAAAAATCAAGACAGATTTGGTTACATGATGGAGACAAGAATACCAAATATTTCCACTTTTCAACCTTATAAAGAAGAAGGCAAATCAAATTGATTCTGGAGATGATATATGTGAAGAAATCAATATTTGAAGAAATAATCAGAAGAAGAAATAAACGTTTTTTTCGATATATTTTTTTCTTAATTTGTATAGACAATGTACATTGTTTATATAAACAAATATTTATTACTATTTCAACAACCACCATGATTGAATTACATGGTTTATATTTGCTTTGTTGAATTCAACACTCTCCCTCAAGTTGGTGCATAGATGTCTTTCATGCCCAACTTGAATGAAATTTCTGTGAATACTCGATATGAGACTGTTTTAGTGAGGATGTCAGCCAATTGATCTTCTGACTTAATTTTTGGCAATTCCAATGAATTTTCTTCTAACTTTTCCTTAATAAAGAATCTGTCAACTTCAACATATTTTGTACGATCGTGTTGAACTGAATTATGAGCAATATCACATGCTGCTTTATTATCACAAAATAACTTAATTGATTTTTTAGTAGGATATCCTAAATCTTTCAAGAGAAATTGTAACCACAAGGCCTCCCAAAACCCAAGTGTCATGCCTCTGTATTCAGCCTCTGCGCTTGAACGGACAACAACATGTTTTTTCTTACCTCTCCATGTTACAAGGTTTTTCCCTACAACAGTGTAACCTGATGTAGATCGTCTATCATTTATTGATCCAGCCCAATCAGTATCAGTATATACTTTTATTCTTTGGAACTCTGAGTTTTTAGTGAACAATACTCCTTTTTCCAGGAGCAGACTTTAAATACCTCAAAATACGAATAACTGCATTCATATGTTATTCTCCAGGATTATGCATAAATTGGCTGACAATACTTAAAGCATAGGCAAGAACTATTCTTGTGTGTGCCAAATACATCAACCTTCCAACAACCCTTTGGTATCTTTCTTTATTTGTTGGAACTTGATCAACCTTGATACATAACTTTAATCCTTCCTCTACTGGTGTATTAGTTGGTTGACATGCCGACATACCAGTTTCTTTTAATAAATCTAAGGCATACTTTCTTTGAGATAAGAAGATTCCTTCTTTTGATCGAGAAACCTCAATCCCAAGAAAATATTTTAAGGAACCAAGGTCTTTCATTTCAAATTCCTTAGACAAATAACTTTGTAGAGCTTTCCTTTCTTCAAGATCATATCCTATTACTATCATATCATAAACATATCCAATAAGTGCAGTGATCTTACCATACCCTTTTTTTAGAAATAAAGTATGGTTTGAATTGCTTTGCTTATAGCCAAATGCCTTCATTGACTTTGTGAACCTGCCAAACTATGCTCTTGGGGATTGTTTCAATCCATACAATGATTTTTTTAATTTATACACCTTTTCATCATGGATTTTGGATTTCTTGATTCCTGGTGGTAAATCCATGTAGACTTCTTCAATTAAATCTCCATATAGAAAGACATTTTTTTACATCAAACTGATATAATGGCTAATCTAAATTTGCAGCTAGAGATACCAAGACTTGAACAGTGTTAATTTTGGCTACAGGCACAAATGTTTCTGTATAGTCGATCCCATATGTCTAAGTGTATCCTTTTGCCACCAATCTTTCTTTATAGCATTCAATCATACCATCTACTTGATACTTTACTGAAAAAATCCGTTGAAATCCAACAATTTTCTTTGTTGGTGGACGATCGACAAGTTCCCAAGTTCTATTTATTTCTAAGGATCTTAGTTCTTCATTCATAGCATCTTTCCATTTTTGGTCAGTTGAAGCTTCATGTACACTATTAGGAATAGATACAACAGATAATTGATTCACAAATGATACATTTGATTTTGACAAACGATGTTTAGACATATAGTTACTCATGGGATATTTGACTTTACTAGAAATCGCAGGTTCATACATGGCTTTAGGAATACCTCTCTTAGGACGTGGTAGTAATGAACTTGCTTGATGATCTTAAAGTTGATGAGGACTTGATTCCATTTCCCTTGATTCTTCTCTATATTGGGAGTTATTATCATCTGAATTCAAGTTATTTTTATTTTCCTCACATATAATTTGTCTTTCTTCATAAGGAAACAATTTATATGTAAGGATTTGAATTTCAACATGGTTGTACTCCCCCTGAAATTCAGGTGTAGAAGAGAAATACATTGTATCTTCATGAAAAATAACATCCATGGTGGTAATCATTTGTTTTGAAGGAAGATGATAACAATAATACCCTTTTTGTTGTGTGGCATATCCCATAAAAACACAACGTATTGCTCGTGGATCCAACTTGCTATGTTTTTGTTTATGTAGGTGTACAAATTCCACACACCTAAAGACATAAGGAGGTAAATTGGGCATACTTGGTGCAACAATTGCTTCAGTGATGTCTTGTAGTGGTGTTTGGAAGTTAATGGAACTAGAAGGTACCCGATTGATCAAATATGCAACAGAAGTAAGTGCTTCTCCCCAATAAGATAATGGCATATGAGTTTCGATCAATGAGGCATGGACAACTTCCAACAAGTGTCATTTTTTTCTTTCTGCAACTCCATTTTGCTGAGGTGTATCAACACAAGTAGTTTGATGACTAATCCCTTCTCATTTAAGATATTCTTGAAGCTTAAAACTTTTATATTCTCCTCTATTGTCACTACGTAGAACTTGAATCTGTGTTTTATACTGAGTACAAACCATTTTATGAAATTTTCTAAATAATACGTTTACCTCACTTTTAGATTTCAATAAATAGACCTAAGTCATTCTACAAAATCATCAATAAATGTAACAAACTAACGTGATCCTCCCAAAGTAGAGACTTTGGAAAGACCTCATACATCAAAATGTATAACCATAAATGGAAATGGACTTTTATTTAAGGTTACAGGAAATGAGGAACGATGACTTTTTGCTAGTTCACAGACATCACACTTTAAAGTAGAAAGATCTAAGCTCAAAAATAAACTTGCAAATAATTTCTTTAAATATCCAAAAGAAGCATGACCCAATCTCCTATGCCATATCCATATATTTGATTCATCTTTTTTAGATCTAGTTGCTACCAGTGCATGATTTGTTGAATCCAAGTCCAAATAATACATGTTTCCTTGCCTAACACCACGATCAATCGTTTGCTTTGTTTGGATGTCCTTGAACACACAAAAATCAGGCCAAAAAATAATAAAACAAGATAAAGCAGTGGTTATTTGAGAAATATATATAAGGTTATACTCTAAAGAGGGAATAACTAGTATTGAATCTAAATTCAAATTACTAGTAAGAGACAAAAATATTTCCTCAATAACTGAGGTTGTGTTACCATTGGTAGTGCAAACAGTTTTGTGTGAAGATGGTTTTGAGATTTGTCTAGAATCGAATGTCATATGATCAGTTGCACTTGAATCAATTATCCATGTATTATTAAAAACAATAGAAAAAGTTTTAAGCATCTTACCAACATTTGCTGAGGAGTTTTCAACATGATCCTTTGTTGTTTCCACAATGGTAGCAGTAGATATTTGTCGTGGATTTTTCTTCCGAGAGTCACGATTGTGATCCCACCAGTCAGGATATCCCATAAGTTCAAAACATCGTTCTTTTGTATGACATTTTTGATGACAATGGGTACATTTAAATGATGATTTATCAGCCACCCTTCGTTCTTGCTGATTGAAAAAAGAACAATTTTTAGATATCATGGCGGAAGCATCAACATCTCGAGATTTTTCCTTCAATGAGATTCAACGTACTACCTCTCGTCGAATCAAGGAATAACAACCTTCTAAATCTGGGATGGTTTCTTTTCGCAAAATTTATCCACGAACCTGCTCAAATTCATCATCTAATCCAGCAAGAAAAATATGTACCCTTAGTCTTTCAACAGACTCCTAATATGATATTCGATCATGAGGGTCTTTCATGACCACCTGGTCTAGCTCTTGAAAAATTTCAGTCAACTCTCCATAATACTTTCAAAGTGATTTTCCATTTTGTCTAGAAGTAAAGGCTTTTTGGTTTAAGACAAATACTTATAATTAATCACTTCCATCATAAAATGCTTTTACCAAAGCACCCCAAATTTCAAAAGCAGTAGGTATGCGTAAATAACGCTTCATGATTTTTGGACTCATTGACATAAGCAGCCATCTTTTCACTTTTTGATTTTCTGCATACCACTTGTTATAATTTTCTGATGTTTTTTCTAGTTGCAAATTTTTGTTATGAATATAAGAGAGTTTCTCTCTCTCTACAATATGCATTTCTATTATTTGAGACCAAACATCATAATTAGTCTTAGTAAGAATAATTCCAACATTAAAAACACCTTCAAAATGGACAGATTGTACAATAACTGGAGTTGATTGCTCCACAAGTAATGAAATTGTGCCCTTTGTCATGATTTTATGGTAAACTAACTAGAAAATGGTGTAATAATTTTAAAACTGGAAATAAAACTGCAAGAACCAGTATAAAGAATATTGAACCGGTGTTTTTTTTAGAAGAAATGGACTAAACTGGATAAAAAACACAAAATTGGATAAAAAAAACCTTGAAAATTAGACCAAACTGGTTTTAAAAAGACAGAATTGGGTTCAAACCTTTAAAACGGACCGAACCGGCCAAAATTGGAAAAATTGTGAAAAACCGAGTTCAGACCGAACCGCTGGTTGAATCGAACCAAACCTGAGCCGAACCAAGATGCAGGTTGGTTACGTCCGTGAGCCAAACCAAGATGAAGACCGGCTATGTCCTCGAGTCGAGTCGAGCCGTATGTCACGTCATCGTCTTCAACCTCCAGATGGCGCGTGATGGAGTGTGGAGGTGCGTGAAATGTTTTCTTTCCTTCAGGCGGCGCATGTGGGCGCGTGTATTACTTTTCTTCTACCCTATTTTTACCAAAATGTTTAGAATTATGTTTAGAGTAATCTGGTAAAATTAGGTGGGACAAATACCGCTTCAAAAATGATGTTTTTAATTAATATTTGTACGGGTGTTTGAATGAGATTTTGTTTTCTAAGAATAAATATTTTCACGAGAAAGAAAACTATGTTTTAGAGAACAAGGGTTTCAAATTTGTATAAAGCAACGACTTGGTTAGGATACCATGAAGAAATCAATATTTGAAGAAATAATCAGAAGAAGAAATAAACGTTTTCTTCGATATATTTTGTTTTTAATTTGTATAGGAACATTGTTTATATAAATAAATATTAATTACTATTTTAACAACCAACATGATTGAATTACATGGTTTACAGCTGCTTGGTAGGCGCCGTGTATATTGGTAGACGTTTGGCGTCAGTACAATATTTGTTGAATGAGTTACAGTATTTGTTGAATTCAACTAGATGATTACTATGAAGAAAACAGATTGGAAACCACGTTGTTCACACTCACTTTTTTAAATCCAGTGGAGTTCTCTTCTTTAGATAGGTTGTTTAATCCGTGTGTTAATGCACAAGAAAATGAGAACTTATGCAAAATTCCAACAGCTCAAGAAGAGAAGAAAGCCCTATGGAGTATACATAATTTAAAGGCCCCTAGTCTAGATGGTATGTCTGCAATCTTCTATAAAGAATAGTGGAATATAGTTGGTAATGATGTCATCCAATTTGTTCAGCCCTTTTTGTATCTGGTAGTATGAATCAAGAAATTAATTCAACAATGATCACTTTGTTGCAAAAGAGAAATGCTTCTTTCAACATCAATCACTATCAACCAATCATTTTATGTAATATAACTTATAAAATTATAGCCAAGATCATGGTGGAAAGAATGAAACTTTTACTAGATAAGATTATTTCACCGTATCAAGTTGCATTTGTACCAGAAAGATTGATTGTTGAAAATACAATCTTGGCACAAGAACTCTTGCATACAATGAAAAAAAAAGGGTAAAGGAGCTTTGTTGGAGATCAAGAAAGACATAGACAAAGCCTATGACAAAATAGAGTAGGAGCTCATCTTTTAAGTCATGTCAAGATTAGGTTTCTCGGAAAGACTTTGCAACTTAATCAAACAATGCCTATTCATATTATGTTATTTTATTCTTTTAAATGGTTCTTAGTATAGGTTCATCAAACCACTAAGAGGATTAAGGCAAGGAGACCATTTATCTCCCTATTTATTCATAATTGCAGCAGAAAACTTACAAGAATGCTAGTAAAAGCTGAGTATCAACAAAGGATTCATGAAATAAAGATATCAAGGATTT
Organism: Hippophae tibetana; assembly: GCA_037013495.1. Classification (NCBI taxonomy): domain Eukaryota; kingdom Viridiplantae; phylum Streptophyta; class Magnoliopsida; order Rosales; family Elaeagnaceae; genus Hippophae; species Hippophae tibetana. Next base: position 13,569,792 of record CM072812.1, read on the forward strand.
CACTACCAATTTCTCACTTATTTTATGCAAATGATGTTTTACTCTTTAACAGAGAAAATGAAAATGAAGTGGAGCACATGCTACACATGCATTCTAAATATCTATGGACAAATGTCAGGGCAACTTCCAAGTCTCACAAAACCAAGTATAGCTTTATCAAAAAATGTTAGCAGAGATTTAAAAAGGTCTTTATCTTCAAGAACTGGGATTCATTTTTCTAATCAAAATATCACTTATTAGGGGAATCCTTTATTTATACAAAATATTAAGACAAGGGATTTTAATTTTATCTTGGATAAAATTTCTCAACAAGCTGAAGGATGGAGGGTAAAATTTCTATCTAATCCATGGAAAGCCATTCTTACAAAATCTGCTTTACAATGGCTTCCCGTATATACCACGAGCACCTTTCAAATTCCTATCTTCAGTTGTAATAAAATCGATTCCCTTATTAAGCAGTCCTGGTGGAACTCTAAAGAAAATTCCAAAAGATTTCTTGCTTTTAGAAGTTGGGAAGAAATTTGTTTGCCAAAGGATTTTGGAGGCCTAGGTTATAGGTATTTTTACAATTTGAACTTGGCCTTACTTTCAAAATTAGGATGGAATTTGGCAACTCAAACTGATAAAATATGATTCTCGATTTTACTGAGCAAATATTGCCAAACCAGTAATTTCATGAATGCTATTTCTAAACCAGGTGACTCATTTGTTTGGAAAGGAATTTGTAAATTAAGGAATTGTTAAAACTTGAAATTAGCTATCAAATAGGCAATGGTGAGAGTATTAACCTTTCGACTGAACCTTGGATTCCACCATACATCAAAAGTTCCAAGTCAATGCCTTCACAAAATGGATCCATTTAGAATCATATTACCAAGGTTAGTGAACTTGTAACTATCACTCGAGAATGGAATTGGCATGTTCTACAAGATTTATTTAATCTAGATATCATAAATGAAATTAGTAGATTAAGAAGCCCAAATCAAAATTACATTGCTGCTTTAAATAATGGAAACTTGCTGAAAGATCATATTTGAAAACTTTTATGGAAATCCAAGATCCATGAGAGACACAAAGTTTACATTTGAAAAATCATATCATATCAAATTCTCTCCCTGCTAGAGCTAATTTGAAAAGGGTTATGCCAGACATTAAACCCTTTATCCAATATTGAAATGTGGAGCATCTATTCTTGAGATGAAAATTATTTTCATGCAGTGTGGCATAGTTGGAAAGGAGGTATCATCATGCCTTCTGCTTTCACAAATGACCTGTTTTATTTTTATATTACAGTTATTTTAAACCCACCAGATGGATTGATTGATAACAGAAATCAAAAACAAGAATTACTTTTTGGCAGTAGTTCTTAATATGGTGGTTGTCTGTAGAATGAGAAATGATTTCATTTTTAAGAAAACATCCCCAAATTTTATCAAAACCTTAACATGGATCTCAAACCTTTTTAACGACTTAACACAATGTTATATAACAAGGAAGATGAGACCACTAATCATCAGGATTTCACTAACAATCTTGATTCTGCCAAATGTTCAGAAACACTGAATGAAACCTCCCAAACAGTATGTTACTTTTTAATTTCGATGCAAGCTTCAACCACATGAGTGCTTCTTTGGTAATTATTGCCAGAGATTACACAGGTAACGTTTTGGGGACTTGAGGAAAATTATTATCTTCAGACTCAGTCGAAACTGCATAAGCACGAGTTTTATCAGTAGTTGTTGGTTTAGTTGATGCAAGAATATCATTGATTACCTTACGGTTAGAAATCAAAACATTTATTGACAAGCAAAGTAATTTTTAGAAGAAATCTTTCCATTAGTACACAAATTTTCTTGTATCATATTTAGATGGATTGTAATCAAACAGTTAATACTCTATCTGGATGACTCATCTAAGATAGTTCATGATTACTTAAAGAAAAACTTTAAATAGAGTAATATTAAATAATACTATTCAAATAAGTAGTGATATTTATAAATTAAATAAAAATATATGATATTAACTCTAATAATGTATATCCAATATTATAGTTGCTTTGCTACATAATTTATAGTTAAATTATTACTTTATTTAATAATGATATATAAGATTTTCAAATATAATTACTCTAAATTTCCTCGTATAGGATCTCTACCAGAGCAATGCACGTGTAAAACGGTACCCCAAATATCTTCATGTCTCCTTCTGGCCGAAAGAGGTCAGAAACATATGTAGTAAAGTCTCTGAGCCCCACATACCTCTTCAGTTCTTACTTCTTTGTTTCGCAACTGCCAGTTTGCCACCCAATGCAACCTTCAGTACACGATACAAACTGAGACCTAAAGACTTTTTTTTTTTTTTTGGTACAAATTTCTTTAATAATGTTTTACTACTTTTAAGTGAAAGTTCTCGTAAAATTTTGAAAAATATCAGAAAACACTTTATAACATTATTATATTATTTAATATTATTTATGTATTATAAATTTAATAATTATTTAAAAGTAAACAACTTAATTTAAAATACACTTTTTTTTATAAAAAAAATTATTAAAATACCATTCAAATTACTTTTAACTATTTATGCCCAGGCCTAAATATTTCTCTTCAAAAAGCTGTTAACTTTTACCACTTCCTTTAAATTAACTCCTAAAAGAAACAAACCCAAATATGCCGTAGGTATATATACTCGCATGACTAGCAAATGGATGAAGGCAGTAGCGCATACAATTATAACCGTGAGTCAGATATTAAAATACCATTGAGTAGCACATGGTAAGGGCATCTCTAAATTTTATAACACTTTGTACTAAAATTTAAACTGATATCAAATATTATACTAAAAACTGTATTTAGTAATTTTTTTAACTAAATTTAGAACAATTTTACATCAAATTTAGACTTTGTTGAAAATATAAAAATTAAAATGGTACGAAAATATAGTTAGAATGTTTTAATTGAAGTATAATTAAAGTTAAATTTGTTTATGTTTTATTTTATTGTTTTTAAATAAAAAATAGTGTTTTTTTAATTAAATAAAGAGTGATAAAGCATAAATAAAATACATGATCTTGATTGTATATTAAATGTTAAATTATATAGTAGAAAAATAGCGAAAAAATGTTCTTAAAAAAACAAAAAATTACATAATGAATTGTTTCATTTTTATTGACTTCCAATAAAAAGTTAATAATTTTATTAGAACAAGAGAGATAAATGTCAATGTCATTCACATAAAATGCTAAAATTGTAAAATTAAATACATGTAAATGTAAAGAAGATAAGAGAACCATGGTGCACTCAGTAACCCCTCGCTCCACCATCTTATAACTAAAATGGAAAAAAAAATTCTATTACTTCATCTAAATTTCATACGGATCCAAAATAAATTAGTTCTTTATTTAATTTCAATAAATCCCAAATGATTTAAAAGTGTACAAAACCCAGATACAACAAAAACAAATGTGGCTACAACAAAAAAATGTTCCTTATTCAAATAGATATTTTTCGCAGAATTAACTAAAATAAGCAAACATATGTAAAACTCTATCTAACAAAAATCATCAAATAATATTATTCAAATCCAAAAAAACAAATAGCAGAATAAAGAAAAATAAACCTGGTGTAGAAGCCTTTGGATAACAGGGAAGGAGCTCCCAAGGAGTAAGCTACTCGTCGGTGCTACTTTGATTCTATTAGTTACTGCTGGATAATACCCAGAAGGCTTACAAGAGAAAATCAGCAGATAATGTTCAAATACCTGAATAAATAAAGGAAACAAAAACATGTGCGTTTGTTTGGCGTAACAAACACAAACTAACAATGAACTCTTACTAACTCAACGACATCGTTTCAGTATTTCAGCAAATTAAAAGAAACAAACTACCCTTAAAAACAAATGAACCAACTCAATGGAAACCCAGACTGATTTTCTAGCTATTTATATACATAGCTAGCTGCCTACAAGTACAAACTTGGTCATGACTTGTTCAAGGAATCAACAATACTAGTAATTCTGCAGTTAAAATAGAGGACGACCATTAACCCAGTTATAATTAGGGATCTGATCAGAAGTAGGTATTTGAATCGAATTCAAAAGATTGGGCGTCAATCCATGAAATAAAGGCTCACTTGAATTGGGTTCAGCCAAAACTTGTTGTTGCTGTTGAATTTGATCAGTTGGAGACCCAATATTATTACTAGTACCATGCATTGTGACTTCATCTTCATCGAGAGGAAGTCTCTCATAAGAAGCATTACTAAACGAAGCAGCCATAATCACAACTGTACCAGAAGCAATTAAAGTACCAACAACACTACCTCCAACCACTTGACCTTGTCCACCTCCTAAATATATACTCAACCCTGTAGCAGCTGCTGGAGCTGGTGGTGGTAAAAATGACCCAGCTAGTGATAAGATCTCGAATATTCCATTTAATCTCACAATCTCACTTGTTGAAGCTGGTTGTTTAAGAGTTACATTAGTCACAGTTCCAGTACCACTCATGATACACAAACCTCTTTTTCGACGCCGAGCAAAACCCGAAACGCTTTCGAGAATATCACAACCATCGGCCATTTCCATCACATGAGTTCGAAGAGTATTAGCACTATCACGGTTTATGATGATTGGGAGTTTTTGGTTGTTTTTAGATCCAGTCGGCCTTCCTCGGGGTCTTCTTGTCATTTCACCTCCTACATCTGAAGCACCACTAACCATCATATTGTTGAGGTTTTGATCGTTGCCTTCATCGTCATCATTATTGTTGATATCACCACGATCTCTTTTCAAACTTGGGTTGATGGTGGCGGGACCAGTACAATGTTCATCTTCTGATCTGGGTCGTTGATGGAGATTGAAATCTCCTGTGTTGAAAGGTGAGGGAAGAAAATGGGTACCCATTTTTATTCAAAAAATTAAACAAAATCAGCATTAATTTATAGATCTATTCCTCGATGAACAATAAACACAGAAAATTCAAAAGAAATAAAGTGGAAGCTAAAATGAATAATACAAGATATTAATGGAAGAGTAGTTAGAGATTGGTTGTGTGTTGTTCCTCATTTTTTGTGGATTGAATTAAAAAAATAATAAGAGCCACAGTAACTAGCTAGAAAAGAAGAAAAGGAGGAGATAATGAGTGGAGTTTTTTGGTGTCATCCACCAAATTAATTAATTTTTATTCTGATGAACTACATAGTTGAATTTACAAACCAGATCTCTTCATGACTCTCAAAGGCTGCCCATGAAGCTGGCTAGGAAGATAAAAAGTGAAATGGCGACTAACAAATTAGGCAATAGCAGTAGCTAATAACTATAGTTGACGTTGGAGGTTGATTGGTTGGGGTTGAGGAATTGAGAGATGAGAAATAGTAGAAGAGAGAGAGAGAGAGAGAGAGATGGATAAGTATACAGAGCTAGGGTTCGTTTTCGATCGGTGGACTTCGTGCAATCGTGCTTATGGGCGGTCGATGGTCCCCACCCTACCCTTTGTTTCTTTAGTATTATCAAACGTAAAGTATTAATTAATTGACAAAAAGAAAAAAAAGTATTAATTAAGAACATGCTTTATAGTTTAATTGAACCCAAAACTCAATCCAATTTTAACCAGCTAATTGACATAAATCTCAATTTTCTTATTTTGTCTTTATTCATTAGAGTTTGTTTTGTTCTGCGAAATTTATTGGGATTTAAAACTTAGAAATTAATTAAGATTTAGAGCATTATTTATAACATTATCAAATTATACATATAAACTTTATTTTTGTTACAAACTCTTTTTACAATTTTAGAAAAAAATTATATGCAAAAATAAATAAAATTTATACCTATCATTTAAAAATATTGTAAGTGAAAATGAGACTATTACTAATAATACTCTTGAAAATTATTATGAAGATAAATGATAAAAACAAATAAATTTACATTCATATTTTTAATCCCACAAACTATGATATGATATTAAAATTGATCATAATATTTGTATTATTTTAAATTTTGATGAATAACATTATTCATTAATTAATGAACCGATAAAAAAAATTAATATGAAATAAAGTTTAATGTTTGTTCACTTTATCTAATAAATTGAATACATCAATCATATTTTTTAATATTAATATACATTAGTTATTTTAATGTTATATTTTTAATATGCTTTTGTCATTTCTTTCCAACAAAAAAATTGATTGTTTTTGAAAAATTTAAGTTTGATGAAATTAAAATTTTATTAGTTGATATTTGAAAAGAAAAATACTTTAAATAGTTGGAAAAAATATAAAATGAGATTAAAATAATTAAAATTAATGTGTTCATAAATATAATGAATTGATTAAAATATATTGATTTAAAAAATATATCAATAAATAAATTTATGAAAGAAAAAAACTCAAAAATGCAATTTTTTTAAAAATAAATTATTTGAAAACATAATTTCCTAAAGTCTCGGCATTTAGTCCAAACTCGAACGCATAACTTAATATATGTTTTTATGTAAAAGGGAAGGAATTTATTTACATTTTATTTTAATCCCTAAGTATGGTAGCTTTTTTTAATTGCATATAATCAAAATTATGATATTGATAAAGATTTAATGATTTTTATTTAAAAATAATTGTAATTGATAAGATGTAAAGAGAAGATAATTATTTCAATATTGAAAATGTGATTAAATAAAATCAAATATATTTATTAATATTTTTTATACATATGATTGCATTAAAAATATATTTTTAATAATAAAACATAATATTTTTTAATATTTAAATTATATTTATTCTTAGTTTTATAATTTTTATTTTAATAAATAATTAAAAGATAAAACCTAATATTAATATTTATGTTAATATTTAATTTTTTAAAATTAAATATAATTTTAAATAAATATTAAATCCTTAATAACTACTTATTATTATTTAAATATATCCAAAAATAATAAATAATAATTAAATTATATATAATCGTTGCCATCCGTACCTCTACCTTTCTTAATTAGTTCCCATTTCGCCTATTTTCTTTTCTTGTAAGAATATGCAACATACAACATCAATTATAGGCCAGGCCAATATTCCTATTTCTTTAACCCACTTACTAATTCTTTATTCTTCTACCAAAAAAAAAAATGAGAGAAAATTAATGAAAAAATTCATATGATTTAGATAAGAAAAAGGAAAAACACGTATATCAGTAAACACAGAAATAAAATCAACAGTTAAAATAATATTTCCATAGTTATATGTACAAATGTTTTGCGCTAGCTATATAGAACCAAACTCTTTCTCCTACTATATATGATCTTGTTTTATCTCCCCGGCAACAAACCAATTCCAATATTGCAATACTCTAAAGAAAAGCATCTATACTACCAAACCTCTCTCCATCTGTAACTTGAACCAATCATAACCATATATAGCAACCACTATCACCAAATTCTACTTTAAACTTTTTCTATTTCTATTTACACAAGTAACTCATGAATAAAAATCACAAGCCTTAAGTATGCCTCCCACAATGTGGATAAATCATTGATTACCAATTTCCCAATTTGCTCAAGAATATGATTTAACCAAATCCTAAATTGTAGAGATTTCTTCTCAGTAAACTTCCGATTGTCAGCAAAACTACCCCACCAACCCCAATTACTCGCTTTTCTTCACTATCTGCCTTCGCTTTGTATATCAATGGCAGTTCTTTCACTTTCAAGTGATTCAATCCAACTCTCAGACGAACAAACTCGATGATCTTTGGATCTGCTGGGTTTCCAGTAGCATCAGTCACATAGAAAACATTTAGAGCTGTATCCCTCAAAGTAGATATCTCAGCCCTCGTCACATTAAGGCCATTCTCACGGAAAGTCCTTGTAACTTCTGCTAAAAGACCCTGCTTATCTGTAGTGCATAGTTCTAACCTCATACCCTATAATCACAAAAATAACAATTGAGTCACCATTTGATAAACACCCCAAACAAAAAAATTGACATGAAGAATGAAATTTGAACAATACCTCAGAAGCCCTTCTTTCAATTGCAGCTTGTAAACATAGGATGACTCTTTGCCGTTCGGGTTCTGAACTGATTGGGGTTCCATCTTTATGTCTAATGTAAAATTCCTGCAATTAAAAATCAGCAACATACCATATTATTTCATATTTCAAAGCAGCAAATATATTTTAATGAAATCCAGATTTTGCAGAAATTACACACCAAGTATGCTATATCCCCTCTGGTGTTAATAGTAGCATGGAAAACCACATATTCCATATCCGTCAAAGTACAAACAACATCAAACAAAAGCTTTGATCTATCCTTGCACTGCACATTCACAATTGAGTAGCCCCTTTCCGCCCAATTTTGGACCATCACCAACCGAGAGTCCAAGCGAAACTGAAAAATGGGTTTCCTTTCATAGTCACGGTCTGCAAACATCATTTGATGCAGTCTTCTTTCAGTATGGGTTACAACCATGGAAACAGAGGTTTTGGCACTTTTAATATCATTGCCTCCTTTAAGAACATTCCTTAGCAATGCCTCAATCTTATCAATTTTCTGAGAATCCTCAATTGGGCAACCAGAATCACAGTCCCTTATAAAGATAAGGCAAGCAATTCTGCCATTGTGTGTCCACACCTTGGCATCAAGCACATCGCAATGCATGTCAGATAGCACAGCGAACAACTCGGACAGAAGGCCAACCCTGTCTGTTCCAGTGAGCTCCAGTGCAGTCAAACCGTTAAAACTGTTCGATTGCCCAAAGTGAAGGGTGCCAAGGGACTATTAACAGTAAACAAAAACGCCATTAGAATTCTGAACAATAGCAACGCGTTTCCAATATAATATAAGCCACTAAATTAGCATTTTTAAGCACTTACCTGCTCAATGTGACTAATGACGCTCTCGTCCGTTAATTTTTTTCCGTCTTGGTCGATCACATAGAAAACTGCAATAGATCAGGTGCCAACTCGAGTCAGTAAACATGGAAATAATATTTTACCAAATATTAAAAAAAAATGTAAAATAACATTAAAGAGTAACTAGTTTAATTTTCTCACCATCCATGAACCATCTTCCGTCAGAAGAAATATAGGCCTTCTTGATTGAAAGGTTGAGATCCGTGAGGACCTGAACAGATTCAAGAAGAATTCCATGCCTTCTGGCACTATCAACCTTAAGAACCAACCACAAGAAAACAGAGACGATAAGACATTTTGTTTTTCTGAAGCTGAAAGTTTCATAGATCTATTGGTAAAGCATTACTGTAAATGCATAACATGGAAGCTAACCTTGACCAATGTCGCTTTGGGGCAAACAGAATTGTCGATAACGACCCTGAAAAGGCAGTGAATATCAAGTCAGTGGGGCAACACGATTTGAAAAGGTTTAAAGGAATAAGTGGGTATTTCTAGAAAGCTTGAGAGAAAAGAAATCCAAATTAAGATACAGAAGTCGGTGAGAAATTGATTGCGGTTGGTGCTGAACCGCTAATTTCGTAACCGGAATAACGAAGTTTTTTTAAAAAAATAAAAAAATAAATTCAAAAAATTGGTCCGGGAAGAGAAGAAATAAAGAAAATATTAGAAGTAAAACAAAGATTATCTTGTTCAATATGTAGAGAAGAAAATCCGATGAACCCAGCAATTTGTGGTGGGTCGGAAAAGTAAAATCGACGAAGAGAAAACCCAAGACGAGAAAGTAGTGAGGAATCGTAGAAGATAATTAAAGAAAGAAATGAAATAGCAAAGTAAACAAACCTAGGAGTGTTCATCCTGAAAACAAGCTTTTCATACTCATCTAAACAAGCAGGCCACTCCATTTTCTTTGATTTTTCGTTTTCTTTCAATTTCAAACGTCGAAGGAGAACGAAATGGAAACCTTATATATGCTTTATAACCGCTGGCGCGTTTTAAAGAAGAAGCCAGATAATCACACATAAATCAAAGGAGAAGGTGCCCCTAAAATATAGTATTATTTTCCTTTGTATTAAAACAATACCAAAAGTAAGCCTCTTTATTTGTCTCAAAAGAGTGACTCTTTCTCTCTCTAGCTCTATTTCAAAGCGCAAAGCACGTCATCTTGTTCTTACTTCACTTTATAGGTTAATCCACTCTAGATAAATAATTTAGTACTAATAAATACAAATATATGAGATTATGTATTTAATAAATAATTAGTGATGCTAGAATGTATTATTTTATTTATTAACTCGTATTACGCACAAATATTGTCCTACTTTTTACACTGACGTGTTTGTTTTCTTTTAACACTCTTTTTTAAAGGATTCTATATGGACAGCGACTATAAGAGTTGGCATATAACTTTTATATATTATCTTATATTTTATTTAATATTTTTAATAAATTTATGATTTAAAATTCAATAATTTTATCACTTTTTAAATATGTAATATGATCATGATTATTATAGATATCATATATTTTCTAGTTATTTTTATAATTTTATAGTTTTTTTTATTAAAACATATTTAAAACAGATGTGATATCACATTATCTATAATCGCATTACCATTAATAATAAGTAATTGATACATAATATTTATAATTGTATTATGGGTCAAAATATTTCATCACAATTAACACATTTAAAATCGATATAAGTGTAAAAAAAAAAAATCTTCTTCTTCCCCCTCTTTTCTTTATTGTTCTTTTATTTTGAACTTCCATTGTCAGTGAAAGATAATTCTTCTCTCATAGCTATCTCTTCAATATCTTTCTACTCTTACCATTGTTCTTGAATAATATATTATTTATTATCTTAGAATTTTATTTTATTATATTTGATTCTGTAATGATTAGATAGTATATTATCAAGAAAAAAAATTATACTACTTTGACCCTTAGTTCTATAAATTTTTATCAATATGCACCTAATTTATTCGATATGAAAATTCATTTATGTATATATTTAAACAATAATGAGTCATAAAAAGCACTTTTTGTGAAGAATTTTAAGTTTTTTACATGAACGTCATCAAATGGGTGTAATGACTTTATATTTTCTGTAAATATATAATTGCATTAATTAATATGACTAAATATTAAAATGAAGAATAATATATAATAAAAAATAAATAATCAAAATTATTCTCTCACATATTTGTTAGATATCTCGTTGGTAGCTAATTTTAATTTTCAATGTGATATTTTAATGTACCTAGAAAAATAGAGAGTCCTTATTGTATGGTGTTTTAATTATTAAGGAAACTTTCCATTAAAAAATAATAAGACAGTTTAAAAAAACAATTTCATACATAGACATCTTTGGACTTTATCTTTATTTATTTATTTTCTTGAAAAATAATGTTTTTCTTTATTTATTTTTTTAAGCCTTATTTAAATATTCGTGTGTTTAATACTTTGTATTTAAAAAATATTTTTTTTAAATAAATTTCTTAGTTGAAATTAATTGGTGTAAGTATTAGGATGGAAGTTAGATAACATGGAGGCAACTCTTCTTTTCTTTTCTTTTTTGAATTTTATTAAACATCACAACAAAATTATACATTCTTACACTAACCCTAAGTTGAAACAAATACATAGCAATCATTATATATGGATTTCCTTTTCATCCAAACCTAATCCAAGACACTAAAACATCTTTATCTGATGCATATGGAAGAACCACCTAGTCAAACACGACATTTTTAAGATAAATTCACATGTTCATATGGTCTAAGAATATTGCAATCTTAACATCACAAAAGCATCACTACCTACCATCAAACTGATAAAAAAAACATCATCAAAGTCACCCAACACAATACAAAGATGTAATTAAAAAACAACTTTAAATAAAAAATTAAAAAAAACGAATGGAGACACGTACTAAAGTAGAGGGTGTTGAAATCCTTCAAAGGCTGACCATAATCGAGTCTTAATCGTCATCTTCATCGACCTCCATTGTTGACCTCATAAAAGAACAAAACCAAACAATTTAAAATTAACAAATACCTACTAGATTACTCGTAGATACAAGGGTAATTCTAAAGTTAAAAAACAATTAGAGAATATTTTATAGAAACTGATGGTGCATGGTTTGGCAATGAAGGAAGTCGGTGGCGAGAGAATGAGCTGTTGTAGATTTAGATGATGACAGCGACGATCGAGATGATTGTTGCAGTGACAAAGGGAAAAAATCTAAACGAAAGTTGCAAAACGAGCAATATAGGATGGTGTGGGTGTGGGTGTGAGTAGAGAGGATAGTATGGGAAAGAAAATAATTGAAGGCACATTTTGGGACTTGTAAATTTATAATGTCACTCTTCCTACTTGTAAAATAATTTAAAAATCTTATATGACACGAGTTTCCAAGAAGTTCATGTGAACGAGACTATTAGTATTGTTATTCATCAGTTGGGGTTGTATAGAGTTTTTTTTAACTTTTGAGATAATAATTAAGAATGAATAAATAAATTATATTAATATTGCATTATTTTATTTGCTTTAATTTAAATATTGAAATTAAAGAATAAATAAGTATTATTATATCTGTTTTCTAACTTGAATGAAATAGAAAATATTGTATATAATTTTAATATCTGTATATTTAATGCATTTTAAATAATTATTATTTAAAAATATTAATTAATCTAAAAAAAATTAAACAAGAAAAACTGTTGCAACACCCGTTCAAATATAAGAGGAAAAAAACAGGTACAAACTGGTGATGATACCAACAATTAAAGAAAAAAAATATTTCATTCTCAACTGAAATTAAATAATTTTTAAGGGGAACTAATTGAATTATATTTTCTTATTTATTATTATTTTTTATTATTTCATTACATATTAATTACATAACAAAAAAATATTTAAAACAATTAGATTCAATATTTCATTTCCTCAAACAAACCTGATCTTAGTAATCGTAGGTCTAGCAGTTGCAATATCGGTAAAAGTAGGACAATCTCGTGTAAGATTCACAAAAATAATGTTCATTTGACAGTTGATGTGTGTGGTTTGTGTGGCGTTCCTTTAACCGATGTTTATTAAGTGGCAATGTTGCCGCTAAATTAAGTAATTCGGAGGTCTTGTTACTACAAATACTTTCAGTTTAATACCCTTTTTTTAAAAAAATCAATCATGACGTTGAAAATTAGAATGAAAATTGGGGATTGATAACCACACTTTAGAATCAGAACCAACGTAATTTAATTCAAATAATTTAATCTTATAATTAGTAGATTAGTTACTTAAATTTTTATAATTTTTTTATTATATATTTATAAAAATTAAGTATTACAAATCTTCATAAAACTTAATAAATTAAGAAATTAAAAATATTTAATTTTTACACAATTCATAAATTATGATATTAAAGTATTCATTTTTGAAAAAATACGATATTTTTGGTGATTAATATATTTATTTGATAATAATTATAAGATTTTTAAGATTTTTTTCTCGTTATTTATTATTTTTAAAATATATTTTTTATTAATCAAATTATTATTTTTTATTGGATATCTTTTTAAAATATTAAATTAATCTTAAATTTTATTAACTATGTATTTTAAAAATAAAATAATTACTTATATATATATAATTGATGAAAATTAATAAAGAAATTTTCTATTCCTATTTTATAAAGAAAATTTCTAGTCCGAAGTCATATTATTCTCAATGATTAATTATAAGATTTTTTTAAGTTAAAAAATTTATATTACTCTCATAATCCTTATAGATGAGTAAAGGATGTACATTTTTTTTAATCATTATTAAGTTTAAATAATATTTCATTATTTTTTATTTTGAATCATATATTTAAATGATAAAAAAATATTATTTGATATAAAATAAAAAACCTCAAACTTATAAAGCTACGTTGATTTGTATATTTGATGCTAAATTAGTCACCGAGCTTAGGTTTGGGTTATTTGTTTCTTTCACCTAACGGATTAAATTCTTGTGGAGTATTATTCAAGTAGAAAGAATTTATATGTTATATGTATATTTTTTTATTTTATTTTATATAAATATTATTTATTGATTTAAAAAATTATTATATAATATTTATTATTGACTTATTTTTTATAATTAAAATATTAAAAATTAAATAAATAATATTTAAAATATCATCTTTAAATTTTATTTTTAATCAAAAAAAATTAATATATTTTTGTAAGGGTTTTAAATAAAAACTAAAGATAAATTTTAAATTAAAGACAAGGAATGGGAAGATGTACCTAGCACTGTATTAACAGGGATACCAACCTCGACTACGAGGAAGAGAAAGTGGTGGGGCCTGGGGTAATAAAAAGAAGAAGATCAGTGACTCAGTGTGGTGACACGCGTATCACAGCTCAGACGTGGTTACGGACGTCCCAAGTACACAATCTTTCAAATATTAAAAACCTGGGAAGTCCCGCCTTATTTCTTTGTCTCGATCTTATCTACCAAGTCCCGCTTTTTTAACTGTTAAAGTGGACAGCGCCAAATTCAAAAACCCTATTTTCACATATGAAATGATGCGGGAGTTTTGGTGTAGGCTTGGATTCTATGTAACGGTGGCCCATATCTTTCCATGAGTATTACTTTAAAATATCTAAATTATTGAAAAAATAGTTGTTATTTGATAATAAATATATATATATATATATGTATATAAGTTTATGATTTATTTATCAATTTGAATGAAAGTAAATATGAATAATAATGGAGATAAAAATAAGTGTAAAACTCATTCTTTTCCTTTATATTTACTAATAATTAGGTCTGTTAATTTATCCCATAAAAATTAAAATTTATGAGAAAATTTTAATTTTAACTTCGGTAAGAAATTATATCGTGGACGAAATGGTCGGATTAGAAATTAACTTCATCCTACTACGTATCCCTCTAACATTATTTTCTTATTTTTTTAAATATATTATATATTTATAAAAGTTTACAGTTAAATAAAAATAATATTAATCAAAAATAATATTTTTATCAATAAATAAATATTCTAATTATAAAAACTCAATATTATAAAATATGAAACATAAATTATTATAATTATTATTAAAATAATAATATAAATAATTCAATTATATCTAAAATTTGTAAGTTAAATTTAAACTTATTTGATTTAATGACTGCAAGAAGTAAAAAATATTAATCTTCTTAAATGTTATATAAGAAATAAAAAAAATATTAAAATAAGAAATAAATTTGTAATTTCAATCTTTAGAATTTGAAAAAAATAATCAAATTAGATGTTGAAAAATAATAAGTGAAAATTATTCCCAAAATTGTAAAATACTTATTCTATTACTACCATATTTTTAAGAAATAAACATGTGAATATGAATTACATCAATTTTTTTAATTCTCTTTCCTTTTTAGTAAACACAATATTAAGGGTAAGGGTGAATAATATATAGAAACTTTTTATTTTTAGATAATTTGAATTTAATATAATCTTAATGGATTTAAAAATTTTCAATATGAATTTAATCTAATGATATAATCAATTCGAATTAACTTAAACCAATTTGAATACGAATAGAATAAACGTTTTTGAATCGAATAATGTCATAATAATATTAAAATTTATTTATAAAATATTATCATATATAAACACATGATATACATAAATTTAAATTTTAAATTAATATTTTTGTAAAAAATATTATTATTTATACATACAGTTAAAAAAATAAAAAGAATAAAAATATGTCTCTACAATGGTTAAATTATTATAAATATTTATATTTATTTTTAAATTAAAATAATAATCTAAAATAATTATGTTACCGAGTATATGATTACATAATTTACCTTACTCATATATTAATCAAATTATACTTAAATAATTTTTTTTTTTAAATTATTTCTTTTTTCTATGTCCTATAATTGAAAATAATAATATATTTTTATTATAATTTAAATATAGCATTTTCATTTTATAAATATGGATTATATAGTGAGGTAACCTCACATGTGTTGTCTGATCAAGTTTATCTATTTCATGTAAAAATTATATATATATATATATATATATATATATACCTTAAAATTTTAAATTCAATTTCATATGTATATATTATATTTTATATAAAAAAAGAAAAACTCATTGTGATACTCGTTTTGGGCTCAGGTCCATAACTACAAGCCACTTCAATGAATTACATGATTTAAAAAAAATAGTCATTTAGTCACATTACATTTTTTTAATAATAGTTCTACGTCGTCGTATTTGTTAGATAATTTTACAATTTTTTCCTTCAGCTCAATTTTGTCTTTATTGTTTGTTACTATTCCGTTCACAGACCTATCTTTAGCATTTTTTCGGTGGTTGATTATAATCTTTCTCCATCACCACCATTTTTTTTATAATCTTCCATATCTTTCTCGATTTGACCATATTTGACAATCTAACCCACTTACGAAGAATCCGTGTCGATTGCAGCCAGCGGTTTGCTCCTTTTTCTTTCACCTTCTATCTTGTACTCTTCTATAAAATTTGGGGCAATTCGAACATTAATAAGAACTTTGTGTTCTCCTTGTTAATTGTTTTGTAGGGAGATCTTGGTTTTCCTTTCTCTCTCTTTCTCATCTATCTCTCTTTTATTTATATATATATATATATATATATATTTTCGATTTCGTTCGACTCCGACAACGGTAAATGTCTATGGTTAAGCCAAGTGTTTGATTTTTGTTCATCAAGTTTTCAATTTTTCCTATAAAATTTCCATTGGGTTAGTTCATTCCCGCTTTTGTTACTTCTTTTGAAAGGTTAAGATTTATTATGATGTTTTTATTTGGCTATTCATTGTAAAAAAAAATTTATATGGGATACAAATTTTAATTAGGCAAGGGTTTTAACAATATCTAAATTTGAATCATTTACCATCAACAAATACATACACATATAATGGGTTATATATACTCTATTTTATGTAATATATTAAATTTATTTTAACCTTTATACATAATATATTACATACATTAAATTTAAATTAAATTATATTGAAATTATGGATGATATTATTAAAAATTGTGATAGGAGAAGTGACGTATTGTTATTCAGATCCTATTTTATTGAAATATAAAATAAAAATATTTTAATTTAAAAGTATGATTTTTTTAAAAAAATTATTATTAATTAAAAAAAATTAACCACTTCATTAAAATAGATGATTTAAAAAAAACTAACTTTTTTTTTTAAAATACAACTGCATACTACTTTTATAAAACAACTATCAATAAAATTAATATGATTCAACATGTTACTTACTTTTAGATTAATATATAATTTATCCTATCATTATACCGTGATATTTTAAAGTGAGAGTTTAGCTCTCCTTTTTGTAGTTCGTTATTGCCGTCGACGTTTTTTTTTTTCTCCTCTTTTTTTTTTTATAAAAATAAAATTTATACTAAAAAAAAGTAAATTTTTAAAGTAACAATTGGTATTGACAAGAATGCACAATGATATCACCATATTGTGTATATTAATAATATTAATATTTGAATTTAAATTCTATATGTACATCACTCTAAATTTATCATTAAATTATAAAATTATGGCTATATCATTGATTTAATTTATATAATAATCAAATTATTTTTTTATTGATTACTTAAATAAATTTTATTTTTTATTTATATCATACAATTAAAAATAATAACATTTATAATTATAATAAAAGACACAATGATTTTAATCTATCCACTGTATCTTCTAAATATGGATTATCTAGTGAGTAACCTAACATGTTTATCTAATTTATGTTTATATATATATTAAATCTTACCACAAATATTGTTATAAAGATGCATAAACAAATAAAAATATCTTACAAAATTTTAAATTCAATTTTACATGTATATATTATATTAAAAAAAAACTCATCGTGATACTACTTTTGGGCTTAGGCACATAATCATAAGCCAATTCAATCAATTACATCTACACACTTTTAAAATCTTGTGCATTAATTATTATCCTATAATCACTTCAATTAAAGCCGAAGTGTGATATTCACAAATTTATCGCTTCTATTCTATTGTTTAAAGTTAAAACGAATTACCAAAACCTAGTAGTATATATATGATTGAACATATTGAGATTTATATTCCTCACACATCAAAAAATATCTAGATAGGTCCAAATATTTATAAATGTATATCCGTTCCTTTCTTATTTTTCTAATCTTGAACTTAATACATATCATTTAAGTGATCTAAATAATATTAACTTTTAACAACTTTAAGTATTTAAGAGTTAAGTTTAAGTTTCAGATTCCAGATTGAATATAAACGAAAAAAATGAATATATATTTATAAATATATAATTTCATTAATATCATTCAATGTATGATTAACATGAATTTTAATCGTATTCATACAATATATATTTATATATTTTACATCATCTGAATTTGTTATTTTGTAGATAATCTCATGAACAATGTTGATTGTTGAAATGAAAGTAGAATGATACTTTTTGTTTTTGTAATTACCTGCATACTAGTAATCTATATGCCTAAAAATCAGCAAGATCGTTTTGTATTATTGTCTTCATAAATGTCTGCTTCAAAATGTAGTTAAAGCTTTATATCTTTAGTCTAATAAAGACTTTATCATGTGATCGGAACTTTGAAAACTCTTCCACGAACTCGAAGTCTCACCTGCTACCTTAAGCAACAGAATCAATGAGAATGCAAGTGGTTCAGTATATATAAGAACAAGAGGTATTTTTGCATACCTTCAAAAATTGTTATGGTAATATATTATGTTGTTTAAGTAAACAGGAACACATGAGCATGACTGAACTCTCACTACCACTGTGTGGACACATGAATTCCTATTTTTTATTAGCTTAATCTAAGTTCTACTTTATATAATAATGAACAAACAGTGTATAACGAGACATTTGAAATTAAGTGAATGCTGTGATAAGAGCCGGATCATTACATACAAGTCCGTTATTTCAACTTTAGATAAATAAAATTATATATATATAATATAACTGTATTTCACTTATATTTTTAATTTTTAATACTCAAAGACTCACTGCAAATTTAATATTTTTCAATATATATATAATACTTTTTACAATTAAAAATAATTAATATTATTTTTTAATCTAATAAGTATCTAAATATAAATCTCTAGATATTGTGCGATAAGTGAAAAAGGTGTGTGAGAAGTACACTCAAACGTTTTAGTCCACTGTCCATACCTTAAACTATAAGATTGATCCCAATGTATTTATTTGAATTTTGAATTTCTTATTAGTTTATAATATAATTTATAAATTTTTTTGTGTGTATTTTTCTTATCTCATTTATTCTCTTATAGATTATGATAGTAATAAGATAATACATAATATTATATAATATTTATCTAACTTAGAAACTAATGCCTAACTCTGACTTATAAGTTGCTTTATTTTTGGCCAATGTGGAACTTAACATCTCTCTCCACATCGATTAGAGTCCGAATTTACAACACGAGGGTTGATAGGGATGAAAAAGTCAAGAGCTTAGCTATGATAACAACTTAGAAACTAAGGCCTAACTATGAACCCAAAAATTAGCTTGTAAGTTAGAGGATTACTCAGACTTATAAACAAAAATATTGCATTACTCTTGATCGATTTGAGACTTAACAATCTATAATGGACTTAAATAAAACAAATAAAATTATATAAATAATAAAAAATTATCTATAATAATCATGAGTTTATTATGTATAATTTTAAATTAGAGTAAATAAAATATGATAAAACTTAAATAAATTGGAACAATTTTAACCAATTAACTCATAAATTACATTAAATTAAATATAATGGAATTGAATGAGATACTTATCTCACATCTTTACTTGTTGTCATAAAAGAGAAATCTACTTGTACTTCAATTTAATTCTTTCAATTTTACCTAAGTTTATGTTGAAGCAAGTTTATAAAAAACAGTGTAGGAACAATATTATCGATAACTTCAAAGTAACTGCTTGGGTTGAGTCGCGGACTAGGTCGCTCTCTTTAAGACGTTTCGCGGCTCTGCCCAATTTGTGCAAGCAAACACAGCCTCGTCATCCCCAGGATAAAACAACCCAGAATCGTAACCTTTGTCTCATAACTTCACTGCACTGATGAAGACTGGAATGCTACACCAGAAAATTTGTTGCTCGGAAAACTAAAAAGAATACTTAAAAATTGTAGAGAGAATTGTTTTTCGTAGGGAGATGAGATTGCTAATTGTTGTGTTAAAATGAGAGCTGAAGCCCTCTTTTTATAGGTTTTAGAAAATGTGTAACAATTATGAATAAAACGGTAATGTCTGGGAATTAAGAGTGTAACGGCCATTCTGAGTAATCAAAAGTAACGGTCATTTTCAGATTAAAGACAAGTAAGAGATATTTTTGTGAATAAATACGAGCAACGACTCTTTTTTTTTAATAAAGAATACAAACGGAAATATTCTTAATAAAAGTTAACGGTTATTTTTCTGGAAATATATATATATATATATATATATATATATATATATATATATATATATATATATATAACAACCAATTTTGTAAGTAGAAAAAAATTCCTTAAAAAGAATATTTTACCAAAAAATAAAATACCACCTCACGCACACGCACTCGGACTCGGCTCGGCTCGGCACGGCCGGTCGGACGGCGGTGGCGGTGGCGGCAGCGCACGTGCGCGCGCGTGTGGTATCACATTTGCCTAGGTCCTCTCCCCTTCCACAAAAGTGGGTGCCCCTTGGGGCCCAATCCCAATAACAAACTCTTCACTATTTATACCTCTTTAAAACAATATAAAAAATCAATGTGGGACAAGGCACATTTCCCAACAATCTATTTTTTAATAAATTTCATTTTTTTTCAAAAATCCCCCACTTGAATTTTATATAAAAAATAATTTTCATCGAGCAACCGATCAATTAAAATTATAAGATTGTGCATAAGCGAAAAGGTGTCTATCGACTTGAACCTTTGCATAGTGTTGATGCTTTAGAATATACTAGAGTAACTCGTAGTTTTGAACTCTATCTCTAACAATCATCACACACACAACCTTTCCAAGGTGTAGTTCGAAAAAGCCCGTGCTTTACGGCCATGCACGTGTATCCCAGTATAATGAACGCTCTAGTAAATTTTGCCCAAAAATTTTCATAGGAAGCGGCCACACTTCCACATTCACATAGGTGAGTCTATCAAGAGTACTCCTGTAGCTATGTACTCCACTCCACATAGAGTATAGAACTCATTAAGAGTTTAAAAATTAACTCATCCTTTTCTATCGCTTCAGGACTTCATGCTTTTAACAATATATAATGGGATTTGATAAATAGCATGATACATCTCATATCACTTCATGACTTGTTATTACCCTTTGAACTTATTTCTTGGGATCTCCAGTCTATAAGTTGGGTTACCATCATAAGTGACTC
Source organism: Hippophae tibetana (assembly GCA_037013495.1). Classification (NCBI taxonomy): domain Eukaryota; kingdom Viridiplantae; phylum Streptophyta; class Magnoliopsida; order Rosales; family Elaeagnaceae; genus Hippophae; species Hippophae tibetana. The sequence continues at coordinate 13,591,206 of CM072812.1, forward strand.
TTCATTCTAAGGGCATTAATCACATTCCTTTTGAGGTTTTGAAAACCTTCTCTCTTGGTAATCCTTTCGTCAAAGGGTCTGCCAAATTTTCATCAGAATGTACATGATCCACTCTTACAGCTCCCGTAGAGAGAAATTCTCTAACAGTGCTATGCTTACGACGTATTTGTCGTCTCTTACCATTGTAGTAACGGTTTTGAATCTTTGCAATAGCCGCGGTACTATCGCTGTGGATCAAGACAGTTGGTATCGGTCTTTCCCACAAAGGGATCTCAGCTAACAGACTTCTTAGCCAGCCTGCTTCTTCACTAGCAGTGGCTAGTGCTATCATTTCAGACTCCATTGTGGATTGAGCCAATATTGTCTGTTTCTTAGACTTCCAAGAAACAGCTCCACCAGCTATGTTAAATATATAACCACTAGTTGTTTTGGAGTCTTCTGATAAAGTGTTCCAATCTGCATCGTTGTATCCTTCTAGAACAGCGGGAAACTTTTTATAATGTAATCCAAGATTCATAGTTCTCTTAAGGTATCTCATGACCCTTTCAATAGCATTCCAATGCTCTACACTAGGTTTACTGGTAAACCTACATAGTAGTCTCACAACATAAGCTATGTCTGATCTAGTGCAATCAGTAGCGTAACGTAAGCTACCAATGATGCTCGCATACTCAGTTTGTCTAACATAGTCTCCGGTGTTCTTGAACAATTTTAAACTAGGATCATAAGGAGTACATGCAGGTTTACAGTTAAAGTAATTATATTTCTTTAAGATCTTCTCAATGTAGTGAGATTGATCTAGAGAAATTCCCTTTTCAGACCTAGTTATTTTTATACCAAGGATTACACTTGCTTTTCCAAGATCTTTCATATCAAAATTAGCTCTTAACAACATTTTCACATTATTCACAACATAAATATTTGATCCAAAAATAAGCATGTCATCCACATATAAACATATAATAGTGCAAATATTATCTTCTAATTTATAATAAATGCATTTGTCACTTTCATTTATTTTGAATCCATGTGAGATAATTAGATTATCAAATTTTTCATGTCATTGCTTAGGTGCTTGTTTTAGACCATAAAGAGATTTATCTAATTTACAAACTTTATTTTCTTGACCTGAGATAACAAAACCTTCAGGTTGATCCATATAAATTTCTTCTTCTAAATCACCATTTAAGAAAGCAGTTTTAACATCCATTTGATGTACTACTAAATCATGGATAGCAGCGAGAGAGAAAAGTACACGTATTGAAGTTATTCGTGTAACTGGTGAAAAGGTATCAAAGAAATCTACATTTTCCCTTTGCCTATATCTTTTAACTACAAGACGAGCTTTATATTTTTCAATAGTACCATCGGGTTTTAATTTCTTTTTTAGTATCCATTTACATCCAATGGTTTTGCAACCAGGAGGTAAGTCAACTAAATGCCAAGTCTTATTATACTCAAGTGAGTCCATTTCATCATTTATGGCTTCTTCCCACAAATTGGCATCTAAAGAAGACAATGCTTCTTTAATAGTTTGAGGATCTTCCTCTAAGGTATAAGCATAAAAATCAGACCCAAAATCCTTAAGGGTTCGAGCTCGTTTACTTCTTCTAATTTCAGTATTTAATTCTTCAGTTTGTTCACTAGTTCTAGTTATAGGTAAACTACTAGAAGACGAACCCCCACTATTCTTAAATTTAAAGGGAAACCTATGTTCATAAAAATCAGCATCATTTGATTCTATAACTACTTGATTTTTTAAGTCATAGAATTTATAAGCTTTACTATTCACAGTGTATCCTATGAATACACATTCATATGCTCTACTTGCAAGTTTATTTCTTTTAGGATCAGGGATCCTAACATAGGCTAAACAACCCCAAGTTTTAAAATAAGTTAAATTAGGTTTCTTATTTTTCAAAATTTCATATGGTGAAATTTTATTTGTAGATTTAGGCACTCTATTTAGCACATAGCAAACAGTTAATAAAATTTCTCCCCACCAATGGGAAGCAGCACCAGAGTTTAATAAAATTGCAACAACTGATTCAGTAAAAGTTCTATTTTTTCTTTCAGCTTTTCCATTCATTTCAGGAGAATAAGGTGCAGTTTTTTCATGAATGATTCCATGAGTTTTATAAAAATCATTGAAGATATTGGAATCATATTCAATGCCTGTATCACTTCGAAACTTTTTATTTTTCTATTCAGTGTAGGAACAATATTACCGATAACTTCAAAGTAACTGCTTGGGTTGAGTCGCGGACTAGGTCGCTCTCTTTAAGACGTTTCGTGGCTCTGCCCAATTTGTGCAAGCAAACACAGCCTCGTCGTCCCCAGGATAAAACAACCCAGAATCGTAATCTCTGTCTTAGAACTTCACTGCACTGATGAAGACTGGAATGCTACACCAGAAAATTTGTTGCTCGGAAAACTAAAAAGAATACTTAAAAATTGTAGAGAGAATTGTTTTTCGTAGGGAGATGAGATTGCTAATTGTTGTGTTAAAATGAGAGCTGAAGCCCTTTTTTTATAGGTTTTAGAAAACGTGTAGCAATTATGAATAAAACGGTAATGTCTGGGAATTAAGAGTGTAACGGTCATTCTGAGTAATGAAAAGTAACGGTCATTTTTAGATTAAAGACGAGTAACGGATATTTTTGTGAATAAATACGAGCAACGCCTCTTTTTTCTGAATAAAGAAGACAAACGGCCATTTAACAGCCATATTCTTAATAAAAGAACATAACGGTTATTTTTCTGGAAAAAATATATATATATAACAACCAATTTTGTAAGTGGAAAATTTTTCCTTAAAAAGAATATTTTACCAAAAAATAAAATACATGCACACGGACTCGACTCGGCACGGTCGGACGGACGGCGGCGGCGCGCGCGCGCGCTTGTGTGGTATCACATTTACCTAGGTCCTCTCCCCTTCCACAAAAGTGGGTGCACCTTGGGATACAATCCCAATAACAAACTCTTTACTATTTATCTCTTTAAAATAATATAAAAAATGAATGTGGGACAAGACACATTTCTCAACAATCTATTTTTTAATAAATTTCATTTTTTTTTAGTTTAGTTTGATCCACTTTTCAATTATTTGAGTTGATATTATGAATTAATTTATTTATATTTTTAAAACATAAAATAAAATAAAAATTATATTTTATTTTATTTTATTTAAAAAATATATTAATATAAATATTACTCTTGATTTATAAAAATTATATCTTTTAAATATTTTAACAATTGTAAATTACTCATAAAATATATAAGTTAATTTATTTGAATTTATTAGCTAGACAAGCGTAATTTTTAAGTTCATCAATTTATTATATCAATCTTAAATAAATTTAATAAGATGGAGCCGTTAATTTGTTATCACTTTTCAATAACCTGGATTAGGCCCAATAACAATATTTTTTTATTTTCTTTTGTTAATTAGGTCATCCTAGTTTATTTTGTATTTTTTTTTTCACTCTTCATAAAGAGAAACGAAAAGGGAAGAGATGAAAAGATGAATATATGTAAACGGATAAAAAGATTTTAAAGAAAACCAGTATTTCCCTTGTAAAAAATCAGCTTACTGTATTCTTTTTTATATCAGACATTGATTCGAAAAAAATGAGGTTTAATTAAATATTATTCAACATTTCATTAATCTAAATAATTATAATTGAATTACATTAAATATAAAATGATATAAAATTATTTTTCTTTCTTTTTCTTTTCAAAAACATCAAATATTTATCAATTTATTATAACAAATTACACAAATTTGGAGTGCTAGTGCATTAAGTTGCTATGAATTAATGTAATTTAAATTAGTTTAATTTAAAATTTAAATTAGTTTAATTTAAAATTTAATTTAATTTAATTTAAATTATTAACAATGAATACAAATGTGAACTATATAAATAAATTAATTCAAATTGTTAATTGTATATTTTTTAAGTAATTGTTTTATATATGTATAATCTGTTTAATATTATTCAAACACGATCAGCAAGCATTATTCTTATAAAGTTATTTACATATGATGTATTTTTTAAAATAAATAATAATTATATATCATAACATCAAAATGATCTATTTGTGTATATTTTTATTAAAAATTAAATTTATACCTACTAGTAATACTTACAAGAAAACTAATTAATATTAAAAAATTAGTAATAATAAAAATATTATTAGATTTGAATTATTGTATATTGTAAGGTTTTGAATGGGTTAAGAAAAACAATAACTTAGTGGGAATTTACATGACAAATATATATATATATATAAAATAAGTAAGACTTCTTATTGGTTTTGGGTTCTTTGTAAGTAAATGAAAAGGATTTAAAGAAACAGGAAAAATGTTTTCATTTAATCTTCTTTCTTTTAAGTTTCAACTTAATTTAAAAAAAAAATTCAATTAATCATTTTTTTAGATTATTTAAACTGATCTAATTTTACCCTAAGTTTAATTCGATTAGTATGCGATTTTTGCTTTTTGATAGCCGAAACCCTTATATTGTCATCAAACAATTATCTTAGAATAAAAGAACATCAATTACTAATATATATATATATATATATAATTTATTTAATAATTTTTGATTGGATACGAGTTTAATTATAATTATTAATAATATTGTATCAAATTATCGGTGATAAATAAAGTCTATAATACAAAATGTATATCTAAATCCAAAAAAAAACTTATATATTCAATTTATTTTTTAAATAAGAAAAATAGTATTATTTAAAATTTATAAACATAAAAAATATTTTAAAATTTAATAGTATATATTACTTATATATATTATATAAAATTTATATGTTATTAAAACTTAAGTTGATTAATAAGTAATAAAAAACAATGAAACTCCAAAAACAATACATACCTATTGTTAAAAAAATCATTAAAATAAAATCAAAATATAATAAAATTAAATTAAATTAAATATACATCGTGTTAATGAAATAACTTATATTTCTGATAAATATTCAATTCAGGAAGTTACATTTTGCATAAAATAATTAGAATAAATTTAGTCCCACGCGAGCTCCATCACCATGAAATATTCCGAGAGTCTTTGTCTTTTTTATTTAGACGTCCAATGAGCCACCACATTTGCGTTATATTATATTTAATTAATCTAACCTCAAGTGATAATTTCACTTTTAATAAACATTTGGGTTTTAATTTTCCCTTCAATATGAAGTTTAAATTTTTTATTGTGTTTTTAATCTTTCGCTCTCACCAATTTACAATGTAAAACATAATTAGGTCATTGCAAATTTTAAATAGGTGGATTAAAATTTTATTAATTATTAAACCAATATCGATCGAATATTCTTTTTTCTAAAATTTTGTACATCGAGCTTGCCTCGTTGTTTGTAATTAAATTAATTTAATTGTGAATCGTTGAATTTATATTTTGTTCTTATCTAACCTAAGTTTATTTAATACGTTTTTTTGTTTTTTAAACCCATTTTTATGCAAGGTGTCTCTATTTTCGAGAACAAGTTACTTATTTTAAATTAATTTGCATTTTCTTTGCCCAGTGGTCCTTGTAAGATTTATTATTGTATACACTTATTACATATATGTCTCTTTCTACCATTCTAAAAATACACAAAAGTTTATAATTTAATTGTATAGTATCTTTGATAAATTAATTTTTTTAAAAATACTTAATTTCGTTTTTTTATTAAATAAAAAAACATTATATGAATAAAATTTAAAATTAGATCCATAATAATAAGAGTGGGGTCATTTTAACTTTCACAATATAACATAAGAAATATATATTTTTTATGTTCAAAAATATAATTTACATATTTTTTAATATAACATAAAAAAAATATGTTTTTAGATGATATTAAAAATAAAATTATATAAAAATTGAGAATAAATTATTTTTTTTTATGATAAAAAGTTTTTTTCCCTCTCTCTCCGTTGCAATTTTTTAATATTCTAATGTTTTTATCCTATGATAACAAAACTATTTTAAATATAACTTGTAAAGAGTAGTTGGAAAATTTTAAACTTTAGATCTCGATAAAAACACTAATTTATCACCAAAATAGGTAAGTTTGTGCATTTAACTATGTTTTAAATACCTTACTTTAATAAGAAAAATTATAAATTATAAATGTATAAAAATATAGTTGATTTTTTTCCATTGATAGATGTATAAATATAATATTAGTAATTTTTTTTACTATTTTAAGCTTTTTGAGATGGTTTTACTACAACTTCAAACATGTTATTAAGTTAAAGATTGTATCTTTAATGCCTAACAATCTCAATTATTAGATTGTAAATATTTAATCTACATAGTACATATAATCAATACTTGTAAGGAAATAATAAATACAAAAAAGTATAGTTAAAAATTCTTTTCCTAGCTTAAATTTTTAGGAGAGTTGTTTTCTTAACAAATTCTAATATGATATTAAAGTTGGAGGTTATGTCTTCAAAACTTAATAACTCAAATTGTTGAATTACAAGTATTTGACCTCAATAACTCAAATTGTTAAATTATAAGTATTTAATTTACATAGTATATATAATTTGTTTTTCAACTACTATAACATGGCTACAAAGATGAAGGTCCTATTTTTAAACTTTAGTAAACTCAATTGTTGAATTGTAAGTGTTTAACTTGCATGATGCATAGAACCAATACTTGTAGGAAGTGATAAATGTATAAAAATTAGAGTAGACTATTCTTCCAATAGCTTAAGATTTTTAAGAAAGTTAGTTTCCCAACAATTTCTAACATGTTAGCATAATTGGATTTCTCATGGTCGAGGTTTGGTAACTTTAATTGTTGAATTATAAGTGTTCGACCTGTATGGTACATAAGACAAATACTTGTAAGGGAGTGATAGATCTATAAAAGCAATATTGGCTCTTTTCCCAATAGCTTAAGCTTTTGAAAAAAATAATTTCCAAATAATTTCTAATAAGAATGAGATTAATAGACACATTGTGTGAGATAACATTAGAACTATATATTTAAAAGTTAACTAAAGAAATGGTATATGCTATTAATAGTCATGATAACTAGTTTTAAAAGAAAATGTATCCTGTTTATTTAAGAGACTTCTTGTGGTATAACAACTAAAGTTGTTTATGTAGAATTTTTATCTCTTTTTCTTTTATCTTGATCTTGATATCAAGATGTTTCATTCATATAAGTATAAAAATATTTAGAGGTGTTAATTCTTTCGTAAGAACATCTGTTAAACTATTATCATTTTTTAGAGATGTTCAACATTATAATTATAATGGAACCACTGTTGACATCTCAGTAATCTTTTTTGTTTATAATCATCTATAATATTAGTTCTTATGAAATAACCAAAATTCTTGTTATCAGTTCTAACAATTAATCTAGAACTTATGACATATATTGTAAATTCTTTAATAATTTTTTTAACAGATAGATATTCTTTTTCATTACTGTGATAATTTAATTATGGATAATGAAATTTTTTTATTTATATTTACAAAGATATTCATCTTTTTCACATTTTTTTTCTTTTAAAAATACTCCATAATATTCTTGTGAAACATTTGTTTCCATTATTATTTTATTATCTGATCTTATATGGTATAAAATTGGTAAATTGTTTACCTGTGTTTTTACTTTATCCATATACACAGTATCTTGTTTTGTCCACTTGTAGATATTTTTTTTTTCAATTTTATTTGTAAAAGTTTTTTCATTTCTGCAAGTTTCTTGATATTTGTTTTAGCATATATCAAACATCCTAGAAATCATCATAAATAGTTTTTGTATTTTAATTCACTAGATTTGAATATTATTTAATATATGAGGTTTTAGATTATATTTTTTATCTTCAATTTTCAACCATAAATACTTAATTTTCTACTCAGCAAGTATTGTTTTTTTTTTCACAGAGTACAATGCCTTATTTCTTACATTCTTTTAAAATATTAATAATATCCAAATAATGTTTATTTAATTCACTAATAAAAATCAAAATATTATCTATATAGACACAATAAATATTTTGTAATTTATTAAAGATGTTATCTATATATCTTTGAAAGATGCTTATAGATTGTTTTAATCTAAATAGTACAATATTTCATTGAATTTATCCATGGGGAAATTAAATGTCGTTAATTTTTGAAATTCTTCGTATAGTCTTATTTGCTAAAATCCACTTTTGTAATCAAAACTTGAAAATATTTATTTTATTTTATTAATGATAACAATTTTGCTTTCTTTGGAATAAAATATCTATCATTAATGATTTCTTTATTCAATGCTTTGAAGTTTATTACCATTTTATTTTATTTTTCGTTTTTATATTATTTTTCGATTAAGAATAATGGACTAGAGTGAAGTGAATTACTTGATATTATGACTTTTAGTTTCAAAATATTTTGAATTTATTTTTAAAATTCAATCATGTCTTCTAGAGTATAAATCATTGATTTTACTCTAATAACCCTATTAGGGTATATTAATTTTATGTTGATAATCGTTTTAGATTTATTGATTTTTGTATCCAAAGGATTTTTGAGCTTATTACTTTTAATAATTTTCTGATACTTGTTAATGTTTTATCTTCTTGTATTTCATTATGAAAAGAATTTTGTTTCTATTCTATATCTAATGAAATATTTTCTAAATAAGGTTTTTGTTGTTTTGTGTTTATCTTACCACATTTACACCTTTTATGTTGTTGCATAAAAGTTGGGTTTAATACAATTAAAACTTTTCTTATTTTTGATACATGAATGATATTATCATTTAATATTGTTAGACGTATTTTGTTTAAATATTGTGTAAAACGTTGATACAAGTTTAGAAAATTATCTCATATTAATAAATCAACTCATGTTTCTTGTTGATATATAGTATGAATATGAAAATTTTCTCCTCCTATCATTATACTTGTATCTTTTAAATTCTTATTAAGATTTATTGTAGTATTACTAGCAATTCTTACATTTAAATCTTTTGTTGCATATTTTCAATATTATTTTATAAACACATATTTATTTGCTATACACACACTAGCTCTTTTATCTATATATACATGTAAATGATAGTTAGCATAACCTTTAAATTTAAGTTATAGCTTAATATAGGTACTATTTAAATTTGTAATACTATACAAATAATTCATTTTTTGATGAAGAGTATCCATATTTCTGAGTGTTCGTAGTATGAGTTGGTTATTTCCTCCTCAATTTTCTCTAATAGATAAATACTGCAAATATCATCTATATCTGATTCTTTATTTGGTTCTAATTCTATCTTAAAAGTTTATTCCAAAATTTTTGCTTTTTGTGAAAATTCATTTTTAAATTCTTTTATATGTTGAAGCCTACTAGAGCATTCATGCGCATAATGTCATTTTTATTACAAATCCAACACATGAATTTACTTTTCATTAACAGGCAATAATTCTTATTTTTAGCATATTTATACATTTGCCTTCTAAAATATTATTTTATAAGTTTCCGTATTAATTCTTATTTTATATTTTTTAAAACCTTGTTTCTTGAATTTGTATCTTTTAAATTTTTGTTTTTTTATATTTTTTATATTTCTATTTGTAGGTCTTTATGTTACATCCATATATCACAATTTTTTTTATCATTTCCTCCTATTTATTTATACTCCTCTCTTTTTAGCACTTATTGATTTTCTAGCTTTTAAAGCTTCTTATTCTTTTTCCTAAGATGTCTAGTATTTTTCCCCTATTTTTATGGTTCTAACTTTCTATTAAGGTTTTAGGCAATATTCTAGGTAATTTTTGGAAAAATATTTCCTTATACGTTGTTTGCATAGAAGGTGATAATTTATGGTAATACATTTCATAATCACAAATAAGAGAATCAATGAAACACTTGTTACAAATTTTTATATTTGTTAAATTCCACTTAGATTTATTGATTTCATTTTGAGTGCATTCAATTATAGTTCTTCTTTTATCTTCTCCAATAATTTTTTATATATTTAATTTACTACTGTATCTAAATATTCTCTTACTGTGGGAATATTCTCTTGCATTAATAAATTTTATTGGTTTGTTAAATTTGAAAACCAAACTTTAACATTTTTTTTCATTTTATGAGTTACTACAGATCATATCTATAATTTTCATAGAGTTTGAATTCTATAGTGATATAAACTATGATTCTTCAATACAACCCATATCTATTTTGGGTGATTGTCTTCTTCTTTGGTAGTATCAAGTTTTCCTAACCTTTGTTTATTTATTTTTTCTCTATGTGGATCAAATATCTCTTCTTGGTGAGGAATTGGTAATGAAATTGATTTTATATAATCTTTTAGGGTCATGATTTTTAGTTCAAAATTAGTTTCACTAATTACTATCATATTGTTTTCCTCTTTGTTTGTACAATTTGTTTTCATTATAATGTTATTCTAATTCTTCATTAGTTAGTGTTAACAAACCAATTAACTTTTAAATGCCCCTGTTTTCAAAATTCATGAATTATTTTTCTAATTCTTTTATGTATTCCATTAAATTAGAATTATATATTTTTTGATAGATTTTTCTTCATTTTTTCTTCTCTCATTTCTAGACATCATGACGTTTGATCTTCTAGGTGGTTTTACTTTTATATAATATGTTTGTTTCTATATATGTTATATACATCTTTTATTAGTTATGTAAATTTCATATATATATTTTATAATTTATTATAACCACATTCCTTTAGTACATGTTTGGTTGGTTGTAATGGAATGAAATTAGAATTGATTCCTTCTAATTTTATGTTTGATTGAGATAAAAAGTATGAATAGAATGAAATTGATTCCTAATAGAAAAATAATCACAATTCCTTCTCCCCCTTAAGGAATTGGGGAGAAGGAATTATGATTTCATTCTCATCTCAATTTGTTTTCCAATTTTATCCTAAGCAAAAAATATAACCCTAAATCCCAAATTCTAAACCGTAAATCACAAATTCCAAAACCTTAAATCCTAAACCCTAAATTCCAAATCCCAAAACCCAAAACCCAATTTAGAAAAACAATAATTTTAACCTTAAACCTTAACCCACAAATATAACCCTAAACCTTAAATCCCAATTTTCAAACCTCAAAACCCTAAATATTATTTAGAAAAATAATAATTTTAATAATATATTTTATCTTTAAGTAATAATTATTTAGAAAAATAATAATTAAATGATATTATTTAAATTTTACTGAATATATGAGTATTAAAGTAATATACAATGTTTTTTATTTCATTCCAACTATAAACTAAATACTGTAATTCTGATTCCTCCTTTAATTTCAGTGGTTAAACCAAATAAAACTATTCATTCTCATTCTTATTCTGATTTCATTCAGTGAACCAAATATCACCTTATTTCTTTTAATATTTTTTTTATTTTTCAATTATAGCTTGTAGATATTTCGTGTTTGATTTTTGAACTAAATTCATTTCTCATTTTAAAACTCTCAAAACTTTCATTAATATTTATTTATTTTTTGCTACGCCTATTAAGTTTTCATCTATTTTTAACTCTATATTTTTTAATTTATCTTTATACATTATTGTCTTCCTAATATGACATTATTAACTATTGTTTTCACTACTTGAACTTTATCTTTTAGTTTTTTAACTTCTTTTTCGTTAAAAGTTTCTTCATCATGGTCTATAAAAATAAATATTAGTATATTATTGTTTTTAATCACATTACTTTTTCTTTCTAATATCACAAGTTTTTTCTTGATATCTAAGTGTCGTTCCTCTAGTATTTCAAAGTTCATTAGTTTTTCTGATTTTATTATTTGTCCAAGTTCTTGAATGATTTTATCCATTTCTATAAATTTATTTTATCCATATATTAAACTATTATGAGTATTTGTTAATAAATATTCATTAAATATCATTTTTAAAATTTATAAGCTAAACTTAATACTTGGTTTAAGTTTTTATCATGACTATTAATAATAAACTTAGAGTATGTTGTAAATTTTAGTTTTTAGTATCACAAATTATCATGAATCATTCTTAATAAATTATATTTTTTGTTTATTATTGTATTATCTAGTAATGTTATTTTTATAGACGTATATATTTTTTTTCTAAAATGAGCTTGTATTAATATTTGAATTCCTCATAAATAAATGTTTACAATTTTATATTTTTTCTTTTGGGGAATTTTGAATAGTTTATTACTTATTTCATAATAAATTATATCTTTTTTTGAGAATAATTTCCTTAAAAAATAAAAATAATTCATTTTTTTACTTATTACAATTTCCTGTAAAAAAAAAATCCTCACATATTTTTTATTTATAATTCTAATATTACTTGATTTCTTATTATTTTTTGGTTCTCTATTATTTTTTCTTATATTTATGAAATGTTATTATTTACTTACGTTATATTTAACTTACATTATATTTGAGAGATATTTTTGAGTTTTTAAAATCTTAGAAGTATTTTTAAAGATATTTTGAAACTAAGAGGTATTTTTAATGTCATTTCCATATATTATTAAACGACATCTAAAATTTTAGACCAAACTAATCTAATTCATCTAGATATATATTATTTAATATAGGGATATAATGTGCCAAGGTTTTTTTAATAAAAAAATGTTATTTAATCCATAAAATTAATAAAAACATTTATTAGCTTTTTTACTTATAAAAAAGATATTATGTATTTCTTTTATTTATAAAAAAGTAATCACACAATGGATATTAATAATATTAATAAAAAATTTATTGATAAATTTTTAAAAGAAAATTTTGAATAATAAATAATGAAAGAAGATATTTTTGATAATTTTTATTATAAAATAATTTTAATATTATTAAATATCTTTTTTTACTTATATTTTTAAAATGAAAAGAATTAGATAACTATTTCTTTAATTTAAATAAATGAATAATACCTTTTATATAAATAAAATAATTAAATTAACATTTCACCCTTAAATATAATTTTAAAATATTTTAGGGATTAACAAATGACTTCAGCCCTTTTCCTTTCATAACTCGAACCATGATTTTCAATCAAATAAATAACAACATATACAAAAAAAGTTTGTAAAAATTTGCAAAGTTATGATGTGCGGTTGAATTATCTAAAAAATTGAACAAATTTTGCATTTTTTATAATATTTTACAATAAACTAGTAGATTAGAAGGAGCGAATAAGATGGGATGGGAAATATCTTATTTTAATTTTTAATAATTAATTTTTTAGTTATAATATTTATAAAATTATAGATAAATTATATGTATAAAATAAAATTATGTTGTATTTGAATTTTAAATTTTAAACTTTAAATATTACATATTTTAAAAAATCTCAATAATTTGAACATATTTTTTATTAAAATGAAATACATATAACATTTTTTTCAATAAAAATAATAATAAATGAACTAATAATATTATTTTTTTACTATGTATATAATATTTCAGTTAGATATAAATAATGAATTCGTATTTATAATGAATGGATAAGTTGTATTAATTTAAATTTATGTACGATATGTGATATTATTTTCTTGAAAACTTAAAAGTTATGAATTTTAAGTTTAACGATGTAGTGATTGGCATTAATATATACATAAATGCAAATTTGGTTGTACTTATAATACCAACCTAGAATTATAATATCACTTTTGGGTGCACTTACAAGTGATTAAACAATAATCAAATTGTTAACTGGTGGCTGCACTTTGGAGCTTTATATAATGTGATCGATTAGTGTTCTTATCTTGAAAGCAAAAAAAAATTAAAAATCAGAGATCACAAGTGTTCCAATGTTCTTATCTTGTCAAGATCATAAATATTTTATAGAGATAATGGTTTCTTGAACACTTTTTCTTCGGCAACAAGGATGAGTTTAAACTGATTAACTAACTAAAAAAAGATGAGGTTTAAATCGATTAATTAAAAAAAATGAAGATGTTTAGTTCCAACTTTAACTTTAATTTTTTTTAATGAAACTTTAACTCTTTTTTTAAGTAATTGTTTTTAGAGAACATGCTTGGCATTTAGCATTTATATAAACATTTGCCTTATTCTATTAAACCCTTTATAAGCTTATTCGTAGGAATGTTTTACATACCCAACCTTTGATGATGACTATGCTTCTACTTCAAGTCACCACTCTTTCTTTTTGCCCTTTCCGAATAATAAATAAATACAAACTCAATACTTGAATATATAAAAGATTTGAGATTTGAATTACACTTATCAATATTCGGAAGTAAAGTAGTTCTTTATATATATATATATATATATATTCATGGTTGGTCCTCTTTTTTGGGTATTAATTTTTTTTTTAGCTGAATCATTAAATACCCTTTAAGTGTGGGAAATATTTTTATAAAAATTGTGGGACTTGACCTGCTAGTAGGCACAATAATTAACTGATCTAACATGTAATTTCTTTTTAGGGTATAAATTCTTTGTTAATTAAATATTGATTCAATATTTGCATAATGTTCTTCAACCTGAAATATCATATTATGGTATATTTCAAAAATAATAAATAATTTATTTTAAAAATATTATATATATATATATATAAAGAGAGTTAATATTTTCAAAATAATAAAGACCGATAATAATTTAAATTTTTTTCTTACAATTTAATACCTAAATATTTTTAAAATTAAAAACTTTATTATAATATTAATAAAAATAACTTTAATAATAGGATTATCTCTCTCACACACACATATATATATATATATATATATTAAAATTATTAAAATTAATTTACTTAACAGGGAGTTTTCACCCACAATTAAAATCTTGAATTTAAAGTACCAATAAATGCACCAAGTTAATATATATATAATAAATTTATTAATTAAATATAAAATTAAAGATATAAAATGATAAAATGATTAAAAAACTGTTTATTAAGGGGAAAATTAGATTATAATATGAAAAATATTATTTTTTTATCAATTATAGAGAATAATATTTAAAAAAATAACAAAAATAACATATAATAAAATTTATATCAAGTTTATATATTTTTATTATTATAAAAAAACTTAAACCTATCATTAATTTATTTTGAATACTATTTAAGTTAAATTATGATAATTTAAAATTGATTAATATTATGAAGTGTTATTTTTATTATTATAAAATTTATGTGTAATTTATGTAATTTTTCTAATATTTTTTTTCTTAGTATTCTATAAGTAACTTTCATTGTTTCTCTGAGACAAAAAAAAATAAAAAAAATAAAAAATGATAATCGATTAAGTGGCATACACTCATTTGCTTTAATATCAGTCTCTTTTTAGAAGTAAAAAAAAGTGTTTTCTTTTGCTTTAAATAAAAAGAAAAATAGAATGGTCTACTAAAAAAAAATGTATTGTTGAGTAGAGTAAGTGCTAAGTATTAAGTATAATCATTATCATGATTTACAGAAAAATAAGAAATTCAATTTTTTTCCTTCTTATTTTTATGATTTGGTGAATGGGGATGGATTTAATATTTATTATTATCTTGCTTGTACGAAATTATGTTTGCCATACCCAAAAAGTTGATGTTTACCTTTAAGCACTCTTTATCTTTTTCTCTTATTCTAGACAATTTCTTCATGCCTTGGCAACCTATTTTTACCTTTTCTTTTGTTTAAATATAATATAAAAATGACGAAGACGACAATAATAATAATAATAATAATAATAATAATAATAATAATTATTATTATTATTATTATTATTATTATTATTATTATTATTATTATTTCACCTTTTGTCCGCTTTTTAAGAAGGAAAAAAATAAAAAATTATAACAACAAAAAAGAAAAGAAAAATCCCATACCCACTTTCAATTTGAAATTTACCTTTTATTTAATTCCTCATCAAAGTCACCAGATTCCAACCAAAACCGGAAAATATTATTATTATTTTTTACTTAAAAAATATTAAATTTCAATGGAAAAACATATAATATTAAATCAAATATGCCAATTATTCAATGTATTTTTTTATTTTATTTTACTATTTTTTAAATAATCATTTTCGGACAATCTTTACAAAGTCAGGCATCTGATTTGCGGAATTACAAAAATGAGGGTTTTCCTATTATTAATTGGGCATTTTCACTCGATCTATAAAATCAAAATTCAGTGATACAAAAAAAATAAAAAAAAAATTGGTTCTTCCTCCCTTCAATCCTATCTTCTTGTCCAAAGATAATTCTTCAGTTTTTTTAAGTTATGTTTTTCACCTAACTCTTTTCTAATTACAAAGCTTATTCACAAAACATCCTCAAAGTTTTTGAGAAAATAATTTCTTATTATTAAGATTTTATACACTTTCGACATTCTCAAAGCTTTTGAAGCTATTAATCCTAGCTCTTAAAAAAAAAAAAGAGATTGTGTTTCTGGGTTTTATAGCTTTCAGTGTATCATTTCTGGTTCTTTTATTATTATTATTTTTAATTTTTTCTGGTAAATTAGTTAGCTTGTTTTGATCGACTGAAATTTGGAAATAATGGGTTTTTGATAGATAGTTCAAAGAAATATTTTTTGGTGTTTAAGTATGGAGGGAAGAGAAGGTATCACTATTAGTGGAGTTACTGTGGTGGGATCAGATGCGCCTTCGGACTATCATGTAGCTTCAAGGTCCGAGACACCGGCTCCGACCGGTGTATCAGCGCCTCCACAGCCAGTTGCTCTATCGACGTCGATGGAGGGGCCGCTGGGAGCTGCTCTGACCATGCCAACTAAGAAAAAGAGAGGGAGGCCAAGGAAATATGGAGCCGATGGGTCTGTCACTAAGACTCTTTCGCCAAAGCCCATCTCCTCAGCCCCACCTCCGGTGATCGATTTCTCGTTGGAAAAACGTGGTAAACTGAAGCCAGCTAATTCAGTCAGCAAGTCCAAATATGAGTTCGGTAATTTGGGTAATGGTAGGTGTACTTTGTTTCGCATATGTACCTTTTCCAGTTTTAGGCGAATGGACAAAGTTTTTAAAATATTATGCTTATATTGATTAGGTTATGTTGTTTATATATTGGAATGTTGCTCATGTGGTTGGGAATGAATTTAAGAAGGTATACTGTTTGGGGTTTAAGGTTCTTTGTTGGTTAGATGTGGGTCCTTTGATTGGACGCCCTTATTGAGATCTTGGCCTTGTTGCGGCAGTTCTGAAAAGATAAGTCTGTTTGATGGAATCTTTTTCTTATGGTTTTTCTTGGCACATGTTGACTTTTTTCTTCTTCGGGGGAAGATACCTGCCAAAGGGGAAGTTATTCATTACTATATGGTACTATAGATTAATGAAATGCGAGATAATTTATTGTAAAACATGAATGCCTAATGTTTGATTAAGAAAACAATTAATATAATCCATGGGAATTACCCAAAGAATAGCCTTGAGCTCAGGACTTTTTTTTTTTTTTTTTTGCCAACGTCATATCTAATCTGCTTCCAAAGGATTGAGACTCAGGGAAAAAAAATGTTTCTTTATATATATTTCCTGCTGGTGTGATGTTGCGTGATTATAATTGACA
Organism: Hippophae tibetana; assembly: GCA_037013495.1. Classification (NCBI taxonomy): domain Eukaryota; kingdom Viridiplantae; phylum Streptophyta; class Magnoliopsida; order Rosales; family Elaeagnaceae; genus Hippophae; species Hippophae tibetana. The sequence goes on from CM072812.1 coordinate 13,608,749, forward strand.
TCCTCAAACCCCGCTCTTCTATATGAGGTGAGGTTAGTAAGTCATTCTTTAATTGAGTCTGTATAATATGGAGGGAGGAGCATGCATAGTAAGCTATCAGTGCTTGTAGCAATGTACGTCCCTCCCTTAGACTGTTAAGATGACATGTGAAATTGGAAGCTCTGTACTTATATTATCGTGGATGAGATGGGACCTAAGCAGAGTTGTTTCTATGCAAAATAGAGCCATTTGATTTGATTCGTTATCAATAGTCATAAGATGATTATCTTTGGGCGATCCTTTTGTTGACGGGATGCTCTTATTACATATGAGAACCAACTGTGTAGCATTTACATTAAGAATTCAAATATTGTATATGTCATTAATCCAATCCTTTGTAGGAATTATCCAAAATAACGAACTTCATAAAGAGATTCGTTCATTTTAATTGTTATTTGAACAAGTAAATCTTATTCGGGATTTGCATTTTAGTTACCATAAAAACTTAAGGTTTCGTGTTGAATTTATTTATTTTTCTTTTTAAATGAGAGTTCCATGAATCTTCTTGTTCCTTTGTTTGTATTTTCCTTCTTTGGATGATTTACATTCCTTGTTCTTTTTTGGTGCTCAATTAAAAATTTTGGATCCTTCACAGCTGCCTTAAAGCATTGAGCTTTATAGCATCTGGCTGGATTTCACTTTTCTAATTTTTGTTACACCGTCGTAATGTTCTCAAATGACTATTAACTGTGTAATGTTGAGTTGGTTAGGCAAATAGTGGTTTGATTGAGTTCCAACTATGTCAATAAATTCATTATCACTGAGTTGCTGCAGTAGAAGAATTATCCTGCAACTTAGGAAGCCCAAGTCATCAGATTTATGATTAAATGCTTAAATGTAAGACTTGGAATGTAATGTTTTTTATAAAGTTCGTGATCCTTTGGAATGATAAATTGCTTCTTAAAGGATTATTTTACTACTGGTGTATTAATTGGTTCCTTTTGCATGCAATTTTATTTTAAATTACCATCATATCTTAAAAAAAACAGTTTTAAAGATAAAAAATATACGTTAGACATTTTTTAAGGTGCAGCATCATCAACTATGTAAAAGTTTCATTAGTGGAATGTTTGCTTTAAAATGGAAGACTGTTATTTTATGGCCATACATTACAAATTCAGAAGTTCCCTTTACCCACTACTTGCAGTAAATATAAGAAATCTAGGTTTTATACATTCTAGTTTTTTATTCCAATTCTTACTAGGTTACTTTGTACCTTCTCGTCATTAATAAAATTGATTTTTTTTAGAGTAATGCTAGGAAGCATGACTTTTAGAGTTATATTCCGTATCACTATTTAATCAAAACCGTTAAAATTATGAGAGTGAAAGTTAAAAATAAATTAAATAATGAAATCAATAGTCATATGATAGAGTAGTGGCATGGAACACTATTCTAAAATTCAAGTTACTTAGCATTTTCCTTCTCTTTTTTTACCTTACATTGTTTTGTGGCGATTGGTTCCGTGCGAGGAAACTTTTGTAATGATCACTAATCCTATGAGAGCTTTGTTTGTAGGTGCATGGGGTGCATGCTCTGTTGGTGCTAATTTTACTCCTCATATCATCACTGTTAATGCTGGAGAGGTGATTGAATTGAACATTGTGTTTTATTTCCATTTAATGTATTTTTATCTGGAAACGAAGCAAATATATGGGGACAGCAATATTTTATTGTTTTTATAATAAGAAATCCCCTATAGTTAGTATATCTTTATAGTCCATTATTTATTTTCCAAGTTTTGTGACTGATTTGCTAGCGATTTTATCCCTTATTTTAGGATGTTACAATGAAGATAATATCATTTTCTCAACAAGGACCTCGAGCTATATGCATTCTCTCTGCAAATGGTGTGATATCAAGCGTTACACTTCGACAACCTGACTCATCTGGGGGTACCTTGACATATGAGGTAACTGATTATGCTCATTATTTCCTGAATGAATTCCTGTTCTCATCCTCTCCAGTATGGATCGAATGTTTGAAACATTTTGGTTTACCTTTTCCATCAGGTGTCCCATTTGTATAAGAGTTTTTAGGGTTTTGTTTTCTTCATACAAAACAATCTTGTGGGAAATATTGCTCAAACTTGCAACTAAATTTATTGTTCTATAGATTAATCCTAGGATGATTGACAAATTAGACAGAAGTTTGGTTCATGTTGACACATCTACAATCTAATTTGATGCCAGATGATCATAGTGTTGTTCAACTCCTTGTTGCTGCCAGTACACGGGAACTGTAATACTAGAAAGGAATGGATTTTGATGTTATGAAGTCCCTTGTTTTCTCCCTTATATTAATTACTTCGACCATTTAAAGCTATGTAGAACAATTTATTCATTATTTCAACTAGTTTAGGTTTCTTATTGATCTCTTAACTAATTCTTCCATTCACCCCCTTTTAATCTAGGGTCGTTTCGAAATACTTTCATTATCGGGTTCATTCATGCCAAATGAAACTGGAGGAACAAGAAGTAGAGCTGGTGGGATGAGTGTTTCTTTAGCAAGTCCAGATGGACGTGTTGTAGGCGGTGGTGTTGCAGGGCTATTGGTAGCTGCAAGTCCAGTGCAGGTATTGCATGTCCTGTTGCAACACTTCATTTTCAATTTTACTATGTAATCTTTAATTGAAGAGTTACATGAGAGGTTCTCAATATCAGCTTCTAGGATTAACTAATTTATTGCCATCCCACATTGGTAAAGGCTGTCTGTAATATTTCTTCCTTTGGTATGAATTAGGTTGTTGTAGGCAGTTTTCTGACAGGGAACCAACATGAGGAGAAGGTAAAGAAACAGAAACATGAGTTTATGTTGATACCAGCAGCAGCTCTTCCAATTTCGAGCGCTGATCCTCACATTTCATTCGGCGGAGATGATTGATCTGATCTTCAGTACCCCAAGATTCAAAGAACAAGCCTGTTCACATTAATAGGCTGATCTAAAGTATCAATATTTGTGCTATCCACGTGAGATTTGTCACTGCCCACATTCACAATCGAACTTTGGATATTAGATCACACATCTTGTTTATTCTGTCTCTAACAGGGAGGACTATTTAGCACCAGCATGTTGTTGTTCACCCCATTCCCTTGAGATAATACTTGGATGTTTAGATAGGCTTTTGGCACTTGTTACCATGTCATGTAGAAATAGGAGAGTTTCATGTAATTTTGAAATCTAAATTCTTGGGGTGTTGCATTGTGATTCTGAGTTTATTTTGGAGGTCTGGGACTTGTTTTCAGCAATGCGTGTGATGGAATATATATTTTTAAAGGATATCTAGAGGTATTAGCTCAATCAAAAGCACTTATAAGCTTGAAAAAATAAAGTAGGTTCTTTTCTGGTTACTCCGGGTAGCAACAGAACTATGATCAAAGTTGAGAATATTACATTTCTTTTTATAATAATATCATTTGATCAAAAGAAAATAGAAACCCAACTTCAAAGTTTGACTCTTGATTTTGACATTAAACGACTTTGCTATTTATTAACTTTTTCTGTTGTGTTCCCTTCAAATACAGTTTTTTTTTGAATTATTGTTTTCGACGTTCGATTAATTGGGACTTGAAAGTGCAATAAGGTTCAAACCTCAGTAAGCATCCCACGAAAAAGCCTTCAAACAACTGATATATAACGTTAAAAAAAATCATACAAGTGTCAGATGGATGAATGACGTAAGAAAAATTTCTGAATGTATAGCCCCTTACATAAGTATTAATTATATCTTTGGAAACATTATGAGGTCTAAAACTATGCTGCCTGAAGCAATGGAGGCTGAGCAATAATCCATTAACCAAGACCAGCTGTCTCATCCTTGTGAGGGGCACGAGCCTTGATACGAGGCGGCTTGACTATACGGTCAATGAGCCCGTATTCCAGAGCTTCTTGAGCATTGAAGCGCTTCATCTGACCTAATTCCTTATTAAGCAACAACAAACATAAATTTCAAAATGAAAATGCAAGAAGATATCAAAAGGTTCACATGAAAATCTTAACGATTAATATGGGTGATAAAATTGTAAGCACAAGTCTGTTACAAATGCTTGACTGAAATAAAACAAAACTGGATAAGAATCTCAAAAACAATATAACCAAAATTTTGTCAAAGTAAAATATTAAAAATAAATTTATAAAATATAAGCAACCCAACAGCCAAAAATTGCTTCCACTGTCAGTAAACTAACCTTTTCAACTGGCTGGCCTGTTTTCTTGGCTAACTCTTTGAAAAGGTACCCCTTGATTCTTAGAAGTTCATATGATTCATTTCGTATTGTTGAATATTAGTTCTAAAAGTAATAAATTAGTAACATAATTTAGGAAAATTAGTTACCTAATTTAAGATTTAAATTATGGTACAATTTAGATAAAAAGAGTCTTGTTTCATCTATAATTAGGGAATAGTTCATGCATTGAAAAACAAAGCAAAAAATCAGAAAAAACAGAGAGAATATAAACAAACTCAAAGAGAAAAAATACTTAATAAGTTTGAGAGTTTTCTATGAATTTTGGGAAACACTTGAGAGATATTATTAGTGAAGAAATCTGTATATATATTCTATATATTTCCTACTCAGTTCAAATAATATCTACTCTCTCCCGTGAACCTAGGCGAATTACTGAACCACGAAAATTTTGTGTGTTCTTTTACCGCTTTGATATATTTATATACCGCTATTTATTTCATGCATTGAAAAAAAGGCAAAAAATCAGAAAAAACAGAGAGAGCATAAGTAAACTCAAAGAGAGAAAATACTTAGTAAGTTTGAGAGTTTTCTATGAGTTTGGGGAAACACTTGAAAGATATTATTAGTAAGAAAATATGTATCTGTATTCTATATATTTCCCAGTCAGTTCAAATAATATCTGATACCTCCCGTGAACCTAGGCGAATTACCGAACCACGTAAATTTTGTGTGTTCTTTTATCGCTTTGATATATTTATATACCGCTATTTATTGCTTTCACCACAACAAATTGGTATCAGAGCCAAATATAACAATATTATATATCAAATCGAAGCTCTCGACGAGATGAATGCAACAGTGAAAGAATCGCTCAAATCAGAAATCAGAATCACTACCAGAAGCCGCCAGAGTGCTGCTACCAGCAACTGAGTCAACTCACTGAGTTGAACCGAGTTAACTTAGTCACTAATGATATTTGGACCGAGTTTGTCCATTTTTCATCCGTTTTAAGCTGAGTTGGATCTATTCCTAGCTAATTGTAAGTGCAAAATTTCTGTTATCTGTTTGTACTTATGGTTGATAAAAGAGAGATCGAAGAAGGTGAACAAGTTGACCAAAGAATTTATGGCAAGCCAATTTGTTCTACTCAAAGAACTATGTTGTCCAACGCAAAGTTTGAGGTGGATAAATTCAACGACACCAATAACTTTGACATGTGGTAATGTGAGGTATTAGATCTATTGTTTCGAGAAGGATCTAATATAACCTTGGAGACCATGCCAGGAGATTATTCAAATGAAGATTGGAATTATGTAAACCGACAAGCTTGTGGCATAATTCGATTGTGCTTAGGAAAAGATTAGAAGTACTTTGTCATGAAAGAGAATGTAGCCACAGTTCTCTGGAAGAAACTAGAGGACAAATACATAACGAAAAGTATTGAGAACATACTCTACTTGAAGAAGAAACTTTTTCGTTTCCAATACAAGAAAGGTACCCCTATGATTGAGCACTTAGATAATTTCAATAAATTTTTGGTTGATATGCAAAATTTAGATGTTGAAATTATCGATGAAGATAAAGCTTTGTTGTTGCTGAATTCATTACCTGAGAGCTATGAGCATTTAACCACAACCTTGTTATATAGAAAGGACGAGGTTAAGTTTGTAGATGTTTCAAATGCTTTGGTAAATAACGAGTACCAGAAGAAGGATCAACATGATCATAAAGACTCAATATCAGAAGCATTGGCGTCATCTAGAGGTAGGACTAACAACAAAAAATCTGGCGGATCAAATAATAGGGGGAAATCCAGATCAAAGTCTAGAGGAGAGTCATCTAGAAGATGTCCTACGAAGGACGAGTGTGCCTATTGTCACCAGAAAGGGTACTGGAAGAAAGATTGTCCAAACAAGGACAAGTCAAATGCAAATATTGCACATAAGGCCAAAAAAGATGAAGAATCAGCCTTTTCAGTTTCATCATCAAAAACCTACTCAGATAAATGAATCCTTGATTATGGATGTTCTTATCATATGTGTCCAAACAAACATTGGTTTTCGAGTTTTGAGAAGCTCGATGGAGAATTTGTACTTATGGGTAACGACAATGCTTGTCAGACAAAAGGGATCGAAATAGTACGAATAAATATGCACGATGGTACAATTAGACGACTTACAAATGTAAGGTATATTCCTAACCTAAAGAAAAACCTTATATCTTTAGGTGTTCTAGATTTTGATGGTTACAAGATAACATTGGAAAATGGAGTCTTGAAAGTTGTACAAGACACATTTGTAGCGATGAAGAGTACTCGGAAGACGAACTTGTATTTCCTAGATGGTAGTACAGTTATAAGAAGAACAGTTGTCTCAAGTAGTTTTGAAGAAAAGACAAATGATTATTCCCGCCTATGACACATGCGCTTAGGGCATGTCGGTGAAAAGGCTTTGCAAGGCTTAATGAAGAAAGGTCTTTTGAAGGGTGCCAAGACTGGAAATTTTGATTTCTGCGAGCATTGTGTAATGGAAAAACAAAAAAGAGTCAAATTCGGCACTACCATTCATCGTACTAAGGGATCTCTTGATTATATTCACACGGATGTCTTGGGACCTTCAAGGAATGCTTCACTTGGAGGTAAACGTTGGTTTGTGACTTTGATTGATGATTTCTCTAGATATGTCTAGATATACACCATGAGTCACAAAGATGAAGTTCTAGATATCTTTCTTAAATGGAAGAAAATGATCGAGATTCAGATAGACAGGAAAATTAAGAGGCTTAGAACTGATAATAGTGACGAGTACAAATCAGATCCCTTCTTCAAAATTTGTAAAGATGAAGGGATAATCATACGTTTTTATGTTCCTCGTACACCACAGCATAATGGAGTTGCAGAACGAATGAATCGTACTTTGGTTGAGAAAATTCGATGTATGCTATCTCAATCCAAATTGAGCAAGGAATTTTGGGCTGAGGCTTTGTCATATGCAACTCATATAGTCAACAGACTTCCTACGACTGCATTAGATGGGAAAACTCCTAAAGAGGTATGGTCTGGACAACCTGCTACTGATTATGATTTATTACGAATATTTGGATGTCTTTCATATTTTTATGTTAGTGAATCCAAACTGGATCTTAGAGCAAAGAAAGCTATTTTCTTGGGCCTTAAGGAAGAAGTTAAAGGATTTTGAATTTGGTGTGGTGAATCCAAGAAGATCATCTTAATCCGAGATGTTACATTCCATTAATCTGTTATGCTGAGACATACAAATTCAGAGAAAAAGAATGAAAGTCTAAATACTCTTTCTAAGGTGATGCTTTAGACTCCGGAAGATCCAAAAAAGATTGCACCGATTACCGATCATTGTGAAGATGAAATTGATGATCAAGAAGAGATCTCAATTGAGGTGGAGGTTCTCTCACCATCACCACCGATTAATCATCAACTAGAATCTATTGCTACTACTCGACCAAGTGGGGAGATTAGGAAGCCTACCAGATACACATACATGGTAGCATTCATACTTCCAATAATTGATAATGATGTCCCATGCACTTACAGAGAAGTTGTGCAAAGAGTTGATAGTATGAAGTGGAAGATGGCAATGGATGAAGAGATGAAGTCTCTACATCAGAATCAAACTTGGGAATTGGTTCAACTTCCCAAAGGAAAGAAAACTATTGGTTGCAAATGGGTCTATGCCAAGAAGGAAAGTGCTCCTGGTAAAGACAACATCAGATACAAAGCCAGACTAGTAGCAAAAGGTTATGCTTAGAAAGAAGGAATAGACTACAATGAGGTATTCTTACCTATTGTTAAGCATTCATCTATTCAGATACTATTGGCTTTGGTAGCACAATTTGATCTCGAGTTAGCTTAACTCGATGTCAAAAAATCTTTTCTCCATGGAACTTTGAACAAAGAAATCTACATGTCTCAACCGGATGGCTTCAAAATGAGAGAATTGGGCTTGCAAGCTGAGCAAGTCAATTTACGGTTTGAAGCAATCACTGTGAGAATGGTACAAGCGCTTTGATAGCTTCATCAGAGAGCAGAAGTACACACGCAGTCATTTTGATCACTCTGTATACTTTCGAAAACTCCAAGACGGTACCTTCATTTATTTTCTCTTATATGTTGATGATATGTTGATTGCATCTAAGAGCAAGGTGGAGATCGATAGATTGAAGGCTCTGTTGAGTTCAGAATTTTAAATGAAAGATCTTGGAGAAGCTATGAAAATTCTTAGGATGGAAATCACAAGAGATAGAATTACAAGCACAGTCTGTCCGAAATAGACTCAGTATCTGAAGAAAGTACTACAAAGGTTTGACATTGATGAAAAAACCAAACCAGTAAGTACACCGCTTGCTCCTCACTTTCAATTGAGTGCATTGATGTCACCTAGCACCACCGATGAGAAGAAGCAAATGGAACGTGTTCCATATGAAAATGCCGTTGGTGCCTTGATTTATGCAATGGTTTGCACCAGACCGGATATTGCCCACGATGTTAGTATGGTGAGTCGGTACATGCATACTCCCGGTAAAGGACACTGGCAAGCAGTGAAGTGGATTCTACGGTACATCTATGGTACTGTGGATATTGGTTTGAAGTTTTAAAGAGACAAGACTGAAGGCAAACACCTAGTTGTATATGTGGATTCTAACTATACTAGAGATCTAGATAAGCGTCGATCTACAACTGGTTATGTGTTCATAATGGTAGGAGGACCAGTTTGTTGGAGATCAACATTGTAGTCAACTGAAGCTTTGTCTACTACAGAGGCAAAGTATATGGCTGTAACATAAGCATTCAAAGAAGCTATATGGCTTCTCGGGTTGACCAAGGATTTAGGTATTATTTAGAAGAACGTGGAGGTTTTCTACGATAGCTAGAGTGCCATTTGTTTGGCAAAGAACCAAGTTCATCATGGTCACACTAAACACATCGATGTTTGATTTCATTTTGTTCGGGAAATCGTCGTTGAAGTGAATGTTATACTCCAGCAAGTTGGAACTGTAGATAACCCTGCAGATATGCTTACAAAGGTGGTTACAGGGATCAAGTTTCAACACTACTTGAACTTGATCAACATCTCTCGAGCTTAGAGTGCCTAGGGCGCATTTGGAGGCAGCGTTATGAACATTTTTGCCAAGGTGGAGATTGTTGAATATTGGCTCTAAAAGTAACAAATTAGATGCATAATTTAGGGAAATTTGTGGCATGATTTAAGGAAATTAGTTACCTAATTTAAGGCTTAAATTATGGCACAATTTAGGAAAATGGAGTCTTGCTTCATCTATAAATAGGGAAGAGTTCATGCATTGAAAAACAAGGCAAAAAATTAGAAAAAACAGAGAGAGCATAAGCAAAATCAAAGAGAGAAAATACTTAGTGAGTTTGAGAGTTTTCTATGAGTTTGAGGAAACACTTAAGAGATTATTAGTGAGAAAATCTGTATCTGTATTCTATATATTTCCTACTCAGTTCAAATAATATCTACTGCCTCCGGTGGACCTAGGAGAATTGCCGAACCACGTAAATTTTGTGTATTCTTTTACCGCTTTAATATATTTATATACCGTTATTTATTACTTCCGCCACAACACGTATGTCATCAGCCTACCACAAAAGTACAAAAAATAATTAGAATGGCAAATGACCAAAACGTCATCTAATGAAATGCATCCACATCACAAAATCATATCTGACGACTAGTAGCCCCAGATGGAGGTTGGACTGCTATTCTTGACAGAGGCTTTGCAAACCGGCGACCCTTGACAAGTAGAAAATTTACAAGCAAAATGTAAATGTGTGCCTTGGCTGCACGCGCGGACGTGTGCTAGGCTTGTGTTTGCTACGTGCGGGCATGTGCTGGGCTTGTGTGCTTGTGTTTGCTAATATGTCATCTTTTTGACTTTTTCTCATTTTTCTACATATTTGTGATGTATTATTTTTAGTATTTTTCTTCGAGGCTTTAAGTTATTTTTGAATAAAAATACTTGAAAAACAATAAAAATCCCCATGATTTTGAAAAGATAAATTTATATAAAAATATGATGAAATCATAAAAATATAAATATATTTAATTAATTAAATTACATTAAATCGTGATAATTTTAATGTTTTTTAAGCACTCATCAATCGTTCCCACCAATCAAGTCATTTCATTTCTTGATTCTACAAACCTAATGCTATGAGATTGATAATAAAAGTTATATCTCTTGGATCTTTCGACATATCCAACAAAATACCCACTTATGGTCTTTAAGTCCAACTTTTTTTCTTGTGGATTGTAGACTCTTACTTCAAACAGACAACTTCAAATGCATACATGTCGCAAACTTGGTTTCCAAGCCTTGAATAACTCAAAAGGTGTCTTTTGGACAACCTTGGTTGGAACTCGGTTCAATATGTGTACATCTTAAGAGTTTTAGTCCACAAGGACTCAAGAAGTTTAGTGCTTGTAAGCATGCTTCACACCACGTCCAATAATGTTTGGTTTTTTTTAGCTACTCCATTCTAGCCAGGAAAATTGTATTGGGCAATAATCTCATTTTCTTATAGAAACTTTACAAATGGACCACTCACTTGTCCATTCTTAGTATATCTACTATAGTACTCTCCACCTCTTTCAGATCTCATGATCTTAATTTATTTGTCGCATTGTTTCTGTACTTCAACTTTAAATACCTTAAAAGCATTTAGTGTTTCATTCTTACTGTTAAGAAAGTAGAGATACATATATCGTGAGTAATTATCTATGAGAGAGACAGAGTACTTATCAAGGTATGCATCCATGTTTGGACTACAAATGTCTATGTGTATGATTTTCAATAACCTAGAACTTCTTTTGGCACACTTCATCGCCTTATTAGTCTACTTTAGGGATGGGCAAAAAAATCGTAGGTTCAGTTATCCGCGGTTAATCGCACTGACGGTTCGGTTTTTAACCGTGTAATTTCGAAAACGGGTTCGATTTCAGGTAAAAACCAAACATAAAGGAGCGAGTACGGTTCGGTTACGGTTATACTCAAAACTGTACCCGCTCATACCCAAAATTAATTAAAATTTATTTATTTAAATAAATTATATATTAATTAAAATTTATTTATTTTTAACCTAATATATAAACCTAATTTATGCGCATCCCTACTCTATCTCAGACTCTCAACACCTTTTTTTTTTCTTAATCTCTCATAGGCTCATAGCACATCTGCGTCATCATCATTCACAATGCCAACCATCGCCGTTCACAACGCCAACCGTCGTCGTTCACTACTTATGGAGAAACTTATAATTAGTGTTGAGGACTACAATTGTTCAAGTGTTCACTTGTCTATAAGGTATTTTGAAGATTCCAAATCGATATATTTAAATGCCAAAGAAATAGAAGCATGGTGCTGAAATAATTATTGATATTTCTGTATTATGGTGGAAGGATTTGCGAAACCTTGAGAAACTATGTTTTTTTCATTTCAGTATTATTTCTGAAACATGAATATCTATTTGTAGATGTTGAAATATGGTTAACTTATATCTTATTGCTGAAATAATTATTGATATTTCTGTATTATGGTGGAAGGCTTTCAAGAACCTTGAGAAACTATGTTTTTTTTCATTTCAGTATTATTTCTGAAACATGAATATCTATTTATAGATGTTGAAATATGGTTAACTTATATTCGATTGTTGAAATAATTATTGATATTTCTATATTATGGTGGAAGGTTTTGTAGAACCTTGAGAAACTATGTTTTTTTCATTTCAGTATTGTTTTTGAAACATGAATATCTATTTATAGATGTTAAAATATGATTAACTTATATCTGATTGTTGAAATAATTATTGATATTTCTGTATTATGGTGAAAGGCTTTGTAGAACCTTGAGAAACTATGTTTTTTTTTATTTCAGTATTGTTTCTGAAACATGAATATCTATTTATAGATGTTAAAATATGGTTAACTTATATCTAATAGTCTTGAGTAAATATTGGATTTTGTCATATTGTTTGACGGAGTCCCTAATACCAATATATATTTTCGTCTTTATTAATATAACGGAGAGACGATTAGATCGCTCCCACTTATCATAAAGAAAAACTACATATGGAGAGCTAGTTTCAATTATTACAGAGACTCCTCCTTTCTAATGATGTAATCTATGTCCATACATCGCAAGTGAGACTCATTCTTTGTAAATGTTATTGATTTAAGGGTAAACGTTCCTGTAGTATTTAATTTACTATTATTTTTAAAGTTTTTTTTAATATAAATTTGTTATTTTTATTCATAAAATTTGTTTCAATCAACTTGTCAGCTTAGTTTTTCCAGCCAAAATGGGGAAAGAAAGAGGAAGAAGGAATTTGACCTCATGTGACATACAGGCATACAGCTGGGCTGATGAAAATACTCTTTGTCACGTGTGGTAAAGTTCTCAATTTTTCTAATTTTTGCCTAAAAGCTAAGTTGAAAAGTTGATAGATGCAAATTTATGAACAAAAGTACTAAATTGAATTTAAAATTTTCACACAATTGAAGTACCTACATTTACCCATTATTTAATCCTAACAACTATTTAATTGGGCGCCTGACTAAAATATCAGGAGTTTTCTGGACATTATTGTCATATATTTGTAGTCTCATTGAAATCGTGTCACATGGAGTTGACGTCCCATTGAAATGTCTTGAAGTTAACTATGTTTTCTGTTATGTTTCTGGTTTCTTTCATATTGGTCTACTGAACATGCATTCAATTCCTTATTGCTTTGGAATAATTTTTATGCTCAACAAAGACTTCTAAAACTCTACCTGATTTAGAATATTTGAAGTATTCCTTACTGCTTGGTACTGTTGTATCTGTGAATCTGCTTCATACATTGAGATGCCTTATTAAGAAAAGTGGATAAGGAAAGATACCTTCTTAACCCTACGGCCAAGTAATTTTGAAAGGGAAAATGAAATAATTTCATTCATTGAACTTGATTGATGATGTCCCTAATAACATTTGTTCATCTGACCACAGGCTTTGCCTGGGATAGTTCCCTTGTATCTTTTGTCATCTTGTCAACTTATATCGATGTGCTAAGTTGTAGTCTTGGTTCCTTTTTTTCCATTGTCTTTTGTATTCATGATATGGACTATTTCAGTTTTTTTTTTTTTTTTTGCCAAGTTTATGGACCATTTCAGTGTTTTTCCTAAGCTTGTTGTGGACTATTCCATTTGAAAAAGAAATCAAAAGGAGGTGCGAATGGTGACTCATACGGAATTTTCACTCAAGGTCTTAAATCTGATTAGCCGTTGGACTGTAGTATGGTTTCTTGCAATAATGCCCTTTAGAATTTAGAATTTGCTTCTGGTTTCTGGTTGATATTATTATGATAGTTCAGTAAAATAGGACCCTCTTGGTTGTTAACTTAGGGTTCTTCCCAATGTGATTTGGTGGAACCGTGGGGAGAGCTTCGGGATTTACAGTGTATGCATCAGAACCAAGATCTCTTTGACATTTGAATTATAATTTGTGTGTTCTGATCAGCTGGCTTGCAATATTTAAATTTGAATGTCAGCATTGTGTTTCAACATCCATTATCCCAAAAGATTAAATTAGCATTACTTTAAGCCTCATCTATCAATTTAATCCATACTCTATTTAAAATATTATAATTTATTCTTTAACTTTTCTAGTAATGTTTTTAAATTTGATAAATTTATTTAAAAATTTCAATTTATATTAAATTAATCTAAGGATATTATAATTAATTATGACAAAACTTTTACTTTTTAATTCATTTATTACTTAACATATTTTAAAACACATAATTTGATTTCTAATATAAGATAAAATTTATAATTTCATCACAATTTAGTTAAATTAATTTAATAAAAATTAAAATTTTAGATCAAATTTATTTAATTTAAAAACTTTAAAGATTAAATCGTATGAATTAAAAGATTATGGGCGAAATTATAATATTTTGTATAAATTAGAAGATAAATAATATTACTATAATTTACCAATCTTCTAAAGTTTATGACAATATGTGGTCGATAGTTATCATACAATTTATTAAGATCAATTCTGTTTATATTTAATAAAGTTACATATTTAGTTAGAAATAACATTATCAATATTCAATAATTTTGTTGGATGTATTTATAATTATATTTTAATAAAGAAATATCGTTCATGGTTCATGGAACTGAACAATCATAATCTAATTTTTCTTTTATAATCTTTCTCTAGAGTGATGTGACCTATTTTTACAAATTTCTTGAACTTGAATCCTATTAGAAGATGATGCCCAATTTCATGAATTAAGAGTGCTTTAAATTTCTTTTATTAAAAATAAAAATAGCGCACTCTTAGCTCATGAAATGGGGCATCATCTTCTGTTCGTTGCTTTAAAACAGTTTGGAAACCAACCCACTCTGTGAAGCCTGGTCTTTCCTTTTAACTCCAACTATACCCCATGGTGGAAAAGCCCTTTAAGCGTATATAAGAACTTGAACAATTATGTAATTTATTTTAATTGTAAATGCATTATCAATTCATATAATAAAAGTTCAGATAGTGGTCTTGCGTGAGTTTTATTCATAATGACCTCATTTATTCACCTATGAAATTTTCAACGGACCCATGTGGTAAATACTATTCAATTCCAAACTGGCCCATCTTATTCTATTTGTACGAAATTGTCCTATTAGGTTGGCATTTCCTAATGACGGAATAAGGCCAACTCTAGTAAACAAAACATTATTATTTTGGTGATTTTGACGTTTTGTTTGTTCAATCTAGTCAATGTATAGGTGGTTTCCAAATCGAAGCATTTCCTTTTATAGAATTTAAGTTTTTTTACTGAAAAAATATTCAAAAAATCAAAATTTTTAACAAAGGATTAAAATGTTTAAATTTATAACAATAAAATAACTAAAAAACATCAATTTAAAAAAAAATTAGTATAAATAATTTGTGAAAAAAAATTGATCAAATGTCTATCGTATTTAAAAAAAAAAACACAAAAAATATCAACATATAAAATATTTTCTATCTCAATCAATTTATGAAAGTTAATTACAAATTAGTATTTTTTTTTATTTATAAAATTTAGTGATATCAAATCAATAAAAAAATTGAGATATGATTAATTATTTTAAATCATAAGAATATATAACACTATCTTCGTTATCATGCTACTGGGAAATGGGTGGGTGGGTGAGTGACTTCATTGCTCCATTTGCTTCCCTTTAATTTTTGAATAGTAATATATAGTTGATGTTGTATAATAATAAAATAATGTTATAATCACTTAATAAAATAGAGTTAATTAGATAGCAAAAGGTAAATTGTTGTATGAATTAAATTGATTTTTTTAATTTTTTTTTTACAATTTTGTAAAAAAAAATGGGAAATTGCAGATGAACTTTCACATTATTTCTATTCTAAGACTTTATGGCTTTCTTTTTGTGAAATATCATTGAGGGAATGTCAGCTTCTCAATCTCTGACATACAAGTTGTTTTGATTCTTCTGTTAATCATGAGATCCAAGTACACAAACATGACATTGCTCCCATACAAAATCCCATTTTATTCTCCTCCCTTTAATTATTTCTCAAATTTTGTCACCCCTTTCTGTAATGATTCATTGTTTAGTCTCCTCTCATTTTTGCACTCACCAATTATAAACACCTTAATTTAGATCTGAACCTTATGAAATTTGTATGATTTTTATATGAGTACATATAGGGTGATTTAGTGTTATACAGTAATTACATAATATGAGGAGGGTGAGACTTGACACAGTAAATCATGATACCAACTTAAATCGCGATAACATAAATTAATTTTCTGTTATTATTGTTTGTTTTATATTTATAAATATATTAAAAAAAATTATCATTATAAATAAATAAATTATCTAAAAACAATTTAATATTTTTATAATATTAAAAAACGTGTGAATTTGTGTGGGGAAAATTCTATTTTTATGTATAATATTTGCAAAAATTCACAATATATTGAGTTCCATAAATTTTGCAATGTATTTTTTTCAGCTACTTAACCATGTCATGATCACGTTAGACACTTCCATTCACACATGTGAGTAACATAATTAAAAAAAAATTAAAATCATACATTATGAAATTCAAAAAACTTAATATACATTGTGAATGTCATAAAAATGGTGCGTATATAAGGCCATTTCCCTTCTTATATACCTCCTTAAGCTGTGGCATGGAAGGAAAAAAGTATATTTTTTGTACATTCTTTTAGGTTTTAGATCTAATAAACCTTTATGTTTCATCTAAATATTAGATTAAGTAGAATATCTCTTAAGTTAGGAGGGAAAAAGAGGCACTTCTTGTAGTAAAATTATTCAAATTATTACTTAGTTTTATCAAAAGTTGAATAGTACATGAATCCTGTCAATGTTACAATTTTAACTGCTTTGTTGAGTCGATTGTTCTTGTGTTTCCTTTGAAAAAGAATAGTACATGAATTTAACGTTTTGTTTTTTTTGCTAATAAGTTGCTATATAATTTTGTTGCATAAAAAATGGGAGCACAATTAATATCTACATTATTTAAAATTGGAGCCTATTTAATTATCAAAGCAACTAAAAGAACATTTTCACAAATGATGTGAAAATCGATTCCAACAGGTTTGGTCTTATAGTGAAGCACTGGACTTTTGGCAAGGTATCCAATGGTAACATTGTCACAGTATACTATTAGAGAGACATGAATGGCAAGTTTGAGTTCTTGTAGTATTCTTTGTATCCATAACAGTAATTAGATTCAAAATGCAAGTGCTTGAAATTCATCATTAGTAGAAGATTAAGACACAACTTTATGTTTTTTAGAGTTCCAAGAAATGAGAGTTATTTACGTAGACACAATATCTACCAATAGAAAGTCTATCATATGTGCTAGATGTTTAATTGATATCAATGTAAACAATGAGTAAAGTTGGTTTACTTTGATAACATGACCGTATAATCTATTATATTCTTCAAATAACACGTAGTAATCTCTTTATTACAATTATATAAACTTAAGTAAAAATACGTCGGAATTGATAGAATTTGTTTATAGTATAGATAATCTCTGATTTGGTGGGGGTACAATTTGTTTAGATCTAATAAACCTGTATGCTTCATCTAAATATTAGATTAAACATAATATCTCTTAAAAAATCATGTATACCTTAAAATGGTCTTTCTTAAAAAAGAAAAGAAGGTATTATGTTTTAATTTGAATGAAGAAAAAGAAAACATTTTCTCGTGAGATATGTTGAAGAGAAATAATGAAGAATATGGTTAGGAGGGAAAAGAGGTCCTTCTTGTAGTAAAGTCATTCAAATTTGATAAGTATTTAAAAAGTACTAAATATACAATGTTTTAATGTAATCTAATTGATATACTGTAATATTTTACATGTATTTTAATATATAAATATTAAAATAAAAAAAATATTGAAACATGTTTATTACTTTTTTTGGAGCTTAAATGAATATCATTTATTTGATATTATCTAAATTAAAGAAAAGAGATAATGAAAAATAAATATATTTGAACTGGTACCAAGAAAAGAAGCTTCCAAGTTACGTTTTCATCAACTTTTTCTCCCCCTTTTCTTTAGATTTTTATATTTTTAGCTTTAAGAATTTATTTAGTTCTTTCTTTAATTTTGAGAAAGAACATGTTTATGTTTTAATAGTTTCTAGTTTTCGATTCAACAAATTATGGAGTGCAATTACTATTAGAGTGTTTCCAGTCTTAGAATTAACTCTTCAAAGTTCTATAATGATATTTTTAAGGTATTAGTTATATTCCTTGTCTAATCCATATATTTGTGTTGCTTCTTCTATATTCTTCTTGGTTTGTTTGTGATCAATTATAAAATTTCTTGTTAATAGTGAATATAATATAATAATAACGTTGTTATGTTTATAAAATATTGAATAGGTAAAATATTTTCTTAAAATAAATTGATTTTATTTTTATTCAATTTTTTTTATAAAGAATGTTATTTGAAAGAGTGCATTACTCTTAATAAAGAACTTAATATAAAAGTTAAAATTAAGATTTAATTACCTAGACTTAATTTGGAATAATACTCTTTTATTTTAGATTTAAATATTTAGATATTTCGAACGAAACTCTATTTTAAAGGTTTTTTTACAAAGAATTATTATTTGAAAATGTAATGATAATATATTTTTTAAATAGTTTAAAAACATGAAAGCTATTTCTAAGATAGTTAACTTTTTAAGTTTAATTTGAACAACTTGAATAAAGTCTAATTAAATAAGTTCGACTAAATATGTGATTAGATAATTTGTTATTTTCTTATAAATAAAGCTAAAATTTAATACTTAATTAATTAATAAGTTATGTTTAAAAATATTAGTTAATTAATAGTAAACAAAAGAATTTGGACCCTACCTAATAACATTTTCATACCAAAAAGAGAAAATAAATAAATATCAAATTATATATTTAATAACATAAATAGTATGAACAAACATACTTATTGAATTATTATATCGATTATTCTACACTGTTTATGAATGTATTAAATTACATAAGTATTTGTTGAATCTACGTATATCTTTATCTTTATACATTTGATTTTTTTTTTCAAAAACCAAATTATTGTGACAGAATGTTTAGGTTTAATTTTATTTTCAAATATTTATTTTTAAAATTTGAATAATATATTTAAAAACCACACAATATTAATCCAGATTTCATTCATCAAGTTTTTGGTGCTGTTTTCGTGGAAATAATATTGATTTTTATATCATTATCAAACCTTAAAAACCTTATGTGATGTAAATATTGTGATTTTTATTTTTAGAATTTTATTTTAAATTAAAAATCAAATAAAAAATCTAAAAATATATTAGATTTGAATATTAAGTTCATAAACATAAAAAAATCACATATCAGAATTTAAATTAATATATAAATTATTTATCATGTATATCTAAAAAAATCATAAATAAAAGATATTAGTTTTAAATTCAAATTTAAATCTTTAAAAAATATATAAATATAATTTTTTTGAATAAACCTTTTTCATTTACGGTTCATAAAAAATAAAATGAAAAAAGTAGTTCTGAGACTATTTAGGTAAATTTGAACAGAAAAATATAAAAAAATAGAAAATTACTAGTCTGTGAACAATAAATCAAAAATTAAAATTAAAAAAATCAAAAAACCAATAGTTACATTTTTCGAATATTGTTCCGTGAATAGTAAAAAAATTAAAATTTTCAAAATATCAGAAACAAAAACTATGTGTATGATATTGTTCCATAAATAGTAAAAACAAAAATCTAAATTTTAAAATTTAATATTTAATATTTAAAATAAAAAATACATCTTTAATTTGAATTTCATTTCAATTTAAAGTTTATAAAATAAAATAAAAATTAATTTTTTATTTTAAATTTTATTATCTAAATAAATAAATAAATATTAATAATTAATTAAATAATTAAAAAAATTATTAGAGTTCATCCCAAACCCAATATGACACGACACACTTTTAAACCCCATTGGGGTGTGTAAAAAAACTAAAGTTCATACAAAATCCAGTTTGTCCTAGCATAGAAAAACAGTTTGCTGCAATGTCATTAAAGAAAAAAAAAACTAAGGTGTAATAGCATGAAAATAAAAGATCTAAGAGAGTTATGTCTATGAGACTAGTTTTTGGATGTCTTTATGGTAGTATTTTTTTGGAACGTTGTTCTATTTAGGAGGATGGTTTTCAAGTAGGTTTTGCATCACCATTTTTTTGTGAGAATATTCTTAGTTAATACTGATTATGTTATTTTATTTAGAGATTAACTTAACTTGTTTGATACTTTGAAAAGAAAAGTTAACAACTACCTTTATTATTATCGCATCAAAGTGGTCTTTTCCTTTTGAAATAATGTGGATGCTTTCGATTATGCAATCAGAGCAATTTTGAGATAAAGAGTAGAAAAACGTTTGCATGTCATATATTATGCAAGCAAAACACTAAATGACGTTTAAATTAATTATTCTATCACTGATAAATAATTATCAGTTATAAATTTAGGTCTTACTTAGTCGATTCAAAAGCAATTATGTATTCTGATTACTTTCCTTTGAGATACCTATTAAGTAAACATAATGTAAAGCAAAGATTAATCAGGTGAGTCTTAGTGTTATAGAAATTTGACTTAGAAATGAAAGATAAGAAATGTAGTGAAAACTTAGTAGTTGATCATTTATCTAGGTTAATTTTTGACTTCAATTCTCTTAAAGGTGAGAGTATAGAAAATATAATTGAAACACTTTTTGATGAATCGTTATTCAATTGGTCAAAACCCTTGGTATGTAAATAACGTTAACTATCTTGCTATTGGTGTTTTCAGACTCGACATTTCTAATTAGGAAAAGAAAAGGATCTAACTTCTTGCAAGCATTATTTTTGGGATTATCCTTATTTATTCAGAATTGGTTAAGATCAAGTCATCCGGAGGTGTGTTCCTAAAGAAGAATGCAAGAGCATTTTGACATTTTGTCATGAACTTCATTGTAGAGGTTATTTTAGTGGTAAGAAAATTACCCAAAAGGTATCATAGTTAGGATTCTATTGGCAAAATCTTTTCAAATATGCTAATATATTTTGAGTATAATGTGATCAATGTCAAAGAATAAGCAACATAAACAAACGAGTTGAAATGTCTTTGACATCTAATTTAGTTGTTGAACCCTTTGATGTACGAGTGATTGACTTTATAGGTCATTTTTTCCAATCCAATGGTTTTGAATAAATCTTGGTTGATGTAGATTATGTATCCAAATGGGTAGAATATATACTCATTAAAATCAATTATGCAAATGTTGTGAAATTCATTAATTATTTGATATTTGAAATATTCGGAATGACTATGACAATAATAAATGATGAAGGTAGCCATTTTTGTAATAGATTCTTTGATAGAGTATTGAAGAAGTACAATGTTTCACATAGAATGGAAACTCTTTATCATTCTCAAATTTTCGATGAAGTGGAAGTAAATAAAAAAAAATAAAGAAAATTATGAAAAGCACCTTGCGTCTTTCAAAAAGGATTGCACAATCAAGTTGAATGATGTCTTATGTGAAATCAATTCATATTTAGGATTAACTTCTAAAACCTCTTGAATATAACTAGTGATGGTAATAGTCTATTTCTCAACAAGCCTTGAATGTATTGTTGATGAATCTTCAATCAAAGATTAAAACCTTAATATTTTAATGATATGTTTAGTTATTTTTTTAGATAAAATAGTTTTTATTTTATCCAATTTCATAAACAAATTCGGATGGATTGTGTATTTGAGTAAGCAATCACTAGAGGGTTTTGAATAAGATTTTAAAGAATATGTTGAATCACTAATGTAGAGTAAGTGTTAATGTTTGACTGTTGAAACTATACTATTTTTGTTATGTGCATAATCATCATCAATCATATTTATGATTCTGATATCATGAAAAATTCTATGAATGATTGCAAAAAACACTGGAAGAAATGTGAGAAAGATTATGAAGAAGAAATTAAAGGAAATTAATATTGTATAAACCTAATACTTCATAAATTGAATATGAGTGCTAGACAATATGTATATTATCTGTTACAGATGTAACTAACATAATGTGTGAGTATCAAGTTCATTGTGACCGGATGCACGTGAACTGATAATGCACAATGCAATTGCTATGCACAAACTCAATGGCCGTACATACATATTGCTATACTTATATTTATATATTCTAATATTCTTAAAAAAAATAAAAATTATTGTATATATTCACAGTTAAAGTAATTATTTTAAGAACAAAATAAAATATATTTATAATAAAATAGGGATTAGATTGAATTTGTCAGTGTCATCATATACAACAACTAGTGTCATACAATTATAACTATTTATTATTACCATTAGATGCCTAAAGTAATAAAAGCCTTTATGTACAGAAATGGAAAACAGGAAAAAGCCCAAAAAAGGATAGTTATGTTTTTATAACCCTATTTATTAAACAACAATTATATTATAATATAATTAATTATAAAAATTTAATAAATAATTTATAAACTTTAGTTGTAATAATATAAGTATCTTATTTAAAGTGGTAATATTGTCTAAGCAACTTTTGTTATTTTCTTTATGATTATGTATGAATTATTCAACATTTTGGATAATATAAAAAATAACCTAAAGTTTAACTTGTTAAAAAAATACTCTTAATATTTATTTTTGTTATTTTTTTAAAAAATGGTTAAATATAGTATTAAAAATTAGTTTTATTAACAAAAATAAAAAGGTATAAATGTTAATGAAATTAAATATTTTAGATATTTTTTAACAAGTTAAAGTTGTGAGCATTTTTAATAACTGTTCAAAATATTAACGAGATAAAACTTATTTAAGTCTTATTTATTATATTATTATAATTAATTATACTTAAATATATTATTATTAGAAAAAATTACAATAATAAATATCATTACCTCTTACAATTAGTCTATTATCATTCATTGGTTTATACCGATATATTAACTTATTTCATAACTAGCCAACCATTAATCCATTTATTAGTTTGACCTCAGTTTTGATC
This sequence comes from Hippophae tibetana, assembly GCA_037013495.1. Classification (NCBI taxonomy): domain Eukaryota; kingdom Viridiplantae; phylum Streptophyta; class Magnoliopsida; order Rosales; family Elaeagnaceae; genus Hippophae; species Hippophae tibetana. The sequence continues at coordinate 13,631,625 of CM072812.1, forward strand.
AAGGCTTTCTGTATCTTTCACTAACCTTTACTTAAGGGTTTTAGGGGCCTAGTCCACCAAAACATTTTTATTAGATACTAAAATTTTGATTATACTATAATATTAATTATTATCATTTTAATAATTATATAATTTTATTTAATTAATATTTTTAATACCTAAAAAGTTAATCTTAATATAAATAATAGACATAACGTGATTAAATTTAATAAATATCTTTTTCTTAAAAATAATTTATATTAACTATTATTTTTGTAATTGATATGAAATAAGATATAATCTCCTTATGAAATTATTAGTTTAATTAAATATATGATACTGTATCTAAGATTTTATACACGAAGACAGCGTCCCGGCCCCGTACCCGTAACCGTTTACTTTAATTATTCTCGCCACAATAACCCAAAAGAAAAAAGAAAAAAAAAACTAATAAAGCAACAAACAAGTAGTGGGGAGGTTTAAATCTTTAGCAAATCTAAGGCGCGTATCTGAAACGCTCTAATTAGGGTTTAGTATTGATAATTAAAAAAGTTTATTTATTATAAATTATCAGTGTTATTATTTATAAATATAATTATAAAACTGCACGATCGTATTATCGTTCGTGGGATGCGGTATTATTGCCACATCATCAGTTTCTATTGATATAAGCTCATTTTTTCCCACCCTCATATACGATGCGCGTGCAATCTCATTTTTCTGTCACATTAAGGTTTCTCTACTTGTCCCTCCTCCATTGCTTGCTCTTCTTTCTTTGAAACTTCTTCACAAAACAGCTGAACTGATCCATCATCAATTATGTAAAACAATAAAACCACAACTCAACCCACCCAATTATGAGATCGGCTGGTTATTTTCCAAGCCGGAGTTTCATCTTCCGGTCTCTTCAGACGGGACTTCCCGATTAAATGCAACAAAACGCCACCCAAATATTCAACGTCACTGTTCAGTTACTCAGCAATAACAATGATGAGTCCAAGGGACTTGCGTTTAAATTAAAAACCCAACAAAACAACCCAGAATTCTCCCAACGCACCACAACTTAATCTTACTCATCCCACTTGGGTGCTCATCAATGGCGACTATTAACACTGGTACACAGTCCGTGGGCTTGGACTCGTCAGCTTCAGGCTCAGCTGACGAGCTCAGTGCCAAAGCAGTTCACAAGCGATACGAAGGGCTGGTTATGGTTCGAAATAAAGCTGTAAAGGGCAAAGGTGCTTGGTACTGGGCACACTTGGAGCCTATGTTGGTTCATAACACTGACACCGGTTTGCCTAAGGCGGTAAAGCTTCGTTGCTCTTTGTGCGACGCCGTTTTCTCAGCTTCTAACCCTTCTCGCACTGCCACCGAGCATCTTAAACGAGGGACTTGTCCGAATTTCAACTCTTTAGCAAAACCCATTTCGTCTATTTCACCTTCATCAGCACCTATTGCTTCCCCTTCTACTAGTACGGTCCACCATAACCATCGCAAGCGTAGCTCTTCTTCTGGAGGTGGTGGTGGGTCGGGATCGTCATACCATGATTCTCAGCTTACTATAGTGGATCCATCTCGTTACGGCGAGCTCACTTACTCGCCATTAGTGTCAACGGCGCCCACTTCTGTGTCATTGCTACCTCACCAACCGCATTTGATGTTATCGGGTGGTAAAGAGGATTTGGGAGCTTTGGCCATGTTGGAGGACAGTGTTAAGAAACTGAAAAGTCCTAAAACTTTATCCGGTTCCCTACTTAGTAAGACCCAGATTGACTGTGCGCTTGATTTTCTAGCTGATTGGGTCTATGAGTCCTGTGGGTCAGTTTCTTTTTCTACCCTTGAGCATCCCAAGTTCAGAGCTTTCCTTAACCAGGTTGGTTTGCCGGCGATTTCTCGCAGGGAGTTTATGGGTTCTAGATTGGATACTAGGTTTGAGGAAGCAAAGGCGGAGTCAGAAGCCAAAATTAGCGATGCCATGTTCTTTCAAATTGCTTCTGATGGATGGAAACCCAAGAACTATGGTATTTATGGGGATGGTAATTTGGTCAATTTGACTGTGAATCTGCCAAATGGGACTAGCGTGTATAGGAGGGCAGTGTTTGTTAGTGGCCTCGTCCCCTCAAAGTATGTAGAGGAGGTTTTGTGGGAGACAGTCACGGGCATTTGTGGTAATGTTGTGCAACAATGTGTAGGAATAGTAGCTGACAAGTTTAGAGCCAAAGCATTGAAGAATTTGGAGAATCAGAATCACTGGATGGTTAACCTTTCTTGTCAATACCAGGGGTTCAATAGTTTGATTAAGGACTTAAGCAGAGAACTTCCTCTGTTTAAGACTGTCACTGAGAATTGTTTGAAGTTAGCAAATTTTGTTAATAACAAGTCCCAAGTTAGAAATAGCTTTCACAAGTACCAGTTACAGGAATATGGTGATGCAAGGTTATTAGGAGTTCCACTGCGTGAGAATGAGAGGCTCTATTCTGGATCTATGTATTCATTGCTTGAGAACATTCTGAGTTCATCTCAAGCATTTCAGTTGGCTCTGCTGGATGAGCATTACAAGCTAGCATCTATGGAGGATCCAATTGCCAAGGACGTTGCTGATATGATTGGGGATATGGGATTCTGGAATGAACTAGAGGCAGTATATTCTTTGGTTAAATTAATAAATGACATGGCTGAAGAGATAGAGACAGAGAGACCACTAGTTGGGCAATGCCTTCCTCTTTGGGATGAACTTAGAGCAAAAGTAAAAGATTGGTGTTCCAAGTTTCACATTGGTGAAGGCCCCGTAGAGAAGGTGATTGAAAGAAGATTCAAAAAGAATTATCACCCAGCTTGGGCTGCAGCATATATATTAGACCCCCTTTACTTGATTAGGGACACAAGTGGAAAATACCTCCCACCATTCAAAGGCTTAACAACAGAGCAGGAGAAGGATGTGGACAAGTTAATAACCCGGCTTGTTTCAAGAGAGGAGGCTCACATTGCCTTGATGGAGCTCATGAAATGGAGAACTGAAGGGCTCAATCCGGTATATGCCCGTGCTGTGCAAATGAAAGAGAGGGACCCCATCACTGGAAAGATGAGAATTGTCAACCCTCAGAGTAGTAGGCTTGTTTGGGAAACTTACCTTACTGAATTCAAATCTCTGGGAAAAGTTGCAGTAAGGCTTATCTTTCTTCATGCAACATCTTGTGGGTTCAAGTGCAATTTGTCTTTATTGAGGTGGATTTCCTCCCAAGGTCATTCAACGGTTCGCATGGAAAGAGCTCACAAGTTGATTTTCATTGCAGCTCACTCCAAGCTTGATAGGAGAGATTTTTCTAGTGATGAAGATAAGGATGCAGAACTACTAGCCTTATCAAACTGTGAGGATGATGTGTTAAATGAGGTTCTTGTTGATACATCCTCAGTGTAACAATTTTTTCCTCGGTAAAAATTAAAATTGACAGGATTTATTGAATTCTTTTTACTATTTTTTGCTTTGTACCTGCTTAGCTCACTTACTGTTTAGAAGTTTTTTTTCTTAAATAACTACACTACTTGGGCACCCACTCTTTAGAAGATTTTTATGCAGTAAGGTGGGATAAAGAGAGACTAAAAGGTAATGTAAGCACTTCATGACCCTTCGTGATATGAGCAAATTCCCATCTTTCTTCCTGTTATTATTTTTGTAGTTTTTGACTTTGCAGAAAAGAAAATCTTTTTGTTTGGGAAGACTCAAGATCTGCATAAACAGGACTTTTACAGCCACAAAGAACGTTGTAAAATTTTATACTTGGGGTGCTAAATAATATTTATATAAAAAAAGGTTTTTTTCTCTTTTTTTTTAATAAAAAATTCTTAGCTTGACCTGAAGCTATGTTTTGGTGCATCCTAAAGTACTAATTATCTCACGTTCTGTAAATTTTTTATTCTTATATTACCTTTGATTCAATTTTATTTGTTTTTCTTTGCATTATGACATCTAAGATTGTGCTGCTCATAGTAATTGATCTCCAGAGACAAATGACTATGTCTGGGAAGATATTCCCAAAATGCTCCCACTCCATAGAGGACCATCAAGAATTTGGTTTATGCATTTCATCATTTTTTTTTTGGTCTAATTTGCAGGGTTTCTGTTCTTGATAGCACATTGGAGTTCAAGTTTAAGTTTCACATTCTGTCAAGACCGGTTTTGTTGTTAACATTGCTGATCATCGTTAACTAATGAGATGTTGATATGAATGGATGTTCTTGACCTTATGATAAAATTTAAGAATCTCCAGTTTTCAGCATCAGGCTTTCGTTTAGTTTCCAATTTAACAGTTTTCATAGCACTTGTACATCAATGTGTGCTCTGAGTTGATTTCAGGATCTCCCTATGTTTGGAGTATAAAAATGGCGAAAGTGAATAGTTTTCAACATCTTGAGACTTTATTGTAGATGTTGAATGAATCAACTTTGTTGAACTGATGAAAATACTGAGGATGATTCATGATTGTGCTTAATTGATCTTTATGGTGACGGGAGTACTCGACAAAGATATGGTTGCACTGTAGAGGTCAGCCACCATAAGATGGTTGGATATCAGCAAAGCTTGTTTACAACATGATTTAGAAGTTTTTAGCCAAAAGGTTGCTCAAATCGGTTGGGGGTATGGGCAAACTGGATTTAAGAATGCGGCAATATTACGATAGAATTTATAAGTATTTTGGATGAACAATCTTATAAGCAAAAACTAGCTTTCATGTTGGAGTTGAAAGCACTTTGTGAAACTATTATTTTCTTATCCACATATTCTGGTTTCAAGTGTCTTTGGTTGAGTGAAGATCCTCCGTGATAGAAACTGGGAGTCTTTTTCAAGCTTTGATAGTTACTGAGAAACTTGAGTGTGTTATCTATCAAATCCAATTTGGGGGTAACTTCTCTTTTAGATACTACAAATCTTACAAGGGTTCATGCTAGTTTACAGTGTTATGCTTTCTCATAATAACAAAAATAATACTTTTAAAATTTTTAATCCCAAAAATAACATTTTTTTATATCTAACTCATATCACTATTAAAAAAAAGTCTAACATATTATTTTATTTTGAACTAGTTCAATTGAATACTCTTTGAATTAAATTATGGTTATTTAGGTCCGTTTAATATTGAACGATATTCAATTGAAACTCATTTAATATTTTAAAATGTTATTTTTGTTGTTATAAATTTTAGGGGTGTTATATTTTATTTTCCAAATATTGTATTTGAGATAACTCAAACCATAGGAGTCTAGGTCGAAAATTCTCAAAGCAAAATGCTTGATAGAAATATCCATATTTGTACATATTTTTATGTTTATATTATATGTTAGAAATTACTAGTCATTTGTTGGAAAAAATCGGATATATTTTTCTTATTTTAAGTAGTTATTATTCATAAATATTATGATTTAAATGAATATAAATTTAATTAACCTAACAAAATAATGTTATTAAAAATATAATGTTAAAAGAAATTAAAACAAATATTAAAGCAGAAAAATAAAAATACCAAAAATTTAACGAGTTTCGGTATAAATGTTATCTATATCTTTGTGCGTCGTTGACCATTTTCACTACCTTCAAATTGAATGAATTCTAAAATTATAACTAATTGAGCAAAAATTGAGATTATCCTTACAAAAGAGAAAAAAATATACAAAATTTTGGATATTTTAGAAATAGATGAGTGGATTTTATTTATAGCACAAAATATAACACTCACATTTATTCCTAATGAATGTAAGATTTTTTTAATTTGTTAACTAAAGAGATATAGAACATATGTGCATAATGCATGCATGTATTTATTGTAAATTTTAATATCCTAAGTGTTTCTTTCACACTATTGTGTAACCATTGAATTTTTTGCTCATTTTTCTTGGTCTCTCATGTTATGTTAATGTGTTATGGTAAAAGACTACATGTTTGGTGCAACTTTAGATGGATTAAGTTTAATTATATTAAACTGAAATGTATTGAATTTTATTACAATTAGTTATACAATATTTGGTGGTAACATGTATAATATGATCGAATAAAATTGATGATAAATATTTTAATAAAATAATTTATATTTACAATAATATGTAATTTTATTTATATAGTTTTCTTATTTATCAAATTAATTTTCCTATAAAAAATTATTTAAAATGTTATTTAATTTTTTTATTTATTTTTTTACATTTTAAAAAAATAATATTATTTTTAGTTTAAGATAAAAGAAAAGATCAATAAATATGAATTAAAAATTCATAAAAATTGAATTAAGTGTCTTTGTATATTTTATTTTGTATGATATGATATTACAATGAAATATATGATTATATAAAAATTATTTAATCATAATCTTTAATAATATATAACAAACATGCTATAAAAATGGTACAAGAGTTTATGATCAAATTGTACGTTAAGACTAGCCTCTCATGTATTTATTTGTAATTTGTTACAAGTTTCTTTTCTCAAAATGTAAAAATAAAAAATTGTTAGTATTGTAGGATTTTTAGTGAAAAATTAGAGTGATCAAATCATATCTTTTATTAATGAATGTGTTAGGATATATATATATATATAGAAATAAATCTATACAAGTGTTAGTATTACATTGTAGAGCGCCATGCTCAAAGTGTGCCAAATCAAATTTACATGATGTATTGGTTGCTACTTATAAGTCGTTTGGTTCCAAAGAAACGATCAACTTACACATCAAGTCATCAATGGAACTTGTTTCCAACACGTTGCCAGAGGAGCTGGTTTTCAACGAGTCGTCATGGGAGCTCGTCTTTTAACATTATCTATACAAATTGAACTTACTAATGATCAGTCTATATGTTTTAGTAATGTTCGAACCTCTTACCAGTCTGTTTATATTACACTTGCATGTCTTAGATCGATGAGATTATTACTTTGCTATTTGGATTATACCAAATAAATATGATTTTATTTTTAATCTTTTATATAAAAATATGTTTATGCTATATAAAAAAACATATGCTTCTCAATTTTAAATATGAAAAAAAAGTTTATGTTATATAAAAAAAATATTTAAATATAAGAAAAATATGTACACTAATAGTGTGAAAATTAAAAATAAAAGTATATTTACTAAAGACTAATGCATGCCATTAAACAAAAAGTAAAAAATATTAAATTTTATATTTCCCAAGATGCCACCTTCGTCGTTTACATCTGGCTCATAATTACATTAGTTTACCTTTTTATTTTCATTTTCATGTATTAGAATAATAATCTCATATTTGAAGTGATATATATCACTGATATGGTGAAAATTAATTAATGAACATCTTATTATATATAATATATATGTTATTTTTTGGCCCCCCTAATATTTTTAATCAATGTAATGTTTGTCATGGGTAATAATTAATTTATACAGACTGTAGTCAGTTGGATAATATGTGGAGGTTCCAGTGAAAATATATGGTAATTCACCAACCCGTTGAATTTTAGGTAAAGTAGTAGTTTCCCACAGTTATGGAAAAGCTACAACTATTTATATTATATTATATTATACTGAGTTTTCTACAAAACAGTCCACCCAATACTATTTACTTCCTCTTTATATTTAAAGCGATTTGAAATTCGTTCACTTTTCTCTCTGTCACTACCACCCACCTCTGCAAACAGTTAATAATTTGAATAATTCTACTTACAGCTCGTAGTAGATTAATAATTTAGGTTACACGTAATAACATATTAAGAAAATATATATTTAATTAGTTTAATCAATGAATACTTAATTATCACATTAATTATCTTTTGTTTTATAATAGTTAACTAGTTACGAAACAAAAGTGATTTAATAATTTAACGTGTGTTTAACATTTTGGAAATTAATTTGAAAGATTAAATAATCTTAGGAAATTGGAATAAAATAATCTTAAGAAATTGGAATAAAATTAAATATTTATTTAAAAATAATAATAATTAATATAAAATAAAATAAAATTTTAAAATGTATATAATTTTATAATTATATATTATGAATTTGAAAAAAAGAAGATAAACAATCTATAAAGATAATTCTTATTATATTATTTAGTTAAATGAAAACTTTAGTGGTCTTTTTACTTTTTAGAAGAAAGTAATTAAGATAGAAAAATGAATAGAGACTTAGAGTATGGTATTATTCTTACCAACTAAGCTTGGGTTCTTCTTGTTACTCGTCGAGTGGGGGGGAGAGAGAGAGAGGGATAAATTATTGTCGGCAGAGCAATACTTAACACTGACTTCTCACCTACTAAGCTCATCTTTTTCTCTTCGAGGTAAGCTTTTTACTAGCAACTTATGCAGTTATGCTTCATTCCACTAATTTTTTACCCTTTTTTATTTTCTTTAAAAATAATAATAATGATTAGTATATGACAATACTCTCTCTTTATACAAGAATCTTTCTTTTTTACAATGCTTTTTTTATTATATATCTTTTTCTTTGTCCCCTCGATCTTAATCCCATGGTTTGTGTTTCTAGCTACTACCTATATTGTTGGTTAAGTTTCCTAATTTTCTATTAACGATATAATAACAAGAAAATAACTTATTTTAGTAAATATTAATCATATATATTAACTTTTATTATACAAGGAAATTCTTTAACAATATTACTTATTTAATTATCTAATTATATTAACTTGATATAAATTTCATATTAATTATAAATATTACATTTGTATTTTTTCTTAATCAACATAAGTTATGGTTTTTATACACTAACAAATATAATACAGAAAATCAAACCCAACTTTTTTTCCCTCCTAAACCTATTACTCCATTACTGACCTTTGGTGTTACTGAATGAATGTCTCCTACTAAAGAAGCAAACAAGGGTTAGTTGTGAAGTTAATATATTGTTGTATAAAATACCAAGTTAACATCAAGAATTCAAAATATTATATATCTTTTCCATCCCCATTTGACCAATATTTCAATGTTTTCTTTTTTTAGGTAAAAAACATGTAAAGAAAATAAAAAATACCTTAAAAAACTATAAAAATAGTATTCTTTATATCTATTCTATATATTTTTATTATTAAAAAAATTAATGTATTATTTTATATTCATCATAATTCACGTTAAAATTTATACGATTATTTAGATCTTTTTAATAATAAATATTATCATATTAATTATTAATTATATATTATTTTATTGTTATAAGTTTTATGTAAATATTATTATATATAAATATTTTAAAAAATATTTCTTTAAATATAACTAAAATTAGGGTGGTCATATACTCAAAGCAATAATTGTTGTCGTAACTTTAGAGTTAAAAAAACTAATTTCATAGCAGTACTTTAGAGTTAAAAAATTTAGGTTTAATTCTTAATTATTTTGACAATGTAGTTTTACTTTTTATTGTTCTATAAATAAGAAATTCATTAACATTATTTTTTTTTTCAATACCAAGGTCACACCGTAAATTCAAGATGTGTACAATTATAATATGAAACGAAAACATTATGATGTATAAAATATATCAATATTTCCTAATCCTGGTGACCATAATGGTGAAGAGTTTGCCAAAGATCGATAGAGGTGATGATTGGGAGGCTTAGTTTACAAAGGAATTAAAAATATAAAAGGCATTTCATAATAATAATTTATTAATAATGATTTTAAGTATATAAATGTAATTATTTTTAAGAATATAATAAATAATTTATATAAAAATATTTGTAACAATGTTATTATAAATTATATTTCTTTTAAAATAAAAAGAGTAAATTGAGTTTATTTCAATTAACATATTATTAAAATTATGTCATAATGTTATATATATGTGTCATTTAAATTTATTTCATTAATTGAATTTAATTAATTTTTTTTTCAATTTCATTAATAAAATTTAATTAAATTACATATGTGTTGTGGATATATAATAATAATATAGGCAAATGTTTAACATATAAAGAATATTAGAGATATCTTTGCATATATTTGTAACAATTGAAACACATATTTGCGAATACGTTTTTGGAATAGAGAAGAAAAGGAAGAAAAAAAAACATAATTTAAAAGAAAAAGGGGAAAAAGGGAAAGAAAATAAATAAAGAAAGAAGTATCATTTGCTTTTACTTTTGTATATCATGATAGAGTATGTTTAACTCTCAAATTTTGAGTAAATTGTTTGCATTAATTTGCTTGGAAATGCTGCCAAAAAGTCTTCACTCTTTTGTGATACATCTACCAACCCACTAGAGCTTGTCTTTTCTCTCTAAATATGTTTTTCATTTCTGTTATGTTCTTATCATAAATTTGTACGTGGTTACTTGCTTATACAATTATATACTTAGTATCGTTAAAATGTTTGAAGAGGATTTAGCATTTTTAGGGAACTAAAAATATATATATAAAAATTTATTTTAAAATTGTATACGATATATTTTGTGTTTATTATTGTTATAAAGTTTGAATATTAACGATATTCGTGAAATTAAATATAATTTTATATTTTATAAATTCAAGTAATTTTATTTTATTTTTAAAAATACAAAAATAAACATACTTCGTATTAATTAAGATTTTATAATTTATAAACTAACACTTAATCGAACTATCTATATATTAAAACAACTTATATTATTCTTCTCTTATGTTCATTTCTCAAAAAAAAAAAATTATAACTAATAAAAAATTTAAATTATTTTTTGTTCTCAACATTTTGTTCATTTTCAAAAGTTATGATACACAATTATAATTTAAATATTAATATATAAGTTTTTAATTAAATTTTTAGTTAACATTAACATAAAGTACAATTATTTAAATTTATTTAAAAAAATGTAAATCTAAACTGCAAATCAAACCTATGAAACTCGCATAAATAGATTAATAAAATATTTTTGACATTTTATGAATTGATTTTGATTTTTAATTTAAAAAATCAATATAAGTTGATTTCTGTTAGTATTTTAAATCAAAACCAACCAAAATCGAATTACATTTATCCCTATTTGAAAGCATGGTTAAAAAATTGTAAATTTTTATCTAATTTTTAATTTAAAAAATTGATATATATTGATTAAGTTAGTATTTTAAATCAAAACCGATCAAAATTAAATTGCATTTGCCCTTATTTGAAAGCATGGTTAAAAAATCTTAAGTTTTCATCTAGTTTTTAATTTAAAAAATTAATATATGTCGATTCAATTAGTATTTTAAATCAAAATCGACCAAAATTGAATTGCATTTGCCCCTACTTGAAAGCAAGGTTAAAAAATCTTAAGTTTTAAATCAGATGAAAGTATTTTAATAAAGAATTATTTTTTAAAAATAGATAATCTTAAACACTAAAAAAATAGCTTGAATCCTTGATGACAGTATTTTAATAAGGAATTATTTTTAAAAAATAGATTGAATCCTTGATCTCGCAATTAATAACCACATGTTTTAACCAATCGAGTTATTTTATCTTTAGAGTGTTTTTGGACAATTATATTTATTAAAAGTAACATTAAAATGCTATGGTAAAATAAAATGATGCTTTTGCAAATTCCTAATTATTACATTCTTATAACAATTATTGTAATTTATTTTTTCAATATTGTTAATTATTATCTATTTTCATAATAATTATTGGAATTATTTGATAATATTCATTATAAAATTATTTAAATTTTAGGATAAATATTTAAAAATAATTACTAATAATATTTATTAATAAAAATATGTATACATTACAAATATTGTAGTTAATATATTTTCAGTATATTTGAAAAAATTATATTATACATGAATAAAATAAAAAAAATATTTAGAAATAATCATATAAATTTATAATAAAGGTATTTGTCACTAAATATATGTTGAAAAAATATATTTTTGTAATATTTTTATTTATTGTTATTATTTATTATATTGTAACGATGTGTGTAACAATATTACTACATAATTAAACAATTAATATTTTTAAATAATAAATTAAAAAATCTAACTTTTAATTTTGAAATCAAAATAAAAAGCATAATACGTTCATTTTAAAAAAAAATTATTAATTGACAATAAGATTTGATTAACATGTGAATTTAAAGAATTTGATTTAGAGAAAAAAATTGTTAAATAATTATGAATGTTGTAATTAAAGTAAATTAGTAAACAATAGGATAAAAATTTCCAAAATAAAAAATGTTAATAGAAAATCTATATATATAGTAACAAGATGTACACATTTTTCAAAATTGACCTAATTAATCACGATAGAATATTGTATGAGATAAACCCTTTTAAGTACTGTTTTCAGTTTTAACATTCTCTCTACTTTTGAATGCATACTTATCTTCTTTTTGTAGACATATTGAAAATCATAAGTGATATTGAAGATTTAGTAACTTCTGTTATGGACTGCTATCGAAATATGTACAAGTAATATTAAAAAATATTTTATGCCATTGATATTATTATTGAATATATATTTAAATAAAATTTATTTTAAAATATATGATTAATTTTGAGTATATATTAAGATATCAAAAATTAAAAGTACTATTAAGGAATGAGAGGTAAACGGAAAATAGTAATCTATTTATTTTATAATTTAACTTTGTTTTTATGCATTATGAAATCCATTCTTTATTTTACTTTATCTGTTTACATTGTAAATTTATATTTATTTAGAATTTTAATTTATCTATACAACAGTTAATCAATATTTAGGGGTGAAAAAAACCCATAAATCTTATAAATTTTAGCCAAAGAAAAATAAAATAAAATACAGAATGGATTTGATAAAAAGGTAAAAGAAATTGAGAATATACTAAGAGGTCAAAAATCAAAATTGAGTAATGTTAAAAAATCAGAGAAAAAAAAAAACAATAACTACTAATCTATGTAATTTATAATTTCACTTTGTGTTTTATGACATGATCAAATCTATTCTTTATCTTATTTTATTTTCCTTTATATTGGAAGTTTAAATTTAGTTTGAATTTCAGTTTATCTATACTACATAAGTCATATTTATAAAAGAAAAAAAACTCATAAATCTTACAAATTGTAGCTAAATAGGTCTTTAATCTTTCATTTTTTGTGAACCATTATAAACACTTTCTTTTATTAAATAATATTTTGATACAGATCAAATTTTTTTAACAACATCATCATATATTAATAACACGAGAATGTGATGTTAAAGTTATAAATTTATTTTAAAAATAATACTTAAAATATATATTTATTTTATAACAGTTTACAATGTTACGAAAAAGTGACAATATAAAAATAAATATTCGTTTTTATATTTTTATTTATTTTTTTAATTAAAATTTATTTAAATTATAACAATTTATATATGATACAATCAAAAAAATTTAAAAATAAAATAAAAAAATTTACATTTGTTCTTGTAAAATTACTTATCATAATAAAGAGAATAAATTATTACAAAAAATATATACAAAAATTAAATAATTATTATTATAATTTTTTTTTGTGGGTTGCGATGGTAATCAAATGATATTATGATAATAATATAATATATCTCATTTGTATCAAAGGAGTTTAAATAATGAGTATAATTACAAAAACATGAAAAAATAAAGTATAATTATGTATAATAATTATATTTATTTATAATAGATATGAGTTTATTAGGAATAAATTTAAATAGTTATGATAAAAAGTGATTTAATCATTTTTAAATAAAATGATATAATTTTAACAAAATATGATAGAATAATCTATTTAATATCTCTACCCGTTAATTCGTTACTTCGTGACGTTTGATGGATGATGCTAATTTTGTTGGGTTATATATTTTTGAGGTTTTGATGGATTTATCCGAACTGGCATTTATTAACCAAAACACTGTATAAATAAAATAACAAGCCCAAAGCAATATATTAGACGAATAAAAACTTACGAGCCCGATCCATAAACAGATCAGGCCCAGAATTTCAAACAGCTACGTTCATTAACTGTATTAACGCCTCTACAACGCGTCAGCATTATATGCGTCCACGATTATGCCTTCAGAGCCACAAGTCTAATTTTCCCTCCAATTCTCTCACAACATTTCCCAAAATGTTTCATTCTCTCTCTTGATTTTTACTCACTCTGGCTCGTTTAATCTTCGTATCTCTGTCTCCAGTTAGCAAATACCCTCTCAAACCTTTCGTCTTCTCCGTTGTCTCATCCATGTCTTCCGACACCACCTCCGTTCAGCCGGGTCGAGTCAGGGTTTTGAAGGAAGTTTATATACCGTCGAAGGGGGAGGTGGGTCCTGTAGTTTATTGGATGTTTAGAGATCAGCGTGTCAGGGACAATTGGGCATTGATCTATGCTGTTGAGCAAGCTAACAGATCCAATGCTCCCGTAGCTGTTGTATTCAATCTCTTCGATCAATTTTTGGGCGCCAAAGCGCGGCATTTGGGATTTATGCTTAGGGGTTTGCAACAATTGCATCTTTATCTCGAAGAAAACCTTCAAATTCCATTCTTTTTGGTTCGGGTATGTTAATGGTATCTTATCTGAAATACCCATTTTGTCTTGCTGGTTTTATGCGTTGATTTTGTTGAATTTTATCAAGAAAGTAAGTATTTTATCGTGGAATGGTAGTACACATAAAGTTCAATTTTACTTCATCGAAAAAAAACCAATTCCTTGTCTATAAGAACCTAGGACGTGAGAAGCATGTGCAAGAAATTAAACTTACGTGAACATTTTCATAAAATAAGAGACCTAGTACCACCTAAAAAGATAGAAAGAAAGAGACTAAAGTGATTTTTTTTATAAACAAAGGGACATAGGCATCGTCCAACTAATTTTTTATCTGGGTTATGAATGTTCTTTTCCCCTTTTATTGAAGTTTGAATTGATTATTAAATTTTCGAAATTTAGTTCTTTTTCTGTGGTATTTATTTAGGGAGATGCTGAAGATACTATACCGAATTTTGTGAGAGAAAATGGGGCATCCCTTTTAGTTACCGACTTCTCGCCTTTACGAGAAGTTCGGAAATGCAAAGACGAAATTTGCAAGAGAGTGAATGATTCCGTGAGAGTGCATGAAGTTGATGCCCACAATCTGGTACCTACCTGGGTTGCTTCTGAGAAATTGGAATATGCTGCTAAGACTATTAGGACTAAAATACATAAGAAGCTTTCCGAGTACCTCATTGATTTTCCAACTCTGCTACCACCTACTAGAAAATGGATTGTCACACGTCAGGTGATCAATTGGGATTGCATCATTGAGGAGGTTTTGAGGTTAGAAGTGATCTTTTTGTTGGTTGAAGTTCTATCAATGTGCTTCTTTATTGTATATTGTTGTCTAACAGGAAAGGAGCAGAAGTACCTGAAATTACTTGGTGCGTACCAGGAGAGAAGGCAGCAATGGAAGTTTTGATGGGAAGTAAAGATGGGTTTCTAACAAAAAGGCTGCAGAATTATTCTACAGACAGGAATAACCCATTGAAACCGACAGCTCTTTCTGGATTGTCACCCTATTTGCACTTTGGACAAATATCTGCACAGCGGTGTGCCTTGGAGGCAAACAATGCTCGAAAGCTTTGTCCCACGGTTAGTTGTATCACATTTATGCTATATTGCATTATGGCCTAGCTTGTATGTATTCAATTAGGGATGGATTTAGTGAAAATAATCTCTTTGACTGCCTTTATTACTTTGGCATGTTTTCATTTTTCTTTAGTCAATTTACTATAGCCTTTCTTTCAGTTGTTCATTGTAACTGACACATATCTTTTACTTCTACGTGTTATTCTAAAGGCAATAGATGCATTTTTTGAGGAGTTGGTCGTTCGTAGAGAACTAGCTGATAATTTCTGCTTCTACCAGCCTCATTATGATTCATTACAAGGGGCATGGGAATGGGCACGCAAGACCTTGCTGGACCATGCTTCTGATAAGCGAGAACATCTTTACACGTGAGCTTTGTTTTGTTTCTTTTTGGCTGATTTACCATTTATGTTTCGAAGCTTTAGAGTATTCATTTGACTTGTTAGTTTGCAGAAGGGAACAGCTGGAGAAGGCACAGACAGCTGATCCTGTAAGCTAAATCTATGTTTTTCTTTGAATATTCCTGATGCAGCCGGTTAGAATGATTAAGTCAAATCCATGGCAAACAATGAGAAAACTCAATAACTAGAACAACCCTCTCAATTCTCAAATTTAATATATGAATCAATCTCTCTAATATAATCATATCCCTATTGGTAGACGCAAACCGAGAAATATCTTTGAATGTCATCCCAAATCCAAAGTGGTAGCAACATAGCCTTCCAAATGAGTGCATCAAATTCCCACCCAAATTTTCTTTGTTTCTGTCTTGACCCATTGATTTTGAACTTTTTCACACTAATTTTCAGCAAACCAACCAATTGGTGAATAGTAGGAACTTGCAGCTTCACTGCAAACTCATCAAGGACAATGCCGACTCTTCTGTTTATGTATGAATGGTTGGTTCAATGCGAGCTTTTGTGAGAATTTTAGAAACAATTGCCTCCTTGGTTGTTTGGGTAAAATTTTCTTGTTACAATCAAGATCAGTTCTCTGACTAAGAACTACTGAACCTCCAGGCAATACAACAATGTTCAAATCAAAAACATCAAACTCATGCTTTTTATTAGTATTTCCAGGCTCTAATATTTTATTTGTTCTCTCAATTATATTCACAGCAACACATTTCACAAGTATATATTGAGCACAATTCTCACAAATATCTACTCCATTTCCCAATTTATCACAAGATGCACTTTCACATTCCTCAAGTTCAAACTGATGATAAGGCACTTGTATGAGATAACATGGTTAGATCACTGTCAATAAAATGGTCTTTGTTTGTTGACAACATTATTTACTGTGTTGCTTTTTTCAGCTGTGGAATGCTTCTCAGTTGGAGATGGTTTACTATGGAAAGATGCATGGATTTATGCGGCAAGTAATTGATTGATAGATTTATCCGTTGATTGCCACATACCAACTTATTATAGTGAGGCTTAGGCTGTATCTAAATTTATCTAAACTCAAGCTATATTAAAGTAATAAAAAATTGTCCTTGTGATGGAAACCTGAGAATATATCTTTAAAGTGTTCTGGCTCAGTGGCAGAGCCAATGGAGACTGGGTTGGGCCGCCCCCCTTGGCTTGATATATTTTTCTACTAGTAGTTATAAATCATAGAATTTTTTACATTTTATAAAGAAAATAAGGTGTTTGCTCCTCTTATTGCATTCAATTAAAATAAAACAATTCATGTAATTGTAATTTTTGTGCTTTTGGAAACACTTCACACACTTTTTCATGTCACATATCATTCCCTACCACATAAATTTAAACATTGCATATATGCTTACAATTGAGTATTATTATATACATAAAACTAGGAATTTTTTATATGTAATTTATGTATGTTATTTTTAAAATAAGTGTTTACATACACGTATATTCATGCACATACTTGTCATTGATGGGCTCGGGTTCATGCCGTTTAAGAGTTCATAAGTAGCAAATGTTAAGACGACTAACATTTTATGATTATTTAAAATTTTGACCTTTTAACTTAGCCCCTGAGAAATTCAATCCTGGCTCCTCCCCTGTTCAGGCTTGGCTTTTATGATTAAAATTTGATTATCTTTTCATCATTTTAACAATATTGAGGTATACACTCTCGAGGACTGATTTTTATTTTTCTTTCTTTAAATTGAAAAAAATGGAAATGAGCGAACTATGCTAGAAAGGATGTTGGATCCTTGTTTAATATCACAAAGAGATACTGTTAGTGCTGTTAAATTCCTTTTTCTTTTGCTTAGAGGGCTATTCTATTTACAATTGACCTCATAATTGAGAAATTGTTGTGCAGGATGTACTGGGCAAAAAAGATTCTTGAATGGACAAGTGGACCTGAAGAAGCCCTCGAAATATCTATATATTTAAACGACAAGGTAATTTAACTACTCTCCTGTTATGCTTTCACGAGTTTATTGATGATATTTTCAAGTTCCTAAAAATGTCCGGATTTTGTATCAAGTCTTCCCCTCCGAACTTAGTTGATTAGTTATGGAAAGAAGTTATCCTCCTAAAATTTTTGTGGTTATTATTCTTGTTTTACTTGGTCTGATGTTCGAGGTTAAGCTTGCGCGTTGCAGTATGAAATAGATGGGAGGGATCCAAGTGGATACGTGGGTTGTATGTGGTCGATATGTGGAGTTCATGACCAGGTTTGTATTCAGCAGTTCTTTCTTTTTATATCTACAGAAATGCTGAAATCATAATCTGTGAATCTGTGCTGGTTTTTGTTAGTGAGAAGTGGAAAGGGTTCATTTCATTCTTTGATGAAATATTGAAATAAACTTTGTTATGAAAAATGCAGGGTTGGAAGGAAAGGCCAATATTTGGGAAAATACGGTACATGAACTATGCGGGATGCAAAAGAAAATTTGACGTTGACGGTTATATTGCCTACGTTAAGAGGATGGTGGGTGAAATCAAAAAGAGAAAAGCAGAAAACCTGCTAACTAGAAAGCCTAAGGAACTACGAGTTAGCACTTGAGATCTTGAACGGTAGGAATTCTTCTAATGATACCACATTTTAACATGAAGATGTATTTTAAACATGGTGATTGTTTCTCATACAAATAATTTAGACATCTTTTTGACAAATCAAATGATTTTAAGTTCATCTAATAGTGAATATATGTTTTGGTTTGATATGGTTTTTCTTGTTATTCATTCTATTCTATTCAATCCAATTCAAATGTATGTTTTTGTTTGATTTGATTTTTGATGTTATTCATTTAATTTATTTATACTATTGATTTAAATATTACGATGATTTGTTAATATCAATTGTCACCCAAACAACTAGGAATGGGCACGGGGACGGGCGGGGACGGTTTTTGATATAACCGTCCCAAACCGAATTATAAAACCTATAACCGAAACCGCCCGAAAACCGTTACGGTTTGAGGACGGTTTTTTACCCGCGGGTAATAGTTCGGGACGGTTATGAAAAAAACCCCGAAAAAAATCAAAAAATATATATAATTTAATTAATTAAATATATATAATTAATTTTTTATTTATAATTTAATTAAATAAATATAATTAATTTCGGGTATGGGCGGGTACGGTTTTTAGTATAATCGTAACCGTTGTTTCATATTCGGTTTTTATCCGAAATCGTCTCCGTCCCCGAATTTTACCAGTTAAAAACCGAACCGCCGGTTTGGATAACCGCGGATAACCGAACCCGCAGTTTTTTTGCCCATTCCTACCAACAACCCATCGTTTAAACCTATATATTTGGAGGTGAATGCCTTGGCCATTAGAAAGTTAATATTATCAATCATTTTTCTACAAATTCATGTAGCCAACTAATCGCCAAAATGAAGATAAAAGTCTTTTAGGGATCACAACTCAAAATTTGTTCTTGCACATGGATTCGTTTTTCTTTTACACCAAACTGCAGTTGCAGATCCTTACCTCGAATCTGTTTATACTAAATAAAATACTGTGCATATTTGTCACAATCCATATAATTACTCATTAGAGAATATTGATATTTTAAATTTCATTTTCACCATTTTGAACACAATGTCTAAAAGCATAATTGTTGCCACACCTCCGGGTAACTCTTTACCGACCACCGCAACAGAAACACTAATAAATCACAACTAAAATATCTACAAATCATACCATAATTTAAGAAGTTTTTGGATTATAGATATTATTTTTGAACATATATTTAATTTTTTTTTAAATACATGTTTAATTTTAAATATATATTAACTATGTGACCAAAAATGTTAAAGGTCTCAAATTGGTTAAAAAAATGCTCATATATATATATATATATATATATATATATATATATATATATATATATATACGAGTTTTCGAAAGATGAAATGAAAAGGACAAAAATCTCTTACTATTTTCCCCTCAATTCGATTGTCATTTACATTTCTTGATTGTTGAAGTGTTCTCATGTTTTATTATTTTTAAAAATAATTTATTACAAACTCACGTACTTATTTATATAATATAATATTAAATAAGATTAAAAATTAGTTTAGAAACATATATATTGTCATATGTTTTACTACTAAAAGTCTAAACATCTATAAATTTGCCTACTTGATGGTCTTTGACCTAATGTGGTGTCATAATTAATAAAAGTAACATTGGGAGAATAAAGAGATAATTTTTTGTTAGGATATCAAAATCATTATTTTATATTTAAATTTTATGTATATTTAGATAAAATATATGTAGTAATTATAATTATTATATTGTAATTATTTAATTTTATGTTAAATTATTGTTTAAGATAATATTAAAGAGAAATTTTAGTAACAGATTATTTTTTATTTATTAAGTTTTTAATATTTAAATTATGTTTGTTATTTATAATTGCTTTTAGAATATTAACTATGAGATTATAGTCTGTAAAATATTAAAAATTTAAGAGGTTATGATTCTTTGAAAAAAAAAAACTATACGTCTATAGATTTTCTTTAATTTTATCACATACGTCTAGAAATAGAGAGAAAATAATAACAACATAATCACGAGAAAAATAACTATCTACCTACATAGGCAAACGGAGAGGGAGAGGGAGAGCGCGCGCACGCATAAAAGTCGGGAGACAAAATAAAGGAAATCATAATTGTTCCTGAAGAGGGAGCTAAACCGCAATCTCTCCAGGAGCCTTTGGTTCTCACTTTTTATTTGCAATTTTATTTTCTGTGATTTTAATTTATAATTATAATTATAATTTATTTTCTTGTCCGTATAATACAACAACCTCAGACACTTTCCGCGAAAATCCCCAGCTGGGAATTGACTTCATGGGAAATATATAATTCCCAGTAAATCATCCTAACTGAACAATTTCATTTCCTTGTAACTTTATTGTTCTTCGAAGATCTACGAGAACGTAAATGGCGTGGAACGCGTTCAAACTATGTTGGGCGCTGCGTGCCCTTGGCTCCATCATGATCCTATTAGTCGTTGGTATAATCGGCCTCACCTATTACGCCGTCGTTTTTGCAACCTACGGACCTGCTCTATTTCGGGGAGGCCTCGATTCCCTCGCTTCTTTTTTGGTCTTGCTTACCTTCCATCCTTTGGTAATTCCCTGGGTTTTTACTTTTTTCAAATTTTCAATTATATTTTTAGCTGCAATTACATTACTTATTAGTTTTGATGCTCGTCATTGTACATCTTATAGATCTATTTACATTTCTCTCTTTTTAAATGACTTTACCGTTAGGACAATTCCTGAAAACTCACTAATGCAGATATTAGTCTAGCCAAGAACACTCACTCAAGAACCATTGCTCACTCGATTTCGATCAAGCACAACAATTAAAAGATGTAAAGCAATCAAAATAACAGATCAACACACCAAGTTTTTACGTGATTCAATTCACAATTGTGAATCTAATTTACGGGAAGGATCAACCTTTCCAATAATCCACTAAACTGTCAAGAGTGTTTACAAGACTTCTTTCACAGCATACCCTATGAATTCTATCGCAATTTTGGGTGCCTCACATTGATCTCAGCCTTCTCCTTTTATGCACATCAAGGATAAGGTGCTAGCTATTAGTTTTCTTGATCAACTGCACTGATCTTATAATAGGTTCGAATAGAACTGTTTTACACAAAGTGTATGCAGCTGGCACTCACGTCAATGTAAGGCTTACATAGAATCATATGTATGCTTGTAAGGATTACATGTAAATTCTATAAACTCCATAAATCTCCACCTTGACTCAAACAAGTTTAGTGCAAATTATTGAACACAGGTTTATCCTTGCCTATGGGTTTGTAGCTCAACCTTCTCCAACTTTAAGCAGCTCCAAGTACAACTTGAATTTGAATAAGGGCACTAGTTTTGTCATCATGTCTACCGGGTTCTCTGATGTGGAAACTTTCACAACCTTTACCTTCCCTCCACTCGCTATATCCTTGATGAAGTATAGCTTTACATCAATGTATTTCGTCCTCTCATGAAACACATGATTAGCACTTTGGTTGTCATAGTGAACCAAGACAAGAGAGTTACTCAAACCAAAACTTTCTGTGACACCTCGAAGCCATATTGCTTCCTTGATAGCCTTAGTCAGTGCAACGTACTCGACTCAGTGGTTGAGAGAGCTACTATATGCTGCAATGAAGCTTTCCAATTGACCACATTTTCAAACAATGAGAACAAATACCCAGTTGGAGACCTTTTCTTCTCAAGATCACTAGCATAATCAACATCCATAAAACCTTTCACTACAGTTTGAACCTGAGCATATCTTTTGTAAACCATACCTTTTTTTAGTGTACCTCTAATGTATCTTAGGCTCCATTTAACAACAAGCCAATGACCCTTGTCAAATCATAAATCTACTCACCAAGCTGACTGCATGTGCCAAGTCAGGGCATGTGCAGATCATGGCAAACATGAGACTACTTACAACATTAGCATAGGGAACATCATAAATAACCACTCTTTCTTCATCACTTTTAGGTGATAACATGGTAGATAACTTAAAATGAGTACTCATTGGAACTAAAACTGGCTTAGAGTCTTCAATACCATATCTTAAGAGCATTTTCTAGAGATAATTCTGTTGAGACAAAAGCAATACACCATCTCTTCTGTTTCTTTTGATTTCCATACCTAGTATCATCTTAGCTCCACTTAGGTCTTTCTTTTCAAATTCTGAGGACAACAGATTCTTTAAATGGTTCACTGATATCCTTACTAGCCAAGAGCATATCATCAACATATAGTAGGAGAAACACTGAAGCATTTCCTCTATTTGATTTTGTATACACACATGGATTATAAGATGATCTCAATAGTATAAGGTGACAATGAACATGTCAAACCTTTTGTACCAATGTCAAGGGGATTGCTTTAGTTCATATATAGATTATTTCAAGAGAGACACTGTCTTCACTCCCCTGAAGCACATATTCCTCAGGTTTTCTCATGTAAATCTTCTCTTTTAAGTGTCCATGTAAGAAGGTTGTTTTGATATCCATTTTCTCCAAGTGCATGTCAATCTGTACAACAATTGAAAGAAGTATTCTTATGGAAGTATACTTCACTACAGGTGAGAAAGCCTGTAGTGAAGTAGTCTACACCTTCCACTTGGGTAAACCCTTGAACAACTAAACTAGCCTTATGTTTTGTTGACTCAGCTCTTACAACAACTTCTTTCAGTTTGTAGAGCCATCGACAACCTACTAGTTTAGTGCCTTCGAGCTTCTTTGTCAATACTCAAGTTTATTTATTTATTAGAGAGTCATATTCATCATCCATGGCTAGCTTCTATTTCTTGGAATCTACATATGGCATGACTTCTCTAAAAGACCCTAGTTCTGAACAATCAGGTTCTATTGGTGCAGCAAGGGCATATTATATAATATCAGCTTCTACATACCTTGTAGGTCTTCTAATTTCCCTTCTTTATGTGTCTCTAGTCGATTGATAATCCCACAAAGGATCAATTTCAACATTAGTCAAAACAGCATCTTGAATGTCATCATTATCACTATGAATTTCTTCATGTACATGCTCATTATCGAGTTGGAAGTCCAAGTTTTCATTACCTTGGTTGGTACTTGAACTTAAGTCATCGTTTTTCATTTCAATAGTGTGGTTAGTGGGTTTGCTCTCAATAGCATCTGATGTAGGTACTTTAAATTTTAGTGTCAAGTGTTGAGTTTTCATCAAATATCACATCATTATTGATGATATTCTTTTTAGTAGCTGGACACCATAGTTTGTAGCCTTTTACTCTGTCGGGATATCTCACAAAAACACACATCTTGCTTCTATGTTGAAACTTGCCTTCATTTATGTGAACAGGACCAATACAATCACTCTTAAATGGACATATGAAGGAGTCGTTCCACTCCACATCTCTTCAAGTGTCTTGAATTCTATTGAGCTGCTTGGGCTTTTATTTATCAGATAGCAAGTGGTGTGAACTGCCTCAGCCCAAAATTGCTTGGGTAAATGAGCATTTGATAACAAGCATCTTACTTTCTCTTAAAGGAATATGTTAATGCGCTTAGTAACCCCATTCTATTGGAGTGTGAGCCTAATAGTTTTGTGTCTTTCAATGCCTTGGTCCCTACAATATTCAATGAAATCATGGCTGCAAAACTCTATGCCATTATTAGTCCTTAGCCTCTTTACTCTCTTATCAGTGATGTTTTCAACAAGTGTCTTTCATTTTTTAAACTTCGAAAATGTTAAATCCTTGGTTTTTATCAAGAAGACCCAAAGTTTTCTAGAATAATCATTAATGAGAGTGAAGATATACTTGTTTACACCAAGATAGGGTATAGGTATTGGCCCCTATAAGTCAGCATGTACATACTTAAGAATGCCTTTTTTGAATGTTCTGTAGGTGAGAATTTTACTCTTTTTTGTTTTCCCTTTATGTAGTGTTCATAGAGTCATGTGTAGGTTACCTTGTCACTACCAAGTAGTCCATGCTTAGGTAGTTCAAACAGTCTTCTGTCACCTATATGACCCAATCCGTTGTGCCATAAAATTGACCTATCATCTTCAGCAACTATAGCTACAATTCCCTTAGTTGCTGTGTTGTAAGAATAACATTTAAATCGTTTTGTTTGTTGGCCTTTAGCACAACTAGTGAACCTCTTACAACCCTCTTGTAACCATTCTCCACCTTGATTAAATAACCGGTAGTATTTAGCATACTTACAGAAATTAAATTGTTCTTGTTATAAGGCACGTATCTGACATCAGATATAATTTTATCAGAAGCACCATCAATATTTAACCTTATCAAACCAATTTCTTTTATCGTGCATTCAGAATTATCACCAAGCAATACCTTTCCACCATCAAACTCCCTCAGGTTAGTAAACCATGCTATTATCATTGAACTATTTAAACTCCATTGTTGGAATACATTGACATCAATTGAATTGGGCTTCTATATTTTCCCAATCAAGTACCTCAACTTTCTTTTCCCATTAATTACAAGCTTAATTTTATTCTGCAAGAAATCAGGGATTTTCTATGGTGTCAATGATTTCAACAAGGCCTTTTCAAGAACTTTCTTTTGGCTCAAAACTGAGGTTTTTGGAGGGTATTCTAGTGAATTAAAAACTCCCTCAAATACATCTTGTTGGACTAGTAAAGAATGCATCTTCTTTATCCATAACCCATAATCTCCTGACCTATCACATCTGACAATTTCATACTTGGAGTTTCCCATCTTTCTTGAACTCAGTATCAACTTCTTTGAGTGAAATTCTCGGGATACCTCTTGATCGACTTCAGGTAGTTAGGTTAATCAAGCCTAATCTATCAAGAATCGACTTACTGAAGGATCGAAATAACTTTTACAACGCAACTCTAATAACAGATTGTTTGGACAATTCCTGAAAACTCACTAATGTAGATACTAGTCTAGCCAAGAACACTCACTCAAGAACCATTGCCCGCACGATTTTGATCAAGCACAACAATTAAAAGATGTAAAGCAATCAAAAGAACAGATCAACACACCAATTTTTTATGTGATTCAATCCACAATTGTGAGTCTAGTCTATTGGAAGGATCAACCTTTCCAATAATCCACTAAACTGTCAAAAGTGTTTACAAGAGTTCTTCACAGCATACCCTATGAATTCTATAGCAATTTTCAGTGCCTAACATTGATCTCAGCCTTTTTATACACATCAAGGATAAGGTGCTAGCTATTAGTTTTCTTGATCAACTACACTGATCTTACAATAGGTTCGAGTAGAACTGGTTTACACAAAGTCACATCAATGTAAGGCTTACATAGAATCATATGTATGCTTGTAAGGATTACATGTAAACTCTATAAATGAGTCACACATCTTTGCCACATTTACAATCATGGTAAAAATTGAAGTTTAATAATGTTAATGACTTTAGTACCCTTTTATATTTAAATTTGTTTCCTAAAAGAAAGTAAGGGATGGATTAGACAAATTCCTATGCCAATTTGGGTGAGGTGAATTTGTTTCTGGTGTTAATAGCAAAGAGGGATGAGACTACAAAAGGTATTTGTTATCAATAATGTATAAGACAATAATTCGTTTTACTTATCGTTTATAGAACTTTATTCAAGGGGGTGAATTGATTATCTGTTCTTTTGCCCTAAATTGATTCTCTGTTTTTTTGCTCTAAGCCTCTCTAAATACTTGTCCAAGCTCCTAAGGTGTTATAATTCTTCTCTTTACCAATTGTTCATAATCTAAACACAGCTCCAATAATGAAATTGAAATATTGTGATTAAATGTTTAAATTGATTTGTGTAGGTGGGAATGGTTTTTTGGAGCTACTTTTCCGTTGTTTTAAATGATCCTGGTGGTGTTCCTCTGAACTGGAGGCCCGCAACTGATGAGGAGAGAGGTGAAGGGGATCCCTTGGTTGGGCCAGAAGCTCACAAGTCAACCGTGCATGGTGATCCACCGAATCAAAAAGTACGGTACTGTCAAAAGTGCAACCATTATAAACCTCCTCGGAGCCATCATTGTTCTGTTTGTGAGTTATTTGACTTCTTCCTTCTAAAACATAATTGACTTGCCTTACAAAGAAAGTCTTAACGTTTGTGCTTGTTTTAGGTGGGAGGTGCGTATTAAGAATGGATCATCACTGCGTGTGGGTTGTTAATTGCGTGGGGGCATTGAATTACAAATACTTCGTTCTTTTCTTGGTAGGTTAAATTGTATAAATTTTCTTTGCATATATGAAATTTCATATATTTAAGCTTGAGTTCAAATGCATTAGTTACTTATTATGATATATGTGAATGGTCGGTTTAGTTATTGGAATAATATGCTCTAAACTCCTTTTACCTTTTCTTGATATATCATTAATATCATTGATATGGTTAATTTGCAATACCATAATTGCTTGATAAGTATAATAGACATACTCCAAACTTGTATCTCTGATGCTTGTAAAAAATAAGAAATTTATTGCCAATTAAAAGTTAGAAAGAACCAGAAAATAAGATTAAGATATAATTCTTGCAAAATTTTGATGCAGTTTTACACATTCCTCGCAACAGCGCATGTCACTCTATCTCTGGTTCCAATTTTTATGAAGTTTTTTGATGATGGTGACTTACCTGGAGACACAGGCATGCTCGCAGCTTCATTTGTAACATTCAGTAAGTTCTGAATGAGCAATTTTTTTAATGCAATGGCATCTACACGTTTTACCTTTCTCACGGTTACTTATGACTTTCAAATATTTTCAGTTTTGAATGCAGCATTTTCTTTGAGTCTCTTGGGCTTTCTGATCTTACACTTATCATTAGTGGCATCAAACACCACCACAATTGAGGTGATTACTTTAAAACTGTAATGCCTTTGTAGCTTTTTTTACCCCCTATGATGCCGCCATGGTGGTGAAGTGGCGATCGAACCATGCTTCATTAATTTTCTTTTGATTAACAGTGGCTTTAGCATCTCAAGTTTTTCGTTGTCTCAATTAAGTTTTTCTTTATTCTTTCTCAGGCATTTGAGAAAAGGACCACTTCTAAATGGCAGTATGATCTTGGTCGGAAGAAAAACTTTGAACAGGTTGCTTTTCTGTTCCTTGATTGTACATTATATATATTTTCAACGAAATTATTTATAGTATCTCTTTTTCTTGGTTCATGGTTTATGTACTTACCTTTACAAGATAACAAGTCAGAACTAGTAACTTTATAGTTAGTCTTCCATGAAGGAATCCCATGCCCATGAGATTCCAAATGTTACAATAAATTCAGCTTTCTAATCACTAATATTTCTGCATGATTGAGTTAATTCAGAGTAAAACATTTAAAGGCTGGCATCATAGTTATTGCCTTTTGTTTCACTCTTTCCTATTATTTTCTTGCTTGGGTATGCGTTTATAATTGGCTTCTTTACTGAGCCTTGTTACAAAAACCATAAATGATATATCAAACAGATGTTCACTGTGATAACTGGAACAATACTGTTGCTGATACAGACTTCCTTCCTCATGCCAATTAGTCACATGCAATATCATTGGCAGGGAATCTCCCATACTAAAAACCCTCTTTGTTCTGGATGCATGTATGTTTGCTTAATATATATATATATAAAAATTGTCAGGTGTCTAAGAATTAAGCACTTTGAAAGTTGGCTCAGATTTTGAACTGTGGCTCAGCCTTATTATTACTCTCTTCCACTAAATGAACATATTAGATATTAATCTTTAACAATGACCTTAATTCAAGGAATAAAACAAGAAATCTTTAATTCAAATAGTAAATCAAAGAATGCTTAATTTAAAAAGTAATTGAAGAAGTAATTTTTTTATATATATAGTCATACAATTGTAATGAAAATATGAAAAAAATAATACAAACTGGAGAGCTCTTTTGTGTAGAGTTATTTCTTGTTTTTTCAATAGAATATGTATTGTATTTTCCACTCAATTTGTCATAAATTTGGTTAAATATGGGGTTCTTAACAATGGTAATTAGCGTTGTTCGCAAAATTTTAGAACGTCTACAAATTTCAAAAAACTAGCACTGCCTGTTGCTTGCCATTGTGACTGGCTGCTGATTGCCTTTTCTGTCCCAGGTTTTTGGGACGGACAAGAGGTATTGGTTCATTCCTGCTTATTCAGAAGAAGATTTGAGACTGATAGGGGCACTTCGAGGTCTTGAGTACCCAATAAATCCTGAATCACGTGCACTCCAACAGATCTGAGCATGGATTAAGTTCCAACTAGAGCATGAGTCATAGTCGCACTTTCCAACTGTCTGGAGATAGGCTTTGTAAGGCATCAGCTTTGGCAAGACATGGCTGCAGAGATCTTGGCTGGAAAGTTCTTATACAAACCAGAGAGGAGTAATGAGTCATTATCTTAGAAGCATAGAATTTTCTTGTTTAGATTTGTCTCACTCATGGTTAGCATCCATGATTAGTTATACTAGTGAAAAGTTGGGGAATCGAATTTGTTATGGTTTACTTTGAGCATCTTGTAATGAACATAAAAAATATATAAAAACACCAACCTCTTGATAAGTGAAATAAATGTAAACAGATATCATTTTCAGTAGAAGATCAGTTTTGATTATCAACTTTGATATGAATTTTCCTTTTCTTTATTTTTATTTTTGTTTTTTCGTTTAGCCCAGCAAAAGAAACTAAATTAAATATCATTATTCATGAGTCAGCACATTTCTTCTGCATGATATCCATTTGAACACGTAGAAGGTTTGGGATGTGAATTTTAATTACAGGTGTATGAATAACGTAATTATTTCGAAAAAAATCTAAGAGATTCAAATGCTGATAAATAAGGATTTTGACCAAAAAAATAAATTGCTGATAAGGACAGAGATCTATTTTATTGGATATTCAATGTATACCTGAAAGTGAAGATAGTAACTCTCATAAGCACCCTGCCTCACAATATCCAAAAGTTAATCAATGACTAGAAAAACACTTTAATAATGTTTAGCGTATAGAAGTAGACTTAAACTTAACCAAATATAAATCCTCGTGTTTCTATATAATTCTGTTATTCATTTAATTTCATTTTTAATTCTTTAAAAAATATATGATTTTTATATTATGAAAAAAATACACCGTGTTTTTTAACATAATATATATATATATATAACGCATAACACATGCACACATCATAAAGAGATTTAAATATAAAACTGTCTATAAAAAGGATTATATTTATATATTTTTTGTTTTTTGTTATTTTCACTAGATATCTCGTTATATGTCTTCGTCTTCTTACTATGTTTTTAGAGAAAAACTGTGGAGATTTTATCTTCATTCTTTATGCATGCTTTTTTTTTTATCTACACTGCATGAAAGGATTTAAAAATAAAATTTTAAGAGATTTATATTTATATATTTTTCATTTTTTTTCATTTTCACTTAATTTCTCACTATATGAATGTGTTATATGTTTCCGTCTTCTTACTCAGTTTTTAGAGGAAAACTGTGGAGATTTCATCTTCATGCTTTATGCATGCTTGGTTTTATCCACAATTTTCAGCTACCTTTTCTTCTTTCCCTTTTTCTCTTAGTCCAACTCAGATCGTCTATCTTCCTATGTAAAAATCTCTTTTAATTTTTCTTTCCCTTATCTGGTTGTCTTCTTGTCCAGTAGCAGCCTCTAAAACCCATCAAAAACTAATATTACTCCTAATCCTTTAGTTAAATAACTTCATCTATCCATTACTCTTCTTCTTTATTTCAAATACTATGTTTTTTCCCATAACCAAAGAAATCTTTAATATTAAAAAAATTACTCTTAACCTTCTGTTGGATTATCTTCCTGCAAGTCTGTAAAACTACCCTTTTATAATAAAAAGACTTTTTGTTTCATGGAAGTAGTTTCAGATTAATAAAAAGATTATCTAAATTTATTTTCTTCCCATAATATGGGTTAAAATTATTATACTAATAGTTTATGATAAGATCTATAGAAATAAAATAATTATTAATTTTCATCTTTTTGTTTTTGTAAACTTTATGATTTTTTCGGTTAAATACATTTATTCAAATTGTTTTACAATTTTAGTATCTTTTAATTAATTTATTATTTAAAACATGTCTTTAATAAGTAAAATTTATAATATATGACCTTTGTATGTGCTTGGTATGTCCTATACCTTTTTTTTTATTCTTTACGATAAAACTTGTGAATATATCTTTCAATGTATTTAAATCTTTTTTAGTTTTAAAAGATTTGAGCTAACAGAATTATTATCGTTTAAATATACATTTGTAAAAATTTCATCAAATAGATAAATAAATCTTTAAAATTTTAAACTATTTATTCTTATAATAATAACTTTTCTTTATATACGATTATTTTTTTGCTTAATGAATTTTATATAATCAAGTTGAGATTTTTAACGATTGTTAATCTTTATAATGTTTTTTTAATTAATATATTACGGTTCTAAGAGGAAAACAAAAAAAAATGTGTTATTTGTTTATGCTATATGGTTTACTTGTATTTTAATTTCATTTTTGTAAGGAAATTTATTATATTTTTAATAATTGTTTTATATTTACTATATTTCAAAGGTAAAAATTGTTAAAAAAAATTACTGAATAAGTAAATTTGAAGCTAAAATAGGGTAATAGAAACTTAGTGTTTTTTTTATCTACACTTGGTGTATAGTTATTTGAAATTGCAATTGAACTCGACTATTTTATTGTATATGCTTCTTTGCAAATTAATGTGCTGGTTTTCTAATATAATTTAACAATATTAGTTTTTGAATTCACAGATAAATCTGCAATAAAATACTTAGTAAAAATAAGTTAATTTTATTTAAAAAAAATAGTAAATTTAAATTGCAAATTCAATATATCAAATTAACTTTTTTTTTATTTGTTCCATTATTGTATAAGACTATAAGCTACGTTTGATTGTTATCGATTTAATTAAACAATCTATATCGACTCCATTAGCAATTTAGAAAAAACCAAAGCAAAATCAAATAGTGGCAGTTGCTTTAATTCTGAGCTGGATAGGGGTTATAATTTTTTACAACACTTATTTTATATTTTTCAAAAATAAATAATTTATTAAAATAAAATTTTAATAAGATTTTTTTAAAAAATTATTATTATAGAGATAATTAATGTGTTTAAAATAAATTATCAAATATTTAACCTATTTTTTTTTTTTAAATTATATATATAATTGACAAATAAGGGTCATTACTTGCGTAAGAACAAAAAAAATGTAATTATTAATTATTTTATGTTTAGATTTCATATTATTTTTGTTTTGTATCTTTGCTTTCTGTACAATGGTTTTGTTTCAATTTCAAGAGGTTAAGCAAGCATTTGGTTGATTGATTTTTTTTAATTAAGTTTATTTTTGATAATGTGGTGATTAATATCTAATTTCAAGAAATTACATGTGGGAAACGTTTTGTTGATGATGTAATTAAATTGAATGTACTATTAGGAGAAATATCTAAATACAATATAGTCTTAGTTATTTATGGCTTCTACACCAAAATATATAATTAATTTTCTTTTTTAATATTCATATTTTTTTATATAATTACATTCAATCTATTTTTTTTTTATTTTGAATACTTTTAACATTTATGACTTTGGTTATCAATATATCTAAGTTCTTCAGAATACTTGCCTTGAATCTTGATTCATATTGTAATTTTCTTTTCTTTTCCTGAACTTGTATTGCAATAGTATTGCATATTACCATATTGGGTTTTGTAGTTATGTTCTTATATTTTCTTATAATTTTTTTATATTTTAATTGGCTTGATTTTAAATTTTTATTTGCCTACATATAAGAAAAGGTTGTACCACAAGTAAGTTTAAAATTTTGTGTTCTGAATTTAAACTAAACCTTTGGAAGATATTTTTATCTTCTTCTTTAGATCCATTTCCACTTTTTCTTTCACTTTTTGATTTTTTTTATAAATGTATATATTTTTAATTATGCGAAGTTATATGATTTTATGGAGAATAATATATACTTAAAAATACTAAATTAAATTGTGATATATTATGTTATTGATTTATTGATTATAATATATATATCTATCCTAAATTAACAAAAGAAATATTACTTACAATATCTACCTTAAATATGCATGATCTCAAATTTTGTATCATATATCTCACTGTCCAATGACGTAATTGCAATTTAACTTATTACCGATGAAAATAGTGTTTCAAAATGGATGTTGGTACTTGAAATAAAGAAATTTAGCTTTCTAGTAATGAAAAATAAATAAAGAATAATAAAGATATATTTTGAGTTAGAATATACATTTCTATTACGTTTATTTGTTTTTATATTCATAATCTTAATTATTTGACAAAATTAACGAAAATTGTTAAAAATATATATATATTGATTTAATCATTTAAAAAATTTAAGATTATTTTTTAAAATAATAAAATAAGAATCAATAATTTTGATTTGTTTATTTTATTAAAAAAATTATTAATTAGATTTCACAAAAAGATATAATGTTTTAAACCTTCTGATAAAATTTGAATTTATTATGGATAGCATTATTATAATAATTATTATTAATAAAAAAAAATTTAATAAAAAAAATGTCACTAATATATAATTATTTATAAATATAAAATAAATAAAATTTATATTTTTATTATGCTAATAATAAAATAATATTAATAATTTTCTAATTTTTATAGATTCTAAATTTTAGTTTCTTAATTTTTTATTAAGATTTAGTTAGTTAATTTTTATAGATTTAATACTTTAGTAACTAAATCATCTTTATTAAGATTTATTTTCCTAATTTTTATAGATTTTACATTTTAATTCATTAGCTTTTTGTTCTTAACATTTAATCCCCTAATTTTTTAACTTAAACAAAATCAATCAATTTTAAATAAATTCTATTTAATCTAATTTTATTGTGAATTTTATTTAAATCTTTATGATATATAAATGATTAAATTATTTAATGTAGTTTTATTTTTAACCTCTTTGATAAAAAATATATTCATTTGCATTATAAAAAAAATAAACATATATTTTTTTGAATGAATTAAAAATGAAATTTTATATATAAAATTATGTAATACCCTTAGATTAAAAACATGTTTTATTATTCCTTTAGTTTTTTTCTTTTCTTTCTTCTACGTCAAAAACTATACTAAAAAAAATATGTATATACTATAAAACATGATATCATGTAAATGTATTATGTAGGAATCAATCAATACATATTTGATTTTTTTATTAATAAGAGGGAGAGTGATTTGGAGTTTTTAACTTATTTAAGATTGCTTAGTATTAATAACTCTAAGTTTAAGTTTTATTTAAAAAAACAAACGTTAGAATTAAAGGTATGTTCAAATTAACAATAAAATTAAATTAAATAATATTTTTAAAGTAGATTGATTTTATCAAAATCAAAAAGTTATACGAATAAATTTTAAATTTTAAGAAAGAAAAATTATAGGATTAAAATATAAAAATTAAAAAATTAATAGTATAATTTAACCTAATAAAATTATTTTTGA
This sequence comes from Hippophae tibetana, assembly GCA_037013495.1. Taxonomy (NCBI): domain Eukaryota; kingdom Viridiplantae; phylum Streptophyta; class Magnoliopsida; order Rosales; family Elaeagnaceae; genus Hippophae; species Hippophae tibetana. The sequence goes on from CM072812.1 coordinate 13,665,654, forward strand.
TAATATTATTATTTTTTTATTGAAATTATTTAATGCATATTTTAAGTTTTTCCTTAGTCTGTTCAGCCAAAAAAATAAAACTGTTTGGCCTTTGTCCACTTGGGCCAATTGCAAACGTTGACAACCGGGATGAGGCTTCCAAGTCAGAACTCAGGAGAACGGGCACATAAAGCATAATTACTGACACAGTGACACTATCAGTTTAGTCAGTTATGCGCATACTGTCCTTTACACATTACACGCAAAAGTCTTTAATTTTGTTAAGGTAAATTTGTTGTGAAATCAGTTGTTGCTAATGTTGTAATATTTGAGTTTTTAAAAATTCTAAAATATTCTATCAAAAAAATTAAAATGTCAAATTGTTTGATAAAATTTTATATTATTTAACATTAATGTTTTATGTTATGTTACATATTTTTGTGACTCATCTTTAAACTCAAAGTAGCAAAAACAGTAACATAAAAAGAAACAAACAATTACACAGCTAAACACAGTAGACAATAGGTATACAATATAAAGAAATAAACTTACACTATTTTGCAACAATCATGTCATAAAAAAAATAGAAAATGAAGCATGACATACGAGAAAGGAAAACATGCAATGAGATAAAATAAGGATTTTATAATCACCATCAAATCCTTCTATTAATTATTTTAAGCAACCACAATTCATTATGATAAAATAAATAAAAATATAATTTAATAAAAATATAAATACAAATAATTATATTGATTATAATACTTGTCCTAATCGCACATATACAATTGAATTTTTCTATCTTTAAATCTTTATTATCAAGTGATGTAATTAGTAAAATAATATAATCCTAATAGTATGATACCTCAATGCAGATGAACTTAACATATAATATAAGTTATGAGTGTTAATTCAAATTTAAATTAACCAAACTATCATAGTTTTTACAAACACAAACACAATCATAAATTATTAATATTAAACAACCTTTAAAATATTAATAACCTAGAATAAAAAAACAATTTTCAACTTTAAAAAATAAAGGTTTAAGATAAGTAGAGTTTTTATAAGTTTTATAATTAAAAAAAATATTTAGTAGTTGGCCTTCACTGACCATGATGGTGAGAATAATAATTGTTGTTCTATTTTTTAACTACGGTTGTAAAGGGACGTCGAATACTCCCGTGAGTTAAAAAAAATATTTTTTGTTTCAAAAAATATCAAATAATTTTTCACAAATATAATAAAAAAAAAAAAATACAACTTAATATGCATACTAAATGAACCAACCCATCTGTGTGTAAGAATGAAAACATATAAAGTGTTTTAAACTAAATTAATGTGTATAATAATGAATAGTTAAAAAATATTCTTATAAGAGAGAAGACATAATATTAAGAAAAATAAATATATTTCATATTTTATATACAAAAATGTTAATAAATATTCAAAATTTACAAACTTACAATATCCATAAGTAATAAAGAGTGATAAATTTATAAAAACTCATTTTTTTTAATTTTTTTTATCATTTTTTATAACTAATTTATGTTTTTACTTACATTTTATTTTTATTTTTTAAAACTTATTTGTTAGTTATTCTTCTTGTATCAAAGAGTACCCATAAAATAATATATAATTACAAACTATTTTGATTGAAATTTTCTTAGATATTTTTATTATTTTTATTATTTTTAAAAATCATTTATGTTTTTATACAATTTTTTTTTAACACAGCTCACTACATATATAACTTCACATATTATAATATAATTAATCCTTTATCAGTAAGAGGTATCACACTTACTCTAATCTCCCACGTTCCTAATTTAACATATAATACAATACCAATAATTTAATTCATATTTTTTCTTATATCATCGATATAATTAATATAATATTATAATTTGTTAAAATATTTGATATTATAATTTTTCAAAAAGCAAAAAAATTCTAAAGTTTATAATTAAAAATTAAAAAAAAACCGTATGTAAGTCAATTTTTTTTATCACAGTTTAATGTATAAATCAATTTAAATTCATGTAACAATATAATTTATTTTTAAAAATAAAAAGAAAACATGCTTAACAAGTGTTGTTTTAGAAAGAAACTGAGATCAATCCACCTTTTAGTCGGACTGTCTGCAAATGGTAAAAGCACAACGCCAAAGAAAAGGAAGAAGCCTAAAAGCGATTTTCACTCACCAATCGCCATCGCATCTATACCGCATTCTTTGAGTAAATTTCTGGCCTCTCCGGCGCTTAAACTCCGAGAAGGCATTAACCCACAAACAGTAAGGTTTCTCTCGTTTCTCACCTTCTATTTTACTGTTTATTCAATACATATTTACATGAATTCTTTTGTCGCCGGTACCATTTCTGAGCTTTGAGTCTAAATCGCTCTCTCCGTGTCTCACTGACTCAGCAGCAACATGGGAGCTTTTTACAATGACGACTCGTCTCGGTCGCTGTACAGTTTCGGCTCCTGCCATGACCTCAGATTCTCCTCCAAGCACGTTCACGACAATGTCCATGGCAGTATTTACCTCGACCCTGTACTCTCTCTTCCTTTATTTCTCTTTATAACGATTGTGTTTTCTCATTCCTAGGAAATACTAGTTCTATCTGTGTTAGTTGGGATTTAATCTTCGCTAATTTTGCTAATAACATTCCCGGTGAATCCAAGTATTTGCTTATTTGTCAAAATATTGTGGAAGAATATATCAGATAGTGAAGTCACAACGATGTTAATTGATACGCGTACCCTTGTTTGGTTGCAGCTCTCTTTGAAGTTTATTGATACTGAGCAGTTCCAAAGGCAAGTTAATTGGGCATTTGTATAAATTAATCAAGTGGCATACGCACAGACACGAACCTATACTGTTTTTTCTATCTTCTTTGAATATCTCCTCAGAAGGTGATTGGACTCTGATAAATTTCATCATTTCATTTGTATATTACAGGCTTCGTGACCTCAAACAACTTGGTGAGTTTTTTTGAGTTTAATTGCATATGGAGTTTCACTTTTAACTCTTTAGAAAAAAAATATTATTTTTCTTACAACATAAAACATGTCTTTTTACGGGAACAAATGTTTTTATTTTATTTTATTGCAGAAAACATATGTTTTTTTATGTTGTAAGAAAAATAAGTTATGTTTTTTTTCCGAGGGTGTTAAAAATAAAACCATGTGAATAAGTGGTTCATATGTGTACTGGAGGTTTTTTTGACCCTTATTAGGAACAATATAGTCAATGCTATCAAAATAGCTTCATTTAAATTAATTAACTAAACTACCTATGTTAGTTTTGTTATTTTTATGAGCTATAACTTTGACATAGAAGTGCTAGTCTAGGAAATTTACCTTTCAAGGTTTCCACACAGAGCAAATGTGTCAAAGTCACAAACCACCAAATGTCTAGTATGGACTTATTACTATTCAAGAACAAGTTTCTGCTTTTTGAGAATTAATAGCGTGCCTGCTAATGTAAGGAAAATTGCCTCTTAATTTATCTCAGATTTTTTTTAACCTGATTTCATACATTAAATTCTATCATGAAATTCTACAATAACTTTTCAACAGACATTAAAATTCATTTTGGATTGGTTAAGTATCAACAATTTGAGGCATTATCCAGTCAAATTAGTGGTCTATAGAATCCCCAAATATTCCACAGTGACCTTATCATCAAACTAAAGTGTCTTGCATTATTCCTGCTGCCAAGCTTCATACGGGACTCTTGTAAGCCAGAGAAAATTAGTCATATATAACTAGCATTTTTATCTATGATGTATGAATTTAAGATGTTGCAATAAGTTTTTGTTTAATACAATGTTTTTATAAGGGCTCGACTGAAATGCCAAGGCTTCAATGTATACAATGTTTTCATCTTATTGTTATTGGATCTCAGCACAAAGGAATACTGCTTACATGAAGTACCTTTTATATTATCAGGTGTGACCCACATGGTTTATCCAGGGGCTTTGCATTCCAGGTTTGAACATTCTCTTGGGGTGTATTGGCTTGCTGGGGAAGCAGTTCAAAAGCTTAAAAATTATCAAGTATGAATGTGGTGATTATTTATTGTTAACTTCATTTACAAGTTTCATAATTATCTGTATAAACACGTGATTTGTTGCCAGGGAATGGAGCTTGGTATTGATAACTTTGATATCCAAACAGTGAAAGTTGCAGGTAATTAATTTTGCATTTCATATTTTGTCCTTGTTAATAGCCATCTGATTTTTTTCATCATCCGATGAAGGACTTCTGCATGATGTGGGCCATGGCCCTTTCAGTCACTTGTTTGAACGTGAGTTTCTTCCTCAAGTTTGCAGTGGCTCTCATTGGTATGCTTAAACTTGAGTGAATCAACCTCTCTCTCTCTCTCTCAGTTTTTTTCTCCCTACTAGATATCTTTCTATCTATATGTATGCTTTCATCTAAGTATTTCCTGTAAGACAATGGAAGATTATCAGAGTGTTCTAACTTCTGGAAATGATTTTGTTTGCATCCTATAGGTCTCACGAAGAAATGTCAGTGAAGATGATTGACCATATTGTGGATGAGCATCATATTGACATCAACCCTGAAATGATTAAAAGAGTGAAGGTATAACTATTTTTATCCATGTTTATTCCCTTTGCTCTCAACTGACTGGGTGTTGAATGTTAGGAATATGGACCTCTCATAAATATGATTATGAGAATATTTCCAAATTCATGACCATGATTGTTTTTGGATTAACAAAGAAATAAAAATGGAGAAAAATAACAACACAAGAATTTTCGTGAAAATTCCAAATTGAAGGAAAAACACGGACTATCAAAGATGTAAGCATTGTCCTTTACAATCTCCCACTTGGAGAATAATTCAATTGTATCTCCACACTGCAATTCTTCTTGGGAAAAGAACTAGACTTTTCAGGAGTTTATCAACCATCAACATACATTCCGCCATACATCATGCATTAAATGTCAAACCAATGATGTTTGCTAATATGTGGAGCTACTAGCAATGGCACATCCACTTTCATGGAAACTTTAGCACTAGCGGTTTTCCATGAAGATGTACATGTTCTTCTTTAAAGAGTATCAGTCTCCTATAATAGACACATTACTAGTGATATTGTCAGTATCTTCATTTACTAACCTGGAGCAATTAACCGAACTAGCTTCACCTATATGAAAAAGTTTTTTTAGGTGCCCAGATTTGCCACACCCTAGCAAATAACTTTACTTTTCATGGAGCTCTTTTTCTTCCAGTTACAGACTGTTAATGCTGAGTTTTCAGAAAGCTCACCACTTGTGCTGCCCATTCTTTTTTCTTCTGATATGAGCTTAGTGATGACTTCTGAATAACTCACAATCTTCTTCCTATACATCAATATCTTACGTGTTCATAGGAAAATGAAAGTGACCAAATGAGTCTTAATGCAATATCCTCATTATCAATTTTAACTCCAATAGTCTCCAGTTTCTAGTTCATTGAGAATACTCCAGGGGTGTGAAATACTAACACCTTCATTCATTTACAATTTATGAAATTGCTCCTTGAGATAACATCGATTTGAAACGCCCTTGGCCTAGTATAACTCTAAGTTTTTGCCAGAGCTCCTCCACTATAGATATTCTATGTACATTTGCAAGAACATTCTTGGTTAGACACATATGGATTTGACTTTCAGCTTTCAAGTCTAGATTTTCCCAATCTTCGTAGCTCATATTAGACTTAGTAGCATCTTTGCTAGGATTATGGATTGGTTTGCCCTTCAAAGCCTTATGTAATCCAGCTTGGATCAATTTATCTTTGACTTACACTTTCCATAAGCCAAAATTAATTCTCCCATCAAATTTCTCAACATCAATGTTAACTGGTATTTTTTTCTATCTCTAAGTTTGGTAAATAGCCGTAGAAAATGAATAATACCCATTAGAAAAGTTCACAAGAAAGATTGGAGGGGTTAGAATGGTCCCATAAAAAACTCAATCTCTTTAGACAGAACTCTTTTAGTATGTACGATTCCACACCACCATACCAAAGCTCCCACTGAATTCAGGTAATGCAAATTGTTAAAAAAAGAGTCCACAATCTTCGGTTCTGATACCACTTCTTAGAATCTGGATCTCTTATAAATATGACAGTATTTCAAGGTTTATGACCAGGATCTTTTTGGAATAATGGAGAAAAATAACAATACAAGAATTTATGTGGAAATTTCAAAATTGGAGAAAAATCATGGGTTGTCAAATATAAAGAGCCAAATTAACTTTGTGAAAAATTGTTACAATCATACAGTATCACTCTATTTTTTCCAAAACTCAAAGTACACCTAGATATAAAATTCTCTCAAATCTCTCTAACACTAAAAAGAAAAACGCAAATGAGTTTATTTATGCTGGATACCTTAAATATTCAAAACCATCCTGTATTTATACACGTTTAAAAGTACTATGAAGGAGACAAGATCTAATTACCTTTATCAACCTCTCTTCTTTTTCTTTGGTTTGATGTCGGCCATATGAAACATGAGTGAGTTGATTTTTTTTATTTTCCTTTCAATAGTCAAAAGATGTGGACACCGTCCTTTACATTGAATTGAGTACGTCTTACTCAAGGAGCAATCTTAGTTGTTGAAAGTTTGAAATTTTATAACTACTCATAAAATTTGAATTGTACTGAATGAGTTAAATTGTAGAGTGCATTAGACAAGATGATGTTGAGAAAAATCATTAAAATAATGTTTTGTTCTTAAGAAGTCCCTTTTTTCTAAGTGATAGTACCATAAAACATTTTTTTGATTCCGAGGGACTAAACGTACAATAAGGCTTAATCTGAGAGACTTGGATGATGCTTTTCTCTAAAATTAAATGGAACAGCCGAAATCTTGTGCCTTTATGATTGATATATACTTATGCTCAACAGGATATGATACTTGCAAGTTCTGAATCGCCACTGCAAAAAGTAAGGACCTTTCCTCCAATTGGCTGTCAAGAGTCGTGAATCATCATTTGATTAAATTCTAAAAAACCTTTGTGAAAAGGGAAAAACCTGTTATGTTAGTAGTAACTTTTTTGTCCTTGTATATTCTTTTTCTTAATTTGAGGCTTATGCAACTATGTATGATGTAGGGACTGAAAGATAAGCAATTTTTGTATGATATTGTTGCAAATGGTCGTAATGGAATTGATGTAGACAAGTGAGGCTTTGTGATTCTTTTCTGGAATTTAATTATATAATTTTGTGAGTTGTACTTGAGGCCTCTCTACTTGTATTCTAATGCTGCTGTGGTGGTACTATTTATTTCAGATTTGACTATATTCTCCGTGATTCCAGAGCTTGTGCGATCAGATGCAACTTTGAGTTCCAAAGGTTATCGTCACATCCCTTTGTTATTTTTATTGGCATCCTTTTATTTGGTCAAAAAAGAAATAAAGGTGAATTTTTGCAGGTTGATGGAGACTATGCGGGTGCTGGGGGATGAAATATGCTACCGTGCCAAGGACTGTCAGTATTTTTGTCAAATTATTGTATTTTATTGGTATTTTATATTGACTAGCCAATTCTAACGATTGAGCTATTTTGATAGATCTCACAATCCACAAGTTATTTGCCAGTCGAGCAGATTTGTACCGAACAGTTTATACCCATGCAAAAGTGAAGGTATAGAGTAATTTTTTTTAAGTTATTTATATTTTTCTTTCTAAATATTCAGGAAAAGAACGTCAACTTTAGCTTCTTTTTCCATCTGTTGATATCTGAATTTTATATTCTTTCCTCATACTCTAGAATTTAATCATTGCAGGCCATAGAGCTGATGTTAGTCGATGCCCTTGTGAAAGCAAACAGTCACTTAGAAATTACTTCTCATATTGAATCACCATCAGAATATTGGAAGGTTGTAAGAGTTCCTAAATCATGATTCTGATTTGTGGAAGATTATTGCTTTTATTAATTAGTTTGTGAGATTTATTGACTCCGGTTATATATTGTTCTCTTTTTAATGAAATGCAGTTGGATGACACTATAGTTAAAACCATCGAGACAGCTCCTGATGAAGAACTGAAGGAATCTAGGGATTTGATCCTGCGCATACGGAGGAGGAATCTATATCAGGTACAGAATCTTGATGTCATCCTCTTTAAATATATAGTATCTCCCCCCCTTCTTCAGTATGTAAATATGTAGCCTTTCTTTTTGGATAATTTTCTCTCCGTTCTTGTAGTTCTGTAACGAGTATGCAGTACCCAAGGACAAGCTAGAAAATTTTAAGAATGTCACTGCTCAAGACATTGTTTGTTCCCAGGTTATTGCACAACCTTTGCTAGAATTTCTGTCTTTGACAAACTGTTCTCAATACTTATCAGCTAGCTTCATTTAAAAGATAAATGGAGGAGTGATGCTGCAAGAGGGGGATGTTGCTGTTAGCAATATAAGGATTGATTTGACTCGTGGGAGAAATAATCCTCTTGAAAGGTATTTAGTAAAATACAAGATAATTGAGACAAATTGAACAGAATAATTTTGGTATGACTTTTACTTTTCACTGTATGAGTTGTCTTTTTTCTTTTTCTTTTGCATGTATCTATTGAAGCATCCACTTTTTTAAGGTATGGAACTACCTTCTTTTAGACTTCTTCTTTTTAATTATATATTTTAAGCACATAATTCTCAGACCCATAAGGTTTATGGACTCGATAAGAATTCCAATTTTTTCTTTTGAAAGATCTAAGGAAAATAAGGTAAAAGCCTTTTAAATTGAACCTAATTCAGCCTAAATCAGTTGTTTTCATTCTTGGATGATTCGTATAAGAGTACAAGCGTTATTAGATGTTTAACTTGACTGCCTGATTTGCAGTCGTGTCTGGAAAATCTCACATGAAAATTGAAATGCTTAAGATTCGATTATGTTGGCCCTTATTATGTGATTTTCCTCTTGCCTTGGGCTTGAAGCGACTGTTATTAACAGCTTACAGGGTTTAAGTTACCCTCTGTATTTGTGTTTGAGATTGTTATCCGTGTGACGATGACATTTTCTGGTATTTGTCTTATTCAGGATTATGAGAGTGAGGAGAAATTCTCTATACCTGATGATCGCATCAGTCATTTGCTACCTTCATCTTACCAGGACATGATAGTGAGGGTGTACTCCAAAAAGCCAAAATTGGTATGTCTAGTTATCGCTACTGCCATTTGATTACACGATCTCCCTTTCATTTGGTTCTTCAGCCCCCTCAAAACATATGCAGGTAGGAGCAATTTCTGAAGCTTTTGAGAATTTTCAGCTAAAAACGTACGGTATTAAAGCACAAGTGCATGCAACGCCCGAGAAAAAGAAACGTCGCCTATGAACACACCGTTACTGTGATTCCAAATTAAGGATAATATAATATGATATGATCTCATACTACAGAAGCAGGTACTGTATAGATCTAATTATTATCCCACGTCTGCTGACTAAATTATACAAAGGTTTGCTTTTCATCTTAATGAGCGTTCTAAATATGATACTCAGACTCATGTACTGCTATTGTAGCATTGATGTCTTTTATGATTCCTTACAATCTGATGTTTTGAACTATGGAACTCGTAGGGTTCCTCTTCATTTGTTAAGCCTTGAATTGGCTTGTGTAGTCATTTTTGCATATTTCAACTTCTCTTGCATAGACAGCATAGCAATGAATCATAGTGATATTTTCTTTCGTTGCTCGCTTGTAAGGAAGTCTGATGTTAGACTATTATCATAGTAATTTTTGGTTATGAATTTCGACAAGTCTGTAGTTAAGTGGTTATCTCCAGTGTTTACAAAAAGAACGTGCTCATCCAAAGATACAAACTCTATTGAAATCCAAAAATATTCACTTAATTTAATTAAACACTACAGAATGTATGATTTTTTTCTTCTTAAACACAGAATAACTTTCAAATTTCACGATGTGTAGTCATTTTCAATAAATAATAATAATATTTTTGCCACTTTATTTTATAAAATAAAGTAGAACAATTATTTTAAAGAGAAAAATAAGTTCAAAATAGAAATAAATTATGTGGGTGACCATTTGGTATTACAAATATCTCACAATGTGTAATCAAATCTGATAATAGAAAGTGGAATAAACTATTCCCTATTTTTAAAATAAAAATGAGTGGACCAAAAGATGAATGATATATTATAAAATGTATGAATGTAAAATATAAATGAGTAGCAACCACATGGTGAAAAATAACGAAAGTTAATAAGAAAACGATGCCTACTTTGTAATTCCGCTAAACTTGGCTATATGAAGAAAAATGTGTGGATCTGGAATGATCCACTCTGGCTCAAAGTTGCCTCAAACCAAGGGAAAAGGAAGAATTACTAAGAATAACATCACTGAAATTTATATTTATAACAACAAAACAACGTTATTCTCTTGAATCGGGAAGGTAAAGGTTAATGATAGTAATATTATTTTTATTATTATAAGTAGAGAACTAAAAATGAAAGAAAATGAAAAACGAGAATAATAATAATCTCTCCCAATAACCATTAAAAAGCTACTGTTTTGAGTCATAAAAAACTTTTCTCTGCTAGGATTTTAAGCATTTCTTTTCCTTTTGCTCAGTCGACATCACTTATTTGTTTCAGCTCAAGTTGTGCTAGCTTTCCTTGTTCTTTGCTAAGGATTGCCTTCTTCTTTCATACTATTTCGGTTCATCATTCGGCTTCGTGGGCCTCTCAACATTAAATGGTGTCTTATATTAATTGGCGGTTCAAATCTATTTGTGTATCTTGTAATAAGGTTATTGTGTCTATTCTATGTGTTTCAGTTTGTATTCTTAGAGGTTTCAATAAAACTAAACTAGATCTATAAGCTTATGTTTTAGATCTTTTGGGTTTCTTATTATTTTTTGTCCAATGATTGTAGAGTTTATGTAGTTTCTTGTCTATTGATTTGTTTTTTAGTCTATTGGTATTTTGTTTTCCCAATTTTAATTTGTTCTTGTGGATCCCAATCTGTGTTTTTACTACTTGTTGGTTGAAGATTTAGATTTCTGAGCTCATATGTAAAAACACCGCAAACGAACATCAATTTTATATGTTTTTGAAGAATATTCATTGTACCTGCTGCTGCTGCAACAGTCGACAATCAAGTGAGATATGTATGTTATTGAAGATTTTATAGTATTAAATCAATATTTTGATAAAAAATTTAAGTTTTTAAAACATATTCCGTAATTATATTAATTAAAAATTAATTTTTTAAAACAACTCATCATAATTTAATATTATAATCATAAAAAAATATTATTAAATAAAAATAATAATTTCTTTAATTATTCAAAAATATCAAGAATATTAATAATTAAAATAAAGAATATTATAATTATTTTTATTAAAATCAATGAGATACGTATGTTAAACATATTCCATAATCAAATTAGTGACGAGTATTTTCTAAACAAAATTTGCTTTTGCACAATAACCAGTAGGTCAGCGACACGTCTTGTTGCGTGAGATGTTGTAATCCCGAAATATCCCCTTTCTTGTTATTATAAAAAAGAGAGAGAAAATCTTCCTTTTCTGCGAACCCTTTCGTATAACTTCATTTCTCTCCGGTTCAATTAGGGTTTTATGGTTGCTCTGATCGCTTCGTCAATCGCCTAATCTGAATTTCTTCGCTTTTAAAGATCTTAGGAGGTATACTCTTTCAGTATTTATCGTGCTTTTCTCGTGGCTTTTGTGGTTTTTCTTATAATAATTGGTGAATAAGATTGATTTTGTTGTGTTTGTTGGTTGACGAAACAGGCGGAAGTATGATCGCTTCTTTTTCTTTCAGTTTTCCTATTGATTTACTTTTTTTTTCCTGCTATAACCGAATTCTCGTTTAGTTTAATCTGCAATTGCTACTTTTCAGTAATTTGAAAATTTCCACGTATTTGTCCTGCAGATTGTAGGGAGGAGGCGGGGTTAGTAATTCTTCTTTTGATTTTGAAAATATATGGGTTTTGTTGGTTTGTTTTGATAAATTAAAAATTTCTGCTTGATAATCATTGTTTCTGCTTTTTGCATTCATTAAATTCTTTTGGCTTTTGCATCTGTTATGAAATCGCTATTATTTGTATTTTCTTTAATTCAGGCGTCATTTCTTGAGAGGAAGGGAGTCTGTATGTGGCATCCGTTTACAATTTAGTTTTTGTTTTTGGGCTAATAATAACATGCTATGCATTGTCTCCCCTTTCCTCTTTTCATTATCGCTGAAGACTTCCTTTTTACATGTTAAACTTACGTTTTCTGATTATGTTTTCAGCGCTTATAGAGTCTAAAATGCAAAGGGGAAGAGGTGGTAGGGGTTCATTCTTTGATTTTGGTGACCCTTTTCCCGGTTTTGATGGTTTTGGTGGACCTGGCAATCCTGGAAGTTTGATGTCTAGCTTTTTCGGCGGAAGGGATCCCTTTGACGACCCTTTTTTCACTCGACCTATGGGAGGTATGTTTGAGTCAAGCTTATTTGGTCTGGGTGGGAATCCTTTTGTTGCAATGCGTCCTTCTGGAATGCTTGAGGATCAACCTCCAGAGCCTAAAAGGTCAAGGGGGCCAATCATTGAGGAAATAAACTCTGATGATGAAGCAGAAGATGGTGATAAAGAGAAGAAAGAAAAGCCTAGGGAGCATGGAAGGTCTGGATATGAACCATATGTTCAACATCCCGATGATGAAGGTATAGTGTTTCTTTTCAGTTGATTGTAATATTTGTTTGTAGATGTAGATGTATTAATATTTCCTTCATATTGCAGAGAGAAATAGTAAAATATTTCAGGATAGAAGTCATTATAGCAGATTTAATGACATGCAGTTCCAGCCGCAAACTCGCAGCTTTACATTTCAGAGCTCCAGTGTCACTTATGGTGGCTCCAATGGCGCTTCTTATACTGCATCTAAGACAAGGAGGACTGGAAGTGATGGAGTAAGTTAGTGAAATGGTTTTAGTGAGTTGAGATTTTCATTTGCTATGTCATCTTAACATATCTTTGATTAATAAATAGTTAACAATTGAAGAAAGCAGAGATGCTGATACTGCTACCCGACAAGCAAACCACAAGTTATCTCGTGGCCTCCACAACAAGGTATGCAATTGGTAGTTCACTTGAATTCTGGTGTAATTGACACTTATCTTCTCATTGAGTTGAGTTTGAAGCATGAGTGTTACTTTAAATAATGCAGTATGTCTCTGACTTAATTGAGAATTTGATTTGCAGGGTCATACTGTTACTAGGAAGCTCAATTCAGATGGTAGGGTGGATACGATGCAAACCTTGCACAATCTTAATGAAGGTGTGTGATTTGAATAACATTCATTCCTTTGGCAGGAAGTGTATCACTGCTTATCTGACATAGGTCTGTCGGAATTCTGAAAATTTTAGTTGAGCTTACTGGATTTGAGGAAGCGTGGAAGGGGAATGCTCAAAAACATTTGCCTGGCTGGACTGGCTATGATAATATAGGTAAAACAGGCAATGGTCTGTTGCCCTAGTTTTAGTTTTGAAATCATCAAGCTTATAGTCCTGTTTTTGATTAAGTGATGAGCAGAGATGATTTTTAAAATATGTGCGTTGCCATTGAGCTGTTAATTAAGCATTCAATTTTTTTCATTTTGTAATGTTATGTGGTTACAAATATAATAGCCATTTGGATGTGCTTCTTTTAGAAGTAGTTTTAAGGCAAGTGGTTTAAAATGAAGCCGTTTGATTAAAAGTGATTTAAAAGAAACATGAAGGTGTTTGACATAAAATTGGTAGAAATGGTTTAGAGCGACTTTAGTAATTAATTTAGCATATGAGCATGCATCTTAAGCTATTTTAAAAAAAGGATGATTATTTAGTTTTCTTAAAGAAATCACTTCTCATGAAGTTTTGTTGAGATGTGATTCCAAACATGCCCATAGTTATTTTTTTCTATCCATCTCTCTTAAATGATCCGTATTTGTTTTGTTTATGGGGTTTGCTTCAGGAGCTAGCAGTATCAGAGACAATGGAAAGGCTAGTCAAGGTGGCTGGGCACTTCCTTCTACAGAATCTTCACAACGTTCTGGGAGAGTGGTAGCTGATAGTAGAGAAAATGGCGCCTCTTCTCGCATACAGCATTCTGGTAGGATGAAAGCGGATGTCAAAGGCAGGAATGATTACCCTCTTGGTCGGGGTAGAGCTAGAGATTAAAGCTAAGACAGACAGATGGAGATTGTTATGTTCCTCGTCCTCCTATGTTCCACTTTTATTCTATGACCATGGTGTATTTTTTTTTATCGACATTATTTTTGTAAGAGTGGTATTATATGTAGTATGTTTTAAATTTGACTTCACATATACAAATTAATGCATTTTATTAAATAAATCAACTAGAAATACATAAATCTTGTATGAAATATCATGTCGGGTTGCTTTAGTTCCCATGCAAAATGAAAGTACAAATTCGTTTTTTATTTGTTTATAAGACCAGCGATTGTGTTACGTGACAGGGTGCCCTTGAGTTTTTTTTTTTTTTTGTATTTTTGTATTTTTTGTTATTTATGTTAATGTTTGGTTAAATCGATTTATATATTAGGAAATATGAAGCAAAGATGCATGTGCATTTTTGGATGACAAAAAAGAAATTTTCTCATCTTACCATTTATTTATTTATTCAGGATAAAAGTCATTTCACATTGTGGTGTTAAGTTTTGAAGATAGAACGAAAGTAATCTTATTTAATTAAAGGTGGTGTCATTTTTTTAATGTTCTGCATCGTTTGATTTTTATAAAAATAATTCCAATATTCATAGCTTTTATAGTTAATATAATTAATCTTCTTGGATAGTTAATTATATTAATTTTTTATGATGTATATTTTTATGATTTTGATATTAAGTTATGGTTAATTATTTTAGAACGTTAGTTATTATATCTAGTAGATTATTATTTAAAGTTAAATTTTAATATTTTTATCAAAATATTATTTAACTTTATAGTTTTATTTTTATTTTTATTTTTATACAAATTTGTGGTTAGTTTTTTATCTTCATTTTCTTATTTATTAGTTTATAAATTATATAAATAAATTGTATTCTTATATTTATAACTTTTATATTTAATATAATTAATATTTTTGAATAGTTAATTATATTAATTTTTTATATAATGATGTATTTTCTTTTTTATGGTTTTGATATTAAATTATTGTTAACTATTTTAGAATTTTAGTTATTATATGTAGCATATTATTATATAAAGTTAAATTTTAATATTCTTATCAAAATATTATTTAACTTCATAAATTCTTTATTTTTATTTTTATACAAATTGTGATTAGTTTCTTTGTCTTCATTTTCTTATTTATTAGTTTATAAATGTTACAAATAAATATTTAATCATTCAAGATCCTTAATTAACTTAAAATTATAATTATCATACCAAAATTTAATGGATCTATAACGATGAACCTCTTGAATCTGTATATAGTATGATATTCAAATGGTATCCATACATGGTATGATCTTAATACCCTATATTTTATTTATAATATTAATAATTATTACAATTTTAAAAGAAAACTAAACATCTTGAAAATATTTTTAATTGTTCATAGTTTTTATATACATAGTTTCTAGATGAATAATTTTTGAAGTTTAGAATTTATTATTTCTGAAACTATATATTCAACTAATAGAAATAAGAGTTCATTTTATAGGACAATGAATCACGTTTACAATAATGAAAAATCATTGTTTTATGCATACTTTAATAATTTACCTAATTTTTTACTTATGAGTTTTGAATACAAACATTTAATTTCCTTAGCATAATCTCTTGATTGAATATATGAGTTCTATATCTTTATTCTTCTTCTTTTCTTTCGACATTCCTTTATATGATGTAGATAATGACACATCTTCATTTTTTCGATTTTTAATGCAGTAAATGTATTTGTGATATGTAGTTATTTTCTTGGCATAAAAACAAAATATCTCTCATTTCTTGACAAATTTTGTTAGGGAGTTCTATGTTGTCATACCCCTTGTTGCCTCTTTTTACTTCTCTACCAATCTCATCCTCAGAAAGCATAGATTCACTTTTTTCATCGACGATATTATTAGTTTATTATCTCTTCTTGATATCGAGGACCCATTTTTCACTATCATCCCCTTTGAATTTTAA
This sequence comes from Hippophae tibetana, assembly GCA_037013495.1. Lineage (NCBI taxonomy): Eukaryota > Viridiplantae > Streptophyta > Magnoliopsida > Rosales > Elaeagnaceae > Hippophae > Hippophae tibetana. The sequence continues at coordinate 13,681,803 of CM072812.1, forward strand.
AATCTCGCTTATGCTTATCTTCTTGGTGAGTATAGTCTTATGAATGAATGCAACTTCATTGAGATGACAAACTCGTTGGTTGGGCCTAGCCATACTTAAGTGGATGCGCTCTTATTATTTATAAAGATACCCAATAGTCTTCGTCTTATTGATGTTGTTAGTGTTGTCATTCATCCTTGTTCTCATCATCATGCTATCTTCCCATGTAGAGGACACTTCTTTTGCACTATTCTTAATGGTGAGAATATAAGTCTAGTGGGCATGATTTATAAGACCATAATTTTTCATCCAATTACTCCACTATCCCTCATTGATTTCTAGGTAGGGTTTCATCATTTTTCGTAATATATCATGTTCTTCTCATAGCATAGTTTCTCTTTCATCCTCGCTATTTCTTTCCGATTGTGGCTCACAATGTTCCTTAACTACCCCTTCCTTTTTCTTCTTCTCATAACACTATTCAACCCACTCGTTATAATTATATTCATGTTTCTTCTACTCCTTCTACTTATATTCCCCTTAATGATGAGTCTCTTGGTGCCATCAATAATCTTCTTCTAGAGTTGCACATATTCAAACAGAATCACATGGATATTCAGAGTGTTCGAGCACTTTCTTAGGCTATGGTGGCTTCTTACCATCCTATTCCACCATCACCTATTCATGGATCACCTATCTCTTCTGCCTCAATTAGACCTCGACCTACTAGTTCTAGAGTCTATACTCACTTTGGTAACTCCTTCCTTGCTTCTTTCTCTCCTCCCTTTTTAGAAACTTTGGTAAAGATGAAATAAACCCTACTTCTACCTAAGCTGTTTACAACTAATTTCACCCTCTACCACCTATACAAACTAATCTTAGTCAGTCCTTGTGCAATGGTGTCCACGAGGATGATGATGTTGAAGAAGGAAACAGAGAGTGTTGAACTTATTTTCTTGTTGTTTTAGTGTATTTTCTTTTTATTCATTAAAATAAAATTTGTAAAGTATAGTTTGATTACTAAGAATGAGTTCATTTTGCTTCTTTGATCTCTATTTATATATGTCGTGTAACTTGTTTATTTGCTTTAATCTTCTTTATTGTATTGCATGAGTTCCAAGATTATTGCATACTTGTATGCCTTCCTTCATCATATAGGAGTGTTCTTTTAAATTTATGTGCCAAAAAAGGAGGAGATGTTTATGTGCACAACTATATGTTTGTTGTCATATTATGTGTTGCATGGGTGGTGAGTGTAGGATTACATGATCTTGTTGCTTGACTTGCATTAACTTAGAAAGAGTGTTGTATGAAATCAGGGGGATTTGTGTACATTGCTTGTGTTTATGTTGCATATTTGTTTGTGTTTAGCCTATCGGTGTGTACTTGTGTAGCGGTAACATAATAATATTTGGATAGACTACGTGTTATTTGTGCAAATTACAAGTGTAGATTGAAGTCTTCAAGCTTCAAAATTTTTATGTGTAATTGCATTGAGACCCTCACATTTCAACCTATTAAAGTGTGGATGAGTTGATTAATAAAGATGGATGAAGCACACAAGATGGATGCACTTGTTTTTGGTGTGTTTTTAAGGTGTTGGGATGTGTCGATGTTTTATTCGTGGTTACAAACATCCTTAGGTTATCTCCATGATCATCTCATGTTTGATGTGCGTCTTTACTTTGTTGTGCAGTATTTTACCATGGAAAGCCAAAAAAAGAAAATATAAGTCATGTTGTCCTTTGTGTCTTTGTAAGCTTTCCATGTGCAAAATATTGAGTTTGTTTATTTTACTCAGTGTTTTTATCTTTTTCTATATAAGGTTGATTACTGTTGATTAGTAATGCATACACATATATTTAGGTATATTGTATTTGAAAGCATGCTATACATACATCACAAGATTTTTTTCTTAGTATACATGCTAGGTTATGAGTGGTGGTTTTTACTTCATTTCGGGTGCGAGTATTTATGAAAATTACTCAACAATATTGGACACAAAAAATTGAAGTTTTTGGCACCTTGACAAGGCCCTCGTTGTACCTCTCATTGGACACCCAACAAGGACGTCAGCAAGGACAATTGGTGAAGGTGGTCAATGGTGCCTTGTGGTTCTATAAATACCCTCATCTTTTCATTCTTCTCAAGCATTGAATTCTTAATGAAAATTGGTTCTGTATCACAAAGTACTTTAAGTGTATTTTAGTATTTGTGTTATATTGTTATGAGTAAAATATAGTACTTGAGTTTTGAGAGATCTTAACTATTTTATTTTTTTGTGAGAACAACACTATGAGATTGGGTTGGATAGTATTAGATGAAATTTCAAATTAGTGGTTACTTGTAGTTCATGGTTGAGTGTATTACTCACGATTGGTTTTTCACTTTTTTGTTGACATTATTGATCTTCAATTACTAATCACACTACTTTATATGGTATTAGCTTTGAAAGAAAGTCAAGTTCGTGTGTCAGATCGAGTTTTTACGGAGGTAGCAAGCGAGGACAACAATAGGGAATTGGGGCAGAGGTGCTGAATGAGAGAGATATTTGCGTTTATATTTCTATTAAGATGTATAAGTTTATTGTTAGTGAATTTGTTTGTTGTCGAGTGGTTTTCATAAGCAATCTGAGGGTTTACCACATAGACATGTGTTCTATGTGGGTTTGACTCGTTATATTTGGTATTGTGCGTGTTTTATATTTAATTTTTCTATTAAAATAATTAAAGCTTTAATTATTGTTAATTGGTTTTTTTGATGTGTTTGTTATGCTTCTATTACAATCTAATTATATATCTGGTAGTTTATTTTTGAATATTTTTGGAATAATATTGGTATTATTTTCTTTCTAATATTACGACATAGATTAATTCTTTCATTTATTTAACTTCGTGTTTTAGTTCTGTCACATCACTTTCTTTGTAAGAGGTTTATTCTTCATGACCTATAAATGTTAATCTTGATATATTATTTTTCTTCCTGATATTAAATGTTTTTCTTTAACATTTAATTTTTATTTTTCAAGTATTTTAAAGTTTGTTAATATTTTTTATTTTATTATTTGTTTAATTTCTTGAAATTTTTTATCTATTTCTATGAATTTATTTTGTCAATATATTGAACTATTATAGTGCACTAAAAATAGATGATTTCATTCTTTCATTAAATCTCATTTTTCAAATCTATAGGCTAAACTTAATATTTGATTTAAGTTCTTATCATTAATATTATTACTAAATCTAGACTATAGTGTAAATTATAATTTTTGATCTCCTATATTTTTATGGATCATTCATAACAAAACATATTTCTTACTTATTATTATATTATCTAATAATACTAGTTTTATTGATTTATCAATTCATTCTCTAAAATATGTTTTTATTAATATTTAAATTCTTTCTAAATAAATGTATCTAATTTTTCTTTTATGTTTATGAGGGATTTTTGATAGTTTATATATAATAATTTCTTTGTCAATTAATGTTATATTATATTTTCTTTTGCATATGTAATAAATATTTATTACTTATTTCATAATAGACTATATTTTATTAAAAATATTTTCATTATTTTTGAGAATAATGAATATTTAAATTCATCTAATTTCTAAAGATTGAATCTTATTTTTTATATATATTTCTTCAATTTTTTATTATTTTATTTATTTTTATCTGTAAAATATTATTATTTATTTTTGTTAATTTTAAATTTCGTTAAATTGAAAATATTAATGATATTTTTAAAGTCTTATAAATATTTATAATATTACATTAAAATTTAGAGATATTATTTATCCCGTTATTTTTATTATAATTGAATTTGTTCAAATGAACTTTCTTAAAGATTGAGTTTTTTTTAACTCAACGTAAAGATTGGGTTTAATATAAGGATTTTCTAAATTGACAAAGTGTGGAGTGAAATAAATAAAATTTTGGAAAGAAGAGGATGTAATTAAGGTTTAAAAAAATTTATGATCACAATTTCTGCAAAAAATAAATAAATAATGAATAAATGTTAAATCGCCTCTCTTTCTCTCTAATTTTTTTAAAATAAATAAATTAATTAAATAATGGGTGAATCTCTTTAAGTATTTTGATTATGTCAAATAAATATTTTAATTATTTTATTTTTATAAAAAATACATAGACATCCTTTTTTTTTAAATAATTTAGTCACTTATTAAATAGTATGATATTATTTTATTAATAAAAAGTTTTAAAAGTGAATTTATTAGGATTAAAATTAACAATTTTTTTAAAATTTTATATTTTATGAAAAAAAGGACATTTTTCTATATCATATTTTTTTATCTAAACACGATACCTATAGAAAATACGATACATAAATATTTATAAAAGATATAGAAAAATTTCATGAAATAAAAAACTTTTAAAAATAATTATACTGTCTAAATTTAATTTTAAATTTCTAAAATAACACCATTAAATTTATTTTCAAACTTTTTTTATTAATAAAATAATATTTTATTATTTAAAAATTGATTAAAATATATCTTTTTTTTAAAAAAAAAATAACAACATAAATATCCATTATAAAATCAAAATAATTAAAATATCTTTATAGTATATGCAAAATAACTCCTAAAATCCTTCGTCCTTAAATAATCTAGTTGTTGAAAAATCCAAAACCTTGTAAAATCAAATTGATTAAAATATCTCCATAACACACACAAGCTGAGTCCTAAAATCCTTAATCCTTAAATAATCTGGTTGTTGAAATCCAAATTCGTGAAGTCACATATTTGCATTTTACGAAATTTTTATACTACACGAAGTAAAGTGTACAAAATTAAGTGTAAATGTGTACAATTAGCCTATCTGGTTTAATCACAGCAGGTATATTCAATTTTGAAAACTGGAAAACAGAAAAAATAATTCATAAACATAATATTACATGAGCCTAATTTTAATTCTCTAATTATTTTTTTAATACATGTTTAAGTTTTTTTTTTGTCTGTGTATTTAGAAGTATAAAAGTATAAATTGGGGTAAATATGGTTCAATTTTTATCTAAATATTAAATTAATAATCAAAATTGACTCATAAATATCGGTTAGAAAAAATTATACCAATATGTTTACGTGGGTTTAAAAAGTTCGATTTATAATTTAAACTTATTTATTTTTAAAATAAATTTAATTATATGTTAATGTTAAAATAATAATTAATCTCAAAAAGTTATATATTAATATTTAAATTAAAATTGTATGCTAATTTTTAAGTTAGAAATAACTCCTAAAAGAAAACTAGTAAATTATTTAAAATTTAATTTTTTAGTAATTATAGTAAATATTTATAAAAAAATATTAAAAAAAATAATGATTAAGTTTTTGAATTGATATAAAAGATTAAATAAATTAAATTATCATTAATTTATATAATGGCCTAACCATATCATATATATTTTAATATACTAAATATTAAATATAAAATCTACAAATTTTAATATACTAAATATTAAATATAAAATCTACAAATTATATATAAATGATTGACTCAACAACATAAGATTCATTTTAATTATTAAAGTTTTATAATTCAAGTCTTAATTACATTTACAAGTTCATGAATTTTGAAAAAAAATTATATTTCATTCATTTAAACAAAAAATATAAAAATAATTAAATCAATAAAATAAAAATACATCAAATCATTCTACACTAAAATATTAGTTTTATTGTAAAAGGAAAATAGTCAATTCATTATCTTCAAACATTACTAAACATATGATAATTGTTTTCTATATAATAATTAGATGTTATAACACTTTGATGATTTTAATTCATAAATTTAATATATTAATTATATTTTTTTAAATTAATATATTGTAGTCACATTATTATTACAATTTGAACTTTATATTCATAAATTTAATATATTGATCACATTTTTTAAAATTAATATATTTTAGTGATATTTTACTATTACAATTTGAACGTTTTAATTATTTTTTGTCAATTTTTTTAACTATAAAACTTAAGTTAAGATAGAAAATTACAGCTGATTTTAATTAAAATTAAATATAAAAATTGCTCCAGCTTGTTCAATAAAAAGATGCTCATAAAATACGGACAAATTATATAAGTTTTATTTTTGAAGATATTCAGTTATAAGTGGAGGTAAAGTTACTATGGTCAAATTAATGAAATGTAAGGAGAGTACAAAAGAAAAGTGCTCCTCATTAACCAATAAATTCATTCTTATTGAAACGACGGCGTACCGTGCATAGTGGATCTTTCACAACTGACACCTGCGTCATTATAGAGGAAGTATAGAACCTATTTATTCAGACAAGGATATACAGAAGAACAAACCCGCAATTCAGGAAACGAGAAAGAAAAATAAAAAGATGGGTAAGGATCTGAGCGACGAACAAATTTCATCGATGAAGGAGGCCTTCACCCTCTTCGACACTGACAGTGACGGAAAGATCGCCCCATCGGAACTTGGGATCCTAATGAGATCTCTCGGTGGCAACCCGACTCAAGCCCAACTCAAATCCATCATCGCCGAGGAAAAGCTCACTGCCCCTTTCGATTTCCCTCGGTTTCTGGAACTGATGTCCAAGCACATGAAGCCCGAGCCCTTCGATCGACAGCTTCGCGATGCCTTCAAGGTTATCGACAAGGACTCCACTGGATTTGTCTCCGTCACGGAGCTCCGTCATATTCTCACCAGCATAGGCGAGAAGCTTGAACCAGCTGAGTTCGACGAGTGGATCCGCGAGGTGGATGTTGGTTCCGATGGCAAGATCAAATACGAGGACTTCATTGTCAAAATGGTGGCCAAGTGAAGACGTTGATCGATTTGAGTTGTGTGGTTTTGATGGGATATTTTTCAACAATATGGGTAACCTTTGTTTTTTATTTTTCTTTTTTTCTTTTAATGCTTTGGATTAGGGTTTATATGGATTTTGCTGTGGTCAAAGGAATCTCTTTAAGCAATGTTAATTTTTGGAAGTTATTGGTGTTCATATTAAATAGCTATTTATGGATGACTGTTATTTTTGGATAATTTCAGATTTGATGAATTTTCTAAACAGCCTTATATTTTTCGTGTCTGGGCATTGATAGTTGAATTGTTTGCTCTGCGAAAAGAATTGCTGTTTTTGTATATTCCGCGGAAGCAGGGTTAATATTTGTCCTGTAATATATGCTTACATTAAATTCTGATTCTTGGATATGAATTACAATTAACTTATTCATAAATGCATTATTTTAGAACTTAAATCTTAAGACCCTGATATAATTTGCAAGACGAACACTTCTGTGTTCTTTATTCATTTTAGTTTGTCCATTGACTATTTTGACGAAACGATCGAGGTTGTTATTCGATAACTTCGATAGTTTTGTTATTCAGGTGTTGAGAGCTGCAGGTGTATTATGAATGTAATTGAATGATCAAACGTTTTAGCTTTATGCATGTTATTCACATTAAACGGCCTAGAACGTTCATTACCATTTACCAGCATTGTTTTATTTGATTTATGAGCATAGAAACTTGTATGCATATATAGAACTAGTGACATTTTCAGCATCAAATGAGCATACGGGAATATTTTTTTTTTCATTATTATTATGTGACTCGTCTTAGCTTACAAAGCTGTTTATTTTGGTGTTAATGGGAGCGAGCTTTAGCAAGAAATATATTGGTTTTCACTGGAAATACACCTCATCTGTTAGATGCTATTGTAATTAGTGCTAGAAAGTTCTGAAAGTATTACTCTATTTAAAGTTAACTTGACAAATTTCATTATAATAGTAACTTTTCTTTGATTTATTTTCAAGTTCTTTTTCGTATTTTTTTTCTTCTTTCATGGTTTGGCATCAGCAGTTTGAAGTTTGAAATATCCTACTTGTATTCATGATCATAGAGAACTTTGTGTCCTGAAAAGCATTGATGGGATTTTACTAGTTGATGTTACCTTGCAAGTTGTCATTCTATATAGTTTTTTTGGCAAGTGAAAAAGGGAAAAGTTGTAAAATAGAGGGAAACATGTGGTATCGGATAGTCTTTGTGTTTTTGTCAAGCTATATGTTTCAAAAAGGATTTTTTTTTTTGTGTGGACTTGAAAGTGATTTCAATCACAGTAAAGATTTGAATACTGTGGCAAGCATTGATTGGGGTGTCCGTGGCATAAAGGACACTTCCACGACGAGGTTGTTGTTATGGTTATCAGTTAATGCTGCTTGTTGCCTTGTTACTATGTTATTTTTTAACTTTTTAATTTCCACGCCTTGATAAATTTACAAGTAGAGGAAGCAAAAAGAGGGATGACATTTGTTTATATAGCTTCTTTAAGGTGTTGGTCTTCTGAGGCCGCTCCACTGATAAATGTTAGACTGTGTAGTGAGCATAGGTGTACAGTGAGTTTATGAAGGTGCACTAGATGTGTGTGTGCTGCATTGTACTAGATTCTAGCAAGTGTAACTAACTATACAGCTGTTGAACTAGCTGTTATAGTAGTTACAGCAACTACTAGTATACAAGATTCTTTCATGTACAATGAAACTTTAACAGCTTGAATAAATGTTTTCTGTATGTATGTGCTGAAGGATTTCTATTTTTGTAATAAAGTAACTTTCACGTTATTCTTTTTCATGCTATAATTAGCACATCATGTGGTTCTCGTTTTCTGACATGCCCGGTTACTCATTACTAGTTAGATTATAAGTAGTGATGATTAATCATTAAGTTGGAAAATTGACCCCATCATCTATCTGTACAAGCGTGTTTTATGATTACACGTGATGTGTTATCCTTTTCTATCTGCGAAAAGACTAATTTTATGGCCAATGTTAGAATTTGTGACTAGTGGATGACGAAATACGTTATTTGTTGGATGAATAAAGGGAAATGAGGTTGATTTTGATTGAATTTGTTTATTTTAATTTTTGTTTCAGAAAGCAAAAGGGTTCTGATTTTCAAATATAATTAAAATTCATTCCACTTCAAATAATAGTTATTGATTTCCTTTTCTAATGCTTTTTATTTTTTAAATTTCATATCAAGACCAAATTACGTTCTATAAATTTAAAAAATCTAAAAAATGTCCATAAATTAAAGCCAAGTAGAATCTGGTGGAGTATATAATAATATAATTATTATTAACATTATTACTATTTGATTTTATTAAATATTTATTAATCTTAATTACACTTTTATAATTTTTTAAATATTTCTAAATTTTATTATTAAAAATTTATATTCAAAGATAATTTTGTAAAATTACTGCTTTCATTCTCTTTTACATTTCGATTAATTTCGACTGATTTCATTCAAGATTAGTAAAGGTACCCGAATATAGAGAGAAGCATTGTTTAAAGCAAAGTCATTGTTCCTTGGTCAATTTTGAATAAAGCCACACACGATCGAGATAAATGGAGAGAGATCTTAGATGTTGTTTAAATGTGGCATTGGTTCCTTAAAATTTATTGTTCTATGTCTCAAGCAAAAATGATAGCCAAAAAAAGAGGGGAAAAAATTCTTTAAATCCAAAAGTTGCAAACGAAAATAAAGATGGCTCGCAACCTAACTTCAATAGTGAAGCATTTGGAAATTCATAAAAAGAGACATTTAGAAATGTCCAATGTGCGAAGCTAGACTCAGACTATACGATCGGTAGCATGAACTTGTACAGAGTAAACACAACAATCTGTATAAAGAGCATCATTCTACATGGCTTGTCTCAAATTCGAACTATATTTAAAGATATTGTACAATGATACGAAACGAAGGGCAACAAAATGAAGTGTGAACAGCTGCCATGACCTATGCATGAGAGTTTCTGTGCATGCAATCCGTTGTTTCTCAAAAAAATCCATAGGCAAAAGATAAGCAGCTTTGTCTGGATAAACCAGGTGCCATACTTTGGAATTACTAAGAAGTTTGTCATCTGAGCTATGAGATTCTGAACCTTCTGAAGCCAGAGGGAGCTTACTTTCTGCTGATGGGCTTTCCGAATTTCCCTTGTTGTCTTTGGAAGGATCTTCTGGATCTTCTCTTTCTTCATTCTTATAACTTGGACTCCCACCATTATCCCCCTTTGGGATACTTGGAACCAAGTCTGATCTTGCTTCAACACCAACACGTCTCAGGTGTAGCTAACACATTGCAGAAACCCAGATGAGAACAAGGTCTTTCTATCACTAAATACAATGAGTTAATAGGATGAACCAAAATACGTAAAAGAGAAGGTTAAAAGTACTTAAAACAGAAACTGTACTACCTGAAGGTGCAAATTGACTTCATCTGGGCGTGAAAGAAATGGAAAATCTCCTCCATTTTTCAAGTGTGCTCTCCTTGCTTCCGGATATCTTTCACTCACTTGATCTTTGAGTTCTTGAGGAATTGCACAATAGTCATTTGTCTTCAAGGTAGGATCATATCAATGAAAACAAGGAAAACAACATACTTTTAGAAGGTAAACTTCATATCAATGATGCAGATTGTAAACACAAGAAATTAATTTGGGACTTGAAGCATGCAAATTGTATGGGGGTCTGTACTGATGGTACAATTGGTGATACTATTCATCACCAAGCAAATATGAGAATATGTAGGGACTATCATAGGCACTTTAAAACCAACATATACCAATAGACTGATCAGTTGAGACGACCCTTTCTTTCTCAAAAAAGAAAAACAAAAGGAAATAAAGATGGCTTTTTCGATTACAGACCACGTGAATCATATGCAGATGATTTGTGTCTGCCATAGTATTTTGTGTTGAAGAATTTAAGTGGTTGGTGACCCAATCAGATAGCCAGGAAGATGTTAAGAGCATTTATTTGATTCTTTTAGGTTGATCCACCTTTTTGAAGTACAATTCATGCTATAAAAACTCACTCACAAATAATAGTAGTTATCATTCGAAACTATTTTCCTTAAATTTCTGAAAATTCTCTGGAGATTTAGTGTACTGACTTTAAAAATCATGCAGAAGACAGAGGAAATCCAAGAGCTGGAAACAAGTTCCAGAAGGAAATGCATAAAGTTTGCAACCTCAACAATCGGGACTAGAGTGATGCCATAGAAACCAAAAACATGTTCATGGAGGAGAGAAGAAAACAAAAATGTTTACGTGGGTGCAGACAAACAAAATCAGGTACAGTACATACATCCATTAAAGTGATCATCGAGTCTGGAATTAAAAGAGCTCCAACTGAAGCAGCATCAACAGTTAGAGTCAACCTAGAAGCCAAGTCATCTTTTGAGAGTGTTTCAACCTGAATGATTGCTTATCAATGTAAAAAAGGTTAAATTTCATAGTACTAAGCTGTAAGAGATTCAGTGACAAATATAGATATGTCAAATGAGTTAGATTGGGTCGGTTCATCTCATATAATTTTTGAAATGAGCTCAGCTGAGCTCATTTGTATTGAGTTGAGTTGAACAACTCATGGACAACTTATTTACATTTTTTATTTTATTTTAAATATTTAAGACATGTTTGATAATAATTTCATTTTTTAATTTATAATTCTTGAGTTTTATAATTAAATTTTCATATTTTGGAAAAAATAAATAAAAATTATTTGATAACTAATTTCTAGTTTAATTTTAAAAAAATAGAAATTGAAAATTGGATATTGCATACTTGATAACTAATTCATAATTTTCAATTTTTAATGTTTTAAAATGAGCTAAGTTGGACAACTCATGAGCATCTCACTTGAATGTTATATAATAAAACAATTTGAACAATATCAATAAAATGAGCGTAACTTTTTATGTAAAACTTAAAATTACAAACCATAAAATTCTTTAGAAACTTGACATATAGTGTTTTCTAATGGCATATAAAGTTAGTACTAACTATATTTAAAAAAATGAATCAATAGTGTTCAACAAAATCTGAATAATATTTAGTAAAAAGAGCATAAATTTCTATAGAAAACTCGAAATCACAAATCGTAAATTTTTTTAAAATTAAATTTCTAGAACTTTAAAATAGTATATAAAATGATTCATAATATTGTGTGAGGTAGTATATTTTATATTTCAAAAATAAGTCGAAATGTATTACCAGATATGAACAATCATTAATAAAATAAGCATAATTTTTTATAAAAATATCAAAATCACAAACTATAAAATTTATTAGAAACTAGACTTCTACAACTTTCTAATGGCATATGAAATAATTCATAATTTTTTTTGAATTAATACAGTATATATTTTATAAATGAGTAAAAAAATGTTCTTCTGAATTTAAACAATCATTACTAAAATATATATAACTTTCTATGAAAACTCGAAATTACAAATCATAAAATTTCTTAGAAACTATACTTTTAGAGATTTCTAATAATATATGAAGAATCATAATATTTTGTAAATTAGTATAGTTTATATTTCAAAAACATTAAATAGAATCTAAATAATATTCAATAAAATGAGCATAATTTCTATAAAAAACTCAAAATTTCAAAATATAATATTTCTTATAAAATAGATTATTTGATATTTTCAATGATATATGGATTTAATTATAAATTAATACAATTTAAATTTCAAAACAGAGTGAGTGATCATCTCTTTAACCTCAATTATATAGTTTATGTTTTTTAAGTTACTATTTGTCTTGAAATTCATATTTATAGAAATATTATAATATAAATTTAGATTTAATTTAATCTTTTATTCTATTTTTAAAAAATCAACTATTACTAATTCTATTTATTAATTTGACTAATATTATCATTTTTTTAACTTTGTAGTAATAATTAATAATTATATTTTGATAACTTTTTCTTTTTTATTTGTTAGCTTTTTAATTAAACATGTATATGTTAAATGAACTAGTGAACTGCTTATAAGCTCAAGAGAGCTACTTATTTAAGTTCATGAGTTCAATGAACCAATTTTGAATAATCTGAACGGGGCTGGACTTAAAAGCTCATTTGACTTCTCCGGTCAAATATAAAACGATGTGTTTTAAAGAAGTTGATTTTGAGTCCAATGACTTGTCATATTTGAATATTATTTGTAAACAACTACGAAAGGAGAAGTAAAGTATTGCATTAGCAAAACTACAAGTCATTTTACAGAAATTTATGGCATGCTAAAAGGGAAAGGTAGATATTATTAGGGTAGATGGATTTTTCTCTTTATTTTTTCAATCAAAGCTAAGGTAATAGAACTTTTTTGGTCAGAAAGCTAAGGTAATAGTTTGCACCACCCTTTATTAATAATATATTGGATGCCATGATATATACATGACAAGAGGACCTCGTACACTCTACCTGAGAAACAACAAAGTCCACTGAATCTGCAATAAAAGGCTCATGAGGGCCATCACGAATTCCTGTTAGCACATATCTCTTAAGCAAAAATGACGGTGTCCAACTAACACTGCATCAAACAATATTGTAATAAGTGTCGTCAATCCAATAAAAAAGGTTAAGTAATTCAGTTGAATATAATTTGATCTGCTACATTGAAAAATCATCAACTGGACCACCTCCTATTTAATCTCATGAATTCTCAGAATTATAAACATACATGGGAGCCCATGGCATTGCAGCTGAGAAGCTACGAGTCTCCAAAAATGTATTTGATAGTATCAGCGACCTAACTCGTCTTGGGCGATATAGAGCAAAAAGTTGAGCTAGGAAACCCCCAAGTGATGTACCATAAAGATGGATCTGTATGAAAACGTCCAATCAAGACTCAAAAGATACTTCAATTATAATTGCAAAATCCTACATATCACAAATGGGCTAACCACTTTCTATAAAGAAGCTTTTAAGATGTATATAATCTATTAGGCATAAATTAGTAGTGTATATTCCTAAAGAAACAAGCTAAAGTCTGACATTAACTGCATGTCCCTAAGTTCTCACAAACAAGCATGTAATTAGACAAAGTAATTCAGCAAAAATATTTGGAAAAACAACAAAAATAATACTCATTAAAATTTGTCATCACAAAGATATGCCCCTTATGTCTAGTTTATATATTTTCGCTATTAAAAAAATTCAACCAATTCAACCAATTATGTCACATTAAATGATGTTTAAGTTGAAATACAGGCATTTAAACCCGTTCAATGTTGAACATCGTCCCATTCAATCACGTTCAATAATATTGATTGTTATTTTTATTGTTATAAGTTTTAGTGGTGTTATTTTATATAATTTCTTAAAATATTTCAAAGGACAAAGGGTTGTCCAAGTCCGTTATTTTTAACAAAAGTGTATTTTAAATTCGTACCTATTAGGTAGGATAGCATAAGTTAGCTATTTTTATAAAAATGGTTGTAAAAATCCATTTGTAAAGTAATGGAATTGTGTTACCCCACTTATCCACTTCAAAATTAGGACAGTACAAGTCTATTACTCTACAAAATGAATTTTTATGACCATTTAAAAGTTAACGAACTTGTGTTGCTCCAACTAATAAGTAGGGTAAAAGTGTACTTTCGTTAAAGGTAATAGATTCGGGTATTTACTATTTTTCAAATATGAACATCCTATGAATATGAATCACTTACATGGTGGACATCAATAGCATCCAAAAACTTCTCAAATGCTTGGATCCATTCCTGATGATCCCATACTCGTGGAACATCAACAGATATCACTCGGTAACCCTGCAAATTAGGTAAAGGAAAATTTATGGTACACCTAAGATATCTACCAATATCTGAATTGCCACTGTAGGTTTTTCTCAATATCTAACTTCACAGTCCTAGAGAGAACCATCACCAAAAAGTAACAAAAGTGATTATAGAAGTACAATTTATGCTCCAAGTTTAATAATTTGTTTCAGACCATGCCAAACCCAAAACCAATATCTCTTTCTCAACAAACTTAGGTAACAACAATAAGGTAACAGTACATAATATCTACTACCTTCAATGACAATGACATAATTTGCTTGTAGTAGACATCTGCTGTTCCAGCTATCCCAGGAAGACAAATGAGGGGAGGTACTACTTTTGGGCCGAAGTCATAATATCGCCACTGTTTCGTGCCAATCTGCAAGAAAAAAGGAAATTTGAGATTAAGAACATAACCTGTAAGAAACTCAAAAGAATTTTCCAAATTTGTTTTCACGATAAGAAATAATGGCAACCAACCTGATAACAAACTCATATGATATAGCCAAGAACCATAAGTATTCAAATAAGAAATTAACAAATATCAATATGCTCAAAATCATTAGTTCCAAGACCTTAGTAAGTCTCTACCATAAATAGTCCACCACAATTTGCATACACAATAAATGGACACAAAATTATAGTACTAATAATGATATGAAAAATTATATCACTGAAGTATTGAGATTATAGAAACAACAAAAGCATATCCAGTAATAGTATGGAGTTAAGGAAAGTAACTCTTATTTAAAATTCAGATATGGAAATGAAATATACTTTCTGATGAACAACGCATCAGTAGGTGAACAAAGGAAAAACATTTATTGAAAACAAGGGACATTGGCTAACCCAAATCAATCAATGAATCAAAATTGACGACATTTTTACTAGCATTCAGAAAACCACTAATCAATGATTATAAACACACCCGTACAATCACAATTGATTGGCTTCCTCACTGTGATCTCTCAGCTGATTGACAATAAAGCTGTAGAGTTTAAATATTGGCAGACTGAGTGAACTTTACAAAAACTGATTCCAAACCATGATAAAAAAAGAGTAAATAGAGTTTTATACCACCGAATTTTAGGGGTTGTTACTTACATATCATTTAACTTTGCAATTGTTACAAAAATATCATCGACGTGAATCAGTTAACGG
The DNA here is from genome assembly GCA_037013495.1 of Hippophae tibetana. Taxonomy (NCBI): domain Eukaryota; kingdom Viridiplantae; phylum Streptophyta; class Magnoliopsida; order Rosales; family Elaeagnaceae; genus Hippophae; species Hippophae tibetana. The sequence goes on from CM072812.1 coordinate 13,697,574, forward strand.
GACTCAATGGAAAGTCACACGTGCCTTAATTTCAATGTGTAATGAAACATAATACTATTTATCCTAATCTTCCAAATCTGCCCCTCATCGAAGAAGAACAAATGTTTACCCTTATTATATAAACCCAAGGCCTAACTCAACCCAATAAGATCTCATTAAGTTAAGGATTGTCCACACTTATAAACTGCACTACAGTCGAACGCCTAGTCGATATGGGACAATATAATCCTTCAACACCCCCCCTCACATCGGACAAGGGCAACGAAGATCACAAACCACGATGAACTCAGGGCCTAGTTTTGATACCATGTTATATAAGCCCAAGGCCTAACTCAACCCAATAAGATTTCGTTGAGTTAAGGATTAACCACACTTATAAACTACACTATAGTCGAACGCCTAATCGATGTGGGACAATATAATCCTTCAACAATCCTAATCAATCAATTTCATTACCCTAAATGAATTAAGAGCTATAACATTCGATTTTGTGGTGATTATTGGATAGATGGAAGTGCGCACGTTGGTTGAACTCAAACTCAGGGGAAGGTAGGTAGAAATTTTCACACTTCTAAATGGTGGAGGCCTATAATGACGTACATGAATAGTTGGAATTTGCCTAATAGGTTGTTGAAAAATAAAATAATAATATTGTGAGAACTTGTTAAATTTTGTAAATTTAATAGACTTCAATGCACAATATAATATCGCTCTCTTTAAGACGACTTTAAGACGATAGTTACCCCCACCAATTCGGTGATTCATTAGGGTTTAGTAAATATACCTTGAGATACAATGAAGTTTTTGTTGTCTATGGTATACACTAATGAAGACAACTTAGAACACCTTAAACTTAAAAAACACTCAATATATATATATATGATGATCTAATACTGCAGTTATTATAACATTAATTTGTATATTTAAAACTTTTGAATATTTTATCATAAAATAATATTTTGGAGAGGGAATTAATAAAAAGATAATTGTTTTGGATGGATTTTATGGTTTAAGACTTTTGATATTTATAGAATAATTTGGCATCCATTCATTTAGATTGCATTGATTCATTTCTAACCAAACTAGATCTCAAGTAAGACAACTCTATTTTACCAAGAATCTTATTTTATTATCAATCAAAGATCCAGATCATATCCTAATTATTGTATGGCTTAAATTGTACCTCTTTTGACAAGTCAACCTTTGGTCAACGCAATCAACCCTTAGTAATCATTGATGAATAATTATGATCAACCATCATAACAATTCATCAAATCTAAAGGTCATGAATCAACCATCATGATTTTTCATAGATCCAATGGTCATGATCAATTATCATAATGGTTCATCAAACCCAAACGTTATAAATCAATCATCATAACCCTTCATGTAAATGAATGGATGCAATTTGATAGGTATGATAACGTTACTTTTACGGGCCACCTTTTCTTGCTCAAAAAGATATTAAAAGAACTTTAACTTATTCTACAATGTCTCAATTAGGTTATATGATGTTAGCTCTCGGCATAGGGTCTTATCAATCTGCCTTATTTCATTTGATTACTCATGCTTACTCAAAAGATCCATTATTCATTTAATGAAAACTATTGTTGGATATTCTCTGGATAAATGTCGAAATATTATTCTTATGGGCGGGTTAAGAAAACATATACTAATTACAAAAACTGTTTTTTTATTAGGGACACTATCTCTTTCTGGTATTCCCCCTTGCCTGTTTTTGGTCTAAAGATGAAATTTTTAACGATAATTGGTTGTATTTACCCATTTTTGAAATAATAGCTTATTCCACGGCAAGTTTGAATGCATTTTATATGTTTTGAATCTATTTACTTACTTTTAAGGGTCATTTAAACGTTCATTTTCAAACTTTGGCAAAAACATAATTCATTCTATTCAATATCTTTATGGGGAAAGGGGGGAAGAATAAAAAACAATTTTCATTTATTACCTTTATTAAAAATCAACAATAATGAAAATCTTTCTTTTTTCAAAAAAAAAAACATATCGAGTTGTTAAGACTGTAGAAACTATGAAACAATCTTTTATTACTATTTCTCATTTTGGTACTACAAACGTTTTTTCGTATCCTCATGAGTCGGACAATACCATGCTATTTCATATATTTGTATTAGTTCTATTTACTTTGTTCATTGGAGTTATAAGAATTCCTTTTGGCAATTAAGAGTATAGTAGATGCTATCACACATAATCATACTCAATTCGATGAAATGGTTTGATCTTAAAGGGGATCTTCTATAATTTTGCATGTAAGGGGTTATTTCTTGGTTTCGTCCAGTCATTAATAACTTGATTATTTTTAGATAATAGTAGATAAAAACAATGCTAATAAGAAATCCTATTGAAACCAAGAAATATAGGCCTATCTGCCATCCACACTAGAATAAATGAAGTTTTCTGAAAAAACCTACTAGTGAGGAAGACCTCCTTAGGAAGTATAGGTAAAATAAAATGATTTTTGAATATGGGATTTGATCAATATCAATGCAATGAATTGTTTTAAAACTTGCGACAATTACTATTATAACATAACAAAATTTATTCGATTCGTACATGTACCTATCAATTCAACATAAATCCAAAATATTTCATCGAATCATTAAGAAAGAGATTCCCCTTGTCTCTTGAACACAATTCTTAGATAAAAAAGATTTAATAAAATAACTTATAGATCCCTAATACCCCTTCCCAGATTCCCTAAATTTTTTAATTTTCAAATGAAACTATGAAATTGGAGAATTTCAATAATTGGATACAAAAAGAAGGCCTGATTCCAAGTTGTTCAAAAATAATGGCATTGAGTTTCTCGACCTTTTGCCTTAGGATTAGTCGGTTCTATTTCTCGATGGGGGGCAAAGAAAGGGATATAACTCAACGGTAGAGTGTCATCTTAACATGGTGGAAGTCATCAGTTCGAGCCTCTTATCCATTCTCATTCAATCACGGCGGGGGGCAAGTCAAACTATTCTTTTTTCTTTTTTGATTACCTTCCTCGTGTATGTATAAAACTGAATCCATTCGATTTCTAAAATATAAAAGATTACGAATCCTTAACTTTTCGAGGAATCCTTCATCAGTGGTTTAGTGCTTGGTGCGGGGGTTTAGTGCTTGGTACGGGAAAGGCTTTTCCGATGAATAGAGTATCGATTTTTTATGAGTCCTAACTATTACCTATTCTCCAAGGTGTAGCTAAATGTGTAGAAGAATGAAGATGTCATTGGTTGGGTCAATGAATAATAATGTATACACCTTTCCTTCTCTATAAAATAGGAATGAATGTTTTCTGAAAAAGTCCGAGACAAAATTGAATTTCACCTCATATATATATATTTTAGTCAATATCAATATATTAATATTTAATTTCTCTATTTTCATATCCAAATTGAATATGAAAAAACCAAATAAATAATTAAAAACCAAAAAATAGAAATATATAAAAAATATATATAAATATTCAATAGAATTCAATATATTCTATTGAATTCAGAGAGAATAAATCTATATCTATCTAAATCAATAGATAGAATCTATCTAATAGACTAAGGATTCTATTATTCCATAGAATATCTAAATCTAAATAGATATATAGAACTAAATAACTAAACGGATTCTATAATCTAAATTTTTTGATCTAATCATGTTATTATTAGATTGTTATGATGGGTTGGGCGTATTCTGATAAGGAAGGATTCGAACCTTCAAATAGTGGGACCAAAACCATGCCTTACCACTTGGCCATGCCCCCGGTTCGAACAAGAGAAGTACGCCAGGTTAATGTGCCTTATATGATCCACATCTCAGGATCAAGCGCTAATGAACACATTGAACTATCCATGTGCTTGAGAACCCTCACAGTCTAGGCACAACGACGCAATTATAAGGGGCGCGTTCTACCACTGAACTAATAGCCCGTCGTGCAGGCCTCTCATTGGGGGCTCACTATGCCAAAAACGAGATCAGCCCCATTCCTCTCTTTCCTTTTTTACGTCCCCATGTCTTTCCCGTGTGGCGACATGGGGGTGTAAAAAAGAGGATCTTATCAACTTGTTCCGACCTAGGATAATAAACTCATGGGCTTAGTCTTACTTCATCGTCGAGAAGCGAAATAAGACTTTCATCTCCAAGTTTAACTCAAACGTAGCTCGCTTCTTTTTGGGTGTGAAGTAATGTCAAACCAGAATACCCAACAAGCATTAAATCTCCTTGAAAAGGAGGTGAACCACTTAACTTAAGTATTCCACTAATATTTCTATTATAAGTCCATTAAAAGCTAAATAGCTTATCTTTCTTGTTCCATTACGTGTACCAAGCACATCTTCCTTTGAGACACCTTTTTATTTATTATTTTGCTTGCAATCAAAAACATATAATGCACTTTTGCTCATTGAACCCAAGATCTTGATGCTTCAAGTATTGGGTTGAGTTTCCATCATTGGTGATTTATTTTGAGGTTGGCTTCAATTTCATCGCCTATATGTTTTCATAACTAAATCCCTTGCAAGGTCTTTTGTTAGGGAGTTTACCAAGTTCTCTCATGACTTAACATAATTAATGAAAACCACTCTATCTATGAACAATTGTCTCACAAAACTATGTCTTAAGCTAATGTGCCTAGACTTATCATTATATATCTGGCTATAAGCTCTTGAAAAAGTTACCCCACTATCACAATGAATACAACACTGATAGCATAGGTTTAGGATATATAGGAATCTCTAACAATAAATTCTTTAGTCATTCTACTTCTTTACTACAAGAAGCTAATGCTATAAATTCAACAACCATGCTGGTGGTGGAGTCTGCAATACAAATTTTTTTTGGATCCCCACGATATAGCTCCTCAACCTAGTGTAAATATCCATCCACTTGTGGTTTTATGCTCATCTCGATCAGTTATCCAACTACCATTAGTAAACCCGTCTAAAACTGAAGGGTCACCAATATAGTATATACTATAATCCATAACACCTTTTAAATATTTCAATATTCTATACATTGTTTGCCAGTGTAATTGACTATGATTACTAGAATATCTACTCAATCTTCCAAAAGCAAAAGCTATATCATATCTAGTTGATGACATAGTATACATAAGGCTAACTGGCTTGCAATCAAATGATTGAATTTCTTCGATATTTTCTCAATGTAGTCAGATTGACTTAATGTAAGGCCATCTGCATTTCTAATGATCTTAATTCCCAAAATCATATCCATAAGCCCCATGTCTTTCATATCAAAATTAGATAACAAAAATGACTTGGTAGCTTTAATACTTTTTTAAGTCAGTTCCAAAATCAATGTCATCTACATAAAGACATATAATCCACCTTTACTTCCATAAAATTTACTATAAACACATTTGTTAGATTCATGGATTCTAAATCTATTAAAGACTATCACTTTGTCAAATTTCTCATGTTATTGCTTAGGTGTTTGTTTGAGGTCATATAGAGACTTGGCTAGTTTGCATACTTTGTGCTCTTGTCCTTACACAACAAACACCTCAGGCTGTTCTATATAAATTTCTTCAAACTCCCCATTAAGAAAAGTTATTTTTACATCCATTTCAAAGTCACTTATGGTTGTCAATGCCACTAGTGCTCTAACAGTACAAGTCCTAACTGCTGCATATGCATCAAAATAATCAAAATCTTCCTTTTGATTATAGCTTTTTTGCTACTAATCTTGCCTTGAATCTATTAATTGATCAATCTTTTTTTTCTTTGTAAAGATCCATCTACAGCCAATAGATTTAGACCCTAGCGGTAGATTTACTAATTTTCAAGTATTATTTCCCATAATGGAATCCATTTCATCATTTATAGCCTCTTTCCAAAATGCAACGTCTTGGGACTTTCTAACATCCTCATATGTGAGAGGATTCGATTCAACTATTTCTTGGGAAACCTAAGTTTGTTTCACATGTGAGTCTCTAATCCCTTCAACTAAATATACTACAAAATCAGGTCCAAAGAATTTATCTTTTCTAATTCTTTTACTTCTCTACTCAAGAAATTCCTCAATGACATTTCTTATTAGAGATATTATATCTTCTCTCTCATGAGATAAATCTTCATCTCCATTTTGTGAAGTCTTTATCATTTGTTGAGATATTTGGGAACAAATTTTGGTATAGAGAATCTATTTTCATAAAATGTAGCATCTCTTGATTCAATTACTATATTGATCTCAATTGAGTTATTAGGTTCCACTACTAAAAACCTATAAGCTTTTGCTATGTTTAGCATAACCTTGGAAGATACACTCAATTTCTTTTTTTCCTATTTTCTTTATCTTTAGTTCAAATAGCCTTAATAGAGCGCGATATCTCCTAACCTTAAGAAAGCACAAATTAGTTTTTTTCTTTCATGACATATGAGTTTGTTTTCAAGCTTTTACTAGTCACTCTATTCAAAATATGACATGATGTTAACAAAGCTTCTCTCCAAAAATTCTTACCAAGGACGGAGTTACATACCATAACATTCACTATTAAGATAAGAGTTTTATTTTTCCTTTCTGCCACCTTATTTTTTTGGGAAAAATGAGATGCAAAAAACTCACATATGATGCAAACACTTTCACAGTAATCATGAAAATGATATTCACCCCTTCAATCACTTCTTAGACACTTTATTTTAACGTCACATAAATTCTCTATTTCAATCTTACAAGCCTTAAATTTATCCAATATCTAATTTTTTTACGTATTAAATATACATAACAATATGTACAGCAATCATCAATGAATATAAAAAGTAATGTTTTCCACCTCTAGGAGTACTATGCATGTCACAAACATCACTATGCACTAATTGTAATAAAGAAAATGTCCTTTCTACTTTTGAAAAATATTTTTTGTAATTTTTATTTGGGCACAAATTTTATATTTTTCATGCATATCATGCTTATACTTAGGAATTATATTTAAATTAGCTATATCATTTAGACATCTATTATTTACTATGTCTTAAACGATAATGTCATAAGGCTAATGAATCAACAATATAAGCAGAATAAATATTCATTTTATTATTATTATTAAGTTTAAACATGCCTTCTTACAAATTAACCTTTCCTACAAACATTCTTCCGTTAGAAAGTACAAATTTATCAGACTCAAATACAAGTTTAAAGCCATGTTTATTAAGTAGGCTTCCAGAAACAAGATTTGTTCTAACTTCTCGTATATGATATACATTAGTCAGAATCAAAATCTTCCCAAAAGTGAACTCTATTTGAACATTTCTTTTGCCTTTAACACCAACAGTGGAAGAGTTCCCCATATAGAGAACAAAACCATCATCAAGGGTGAAAAACATGTTTTTATCTTTGCATATATGCCTAGTTGCACCATTATCAATCCACCATTCCATGTTGCCTTCAACAATAAATACTTCACTGATCATGGCTACAAATTTGACACTTGAATTGCAATTATTCTTTCCTTTCTTCAAGAGAACAATTTCTCTTAAAATGATCAAGTTTATCATAATTAAAACACAAGACCTTTCTTTTCTTATTCCTTTTGTATTTTGAATCAAACTTTCTTTTCTTATTATTGTCGTCCAAGGGAGTTTCGTCCCTTTCTCTTTTGCGACTACTTTCATTTCCCTCATCCAACATAAGTACCTTAGAGAATTGGTCATCTAGATTACTTAATTTCATTTTACCTTAGAGAATTGGTCATCTAGATTACTTAATTTCATTTCCTCCTCTATACGGAGATGACCCAATTCTTCTAAGGATATATTTTTTTTCTTATGTTTAAGACTCTTTTGTACTACTTCTATAAAGGGAGAAGTTTATCAATAATAGAAATTACAACAATATATTAATCCATTTTCATGTCATGTTGAAATTGATCATGAATATGACATATCTTATAAAATTGCTATATTACCTTCCCATTATCAACCATGAAATATTGAAAAAATTTAGAATCTATAAATTTCTCATTTGTAGCATATTCAAACATATATTTGGCTTTTAAAACATCCCATATTTATTTAGCAATAGATTTGTAGTAATACTGATCAAAGGAAGCATCAAACATAGAATTACAAATATGTCCCTTGCACACATAGTCATCTTGCTCCCATTTTTGTCTTCTAGAAGTATCTCTTATGAGTTCATTTTCATTAGGTTTTGGTGTGGTGATACCACATTCAAACTTGCTAACATAAAATATAGTTTCTTTATCAAAATTCAAATGTTTTCTCTATCGAATCTCTCCAATTTGAAAAAATCAACAACAAATTCACAAAGTGAAGATGATGATGGTGTCATAATAAATAGCGTCTTAGATGTTAAAAAATAAAATAATAATCTTGTAAGAACCTGTTGTTAAACTTTGTAAATTTAATAAAGACTTCAAGACACGATATAATATCACTCTTTTTAAGACGTTATTTTTCCACAACAATTCGGTGAGACATTAGGGTTTAATAAATACGACTCCAGGATACAATAAAGTTTTTTTGTCTGCGACATGCAATAACGAAGACAACTTAGAACACCTTAAACTTGAAGAACACTCAAGATATATATATATATGTATATATAATGTTCTAATATTGTAGTAATTATAATATTAATTTGTATATTTAAAACTTATAAATATTCTATCACAAAATAATATTTTGGAGGGGAAATTAATAAAAAGAGAATTGCTTTGGATGGATTTCATGGCTTAGAACCTTTGGTATTTATAGAATAATTTGACACCTATTAGGTTGCATTGCTTCATTTCTAGCCCTTAGATCTTAATCAAATGATTAGATCTCAATTACTACAACTTTATTTCATCAAGACTCATGTTTTATTATTAATCAAAAGTCTATATTGCATCCTAATAATTGTATGGCTTAGATTGCACCTCCTTTGACAGGTCAACCTTTAGTCAATGCCATCAACCCTCAGTCAACGCAAGTCAATCATTGATAAATAGTTATGATCAACCATCATAAGAATTCATCAAATACAAAGATCATGAATAAAAAACCATCATGACCTTTCATGGATCCAAAGATCATGATCAACCATCATAATAGTTCATCAAATCCAAAGGTCATGAATCAACTATCATGACCTTCATGGATCCAATGGTCATGCAAATAAATGGGTACAATTTGAAAGTCATACACATATTGTTGAATATTGGCTCTAAAAGTAACAAATTAATGGCTTAATTTAAGGAAATTTGTGGCATGATTTAAGAAAATTAATGGCTTAATTTAAGACTTAAATTATGACACAATTTAAGGAAAGAGAGTTTTGCTTCATCTATAAATATGAAGGAGTTCATACATTGAAGAACAAGGCAAAAATCAGAGAGAGTATAAGCAAACTCAAAGAGAGAAAATACTTAGTGAGTTCTGCTGCCAGTAAATGAGTCAACTCAGTCATTAGTGATATTTGGACCGAGTTGGTCCGTTTTTCATCCGTTTTAAGCTGAGTCGGACCTATTCCTGTCTAATTGGATCATTCTGAATTCAACTACAGACTCCATTTTTTCAAATAAGGTATAAAATTTACAGAAACACTGTTTTAAGTTGTAAGTGCAAAATTTATGTTATCTATTTATACTTATGGCTGATAAAAGAGTAATCGAAGAAGGTGAACAAACTGACCTTAGAATTTATGGCAAACCAAGTTGTTCAACTCGAAGAACTATGTTTTCCAACGCAAAGTTTAAGGTGGAGAAATTCGATAGCACCAATAACTTTGGCATGTGACAATGTGAAGTATTAGATCTATTGTTCCGAAAAAATCTAATATAGCCTTAGAGACCAGGCCAGGAGATTATTCAAATGAAGATTAGAATTATGTCAACCAACAAGCTTGTGGTACAATTCGACTATGCTTGAAAAAAGATCAGAAGTACTTTGTCATGAAAGAGAATGTAGCCGCAGTTCTCTGAGAATAGACTCTACTTGAAGAAAAAACTTTTTTGTTTCCAATACAAAAAAGATACACCTATGATTGAGCACTTAGATAATTTCAATAAAATGTTGGTCAATCTACAAAATTTAGATATTGAAATTATCGATGAAGATAAAGCTTTGTTATTGCTGAATTCGTTACTTGAGAGCTATGAGCATTTAATCACAACCATGTTATATGGAAAAGATGAGGTTAAGTTTGTAAATGTTTCAAATGCTTTGGTAAATAATGAATACCGGAAGAAGGATCAACATGATTACAGAGACTCAATTTCAGAAGCATTGACGGCAGCCAGAGGTAGGACAAATAACAAAAATTCTAGTGAATCAAATAATAAGGGACAATCCAGATCAAAGTCTAGAGGAGAGTCATCCAAAAGACGTCCTGCGAAGGACGAGTGTGCCTATTGTCACCAGAAAGGACACTGGAAGAAAGATTGCTCAAACAAGGACAAGTCAAAAGCAAATGTTGCACAGTGTGCCTATTGTTGAATATTGGCTCTAAAAGTAACAAATTAATGGCCTAATTTGTGACATGATTTAAGAAAATTAGTGACATAATTTAAGGTTTAAATTATGACACAATTTAGGAAAAGAGAATTTTGTTTCATCTATAAATATAGAAGAGTTCATGCATTGAAGAACAAGGCAAAAATAAGAAAAAATCAGAGAGAGTATAAGCAAAACTCAAAGAGAGAAAATACTTGGTGAGTTTGAGAGTTTTCTGTGAGTTTAGAGAAACACTTATATTATTAGTGAGAAAATTTGTATCTGTATTCTATATATTTCCTACTCAGTTCAATAATATCTGCTGTCTCCTATGAACTTAGACGAATTGTCGAACCACGTAAATATTTGTACGTCCTTTTACCACTTTGATATATTCATATACCGCTATTTATTGCTTCCGTGCACAACACATATTACATGCTAGTAATTTATATATTTTGAAAATCTCTTCGACAATAAGCAATCATGGTGAGGAACCCAGAAATGAAATTGGATACCTACCTCCTAACCGTCAATGAAGAGCTCAGTTATGATAGGATATGGAGGAGTTTAGGGTAGACTTCCAACGAAACGGGTGATGAATTGGTAGGAGATGGTGGGAAGTAATGGAATCAAATAGAGAAGAGGATGTAGAGAGGATATGTGGAAGCTTAGAATGGTTGGAGATGGAATCAAAGATGGAGAAAATGAAGGAGGTGGTGGCAAAGGCACATGAATTGAATAGGGGGTTTGGTGAGGGTTGAGAGTTTTGAAGACGATGGGAATTGAATAGGGGGTTTGGAAAGGGTTGAGAGTAGACGAAGACAGTAGGGGTTTAGTCGGAGACGTGGATTATGTTACATTATGCGTTGCAATTAGGGTTTTATGCACGTGTAACTTATGGTATTTTTGTAACATTTGCAAACATCGATCATATCTACTTAACAAAACAAAGTTAGATGATATATTTATAAAAACCACAAAGCTTCTGGGTATAGAAAGCTATTAACTCTTTGATGATTCGTGATTCCATTTAAATAAAAAAAAATGGTGAAATTGAGGCGAACAAGCTGCAACAATGTGATGAAACAAATCATACTTTGCATAAGACACCTCATAATCAAGAACATAAAAAGGATGATATCAAAAACAAAGGAAACCCCAATGAGGAATGGAACCAAATGAGATAATACAACCTAAATTGAAGTCACAGAAAAAAAGGTAAATAAAAAAAGAGAAAGAGGGAGATAGAAGCATACAGGGATCTTGTGAAGTGGGACCTGAGACTTGAAGTAGATGTAATCTCCGGGCGCCGAGAAGACGCTTTTCATCGTTAATATCAAAGTCCACCAAATCCCATAATCAATTTACTCTTTTCAGAATTTCGATTCAAATCGCTCTTTCAGATGTTCTTTGTTTTCCGTTATCCTTCTGTCTCTCTCTTACTCGATGTATCGTTCGTCCAAGTTGTTAGTTTCGGAAATTTTGCATTTTTAATTCAAGGGAGGCACTAGAGGATGCAGGAGACACCACGTGAGTGGGCCGCCCATTAACAGTCAACGACGGTGATGCTTTTCAACTGCCCGTCAGCGCTATGTTTTGCGCCATTTTGTTTAGTGAGAAATAACACTCACACTTTAGCTCTGTAGCTATGACCCAATATCACCGGCCCAATACTTGGCATTAGTTTTGGGCTTCAACTAAACTAAACTTTTGTGACCAAAAAACCCCAGCATTCTTTTGATCAATAGGAAGAAAAGTCACTAAAGGAATGACCATGAAAAGTAATATCACCAAAATATGCATAGTGATTCTATTTTTTGATCATCTATTTTTTAAAGAGTGTTTTTAACACAATAACCTCACATTAAAAAAAATTGATAAAGCTACATCAATTTGTGTAAAAAAAATAAAAAACCTTTAGAAAATGAAAATGAGTTGTTAATTTCCGAAAATTCTTATTATTATTTAGATATTTTTTTAATTTAAATATAATAATATAAATTTAAGTAAATTTGAACATTTAAAAAAATGACATAGGGTGAACTACTGAAAATAAAAATTATTAAAGTTATCTATTTGTAAAAGAAAATAACTTATAGCGCACTTCATCCCAGTAATTATTTCTTATCCCGGTGAAAATTAAATAAAAAGTATATAAAATTATGTTATTATTTTAAATATTATAAGTTTACTAATTATAAAAATAATATATCGACAATTCAAAAAAAATATTAGAAATAAAATATGTATATATATTTTTTGAGTTACTATATATTTACTAAATCAACTATAATTAAGAAAATATAAATTTAGATAAGTTTAACACATAATAATTAATTTATAAACACATATTAACTTAAAGAATACTTATATATACTCACATGTTTTATTTTTAATATTTTTGAAATTTTGAAATTTTAATATACTAATTCATAGTTAATAAAATTTTATATATTTTTATTATAATTTACATATTTGTCGTCATAATATATATATATATATATATATATATCGCTTAATCTCAAGAATCAAATTCTAAACTCACGTAACGCTGTTGTATTCTTTTGATTAATAGGAAGAACAGTCAACTAAAAAGAATGATCATACTCATAAATATATTATATTATATATAAATTTTGTTGACAAACAATTTTTAAAGATACATCGATCTGTGTAAAAAAATTGTTTAAAAACTTACAGAAAATAAAAAGGAGTAGTTAATTTTTCAAAATACTTTCCTATTATTTGAAAAAAAAATTAATTTAAATATAATAATATAAATTTAAATATTCTTTTACAAAAGTGTCTTAGAATGAATTAATCAAAATAAAAATAACTAAAATAAGCTATTTGTAAAAGAAATAACTTATAAGGCATTTCATCCTAATAGATAATTCTTATCCTTCACGGTATATATATATAGTTCACTAATTATAAAAAAAATATCAAAAATTTAAAAATAAAAAAATGTTAGAAATAGAGTATGTAAATATATATGTACATGTTTTTTTAACTTAATATATATTCTTTAAATTAATTATAATTAATAAAATATGAACTTGAATAGATTTAACACATAACAATTGATTTAGAAACACATATTAACTCAAAATATACTTATTTATGTATTCATATGTTTTATTTCTAATATTTTTTAATTTTTCAACTATTAATATATTATTTCATAGTTAATAAACTTTTATATATTTTTATTACACATCTTCATAATATATATATATATTAAAAAAGTGTATAATTTTTTTACAGAAAATGAAAAGGAAATGTTTAATGTTCAAAAATACCCCTTATCATTTTGACATTTTTTTATGATAATATAAAATAAAGTGAATTTGATCATATATTTTTTAAATGATTTAGGTTAAACCATTCAAAATAAAAATAAAAAATAATTTATTTATAAAAGAAAGTGACTTATAACATACTTAAGTATTACAAGTTTATTTATTATGAAAAAAATATAACGGAAGTCCAAAAATAATAAAAAATGCTAGATATAGAATATATAAATATATATGTATGTATTTTTTTGAGTTGTTATATATTCAATAAATCAATTATAACTAAGAAAATATAAACTTGAATAGTTTTTATGCATAACAATTAATTTAAGAACACATATTAACTAAAAAAGTATTTATATATGTATTCACTTGTTTTATTTTTAATATTTTTTATTTTTTAAACTTTTAATATACCATTTCATTGTTAATAAATTTTATTATAATTTATATATTTTTATTACAAATCATCATAATATATATAGCTTAATCTTAAGAATCAAATTATAAACTCATGTGACGTTGTTGCTTTCTTTTGATCAATAGGAAGAAAAGTCATCAAGAATGAGCATAAAAAGTAATATCACCAATATATAAATAGTGAATCTATTTTTTGATCATCTATTTTTTTAAACATTGTTTTTAACAAAACTTCATTCTCATAAATATATTATATTATATGTAGATTTTTTTAACAAAAAAAAAATCATGAAGCTACATTGATCTGTTTAAAAATATATTTAAAAAACTTACAAAAAATGAAAGAGAGTAGTTAATTTCTAAGAAATTCCTTTATTATTTAGATATTTTTCTCTAATTTAAATATGATAATGTAAATTGAAATAAATTTATCATTTTTTTTAAAAGTGACTTAAGGGGTGAACTACTCAAAATAAAAATTACTAAAGTGAATTATTTGTAAAACAAAATGACTTATAAAACATTTTATTCCAACAGGTACTTCTTTCCCTTCAGCACACACATGTATAATATGTTTGGTGAAAGGTAAGAAGTATATAAAATTCTATTAATTTTTTAAGTAATATAAGTTTACTAATTATGAAAAAATATATTGAAAGTATAAAAATAAAATAAAATGTTAGAAATAGAGTATGTAGATATATATGTAGGTATGTTTTTGAGCTGTTATATATTTTCTAAATTAATTGAAACTAAAAAATATGAACTTATATAGGTTTTAACATATAACAATTGATTTAAAAACACATTAATTCAAAATATACTTATATATGTATTCACGTGTTTTATTTCTAATATTTATTAATTTTTGAATTATTAAAGTACTATTTATAGTTAATAAAATTTTATATATTTTTATTAAAAGTCATAATCTAATATATATATATATATATAACTTAATCTCAAGAATCAAATTCTAAAGTGACTTGATATTGTTGCATACTTTTGATTAATAGTAACAAAAGTCACCCAAAAAGAATGGCCATAAAAAATAATATCACCAAGATATATATATTGTTTTATGATAACCTCGTATTGGTAAAAAAAATTCCATGAAAAAATATGGATATATATGAATGAATTCTAAACATATTTGTCACACCTAGTCTCTCTCATACTCTCTATCTTAACATAAGAAATATCTGCTTTTCGACTTTTTTCAAATGTAGATTTGCATTCAAATTTTAACCTTAGGACATTCAATTTATCACAAAAATTATATAATTCAACCAAAAGCAAAACAAAACTGATATTATATATTATCATTATTTTTTGAATTTTTACTTTTACTTTCTTCTAGTTTTTCAACCAGTGATTCGAATTGATTTGGTGTTAAACAATTCTCTTATATATATAAGAAGAAACATTAAAATGTGTAGTTAAGATTAAAAACTAATAGATCCTATTAAAAGAGTGACACATGTGATTTGAAATCATCGTTTTGAGGGTGAAGATTTTATGAAAATGTATCGATTAGAGTTATATAATATGTTTGTTTATTTTAGATATTACCGGATTGAGTATTAAATGGGATGATTTCTTCCATTCAATAAATGCAAATATAGTATAAAATTTAAAGTATTAATTATAAATAATATAATGATATAATATAACATAATTAACAGTGACATATGCATGTGTTTATTGGATGTGTAGTATGTTGAGAATATTATTGACTAATTAAGTAACTGTCAGTTTAAGTTAATACTAACAATGAAAAATTAGTTTGTAACATATAAATAATAAGAATAATTTTTCTAACATAATTATTAGCTACCGGTTGCTCTATTTCACCATGCATGCACTTAACTTGTATTTGCAGTTCCAGTAGGTATGAATGACAGTTATCTAAAATAAATCAAAGTTAATTAATCTTTTATTTAATATCTATAATTAATAATATAAAAGTGTCTTAATTATTGTAAACTATTAACACAAAAGAATTGATTTACATATTTTTTTCAATCTTTATCTCTCAAAATAATTTCACTTTTTTTTCCAGAAAGACTATAAAATGGGTGATAATTAATGACGTAATTAAATAAAATGATACAAACCATTATGATTCAATTGGGACGAAACTTGAGTGAAAATAACAATTGAAAATAATTTAGTTTTTAATATGTCTTCCATTAGTGATATCAAATAAAATTAAGAATAATTTTAATATATGTTTACATATTTACACCTACACACAATTATGCTATGTACAGACGTTAATTAAACATGTGCCACTTAAATGTTTCGATGAGTACTATAAATAACAATAAATCTTTATTTCATTTTAAATATAAAAATACAACTTTCATTTAACCAAACAAGGATTGAAGTAGAGATATCTAACTAGTGTATTTAATTTATATGAGAAAATACGAAGCCTTTCACCATTATAATAGAGGCATATTAATTAAAATGAAAATGCATAAATTATATGGAAATTTAACAAGAGTATTTTAAATATGGAAAAATACGAAGCCTTCATCATTATACTAGAGAGCTAGGCATATTAGTTAAAATGAAAAAGCACAAAAAGAAAATTTTGAGATATAGTTTAAATTTTATAAAAAGTCGATATATTCAAACTTAAAAATTTCCACAAAATTTATGGAATTTTAAATATTATAATATATAATGTAATTAGTGAATATTTTGTGTTGCTTAGTTTAATATATGTTACATGATGAACAATGAGAAATCTCAATCAATAAAATGTTTTATGAGCCAACTAAATAAGCGTTGAGTTATGATATAAGCATAATTATTGGATAATCTCAATAAAAAGATAAATAATTAATAATTATCTCAAAATTATTTAAAATAGATAATTACGAAAATATAATCATGATATTGTCAAATTATTCTGAGTTTATTTCTGTAATTTCTGTTCTAATCTTTTCTGTACCAAAACTCCTTCTATATATACTAATGAAAAGGAATATAAACTCTAACCCTAACAGCTGTTTTACTTCCCTAATTTCTGATTCACTAACCACATTGTCTGCCATTTTCTAACTCCATTAACTTTGTTGTTTGCCACTTTCACTGCACACGCCAACACTCCTCCTCAAGTTGGTGCATATATGTCTCTTATGCCCAACTTGTCAAGTGTGTTGTAAAAGTTCCTTACAGACATAGATTTTGTGAGTATATCAGCCAATTGATTTTTTGATTTAACAAATGGAAGCTTAATAATCTTTTCTTCAAGATTCTGTTTGATGATGTTCCGATCCACTTCAACGTGCTTCGTGCGATCATGTTGAACTGGATTGTGAGAGATGGCAATGACTGCTTTGTTATCACAAAATAAATTCATTTCAAAGTTAGGAGCAAGACCAATCTCAATTAGAAGTTTTTTCAACCAAAGGAGCTCACATATTCCCTTGACCATTCCTCGAAATTCAGCTTCAGCACTGGATAAGGCAACTACCTTTTGCTTCTTCCTCCTCCATGTAACAAGATTGCCCCCCACAAAAGTAAAGTACCCAGCAGTAGATTTCCTATCCTTCATATTCCCTGCCCAGTCTGAATCTGTATATCCAAGAACTTCCAATTGACCATTCTTTGAAAACATAAGTCCTTTGTCAGGGGGGGATTTTAAGTAACGAAGTATTCGCATGACCGCATCCATATGGTCTTCACTTGGGCAGTATATGAACTGACTCACGACACTCACAGTATAAGCAATATCAGGTCGAGTATAAGATAAATATATGAGTTTACCTACTAATCGTTGATATCTCTGTTTATCTGCTGGTACTTGGTCCACATATTCTCCGAGTTTATGATTTTGAACCATTGGAATATCGACACGTTTACAATCTAGTAGTTCTGCCTCTGCCAGTAGGTCCAGAGTATATTTCCTTTGGGAAAGACATATGTCTTGTTTTGATCTTGTTACCTCAATACCTAAGAAGTACTTGAGCCTTCCCAAATTCTTCATTTCAAACTCATTTGACAGTTGTTCTTGAAGCTTAGAGATTTCTTCTTTATCATCCCCTGTAATGATCATGTCGTCTACATAGACTATAAGGGTTGTTATCTTCCCTAATCGATGTTTTAGGAAAAAAGTATAATCAGAGTTGCTTTGTTGGAACCCATATTTATACAAACCATTATGATTCAATTGGGGTGAAACTTGAGTGAAAATAACAATTGAAAATAATTTAGTTTTTATAAATATAAATAAAAGTACAAACATCAAATTTTTAATATGTCTTCCATTAGTGATATCAAATAAAATTAAGAATAATTTTAATATATGTTTACATATTTACACCTACACACAATTATGCTATGTACAGACGTTAATTAAACATGTTTCACTTAAATGTTTCGATGAGTACTATAAATAACAATAAATCTTTATTTCATTTTAAATATAAAAATACAACTTTCATTTAACCAAACAAGGATTGAAGTAGAGATATCTAACTAGTGTATTTAATTTATATGAGAAAATACGAAGCCTTTCACCATTATAATAGAGGCATATTAATTAAAATGAAAATGCACAATTATATGGAAATTTAACAAGAGTATTTTAAATATGGAAAAATACGAAGCCTTCATCATTATACTAGAGAGCTAGGCATATTAGTTAAAATGAAAAAGCACAAAAATAAAATTTTGAGATATAGTTTAAATTTTATAAAAAGTCGATATATTCAAACTTAAAAATTTCCACAAAATTCATGGAATTTTAAATATTATAATATATAATGTAATTAGTGCATATTTTGTGTTACTTAATTTAATATATGTTACATGATGAACAATGAGAAATTTCAATCAATAAAATGTTTTATGAGCCAACTAAATAAACGTTGAGTTATCATATAAGCATAATTATTGGATAATCTCAATAAAAAGATAAATAACTAATAATTATCTCTTAATTATTTAAAATAGATAATTATGAAAATATAATCATGATAATATAATAGTTTTATCTATATATAAGTGATATATGTTAGGTTACTTTTTCTTAACTTATATTTCTACGAGATATAAGAACAATCTAAAATGTTTTCTTTTTTATTCATCATAAAACAAGATTTCGATCTCTTTTATATTCTATAATCTCATTATTGACTTAAGTATCAAAGATCTAAAAGCTACTATCCTCGGTGGTCCAATGTCCAAATAAGTTTCTCAATTTCACATATCTACATAGAACAATCATATCTGGTGTTGATAAAAATTGACATTAAATTTTTGTTGATAATTTTTTAATAATTAAAAAGATTTAAGTAATTTTGAAATGTATTATCATGTCTATTTTTTATTTCTATGTATATTATTTTTATACTCTTTCAAATATGATTATTCAAATTTGATAAATATATACTAATATTAATTAGTCAAATAATAATTGTTACTATCAAAAAAATCATTTTAGAAAGTAAAAGAAAAATAAAGTCTTTAAATATAATTTTAGATATAAAGATTGATGTTAAAAACTGGTAAAAAGGTTCTAAAAATACTTTTAAAATAAATAGAAATTAATTTATTATATTATTAAATGATAAAGATATAATAATTATTATTTTATGAATAATTTGTGACAATGGCATACAATTTAAAACAAATATGAGTGATTTGATTCGATATTAATAACTTGTATAATTTTATTTAAAAATAATTCAAATATAATATGACAATAATGTAATTATTTAATTAATATTTTTATTATTATTTAAGAAGCTAATCTAAATTTTATATGATTTTTTGATTGAAAATAATATGTATTAATTAAATATTTTTAATTAAAATTAAATATGGTATGATTTGACATAAAAATAATTAATTAATTAATTCAACACAAGAATCTATTTATAAATGAATATTATCAAACTAGGTAAGCATAAAACATGAATTATCATTTTTATAATTATGATTAAAACAAGTATTTAAGTGTGTTGTAATGTAAAATTAATATACAATAAAATTATTGATAAAAAATATATTTATTATAATTTTTTTTTGTATTTTATTAATGTACAAAAAAAAATAAAAAAGGAAAAAATAAACAGAAAAAGAAGATAACAAGAGTACCCAACAAAGGGCAATTTACTAATTATGGGTTGTGGAGAATAACCAATAAAGTTGGATTATGGATTTTCTAACAAAAGTTAATTTAATAATTATAGACAGTGGAAAATAACCTACGAAGATGGGTTATGGCGTTTTATTTATAACATAATAATAGATTTAGTTATGATACACGTGTATTTGATATATATATTATTTTTTAACGTTAATTATTTAAATTTAATAAATAAATATTAATATTAAATATAAATTATTAATTATTAATTATTAATTATTATTATTTTAAAAAATAAAAGAAACATAAGTTATTTGACTTGATATTAATAACTCTCATAATTTAGTAATAACTCGCATAAATGAGAAAGGAAGCGGAAAAAGAAGATAACGAGAGTACCCAACAAAGGGCAATTTAGTAGTTATAGGTGGTGAAGAGTAATCAGTAATATTTTTTTAAATAAAGAATAAGCAATAAAGTTGAATTATGGATTTTCTGCAAAAGTTGAATTAGTAATTATAGGTTTTAAATAAAGAATAACCAATAAGGTTGAATTATGGATTTTATAGCAAAAGTTGAATTAATAATTAAGGGTGGTGGAAAATAACCCACGAAGTTGGATTATGGCATTTTATATATAAAGAAATATATAATGCACGTGAAAAACGTCGGTTGTGTCTGATTTCTACGACCCAAATTTCAAATGAAAATATTTTGGAAAGTGAGCAAGTCATGAATTGGTGGGTCTAGGTTAATTATATAAAGCAAATAACGTGTTCATAAGGGAAGCGAAAATTTCATTAAGATTCTTTTAAAATTATATTTTTACCCTTTTTATATGCATACTAGGTAGTCATATCACACTTTTAAAAGTGTGTTGAATTTTTCGAAATTTACTATTTGAAACAAAATAACATTATGTAAAATGAATTTGATATAAGGCAATCTGGTAATATATATTCTTATTATTATACTATTTAAATTAAAAACAATGTAATAAAATTATATTAATTTTTAAAAATATAACATTTTTAATATTATCATATAAAAAATCTCATCTTTCATTAATTAATTTCAATTCGGTCCATATAAGCTATCAAACATTTAAATCGAGTATTATATTGTCGTGCACGGAAGCGATGAATAACGGTATATGAATATATCAAAACGGTAAAAAAACACACAAAATTTATGTGGTTCGATAATTCGCCTAGATTTACAGGAGACAACATATATTATTGAACTGAGTAGAAAATATATAGAATACAAATACAAATTTTCTTACTAATAATATCTTAAGTGTTTTCACAAATTCATAAAAAACTCTTAAACTCATTAAGTATTTTCTCTTTTTGAGTTTGCTTATGTTTTTTCTAATTTTTCCTGATTTTTGTTTTGTTCTTCAATACATCAACTTTTCCTTATTTATAGATGAAATAAGGTTTTTTTTCCTAAATTGTGTCATAATTTAAGCTTTAAATTATATTACTAATTTTCTTAAATCATGATACAAATTAAGTCATAATTTCCCTAAATTATGCTACTAATTTATTACTTTTAAAACCAATATTTAATCCATATAATCATACAGTATCTTAGTCAAAGAATATTGAAATAAAATAAAACCCATCTGTGATAGAACTAGTGGCAATAAAATTCTCTTTTCATATGTATTCGTATTCAAACCAATATTTAACTAATTTCAAACTTTGGCAGCAAACTCAACGTATTGGGAGCAAATAGGTTAGAATAACGACAGATGAGCATTACTTTCAGAGGTTTACAACTTAGGATTGGTTTGCTTGGTGATTTTTATTAACCTGAAAATGTTGTGAAATTGTTAGAGGATTAAGCAATTTTTTTAGCAATGGTCATTTTAATAACTATAGGTGGTGGAAAATAACCAACAAAGTTGGATCACGGTGTTTTATGTATGATTAGTTTAAGATGATTTAAATTTAATAAATATATCATATTATTAATTATTAAGTAATAGTTATTATTGTTTTAAATTCTTTATTTTATAAAATAAAAAGTAAAATTTTAATTTAATTTTTTAAATTATTTTTATTAATCATAAAAGAAGCTCTAACTTTTAGTAATTAATTTTAGTTAAACCCATATAAGCGATTAAACATTTAAACCGAGTATCATACAATCATTACATCTGAATATAAGAATATTGGAATAAAATCGAACCCAAACCCATTTGTGATAGACCTAGTGGCAATAAAATTATATCTTCGTCTATGTTCATATCTACACCAATATTTAACTAATTTAAAACTTGGCAGCAAATTCAATTCATTTCGTATTTTTTTTTATTAAAAAATTTAAATTAAAAAAATTAATAGATTTGTAATTTTTCAAGAGAACCATAACCTTCTAATTTTTTAATCTTTAAGAGACTAAAAACTCTAAATTAATGCTGCAGAAATATATTTATTCTTGTTATTTTTATTGATAACCAACCGTTTAAATATTAAAAATTTAACAAATAATAAAATATTTTTATATTTTATTAATGTCACTTTAAATAATAATTTAACATAAAATTAAATAATATAAAATATAATAATAATACTTATGATATATTTTCTACCTAAATCTAAACATAACATGAATTCCGCAACGGTTACTCTCTATAACCATTTACTTGGAGGTGGAGCTTTTCTTTACGGTAGTTATTAGTATTTAGTGCTACTGAAGAGCTTAATTTAACCTATAAAATGTAACTGTCATACACGTAGATATTTAGGGTTGTGATATCAAGCTCTATACCAAATAATACGTATTTATTTTGTATCTTTTATTAAAACAACAAAAATTAAGGAAATTAATAGATTTATGATTCTTTAACTAACTATAATCTTCCAAGTTTTTAGTTTTTGAAGAATTAGAACCTCTATAAATTAATGTTCTAAAAATATATTTATTCTCGTTATTTTTATTAATTACAAAATAGTTTAAATACTAAAAGTTTAATAAATAATGAAATATTTAATTCTTAAAATATTTTTTTAATATCATCTTAAATAATAATTTAACATAAAATTAAATAATATATAATATAATAATTATAATGATAAAATATTTTTATTTAAATTTAAATAAGAGCAATCGGGTGACAAAGGCCTGCCATACGTAAAGTCACCACGAGGAAGAATAATAAGGCTGAAAAGCATTAATTTCAGAGGTTTACAACTTAGGGTTTGGTTTGGTTTGGTTTGTGATTTTTATTGACATTGTTAGAGGATACTCTTTTAGTTAACATAATTAATTTAGAAAAAGGTTTTTACGTTTAATTTTAGTTAACCTTTTTACAATTAATTTTAGTTATTATTATTTTTTACGTTTTGTTTTTAATGCTTTATCTTTGACTTTAGATGGTGCAATGTTATTAATGTAGACTTTGAGCAAAGGGTTACATTTACCCTGCTTTATATTTGAAAAGGGCATTAAGGAAAAGACAGAAATAAATAAATAAAGGAAAAGACGAGATAGTGTACGGGAAAAAATAGTTAGGCTATTTCGAAAAAAATTAAACAATAATAAATTTTGATATAACTTTAGTATCATTTAATACTTATATTTTAAAAAATAAGTTTTTAAAATTCTATAATCCTTAAAAATCATTTTATTATCTATCTTCTCTTTCTTTTTTTAAATTTTATGATATTTATTTTTTATATTTACAATTTATATATTTTAAATTTTAAATAATATAATTTTATTTATCTATATATTATATCGAATAATTTTAAGATAATTCAATTTTTACCAATTTTTGGACAAAATTGTCAGTTGTATAACTGTTACTTGTTTTTTCTTTTAAATTGAAACTTTTAATTTATTTTACTTTTGTTATTATTCGCAATTTTCGAAATATTGATTTTAAGTGAAACTGATACTGAATGTAATTTTATTTTTATTTTTTTACATTCATGGACTTATTTATTACTTCATATATTTCTTGAAACTGACGTCTTTTCTTGAGGTTTTATATGATTTTACTTACTACTGTTTTGTTCCTTTTAGGAACTTTCTTCCTATTGCTTTAATTTTTTAGTTATTAATTTAATTTTTTTTTTTCCTTCAGTACTTTCTGTCTCTATTTTGTTGCTATCTGCTTTAACCCTTTTTACTCAAACTTTGCGTCTACTGTTTTTTAACCGTTGATACCGTTTCATTTTAATTCTTGTTATTTTACTTATATTGTTTAATATATTTAATTTCTTAAACTAACTTTATTATGAATCTCAATGTTACCGATTTCATTTTTTTAATCATACTTTATCCAAGAAACCGAAAAAAATTTGATGGTTTAAACTTAAAAGAAACACTCAGATTCTTAATCGAAAAAACTCTAAATTAATTTAAATTTTTTAATGATTCCTATAAAAAAATACCAATTATAGTATTTTTTATGAATTATCCTTATAAATAAGATATGATCCTTATAAGATAGAAATGTAATGGCTTAAAATTGGAATTATATAGGATTCAGTTCTTTATAAACTCTGTAAAATAAAATGTATTCATGGTTAAAATAAAACATAAAAATAAGAATTAAATTACCATTAAAAACTTTTTTACTAAGTATGTCATCGTTTACATAAATAACAAAATAGTTCAAAAATATCGCGTCTAATAGTCAACAAATAAGATAAATATACTTTTATAAAAGAATATATAAAAGAAAAAAACTACTAATTTTGAAATATTGTTGAGTTTTATTTTTACATCAAAAATTGATTTAAAATTTTCTATTAATTTTGTAAGGATTATAAACGTTGATTATTTTCGTGGATAAAATATTTATATATAAACTTATTTTTAAATTAGTTATCAAATATATCAAAGAAAGTTGAAGAAACATCAAAATTTCAGATAATAATACTTGAAGTATATATGTTATAATTATAACACATAGTATTACACTTACGCATTTAATAACACATATTTATAAATTTAAAATTGTTTTTGTTGCTAAAATATAGAATAATATATATGCTAAAATATTAGATAAAATCCGTTCTAAATTATAACTTAAATCTTTAACCTAAAAGATAACATAAAATATATTTTAAATAATATTATTATATTTTTAATTTATGTATTTATATATTATATAAAACAAGTTTCACTTAAAAATATTGGACCAATCTTTTAGATTTTGTGATTTTAGAAAATCAATCCACTCTGTTTAAATAGTTTTGTTTGAAATCTGTAAAATTATAAAGTAAAAGTTTAAATTTTTATAAGTGAAAATGATTATCTTATTTTTTAAAAATAAATATATAATACGGTAAAATTAATTTTTTATAACTTAAATAAACATATGATTTTTAATAGTATAAGAAAATAAACATATAATGTAAAATCAATTAAATAACCGTATAATTTATATAAAAAAATCAGATCATAATTAATTAAGCACTAGCATTTCACGAGCCAAGAAAACAAAACCCAAGTCTTATTTAATAAAACCTACGCACACATAATACAATGTTTATTGCTTATTCATTACAACTAGAACCTTGGTTGAGAATATATACTAGCAACGTCCTTAATATTGACGATCGTTATGATAAAGTAGTAGTAGAATATAAACCTTGGGATAAAGCTAGCTAGCTTGATCATTAATCATAAAGTGAAGAATGAGATAACCTTGGTGTAGGAATAGCAACTAGAGGAACCTTCTTGGTTAATGTAATCCCAAATGATTCAGAAAGGTCTATTTTGTCTCCTTGTTGAGGCAATTTCCAATCAAAAGAATGCATAAGTGTAGCAAGTGAATACATAACCATTCTTTCAGCCATACCTGTCCCAACACACATTCTTCTACCAGACCCAAATGGGAAATAATTAAAGTCACTTCCTGAGTAATCCCATTTCCCATTTAAGAACCTGTCTGGATCAAATTTCAATGGGTTTTCCCAATTTGAAGGGTCTCTATGTATAGCCCATACATTAACAATAACACGGGTACCCTTAGGAATTGTATAGCCTCCTACAGTACATGCTTCACTAGAAAGATGAGGAACTAACAAA
Source organism: Hippophae tibetana (assembly GCA_037013495.1). Classification (NCBI taxonomy): domain Eukaryota; kingdom Viridiplantae; phylum Streptophyta; class Magnoliopsida; order Rosales; family Elaeagnaceae; genus Hippophae; species Hippophae tibetana. The sequence goes on from CM072812.1 coordinate 13,723,928, forward strand.
GGTAATGTTGGATGTAAACGAAGTGTTTCTTTCATAACAGCTTGTAAATATGGTAGCTCATAAATTTGAGATTCTTCAACAATATTATCTTTACCAATTACTCTTTCTAGTTCTTCTTGAACTTTCTTCATTACTTCTGGTTGGTTCATAATTTCAGCCATCGCAAACTCTATTGTTTTTGAAGATGTGTCTGTTCCAGCCACTACCATATCCTGTTATATACGCACCAAATTTCACATAAATCTTTACGAATAATATAGTATTATTAATTATATATACGGCTTTTTATTTTTTAATTTGTGAAATAGACACATAAAATTATACTCTGATACATATTTTAATAATTTTTAAAATAAAAAACAATTAATTATTAATATATATATTATTATAATTAATATGAGTATAAATATAAATACAAATTCATTCAAACCAAATATATGATATGATTTAACATTATTTACTAGGATTCTTTTTTTTCTATTCTATTATTACATTGAATTGTATTTTATTTTGATACAGATATAATATTCTATAAGTTTATATTATTTTTATACAAATAAGTCTATATTTATCTTAAAGAAATTGAATTTTAATTTTTTGTTTAGTTTAAAATTGAATATTTTTTTTATCTAAATTATATCAATTTTAGATAATTATAAAATCTATATTTTAACTTAAGTTGAAGTTTTAATAAATCAACGTCATCACTTTTCGCCCCCTCATCGATCAGTATTTTATTATTTCTCTCTCCAATTATTTTATTATTTCTCTCTCCAATTATTGTGTTATTCAATTATTTTAATTATAAAATCTATATTTTAACATAAATTGAAGTTTTAATAAATCAACGTCATCACTTTTCGCGCCCTCATGGATCAGTATTTTATTATTTCTATCTCCAATTATTGTGTTATTATATTACATCAGTTGTAGTTTAAAATCAACTATACATATTATAATAAAAGGAATGACAGTCTATGAATTGAGTAGAATGTGTTTATTTTTTATTTACTGTAATCAATCTGAAGTATATAATAATTAATAAAAACTTAGTTTATTTTTAAAATAAAAATAAAATATGAATAAATAGTGAAAGATGAGCTTGCTTGATTTCCGTTTATATTAATATTTTTCTCTCTTATAATATTATTATATCCTATCAGTTATAATTTAAAAAATAATATTAAATATTATAATAAAGTTACATAGAATTAAGAAAACTTTATAGTGTGAAATAATATTCGAAAAGATCGATTATAACTATAAAATATTATAATAAAGTACTCTTTTGTTTTAAAACGTGAAAAACTATTTGAAAAGATAGATGAAATACAATTCTCTATTATATTTTTATTTTTATTATTTATTAAATGATATATATAAATTTTAATTTTTTTACATATTTTTTTTATGCATTTTAAGAAAAAATAATGTATAAAATAAAACAAAATTTATATATATTATTTAAAAATATATATATAAATAAAACTAAGAGTATAATTAAGAGTATTTTAAACATAATTATTACTGTTTATAGATTAGCCTAGGCATGCTGCTATTAAGGTATTAACCATAAAAACAAAAATAATAATGAAGGGATTACCATAAGCAGAGCTTTGGCATGAGTCATGGTTATAGGCATCTTTGAATCTTCCTCATCTTTCAAATCCATCAAAAACTGCAAGAAATCCTTATTTTGTTTGTGTTCCACTTTCTCATTTTCCTGCCTTTGATTAATCACTTTCTCAAAGATCCCATCAAACCTATCAACCAAAACTCTCATCTTCTTTTCAATCCCTTGCAAGTCGAATCGGGCAAGAATCGGATAAAAGTCCGAAACATTGGGCTTCATCAAAAGGTCCGTTAATTCGTAAACCGCTTTTTTAAAATCTGAACCCAAAGTATCCCTCTCCTCACCCTCCACTGTGCTACCCCACAACATGTTAGTAATCACGTTGAGTATGATCAAGAATACCTGCTCACCCACATTCACAGGTGACCCGACCCGCTTATAAATGTAATTCACTGTTTGTCGGACCTCCCTGCGTCGGAGCGAATAAACAGAGTCCAATTTAGTATTGCTAAGCATCTTTAACACGCTCACCTTTCTCAACATACGCCATTGGGGTCCATATGGAGACCAAAGTATGTTGGATCCTCCATATGTGGCAACTCGTCCCGAAGCTGTAACATCATGGTTAGCGAAAACGACATCATTTTCTTTGAGAATTTGGCGAGCCCAGAAAGGTGAACTGACGATAATGGCAAGCTTGTTTCCCAGTTGAAGCTTGAAAATTGGTCCGTGTATTTGAGCCAAGCCAGCAAAGTAGGAGTGAAGTTGTGGATCCAAGCTCAATAGATTTCCGACCAAGGGAAGGCCCGGTGGGCCTGGTGGTAAACGCGAAGCTTTATTTTTAGATTTGATGGAAAACCAAGCATACCACACAACTGCGAAGATAAGAAACCATGTTGTGGGTATTATGTCTATTGTGGGTATCATTTCTATTTTGGAGTATGTATTTGGTAGAGTAACTGGTTCAATGTCAGAAAATAGAATAAAAGTGGGTTTCGTGGTGGAGCTGACATGCAATTAAAGAACGAAGGCAATCTATATATAACCAGTTATTTATTTTAACTGTGTTTGTTGTCATTTTTTCCTGGAAAACTCAGTTTTGTTGATGATGTCAAATGTCCGACTTTTTTTTTATGTTTGTTGAAGAACTCATTCGTTTGGTAGTCTAGTATGTTGACTTTCCTGGTTGGAAATTTTAATTGGTAATGCCCTAGTTAGAGGATTAGAGAGGGAAACAATGAAAACATGACACATCAATCCTTTGAGATTGCGCTCGTAGTTTAATAACTAATATGATAGTCGAACTTATTTTTATATATCAAGTAATGTAATAAGTTATTATAAATTGGCTTTTTCTTAAAAATTGTGCTCTTGAGACTTTTTCTTGCTAATTTTGTATTTTTAAAGTGTAATAATTAATAATAGTATATATATATATTTTTTATTCTTATAATAAAGACATATGGATTATAAATTGTATTTTATTATTATTATTATTAAATAATAATTTAAATTCAGTTAAAATCACATAATTTTTAAATCTAACAAAACGTTAGATACCAAATGCGATCCAATAATTGACTACATTCATATATATATATATATATAATCTAAAAGTAAGAAAGATAATATAGATCAATCAATTAATTTTAAATTATTCATATCTGAAGAGGAGAAATAATATAATATCCATTCATATATATTTTTTTTTCTTTGAACTGATCATAAAGATAAGATTTTCTCATCTTGATATATAATAAAATAAATTTTGGATATTTAATGTTTGCCTGTTGCTAATCTCATACTCATTTGGTCAAAAGTCAAATTCTCCGGCTGTGCGAATAAGACACGGTAGCGTATAAAGGCTACTTTACATTTAAAGTAAATCGATTAGGTTGACATTTCAAATTATACCAATTAACAAAGATTGTTTAAACTGATGTTCATTCTATAAAGATTAAAAATTTATTTAAAATATACACTTTTTAAATTAAATAATATTTTTTTATATGATTTAAAATTTTGGTTTAAAATAAAAGAAAATTAATCTTAAACACAGGCTATATAGAACTATTAGTAAGGATCTCAACACAACGTAGAGACAGGTGATAGCTTTTAATGCTTAAGTGACCGGTGAGATTTGATAAAAATATAGGAGATCTAGCTATAATCCTAATGATAAAAGAAAAAAATTGATTGATTATAGTTATGAGATAACATACGTAAATATTCTTTATTCATCTCTATAAAATTGTTATATCATTATGATTATCTTTAATAATTATCCTTTAATTATTTCAAAGAGATTATTTACTATTTATTTTTTTATTAAAATTATTATATGATTATATTAGTACTGTTAGTTCATAAGATTTGTTATTGATTAATTATAATAATAAAAATATATAAATTAAACATAATATGTATTATTTTTATAGTTATAAATTTATAATATATATTTTAAAAGAAAATGAACAAAAAAAATTAGTTTTGAGTATTAAATAAAAATAATAATTTCAAACTATAAAAATAATATTATTTATATTTAAATTATTTTTTTATTAATAAAAAAAATCTTACAAATAATTTTATATTTAACGTTATTTGAATTAAATTATAATAATTTAAATTCTTTTTTGTATGCCTCTTAATTAGATATGGTTAATATTATAAGATATTATTTTTATTGTTGTAAATTTTAAAATATTATTCTTTTAATTTTCTTAAAAAATTATTATTTATATTTAATTTTATATTATATATTATTTTGAATAGTTATAATTTCTATAACACCTAATTTTATATTATATATTAATTATTTGGACAAAAATATTATATATTATTTTGAGTAGTTATATTTTCTTTCCAAAAGGGCTGGGTGGTCGTGTCTTGAATCTTATCCATAGAATCTATTTTTTTAAATACATTTATCGTAGTAACTGCCATTTATTATTATATATATATATATATATACACGATAAAAAGGTCATCATGATTAGTTTTTAAAGTTAGTGTGTTTGAAAGTAAGATAAAAATTATTAGTTTTTAATGCTAGTGTATTTTAATGTCTCTCAATCACCAAACAAAATATATTAAATATAAATATCATAATTAATAAACTAAACTCGACATCTTTAAGGCTATAACCGCAACTTATTAGTTAATAGAATGCTTAAATTTTGATAGAGCAACCTTTTTTCTAAATAATATTTATAACACTATTCATAACCATAAAAATAATATTTTTATTATATATAATTTATATATTTTAATATTAATAAAAAAATTAAATTTAAATATTTTATAATGATCGAGTTGAATATCGTTTATTATTTAACCTAATCATTTAATAATATTTAGTGTTAAAATTTATTAAATTAATATCATTTAATATATTATTTTTTATTGTTTAAATTTAAAGTATATTATTTTATCTAATTTTTTAAAAATATAATCTTGTATAAAATATAATACGGTGTAAAACCCGGTCATGAGTTATTTACTTGAGAAAAACATAATTAATAAAGTTAATGACTTTTTGAAAGAAAAAAACAAAAGAAAAAAGATAATGACATCAGTGCCATATAAGATATTGCCGTAGTTGCGGGGCTTTTTTGTAAATTCGATTTTAAAAAACAATTTTGTTGGTTAAAGATCACTTGACCGGCATTAATTAAAAAAGAAAAAAACATTTGATCGGCATACAAGTTTTTTAAGTAATAACCGATCGGCATACAAGCCCTGGTTAGCCTAGGAGTTTAATAAAAATATTAGTATAATATTTATAAATAATATTAAATTTACATATTTTTTGCCAATCTTTTCAAATTAGAGATCGATGGTACACTACTATATCAAATTAACACTCTTCAGAAGTTACAACCACACATAACACGTTGTTTAGATAAATTCATGAAAAATTATATATTAAACTTCAATAAATATTAATGTTTGATTCTATATAATTAAAAAAAAATTAATATATGTGTAAAAAAAGAAAAAAAATTTAATTTTTTATCTACTTTTCTTATAATTATATTATGTTATTCACTTAACCAACAATAAAAAAAATCAATTCCAAATTATAAATATTTTAATTATATTTTGTGATTTATTTAATGATATGGTAGAAACACTCACACTTTACTCGTTTAAATTATAGGTTTAAATAAAAAAAATGTGATAAAAAATTATAAATAGTCTGACAAAAATATGAAAGATAAAAGTTTTTATGTTATTCTTGTATGTATCACCATTTAAGTTTTTGAAAAAAATAATCAAACCAATTTCTATGCATACTTTTCAACTTTTTATCACCATTTGAGTTTTTAAAAAAAATAATCAAACCAATTTTTATGCATACCTTTCAACTTTTTATCTAATTTTGTTAGTGTATATGTTAATTATTGATATTATACCTAAAATAATAGAAAACAAGACTCATGGTGTAGACAATATTATATATTGATTGTATATGTAATGGAGTTTTAAGAACCTCCCTTATAGTTTTGAATGATTTGTTAGGTTGATTGTTTTTGTGTTTTCCTAAAAAAAAAACATAAAATGATATTTAATTTGATTAATATTTAGACATGTCAACTCTTAGTTCTTTATTTATGTGGTCCAATTGATTGGAGTTACATATATATTGGGAAATTTGGTATCGATGTAAACAATATCCCATATCGATTGTATGTATAATGAAATATTTAAGATCCTATTATACATTATAATTTTAATTGCTTAGTTGTATTGATTACTCTTATGCTTCCCTTATTAAAAAAAACTATACTCATTGTTTACTTTTTTTCTCTCTTCAAAGGTCAAAGATAATTTCTTTGATTTAAAATCTCATAAATATTAAATTTATAAATAGATTAATTAAATATATTATGTGTTTAATTAAAAAAATAAATAAATAATTTTATTATTTTTAAAGTTATTCTCATACTTAATACATCTTAATTAATAAAATATAAATTTAATGACATGTCATTAAAATAACGTGTTTGGAAGAAAGATATTATACAAATACACGAAAAAATTATTTATTGTTCTTGGAGTATGTGGTATTGTGGTACTCCAAATCAATAAAATTCAAAACTAGTAAAGCTTTTTTCTTGGAAGAAAAACAAACACCTAATAAGAGATTAAGAGAAACAACAATCTGATTGGTGAGAAATATACTTCATAAATAATAAATAACACATACAAATGGATGATTTAATATAAATTTTACCATTTAGAATACAATTGTTATCCCATCAACTTGTTCATGATAAAAAAATACTATTAACATAAATATTTTAAAATCACAATTATTAATAAAAAAATTATTTTATATAATTATATGTATTTGATTATACTTATAATATTATTCAAATGGTTAAAGATTTTTTCATATTATTGTGGATGATATTACAAGATTTTGGTAGATTTATTGCTTAAAAATTAAGGATGAATCTTTAGTTGTTTTTTATTTTATTTTAAAACCATGATTGAAACTCAATATTCTATAGCCATTAAACAAGTTCAAAGCGATGGTGCTTGTGAATTTAAGTTGTTGGCTAGAAAATAAGAAAAAATGTGGTATGGTTTACATGCTCACTTACCCTCACACAACCCCACAAAATGGGGGGGTATAATGTAGGGATAGAAGAAGGGTAGACACAAGTCTGACAATGTTAATTAGATTAAGTATGCCTTATGAATATTGGTCTCATGCTTTTAGAAGTGTAGTCTTTACATTCAATGGAGTTCCCATTAAGGTTTTTCTTTTTCTATCACCTTATACATAACTATTTGACAAGATACTTGATTTTGAATTTTAAAAGTATTTGGAAGTAAGTGTTTCCCTTGTTTTACGCCATACACCAAAAATAAGCTAGAAGCAAGGTTTGGGATATGCATCATCACAACATGTGTACCTATGTTTAGAGACAATTTCCAAGAAAGTCTACACAAACATACATGTCATATATTTTGAAAAATATTTTCCTTTCCAAAATCAAGAATTGTCAACATCTCTTTCTTAACTAAAACAAAACCTTATCTTATATGGCTCTAGCTAGTTATTTCCTTCAACATTAGCATCTGCGACTCTACCTTAGTATAATATTCAACATTTACCTATACCAACCATGAATACACCATTTCATCTAGTTCATTTTCTTTATCGGTTTGTCCTTCATCTTCAATCCTATCCCACTTTCAATCTCACACTTTCTCTTCTACACTACTCCGAGTCATAATTTAAGTTTGTATCAATCATCTAATTCTTCATCATCTTTTTCTAATTCTTTATCTCCCATATCTTCTCCGTCCATATCTCTAACTCATGATTCTTTAAGTTTATTTCATGAAAGAAACAATTCACTTCCTTTAGCTATTGATCTTCCTATGATATCACAGTCTCATGCCTTTGTCTTTTGCTTCTATTCATTTACCATCGATCTTCCCATATCTCCTCACATAGATATTATCTCTAACACTCATTTGATACAAACCAAATCTAAAATAGGTTCTTCTAAACCAAAATCCTTTACTCATATTGTCTAGCCTTTTTGTTTAGTCCATTCTTAAAGCCCCGTCTACTTTTTATAAAAGCTTGTAAAATTTCTATATGGAAACAGACCATGAAAGAAGAATATGATGCTTTCATACCAAATTGCATATGAGATTTAGTTGATATTCCTTTTGGATGTACTGTTATTGGTAACATATGTTTGTTTAAAACAAAAACCAAACTAAATAAAATACAACTTGTTGTTTAAGGGTTATCTCAAATTACTGTTGTGGATTATTCAGAAACTTTCAACCTGGTAATCAAGGTTATTACAATCAGGATTGTGTTTACCATAACATTGCATTTTGGTTGAAAATTAAGACAAGTTGACGTCACTAATGCTTTTTTTAATGGTGACTTAGAATATGATATCTCTATGAAACAACCAAATGACTTTATCCACCTTGAATTCTCTTACAAGGTATGTAAATTGAAAAAAAAAGCTCTTTTTAGTATAAAATAGGCACTTTGGGCCTGATTTTCAAAACTCAATAACTATCTACAGACATATGATTTTGTTAACCCCAAATCTAATACTGGCCTATTTATATTGACTAATAATGTAAATATTACATTTCTTCTCTTATTTGTGAATGATATAATCATTATTGGCAATAGTCTCCTCAAAGTTCAACAAGTCATTGTTGATTTACATAAAAAATTTGCTTTAAAGAATACGAGACTCCCACACTACTTTTTGGGTATTGAAATGCATTATAATGAAGCAGGTTTTCACTTAAGAAAATCGAAGTATATTGCTAGTTTATTAAACAAAATTGACCTTGTTTATTTAAAATCCATATATATCCTAATGACTTCAGGCTAAATCTTATCCAAATCTAATGGTATCCCATTTGATAATACAACATTGTATTGAAGCATTGTAAGTGCTCTATAATATTGTGTCAAGAGCCATCCCACATATTCTCACTAGTAAGATACAAAAAAAGTTCTTCATTATCTTAAAGGGACTCTTAATCATGGGATATATCTTATAAAACCCACACAACTTGATCTCATAACCTCTATTGATGCAAATTGGGTTAGTTTTCAAGATCATAGAAAGAGGGTGGTAGGTCATTGCATTTTCCTTGTTACAAATCTAGTATCTTGAAGAGTTGTAAAACATAAAGTTATATCCAAATCTTCGCCTAAAGTAGAATATATGTCACTAGCTAATAGAACAACTGAGATTATATGAGTGTCATCCCTTCTTATTGAATTTAATCTTGACATTCAAGTTGTTCTTATCATTTTATGTGATAATCTCAGTGCTCAATATATGGCATATAATCAAATCCAACATGCTCGATCCAAACACATAAAAATCGACTATCATTTCATTAAATATTAAGTCTTTCATAAGAAATTGAAAGTCATCCATTATATATTTTTTAGATTATTTAGCAAACATCATTACAAAACCCTTTGGTATAAGTATGTTTCGGTCCTTAAAGGCCAAGCTTATAGTACTTTCTAAACCATAAGCTACACTATAAGCTTAACGGGGGAGTATGGATGTAAACTTCCTTAAACATACTCCAACATGTAGAGTATCTTTATTACCTAACTAATATGTATATTTGTTAGACTTAGCATGCATGTTAAACATACATTCTCGTAGTTTCTATAACTGTTACATAAACAATTCAACCTTCTTTAATAAGATCATCGAGAATTATTTTGTTAAAGCTTTTTTGTCAAATGTTTACACATTTCATGTTTTGATAGTAAAACTTATTATTTTTTTCATTTTAAATTACGTATTTAAATCATAATAAATAAATTAAATATTGATCGGTAAAATACTATTCTTTTATTATTTAAATTTAATACGTTAAGCTTTCTTATTTTTGTTAATTTATTACAAAATATTATTTTTTATTTTAATTATTTTTTGTTAATTTATAAGAAATGGTAATTTAGATCCCTTAATTTTTTTTGAAAAAAGCAATTTAGAGTGTAGGTTAACAATAAGACATTAATGTAGTCTTATTGAATGATAATTTTACAAAATTATTTTATTTCAATATCATTTAAAGGATCACATCCTATGGAAAACAATGGATACATTGGGTTGTTAGTATTAGAACAAAGAACGGAATAATTATTTCGCTTTATTGGTTTATTGTTTTTACTTTTTAGTATTAGGAATGACAAATGTTAACATTTAATTATTAATGTTATCTTAAAATTTTAATTTATTATATTTAGTATTTTAATTAATTATTTATATTATTGAATTTCTTTTGATAAAACATTATAATAAATTTGTTTCAATTTGATTAAAAATATAAGTTACGTTTACAACACATTAATTTTTAACTACTTTTTTTATAAATTCAACTTAAATACTTTTATCAAACTAATTGAATAAAAGAGATTTTAATAATACGATAAAAAATAAAATAAAATATTTTAAATTTTCAAAGTTGCATTATTTTATACTTGCTATAATATAAAGTCTATACTGTATCACGGACTAAAGATTAAATTGCTATATTATATCAAAACGTCATCTATCATCATTATATCATGTTGTGTTGTTTTCACTCATATTATATATGTTTATTTAGATTTTTTTTGCTAAAATAAATATACGTTAATTTTATATATAGAAAAATTTGTGTTCTTGTCGCACTTGTGTCATATTTTTGTGGCCCAAATTGTTTAATTAGTCACGTCGTGTTAGGTCGTGTACCATTGACGATTTTTAGTCTAATTTGAATTTTCAAGAAAAATTATTAATATTAATATTATAATTATTAAATTTATGTCTTTATATTTGTATGAATTTTTAATTATTATCCATCGTATAAGTGATAATTTAACTTATTCAAAGTATTTAAAAGGAATATATTTAGTTAAAAAATTAATAAATATGTAAAAGGGTTTTTTATTTATTTATTATTTTCTCTCTCTCTTTAGATTTAGAGTTGAAGATTTACTATTTAATACTTAGGGTTTAGAGGATTTAGTGTTTAAAATTTAATAAAAAAATAATCCTCTCTATGTAAATAGATAGATGCATGAGAAATATAGAGAAAATGAAAGAAAAGAAGAAATAAAAAAGAGAAAATAAAATAATAAAAAATTAAAATAAATAAATTATCATTATTTTTTTTGTGTATAAAAATATTTTTAATTCTTTTTTAAAAATATAATTACTTTTAAAATATCATTAAAAACCTTTGATAACAATAAATATCAATAATATGAGTACAAGTAAGTTAATGGCTAGATTTTTGAATTGTTAGTAACATCGCTTGCATTAATGGTTGATGAAATCTTAGGAGTATATTGAATGGATGTTTATTGGTATATTTTTTTGATTTAAGTGAATATAAATAATTTGCATGAATTTAAATAAACCGTTGAAATAATAAGTTATCCTTAATATTTTATTTATGTATAGCTAGAATAATAACAAATACAAGTAAGATAATAAAAAATAAACCCATGATAAAAATTAGTATATTCTTAAATCTATTTATAATAATGATTTTTATTTTTTAAGCCTATTTTCTATTGTTTTTACTTCTAATTTCAGTTTTTGAACTTTGGTAACATCACTTTCATTCATCTAGAAACACTATACTTTTCAATATTAGGATTCCAAAAAAAAAAAAATTTGTATTTATCACTTGCACATATAGAATAATAACTTGTTAGGATTCATTATTGACTCAGATATCTTTACCCTAGCTTTTTTTCCCAAAAAAATAGTTTCAATTTTTAAACTTTATTATAGATGAACTGCTCAAAATCATTGATGTCATTGAAATTGTGAAATGAAAGGGATAGAATAGCTTGTTATTTCTTTTTGAAATTGTGAAATGAATGCATGCACTGAAACTGTTTTTGGAGCAAGGGTATTTGTGATGATCAATTAATTTGTAATAAGCAACTGAAAGCCATTGAAGACATTGGAAGTGTGACAAAATAGTTTTGAAATAGCTTGCTATTTTTTTGTTGAAACTGTGAAAGCATGCACTGAAACTATTTTTGAAGCAAGGTTTTTTATGGTTATTTATAATAGGTTGAACCCAAACTAAATGTTGGTAGCGAACAATCTTTTTCATTAATTTTTTTTTTGTCTATTACCAGCTCTACAATACATCTAACTCAGTGTCAGGATTGTACTTTAACAGATTTACTTAATGTTCATTAAGAGACATATTTGATGAATTGGTATAATGTTGATGGTATAGGGACATCTTTGAAAAAACGTTTAACCTTAGGGTATCATTGTTGATTTACCTACTAAGGAGTACAGAAACAATCAATAGGAATGACTCACAAATTTACGAGATCTTTATTCCTTTTTCACCATATTGTTAAGAAGTAAACAAAAGAACGAGAGTAGTTCCATTTCCCCTCATTCTCTTTGCATGTTTGTAAACACACCATTCAAAAAATGAAGTAGGAATGATTCCAACTAATGGTTGGCAGTTGGCTTGAATCAAGACGGGGACAGGGTTAAAAAAGGTCTACATTTAGCATATGCACTATGCATGCAAATTTTCTTAGAAATTATTACTAATGAGTAACTGAAGGCAGTAAGAAAATCATAGTGAAGACTACTAAAACTACTGAAGTTTCATTTGAACTCACTACCAGCAACAGTTGGGTGAGCCAACAAGTCAAACGGAATCGAGTTAACAGCAGCACATCAAACAATCTAATTTGGTTTATTTCGTACTTCACTTCAACATCATTTTCTTCAGATATCTGTGACTTGAAATTTCTGAATGAGAAAATATTACACTGCTGAACTAATGAGAAAATATTACACTGCTGAACTAAGTTGCTGCCTAACTATTCGAGCACAATCTGCAAACTTTTTAACAAAATGAGAACATTTTAAAGGATCATTGACATGGTCTTTGTAGCAAGCCCAGCAAGCTTCTGACTCAACTAAGCAGGGCATAGGCTTCTCGTTGCGAAGCTTGAACTCCTTCTCATGGAGATCCTTTGCTCTCTGTCTTACTTCTTGTACCATGGTCTCCTCTTGCTTCTGCAACTTCTCCATAACACTCACACTCTCTTCGAGAACTGATCGGATTGCATCCAGCTCTGCATTGGCAGACTGTAGAGGAGGAATTACAGGAATAAAGTAAGGAGGCTGAATTGGCCATCCTGGTGCTTCTGTCCTCTTGTGTGTTTCAGAAACACCAGACACTTGCTTCTGATTTATCTTAGTTTGGTGCTGCTGAAGCTCTCTTGTTGCCTTAATTCTAGTTCTTTTCGTCTTCTTTGATTTATCACCATCATCTGTGAGCCTGTTAACTAGGTTGCTGCTAATCTGAATACTAAAATCACCCATAATGGAATAACTCGGCGAGGTAATACCTGGAAGCATCAATAGAATGAAAGTGGTGGTTCAGAACCCAATTGCACATACTTAAAAATACAGATACTAGCAAAGAACAGCGAGAAGATATGTATCCAAAGTAGTGGTTCAGAACACCAGTAGCTTAGAAAAGGAACCCATTTGTATTTGTTTGACAGGGACCATGTTGAATACATTATCAAATAAGCAAATGCCACTATATTTCAAATTCAGAAAACAGCCATTGGAAATCTTGTATGTATATTTAATCACGAGTATATTTGTAGTATCTATAGAGAGAACTAATGAATATTGAAAATAAAATTTAGAGAAAAGGGAAATCAAAGGGTTGAAAAAGAACGGAGCATGAAATTCACGATTCTCATACAGCTAATTATATCAAATAGGTGAAGCAAGTTGCAGTTTAGAATCATATCCTAGTCGATATTGAATTTGGTTTCCTTCGGGATGATTAAATCTTTCAAGAAATCTAAAGCATAAAAGCTTATGAAAAAGATGGATTGCTAGATTTTGTAGATAACAAAAGTAAAGCAAAACAAGATGTGTTTATATTTCAGATTGAATGAATCAAGTACAGTTGCAGTTTAAGTATCAACTTATAGTTGGGACGTCGCAAGTATAGAGAAAAGAATTGAGATCCTCCTCTACTGCAAGTTCGAAACTCTTAGGAGTTAAATAGAGAGACATTTAAAATATTGGCAAGGACAGCAACAAACATCATAAATTGAAGAAAAAATATCCATCATCAACAACAAATCCTTATACTTACATGTCATCGTAATCCACTTTTTAGGATAAGGGAGAAAAAAAAATGGTTTTGAGGTACTTTATTTCAAGGGTTTGGTTGTAAAGGAAAAATGTGAGAAAATCTGTCCAAGGGATAATGATAATCATCACTAACAATTTAGTATGTCCTTGAACTTGTTCTTGTCAGATAAATCCCATCTACTGTCAAGAAAACAAATCTCAATTTAAACGTGAAATTCTGTTGAACAAGCTTACTAAAACCAACTTGTATACGCACACAAGGAGAAAATGTTTTTTTTATTCTTCAGCTTAAGTACTGTCAATAATACAAATCAATTCAAAGAGCCATTATATTAATCATCATCAAATATTTTTCCCCAGTAATCTCCAGACGGTAACAGATAGGCCGTATATCAAACCATGTGATGCAGACTAAACTTTTTCATACTAGATATGAACATTCATCATTTAAAGGGTGGCTTGCATGGCTGAAGACAGAATCTTGCACAATTTAATATAGCAAAACCATTCAGAAGCTGAAAGTTCTTTAAAAAAAAAAACAGTAACTTTAGTGCAACCTGACACTTCTAGCCTTATACTAATCATCAAGTAACTTTTAGAAGTGATAACTATCACATATTTTCTCTTCTTGGGAATGTAGCAAGGATCTTAAACTATATCATTCTTACACTATGTGCATTTAATCAAAGAATTTTTTTTTCAATTGCTCAAAAAATTAAAAAAATTAAGGCAAGTTTTCAATCAAGAAGAGGTGGTAGGATGAGGTGAGGACCTTGTGGTTCGATGAATTAATTACTAGCTGAAGAACCCTAGATCGGACGGCTGTGATTTCACATTACCAATGGCTTGGTGGTTTTTCCTTTTGCCGCTGCAGAGGCCTAAGAGGTTCGGCAGTCGGAACTCAGAAAATTGAAGAGAGAGAGTGGAACGAGATCTAGTATAGGGCTGGGCCCGTACAGATTATAGATCACACAATTACGGCCTGATGGCGATGAGTGATTCTAAGTACATACACATTTGTTCTAATTACATCTCAATTAACAAAGTTTAAGTGAAACCATATTAGTATTCATATTAATCTTTTAATATTTATTGAGTCATTGTTGTCCAAGATACCTTAAAATTATTCAAAATTTTCTAAAGGATCTCATTTAGTAATATATCTATATATATATAATTTATTTTAGTTATTTAAAATTATTTTTTCTCTTTTACTCCTTTTTTTTTTAATATTTCTAGTTCTTTGTTTTATTTATTTATTATATATTTAAGGTTTTAAGATTTAATAATTAAGGTTTAGTGTTAGAGTTTAAAATTTAATATTTAATGTTTAGTATTTATGGTTTAAAATTTTGAGTTTGAGGGATATTGTTTAGTGTTTACAATTTAAGGTTTAAGTTTTACTATTTAGTGAAAAAAATAAATGAGAGAAAATTTTATACCAATAGATAGAAGTGTGAGAAAGAGAAAAAAGAGAATAAAAAAGAGAAAACAAGAAGAGAAAGAAATAAAAATAGGAAAGAAAGTAATAAAAAATTAAAATGATTAAATTATCTTTAATTATTTTGTGTATAATAATTATTCTTTTAATCAAATGGGCGAATTTAAAAAATATATGGCTTTTAAGATATTACTCAAAAACTTAGAAAATAATAATATCAAAATAATAATAACAATACAAAAAATGTAAGGGTAACTTACAAATGTATTACACATATCATTAACATTTCATTAGAGTTCGGCCACTGATTTTTTTTTTTTTCATTATTGCACATATAGACCGATGGCTTAATAGCCCAATTGACATAAAAGTCTTGTGATAAAACCAAGGTAGTATGTTAAAATCAATTTGAAAATAAAACATCTTCTTAAAAAAAGAAAATAAATAAATAAATAATTACATATATTGTTTTAGTTATACAATTTAATAAAAAGGGTAAACAAATTTTCTCACTTAATTTTGTCATCTAATTACAATTTTTTTTATTTAACTTGATAAATGGGTAAATTATAAATATTTCCCTGCATGTCTCATAAAATAAAATAAAAAAGTCACATATTTAAAAAATAACAATTATACTATTTTTTATTACTATTCTAATTTTTTTCAATAGAAGTATTTGCCTAAAAAATCAATAAAAATTAAGAAATTTGTAGAGAATTTTTTGTGATAAAATAATAGTCGAGGATTACAATTACATATTTTTTAAAGATGAGAAATGTTTTTCTATGTCTGAAATATAAGGGAACTCTATTGTAATTTTCCGTTTATAATATTCCTAAACTACATTAGTCAAAGTGATGCGTCGGTAATGCATGTCGCAAGATCTTACAAAACTAAAATATATTAAATGGTAGTTTGCTAATAAATTGAAAACATTTGTTGGTAGGAAAATTTAAATGCGTATAACATATTGAAAATTGGTGATAAAACATTTCTATTAAAATAATTACTATAAAAAATGTTAAAATAATTGTAATGGGTTCGAGTAGGCAAGATTCATGTTTTAAGTAACACTTTTAAATTACTTCAAGTATGGTTTGATAAATAAAAAAATTGGATTGAGCACAAAATGATTTAACAAAAAGTTGTACTTTCCTTCAATAATTTGACTGAATATCTCATAGGAAAATAAATAAGTAACCCAAGCAATTATAAAATTTCTCTCTTACCAAAACATAGTAAGGATATTATTTGAAATATAAATATAATATATATTTTTATATAAAAATATGTCAAAAATTTGGTATAAAATATAAATACGATAGTAATATAAAAATATATAATACAAGCATAATTCGTTTAATTTTAAAAATACATTATTAAAAATATGTTAATAAGATATATATATTAAGAAAATATTTAATTTTTAACTATATCATCCTTAGTTACTAGTTTTGGTACTCTATGGTTGATATAACTATCTTCACCTTCTATTCTATTAGTGAAAATTCTATGATTTATTTTACCAAATCCGATAATAACTTTACTTGCTTCAGGATAGTTGTTATAAATTCTTAATTTTGGACTATTATAAACAACATAAGTTTTTTTTTTTTGGTTTTTTTCCTTCATATTCAAGCCAATTGAGCTTTTTTTTTCAAAGTCGTTACTCTATTTTGAACAGTTAGGTTCTCATTTTGTATTCTTTATTTAGAACTTTTAACTTTTTAGAATGAATTTCTGATATAGATTCCTCTTTAGAGTTTTTGCACTCTAATGTTAGTTTTAAATTGTTAAGTTCTTCATGTTTAATTTCCGTCTCCAAAAAAGACTTCTTTATGTATAAAATCTCGAGTTATTCTTGAAGATTTCTTATCTCCTTTTTCTTTATATTGATCTTAGTATCAAGATATTTCATTCATGGTAGAACAAAAATAGTTAAAGGTGTTAATTCTCTTGTAAGGGTATCTATTAAATTATTTTTATTTACTGGAAGATATTCGACCTCAAATTTGTAGCAATTAAACCATTGTTACCATTTGACTAATTTTTCTCATTTATAATCACTTGTAATATTAATTCTTAAAAACTAATCAAAATTCTTGTTATTGGTTATGACGATGAATCTTGAACTTATTACATATATTACAAATTTCTTATTAGTTTTTTTGATAGCTAAGTATTCATTTTCGTTACTATGATAATTTAATTTTAAACCATTAAAAGATCCTAATATATATTTCACAAAGATTTTTATCTTTTTTTATCTACTTTTACTTTTAAAATTGCTCGCATTATTCATGTGATACATCTTTTTCAATTATCATTTTATTATCTAGGCGTAGATGATATAAAGTTGATAATTGATTTTATGTGTAAAGATTTTTGTATTTCTATAAGTTTCTTAATGTATGTTTCAACATATGTTAAACATCCTAGGAATCTTTGTAATTGATTTTGGTCTTTTAAGTTACTAAAAAATCCTTGAATTTTATTTAGTGCATGAGGCTGTAGATTACATTTTCCATCTTCAATTTATAATCTTAAATACTTAATTTTTTGTTGAATAATTGTTGTTTTCTTCTAGGAATATACGACACCTTATTTCCTGCATTCTTGTAGAATGTTAATTATATCCAAATAATGTTTATTTAATTCGTTATTTAAAACCAAAATATTATTTATATAAAACAACAAATATTTTTGTAATTTTCAAAGATGTTGTCCATATGCCTTTGAGAGATACTTGAAGTTTGTTTTAATATGAATGGTACAACATTTAATTAAAATTATCATTAGAGTAACTAAATGTCGTTAGTTTTTAAAATTCCTCGTCCAATTTTATTTACTCAAATATGTTTTTGCAATCAAAGTTTTAGAAGTATTTATTCCCTTTTATTAATGATAATAATTCTTTTTTCATTGGAATAAAGTATTAATCATTAATGATTTATTTATTCAGTGTTTTGAAGTTTATTATCATTCTTTTTTTTCTTCTTTTTTGAGTTTTTTTTTCAACTAAAAATACTATAATAAAGTGAGGTCAATTACTTGTTATTATGACTTTTAGTTCTAAAAGTTCTTAAATTTGTTTTTCAAATTGAATTTATCTTTTGAAATATAATTCATAGGCTTTACTCTGATGAATTTGTTAGGATCACTTAGTTTTATGTTAACAATCATTTTAGATTTATTTACTTTTAGATTTAAAGGATTCTATGAGCTTACTATTTTGAATTATTTTTTGATTCCAATTAAGGCTTTATCTTTATTGATTTCATTAAAAAATATTATTTTTATGATTATAAATTTTAATAATATTATTTTTTTTATTTTTATTTTTTTATATTATCTAAGAAGTAATTAATCCTGCTAGAATTTAATATTAAAGACTAAAGTCAGAATCAATATGATGAAAAAGAGTATACTTATGGCCAGCTTAAATATAATAGTGAGAAAACATTACATTTACATACATGGAAAGCACTATGTTTGCCTCTATAGTCTATATTCATTACCCTGTTACTAATTTACTATAGTGTGCCTTTTGCAGGTCATACAACACTGATTGAATTTCCACCCTCCTCAGTCCCGAATATTTTATCAGCAGAAAATATACAATAATCTGATGAACGTTAAGAGCATGTAAATTTATATTTGTATTAATTATATTATATAAAGTCAAGAACAATTTTAAATATTTACATGCACATATTCAATATTTCTGAATATAATCCAGCAGATAAACTAGAAAGCTGTGTGAATTGTTTAGTTATAAATTTATAATGACAGTACAGTAGATAAAATATAAAATGCAAATAACTGATTAACTTAATTTTTCTCTTTATTTCAGCAGGAAAGTATATCAATTATATGTACAAGTAAAGATTTCATTTTTATAACACCTATCAGTACAGTTTCACATTATTCTATTCATATATTCTTTGTAACACAAGATTAGAATAATTTAGAAAATCAAATATGACAACACTTTTTGTTGGTGTGTCACTGTTGCTTTGGTTGGTGAGAACTGAGAAACACATCAGAAACAGGTTTAACTTCAACTGTCCAAGAATTTTATGTGACAAAGTACACTGAAATATAATACACCAAGAACTCCAAAACTCAACCAGATCAAAGATGACAGGTCCTTTTTTAACATGTCACTTTGTATTATGCTTCAAATTTTATATTCCTCCTTTGGTGAGTACTGACAAATGAGTATTACTTTCTTGAGTTGATTTTCATTCTCATATTATATGTCATTCCATATGTCATCAATAATCAGTAAACACATAGCAGAAAAAGTAACCAAATAGTTGAAAAAATGAGGTAGAAAAAGTGTGTTTATCATCTAATAATTGGTGACACATGCGATCATATACTAAAAATTAAAAACGAGAATTAAAATCGTAGTACTCATAGCGGTTAATTCTTTTCTTCAATTTCTAAGTTGTTGAATTCGATATCATTGAAGCAATCCAACCCAAAATCATGAACACCAAAATCCTGACAATCCAATAGCCATCCACAGTTACTATCCTCCAAAAATGTATAACCCAAATGACGATCATCAATTATTTTTCCTTCATTGGGTTGAAAGTTCCAAGAGGGATCAACAAGAAGAGAATCAAAATCATCAATATTCCACAAACTATTCATCAATAAATCATCGTTGCAAGTGTTGTCTAACAAAATAGATTCATCCCCAGAAGAGTTTTCAGTAGAAGATAAGCATGAATTGTCCTCTGATGAGTTGATTATGTTATTATCACTGCTTTCTTGAGAATGTTGACTTTCAGCTTGTGGTAAATTACTACTATTATTAGCTTCATATGTTGTTGAACTTATTTCCTTTTTCTCAGATTGATCTTTATTAAGAGGTTCATGAGTAATTGGATCAATTCCCATCTTAAGAAGCTTTTTTTTTATATGAGTGTTCCAATGGTTCTTGATTTCATTGTCAGTCCTCCCTGGTAATCTAGCTGCAATCTTCGACCATCTGTTGAACAAGCCAAAAATAAATAACATAATTATTTGATGAAACATCATCCGAGTATATAGTAATATATATATATATATATATATATATATTATAATTTGAAAGTTAAAATACTTTCGAAAAGAAGCACGTTATTTGTATCTCTGTTTTTATACTTCCTAAACTCTGAAAGTACTTAATAGTAAAAAAAAAAAAAAAAAGGTTATGTTATGCTATATATTATGATAATATGTATGAAATAATCATTTTTCAAGCTTATGATCAAGCGCGCATATCATAATTATAGAAAGAATAATAAGACTTAAAAATGAACCAATTTTTTTATTTTTTTAAATTATCATTGGCTTAAATTAATACCTTATCCACTATAATTTTCACGACAAAGTTGAAAACAACCTTTTAGCTTACACAATCAAATTCCAATATTTTAACTCTATCCCAGAAACAAATTCCTTAATTCCATTTGTCATCCTTGGGTCATAAATTCTACCCATATGTTAAATTGTGTGATATATATATATATATATATATATATAGGAATATTTATGAATTATATAGTTTATTTTTAAATGGTGATGAAATAAGATGTAATATATAATGTTTTCATTTACTAAAACATTGAAAAATAAATAACCGATCAAAATAATGATTCAAGTGATATAAAAAAGAAATGAAGATGAATAACCTATTTCCAAGACGAGAATGAAGATCAATAACCAACTGTTCTTCATCATCAGTAAGGAGACCTCTCTTTAAGTCTGGACGGAGATAATTAGTCCAACGCAGCCTACAACTCTTACCACAACGACGAAGCCCGGCCAACTTAGGCACAGCTCGCCAGCAACACTGGCCATTAGTGAGAATGAAATTGATAAGTTTCTTGTCCTCCTCAGCTGTCCATGGACCTTTCTTCACACCAAGTTTGTCGCAACAAGGTTGTCTCCCCATAACTATTTCCAGCAATATTAGAGAGTGATTTATTATACGTCTCTCACTACAATATCATACAAAATAATTTGCTAAGCTCACCAACTTACAAACACCCCAAATCCCCGCAACCACCTATATATAATGTCCTCAGACTTTTAACTTTTCCAAGTTCTGCTTTATTTTTATTAAAATTACCACAAACAAATGTTGCTATAAGAGGGGTCCACCATTGATTTTAGAATAAGACTACGGAACTAAAACTTTTATCTTCTGGTGTATAATTTTTGTACACAAAACGAGTGACTGAAAATAATATAGGTGACCATAGGTTGAGCTACATGTAAGCAACCAAAAAAAAAACATTTTTCTCTCTATATTTTTAATATAATTATAACTAATACCACGATTAATTATATATTAAAACATAAATTTTTATTATTTTAATCAATGATTATTATCATATTATACTACAATTTATAAAACAAGTAAGTGTTATTTTCCTATTTACTACACAACCCCACAATCCGTGATTGCACTCTTACTCAACCATTTCATCATCTATTTCGTCATCAAAACGTTACGTGTTCAGTCTTTATTGCAGTAGAGTACTCTGATATGTTATTCCTTATAAGTCTAAACCTTGCTCTGCTTTTACAACCGGAACCGTTTTGATATAAGAAGATAGAAGCTTTTTGTTCTTTCCTTTTTTATATTTAATTTTTCATAATTAGGAAATTTTAAGCTTGATCAAAAGTGGGTTTATTTTGTTTAATTAAATTGACACCTTATATTTTCATTAAATATGCTCTACATAGTTGTTTGAAGCAGGGCTCTGTTTAGAAAGGAAAAGAAAAGGCAAGGGACTCTGTTTCGTAGCAAAAAAGAAACAGAGGACTCTGTTTTCAAAAACAAAAACAAAAAAAAAATGAGGAAATGCTACGTAGTAGACAAGATATTAATTATGTATTATGTATTATGTACAAAAATTTAAAATTTGGATAATAAATCATACAATTAATGTAAGAGTACTAAACCATAAAAATATGATTTGTTCAAATGCTTAGAAGGAAGGATTCGTGATGTGGTGTTTTCAACATTACTTAGAAAGTATAGAATACGGGTACTTTCATTGTCTTTGATGGAACATCCTACCAGTAGCAGTTTGTATTTAATAAGAGTGTATGGAATATTTATTTATTGAATTATTTATATTTTAGTATTATTATTATTAAATGAAATTATAATTATTCTTATGATAATAATAAAATATATTGTGATAATTATCATTCTTATTTATCAAGAAAAAGGTCCTAATTAATGCGTAAATACTCCTACTTGTCTCTACCAGAGTAATGGTATATAGCATCAATACCAGAGTAATTGTATATAGCATCAATACCAGAGTAATGGTATATAAAAATCAGTGTAGAACTAACAATACGATATAAATATATTAATTAATTAAAATTTAAAAACTTATATAATAAGTAATTAAATGATATTTTCAAACGTTTTTCGTAGCATATTAACATCTATGCTAAAGTCATACCCCATTAATTATTTCACTATCCTACTACCAAAAAGTTTGAAAAGTAGAATAAAAGATAAAAATTGAAGTCCTCTGTTTTCAACTGGTTCACTCCAGTTGCTAATTTTGGTTTTTTGCCACTAAATATATGAATTTTATTATATTATAATGATATATATTTAAATCCTATACAAAGAATGAGCTCAAACTCTCTCTAACGTATACGTGAATACGTAATTAATTAATTAAAAAAGAAAAAAAGAAAAGAGAAAAAAAACTTGTGGCACCAAATACCATGTTTTGAGTGTTGGTAGGGGAAAACAATAATATCATCTAAAAATAATATCATAACTTGCAAAAGAGTTATCTTATATTTCCCGACACTTTTGAGTTTACGAATCACACAAGTAATTGAAAAAATAGTTAATATTATTGAAATAATAATAAAAAAATTTAAAAAAAATTACTTAAAATAATACTTTTATAACTCAAAACAACAAAAATAATATTTTTATCTTGAATTAAGAAGGGTAGGAATTAGTATAAATTGATACTATTTTTATTATTATAAATTTGATTATAATAATAAAAATAAATTTACTTACTACAAATAAGTAAATAACGAGTAATTATTATTTTAATTAATTAATATCGATTAAATTAATTATATTGTAACATAATTTATTATAAAAATTATAATTATATTTTTTATGTTTTAAATTATAATACAATAATAACTAATATAATAGATAATTATTAATTAGATGGTATAATTTAATTATTTCAATCTATAATTAATTATCACATTAGTGTTAGTAATACAACTTAAAATAAATAGATTTTTTCTTACATTTATGGAGCTAAATAAGTGTGTATATATATACTTTAAATAATATAATAAATTATTATTGATAAATATAATCCGATTAAAATAATTATATTCGATAAAAAATCTATTAATTTTATTATAATTGTGATATATTTTATGATGTATAAAAGTATAACATATATTAGTAAAGCAGACAAGAATAAATGGGTTGGTATGCTTTGACACGGACCACGCTTTCCATACTTACCACTAAGCATTGTTCATATGCCACGCTTGCTTCATTCTAGATTTTTCCAAAATGGCAAAATGCTTGGCATGATAATTTTTCCAAAATTGTTCATTAGTTAGTATTTGTGTTTGTTTTACTTATATGATGATAATTGTTTCCTTCATTTTTTTAACCAATAATTTAAAATGATGAAAGAATAAATTTTATTATTGGATTGGTAGGTAAAATGTTTTTTTTTTTTGCACTAAATACACAATTACTTTGCATTGCATTGTCTAATATTAATTGTTCATTGTTTATTTAAGTTGTTAAATAATGTAGAATATTTTAAGTAGTATTTTTTATTAACAGAAAGAGAATTAGTGGAAAGAGGATCACTCTTACTTCCTTGTTTACTTTCCAAAAATATATTAAAAAGATAATAAAAGCTAAATAAATTTTGAAATCACTCTCTCATTGGTAAAGACTTTTAATTAAGTTAGATTTATCCATGACATAATTATATATATATATATATATATATATATATATATTTACTTATATATAGAGAATCCTATTTTATGAAGGTAATAATAATATATTTTTAAAATTATCAAGTCACATCACCAACACATTTCATTGTATTTATTCTATTTTTTAAATTTATAATGTGTAATTTTAAAATTATCTTTACTTTTAGTGTTTTATTTTAATTTTTATGTCATTATTATTTTAAGAAATGATATTTAAGTAAATTAATATTTTCATTTAGATTCATTACAAATTTTAGTAAACACATGAAAATTGAAATTTATTTTATTTTATTTTCTCTTCAGCCCATTCAATTTCATTCTAATTTTAATTGATTTATATTACATATTAATAAACACATTCTAATATACTCAAACCAAGAAAAAAAATACAAATAGATGATCCATATCCAATACATAATAGTTAGAAGATAAATGTTAACCATATTCTCACCACGAGGTTTCTTCCTAAAATATATTATATGGATATCAAGAGATATGGAATTGTTAGATGCATATGAAAGCAGCTTATATTGACTTCTTTTTTATATAAGTGAGATTATATTAACTTGGTTTGATGAAGAGTAAGTTTTGATGTATAACTTGACCATAGAGTCATAGAGATGTACAAAAAATATGTACATTGATATATTGTATAAAAACTATCAATTTAAAAATTTATGAGAAAAAATATTCCATTCGTTTTTAAATTAAGATATTTTAGTTATTAAATTTTTAATTGGTATAATTCAACATCCATCTATATTTTAGAAGTATAAAATATCATGTACAAAAAAATTCTTGATTTTTTTTTAAATATTTTAATTCTTAAATTTTATTAAGATGATACATTTGAATAAGTTGGTTTGAAATTGTAATGGCTAAAGTCGGAAGTAGTTGATAATTGAAATTTGTTGGTCTTTGACTTGTGTCTCTTACCTAGCATAGTAACGTATATTTCAGTCCTAGTGTTGACCTTTTTTCTACAAAATAGTTTATCAACCAGACAGATTACAACAAGAACAAAACCAAAACCCTAATCTTAATAATACAAGTGTCTCCTTCCCATCCATTAGCTTTACAATTTGGGTAGACAAGTACGAATATTGAATCACAGGGTAGGTAAGTTTAGTCGGACACTCAGACTCAAAACCATGCATGTCCGTGTACTCCACCACTTCACAAATTATTGTTATGTTTCGTATATACGTATACGTACGTACACAGAAAAACCGTATGGATGTCGATTCACATTAGTTATATATTATGTCATTACGTAGTAATAAGTTATCTATCACACAATAATATATTAATAACAATTAAACTTGATTCTCTTAATTAATAAATAATTATAACATTAATTATTGTTATATAATAACTTGTTACAAATAAAAATATGTATTATTATAAAGTATGGTGTTATATAAGTCTCTTAAATTAAATAATTGATATCTTTTAATCTCTTATATATAAAAATGTGTCATTTAGTTCAATAATTTTTTTTAAATCAATTACAAATAAATTATATTATTTTAATAATTATTTTATTAAAATATTATTTTTTATAGTAAGTGATTAAAACATGATTAAAAAGAAGCTTTTAACGTAAAAAGTGAATTAAATAGGAAATTATTTAATAAAAAATCAGGAATAATAATATTCTAAAATAAAAATTATTGAAATATTAGAATAAAACATTAAGATAAATATTTTGTAAAAATATATTAATGGTTACTTTATTATTGTTAAAACTTATATTTTAATAGTATTTGATTAATTGACTTAAAATAATAATATTTTAATTAAAAATCATTAAAGTTGATATTTTTGTTCATAAATATATAGGAGATTAGATTATGATATTTTTAATTTATGAAATTAAATAATACAAATAATTTAATCTAAAAAAATTATAACACTTTTCCCATTATTATTATTATTATTATTAGTCTTATATTTGTATTCCTTAACTAAACGAACTTCTTCTTTTTTCATTTAACGTAATTCCAAAAAAAATATTTTTTTAAAGAATCTAGGGTATTAAAATATTTTTGATATTTTAATATTTTTAAAATTAAGTAAACGTACATTTCCACCTATTACATGTTGAGCTATTTAATAGATTATTATTTTGTGCACACTTCAATTTATGCTATTATTATTATTATTATTATTATATAGATGTTAATGTGTAGCAAATAAATTTTGGACAATTTTATCCAAAAAAAAAAATTTGTTTACAAAATTGTTAATGTCATTTGATTTTTTTGTTACTAAAACAATGCTTAATAATAATAATAAAGTAGAAGATAAGTAAAGAAGAAATCATATGCATAAACATACGAAAGAAGGTAAAATATTGTTAATTCTTATTTTAAAAAACAATTCATATTTATCTTCAAAACATATGAGTTTTTTTTTTTCACTAATAGAGGTATGTATATATATAACGACAAAATAAGATAAGCATTAAGTGTGATTTTTTTTATCAATTTATATATTAAAAATGCATAAACATACTGATGACGTTTAAATATAATTGTCCCTCTAGTTTTTATTTTATATGATATAGTTATTTATATAATTTTATTGTTAATCTCCTAACATATCATATATATTATAAAAAAAAATATATGTGTGTATTTTCTTTTGAATATGGAAAAATAATTTTTTTATATGTTATATAAAAAATATATGTACATACATGTTGTTGTCTTTTTTTAAGAACATAAAATCGTACAAGTATACACGGTCACAAATAATAATATGATAAGTAAAATATCGTTCTTAGAGAGATTTGTTACCAACTTTCGTTAATTACTAAAATTATTTAATCATGATTTTATCCAAACAATCAATAATTTGATACAGTTTGACTTAACTAATAATTTTTTTTAACAATTTGTACGAAAATTCTAGGATTGCAGTTTACCCAAATTAATCCACTTGAATATTTTATTCTCTCTTGATTTATGTTCTCATGTTTTAAGTTGTTAACTAAGAACTCCTAATTTATCCATATATCTCTTTCAAGCTCCATACAGACACATCTAGTTAAAATGATTCACTATATTCCTATGAGAATTAAATTCAACTAGATTTATTAAGTTCTGAGTTCTCAAACAGTTAAACATACAATAAAAATATATTTCTATCCCTTATGTATATACGTTATTTTATTACGAGCAACACACAAAAATTCCTTTTTTAAGTTTATTTAAGTGTCACATTTCAGTTAATTAATCTTCCGATAATTAAAAGCATTAAATACAGATAAAATAAACAACTTAAAACAGTTCTATAAATCATTCAAAAATAATTAATTCAAGTTTCATAATTTACGCTACAAAAATAAAATTACAACACCACAAAAATAAAACATTACAGAGAAACAAAAATTAAAAGAAAAAAGATTAGGAGAAACTTTTTCACGATTCCTCAATGAAAAATAAATTTCTTCTCTTTCCTTCTTCTTCGTTGCCTTCTTTCTCTGTAATTTCCCTAAGAAAATACAACACAAAATGTCAAATAAACATTCTGCGTGTTATATAAAACACACAGAGAGGAAAAAAATGAAAATGGTAAAGAAAAAAATGAAACAAGAACTGAGAGCTAAAAATGAAAAAAACTGAAACTGAAAAACCCCAAATTCATTTTCGCGTACAAAATATATCCCCAGTTTCCAATTATTCTTTTTTATTATCAGTGGGGGACAAAAATGAATGGGGGAATTAAAATAACAACACACGTGAAAACCATTCTGCACATTTAGATTTTTTTTCTTTTTACGCATGCCACGTGTCGCCATGTGATTGGCTGCGAGAACTACAGAGACACGTGACATGTTTTCATTGGGTGGGAAGGTCGGGCGCATAAAGAACAGCTGGAACGCGTCGCACAAGATTTCCTCGCACTGGAAGTAATTAACGATTGGAAGTGGGCGTCGTTTCTGCGTTTTTATTTCACCAAATACATGCCACGTGTTGTCATGTTATTGGCTGGAATATTTAGGAGACATGTGGCTGCTTATTTTTCGTTGAAACATGAGGGTGCACGCTGCTTGGATGAACCGCATCACACGGGATTTGCAGATGAGCGGCTCGGTGCGCAACAACTTGGTTCCACGCGCTTCAATCTGGACTGTTCAATTGATCCAACGGTGAGCGATGTGCCTTGGGGAAATTCTACGCAGCCGATATGTGGGTCCCACCCTGCACGCCAGTCTGCGCGGCAGGTACGCCCCACGTGTGCCGAGCTGCGCGCTTTCTGGAATTCTAGCTTAATCGCTTTTGTTGCGTCTGGATTTCACACGCCTAATCTTGACCGTCGATGGGATGATCGAGCGGTGTGTGTTGGGCGTTGTGAATGTCGCGAGTGACTCTTCTCATTCACAGAAATTTGAATTTTTTATTAATTACATTTTGACCCACAAATTTAATTTAAACTAATTTCTAATCTTTTGATATTTGCAATTTAACCCATTCTTAATTTCAAATTAAATTGTAATCTTTTTATAATTGCAATTAAGCCCTTTTTTATTAAAATTTATTAATTTACTTTAAAATATATTTATTAAAAACTAATACTAAATATTAATTTAATTAATTAAAAATTAACTAAAAATGTAAAGAACTAGCAATTATAATTAATAAAATAGATGCAAATCACTGTATAAAATACAGTTATCACATGTGCATAGAAAAGTTAAAATAAAACTTCATTAATAAAAAAAGCTTCGTTTATCTATTAAACCTATAATCTAATTCTTAGAAATACTTAATGATTATATTCTATTCTGTAATCTAAATGAATATACATAGTACCTTTATATAGGAATTACAAGTAAATTAGATATGTTTAAAGTAACTAGATATACATTAATAGCCCCTCTCAAACTCAAGGTGGATGTGAGACCAACTTGAGGTTATCAACCAAATTACGAGTGCGTCATTTGGGAAGTGGCTTAGTGAAGATATCTGCAAGTTGATCGTTGGAGGATACGAAAAAAAGCTTGAGAGCACCATGGACAAGATGAGAGCGAATAAAGTGACAATCAATCTCGATGTGTTTAGTCCGTTCATGGAAGACATCATTGTGAACAATGTGAATGACACTATGATTATCACAATAAAGAGGAGTAGCGGAGGATGTGGACACACCCAAATCCTTAAGAAGTCATCATAGCCAAAGAAGCTCAGATGTGGAGCGGGCCACGAAGGTTTGTTTCTTACTTCGCCAAGAAATCAAAGAAGAACCAAGGAGAAAGCAATAACTTGTAGTGGACCTGCAATCAGTGGAATCTCCTACCCAATCCGCATCAGAGAATGCACAAATTACTAAAAGAGATTGAGCTAAGTAGAAAAGGTCATGGAAGATAGTGCCTTTCAAGTATCGTAGAATACGCAGAATAGCAGCATAGTGAGTTTATTGTAGAGCAGACAGATATTGACTCACCTGATGAACAACATAAGAAATGTATGGACAAGTAACTGTAAGATAAGCCAAGCTGCCAACCAATCATCTATAAAGAGAGGGATTATAAAATGGTTGCCCCTTCGATGGTGTGAGATGCGTATTAAGTTCAACTGGAGTGTCAACAGTCTTGTTGTGAGTGAGTCCAACTTGAGATAAGAGGTTAGATGCATACTTAGCTTGAGTAATATAAAGACCATCTGTGGAACGAGTCATCTCAAGACCCAAGAAGTAGTTGAGATGTCCAAGGTCTTTCATCTCAAATTGTTGACTAAGAAAATCCTTGAGTTCTTGAATGTCATTGAGGTCATCACCAGTTATGATCATATCATCCACATATAGGAGAAGCAAAATGGTGCCTTTATCATTGCGACGAAGAAATAAGGTAGATTCATAAGGACTGACAGTGTAACCCAAGCAAAGGATAGTGGAGCTGAACTTGGAAAACCATGCTCGTGGAGCTTGTTTAAGGCCATAAAGTGCTCGTCGAAGGCGAAAAACCTTATTTGTTTCAACAGAAAGACCAGGAGAAGGTTGCATATAAACTTCTTCCGTAATTAATTCAAATGCATTTTTTACATCCATCTGAAAAAGGTCCCATTTACTAGCAGTGGCAACAGCTAAGAGGGTACGAACAGAGAAAATAAAGGCAATTGGAGCAAAAGTCTCTTCATAATCAATCTCATACTTTTGTGTAAAACCTTTTAATACAAGATGAGCCTTGTAGCAATCGATGGACCCATCAGAGCGAGTCTTGATCTTATAGATCCACTTACTACCAACCACGGACTGACTAGGAGGGAGAGTAACCAGATCCCAAGTATGGTTTTTGGTTAATGCATCAATTTCTTCTTTCATTGCAATCTGCCAAAAAAAGTTAGTAGATGTCTCACAATAGGTGTGAGGCTCATGGAGTGTAGCAAGGGTAGTGTAACAATGATAGTTAAGTAAATGTATAGGAATGGATCTTACTCGAGTTGAGTGGCGAGGTGGAATGTCTTGTGGAGGATCTTCAGGCAGAGCAAGAGCAGAGGACATATGTTCAAGGTGGGGTAGCTCGTTATCAACCTGTTCTTCTACAACCTATCTAGGATAATCATCAAAAATATCTGAAGACTGAATAGTGAAGTCCATAGGTGAATTATGAGTATTTGTAGAAGGAACATGAGACTCATTTGGAAAGATTTTTAAAACATTTGAATTAGTTAGGGAAGAACAAAAGTGAGAAAGTTCAACAAATAAGCGGTGTTCCTAAAAAACAACATTTCGGGAAACACGAAGACGATGTGCGACATGATCATAGCATCGATACCCTTTTTGAGTTTCACAATAACCAAGAAAACAACAAAGTCTAGATCGAGGCTCAAGTTTGTTGTCTTCATGAGGCTGAAGAAGAATGAAATAGGTAGATCCGAATTAGCAAAGGTAATGATAGTCAGGAGATGACCCAAAAAGGCGCTCACACGGAGTCTGATTATGAATGACATTGCTTGGAATGCGATTAATGTCATGAATAACATGAAGAGCATCTTTACCCCAAAATGGGGCAGGAACTTTGGCATAAAGAAGAAGAGCACGAATAGTGTCAAGAATATGACGAAGTTTTCTTTCAGCTCGACCATTTTGTTGAGAGGTTCCTAGACAGGTTAGATGATGTACAATGTCATAGGAGTGTAACAGAGCTTGAAAAACATTTTGAGTATATTCAAGAGCATTATCATATCGAATTTTTTTGATATGTTTAGAGAATTGTGTTTCAACCATTTTTGCAAAGTTATTGTATATTCGTAAGATTTCATAACGAGATTTCATTGGAAAGATCCAACTATAACGAGAATAATCATCAATAAAAACAACAAAATATCGAGATCCACTAATACTAGTAACAGGAAAAGGTTCCCAAACATCAGAATGAATTAACTCAAAAATACTATTAGAGATAGATTTAATATTATTGAAAGGTAAAGCTGGTTGTTTTCCTAACTGGCATGAAGTACAATCAAAATTGTCTTTGGACACAGAACCCAATAGACCTTTAGAAGCTAATTGTTGTACCCAAGTGGATGGAGCATGACCAAGATGAGAATGCCAAAGTGCGAGAGAAGGTAAGGAAGAAACTGCAACAGTTGCAGCAACAACAGAGGTAGGAGAAACAAGTGGAAGATGAAGATTTTTTATGGGAAACATATGCCCGACCCTAGAACCGGTCCTAAGCTCTTGCCCTGTCCTCGGATCCTGCACAATACACCCATAAATAGTCAAAAATAAGGCGATATCCTAGTTCAGCTAATTGTCCCATAGAGCATAAATTATAGGATAGGTCAGGTACATGGAAAACCCTAGGAACAGAGAGGGTAGAGGTCGAAACAAAACCTAGACTATTCCCATGAATGGTGGAACCATCAACTATATGAATATTAAGAGGATATGATGCAGGGTCAAGTTTGGAGAATAAAGATGAGTGAGGTGTCATGTGATTGCAACATGCAGAGTAAAAAGCCAAGTTTGAGACTTACCGGGCAGAATTGAGAGAGTAGTGGAAAGAGATGCATTACCAGCCATTTGAACAACCTGAGTTATGATCTTCTGTAGTTCAGTGGAAGAGAGGTTGATAGTGGATCTAAAAGACTGGGACTCTGCTGAACTAAAAGGCATCAGCGAAGTAGGCTTAGTATTAGCAATAACAACAGTAGATTTGTTGTGACTGTAACAAGTCTCAATGGTGTGGCCATGACGCTTGCAATAATTGCAGAACCTTTTATTGCTCAGCATGCGATGATTGTAAAAGCTAGAAGAATCACCTAATTGCTGAGGTTGCTTAATGGCAGGAGCAAGAGGAGTAATAGCCAAAACATTGAACTTATTCTGGGCTTGAAGGGTTGCAAGTCGAGCTTCTTCTCTAACCAACTCATTTACAGCAGTATCAAAAGAGGGAGAAGGACTACGATTAAGAAGTTGACCTCGGATTGGCCCAAAGTCCTTGTAGAGTGACATCAAGAACTCATAGAGACGAAATTCATCCCTAATTGTAGCATATTGCTGAGCATCTATTGAACATGACCAAATTGGATCACAAAGGTCAATTTGGTCTCAAAGGAAGCAAAGTTGATCAAAGTAGTCATTGATGGATTGCCCTGGTTCCTGTTGAAGTTGATGCAATTCAACTATTAGTTGATATTTCATGGATCTGTGAGTAGTGGAGTACCTTTTGGCCAATATATCCCATGCTGATTTGGCATCATCAAAGTTGCCCAACAGATTGGAGATAGAGGGAATGGAAGTATTTCGAATCCATGTGAGGATCATGTGGTTGTGACTATCCCATTCAATCATGCGACGAAAGAAAATAGCATATTCTTCAATTGCTCCTTTAATAGGAATGATAATTGCACCAGTACAATAATGCGAGAGCATATGACCCTTAAGAAAGCTACGCATAGCTTGAGACTATGACAAGTAATTCTTGGTTCCCTCCAATATAGTATTGATAGGACAAGAAACAAAAGCATCTTTTTTATCCATTTGGAAACACAATATGCAAAAATGGACTACAAAAATGAGTTCTACGCAAAAAACTGGGTAGGGAGGACTTGTATTGCAAAAGTTAACGGTCAATGGTCAGCACAGTCAACGAGAGTCAACGGTTAGACGGTCAACGGTCAGTGGGGCTCTGTGACGTTAGTTGAATACGATGATGATGTCAGCCATAGGCAAGTTACTGATGACATGAGACCAGAGCGTGACGTGCTTGGTGCGTCAGATTCACGCGTTGTTATTGTTGTCGGCGCGTGCGGAGGAGTATGGTTGTGATACGTCCACGGTTGTGTAGATCTGGTCGTGACGATCACAGTGGTATATGCAGATAGGTCATCAAGTTTTGATTCACAGCGGCGGTTAGTTTCAATGGCGGTGTGTGAAAGGACGTGCAAATCATTTGAGAGGCACGTGAAGGAGCATGCGGTGTCCGATGGTTGCGATACTTCCACGGTTGTGTAGATCTGGTCGATCCAATCACAGTGGTGTTTGTAGAAAAATTATCGGAGCTAGATGCACGACGACGACGATGATTGTAGTGGTCTGTAGGACTTCTTTACAACGAAGATTGTAGTCTCGAAACCTAAGGACACCGACTAAAAGACGTTGGAGGTTCAACGGTGAGTGGTTGCAGCGGCTATTGTGACAGTGAAAGCTATAAGAGTTTAGTAACACCATAAAAGACAAGACTACTAAAAAGATAAAAGTAGTGACTCTGATACTATGTTAAAAATACTTAATGATTGTATTTTATTATGTAATCTAAATGAATATATATTATGCTTTTATATAGAAATTATAAGTAAACTAGATATACATTAACATATATATATTAATATGTTATTATATATATATTAACACTAATTTACTCTTGGCAAATCAACCGAAAATATACTCATAAATTAAATTTCAGTTTAAAATTAACATATCAATAGATTTTAATTTATTTTCTTTAATAGAATATTAGTTTGTGCTACTCAAGTTGATTTGAGAAAGGAAAATATAATTTTAATGTCAGGCAATTAGTTATATATATAAATAGTTAAGAAAATGACAGCAATGATATTCCATATTATTTACTAAACAAATAGTAAAGTTTTATTTTAATTTCATAAATTATAATATCTAATTTTACATTATCAAGTTTAATAATTCAACAAAGACTATAAAAATTAACAACTTTGAAGCACTGTATTTTAATTTACTCTGATTTTTTAGGCTTACTATTTTATTTTTCATATATAAAAATTAAATAATAAATTTTATCCAAAAAAAAAAACCTTTTTTTGTGGGATGTAGGAGTCTAGAATTGAATTTTAAAGAGGAAAAGAAAAGAAATAAAAATGGACCCCCACTATCCCATTCGTGTGAATATAATATTACATAGGAAGCATCAAAGAGCAGAATCATGCTTAAACACCAATAAGTTTATATTAAAGCGACCCATTAGCGACCCAATTGAAAATATTGATCATACAATCATATATGCTGAGTTAATTACTATTTAATTTATATAAAATTAAATTAAAACACATATTTAAAATAAGTTATTGTGTGATTAAGGACTTATTTTATAATAATTTTAATTCTATATATTTTTTTATTTTTTTAAGTGATTTTTTAATCAAACATATCATGTAATGATTTTTTATTTTAATTTTTATTATTTTAAGGAATCACTAACAAAAACATAAGATGATTGATAAATCTTTAAACAAAATAATTTAATTAGATTTATTTTTATTTTTTAATTTTCACCCAACATGGTTTTAGAGTAAATTAAGTTTTGTGATTTTTATATTTAAAAGTATTTGAAAAAAATGATTAAAAACATAAAATTTATAAATAATAACAATTATTTTTAAGTTTTTGTAAAAAACAAAAAAAATATAAATTATTATTACTAAATAAATTGTAAGTAATTTTTGATTTTTTTTTAAATTTATTATCAAATATATTGATAATTATTTATATAAAAAAATAACAAAATTTCATAATAATTAGTTTTATTTAATACATCTTGAATGATATTTTTGAAATTGCATCTAATTACGCAATTATCAAGTAATGCATTCGTCATTAAGGCATCGATTTCAGGACAACAAATTAAAAGTTTTAAAAATTAATAACAAGAAGCATGTGGACGAATAAGAAGCATCAAGTGCAACCAATTAGACTTGTATTGCGTTTGCTAGTACCGTATCTTTGAGCTGCAGTGTTATTTTTCCAACTAAATTAACCATTCATTATTTAGGTAAACACCACGTTTAGTAAGTGAAATGTCAAACAATCACTATCAAGAGAATGTAACACATAAATTTCTACACACACTAATATTTTAACCCATATTATTATTATTTTCTAAAAAATAAAGCTTTGATTTTTATATTAATTATTTATTTAAATAATTTTACTTTTAATTCAATCTAAAACAATATACACACCATAAAAACATATATATATTTAAACATGTAAAAAATTAATTTTAAATTATAAAAAAAATATACACACCATAAAAAATGATTAAAAATAAAATTTTATTTATAAGAGAGTTATACAATTAAACTAAAAATAATTCACTTTTTAATTTTTTTCAAATAATTAAAATATATTAATATATATATATATAATATTAATATTTCTCCCAACAAAAAATAATGTTTTTGTAACAACAAATCCAAAAATTCATATTTTATTTTTAATTATCCAACAGAGACATAAAAGAAAATTTTATACAATGTCTTTTCATTCAAAATAACACATTTTAGTAGTTCAAAAATCCAAAAATTCAATTTTTAACAATTATTTTACGTTTTTAAAGAATATATAATTTTTTACGCTATTAAACAATACATAAACAAGAAACAAAACAAAAAATTGATAAACGTTTAATATTAAGGGTTGGAAAAAAGTCATAATTGAACTAGATCAATCATTATTTTTCTAGCAAAATAAAAACTTATCTAGCAAAATAATTATATATATATTTTCGATAGAAATGTACAAATAATAAATAAAAATCATTATTTTCCAATAGTGATAACCAATTTTGACTAGTTATAATTGAATTAGATTAATTATTCATCCAAGTTGACTATCATTGTTAACAAATGTTCACCGACATTAATTGAAATTCATCAAACAATACCTTTATATTTAGTGAGATCAATTGAGATACTCATTGTAACATTTAAATATCTGATTCAGCATGCAGTTGCAGCTAAAGATTCAAAATAAAATCGAAATAAACATTTAATATTAAAGGTTGGAAAAAAGTCGCTAAAATGATAAATAACCATTAATTCTTTAAAATAATTTTTGTTTATCTTATTGTTATTACAAAATCAATCATAAAAGTGTTAAGAATTGAAAAAAAGATGTTTTTCATTGATCAAACATGATTTATAAATAACCTTTTAAATTTTAACAAAAAGAAGAAAAATAATTTCACGATTAAATTGTGATAGGAACAACTAACAGAAATTAAAAACAATAAACGTGTAAACGTGCACCCTAAAGACTAAGGCTTATAGGGTGAAAAAACTAAAATCCTAACATAAAACCCTTAACTTTCTCTTCATTCCCTGCCTTAAATTAGTTTCCATTAGTAGCTAGTTTAACTCAGGAACTTGACAGACTCCCAATTGACTTCGAAACTTTTGAAACACATCCAATATAAGGAGTTTTGTCATCACATGTGCCAGTTAGTATTATGTTTTACAGTATACTAACTCTACCACTCCTTCTCACGTGATATCACGAAGAAAATGGAAATGCACATCAATGTGCTTACTTCGACCATGTAGCATATGATTTCTTGATAATTTGATTGTGGAGATATTATCACAAAGGATTGTAGTGTTGCACTTACTTTGCTCCATACTCAATTTCTCTAATATTCCCCTCATCCAAATAGCTTGACTAGCACATAAAACTACAACCACGAACTTTGCTTTTGTGGTCAAAAGTGTGACTATAGGTTGTTTTCTTGAAAACCAGGCAAAAACTCCTTAAGCCAACATGAAAACATAGCCTGATGTGCTCTTGTGGTCATCTAAATCTCCTGCATAATTTCTATCTGAATAACCAACCATTCTTTCATAATTCCCTCCCTTCTTATAAGAAATCCCAAGCTTAATGGTTCCTTCAAATACCGCAAAATTCTCTTAGATGCCAGCATATGCAACTCAATTGGCTTATCCACATACCTACTAACCAAACTTACTGCATACATTAAATATGGCCTTGTGGACATCAAATACATGAGAGATCATACCATTTTCTTGTAAACAGGCTCATGAACTCGCACCACATTCTCATCCTTAAAAAGCTTACAACTTAGGACAATGGGTTATGAACCAAATTACAATTCTCCATCATAAACCTTCTCAACACCTCTAAAGCATATTTCCTTTGGCATATGTAAATTCCATCTGACCTTTACAACACTTCTATGCCAAGAAAGAATCTCATTCTCCCCAAATCTATCATGTCAAATTCTCTTAACATGGAATGTTTAAACTCAACAAACATCAATTCATCATTGGCAGTAAATATTAAATCATCAACATATAAAATGATTATGAGAATCTTACCTCTCTTATTTGCCTTAATGAATAGGGCATGTTCACTGTAACACTTCTCAAACACCTGATTTATGAAGTGTGCTTCAATACGACTGAACCAAACTTATGGAGCTTGTTTTAGTCCATAAAGAGCCTTTTTTAACTTATATACTTTCTGAGGATGGCTCTTTGATTCATACCCTCTAGGTTGTTCTATGTACACTTCTTCATTGAGTTCCCTATGCAAGAAAAAATATTTGACATCAAGTTGATAAAAAGACCATCCTTTTTATGCTGCTAGGGCCACAATCATTCTCAATGTATCCGTTCTTATAATCGGTGCAAACACTTTTGTGTAATCTATCCCTTATTGTTGCACATACCCCTTAGCCGTCAACCGAGCTTTGAATTTGTCCATTTCACTCCAATCCTTTTCACATCTGTAGGTAATTCAGTGAGTTCTCATGTATTATTCTTCTCTATAACTTTGATCTCCATATTTATAGCCATTTTCCATTTGTTATGCTCTATTGCTTCTGTAAATGCCTAGATCGCTTCCTCTCATACCCTCTAGGTTGCTCTATGTACACTTCTTCATTGAGTTCCCTATGCAAGAAAAAATATTTGACATCAAGTTGACAAAGAGACCATCATTTTTTACGCTGCTAGGGCCACAATCATTCTCGATGTATCCATTCTTACAACCGATGCAAACACTTTTGTGTAGTCTATCCCTTATTGTTACACATACCCCTTAGCCGCCAACCAAGCTTTGAATTTTTCCATTTCACTCCAATCCTTTTCACATCTGCAGGTAATTCAGTGAGTTCTCATGTATTATTCTTCTCTATAGCTTTGATCTCTATGTTTATAGCCATTTTCCATTTGTTATGCTCTACTGCTTCTGTAAGCGCCTAGATTACTTCCTCTCATACGAACCATGCCTTCAAATGCTACCTTGAGAGTTTGTGGTTCTTCTATGTGTCTTTGAATTTTGTGCTCATGAACAATCAGAGAAGTTTACAACTCATCGATGGAAAGCTAATCAATGTCTTTGGATTCCTCGATCGAGCACACAATATAATTAAAGTTCCCACTCAATGATTCGAGAATCTTTTCTACCACTGTAACATCTTGCATCTATTCTCCATTTGTTCTCATTTTATTGGCCATAGACAACACTCTTGATAAGTACTTGGTGACTTCTTCTCTAATCTTCATCTCTAGTTACAAATTCTATGCAAAAATCTTGCAGATACGACCTTTTAACCCTTGCATTCCCTACAAAAAATTTCTTCATAAACTCCCAAATCTATTTGGAATTGTGTTTCATAAGAATAGTCTCCAATATCATCTAATCGATGGCTCAAAAGAGATAATTTTTTGCTTTCAGGCCTTTCAGCTTCAATTCTGTGTGGCTTTGTCCTTGTGCCACTCCATTTTCTAGTTTGGTATAACTCGTCTCTATCAGTCCCCAATATTCTTTAGAATGTAGAAAATTTTCCATCAACATACTCCAATAACCATAATGACTATCGAGGCGAGGGATGGATGGTTACACAAAATTCTCTTCTGTTGTCATCTTCTTAGTTATTGCAAGAACTTCAAAGATTGTCGTTTTGGTTTGATTAGGCCTACTTTGATACCACAATGTTAAGAATTGAAAAACACATAATAAGATAATGTTTTTTATTGATCAAACTTGGCTTATAAATAGCCTTTTACATTATAACATAAAGAAGAAAAATAACTTCATGATTAAATCATGATAGGAACAACTAGCATAAATTAAAAACAATAAACATATATACGTGCACCCTAAAGACTAGGACTTATTTAGGGTGAAAAGATTGAAATACTAACAAAAAAAACCCTTAACTTTTTCTTCAAAAATAACAAAAAAACATTAAATTTTATTAAAACTTTAAATAAAAATATTTAAGATATATTATTAAAATATTATTATTTATATATAATAAAATAAAAATAAAAAAATCGCACAAAATTATTAAAATTATTATTAAATGTTAATGGTCCTTTTTGCGGTATTTTTATCTATTATTTTAGAAATTTATAATTCTCTATTTTAATGGACAAAATTTTAATGAATTAAATTCATGAAAACTATTGATTAATTTTTCAATACAAAGTGAAACAGTTAGATCTCTTATTTTTATCCCATTCTATTTTAATAGTTCAAAATTTATAATTATTCTTAGACGAAATTTCAATGAATTAAATTTATGAAAATTATTGATTAATTTTTTAATACAAAGTAAAACAGTTAAGTCTCTTATTTTTATCTCATTTTATTTTGGTAATTCGACCATAGAATTTCTTGTTTCTGTATTTCCAAAATATGATTACGTGACTTATTATATTATTATATTATATTATATTATTATAAAGGATCCTATAAATATGGTTTTACTTGGTCGGAAGAATAATAATTATAATGATAAATTTAATTAAAAAAAATCTTGAAAATTAATTATTTTCTTAAAAACATCAGAATAAAAAAACAGTATTTCTAAATTAGAGTAATAAACAACCAAAAACAACGTAACTCAAGAAACTATTACCATCGAAATTCCTAAATTAGAGAACTAACCTACAAATCTTCGCCCTATTGGGGAATACAACAGTAGCAGTGCAACTAACATATACTATGTCGATCCCCCACTTAAACTGGGTTATGAAATTAGCCCCTTAAAGGAAACTTTTGATTGCCTTTTATAAAGCCCAAACTAGGCCGAGTATGTACATCCCTTTAAATCTCAAAATACATACCCTCGACGTGTAAAATCACATGTATCTTGAAGGTATATATTTAGAGCTTTTGATGGATGTATTTACAATTACCCCAGTTATCAGTATCTACAGCTATAATAGGTGTTTTTTGGGCCGGGAAGTAACATAAAACCTATAACTCATCAAAAAGAAAAATAGCGAACATGTCACATTACATAACCAACATATCAATTATTTGTCAATCATTTTGGCCCCTCTTACAGGAAGAAAAAACAAAAAAAAAAAAAC
Source organism: Hippophae tibetana (assembly GCA_037013495.1). Taxonomy (NCBI): domain Eukaryota; kingdom Viridiplantae; phylum Streptophyta; class Magnoliopsida; order Rosales; family Elaeagnaceae; genus Hippophae; species Hippophae tibetana. The sequence goes on from CM072812.1 coordinate 13,765,268, forward strand.
TCGGCTCCATAATAGTTCAAAAGATCTTTCACGTTCCACATTGCACATCTCATGACCCCCAAACATTCCACTCGAACTACAGTAAAATGATACTCAATTGGATAGAGCATAGATACCAGACGGTAACGTTTACACCCTATCTCAATAAAGAACTCATCTCAAGACATGATAACTAGAAACTCTTTCACTTATTTCCACCAAATTTGCCCATCATCTTTGCAATAATTGGAGCCACCTTTGGATTTCCTTGATGCTTCGCCAGATTAGCAGGATTCTTCATCACTGCAGAATGAAAAATCAATAATAAGACTACCTAATTGCCTACGAATATCTTGCAAACACCAGGAGAATATAAACCATTTCAACCCAGTCTTTCAACTAATCACAATAATATTATTCTGGGACCAAATGAAATATCCATGCCATCAAGTTCAGCAAAAGGATCAGAACGACTATTTGAAAAAGAACATAAAGGCAAAGTAGACACAAGGAATATTAGTGCTCGGTGGTTTTCAACTATTCAAAATCCATTTTAATATCCACACAACCAATTTAGGATGACCCAACATGACTAAAATCTAAAAGAAATTGAGTACCCTGATTCAAAAGTTATAACTAATAATTAGCTCCCAATCACCTTAATCACAACCATTCAAGAGCTAATGAAGAAAACCATGGGGTTGCATGAACAAAGAAAAATGTTTTACTATACAAGAATGGTAGAGCAATTATAATCCCATCATCTGAAAGCTATATCCAAGATCGCATGAAAATGGAGATGCTATGAGCACATGCCAAAAAAGAACATGCATATCAACTGCAAGATGCAATTCACATGTCATTTAAATTACTATTTGATATTAGTAAACAGCTGCTTCGTGGGATTAATATTTCTATACAATCATATAGATTCATAGGAGCCTAGAAGTCAAAAACAGGAAACTTGAAGAGTGACTCGTACATTTAACATACTGTCAACTATCCAAGATGGGATAAAACTTATAAACATATAGACAAGTATCAGAAGATACCATCTTGAAGAGCAGCCATAACTTCCGGATCCGAAAATGCAGTCATCAATTCAGGATCCTGTCCAAGTCATCAAAATCACATGAGCAAGACCGCGAAAAGAAATGCAACACATGCCATGTCAAAGAGAAGAATAGGGTACATAATGACATGGCATCCAATAGAAGTTAAGCTTATCCTATTCAAACTTGTAATTTACAAACAATAACTCAGTATTCTAGAAAGAGCAGGAGGAGGAGGAGGGGGGGGGGGGGGGGGGGTACTTTATTTTAATTGGTATATACATCAAACTTGATATGGACATAGTCATTTTCATGAACATAGATGAAAGCCAAATCCGACAAGACATAACAGACTTACATTCAATATTTTACTGAAATCAACATTTCCAGGCACCCCTCCAGGCATGCTACCAGGGGAACCTCCAGGCATGCTACCAGGGGAACCTCCAGGCATGCCCCCTGGGAAGCCTCCAGGCATACCTCCTGGGAAGCCACCAGGCATACCTCCTGGGAAGCCTCCAGGCATACCACCTGGAAAGCCTCCTGGCATTCCACCAGGGAACCCTCCAGGCATGCCTCCTCTGTTAGATGATGACTGCTCTTGCTTCTTAGCTTTCTCATATGCAGCCTAGAATAAAAAGTGCACCAAATCTTCAATCCATTGAACAAATCCACTAGAAATTGATTGATCCTATAAAATAACTTACCTGGGCTTCGGCTCGGCGACGTTGTCTCTCACGCTCAGCCTTTTTCTCGTCTCTCTCCTTGCGCAGTCTATCATACTTCCGACGATGTTCCTCAATTCTGTGTGCATTAGGCTCAACCTGCAAGTTGAGAAATTTTAGTTACCATTGGGCCAAGGGCCATGGGTTGTAATCAGACAGCATGTAAAATGCTCCAGAGGAAAGAGAATATAGAAAGAGCTGTACATCTTGGGGTGTGTAAAATTTAGCAAATAGCCTCATCCAACCAAAACCCCAGGCAAGAACTTGTCACAAGAAGTTACAGCTTTCTCGATAAAGAAAATAATATTAAAAAGTACTTTAACATATTCATAGAAAAACAATTTTATGTCAATCATGAGGCTCTTTTTAAATCACAAAACATAAAACCATCAACAAATCAGACCACAATCAGTCCTACTGAGTTTGACAGAAGCAAACCCAACGCTTAAAATTCCCTTTTCTTTAGACAGAAAAAGGGTAAATGGAATGTTCCTTACTGGATGGTACTAGCATTATTTTGATCAATGAGATGAACTAGCAAAGTTCAGCGAAGATACATAGCAAGATATTCTCAATAGAACATTTATGAAAAATACAAAATACATGTTAATCAACACATGATGAATATTGCATAGCAAACTACTCGAGAACTATTTTAAAGTTTCCCATGCAAGAGGTCCTTCCCTACAAAGTGCTTAGGAAAAAATGGGCAAAAAGTAGATATTTTGGCCATAGGATAGAAAGGAAAAACAGCCTTCCTGCAACAAGTCGAGGAATGAACGTGAATATATGGATATGATTTCATGATGATGCAAATATAAAGTGAATACGATGAAGAGGGAGAGAACCTTCTTGAGTACGTCATTTATTTCCTCATCAAAATCTATTTTTGATGCCACATGAAGATCTTTTGCTGCTTCCTCCCATTGACCGAGCATTGCCCTCGCAATACCACGAGACTTGTACCCTTTAGCAGAGTCAGGATTAATCTGAGATTAAAAAAGGAACGAAAAGAAAATACATTAAATCTACCCAAGATGCAGTATGACAGCTTCAAAGTTCTTGTAAACTCAGTACTATGATGACATGTACAAAAGCATGACCATGCTAACCAGTAAGATACGTATTCATAAATAATCCATAAAGTTTAAAAAGTTCAAATAAATTTATCCATCCTTCACAAGAAAAACTGGAAATGGTACATTGAAATAAAAGTATAGACATCTCCATCATATAATTCGAACGGTAACATACAAAACGAAAACAAAAGGGGGAGGGGGAATTAAAAGGATCAATTTAACATCATTGTTCTCCTACAAGATAAAACAATACCAACCTCAAGAGCAGCATTTGCATCCCGGATAGCAGCATTAGGTTTCTTCATTTTAATGTAAACACTAGCTATCAACACATCAAAGACAACTCAGCACATCATGGCATCAAAATTCACAAAATCTAACAACTGATCAAACCAATAGCAGAATCTCAAATGCAAGCATACCTCTAGTTCCATACATGATGGCGGAAGACGGATTAAGCAAAATTGCCTGAGTAAGATGTTCTATAGCTTCCTCCAGCTCACCTATGATTCAAACATATGCATAATTTCAAAACCATGTCGAATACTCATCATTCACTACATAATGAAGAAAATAGTGCAATATACACAGACGCACGACACGACCATCATACCTTCAGAAATGGCTTCCATGGCTTTACCCTTTTCCATCTGAGATGCATCTCGATTCTCCTCAGTAACCTCAATCGACGAGTCTCCCATCTGCAACCACACGACCGTTCACTATCTAGAGCACTTTTTTATAGGAATTATTAATTATTCAGAATTAAAAAATAAATAAAAAATTAACCTTCTGTGGAACATCATTGTCTGACTCCACTGTATCGCCTTCAAGTTCAATATCAGATTCTATGATCTCATCGTCCTCTTCTTCACACGTATTTTGTTGTGAACCTTCGGCATCCTCAATATCCTCGTCGCTCTCATCCACGACATAACTTTTCTGCAATCACTCAATTTATTATACCATTTATGTACATAAACGGCGCAGAATATAAAACTTTAAACCCTAAGAAGATATAATGAAAAGAGATTCGAATATTACCGATTTGGACTCGCCGCCTTGGTAAGCAGAAGAAGGGAGCTTAGCTTCGAGACTGAAGCGAGCGGTTTATTGTTATAGATCTTTAACTTAAAAGCATAGCGATTTCTGTTTATGCCAATTAGAACAAGGAAGAGTAAAATGAAGGTTTACCTCTCGAGATAATCACGGAAGAAGGAGAGAGAAGGCTGGCTGAGAATAGAGGGATCGGACTGGCACTGTTCGACGAAATGCTTGAGCTGGTTCAACTTCGCAGCGTCCATTGATGTGATTGTTTGAAATCAGAGAGCGAAAACAAAGAGGGGAAAGATATCTCTCCACCGAACGAGAACGAGTTTAAAAGCTAGCTAGGTCGATGCTTTTTACTATGTTTCGGTTTGTTGCGTTGTGGAGAAATTGGAAATTGACAAGAATTAAAGGGTAAAGAAAGGACTCGGCTCTGACTAGGCTCTTCTAGTAGCTTCTATTCAAAATTTATCCTAAAAATATTTAAAATAACGTATTTAAAATTTATAGTTATAAAAATAATATATTTTTATTATTAAAATATTTATTATATTATTTAATTTTAAAAACTATTTAAATAAATTCTATTTAACTCTTGAGATAATTTAAAACAAAATTAATTTTAAAATTAAGATAAAAATAATATTAAAATTAAATTATTAACAAATATATAACTGTAAATAAAAATTTAATCCATATTATATATATCTTATAAATTAATAAGAATGATATACATTATTATATTTTTAGTAATTATTTTAAATAATTTAATATATATATAAAATTATTTTTAAGATAATATAATTAATAATGAATACATTTTTTTATATTATTTGAATACTTTGATAACATTATTTTTTAAATAATATATTTTAATCATATTATTTTTAAAATAAATAAATAAATCGTTTGATTTTTAAAATTGAGAGATTTTAATTACATAATTTTAAATAATTTTAAAATTATGTAATTAAAATGTCATTTTTTTATTATAAAAAATAAATATTTTAATCACATAAAAATTTATAAAATTAAAGTTATTTATTTGTACATTATAAAAACTACACATTTTAATCACATATCAATTTATAAGATTAAAGTTATTTACGTGTATATTATAAAAACGATGTGAACAAAGTGTTTAAATAATATACAAAATAAACATTTTAAGGAGCAATCCTTATCATAACATTGCCCTTGTCTTGATAACAGTGATCCCGTCCTTAATCCACATTTTCTATTTTATTTTCTTAATATTTACCTCCTATCAATAATTTGCCAAAGTTCTAGGATCGTACAAACATATCTTGATATTTTAAGATAATTATTTGTATTTTAATCAAAGACATATATATATATATATAAATAAATATTACTCATAACTTTATTGGTAATACATATACTAATATAATAAAAAAAAATTAGACTTATTATCTATACATATGTCCAGTATAAAATTTTATCAATCTAAAAATAATTAATTACAATAAGTTATTTGTTGCTTGTGAGTGCATGATACTTCAAAATAATAAAATAATATTTTTTAAAAAGACAAATATTCATAAAGATTAACTAAAAAATTTCTAGGCTGACCAATTCAATTATTCCAAGAATAATAACCTCTATCCACAATTGCACTGAAAAAATTACTATAACCTAACTTTTAATAAACGATATTTAGATTTTGAAATTGTATAATTTTTAACAAAATTTTCAAAATTTTATAGATAAATAATAAGTTTTTAAATTCAATAATTTTATACTAGCTATTATGTTCATACAATTGTATTAACATTATATAAGGTTATGCATTCAAGCATTTTTATGGAAAAAAAATATAATTTCATCTTTGTTAAAATCATAACTGTAAATCACAATAATGTCACGTCCCGTTTAAATTGTCCCTAAAAATCCAAACAAATGATGGTTGCTTAAAGGATCTAGATTATTCTACATGAAAAGTTCTAAAGTTGCCTAGAGATGTATAAAAAGAGCTAGAGTTGGATGTACTCAACTCAAGCTAGAAGACCCTAGAATGTTTTAGAGCACGCTGGAGAGTGCTAGAATGGGCTGGAATTAGGGATGGGCAAAAAAACCGCGGGTTCGGTTATCCACGGTTATTCGAACCGGCGGTTCGGTTTTTAACCGGTAAAATTCGGGGACAGGGATGGTTTCGGGTAAAAACCGAATATGAAACAACGGTTACGGTTATACTAAAAACCGTACCCGCCCGTACCCAAAATTAATTATATTTAATTAATTAAATTATATATATATTTCGGTTTTTTTTTCGGGGTTTTTTTCATAACTGTCCCGAATCGTTACCCGCGGGTAAAAAACCGTCCCCGAACCGTAACGGTTTTCGGGCGGTTTCGGTTATAGGTTTTATAATTCGGTTCGGGGATGGTTATATCAAAAACCGTCCCCGCCCGTCCCCGTGCCCATTCTTAGCTGGAATATTCTAGAACATGCCGGATGGTTCATGAAGGATGTAGAAGTCGCTGGAAGCTTACGGAACATCCCAAAAGGTGCATGAAGAAACTAGACAAACCTAGAAGACTCTAGAGTTGGCTAGAAGGTCCTAGACACTTGTGGCATATTGTACATAAACTTAGAACTCTCTTGTACATTCTAGATTAGGAAGACTCTAGAAAGTGGTGGCATACTCTTTAGCTTAGAGTCACACTATAAATAGACTCATTGGTCTTCATTTGTAATCATCTTAGGAAATTGTAAGATAAACTCTCTCTAGAGCAATACAAAGCATTCTTTGCAAACTCTCTTTCTAGTCTCTTTGGAGTTTCATTTGGATTCAAAGGCAGGCTTAGTGCAACGGACGGTGCTAAGTACCGCACGATCGCTACTTGAAAAATAAGGTCGTGACAGTTGGTATCAGAGCTTTTAGTTGAAGCATTTCTACCTTTGACATAATGAAGAACGTTGCTCCATCTACACCAAGCGTCGATGTTCCACTTATGGAACGTGGGCGTGATGAAACCCGGAAACCATCAAAGGAATCTCGAGCCAAGTCGAAAGACATACTCTCTAGCTTAGAAGCACGTGTGGGGAGTGCGTAGGACAGCTTAGGGGAGTTGTTCGACAGGGTGGACAACTTGGAGGAACGTTGCAATGGCATGGAGGCCGAGGATGTGGAGATCCATGCAGCGGTCAAGATGTCCCTTAATGAGTTAGACGGTGGGCTAAGGCAAGAGATTGATGGGTTAAAAACTGAACTTGTCAAGGTAAGGGATCTTGTCCAAAGAGAACTTGCTAATGTTTTGCTAAGAGTGGAGGACATGAGTGGTGATCTAGCTCTATGTAAGCGGGTTGTGGCCGCAGAAACTAGCGCAACCACTGTTATTGAGGCTAAGAGGGTGGATGTTCCCAAGCCTAAGACCTTCAATGGTGTTAGGAACGCTAGGGAAGTGGAGAACTTCCTATGAGGCTGGAACAATACTTTGAGGCTACTGGCATAACGGATCATGCCAGCAAGATCCGAACTGTAGTCATGTATTTATCCGACACTGCGATGTTGTGGTGGAGACGGAGACATGGAGATGTGCAACGAAGGGTTTGCACAATTGATACCTTTGATGACTTCAAAAGGGAGTTCAAAATGCAGCTCTTCCCCGTTAATGCTGAGGAGGAGGCAAGGGGTCGATTGCGACGATTGAAGCAAACGGGTAGCATAAGGGACTATGTGAAGGAGTTCACAACCTTGTTGCTAGAAGTCCCCGACACATCTGACAAGGATGCTCTATTCTTGTTTATGGATGGTCTCCAATCATGGGCTAATCTTGAGCTTAAGCGACGTGGTGTCCAAGACTTATCTTCGACCATTGCGACTGCGGAAAGCTTTATTGATTACTCCACCAACAAGGAGAGCTCAAAGGCCACGGATAAAAAATTTGGTGGAGGAAAGACTGGGGGAGGCCACGCCAAAAGTCAGGGTTCCAAAAACCATAAAGATAGCTCCTCATTCAAGCCACGAGATAAGGGGAAGGGGAAGGAGGATCGTAGCGTCTCAAAGCCCCGTGTGACGTGTTTCATATGCGATGGACTGCATTGGGCACGTGAATGTCTGAAAAGAAAGGCATTGAGTGCCTTAGTTGCCTCCACACATGATCAAGATGGAGGTGAGTCGGACGAAGGTGCAAAGATGGGTTCTTTGCGCCTACTTGGTGCATTGCAGAGTGCCCCAAAGACCCCTAAGGGCTTAATGTATGTAGATGCAGCCATCAACGGGAAGGTCGCCAAGGCTTTGGTCGACACAGATGCATCTCATAATTTTGTTTCAGTGGAAGAAGCAAAAAGACTCGCCCTGAAGGTTGTCAATGGAGGGGGATCTCTCAAAGCAGTTAACTCGGCGGCACTACCATTGCATGGAGTTGCCCGTGGAGTTAAGGTCAATCTTGGTGCTTGGACTGACCATATGGACTTATCAGTGGCGCCCATGGATGACTTCTCTGTTGTATTCGGCATGGAGTTTTTGGGCCAGGTAAGAGCTTTCTTGGTGCCCTGCTCAAACTCTATGTGCATCATGGATGGTCTGAAGGCGTGTGTGGTACCGACGGAGAGGACCACCAGACCTACTACCCAAGCTCTCTCAGCGCTTCAATTCAAGAAGGGATTGAAGAGGGATGAAGAGAGTTATTTGGCCATCCTAAAGGAATACGATGATGAAGAGGCGTCACCAAAGCCAAACTTGCCGATGGAAGTGAAAGTTATCCTAGATAAGTTCCAGGATGTGATGCCGGAGGCATTACCCAAACGGCTACCTCCAAGGAGGGATGTTGACCATGAAATAGAGTTGGAACCTGGCACCAGGCCACAAGCAATGAGCCCTTATCGAATGGCGAACTCAGAGTTGGCAGAATTGCGGAAACAACTCGACGAATTACTGGATGTTGGCTTCATAAGGCCCTCAAAAGCCCCATTTGATGCCCCGGTGCTCTTTCAGAAGAAGAAGGATGACTCGCTACGAATGTGCATCGACTATCGGGCTCTAAATAAGATCATAGTCAAGAACAAGTATCCTATCCCACTTATTGCTGCTTTGTTCGATCAATTGGGGAATGCTAGATACTTCACAAAATTGGACTTGCGGTCGGGATACTACCAGGTACGCATAGCCAAGGGAGATGAGCCCAAGACCACATGTGTAACCAGGTACGGTGCCTATGAGTTCCTTGTCATGCCATTTCGTCTCACAAATGCACCAGCCACCTTCTGCACTCTAATGAATAAGATTTTCCATCCCTACCTTGATCGTTTCGTGGTAGTATATCTTGATGACATCGTGATATATAGCCGGACTTTGGAAGAACATCTAGAGCATTTGAAGAAGGTGTTCGAGGTCCTGAGGGAAATGAGCTATATGTCAAGAAGGAGAAATGTTCCTTTGCCAAAGATGAGGTAATGTTCTTAGGACACAGGATAAAGGATGGGAAATTGATGATGGATGGAGCTAAGGTGAAAGCCATCCAAGAATGGGAACCTCTTGCCAAGGTTCCCGAGTTAAGATCTTTCCTTGGACTTGTGAACTACTACCAAAGGTTTATCAAGTCCTACTCAACGAGAGCAGCCCCATTAACCGACTTACTCAAAAAGAACAAGTCTTGGGAATGGACAAGCGAATGCCAAACCTCATTCGAAGACTTGAAGACGGTCATTAGTGAAGAACCGGTGCTTTGTCTACTAGACCCCTCCAAGACATACGAGTTGCACACAGATGCCTCAGACTTTTCCATTGGTGGAATTTTGATGCAGAAGGGCGTCCGATAGCCTATAAGAGCCACAAACTCAATGACATTGAACGCCGCTACACTGTGCAAGAAAAGGAAATGAAAGCTATCATTCATTGCCTAAGGGTGTGGCGACACTACTTGTTGGGTTCTCATTTTGTTATCATGACGGACAATGTAGCCATAAGCTACTTCCAGACTCAAAAGAAGTTGAGTCCCAAGCAAGCTCGATGACAAGACTTCTTGGCGGAGTTTGACTATCGGTTGGAGTACAAACCCGGTAAGGCCAATGTGGTGGCTGATGCGTTGAGTCGTAAGGCGGAATTAACAGCCTTGAGTAGGCCAAGTAGTCCTTTACTGGAAAGGATCAAAGAAAGGTTGGAGCATGATGCCCTTGCTCAAAACCTCCTTGCCCTCATCAAGGAAGGAAATACGAGACGATTTTGGCTGAGTGACGGACTACTCTATGCCAATCAGAATCGAATCTTCGTGCCAAAATGGGGGAGCTTAAGGAAAAAGCTTATCAAGGAGTGCCATGATTCGTTATGGGCTGGACACCCAGGAATGAGGCGCACCCTTGCCTATGTGAGGACTTGTCTTGTGTGCCAACAGGACAAGATAGAGCAACATGCACCCGGAGGGTTGTTAGAACCGCTGCCTATTCCAGAGAGACCATGAGAGAGCGTCTCTATGGATTTCATCATTTGCTTGCCAAAATCTGAGAGCTTTGGCAGCATCATTGTCGTCATTGACCGCTTAAGCAAATATGCAACATTCATACCTGCCTCAACGGACTGCACGACAGATGAGACGGTACGATTGTTCCTCAAACATGTTGTGAAGCATTGGGGGATTCCATCCAATATCGTGAGTGACCGAGACCCACGATTTACTGGCAAATTTTGGAGGGGATTGTTCAAGCTGTTGGGATCAGAATTGAACTTCTCTACAAGCTTTCATCCACAAAGTGATGGACAAACATAGCGTGCCAATACATTGCTGGAGTTGTATCTTAGGTACTTTGTTAGTGCCAACCAACACGATTGGGCGAAGTTGTTGGATGTAGCCCAATTCTCTTACAACTTACAACGGAGCGAGTCTACCGCGAAGAGTCCCTTTGAGATCGTCATGGAGCAGTAACCCATGACTCCTCATGCCTTGGCCACAAGTTATGAAGGGAAGAGTCATGCTGCCTTCAAATTTGCCAAGGCGTGGCATAAACAAGCTAAGTTGGCCCGAGCCTATCTGAATAAAGCATCTAAGAAGATGAAGAAATGGGCTGACAAGAAAAGGAGGATGGTGGAATTTCATGAAGACGATTTGGTCCTTGTAAAACTATTGCCCCAACAGTTTAAATCCTTGCGGAAGGTTCATAAGGGGTTAGTGCGGAAGTATGAAGGACCATTTCCAGTCCTCAAGAAAGTCGATAAGGTGTCCTACAAGCTACAACTTCCTCTAAAGCTTAAAATATACCATGTTTTCCATGTAAGCATGCTAAAACCTTATCATGGAGACAAGAAAGACATGAGTCGAGGAGAATCTAAGAGGGCGCCTATCGCAGTGGTAACCTCCTTTGACAAGAAAGTGGACTCAATCTTGGCGGATCGCCTGATCTGGCGTAGAGGTGTACCAAGTTATCGGGAATACTTAGTCAAATGGAAGAACGCTCCGGATGTATAAGCAAGCTGGGAACCTGAGGATTCTTTGTGGCAATTCAAAGATGACATAGAAAGGTTCAAGCTTGAAGGCACGACGAGGGCGTCGCAAACTTGAGTGGGGGAGGGTGTCACGTCCCGCTCAAATTATCCCTAAAAATCCAAACAAATGATGGTTGCCTAAAGGATCTAGACTATTCTACATGGAAAGTTCTAGAGTTGCCTAGAGATGTCTAGAAAGAGCTAGAGTTGGATGGACTCAACTCAAGTTAGAAGACCCTAGAATGTTCTAGAGCACGCTGGAGAGTGCTAGAATGGGCTGGAATATTCTAGAACATGTCGGATGGTTCATGAAGTATGTAGAAGCCGCTGGAAGCTTACGAAACATCCCGGAAAGTGCATGAAGGAACTAGACAAACCTAGAAGACTCTAGAGTTGGCTAGAAGGTCCTAGACCCTTGTGGCATATTGTACATAAATCTAGAACTCTCTTGTACATTCTAGATTAGGAAGACTCTAGAAAGTGGTGGCATACTCTTAAGCTTAGAGCCACACTATAAATAGACCCATTGGTCTGCATTTGTAATCATCTTGGGAAATTGTAAGATAAAATCTCTCTAGAGCAATACAAAGCATTCTTTGCAAACTCTCTTTCTAGTCTCTTTGGAGTTTCATTCGGATTCAAAGGCATGCTTAGTGCAACGGACGGTGCTAAGTGCCGCACGATTGCTACTTGAAAAATAAGGTCGTGACAATAAGCTTCGGATTCTTCTAAATATAATTTTTGAATTCATTTCCTGGATGACCATCACTCCCATAATATAAGTCATATGTCTCAGTCTTCACGATGTCAGATAGTGACCAGTCTGAAACAATGATAATCGTTCTAAAATAGGGTGTGTATATGAACTGTAGCAAATTATATTGATCAGTTTGAAACAGGTTGTGTTGACTGATCTGAAGTTATGTAAATAATAAATTTTACTTTCAAGATCCCACCTCGTGAGAGTTTTTTAGATATCAACTCGTGAGAGTTTTCCATATATTGAGATCACGTATACAATTTAGCCTATATGAGGATTTTACAAATTTGTGCATAATTCAATTACATATATTAGGCATTTTACATTGAACTAAAAGGAGGAGAGATAGGGGTAATTTCATGGGTATATATATTTGGTTTGGATCTCACTTAATTGCTCTTTTATAGTAGAAATGAAGAAATTGTTGGGAAATTATGCAAATTTCCGATAAGCCAGATTTATGAGAAAATAAGAATAGAAAAATAACACACAAATTTGATAACGGAGTTCGGCCAATCTTGCTTACGTCTCCGGACCTACTGCAAATATTTTTACTGAAAGAGGAGAAATTACACAAGGTGTTTACAACACTCACCACTCACAACCCAATTACACCCGAGAAAATTACTCTCAATTTTCTCTCACAAAAGCTTTTCTCTCACAAAAGTTTTTCTCTCAATTGGAATGAACACTTTTGGATGATTAATTCATTACAATTACACATCTATTTATAGAAAAATTCACCCCTTGAATTTCTCCTTAAATTAATGGTTCCTTAAATTGCTTCTTGAATTAAGCTCTTTATTTTGCTCAATGTTTTGCTCCTTAATTTTCTCCTTAAATTAAGGAGCTTTATAGCAATCTCCAACAATCTCTCACTGAAGACTGATTTCAATTTGTCTTCACACCTCGATCAATGCAACAACTTTTCTAGTCTTGTTACTGTAACATATCAACTGAAGTTGAGCACAACTTCAATTTCATAGCAAGCTCCCACTTGCTGGCATCTCAAGTCTGAAAAGTTCCATCATATCATTCAGGCTCTCCTTCATCAGTCAACAACATATAGTTCATGTATCTCTTGTTAGACACATAAGTTTGAGAAGACCTTTTCAATACAGGAGCTGTAGTAGGAGGTTGTGGTGTGTCAGACCATTGCGCACTACTCTGTCCAACGAGTTCCTCTGGCTGAGGACTTGCTACAATTGGTTCCTTCATGGAATTATCTAGGACATCATCTGTATCTACAAATACAGACTGATTCTGTTTTGAGTCGTTGGTGATTGTTTTATGCATGTCCGTATACATCACTCTTTCATTGAAAATCACATCTTTCTTGTTTTCGTCATCCCAAATGCGGTAGCCAAACTCATCCTCATCATAACCGATGAATGTACATTTCTTGGATTTAGGATCAAGCTTATTCTTGCCTTGATCACTGATATGCACAAATGTTACACAATCAGAAACTTTTAGATGTGATAGTTTTACCTCTTTTCTGCTTCATACCTTCTCTGGTATTCTATGCTCCAATGGAACAGATGGGCCTCAGTTGATCAAGTAAGCTGTCGTATTGACTGCTTCTGCTCAGAACTGCTTCGGTAGACCTGACTGTATACGAATGCTTCTGGCTATTTATGTCAACGTTCGGTTCATACGCTCAGCTACACCATTGTGTTGAGGCATGCCTGACACAGTTCTTTCCATTCTAATCCTGTGCTCATAGCATAAATTTTTGAATATAGTGTCTTCATATTCACCACCATTATCGGTTCTAAGCTTTTTGATCTTTAAATCCGTCTCATTTTCCACCATAGCTTTCCATCTTCTGAAAGCCTCAAATACTTCAGACTTATGCTTTAGAAAGTAAACACATGCCTTCCGAGAGCGATCATCAATGAAAGTCACGAAGTAGTGTTTCCCACCAATGGATGAGACATTCGTTGGTCCCCAAACATCAGAGTGAATAAGCTCTAGCCTTTTCTTCTTTGGGGTTCTACAACTTGTCTGAAAGCTGACTCTCTTTTTCTTTTTAAGTATGCAATCTTCGCACATGTCTATCTCCACAGACGGTAGACCTGGAAGTTTTCCCTTTTAGTGCATAATCTTCATCCCCTTCTCACTCATGTGGCCTAGTCTCTGGTGCCACAAATTTGATGTTTCATTGCTTGCTGCAACTGCGATTGAACAACGTGCTCCTACTGTCATGTAAAGAGTGTCACTCTTCTTACCTCGAGCAACCATCATTGCACCCTTTGAAATCTTCCAATCATCACCATAGAAGATCGTAGTGTAGCCTTCACTAGGCATTACCCTACTGAGATTAAGTTCTTTCTTAGGTTGGGAATATGCCTGACATCCTTCAGTTCCCAAACAGACTCGTTCAACTTAATCTTCACTACACCTTTGCCAATAATATCACATGGTTGATCATCACCAAGATATACTTTTCCAAGGTTTTTGGGGACATATTTTTCGAAGAATTCTTTCTGTGAAGTAACATGGAACGATGCTCCAGAGTCTAACACCCAAGATTCTTCGTTGCTCTCCAATGAGCATATCAATACATCATCTCCTCCTGAGGTGGAAGTAACATTTTCCTCTGCCTTCACTTGTTTGTCCTTCGGTGCACTTTTGCACTGATTTTTGTAGTGCCCAGTTCTCCCACAATTCCAACACTCGATAGTCTTCGAGTTATGGGAATTATTAGGATTCCTGGATTTAGACCTCTTGTCGTTTGATATACCTTGGTAGTCTGTTCTGTCACGTCCATTCCCTCTGGATGAATCTCTTCCTCTTGACTCTGTATGCAATACTGAAGAGGTTGAAAATTCACCCGACTCTCTACGTCGGATCTCTTCACTGATAACCAGATCACGAACATCGTCAAATTTCAACTTATTGCTTCCTGATGAGCTACTCACAGCCGTTACAGTAACATTCCAACTTTCTGGTAAAGAAGACAAAAGTATCAATGCTCGTACTTCTTCATCGAATTCAATTTCCATTGAACAACTGGATTGTGATTGTGTTGAGTTCATTGAGATGTTGAGCTATCGATGCGTCTTTCGTCATCCGCAAATTGAACAAACGCCTTATCAAGTGTACTTTATTTGAGGTTGATGGCTTTTCATACATATTGTAGAGAGTTGTCATAAGACCCGTCGTGGTCTTTTCCTTTGCTATGTTGAAAGCAACATTACAGGATAACGTCAATCGAATAACTCTGAGGGTTGTCTGTCTAGAAGATTCCAATCTTCTTCCTTTATAACATCTGGCTTCTTCCCTGAGAGAGGTTGATATAGATTTCTTTGATACAGATAATCCTCTATTTGCATTTTCCAAAACTCGAAATCTGTGCCATTAAATTTCTCGAGTTTCACCCTTCCTTCATCTGCGGCTATTGTTGCTCCCACTCAAATCTGACTTCCTCCGGATCGTTTCTGACTATTTCTGCAACCACCGTGTATTAGAACACCTCCCTCAACGAACAAATATCGTCGAAATTTTTTCACTATTAACGTAATTCACTATTCATGTAAATAGTAACCTTGCAGAAAATTGACAGAAATCACCACCAATAGCTCTCATACCAGTTGTTGGGAAATTACGCAAATTCCCGATAAGCCAGATTTATAAGAAAACAATAATAGAAAATAACACATAAATTTGATAACGGAGTTCGGCCAATCTTGCTTACGTCTCCGGACCTGCTGTAAATCTTTTTACTGAAATAGGAGAAATTACATAAGGTGTTTACAACACTCGCAACTCACAACCCAATTACACTCAAGAAAATTACTCTCAATTTTCTCTCACAAAAGCTTTTCTCTCAATTAGAATGAACACTTTTGGATGATCAATTCATTACAATTACACATCTATTTATAGGAAAAATCACTCTTTGAATTTTTCCTTAAATTAATGGTTACTTAAATTGTTCCTTGAATTAAACTCCTTGTTTTGCTCCATAAATTGCTTCATATTTTGCTCCTTAAATTAAGAAGCTTTATAGCAATCTCCAATAGAAATAAGCATTTGTTGGACATGAGTGTTCTTTAATAGGGTATTGATGTTGTTTGCAGATATGCTAATGGTTTCTTACGCTATGGATGATATATATATACTGATTCAGCTGAAAGCATTGCAGAAAACTCCTCAATAAGGAATAGTTTTGTTAGGAGTTTAACATTTTTTGTCCTAAATCACACTTGTTTCCTCAAAGACCACTATTTTTCTTTAAATTGTGTAAAAATAAGTTTATGATAAAATGCAAGTTGAGCTTATAATAACCAAGTCTAACCAAAATCTTCACACCAAAGGGTTTGAAAGGAACTGTATGTGCTTTTTTTTTTTAACTCACTCATTCCATCTCTTAGTACAAATATGTACTTCTTAGTTATATAATGCACAATTGAATTCATCTTAATCATGAGTTTGCTGGAGATGGTGGAGCGAAATGAACTTAATAGAAGTTTATTGACTCTTCTTGATGAAAACATTGCAGCTGCAATGTTAGGTCATATTGTTGAGTAGTTTGCTGTAAGTTTTATTTTGCTTTGTTGAGTTTGCGGCATGGGAAAAGTAGACATCCCATAATAGTTTTTCCAGGAATTATTTCAAAACTACGAATTACAGATGTAGTTATTCTTTCCTGTATCTAAACAAAGAACATAATTTACCATAGAAATTTTGTTGTTAAGAAACTCAATACGAAGATGCTGACATTAAAATCTGTACTTTGCACTGCTTCTCATGATATCTTAGTATCTGTGCTTATGTAAACAGTTTAGCAATCTTGGGACATATATACCAGAGATATATTCCTATCTTCCAGCCTCCTGGAAGTAGTCATTTAAAACAAACAAAAATATAAATATAATCAAAAGAATAGCATTTTCTTCAAGCAACCGATGCCAATGAGTTTTTTTTTTTTTTAACAAAGGATTTGAAAGGAACTGTATGTGATTTTTTTTTAACTCACTTATTCATTTTATATATTTTTATTATTTAAATTTTTTTAATTTAAATTATTTGAATTAAATATAATTAAATTAAAACTCCATTAATTTTTTTCATTTAATATTAAATTTTAATTAATTAAACTTAATTCAATGCTATTACGTTTATTTTTGTCGTTAGCGTTATTTCATCTCTTTTGTAAAAAAGAAATTAGTTAATAATAATTATTAATAATACTAATAAATCATCTCCGTATTGTTTATCGCTCTCCCAAAACACATCATTCTCATTTCACAAAGCTGCAAGGGCGCTAAAACTTTCTGAGTACTCTCTCTTCTCTCTCTTTCGTTCGCAGAGAACGAAAATGGCGGCAGATTCAGTGAGGTTGACGGCGGGGTCATCTTCTTCTTCATTGTGTAATTTCAGTCTCAACGGGTCTCATAGAAGGCATGCCGTCCCTCACTCTCCAGTTTGCTTTATGGGTATTCGCTCCCGAAATTCTTCTTCCACTTCGTCTTCGCTTTCCCAATTCTTTCGGAATGTGCGTCTTAGCTCAAACTCTGTAAAGTTGTCTACTTTACGCCAACGAAGCCAGAAAAATTTCTCTGTTTTTGCCATGGCTGCCGATGGTATCTCTCTCTTTTTAAACTATGATTGTAGTTTCGGTTCTTTGTTCTTTGATATTAGAGAACTCTTTTTCTAAATTTGTTAATTGCATTAAGTATCATGTTCTCAAAATATAGGTTCTGTTTACTCTCGCTTTGAAAACTTCGTCTTTTCTTGCTTGGAGCTTTGAAAATATTACTGAAGTCTTACTCTCACCAAGTATGCGTAATATCTGATTTTGACATATCAAGTGCAATTTATATATGCTGTTTTTATTAGATCTATATGACACCTACTTAAAATTTGTGATACTATGGTATAGTATGCTTTTGAGGGTTGTTGTGGTCTTGGGAGTGAGCCACTCTTAAATGTTTTTAGTGTTGAGAGGGTTTTGGATTCGTAGTAGACTTCAAATTTGCATTAATAAGACAATTGTTGAATTTGGTATTTTATTAGCAATTGCTGTCTTGGAAGTTAAATGAGAAAGGTGTTGATGAAAGTTGTTGCTTCTTGCCATGTCTGGTACAAACTCTACTCATGATGGTTTTGAAAGTTAAGCAGTTGTTTGTAATTATTATGAAATGCTTCATCTAGCCTCTTTGGCGTTTTGAGTTAAATATCAGTGAAAACTTCTTCATGGCATCGTTTTTTTTTTTGTGCAACCTCTTTATGGCATCTAAACTACAGAGATGACAATTTCTTTCTTTTTTCTGCCCCCTCCCCCACAATCTGCAGAGGCAAAACGTGCTGTACCATTGAAAGATTATCGGAATATTGGAATTATGGCTCATATAGATGCAGGGAAGACCACGACAACTGAACGTATTCTATACTATACAGGAAGGAATTATAAAATTGGGGAAGTACATGAGGGTACAGCTACTATGGATTGGATGGAACAGGAACAAGAAAGAGGCATTACTATAACTTCTGCTGCAACAACCACATTCTGGAATAAACATCGGATTAACATAATTGATACTCCTGGCCATGTTGATTTCACCCTTGAAGTGGAGAGAGCTCTTAGAGTATTGGATGGTGCTATATGCTTGTTTGACAGTGTTGCTGGTGTGGAGCCCCAATCTGAAACAGTGTGGAGACAAGCTGATAAGTATGGGGTACCTAGGATTTGCTTTGTCAATAAGATGGACCGACTTGGAGCAAACTTTTTCAGAACAAGAGACATGATAGCGACAAATTTGGGATCAAAGCCATTGGTGCTTCAAATTCCAATTGGTTCTGAAGATAATTTTCAGGGAGTAGTTGACCTTGTGAAGATGAACACCATAGTCTGGTCCGGAGAGGAGTTGGGTGCAAAGTTTTCATATGAGGACATTCCTGCAGATCTTCAGGAGCTGGCTCAAGAATACAGATCACAGTTGATAGAGACCATTGTGGAGTTAGATGATGAAGCAATGGAGGGCTACCTAGAAGGACTTGAGCCTGATGAAGAAACTATTAAGAAATTAATTAGGAAAGGAACCATCTCAAATACTTTTGTGCCAGTATTATGTGGATCAGCTTTTAAGAACAAGGGCGTTCAACCACTGCTTGATGCAGTAATAGAATATTTACCTTCTCCACTTGAACTACGACCTATGAAGGGGACCGACCCAGATGATCCAGAAGTGACACTAGAGAGGGCTGCCAGTGATGATGCACCATTTTCCAGCCTAGCTTTCAAGATTATGACTGACTCATTTGTAGGATCCCTTACATTTGTGAGAGTGTATTCTGGGAAGTTAACTGCTGGCTCATATGTGTTGAATGCAAACAAAGGGAAAAAGGAGAGGATCGGTAGACTTCTTGAAATGCATGCAAACAGCAGAGAGGATGTTAAGGTAGCTGTGACAGGGGATATAGTCGCCCTTGCAGGTCTAAAAGATACCATTACAGGTGAAAGTCTGTGTGACCCTGAGAACCCTGTTGTACTGGAGCGAATGGACTTCCCGGATCCTGTGATTAAGGTGGCCATTGAACCAAAAACCAAAGCTGATATTGATAAGATGGCTGCTGGTTTGGTTAAGCTTGCTCAAGAAGATCCTTCTTTCCACTTTTCACGGGATGAAGAGATCAACCAAACAGTTATTGAAGGAATGGGAGAACTGCATCTTGAAATTATTGTTGATAGGCTCAAGAGGGAGTTTAAGGTTTGTCCGTGCTACCTTATGCCAAAATTAGCATAACTTTAGTTATGTTTTTGCTTGATTTATGTGTTTTTTTACACCATTCTTTATTTTTTCTTTGTGCATTTGCTCCAGTATTACCTCTATGCATGGAACCCGTTCACAATTTTTATTTTTTGCTACAAAATGTTAAAAACCCAATTACAGATATGCTCACTCTTAAATTTTAATTTTTGCCAAAATCGGGTAATTAAGTTACTTGACATTTGGATTGCTTGGTATGTTCAGGTAGAAGCTAATGTTGGAGCACCCCAAGTAAACTACCGAGAAAGCATTTCTAAGGTTTCAGAAGTGAAGTACGTGCATAAAAAACAGTCTGGGGGACAAGGTCAGTTTGCTGATATCACAGTTCGGTTTGAACCCATGGAGCCAGGAAGTGGATATGAGTTTAAAAGTGAAATCAAGGGAGGTGCAGTTCCAAAAGAATACATTCCAGGAGTAATGAAAGGATTGGAGGAGTGCATGAGTAATGGTGTACTTGCAGGATTTCCTGTTGTGGATCTACGTGCTGTGCTAGTAGATGGGTCTTACCATGACGTCGATTCTAGTGTATTGGCATTCCAGCTGGCAGCCAGAGGAGCCTTCCGGGAGGGTATAAAGAAAGCTGCCCCAAAAATGCTTGAACCTATAATGAAAGTTGAAGTGGTCACACCTGAAGAACATCTAGGAGATGTCATTGGTGATATCAACTCTAGGAGAGGTCAGATCAACAACTTCGGTGACAAGCCTGCTGGCCTCAAGGTAATGGCATATTGCTTTGCTACAAAACTACTTTTCCCAAATGTTGATAGAAATTCCGATGTTATACCTTTTAAAGTTGATTGGAAATACTTGTGAAAAAATTGAGATTACAATTGGTTTTAGTTGCTGGTCTGAATTGTTTTTTTTTTAAACGAGGTTTTGGATTTAATGCAGGTGGTTGATGCATTAGTACCTCTGGCAGAGATGTTCCAGTATGTTAGTACACTTAGAGGGATGACAAAAGGGCGTGCGTCTTACATTATGCAATTAGCTAAGTTTGATGTTGTTCCTCAGCACATTCAAAACCAGCTTACTGCTAAGGGGCTAGAAGTTGCTGCTTAATTTTATTTGTTCATTCGGTCATTCCTGTCAATTGTTCTATGTGCAATTTCATATGTTCCAGTATGGCATGGGTTCAAACAATGTATACGTGTGTGGATGTATATATGTTCCCTCCCTTTTTGTACCGGAAATTGGTATATGAATTAATCTTGCCCCATGGAATTGTTAATTAGCCATAGGACTTTTTTATACTTCAAATTAGAAAATATAACACAGGTAAAATATTGTTTACTCAGGATTATTTTAAGGTACGGCCCCAAGAGGATGAGCTTTTCGCCAAGATTTTGGCAGATTTTTGAATATTTATATTGATATCGATTTTTTGTTAACATTATAATGTTTTTCATGCATACTTGAGATGAAAACTCGTTAGTATCGCGGAGTTGATGGTTTTTGACCTTTTGGATATTGTTGAAGATAGAGGAGACCAATATTTCATTATTTTGCCGATTTATCCCAATTCAACGTAAGCAGTGAACTTAGGTAAATGCCTCTCTTTTGATGTTTAGAATGTACATTGCAATATTGATTCTTAAATTTTATAAAATATAAAAAATATTATTATTATTCATAAAATTTTTAAAAAATTCATAAAAATTATGAAAATTGTTATAAAGCTTCCTAAAGCAATAAAACTATAAATTATACTTTAAAATAATTTTCTTATTTAATATATATAGATATGTGTAGTCTTTAATTTCTTAATTAAAAATTATGGAAGAAGTAATTAAAATGCGATATAATTATTTAAATTATATTTTTAATCATATTGTAACTTGCAAATGGTGATTTTACTCGAGAACCAAAAGAACCTTCCAGAACCCCCTCTCTTCTTCGTACAAACACCAGAACTCTCTCGGCCTTCATTCACTACTATATGTTGCAAGCAAATCTACTTCAATTTCCAATTTCCAAAATTTACATATCTTCCATTCTTACTCTCTTCGCAAACTTGCTGTTTCCTTCATTTATAATAATTAGGAAGGGTTCCTTTCATTAAGTTTCAGTGGGCTTTAATTCATGCATTGATAATGGCGGAAGAAGCCAAAGCCAAAGGCAACGCTGCTTTCTCAGCTGGAGATTTCTCCGGCGCCATTAGCCACTTCTCTGATGCCATCGCTCTCTCACCAACCAATCATGTTCTCTACTCCAATCGATCCGCGGCCTATGCTTCCCTCCACAAATACAACGAAGCATTAGTCGATGCCAAGAAGACCGTCGAGCTTAAGGCCGACTGGTCCAAAGGCTACGGTCGGCTCGGCGCTGCTCATCTCGGCTTAGGCCACTGTGATGAAGCTATCTCCGCTTACAAGAAAGGCCTAGAGATCGATCCTAGCAATGATGCTCTCAAGTCCGGATTAGCAGACGCACAATCGGCGGCTTCACGTTTTAAAGCTGCGCCCCCTCCCAATCCTTTCGGCGATGCCTTTTCTGGTCCAGATATATGGTCCAAACTCACCGCTGATCCCACCACCCGAGATTTTCTTCAGCAACCTGATTTTGTTAAAATGATGCAGGAAATTCAGAAAAACCCTAGCAATCTTAATCTCTATCTCAAGGATCAGAGAGTCATGCAAGCGCTTGGGGTTTTGCTCAATGTGAAGTTCCGTACTCCGACGTCGGAAGATGCAGAGATGGGTGAATTCTCACCTTCCCCGTCTGAGAGGAAACGATCCGCTGAGACTGAGCCTAGTAAGGAGGAGAATAAACCAGAATCCAACCCAGAGCCAGAACCGATGGAGTTGTCGGAGGAGGATATGGAGAGGAAGGAGAGGAAGGCTGAAGCTCTGAAGGAGAAGGAGTTGGGTAATTCTGCTTATAAGAAGAAGGACTTCGATTCTGCAATTCAGCATTACACCAAGGCTATGGAGTTAGATGACGAGGACATTTCTTATCTCATGAATCGGGCAGCCACTTATTTGGAAATGGGCCAGGTACTTCATGTTATTTCGTTCAATACTCTTTGGTCAAAGTTGATTGTTTAATTGTATCTTTTAGCTAGTTTTGGACTTGGTTAGGAAATAGGAAGACTCATGTTATTTTAGAAATAAAGCACCTTTATTGTTAGACGTTTAGCGGGAAGACACTGTGGCGTGTTATCCTCTTAGTTGAGTTCTCTTAGGGTCCATTTTGATTAAAATTGCTTTCAAATATAATAAAGTAAGAAATTAGTAATCCGATGAGTAGTTTTGGGTGATAATTTATAAAATGCAACTCGAAATTACTTTCTAGTTTTTTTATGCAACTCAGAATCATTTTCAACAATTTTATGTTAAAACAACATCATTAAAAATCACTTCTTGAAACAATTTGTAGAAAAAATGGGGATGGTTGAATGCTTGTTTATTTTGTAACTATTGTTTATATGCTTGCATCTTGACAATAGTGTGAAATATCTTATACTGTTATGTTTAGGTTAAAAACTCTTTAGGAACTCCGATCAATTATTGCAACGTTTGGATTTTTCCAGTTTTTTGTAATATTGTGTAGCATACGTAATATGGTATTGCTGTTGCAGTTATTGCCTTGTAATTTGATTGGTATTATTAAGTGGTATGGTATTGGCGCCTTGTATTTCTCATCTATTTGAATGATGCATGTGTCAGTATGAGGAATGTATCAAAGATTGTGATAGGGCTGTTGAAAGGGGAAGAGAACTTAGATCTGACTTCAAGATGATTGCAAAAGCATTGACTAGGAAGGGGACTGCCTTGGGGAAGATGGCAAAGTGTTCAAAGGATTATGAACCTGCCATTGAGTCTTTCCACAAAGCTCTTACTGAGCATCGCAACCCAGATACTCTGAAGAAGCTAAATGATGCTGAGAAAGCAAAGAAGGATCTAGAGCAACAGGAATATTTTGATCCAAAGTTGGCCGATGAGGAGCGTGAGAAAGGTAAACCTGATTCATTCATTTTATTTGTATTTCTTGGTTCTCCACTTGAAATTTTTGGCCTGTTATTGGATCACTTGTAGTTTGATTGATGTTTCAATTGATTCTCCGTTTAGGCAACGAATATTTCAAGCAAATGAAGTACCCTGAGGCTGTGAAGCATTACACTGAATCTATTAAAAGGAACCCCAAAGATGCAAAGGTAAGAACACCTGTAATTTTGTAGTGATGATTATCCACAATGTGCAAAACGTGCTTATAGTTCTCAATGTAATGCTGTTATTTTTCAGGCATATAGTAATAGAGCTGCTTGCTACACAAAGCTGGGGGCACTACCTGAGGGACTGAAAGATGCAGAGAAGTGTATTGAGCTTGATCCAACCTTCTCAAAGGGGTATACTAGAAAAGGTGCAGTCCAGTTTTTCATGAAGGAATATGACAAGGCTATGGAGACATACCAACAGGGATTAAAACATGATCCCAAGAACCAGGAATTGCTTGAGGGTGTTAGAAGGTATGAATGCATAAATCTAGGTTTTGCTTTGCTCTTTATATAGTGCGTTGGGCTTCAACCTGAGCGTGTATAATTGAATCCTATTAGGTGTGTGGAACAAATTAACAAAGCTAGCCGTGGAGATATAAGTGCAGAAGAATTAAAGGAGAGACAGGTCTGACTATGTCTAGTTGTGATTATGCTTGGAGTGTTTAAATCATTTTAGAATGTTGTATTAAGTTATTTGTTACTTGCAGGCTAAAGCAATGCAGGATCCAGAAATTCAAAATATTCTCTCCGATCCTGTCATGAGACAAGTGAGTTATTATATCTGGGTTGCAATCTTGGTCTTAATTTGATATGATTTAGGGTCTAAATTTGATGTGCTGGTTATAATAAACTTTTTGGCCTGTTTTGCAGGTATTGGTTGATCTCCAGGAAAGTCCCAAGGCTGCTCAAGATCACCTTAAGAATCCAATGGTGATGAATAAGATTCAGAAATTGGTTAGCGCTGGGATCGTTCAAATTAGATGAGATGAGATGTTAACTATAAACTATATGGACAAGCCTTTTCATGATTTAAGTGGTACTTAATTCTCAGTGATTACGAGTGATGGGTGTCTCCCCTTTCTTGAGTTTTTTTTTTAGATGTTTCAAGCTCCCTCTTGTGCTCTTTTGTGTGGAGAATATCGACTGCATCTAGATGTTGAAACGTATAGAAACTGCCCACAAATCCACAGTAGTTTAATATTAGCGCTCAATAAAGGATCATTTGCCTAAGATTCCTTGTTTTGATCTTTTTTAGTGGAACAAACCAAGATATTAGATTGGTAAAATAATATGAGCGAGCGGGAGATGGAAAGTGACTAAAGAAGACAAAATGAGAACCATAAAAAATGTTGTTTAACGCGTCCTGTGAGAATCGAAGTCTATGCATAACTGTGATGGTAATTTATTTAATCCTTGCGATTATAACTTGCTTGAAGAAGTAGAGTGTTAATAATCCTTGCGATTATAACTTGCAATGCCTATTATCTGTTTGATTAAATTCCTGTTAGAAATCTATGGCTGTTCATTACATTGCATAGTAACTATTTTGTTCTGGGTTCGAACGCGGATGAACGACCTAACGAATTGCACGGGATGGTTCGTGAGTTAAAGAACTTATCAATTTTTTTAAGGGACATCAGCTCAGTTTGAAATTACGCCATTGAAAGCAAAAGTTGAAACCTCTCGGTCTCACTTATGCAATTTATATACGAGCAAGCACGACTTAGTAACTAGTGAAATTTATTATAAATGCTCTTGAGATGAATGTTTGACGTGAAATATAAAATAATATGAGAAGATACATATTCAATTTTATCCTCTTTTTTTCTAATTTAATTCTTCTTTAGACCACCTTGCTATTAGAGATTGTCTTTTTTTTCCCCCTTTTCTTTCTTCCTTGTGAAAATCAATGCTGTTTTATTCCTTCTCTCATTTCCTCTACTCTGATTTCTTGCCTTTTTCTCTCTTTTCTACCCAATTCTATCTTGTCCAATCTCTTCTCAATACTTTCTTACCTTTTGATTATTAAAAAGAAAAAGAGAAACCCAAAAAAACATTAAAACCTATATGACAAGGCTCTTTATTTTATTCCTTCATTTAAACTGCGTTCCGATTTCATAAACTCATCCACACACTTCATATTATTACTAGCCACCACAGAAACCCATTTTTCATCTATACCACTTTTCAGAAATCGAACGGCACCACCAACGGAAGAACACTAGCGCAAAATTCATTTGTTAAAGGTTGTCCGATCACAAGAGGTGTTTTTCTACAAATTTCGCCATCGGTAACCCAAAGGACCCTTGGTCATTTATGCCACCGATGGACACGTAGATGAATGGGCTTTCCTTGAGCTCATAATCGAAGCTTGATTGGAGCTTCCAATCACCATTTGTAGTTGTGCTATTTGGACCACACAGTTTTTTCAATATTTGCTTGTGCTATAAAAATTTGTCTCTTATTCAACTCCTTCCAATGACCTGCTTGAAGCAGTTTGAAGACTTGATTCAATTGAGATTTGGTTTGAACTTGGAGAAATTGAAGCTCGTATACACTGTGGTTGTGTACATTTTAGTTACAGCAATTGGAGCTAATTTGTGGACTACCTTCTCTTAACCATTGTTTGGGATGTATCTAAGCTCTTTCATTTGATTTGTATTTGTGAGTTATATTATGTAGTCATTTTGGTAAATTTGCATAGTTATCTACCCATTTCAAAATGACATTCTACACTTCCATCATTTATTTTCTTCTTAAAGCCAAGCCTTATGTTCATTTGATGGGAGAATGAATGTTGATATTTTCTTGGAGTAGATCGGTGAAGTTGAATATACATTTTGAGTATTAGAGTTTGTATGGTTTTTACTCAAAAATAAATTAAGTGAGCGTGTCAAGATTTTTTTTTTAGAGATTTAAAGCAATAGGTTGTATTTTGACAAAAAAAAAACCCTAATAATAACTTGGCCCAAAAGAAAACAATTAATATTTTATTAAGATAAAGTGTTAAATATAATCGAGTTTATACTTTAAACAATGATAAAATAGAATAAATAAAAATAATATTTCATTTATTTATATATGTTATTGTAAAATTTTAAAAAATTATTATAAATTATTAGTGTCTAAAAAGTAAATTTTTAATAATATTTTAAAGTGTAGAGATGTATTTAAAAATTTTGTATGAAAAATTGAATTGAATACATAAGAATTAGAAAAAAATTGCATTTCGTCGAGGGTCTTATTGTGGCAACACCAAGCAGCCACGAGCTATCAACGAAAGTGGTCAATAAGGTGCACT
The DNA here is from genome assembly GCA_037013495.1 of Hippophae tibetana. Taxonomy (NCBI): domain Eukaryota; kingdom Viridiplantae; phylum Streptophyta; class Magnoliopsida; order Rosales; family Elaeagnaceae; genus Hippophae; species Hippophae tibetana. Next base: position 13,792,424 of record CM072812.1, read on the forward strand.
TTTGGTCAATAAAGAGATCAAATTTCTAACATTTTTCTCATACAAATTTTCCTTCCTCTCTCTCTCTAATATTTTCTCCCTTTGAAAATTATTCGTGTTTTGGTATTTTTAGGAGCGTATTTTGGTGATAAAATATCTCAGTGTTCAAGTTTAGAAGTTTAATATCACGTCAAGTTTTAAGGTAGTGGTTTTCTTCTCTAAACATTTTATTTTATGTATTTTTTTAATAAAAATATAGTGTATCATGTTTTATAAATGAAAGAGAAAATTAGATTCATAATTTTTATAATTAATGTTATAAATATTATTTAAAATAGAATATTTATTACGAACATTTTATATGTACATACAATAATTTTTTTAAATAAAATGAGTATTGATTTTTTATATGAAACATTAAATACATATCATTTGAGATTTTATACATACATTATGAAAATATTTTTTTGTGGGAAGTATGCCTATATGCATGTCTTGCGGACTATGGTACTTATAGGCTACTACTTGTAACAAAGTGTTTTTAATGGATTATAGTATGCTTTTGTATCGCATGTATTATTGGATTTTTTTTGCTTATGCCTTGGTTTATTGATCGTATATGGGTCTCGAAGTTGGATTGTTGATCGCACATGGGCCTTGAAGTTGGACTCGTATTGTGTTCCGAATCGGGTTTTAGAGTTGAACCCTCAATTATATCTAAGTCTAGACCTTCCATAAACGAGGGCCCATGTAACGATTAGATCAATATATGTGACATATATATCTCATGACAATACATTGGATTAGAGGCAAACCCACATGCTTTTTAGAGGTTAACCGTGCATGTACCTATGTATTTTAGTAGACCAATATGTATGGGTTACATATCCTGCATTAGATTTATATTTGCAAGCATATTTTATATTATATGAGAATGGATTGAGATACTTGATATGTACAATCTCCTAGTTTTGGAAGTGAGGAACTACAAGTATATTTGAATTTTGCAAATAAAATCTCCCCACACTGATGATGATTATTTTCATTCATGAATTTTATGGTAAATGACACGCCTCATGAATATATGTTTGTTATAAAATTACTTTAGAGTATACTTCTATTATGCTACTTGTAACTCACCTCGTTTCTCTTTTCCCATTAAATTATATTTTGATAAGACGACTTGTAATTCGACGTTCAAAAAGTAGAAGAAAATTTACAATTTTACCTTTATTTTATTTATTTCATTTTATCATGTGATTTGAAAACAATGTTGAGACATAATGTAAAATAATCATTCAATATTTTAATTTTTATGTATTCGATATTTTCAATAATTTAAATAGTTTTTGTTAAATTTATATTTTAAATAAAGATGTTCTGAGGTGTAACAATTATTGTATTCGTTACAAAATCGCAGTATATAGCTTATCTACAAGAGGATTGCTTTTGAGTAAAACATTACTATGTGACAATTAATTAAAGTTTATAAAGGGATATTTAATTAAGTCACTAATATGACTCATATTCATTTGGAATGAAGTGACTCTTATTTGGAAAATAGATGTTTTGACATCTATTTGGAGTAATTTGTATAATAGTTAATTATGCAAGATTGACCATACATATTAGAAATAATATTAATATCGGTTTACTCATAGATGTTTCTACATATGTCACTTAATATCATGTGTGGGATGATCTTAATCCTAAGTGATTTAGCTGACATTTGGTTGTGACACCTTGGTATTTTATTTATTCAGTAATGCTCGTACTGGTGAGCTAAAATGCCTAGTATGTTGATATCTCAATTTTCATAATGGGTTGGGAAGTTGTCTCATAAAATGTGGAATCCATTATGTTTACGAACAAATGTTAGATAGTAATTCCCTTATTGAGTGATCCAGATCTTCAATAAGTACGCACAATCTATAATATAATTATAGATGGTTATTTATATGAATCACATGTACCAAGAAAAATATGTAATAGAGGAGGTAAACTAAACATAATGACATTAGTCATAGTATGAACTAGCTGTAGAGGCTTAAATTGTACTTATTTGTTATATTAATGTATTACTCATATACATAGTATTGGGTAAATACCAACCGTGATATTCAAGAATTTAGTGTCAAGTTTAAAGTGAAGTGATATTGAGAATAATATAAATTTATAATTAATTAAAATATTAATTAATGTATCAATGTTTTATTTAAACTTGAATTCATAGTTCCATTGATCTCAAAATCTACTCTATAACAATGACTAAACGATGTTGCTTCCAAGATAAATATGAATAATTAATTTAGAATTAATTATTTAAATGATCAAATACATATTTGTTTATTAAGATATTTTATGAAGGTTATACATGACGAATAAATATGTAAAGTTAAAATGATAATTTATCATGACCATTTAATCTGTAATTAAATAATATTTAATTAGATTGAATAAATATTTGAATTAATTAAAAATATTAAAATTTAAATTTAAATGTTTTGTAGGTATTTAAATGCTTGTAAGACAAATAATGAAATTTTAATAAATATCAAATTAGATTTGATACATGAATTTAGTTCAAATTATAGAATACAAATAGGAGTGTGACTTCTATATGTGATGTGGATGGCTTATTGGAGTAGGAATATGATTATTGTAAGCATACAATTTGATTTTGTGTAGGATTTAATTGGAGAATATTTAAAAATCATAATCTAAATAAACTAGGTCAAATGGAGATCATTTAAATGCACCATATTTTCCTCCCCCGTGGCCAACCAATTAGTAGAATTTTTGGAGAAAAAATCACTCATTTAATTGAGAGATTTTTGTGAGAAAATTAAACCCAAAACCATACAATTCAAGAAGATAGTTCTTGGAAATCACTATTCACGCATAAAGGGTTCAAGTTGGAGAACTTAAACAAATTTTTGATTAATTTAAAGATTGTAAGGATTTTTATAAATCTCGTTCATCCTCGTTAGGAGATAAGATTTTCAAGCCCAAAGTTCCAAGAATTGTTTACAAATTGCTAACATAATTCAATCTTGTTATATTTTATAATTAAATTCTAGTATCATAATGATTATATTAGGTATGTTTTTTTTTTACCTAATACCACAAACTACTACAATTTTCTTTGAAAATTTTAGTTTTTATCAAAAGATTTTATAAGAAAAATAAAAAAATGTACCCAAGTAAGCCCATTGTGAGAGAAGCCAAATAGATGGTCTCTCTTATATTGTCTTGAACCCACTTATATTTTTAAATCTATTGTGAGAAAAAAAGTCATGAGAGAAACACATTAAGGAATTATTTATCAAGTCTTTTGATATATGTCAACCAAAATCTATCAAAACTCTTGTCTTAAAAATCCAAATAGCCACCCAAAAAGGACACCATGGCCGGAACATCAAAAGCAAACTCAAATGCCTAATTTTTTCCGGACTAGATGCATTATTAAAAAGGTATGTGATGTGATTATCGATGTTGAGAGCAGTGACGATTTGGTTTCTAAATCCCTAGTTAAAGCCTTATGTTTGCAAACTAAAAAGACTTTCATCTTAACGGGTTTTGTATGCTTTCATTTTTAATTGGGAAGTTCTATCAAGTTGAGATTAGGTGTGAAGTTATAGACATAATACCTCACATGCATGTCATATTATTCTTGGTAATCTTTAGAGATACCATATACATGCAATCTATAAGATGAAACAAAACACTTTTATATTTGCTTGGATGGATAAAAAGATAGCTCTTATCCCTTTGAAAGAAAAATCAAGTGCTAAAATTTCAAGCAAAGAATCACCACATACTTCACCTAAAATTATCAATATCCCATCTATTTCTAAAGGTATTATTGGACCTCCTCCACCTAAATCCAAATAACAAGGTTTAGTTGAGGAAAAAATTTGAACCATGTTACCAAGTGAAGAGTCTAATCCTAAACCACCAAAAATCACCATGATTATTTCTCCGTCTAAGGGTATTTTAGGTGCTCCACCAAACATAAAGAATTAACCCGTAGATGCAAAGAATATTTTTGGACTTCCTATTAAACCAATCACTACATCACCATCAAATCCAAGTAACCTAGGCTCCCCTCAAAAGAATAATATCATAAAAGAAAAGGTCACTTCACCCATTCCACCTAAACTTAACCATTTTGCTTAATCGGAACCAAGACCAACCGATATTCAACATTTTGTAATTACATTTGAGAGAATTATTAAGATATTTTCTCATGTTAGTACTTGTGTTTTGGTTAATGCCATTGATTCTAAGCTTGATTCTTATATTGATATTTGCCTTTCATATATAAACCACAAAGCTTGGATTGATAAACCTTTTGTTGCCCCGACCGATAATGCTAATGCATATTCACTAGACTCTTCTACTTATATGACTGTGTATTTACATTCCAAATGGTAAGATATATTACTTAATCGAGGTTCAAGGCTTCCTTTGTTGTCATTTTTATTGCAACAGATTCAATCATATAGACTGTTCTTTCTCATGCATCTTTCAAAGAGGCTCAAATATTCTCGCTCTTTAGACTTTTATTTACAGAACTCATCGAAGTCAAGTTTTTTCGAAGATGAGACTTCTAATGTAAGAGCTAATGCTACTTGAATTTATTAGTTTAGTCTATTTATATTATTGAATGTTTTATGACACTATGGAATCAATCAAGAAAGATTGGAAAAATATCCAGGAAATCAAGAAGAAGATGAAGGTTTGTAACGTGTTCAACGAGGGAGAGACAAGAGAAAAAGAATTTCACATTGTGTTATTTCATTCATTTTCCACACTATACGTCAAATGAATCACTAATGTTTTTATATATAAACTTAGTGACTACAATAACAATCCTATACATGCTTATATACTACTCATTATCTTATTTGTATCAAACTTACAATAAATATCTCATAACCAATTCTAAACAAATCAACTCAACATATAATTACAAATTTACAACAACTTGTAAACAATCCATACTAATAACCAAAAATGACTGTTATAAATTAGCACTTGTGAAAGCGAAGATCGGGTCCAATTTTGATTGCATAAATATATAATAATGAGTAATGGTAAAATAATAAGCAACGAGAAAAAATAAATGACACATAATAATTTAAATAGTTCAAATTTTCAATGTGAAAATTCTACTCCATTGACGACGACACAATGAAGAAAATCCATTAATAATCAAATGAAGATACAAACACTAATTATCAGAGAGCTTCACAAAATATACCAAAATCCAAAATATATCCAGAAAATATCTCATTCTAATTTATTGGTAAGATATAGCAAAATATATTAACAAATTTGCTATTAAATCAAATATTATCATACAAATGAGATTACTGTCAGTAGCTTCACCTTCTTCCCTATCAGTGAAAGAGAAAGTAGAGACGTGGTTGGAAAAAAAAAATCTGCGCAGGAGTTGGGTGTTGCGTTGTTCTTATTTGGTTGCTTAGCAAAACTATAATCTCAGTTTTTTTTCTCTATACGGCAGCTACTACTCATACAAGAAGGGAAATATATATATATATATATATATATATATACATACATATTAGCTAGGGTACAAGCTAGGAAAAAATAATTGGGCCAAACATGTAACAAATCTCCACCTTGGCTCAAAACAGAAAACAAGTTCTTCGAATATGAAATTCCTCAAATTACCAAATAATCATCGTCCAAAGACCCAAAGGGCGATCATCTTCTGCAAATACCAATCAAGTCCAAACAATGCTTGAACTTATTAAATGGAATTGGTTTGGTTAACATATCAGCTGAATTCTCTATAGTGATTATCTTATTGACAACAATAGCCCCCTGAGAGACAATATTACGAACGAAGTGATATTTGACATCAATATATTTGGTTCTTTCATGATACATAGTATTCTTGGTCAAGTGTATCGCACTCTGACTATCACAAAATACAAAATAAGTATCCTGTTGGAAACCCAAATCACAAACCAAACCTCTAAGCCAAATAGATCTTTCACTGCTTTTGTTGTTGTCATATATTATGCCTCTGTTATAGACAAAGAAATTGTAGACTATAAAGTAGCCTTCTAACTAATGACACAATGAGAAAGAGTGAAGACATAACCTGTCAGAGATCTTCTTCTATCCAAATTATCAGTATAATCAGAGTCCACGTAACCAATAGCACTACAACTGGTATTAGAACTTCCACCATATACCAAACCAAAATTAGATGTATCTTTCAAATACCGAAGTATCCATTTCATTGCTTGCCAATGACCCTTATTAGGATTACCTATATATCTACTGACAACACTAATTGCATGTGAAATGTCTATACGAGTACACACTATACCATACATCAAACTACCAACGACACTAGCATATGGAACCTAAGACATGTACTACTCTTCTTCTTTTGACTATGGTGACAAATTCAAAGAAAGCCTAAAATACTCAACTAACGGCGTACTCACAGGTTTAGACTCTTTCATACCAAAGCGTTCAAAAAAAATTTAATATAACTTTTTTGAGTCAAATAAAGTTTGCCCGCTTGTCTATCCCTGTAAATTTCTATGGCCAAAATTTTCTTCGTTGCACCAAAATCTTTCATCTCAAACTCACCACTAAGTTGAGACTTTAATTTCTAAATCTCAGACTTATTCTTAGAAGCAATAAGCATGTCATCAACATAAAGAAACAAATAGATAGATGAACCATCATGGAATCTTTTATGATAAACACAACTATCATAATCACTCCTAGATTAACCATGATCAATCATAAAAGAATCAAACCGTTTATACCACTGTCTAGGGGATTACTTCAACCCATATAAAGACTTTTTCAATAAACAAACATGAACTTCCTTACCTGGAACAACAAACCCCTCTGGTTGATGCATATGTATTTGTTCCTCAAGCTTACCATGTAAGAAGGCTGTCTTGACATCAAGTTGTTCTAATTTTATGTCAAATAATGCAACCATAGCAAGCAACACACGAATAGAGTTATGTTTCACAATAGGTGAAAATACTTCATTGAAGTCAATACCCTTCTTCTGAAAATAACCATTTGCAACAACACGTGCCTTGAACCTAGCTGCTTCAACCTCAAGTATACCTTCCCTTTTCTTGAAGACCTATTTGTTTCCAACAATCTTCTGGCCATTAGGTGGTTTCACTAATTCCCAAGTATGATTCTTATGAAGTGATTCAATCTTTTCATTTATAGCAACCAACCACTGAACATACTCATCATAAGTGATAGCTTCATGATAACTAGAAGGTTCATGCACCTCAATAAACTCTACCACAGATAATGCAAAAGAAACTAAGTTTGCATCTGCGTACCTCTGAGGGCGTCGAATCTCTCTTATTCCTTTACCCTTAGCGATACTATATGGTTACTCATGTTTCTCTTATGATACATCATGAGCAGAATCATCTATCTCATCCACAGATGGTTGGTCTGAAGTGCCCTCTTTCACTTGATTAGGAGCTCCACTCTGAAGCTTCACCTGCTCACTAACACTGTGGTCTTTACCTACGATAATAGATGTTTTTTTTCTTTTCCAACATGGAAAACTCATCAAACTTAACATCTCTGCTAATCAAAAATTTAGGTGACTTAGGTTTAACACACCATAATCTATAACCCTTCACCCCAGAAGGATACCCCAAAAATATGTATTTCAATGCCCTAGGCTCAAGTTTACCATCATTAACATGAGCATAAGCAGGGCAACCAAAAATTTTTAAATTAGAATAATTAGCAGAAGTACCAAAGAATACCTCAAACCGAGTCTTTAACTCAATTGTAGTTGATGGAGACTGATTCACCAAATAGTTGGCATGGTTACAAGCTTTAGCCCAAAAGGATTTATCCAAGTCAGCTTGAAAGAGCATACAATGAGCTCTTTCTAAGAGAGTCATATTCATACGTTCTGCTACTCCATTTTGTTGTGGTGTATGATGCATAGTGTGGTGTCTCACTATGCCATTTCTTTCACATAACTCATTAAATTGACTTTCACAAAATTCCAAACCATTGTCAGTTCTCGAATGCTTGATTTTCTTGTCTGTTTGATTTTCTATACAAGCCTTGAATTTTACAAATTTTGAGAATGCATCATTCTTGTTCTTCAGAAAATACACCTAAATATGATGAGAGAAGTCATCAATAAAAGTCAACATATACCGAGCACCACCCATAGACACAACACGAGAAGGATCCCAAAGATCTGAATGAATATAATCAACATTACCTTTTGTTTTATGGATGGATGTACTGAACTTGACCCTACGATGCTTTCCATAGACATAATGCTCACAAAAATCAAGCTTCCCAGTTTTTTTACCACCAAGAAAATCTTGTTTGCTTAAAATAGACATCTCTACCTCACTCATATGCCCAAGTCTCATATGCCATAATCGAGTAGTATCTGAATCTTGATCTGACGAGGATGAAACCGAAATACTACTAATAATAGTACTACCCTGAAGCATAGAGAGGTCACGCGCCAATTTCCCTTTAATAACAACGATAGCACCTTACTAACTCTTTAAACTCCACATTTAGCTACATACTTGTAGCCTTGTGAATCAAGAGTACCCAAGGATATCAACTTCTTTTTCAAATCTAGAATATGACGAACATCTTTCAAAGTTCTAAGAATACCATCATGCATCTTAATTCGGACAGTACCAATACCAACAACCTTGCAGGATTTATTATTTCCCATCAAGACAACACCTTCATCAATAGACTAATAAGAAGCAAACCAATCTCTATTGGGGCACATATGGTAAGTGCAACCCGAATCAAGAATCCAAACATCTCCAGAAGAACCAATAGTTACTGATAGAATATTTTCACCATCGGAACTAGAACTATCTGCTACACCAGCAACATTATTAGTAACAGAAGACGTTGTGGTAAATTTTCCTTTACCTTTGAGTTTCAAACAGTTTACTTTCCAGTGCCCTTCCTAACGACAATAATTGCATTTATCTTTTCTTTTTCTAAATTTGGATCTAGACTTGCCTCTATTATTGCTTGTGTTTTTTTTCTTGATTTCTACCTTTGACAAATAAACCATTGTTATTATCATTATTGCTTATAGATACCTTTTTCTTCAACTCTCTAGAATTCAAAACTGTTTTGACATCTTCTAAAGAAATAGTGCCATGCCCATATAGCATGATATCAACAAAATGGTCAAACGAATGAGGTAAAAAAACATAATAGAACTAAGGCTTGATCCTCATCATCAATCTTAACACCACCATTTTTTAGATCACGAATAATTTTAGTAAATTCATCAAGGTAATCGTGTAAAGGTGTACCTTCTAACATTCTGAATGTATACAAATGTTGCTTCAAATATAACCGACTTGTCAAAGACTTAGTCATATATAAATTCTCCAATTTAAGTCATAACACAACAGGAGATTCCTTATCACCAACCTCGCGTAATACCTCATCACACAAAGATGACTGAATAGAATTGAGAACATTTTCCATCAATTCATCTTTTTCTTCGTTAGTTAATTTTTCTAACAATTTATCCTTACCTTCAAGTGTCTTAACGAGCCATTCTTTAACTAATACAACCCACATCTTCATACGCCAAAAAATGAAATCATTTTTACCATTGAATTTCTCAATTTCGTATTTTGTCTCCATGACAGAAAACCCAATATTAAATAAACAGAAGCACAACCCAAAAAATATGAAATCAATCAGATAATCAGAAGCTCAAAATAAATCTAAAAGAACAAACTTGATCAATTCTAATAAATAACAGAAATAACCCAAAGCTTTGATACCAATTTGTTATAAATTAGCACTTGTAGAAGCGAAAATCGGGTCCAATTTTGGTTGCACAAATATATAATAATGAGTAACAACAAAATAATAAGCAACAAGAAAAAATAAATGGCACACAATGATTTAAATTGTTCAACTTTTCAATGTGAACAGTCTGTTCCATTGATGACGGCACACCGAGGAAAATTCACTAATAATCAAATAGAGATACAAACACCAATTATTAGAGAGCTTCACAAAATATACCAAAATCCAAAATATATCTAGAAAATATCTTTCTCTTATTTATTGATAATATATAACAAGATAAATTAACAAATTTATTATTAAATCAAATATTATCATACAAATGAGATTACTATCAATAGCTTCACCTTCTTCTCTGTCAGTGAAAGAGAATGTAGAGATGTGGCTGGAAAAAGAAAAAAGTTTCTACACAAGAGTTGGGTGTTGCGGTGTTCTTCTTTGGTTGCTTAGCAAAATTTCAATATTAGTTTTTTTTTGTCTGCAGTAGCTACTACAAAAAGGGGCATGCATCGACTTTTTTTTTTTTTTTTTAAAATTACTCATTTTCTATTATACTAAAATAAAAACCTATATTCGAGTAGAAAAAAAACCAAAATTAATTTAGCAAATAGTTCAAATAATACAAATATTTGAAAAATAAAATATTAATTAATAGTAGAAAAATTACCATGGTTTTGTTCTATTTTATTCAAGATCATCATATTCTTCTCCTGATGTTATAATACAAACCTACATATATAATACAAAAAATTATATACATAAATAATAACACATAATAACAGGGGAAAATTATGAATAATAAGTGCGTAAAATTAATAGAAATATTTACAAAAGTAAATGAAGTAACAAAATGAAAGAAAGGAAGAAAAAATGGTGTTTTGTAAGTGAGAAATGAGTATAAAGTTTTTGAGTATTTTGCTCAAAAAATAGAAATTTAAAAGATTAGTTAGAAAGGAAGAAAACTCACTAATCGACGCTGAAATTGATAATCGTAGGTGGTCAAAAAATGAGAAAGAAGGTTTTGAGTTTTTGAGAGTTATGCAACATTTGGAATAGTTTCTGTCTGGAAAAGAAAGAAGAGAAAAAAATTTATCCACGTGTCAATCGAATTTACATATCGACTTAAATACTTATTTTTATAATAATGTATATATATACATATTAGCTAGGTTACAACTCGGGAAAAAAAAAATTGGGATCATTGGCTTGAAGTTTTGAGCCACACATTTAAGAATGCCTCATAGGCTAGAGTACATTCAGTCACTAGCTGAGACTTTTACACTTTCTGTACTATCTACTTCTAGCAGCTTCCCTTAGTTTAACCATGCTCACCAACAATCCCATGAACTGATGATAACCCATCAGTTTACTATAAATATTTATAGTTTGTATATTGTAGAAATTTTTTGACGATGATATTTGACTTCATTTTCTTCCTTTCTTCTCTAATCCAATTCTTTCTTGCCCCTAAACCTCTCAACATTAAAGCATGGTCAATGCCAATCCACGTTCATAAAGTTTGCCAAGGACAAGTGAAAATAGAGCCTGAAAGTTTTATATTAATCTAGCCAACCTAAGTGGGGGCACAATAGGTACATCACATCAAAGATTCGATCATAACAATTAACAATGTCGTTTAGAAAGAAAAAATAAAAATAAATCATAGGAACGAAACTAAGAAGCAGCTCAAGGCTTCAACCTCTAGCTCTTCATTATATACAGTGTAGTGTAATTGGAAAAGGCAAAGCAGCTTCATCAAGCTTCTAAATCACACTCCTTAATCGGTAAAAAAAAAACGGCCTTTTTTCCGGAATAGAGAGAAAAAAATTTAAAAAAATAGCGACCTATAATCAATTTTTTTTTAAATATGTAATTGATATATATTTAATATTAAATATTATTTAAATTTAATTATGAATATTTAAATCCTTTAAATATTATCATTTAATTAAATTTTGATAAATATTATTGGATGTTATTTTTTCATTTATTAGACCATCTAGAACCCTTAATACCATTTTACACCAAATTTTGTAGCATTTTGTACCAAAAATTGTAACAAATTTTCATTTCTCTCTAACTCATAATGTCAAATATTATACTAAAAAGTATATTTTTTTATAAAATAAAATATTAATTTAAAATTGTACCAAATATTAATTCAAAAGTTATACTTAGTAATTTTCTTTTGTTAATTTTATATCACATATTTAGTTTTAGTTTATTATATATAACAAAAAATAATATATTTTTTTCTAAAAAGAAAATATTATGAATAATATTAACTTAAATTTACAAAATATTATTAATCCGATCAAATATAATGAAAACTTTATTACTGAATTGGGATAACTATACAACAAATTTATTGTGAGATGCCTTAGTAGTTAGTTCATAGGAAAAGTTGTGGGCCACACGATTTGCTGATCTTTATGAATGCGTGTCGACTTCAAGTTATGCATGGCAATAACACCGCCTGACCGTCCTCCACGTCTCCTCAGAACCAGACAGTCATTCCTTTACCTTCTCTCGTCTCTGCTTCAGTTGTACAGAGTCTTTGATTATAAGGTAGCTAGCCATTCACCATACTTTTCTGTAGCTAACTTAGCTAGCTCTATGTAGTAATCTTTTTCATAGGATATTATAAATATATAATTAATATGGGAAAATATAATAATTTTAAGTTAAGCGGCAAATTAGCCAAGTGGGTTGTGTTGATTGAGTTGCTAATGATATTCCAAATTGGTTTGGTAAAAAGTAGTGAAGCTGCTCGGTTGAACTTGAACCCTTGGGACTCTGTTATTCGGCTGCCTACTAATTCAGATAAGGATGTTGTTGACTCCGAACAAGGCACTAGATGGGCTGTTCTGGTGGCTGGTTCACATGGCTATGGTAATTACAGGCATCAGGTACTCCATATTCTTCTAATTAATGTTCATAAATTAGTTTCTTTTTAATATATATTAATAATCGAAAATAATTTGATTATTAGTTTGGGTTATTTAATTGATGATGTTGCAGGCAGATGTATGTCATGCATATCAAATATTGAGAAAAGGAGGGTTGAAGGAGGAAAACATAGTGGTGTTCATGTACGATGATATTGCCACCAATGAGTTGAATCCCAGGCCTGGCATCATCATCAACCATCCCCAAGGCGGTGATGTCTATGCTGGAGTTCCCAAGGTTAATACTTTTAGTGCAGGTCATTGTACAGGTTCACTAACTTTTAGTGCTGTCACAAAAAAAATTATTGAAACTAAGTGCTCTAACTGCAATAATTGATAGACATGTCCAGTATTTGTCTCATTTCTTTTCTTTAAACATACTCCATATGTTAGATTAATCCGGTTTGCATGAAAAATATTGATTTCTGAAAACCTTTCCCAGGCCAAAATAAGTCATTCTAAAGCCTTACCGACTTGTACCTTGTATGTTTGTCTAATTGGGGAAATATAATCTTTAAGCGATTAAATTCCATAGCAGAACTCTTTCCATACGGACACACATATATTTTATCTTGGTGTCAAAAAAATATTATTTTTGTATATTCGAAAGTATGGTATGATGAATTAGATGGATTTGATGAAGTTAATTGGATAACTCTGGCAGGATTATGCAGGGGAAAACGTAACGGCAGCGAATCTGTTTGCAGTTCTTGTCGGGAACAAGAAAGCAGTGAAAGGTGGAAGCGGGAAGGTCATTCAAAGCAAACCCAATGACAGGATTTTCTTATTCTACTCAGATCATGGAGGCCCTGGAGTTCTTGGTTAGTTAAATTACTATACATATGAGAAATGACAAAATTGTACACAGCATTCATTGTATGCAACATGTACCTTGAAGTAATTAGTTAGAATTTATCAATTTTGTAAGCAATTAGCATTTCTCATATGAATATGTCGTGTTTAGTTTGATAAATTAGATGTAAATTAACTTGTCTTCTTGATCATATAGACTAGCTAGCAAATATTGAAGCTTATTATTATCTTACTTTTTGAATGATTATTGTAGGGATGCCAAATATGCCTTATCTATATGCTAAGGATCTCATAAGGGTTTTAAAGAAAAAACATGCTTCTGGGAGTTACAAAGAAATGGTAATTGTTCTCTCCCTCACAATTTTTTTGCAAATTAAGATTGTGAATTGACATGTATATGCTTTGTGGTTGTCTGTAGATCATATATGTAGACTCATGTGAAAGTGGGAGCATTTTCGAAGGCATAATGCCTAAAGATCTGAACATTTATGTAACAACAGCATCAAATGCACAAGAGAACAGCTGGGGCACTTATTGCCCTGGAATGCAACCTTCTCCTCCCCCAGAGTACATCACTTGCTTAGGTGACTTGTACAGTGTTGCTTGGATGGAAGACAGCGAGACACACAATCTAAAGAGAGAAACAATCAAACAACAATATGAGAATGTAAGTCTTTTAAGGTGTGTTAAAAGTGATTAAGAAATCAGTTCTTTCAAAAACTTAAGTTATTGGAAGAAAGATCAATAATATTTTTATACATATTATCATTTAGTATTAGTTTTATATACTATGTAGATCAAATACTCACAATTCAACAATTAAAGTACAGGTTCTTTAACTCTGATATCAAGAAATAAGTTGTTGGAAAAAACTATCCTAAAAGCTTAAGATATTAAGAGAAAGATCACCAATTGTTTTATACATTCTATCCCTCTGAAAAATTAAAATTATGATGTTGACAGGAGAAATGACTTGAGTCCTATATTATTGTTACTATAGGTGAAGAAAAGGACTGCGAGCCCCAACAATTACAATGCTGGATCACATGTGATGGAATATGGGAATACAAGCATCAGAAGAGAGAAGCTTTACTTGTACCAAGGTTTTGATCCTGCCAAAGCTAACTTCCCTCCTGACAGTAACCAACTTGATATTCCTATGGAAGTTGTTAACCAGAGAGATGCTGAGCTTTATTTCATATGGCAAATGTATAAGATCACAGAGGATGGAACAGAAATGAAGAAAGAAATCCTCAAGCAAATCAGGGAGACAGCCAAACACAGAAGTCACTTGGATGAAAGCGTGGAATTCATTGGGACATTTCTGTTTGGACCAAAACAAGTTTCTTCAGTTCTCAATTCAGTGAGAACACCTGGTCTGCCACTTGTGGATGATTGGAAATGCTTGAAATCAATGGTAAAAGAATTTGGAAAATCATATAATATAACAGTAACAATAAAAATAATACTTAATAATATTGAAAACAATTTAATTAATGTGATTTTAATATTAAATGTAATATTTTAATTTTAATTTAATTCAATGATATTTAACGTGAAATCATGGTTGTAAATTTTTAAACATAATAATTTATTTTAAATTTCGTTAAATGGCTTTTAATTACGGTCAATTTGTGTGGTTATAAGACTTTGAGTGAGTAATTTCACTTATAATTATTTTAATTTATGTTGTACTTCATTTGGTTGTACCATATATGTGATGGCTTATTTTGCTGAATATATATTGACAACAGGTGAGGTTGTTTGAAACCCATTGTGGTTCACTTACCCAATATGGCATGAAGCACATGCGTGCCTTTGCTAACATCTGCAACAATCGAGTTTCTCAGGAGTCTATGGAAGAAGCTTGTTTAGCTGCTTGCAGTGGCCGTGACCATGGACACTGGCATCCTTCAAATAGAGGCTATAGTGCTTGATTCTGTAAAATAAATAATCTAGTGTTATTGTTATTTAGTTGCTTTAAAATAAAATAAAAACTGACATGAATTCAACTGGACTTTTCCGTTTTCCTCAAAATAATAGTTTTAATCTACTCTTCAAATTCAACAATATGAAATCAATTTCATTCGAAAAGGGGCACATGACTTGAACCAGGGGCGGAGCGTTGCGCGTGCTGTAATTTCGGTGAATTTTTTTATAAAAAATAATTACACGTGTATCTTTATATTAAATAAATATTTTACTTATAGGTTTTTAATTTTTGAAATGTATATTTTGATATATCATTGTATGCTATTAATAATATAGCAGACATATAGATAATATGAAAATGTCTTGATGTTGTGGCGATATTATCATGACAATACCATTGAATCATAATGTCTATTTTTAGATCAAATTGTTTTGAAAATAACGATAATGTTATTAAAATATTGATAAAATATCATTATTATTTAAATATTGTTTTAATATTTTTTTGGTTAAAATGTAGTTAAAATATCAATCATTGATTTATTTTTATCTCTTTTCTTCTTCTTTTTAAATAATTATTTTAATTTAATTTTTTCTCATTTTTATATAAGACAATATATTCTCTCTTTTTATTTTTAATACGTTCGTTATATATATGAATACTTTTAAAAATAAATAAAAATTAATGAAATTTATTTTCATATCTTTTAACTATTTATTCTACGATATTTAATAAAAAAAATATTTTTTATTATATAATATTTTAATTAATTAATTAATTTATTGATTAATATAAATATTTTATATATTTAAAAGTACATATACTAAATAAAAAACCAATTTAAAATATAAGTAATTGATTAATTTGATATTTTATAAAAAAAAATCATATTATTGATAGAGTTCTCATAATTTTCATAATTTTTTCAAAATTTTCAAAGAAAACGACAATATCTTCGATAAAAAATTATATTTTGACGTACTCATTTATCAAATATTAATTAGTTGCACACATAGAAATATAATAATATATGTTATATATTTCTTAAATACATATAGTATAATCCAAATATATTTTATATATTTAACTTTAATTAATAGTAATAAAATATTAGTATCAAATATTATAAAAATTAAAATAAATAAAAAAGAATAATAATAAACATAAAACCAAAGCTATTAAATTTTTTCATCCATATAGTATTATATTATTTCACATGTTATTTTACTAAGTTTTTATTTTATTTGAAATTTTTTAGTAAGAAAATTTTAATATTTTTCAATAGTTTTTTCGTTCATTTTTATCAATACAATAAAATCAGTTCATTTTTTCAATTAAAAAAAAGATGTATTAAGAATAAAAAAAAATATTTATATTTATCATTCGTTCATTTTTTTAACAATATATATTCTCAAGTTTGAAATCTTAAATCAAATCTTATTATTTATATTTTAATACATTTCTTTTAGTTTTAGTTTTTAACACTTATACATATATAATATTAATAATTATTAGATTTTTTATATTTTTATATTTTTATTTATGTTAGATAATATTTGTTATAAGTTATAATATATTAATTCTATATTTTTCTTGTAACATAACATAAAAATTATATTTAATTAAAAAAAAATTTATTTTTATTTTAAATATTTAATATTTTTTTTATAAATATATGAGTAACATCTATTAATTACGATCAATGAAAACCAACTATTGTAAACTCCAATCCACGTTAGTCAATGATCAATAAATAATAAAAGAGATCAAATGACTTTTATCATTTTTTTTCTTTTTTAAGAAAATGAAACTTTTGAGCTTTTAAATTTTAAAGTCGCTATTTTGAAGATTAAAAATGTTAAGTTTTCTTCAGTCTTATATCAGTTAGGAACAAGACAACAAAGTTGTTTATAAGTTTAGTCAACCCTTAACTCAATGATATCTTATTAAGTTGAATTAGACCTGAGTTTTTAACATGATATCAAAGTTGTACCTGACTTAATTAGTGACTTATGTTTTGTCCTTAACAGTCTTATCGTAGCTTTATGAGAACACTTCTGTTTGTGTGAAGATTATTAAGTTTTCTTCGATCCTACATCGGTCAGGAACAAGACAACAAAACTACATATAAATATGAACAATCATTAACTCAATGAGATCTTATTTGATTGAGTTAGACTTGAGTTTCTAACAACAACAAAATACACTATATTTTTGTATATTATTTGAATATGAAAAGTAAACCTATCGAGTGATGAGATGTAAATATTTTAAGAAGGCTTAAATTACAAATTAACGTAGACACCAAATAAGGGACCGATTTTGGTACATATTATTAATTATTTTAGTATCTATTATTTCTAAAGTCTTTTATTGTTACATTAAAGTATTAGCATCTTAAAAAAAATGGTTAAAAGTAAATTTTATGTACAAAAATTGAAAGATAATTTAATCATTTTGTTTTTATTATTTTCTTTCATATTTTCTTCTTTTTCTCTTTTTCTCTTATTTATTATTTTTTTTCTAAAATTCTCCCATTTATTTTTTCAGTGCCTCAAATTTATTGATAGTTTAGATTTGAAGAGCATACGAGAAGTTAGTTCCTTGAAAGAAATAAAGAAAGCGTTTTATTAAGTTTTAGATGGTATATATTTTATTGGATCGTAATTCGTGCATGTCATACGTATTCTTATCGTGTTGTGCAACTTCAGAGTGAATGTCTACTTCAATTTTGACAGAACGATATTAAATGATTCTGCTCTAACTTATTGCTTTCTACGTGCATAATTACTTTTTCCGTTAGAGTTTGTTGATATTGTTTTGTTAATTTGTTTGATTGTGACTGGCTTAATAATTCTCTAAATTCACAACTTTAATTAACGATTAAGAATTACTTGCGCAACCCAACTCTGTAAATGCAAAGTCGGGTAGACTAGAAATTTGAGGAAGAGACTATTACAACTTAATTATTGGAAACTACACTATTCAGTATCACAAATCTCATAAAGAAATGAAAATATGATGAAAAAATTAGGTGTATAAGAAAGTGTTACCTAGCATGAAGAAATTATGGAAGAAGTTGCATTATTATATAAAAATTAATGAAATGTCATCAGTACATAAGTTAAAGATATTGAAAGAATGATACACCCAATAATAAAAATTGAAAAAATAAAATACATGTTAAAACACACAACACACAAAGCTCAGACATTGAGGAAAATCCATTGTCTAGTGGAAAGTGGGAATTACAGCAGAAATGAGCATTAGCAGAGTGAAGAACAACGCTGAGTTGCAGGCTGTAATGGATGTTGCCCAAGAGACCTCTTGTGGCCTGAATGAAAGAAAATCAAAATTAAGTGGAAGTTTTCATCTGTAATAATATCTTGGGAATTGGGAATGTTCAATTTCAATGCCAAATACCAAATAATGCATGAAAATTGCAAACATACTTCTGTAATTTGCTGAGAGCACCACAGAAGAGGGCATTATCTGGCATCGGCAACTCCGTTTTGTTCGTAGCTTCGGGATTGACAACCCTAATATATGTTTCTTGGCCAAGATACCATGTGTCAAGGTTTTCAGCTCTGAGGTTCCAGACACCAACATTGTCGAGAGAGATTAAAATCGCTGTCCATGCCCCAGGGTAAACCTGAACCAAAGTTAATGTTGGTTCATGTTCAACATTGAACAATACGAAACTATTCAAGCTCAAAGCAAGGCAGGAAATAAATATTATTTAGGAGCATTGCATTTTGCAAAAACACTCTTTTCACCATAATATATTCCGATATCAGAACACAACTATACCAATGCATACAAAAAAAGTCAGGTACGAGGCTAGATTCACTTTCTGATTTTGTGAGAATATATTTATCAACAGTGGAGTTTGAGCTCAAAGCCATTTGACTAAGAAAACTGGTCTAGTGACTTGGGTACCAACATAATCGTTATTGAAATATCATAGGCCATTGGAGTGGATTGACTACCAAGCAACATACAAGGAGGAAAATGCAAAAAAAAAAAAAAAAGATGAAACTTAAAATAAATTATTAGGCGTGGACCATGAGAAAACAGGTAAGACTAAAGTACAATTCTGACTCGAAATATACCTGAGTTGAGGTTCGGGCTATTCCATCCCACTTGTTATATGTGCCTCTGCTATTGTCTGACCACTCGCCGTAATCCATCCTGCAAAGAATAAAATTTCAATGAGAATAACTTATTTTGATAATGAAGACAAAGTGTAATGAGGAGAGGAAAAAAAACACAACTTTTACCCCACAACGAAAAATGCATATCCATCCAAATGATAGGTCTGCATCTTTGTGTCATTGTTCTGCAGTATAACTTCCATAAATCCTCTGAATGTTCCATTTATTACTGAGGTTTCCATGCGAGGTGGTCCTGTGAGAGGTCTTTTGGGAAAATCAAGCTTATATACACCCTTCAGTTTGTGGTGATCAGCAAGCCTGATTGGTGTGGAAGGATTGACGAATGAGATCCCACTAAGAGTAGTTCGACGTTTCCCACTAATCATTACAGGTGGCTTGTTTCTCAATACATAGACATCAGTCACGTTTATTGAGCCGTATCTAAAAGACCCTTGCGGATTAGGGCGAGCACCACTAGCTGATACATTCCACCTACAAAATATGACTACAGGATATGAAAAACCAAATTGGGAGGTGCTGTTATAATATAACAAAAATGATAGTGTAAAAGCACAAAGTGCTAAGACAATGAAATAAAAAAGAACACACCTTATAGATCTTGCTTGGTTCATTGAGAATGTTTTGTCGAATTCATCCTTTGGTGAATCTGGTAGGCCCCCCCTGGCCTTCCCTTTGGTATTTGTGTATTGCAAAATTGCAACACCAGTAACTCTTCCCCAGACTGTTTCGTTCACAAACCTAGCACTTGCAACGATATAGTAATCTGAACTTGCATTCTGATCTGTTGTCAGCAAAAAGGAATAAGATTGTCCAACATGTATATCTAAGCTAGTATAATTTTGTTGCACTGTATATGATCCCTCTGTCTCTGCTAGTAGCAGATTATGGTTTTGGATCCTGAAATTCAGACTGGTAGATACTCCAACATTTGTAACACGGAGGCGGTAAGTTTTTCCTGTCAAAATTCCATTCAATGTTAGGATAAGTTTTGAAAGTTGAACTTGCACCATACAAAGGTAGACATAGCAATAACTTAAATACATTGACTTAAGGAATCACTAAGCAATGGATATAGACATAAAGTCAACTAATTGTAGCAATGAATTCTTGACCATGACCTAAGTCCATATATACAAAAGTTTTGTTCTCAATTCAATGGTCATAAGATAACAATTACACTTATCCTCAATCTCTATAATTGAAACCTAAGAATTGACATAACCACTGGAGCAACCGGATCTCCTGTTATTTTTCCGATCTGACTGGCATTTTTAAGCACGCATACAAACACCAAAGCAGCATTAATCAACCTACATAGTATTGCAATGTTAAACGGCCTATTAATTTATTACAAGCATCTGGCAGGACAAGCATGTTGCTAAAATATCAAACATGAAAAAAGTGTTCATATGATCACTTTACTTTTACAAATTATACACATTGCACCGCACTCTAATTCGTTCACTTTAGTCACCTTATTGTTAAATTTGTAGATAATTTAGTCATTTAACGTCAATTTTGGTATTTTATTCATTTTATTTTGCTTTTTAAAAAAACTTTGAAGCATTTTATTCTACAAACATCTACCTACCCCATGCTAGTAAAATTTAGATCAAACTTACTTAAATTTTTTGCCCAAAAAATGATAATCCAAAAATGCAACAGTAAGGAGATTAAAGTGCACAAATTTTAAGAAATATGGCTAATGTGTCCAATTAATGAAAGCAAAATGACCAGTGTGTCATGAGTCCTTTTCTAACACCATCCACATCCTCCCTTAGTCCTTTTCTAACACAATTAAATAAAAAGAAGCGAAAAAAATAAAAGAAAATAAAAGGGAAAAGAGATCCCAATATGTGATTAGTGACACGTCAATAGCTAGCATATTGTATTCAATCATTTCCAATTTGTGGTTTAAACTCCAAAATTACATAAATTGTGAGAAAAAATTGTTAATCCTCAACAATTAAAGTCACCTGGGTGGACCGTAATTGTTTCATAGTCAATGCCATCAGGAACAAGTGTATCATTGTATCTATAGGGGCCTTTGCCATTTATAAGAACACCATTTGGCATCCCAAGATCTTTCCCTGCCTCAAGGGTCTTTCTCAAGTCCTACAAATGAAAAGCAGCATCAGAGACACTTCATCTCCTTTGATCTCTAGCTCCTACTAAAGCAGAATTTTTAAAATTCCAAAAAAAAAAAAAGGAATTACCGTATGGTTTCGTGTGTACCAATCACCAATCAAAATGGTTATATCCCCATAAGGAGTATCAAAAGGAACTGGAATTATAGCTCGGTTGTTGATAATAAAGCTTCCAAATCCACCAGCTGCTCTCTGAAAATGGAGTGATGGAAAGTAGAAAAAGCTCCCAATTTGGTCCTTAACCTGAAAATTGTAAGTCCAATTCCACTTGGACGGAATTGGACAGTTGGTGCCCAGAACTCCATCTTGCCATGAACTTCGCCGTTGCTGAATCCCTGCCCTGTTGCAGTAATCCAAATCTTAATATTTGTACATCTTCATAGTCATCTATAAAATCAAGTGAATTTATAGAGTAAATTTTACCAAGTAAGGAGCAGACTCTCGTCTAATTTGTTCCTAACATTGACAACAACGTTGTTGTTTGTGGTCACATTAATAGTAGGACCTGGAAATTTTCCATTGATGGCAATAACCTGCAAGATAATGCAGATATCGATACAATTACTTATTTACTTGAACCTTCAGAGTCATTTAATATAACTTCAAGAACCCAAATGGTTACTAGTACTGTAACTACAAGCTAGGCTAGGCTCCATTCCTGAAACAAGAAAATTTTGTAGATCTGAAGCTATAAGTCGAAACTTTCTAAAATCTAAAAAGTACCCTTTTCTTCAATTTATATATTCAGCAGAACATACATGAGATTAGCTAAAAGGAGCCAAAAGGTAAGTTGGGCTTAAAGAGAGAAAGTAGAGACAAAAGGAAGCAAAGAGATCTGAGGAACATACTTGTTGAGGGACACCAAGAGGAGAAGCAGTGATGTAAGAGACCTCGAAATCGTGGAAAACAAAGGGATCATCTGCGAAGCAGAAGTTCGCAAATACGCCAATGTGAATAAGAAGAACCGTCAAGAAGCTCAAGAAATCCATTTCGGTGACTTCAAAACGCGGATTTGTGATACAAAAACCAATCTTTTTCGCCAAGCTTTCTTATATTCTGCTACTTACATTATCAGAAAGACGAAGAAGAAGAACAAGAAGAAGAAGAAGACGACGACACGAGAGCTTCTAGAGAGACAGAACAAGAGACAGATTGAAAGAAAGCAGAGTGCGTGTGTGAACGAACGGATACATTACTTTTTTCTCTTTCTTATTTATTTTTCTCACTCTTAATTATGTTGATAGTGTATGACAGCTGGCACTGCAGTGATTTAGTATAAAGAATCCAAAAGGTCCACTATTTTTTTTATCTTAAAAGTGGAAAATATTGATTATCGCAAAGGTTTACGCAACGTACCTCTATCGAAATTTACATAGTTAAATTTTACAAAATATTAAAAAAATATTATTGTTGATGAAAATGTTTAAAAAAACTTAAAAATTAATAAAATTCTATCACAATTCTAAATTTTTGATTAATTATATTTTTTTAATTATTTCATCACTTTAAATAATTTTATTCCTTAACAAAACTTTTATAGTTTTCTCTTCCATTAATTTTTCATATTCAAGAAATTAATTTAAATCTAAAAATTAAACTAAATTATATTGTAATAATTTAAATTAATGTGTTAAAAAAATTATTTTTTAAATTATATAATCTCTTAATTTTTTAAATTTAACATATTTAATCTATTATATTTAAAGTTGGATTGAAATTGTTAAATATTAAAAATTAATTAATGAAAATTTACAAAACAATTTATTAAAAGATTAAAATTTTAAAAGTAAAATACTAAAAGATAAAATTTGAAAAAAATGAGTGGTTTCGATCCGAAGTCGGATCAGATTCGGATTGGATTTTATCAATCCGCTCGGATTTGAATTCGGATTCGGATTGAAAATATTCAAATCCTAATAATCCAATCTAATCCGATACATTTATATATTATTTTAAAATAAATATATAATAATTAATAAACCTAATTATCTAACCTAATTAAACCTAGCCGTAAATCTCTTAAGAAACCTAATAATTTGTACAGCTTCATCTTTCTCTCTGCCAGTTACTTCCATCTTTCTCTCTGCCTCCATATTTTTTCCAGCTGTTTCCATCTTTCTCTCTGCCTTCATCCTAATATTTTTTCCAACTATTTCCATCTTTCTCAAGTTCTGTTGTACTCTGTTCTGCTGTCGCCGTTCTGTTGCTCTCTGTTCTGTTGTTCGTCGATCTCATGCTCTCTGTTCTGCTGCTCGTCGATTTGCTGCTCGTCGATCTGTTGTCGCCGCTCTGTTGTCGCACCTCTGTTGTCCCAGTCGTTGCTCGCTGCTCGTTGCTCGCTGCACGTTGCTCGCTGCTCGTGCACGCTGCTCGCTGCATTCTGCACTCTGCTCGCTGCATTCTGCACTCTGCTCGCTGCATTCTACACTCTGCTCGATGCATTCTGCTCACTGCTCGCTGCACTCTGCTTGCTGCATTCGCATTCTGCATTCTGCATTCTACTTACTGCATTCTGCATTCTACATTCTGCATTCTACATTCTGATATTTAATTTTTTAGAGTTAAATTATGTACAACGGATTGGATTCAGATTGACATTTAAGGTGGATTCGGATTGAATAATTCTTTGATTGAATAATTTTTGGATCGGATTCGGATTCGGATTGACTTAAAATTAACGGTTTTCAGATTTGTTCGGATTGACATGTACAGCGGATCGGATTCGGATTGAATAATTTATAATTTGCTTCGGATCGGATCGGATTCGGATTGACCTAAAACTTGCGGTTTCGAACCGATGCTCACCCCTATATATACATACACTATAAAGTGACATACTTATTGTTAAAATGATATTTGGATTATTAATTTATTTTTTACTATAATTTAATTTTATTATTATTAAAAAGTAACTGTATAAATATAAAATTAATTTAAATTATTTTTATTTTTATTTTATAACTCAATTATTTTAATTTAAATAAATTACAATTGAAATAATAAAAAAAATAAAACATAAAAATTATTATTTGTTTTTTTATAATCATATTTCAATAATAATATGATAAAACTACAGTAAAAAGATAAATACATTACTTATTATTTTTAAAATAAATATAAAAATTATGAAGTTATCCTCCCTATTTATAAATATGATATTAATATTAATTATTAAATCAATTAATTAATAAAAAATTATAGAGATATAATTAAAATATGAAATAATATATAAATTGTAAGTATAATAGTATTATAAATACATAAAGCTCAATTGTTTGTACTATAATTTAAATTATGATTAATAAAAATTACACATAAGATTAGCAAAAACAAATGTGATAATATAACTATTGGTTTATATATAAACGAGAGTTCTTCTGCCATATTTCTTTTGAGAATAATTTTATTTGTTATTTTTTTATTTTCTTTAACAATTATATAATATATTTTTAAAATAAACAATGAAGGTATTACACATATCCTATAAAAAGTTGCATGAAGTCTCTTTTATACTTTTTATACTTTTAACACAAATATTTTCCTATTTTATTTTCATTTCCTTTTACTTCCATCATTTGTTGGGTTTATTTTCCATTATTTTTTTATATTATTCATACTAATTTTTTGTTATTATTGACGATATTTATGAACAAAACATATAATTATAATCTTAGTTTTTAGGTGTATCTTATAATAATATGTTTAAGTTAAAGAAATTATCGAGTCTTAACGACCATATATCAAGTACATTTCTATTTTTGTACATATTAGATTGCATATTAAACATAATATGAATAATGTGAAAATATGCTACTCGATCAATCGAGTAGTGATTGCATCGAACGAACAATACTACCTAAATAAATTGATTTTAATGGATTGATCAATCAAGTGAAATCATTGGATCTATCCAATTTTTAAATATTAATTAAATTATCATTAGATCGAATAAGAAGATATTTGATGGATAAAACAATGTACTCAATCATTTGAGCATCGATCGAGCAACTAATTATCTAATTTTAAAATATATATCTAATATAAATTTGATTTATTTTTTACTATATTTTCCTTATTTCTTAAACTCATTTAACTAATTTTATAGATAAGATGATAATTTTACTTTAATTTAAATACTTCAAAATATTCTATAAATATAAACTTAACCATACAACTCAAACTAATTACACAAGAACATTGTTCTCTTATTCTTAATCTCTTTCTTGTTTTAAAAATAAAATATTATAATTCTTTAGACTTGTTTATGACTCAGTGGTAGTTGGCCCCATTTATTACTTCTTTGTCCATTTTTTTTTGTAACTTAATTCATGAAAAGGTACCCATATATTATAATATTTAGAAGTATAGAATTTCCTTTCCTTTACAATGTTATATTATGTTATTGAGATTTACTTCACCACTTTTTTGGCATACATATATGCACACAGATTGTACGGTCTTAAACCTTTGGCAATATACCATATCTATGTATCTTAACCCACAAATTCAAAAAATTTATAAGGCATATTACTTCTACGATTTGGGTTATCTAATCAACTCAAAATTAGAGTTGTTTTGATAAAAATGTCATCCTAGGTCGGACCTCTCTTTCTACTTTACGACGATTTATCAAGGAATCATTACTATAATTTAAATCGTAGAGGATATTTTAAAAATACTATCTAAAGTGATAAAAAAAAAATACTTCTATCATGAGTCTCATATGCATACGATGCTAAAGAAATAAGTCTTATAAGGGTGTTTACTCTTGCTATTTAAATGCTTTCTTTATTTTAAGCTAGTGTTTTTTTTTTATAATTTCTATGTTTTTACTAAATAGGATGTTTAAAGCACATTCTTTGATATTTTATAACACTTTTTAAATCCATTTTTAAGATTTCTTTGTTTAAAGGGCGTTTTTTATGTTTTCTTTACTTGTTTAAAGGGAATTTAAAATATCATTTCAATGTTCCTTTGTTGAAGTAAATTTAATTTTATAATAATTAAATAAAAAAATTTATCATCCAATAATATTAATCATATATAAATATATATATATATATAAAAGAAAAATTATGTAGAGGTAAAGGTACACAAGAATTTCAATAAATTCAATAACAAGTTCAAAAGTAAAATATTAAATAATTACAAAAAAAAAATTATTTTAAAAAATACAATATAATAAAGCAATTGTAACAATTGAACTTCTAATATTTGCGAGCTATAAAAAATACTACATGTCAAAATTAAATTAATAATCAACTATAACTAAAATTTGAAGTATGTACATAGAAATAATCTATTTAATGAAAATCCAAATTTTTCAATCTTACATATTATACTGCAATCAAAATTAAAGAACTAGATGAGTTCATAAATAATATATAACAAAGTATACAAAAATGAATGTAAAAAATTAAACACATGAATGATATATGGAGAAAAAAGACAAGAAACGACATTATATATCTTCTAAGTATCATGCTTTTATGCGAAGAGAGAAAATCACATACATGATGATCAAAATTAAAGAACTAGATGAGTTCATAAATTAAATATAACAAAGTATACAAAAATAAATTTAAACACATGTATGAATGATATATGGAGAAAAAAAGGACAAGAAACAACGTTATATATCTTCTAAGTATCACGCTTTTCATGCTAGGAGAGAAAATCACATACATGATGAGACCATTTTTACTTTGGGAGCATATATTCTTTTTGGAAAACAGTAAAAGAAAATAAATAATGTTTGTAAGTATATTTTAATTTAGATAAATAATAATGATGGTAAATAATTTCATATTTTTTATGGTTTCAAATAGTAAACATTATTTGAATTTTATTATTTTTGTAAATAATAAGCTTTCGAGTTATATGCTTTCTCAAAAACAACATGATATAATACCCACATTCTTATTAAAAAAAACATTTTAGAGACATTAAAATATTTATGATAATTTAATTTGAATTAATATTGATACTTGTTTTATTTTTGAAACTCCACATTTGCAATGCTCTGTATTGTATAAATGTAACATATCATTACAAAATGACACTTATAAAATGCAAATAAATGGGTTATATAAGATTATCTTAAATTCATGCAAATACAATATTGTTGTATGTTTTAACATCAACAATAGAATCAATATATTCAATCTCATAATCAAAATAGATCTATAATTATTAGTTTCCAATGATCATTAGTTGTATAGAGTAATGTTAATAGCTGAAATAATTATTTTAAGAAATGAATGATTTGAATTTTTTTTTATCAAAACATGAATTACTAGTCATATATTTTTTGAGAAAAAGTTGAAAATGTGTCTTAACCCTTAGAAATTTAGTGCCTAATTATGATTACTAGGAATATATTAATAGATGAACGAATAACCCTATATTATGGAGTCAAACTTGTACAAGCTTCTTTTGACACTTGTTATCTCCTGTTTTTTGACTCTTTACTACGATGTGTCCAAAATAAGTTTGGGATTGGTTTTCAAAATTCATTCAACTCATTAGGCATGGGTTTTGAACAGTACTAGTTGAGGCATTATAGTCTATTGTGCACTTATTTCAAGCTTTAATTTCATGAGGGATTATCTTAACATACATTGATAAGGTTGCTAGTTTTAGGTTGGAGAACTATATATTTAAGCAATTGGCAAGACAAGCTAGGAAAGACAAAGAAGATATATAGTGGAATTAATATAAATACCTGATGTGAGAAAACTGTTTTCTTCTACAACACAATGCCCACCAAAACTTGAATGATGTCAATTAAAATGAATCAATATTTTATTACTTAAGAATTAGGCACTTTTTTTGAATTTTGATTCTCTCGGGTTCTACTAGAAACCTGAGTTATATAGTATGATCGATGTTATCACCATTTATGTGACAGTGGAACACAACTTATTAGTTTTAAGGAAATATTAATTTGTTGAGATTTACAAGATCAGTGTCACCAACAAGTATATAATCACTATCAGCTTTTTATGAATTAATATTTACACTAGTTTAATATTAATTTAATATATGTTATTATAAAATTGCTATTTTTTATTTTATTTTTAGAAATTATTCATGAGTTTTCTATTATTATAATATTTGTTACATTAAGGTTTTTACATTCATAATTAAAATCAAATTTGTTAAATTTGGGCCTAACTCTATCTCAAAACTCAGTTTATGAGATGGAGGATTATACTTGTTTATATATGTGTTTGATATTATATGTACAATCGAGGTAGGAAATTTTAACAAAATTATCTATCAATATCACGAAACAAACATTAATTTTAGATTTGAGTCTTGGTATCCGGAAGGATGTATTCATTCATGCATTTAGACTAAATTAGTGAATAAACTTTTGTTGTTGTTGCTAAAATATTTATCATTTATGTTTAAATTAGTCAATTTATACATTTTTGTGGTAATAATATAATAAATTAATTGGGAAATATTATTACACCATTTAAAAAAATGAAACAAACTTTTTAAAATATTATCGATATGTTATTGTATGTCCACGTATACACGTTACAAGCACGTGTCAAAAGAATAGATTTTTTAAAAGTAAAATTTAGTCGCTTAACTTATTATTTACGCAATTTTAGTATAATAATTTTATAAAAGTCTTACTTAATTACAGTTTTGTAAAAATTAACTTTTTATTATATGTATAATTTAAAATAATTAAAATATATATATATATATTAAACTGAAACTTAAATAAATCCATCTCCCCAAGCACTCACTCCAACCGGTGATCATCATACATGATAAGAGGAGATGAACAGGTCGAATAAGTCTTCTTCAAGCGTGTGTTTCACAGACTGTCAATTTTATGAAAAGATTGAGGTCTTTTTGGTGACTTAAATGCGGCAACAATGATGGTTTTGGTTTCAAGCTAATGCTGAACGTGACCAGGGATGATAGTTTGGTTTTAGAGCCATTTGTGACGATGGCAGCCAGTCTAGTCGAGTCAACGATGAGTTTTTAAAAATGCCTCACTAATGATGGTGGTTGTGCATGAGAGAGGAAGAAAAGAGAAAATTTCTATTTTTTTAATGTTTTTGTATTTATTCTAATTAAATCTCAATTTTACCCCAATAAAAAATCAATTTTTACAAAATTATACTTAAATTGAACTTTTGGAAATTAGTGGAACAGAGTTGTGTTAGGAAATTAGCCCAGCAACTACTGTCATAAGCCAGTATGCAAAAGGACATTTCTAGCTCATCGTTCAAACAATTACGTGGATATAAGTACAAAAGTCAAATAACATATATGTCAAATAATATATATATATCATATACATATATATATATATATGTATATGTATACGTATATTTATGTCTATATGTATATGTATATGTATATGTATATGTATATGTATATGTATATGTATATTTATGTCTATATGTATATAAGAGGATAATAAGGTGAAATTTTAAAATGTTCTCCCAATTAGCATAATATGACAACTGGCTCCTTGTTTAAGCAATACTATATTAGCATGATGTATGGTGGGAAATATTTCACAATTTCAACAAAAACATTGAGCCACTCAACTTCAATATAATCATGAGAAAATTGGGTATTATAGCGTGACTTCTTTTTTCCTCTATTGACAAAGAATGGAAAATTATAAGATTCTAGATGCAGCAGTGAAATTCTTCTCAGCTTCTTATATCAGGGTGAAACGGGCGGATGAATGCAGAGTTCATCTGCCATATTTTGAGGTTTGCAGTGACACTGGCCTCAGTAGCATTGTTGAATATAAAAAGCCTAGCAGCCCCATAAATTGCATTTGTTGGATAAACCCGAGATGTGATTACTGTTCTTCCACCTTGTGCAAAGCTTTCCACAATTGAGTGATCAACCTGAAATATCACTTATTATTTTAAATTTTAAAGTTATCTTTTATTTTAAAGAGTATAAATGAATTGTAAGACACACCTCCCACAATTTTAAGTTTTTGTAAGAATTAATGTCTGGTTTTTCTTTATGATATTAAAATAATAAATTAAATTTGAGCAAAAATTAGTGCATGACATTTCTTTAAATGACAATAGTAAATAATTGTTGAATACTTGAATTTGAGGAAAAATATCAAAAATCACTCACCAGGATCCTCAATGATAGTTTCTCATCTGATAGTACTGGAACAATACTGCCATAAATGTCTTTCTTCACATCATTAGCCTTTGACGATCTATTAGTAAAGAAGCACTTGTAGAAGTAAGTTGAATTTAAAATATAGGAGAAGGACACCAAAAAGACATGCATATATTACCTTTTCTGGTCAGAACAGAAGTGAATCCTGAGATTGCCATCAACATCTTTAACAACATAGAAATATACAGGAGTCTGCTCGGTGAGCTTCTCATCTGCAAGAACAATGAACCCAAAAGGTCCCAAAGCGCCACGTTCAGCAGCTCCACCACTTGCACTGCAATTGAATTTTGTATTTGTTTCCTTCACTACTTCCAAAGCTTTCTTGTCCAACTCAAACTCAGCAACGATGTCCAACTGTTGATTTGCCAAGAATGATCTTGTAAGCTAACATATATTCTCATTGTTGTCTTAAATCATGTACATTTTAGAGAGAAAAATACAAACCTGCGTGGCTGTGCCAACATCAAGTGGCAAAATTAATCCTGGCTTAACTTCAATGTTCTCAAATGTTTTGCTACTCAATCTCAAGCTTTCAGTCTCCTCCACTGGCCATTGAAGGAGATAGTTACCAGTCTTCTTATCAAGCACTATTGTCCTCGGCATGCTCTAAAATTTAACAATCATTAGTTCATTAAAAATAAGCAATGCCAAAGATCATTGTTTAGACTTTGCATTACTAGGAAACAAGATATTTAAAGTTTAAAAGATGGTGCAGCCTACCTGAACAGAAGCCCAACCCTTCTTGACATCTGCATATTCGCTATCAGATTCACCAATCCAACCCCATAAAACTCTCCTTTGCTTGGTCTGGTCATAAAAGGTCTTTGAAGCATAAAAAATACCATAATCATATCTAATTCCAATACCAACATCAATCTTAGGGTCATCTGGAACCCATTTACCAGTTGGTTCATCATAAGTACCAATAGCATAGTAATCATGTCTATCATCATCGAGGCTTGCCTTAAACACATGCTTCAATCCAGGACCATTAGCTGATGTATCTACGCCTTGTTTGTCATCAATTAACGACACAGGAAAGAAATCGACACACTCCCACATTCCAGTGCCAGGAACAGCATGAAGAACACCATCCAATCGTGTGTAAGTCTTGAAGTCCTCGGTATCATAGACAAAGGAAAAACCAGTTTTGTTAACCTTAGAGCCAATAACGATTCTCCATTTCCCTTCTTTTGTGAGCCAAGCAGTTGTCGGGTCACGAAAATCTTGGTCTAGAATGCCGGATGGAGGAACAAGTACAGGATTTTCGGAGTATTTTTCCCACTTAATGAGAAAAGGGTCAGATGGGTCAGAAGGATAAGCCAAGTTTTGAACTTGAACAGACTCATTGGTAGAACCAGTATAGAGCATGACTACTTTGCCATTAGAGAGAATTGTAGCAGAGCCAGACCATACACCATTGACGTCATACCATTGATCAGCAACCATTGCCAATGGAAGGTGAAGCCAGTGGATCATGTCTTTGGAAACAGCATGCCCCCAAACAATGTTTCCCCATATTGCACCGTTGGGATTGTATTGGTAGAAGAAATGGTACCATCCCTTGTAGTACAAAGGCCCTGTAATATTCATACAGAAAATATTGTAACAAGTTGTTACACACATGCTATCCCAAAACAAGTTGAAAACTAAGTTCAATACATTATCATTCCAAGTATAGTCACTACTTTTAATTGAATACAAAAAGGAAGAACAAGGAAAAGTTGGTGGTTTGCTCTTACCGTTAGGATCTGGAGAGGTAAAAAGTCGATTCCATGTCAAAGCAACGAAAGTTCATCGAAGCAACAACATAAAAATAAAAAAAAGGGGGGGAAAAAGCATTAGCATGGTGAAATTCAGTTAAATAAATGTAGCAGCCATTAGTTATCATGTTAAACAGCAAAAGAAGACTCGAAAAGCTTTTCTAAGATTTTATTTTAGCCGGAAAAAAGGGGATGATAATTGAAATTGGTTTTTTTTTTTAACACCATCAATAAAAGTTATATTGAAATTGATATGCCATGTCAAGTATTACCAAACGGTAACACTCCAGCCCAAATCTCTATTTAAGAAAATTCAAAAAAAAGGAAGGTTTGTAAGGGTTATTATAATGACAAAATCAAAGGATTAATACAAGTTTAATATGCATAAATCAAAGGTAAAATTCACTTTTATACAGGTAATTTGACAAATAACTTGCCTTAATGTTTAGTTGATTTAATTTTTATAGCTATCTTTATCAGATAGCAACCAACTCTCCAATAAGTAACTTTGTTTATTTAATGTAATTAATATTATGGTGTTAAGACTCACTTTTCTTTTAAATCATAAAAAAGTATAGGTAAAAAAAACTTTATTTATTTTTATTTAACATTTTAGTCCTTTTCTTTTCAAATGTAATATTAAATCTGAGTCTTTTTATTTTATTCATATAGCTAAGGATAAATTTTTATTTTTAAATAGACAGGAACCTCAAAGCACTAAAACATACTTATATTAAAAAAGTGTATTAATTGAAATTAAAGTCAGTAAAATATGCCTTCATCAAAAATTAAGTGACCATAAAAACATTTTTTCTCGCAGCTCTAATTAAACATGGTTTTGACCGTACAACACACAAATAATATAATATATATCATAATTATAATTTGTAATAATTTATCATTTAATACAATTATACATATCTACTTTACTTATTAATAACACCTTTTCAAATATGAGATTTAGAGAACTTTTCACAATTTAATAAACTAAATAATATTATTATAATCACGAAAATATTAATTTTTTATTATATAATATTAAATTTATCTAATTATATTTATAAAAAATAATATGTAATTTTTTAAGATATATATACTTTTTTAAACTAAATTATCATATCCAATGACGTTCTTTCATATTAAACTTTTATTAATAAAAATAATCAAATTAATTTATATTTTTTCTCGGTTATAAAAAAATTTGGAAATCATGCGTTTTACAGTTAGTAATAGTCCGTGCCCCACTCAAAAGTAACACTGCTTTTTAAAAATAAAAATAAAAGACTTTTTCATTAAAAAAATTAAACAAAATAAAACAGTACTTTTTGGAGTTATAATTATTAAATAATATCTTTTATATATTTAATTTATATATTTTTATAATTAGAAAATTTTTACATATAATTTAATTTAAATATTATTTCATTAAAAAATAATTTTTAAAACTAAATATGTTTATATTATTTGTATGGGTATAAATTCTAAACTGTTATTTTATTTTATTTTTCAAAAAAAAAAACCTGAAAAAAGGGAGAAAAACGAGAGGGAACGTAAGTACCATTCATCCAGTTTTTCTCAGGCTGAAAATGAAAAGCAGTTCTCTGCCACGATAACATGCTATTATTCCAAGGAAAGTTTGAATCAGCCGATAAAAGGTTCGATTTTTCCGAAACTCCGGCCGGTTTTCCTCTCGATAACGACACAAGCATTTTGGGTTCTTTTGATGCTGCCAATAAATCTTTAAATGAAGATGAAGACAATAAGGAACCATTTTGGTTTGAACGGACATTGGGATCCTTGGTACTGATAAAAATGGCAGCTAATAAAGCAACGCCTAAAAACCCAGAAAATACCAGGAATACCTCCTTGTTTTGCCGGCTATTAGACGGAACTCGGTTGTTGGGTCCATCTGGAAGAGGACTATAAGATGTTGATGTCAGAAGGGTAACGTCGTTAGAATTTTCAACCATTTTATCAGGTGCGTTTGGATTGAGAGAGTAATGACTATAAATACAAAATAAGATTGAAAATATTTAATGGAAATAAATTAGTATTTTCGGAGAGGTTTAAAATGACAGCGATGTTGTGATCTTTGCGAGAGAAAGAAATTGAGATATCTGTCTCTGCCAACCACAGATATCATAAACTTTTTTAATTGGACTGTTCAGATCATGTGTAAGACAACTGTACTGTTAGGTCTCTTGCATATTATTTATACGGATCAGCATTCGATTCTTATTATTTTCGGGTTTCGCATTTGTATTCTTGATATTATGCTAAAG
Organism: Hippophae tibetana; assembly: GCA_037013495.1. Classification (NCBI taxonomy): domain Eukaryota; kingdom Viridiplantae; phylum Streptophyta; class Magnoliopsida; order Rosales; family Elaeagnaceae; genus Hippophae; species Hippophae tibetana. Next base: position 13,827,523 of record CM072812.1, read on the forward strand.
TAATTTTAGGGAAACATAAAATTATACTTATTTTAATTTTAAAAAACAATTATTACATACGAAAGAATACAAGTTATTATCAGTATAAAATATATGTAAAATTAATCAATATTAATTTCCTAATTATAAAAAATTATACCTTCTCCCCCTTAACTATTAAAAATATGAATTTTTGGTCTTCTTCTTTTTACAATGAAGATATATTTTCCTCGTAATAGTACTAAAAATACCAAATTCAAAAGCAACGTAATTAAAATTATTTATTTTTAAAATAATTTGTGATATATTTTTATTAAATGCGTCACATTATAGGTCTTATAATTATTTTAAAAAAATAACTTAATACTAAAATTTGTAAATTATGTATCTAAGTATTATAATTTATAAGAAAATACATAACTTATTATATTTTTAAAATTATGATAACAATAAAAAAACATGTGATATGTATTTGATGTTTTTTTAAAGAATATTTATGAGAAAAAAAATTCCTACTCTTTTAATATTTTCTAACAATTATTCCCTTATTTTCTCTCTCCACATAAGAATTGAATTGAAATGAATTATAATTATTTTTAAGATATTTTATTGTGAATTTTATTTCTAGTTTTTAAAAATATGGTATGCTATTAAAATTAAAATATTTTAATACAATTAAATTATTAAAAAAAACTATAAGAAATCCTATGTGGAGAGAGAAAATATAATTCAGTGTATATCTTTTTTGTTTTTTTGGCTAATCTTTTTTAATTTATTAGTTAATTAGAGTTTTAAAAAAATATTAAAGATAAAAAAATATGATATCCCTTTAATTATCTCACATCAATAAAATCATTGTTATTATGCACAAATAAGCTAACTCTATTAACTTTTTAAGAATAATTTATCTCATTAAAAAAAGCATTTATAATGCCTATGCAATAATTTCAAAACATAATTATATCTTTAAACATAAATTTAAGATTAATTCAATATTTTCTTTCTCTTCATTTAATTGGGTTTATCAAATATAGAAAATATTACTGGCTGGTTAAATATTAATTACCTTTTTCTTGAATAAATTGCACTATAAAATATAAAATAATATACTTATAAAAAGCATTTTTAAAAATAAAATCAACAAATGATCAAAACCGATTTTTTTTGAGTTACTACATTAAAAATTAATATGTTCCCTTTTCACGTATAACTGGCGTATTTCAATTTCACTCATTTCAAAAATATGTATTCAGTATTTTTTGTACATTTTGAGTATATATTTAAGTTTTTTATATGCCAATTGATTGTAACTTAATAACATAAAATCTAATTAAATATGTAAAATGTTTAAAATTTTAATCCAAATTAAAGGTATATAAATGATGTAATTATTTTTAAAAAAATAATATAAATATGTTTTTATGAATATAAAGATTATTAGGGAAAAAAAGTGAATGGTAAGTATGATTTTAATTCATTCACAATTCTTCTAGTATTGGTTAAAATTTCTATCAACAAAAACAAACACTTATAATATTCTTTAAAATTTCTAACAACAAAAACAAAAACAAACACTTATAATATTCTTTAAAATTTCTAACAACAAAAACAAAAACAACAATTATTATATATAATTCATATATTTTTATTAATAAAAGAGTTCATTATAAACATATCATATTAAAAGACATTAAACTTAAATTATTTATATCAATTTGATATTAAACTTAATTGAATTTGACGTTATTTAATATTATTTGAGTGTTATTATTATTGTTATCAACTATAATAATGTTATTTTATATAACTAATAAAATAGGTTTGAAATTGGTTACATAATATTATATAGCAAAAAACACACTTCATCTTTTATCATTTAGAGTAAGTTTTGTACTGAGTTATATTTTCTTGTTTCTGTCAACAAATTTTTTTCATATCTTTAAAACTAATTTTTATTTTATCAGAAAAAACTTATTTGGTAAAAAGTTATATATTTTTTGTTTTATTCCCTCTTAAATTACAAAAAAAAAATACAAAATTAACTAATAAAAGAAAAGTTAACTTAGAATGTGATTTTCAATTATATTTTTATGTTTCTTATAATAAAAAATATGTATAAAAATATAACTAAACTACAACTTAATTTTAAACCAAAAAATAAAATTAATTACAAATAACACTCATTATAAAAATTTATATTTAAAAAATAAAATTTAATCGATTACAAAACAATAACTTAATTTAACAATCTTATAATTATTAAATTTAAGTAATTTAATTCCATAATTATTAAGTTAAGCAATAAATATCTCATCATTTTTCAAAATAAACACCTTAGTTACATAAGTTTTGAGTTGAATAACGATAGTCTTTTTATTTATGAAAACTAGACACTATAAATTATCATTTTTTTATATTTTTTTATAGATTAAAAGTGTTAATTTTTATAAATTATAGAACTAAAATTATTTACTTTTTCAGAATAATATGACTAGTAATGCAAAACTCATAAATTATGAGATAAAAATACTTATTTTAAAAAAATTATGGGATATCTAATATATAATTCAATGATTATAAAATTAATATATTTATTTAATAAAAATTATAGTATCTTTATACATACTAGCAAAAATGTCCCTACAAAATATAAGTATAAAATATTAACATTTTAACTTTATAATAAAAAAATTATAGAAAACAATTATTAAATTATGAACTTTATAAAATATATTTAAAAAAATAATAGATTAAATTAATTCTTTTCATTTAAATAATTTATATGTGATTTAAATATAACATAAAATAATATATATAATGCTAAAATATTATAATTAATATTATTTTACAATAAAAAATAATTATTTTTAATTTTGTGATATCTATGTAAAATTAATGAAATGTTAAAATACAAGTATAAACTTATTTTAAAATAAGAACTATGCAATCTAGAAATAAAAATAATATGAGAGAGAACGAGCGAAATAAAAAAAACTATGTAACTAATTTTCTATAAATGAGTTATAATTTATTTATAATTTAATATTTACTATTTAAGTGAATGTGAATTTTATGAAAACTAAAATTGATCATCTTTAATAAATATTAACTTAATTAATAATATAAATAATTAGTTATATACATCTTTTAATTTGATAAAACTAAAAAATATAAAATCGATATTTTGCTATATTTTTCTATTTTTTCTAAAAGAATTATTAATTTTTTATAAAATTACTCAAATATGTTACGAAAATATTCAAAAATCTATGGATATTGTAGAATATAATTTTAAAATAGCATATTTATATAGATACCTTCATTTTACAAAAAAAAATATTAATAAAAATATCGATATATTTTCATCAAATATTTAGGGGTTGTAATATTTAAAATAATATAAATATTATATAAATGATAAAAAACTTTTTCATCTCTTTAAAGATATTATTATTTCTTAATATTATAAATAAATAATACTAAAAATTTAAATAATTATTTTCATATATCAACTAATATATAAATACAAAATGTAATGTGTGTAAATATATATGACACAAAAACGTGGTTGGTCTTAATTCGATATTAAAACTCAACATTCTCTCCTTTCTAAACTTACGTTAAAATTATATTTATTATTATTATTATTATATATATATATATATAACATAAAAACACAACTAAGTAAACCACAATATAATAAACACCAACATAAAAACGAAAATAACATATCTAACTAGACACGATTATATAGTACTATAAAAAAATACTAATTTATAAACAAATCACAATATTATTGAATTAATATATAAATTATTTAATATATTAATAATTTTTCATAAATATAAATTTAAGTCATTAATACATTTTTAATATTAAATTTAGAAATATTATCCTAAATAATTTATTTTAAATTTAAATTTAATTAAACGTGTATTGATTATACCTATTAATTTTTTCAAAAAAAAAACAACGTATATCAATAAAATATGATCATACATACCTAATGATTTTTCCGTCCAAAAATATCAATAACATCCAATAATAATTAGTATGTTTAATTCAAATATTTTTAATGTAGAATAAAATTTCACTTTAAATATTTTGCAATAATTAGTTCGACATTATTTAAGTATTAATCTAAAAAATCAAAACTCAATTAATATTAAAATTTAGCTTATTAAATCTTGTTATATATTATTAGAGTTTCAATTTTATTATAAATATTAAGGATATTATTTGATATAATTATGTTAAATTATTTTGAGTTATTTATTTGTAAGGGATTTAAAATGTTGATTCAGATACAAAGGGTTTCCTGGCAGTCGACCATTGATCAAATTATATGAAGAATTTGGAAGTGAAAAAATTCACAATACTATTCGATCACTGAATAACATTTGCATATTATACCGAGTAAACGAATAAAAATTTAATTTAATAATTATATTTATTTTATTTATATTCATTAAATATATAAAAATAATATTGATGTTTTTCTCAACGGTTTAAATTTTAAAAATAGTTGAATTCTTAACAATTTTTAATATGATATTAGTATTAAATATTTTATTTCAAGACCTAATAATTTTAATTATTAAATTGAAATTATTTGATCATTATGATGTATGAAACAAATATTTATAGAAGAGTAATATTTGAAAGATTTGATTTTTCAATAACTTCTCACAATATTATCAAATAATTTTTTATCTTATTTATACTATTTAACTATTGTATTTATTTGTGAAAATTTATAAGATATGAACCTAATTAATCTAGAGAAAATGAACAGATTTTTTTTAATTTTTATCAATTTATAATTTAATAACCTAACAAACGATCATGCCACAACCATAACTTAATCAGAAAATCATTGTTACATCAGAATACCTAACTTTCCACTATAAAAAATAAATGTTTAAGTACAACTCATTCTTTCACAGTTTTCAATATTAACATGAGTAGTTTTCAAACCAACGTTCCAATAAGCTTCTTGCTAATCAGATACATTCTTGAATTAAAATGCAAAATGGTTGGCACAAAAACACAAATACTCGTGTGTATTCTAAAAAAGATTTAATAATGAATAATACTAATTAGATGATTCAAAACATATATCACTTAAATCAAATTAACTAGTAAATTCTAAAATAAAAAGATCAAGTATAAGTTCAATAAAAATAACATCTTTAAATATTAATAATCAAATCAAATAACTATGATACGATAAAAATAATTATTTGATCTAACAACTTAATAACAAAAATAAAAAAAGAAGTCATAAAAACATATTATCAAAATATCATAAACTAACTAGGCTTATTAATTAATCAAATGTAACCAACAATATTTGATAGATTAACTAAATAAAGAAGCTTAAAGAATGATGATAATATTTATAAAACAAGAGAGATAAATTAAAAAGAATAGAATAATACTCTTGTGTGGTTGATTGAAACAATGAGTAATAAGTTTTATTTATATGAAAAATTAAAAACTCTAATCTTAATTGATAAATATTTTTTCTATTACAAATAGGATTAGTAATACTCGTTAATTAAAAAGATTTCTATATGATTGATAAATATCTTTTTTTATTACAAATATGATTAATAATAATCACTAATTAAGAAGACTTTTATCTACATAATAATTCTTTTAAAATAGACTCATTAATCATGAAGATTCTTAATTAAAAAACAGTTCTTTTAAAGTATATTTTATGTTATTTTAGGCTAAATATTTAAAATATAATTTAAAGTATATCTTATATAATATTTTAGCATATATCTTATTCTATATTTTAACATAAATATTTTAGTAAAAATAATAATTATAGATTTATAAATACATGCTATTAAATGCATAAGTGTAATTATATGTGTTATAGTTATTACATATATACTTGAAGTACGATTATATGAAATTCTAACATTTTTTTAACTTTGTTTAATAGACTTGATAACAAGCTTAAAAATAAAATTACAAGTAAATATTTTATTCAAAAAAATAAACAACATTTATAATTCTTACAATTTTATTTATATTATTTTATTAATTTTCGTCTAATAATATCATACTTTAATAGAATATTTAAAACAACTTAATTAACTAAATAGTATATATGAAACAATTTAAATAGTTACTTAATATGAAACAATTTCAATAGTTAAGTAATACAATTAAAATAATAATTTATTTCAAATATATTAATTAATTATTTGAGTTATTTTAAATATATCAATTAATTATATGTTATGTAATAACATTACATGAAAACTAATAAAATGATATAAATTAAATAAAATATATTTTTTTAGTAATATAAAGTCATCAAAATAATTTAATAATATTAATAAAATAAATATAATATTTTTATAATATTTTTTAAATTTAATCTATTATATATTTAATGCATTTATATATTTTAATAAAATTTAATTAATAATTATTTTTATGCTTCTCATTCAATCGGAATCGTCAATTACGTAACGTCTTCACTTCTAAGTCACATGCTCAGTGATGTCTAGGTTGATCATATAATTATTATTGGTGTAGTTTGATGTAGACATGTAGAAGAATACTAACCGTACATATCTATATTTATTTTTCCAACTATATTTTTGTTATATTACCTATTAATATTATTTAAAAATAAATTATTTTTATAATTTTTAAAATAATTAGAAATATATAAAAAAAATGCAAAAAGAAAATCACAAATTTATATGTAGTTATTGCAATGTATATTCGCGGTAAAACATTTTTTACAAAAATTACGTGCATTTTTTAAAAGTGCAAGTTTTATTTTGAAAGTGTTATTTTTTTTATTTAGCCAATGATATGATAGTATTTATTCTCTAATGATATTAAGGATTCGTTCGAAATCGTTTATTTTTATATAAAAGTGCTTTTTATATGAACAATTTTTATAAAAAAAACTTTTAAAATTTCAAAAAATATTATTTATGTTTTTAAAAGAAATAAGAAACACTTACTTTTATAAAAAATAGTTTAAAATATATACATCTATACTTAAAAATATTTATAATATTTTAATTATAAATAACTAAATATTTCTTTTAAAATTATTTTTTGCCATATTTCTTTTACATAGTGCAGAAGAATCCATCTCTCTATCTCTTAACATTTTTGTTTGCGAGGAAATTTCTATCCTACATATTCGAAAGGGTGGGATAACATTAACTTCACTATATTTCTATTTTTATTACATTTTAATTTATAATTTTTATTCTTTTAATTTTATAAAAATGGGAAATTTTAATTCTTAAATTTATAAGAAAGTATCATAATTTAGTAAAGTTTAGTTATTAAAGTATCTCAAAAATATAAATTTAAGACATTTTTATACACAATTAAAATATAAATAATAAAATGTATCAATTAAAAATTTAAAAATTTAAATACACTAAAGACATAAATTTAAAGATCATAATGCTACTTTTTCCGATCCATCTGCAACAAAATTGTTTTTTCTTTAATTGACATTAATGAAGAAAAGAACAAGACAACCATGAATAGATCATTGTTACGATTTTTTTTAAAAAAAATAGATATTTGAGAGAAAAAAATTGATGTAATGTGAATTAAATATTTTATTTTGTAATTTAATATTTTAAAATTTTAAAAATAAAAGTATTGCTCATACATATAAATTCTTTTACTACAATAAGGCCACAATTTTTTTTATTGTGTAGCAATATTATAACAAATACATTAATTATTGTTATAATAAAAAAAATAAAAGATTATTTAAGTCATTTTTTTATAATAATAAAAATATACTTAATATCCGTATATATTAAGTAAAGATAATATAAATCTAACAACTTTATAAAAAAATCACAAAAATTATTTTATAAATATAATAAATTTGTATTTTTCTATCTTTTATAAAAATAATATATTTTTGTTTATATTTACTTATTTAATAAATATAAAAATTAAGATAAATTTTTGTTAAATACAATAAATTTTAAGTCTTTTTTTCTTAATAAAAATATATTAATTGATTATTTTATCTCAATAAGTAATTATATTCAAAAACTACTATTGCTATCATAAAACTTTGTGAGACTAACAATTTAGTTGTCACTGTCATTTTTATTTTATCAGATCATATTTGGTAGAGAGGTGATCGGCCTCCTAACATGCATGTTTCATATGCTCATCCTGCATGATATGTCCCAGTCCATACATCGGTCCCATATTCATTAATTCGATGCAACAAAATTGAGCACTTTATAACAAAAATAATTGAAATTAATAAGAGGGTTCTCAAATTTAGCAATATTATTATTATAAAAATATTTTATTAATAATATTATTATTAAAATTTAATTAATAATAAAAATAAAATAAATTTTTGTTGCGATAATATCAATACATTTATTAAATTATTATGTTTTACAATAATTAATAAGTGAACAATAATATCTTAAAAATTTTAATAATAAAAATATATAATACCTATAATATTAACTAATATTGTTCTGATTATTTTTATTATTATGAATTTTAAGATATCATTTATTACTATTATATATATTACTCATTAATCATATTATTTTTTCTCTATTTTTTTATTGAATATATTTTTTAAAAATATACTAATTTTAAATTTTATTAATTTAAAATATAGTATCATTAAAATAATAAATAATTTTTTCTTTATGGGTTTTATTTAAGATAACTTTTTTTTAAAAAAAAATATAGATATTATCATGACATCACGAAAATTACTTTTATTTCTAACTTTTATTTTTACTAACAGTTAACATGAATTATTGCTACAAGAATCATTCTCTCTGAAAATAACATAATTAACCATCAATAGGATTTTATATTACACAGTTATTTATATATATATTTTTTAAAAATTAATATATATATATAATGTTTTTTTGAAACATACAACAAAAACATTTTATATATTAACAGGTCTAACTCCCAAATTTAAAGGGACATTAGTCAATTATTAATATGTAAAAGTTCGTAAAAACATTACAAACCAAAATAAGCTAAAAACTTAAACAATGAATTTTTTAATGAATAAGTATCAAATTATAAGATTTGTTATAATTTTATTAGGTTTTAATTAAAAATAATAATTTTATAAATAAATTTAAACATAATTTTTTTTACTTTTAAAATATAAATTTAAAGTTTAAATTGAATAATTATAATATATGTTAAATAATATATATGATTTAGCTTTTATAAAATTATAATTTTTTTGTATAAATTAAATTATATTTTTTACTAAGTAAAAACCTGATAGATGCCCCAAGCTACATATAGATCCACCCCTCGTAAACACAGTTTATGTAATATAATTAAGATTATCTTATGTTATTAACCTTTAAATTTTAATGAAATTTATATACAATTTTTTAAATTTTTAAAACTTTAGTTATAAATCCCTAAAATTTAAAATTCAACAATTTAGTTTTCAAATTTTTAAAATTTAATACTTAATTTCTTATTTAGTTACTAAAATACATATACGTGAATAAATGTTTTAAGATATATGTGTAAAATTTTAAAAATTTAAATACGTTTTAAAATTTTAGATATATATGTGTAAGGTTTTAAAAGTTTAGAAACAAAATCATATGTTTTAAAATTTTAAAATTTAATTAATATTTTTCTTTATTTATTTATTAATTTTGAAAGCTTAATTAGAATTTATTATTGGGAAATTTTTTAGAGGAGTCTTATTTAGGTTTTTATATTGTTTAATTTTTTAGATTAAAATTAATACATTTAGTCTTTTAGTTATAGAAAAATAAGATAATTAAGAATAAATTATATTATTTTATTAAAACATTATTTTATGTTAAGTAATTAAATATGATTCAAATATAAGTCTTTAACAATATTAAAGGTATAATTAGTATAAAAATTTTACAAAAATATTTATTTTAATATTTGTTAACCACGGCTATTTTTTTTATTAAAAAATCAAAGGATGAGAGGTATGAAATATCTCGTAACTTTTACAAAATAAACGTTTTAATCTTATTGTTTTAAAATAAAATGCTTTAATTCTATAATTTTAAAATCCAAAACCATGAGATTTAGGCCCACTTTTATTGAAACTAAAAGGACACTTTTAGAATTAAACTATATTGTTTTTTGAAGTTACAAGACTAAAATATTATAATTAAGAATTACAAGATTAAAATACACATTTATTTAAAATTAATGAACTATTGAACTCCGTGTATATTTAAATAAGTGTCTCATTAAATATTATTATTATCGTTGATTTTGTATTAAAAAGTTTCATATTAATTTTACTTTCAACTCTTTTAAAGATTCCTATATTAATCGTATTTTATTCATGTAATAAAAATAATAATATTTTAATTAAAAAATTATTAAATTAATATAATTTATCTTCAATTTATTTTTATTCTTAACTAAATGATTAAATAATAATATTTATAATTTAAGAGTTCAAACAATACAAATAATATAATATAAAGAATATACATGACAGCACACCCTTCATTATATCTACGGATACGTTTTGGTTGTGCATTGTAATTACTAATACCAAATCGTTTTTTTAATTAATCAAGTAATCAACTGTTTTGTACTCATCAAGAACTTCTGATTATGAGTCCAACCGAAATGAATAGAATTATTTTAAATAAATAGTGGTGGGTAAAAGAGCCAAATATAGAGAAACATGGAATTGACATCCCATGTGAGAAATTATTACTTGCTTGTGACAGACTAGGAATGTCACATGGAGCGTTTTGGATGTAATGTTTGGAAGATCGTGGTTCAGATATATTTCGCCATCACAATACTATTGGATGCTTTTAGCTCTTCACCAATGGTGTTGTAACGCGTTATAAATGATTTATTACTTTCGAAATATTTATTTTTTCTTTTGAGAATAAAAAAAATTAAAACTATATAAAAAATATTATAATTAGTTGAGAGTATGTACTCCTTAAACAAATAATAATACCAACGTAACTTAGTTTCATTAATTTCTTGTTATGTTGGTTAGAAGATGAATTTAAAGGTGCCTACCTTTATATTTATTTATGTCTGTGGTTATTTATAGGATCATATAATCAATAATGTTAGTAATTTTAAAAAAACAATGTTAGTGGGTAAAAGTGAATTAACACATTAATTAAATATAATTATTAAATTAATTGTAATTTTAAGATTTTGAGCCCATTGTGATTTATCAATTTGATAAATAATATCTTATTAAACAAAAGATTAAAAAATTTAATAAAATAAGATGATATTACTTTCTATCAATATTTTCGTTTTAAATTAAACATCACATTTGCAATCTAAGGAATAATTTCATTACACCTATGAGTTCAAGGGCTACGATGGAACCTTACGAGATCACTCGACTTGTATTGTCGGTTCAATGATGAATTGACATTCGACAAAATAACTTTACAAATTATAAGAAAATTCAAAATTAAAAGAACATTTACGAGATGAGAAGACAAACAAAAGAATTCATGGCTGGTTGGGATATAATACTATTTGGACATTAACCCTGTAACTAGTATCACAGGTCGTGTGTAGCAAGTTTGGACATAAAATAATGATGTAGAATATCCTAGAAATGAAAAGGTATTACATATTGATTACACGACTTTAAAACAAATTTAGAACGCCCATGAAATTATAAGGAATTATGGGTTAATCACATGAATTTAAAACCAATGTAAAATGTGCAAGAAATTAAAACGAATTACGGGTTAATCAACATGCTTAAAAACCAAAGTAAAACACCCACAAAAATTGAAAGGAATTATGGATCAATCATATGACTTTAAAATTGATTTAGAACGCACAAGCAATTAAAAGGAATTATCACATGGCTTAAAAACTAATGTATAATGCCCAAGAACTTAACATGAATTCTGGTTGATTCCAAGCTTTAATGCTAACCTCGTTACGAGAAAATGTGTTTTTTTTACAAAGAATTTTGTTCTTAAAAACTAAGATTTTATCTCAAATGAGATTAGGAACAAAAAACTTATCATTTTTTTTTGTTCCAATGTGAGGTTGCAAAAAGTCTATTAGAACAAATTCAATTTTGTCCTAAAAAATAAAAGAATTAAGTACAAATATTTTTTCCTTAAATTCTATAAAGTTGTCATTGAAAACAATAATTAACTTGTTCAAAAAAGTTTTAAGGATATAATATTTATCTTTAAATATTAAAGTTTTTTCTTTGAAAATTATTTTATAAGACAAACAAATTTGAAATAAATTTGTCCCTAAAACATATTGATTCTCTTAATAACGTTTTTGAGATCAATTTTTATTGTCTAAAATTAACAATTTTGGGACAATATTTTTTCTAAACTTAATTGTGACAAATTTTTCTTATCTTAAAACATATTTATGGACAATATTATAACAAAGAAAAAATATAATCTCAAAATATATTATTCTACAAAAATTACAAAAAATATTTTTATTTCACCAATACAATAACAATTCACAAGCAACAAATGTAGAGTTAAAGTTATATATATACATGTTAACATTCTATCTCTATAGATAATAACACCTAAACGTATTCATGTATTGTTGTAATATATTTAAAATCTAATTGATAGCGTGTGAAAGCACCAATAGTACAAGCATTACTCATGGTAGAAGCTTCTAGTAATACAACAATTACATGTGAAACATCTTTTTTTGTTATTAATGTATGGCCTACAAATTAACGGCCAACATTAAGTTTCATAACACCTATATTCATATTATATTTCCTATTCTATATTGAAGAACTCAATAAAGGAAAATTTAAAATTCTTTTTCCATGTACCATATAACTCCACTATAGCAAGTGCTATTTTGAATAGCATGACACAGTTTCCTTAAAAAAATAGCACATCCTAGATAGTAGAACTAAATCTAGTAAGAAGACATCAAAATTATTGAAAGTTTTTATGAAAATAAAGATTCTAGATTAAAAGAGCTATAAAATAGTAATAAATAATCAAATATTATAAATGTGTAATAAATACTAAGATGCATTGTTAGATAATAATAAATTTTAATTGCTAAATATACGTATAAAACCTGACCGCTTTCCCAAGGAATCATGTTCATAAAAATTGAAAGGAACCACGATCCAGTAAACTAGGCCACTTGAACTCCCAAGTAATTTAGATGATTGGTTACACTCGAGGGTTATGATGATAGTAGTAACTTCCCATCAAAATTTAAATCCCTCTAAAAAGACACTAACAAAGTACCAAAATATACATACATAATTTAGGAAATCTCTCTCGTATCAACTTCTCAAAAACAAGTTGATCCACAAGAAAAAATGCAATAGTTCAATAGGGTGCTCTTTATATGTGCTATCTTTAGGAAAGTGCAAAAAGACACAAAAAAACATAGATAATCATAATAAAAAATGTTACATGAGACCATATCATTTCCACGGAGTAATAGCCATCAAAATAGTTATCAATAATGCCCATTAAATTCCTAGTTTTACAAATTTCTAATCAAATACAGCTAAGATGTATGATGATAAAAATTGAAATGTTAAGTACAAAACACAAATAGTCCTATAGTTTCTCGAAATAAATGAACTTTATCGAAGAAAATCAATAGATCTATCATGTTACCTTTTTTGAATGCTTAACTACAACATTTGTATCACTAGATAAGAAGAGTTCTCTTAGTAATGTATGTACAATTGCATTATCTATGATAACATCTTCAAATCATCAAAAGGGCTTTGACAACTTTTAAATACTTAAAAAAAACATATCTCAATGCTATTGTGCTTACCAAAAATGAAGTCTATATAGTTTGGTATGTAAAAATTCACAAAACTAGGTTCCTCCACTTGAAGTAACAAGGGGAATGAGAAATTAGGAAATGATAAAGTTGAAAAGATAGAAACATTAAATCTCAAAACAGTGTCATCACATCACTGTAAGCAAAATCGTAAGAATTTCCAAGAGATGAATAATCAGGCTAGGAATTTCAAAGAAGCTTCAATAAGAATTGAGCCTTTCTCTTACCTCTGTTCATGCAATCACTTTGAATCAACAGAAGCAACTGAGTCAATACCCCAACAACCATAATGTCACTCCGGTTATCATCCAACGAAGAACACAATGACAAAAGAGCCCTAATTTCGTACTAGGTATCACGATCAAAGATCTTTAACATGACCTTCACCAAAAGAGGTAATGTTAGCACGTTCACAACAAACAAAGCACAACTTGTCGAAGTGCAACAGAGTAGTTCAATGGTAGCCAAAGCTCGCTCAGTGTTTACAAAACTCACAATTCACAACACAATTACACCTAAGAAAATTGCTCTCAATTTTCTCTCACTAGATTCTTCTTTTCTAAGTTTTCATTTCAATTAGATAATACAAAGTACCTATTGGAGTGCTCTATTTATAGATGTAGAAGCCCCCTTATACATATTTTGCTAACTAATTCTTAATTATCTTTCCTTATTTTTCAACAAAAGAATACATTATCCATTCAATTTTATTGGGTTGTTGGCTTGACAACCATTATTTTATTTTATTGCCATTTATTACATCATTTGATACATGTAAGCTTAACCAACATATCTAATCAACCAATTTGAACTTGAAAAAACCCTTTAATCTTTGATTCTTTTTTAGCACATTGCCTCACCCTATTCCAAGCTAGACACCTCATGGGTGACAAATATTGTGAAATCTGGTAATTATCAATATACTCATGTATTTTTTGTTCTGATTTTCTATACAATGGTTAGTGTATTTGTACACCAAGAACCAGAGACAAACTAGCCCTAATAGTGCTGCACACATGGGTATGCTGCACATCCATCCTCTCTGCAGTCTCATTCTGTTGTGGGGTTTGTGAACACGAGGTTTCATGGAGAATACCATAGTTATCCAAGTATGTCCAAAATTGTTGATTAACATACTCCCTTCCATTATCAGACCTCAAGATCTTATTTTTTTCAAAAAATTGTGTCTGAATTATAGTGTGAAACAAATGAAACGTAGAAAATACTTCATCTTTATGTTTAAGAAGGTAAAGCCATGTCATTCATGTACAATCATCAACAAAAATTACAAACCAATGATGACCCGATGATGTAGTAATCGGGGAAGGTCCCCAAACATCAGAATGTACTAAACCAAAAAGAGTCATACTTTTATGCATGCTCATAGGATAAGACGCCCTATGGATTTTTGCTAGGATACAAGTATCACATTTTAAATCCGAGTGTGTGACATTTGAAAATAAACTAGATAGTAAGTGTCTTAAATACCCAAATGATGGATGCCCAAATCGACGATGACATAACCAAATTGTCGCTCCTTGTTACTAACTATGTGTTGAATGTGATTAGCTTTTCCTGAACTGAGGTCATCCACATAATATAAGCTGCCTTTCTTAGTACCATGCCCAATGATCTCCTTGGTGAGAATATCCTGTAGAAGACAAAAGGTAGAACACATCAATACTACACAGTCAAGATCTAAAGTGACTTGACTTATAGACATTAGTCTGTGTGAAAGAGAGGGTACATGTAATGTATTAGATAATGATAATGAAGGAGATAAAGTCACTATTCCAACTCTTGTAACTAGATAAGTGACCCCATTGGCATCGACAACACAAATTAGTCTCAACTGGATTGTGTGAGAGAGATCTTTTGGGTCAAATGTCATATGGTATGTAGCTCTAGAGTCGAGAATCCAATCGTCATTTTCATTATGTGTAGAGATGTAAAATGCTTTACTTAAAGTACCTAGATCCTGGGGGTTGGGAAAATTCTTCATTAATATATCCCAGTTTGTCCTTGTTAGAGATATACTTCACCACCTCGGACCATAAGTCATAGTTGGATCCGTCCAACTTGATACTAATGGGGGTAGTCGATGCTTCAATTAGCAACGATTGTGAGACGGTATGGGTTTTAGTCAGAACCTCAGTCATTTTTATAGTCAGATCGTTGAGTATGGAATTGGTTGTTAAATCTATAGAGTCTGCCATGAAATCTATCAACAATGTTTTACACGGTAACCTTTTCTTTTCTATTCGCACATGCCTTCTTCACTGGCTATGGAGTGGCGCTATATGTCGTTGTGTTCCAAGTTTGACCAAGGTAGGAGAACGGTGCGACTGCTCACGGTGGCGTAGATAGACTACGACAACTCCACGACCAACGAGCAATATGTGACCCCAAACGCAGATACAAAGAACGTGACCTCAAGGTCGTTTATCGCTGCATTTCAAGTTTTTTTCCTTCTCTTTGGAGAGAGATACAAAGAGAACACATGCGATGGACTGCGATGAACATATACAGAGAGAACACACTTAGCACCATTTATCATTGTGTTTTGTTTCTTTTCAAAAAACGATGGTGGAACCGACCACACTAGTAAGCAACCGGTGTTGGACCCAACCAGTTAGAATGGTACGGTTTTAACGAATAAATCATAACGACAACCCCAAATCGAACCAATGTCGAGGAAAGTGTAAAGGAGAATGACCACACCAGAAATCAGAGGGTAAGTGTAAACCAGAACAGTCATCCCAGAAATCAGAAATCAGATTGATGAGAACAAAAAGCAACGTAATAGGTAGCTATCTTATTCCATTAGTTAGCAATAATTTGTTCTGATACCATCACAAATAATGTGAAATGTGATAATTATCAATATATTCATGTATTTTATGTTCTAAATTTCTATACAATGGTTAGTGTATTTGTATACTAAGAACGGAAGACAAACTAGCCCTAACATTAATGTACATGTAGGTGTGATGCACACCATACTTTTATGCTCCACTATCTCTATTTCTCTTTTCCACTGCACACACAACAATGGGTGCTTTGTAACTGTTATACGCAAGAAAGAAATTTTGGGAACTAACGAATTCCATGCAAACACTCAAGCTTAATCAGCCAGAATAAGGAAAATCACAAATTTCCAACTCAAATAAAATTTCTACATTAAACACTAAAATTCAAAAAGCCCAACTCTAAATATCATTCAAAATAGAGTATATATGACTTGAATAGAAAATCATACAAGCAAACCCCCAACAACTGAAACATCTTGTAAAGTATACAACATAAACGATATTTAGAAATTAATCTGACCCCTAACAAAAGGAATCTCCAAAAGATACCAAGGGTAGTAAGTGATTTATGATAATGACATAAACTTTGTACAGAAAAGCTTCTTCTTCAAACTCAGCTTAGGAACCCACTGTATTGTCAAACCATCAGTCGCACTCTGTTGTTCCTGTCTTTTATGGCCTGCTTTCAACGAATGTTATGGGTTTCTTTGAGAAAGCATTTTTATCAAATTGTTCTTGAATTTTTTATTGTTATGCACTTCACTTCAATCTTCACTAGGAAATGATTTTTTTTTAGATTATAGGAAAAGAGAGTAGTAAGATGTAGAAGATGATAAGCTGAATTGGAATATGCCATAATTTTAAAGATCAAACTGCAAATTAATCTTCATGCAGATGAAGGAGATGCCATGGTTGGCCAACAAATTTCCAAACAATTCTTTTTATTAACTCTTTTTCTCTCTCACTTTTAGATATAATTATAGGATGAAAAAATATATCATATTAATTTCACCTATAATTATATAATATAGCATAAAAAATATTATTTATATTTTATGTAATATTGAATAAAATTAAAAAATATATCTTAATTTCCTAACTTTTAATTAAAAAAATTTATTCCAATAATCAAAGAAAATAACATTTTAATTATTTTAATTCTATAATTAAAAAAAAAATGTAAAAAGATAGATTCTAGATCCAAAAAAACATTCACGTAAGTCTTATAATTTTTTGCTTTTAGTACTAAAAGCAACTTTTTACTGATTTACTTGAAAACAACGAAATCAATTTTTTTTTTTTTAAAAATAGAACCTAACGCATCGCTTAACTTAAATTAAAAGAGTACTTTTTTTTCTTTTACGTAACAAGTTAGTAATATAACCATTCAAATTAAAATGATGTCAGATGAGAGAAAAGGATCAAACTTCATCATTCATCACTATCAAATCGAGTTACTTAACGGAAACAGCATTTACACAGCTCGTAGATTTGCTAAAAATGAAATTTTAAACCAGTACAATCAGTGCTAAACACCTGAAAACAGAACAACATCAAAATTTGAACTTGTTCTTTCCATTCGTAATTCAAAAGTCCGTCTGTCTTTGAATCGTAACATCAGAGCGAAGAAGTTAATAGTCAATATCATTTCAACACGTCCCATAAACCCAGAAAGAATAAATAAAGTCAGATACCAATTAGACGTTTTCGTCTATTGGGAGGTGTCTTGCAGCGTTTGAATTCAGCAAGCAATTGAGGATCACTAAACCCAACAAGAAATTGGGCAAGCCCTTCAAGAAACAGAGCACGCTGATAAACATCAATAGCACCCATAATCTCTCCAAGAACACTCCTCCTAAGCCTATTAGCATCAAGAAAAACGCTGACCAATTCATCCATTTGACCATCCATGGCATCTCCCACTACCTCTTTCGTCGTCTCCTTCTTCCCATCTTCACAACGACCCCAATTCTCTGCAATACCTTTCACGAACCCCTCTTGGGCAGCCTTAGCACGAGTCACCAAAGAAGGAACCATAAGCCTTAATCCACATTCAATTTGGTCAATCTGGGCCATTAAGATTTTTGATGGGTCCTTCCAAGCCATCAAAATATGCCATGGCCTATCGTAAAGCTCGCAACTTTCCAAAGAATCAACGTGACCCAGATCGTCAAAACCTTCGATGTCTTCGTAATCATCCTCGTCGGAGTCTCCGAGGAAGGAACGAAGAAGACAGGTGAAAGTGTATGGGTGGAAATCTCCGAGCCAGAGAAAGGGCTTCTCAAGAGGGTTACGCCAATCCGGGTAGAGAAGTTGAGTAACGTCGTCGGAGGCAGAGAGGTCAAGAGTTTCGTAGTAAGATTGGAAATGTGCGTGGAGTCTCTCGACGTGGGTCGAGAGTTGAGGAAACGAAATGTCGTTCATGGAGTTTGTAAGCAGAGGAAGAAGCTCTGTCTTGAGAGTATTGAACCATTCCGAGTAATAGTCCTTGAAAGGACGCGCATCAATTTTTTTGCGGCCGAAGAGATCACCTGCGTTAATGGTTATTTATGATTTTATCAAAGACAAAGACGAAGATTAATTTCCATCCAAATACAATTACAGAGAGAGAGAGAGGTGGGTTCACTTACTTACGGCTTTGAGCATATTAGAACAAGGCTGTGATTCTTGTTGTGATTCTTGGATTTTCTTTCTTCTTCTTCGTCAGAAAAGAGTGAAGAAGGTTTGGACTTTGGATGGAGAGTTTTGGAGGTAATCTCGACTGATTCGAAAGATAAATGCATCTTTTTTTATTTTTTTGGGTTAAAGATAAATGGGTTTTGATCCTTACTCCTTAATATGGTGATGCCAACGGGGAGATTACTCAATGCTTGTAAGGATTTTTCATCAAAGTTTTAGATATTTTTAGGAGAATCGAATTTCTTATTAACAAAACAAACTTAATATCAATTATATATTAAATATTTAAAATTTTAATTATATATATTTATTATACAATTAAATATAATATACTGAATATAAAATAATTATTATATTCAAATTAATTATTTTATTATTTTAACAATTAATAAAATAATTATTATTTTATACACTATTATATTATATTTTTATAATTAAAAATATTAATTTAATTGTAAAAAATTATTTTTTTATAAAATTATTTTTTTATAAAATTATAAAATTTAATTATAAATTGATATAAATGTATAATATTTTTTAAACAAAATATTAAAAAAACGAAGATGTGAGAATAAGTGGGGCTAGACGAGTGATCCACATCTATATTACGTTAGTCATTCCTTATTAATACTAAAATTGAATTTTTAGCACAAATTCCTCAAATTACATCCTTTGTCTTTATACCATCATTGAGTAATACGTTTAGCGAACATTCACTGGTTTCATTTATATAGAAACCAAATTATTTTATTATTTTATTTTAAATTTTAAAAACACATATATATGTTTATTAAGTTATTAAATATATATAGCTTTAGTGAGTGATGTTAAATTTGCAAAAAATTAAAAATAATAAAGATATTTATTTTAATTTTTTTTATCACGAAACATATTATAATTTATATAAATATAAATTTCTATATTTAATATTCTCTATATTTAGTATATTTATAAAAATTAAATTTTTTTATCATAAATTATATATGATCAATTTATCACTTTATTAGTAAATTTTATATAGATAAATAATATTTTTATTGTATTTTTTTTATCTAAATCTTAACCAAATATTATCACTTTATTTTAAAAGAAAAGAAAAAAACCTCAACGGCTTCAAGTAGCTACCTCACTAATGAATTCACATCAATATTGAATATTGATTATAGATTCGCAGCCAATCAATTACAAAAATAGCTAGGACTAAGCAAGCTTTAAATTAATTTCTCAAAACTTGAAAAAAATAAGTAAAATACTAATATAAACATATAATATAGATTATAAGACTACAATCGATTATATATATATTTATTTATTTAATTCTTTTTCTTTTAAATATAAATAAAAACAAATAATTTGAAATAAATCATTAAAAGATGACAAAAAAATAAAAAAATAAAAAATGAAGTAATGGAATAGGTTTGATCCTTAAAACAATATGTTTAAGGTTATTTATTTATTGTAAAAATGATAATTAGATTATGTATTTATTTTTTTTATAACAATTTAACTTTATTTTATTAAAAAATGATCGTACAAAGATAAATATAATTGTTAGTTATTTTTTTTATTTTTTCAATTATACTAAGTAGATGTTATTATAACTTAAATAAACCATAATAGAAAAAACCAAAAAATAAAATAAAATATAAATACAAAAATAGTTATTTTTTTTACATATAATCATTATTTATAATAATATAATTAAATTGATACAAAAAATGAGTTAAAATTATAAAACGTTATTTTTAAAATAAATATAGGACTTTTATAACCACCTTCCTTTTTTAGTAATAATTTTAAAGTTATTTAAAAAAGAAAAAAAATTATTTTTATTTTTGCATTACACACTTTCGTATATATAATAATAATAATAATAATAATAATCTAAAGATGCAACTAGGTAATACGTGGGTTCATTATTTTTTTTATAAGTGTATTTTAATTCTTCCTATTTTTTAAGGTGGATTTTAAATTTTTTACTTATTTATAAATGTATATAATCTTATTTTAAGTTAATTATTTTAATACGTAAAAATTAAATGATGTTAAAAAATAATGAAAAAAATTATTAATATGAAAATATTTACTTTTTTTAAAAAAAGTAAACAATTTTGTTTAATTTTATTAATGATAAATAAATTTTTAATTTATGAACATGTGATTTTTATATATTTAAATGATAATTAAATTGTAAAAACTTAAAATAAAGTTAAAAATTTAAATTATACTTTAAAAAAAGTAAAACGATGTTAAAAGGTAACAAAAGTATATTAATTATATAAAAGTTCACTACTTTTTTGATAACATGTTACAAGTTTATAACTATGAAAAAATATATCTAAAATTCAAAGTTTAAAAAAATGTCATAAATAGAGCATGTGAATACATGTATATGTATTTTTTTTTAATTAATAGATATTCTTAAATCAATTATAATATGTTCTTTTTTATAACAAAAGTAACACTTATTTATTCAAAAGATGATACATCCAAAAGACAATCATATAAAGAAAAAACTCTATCTAGTATCTCATACCACCAAGCCATATTAGTAACATAAATTATTGCAAATTTGGCCACAGTATTAATATAAACATTTTGTTCAGAAGGAAATAAAAATTTCTATTCACAGATAATATCATAATCTCATATAATATCGTACCATTTGAAGCAAAACAAAGACCATTATTTTTAACAAGATTAATGATCATAAGACAATCACACTTAAAATTAACATATGAACATCCAAAAGCATAAACAATGTTGACAACCCATAACAAGGTTTGTAATCAGCACGTAAGGTAGACCATACTTGTCTCTTGGGGTTTGTAACAATAAAAAATATTTGACTATTTTCATCTCTCACCATCGTATCCTTGTCAATTTTTTCATCTTTAGTATTTAACCTTGTATCAATATTAATTTTTTAAAAATCTCATAGGGTTTCTACCATTTAGTAATACAATTCATAGTTGCATTAGAGGAAAATGTGAAGGCTTACCCAAGTTTTTATAAAAAAAATTCATGTAGCATATTGACCCATACAAGAGTCACATTTGCATCTCTATTGTCCTTGTCATGAGTTTTTTGAGTTCTATAGTACCAAATCGATCAATTAATATAGTTGGATTGGCTAAGCTCAAATTTAGTACAAACTTACTTAATATAATTCCACATGTTTACAAACAACATGCAATTCAATACTAGGAGTAACGGTACAAGATAGTTCTCATACCTCCTTAACAGCCTTGCATTCCCAAAATGCATAGGTGACAACATTAGCACATCATCACTAACAATCTTCTTGTTGGACAAATTAACCTTCATATAAAAAATATTATTATAGGTTTTTCAAATAAACAATTTCACCTTGTTTTGAACATTTAGGCGCCAAATCTTCCTCCACTATGATTAGTTTGACAAGGAGCTCGAGCTAGCTCCATAATCACATATGTTACTTAAACATCATCATTCTTCAACTAGCTAAAGTGTTAGCCCCAAAGTATTTGGGGAAATAACTTTATAAGGATTAGAGTAAGAAAGCAAGTCATCTTCTTAAAGTTTGATACTCCTCCCATTACCAACTCTATATTTCAAATCTTTCACACATAAATCTCTTCCACAAGCAACACTTCTTTGCAAGTAAGAAAAAATTTTAGGTACCTTAGTAGAGAGGAAATCAAAGTTAGGATAATACTTACCTTTCAAGACCCTTGCTACATGAGAATCATCATTATGGAAAAGTCTCCAATTGTATTTAGAGACTAAGGCTTGGTTAAAATAAAATACATTCCTAAAACTAATACTTCCTAAAGCTTTAGGTTTACAAAGCTTATCCCAAGCCATCCAATGTATGGCCTTTTATCCAAGTCATATCTCTATTACCAAAATTCTGTCATAAGGTTGTGTAGTTCATTACATAGTCCCAAGGACAATTGAAAATAACTCATTAAATAAGTAAGAATAGCTTGAATAACTTATTTAAGTAAAAAAATTTACCACCCTTTGATAATACCTTCTCTTTCTAATTCTTGAGTTTTTTCCAAACACGATCTTTTAACTAACCAAACATTCTTCTCTTATTTCTTTCTGTAATCGTGGGCAAACTCAAATATTTCTCGTGACGGTTAATGATAGGAATACAAAGTACATTTTTGGCCAATAGTTTCAAGAATTTATTAGTATTAGGACTAAAAGACATAAATGATTTAGCTAAATTAATTCTTTAGTCAGAGGAAATATCATATTCCTTCATAACCAACTTTAAATTAATTGTTACGTGTTTAAACCTATCTAATTTCATATTGTTTGAGTTATTATTAATTTATGAAATATACAACAATTTAAAAAATATGTATATATATGTGTATTCAAGTGCTACATTTTTTATATTTTTTAAAATTTTATTTTTTGATATACTTTTTAATAGTTAATAAAATTGCAATATCCTATAAAAAATAAATATTCATATATTTTATTATAATTTATTTATTTTTATTATTATTCATCTAAGGCAACCCACGCAAGATCCAAGTACCTCAACCAAACCAAACCAAAAATTTTTATTGTAAAATGTTGTGATAAAATTTTAATTGAGATATTATTTAATTGATTGATAAATGTAAACATTGTTATTTTTTAAAAAATATTTATATTTTGACACATATATATTATCTATAAAGAGAAATGTTAAAACCAAATTTACCTTCCACGCGTAAGTTTTAAGCGATTATCACACAAAATAAATAAGTTGTCTATATTGAATCATTTATTTTGTAAATGGTTCAATAATTCAGAGAGCAAATATTGGACAACATCTCTTATATTGGGCAAATATTTGCTCTCTGAATTATAGGTAGTCATGAATTCCAAACTATTATTGTTATTTGATAACTTAAGTACAAAATATCTTACTCAGAATCTTATCTTGCATGCACATATCAAGCATATTGTGCTTGATCATCCCTTCCTCAAGGATCATGTCATGAAATGCAATCTACAGATTGCTCATGTTTTCTCACAAGACCATCTAGTCGATGTGCTCACAACGCCACTTGGAACATTGCAGTTTCAAATGTTACAATCCAAATTGTTTGTCCTTTCATGCCATCAATTTAAGAGAGGGTGCCTAATTGTTTTGCAATAATTCAATCAATAACAAAAACTACATTTATCATGGAGAATGTTCAACTACCAATAGCAAATAAGTTTTGAAAAAAATATCAATAAATCTGGAGAAAAAAATAATTTATTAAGTTTGACCTTTACAAACACATCTTCATCTCGCTTATTTGATCGAGTTAAAAATCCCCCATGGAAGGGATATCAACAAAGTTGCAAGAATTTTTAAAATTATGAAAAGCATTAATTCCATAAGGAATTGGAGGACAAATACCATCTTTCTCGTAATCAAATAATACATAATGAAAATCACCAATATAAGCCCATGGGAGGTCACAATGTTGTCTAGATAAAATGAAATGTTTCATAACAAAGATAAGTCCTTAGCATCTCTTGGACCGTAGACAAATGTTTTACACGACACCAATTGCAAATGACCAGACAAGTATCAATATAATACCTGAGTAATTTGAACAGAGTTGTTCCAAAACAACACTAAGCCACCAGATATCAGCATAACATGGAAGAAACTAAATAAAGTAGGAAGGAAACGATATTTACAACGGAGATAACAAATTCTTTGAGCTTTTGCCTTTGTCTCAAGAAGACAGAGCAAGGAAGGGCGATGTCGGGATACCAAGTCTGTCAAACGCATGGATGGTTTTGGATGGCCCAATTCCTTGGCAGTTCCAACACAAAACTTCATGGTTCATGATGGGTCTGTTTCTCCTGATTGGTTTGAGTTATTAATAAGGGAACTTAGTGGAACATCATATAAGTCCTCATCTTCAGTTAAGTTGATGATAAGGACACGTGTCCTCTTTCTGGGATGAGCTGATAGAGGAACTGCTTCACTTATCCTTTGTCTTGCGGTTACTTTTGGAACCATCGGTAAGTTTACATTCTTTTACATAAATTGGTTGG
This sequence comes from Hippophae tibetana, assembly GCA_037013495.1. Taxonomy (NCBI): domain Eukaryota; kingdom Viridiplantae; phylum Streptophyta; class Magnoliopsida; order Rosales; family Elaeagnaceae; genus Hippophae; species Hippophae tibetana. Next base: position 13,852,878 of record CM072812.1, read on the forward strand.
TAGTTTGTCATGTTAGTGATTTAGGGCGCTTGTTATAAGGGACCTCTGCATTGACAACAGGACCTCTGAATATGGGTTTTAGTTTATTTTTAACTGTCAATGGGGTAGGTTGAACATCTTACGACTCTCATCCATTTCCCACGAATGTCCAGAGTATTTGGTTGATCAGTAGTGATCCATGCACCTGGGGCTAAAGGTGTGTTTAGGTCGTATAAAATCCTGCCTCGACTTGCCCTTCAGCTATAGCGAGGAATAGAGCTTGTTTTAACATTTAACACAATACTAACACGTGAGGCAATAATGCTAATGATAGGTGTTTCATCTCAATCAGGTAAAAGTCCATGAATTGGCTACTCTTTTTCCTTTGTTTTCAGTCCATTGTTTAGTTGTTTTTCCTGCGAAAAAAAAATGCTAAGAGAGGAGATGGTATGTGACTTTTCCTGTGGAAAAGGTTAGGTGGTGTCATGAGACTGATACAATTCCCAAAGCGAAACTTTTAACTCATATAACCATGACTGTTAAATACTAAACGTTAATGCAAATAATCACAACCCAATACCAAAAGAATATTCGAACTAAAGAAAATAAAACGAATTACTGAGCTAAAATGAAACAAAATTCAAGCAAAATAAATAAATAAAAAAGAAGAACCGATGAAGATGGTTCAAATTGCTGAGGCAACATGGAAGGAAAGAATGTGGGGCAGCAGATTCCATGGCTGGACATTCTTAAATATTCTCTTTTCAATTGTAGAAGAATTCAGAAAAATGATATATGCTACAAGAAAGTTGAGACCTCAACCCCATCTAATAATAGCAGAGCCCCAAGTCAGACCAGCTCCAAATCCTGCAGCTGCAATAGTATGCCCTGGTTTCACTTTCCCACTTCGGACAGCTTCATCCAATGCCAATGGAATGGAAGCAGCGCTTGTATTGCCATAGTTTGCCAAGTTTGATATGACCCGTTCAGGTGGCACTTCCAAACGAGTAGCAACCGCATCAATGATCCTCTGGTTAGCCTGCAACAGTTAGGTTACCGTTGTCCATTAGGTTCATGATATCTACCAGGAACTTAAAAATAAAACCGGTGTAAAAACAAGTAGAATTATAGAGTTTTGAGCCTTTTGCCACTAATTCTCTACAGACTAACTCTCTTTCCTCACATGAATGCAAATTTAATCAACATAACTACATGTGTAATATTTTAGCTGTTTCATTAGCTCAAGTAAAATATGTCAAAGTTTATATGAACAATGTTTTTTTTTTCAATCCCAAAAAATTAATCCATTGAATAAAGAAACTCATAATTCATATAAATTCTATCAGTGTTATTTTTAATCAATATGTGACTCATTAATTAGCTATAATAAAATAGAATGATTGAGACAAGAAATGACATGGTTACAAGCCATATCCCTTACAAATCCGGAAAATATTACAAATTAAAATCACTGCCATACCTGATGAAGCAATAACCAATCAATACTAGATCGGGGTATGCCAGCTTTGTCAAGGGCAGATTCAATTGATAGTGGCACACATCGTACAGCAAAGCGAAAGACCTCTTTTCCATTCATTTGAATGCGGGAGTACGAAGAGGATCTCGGAGGGAAGTCTAACACTGAACCATTAGAACCCAATGTGTTCTTTGCTTCATTTTGTTTTATGGTCGCATTCAAGTGTCTGTATCAAGAGATGGAAGGTCAGTGCTCAATAAGTCCCCTATTAGCTCAAAAAAATTGCAAAATCAACAAAAATGGCACCCTTAAAAAATTATAACAAAAAAATAACACCCTTTTATGTTGCTATTTTTGTTGTTAAAAATTTCAAAAATTACAAAAAATATCCTTGAAACTTATAACAAAAATAACACTCCAATAACATTGAACGGGGTCCAATTGAACGACGTTCAACATTAAACGATCTAAATGACTATAGTTCAATTTAAACGGCATTCAATTGAACGTCGTTCAAAATGAAATGATGTGCTGTAATTTTTCTTAATAGTGAAAATGAATTTTTATAAGGGTGCTATTTTGTGGTTACAAGTTTTAAAAGTACTGAAAAAAAGTTTTAGAAGTGTTATTTTTTATAATTTTCAAGAAAATTCTAATTTATATTCATCATGTAATAATAATATCTAGATGGTTATGAAAAATATTTTAAACTGGAAAAAAAGAAAAGGGCAAAGAACCATATACCTTTGACCATCACCATCACTATGCAAATCAAAACCAAATAAACCATCCTCTTCACTATCACAAGCCTGCATATGAGCACAAAAACACACCACACCAAAAACAAGAAAAAAACGAAAGACACAAATTAACTAAATGGATGCTGTTTATTATAAAAAGGGTAAAATGCCATTTACTTCTCAATTTATTACTTTTTTTCTTCTCAATTTGTTACTCAAACTTCGTGATTTTATTCAATTTAATGATTTTATAAGGCCTGTTATGTCACTTTTTAAAAAAAATTGGAATATGTTTGGAAAATTAGTAAATTGAATAAAATTGTCAAGTGTTAGTAAATCGAATTAAAAAAGTTGATAGTAAATCAATTGAAAAAAGAAAGTTTGGTAGTAAAAGGAATGCTTACCCTATAAAGTTATATGATGCCATGAAGTTTCCTCCTAAGTGAAGCAAAAATTTCACTTGAAGAAATAAAGGATACCAAAAGTAAAATACCTCCAAAGAAGCCAGAACTTCAAGGCCAATTACCTGTAATAATACAGCCCCAGCAGCGTCTCCAAACAGTATACAAGTTCCTCTGTCAGTCCAATCGACATAACGGGAAAGAGCATCAGCACCAATCACCAAAACGTTCTTGAACCCACCCCCTGTGAAAGACACAAGAGCTTAATTGCTTCAATCATAGATGTAACATAGACATCCAAATAGGAAAATAGTAGCAAACGTTAAAATGCATTACCCCTAATGTGACAAGCAGCTGATACTAGACCCAACACAAATCCACTACAAGCAGCAGTGATGTCATAAGCCAAAGGATTTCTTTTGCAGCCAAGTGCTTTTTGGATCTGATAATTAATATCAAAAGGAGAATGGAACATTGTTAGGCTGGTTCATTAATAATGCTCAGTCCTATTAAATAAATAACTTTGGAAATACATTCATCCGTGGTCACTGATCCTCAATTTTAAAAGCTTAAATTACAACATAGAAAGAAAATTTATCCACTAAAATGCCGAAAAACATAGAAATATTACAAGTTTTTGCCCAAATATATGCTTATAACCTAGGATCAAATTCAAAATAAGACAGAAAACAAGTAAAATGTGCTCAACAACTGCAAACACAACCAAATCCCATATCTTAATAGAATTAGTCACTTTCCATACTTACCATGCTGGTTTCACAAATCAAACATCTCTACTGACCCCAAAGCCTACTCCCAATTTAATTTGCACTATCTAAATTGCAAAACAAAATTCTTAATACAAAGTTGTGCCGGGTCGAAAGGTGCCTTAGGAAAGGTAGAGCTGCATTAATGAGGTAAGAACTGCAGTGAATAAATTTTAGAGGATTTCTTCAAGCTTCTATGTTTCAGCAATGGAGCCATACTCCTTTGGGTGAAATAATAGTATCAACATATGGTCAGGTCAACTCATGGACTGGGAAAAGTTCATAAGGCAATCAAGCCAAACAGAGCTGTCAATATACATAAGAAAAAAGCTAAATGAATAAAGCCAAACAGAGCATATCATTATACCATAACAAAGGAACATGCATCAATAGCTGACACCTGCTGAAAGCCAAAAATTTCATTTCTGGAATTTCCATCTTTGTATCCAATATATATATATATATATATATGAGGGAGATTTACTAGATAAAAGTTGGGCGATAAAAATGACACTTACAAAAATTGGCATACAATTAAAATATATTAGTCTCATATGTAACAAAACAAACTCTGTTACATCATCGTATGGATGACAGTGAAGCACAGAGGAACTTACACAAAAAAAATTAACATTTTATAAGAACATAAGGAACAAAACAAAACGCTGCCTCATGTGTATTCAACTTTTTTCTGATTCAGCCATTCAAGCAAAAATGCAATTGATAAAACCAAAAAAACATATATATATATATAATGTTTGGACGTGCTCAAAGAAAATATTTTTTCCATTTTTCTATACCTGAGGAGCACTTCCAAATAGATCCTCTGGTGTGGATGTACAAAACAACACTAGGTCCACATCATCAGGCTCAACTTGTGCCATTTGAAGTGCTTTTTCTGCTGCCTCTACTGCTAAATCAGTTATGCTTTCTTTGCCTGTAATTTTGATGGTTAATGCTAATAAGTTCACAATTTGAATTATTATAATGCAAACTTTTTTAAAATAAGGAGCACTATTTTCATAACTAGTCATATAGGAGAAAACCTAGAAACATCACATAGATCAGTACAACAACTTTTCAAGAGGCTTTCCTAAATGTAAGCCTATATTAAAAGTCCTGGCACAAAAAAGCACCTCACGACCATTCAGTGTTACCAATTTTGCATCAATTACAAAAACAATAATCCGTACAACCTGACCTGAAATAACCCGGCGATTACGAATACCAGTGCGAACAGATATCCATTCATCGTCGGTGTCAACCATTTTTGCAAGATCATCATTGGAAACCTTAAGTGTTGGTACTGCTGATCCACATCCTACTAACTTGCAGCCTTTACTGACAAGCCTGCCACAACATGTAATTTTCAAATAAAGAACAGAATCAGAAATCATAGAATAGTCTGATCGAAATCAGTTTATGTGAAAGTCTCAAGTAAATTAAAAGTGTTACAATCTTAACAGGAACAACATGAAACTTAAGTGGAACAATAAATTTCAATGTATGTACCCAAATTTCTCAATATGTAGGAATTAGGAACTAGGAAGATGCATGCATATTGACTGCATATTATATATAACTTTCTAAAACCTCGATAAAAACAATTTACCATCATATTCAATATTCATTAACTTCTCCCACATAGAGCAATGGATTAACTTTTATCGTCCTATAGAGAACCCAATGAAAGAAAAAGTAGCTCAATAACTCTAACTGTGACACGGGAAGTTAAATCGAACTTAGTTCAATTATAAGGCAAATCAACTTCCAAAGAAGGCAACTACCAATCACTTGATAAAACACATCAATTATGCTTCCAATTAAAGATCCCAAATTCACTCATTCTATGACTTTCTTTCAGCTTGCTCAGAATGAAAACTTATGCCCCAACTAAATCTCATTTGTGAGGCATTTTCCAAAATAAATGAAAAGGAAAAATGCATGACGCTTAAAATATGAGGATATCAAAACCGAAACTCACCTGGGTACACGAGATTCGGAAGGGGAAACACCTGAAGCGTGCCTTTCAGCACCTTTAACCGAGCCCGAACATATTATCCTTTTAAGGAATCTATGAGAATAGCAAAACCCAGATCGGTAAATTCCTATTGAAGGCTTTGTCGTCGTCCTAAAACTTGGAAGTGTGGGAGCAGTAAGGAATCCAGATGCATTGGCCATTTAAATCCACGGTATAAAAGCCAGAGAGGATAGTAAGTTGCAGAACAATTGAAAGCAAAAATCTTTAGCTTATATATGCAAACGGAAGAATAGAACGGTGACCAAATCTGAAGCCCATGGTGAGAAGAAAATCAGTGGGGCGTGGCAAAGACAAAAGACGCAGACTTTCGAGGTCCTTATTTGACGATCTTAGAGGGTTCAAAGCGAGACAAGGGTATTTCGTGAAACCAAATTTGAGGAAATTACGATGCTATTGATTTTATTCTCTCTGAATTTCACTACCAGAGAGACTCGTGCAAGGCAACCCCATTTCCAAGATTTTGAACTTTTTTGTTCTTGTTTTTCTCGTCTTCAGTTTTCCTTTCTTTTTTAGTTTAACAAATAACTGAGTAATTTTTTTTTCTTTTCTTTTTTAATAAACAACAAACACATAAATGGAAATAAATGGAAGAAATAAATTAGATTTTTAGTTCCGCTTGATAATATATTTCTCGTATGTTAAGTTTATAAATTATGATACTAAAAGCTTCTAAATATCTTTAAGTATCTTATTTTTTAAATTTAATTAATTTCTATTTTTATATTTTTCAAACAAAACACATTTTTGTGGTACAAGTACAATAAATATTTATTAAGTTTTTAAAAAATAGATATTATAAGACTATTAATTAAGATTTTTAATATCTATATTGGATATTAATCCTTAATTCAAGGAATAAAACAATGAACTTAATTCAAGTAATAAAACAAGGAGTTTAATTTAAGGAATAAAACAAGTAGTTTAATTCAAAGAATAAAACAAGTAGTTTAATTGAAGGAATAAAATAAGGAGTTTAATTCAAGAAATAAAACAATGAGGTTAATTGAAGGAGTAAAATTTCATTATAAATAACTATACAATTGTAATGAAAACATGAAAAAAAATAATACAAACTAGAGAGTTTTTTTGTATAGATTTCATTCTTCTTTTTCCTACATGGTATCAGAGCAGGAAAATTAACTTGCTTCTACTTTATTATTATCTTAGCATCTTCAATCTTTGAAATGGCTGAAGATAAGCCGCTAGGATCAGAAACTGAAAGTTCATCAGTGTTTTCCTTAATGAATATGCATGAGGTGGATGTCAACCTAAATCAAAGATTAAACTCAATCTTGTTGAATGAGTTTAATTACTTAACTTGGTCAAAAGCAGTGTCTCTAGCTCTAGGTGGAAGGTCCAAGTTGGGGTTCATAAATGGAAACATCGAAGTACCTGATGTTTCCTCACTAACCTATGAATCCTGGCTTAGTAAGGATCAGTTGGTTATGTCATGATTCCTAAATTCCATGGAACGTAAATTAGCTAAAATATTCAGTTATTCTGAATCTGCATACCAACGATGGGAGACGGTCAAGGAAATGTATGGCAGCCAAAACAATGTTGCACGAGTTTTTCAATTAAAGAAGGATATCTCAAATCTGCAACAAGATGACAAGTTTTTTGTACAACTCTTAGGAAGCATGAAAAGCATGTGGAATGAGTTGGAAATATATCGTCCTCATACAATCGATATAGCTCTGCTACGAAAGAGAGCGGAAGAAGATAAGATATTTCAACTTTTATCCAGTCTCGATTCAACATATGAAGATATACGATGCCACATACTCATGAATACTGAACTTCCTTCCTTCACCAATGTATGTGCGACAATTCAACGTGAAGAAGTAAGGAAGAAAGTCATGAACAAGGGTACAATGGCTAGTGCATCTGAGGCAAGAGCCTATCTAACCAACGAGAGGAAGTACAAAGGGAAGCATCCAAACTTGAAGTGTCAACACTACAACTATACGAGTCATGTTAAGGACACATGTTGGATTCTACATCCAGAATTAAAACCTGATTTTATAAAGGATAAGGGTTTATAGAAAGTGAATCGTACTGCACACCGTGCAAATCATGCTTTTGCCTCTACCTCTAATGGGTTTGATCCATTCAAGAACTTCATAGCGAATCCAGCTGAACTCATGAATGAGTTTATGTTGTATCTTCAAAGCAAGACAGGAGAAGCTAGAATTGACTGTGTGGATAGCATAGAAGAAGGAAACTCGACAGAAAGGAAAAAATAAAATTAATGTGAGATGAAATCGAGTCGACGGTTTTATATGTACATTCATTTCCCTTCGAACTTCTGTCTGTAGGAAAAATCACAAATACCTTAAATTGCTTAGCCATTTTTTCTCCTCACAATGTCATTTTTCAGGATTGTGCCACCAAAAAGACGATTGGTGAAGGGTTTTACTTAGATGGTCTTTATTACATATCCAAGAGCAATCCTAGAGGGTTTCAAGCCAAGTTTAACTCTATCCAAGATAATCAATTGTGGCATCAATGTTTAGCTCACCCTTCTCCACCAATTTTGTCAACTTTATTCCAAACTTAGGAAATGATGTAATTGCATGTGAAACTTGTCACTTGTCTAAAGCCACTAGATTGCCTTTTAATGCTTCCTTGTCTAGGGTTAGTAAGTGTTTTGAACTAGTTCATTCATATGTATGGGGACCAACTAATGAATCTTTTGATGGTTATAAGTTTTTTGTGATTTTTGTTGATGATTTCTCTCGAGTCACATGGTTATATCTTTTAAAGTCTAAGAATGAAGTTATGGAAGTATTTAAGGACTTTCATAACCTTGTTAAAAATCACTTGTCCTCTAAAATTCAAACCTTAAGGTCTGACAATGGCACCGAATACATGTCCCATATCATGACACAATATTTGAACATTCATGGCATTATGCATCAAACAAGTTGTGTTTGCACACCTCAACAAAATGGTGTAGTTGAACGCAAAAACCGGGACTTACTTGAAAAAACTAGAGCATTAATGCTACAAATGAATGTACCAAAGAGATTTTGGTCCCAAGGGGTTATGGCAGCTGCTTACATCATCAATAGATTACCTAGCCAAGTTTTGAATTTCAAGTCTCCCTTAGAAGTCATGAAAGGAAGGAAAATTAACCTCTCACATCTTAGAGTCTTTGGCTGCATCTGTTTTGTACATATTCAATCTCATCATCGAGATAAATTGGATCCTAGAGCTGCTAAATGTATTTTTCTTGGTTATTCATCTACACAAAAGAGGTATAAATGTTATGATCCCCAACTTAGGAGATTAATTGTGTCTAAAGATATTCGATTTTATGAAACTAACCCTTTTTTTAGCAAGTCACATGAAATCACAAGTCTAAGGGAAGGCATCTTGGATGTGTTTCCATTACCAAGAATGGAACTTGAGGCTCCACAACAACAAGATCCCAACCATGTCAACATTGATGCATCTCTCACTGAAAGTAACAATGAAAGGTCTCGTCTTAATAGTACACTGCATGAAGATGATGATAAACAAGATGATCCTCACAATATGGTACAAGATGTGAACGAGTATGAGATAACTCCTCCTGCTCCACGATGTAATCCAATGTGTGTTAGGAAACCTCCCACAAGACTTCAAGACTTTGTCACCTACAAACCCACACATCCCATCTCAAATTATATGTCATATAAGAGAGTGACACCAGTCCATGCCGCATTCCTCAACACTATATCGAGTTACATTGAGCCTCAAAACTTTCACGAGGCCAACAGCCAAGAGGTGTGGAAGGAAGCCATGTAAGAAGAACTTAAAGCCCTAGATCAACACAACACATGGAGCATCACCAAACTTCCAAAAGGAAAGAAAGTCGTGGGTTGCAAATGGATCTATAAGCTCAAATTCAAGTCAGATTGATCAATTGAAAGGTATAAAGTAAGATTGGTGGCTCGGGGATTCACTCAAACATTCGAGGTGGATTACAAAGAAACATTTACACCTGTTGCAAAAATGAACACAGTAAGAGTGCTACTGTCCGTGGCTGTAAACAAGGGTGGTCCATATACCAAATGGATGTGAAGAATGCATTCTTGCATGGTGATCTCAAAGAAGAAGTCTATATGAAATTGCCACCCGGGCATCCTCAAAGCAATGAACTGGATTTAGTGTGCAAATTGCACAAATTTATTTATGGTTTGAAACAGTCCCCACGAGCTTGGTATGACAAGCTAAGCTCAATTCTCACTAGTGTTGGTTTCAAAAGCAGCAATGCTGATTCCTCATTATTTGTTCGCATAGGAGCTATGGGAAAATTGGTTGTGCTAATTTATGTAGATGATCTGATAATTACAGGTGATACTGGTGACGAGATTTTCAACCTCAAACAGTTCCTCAGACAAAGGTTTGCAATTAAAAACCTTGAGATATTAAAGTACTTTCTTGGTATAGAAATGACAACCTCGCATAAGGGACTCTTTCTTAACCAAAGAAAATATGTCCTAGATTTGCTCAAGGAAGCTAACATGAGCGATGCTAAACCAGTCATTACCCTTCTTGACACCAAGCTCAAACCTAGCTTAAAGGGCACGCCACTCACGGATATAAGTTATTACCAGCGACTGGTTGATTAGTTGATCTACCTAACAATCACCAGACCTGACATCACATATTCTATAAGTATTGTGAGCCAATTCATGCACTCCCCGACACTTGAGCATTTGACCCTTGTTAAAAGGATCTTACGCTACTTAAAAGGATCAGTGGGTCGTGGTATCATCATGAAGAAGAATGACAACACACAAATCATGGGGTATTGTGATGCTAATTGGGCAGGGAATGCAATCGATCGCAAGTCCACCACTGGCTACTGTACATTTTTCGGTGGAAACTTGGTTACATGGAAGAGTAAGAAGCAAACTGTCATCGCCATATCAAGTGCCGAAGCTGAGTATCGTGCAATGGCTTCAACTGCGTGTGAGTTGATATGGCTTAAAGGTCTTCTGTGTGATTTAGGTGTTCCTACAACTCTTCCTATGTCCTTATTTTGTGACAATCAGGCAGCCATGCATATAGCATCAAACCCAGTGTTTCACGAGAGGACGAAACATATTGAAGTTGATTGTCATTACGTTCGTGAAAGTTCAATCACACGTGATTCAGACACATTATACAAGAAGTTTCGACCAACTGGCTAACATCTTCACCAAGCTCTTGGCTTCTCATCAGTTTCAACGACTTTTGTCCAAGCTTGGATCCATAAACCTCAGCTTGAGAAGGGGTATTGGATATTAATACTTAATTCAAGGAATAAACACAAGAACCTTAATTCAAGGAATAAACACAAAAACCTTAATTCAAGGAATAAAACAAGGAGCTTAATTCAAGCAGTAAAATAAATAATCCTTAATTCAAGGAATAAACCAATGAATGTTTAATTTAAAGAGCAATTGAAGGAGTAAAATTTCATTATAAATAACTATACAATTATAATGAAAATATGAAGAAAATAATACAAACTAGAGAATTTTTTTGTGTAGAGTTAATTCTTCTTTTTTGTACCATCTAATTTATAAATTTTATAAACTTTTACGATATTATTAACTAAAAAAAATATTATCTAGATCTAGAGTTACTATAATAAAATATACAGCTCGTAAAAATTAACAGACTAATATAACACCACACGGCACCAATTCAACTATACATTCTAAAAAATTGGCGGGGAGAAAATCTTGCACTGTGGATTCGTGTTTTATTAAAATTTTCTCGAAGTAAAAACAATGGATTTTTTTTTAAAATAAAAATTTATAATTTAACTTGAATTAATTTTATTTTATAATAAAAATTTAAAAATAAAAATTATATATCTGTTCAATCAAATTATATTGTGTAATGTGATTATACAAATATGAAAATAATTTAGAAAATTTTCATTACAAATAAACCTAACTTAAAATAAATTATAAATATCTCAAATTTTACTACTGTATCATAAAATTTTCCTTTTATTCCTAAGGAAACAAGCAACAATATGAATATCAATTGAAAGAAATGGGATTACATTATGTTTTATTTTAAATTAAAGCATACATATTATATTATACTTGAATCAAAATTAAAATATTATATTATATTATATCTACCTCAAAATCAAAATCGATGGTTATATATATAAGATTTACCTCTGATAATAGTTAGCCATTTAGAACTCTAATAACCAAATTTCAATATCTTTTTAATTAAAAATTGTTTAAAAACATTATATTTTAATTAAAAATAATATTTATCAATTAAAATAATTATATGTTTTTTATTCATAAATATTATATTATAAGTATTTTTATTTCTAAATTTATAATTTCAAATATCTGAATCACATTATCATATCCCTGGAATTGAAATTTAATCCTAAAATTTAAATAAAAGAATAATTAAGCTAAAATTTATCATTTTAAATGTTTGATATTTATTTGTTTAGATTATTATTTAAGATTTTATTAATTAATTTTTATTTATTTATTTTATTATTATATGTATTACTTATCATTATACTCATTTCTCAATACATTTATTATTTTCCCTAGTTATATGTTTCGTTTTCCTCTTTCTTATTCGTTTATTCTATGTTATTCTTCTATCTATTTTTCATCAATATAACAGTGGATAAAACATTTTTAATCAAGAGAGATATTATATAAATAATAATAAAAATAGTATTATTTATTTTTATTTACAGCTTAGTTATTGAAAATAATACTTAATGTATCTATTTTGATATAAAATATATTCAAATTATTAATATTATAATCTATTTTTGAGTTATGAAAATAGTTACATTTTTATTTATAATATATAATTGTTTATAATTTTATAAATATTATACTTTAAAAAAATTTGATAAACAGGTGAGAAGGGACACGTACCTGTAGTGATATATTTTCTAGTGTTATATTCAATAAGTTATTGTATACTTAAAATGATATATCAATTATTAATTATTTGTAATGTTATGTATATGTGATGATAAAATAATTATCTAACAATTTATTAATAGGGGCTAATTAGATAATAAGACATGGATTAATATATATTAATCAAATTGTGAGAAATAATATTTTTAATTAAAATAAAAAAAAATATTAAATTTTAGTGTTTGAAGTTCGGGATAGTTTTAAAATATGTTTGGAATTAATACTAAATTTTGAAATAATGTGTTTTCAAATGACTTAAAACATATCAAGGATATTTGATAATATCTATTATTATCAACAAATTAAGAATTATTACTTGTACTTTTACAAAAAATAATCTACCATACATGTTATTATATTGAATTAAGTACTAAAATGTCATTTTAAATTACTTTTAATAATTTTATGTAAAATACTATTAAATAAATCATTTCATTTCAAACTTCTCTTAAAACAATTTCTATTTTACCATTAAATAGAGTAAATAAAATGTAAAATCATTCTTTAAAGAGTACATTTTTTCCTTCCGTAAAAGTTGAAAACTTTCCAGAGTCCTTGTATATATTTCATTAGCACATGAAGTATTATAAAATCGATAATTATATTATTTGAATTTGAATAAAATTTATTCAATTAATTAATAGATGGTTATGTTTTACTTATAAAGACATTTAAGAAATCCGTCTAATTCTATATTTGTTCTTTCCGTTTAAAGGAAGGGATGATTGTTTGGTCGAAATTAAAAAGCATCATTTAAAAGAAAAAAAAATTTGAATAGCACTTATATATATATATATATATCTTAAAAGATAACAAGATTTCGATAATTTTTACTAAATAAGTATATTAATCGTATAATTATTAAATTAAACATTAAAAATATTATAATTTTTTTAAAATAAATACTTTAGTCATATAATTTATGAGTTAGACATTAATAATCATGTTGTTATAAAAATTAAGTATTTTAAGTCTTATAATTTATTAAAATGAACATTTATAATATATTAAAAATATTAAAAGTGAGCAATTATAATACCTTATTATTATAAATAATAAGATAATAAGTATCTAATTTAAAAATTATATAATTAAATTTTTTATTTATATATAATAGTATGAGAATAAATTATTTAAATTAAGTAATTATGATAACTCTAATATTTAAGTATGGATAGAAATCACGTTGTTATAGTATACACAAAGAGCATATCATTATAAAAGAAAGCAATTTGTTTGAAACTTTAATACTTCCTTTCAGCTTGGTTGTACAAAAAAATCATTTTTAATTTTTAATTTTTTAGTGTTGTAATTGGATTTTAAATTTATTTTTAAAAAAGAAAATTAAATTTTTTTATAATAAATTTTAAATTTTAATTTTGAAAAATAAAATTGGATATTACATATTATGCTTCTTAATCAATTTCTAATTTTCATTTTTTAACTTTTTTAAGTTTTAAAATTCAATTTTAAACCTTTTTTTTATAAATTTCATTAGAAATGTACTCTTTAACCATTTTGAGTAACATTGACTAAGATTGTGTATGTGTTATTAGCTTTTAGTTATGAGAAATGAAAAATTAAATTTTGATTTTAAAATTTTAAAATTTGATCAAACTTTAAAATTTAATTTTAAGTTTTAAGAAATAAGAAGTGAAAATAGTTTAAAAATGTTGATAATTTAAAAAAAATTAAATTTAAATTTAAAAATTAAAATGATTATTAAAATAACAGAAATTGTGAAAACGAATCAAAAGGTACCATAATAAAAAATAAAAAATAAAGCAGAAAAAGGAAACGTAGGAGAAGAGTCAAAGAAGTGAATTAATATGAACAGTACCTTTAGGTTATTTAGTATTAGAACTTTAATAATTGACCAAAGAAAAACACAAAGGAAACTATAGCATTAAATGGGGGAGAATAAGTTTGACTATCGGATCCAATCCGTCAGTCTTAAAATAAATTAAATTTGATTCGATACGAATGAAATTATAAATGATTTAATTTACTGAAAATATTAATTCGAACGAATCAAATATTATCAAAATCATAATTTTAATATATAAAATCAAAAAAGTACATAAAAACAAAATTCAAAACAAAAATATTATCCATACAAATACAATAATAAATAAAAATATGATTAAAAATAATTCAACAAAAATTATTTAAAGGAAAAAAATTTAACATTAATTACATAATCTTAACATAAAGCTTAACAATATTAAAATTTCCTTCAAAGTTTCGCTATCCAAATAGTAGTTGTAACATGAACTACTTGAAATAATCATTCAAGAATTGATATTATCTAGAACATATACATGATGAAAAATTAAAAAGTTAGAAAAATAATTAAGCTAGTAATAAACACAATAATATATAAAACACTTTCATTTTCATATAATATGATAATAAATAAATTTATATACATTCAAAGTATATATTTAAAAGTTTTATGTAATATTTTTTATTCTAAAGTCTCAATTTCATAAAATAATTCTTGGATATCAATGATTAGAGAAAAATGAATTTAATTTTGATTACAAATTAAGGTTTCTACAGTTTTAAAAGATAATGAACTCTTGTATGTACTAATTGTATGACCACTAGTAGAGAATGTAGATTCATATGATACAGTAGATATCGTTATGGTCAATGCTTCTTGCAAGTATTTTTCATCTTAGATTTTTTTTCTATGGTATGAACTTCTTTTAGATGTTTTCTCTTATTAGAATCATAAAGTTGAAATGCATTTTCTTTTAAACAAAAACTCTTTCTACAAATTTCTAAAGATTGAGAATATTCTTTTATGCTCGAAGGAAAATAAACTTTATGGTACTCATACAAAGTTTTTTTCACATTTTTTGAACTCATCCATATTACATAATTGTACCAAACTTAGAATTAAAGAACATTCTTTCTGCTAGTTTTTTTTAACTTTTTTATAAATATCAAAATGTCTATATATTAAATATATATTTTATATTTTTTTTTAGTTTTTTACCAATAAATATCAAAATATTCATATAATAAATATATTTTTATAAATCATATTTATTACATTAAAAGTGATAATTTATATAATTAATGATTATATATTTAATAAGTATTTGATCAATCCTTTACATATAAAAAACCATAATGTTTGGTCGACAATGCTCTCTTTTAGTTTTTTTTACACCAATTATTTTTTTATATCAATAAATATTCAAATATCTATATAATACATACATATTTTATACCTTTTAATTTGTTAATTTTTACACCAAATACCAACATGTTTATAAAATAAATACATTTTATATAAATAGTTATTTCATATGATACAATTATTTTTATTACAAGAATAATGATAATTCATATACTTAATGATTATTTATTTAATGATTAATGGGTAATCATATGCATCGATTTATTATATTTGAGATCATTCATAGGTAATCGTGTTAGATTTAATTTATCATTTTATTATATTTGATTTATTTATTAAATGAAGTATAATTCGTATTAGATTCTACGTTAATATCACAAAATATTATAATTATTGTTCATAAAATAATTATTATTATATTATAATAAATTAATTATTGTTATATATTTACTATTTATAAAAGTAATAAATTAATTAACTATTTGTTTTAAGAGTATTTTTTACATCTTTATATAAAATTTTAACATTAATTTTTCATTTTGTTTAATTAAAACTTTTCTTTTATTTTTTTAACATTAAATTTTTTATAAAAATAATAATTATTAGTTAATTAATATTATTATATATTTATTAAATTTAAATAATCAAGAATATTTATATGAGTCCAAAACTAATATTATTGAAAAGTATCTTACTAAAAAAAACAGTATTTCTATTAGAGAGAGAGAGAGAGAGAGAGGTGAACGTCACAAAACAATGACCATGTACCTATGTATCTACCTTTCATTTTCTGATAAGCAAAGACTTAACATTGGGCCTACAAATTGCGTGACTTGCGCTATACTTTGCTCCATGTAATTGAATAAACGTGTTAATGTTATGTTTGTTAAATTTAACCAAAAAAATAATAATGAAAAATAAAAAATTGTAACTGAAATTTTGGCTATTTGTGTGAATTATTTTTTTAAATTATAAGTATAACTATTTAGTTATTTAGCTTTAAAAAAAGACGTATGGAGTAAAAATTATGTTATTTTAATAAATAATTATAAAATAATATTTTTTCCGATTCATTTTTCTAAATCAATGGGATTAATTGACATAAAATAATTTAAATGTCTAAATAATACAAATAATTTAATATAAAAGACTTCTAAGATTAATAAAAACAAACAAAATGATTGAAACAAGACATTTTGAAGAAACATAATAATGAAAAATTCATCGCATTTTTGCGCACAAAAAAAAACAAAGAAAAAAAACTATTTTAATTATTTTTCTTACTTTTGGTAGTTGGATCCTGAAATCTATCTAAAATGAAAATGAACTTGATGAATTATTGCTTTATAATCTCATGCAATTTGATTTATACCGCATCCTCTTAAATTATTTACAAGGATGAAGAAGAAAATGACGTAATCTTTCATGGTTTTGTAAAATCTTCTTAAATTCTTTACAAGGATGAAGAAGAAAATAATGTAATAATGTGACTTAAAAATAAAAAAAATAAAAAAAGATATGATGGAGTGTGGATTTATGTGACCAGAGAAATAATATCAAAAATACTTTTAAAGTTTTAAATAATTCAAAAATACTCCTAGAACAAAATAAAATTTAAATCTAATGAAAACAGACATTAATATTTTATAAATAAAAATAGAAAAATAAGAAGTAAAAAAAATGAATAATAGAATTAAAAATAAAAGATATCTCATAATGTTTTTCACAGTAAATTGTTATTAGTGAACAGAAATTCAAACGATAAAATTAAATCTTAAAAAATAGATGGTTTTAAATATTCATAATTTTTATCATTAAGGAAATTATTCACAAGAAAAGACATATTTTCTTATGAAATAATTAATAAAAAATGAGCATTAATATTACAGATGCAAAAAAAGATATAATATATTATTAATTAACAAGAAAATTATTATGAAAAAATTATCAAAAATTTCTCAAAATGATAAAGAAAAATTGGCTATATCTATTTATAAGGAATCCAAATATTAATATAAGCTCATTTTAGAAAATCAATAAATACATAAATAAAAATATCATTGCTAGATAATAAAATAATAAACATAAAAAATGTTATGCTAAGAATGATTTATGATAATTTAGGACAACAAAAACTAAAATTCACTACATACCTTACATTTACTATTAATATTCATCCTTAAAATTGAAGCTAAGTATTAAGTTTGACTTATAAATTTGAAAAATGAGACTTAATGAAGAAATAAAATCATCATTTTTTAATACACTACATTGTAGAATATTCATTAACAAATAATTATAATAGTGTAATGTATGGACAAAATGAATTCATAAAAATTGACAAAATATTTCTAAAAATTGGTCAAATAATAAAACAAAAAATATTGATTAATTTTGAAATACTAGATGAATGGTACTTAGATATTAAGAAAAAACATTGATAACAAGAAAAAATAATAACATATCAAGATTTATATTTATATAATCCGAAGGAAAAACTTCCTATAAAGAAAATAAGTCAAAGAGTTAAGACAAAAAATTCAAATAATGAAAGCTAATGGTTCATGATGTCATGTTGAGAATAAAGTAATATTTAAAGATAGATTAAAAAATAGATAATTAAAAATAGATAAGAGCCTAATAGACATAGAAAAAAATTAAATAACATTAATAAAGGCTTTAAGATTTTTAATAGAAGAAATAAACTTAGTCCAAGAATCAAACACAAAGTATCTACGAAATATAATTAAAACAAAAAAGAATTATTAAGAGAAATAAAGGAATGTGGTTATAATAAATTACAACAAAAATATATATATAGAATTTATAGAACTAAAAATATATGTATATAACATACATAGAAATAATTACATTATAGGTCATAAACACAACCCATTGGAAGGATTAAATAAAGAACCACTTAAAAGATCAGTCACCCTACTCACTTGAAATGAGAGAAGAAAAAATAAAGAAAAATTTATAATTCTAATTTAATAGAATATAGAAAATAATTAGAAGATAAATTTATAAAACTCGAAAAAAAAGATATAGAAAAATTAGTAACTCTATTAATTTTAACAGATTAAGAATTGGAAAAACATTATAATGAGAAACTTTGTACAATCAAAACAGAAGATGATATGATATTAATCAGTGAAATTTATTCTGAATCATAAATCATGACCTCAAAATATCATATAAAACTAATGTCAATACGAGTTCCTTACCAAAAAGAAACATATGACTCACACAAGAAAGAAATAAATAGACAAAGGTTAGGAGAACCCGATACTTCCAATAGAAGAAGAGAACTACCCAAAATAAAAAAAAATGATTATATTGGAGAATAAGAGGTAGTATTCGATCAGAATTCAAGCTCCACAAAATTATAGATATGATCTTTTAGACATAGTTTGTACAAGAGATATGAGAAAAGCCTTAGATGAGTATGATAGTGGTATGAGTGTACTCATACAAATCTCTCAAATTACACAATCAAATCATTTAACTTGTAGAGTTTTAGTAGCTCACAAAATAATAGTAAATGTTAAATTTTGGTTTTTAAAAATAACAAACCAATATAATTTATTAATGCAGTTGAATGTTCCCACTTGAAGAGAATATTTATATATAATAATAAATGAAATATATAAATAAATTTATTGGAGAAAAAAAAGAAAGAACTATCATTGAATCTAGTGAAAATGAAATTAATGAAGCCATAATGACATTTAACAAATACGAAAATTTATAACATGTGTTACATAGATTCTTTTATTTGTAAATATGAAATATATTATCATAAATTACTATATTATATATAAGAAATATAAAAGGAAATATTTTTTGTAAAAAATACCTAGAACTTTACATAAAACCTTAAGAGAAGGATGAAATCAAAGAAATAGGAAAACCATACCAGACACACTAGGAGGAAGAATAAAAAGCCTTAAAAACTAAATAATTATTAAATGTAAAGAGAGACAAGAATATAAATAAATAATAGGAAATAATAATATCTGTTGTGACATAACAGATTTTAAAATTCCAAAAAAATATGAATGTAATATAAAACCCTACAAACAAAAATATAAAAAATACAAGATATTTAAAAGATATAAATTTAGGAAACAAGATTTTTAAAAATATAAAAGAAGATTTAATAAGAAATCTTATAGAAAATGATATTTTAGAAGAAAAATGTACAAAGCTTGTAAAAACAATAATTATTACCATTCAGGAAAAAAAAATGTATATATTGGATTTATAATGAAGAAGAATATTATGCTAATGAATGCCCTAATAGATTTTAACATAAGAAAAATTTAAAAAGGAATTTTTACAAAAAGTAAAAATCTTAGAAAATGCTTTTAAGATAGAATTAAAACCAATTGTGGAATCAGATATAAATGATACTATAATCGACTCAAAATATAGGTACTTTTCATCAAAAGATAAAAGATTTGTATAGTATTATAAATCTAAACAATACTTATATTAAAATAGGACTGAAATATAAAAGTTATATCAGCTATCATTTACATACATATGTAGATACATGAGCTAGTATGTGCATAGTGAGTAAATATATATTCCAAAAAAAAACACTGAAAATAGATACCAAAATATTTAATTGTAAAAATTGTTAATAAAACTATAATAAATCTTAATAAAGTTATATAATGACAAGAAGAGAAAAAATTCATATTCTTACCATATATCATTAAGAAACCGAAGTTGATTTATTAATAGGAAATAATTTCCTAAACTTATATCAACCTTTTACATGATATTTAGACAAAATAAGTCTAACAATACTAAATGATGAATCCAATTATGTATCAAAAATAAGAAAACTTTTTACTATTCAAAATTAACTTTTATGCAACAACATAAAAAGTAAAAACGTGATGAGATAGACACAAAGCAACAAAAACCATTTTTGAAAAATATTTCATTAAATATAAAAGATAAAGAAAACTCTTTTCTTATGAAATCCTTTAGATCTAAAAAATAATAAATCTAAAATAATTGCCAACATAAAATTAAAAGACCCTTACAAATTTATAAGAATAAAACCAATGATTTATACTCTATAAGACATTATTGAATTTGAAAAATAAATTCAAGAATTTTTGGAATGAAAAGTCATAATATTAAATAATTCACCATACTCTTATTCATCATTCTTAGTTGGAAAAGAAGTTGCAAACGATAATGATAATAAAATTAAAAGCATTGAATCAAAAAACCAATGATGATTGATACTTTATTCCAAAGAAATAAGAACTATTATCATTAATAAAAGAAAATAAATATTTCTAAGTTTTAATTATAAAAGTGAATTTTGACAAAAAAGACTATATGAAGAATCTCAAAAATTAACAACATTTAGTTACTCCAAAGAACAGTTTCAATGGAGTGTTGTACTATTTAGATTATAACAAGCTATAGGTGTCTTTCAAAGATATATGGATATTATTAGTTGTGTTTACATAGATGATATTTTAGTTTTCAATAATAAATTAAATAAATATTAGTTGGATATTATTAATATTCTACAAAAATGCAAAAAATAATGTATTGTACTTTTTGAAAAGAAAACATTAATTGCTTAACAAAAAATCAGTATTTAAGGTTGAAAATTGAAGATAAAACACATAATCTATAACCCTATACTAAATAACAATCAAGGTTTTCTTAGTGAAGTGAAAGAAAAAAAATCAATTATAAAGATTTCTATGATGTTTAACATATGCTGAAGTATACATCAAGAAACTTACAGAAATGCAAAAACTCTTACAAGTAAAATTAAAAAAACAATTATGTCTGAAAGTGGATAGAATAAGATATTCTGCATATGGATAAGGTAAAAGCACAAGTAACAAAATTATCAACTTTATACCATCTAAGTCTAGATGATAAAATGATAATTGAAATGGATGCTTCACAAGAACATTGGGGAGTAGTATTAAAATAAAAGATAAATAACATAGATGAATATCTTTGTAGGTATACTTCAAAATATTTTCATGGTCAAGAATTAAATTATCATAACAATGAAAAAAAATATTTAATTGTTAAAAAGTTATTAAGAATTTTGTAATATATGTCATACGTTCCAAATTCATTATTAAAACTAATAACAAGAATTTTGGTTATTTCTTAAGAACTAATATTGTAGGTAATTATTAACAAGTAAGATTAGTGAGATGACAACAATGATTTAATCACTACAATTTTGATAATGAACATCTCATAGGAAACAAGAATAGTTTAGTAGATGTTCTTACTAGAGAATTAGTACCCTTAACTATTGTTATGCTTACATGAATGAAACATATTAATATCAAGATCAAAATAAAAGAAAATGAGATAAAAATCCTTCATGAACAATTCAAGCTTTTATACCTTGAGAAGTCTCTTATGGAGATAGGAAATAAACATAAAAAACTTCATCGTTAAAAATAACTCTTAAAGTCCAAAAACTTTAAAGATGTATCTTCATCAAAAATTTCAATCTGAAGAAGGTCAAACTTTTAAAGAAAAAATTCAAGATAAAAAGGAAGAACTTGATAGTTTAAAAGAGAGTAACGTCTCTAAAATAAAAAAAGGTCAATTGAATTGATTGAGTAGAAAATAGGAATAGAAAAAGAGTTATGTTGTCTACAATGGCCCAAAACTAAAAATCCACACCAATGGGGTAAAAGTAAATCTATTTTTGGATTCATTGGAATAACTCATAAAGTCTTCACAAACGTAATAGAGATTGAAGACAGTTATACTAATTACAAAATATAAAAACTAATAACTTCATAAGAGACATTAAAGAATTACTCTACAACACTACAAAAATAACCTATAACACTGAACATTACGATCTCAAATAATTTTTAGAGAAGCATTTCTTACATGAACATTAAAGAAAATAAAGCATCTAATGCTATTCAAGGAAACATTTCTGTTAAATTCATTAACCATTTAAGATAAAAACAATCAATATAAGAATAACATCAAACTATAATTTTTGAGTCTCTACAATTTGTTAGAAAATCTACCAAATAACATATAGAAAATATGAAGTTCTATAAAATGAATTTCTAGTAAAAATTTTGGTAATTTATATTTTTCAAAATTAACCATAATTTAGAGAAACCAGGGTATAAGCCATAAATTTATTTATTTGTTAAAAAAAGGATATGTAGAGCGAGAAATGGGACACTATTAATTCTATATAATTTTAAATATTAGGCGAGTATTAATTGATGACATATCTTCGATTCAAAATGGTGAGATCCTAAGTCTGAAATCCTCATCCGAGAGCGCAGATTGAGCTCTAGCCGGTAGCTGTAAACCATAATTTGACTATAACAATTTTAAACCGAATAAAGTACAACAATAAGTTAATTATAATTAGAAGGATAGTGGAGTTAATAATGTTCGCCATAACATATTGTTTAATCCTTTTGTCTCAAGCCTTGAAATTTTTGGCCAAATCTCTTTTATGATTTGAAGAGGGACCCGCTTCATTATACAATCTTAATTCATACGGTCTTAAGAAAAATATTAGATTATATATAGTATATTAAGGATACACAAATTATTTAAAATAATTGTCACATACAACAAAATATAAAAGCTATAATTATCCGTGACTTCTAACTTTTTGTCGTTGCTTTGCTCCTAATCAATTTCAAAGAAAAAACCAATTAGGTGTATATAAAAGTTGCTTTGCTCCTAATCAATTTCAAAGAAAAAACCAATTAGGTATATATATCACAACTCATCTAATAATTAATTATATTTGAACTAATAATTATGATTATATTTGTAAAACTTTTGAACAAAAAAAACAAATAATTGATCTATTTCAAGCTCAAAGACTAAGAATGCCCAGAGAAACAAGTGTAGTAGCATTTGAACAATGTATTTTAGATGCTTCTAATTTTTTGATGTTGCTTTAATCGTTTCTAATCAATTTCAAAGAAAAAAACCAATTAGGTAGATATGTATATTGTAATTTACTTTTGATAGAAATATACATTGTAATTTCAGAATAAGAGAAAGTGCAAAAGAATGTCCAAAAATATTTGTGTTTATAAATGTATAGGGATCCGTTAACTTCCATTTCATACAACAAATATAAAATAAATATATATGTGAAACCAAATATTCAAAGATAATATATTCCAATTAAAAAGGAGAAAGAAGAAGAAGAAGAATGTATACGAAGAAGAAGATGATTATTGTACAGTTTACAATTTATAGATGATAAGAAAACAAGGCAATACTGCACGAGGATCAAACACAAGCATCTCGCCATTATCCCCACTCACCGAGTCAAACCCAACCCGTCCATTCGACAATATATCCATACCGAGTTTATTTGCGACTCGACCCGCGATTACCCGACAAACCAACATGGCTCTCCTACCCTTTCCTCCACCGGCTCTCTCGTGGGCCTCAGCACTGCCGGAGAAAGTGCAGATGGCCGAACCCTTTCCTCCAGACAACTCCCATACGCCGCAGCAAGCGTCATATGCACTGCCGTCGGAGGTGGGCCCCAGGCATTGAAAACGCATCACTTCATTACCGTCAGCGACGCACCGTACATTCTCCTCCTCGCATAAGGACCCTTCAATCGGAGTACCCAACCCCGATCGTTTCTTGACTTGTTCGCGATACTCCTCGAACCGAGTCTCTGTTTTAGACTCGTTTTGAACCTTGAATATCATCTCGATCTGACCTGTGAAGGTTTTGGGGCCCCAACTAGTGAGGAAGATAATCTCCACGACATTACGTGAAGGGTGACCCTCCGGAAGGTCAGTCAGTGCGGGCAAAAAGGGATCGTGCGTACGTGTAGAGCGGGTTGAATTCGTTGAACGTGACCGAATTGCTGGGCTAAAAACAGAATCGGGTTTTGTGGTTATCGGGTATCTGGTACTTGGGTTTCTTGAGGGTTGTGGAGGAGATGTTGAAGGTTTTGATGATTTTCTGGGTTTATGGTGTTTAGTGGATTCGATAACGTCTTTGATGCTTTGAACACTCTTTCTGCAACTAACACTTTGTATTAGGGTTTTTGGATTTGGGTGGTAAACGTCTTCGAAAGCTCTGGATTTGCATTGCAAAGATTTGACCCACCCACCTGCCATTGACGAACCTTCTTTTTCTTCACTGTTTTTTGGTCTAAAGATGAAAGGTTTCTCTTTTTGAAAGCAGTATTCGTCTCTCTGAAAATTGAGTTGGTGTGGTCGAAACTCTCATTTCCACTTCTGATTGCTTTGGATGGGCAAAGGACTATAATTAAAGGGACATGGCGCATTATTAAAGAATGCTATGAATATTACAAATATAATTGCTTTAATATAATTTTAATTAAGGTTTACACCTACAAAAATATAACCCATCAATAGTTCATCCCATTAAAATATTTTTAATCACTTTTATTTCACTTAATTATTATATTTATTTTATTAATATTTATCTAATAAAATAATATATTTTAAATAATTATATATTATATTTTAAATAAAATATATTAGATATTTTATATCTATTAGTTAATTATATAAATATTTCAAAATATATTACTTAATTATCTAAAATATTTCTATTATTTAATTATCTCATATATAATATTGTTAGATAGAGAATAATATTATAATATAAATTGAATAATATAAAAATATAATAATTGGTTGATATTTTTTAAAATTTACTCTTTCTGATATAATTTTGTTAGCTATTTACTTATTGTCACAATTGTTTTTATATTTGTTTCTTATTTTTATATCATAATTAATTGTTAATTTTTTAAACCAATAAAAATTAATTTTTTTATCTTTAATATATTTTTCTATGTTAATTAATTTTTTTTTATAAATATTCAAAATTAATATTAAATATAAAGTAAAAATAACAAAATAAAATATTACAATTTTTAGTTTGAAATTATAATATATTAGAAAATACTATTTTAAAAATGAAATAAAGTAATTTAATCATTATTTTCTCCATCAAACATAGTATATTATTAAAAATTATTATATTTTAGATAATTATTACTTAAAAATATTATTTAATATTAAAAAAATTAAAATATATATATTTTTGATAATTTTCTTTCGTATTATTTGTAAAATAACAACAAAGTATTAATATATGATAACGAAGTCTTATTGTTGATTAATCATATTAACATTAAATATCACATAATTAGAGTTTTAAAATTTAAGATTTAGGATTTTAATGTGTAATATTTAGAATTTAAGACCGAGAATTTAGGGTTTTAATATTTTAGATTTTAGATTTTAGGGTTAAGATTTAAGGTTTAAAATTTTTAAAACAAATTGAAATATATATTTTTATACAATGGGTACGAGAATGAACTAATAATTTCTTTAGGGATATTGAAATATCAATTATGTTCCTTTTAAGAATTGTTTCTATTATATTTCATTCTTAGTTTGTAACAGAATCAAATATAAGAATATATCAAAATAAAATGTCATATAAGGTTAATAACACCTATAGTATCCTGAGTTTTATTAATTTATATTTTAGTATCTTAATTTTTTAAAATAATATTTAATTTTTTAATTTTTATTTTAATTAATATAATTTAAATTTAAAAATTATGTTGAGATAAGAAAGATATTATTTTATATAGTATTATAAATGCATTAATTGACGTGAAGTTATTGATTGTATATAAGTTAGGTATGCAAGATAATCTACTAATTATGTAATTATTTATTAATAAGATTAAATTAAATTGTGATATAAATTAATATATGTATGTAAAAAGTATTTTTGTATTTCATATCATACATGTAATAAAATAACAATTTTCATTTTAGGTTAAGAAAATATGTTTCATCTTTTAGTAATTATTAGTAATATTAATTATTTGTTCTATAATAACTTAATATATAAAATAATGTTAAAATAATAATAATAATAATAAATAATGGTGGTTATATTTGACATGATAGAAACAAACAGTTTTGTCAAAATTGATTAATACATTTTTCATATTTTAAAGTTGTTATTTTTTAATATTATAAATAAATAACATGAAAAAATGAAGTAAATTTTGTATGTGTTAATTAAAATGTGAATACAATAAAATATTATAAAATAATGCGTTACAAATATGATAACACTATAAAATTACATCCTTAACAAACGAATATCTATATGGGTTAGTTGAAAAAAGAAGCAGCTTATTTAGTTTGTTTCGGGTGTGTATTATAAAATTATATAAGGTGTAATGAAATTGTTATAATGAAAATTATTATCATAAAAATATATTTTATTTATTTTCATTGTAGAAATAATATCAATACCTATAATTTTTTTTTTAAAAACTGTGTTGAGGTTTTGGTAACTAGATGGCTCGTATGATTATGAAGTTTATTGACTTGCCATCTCGGTTGAGACTTGAGAGTGAATACACGTGTTATTAAACCATATTTTCTTTTTTAAGAAAATATATTATTTCCTTATATTAATTAAATATCTTTACAACTATACTCAACACAAAAATAAGGAAATGATATAAAAAAGAATATACTGTAAAATTCTATAAATATATTTTTGAGTAAAATAATACATTTTAATAATTAAAAAAAAACAATTCTACATTTAAAAGTTATGAAATGATAAATGAAATTCATTTTCTCTTTTAATATTACTTATTAATGTTAAGTGGTTGCTGGACAAACCATTAACTATATATAAAATGATAGATGCAAGGTCCCGAAATTGGTGGTCAAGTTATTTGGAAATTGGAATAAAATTTTGTTGATAATGTGACAAGTTAGCACGGGAAAACAAGTAGAGGATTGAAGCACACTATTAAGTTGGTAATATGATGAAATATATGGCACAAAATGACCTCAGGTATAAAGAAGAAATTTATAGATACTAAAGTCGTTCATCATTGGCAATAAACAGACATGTTGTAAGTTGGTTATGTGAAGAGTGAGTGATGTAGAAAAAGTGATTTTTACCTTTCTATTGAATTACATAAATTGTGTTGTTACTTTCTATTGATGTTATTTTGCTTATTCATTTAGACATCAAAGCATAGGTTTATAATCTATTGGTTAAATGCTTATTTTCATAACAAAAATAATACCAGAGTTGGTTCCTTAAATTAGCTTGAAATATGAGGTGATTAAATTTGGAGGTTTGGGAGAAATGAGCATAACAAAAGTAGAGATGTAAAGGATTAATGAGACAAGAGATTTTAATCTCTTTAGGAAGAAGATGAAGGAAATCTTTGTTCTTTTATAAATAGTAAGAGAGATTAATATATGAAAAAACCAAATTTCATTGAGATAGAAGTGTACATAAAAGGAGAAAAAAAAAAAAAATGTTAGGTACAAGTGGTGATATATGAATGTCTTTATAGGATGCTTGTGACTCATGGCTGGTTCCTCCATTTCATGTTGCATCTACACTAAAATCTTGTCTTTCTAAGTCTAAGGAAAATTTTTATTTGAAAATCGTTGATTGAAGATAGTTCAATGCGAAGAAGTAATTTTAGAGAATAGGCAAACCAATGTTACATGATTTATATGATTTAGAATTGCTAAGATATTGCAAGCTTATATAGGCGGCTATCATCCAATAGAGGTAGGATCATAGAACTAATTATGATACCTAAATATAATCTTTGAAAAAATAGATATTAAATATGGAGATGAAAGATTCCTTTAATGATGGGGAATACCATAGGTTAATGAAAAAATTGGAGGAAGGAAGAAGGTTATTGGGCTAAAAAATGGAGGATCCAAGAGATTAAAGGAGACAAAAATATCTCATACTCCCATAAAAAGTTAAAACAAGAAGAAGAAAGTATGAGATTCACTTTTTATGTAATGAAAGTTTGTAGTGCTTGAATAATCATGAAGATATTAAAATTCATGTGCTAGAATATTTCAAAGATTTGTATACTTCATCTTCACCTATTGAGGAAGTATAGAACTACCTATTAGTGCCATCAGACCCAAAGTGATGCTAGAGCATAACCAAAAAGTGATGTTGGAGCAGAACCAAAAACTTTTTCTATCTATGGAGATTTTTAAGGCCTTGATGGACCTACTAGCCAATACGTCTCCTGGACAAGATGGCTTCTCCTTTGGTCATTTGAATTCGAGAAAGAGAGTGAATAATTGCCATGTTGGTCTTAAGTTAGACATGAGTAAAGTTTATGATTGAATTGAATAGAATTTTTTTTTAGGAAATTAGGATTTCAAACCAAATTCATTGATTGGATTGTTGGGTGTATTATGTCAGTTTCTTTCTCATGTGTAGTAGATCCGTAGGTTATGGGTTTATTTAGACCGGGACATAGTCCCATCAAGGTGACCCTACTCTCTTTATTTTGTTTATCTTATGTGCATAATGTTTATCTTCTCTTCTTTTGAAAACTGAAAGCAATCGAGAGTTTCAAAGACTCAAAATTAGTCGAGAAAGATTGACAATATCTCATCTTTTTCTTTGTAGACGATTCTTTAGTATTTTGCAAGATAAATAATGAAAAACTCAATAAGGTCCAATAACGTTTATCTCTATTTGAAAAAACTTTGGGAAAAGTCATCAATTTACATAAATCCTCTATTTTTTAGTTTGAATACCCTTAAATTAATAAAAAGGTTAGCTTTAACGAAAGTTTTGGGTATTTCTAATATGAGAGGAGATGACGAGTACTTTGACCTAACATTCTTAGTGGGAAGAGCTATACTTAATGCTTTTAGTTTTGTTAGTGAGAAAATTAGAAAAAGAATTGATTCTTCATCCGCCAAATTTCATTATCGCGTGGGGAAAGAAGTGATTTAAAAATATCTTGTAGATACTATTCCCAATCATGCAATGTTTTCTACAATTTTATGTGATGAACTTAGAAGGATGGTGTCAAGGTTTTGGTGGAGTGCTATTCGTGATCATTTCCCCCCTTTGAATAGAACATATAATATTTTTGTGGTAATCTAATCAAGAGATAATACACTTTAACTTTATTCTTTATTTTTGATTAAAAATATCACCCCATTTCAATTGAAAACTAATAGTTATCTTGAAAGAAACTTACCATTAAAAAGACCCGTGGAGGCCTTGGTTTCAAAGATGTCAAGTTGTTCAATTTGGCACTTCTAGCCAAACAAGCATGGAGACTTTGCACAATGCATGACTCTCGATCTATTGCATCAAGTTTACAAGAACAAATATTTTTATGTAGAAACAAATTTAAGAAACAACCCTTCATGGCATGAGGAAACACTATTGACTCTAAGAAGTTACTCATAAATAGGTATATGCTAATCCGTTGAAAAGAAATGTATTTTTGAAATTTTGAGAAGAACGATGACTTGAAGGTATTTCTAGTTTCAAGCTTATTATCAAACAAAATAACTATGCCTTACTAGTTTGTGACCTTATGAAATTAGGGGTATGGAATGGGATGTTGATAAGTTCAAATATGTTTTATGGGATGTTGACATGGAAAAGGTTCTTAAAACTCCTATTATAGAAGAAAGAAGCCAAATAATTGGTATTTAGGGATCTATCATCCATACTTAATCAAGTCCCGTTACCAATTGACAGAGTGTATAAATAAGGGTGGATTATTGAGAGCAAATGTGATTGACTCATATTCTACTTCATATGAAACTAATTTTCCATCAAATGTCTTATGGAAGAAAATTAGAGAATTAAAGGTGACAAGAAAATTAAAGAGTTTCTTATGGCAATGTGGGAATGAATTACTCCCATTACATAATCAACCTAAAAAAAAGGATTAAACATTATTATCACATACCTTTGTGTCTACAAGAACCAAAAAATATGGTACACTTCTTATTTAAATGAAAATTCACTATATAGCTTAATTGAACGACTTCAAATTCAAGTTTCATTAAAGAAGTATACAAGGATTTATTTTCTAACGAGTTTAATATTTTATAGACCTATTTGCAATAATAAATTGACCTACGAGAAACTTGATGTTGTTGATTTTTAATTAGTGGCAACTTTGAAAGATAAGAAATGCTATGTCTTCCAAGATAAGAAACTGATCATTTCTTACATAACTAAACATGTTGCTATTTCCTTTCATTTAAACCACAAGTTATTATTGGTAAGCCAAAGCAAATAGCCATCTAAAACTCTTTTGTTTCATGTTATATGTCTTAGCCATACTTTTGGTGGTTATTATTATGTTTTTTTAAATAGTGGTTGACCCGTCTCTCCTAGAGTTTTGTAATTGTAGTTAAACAATTGATATAAATGAAATTATTTGACTTTTGGAGGAAAAGAAAATATAATGTCCTTCATAAAAGTACTTACGTCTTTACAAAAGTCTCATAACTTTAAATTTGTCTATATTAATTTAAAAATCTTCTCATCAATAATATGACGATAAATACTATGTACCATTGGATCACTTAGGTTTAGAAAAAATTTTAAGAGAAATTTATTTCATTAGTTTTGAAAAAATGTAATAATAAAAATAAATGATTAATTTTTATATTTTTTCTCATTTTTAAAAAGTTACTTAAATAATTTTTCATATTAAAACTTTCTTTATCAAATATAATAAAAAAAATCATAAATAACTACTCGACTTAAGTGTATTAAGTTATCATTATGATATAATTTTTAAAATAAATGAAATAAAATATTATTAAAAATTAATAATTAAATTAAATATTTTAATTATAAAAATTATTAAACTTATACTCACCCATATTTCATGTATTCATCAACTTGAAAGTGAGTTAATTTAAATAAAATAATAAAATAAGAGTTAATTTAATTATATATGAGATATTTGGACTATTAAAATTATTATTATTGTGAATTTTTTTATTATTATATTAAAGTATAATTAATTATAAAAAAAATATTTTAAAAATAACCATTATAAAGTTAAAAATATTAATTTATGTACATTTATTATAATTGTTGTGATAATATTATTTTTTTCATTTTTTGAAAAAGGTTGATACACTATTATAAGCAGCAAGCGCAAACAACATTTTTTAACCCGTGCAAGTCAGTAAAACTTTGAAAACCCTAATACATTCCTCTCCGACGTCGTTCAACTCATTTCCTTCTTCTACTGATTATTTTTCTTCAGTTCTTCTTTTCATCGTTTGTTTTCCCTTCTTGTTTCAACCTTATTAGATATTTCTCTCCATCGTAGTAGAGCTCCTCTTTAAAGGATCTTCCATTTTCAATGAGATATTTTCATTTTTTTTTTGTTTCTATTCTCTTCAATAGTTTTTTTAACATCGTCATCTTCCTATTTTTGATATAATTATTTTTGAATCAAATTATAAAATTATACCTTAAACAACACAAAATCATTACAATTTGGGATAAATTTTTTTGTTACGGCTAACGATTATTAAAAAAATATTATGAAAAAACCGTTTTTCAAACTTAAAACTATATCGACAAAACTATCGGGTTCAGCTCACCTACTTGCATTAACTAGTCTTAGTTTTTGCTCGTCAAAGCTGTGAGAGACTTTTTGTTGTTAATTCACGATTATTCTTATCCTTTCCAGTCGAGAATAATAATAAAACGACTAGTGCACAGAACATACATTAAATTAAATTAAGTTAACACTCTCTATTACTAGTTTGTCAGTTAGAACATATCACAAATAGATGGACTGTCAAACTAACTCACATTAGTTAAAAAATAACAAACAGATATATAAAAGAGCCCAAAGTTACAAAAATACAAATGAATACACTAATCAAGAACATGAATGGATATGATGGTATCATTAGGACGAGCAAAAACTATGACTGTCCATGAAAGCAATTCTTTGTTTTTGTTTGGATAAAAAAAAAATACCAAAATACCAAATTCGAGAAATGTGTTAGTTGAGACGAATATGACAAGTTGGTGACATACACAAAGCGATAAAACGTCAAAGAGGAGATGCCAAAGCGATAGAGAAAGCTTTGGTTGCATGAAAAAATTTAACCCAAAATTTTAATTAAAATAAATATATAATTTAATTAATAAATAGATATAATTATCAATATAATCGTAACCAAAATTTATTGGATAAAAATTAAATTTATAATACAGATAATCAAATCCACTCTTTTTTGGCCATCTTTATTCATATTACTAGCAAAAGATGATTATATTAATAAATATACGGTATCATTTTCATTTAAATAATAATTATGAATTATGAATTTTTTAATATATTTAAGTAATAATTATTGATTATAAATTGATAATAATTTTTATTTTTAATATTTAATTAAAAAATTAAAAATTAATATTAATTTTGTTTTATCTATTTTTTTAAATAATAATAAATAAAATTTAATTTAATTATTTTAAATATTATATACTTTATTATTAAAAATATATTTTTATATGTAATTGTATATATAAAAAATAATATAATTAAATATAATTTTAATATTATAACAATCATATTTTATACATAATCACAATTTAATAAAATATATAATATTTAGAATAATTATATATATAAAAAATAATATTAATATATATTTATTTTTAAATAAATCTAATTTTATTTTAGTAACAATCATATTTTATACAAAATCACAATTTTAAATACGTGGTTCTTAATTTCCCCTTAAATAACTATAACGACAGCGTCTTTAATAACGGCAAGATCTAAAGATTCTTAACCCACGAAGCCAACTTCCTCAACTGCAGAACTCGCACTCAACGGTCAAGTCTTAAATGGATTCAGCCAATCAAAAATATTCATCGCCGGTAGACCAACCACCAACAAAACTCACAGGTGATAAGCCTTCAAAAGTTCTGCGGCACGTGATCGTCGTAGACACCAAAATTTCTCATCACCTCCACACTCTGACTAAACCCCTCCTTCCTCGGCCCCTCTTTCTCCTTCTAGAGCTTTCTGCCGATTTCCGATTATTCTTCCCCATCTCTCTCGCTCTTCTCTTCGCTCAGAACCCTAACCCTTCCCTCGGAACATTTCTATCTCCTCTTCTTCTAGGTCTTCTCCTCGATCTCGTTCTCGTTGGCCTCATCAAAACCCTAGTTCGTCGTTCGCGTCCTCTCTACAATGTTGGCATGAACGCCGCCGTTTCGGTCGACCATTTTTCCTTTCCTAGCGGTCACGCGTCTAGGGTTTTCTTTGTGGCCTCACTTTTCCATCTATCCACTTCGGCCCTCGTTGATGCTCTGGCACGGATCAGGTCCAGTTCCGAATTTGTTGACAGGTGGATATCAGAAGATGAGGTGAAGGCGGTAGATTTTCTTCTTCTAGTGGTCTGGGCTTGGGCCTTGCTTACTTCGGTTTCTAGAATTTTGCTCGGGAGGCATTTCGTTTTCGATGTCTGTGCTGGGGCTTGTTTAGGCGTGCTTGAAGGTCTCTTTGCATTTCGTTTTCTGAGGATTTAGAAATTCTTTTTCGAGCTAATAATACTGATTAATTATTCTCTAACTACCGGAACAATTCTCTCTTTACGATATTTATGTTTATTTAAGTTTTGTGATGCTATTCTGGTCTTGGAAGTGCAAGCTACTCAATTCTTCCAAACTCCTGATCAATGGATGCATTGTGCATATGTGTATTTTCATATACATTTATATTTAAAATCCAAGTTGTTTTTTCCTTTTTTTTGTTGATCCCTCTTAATGCTTAGATGAATCATTTTATACGTGTCTGCTTTGTGCATTAGTAGTATGCCTCCTTTGGTATAACCCACTTCCCTCACACATTGAGTGTAAGTGCTCTGATCTGTTTAGTGTAGATTAAATTAACTTGTGTTTGCCACTTGAATATTAGATGGAGACGTTTTATCTGATATTGTTGATTGTTCCAATAAAAGTTTAGATTTATTTCTTCCTTGAGCTGCTGGGGTTTTGTGAATTTCATGGTAAATCTGCTAACGATATTTCTCACGTTAGTTTTAGTGCTGAGTTAAACATAATACCCCAAAACTGTGAAGTGTGCTTTAAGCCATGTTCTGGTCATTTTCATAAGATCTTAGGTGTTTAAAATTTTTGGAAAAGTACAAATGCTTAGGCAGTTTAAAGTTTAAACAAGGATCTTCTTAAATAAAACAGGAGCAGCAGTAATAATACAATACTAGTTTTATATTATCTAAAGTTTGGCCATAGATTTCACCTCCCACTGCATTTAACTACCTGGATGTATTAAACATGTGCTTCATTTATAGTGGATGTACTGCAAGTGCTGAATGCGATGTAACTATTACTGGTTTATAGTTGCCTCACTATTCATACAAATATCAATAAACATTTGTCATGTGATTCTTTTCCATCAGTTTTGGAAGGATGTTATAGAGCTGGGTATATTGATGCTGATTATGGTGGTAGTAGCTGGCTGATTGCAGGATTGCTATTGTTTGATAATGACTGTCTGATTTTTAAACGGTGTGATAAGGGCGAAAATAAGGAGGCTCTTTGATTGATTAATGAACTGAGCAGTTGGACATTCATGTTCTGCCTCAAGTGAAGATTGTTGTTGTTTCTATTTTTATGTTAGACAGTTTGAGTTGTGTAGTTGAAACAGAGACTTAGTGAGTGATTGTAGGTTGTTTTCCTCATCCTCTTTCTTTCGTTTTTTAACCGTTATTTTTCAATTTTGATTAAATAGTACAAATTAAAACCCAATGACTAAGGCAATTACGGCGGAAACAATTGTTATTTGGAGTCTTTTTCTTGAGGGACCAACAAGGTGTTTAAACAATGGGCTTGCATATAGTCCCTATATTTTCAATATAGGACACAACACCATATGTAACTAGGGCGGGCTCTATTAAGACGAGGGTTGCTTTCTTCGCATATATGAATATTAGGGAAGGTTGCAAAATTGTATTTTGTTTTTATGTAATGATATTACAATTCACCTCATTGGATGTAGGATTTTAGAGGCGGAACGGAACAAAATTAACTTGATGTGGGTGGAGAAAATTCAGGTTTAATTATATGACATAATATTTTTATATACGAGTTTTAATTTTACCTCTTTTAATGTGCTATATATATATATTTTTCTTCTTCTTCATATATCATTAAAAAACATATATATTTTTATTATATATATATATATATATATTCACAACATAAAAGAACATTTTTTTAAGGTAAAAAATGAATCCACGTGAATATATTAACTGAGTCAACATTAAAATTGGAGTGAAAATTTTATTAGGTGGTGCATTGTTGTTTAATATCTCTTATTTATTAAGGAGAATATATGACAAATAATATAATTTATAAGAATTATGATTATCTTTATTCATTGGGTTTATCTTTTGGATTGAGTATTTTGTTTGAACATATAGATCGATTTTGAGTTTGATTCAACTAACAATCTGAGTCTTAAGACAAGTCATCTTAGATAGACTTGTTTGTGCTCGTGTCCACAATGACACTCGTAGTATGAGTTTGTTTATGCATAAGAGTTTTGATGTTAGAAAACTGATCATTAGTCAGAGCCACGGGGTGATTGACCTCAAGCTTAAATGTATTTTCTTTTACTCTTGTGTCTTTCTAACATGTTGTGATGTGTACTCTTTATATAATCGACATGTATAAATGTAATGCTCTCTATATAGATATATATGGATTTCATAAGAGATTCACACATTATACAAATTTTTTTGACTTTTCTCTAGTTTCTTTTTCTACAAATTGAATCATCTCAATATTTTGGTTCCTACCATGGAGTTCACATTTGAAGGTCGAGCTTTGGCTTTTGATCCCTGATTTTCAAGGATTCACTTCGATCTTTGAGAGGAAGACTTAGTAAGCGAGCATAGTTCTCTAGAATTACGTCTGTCATGGTAGGAATGTGAGTTGAGGAAAGATTGAGACTAGCGAACGAAGAGGTAGTATTGGCATAAGATAACATTTTCCTAGCCTACAATGAGACCAAAGTGAAGATCGATCCCCATCAAGAGTTGGTAAGTCAACTTCTTGAGCTAACAAGAGAGCTCGAGAAGACCAGGCGAGAAAATAAGGCATTACAATCGTAGTTAAGCTTGGGCACGTGCCCTTGAAGGTTGAACCACTAATCTAGTTTGTGGGATCAGGCTAGATTATGTAGTGCCTGACCATCCCAGGGAGATAATGCAGTTGAAGGTGAATCCCTTCCTAGCTCGACGGAGCTCAATAATGTGCAGTTGTTACAAGAGCAAAAAAGTTGGGAGGCATGATTTCAAGCATGATGGGCTAACAGAAATTAAGACCAAATCCTTAAAAGGACCCATGGAAATCAAGACAAAGGTAAGGCATACTATGATATGGATAAAGATTGTGAGCAACTATGTGTCTATTCCTTTTTTGATGAAATAGAGCACGATGAGCCTTCAACCAAGTTTAGTGCTCTTGATTGCTCGAACTACCAATGAATGAAAGATCTGGTAACTCATGTGCAATATTTCAAAATGGTTATACCCCTTGTGATCCTCACTCAAGGCAAGACAGTCGTTATGATATGTAAATTGTTTAATTCCATCCTATGTGATGGTGCACAAAAGAGGTTTAATAACTTGGCATCCCATACTTTAAACTATTTTTTCCAATTTTTTAGGTTATTCATCACCAATTATGCCTACAACAAGCCCTTTAGGAAAGAATCTCACTAACTTTTCTCAATCACATAAGGAAGGGGTGAGTCTACTAAAGAATACATGAGAAGGTTTAGAGAGGAAAAGCTAGAGACATCTACTAAGGAATTCTAATTTGTTTGCAAAGTTGACCAAATGGTCCCTCAAACGTTAGAGGAAGCTTACGGAGAGGCGAGAAAGTTCGTCATTCTAGAAAGGGAGTTAGGATTGGATAAGAGCAGCAAGGTCAATGTGGAAGTTGTGCCAGAGAAGGAGAAAAGAAGAATAAGCCCAAACAAGGCAAACCAAGATAAAAGGATTAACAAAAACAAACGTTTCGCATCATATCACAGGGCGAGTGGCCAATGGTTCGGGAACAGGGGGCCTTGGGAAAGGCCACTGTCTTCTTTCAAGGGCTAACCCTTAAAAGTGGGCACCAAAAATGAGGGCTTCTTTTAGGGACACATGTAAGTGGTGTGCTTTTCACAAGAATATAGGCCCATGATACACATGACTATAGGCATCTGAAGAAAGAAATAGAAGATCCATTATCCATAAGGTATTTAGGGGACCTCGTGTGAAGTAATAGTAGATGAGATGGGTGATAGCTTGAACACGAAACATTGAGGTTACTTGATCCGTCAGGTAGTGGGATAAACCCTCACAATGAGACCAATGTGAGGATTATTCATACTATACATGAAGGGCCCGGGATCAATGTGACCTCTAATAACTCATGCAAAAGGTATGCCAGAGAATTGCTCGTTTTACTACATGTTTATAATCTGGATAAAGTGAGGTCCTCTATTGAAATCACCTTCACCAGGAGGGATGAGGCCTTATCTCCACACGAAGACCTTTTGGTAATCACCATGAGAATAAGATATTGCGATGTTTGTTGAATCATGATTGATACTAGGAGTTTCGTTGACCTTTTTTTGTCAACAACAAGGGCCTTAGACATAAAGGAATGCAACATCGTAAGAAGATAGCTACCCCTTATTGGATTCAACAGTAGCACCACTTATGTAATTGGAATTGTGGTGTTACTAGTCATGGCAAAGGGATCTATGGTGATAACCAACTTTGTGGTAATCAATGTCCCATCCCACTACATGCCATCCTAGGCAGACCTTGGATATACAAGATAAAAGCAGTTCCATCTACCTTTAGCTAAGTCATTAAATACTCGAATGATGAGGGCATAAAGTAGATAAGGGGAGACTAAAAAAAGACTCGAGATCATAATGCTACTATGAAATGTGCTGCTCCTAAATAGAAACCACATCATGAGCCTTGTCAAAAAAGTCTAGGAGGTAGATGTCTAGTAGAATTTGTCAATGAGGTGTGAGATCTACCAATTTGAGGCAAGGAGGAAAACCACTTTAAAGCTAAACATTGACTTGATAATAGAGGTTAAGGAGTAGCTATCTTGATTTTGAAAAGCAAATTCTAATGTCTTCATATGGAAGCTTGCAGACATGCCCGAGATTGACTCAGAGATCATAACCCATAGGTTAAATATGCCTTATACCCAATATTACATGTCACAAACTGATCACCTCGATTATGAACCAGGTAAAACGTTCTAACACTGAAATAGAGTTGATCACCTTAGTTAAGACTAGGTAAATTGCTTTCCCCCAATTTTATATGTCTTGAGCTAATCATCTAGATCAGGAACTAGGTATAACACTCTGACACTAAAATAGAGTTGATCAATGTGGTCACAGATTAGGTAGAGCACTCTTTTCCAATATTACATGTGATTAGCTAATCACTTCGATCAGGAACCAGGTAGAGTGCTCTAATACTTAAAAGAGTTTATCACTTAAGTCACAGACCAGGTAGAATGCCCTTATCCAATGTTATATATGTTGAGTTGATCACCTTGGTCAGGAATCAAGTAAATCTCTTTGACACTGAAAGAGAGTTGATCACCTTGGTCATAGACCAAGTAGAACACTATCCCCCAATATTATATGTCACAATTGGATCACCTCAGTCAGGAACCAAGTAGAATACTCTAACACTGAAAAAATGTTTATCACCTTATAGACTAAGTAGAATGTTCTCCCCCAATATTACATGTCACAAGTTGATCATCTCGGTCAAAAACCAAGCAAAGCACTTGACATTGAAAAAGAGTTAATCACCTTGGTCACAGACCAGGTAAAGTGATATCCCTTAATGTTATATGTTTCGAGTTGATCACCTTAATTAGGAACCAAGTAGAGCGCTTTGACACAGTTCATTACCTTGGTCATAGATCAAGTAGAACGTTATCCCCCAATGTTATATGTCTCAAGCTGCTCACTTTGGTCAAGAAATAGATAGAGCATTATGAATTTATTTCATTGATCGAGCTTTACAAGCTCGTCCTATCAAAAATAAAGTACATTGATCGAGCGTCACATGAAAATGCCAAGATCATTGGATGTTAATAATCTCTTGGCCACTAAAGTTTGGACAATGCCAAGATCATTGGATGTTAATAATCCTTGATCTATATGAAAATTATTGTTGGTATTATGACTCAACTTTCATTGAATTAAGTAAAGACACAAAAGTAGTTGTTGAAATATAAGAGTTATAGTTAGCTATTTTTCTTCTATTATTCTTTGTAATATTTAATAAAGAACTAATTGTTTTAAGCTTTGATAAGACATAGAAGTTGTGAAACAAGAGTAGGGGCATTGCTCTTAAAAAATCACATAAGCTTATATGGGACAAAGTTATGATATATACAAGCGAATATTAATAATTTAATAAATTTTACTATTGAATAATAAAGATGTTCGAATATGGAAAACAAGGTAAACTTATTTTTTGTAGATTTCACAACAAAATTATGGAGTCATGTGTGGTTACTTTGTCATGAAATTTATGAGTGAAATCACCTCAAATATCAATATTCCAATTATGGTTATCTCTTTTCCTAATATACTTTTTAAGCTATATAAGTTCTTTTTTTATGAATTCATAATATTACATTCTTATTTTGAATTTAAATACATGTAGTTCTTTGGTTGGAACAAATTCGATTATGCTATGCAATTTTTTGAGGATTTATGAGAAGAATGAGTAGAACACATGTTTCAAATTGTTACAAGAAAAATTATGAGAAGAATATGATAATATTGAATATCATAAGATAACACTTCTCTATTTTTCTATTCTTTTGTCTTTGAAGTTTTTACTTGTTTGATGGATGTTTAAGGGAATTAATTGTTGTTTGGACCTATTTTTCTACCCAAACTCCATCTTATCTTATTGGAGAGTTCCCTAGTCATTATGAATGAGACATTGTTGGTGATTTTAAATAACAAACCAAACTTTCTCTCCTTAAAATAAAGTAAGAATATCACAAAATTCATGACAAAAGATGTGTATCTCTTTATTTGTAATTTAAGTTAAATATATATATATATATATTGTATATAAATTATTTTTTGTAATAAATTTAACTCTCAAAATAATTAATTATATATTTAATTTTTTAATTATTTGTATTATTTAAAATCTCTTTTAAATATATTTTGATTTTTTTCTACTATTATGTAATAAAAAACAAGTAGTAAAAATAGCAAAAAATATGTAAAATATGTTAAAAATATAGAATTTAAAATCGATTCACGGATTCAAGAAACTAAATTAAAAGCTTGTTATTGTAATAGTGGTTATAGTATCTCCATTTTCATGTGAGCTAGGATATAGCTTTCAGATAATGGGATTATAATTGCTCTTTACCACTCTGGTAAAGTAAAACATTTTTCTAGGTTCATGCAACCCATGGTTTTCTCCATTAGCTATTGAATGGTTGTGATTAAGGTGATTCATGATTGGGAGCTAATTCTTATTTAAAACTTTTGAATCAGGGTACTTAATTTCTTTTAGATTTTAGTCACATTGGGCCCATCTTAAAATGGTGGTGTGGAATGTGGATATTAAAATGGATTTTGAATGGTTGAAAACCACGGAGCACTAATATTCCTTCCTGATGTCTCTTTGCTTTTACCTTCTTTTTCAAAGGGTCGTTCTGATCCTATTGCTAAACCTGATAGCATTGATATTACATATTCTTAATGTTATGATTGTCGACATCTTTAATTACAGTTATAACCATGCGAAAATAATCACTATTGAGCTTCGTATTGCTTCTCCCTTTTGAGAATATAATTATTATTTAGTAATTCAACTCTATCGTTTGTTTTTCTTTTGGGTTGTGCTAAATGATAGAATTTCAATTTCAATTGCATTGATTTATTGAAATATTTTGTATTCTCTAACCATAAAATTTCCTGCTTGTACCTTCCTTAAGAATCAGAAACTCAGTTGCTTTTGTTAAAGTTTAGAGTGTCAGTTTTAATTATCATTTGATTAAAACAACACACTATTTGAATGCTACAAGACTAATAAGTCTACAAAAGCACACGTAGAAAAATTAAGAAAACGTGGTTGGTATTATTTTTTACTACTCATGTTATTATTTTGTTAAAACATGATATTAATACACATGTTATAAGTAATATTTACTTAGATGATACAAGTTGATCATATCTCGAAAAATATGAAATATCTTATTGAAATATTCAATTTTATAATTTATTTTTAATTAATAGAGATAAGTAAAAGATTTTTAAATAAGGCAATAAAGTTTTTCATTATTAGCTTCCCTTTGAATCTTATTCATCATTTTAATTCGTTTAACATTAACATCTAGAAAGAACTTGAACACTTAGAAGACAAAAAAATATATTACGAGATTATTGTCGTTAAAGAATCAAAATTTTAAAAAAATTTATTTTTCAATCTTGTTATAAGAATTAATTAAAAATGAAAGATTAAAGATATATTTTTTAATTAATAAATTAATACATTTAGTATTCGTTTTATATATATTGTAACTATAGAATATGTATTTTTAGATATGAAGTTTATTAAAACATTTATTCAAAACAAAAAGAAGGAAGAATTTTTAACAAATTATATGATTTTTTATATTAAAAATATTGATTTATATTAGATTATAGATGAATTATATGTTTTGAAGTATTAGAGAGCTTTACTTAGATAATATTTATTTGTACTTTAAAATATCAATACTCATAAAAGTCACATCATTTCTTAAAACTTAAACAATTTATTTAAATAATGTTTATTTCTAATGTAAAGTGTCAATATTCATAAATGTGATATCATTCTTAAAACGTAAACAATTTTTAGTTAGTTTAATTTATATTATTGTTATTATTAGTATTAATAAATTATAATATGTAAGAAGTTTTTTATAATTGTAATTAATTTTCAATTCATTGTAATAAGTTATACAAAAGTTAGACTTTTCACTCCCATGAAAAAAAAATCGTGACTTCACCCTGATACAAGTCACACGTTAGAGAATAAGTAATAAAATTTTAATTTCTATTGATAGTTTAAATAATTGGATTGTAATTTTTATATTTTAAAAAATAAAATAAATTAAATATTCATAAAGGGATGAAAATAGACTGAGAATTATAATACATGATTTATACATTTAATTCTATTTTTGTCGATGATCAAAATCGTTCGTGTAGTTCGTCCATTTAATTGTTTATCCCACTGTTTGTTACTTTAATCTTTTCGTAAGTTATGAACTATGAATGTTCAAACCAAGCGTTTCAGTATGAACAAAAATAAATTAAATAATAATAGAAAGTTCATATCACTCGGACGTATGCGTACTTCCAGAATTTTGACTAGCACGTAGCTTTAGCCCGTTCGGTTCGGTATGAAACCCTCAAACACGCGCGAATTTTTTTTCTTTTTTCTTTTTCTTCTTGTCGATTAAGAATATTCCTAATCCTTTATACCATTTTATTACACCAAAAATTATATCAAATATTATTCTAAAACTTATATTTAATAATTTATGTTATTAATTTTATTTCATATCTTTAATTTTAATTTGTTATATATATAATAAAACTTTTTCTTCAAAAATAATGTCACAACATAAACATTATTTTCATCTATTTTAAATTTAATATTTTATTACAAGATTAAAATACACTATGAATCTCAATTTTGAGAAAATTACACCTATTTTTCTTATATCAATATTATATTGAATTTAAATATTACAATATCTAAAATATCTAATGCAACTTATTATGGATAAATCTAAATATTACTTTAAAAAAAACAGTATGCACTAAAAACCCATCTCTCCCCTGAGTTTATTTTTGTAGCTTCTATGGTGTTGTATACAAATTATATAAATATTTTTTGTACAACCATCGATCATACGAAGCATAAAAATCCTCAACCAATTAATTTTAAATTAAAAGTTGTTTAAATTGAGTTTCATTTAATTAGATACATTAAATATTAATTTTGATAATGAATAAATTTCCTCTCTTTCTAAATTTAAATTACAAATTCTAACGCTTCAAATATTATTCGATATAAAAACAAAAATGATTTTTGTAAGAAAAAAAGGTCATGAAAATCATATAATTGTTACCAAATGAGTACATTGATCTTATAATTATTAAATTATGTATTATAGATCTCATAATTTTTTTAAATTGAATATTTTATTTTCATAATTATGAGTTGGATATTAAAATAAACATTTTTAGTCTATCAAAATTATAAAAAAATAGGATCTTTAATAGTTAATTTTCGTAAATAACCGGATTATAATATCCAACTCAAAAATTACAGAATTAAAATACTTATTTTAAAAAAATTATAAAATCTACTATTATGTAATCAACAAAAGTTATGGGTATTTTGTTAAAAAAGGTAATTCACTTAATTATTAGATATTTTCGTACTTCCTATATTTTGA
Organism: Hippophae tibetana; assembly: GCA_037013495.1. Taxonomy (NCBI): domain Eukaryota; kingdom Viridiplantae; phylum Streptophyta; class Magnoliopsida; order Rosales; family Elaeagnaceae; genus Hippophae; species Hippophae tibetana. The sequence continues at coordinate 13,896,848 of CM072812.1, forward strand.
ACATAATTGTTAAACGGTTTAGATATCTTTAAAAATTATTTCATATGTATTAGACATAAAACATAATTAACTAAAACGTATAAGAAAAATATTATTATAAGATTTATAAATGGATGTAACGTAAACTCAAAAGCTATTTACATCTACATAAGCCGTTTACAAGATCCATGTAGTTTCTATACGAAAGAGTTAAATTAGATCGACAGCTAATTTGGCCAGTTCACATATCACATGAGCAACTTGATTTTTTATAATCATAAGATAATAAAAATCCGCAAAAACTTTCTTTCTTTCTTATATCAATTTAATTAATCACTTGTATCGTTAATTTCCTCATCTTCGATCATTGAAAAGTTTTGGATATTTTTTATTCAAATCTATGAGATACCGCCATGTAAGACTTTAATTTTAACTGTTTCTAGCCATCACTTGCTGTTTAGACACTTCAGTTTCTTGAATCATGATCTTTTTGAAGTTAAACAAAGTCGTGTTCTTTTCGTAACTTGATTCCATGTTCATATGACACAAATGTCGACCTAGAAATTATATATATAGATATTCACATTAGATCAATTAAAATATATATATATTATTTTAATATTTTAATATTAATTTTTTAAAAATATATATTAATAAAAAATTATTAAAATAATTTCAGTTAAGATAATTTTTATACATGAAGTAGCATCACTTTTAATACTAAACATTACTACAAACTTATTATAAGGTATCTTTTATATAATAATGAACATTTTTTTATATATCAAAGTTGTTACCTAATAAATAATTAATAAAATTTATTTTTAATTAATAATATATGTTTAACAAAAAGTTAATTATTACCGTAGAAAGAGTAGAAGAAAAAGAAGAAGATAAAGATAGAAGACAAGTAGTAGTACCGAAAGCAGTTTTTTTATTTTTTAATCTTGTCCTTATTAGTCGGTACTAAAGGGCGTAAGTGGGAGTCATTCTTAAGATAACCCTTTATTATTTAAGTGATAGGTTTAAATTACATTAAAAAAAATATTTAAAGTGATAAAAAAGTTTTATATTTATACATCTATCCTTAAAAAATTCCTTCTCAAATCTCCATAAATTAGATTAGTATTAATTTTCACCCAAAAAAAAAAAAAAACAAATCAGTCATTAAAGTTGATATATAAAAGGAATCGAAAAGAAAACTCCACAATTTTTACTTTTTTGAATGTGAAGAAAAATGAAGTATCAATTTAGTCATTCAAATTTTTTTCGTAAATTATAAAAGAAAAGAAATTACCTAAAATCTATAATAATAAATAACGTTTAATATAAAATAATATGTTATATTTTTTTAATAATAAAAATATATGAGTTAATTATAAAAATATTATTTTTATTTTATATATGAGTTATTCATATTCGATTAAAAAGAAGAAAAAAAAGAAAGATAAGCAACACGTACATTTACATCAATTTTTATTTTTTCAGTTATTAATAGTGAAAAAAATAGAAAAACAAATGTATTTGTAACTTGTAAGGCGCACACCCCAAAATGTACATTCACTTTTTAATTTACATGCCAATATAAAATAAATGGGACATACAAGCTAAAAGAAAAATCAATTCATCATTAGCAGTTTAATTGCTTATTTAACAAAATATATTTGTAAAACTTATTATCATAATGCCATTTATTAAAAGAAAAAACTCAAAGATAATTTTTTTTCTTATTTTACAAAATATAATAAAAAAATAATATTTATATTATTATTTTTCTCCTTGAATAAAATTATATTAAGTATTTATTTTTCATAATCTACTAATTCTATCTCATTTAAAAATGATTTAAATATGCGGAATTCAAATCATATAAAATTTAAATAAGTAGCTAATTAGCTCATTCGTTCCATGCATGTAATAAGCTGATCTGCAATATTTCTGTAACAGTGGCGTTGGTGCTGGTGCTGATACAAAACTCATTCAAATTCAACCAAAGCATGTGAATTATAGGTCCCACCTTTAATTTCCTTCAAGCACCCACAGTTTTCATAGTTTAATATGTTTTTCCTTTCTTTTCTTTCTTGATATGTTCCTTTTTTTTCCTACTTTATGAGACAATACAATCTAATTAAATAATGCACAGAAACTGTGGATACAATATTTGATAAGCCTTGATGTTGATCTGTAGATTGATGCCCTTAGGCAAAACAACATGGCAAATTGTCACTGCTCACATCATAAACATCCAAAACTTTGCCTAAATTCACCTCAATATGCCAGCTCTAAATTCCCCAGCTAATATTACCACATTTTGATTAATATTAAATAATTAACTATCTAATTTTTATATAATTCAGTTATTCATATTATTTCATTTTTAACTTGATATAAAAGTAGACGAAAAAAACTAATTTTCACAAAAGTTTAAACTATTAAGAATTAAAATTATTAGTGTTTGAATGTGTAGGGAATTTTTATACATGCAAAACAATATTTATTTTGTTATGTTATATGAAAAAAAAAGCATATATGTATTTGAAAAAGTGAATAAAAATGAAACTCTATTTGTAATAGAACAATGCTACGTAATTAAACCAATGATTAATCTGCAAACGCATTTCTATATTTTCCTTTGAACTCTATAAAAATCCACTTCTCTCTTATATTCTTCTCCATCTTCGTTCTTCAACCCTTATACTCATCTAGGGTTTTAAGAGAGAGAGAGATATTCATATTCATATTATAATATATTATGGCTTCCAAGACAGCCTCTTCATCTATTGCTATCTTCCTTGTCCTAAATCTTATTTTCTTTACTCTTGTGACTTCATGTGGTGAGTGCCCTAGCCCTAAGCCCAAACCAAAGCCAACGCCAAAGCCAAATCCAAAACCAAAACCAAACCCTAACCCTTCACCACGTAGTAAATGCCCAAAGGATGCTTTAAAATTAGGGGTATGTGCTAATGTGCTTAATGGTTTGTTGAATGTAACACTTGGGCAACCATCAGTAACTCCATGCTGTAGTCTAATCCAAGGCCTAGCTGATCTTGACGCAGCTGTTTGCCTATGCACAGCTCTTAAAGCTAACATTTTGGGCATCAATCTCAACCTTCCTATTTCACTAAGTTTGCTTCTTAATGTTTGCTCCAAGAAGGTTCCTTCTGACTTCCAGTGTACTTAATTAGTTTAAAATTTTGGGTTTGCTAGTAAACAACATCGGTTCTCAGTCTCTTTTCTTTCCTTTTATTAAAAGCTTGGTTAATCAATGTTCATGGGTTTTTACAAAACATATATATTTATATATATATATATGGGTTTGCTATATGTGGTACTGGTAGTTTTTCATGTGTATTTGGGAATTCCTTGATAGTTGTTGGTTGATATGTGGGGCTAATAGTGAATAATTTCAATCGATCTTTGATATATTGTTCGCTTTCTGGAATTTCAGTGGGATGAATTAATGAAATTTAATTATGATTTACTCTTTTTACTTATTTATTTAACTATTTTTATTTTTGAGCTAAATTCAGAAGCTATATACCAATATTCATAATTTGTCTTCTTTTTACCGATATATATATATATATATATATTTTTGTACCAAGTGAATAAAAATATTATTAACCCTTCTTCAAATATTTTAAGATCATTTTAATAAGATTTATCTCCAAATAACTTATAGTATTAAAAATGAAAATCTTATATTATTTTAATTATTAAATTATAAGTAATTGATTAACAATATGACGCTTAGTTACCAAACGTTTTTAAAAAAATTAATTTCTTATAACGTTTTGATAAAATAGTAACTAGTATACTTACAAAGTTGAGAATATATATATATACCATATCTTCAAGCTCAAAGATCACTTACTGAATGGGCCATTAGTTACCAAACTATATATTAAATTACATTCCTCGCGACAGATAAGACTTAAAAGCTTTTCTTTTAATGCAATCCTTAGTCATACTTTGTACACTGATTTCAGTATCAGTATGTCTTTAATATTTCCAATCAAAAGAAAGATGTGAAGATTTTTTATAAACACCATTATTAATTAAGCAAATTGCAAATAATATCTCATATACAAAAGACTTTGGTTAATTAGTTTTGTTAGCTAGGTAAGGGAAAAAAGGGGGGGAAGGGGGAAATGTGTATACATACCAGTATTGAACATATGGGCCATGAAGTTGGTGGAATTGATTAAGATTCATGAACGTACGTACATCAGAAATAGGTAGGTGGTTCTAGCTAGCTAGGATGTTTATTCCTTTGGACCCATCAGGTTGAGTTATGTATAGTTAAAAGATACTAAAAATAACTCTTTTAACAAATTAAACCATGGAAATTAAGAAAATTCCATAATATTGTTATATATCAAATACCTCCTCCTCATTTTGGGTAAAATATTTACTATACAATAATTGATATTATTTTATTTTAAATACAAGATTTTTAATTCTAGTATTATATATGCTACAAGTTATTGAGATATTTACACCTCATTAAACTTTTAGAAGAATTATAAATGATATTTTTATACATTTAATTCAATTTAAGCACAAAATCATGAGTATCATCAGCTTTTCAATTGGTGGGGTGAGGGTAGGGCAGTCTATGAACTGCATATATATTGTAATATTATCAGTATATATTCTTCCCGTGACTAATATTATTATCACTTCTTTTGTTTCAATATTCTCTTCCTTCTTTTTATAATTTGATGATATTTAAATAAATAAATAAATAAACTGGGTAGATGTCAATATAGTAGTATATATTGTAGACTGTAGTAGGGTTTCTTTAATAGAAGCTGGTAATTAATTAAATCTCAATCACCTTTGGTCCCATTCAACTCATCAGACTCTCCCGTGAATCAGTTTTGGCACATTCAAGTATATTTTATAATAACATGCATGACAACAAAGACAAAAAGGGGAGCTAGTTCTATAGTAGTCAATTATTTGAGGTAGTGTTTATGGAAAGAATGTAGGTAAAATGCAAATATATATAACTTGTGGGTTAAAAGGGAGATAATTTTATTGCTACATCACTAATTTAACTATAAAAATATGAAAATTTACTAAACAACGTCATCATCAAAATTGCACGACTTAATATTTAATTAGGTTACAAAAATTCAAAATTTAATTACTTTAAATAATACTCAAAAATTTATAATAATAATAATAATATATAATATTTTAGGTTCAGTAACAATGAATAAGATATAAGCATCCATTACATTTTAACATTAAAAACAAGTCAAACGTTGTGATTGAACATTGAATTAATCTAATTAATTAAAATTTAATATTAAATATATTTAATTAAAAGCTTGAGTTAAACATATTTATGTATCTAGATGATTATTAGTCATTAATTTGTTACTTAGAATATATTTCAGTTTTAATTAACTAACAAGCCACATGTGCTGTAGACATGGGGTAATATTTTTACCCTTGTAACCATAAATAGTAGTTTGGCTATTACTTGTATTGCATTCGTTTTCACCCAATAATAACAGTAAAGGTTTCTCTTCTACGGCTGTGTGAACCTTTTGCTCATTCTTAATTTATGTTTATGAATGGTATTAGAGTCATCATCCAAACTTTGCTAATGGCTATGAAGGGTAACAATGGTGTTAATAATCACACTTACAGAGACGCTGTTTCTTTATCGCCCCATAATGTTCCTGGTGTTGGTGTTGGTGTTGTTCCGCCACCAGCTTTCGTTCCTCCTATGACAGTTAATGTTAATATACATTACCGCTTATAGGCTTGAAGGCATAATTGATGATTCGATAAAGTGCTCCACCCAATTTTCTTGATAATTTTTGCATACCAAACTCTTCTTTTTTGAACTGGAATAGATTAAGTTATGTTATTAAAAACTGGATTTATGGGTCCATATCACCTAACATGGTGGGTTACCTTAGTAAAGGTATGACAGCCAGGGAACCATGTGTTGCTCTTGAAGAATCCTACCCTGCTGATATCCAGTCTAAAGTAATGGATTTAAGGCAACAATTGCAAAGTTTCAATAACAAGGGTCCTACATCCTCTCGGTATTATATATATTATAAAAAAGACAATTGATGGACATTTAGAAGATGTTGGCGAACCAGATCAGGCAAATATTTTTTGTTGTATATCTTGGATCATTGGATGGCTTGAGCCCATGATATACCAACTTCGTTTCCACATTCAAATGCATGATGTTAGGCCATCTATCAATTTTGTTCATAATTACTTAGAGTGCTATGATAGAATGCTTGAGAAACAAGATTTTGGCGTTCAAGAAACTATACATGTTTCAAGCTACTGTGGCTTGTTTTAATTCAAGAAATCATAGTCAAGGTGGTCACTATAAGTCTTTTGGTGCTAAAAATGGTGGTATTTTTAAGTCGAATGTTAATCAGGCAAAATGGAATCTTAAGCAGTTTTTACAACCGACTTCTCAAAGTAATCAGAATGTTCTATCTTCTGGTGGAAATAATTCTAAGAATTCATTGAAGAAAAATGTTAGTAATAGGCCCTTTTGTCAAGTATGTGACAGAGTTAACCATCGTGTCAGAGCAAATGCTACTCAACTCAACAATACTTATTATGGCTCTGAGGGTATTATGCTAGATAATGGCACAAACTCATTATTAATGTTGGCTCAAGTAGTTTGAAGGTTAATGATAGTAGTGTGTTTTCTTTAAATGATATGCTTCATGCTCTTATGGCTGTAACTAATATCATTTTTTTACTTGTTGTAAAATTTACCAGTATCGATGATATTCGTGAACAAAATATTTAAATGTAAACTAGTTTTTAAGTACGTTTTCATGTTCGCTATTCAAATCGAAAAAAAATTAAGTTTAAGTCAATAGGTCTCAAGTATATACTTGTTCTTAAATACGTTAAAATACATATTATATACTTAGGAATTTTAGTATATATACTAGTCAATCGATCAATGTAGTAAGTCGTTCGATTGAAGTGGTAGATTGATCGATGATCGATCTTGTATTATCTATGTTCTCTTGGGTTGATTTTTAAATTGGTGTAGATATATCGAAGTTAGGCTCCATTGATCGAGAGATTGGATCAATCAAGAATCGATTGTATTTGATCTAGAGTTTATTTTAATCATTGTTGGATCGATCGAAAAGGGTTTCGGTTTCCATTTATCAAGCCTGGACTAAATCGATCGAGCCGTTAGGGTATTCACTTAAAACCTTTTGTGTATTCGAGCCAAAAGTGTTCTTTTACTATATCATCTTTATTAATTATTGCTCTATGATTTGTTTAATAGACATAATGGTAATTTCTCTTTAACCTAACGTTAGGGTTTCATCTCCCATATATAAACAACATATTGCTTCTTATTTTAAACAAACATATTCATTATAGTTCTCATTGTTTATGTGCTTTATTTTCCAAAATGTTTTGCAAAAATTGAATTATATTTTGTTAAACTCGTTCTTGAATTAATCTATCAAAATTATGTAGTCATATTTGATTAATCAATAAGCCTATTTTATGTTCATATAACTTCTTCTTGATTAGGTTCTTGCATTTTTTGATCAAATAATTATGTGTGTGATCATAATTATTTGATTTAATTATTTAATTTTGAAGAAGCTGTTTTTATTGAACTTGGGCTTAATCTGTTTGTCCTAGAGTTTGCTAAATGATTTAATTTAACTGATTTAAATCTTGAATATTCTAGCTAGGATTTTTCATTATTAAATCTGTTATAGGACACACTTTGTACTTGTGCTATTTATGCTAATATTTTAGAGGCTTATCGAACGAGATTGATTGCTCATGTGACTCGATATATCAAAACGTTGGTCTCAATCTGTATACCTATCTGGTGAAAAATATGAAAGAAACGATAGTTTGTAAACAGATTACATTGAGGGGTTTTATCTGTGAAGAGTGGTCTAAGACCTAGCTTTATAATTGAACAATAATGATTTTCATAATGGATAGTTAAATGATCTGGTAGATCATTAGTTTTTATTTTAGGTCATTGTAGTTTAGGTTGTTTTTACCTAAAATATCATGTGTCAAGTTTATCTTTATACTATTTATATATGATTATATGTTTGATCGCTTGGTAATTTTTAATTACACATATTTTACAAAATTACTTATTCACCTTATTTAGGTTAATTATATGTGTAACTTTAAACTTTCAATTAGTATCAAAACGGGTCACTAAATATGCTTAGTATTTACCTAGAACCTTGTTATGGATAATTTGAGAGAGAGTTCTTCTATAACTCGGGCTCATTTCTTTGATGAGTCTAACTACCCATGTTAGAAAGCTTTTATGAAAGCCTTTTTATATTTTCTAGACGATAATGTGTGAAATTCTATTATTTATGGTTGTAAACTATCTGCAATTATCAAAGATAATATTGACACACCTAAACCTAGGAATGAATTGATCATGTAAAATAAAACTGATAATAACTAGAACTAAAAAGAAATTAATATTATCTTTAGTGCTGTGTTTAGTGATAGATTTCGTTGTATCTCTAATATTGATACTAAAATACTCTAAAGGTAGTGTATAAAGGCACTACACAAGTTAAAAGAACTAAACTTTGTATGTTAGGTACTAAGTTTGAAACCTAATAATAGAAGAAATTGAAATCTTCTCGTAATTTTATATTAAAATATGTGATATAAAAAAATAAAAAATAAAAAATAAACTTAATATAATGTTTAATTATTTAGGATGAAATAAACATTTTATATTAAAAATTCTAACATTAAGGCATAAAAAATATTTTATGATCAGTTATCCATTTAACATGTCAATCGATTGTATACAATAAACCTATCGATAAACTTTACATACTAATTAAAAAATATATAATTAATTTCAATATTTTATCTCGTTATTAATTTATGAGTTGAATTTAACAAATGAGTTGAAAATTGAGAATCCTTCCATCATCCAATATCAAAAATCAATAAATAAAACATCAAAATAAAAAAATTATTAATACATGTTTATGGCCCAATAGTGCCTAGGCTCAAACACACTATGATCCAAAAGTGAAGTAGTAAAAAACAAAAGCAACAAAACGATTGTGTGCTTTATACTGTTTAGTATTTAGGCACACTGGAAACCAGAAGGGACTTTCTTGCCACAATTGTTGAGAAGCAAGCTCAATGAAACGGGGATGTTAAGGTTGGTGCCCAAAGCACTTGCTTTAATGGCAGTACAAAGACACACAGCTGCTTCAAGATCAACAAGACCCTCAATAAGACTACAACAAGGTGTCTTTGCTGGGGTACCAACTACAAGGTGTACCAAATCATTCAATAAATTGGCACAAGCACCCAGCTTAAGTGTGTCTCTAGGACAAGTGCCCTTACTTGCTGGTGGGTGGTGTTTGTGACTACCCTTTGAAGGTGGTGAACAAGGTACATTGGTTGAGCTGACCAGTGTGAAGAAAAGTAAATTGAGAGAGAGAAGGAGAGCAATTGATGAAAGTGAGTTAGAAGCCATTTATGTTGTGTCACAAATTGATCGAATTATAAGGCTAGTGATTAGAGTTAGACTGGATGTGAATGATGGGTACATTGAGATGTTTAATGGGTTTTTATAGATGAGTATTGTGGTTAATTTGGGCTTTAAAATAATTGGATTGGTCAAGTGGGTCCATTGGCCATGACAGGTTTTCAGAAGGTGAATAATTAACACAACCTGGCAGACAAACGATAAGCCTTTTGGGTTGTATAGTTTGGACTCTTGTGTACGAATTAGTTGTCAATTTTGTGTCTTCTCTTGGCAAGTTTTTAATCTCTTTTTATAGATTGATTATTTTTTAAAATAATATGATATTATTTTATTAAAAATAATTAATATAACTATTAGATAGTATAAATAAATAACATTTCTTTTCTTATGTATATATATGAAAATTTAAAAATAAATGAATAAATATTCTTTCACTTATACTTTTACACATATTCATCGTTTGGAATTAGAAAGCTAACGAATTTGTGGCTGAGTATTTGATTGAACTTTAGCATTTGGAGAAGGTATTTATTAGTAATTACGTTACTGTTTTGGTATTTATTACTCTTTAAGCTTTTTTAATATGATGGTTATTTTTTATTTCTTTTGCATGCCGCAATTTATTTGTATAAATTTTGTCTCATTTTTTACTATATCTTAAATCTAAAACATTAAACCTTAAATTTCAAAATTTTAAGCTTTAATTCTTAAATATTAAATTTTAAATTTTAAATAATAAATCTTAAACTTAACGAGAGAGAATGAAAAATAGAGAACAAAAAATGAGAAAAATAATAATAGATTTTTAAAAACTAAAATACCTTTCAATTTTTTATATACATTTATTTTTACTAAATAAGTTTTTAATCTATTATTTAGAATTATCTAAATTTCTAACTAGATAACTTAAAAAGAATTTAAAAGAATTATTTAAATATGTGTTAAGAAATCTATGCATATATATAAAATTTTACATTTATATATATCAATCAAATAAAATAAATATAAGTAAATATTTGGAAGAACAAAAAATATAAAACGAATACGTTTATAAATTAGTATCGATTATTATAAGATTGATAATCGACTCTATAAATATAAAAAATGATTTAAATTGTATTCTAAACTTAATTTATGTTATAGATTTTGGTTGTATTATGAGCTCGAAGTGTAGTGACTCATATAAACAATTATTATTTAATAATTTTGATAATAACAAAAAGTAAAAAAATAATAAGAGTATTAATAAAATATAGCTTCTTGTTTTCATGTGCCATTTTTTTTCCTTCTTATAATTCAATTCTTATTACAATGGAATTAAAAGTAATTTGGCTAAGTAACGAAAAGACACATGGTGCACCTAAATTGGTCGGTACAAATATAGGCAACTGATACTTTCGGAAGCTTCATGATTTGGTCTTTTTCCATATATAGCCAGCCATAAAAACTCTAAAGAAAATGCGAAGAACGAACCCTCGTTTTCGAGAAAATCATACGATATGTTTGTATATATTTTTTTAATTATTATTTCATATCAATTATTAATTTTATCTTCTTCTTTTTTACTTTTTTTTTTCTACATAAATTTTTTAAATAACTTTATTTCATCACTTGTGACTTTATTATATATAATTTTTTTCATTAATTTCTATTATTTATGTGACCTATCATCATGTTTATTAAATACTTTTTTAGTTAGATAGTTGTAAGAATTTTGAAATATGAGATTAGAATTCTCGCTAATAATGTCATTATTAAAAAAAATTATCTAAAAACATATATATTACATTATTTGTGTAATAATATAGATACTTTTATTGTTTGAACTGTTTTTATTATTATTATATTAAAGTTTTTATTTTTAAAAATATTTAATCATTAAATTATAAATATAAAATTTAAATTATTTTAAGAGTAATATTTTTTATTTTAAAAATATTAATTTTTAATAATATAATCACGATAAATAATGAATTAATTTCCCACGAAATAATATTAATTATGAAAACTTAATATCTATGAGGTCTCCCGTGAACGCTCGAATCCATCTCACCTCCATATGACGATCTGATTTCATCAAAACGATCACTTCAAAAAAAATAACACTCGTATCTAAATCAATCTACAATTCTGAATTAATCTCCACTGATGCATCTAATTTTTAAAAATAACATTTTAAAGATAAATGATCAATTTTTATATTTTTTAAAAATATACATTTTTTTATTTTTTTCAATTGTATTTGACAAAAAAAATATATGAACTGTAAAGTTTATAAATATTAACGATATTCATGAATAAAATATTTAAATGTAATTTAATTTATAGGTGAATCTTTCAAGAATACTTTTCAAATCGAATAAATTATTGAGCTACAAACTAACACTTTTTAGGTTTATTTATGTTCATATGCACATTAGAGTTTATATTACTCACTAGGAATATTTTGCATTTAAGTTCTTTGAGAGACATGTTTGTATCGATCAAGTTGAGTATATTGATCGAAAATCAATCTATCTTGTTTAAAAACTCTTTGATTTAATCTTTAATTGAGGTAAATTGATCAAGGTTTAATGTTCGATCTTGTCTCGAGATTTATTTTTTAATATCTTAGGCCGAGCAAGGATTGGTTAGATCGATCTAACTTTTTGGCTCGACCTAAATCAATTTAACGGATAAGATTTCGACTTTAACCTAATTGTTTACCCGAACCAAATATTTCAATCATCATTTTATCCCTATTATTTACTGCTCTAGGAATTGTTTAATACATAGAATTGTAATTGGACTTTAACCTATTAGGATTTCAATCTTTCATATATAAAAAAAACCTAATACTCTATATTTTAGTTAAACACAATTGAATCAACTTTTACAACTTATGTTTTTTGTCTAAATCAATTTTGCAAAAAAAATTCTATTAGGCTTCTTTCATTAGTTAATTTATCAAAATATTTTGTAATCGTATTTGATTGATTAACAAATTTACAATATATTTTGTTATTGTGCTTAAACATATGATCTAGGATTATTAGTAATTTTGATTTACTTGTTGTTTTGTTAGATCATTTAGCTAATATTTTTCATTATTTAATCCTCTGTATGACACACATTATACTTGTATTTTTGTACTAACGTTTCATATATCAGTTGAACCAATTCGATAACTCGTATGATTCAAGTTTATCAAAATATTGGTCTAGATCTGTACATCTTTCTTGTAAAGACTTTAAAAGAAATCAGTGGCTTGTAAGTGAATTACTAGGAGGCATTTCTTGGATGGTGATTTAAATCCTAATCTTGTAATTTGACATTATTTTCATAATTGATAATTAGTTGGTTTGATAAACTGATGATTTTTTTCTTAAATCATTGGTGTGATCTAGGTTATTTCCATTTAAATATCGTGTGTTAAAAAGTTTTGCTTTATATTTATTACACATGATTGCAGATCTGGTTGTTTGTAAAATTTTAATTTAGCATAATTTGATTGATTACATATTCATCATCCTCTAGATAATTATATTTGTAACTTAAAAAACTTTCATGAATAGTTACTAAAACATTTTTTAAATAATTTTTTATAAAATAGAAATAAAATGAAAAAAACAAACATAAAAATTGATAATTTATTCTTGTGTGTTACTTTTTTTAAACTAACAGACTAAATTGTTGTTAAAAAATAGGTTTTAACTTATGATTAAATGTCATTTTAAAACATTATCACGTGGTTTAATTCGATGCAAAGAGAATAACTTTACCAGGGCTTGACATGCCACGAATGAATAATTATTAAAATAATTTTTTTAAATAATTTTTTATAAAATATAAATAAAATGAAAAAAAACATAAAAATTGATAATTTATTCTTGTGTTATTTTTTTTAAACTAATAGACTAAATTGTTGTTAAAAAATAGGTTTTAACTTATGATTAAATGTCATTTTAAGACATTATTTTAAGTGAGATATGTAATATAAATGTGTGGTCATAATTGTTTTGTGTTCTCCTCTAAGAGAGGTTTGAAATTATATTTTTATGCGTTTAAAATGATATTAAGGTAAATGATAATGAATCTCAAAATTTACTAATTAAGAAGAAAAATTGTGATTGTTTTGTATTTGTATCTTACTAAAAACTAATATTAATTTTTTTAAATAATATTTGATTTTTAAAGAGTGATATGTTAGTATAGAAAGAAATTTTTATCCACGTGCACATAAGTAGTATAAATTCTAATCCAAAAATCTATAAATTTAATTAGGTGTATGCATTTCCTTTGAACATAAATATCATCCAATTTTGATTTTTTTGGTGATTGATATTGAGAAGAGTTACTTCAATAGATTTATTAAGATATTAAATCGATTTTTTTAAATGTAAGTATTATTAATATTAATAATAAAGAAAAAAATAGCAAAAATAAAATTAGGGTTACTAAAGTTAATTGATGAATAAGTGAGTGAAAGGCAATATAGAAGAAAACCCATGCAAAACCCTAAGCATGGACTTGGAGCTTTGAGTATAAACACTAAACAGGGCAAGTTACTTTTCCAGATGAAGAAAAAGGGAAAACAAAAAGGGGGGAGTCTAAAGGGAAATGTCGGTGGAAGAAGGAATAGCAGAGCTAGAGCAAAAGCAAACCAAAATTCTCCAACGCATATCAAAGCTAGAGCTTCTCTTCCATTTGCCTCAACCCTCTTCTTCCTCCTCCTCCGACACCGAATCTCGTCTCTCCTCCATTCTCAAAACCCACGGAGTCAATGACTTCTCCTTCAAGAGGGTCCCGGTAGATTACTATGATTGGCCTCTCCAGGCTCGGAGAGACTCTCTTGGTGCTGCCTCCGTTGATCATCTCTGCAAAAGCATTGTTTTGGTCTGTCCTTTTTCTTTGAATCGATTTATCGTAATTTTCTCCTTTATTAAACTCTATTTCATGCGGGATTCTATCAAGTTTTCTTCCTTTACCGCGATTTTGCTCTTGTAAAGTTTATTTGATGAAGGAATTTAGGACCTGGTGGTAGTTTTGTGCATACAAGGAACTAATGTCTTTCAATTCTCACAAATGCTGGAACTTTAACTGGTTTGAATTGAAATTGGATAATGTTTGTGTTTTCCCTTTACCAATTGTTCATTACGGTCATTGTCTACTCTCTCCCTAAGAGCACAAATTTGCTTGACTAGGGCTTGGTTCCAAGTTTATTTAGGTCTGTCTTGTTATTTGTCGCTCTCTTATCCTATCACAATAAAATCTTCAATGACAAACACAATTAATGTTAACTGCAATGATCGATATTATGCTTTGATGTTAAATGAATTACTCTATGTAACAGAGTTCTCCTTTTTTCAATCAGGTCAATACACAAGCCCCATCTAATGTTGTTGATTGTAGTGATCGCAACAATTCAAAGTATTACGTTGTTGTTGTTCAGGTACGTTATTATTGTTTACCCCAATAATTTGGTTGGACTTATTGTCTGCTTCCTCAGTTGTAGCATCTGTAGATTTCCCTTTTTCTCCTTATGCAGTATACTGCTCGATTCAATGCTGAAACTGTTAAGAGTTTCCTGTATTCACTCAATGAGGGCAAGATAGCAAAAAAGAAATTTAACTGTAAGTTGCCATGCACATAATGATTGAATAGTTTATGACACATTATGAAATGGGGAATTATTAGTATTTCTTTTCGCAACTTATTAATGTTCCAGAGTTTTCAGTTTGAGTAAGACTGCAGGGAGTAAGCATGGGTAGTCTAAAAATCCCCTTCAAATATCCATTGAAATCAGATATACCTCGTTATCTTTATTCTTGAAATATTTTGGATAGAAGAAAATAAGCTTCTAGTACCACAAACTTTTGTTAATATATCAGATAGGAACTCTTTATTCTATAAATTATAAACTGAATGTATTGTGCAGTTTTTGACTTTTTGGACCCATCTCTATGTTAATGTCTGCATATTGTGAAAGTCAACATAACATGTTTCTTTTAAGACTGCAAATTCCTTGTCAGCCATGGCTGTAAAAGACTGTAAAAGAATTGCCCTTGCTGAATGCTAATAACTGCAATATTAACTTTATCTATACCCTTGTGTTGGTAACTAGTCAATTTGTCATTGGAGGAATTAACATGTTCATTGACCTGGTATACATCATAATCTTACCAGTTTCATCATTAATTTAAGCTGATAAAGGTAACATTGCAAACTGTAACTCATGATATAATTGTTTCCAAAACTGAATTCAATGCGAAAAACTAGTAATATTTTTTTGTATAAGATCTCAAGAATCCTGTTATATGTTTATCTGTTTTGGGTGTATTCACATAACTCATTTCATTTGTGCATTGGACTATTCCTTGTGCATTCCCTTTACTTCTCTCTATTTGCTTGTTTTATTGGAAAGGAGAGATCTCAAATGATTTTGTAGCTTGTAACTCAGAAGGTGATAACTGATGTTATTGACCATGCAGTGAGGCTTGCACCTGAGGAAACCTCAGTAAACTTGACTGGTTATGAGCACAATGCTGTAACATGTGTTGGCATGAATACAGACATTCCGGTAATCATTTTTCTATTCAATTCAGTTACTGACTTCTGACCTAATGGTAGCTACACTTTTTTTGCTTATAATATCCCTCAAAGAGTCAAAACAAGTTTGTTTGTCTTTCTTGAATACTTCGGTAATTACAGACAAATGAATAATTGAAATGCTAAATTTTAAAATAGCCTCTGATGAAAAAAGGAAAGTTGATTATCTATAATTATTTTATTAAGCTTACAAATTCAACTTTTCTTCTCTGTCGTGCAATGTCTGAAACATGTATTCCAAAGGTAGAAAGAAGTACACGACACATGTAACACCCTACTCTAACACATGATATGATATTGTTAACTTGGGCTTAGGCTCACATTGTTTCGTTCACCCAAAAGGCCTCGTTCCATTTAGAGTGAAGCCAAATACATATGAACCATTACAATCATCATTTCCCAATTGAGGTGTTGCATAGCTTATCATATCTTGCATTATCCTGTCTTGCCAAACTCAAAGGATATCATTTTGAAAAGAGAATGCATAGTAGACATTTTATTGTGACTAATTGAATGTAGTGGGTTCTTCTCAGGTGATTTTGGATGAGGCGATTACAAAACTTAATCCTGGTTTCTTTTGGTTGGGTGGTGGTGAGGTTGATTTGAAGCTTGGCATCAACACATCTGAATTTATCAACTTTGTTAACCCTTTCATTGTCAGCTGTAGTGACTCGTGATTATTCTTGTTCAGAGGTAATAGTAAGATAATTAGTTCTAGCCGCACTAGTAATTGTGACTTTTCTGATTTTGCCGAAGACTCATATGATTTGTTATAATTTTACTCATTCTCTGGAACGGACCTTATTCACCTTACCTCAGTTATTAAATTTTTTTGATGCATTTACTTAATACAAATATACTTTTCTTATAACATATAATAAGCAATTACTTTGAAGTATCAATCTCATAAATGGGAAATTAGTACATGGCAAGGGGTCCAAAGGGCTAAAAGGTAAATGCAAACATGCATCGGATCGACAAGACAGTTCTATTGTTTAGTGATAATAACCCTTACGTCTTGGGACTCTCTCGATGAGTGAGATTACTTAGACAATACATCAAATCCATGTATAAATACATAGGATAGTCAATGGATCTAGGGCTTCTAATTGTGAATAGGTTGCTTTCGATGAGGTTGTGCATAATCCATAACTACTATGTCCTCAACATTATTGTCTTTTTCTTTAACATCATCTTCAGTTTCGTTTGTGTCACCAAAGGAAGTAGATCCTAGCATTTTCCGTCTATGCGTCGCTATTTCAATCCCCTGAAAATAAAAATTAAGAAACAAAATGTTATACATTTGATATGTGTATTACGGTTGTAACCAATTTCTCTGTGATACATACATTGAGATTTGAGGACCACAACTTATTTTTTTTCTTCCGTAAATTAATAATCTTTGAATACATGCATGCAAAGAAATGAAAGACTTATACACCTTTGTTTTATTAGATTGTTGCAGCAGTTCCAGCCTTGATTGGTACAAAATCCCAGAAAGTTGCTCCTTTTCTACAACCTGCAATACCAACCTCAGTAAAGTTAGACCAGAAAGTTTTATTAGTTTAATGCCTAATTATTAACTCAATAAGGAAAAAACTCAATGTATATAGATATTAAAGTTTCCCAAACAGACCTTGGTGGTGCCTATTTCTATAGCACTAAAGCGCAGAAGACGGGCATTACATGCATATAAAGTAGATAGAAATACAATATTAAGGAGCAGGAACAGAATAGAAGACATGGTGGCTACTTAGGATGTCCAATTGGTGTTCAAATCTTGGAATTATGACAATTTTCAAACCCTTTTTTAGCATATATTTTGTACGTGGATTTCGTAATATATATAAGTAGGGCTTACTGATGGAGTATATATTTATTGTGAAATAAAACAGAGGGGTACATTAAATGCAGGTTGTGTAGGAGACTCTAAATTTCATATATAAAGAACATGCAGGTGTTCGGGATTTATGAATCTTGAAAACGAAATTCAACATATTTGGGGCCTCCTTTGTCCCCCTTGCCACTCCACTCCTCCATAACACTTTCGGTTAATTGGATTTACCCCCGTATTGGATAACATCTTGTGGCTTTCGTATATTAAATGTTACGTGAGAATAGGAATACATGCAACTATCCTTAGGGATAGACATTTTAAGATATTTTAACGAAGATAACTGAAATATTGTTATTCATAAAGATTTGATGGCTTATTTTTTAAAAAATAATTATAACGTGAAGATGATAATTATTGTAACATTGAAATTAAACTGAAGTTAACCAATATATATATTAAAAAAGCTTATTTACTATAAATTATAATACTACTATAATTTATGGCATAAAGAAGTGTTCATATATAATTATATAAAAATAATATTTTGAATAATTAGATTGAATTTTATTTTTCTTTTATTTATATTTTTTATTTTATGTAAAAATATTTGTTAAATAGTTAAAAGATGAAAACTAATATTAATATTTTAAAAACGTAGTAGAGTAAGTATTATGTTAGTATTTTGATTTTTTTAAATTAAATATATTTTTGAATAAATATTAAAGAATAAGAAGTTTGATTAAATCGTAGAAAAATTATTATTTATTTAAAATCGATTATTATTATCTAAATTTATTCGAAATCGATACAAAATGATTTTGTTCTAACCTTCTTTGCACACATCCTTAATTCTCTCATTTTTGTAGAATACTTTCTCTACAATAATTGCATAATTACTTATCATAACCAAATAAGTTTGGTTTTTGGTTGTAAAATTTTAATTGGTTTTCGTGTTTGATTATTCTTTTATTTACATTTTTTTTTATTTAATTTCGAGAGTTATAATTCGACCCCAATACCCAAAATTATAAATTTATATTTTATTAAATATTATATTTTGCATATATATAGAGATAAAGTTACTTATAGTTTAATATTTATAAAGAAATACAAAATTAAATATATTAAATATATGTAACATATTATTATTTTTAATTTATGAAGATGCTTTTTGTTAAATTTAATGTTTTGTGAACCATTTTAAGTTAAAAAAATATTAAAATTTGATTCTTTGAGTTCCAAACATGTAATCATTACCCTGTTATGTACTATCTAGTGAATTACACATATTATGTATGAAAAATAATAATACATGCAATTCTTGTGTTGAAAAGTTTTCCCTCTTTTAATGTATTTAAGAGTCATTATATAGTTACTTTCATTATAAACATGATGTATATATGATGTAAATATTGATATCAAGTTTCAAAAAGAATGACATACCAAAAAGAAAAGAAATAATAGAGGTTGTGAATGCAAGTTTTATTATTTTGGAGAATAATCATATCAAATCTTATGCGTTGATTTATAGTTTTTTTCGCTAGTTATTATTCCTTATCATTATATTAGAGTGATTACGTTTCCGATTATTTATAGTTGATTTTATATGATTTTCTTTTTTGTTCCTTATTTGATTGGATAATAATCGCATAACTTCATTAACATGCACCTAAATTCCTAGAGGAAAAATCACATCAATAGGCAAGCTTAATTCAAGTTGTGAAAATATCACTAACTTGTGTAGACGATGAACGATCAAGTTTTCTAAACGAAGATGGCACAAAAGGATAGTAATTGACTAATGGTAAATGAAGAGGCAAAGTAAGACAAACAAAAGGGAACCTTCAAAGGAATGGGAAGTGGGGGCCATTTGATGAAGAGAAAGAGAGATAGAGAGAGCAGACCAAGCAGCATGGCTAAACCGTCAATTGCATCTCCTTTTTTGGACATCAATTTCCCACTTATGCTTCACTTTCATTTTGACAATGCAAGCCACACCCCTTGTGCTTTTTCTTATGGCGTTGTTTTTGTGCATTTGTCAACATGATAAAAATATGTTTTAATTACATAATATACCTTTAATAAATAAAATTTTATTTTTAACCCTTTTACTTAATGTACATTTACTTTTTTAAAATATAAAAAAAAATTCGTATGTTCAAAAATATATTACACATGTATATTTTATTATGATATAAAAAGCATCTTTTTTTAAGGTTAAAGACATGAATACCTTAAATAATAGTAAAAATACAATAAACATGTGCCCTAGCATTGCTAGTTTGCTACACTAACTTAAGGTTTCTACCTAGCCAGTACTATACTAGAGTATGCCAATAACAGGACTTCAAATAGCCATTGCTCAAAAGTATTATGAACCTATCTCTTCTTTTTAAATGAAATTTTCAAATTTTCTGGTCTCGATGAAGAAAAAAACAGTAAACCCAATGATCTATGAAACCAATGATTAATCTCTCTCTCTCTCTCTCTAAATTATGATCATTATTCGAGCAAGTATAGCAATCTATTGGATATGTGTATATGCTTCGTGGCTACTGAATCTGTAGGCAGGAACACTTTTAAAAACCCAGACTAGACGAACCATCTGACTCTCCAACTTAATATGCATGGAGCAAAAAACTTGATTGAATCGTTTATTTAGAAGGCAAGGAGCATATTAGCATAAAACTCTGTACGAAATATATTATGACTGTACATGATAATATCAACATGCAAAGTTTTTAGAGATAAGTGACATAATAACAGAAGCATCAATATGAGGTAAAGGCGGCGAAAATTCTGGCCAGCAAAGCTAAATGATACCATTGTCAACAACTTTTGCAATACGTGCTATCAAAGGGTTACTACAGTTGGAGCTAGCAACCAAAAGTGTTTTCTCCACTGTAAGTGACATAGAGAAATCCATCTTCATCCTTCTTTTCTTCATATATTGCAGACATAATTGCGCCTGCAAAAACCAAGAGAAACATTAATGTTATGGTCCAAGACACAACAGAAAGTTCCATAGTAGCATTATAATATGAAGATGCAACAAATCACCTGTAGGTGGAAGAACATTGTCAACAAAAATAAAGATTGCCTTCTCTGCACTCAATTTAACCCTTTTGCGAATCACATAGACAAATTGCCCTACAGTTAGGTCAGCTGGGACAAGGTACCTGTAACATAATGAATCAAAAAGTGACCAAAACTCATACTATAAATGAAAACAACAATAAGTAGCCAAACATACAACATCTAAGTCACGGCCATTGCAATAATCAAAAGAATTGAGCATGCACCATTATTTCGTTGAGTCAAAGGAGGTTGCTAGATATACGAAGCAGGAAAGTGCTAATCTTTTCATCCACTGGAAAATTGATGCATGTAGAGACTATAGAGTACTTGCTCAAATTATATCGCTATAATAAATTAAAGTGATCTGGCCCAAATTGGAGAATTACCAAGAATACAGAAACACTTTGTATAAAAGAAACAAGAACTTACTTTTTCTTATCAATATTTGGAATATCACTTCTCTCTGCCTTCTCCACAATCACCTAAAAATTATTCAAGCACATTTGTTTCACAAATCAATTAAGCAGTTCAAAAGGAAATCTAAAATTCAATGGAGATTGATGTAAACATGAAATAGAACTGGAAAAATTCAATCCCTGATTAGACATGTGAACTCAGTAATGAACGATTATACAAATCTGAGATCAAGACATTAAGATATATTATTGTTGATGAAAATGGAAGCATCAAGATCCTCATGACTACAAGACCTGTCTATTCCTTAAAGAGACAGAAATAGATAAGCCAAAGTTACAGATAGCCATTAAAGTAATGAAGCAACAGAATGGTCGAAGACCTCGTTGATTTTCTTCTCTGCACAAAGATCTAATATTTCAAAAATTAACCATATGATAGCAAGTTGTAAATTTCCTTTTTCCTCCCCTACCTAATCAATAAAAGACAACATTCTATCAAATACATCATACGGTAGATCTCACTTATGTCTTTCCAGATAGACATACATGATTCATAACTAGAGTTCATAGAATCATAGTTGACACTACCACAAACATACACATATACAGATATAGGAAAGACATAATCAAATTAAGACTTCAACATAACCATTCATTCTAAAGAGCATAAACTATGGCAAAGTAACTCATTGCTTCTTCGTAAACCTTCAGCGTTGATTACCTTAAAACTAGCTTATCTGAGAAGTCAACTTTTGAAATTACAAACACAAGAACAGCTCTATCTACAGCTACGTAGTTCAAACACTCGTTATCAAACTAACCAGTTAAAATACAGAATAAACGAACCTCTTTACAAGAGTACTTAATTCTACCCAGAGTCATTCCGAATTTCTAACGCTAATATTCAATGAATAACATAATGTCAGAAATCTAACCGGAATCCTGTCAGAGTATTTCTCTCTGATCCTTGCAGCCTCTGCCCTTCTCTTCTCTGCAGCCAAATAAACATATCACTTAATAAACTAATTCATTGGCATTATAAAATGTATCAACAGAAGTGCGAATAAAACTCAAAATGCTGGTGCATACCAAAATCATGCTCTTGCTTGAATGAACTCTTTGCCATTCCTCTTGAAATATCAGAGTACCAATTTTAAGCAAATAATTCTGCGATTCAAGTAACCCGATTTCCTTCAAAAAGGTAAACAAAAAGAATAGTCTTCTTTATTAATTTAGTTTTACACTCTAAAATTATTAAGAAAAAGCCTTTATAATACAAATAAACCAGTCAATGTCTTTTAATTATCCCCACAGAATATTCAAATCCCCAAATTTCAAGCTAAAACAGTTTGTTCATAAAAAGTAATTAGGAACATTACGCCTGAAAAGATTTTAAAAAAATTGAACCAAAATTGTAAATCCCAAAATCGATCACATTCGGATAGATTAAGGATTCTTTTGATAATCTTATAGACAAATTATATTAATGAGATCAGGAAAAAAGAGGGTCAAAGAGAAATAAAAGGCACGAGAAAGTATCACATAAATATAAAGTCAAAACCTCTTAAAAGCGAGCCCTAAAAAGAAGATATTCTTGTTGATCAGAGAAACTTCGATAGCTCACGTTTTGCTTGATGTAGATAAACAACGCAACGACGGCTTTAAAGATGCTTAGTTTATCTCCACTGTTTATATAATCCTTTAAGACTTTATCCTTAAAAAAAATAGTGACTAAAAATTAATGGAAAATTATATTGAAAAATTAAAAAAAATTACAAAATCTTAAATATTATAATGATGAAAATAATATCTTGATAATATTAAATAAGATTTAATTAAATAACGTTTAACATTGAACGTGTCTAAATAATCATAATTTAATTTAAACGGCGTTTAATTATACGATTTTCAAAATAAATTGATATTATATATTTTTTTAAATAGTAAAAATATATAAAATAGATATAAAGAGTGTTATTATTTTGATTATAAATTTTAAAAGTATTATTTTTATTTTTCAATAATATTTTTAAAATTTATAATAATATTTTTTTAATAATATTAAATTAATTTTAACTAATTGAAGTTTAAGATCGAACGAATATGATAATCAAAAATTAACTTTAATACCTTCCAACCAATCAAATAGTGTTTAATGTGAATTTTTATATTGAATTTTTTCTTTATAAAATGTATATATATAAAAATTATATATAAAATATATTATTTTATTATTATAAGTTTTAAGGATAAATATGAACGTTGTTAATTTAAAGTAGAAAAAAATGATCATTAGTGTTATTTAGTATATTTATTTATAAATTATGTTGAGTCTTTTATTTATAAAAAGTAAGTTATTGGATGACAAATTTATTTTTTATAAAAATATTTTATTATTAAAATTGTGAAAGTTACGTTATAAAAGTGATTAATTAAGAGTAAAAGGGACATTATAATAAAAAATATTTATTTAAAAAAATAAGAATTGTATTGAAAGAATTAAAACCTCAAAACTAAAAAATATACCCTTAATTCATAGTATATGTTGATTTAATTTGTAAAATGAGTGTTTATAAAGATTGATGTAAGTAATCTACTAATTATTATTTCATTTATATTATCTATTATTGTGTCTAATAATATGAATTTTTTTATTAACTAACCTTTTATTTATATTGTACTTCGTTGGTAATTCTAACTCAAATATAATTATAGGTTATTAGTTTTAAATTTATTTTTCAAGAATTTTAGTAATACAAAATTTTATAAATATTTATTCAATTAAAATATAATATAAATAAATATTTTAATAATGAATATTATTATTTACATTGAATATGATGAAACATTCAAACTAACTCATTTTCTTAGTTAGCTAATTTAATACTCACAGTACATTTAGAAGAACTAAAAGCGAATCAAAGAAATGATCATCCAATATTATGAATTGTATATAAAATATATTTTTTAAAATTATAAATTAAAAAATAAAAACTTCCATAAAATAAAAAATGCAAATGAATTTTTATGGAATAGCTAGCTTATAACGTGTTAGCTTTAGTCATCTTTATTGAATATTGGTTCTAAAAGCAATAAATTAGTGGCATAATTTAGGAAAATTAATGACCTAATTTGTGGCATGAAGGAAATTAATGGTATAATTTAAAAAAATTAGTGACATAATTTAAGGTTTAAATTATGGCTCAATTTAGAAAAAGAGAGTCTTGCTTCATCTATAAATAGGGAAGAGTTCATGCATCGAAGAAAAAGTCAAAAATCAGAAAAAATCAGAGAGAGCATAAGCAAACTCAAAAAGAGAAAATACTTATGAGTTTAAGAGTTTTCTATTAGTTTGAGGAAATACTTGAGAGATATTATTAGTGAGAAAATCTGTATCTGTATTCTGTATATTTCCTACTCAGTTCAAATAATATCTGATGGCTCCCGTGGACCTAGACGAATTGTTGAACAAACTCAAAGAAAGAAAATACTTGTGAGTTTAAGAGTTTTCTATTAGTTTGAGGAAATATTCGAGAGATATTATTAGTGAGGAAATCTGTATCTGTATTCTGTATATTTCCTACTCAGTTCAAATAATATATAATGTCTCCCGTGGACCTAGACGAATTGTCGAACCACGTAATTTTTGTGTGTTCATTTTATCGTTTTGATATATTCATATACTGCTATTTATTACTTCCGCTCACGACAATTTCCAACTTTAAGAAAGGATTAGTATTAGTAAACGAGTAACCATTGGATTTAAGATGATATAACGAGAATTATCTAGGTAATATTAAACATATTATCAAATTCTTACAATTTTTTTATTTGTATCAATCAAATCATTTTTTATTTCATTTATATAATCTAATTATTCTATTTATTTATCATTCTTCGTCTAATGATATCACCCGTCAATATTAAATTTTTTAATATATTATTTAATTATCTAAATTATTCAAAATCGTTAAACAAATAATAACAAAATGATATAAATTAAAAAATACAATAATTAAGAAATATAAATGAAACAAAAATTAAATTGATAATATTTTTATAAATTTAACTTATTTAATGTATTTATCTTAGAAATTATTCTACTAGGAGTGATTTAAAACTAAATAGGTTAAGATAATTTTAAAATAAGCATTTATATATTTTGGGATAAAAATATTATAACATAAATAAATTTGAGTTGTAATTCTATAAATATTTTAGAATTAAAACATGCATTCCATACTATTATTACCAAAAAAAAAAATTACTTACTTTTTTAAAAAAATATAAATAATACTTAACAAATTTTTTGAAATCACTTCTAAATATCCTTAAAAATAATTTGATATATTTGAACACTATTAAATAAAATATAAAAAAATGGTTACAAATTTATCCTAAATCATGCACTAAAATATAATTGCTTAAAAAGTCCTCGTCGTCCTCGTCGTCATGCAATCGAATTGTAATTTGATATTGTATTTGGAGTGCCAAGTTTTCCTCTCATCACCTTGCTATTTATACTAAATCGTATCTTACTTTAATTAGGAAAAAAAATATTGTATCTTACTTTTTCTTTATTTTTTTCTATATACAGGTGGTTAATATGGAATCTTTATTATGTATTTTTTTTACTTTTATAAAAAAAAAACATACGCATTAATTTCAAAATTAGATAGGCTGAAAATTAGGAAATAATTAAAAAAACTATGGCAGCAGCAAGTAACGATTCCCGGGGGAAAATAAATCACTAAAGAAAAGCAATTCCCGTTCTCAATTTCTCCATCTCTTCTATTTTCGAGCTCGCAGACGCAGACGCAGACGCAGACGCAGACGCAGACGCAGACGCAGACGCAGACGCAGACGCAGACACAGACACAGACGCAGACACAGACGGACATTAAAACGGACACACAAAGTATGGGAACGAGGACAAATTTCTACAAAAATCCGTCGATTACGTACAAGAAGGATTTCAGTCTCTCCTCCGTTCTTCAGAATCTCAGAGGTGCCCTAAGTAATAAAAAGTAAGAACTATATAACAAATTTCGGTTTCTGATTAATACTTTAATGCGCTTGTTCGGGTTTCTTTATCAGCTTACAACGTTGCCATCGGCAACGCCTCTTCTATCGAGGAACCGCCACAGTTGCATCCACCTGGTGATGATGACCACAAGCCAAGTTGCAAGCGCCGCCGTGATTCCAAGTCACCGCCTAAACGGAACCCTAAATTTGAATTGAAAGATGGACCTATGTCCCACCGTGATTACATCGACAAGATGAGGCAAATCTTTATTTATTTATTTTGGCTCAATTCTCGTATTTTTTTGTGTGGGTGCGTCTGCATTTATTTTTGAATAATTGAGCGCCTGATCAACGTAAATTACTGTATTCCACTTTTGCTAGAATTTATATTCACGTCGAGTTTCTCGAATGCTTGAAGCAGGAAAGAAATTTGTCCTTCGCAAGGTTACGAGGTATTACCCGCGGATGTTCTGGTAATTCTACTACATGGGCTTTAATTGCTTCTCTTTTTGGGGGATTTTTGTTCATTTAGCTATTTATGGGTTTTGTGATGGTAGGGAGCGTCGACTTCTTCTGTTGTAAATTTGGTTCAGTATGAAAGTAAGTTTTCTTTGAACCCCCAACCCCCCCTTCTCTTTCTTTCTTTCTTTTACTTACTAGCATTGTTTACATTTTAGGCTTATACTTAGCATTAGAAATTCGAGTCCATGTACATATACAGTACTTGTGGTTGAGAGCCAGAACCTTTTGCTATGCTTCGCACTTTTTATTTGAGTGATGGATTGGCATTAACATCAATAATATTACCATGTTGAACAAATCATGGCTTTGTACTAGTTGAACTAAATAATTTCCATTTTTTCCCATTTTGTTATTCATATTTGGATGGGAAGATGGGAAAGAGGAGGTAGTAGATGAAATGTATTTTTTCCTGTAGAAGTTTGTAAATATCAGTCATAATTTAAGTCAATAAAATTCAACCATGGGTTATTTGACTAATAAGACATGTTGAGGATTTATACAGTATTTTCAGGATCAGTGATATGCTAATGCATATTATGTACAGTTAGTTTTGGTGAACTTGGAGAAAATATTTCCAGCATGTTTTGCATATTTATAACATTTTTTTGTTTGTTATATGGAAAATTAGGTGATGAGAGTAATTCTTCTGATAACGAAGAAAAAAAAGATCCCCTACATTATGGTCAGTTCTATCTCCAATTCTTATTATGTTTTTAAGCTGGTAGACACCCCTGTATTTTTTTTTTGTATCCTTGATTGCTTCTTTTTCTTTTCTTTTGTTGTTTTATTTCTTTTAGGTGATAAGGATGAGCTAAATGGAGTAAAGAGTAGAACGGTACAACGTTTTCCTGTTCCAGGAGAACCTGTTTGTGTGATGTGTGGTAAATTTGGAGAGTATATATGCGATAAGGTGCGCTAATGAAGAGTCTATTATACTTCTGTTCACCTTTTCTCTGCTTCCAAGAGTGTAGCATTCCGTTTACAGTGTCCATCTTTTGTGGTAGACGGATGATGATATCTGCAGCATGGAGTGCAAAGTGGAGCTTTTGGAAATGCTTAAAATATCTAAGGTATTCAGGTACTACTATATGTCTATTCTGATGTTTAAAGATACACAGCTTCCTTAATTATGAAGATGTCATTTTAATTTTTTTCAGGAGCCTTTCAGGATTCAAAATGTAGACGTGTTAGCACCAAGACATGAATATACCTCATCGATGCCTAAGATTGAGGACAAGGACACTTGGGATTCTAAGAGGAATTGCTGGTCCAAGAAAAATTCTGAACTTTGTTCTTATAAGTGGTATATATATGAAGCATTATGTTTACTGGATATTTATTGTTTGGAACAAAGGAAATGAGTACCTATGACCCTAGTCCAAGGGAGGTCCACTTACCAAGAGCCCAATTAGCCACTCTGGGTTCATGGAGTCAGAATCCACAACCAGCCCAAACCTAGTCCGTGAATAGATCCCATGTAAGCCCGAGCCTTGCCCGTGGATGTAGCCCATGTAAGCCCTATCTCAACCCGTTGGTCATCTCACATAAGCCCGAAGATTGGAGTCAGATTCAACCCCAGACCAACCCTCACCCCATCAAGGGGTTCTGCATGGACTAGACACAATATGAACCGCATTCATGGCATGTCATCTAATCAATTATACCCCTGTCCATACCAAGGGTTTCATGGGCATCTCCAACTTTAGTATGTCTCCAACAAGGCATTGCCATGTGTAGCATCTCTTTAGTGTAAATAGATGAACAATAGATTGGAGGAGGGACTTTTGGAACCACCCCACATTGTAACCCTCTTACTGGGACTCTCTCTAACATTTATCTTAGTCAAATTTCATGAATGTGTTGAAAACATATCACTTTGTGGTCAGGTGGAAGTCATTTTAGTTATTTACTTATTTGTGCTATTGTTGCAATCATGTTACTCTCCAAAAACATACTCTTGAAAACAGGAATGCTTCCTATAAGACATTAATAAGGATGTCATTGTGGACAGATGCACTAATTTCAGTATGAGCACAGATTTAATGTCTTGATAATTACTCAAATTTCTGAAATTGTCTTTACAGTTGGAAATGTCATAGGCCTGGACACCTTGCTGAAGATTGTTTGGTTAGAACAAGTAACCAGGTTTGTAATTGTTTTCTCGTGTAAGAGGGGGGAAATTGTTCTTTGTTATATTGCCTGCCTTTATTGTCAAGGGATAAAAATAATTGAAGTATATTTATTGTCTTAGGAAGTACTGGGTCAACATAAATTGAGTTCTATATCCAGAGATCTTCGGGAACTTTATAAAAGGTTTGGATGTTTTAGGTTTCTCTGGTAGATTTTACTTTCATATTTAGACTGTTTCTTCTTACTACTCTATATGGAAAAAAAAAACTATGCTGAAGAATGTAGTATTATGTTTTGATGATTTAATAACATGTTTCAGTTTGATGAATCCTTCTTTATATTTCACTTGTGACTTTTTAAATTTGTTACAAGCACTAGCAGTTTGCACCTTGTCTCTTAGTTGTCTTCCTCTTATATTCTAAGCAAGCACAAGTAAGCTGAAAATTCCCTCAAAAAAGAAAAAAAGTATAAGCTGACAAGGTTGATTGATAGTTATCCATTATAATTTATATGGTTGGCCTTTCATGGAAATTACTGTTAACTTACCATCATTTTGGTCTCTTTGTATATGCAGATGCCAACAGATAAGCAAAAAGGTGACGATAATGAATTGCAATGCATGTCGCAGTTCATTAAGTTTGGCTACATGCCTTGATTGCGATACTGTCTTATGTGATAAGTGAGCTGTACTATTAATCTTTATTCTTTATACTATGTACATCATTAGTGTTTGCTGTGTAAAGCATGTCCTCAAATTTCCTGCATATTTTCTCCAGTTCTGTGTTTTTCACATCTCAGTTGTTCTACTTAGGGTTGATGAATGTTTGATTAGTTAGCATATCCATTGTTTTTAGTTTCTGAGAAAAAAAAATAGGAAATGTTTAGCGGGTGGGAAACAAAAAGCTTCAACACATCCCTGGTTTTTGTAATATATTTTTGTTTGATTTGCATTTTGAAACAACTAGAAATGCTCGCGTAGAAAAGATATGGGCCAAATTTTATACTATAAATCCTGACAAAAAAGGCTTGATATTATGATCAATGTTGCAGCTCCCTCAATGAGCGTTTTGGTGCTTGGGTTGAATGAGTTAAGATCTGTCTAAAATAAAGGAGAAACTCACAATATAGGTATGAGTTTTGCGAAAATTCACACTATAGTTTGAGTTAAGTCTTTTTTGTAATAAAGATTTTTCAAATCATTTACACACATGTAACCACGTTACTTATGTGCATAACGTGAGTACATGGGTATGTAAATGATTTAGAAAATCATCATTTCGAAATAGGCCTAACTTAAACTACGTTATAAATTTTCGCATAACTTGATACTATATCAGGTGATTACGGTAAAATAAATATCAAGTCTAAATTATTTTGTTGCTATTTTATGTGTACCCGTAGTTTGTGAGTAACACAACTAATATCTTAAGTAGCCAATCCAGTTGTGCTTGTTGAAAATTGGGATGTTATTTTGTTGTAATATTCCCATGTTAATGTTTCATTTATGCCTACTTCCAGTGTCAACAGTCCAAGCAGATATAGAACTGATTACTTTATTTCAGTTCAGGTCATCTGAATGAGCATATAAGGACACATCCATCCCATCGACAATATTATTCGCATAAACTCAGGCGCCTGGTGAGTTATACTTGTCTATGTACCAAAGAGTAAACAAAGTTAGAAGTTGTCTGGATTTTTTTATTGATGATTTCTCACTATGATATTATTTATATAAAGTTCTAAGTTGGTTGGCCAACATGATTCCTGCAAATTCTTTTTAGCTAGAAACATGCTCCATTTCTGCTTTATTCCTGCCCAGGATACTACATTTATTTTGCTAAAAACATCAATATCTAACAAAATTTTCATACCTTTCTTTTATTTTAATACCTTTCTGGTAGGTTATAACTTCTAATGGGTTCTAAGCGGTGCTTCAAATTCCAATTCAATACATAATCAGGGTTGACGCCCATATGAAGAATATTCCTATCAAGTTAATAGATATAGTGTTATTTGATTATTCCTTTAGTTGGTATCTTCACCTGAGAAAGGAAAATAGGGCCATTGTATAATCAATGAAGTCTCTTTGCTAGTGTGCATTAACGTTTGTGGACCCATATTATATTTTACTTTGTAACCGTATTGCACTCTGATTAAAGTTTTAATTGTGATTGGGGTAGGTGAAATGCTGTAAATCAACATGCAAGGTGACTGAAGTCAATGATCTTTTGGCTTGTCAATACTGTTTTGATAAAGCCTTCGACAAATTCTATGATATGTACACTGCAACCTGGTATGTGTTCAATATGGCTAGATTTATTGTTCCATTTTGAACATCTTTTTGGAAGATAGTTGCTTATGATTTAGCCAAACATTAGAAAATTTGTTGATTTCTTGTATCTCGAAATCTGTAAAAGAAGAAATGACAGTTAGATATTTGCATTAAAAAAATGGAAAGAAAAAAACCATAAGTAGTGAGGTGGATGGTGTTATACCTCCTCCTCGCTGGTTCTTTATACCTATTCACTCCCACAAACACAGATGCACCACCCTTATAATATCCAACGAGTAGCTAGGTGGTTTGTGTAATTACAGGAATCCTTTGCCACTATTCATTTTGATCTTAATCATTGCCAGATACAGAGCTGTCTTAGGACCCGGGTCTGATGTAATGGAATCAGAATCAGAATTATTTACCCGACATCAACACTTTTAGAGGAGGGGATAGGGAAAATAAGGGTTTTTTTTCTTTCTCGGGGTCGGGTGTCTGTTATTTGAACCTACTGATGACATCTTGGTACACTGGATTATGATCAATATCTATTCACTTCTGTTTAATGGGTAGAATTCGAACTTGCATTGCAGGAAAGGCTCTGGTTTGTCCATAATTTCGGGTTCTATCTGCTGTGAAGATCATTTTGAATGGTAAATGTTCTGCCATGACCTGACCCTGACCCTGTCCCTATTGTCTAATTACCTAATGATTTTCCTTTTGTCACTGCAGGCACAAGTTGAATTGCTTGAATGCCCGTGTAGAAGATAGTGCTTATATTATTAGTAGGAACACCCAGAATCACAAAAACGTTCAGATTAGCGACTTAATATTCTGAAAGACTTTGAGATAGATAAACAACTAACGTTGCAATCCACAATCATTATTATTTCTGATATTTGCTTCAAAAATCCAAGACAATCAGTCTAAGTCAAGGACAATCATGGGATGTCGATCAAGTTCCTAAGATCACAAGTTAGCTTCATCCTCTTATCTTTGTTTGAGTACAAGATAGAACTATTGTAACGTGGCAAAAGAGAACCGTTTCCCCTTTCGATGCTTTTTATTTGTTTTTGGTAGAAGCCAGAAGGGATATATTTCCAAATCCTTTTGAGTCTGGTAACAGTGTTCGAGCCGGTTACTCAGTGAAGAGCAAGCCCCTCCCAGTCTGCTATTATTTCCCTCCAACAGTATTTGTATTTTCCGTATTGTTTAGGATAGGGGTTATATTGGTCATTTTATTTATACAAAATGTGTCATTTAGTTTCTTAATTTTGAGAACATGATATTTATTTCATTTATTTATAAAAATGGTGTCAAAAAGAGTCATTTAATAATTTTGAATTTATTAAAAAAAATCAGGATATTCTAGTCATAAGGTAATACCCTTACAGTTATATTTGCAATTCCTTTTGTTTAGTTTACTAGGATGAGAATAAATAACAAAAATACTCTCATTAATATTATTTTTTTATCTATAGTTTTTTGGGGTCTTTTTTCTACAAGTAAAGTGATTAATAAGCACATTTTTTATTAATAAAATGATTAATAAACATCTAAGTAAAAAGGTTAATGAACTTTTTTTTAAAGTTAAAAAATTAAATAATATTTTTACTCAAATAAAAAACTAATATTTTTTCTTATTTTTTACGTATTGTAGACTTATTTACTGTAGCTATGTGATATTATTATGGAAATATGAAGAGTGATGTAAAATTTTCTGGCCCTGGTTAGATCATTTGGGACCCTTTTGACCTGATTCGATTATATGTTTAAAATATTGACGTTGATTTAAATAGAGATTTAAATTTTATGAAAATATTGAAGATATTGTTATTGTTGATAAAAATTAAAAAAAAACTATAAAAATTCTATGAAAATCATATATTTTGTTTATGAAACTTTATAAAATTTCAAAACAATCAATTAATTATATCTTTAATTTAGTTTCTTATTAATACATATATTTATAAAAATTATGATATTTAATATAAATCAACTAAT
The DNA here is from genome assembly GCA_037013495.1 of Hippophae tibetana. NCBI lineage: Eukaryota > Viridiplantae > Streptophyta > Magnoliopsida > Rosales > Elaeagnaceae > Hippophae > Hippophae tibetana. Next base: position 13,930,231 of record CM072812.1, read on the forward strand.
TAATGAATATTACAGAATAATTATTTAGATTATAATTTTTAATATTATTATAAGTAGATAAATCTCAACATTACATAATAAAAATTAAATTATGAAAAAAATTATATAAATAAAACCAGTAAATTAAATATAAAAATAAGGTATAAATAATATATATATATATATATATAAAGAAGTATAAAATATTATCTTACATAATATTTTGATTACAAAAATTATAAATAAAAATTTAAAGGTAAATTATTTAGAAAATAAAAAAATTAATATGAAACAATATTTTATCAATATTTGTCTACATTTTGCAACAATATTTATAGTATCTATGATATTTTAACAAAAAAAAAAGATTTTTTCTTAAGATTTTAGTATATCATATTTCGATATCATGATGTGCAAAAAAAAACGACAATATCGTGAAAATGGTAACAATCTCGTTGACATTTCAATCCTTAATTGGACCTAATCTTGTGACTAGATTTTTCTTGCTGAGTTTTCCAAAATAAAACCTCCCTAACCATCGGTATTCAGTTGATATGTCCATTTGAATGATGTTCTATATCCAAAGGTTAGTATACTAGCATGAACTACTTTAGTTTTTGGAGACAAGTAGCGCCTAAACGTATTTCCATCTGTCATCCAGTTAAGAGCACGGCTACGAAGATTCAAATCAAAATGCCCTAAATTCTTTAACTTGTTAAAAAAAGTAAACTCAAAAAATAAACGTGAGACAATCTAATAATTGTGAAAAGAAAATACAATTAGAATGCAACCAAAATCCAAAGAAGTTCCCCGAGCCAATGGCATGATAGCCATGAGATTCAAATTACCTACAAACTTTACTCCAAACACCTTGTATACATTAACCTACTTGTGGCCTTCTTTTAGCAACGTTGCACCCCCCCAAACCTTGAGTATCAATCAATGAGATATTCTTCCCACAGGAAGCGAGTCCAAATCTGATTCGCCCATTGAGACTACAGCCTCAGATACAGGTCCAAAGAGAGCCATTTTCTCCAACAAGTTTTTGAGTGCATCCTGTTTGTTTGCCAATTCCATGAGCACCTTGATCCTTCTGAACGAGACATTACTTGGCTTATACCCCTTTTCTACCATCTGCAAGAAACACTTTTCTGCTTCCACTAATTTTCCCATGTCACAAAGCAAGTCCAAAAGCACATCAGACACAAGTATGTGAGACCCAAAATCCTTCTCCACCATATCGTTCCACAGCTGTAGTGCCATCTCCACTTTTTCCTGCCTCCTAAACAATCTAATTAAAAACATACACGATTGTGTATTTGGAAGACACTTAGTAAACATCATCTTCCCATACAAATTCCAAGAACTCTGCAAGTCATTTGACCAGTAAAAAACCCTGAAGAACAGATTGTATGTAGTTGCATTTGGACTCAAACCCTTGCTCTCCATCTCATTCATCAAACTATATGCATCACCAAGTCTTTTGGCAATGCAGAAGTTCCTTATGGAAGCATTATAGGCAGGAACATCCGGTTCACATCCACATTCCTTCATTTCCTTCAAAACATCTCTTGCCTTATCTGGCTGACCACTTAACCCGAATCCTCCAATGATACTAGTATAGGTAATGACATCGGGGTATGTCTCCTCACCACGCATTTTCTCAATCACCTTGAATGCCTTCTCCATTTCTTTGCCTTTGCAATAAACATCAATCAAACAATTGTATGAAACAACATCAGGCCTTACCCCCATTTGCCTCATATCCTCAAAGAATCCCTCGGCTTCTTCAGATGATTTCCATCCGGATAATAATATGTTGAATGTCTGCAAATTAGGCTTGAAGTTATGCTTCAAACTATGATACACATTCTTAGCATCAACCATACTCTTCTCTTGACACAAGGTTCTCAACAAAGCATTGAAACAAGCTGTATCAAATTCAGGAACAAGCTTCTTGAATCTTCTAAAAGATTCCACTGTCTGCCTAACAGAACAAACCTTAGCAATTCTTGCTAAAACAACCATAATGGTGCGTGGAGTTACTATATTTCTATCTTTATGTCTCATATCAATCAAGACACCCCAAATTTTGTCAAACATGCGACTTCTTCCTAAGACATAAAGCATTGTATCCATTGAAAATGTAGTGTGATAAAACCCTCTTCTTTCTGCGGTATAATTGAAAAATTCCAGTGCTCTTATTGGGTTGCCATGGCTAAATCTGACCCTTTTCAAAACCTTTTCTATCAAATCGTTTGAAAGGAAAACACCACTTGATTTTAAGGAATGCTTCAAATCTTTGGAAGAGGTGGAACTACTAATTATATGGAAAACAGTTTCAACATCTTCATCTAGGGCTGAGCTTTCAGAACATAATTGGCGAGAGTGAGATAAGATTGGAATCTTTGAAACATACCTGGACTGTACCAACCAGGCAATCTTCATCATCTGATTCAGTATGAAGACCTAACAGAGTATTAAGAGCCCAATTCACTCAAGAAATAAATAACCAGTAAGCTGATTGCTTATGACTTTATTCCTCAAGCATTAAAACTGTAAAAACACTTGCACAAAATTAATAATAAAAAAACTCAGCATTTTGATTATTTAATACTGTAACTCAGTAACTGGGCCTTGTATTTCCCAAATTACAACGAACTGGCTAAAAGCAAGTTACTTCTGGAAATCCCTTAGTTTTTTTCCGTAGAGAAATGGAAGCTCTATTGGGCATTAATCCAATGAAGAAGATACGATTGATGAAGCTTAGATCAAACTTCTTGAAGCCGCTGCACAGAAAATAAAACATACAGGGACAAAAGAGAAAGAAGAAGATGGAGAAAAAGTTGTAGAATTCATACCTTATTCAAACCAAATGCACATACAGAATAAGAGAGAGACGACGGCGCGAAACATCCTTAGTAGGGCCAGGGGCTAGCTAATCGTGGTCTGTTGGGTAGTTTTGTAATTGACATATTTTACTTATTTTTCTATATATCATAATTTTATTACCAGTTAATATAATAAATTTTATATTTGATACATTATTGTAAATTTATCTTATTTACCAATAATATTACACGAGATGATTTATGATTTATCACAAATTTATAATAAATAAACTTTTATGTAATTTTAAAGTAACAATGATATAAAAATTTAACACTTTTATATTTTAAAACAACTATATATATTATAATTAATGTGAATAGTTTTTTTATTAAATATATTTATATAAAATCAATTATATTTATCAATACAATATCATATCACTTATAATTTATTATAAGTGATATAATAGGATACAATATCCAATATAATAAGATACAAGATAAATGATAACTTAATGAAAATTAGTTAAAAGTATAGAAAGTCTATTACCTATTATATTGGACACTAGAATTTTATTAATTATCAAAAAATGTATCAGAAGTAGGAATGAGGATGAGACAGATGAAAACATTTTTTGATATAATTATCCTTGAAATCGAAATGGTAAATACGTACTCAAAACTTTATGAAAATCGTTATAATTTGAGGACAATTTTTATCCACGAATAAAATATCAAGATAGGTAATAAATATTATCCAGAATTAAAACTGTTTCTCCAAACTCATTAAAAAATTTCTATTCAACCTGATACAACTAATACGCATTTAAAAATAAGTCATTTTACTTATAACTTAATAAAATAAATCCAAAATTTAATTGTACACACACATATAAATGAGCAGTATACGATACAACTAAAATATTCCTAAACTACCAACATAAATTTAAGAAAAATTAACTATAGTACAACATAAATTCTCTCTTCCAATTATTCTTCAATTATACGAGTATCCTATAAAAATCAAACATATAAAATCATTTTTATAATAAGTAAAATATGGATATTATCTCATAACCAATCTTGGATACACATCAAACCTTTTAATGTATTTTCTTTGAGTTTATTACGGTGTTTGCTCACCATTCTACCACTTGTGATAAATGTAGATTCTAAAACAACTGTGGTCATTAGAATAGCCAAAAAAATCTCTACATATGTCATGCATTATTGTATATTTATGTTTATTGTAATTCCACCAAGACAATATATCAAACTATTTATCCGAAATTTTCATATCAGTTTCTTCTAAATAAAAGTCCACCTCAGATCTCAAATATATAGTTTCATTTTACATTAATTTCCATTATTTATAACCATTTATATTACTAGAATTCAAAACACTAGTGCCTTTTGATCTTTGAGACATATTAGAGCATGTTAAAAACTTCATTTGTCAATTCTCACCTTTTATAATTCGTTTTCTTCTATACATATTTATCAAATTACAATATTTTTTTCTCACCTTTTCAATTTTAAAAATGGGTTTTTCTCCATATATTTTTAAAAAATAGAATTCGAAATAATTCATCTTAAATTTCTGATCCAAAATAACTCCTACAACCATGATAATATTAACTTCTTGTCAGCACTTGTCGAATTTTTTAAGCATGTTTTTAGTCATTCCCTTGATCAAATCATCATCATCATCATTAACTCACTGATGTAATGTCAATTTAATGTTACAAATATAAGAAAATAACATATTTATAGTAGGATAGTTGGAATCAGAAACCAATTCGGTGAGAGTCTTATAATTCTTATCCAATTGTTTCAAACGAGGAAACACTTTCTAATAACATCATGCATCTTTAAGCATTAAAAAAGTATAATTAATTCCAACGAGTTTGACAATCAAGAGATAAATTCTTAAAATAAGACTTTATCTCTTGAGATGCAAATTTTTTGAATTTTTCCTACTTTTGTTTTACTATCTAATATGCAACACTATATCTAACTTTAACAATCATTGATAAATTACATTAAATCCATCTTTCACTACTAAGTTTAATATGTGAGTAGCACAACGCATGTTAAAAATATCTCTATCTAATAACTTTGAAGTTCTAACTAATGAATCTAACATATCAAGTAACATCGAGTCATTAGTAAAACAATTATTTCAAGTTAGGGTTGAAATCTTGCGATCAATGCTCCAATCCAAAAAAGCAACCCATCAATTCTTGTCGATGACTTCTGTAGTGAGTGGAGCAATAACATATATAAACCTACAAAATACTACATAACAACAATAGAATTGTATATACAATCATTTAATGTATCAAATCTCTAAAATAATATTTCATATGAATTGCATAAATTTCAATAATAAACTTATGAAGTTTACCTAATTATTTTACTATGTAAATACTAATTGTCATCAATAAATGATAAGTTACAACCATGCATCATTTTTTTGGTTTCCAAACTTCCATATATTGCTTGTAATTGCAACACGACTTTTGTTATTTTCCAAATATCCATTATTTTTTTCTCAACATCATATATATTTATAGTGTTTCTCTTAACTGTCGCACGAAAAATAGATTTTCATATCAGTTGTAATGAATGTGAATATTTTTTAAATCCATGATGCTCAATAATATTAAGAGGATACTCATATAGAATTATCATCTTTGCACATTTATCAATAGAAAATTGAGTATCAAAATTCTAATATCTTAACTCAATTTTATCTCTCTTTTTGTTAGGATTTAACAATGAGTGACCTATAACTTTTTCTTTTTATTTAAATGAACAACCTTTTGTATATGTTTTCAAGTGAGATGTCACATTCCTTGTATCAATTCCTAACTTCTTTCTGCAATAATTACATATTGTCTTACATATCTCATTAATTTTATTTCTATCAAAGTGAATCTATGCTTCACACTTCAATTTAGCCTTCTCATCTTCTTTTTCACTACGTTCATGTAATGATGAACTTTGTGTATTTTCAAGTAAGGATTATGGTAAAAAATTCTGCAAAAATAATTTTCAAATTTTAAATTATATACAAAAAAAACTTATTTTTTATTATCTCTTATTATCTTTTCAACACATTCACTTTCCATAATGTTTAAAGCCTTTGTTTTCTTCATAAATCTCAAACTCTACAAAACACAAGAAAAAACATTAAATACAAGACACCTTCTACCTGATTTTTAAGTGTTAAATGCACATTCACGTGATAAACAAGTACTGCTATGTACTCTTTCTCAGTATTTCTTCTGTAAATAAAAATGCACTAAGGTCGAATCAATATTCAAAGGAAAAAATGATTCAATAGAATTACAAATGTACATTTATACCTAAATATTTCCCAAATCGAGCTAAAATAAAATTATAAGCATAATGTCTTTCAATCAAAATTCAAAATTATACCATTTTTTCTCTCTTTACATATACTTATTTTTAAATTTCAAGTATAAATTTTACATCCAATATATGTAGTGATAATAAAAATTAATATTTTAATCCCTAGAATAAGAATGTATGATTTAGATTTGACATATAAAAATTAGAATAAGTAGATGATCTTATTTCATATAATATTATATAGAGAAAAATATCACACAAATTTCTTACATTAAAACCAAATGAATCATTTAGTCTCTTAGAAAAAAATGTTATTTGATCATTTACTTTTATAAAAAAACAAAAAGGATAAAAAATATTTTTTTATTAATATTTTGAATAAAATAATATTATTTTTAATATTTTATTTTATTGATAAATAATGAGAAGATAAAAATATTTTTTTGCTATTATATTTATTATAAACTCATATTACTTAAATTTAGATGAGTGATTTTTTAATATTAAATTCAACATACATGATATCAGTTTCATACACGTCTATGGACATAATTAATTCATTGATTATAACTTGATAATTTCAATTAGATAATCTATAAATGATATCTATAAAAATCACCTATAGACTCATTCAAAAAGAATATAACAAAAATACCCTCCAAAACTGAGTGTTTTCTTAACAAAAACAAGTTTTTTGTTATTTGAAAAAACTCACTCAATCACTCATACAATAATACCTTATCCAAAAATTTGTTTTAGAAGTAATATTTTTTCATCCAATTTTACAATATTATTCTAAACAAAATTACAAGTAATCTAGTAAAATTATATTCATCGAATAACATATAACGTATCTCCATCGACATGACCTGGTTGATTTTTCAAAATTCAATACATTTTTTCACTATTCAATTTGGTTTTATCAATACTAAATCCAAAATTTTCACCTTTTTACCCTAATTTGATCTAAACTTGATTTTATTTTTATCCTTTTTGTTCATTTTAAAAAAAATCTCCAATTCAATATTATTTTGATCGATTCTTGATTTTTTTTCTTTTCAATTATACCATCCTTACACTAATTTCTAGTCTTTGTGCAATATAATCATAATAAATGATACAATTTCATCCATATAGAGAAATCAACTCTTATTATAATACAATCACTTCATTCTTTTAATGTTGAAATTATTCTTTACAAAAAAAATTATGATTTTTCATCTCAAATAATATAAATGTATATTACAGAGAAAGAAACTCTCTAATATTCATATAAAAAATTGCAACTATCAAAAAGGTATAACAAGTGGTATGAAGAGATGCATACTTAAATCAACGATTACATAAATTATGAAGCTTTATTTGCGTGTATCATCTACTCTTGAAATTTGGAATGCTTTGGTAAAAACATTTATGATAGAAGTGACGAATTATAAGTATTTTTCTTAAATAAAAAACCATCACTTTCAAGCAAAACAAAAAAATTATCTTAAAAAAATATTATGGAGAGTTGACAAAAAAAATTCAAAACTTGGAAGTAATCACGAAAGATCCTTACAATCTAATATCATATCAAGAGTTAATTGAAAAATTAAGGATGCATATTTTTCTTCCTTGATTGGATGATGAATTTGAGAAGTCTGTAGAGAAATTTGCAAAAAGAAACCATCTTGAATTTAAAAGCATGTTATTCCTTGATTTAACGAGAGACAATATGCCCAATCGTTTAAAGAAAAAATTCTAAAGACTCTAACGTTTTTGTTATGATGTCTTAAAATCGTTCATTTATAAATCTATAAAAACGAATGAATTTAAAAAAAATTACAAATAAGTCATCAATTAAATGCGCTTAATATTATCAAAAGAATCGTACTAAAGAATGATGCTTTGAACTTGTGGCATATCAAGATTGGTGAGATCACAACTGCAACTTGAAAAAAAATTCAAACCAGATGTTAATTACCACCATTATTGAAGCAACAAAAAATCATATCACAAGTTAGTCAACACTTGCAACAACCTTAAATAATTTTGATATGGTTATTGAAACTTCTATACCTATTTTTAATAATACACGGTTAATTAATTCTAGTATATGTAATTATATGATATTCAATTATAGACAAATCTCTAATATTAAATGTTTAAACAGTTAATAGTTACTCAACTTTAATTATTGGGAAACAACTTTCATCTCTTACAAGTCCAAATTTATATTATATGTTTTTGGTTTTCGCTTTAAAATATAATATTTTATCTATATTTTAAATAACCACTGATTTATCTTATCTTATCATTTTGTAACCTAACTTATTTGATAGAAGGACATCAAAACAAGGCAATCGATTAGTCCCGATCTTATGTGAGAAAACTTGTACTATTTGTACTCGGCTTCAACAAGTCTAGCATTGGTAGCAAATGAGTCTAAGAAAAACAAAATACTTCAAATATACACAACATACGAGACTAAGTTATACTTCCTTTACATATTTAAAGAAATTATTTTCAAGTTTATTTTTGTAACTTTGATTTTTCTTATCTTAAGTTTAATATTATTTTTGTAATTTTGATTTTTTTTATCTAAAGTTTAATATCTATGAACATACGAAAAATTATCATTTTTCTTTTTATGTAATTTTAAATAAAAATTCAAATCATTTTATGATTATACATTTTAATATATGAGATCTTTTCAAAATCTCTATTATGAAAAATATGTTAATTTATTATATTTATTGGTGATTGTAATAGAATAACATAAGTATACTTAATCAAGTCTAAAAATAAGATAAATTTGTTGTTTAAATTTTTTTATAAAATGATTAGTAATATGCAAATTTAAATTCTATAATATAAGAATTAAAAAGAATATAAAAATTATGAGCTTCAAAAATACCTCATTCATCTAGATTCATATATCATTATCTTATTTAAAAAAAAAACACTTATCTCAACAACACATTTAATCAATCCAATACATTTCAATATTATTAACTTCCCACACATAATATCAAATCCTAATTAAAGCAACTAGCACCAACTATTCCAAATTTACCTTCTCATGTTTTTTCCCGTATGACATTTGTAAACATAACTAAACAACAACCTAACAAATTGAATCCAAGAACAATACATTATGCTTTTTTAGGATATAACAAACAAAAATGTCCACTTACAAAACAAATAATTATCATCGTAAATATTATTTTTCATCAAAATACAATATATTCTACTCCTAAATCTGAATTTCAAGGGAATTATAACCAAAAATTACAACCCTCACATACAATTTATTCCCTCGTGAAAAAGAACGAGTCTGTAAATTATCAAAACACAAGTAGCTTAAATTCAAATAATAAGTCTTGAAAGGTGGAACAAAAAAAGAACAAGTGAAGTGAAATTTAAGTATTCAAACAAGTTTATCTCTACAACTAATTGAGTACGAGTTTTTCACATCATAATTGTGCTTACTAACCAATAATTTTCAAAAGATGCTCTTGACACCGAACCAGTCAAAAAATATACTTCTACCATGTTCTAACAGAGATATTTTTAAATCTGCACATAAACTTGACCTTAGTCAAAATATCCTATAAATAACTTTATATCTAAACATCCTTTATCTAAATCAAATATTTCATTTAAGAATTAATTATTTATTATATGTATTTTTAATCATGCGTAAGAAGTTATAGTTAACCCAAAACAAAAATATCATATGAATGAAAAATTAATATCCTTACAAATAAATAAAACTTGAAAACTTATTCATCAATCACTAATAAAAAAACTATTAAATATCAATAGATTTTTACAATAAAATTCCATATGAGTTTTAATATCACTAAATGTAAATCTAAATTGACCATTAAATCAATTTAATATTTTAAAATAAAACCTTTTTACATGAAAATTTATCCCAAAAAAAATAATAATCTGAAGGATCAAGATATCAAAAATCCATGTGCAAATTTAAAGCAATCTACCAAAAAATATAACAGAAGGTTTCTCAGAGAGACCATTTCTACCAATCCTTGGTTTCTTCATTATGTAATAAATTTCTGATATAATGCAACCCAGTAATATTGGCATTCCAGGGGCATTGTGATGGTTTTCATGTTGAATAATATTTGTATTCGGTAGACAATACTCAATTGCTCTTACCCTCTGACAATTGACAAGTGATCAACGGAAGATGGTATTTTCATCTAGGCACATCAATTAATAGCTCTTACAGATCAGAAACTCGTACCCATTTCATTAGAAAATTCAGAAGGCCATGAGGCCATCATGTCATTGACATAAAATTCTTATTTACCTGACTCACATAAACTAAAAACAGAGTACCCTGTTCTCTATTTGACAGTACAAGTAATTAATAAAGCAAGAACTTAGTCAACATTCACTTGAAATACATCCTTCCTCTCTTCATCCTTAGCCTTTGGAATCATCACTCTCAGGACTCCATTTTTCATTTCGGCCTTGATGGAATCAAGCTTGTAGAGGTTAGAAGGAAGGTCCAGTCTACTAGAAAACCTTCTAGCATTCTCTTCCTCCTCATACTCCTTCTCGGCCTCTCCTTTTATTATGAGTGTGTTCTGTTCAATCGTAACCTTCACGTTCTCTTTGCCAAGACCAGGCATGTCCATTCTCAGGAACAGTGCATCATCATCTTCTCTCACATCCCAACCCCTTCTCGACCCACCAGCTCCGACTCCTCTAGAAGCAGCCATAAAGGGATTATCCATGAATTGGTCCATCAAGTTCAAAGCCTGGCTCAGGCTCGTCGTTGGAGAAAACGGGTCAAAGACATCTGCAATTCACAGCAACCCATGTTTACAAAGTATTAATTTAAAAGGGCTAAAAAGATTGAAACCAGAGCATTATACATACTACCTGAGAAGAAGCTCGGAACCTGGTCACGACGGCGAGACACAGAGCGGTCAGAATGGCGTTGAACATCAAGGGACCTGTCGTCCATGTCATCGTAGTTGGTCGGCTGGACGTTGGTGTTGAAAGAGCGAGAAATAGAGGGAACAGCAGAAGCAGAACGGACTGGGCTGAACAACTTGTAAAAGAGAGACGGTGATGATGCTCTTCTAAGAGCAATTGACATTGACGAAGCCATCAATTCCAATAGAGCTCCTATTAGTTTGAATCTTGTGTTACTGCAACGTCGAGGTTTAAGGGGTTTATATAGGAAAAAATATTTGAGTTGATTAATTTTTATTTTTAATTAATTGATTGCTTGGATAAGGAGTCGTATGCGTGGAACAAGTGAAAGAAGCGGCAATTGTCGAATGTTCGAGAGCCTGCCTGTCGCAACAAATATAAATGGAATGAAGGTTCCAGAAATGTATAGATTTTTCGTTGTGCCGGTCATATGCTATGTTTCATGTTTGTTTTTTTTTTCCTCACTCTTTTTTAAGTTACTCCCCCTCCTCTCTTTCTCTTTTTCTCGTAATATTTAAAACATGAAAAATAATTACAAAAGTTATACAAGTTAAATCTCAAGTTATCTTTTATCTTTTAAAATAACTTTTTTATTATATTGTTATTGAAAATGGATAGTAAAAATATAATAAATAATAAATTTAATAAAATATATGATAAAAATTACTACAAGATAAATGATTAAAATATTATTATTTATAGATAAATAAAATAAAACCTAAAATATCAAAATGGTTATTGAATTGTGAAAATAATAATTATATATTTTATTAATAAAATCGTGAACAAGATATATAATAAATTTAATTAAAAAATATTTTAATAATTCTTTGAACATTTTTTTTAAAAGTAACATGATAAAAAATATTCTTTTTAAAATATGAAACTAAACATACAAATTAGTTAATTTTAGAATTATTGCAACTCTTTGTTCTTTAAAAAATATTTATAACCATCTTAAAAATTATAAAAATAACAATTTTTTATATAAATCTCCTGTATTTTTACTACAAATAAAAATTTTAATTCAAAAAATTTACATAAAATATCATCCAATTAATAAACTTGTTAAATATTAAATGTTAAGTGTTATTTATAATTTTTAAATATGTTATGTTATATAATATTTAGAACACATTCTCATTTGTGACGTTTACCTTATAAGTTCATTTGATAGTGAAAAATATAAAACTTTCTATAGAAATAAAATTGAAACGCAATTTTGCAACACTCAAAATGGAATAAAATTATTACAACCATGAAATCGTTACCAGAAAATTCGTAGTCGAAACAGAGACAAGCCAAAATAAATATCATCTACAATTTAACTTACAAAAAGAATGCATGGTACCAGAAGGTTACCCACAAACTCCAGCGACTACATAATCCTTAACCCTAACTTGTCACTTTCACAAAGCTAGCAGCTAACATTAACAAATAGCACCACCAACACCCTACTTGTCTTCCCCTTCCATCATCATCCTTCAATGATCAGAAGCTTAAAAGGATTCCATAAGTAATCAGTATCAAAAGACATTACATAGCTCGATGTTTATGATCTCTTCATGATATACCCCATAAGTATGCCAATCAGGCCAATGATAATGACAAACAGGAATGAAACACCGCTGCTACCACTTTGGCTTCTGTTTGCTTCACGCCTCAGTATGTCCTGCAAACAATTAAATCTTATAAGTGATCCCCGTGCATCAAACAATCCAAATGATGTATTAGCAGAGAGCCAACATTAAACAGAGCAGAATCAAGAAAAAAATAGTTGGCATTTCCTTATTTCATGAATCAAAACGGCAATACACTGAAAGCAGTACTCTAGGAAATAATTCGGCATTTAATGTTTCTCACAGCAAGAAACCAGGAGGAAAAACATAAATTTTACTCATTAGGTTAAGTTTGGATCTTAAATTTGTATGGAAAAAAAATGGTGAGGAAAATATTAGATGTAAAAACTAAAAAGGAAAGAATATGTAATGTATTGTTTATGGGTTGATTACTATATGAATAAAATAATTCAAACCAATTTTCTTGAAAAAATTTGAACTTTTCTTTCATTTTTTTTAACATCTCGTATTTTCCTCGACACTTTTTTCCCCAGGAAAATCTGAGATCCAAACATAGTCTTAGAGTTCCAGTAAATTATTTCTTACTTTTTTTTCCTTCGTCTAATAATCTCCATACGTTCAATTATGTATATTTACTTACAACCTTAAGGCTTAAGTCAAAAGAGCCGTAACCTAGGCATGATACCTGATATATATAATTTTTTCCCAAAAGAAAGAAAAAACTTCAGTTATTTTTCCTTCTCTTTAAGAGTTGGTAGGAGATCACCACAAATCATAGACCACAGGAGAGCTAATAAGATAAGTTATAGAAGCTTACATTTGCATAGAAGACTAAAATCATTTTAAATACAACAGAAAGTGTATTGGAAACCTTACCAGTTCCTGAAGAAGTTTTTTATTTTGCTGAATAGCATTATTCTTCTCCTCAGTAAGTAAAGAAATTATATCTCTTCCCTGCAATTGTATGAAGTATTGCAGAGAATATGTTAAATGGAATAACACAATTTTGGTTGAGAATGCAGCATGATATATCAAACATCTTTACAACTTCTAGTAAAAAAATATTTTTTTTTTGGACCATTCTACTATATATGATTTTGGCTAAAGTGTGGTTATTCACACATCCCTTTTTGTTGGTTCCACAACAGATTTAATGTGAATTTTAAATTTAACAAAAAGACCATTAAAAGATTTTAATTGATAAAGAATAAATGTATTAAAGACAAAAAGGTTATTTTGTCAATTTAGAAAAGGGGTGTGGCAATAACCCCACCTTGTTAAAAACATATAGTAATTTCTTTAGTGTTTTACCTCTGGAGATGGAGATTTGTCCTGAAGCTCATATCGATCAGCCCTTGTAGCCTGTATTATCATAGCGATAGCAATATCAGTACCTTTCTGTGAATAAAAAGATGATACCTCACTCCAAAAATGAAAATTGAAAATGTTAATTACTCACCATGAGAAACTCAGAACCATTGGCATTTCCATTCTCCAAAACAAATGCCCTCGGTGACAGCCCTTCTTCTGAGCCTTCTGGAACTGGAGAAGGTGGTTGAGGTGGAGAAACATAAAGAACTCTCAATTTGAACTCCTCTACCGCATGTCCCCCCTCCTTATTGAACTATGCAAATCCCATTCCTCACATCAATAAAATTTGACATACATCACTAACCTAGGAAAACTGATAGTATTCAATCATGTAATTACCATTTCAGCAGTAACATCCTTGGGAGTTACCCCATCATTAACTTTTACACCCTGAAGAAGAAATTTGTCCTTGCACTGCATGTCGGTAGGAGCTTCCTTTTGTGCTTGCATGGTGACTGAAACATAAAATACATTACAAATGGTAGACTAATACTGAGACCCAAAAAACATGCCAATACTTATGACTACAGGATGAGATATAGCACCTATAACATCACAAGAAGACCGAGGTAAGATAACTCCGGTATTGGGTCGAACGCAATACTTCTTCGGATTTGTAGTCTTGACCTAAACAGAAACAATAGGTAACATTATCAACAAAAGCATCCAAGATCCAAGTTCCATGCATCTCTGGTTTGTTGATATAAATAGAAATTTAAAACCCACTCAACATTTTCAATTCATAATTTGGATAATAAGCTACAAATCAAGTAAGTCACAATGATATAAACCTTTAAATTAAGCCTAAAAAACAAAAAACAAAAAGTACCAAATATAGATTTAGTGGATTCGTAGTTTGTTTCTGGTGCCAAATAATCAAAATGCACATACTAACATATATAAATGCATTCTTCAATTTCCAAACAAAAAACCATGAAACGCTAGATTTTTGACCCTGGAAAGAAATATTACTATAAATCATCAAAGACATAAATCAAACCACCATATAGAGAAAAAGAAATTACCTTGAAAGCCACACAATTTCCGGTGTTATTAGACAACTGAAGCGAACACGAGATCTGTTTCTTCAATTCGACTAAACCATGAGAGATCCCCGAAACAAAACAAAAATCAAAACACAAACAATGAAAACCTTAAAAGCCCGGGAAAAAAACAAAAAAACATGATCCGGAAAACGAAAAAAAGAAGAAGCGAAAACTTAATGCACATACAGGGAAACTCGAGCTCCAAAGGCTCGATGCTGAGAAGCTCCCCCGTGCTCATTTCGCAGGAAAAAAAAATCGGAATAAAATAAAATTAAAAGGAATAAAGAGAAGAGATCGAAATGTATTTTGATGAAGAAGTGAAGAGCAGAAATCGAATTGTTTGGTAAAATTGGGGAAGCGAAATCAGAACAAGATAACAGAGAGATCCATAGAAATCAGTAAAGGCTTTCGGAGAAATCTGAGGTGTACTAATTTTGAACATTTGATAATTGGAATTGTTTTTTTTTTTTTTTTTGCAATTTTAGGTAATTATTAAAATAATTGTTTTTATTTAAAAAATAATAAATTTAATTTAATTAATAAAATCTAAAGCTTTAAATAATTTGAATGTAATATGGTTTACAATCAGTAACGAGAATTAATAGAAATTAAAATGAGATAGAATCAGGAATTAATGTATTGATTTATTTTAATAGAGTTTATTAAAAGTTTATAATAATTGAAACAATTAAGAAATAAATTATGTTTGAGATCTGAAATAAATATTTAGAATAAAATTGAAGGGAAATAAAAGTTACACACTATATATATGTAAATAAAATATTATTTATATTTGATTTATAATTGATATATTAGTTTTATTTTTTAAAAAATAATTAATATAATAATATCTTTAATTTTAATTAATTCATCGTTATTTTTCATAAAAAATAAATAACAAAAATTTTAGTTAATGTATTTAGTTGAAGAGATATAATTTTGTAAATGCTTTATTTTCTTACCTTAATTTAATTTTAAAGATTATTATTGAAATATTATATTTTTTAAGAATAAAATCATCCAAAAATTTGTATTAAAAAATAATCAGAAAAGGGAAACAATTATAGAGGATTGGGAATCAAATTGAGAGAAATTTGGGAGTCATTTATTTTTATGTTTTTTTGTCAAGTAAATATAAAAAATGGAGTTATTATCCTCTCTTTTTCTTTTCCATTCTCAATTTATAAATAAATTATTATTATGTTTAATTTATAATTAATATTTTATTTTTATTTTAAAAAAAAATAATTAATATGATAATATCTTCAATTTTAATTAAGAATTAATTTTTACTTAACTCATCATCATTCTCCATTAAATATCAAATAATAAAAATTTAAATAAATAAATTTTAAATTTAAACTAAGTATAAAATTTGTATTAAGTAAACATAAAAATTAGAACTCACCCTTTAATTTTAGGTTTAGGACACACACGGTCGGTGACAATGGAAAATGCAATAATTTAAACAAGTAGCACAATAGATGCACAATCGGTGGGCAGCTTAAGAGTAAAACTAACGGACACTATACATCTACTATTAAGGTGGCCTAATATTTATTATTCCACTTTTGAAATTAACAGCCTCTGTGTTAATGCACATCTAGCTACCATTAATGTGGCTAATGATTATCCACTTTGAAATTAATAGGTTATATACATCTACCGTATTAAGGTTGCCTAATATTTATTCAACTTTGAAAAATTTGTAAAGATCCTATTTATATGAAGTTTTTTTTTATCAATGAATTATTTTATATTTTTACAACTTTTAGATAAGTAAAGATTTAACAAAGTGTAAAAAACTTTATACAATTGTAGATATCTTTAAATGAATAAGATGAAAAACCTCTTAGTAAAATTATTCTTCTTCTTATCTATATGCTCTATTTTTTAATATTTGAATATATATATATTAATGAGTTTTATATAGATAAAAAATATTCATGTTTATCTTTTTATATTTGAGTATTAATAAAATATCTTTTAACTTTTACTTAACTAAAAATTATACCTCTTTGTAAAATGTTCTAAACATCTAAAGTTTTTTCAATTAATAATTGACTCCCCTCCCCTTCTACGCTTAATATCTTTATCTTTATTGAAATCTTTAAAGCTGAATTCTATTTTTAATTTTTATTTTATTATATTTTAATCTAGTGTTAAATTAGTTTAATTTCCTTATAAATCACAATAAATAAATATAAAGCTGAGAAATGAACTTAAAATATGATTTTTTTTAAGTTTAAAAATAATAAAAATCTGAATCTGAGTTCTAATTTATTTTTAAACTTAAAAATAAAATTAATTACTAAATAATATCCATTTTAAAAATTTGAGTTCAAAAATTAACTTAAAAAATATAATTTGTTACCAAACAATCCGTTAGTTAATATTATAAATTTTGAAGTCAATTAAGAGCAAAAAAAATTATTATTTGTTAAAATAAATTATCATAAAAGTCAATTTGTTTATTATCATGGTTGGTTCACCTAACTTTGACAAAAAAAAATATAAATCTAGATATTTAAAATATAATATTTTAATTATTTTTTAAATATTAAATAATTACTTTATTAATAAATTCAATCAGTTTTTAATTAAAAGCAAAAGGGTTAGTATTTATTTTTTTTCTTCTATTTTTAGTGGCTCTACTTTATTCCCTCCATTTTTTTCCTGTACATGGAGTCAACTTTAGGTGGTATAACACCTTTTATTCAAACACACTCTTTTCAAAAAAATTAAGCTTTTATACGATCCAAAACAAGTGGCATGTATAGCTGGAAAATGAAGGAAAAGAACTATAACCGTTGAAAATGTGGGAAAAGCTAAAAAATTGACCTTTTTATCGCGATTAATATTATTAAATTTATTAATAAAATATTTAATTATTATTTAAATAATAACTAAAATATCTAAATTTTAAAGATTAATTGAATTATGTACACAAATACAAGAATGGCCCATCCTTCAAATAGTTTGTGCATTTAAAATTCATACTATTATTTATAATTATAAAAAGTAAGATTAATACAAAAATATACATAATTATTTAATATAAATAGTTTAATTTCCTGAATATTATACTGCACATCAAAGCATCAAATTTAAAAAAATATCATAATAGTGTAAATAAAGTTGTTAGTTATGTAATATTTTAACTAAACATCTATAGTCTCATTATTTATAAAAATTAGGTATTATAATTACTTATTTTTAAAGATTTAAATGAACTAAAAATAATTATTTTAATAAATTATAGGACTATTTTTTTTATAATAACAGAATTTATAATGCATAACTAAGGAGTTTAATTCTTATTTTAAAAAATTATAGTATCATTAATATTTAATCCAATAACTATAAAATTAATATTCCCATTTGGTAAAATTTACTAGACATTATTTAGGACTTTTTTCCATTATAAAAATATAACTTAAAAAAATATCAAAATTTTAATATACTAATCTATCCTATATATAAAAATTCAAATTATGCCTAACATAACTTTGGATAAAACACATTTATATTTTAAAATAATAACATATATTATCCTTTTATATTTTATTTAAATTTAAAACAAATTAACCTAAGCACCAAAAGTATAGACTTTAAAATATTAAAAAGTTTATTTCCCAGCAAATATCTCTTTTTTTTTGCATTAACTTATTAGAATTATGGTTTAATTTACAATGTTTATTATAGGCATTTTTCAACATGCACGTTTTAATTAACAGAAAAACATATAGCTATTTTTTATTTATTTATTAATATTATATTATAAATTTTAAACATATTATAAAAATAAATAAAAATAATTTTGTAACAAATATAACAATACTTCGGTTGAGTGTTATTAGTAGATTCAAAAATATGACATGATTGTCGCATACTATGTTATCATATAAACCCAATTCACATTCTAGATGTTAGGATGTTTTTCTCATTTTATTTTTTATAAATTAAATATATGAGTTATTTTTAAAAAAATTGATACATTATAGTTATCTTGTTATTATATTTTTAGATATTTTAGTCATTTTTATTAAAAAACAAAAGTTGTATCAAATTGAAACTTATACTAACATAAAATAGGTAGATTTTCGGGGGAAAAAAATTAAAAAAAAATTTAAAATAATTAAATTCTTAATAAATGCAACAATAATATGATTGATGTTTACTGATTTAAAATAAAATTATTTATATATTTATTTTATAAAAATAAAGTAACTCTTGGAAAAAAAATTATCCTTCACATCCATATTTTAAGGTTTGTTTAGCCAAATCCATCATTTTAATCCTATATTTGTGTAATTATTAATACTTTTAAATAAAATATAGATAAAACTTTTTAATGAACATTACATATGTTTAAAAGGTATACTGCAAAATACACGCATGTTGTGCATACAATTTATTAAAATAAGTTGAAAAGAATTTATATTATGTACGCTTAATACTCTTTGATTAATCTATGTCATACTCTTTGATTAATCTATGTCATTAGTTAGCGTATGTTAACACAACTAATAAATATGTTCGAACTTGAGAAAAAAACATATTCTCCTGTAACATATTATCCAAATTAACTAATTAGGATAATGTATGATATTATGAAATTTGATAATATATCTTTTAATTTATAAATATTATTTTAACTCATATAAATAACTTTATAATTCAGTTATAAGTTATTTCTTCTCTAAATATTTCTATAATTTTAATTTATCTTTATAAAAGAATTGTGTATGCATTTGAGTATATCTGATACTGCTTGGCGTCGTTCATTTTGAAAGCTTGTTCTTCCCTTTCACGATTAGTGGTAGGAATGTGGTGAATGCATATATCTATTTCAACAAAATGTTAAACATAAATATTATTAAATTTTATTAAAAAATTATAAAATATAACACACATAAAATTTATAATAATAAAAAAAAATCAATATTCTTGAACGAGATAATAGATCTAAATAGACATTGTTTAATTTAATGTGTTACATTTTTTTATTAGTGAAAATATAAGGGTGTTATTTTTGTATTTATAGATTTTAAAAATGTCATTGTTGTTTTTTCAATTTTATTTTAATTATTATTATTATTATTATTATTATTATTATTATCATCATCATCATCTATTATTCTAATATTTTAAAGAAAAAACAACAAAGAAGTTGTAAAAATGATCTAAAAACTTGTAACTACAAACATAATATCTTTTTTTATCTAATTTATATATTTTTACTATTAAAATAATTTAATTTATTATTTTACATTAAATGTCGTAAAATTGAACTACGATTATTTAAACTCATTTAATTTTAAGCTATTTTCAATTGAACTTGTTCGATATTATTAGAGTACTATTTTTCATTATTATAAATTTTAAGAGTTATTTTATGTAATTTTTCTATTTTAAATTGTCTTTAAATAATTATTAATAATTTAATAAATTTATTACTTAACTCATAAAATAAATTTTATCTAATTTTTTTACGATATATTTTAAAATTTTATAAAGTATAAATAGATATAGATAGATATTTGAATCATTTAATAAAACACTAAGAACTAGGGATGGATATAGGTACACGTGAGAATGATTTTTGATATAATTATTTTGAATCAAATTATAAAATCTATACTTAAAAACAACATAAAATTGTTACGATCCAGGAACGATTTTTTACCTGTGAGTAACGGTTCAGGACAATTATTAAAAAATATCTGAAAAATTTTATTTTTTTAAATTTCTTAATAAACCTTAATTATTAATTAATATATAATTTAATTTAATAAATATATAAGTTAAATAAATAAATACAATTAATTTTGGGTACATGTGGGTACAATTATTAATATAACCGTACCCATTGTTTCATGTTCAATTTTTACCTAAAATTGTACTTGTTTTTAAAATTTATCGAATAAAAATCGAACCGACGATATAAATAACCGTGAATAATCAAACCTGTATTGTTTTTTGACAATTACTACTAAGACCATCTTCAATCTCTAACATAATTTGTTACTTAAATTTTACATAATTTTATATCAAAAATTGTATTAAATTTGTACTTATATATTTGACTTATAACATTAAATATTACACTAAAATATATATTCATTTATAAAGTATAACATTCTTTTCATTATATCAAAAGATATACAAGATATTATATTTAATAATTATTTTATTAATTTTGTATAATATATTTTATTTTAATTTATTATATATAATAAAAAATTATTTTTTTAAAATTGATACGTGAGTAATCATGTTACAATAAATAATATCATATTAAATTTTTAAAAAAACTTTTTTATAAATTACCTTTTCAATTTATTTTGTTTATATTATTTGAATATATATAGATTAAAGTTTTTTTTGAAAGAATAAATAATAATTAAAATATCATTTTTCGAAAATAGATAAAATGATTTTTTCTTTAAAAATAAAAAAATGAAAATATCAAAATGTCTCTGCACTGTTTACATATAAAAATACTTAAAAAGGAAAAGAAAAGAAAATATAGCAGAACAGTATTACAATGTGAGTGTGACATTTCCAGACGCTCCAACTCATGGGTTCTACCGCAACAAGTTAACTTTAGTAACTCCTCTATACTAATAAGCCTTCATTCGTTATTTCTTTTTCAGTTTTTTTTTTTCTTAAATTCCAGAATCCCTTTCTCTCTATCGTCTCTCTATGACCTCCATCTTAAGCGATTAAGGAAATAGAAGAGACAATGGCTTGGAGAGATGGCGTTTCGAAAGCTCCGTTGATGATGGCAGTGTTGTTGTTTCTGATGATATGTCAAACGGCGGCGTATGTTCATAATAGACACACGAACGCCTATGCAGCGATGATGTACATGGGGACACCGAGGGACTACGAATTTTATTTGGCTACACGTGTCATGATCAGATCACTCACCAAGCTCAACGTTGATGCTGATCTCGTGGTCATTGCTTCCCTCGATGTTCCTCAACACTGGGTTCGAGTTCTGTAAGTCCAAAAGACGTTGATTTCTCTTATTCTTCTTTTTTTTTTCTTTTTTTTTAACCCTCCTTAGGTTTTAGACTTTTAGGTTTTAGCCTCCTTTCTTCTCTGTGTTCTTGCTTTGGTTTGGTGGAGACCATATACATTCGGTAGTCTTGCATGCACTTGAAATTACCTTTTGTGTTTAATTATTATATTTTATACATGATATTTATCGGCTAGTAATGTACTGGCTAGTGGCTCGTTCACGTGAGAAGATATTTATTTGCAAGAAATGTGCAGCACTATTCTAAGAACAAAATTTTAGTGAGGTTAGATTAATATTTTTATAATTAAAAATATTAGGATATTAAATTATGAGATATAATATTAATATTTTTTTTTATCGTATCCATAAATTCTATATTTTATAAACGTCGTTGTTTATCATTGGTTAAAGGAAAGGCACTAGCTCCAGTCAATGGTAGTTCCTTTCTTCTTTCTAACGGACAAAATACTTGCTTATTTAGTTAGAGAGACAGGTAGGAAGAAAAAATAAACAAATAAATAAAGTGTGAAAAAAGATGAGGTCGACTGTGTATAGGATTACAAATCTTTCGTTCTTCAGGTACTCACTTTTCTGGAGTATCAGGGTATTTAAAAAAAAATTCAGAATTCTGAGAATCTAAAAAGAAGAATTTCCATTTCCATTTCTGTTTTATATTTTATATTTTATTTTTACGGGTGGTGATATTAATAAAATTTATATTATTATTGTCTTAATAATTCTTTAAAATCATTCAATTTTTAAAAAATATAATCAATTCTTAATTATAATAGCGAATTATATATTTTTATTGTAAAAGTAAAAAATAAAATTGTAAAAAAAATATTATATTTACTTACTGTGTAAATTATGTTATTATGAGACTGATTGTGTATAACCATTATTTCTAGGTAAGAATTTATAACATTATCAAAATACCGAAATTTTTAAGTGGAATATGTGTGAATCCCATTGATCGGGCAGGAGTTTTGACTAAAATAATTAGGTATGATGCATGAATATACTTACTAGTCAAATATGACTGTAGATAACATTTTGTAAAAAAAAAAAAACAATTCATACCAAACACGAAACTCAAACTAATATCATGTTGAAGTATTTGACTAATTTTTTTTCTTTTTTTTTTTTTGGTTTTTTAAATTACATAAAATAATACTTTTTTAAAACTTATAAAAAAGTCAATAAAATTCTTAAAGCATATAACAATGAAAATAACATTAAATAAGTCCAATTAATAAGAATTTAACACTAAATAAATTTAATTAAACTGTTGAAATTGTGTAAGGCCATGGCATTGTGATTTTCTAACATTTTTTTAGCTCACCAGCTCACCTCCAAATTTAAACTGTTGAAATTGGCTACTCTTCTCACGTTATTAGAATTAATCTTTTGGGTTGGAACCAAATCTAACACGCACTGCTAATCAGTATGAGCTACCTTCATTGTTATGCCTTGTGGCTTGTGAGCGCATTGTAATCTTTCATTGAGTAGTTTACAGAGCGACTTATCAGTAAATTATCCTCACCTGTTTTCCTTCTTTCTCATTTATTGAATTTAACATGATTTGTGTTGCTACCAATTTGAGGTTTGTGTTTGTATTTGCTACTTAGGGAACAGGAAGATGAAGCGAAGGTGGTGAGAGTAAAAAATTTGAATAATCCATACAAGGATCAAGATAATTTTGATTGGAGATTCAAGTTAAGCCTGAACAAGCTCTATGCTTGGAGCCTAGTGGAGTATGAGAGGGTGGTAATGCTTGACTCTGATAATCTATTCCTCCAAAAGACTGATGAACTGTTCCAATGTGGACAATTCTGTGCAGTTTTCATCAACCCTTGTGTCTTCCATACTGGCCTCTTTGTTCTACAGGTAACTTCTCACAACATCACTCTTATCTACATTTTATAGCTTATCAAGATGTTCGTACGAGTCTATGTCCCTTTTGCACGGGTATTGAATAAAAATATGAAATTTCAAGATAAATTCCCTAGTGTTAAAATTACCCGACTTAAGGCCAACTCCAAAAGGCTATAAAACTCTAAAATAGCGTAACTTTTGCACTAAAATTTGCTCTAAAGAAGTGTTAAAGCATTGCACTATTTTAAAGCAATGAATAGCGTAGTGCCATAACTTGCTCCAAAGAAGCGCTAAAGCATTGTACTATTTTAAACCAAGGAACAATGTAGCACCATATTGGCACATCATTGTTCATTGCACTATTTTTTTCTTTTTTAACATTAATAATAAAAAATAGAAAATATTTTTTTAATTTCTATTTTATTGCAAAACTTACACCATTTAGAGTTTTGGGATGGAGTTGGCCTAACATCTATTACTTAAAATTTATATGCATAATATATAGACGAGGTTATGAGTTTGTATGCTTGTATTTATGTAGACAAAGTTTCAAAAGCATAAACAAGCAGACATTTCAGGTGTTTTTGTATACTTTGACTGATTTTCTGAGCAGTGTTATGCAAATAATATGAAGAGAGCGAGCATTTATGGGAAACATTCTTTCTTCACTTCTTTATAATGTAATTGGTGATCATAAATCCTTACAATCTAATATTGCAGCCATCAATGGAGGTGTTCAAGAAAATGGTTCATCAGCTGGAAGCCAGAAGCGACAACGCAGATGGTGCAGACCAAGGTTTTATATGCAACTACTTCCCAGAATTGCTTGATCAGCCAATGTTTCATCCACCTCCTAATGCCTCTAAACTCGACGGTACCTACAGGCTTCCCTTGGGCTACCAAATGGACGCTTCCTATTATTGTAAGTTAAATATGTTTAAAAACTACTTGCCAAATTTTGAGCTTCACATGTTTGACAAAATCAAAAGCAAAATAAAGAGTATCAGACTGTTTCTATTAAGTCAACTAAAGTCATGCTTTTGATATACAGATCTTAAACTTAGTTGGAATGTACCATGCGGGCCAAATAGTGTGATAACTTTTCCCGGTGCACCATGGTTGAAACCGTGGTATTGGTGGTCATGGCCTGTATTACCATTAGGCCTTTCGTGGCATGAACAACGACATCAAACTCTAGGGTAAGACCAAAAGCAATTCCACATATTAATTATCCCAATGAAAGTATCTAACGGTAATGTTATATGATATAATTTTGGTAATTTCACTTGTTAAGCTTATTCAAAACTTTGTAAAAGCACTTCTAAATCAAATTAATCTATTTGTTTCTTCTGAGATATTGTTAAAAGTGCTTCATAGTAAATAGGGAAAAAAAATCGTCAAAAATCCTTTTGTTTTTGAAATTGTTTATATCTAAAGGCACTTTTAATAGAAACTCAAAAATGGACCCTAAGTGTATTCTTGTTTGTGCTCATGTAAAAAGTGATTTAAGTTAATAGTAGTCTTATAGAAAGTGCTTTCAGAAAGAAACACATCATTTGTGCTTCTATCAGGAAGCAAAAATACACCTTTTTAGCCCTGGGAGCACTTTTGAAAAATTATTCATCTGGTTTAGAAGCACTTGTACAATATCTTGAAATCCTAAACAAACAAACGTTAATTTTGTTTCAAAAGTAGTTTTAGGGTTCATAAAACATATTTTTGTGCTTCCTAAATATGCTTCTTTGTTAACTTTTTTTTAGTGTGTGGCTTTTTTGCTAATATTTGTTGAAATGTTTTTGTTTGAAATTGCTTTTAACACAACCCATTTTTAGTATAAATATAAGCAAACAAAACAGACATTTACTTAGGTTGAGTTCTCCTTTATGATTGTAAACCTTAACTTGGTTACATATGATTGGCAGGTATGCTTCAGAGATGTCAGTGGCACTAATCCAGTCAATAATATATTTAGGGATAATAGCAATTTCACGCCTAGCAAGGCCAAACATTACTAAGCTCTGCTACAAGCGAATAGAAAAGAACACAACTTTATTACAAACTAGCCTCAAAGTTGTAGCCATTTGGTCCATAATAGCTGCCTATATAGTCCCTTTCTTCATCATACCTTGCACGGTTCATCCACTAGTAGGCTGGATTCTGTATTTGCTTGGCTCATTTGCACTTTCCTATATAGCAATCAATGTGTTTGCGCTGCCAATGCTCTCAGTTCTGGCTCTTTGGATTGGGATATTTGGGGTTCTTTTGGTTATGGCATTTCCTTGGTACCCAGATGGTGTAGTAAGAGCTCTATGTGTTTTTGGCTATGCGTTTTGTTATGCACCATTTGCATGGGTTTCATTAGTGAAGGTCATGTCAAGTCTTCAAGTCTCGATCGAAAGGGAAGCTTTTTTCCCCAAGTTGGGCGAGTCCTCGCCGCCTTCAGGGTTCAACAAGCTGTACTGAGGCACATAGCTATTGAGTTTTGAAGAGGATATACACGAAGCTGTCTATTTTGGTAAAGAGGTGATATGTAATGAAGATGCTTTGCGTTACACATTGAGGTTGCGCTTTGGCATCATAGTCCTTCATATGGCTGTGTATTTGAAAAAAGATAATCCTTGTAATGGATTAGTATTCTTGATTCCCGTATGATACGCTGTTATCAGACACCACTGGCCATGAAATTGACATTACTATTATTTTTTTTTCTTTTTTGGTAATAGAAATTGATATTACCTTGACTAGGTGATAAATACAAAATGTGCAGTTTTTATAGCAAAAAAAGGCATAAAATAGTAGCTCTAAAGTGAGACTAGTTTGACAGGGTACAGAAAAACACATTAAAATTGGATCAAAGTTTATATATACAAAGTATCAAAACAAAAAAATTATATAAATACACTAAAGGTTATAATCATAACATATTTTATGCTCTCGAAGTGAAATTTTTTTATTTTTAAACTTTTTCTGTTTTAAAAATGAAAATAATAAGCATTGCAATTTGAAACATAAATCAAGATAGAAGAAAGAGAGTGCTATACAAGATTTAAACAGTACCTTTAAAAGAGTAAAAAGTTAAAAAAAAAAATCTCAATCAAAAAGAGTTTAATTTTTGTAATGCTTCAAAATATATAATTTAGTTTTCAATCTTTTAAGTTCATATAGAATCCTATAATTCTTCAAAAAAAAAAAACATTTTAATGCTCTATCTTTTAAGATATATACATATAATCCTCCAATTCTTTAAAAGTCTCAATAACTCCAAATAATCTTTTTTTAAAAGGATAACTTCAAAATTTTAAAAATAAAATACAAAATATAATAAGTTTTTTAAAAAATGGTATAAAAATTTGATTTTTAATAAAAAAAAGTAAAATAAATAAATAAATAAAACCTAATTAAAAAGTGTTTTTTATTAATTTTAATTATTTTGATTTTTTTTCTTTACTTTTTGACTTTTCAAAATTTCAAATTTATCTTCAGAAAAAAAAAAACTATTTGAAATCTACCTATACTATAAAAACTAAATGATTAAAATGTACCTTTAAAGAATTACAAGATCTTAAATATATACTCTAAAAAGGGAATAAAACCCTACACTTTAAAGAATTACAAGATTTATTAATACCTTGAGAAAGGTCATTTCTTTCGATCATTTCAATAAACCCAATCCATGTACAAGCTTAAATGCTTTAATCACCAAATATCTGGAATAAACAAAGCTAATTTCTCTAAACAAAATATAAAAAGGAAAAAATAGACGCAGCTGTAATTGGCAAGTAATAACTTATTTTCACAAATTGAGCGAATTGAATGTTCATATCATAATGATCGAGAGAAGCAGTAACATATTTCCTCACATTATACAGCAATTTGTCTGAGATTCTAACATCTCAGGAGATCTGCAAAAAGAAAGAGGCGTTAATGAGTAGTTGATATAATAACTAAACGAACGATGAACCATAAAAGAGCCAAAAAAAAAAAAAATGCATGAAATTCATAGAAGAAAAAGCAGACTTTTACCAGCCATCTCTAAAAAATGTCATTCAGATTTGCATCACTTTATCATATTCAAACCAACTCAAGAATACAATGCTCAAATAAAAATTTAGTTTCTAATATTAACATGATTCTAAATTAGGTTTCATCAAGCACAATAACATGAATGATGCCGAATATTAACAAGTTCAACAACTTCGCTAACAATGTACATCAGTGCTGTAGGCTATTTTAGGAATAAACACAGAATCAGTTTCTGATAACTCCAGTCAAGTTGCCGAAATTTAGAAATTGCTTTTAGTATGCAATATTCTCAGAACCATATGCCTAACATAAAGGAAGAAAACAAAAATGAACATACAACAAAAAGACACCAGTCCATGATCATCAGCATTCGCAATAAACGAAATGCAAACACGTGTACAAAACAGTGTAATCTACACAAATTTTTCCTCATGTACAAGTAACTAATATTCAGTCAATTAACACAGCATAAAACTTACAACTGCCCAAGACTTGCTAGATCAAAATCAGGTGCCAGCTCTTGTACAATATCATTTGGTGGTTGTCCACATTCTTGCATTTTCTGCATAAGCTCAACAATCTTATTGAAATTTCCAGGTTCTTTTTCATAGACTTCATTCAGATCTTTTATGAATTTGTATTGCAAGGAGTAACGTTCATATTCTTCTTTGGCCAAAGTTTCTTTATGCTCTTCTAACCATTTTGGATATCTTTCTCCAATTTCCTTCATTGGTTCTTGAAGAATCTCCTTGGACAAAAGCTGCTGCATCATGGTCTCCACAATAGATTCCATATCCTAAAAAACAAATCAAATAAAATGCTAATGGATACAAGAATGGCAACAAAGAAAAATACAAGTGAACGCATATTTAGCAGATATGAAAGAGGCTAATAGCTAATTAAGCTAAAATGTGCCATCAAGAGCCAATGTTCCACAAGACCCAGAGAAGAGAATGGCCATTCTGTGGTTTCACTAACATTACCATGACCATCAGTGGTGTTAAACGAGAGCTTAACTCATTGGATCTAGCTCATTTAAGGTTGATCCAATAAACTATAGAGTTAAGAAAAAACTCAACTCTCACCTAGTTCATTAACTCAAATGAGATAGCTAACTTAGCTCATGAGTTCATTTAACAAAATGTTTTTGTTAATAATATTTTTATAATTACGATAATATCATTATAGAATATTGAAATTAAATGATACTACTTTTATTTTTCTTGTTTTATAAAAAAATAAAAAAATAATAATATTTATACTAATACTTTTGCTCATAAATATTTTTTTAATTTTTAATTTTATTTTGTCAGAATAGTAAATGAGTTAACCTATTAGCTACTCGAACTAATTCATTTAAAAATGAATTAAGTTGAATTTGATTCATAAAAATTTAAATGAACTGAATCTAAGTGAGTTGAGTCAGCTCAACTCAAATGACATCTCTAATAATCACTAACAAGCACAACTTTATCATAATCTACTTATGATTAATTTCAAGAATTGGAGAGAATACTGTAAACTTAAGTGAACAAGTGAACATTATCAAGAACAATGGAAAAAAAGTGGTTTCTCACAATTAAGAGAATACAAAGTGCGAATACTCATTGGCTGAAATATCAAATATATAATAGGAAGAAAGTAAGGAAGGAAATGGTTATCTTATAAATGACAAGATGTACAAGTAGTAGAAGTGTAGAACAATGAACAAGTACACATCAAATGGCAACTTAAAATTTCGTAGGAAGTTCTATTATGAAGAAACAATCAAACAATTTTCTAAAAACATAGATAGAAACAAACCCTTCTAATGAATCTCAACCTCTGGGTTTCTAGTCAAAAGGAGATATCCATAGATGTCTAAAGATTCATTGAAAATTACACTTACCCGAAAAACTAATATACAAAATCAACAAACAAGTATCAAAGGAGTAAAGGACCATTACATCTGAGTTTCAAACAACACAAAGTAGTAATCATTGAATCATCAGCAAAACAAAGGTTGAGTTACCTGAGATCCAGCAAGCTCCTCAAACTGCTTGACCAAATCCTCTATTGTTGCATCTTTGCCCAAATCATCAAGGTTAGATTTTGCAGCGGTCATGGATTCCAATCCCTTAACCGTCTCACGGGTTTGCTCTCTTAGTTTATCAAGCGCTTCTGAAACATGGGATTCCTTGGAAACCATTTGTTTCCCTTTTTTCTTCGTTCTAAGATCAGGCAAGCCTATCCCTAACCCTTGAACCCCAGAAGGCAAAGGGGCTGGTTCATGCTTCTGTTTTGCATCTTCAGTATTACTACTAGTAGTATATGGAAATTCAAAAATTACATAAGTTGGACACCAAAAGTTTCAAGCTTTTAATAAATTTTCACAAAAGACAACAAGAGATAAGATAAGAACCTTTGAAAGGAAGGATTTTTTAGGTTAAGATTTTGGAAATCATCTAAAGCACCTGTAAACCAAATGGAATTCACATGTGAAATACATATTCTATCAAAATGACGAATAGAGAGAGAAAAAGAGAGGGAGTAGGAGGAGGTTTGTATTTACTGTCAAGGAGTTCATCCAAATCATCGGTGTGTTGATTAGCCATGGACATAATACTGAATTATCTATGTGTTTCTCTGTCTAATAGGGATAAGTGGGATTTTCAGTTTTTGGTGAATAAATGGAAGATGCACTGCGAGCGAACGTCTCAAACATTTAGCAACCGCCGTTGCTTTTACCTAAATTATTTTTGAGGTAGAATTAAATTCCTTTCAATTTCAAGTTTAATTGTACTAAAAAATAAAAATATAATAAAATTGATTCCTAAAAAGTAGTAATCAAAATTTATTCTCTTCTTAATAAATCAAGATTATATTATCATCTTAATTTTTTTTTCAATTTTATCCCAATTTCAAATATAATCCTAAATTCTAAATCTTAAATCCCAAAACCTTAAATCCTATTTTAAAAAATAATAATTTTAACCCTAAACTTTAACTCAGAAATATAATCTTAAACCCTAAATCCTGAATCGTGAAACCCAAAACATTTTTTAGAACAATAACAATTTTAACCTTAAACTTTAACCCACAAATATAATCTTAAACCTTAAATACTAAATCTCAAATCTTAAAACCCAAAATTCTAAACCCTATTTAGAACAATAATGATTTTAACCTTAAACTTTAACCTACAAATATAACCCAAAATCACAAATCTCAAAACTCTATTTAGAAAAATAATAATTTTAACCATAAACCTTAACCCATAAATATAACACTAAATCCTAAATCCCAAATCCTAAAACCCAACACCGCAAATTCCTATATCTCAAATCTTAAACCTCAAAACCCTAAATCCTATTTAGAAAAATAATAATTTTAATAATATATTTTTATTTTTAAGTAATAATTATTTAAAAAATAATGATTTCAAAAATATATTTTATCTAACGAAAAAAATAATAATTAAATAATATTATTTAAACTTTGCTAAATATGTTTTTAATTTAATTTAAGTTGTAAATCAAACACTATAATATTAATTTCCCTTAATTCGAGTGATCAAACTAAACAAAACGACACCTTATAATTTTACTTGATTTGGGAATCGATTTCGAGTCAACAATGATTTCATCAAGTCTTTAGATTAATATAATTTCCTCTTTTATTTATCTTCATTTTCCATAATTTTTCCGATTTGGCTAAGCACTTTCACTCTTTTTTGATTAAATTGATTTGGAAATTAAAAAAAATATTACAACTCAAACTTATAATAATAAAAATAATATCTAATAATATTAATTAAATTAAATTAAATTGATTATAATTTAATTTTAACAATGTTTAATGAAATTATGTTTAAAATAAAAGAATATGCTATATCTTTTTAATAATAAAAAT
This sequence comes from Hippophae tibetana, assembly GCA_037013495.1. Taxonomy (NCBI): domain Eukaryota; kingdom Viridiplantae; phylum Streptophyta; class Magnoliopsida; order Rosales; family Elaeagnaceae; genus Hippophae; species Hippophae tibetana. The sequence goes on from CM072812.1 coordinate 13,962,188, forward strand.
GTATAAAATAGATATAAAAATGTTAATTTTATTATTACAAATTTTAAAAATACTATTTTTATTACTAATATGTGATAACTTGGTATTTCTAAACAATCAAATGTAAAAATATCATTGAAATATAAATATTTCAATTGCACAAAAATATTAAAGATATTATTTATATTAATTGATATAAAAGGTAAATTTTAATAATCCTAAAATATAAAATTATTTTTAAATTATTTATTAACTTTTTAAAACTAATAAAATAAATAATAGTATGTTACTTAGATTAACTTAAATATGATATATATATGTTTGAAATAGCAATATTGTCGAAGATGTAGAGATATAAGTTTTACAAAAAAAATTGAAGATATTATTATTATCGATATAAACTTTGAAAAAAAAATCATAAAAACTATAGAAATTTTATCAAAAATATAGAATTTTTTTATAAAACTTTATTAAACATAAAAAAATTAATTATTTATATTTTAAACTAATTTTTTATTTAATACATATATTTTTAAATATTTATATTAATTAATAAATTGATAAATTAATTAGAATATTATATAATAAATAAATATTCTTTTTTGTTAAATAATTTAAAATAAATAGTTAAAATGTTTGAAATAATTAAGTAAATTATTTAATTGTATTAACTATTATAAATAGCTAAATCTTGAGAGTATAAAAATAAATTTCATTAATTATTTATTTTTATAACTATTTATAATTAGGGGGACATAATGAGCCTTACCATTTAATTCAATCCATGTGTTATAACATCAATATAAAACAATAAAAAATAAATCATACATATTAATTTTGTACTTGAGAATTAAATTAGATGTTACGATTTTACTCGATTACTCACAAAATAGAGTAATGTATGATACAAATATTTTTTTACCTATTAATTTCATATATATAAAAAACATGCTACAAACAAGAAAAAAAATTCTCTTTTATACAAGTAAGAAAAAATTGAATTTAAATAATTGCTAAAAAAAGAGAAAAATAAATCAAGAATATATATTTTTGATGTTTAGTTCAAAACTTTAACGACATATCTAGGAAATTTTAGTCAAAAAATATATTTAAATGATAACGATATTTAAATGATAATTTGATCAAAAAATATGAATGTATAAAAATAGACATTATCATATTTTTTACATTTTCATTCTTCTATATAAATATATCATATTTAAATATTATATATATATATAATTACTTATGATTAAATTTTGATTAAGAGGATTGATTATTTTAATTTCTTGATATTTATTTAAATTATATTGAGATTAATACAACAATAAAATTATTTGAAAAATAAAATTACTTGTATGAAAAATAAAAAAAATAGCATAAAAGTGAATAAGAGAAAGTTAATTAAACAAAATAATCTAACAAATTATCTAGAATTTAATGAATTATAATTTATAATTAGATGTTTATATATAAATTTAAAAATTTAAGTAGATCAACGGTCTAAGACTCGAGCTAAACTTAATGTCTCGAGCAACAAATATATATGTTCAAGACTCGAGCATTTCAAAGGTTGGGCTTAAGCACATTTCTTATATTCAAACACCCTAAAATCTCTCCGACGATGCCAAAATTTCTAAGGAAACCTCTTATTTCCTAACCAATCAATCCTTTGTCACGTCTCTTTTCTAGTGATCGGAGAGGCTTTTGTTCAAAAATCGTTGGAGTTATTCAATCTTGCTAGGCCAACGAGAAAACTAAGTAGGAAGTCGTTGAAAAGTGGAAGGGTAATAGAATGATATATAATAAGATGTGTTATTGTCCCAAATAAACATAAATGAGACAAATAAAATTATAAAAATATTAAAAATATATATATATAATATCTATAATAATTATGAATTTATTAGAGATAATTTTAAATGGGATGAAAGAGATGTGATATACAACTTTAACTCGTCAATCCGTTAAAGACATTAAATAAAATATGAGTTACATCTATTGTTGGAAGTCATAAAATAATGAAGTATGCATTCATAGTAGATTTTCCTTTCACGTTTATGTTAAAGAAAGACTTTATATAATTTTTTAAGGTTAAGAAAAAAAAATGTTTTCTAAAGAACTAACAAAATGTTAAATTATCCTCTTGAATCTCTCTATATTTTATGGTGTGGAGTGCATAATTAAAGTTTCTGTTCTTTGCTGTGGTAACTTTGCCTCGTGAAACTCAAACTATTTGTTTTGATATTTTTCTGTACATTGATGGAACTTTTGGCCTTTGTAGCTTTCACTATGTCTTTATTTCAAGCTATTGAGATGGTGAATCGGTGGAAGCAGGGTTAGTTGCTACTGGTGCCTCTATATGGGTGCATGGATTTGTGGTGTCCAGCCAAGGATCAAAGCCAAAAATTGAGTTAAAGGTGGAGACGATTTTGGTGGTCAATTGTTTTGTCCCTCTCGTTACATCAGTGGAGTTTTTTTCATTTAATATTTATTCTCTTTTTTCCATATTCATTTATTTTTTATTTTTTCAACTACTAATAATATGTAACAGTAACATGTAAGCCTATGTTTCAGATTTTATCTGTTACCATGTGCAATAACACGTGAGTATTCCCTCATCTAATAATATCTGTAATCAGAAAAACAGAGTATTCCCTCATCTACTCCTTTCTCTCTTATATCTCTTATACTAAGAAATGTACTTTAGTGGCTATCTTTCTATCGAAGAAGTTATCTCTAGAGAGACTTTATTAATTTGCTATTAAGAACTGTGAAATCCCTATATATCATGGACAATTCAAATCCGGGTAGGAGGTTTTATGTCTACAAGGAGGTGAATTAATTGATTTTGTTTTATGTATTTTGCGTAGTATTAAAGAAAATTGAAAAAAGATGATAAAGCGAAAAAGTGAGTTAATTCCTTTGTTACCCGAGCCCTTATGTTTACTGTCTTACTCGAGCCCCATGTTTGATGTCAGAGTACAAATAGTTAAAAAAATAAAATCGGATGATTTGAATGTTAAATTTTGTTTCAATTTCAATACGAAATTAATCAATTTTTAAACAGTAAAATTAAATTTTTTTTTGTGTGAATCTTTTAAAAAATAAATAAATAGAACTCAAAAATGAAAACATATATAAAATAAATACAAACAATTTACGTGAAAAAATCTTCCCCCTATAGGAAGGAAACAAACACGATATTTCTCTTTAAAACTTTCATTATCAAGAAAAAATTGTACAATAGTTCTCTCTAGGTAAAACTAGAGTCAAAAAATCAACAATATTATCAAGAATACATTTATGAAAACTAATTATTTAAAAAAAAAATAGAGAGATATAATCCAATTCGTAGTCACTGTTAACTGCTCAGAATTTTCAAAACCGATCATCCAAATCCAAATCCTACCGTACAGATTAAAGAGTCTTGAGTTGTGAACCTGTCTGCAAAATTTCAGCTTAATCGGACCACAAACGACCTTTAATCGGAACACTTTATGAAAACTTGATGGAGAAGGAGAAACTAAAAAAACTGCTAATTTTTCTACTGCAACTGGTGCTTTTCTGCACTCATTTTTCTCTCTCTTTAGAATTCATTCTCAACAAATCCTAAATAATTTTATTAATGAAGCAATGTAATCACATAATTGCTCTTTTCTTACTCTATGGACTTTTAAGCAATATAGACTATACTTGGACTCCTTTAAATAAGAGAAAAACACAACAAATTTAGCACACATTTGTTTCTTTTTTAGAAAAAAAAAAGATTAGCACTCATTTGAGTATTGAATGTTGAAGTGTTATTCTTTTTTTAGTTACCAATGTAATTTACATATGTGTAAGAAAATGTGATAGAAACACCTTAAATTGGTTAATTATGAAATATAATTGGAATCACCTTTAATTGGAGTCACCTACCGTGCTCAAACAAAACAATGTTCCCTAACTGTGGATGGGACCATAATACATCGTTATGGAATCCCTCCTGCCTGTGCTTTAATGACAACAAAATACTTTAAAGAATCACAAAAACACAAAATATTAATACTTTACGTAAAACACCCAACTCAAAATAATATTCAAATGGAATATTTAAAATTTTGATACAATAATACAAAATATTCCTACTTATAGTACGGAGTTTGTCCTCTACTAATGAATCTCATCACAAATGCTTTCATTGGAGTTATATCGTATTCCTTTATTATATCTGTACAATCCAATCTTTTGGTTTTGTATTCCTTCAATATTAGGCTGTCATACCTACACTACCTCCCCTTTACTTCCTCTTAGATTCTCTTACTCTTGCAAAAAATTGAATCAAGAAATGAACCCTAGATACAAATCTTGCTTTCGTTGTTTACACGTGAGTAGCAATTTTTATAAACCGGACCGAATAGGATTAAACCGAAAAAATTGGACTGAATTGGACCAGATCGAACGATTTTATAAATCAAACAATCTGGTTCGATTTGTATTAATTAAAATTGTTTTTCAAATGATTCGGTCTGATTATATTAATTTTTAAACCGGTCGAACTAAACCGGATCAATTTAATAATATATTAATATTTTCATATTATTTCTCATTAGAGGTGTCCAAAAACCAAACCAAACCTAAAAATCAGATCAGATTGAATTGAATAGTTTTATAAATCAAACGGTTCGATCTAATTTGTATTAATTAAAATCATTTTCAAACAGTTTAGTCCGATTAATTTTATTTTTTTCAAAACCGAATCGAATCGGACCAGTGGACACCCCTATACGTGAGTTAGGTTTGTTGCTTGAGTTTTGTGCGTTTTGTATGCTAACTAAGCTTGAGTTTTGTGCGTTTTGTATGCTAACTAAGCTTGAGTTTTGTGGGTTTTGTATGCTAACTAAAATAAGAAGAAATTAAAAAAAAATTAAATCAATAGGAATTAAAATAATGAGATGGTAAAATGGTCATTTGATTTCTAATATCTTCGAGTTGATGTTTCTACACGTAGATATCTGCATACAATGCAAATGCACTTGACAACATGTTTTCACAGAAAATAGTATTTATATACATGTCCTTTGTGTTGTAGGTTGGAAAAGGTGACCCTTCCTACACTATTCAAAAGAAAAGGTTAAACAGAGTTTTTGAGAATTTAAAGCACATCTAATTCGCCAAAGATCGAACACTTTTGGCGCGGTAAATTTTGACTACTTGTTATAGTACACTAGTTTTAGTGTAATGGAGCTAAGCATTGTGGTTTCATGTGCACTTGTTCTATTATTATACTTTGTATGACATCAAGATTGTGAAGGAGCAGGTGAACAGTTTTTGTGTCACTACTTTGGTAAGTTCTATGTCTTTAAATCATTTGCTCCTATTCACGTCTTATGTAATGCAGGCAGATACATGATGTATTCGTATACTGTGGTCTTAACTATTTTTTTTCTTGATTACAGTGCCTCATGCAGGGTTTGGTTAGGGTTTTGTAACTGGAATTGAGAATAATATTAGAGATGCAATTCCTTTCCCTCGAACCCCTGGTTCAGCTGAATTCTAATGGCAAAGTCGATCATATTTCATCACTCTGGAGCTCAGGTTTGCTTCTATCTTTAGAGTCTAGACTCTAGAGTTAGCTAGCCTTTCTTTGCCCATATGTTTCATATATATGAAATAATCATTCTCTAATAGTGAAAGAAAGGTTCTACTTTGTCTGCTCTAAATCTTAACAAGAGTTAATTGAAGCAATTGTATGTGGTAAAAAAAAATTTGAGGTGATTGTATGATTATTTATTAATGAGTGTCAATTTATTATAATATGTAAATTGATGCTTGTGATTAAATATTCGATAAGAATCCGAGAATTTTTTTGACTGAAATATACATGTAGTAAGAAAATGTATGTATAATACTATAATTAGTATTCCTCTTCCACACAAATCTTCAATAACAAATCACCTTAATCATTACAATTACCATCTAAAATATTATAAACATAAGTGAAAATTGTATTTACCTCTAAAATCTTATACAAATATCATTTTCTTCCTTACATTATTACATGAATAACAATATGTACACTTATGATAAGGTACGTATAAAAAAATTATTAAATAACTCAAATTTACACTTATATTAATTAAGATTTGTCACGTGATAATTTTCTTCAAAAATAAATAATTTTATCATTTTAAAAGTTATTTTGTCTTGTAATTAATGTTGATAATGTAAATTTGTGTGATTAATGTTCTTAAAAAATTATAATTTTGTTTTTTTTGAAAAAAATGGGTCTATAAATAATCACAAAAAAATTAAGACTTTATTTAATTAAACCAACAAATTAACTTGAAAGACAATACTCTTTCTTTATAAAGTTTGTGTTAAAACAATTATACATTGATTAATTGGAGTGTAAATTTATTTACATTTAGTATTATTTTTATACATTGTGCTTCATTTTTCTTTTTACTCTTCCTCTCTCTCTCTCTCTTATATTTTTCGACTAGAATGTTATTTTTTTATGATTCAAACTTGAGATGGGAGGTGAGTGTAAATAAATCACAAAAAAGGTTAATAATATGACAAAAACCAACAAAACACAGCTTAATTGGTAAAAAGGTGCAACACAATGACTACATTGGTAATCATCAGATTTCTCTTTCCTATTTCTTCCTTTGAGAGCTGTACAAATTGCACTTGTTAATTCAATTAATGTGATTTTTACTGTATTACTATTTAGCAGTTAAAAAAAAATGATAATTTTACAGAAACCCTTTTCATTTCTGGAAGCCTGTTCGCATAAGAATTAAGAAAAAGTTGTTATCTCCAGATAAAATAAATTGGGGAAAATTCGCTTCTAGCCAAACACAACCATGAGATGAAAATGAAAATGGATAACTAAACTAACCTTAGGCATTTGTTTAAAACTATCGAGCAAAATTGTCACCTCCCATCAGTCTTTGAAAAACTCCGTCGTACATTAAAAATAATACAAATATTTATTTTACTATTCAATTTGTTATCATCCTCCTTGAGAAAAACTAGAGGGTCTGTTTTTTATATATCCTCAAAGTACATTTTTCTGTTTTTCAACGAATGAAAAAAAATCACCTGTACATGGTTCCCATGATTGATTATCTTTTCTTTTTAGTAAATGAACCAGCATCTGTAGCTTCCAATTTTATAACATGGACCCAGAATGGGAGCTGGGGATAAGAGCCCTTTCTCACTGCAACTCTTTGTATTATCTCCAATTTGGCTCGTTCCACCACTACGATTATCTGGAAAGTGGAGGAGCTCGAGCATTCGATACATCGCATATGTATTGATTGATCATAAGAAACCAAACTAAGTATTTACATATTCATTATCTTGTCTCAAAGCTCCACTTCCTGGAGGTCATCACCAAGACCCTTTCCATTAATCTGGGGGGTATACATATGTGGTGCTTCACTGGGCATTGATGAAGCAGAGGAGTAGCCTAATGCCTCCCCGAGAGATTGCACCCCAGTTGTTTTTGGAGGAATAAAAACGTCATTGAGACTTCCTCCACTCCAAGAGGCTGTTCGGTGTGAGTGAGGTGGAAGGGAACTATTATGACCGTTTGTTATAACTTCATTATTTGCAATGTTACTCATGCTTGGGAACCTTTGCATGGATGAAGATGGTGCTGGAGACTGGAATGAGACATTTGCAGCAGATGTCGAAGTATCTTCATGAGTTGAAATGTCTTCTTGCACACTCTGTGCTATACTCTCCATCGTCTTTTCCCCCAATGCTGGGGTGGGAATAAAGAACTTTGCATTGGCAACAACAGCAGGTTTGACAGATGGTAAAGAAGCTGACTGTAACAAGTTTGCTGGGCTTCCACCACCTGGGTTGAAAGTGTCAACGTACCTAAAAAATCCACATTGAATATGTCAAATGTAACCAAATGATACAGAATAAGAAGCACCAGAACCACAACTAAGGATTTGGGTGGCTCAGAGTTCTTGAACTTATAGCAGTAAAATGGAAAACGTGAACTAGACATTCACATGGCAGACATTACTTCTCAATAAACTTTGTGAAGCAAATAGGTAACTACTTGAATTACATACTAATTATATACTGATATACTCTTGCGCCATGTTTAATCCAGAATGACCCAAAAAAAAAAAAACATCACATTGATTATTTATCTTCGCGAAAGAGTCCATGCACATAAGTAAAACTAACTACGAAAAAATTAACATGCCTTGATCGAATACCCATCCTTCCCCGAGCTGAAAATTGATTTGAACTGGGAGGAATAGGAGGGATCCCACAAGAAGGCTCTGGGGGAGTTGACGCATTCAACTCCATGTTCCCATTAGGAGGAGATCCTTCATTCTTCATTGCATATTTGACATTGTAATCAGAAACACCATTTTGAAAGCCTGCAGTTTTTGGAGGTGGTGGCAGTGCAGGTTCTTCAGCAGGTGGATCAGTACCTTCCTCTACCCATCTCTTCAGCTTATCATCATAGTAGAATTTGTTCTTTTCACCTAACTTAGCCTTCATAAATTTCAAAGAATACAATCATTTTTTAGATTGTGCCATGAAGAGAAATCACTGATTGCAATTATTTTGTGTTATCGAGTTTATTTGTGTACCAGAAGTAGTGGACGGAGAGAGATAAAGTGGAAAGAAGAAGAGGACAAGCAGAAGAAGTATTCATGGAGGGAAAACAAAGATCTAAAATGCTTTGAAAGACTACCTGTTTCCCAGGGCGGGGCCTTAAGACTAGCCCCACTGTCTTCTGTAATAATTGTGAGCCAAAACCAAAACGAAAGAGAGATGTCCCCCCCGTGTCCGCTGTCTTCCCTTGTGTTTCAGGCGAGCTTGTTTCCTTTGATAAATCAGTAAATTCTATCCTTAGTAAAATCTCATAGATACTAAGATGAATCAGCCCATACACATAAGAAAACATAAATACAACAATACTACAAACTCATATATAAGCAAAATGATAGAAGTTATAAAAATAAGGAGAGAAAAAAAAGGTATTGCAAGTTTAGTCTTAAAATACAGATTACACACCTGTCTAGGTGTTCTGCCAAAGTCTGGCTCTGAAACACTTCTGTTATGCATTGTCATTTTATCGCCAGCAGAAGCCCACTCACTTATTGGCTCCATTGATGCAGATGGTATCAATGGTGACATTGCCATTGTTGACTGACTACTCGACACTCTTGAAGTCATCGGTTGATTAAAATGTTCATTACCTTGAGCAATTCCATGTGATATAGATGGTGCAGGTGGTGGTAGACCACCAACAACACGATGAGCAGTACTATCAAAAAAGTTGAGCAATTTGCCAACTAGTTTTGCTGGAGCCAGATTTGTTGTATATCCACCCTGCCAAAAAGAGTGTCAAGATAAGGATAGTCGTAATTCCTCAATACCAATGAAAATGAAAATAATGTAAGGAAAAAATACCTGTTGGTGGGTTCTGATCCTCTCCTCAAGGGACAAAACCAATTGCTTCCACGTTTCAACTTCTGGTGCTCTACCAGTTTTCAAAGACTTCAATATAGCTTGGCAGTATCTGAACGCACCAATTTTTGTTAACGTAATACAATACAAAAATATTAGATGAAACCAACAAAAGAAAAAGGAATTTGAACACATAAGGCTACTCTACTTACTTCAATGAGTCGGATACTTTTCCTACTTCAGCTAGCATGTGTGCGTACATGAGCTTATATGGTTGGAAGGGTAGCAAGATAAACTGAGAGTTACCAATCACCTTTGAATACTCGTAAAACTCGGTCCTCTGTAATGTCCATTAGGTAAGATTCAGTGCAACCTCTCAACAAGATATCGTAATTTTAATAATAATTAACAGAAATGTAGTTTACTTTGGAGAGGAATAGTCAGTAGGTTAATAGCCATAAATAGGGTTACGAAACTAGAAAACACCTGAATAGCCTCTGGACTAGCATAAGTTCTAGGAAATTTCCAATGATCTGCTCCAATCAGGCAGAGCCTTGCACTGTCGGAGTATGATTCAAAGTTTGCTTCTGAAACTAAATAGCAGATGTGCGCAGCAGCAATCTAAAACATAGTAATTGTGTTGGCGTAGAATAAACAAAATGTTTAATGACAATTTCAATAAGCTAAATGTCAGATGTTCTACCTCACTTCTTTCCTTCCATAGACAATCTCCAAGATGAATGATTACTAACTCATCACCTTTTGTTCTGTTGGCAGTTATAACAGCAAGGTTCTCCTCCCAATCGTCAAGCATACTATTAGCACCAAACTGTGAAGAAAAAGGTGAGCGTTCTATGACAAAAGCATTAACTGAATAAGCAAAAAATTTAGAACAATTTAGAAGATAATGCATTGGGGAAATGAAGACTATGAGAATGAAAAGTCATACGACGTTGATATTGGCTAATATTATCATGAATTCAAAAGGTCATGAGACAGTCATATTGACTAACATTATCGTGAATCCAAATTACTTCAGCATTAGTTTCATGCTCGCACAGATGACAAATAAATAAGTCAACCATTCATTAAAGTTCGATTCCCTTCCCTTCTCTCTGAGACATCTTTTCGAATGTTCTACTTTGTCTGGTTATTTCTGTTTTTCATAAATGGTGTTAAAATTTAGTTACCTCTTTCTTTTCAGCAAAGAGGAAAGAGGGGGAACAGAGCTCTAAGATAAAAGAGAGTAAAATAAGCATGTGGTGCGAGCCTCGGCAATATCTCACCTGTGCAGGCTGGTGAGGCATATTTGCAACGCCTGAAAGATTACTATCAGTGGTATCTGTAGAAAAGACTTCAGCTGGTTTCCCAGCAATTAGCAGGCATAAAGTCCGCAGAGGTGATCCTCCGACCAGCTGGCACAGTGCCATTTGCTTGACAGTCTCAACATAGAACTGAATTGGTCAAAGAAAGCCAGTGGCACCAGAAACCAAAAAGTGTAAGCCTCAATTCAATCGTTACAACACATCTCATTTAGCAACTGATTAAAGTCATATCCATGGTGTGACACGAACAACAAACCTCATCACCAAGTTGTGAAGCAAGGACAAGTGCTGGTCCCCAAAATTGACCTTCTTGTGCACATTGTAAAGCCTCTCTCTTCCTTCCCGAAACAAGAAGGTTTTGAACCTCAGAAGCAGTTGCCTGAATCATATATCCAAATAAATAAAATGAAAAAATAAGACAGAATAGGACAGAGAAAAGAGAGCTTAATCCAGACCCGTATTTGTCCTTCAGAAGGCAATGTCTGCAAGCAGTGGCTAACAGCACCATAGTCGCCAAACTGAGTACCACTTCTCTTTGCAGAAGCAAAGAGTGTAGCAACTGCAGATTCTGGAGTATCGTTCTCCTATAAATGAACAAAAAAGATACCATGATGCATGATTAGTGATATCCTCATATGATTTAACTCATCATCTTTGCTAATTGGCTAATTGATAAACTATTTATAGGATTAACCGAATCAGAGGCATAACAGTAAGAATTTCAATCAAAAGGGAACAATAATAAATCTAAAACAATAATGAACACAGACATTTTACATTTGACATTACAATAGTACATGGATAACTAATTAGTGAATCTCAATAAATGACAATTCATACAAATTATTCTAGAATTTCCTTTTTTAGACTTCTATAAACTACATGACCCCTCCAAACTTTTCTCTAGTAGTTACTAAACCTCCAGACCATGTAGCACTAGGAATAACTCACTCAGCCCAGAAAACGTTTCAACAAGTAAAAATAGTCTTGACAGTCCTTGATACAATTCTTGTCAAACCTATGGCTTTGAAGCGACAGGGGAAAATATGGAGGGCAAGGGAAAAAGGCAGAAATTGGAGGAACAAAAAGCACAAAAATCTCCATATTTCAATAGAGGCCCATAAGTAAATGGATGATGACAGAGATATTAAATAACAAAACCACACAACACATACAAGTATAGAAAACCTATACCAAGCGAAATAAAATGATAAAAATGTGATATAACAAACTCAGAATTTAATTGAGAGGAGAATGTTTGTATCGTACCCCAAGTATTGTGTCTGAACCAAAAGGAGAACGAAGTTTTCCATAGTTATGGAAAGCTATCTTAAGCAAAGAGAGCAGCAATTTTAATACTTCTCCCTTTCTGTAGTCCAAGTTGGGTGATTCACAGTTTGCAATCGTCTCATCTATCCATTTATTCAAGTCTTTATTTCCAACATTTCCACCAACCAGAGGCCCAGGAAATGATTGTTTGCACAAAACATGAAAATAATTACAAGGATTCGTTCCAACACTTGAAGCATCAGCGTTCCCAATGACAATTTCTGACAAATTCAGAACAGAAATCGAACTTCCCACAGGATCCTTCAAGTGTAAAAGACATGACTCGTCAGACCCTTTGAAACATCAAAGTAGGAGAGAAGGAGATAGAAAGAGAGACTACTAGATTAAAGGAAAAAGGAAAAAGGAAAAAAAAGGGCAGAGAGAAGGCAACAAGGCCAAACCTGGCTTCCATATGATGAATTTTTCGCATTATTACTATCCTTCAATACAATGAGCTTCCCGCCAAATCCAAAAGTTACTAGGGCATGTGGAGGACGACCAGCAGATGATCTTCCCACATTTGGAGCATATGAAAGCTGACAGCCACCTTGAAAAGGTTGCTGAGGAAAATTTACAGATTTCTGACTGCCATTGTAGTCATTCGAAAATTGCATCTGTACGTTCGGCTTTGCATTTACTTGATTAAACGGCTGACTAAAGTTTTCATCATTATTAAAGCTCTGTAACCCAACACCCCCGTTAGCCTCGGCATGACTAGATTTGTTGTACGATGGCATAGCACCAACGGAGTCAAAAGACTTCTGCTGATCGTTATTTGCAGAAAAATTTGAGCTATAGGAATTATCTGAGTACCGGTTTCCGCCAAAGATTGCACGAGCTTGAGTCTCAGTCTTGGCTTCGGCTTGCGAAAAGTTTGAAGTTTGCCGGTTTCTACTGCTATTAAATCCGGCCCAGCTACTACCTTGATTTTGGCTACCAAAATTTTGCGACCCATAATCGTTAGCTTGCCTATACTCATTATATAAATTACTATCATTCTGAGAATAATCACTACTTGAAATAAGTCCGTTTTGATTCTGCTGACCGTGGTCCTGTGTAGTAGATTGAAGAGATGAGGTATAACTCTCCAATGTGCGCCATTCTTGGGCAATTGTATCATAGTACCAACCAGGATATTGAGCATCAAAAACCATATGTTCAGGGTAAAAGTTATCCTCTTGTGAAAAATGATTCCAATTAGACACATTGTCACTTGTGGTGGTTTCAATTAGAGTCTCAGCAGTAGAGTTCATGGCTTGCTGCATATAGGAAACCTGAGATTTCACATCAGAAACAGCAGCCCATTCACTGGACGTACAAGTGCCAGAGCTACTTTGAAGGTTTTCCGCAGAACCAAGAGCCTCGGAACCCACTTGATACCACTGCCCCGTGTTGGAGTCGTACTTCCATCCTGGATATAGACTTTCCCAATACTCAATACTGTTTGGATCCTGCCCATTTGTAGTAGGATCTACAGAAGCTCCATAAGCTTCACCACCTTGATATTGTGCATGATTAGTCAAATTACTCAAGCTCTCAGCTTTACACTCCTCTTTGGAAGAAACAATTTGCGATTCAGATGTCAAATTATGGCCCATGCTATCGGGAAAGGTCGCAGAATCACCTCCAAATTCACTGAAAAAATCAGAATACGACCCAAACCCACAATCCCCATTCTGCGTAAAATCAGCGCAAAACGAATTCCACCCAATCTCCTTGATCCCTGAACAAGTGCCCTCTGTCGAATCCGAAGCCAATATGGATCGTGCCCCATCATTATTCGACTCAGTCGTGCCATCTATACCGACTGTGTTTGAAGGCAACGATGAACTTCTATCTTCTGCAGCAGCATCCACACCAACCTCTTGGATCTTTGCTTCAGATGCACCTCCGCCACCAGAATCCTCAAATGCAGAAGCGTCATCGTTGATACTCAAATTGGAAATCGCCTTGGCATTGTCGGAATCATTTGGCTCATTGAATTTCGAGCCCGATTCTAAGGGCCCAAAATCATCGTCCACCAATTTATCAAAGAAGTCCTCGTCGGTTAGATCCTCTACCTGAAATGGAGGAGGACTGGAAGCCATCGACCAACCTTGATTCCTCCAAAGATTCCACTAAAATAGCACTCAATTAACCACCTAAACGACCTCTGATTGTCCTTAATTTAAACCTACTCTAATACAAAACCACGCGAATCGAGATTCAATTTCACCAACCAAAAACCTCGAGATCCAAAACCAAATCCACAGAATTGCACCTCGGAAAGGTTAATTTCGAAGAACTCAGCTCAGAAACACGCACATAGAACCCCGAAAATAGAGATCTAGGGTTTCTGAAATTCTGAAAACACAAATAAAGCAAATTAATGAGTTATATAACATAAAAATTAGGAATAAACAAATAGAATAGAAAATTACCATACAAATAAAGGTGGCGATTATCGAAGAAGATAGGAGATAGACAGTGTCCGTGTGAGAGAAAGAAGAGAAAAGGGCCCTGGATTTCGCACCATCCACCCATCAAAGTCTTCGTAATAATATTTTTTCTTATTTAATTTTGAATTTATTTTTATGAGATTATCAGTTATATTACCCTTGTTGAGGTTTCAGCCATTTTTTACTCCATTATTGATTCATTCTACTCGTACTAATGCCAAACTGCAAAAAGCACTTTGTACAAGTATTTAGAGGAAAATAGCATAACATTTATCGTTAATATAGCTCTACAGTCGTATTGTGCGTAATTTTTTTCAAGTTAAAAAAATAGAAAAATATGATAGTGTTTTATTTATTATAAAAATATATTTTATTTTTATTTTTATAATAATTTAATTCTATTATTATTATGATATAATATACACATATATATATATATAATTATTTTTTATTATCTATTTTCTTTTTATACATTATTTTATAATCACACCTTTTATTTATGTTTATAGATTTAAAAATAATTAAATTTCATTCATATTATCTCATAGCAATAAAATTGTTTTTATCGTTCTTCCGCGAATAAAACCTCCTAGCGAAGAATAAAAAATAAAAAATAAAAATAGAACTTCCTCTACCCGAATTTATTAAGTCACGTCAGTAGGGTGAAGAAATTACTTGATCCATATAATAAAATTTCTTTAAAAAAAATTAATACTCCCATCCATTCCGTACCCTAATTTATTAAATTATTTATATCATTTAATAACTTATATTATAAATAATTTTATTTAATTTTCTGGTAAAAAAAATTATATTATTTTAATATTTTTACCAAATAATTAAAACACAAATATTTAATAATAAGAAAATCACAATTAATACGAAAAGTATTCACAAAATATATTTTTAATATTTGTTAATTATTATATGTTTTATTTTAATGTTTATTAATTTTAAATTTTTATTAAAATTAAAATATATATTGAGATAATTTTTTGTTTAAATTTTATTATTATTTATTTTTTATAACTATTTTATATTAAATTTTTATTTTTATTTTTTTAAAGACTTGTATTTTAATCACGTTTTAATTATTTAATAAAAAATAATAATATATTAATTAAAAATTATTAATATAATATAATTTATTTTTAATTAACTCTTTATATAAAATTAATAGACTACATGATATCATTTCTAATCTAACTGATTAAATGATATAATCTAAAAGACTTTTGTGTCACATTACCCTTAAAAATATTATGTATGTTGTTTTTTAATAAAAAGAAATCCATAATAAATTCTTAAATATTGGTTCGCATTAACTCGTGTTATAGATTGCATTACTTTTATTTATTTATTTTTGTCATAAATTGATTTTTAATCTCATTTATATAATATTTTTTATTTAATAAAAAAGTTAACTTATAACTAAGAATGATTATATAAAATTTAAGTAGGTAAAAAATATAAAATAGTAAAAGAGGTAACTAATTTCTCTAAAAAAAATTTAATGACTAATTTTTTTTAAGATTAATATAGATTTAAATAAAGAGATATATCTTACCTCCTTTTATTAATTATAATGATCCATCATATTCTTTTTTAATCAATTAAGTATGCGTTGACACTATACAATCATCAAAGTAAGAGAACATCAATTGATTGAAGCTATTTTGTCAGGGCATTCAATCTCACTTTTCTTTTATTTTTTGTTTAGTGTAAAATTATTGGAATTTTTTTTTAATCTTTTGCTCCTTAACAAAAAATTAATCATTTATTTTTCTTACTTATGCAACATCAATCAAATTAGTGCATATGTAATCCTTTAATCATATTATTTTTAATGAAATATCATATATATATATATATATCTTATAATATATATTTATTTATTTAGATTTTTTCAAACAATATAAACTTTAAAGGTATAGTATTTTAGACGTTAGATAGAAAACAAAAATTATAGGTTATTTTATCTTATGAACGACGAGACTGTGTTTATTTATACAAGTTTTGACCAAATTGCAAAAATTCTTAAAAATAGTGACCTAATTTGTAGCTCAACACAAACAATATATTTCAATATTTTGATAATATTATTTTTACATTATTTTCATAAACTTGTTCTAATTATGGGGGATGATGGTGAGCAAACAATGTCAATAGGTGATATCGATGGAGATGGGAGATTAGGTTTTGTATTTTTTTATTTTTTAACAAAACATATCTATTGGATCAATTCGTAAAAATATTTTTATTTGAACTGATTTGTTAAAATCCAAATTGGATCATGGCTTGATCCATTGCCATCCCTAAACTCAAAGAACCCTAGTAGAGACTAAAGAGTAGAAACTTACGTCATTGACCCAAGTCCTTTACTTGTTGATTGTCGTCAAATGAGATATATATGCAGTCTCTATTATCGGTACTTTCTTCTATCTTTTTCTTCTCACCGTTTCAAAGCATTGGGTTCATGAACCTTATATCCTCACTTGAAAATTCTCATTCCTATTGAAGGGCTTAAACACTTTTGAGTTAGGTTCACAATAATGATTTGGTTAGAGTGTTTAATAATGAATTTTTTCTTGATATGTATAATTTTACTCGATGGTAGTTGTCAAACTTTTCTTTTCTTTTGGATTAATGAGTGAGGAGCTTTAGTTTGCTTACTTATGGAAAAATGTTATAAATGGTACATTTTTCTTCAATTGTGAGGTCTATAGCTTTCTTGTTCTTATAATTGATGGTGTCACTTTGATAAATTTAAACTATGTTATGATTGATATTTCTATGCATGAAAAACTAGAAACAAGTTAGAAGTAAAAAAGTTTTTTTGGAGCAATGAGTGATGAAGCTCCTTTTTAACTTAATTGTTGATATAAAATTACATCATTTTGAAAGAGATTGTTATCATTATATGTTCATTGAATCATTGTATTAATTTGAATACTAGATTAGATGTTTGAGATAAATGTATCTATGTCTTAATAACCAATTATAAGAATTTTTAATAACTTTAAAAAATAGTTTTATTTCAAGTATTTTTCTTACCTTTGTCACCTCGTAACCTGTGGATACTATTCCTGAATTGTAACAATTTTTGATTAATTTTAAGTATTAATTTACCTCTTTAATTTCGAAAACAATTATATTAAAAAAACAATTATCTGTCTCTATCATCACCTCTCATTCTTACGTAACTAATTAATGACAATCATATTTATAGCTACTTGTAGTCTTAGTCTTACATATGTGTTTTTATTTTTATTTTTATAATATTAATTTTTGAGGTTTTAACATAAAAAAAATAATCAATATAAATTTGGAACATAACAACCACTTCAAAATCATTTATCTTTATTTTTAATAAAATAATTTATTTAAATTTTAAATATATATTTTAAATTAATTATTGATCTTATCATTGAAGATTGATGAAGAATATAATGAAATAAAAATAAGGATATAATTTTAAAAATTGGAGAAGAATTTAAATTTAAGATGAAAAAAAGTAAAAAAAGAGGAAAAATAACTAAGATCATTAATAACCACAAATGTTAATTAAATAATGTAATTATTATTATTATTTGTTTGAAATTATTAATATTTTTTATATTAATATAATTTTTTGTGATTATTTTAACTTTTTTTTATAAAAGAGTACTAAAATCCTTTTTTATTAATTAAAAGAACATGATATAAGTAATATTAAGTTCATGATAATAGATATAAGAGTTACATAACAAGTCACTCAATATAAGTCTTAGATATATTAAATTTAGTTTAACAATATATCAATTTTTTTAAATCAAAGAAAAATATAATAAATAAAAATAATAGTAGCAATAAAGGTTAACATAAATTTAGATTGATTCTTATGGTTATTCTTATACTTATGCTAGATAATAAATAAGATAATTGAGATTATTATTTGATACAATTAACAATTTATGTATACGAGTTGAATTAATGTTATCCTAGTCACTTGTGTGTGTCTGTAATATTAGCTTATTATCTTTTAGTACTTATGATGTAATATTGAATGAAAATTATAAGTCATATAAATATAGTTTATTATTTTTCAGTTATTATCGACACAAAAATTTTAAATTTATCGTAAATATGATATATTTATAAATAAATTAATCTAACTAAACCCATTTTTTAAAAGTATTAGTAGGAACCATGTGAATTTTTACCCAATTATAAATGTGACAACTTTTTATGTAATTAGCATAATTATTCCACATTAATAATATAAAGATAATATATAATAAAATTATCAAATACAATTATTTATAAAAATATACTATATTTATTATAAGATAATTTTAATATTTATTGGTATATAATAAAAACTAACTAAAATTAAAAAGAAAACACAAAAAACTAAAGTAAAAAAAAGTAAAATAATAATAATAAAGAACTAATGGTAAATTAAATTGATGAATTTGCTACAAATATTAGTGGGTGAGAATTTTATTATTATTCAAATTATATTTTACTCAAAACAAAGGGTGATTTATTTACTTTATGTTATTAAGATATTTTAATTAGTTAGTTTTTATACAAAATATATAGGTGATATATTATTAAAAATTATAAATTATAAATTTTTAGTCAAGTAAATTCATGACATGACATGTGTGTCCATTTTTATAATAAAATATAAGTAATTTAATCTCATAATTATAATTTAATTTTTTTAGTAATTTATGTAATAGACTAGAATATACTATACATTGTGACCTTTAATATAATTTTATCTAAATGAAAAGTTATTGTATTAAAGTTTAACATTTTTTAACCTCGTATATATTTTTTAAATATTAATAATATAATAATTTTAAAGTTTATTTTTGTTTTAAATATTTATATATGTATATATATATTATATTCTTTTTATTCTATTAAATATAGGAAAAATTCGTACATCGATGTAAACCAACCATGCTAGTACCATATAAAGAGAAAGATACGCATGGTGGAAGTAGATGATCACAGCCCACTTTTTAAGTTTAAAGATAATTCATGTGATATGTACTTAATAATTAACAAATGTTATTTGTTGTGATTTTGGTCCATATTTCATATATAACATATATAATAACCAAAAACAAAAAATCAATTTTTTTTCAAACATTAGGATTTGACTATGGTGACTAACGGAAGTTTTTTATTTTTATTTTTAAATTAGTAGGTTAAAAGGATGAAAAATACTAAACTATATAAAAAACAAAAACTATTAATTTATAAATATATAATACCAAATTACTTCTTGAGAAAGAGAAATTTATATTAATAGATTGAAATTATGAAATATAAGATAATTTAATTATAAGATAGAAATAAATAAAATTTGATAAATATATTAATATAATCATCATTTTTCAACATTTTGATAATAATGTTGGTATTAATAATATTTTTTACGATGATAATCTTTATCTAGATTAATATTAACAATATTTTCATGTTTTTTAATCGATCTATTTGAATTTAGTCATTTGACTTCTAAGATAGTAATAACTTTAAAAGAAAAAAAATTAATAAATTTAAATTTAGATATAAAATAAAAGAATATATATCAAAAATTATATTAAAATAAATTTATGTAATAAATGAATCTACTTATTTGACAAAAATATACTATAAATTATGATATTTTATTAAGAGGAAGATAAAGAGCAAAAACAAATCTATCATGAGATAGAATAAACTCAAGAAGAATAATTCTACCTTATTAACCAATTGTCTTTTACTTACGATAAAAAAAATATATATGTAGACAAACTAAGCAATTGACTAAACATGGGATTCCATTCTATCTAAATTCTCATGTAGAATTTGCTTATGGAGCTAGCCATTTGTGCAACAACAACATTTGAAAACCATAGGATTCATATATTACACATGCAAGAAATGATTACAAACATTTAAGGATCAAAACCATCAGATATAAATCATCCGATTAAAACTTTGTGAGAATTTTAAGCCCAAAAAAAAAAAAAAACGTTTTTGAAAGTCCCCGATCAAAATCGTTGAAGGGCCCATAACTGGACCTGGACCTGGACTGTGTATATTGGAATTTGGGCCTCAATCGACTTGTCATGAAATTTGTTATATTTGTCATGAAATAAGGATTAAGGATCTTCGTAATTATTTTATTTATATTATTAAAATATTTTAATAATTTTATATATCATTCTATCAGTAAAAATTTAACACTTTTTAAACAGTAAAATACTATTTTATTATTAAAAAATTCAAAAAGTCAATTTAATAGAGGTAAAATTGTTATTTTATTTTAATAGTTTAAAATTAAATTTTAACGGTGCAATTTTTTCTTTTTTTTCTTTGATAAACTTTTTCTAAAATAAATTTACATTTTATTAATTTTTTTTTTGTATATTTTAGACATTTTTATGTATTGTATTTTTTGTGGGTAGTATGTTTGGATCGAAAAATACGATATAGAAAAGTGTTCAAAAAATAAAAATATAATATCATAAAATATAAAATTTTAAAAAATAGTTGACAAAAAAATAAAAAATATATTATATTGTGTAAATTCAATTATAAACTGTTGACAATTTTACCCTAATTAAATTTATTTTTAAATGTTTTTATTAATAAAACAATATGTTAATATTTCACATGTGAATACACTATCATTTTCTTTATAAGAGAGTGAGTTAAGTATTTATTATAAAAATAAAATCATTAAAATATCTACTTAATTACGAGAAAAATGATTTAGAGAGTCATTATCCATTAAAAAAATTAATATTTAGTATTATCTATGATTTTATTTAGGAATGAAAAAAAAAACTACAGGTTCGGTTATTAACGGTTAACCACACCGACGGTTCAGTTTTTAACTGACATATTTTGGGAACGATTTCGATTTCGGGTAAAAATTGAACATGAAGTAACGAATTGAGTTCGGTTACGGTTACATTGATAACCGTACCCATTTGCACCTGAAATTAATTATATTTATTAAATTAAATTATATATTATCTAATTAATTAGGTTTTACTGTTGTTGAAAGCATATAAACAAAACTATCAGAAATTAGATTAAGAAATCAAAAATCTGTCGCTCTCGTCTCCTCTCCTCTCTACCCTTCATCGCTCTATATGTCGTAGATGTCTCTAGCAATCTCCTCGGTAAGTTTTGAAGCAAGAATAGCTGTTACGGTGAAACAACTAGTTTATTTGAAGGGTGAAATGTGCAACTCTAATACATAGTCTCTCTTACTTGTCTATTTCTTAATTTTTTTTTTGAGTTTTTCATTTTGACAGCCTGTAACTAGAAGCCTGAAACTCCAATTGTTGGCAAAAGTGTTACTATCTTTAAGTATTGCATGATTTGTCAATTCATATTTGAGCTTCTAAAAGGGCAAATAAACCTGGGTGTGTGATTTTTGGATTTCCTTAACAAAGGTGGAAATGACTTGAGTGTTCTCTTACTTGTCTATTTCTTAATTTATTTTGAGTTTGTCATTTTGACAACCTACAGTTAGAACTCCAATTGCTATTTAAGATGTTACTATCTATAAGTATTGCATGATTTTTCAATTCATGTTTGAGCTCGTAAAAGGGCAAATAAACTTGGTTATGTGTGAATTTCGAGTTTCCTTGACAAATGTGGAATGAATTCAGTGTAGTTGTAGTGTGGAGGCTCGAAGAAGTTTATAGTTAGAAACATTTTCTGATTAGACTTCATATTTTCACTAATTGAAGATTTAATGTCTTTAAAAATTTGTATATTAGGTTTTTATCCTATCGATTAAACACATTCAGTGCTTCAAGGAATTGTACCCAAATATGAGTTTGCCAACTCTTTTTTACTTTTTTGCCACAACTTTTCTTTTTTTTCTTGTCTGTGACGACGTTGTGATTTATGATCCTACATTAGTTAAATTGGAGCTTTAAAAGAGTCTTATGATTCCTAGTACATTTATTTGAAGATTATACTTTAATTAAAAATTATTCATAAAAAACAAAGGAAATTTTTCCACACCCACTCGTTGTATCTACTCTTCTCTTACATTACCTCTTTTTTTGCATTTTTTTGAGTCATTGAGATTGTCTTGAATGTTAAGATGTGCGACCCTCTAATCACATTCGTTGTTTTGGGATTGTATGGAATTAACAGGTTCACATAAGTTAAAAAGACTTGACTCGGGTTTAATATAAATTTTTTAAAAATTTGAAAAACAGTTTTTTTTAGATATTTTTTAATAATTGTTCCAAATTGTTACACGCGGGTAAAAAATTATTCCTAAACTGTAATAGTTTTCAAACGATTTCAAATACAGATTTTATAATTCGATTCGAAAACGATTATATCAAAAATTATCACAGCTCGTATTCGTATTCATCCCTAATTTTATTTCACCTTTCCTAAACTATATAAATCACTATAAAGCAATATTTAAAAAACAAAAACTAC
Organism: Hippophae tibetana; assembly: GCA_037013495.1. NCBI lineage: Eukaryota > Viridiplantae > Streptophyta > Magnoliopsida > Rosales > Elaeagnaceae > Hippophae > Hippophae tibetana. The sequence goes on from CM072812.1 coordinate 13,985,160, forward strand.
TCAAATTATGTTATTGGTAAACACAAAATTGTACATGGTCGTGAGTTTCATGAACCTATTTCGAGAATAAAGGAGATCTTTTAGTGCTTCTACTAAATTCAATATTTTTGAATTACCATGTGTTGGGTGCAGATAAAGTAGAAGTGAAGACTCACTTACTCAGAGAGCTAATAATTGTTTTAGCCTAAGACTAAATGACAGTTATAACTCATCTCTTGCCTTCTAAATAAGATATGGGCCTTAATTTTAATGTCTCAAATATAATATAGTCATCATTAATTTGCCAAATAAGTAGGGGATGTGGATTAAGTACTGATCAAACAATAAGATTTATTATTATTTTATTTTAAATTATAAATTTAAATCATAATAAATATAATTATCTAAAAAAAAGGATAAAAGGGTAATAAAATGTATGCAAATTTTTGTTGATAATTTATTGGTACTCTGTAAGCAACCTTAATATTTTAGGAGATATTAGGTTGGTGTGCGTTAATAATTGTATATTGAAATGTAATTAGAATCAAAATGAAAACGAATTGGATGGAAGAAGAAGGGAAATGAAAAGAAAGAAAAAAATCCTACTCTTTCTACATGTTCATTAAAAAATGTAATAAATCAGAATAAAAATATTAATTTGCATAAATATTTTTTAAAAATTAATAATGATATATAAAAATAAAATGAACTTTAAAGTAGAGATAATTTTGAAATTTCACATTATGATTTTGAGCAAGAGAATCAATATTAAAGAGACATAAAGAATCAATGAGTGATAACAAAACTGGTGGAAAAATGAGTCAAAGATAGAAATATATAATACCAAATTACTTTTGTTTTGTTTTGTTTTGTTAATTAGGTATCTTAATTGGTACCCTATTGTTTTGCTAAATTGCAAGCTACCTAGCTAATAGACATTAAGTAGTTAAATTGTCTTGTGTCCTATCATAAGCCTTTATTGCTTCTTCTTTTTTTTTTTTTTGGTGGTCCAAAACTATTTTTTAATTTGGTCAGAACAAAACTGCATTTAGTTGATAACATATATATGGTAAAAAAATCATTTCTTTGAAAACGAAAGTGAAAGAGAGTAGTAACTCATCCGATATTTTTCTAATTAAGAGAGATTATTGCATATACAAATGCATTTATATATAATTAGATAAATTAATCTTAATTTATTATTTTATAAAAATATAAAATATTTGGACGGAATTAACAAATATTATTAACATATGCTTACAACATATGGTATAAAAAATTTCTTACACGGGAGGCGTTATACCTTGCCTATTTGGTTCAAAGAGTAACCTTGACACCCCAATATAGCTTCTTATATATCATAACTGAAAGGTTATCATATTTTCGAAATAATAATAATAATAATAAAATTTTCGCTTTTAAAAATAAATAAATTATTCTAACAATTATTGGAAAAATATATATTCTCTGAATAACTGTTGTATAGAATTATGATGTATAATTGTATATTAGTTCATGTAAAACATGTAAATATATTAGTAAATTATAATTACTTTAATGTCAATTAATTTATATAAGAATAATTTTGTAAGTCAATTCATAATGCAAACCTTATATATGGAAACGACCTTATTTGAATTAGATTAAAATTAAACTGGTTTAAAATTTGAATTGAATTATTTTAATAATTTGATTCGATTTAATTTGGATAATATCTGTATGTTAAAAAAGCTATTCCATTGACCCATTTGTTTTTTCCCTCTATTTTTCAAATATAAATATAATACCATGATTTTTATGTAATTGAAAATGACTTAAAATAAGGAGATAGGTTTTACTATAAATACTTGAATTACATGTAATTAAAAATATTAATTATATAATTATTTAAAATTATACTCATTAATAAAATCATGGTAATACTTATAAAACAATTTATTGACATTTTTTTTCTTATAATACTACTTTTTAATAATCTTTAAATAAAATAAAATATTTTAGACAAGTCTTATCGTCTAAAAAGAACATATCATGACAAAAAAAATTAATGGTAAAATTAATAAATTTAAAAAATCTTAGTAAAAAAATTATTTAATAATATTTAAACTATATCAATTATTATTTTATCTATAAAAAAATTAAAATCGAGAATACAAACTAAATGATTCATAAATAATTTTTAACCATGTAGATAATATATTCTTAAAACTTATAATTGATTAAATGATCAATCTTAAAATAATAATTTTTTAAATATATAAAAAAAAGTAGATGCTTAAAATTGAACCCTTTTTCTTAATCGATTTTTTTTAAGCTAATCATTTATAATAAAATAAATAATGTCCCGGAACGTCTCATCCCATTCTTAACCGAGTGGATTGGGTACCCGACTCTACTTATCCCATCCCTTTACACTTAAAAGATACTAAAAAATTAGTCAATTAAATTAATTAGACCGTCACATGCTATTAATTTTTTTATTTATTATTTTTGGTCAAATCACATGCTATTAATTACGACCTTTATATATATATATATATATATATATGGTTGATCGAGAATCAATGCTCATCCGTAGTGCAAAGTTAAATAATGGGGCGCAAAATAATGATGTTTTAGCAAGGCGTGAATATTCAAGGTCAAACAAACAAATTAATGTCGTGAAGTAAACTTAAGAAAAAACATCACTACCACTACTACTACTACTACTTACTACTACTCGATTGTAAAAGGAAGATGATGAAATCATGATGCCCAACATGCCTCACTCTTGGGTATATATGCAACAAAGTCTCCGTATTTAATTTTAGTATGAATTTATTCCAACAAATTGTAAACAAAATATTTTTTAATCCCTAACTTTGATGAAATAATCAATTTTAAAAAAAAATATTATTATATCTAACAGACTATATAACATTAATCATGAGCCTCTTTACACTTAAAAAATATTACTCTGCAGTTAAGGTTGATTATATATATTTATATCTTTACGAAGATATAAATATGGATGATATATAATTCATGGATATATATATATATATATATATAAGGATACAATTCATGAATATTGTAGTACTAGAGCAATTATGTAAGTAATATAGAGTGGACCATAACTTAATTTGTGTCATGCATGAATATATGGTATTGACATCAATCATATTTCTTGAAACCAAAAATTAGTTAATTGTTTCTAAAATATCATAACCACGCAGTGACACACAACACAAACAATTAATACTAATAATTCCTAAAACTGCAAACGAATACAAACAATAAAACATTATTATGTTTATATCAGATGGTTGCACATAGATAGATCAGAGATGTGTATTATTTGTTTAATTATTTCCCCTTTTTTCAGTTGCTTTTGGCCCTGAGATCAGAAGAAGTTCAAAGGAAATGATTAACAAGATCCAAGTACGCTGAATATAATGTTTTTTCTTTCATTAGTTATTAAAAATGTTCAATTAAATACATTGTATTATTTTAATAACTTTTTTATTAAAATTTTATTATTTTTCTATGAAGTGATGAAATATAGTTAAAATATATAGTAGTTATTAATAATGATAAAGTAACAATTAATATGAAAAAAATTCACAAAATATTTTTTTAAAAGATTTGTTAATTGTCATAATTTTATTTAATATTTTATTGATTTTATTTTTTAATAAAAAATTAAAAAAATATATATTTAAATAACTTTCTCTTTAAATATTATTATTATTGATTTTTTTCCTAATAATTTCAATTAAATTTCACTTTGATCCTCATTAAAAACTTGTATTTATCACATTTTAAACACTTAATAGAAAATAATAATATTTTAATGAAAAAATTAGTAAAATAATACAATTTATCCTCAACTGTCATCTTTTTACATCACTAATAAACTAAATAATATAATTTTTAATCCAAATAACTAAACTACGTAAATGACCATACGATACCTTCCTCTAAAAAATAATAAAAATAACTACATCACAAAAATTAATATCATAAATCAATCAATTTGGTATCAATAAGTTTCTATAAACGATTCTAACAAAAAAATAAAAATAATAACTATATTCAAAAGTTAAAATCATGAATCTATCTATTTAATATAATAAACTTATCTATTTCATTTTTTTAGTAAAAAGTTTGAAACTCTTTCATAGTTTATATGTATAATAAATACAACATGTTTGTTACACAGTGTTAAAAATCTCAACCATATAATCATACATTTTATTGTAAAATCAATTTGTATTGTATAATATAAAAATAGTATAATTGTAGAAATTTTATACGATTATGAGGTGTAGTTCTAAATCGTAATAGAGAATAAACTTAGTACATATGTTTTAATTTTTAATTATAGAATTATATATTTTTACTTTTTATTTCATATCATATCAAAAATAATATTTTTATAATGTAATAAAAATATAAAATAATTTAAATATTGATCTAAATAAATTTTATAATAAAAATTATTTTATCAAAATATTTATAATCAATTTTATCCGATTATATTTAACAAACATTGCACAAATTAATTATAATACAATTTAATATAATTCATTCTTATATAATTTTACTTAACTTATATAATACAATTCACCAAAAATAAAAAATACATATTCTTTTAATGACCCTTGATGATGTCTATATTCAAACATGTTCCATGTCATATTTATGGAAATGTCTAAGTACGTGACTTATTGCTACTATATCCAATTTAATCAGGAAAATAAAATAAAAAACAAAAGATGAATGATACAATTAAAAATTGACCAGTATCAAATAAGTGCCCATAAGCAGTACAGCTAGCTCTACTTATATAAAAATAAGTTGAATTAAGGTATAATTTATTTAAAATAAAATGAGTTTAATTAAGTTAATCAATTCAACTTATTTAAAATATTTATCGATAAGTAAATATATAAAATATGTAGTGTATTGTTATCAACATGAGATTAACCATTAAAAGTTAAAACTAATTATATAATAATTTAACCATAATTATTTTATTATTACAATAACAATAAGTCTATGAAAATTATATCCTTATAGTTAATTATAGTATCATCATCCTTATTAAGTTTATCCTTAATAAATTTTTTTTATTACAATAAATAATTTAAATTGTATCAATATTATTACTTTTGAGCTTTTATCTAAGTTAATTATCGTTTAATTTCAGGGTATAACTCACTTTATATATAAAGTTTTATTTTTAATCCCTTAAAAAAATATTTATTTTTCTTATAACATAAATAAACATATGTTTTTTAATGTTATATAAAAATGAATATATGTTTTTGTTATTAAGAAAATAAAAATTAAATCATATTAAATAATTGAGTCATTTATGCACTAAAAGGATTAATTATTTAATTTTCAAAATATCTCTCTCTAGTTCTACATAAATATAATAGTGTCGGACTGTAAATATAAATATTTTTGTATTGGTCATGTTGTATCTTTCTCTTTTCAAGGCTCCTAATTAATGTGTTTTTTTAAATACTTCTTGTCACGAGTGTATGACAATCTCAATTATTATGGTAGATTTAAATCAAATTTATGTGAATTCCGTAGCCAACCTTATTCTAATATGTTAGTTGAGCTTTATCACAAATCTGTAATATGCATTGTTCTATATTTATAATAATTATATTACTAATATAATTATAATTGAAATTTGATTTCTAAAACTTATACTTGATATAAAATGAATTAGAGAAGTACAACCACAGCTTCTTGGTCCTAATGTTTTTCTTTTGATTGCTTGGATTGATACCACATATTTTTTGTTTAAACATCAATCAAAGCTCTAATACTATAAACCTTATTGAAGTATATATATATATAATTGTATTAGACTCGCTCAATCTCAAAAGACTTGAAAGATTAATTAAATGAGATCAGCATTTCAGCAACAACAAAAAAAGAAAAAAGAAAAAAAAGAATGAAGAATAGATATTAGTAAGGTGCATGTGGATGCTTATAAACAATACTGAAGAATTATTCAAATACTATTTATATATATACCAACAGTTCATTAAGCCAAGAGTGAGTGAGTGAGTGTTACAAGTTATTTAACAAGCAAGTTACATGTGTCAATGAACCATGAGTAAATAATATTTAGGCTTTGTAAAAGATACCTGATTTTCAACATAGACTATTACTTAAAATGTTAATGTGAATGTTAACAAGCCTGACCTTTAGTTCAATCATACGTGGTTATTTATTAATATATATTTAATTTACTATAATTACTACATCTTATTAAATATTACAAAACCTAATTGTATAACATAATTTTACTTATAAATAAAGTCATTTTTAACTTGTCAATATGGTGCATTTTTTTTATATAACACAAAAAATATTTTTTTTTGTATGTTTAAATATATGGTACACATTTATGTTATAACGTATAAAACATATATTTTTTAAGAGTTAAAAATGAAATTCGTTGAATAACCTGATCGTATAAAATCAAGAGAGGGATAAAAAAAATAATTATTTTATATTCAATTACATTAATATTTTTAATTCAAGAAAACCTAAATAATTAGTACAAAACAAAAAAAGGATTTAAGATATAAATGAAATAAGGAGTAGGAACTAGGAGGTACCATAATATTATAAAAAAAAATAGAAAATTTAAGAATTAGAAAATATATCTTTTGGGGTAAAAGAAATGATGAGAGGACTTGTAATTTTGATGGTGATAATTATTTCATTAATGGTAACTGTGTTGGCTTTGGAAGATCATGATGATGATGTTGGGTCCTTGTCTTCCGCAGTAGTCTTTGCTGATTCTCATGTTGTTAATGTTAAAGACGACGACGACGACGACGGGACGATGATAAGGCTGTAATTCTTAGCAATATTGTGATTAATAAACGTAGGCCACCTTTATCATCAAGAAAAGCTTCCAATTTGTTTGGACTTCGCTGTTTCTAAATGCAAGAAATTGCTTATTGATCATAAGTACGAAAAGTATAAGAATTGCTTTGATACAACTTTCGATCAATGCATAATTAAGCAACGAAAAAATTCCTCCAACTTGCCAATGAAATTACATTTGTAAGTATAAATATTATTTTTTGAAATTTATTTTTTGAAATTTATTTAAGTTTGGGTTCCGATAGGCAAACATTGCTTGTTGTACCGTTCATGTCGTCGCATTTCTCCAATCTTTTTCTGCGACGCTGGCGTGATTTTCCTCCGGCTCGGTTTTGACTCTAGTTTAGTTTGGCTTTGTTTTCTGTTTCGTTTTTGTTGTTTACTCTATTTAATAAGGTCATTTTGTGATTTGTTTTTCTTCTTACTATTTTGGTATTTACAATATTTCATGCAGTTTTGATTTGTGCAGGAGCTTGTAGGTGGTATAATTTTTGTTGGTTTGTTTTGTTGTACTTTGAGCTCAAACTGTTTGTAGAAATGTTTCTAAGAATTATGGGATTTAAGCGTGATTATGTTTTGAAGGCTATCAGGGGTTTATGGATTTAATTTTGAGTGTAAGTTTTTGAATCAATTTGATAAACCATTGTTGAAGTTAGGAGTTCATCGGCTGAAAGAGTTAACATTGGAAGCTCATTGTTCGTCACTAGTCAGTAATTTTAATCACATATGTTCTCCTTAGGAGTACATAGCGGTTATTTTAGGAAGTTTTTTATAATTTGATGTGTAGTTTAAGATTAATCTTACTATTTGATATATCTTTAAATTTTAATTATTAATAAGATTTCCATCTTTATTAACTTAATGTTTATATATAATGTCACATGACTTGTTGCAATTATAAGGTTGAGGGGTTAAACAATATTAAAGACTTTATCTATATAATTATTTATTTTGTTAAGAAGTGAGACTATAAGGTTATATAGAAATTTAGTATCAATAATTGATTGAGTTTAAATCGTATTTAATATTTTATTTAATCTTTTTGAGATTTTAATTCTAAAATTAGGTCTTGATTTTTTCTTTTGTCTTAAATTAAAAATCATTTTATTTTTATTTTTAAAACGTATGAAAAATATAAAAAAAAATTAAATATTGAATTAAATAAATTTTATAATGAAATTATTTTGATAAGTAAGAAAATTATATAAAATAAATTAAATAATGTTTAAGTATAGTTATTTTATTAAAATATATATCATTAATTTTATCCGATTATATTATACAGTTTGTTATCAAACATTATATAAAAATTTATAATATAATTTAATTATACTTAATTTATACAATATGTTACATCAAACATATTATAAATATTTTTTATACATCATACAAGAGCCCGTATTCTTAATATGTTCAAGTTAATTTATGTCAATGAGCCGTAACTAATTTACGTTTTATAATATTAAGTCATAGTCATTGAGCTATAACTGGTTTGCAAGTATAATGTTTTAAGTTTTTTTTTAACAACTATATTACATATGTATCTATACTTTAGATTAGAATTTTAGATTTTTTACGTATATTTATGCTATATATTATTAAATTATAAACTTGTTCCCAATTATAATGTTAATGTTAGTCATCATTATTTCAATTAATCCTAATACTTTATTATTATCTAATTACATCTAATAACCGCACTAAGTATTTTAGTTTATTACGAACAGAAGAGTATAAACACAATAGTCTATTACAAAAGAGAGAGAAGTTTTGTTATTATGTTGAAACATGTAATTTATTATTGTAGTTTTTGGATTAGGTATTATTAATCATATTATCATAAAAATAATTAGTATTTTAGTTTAAAAATTGATCCCCAAAGATAGCATTTTTTTAATAATTATAAGACCTTAAGACCATGTTTATTTGATCATAAATGATAGTTACAAGTTAAATCATATACAATTAGTTAAAGTATAAAGTTAGTATTCAAATTTAAACTATTTTTAAATATAAATCCCCAAATTTTTAAAACTTTTGATTTGTTCTTTATATTTTTAAAAATTCACATGATCTTTATCTCTTAACTTTATTTTCTACTTTTTATTTGAATAATTTTTTTCAATCTTTTTTTTTTCTCTTATCAATTACAATGTATCCTTTCTCATTTTCTTCATTTTCTTTGTCTGTTATTCCTTGAACTTATATTATGGCATTTATATGTATATCATTTTTTTTTTCATTTTGAATAATTGTGTTCTTATAATTCATTATTTTTTTTTTATCTATATATGAAGTTTTAAAAATTTGAAAACTAAATTATATTATTTAAAATTTTAAGAATTTATATGTAAAGTTTAAAAAATTTGACGATCAAATCGTAAGCTTAAATTTTTTTAAAACTTACTGTGAACTTAGTTAAAATTGAAGTATCAATAGTATATTTTATTTTATTTTTATCTTAAATAACTACTTTATTTATATATATTTTAGTTTTATAGTTTTTAAATTAAATACTATTAATTATTATAAAAATTTGATATTTTAAATAAATGTAAGAACTTAAGGGCATGTTATTGAATAGGATAAAAAACCGATATAAGTTAAATCATATTCAATCCTATGTTTAGTGTTATTATTGAACTGCATAATTTTAAACCGGCCATTTGAAATATAGCACCCTTGAAATCGGGCTAAGTTGACCCAACTAAGGGCGGGTCTTGTTGTTTCTTGAAACCTATATTATGGTACTTGTATCTGTTTCATTTTGATTAATTGTGTTATTATACCTATATTTGAATGGATGACTTTGATTATCATTATTAATATTAGGTTGGATTTTTTACCAATTTTAAGTTTGAGGTATCAATATGATACTTGTTTTTTATATTTAAAATATATATAGTACCATACAATCATATAATCTGAGACAACACCAAATTGTGTATTGTTTTATTGTAATATTTTCACATTCAATACATTTTAATACAATTACATTCATTCAATTTGATATACAGTACAAAGCCAACTCTAAGAGTTTATTTTTAATAATTATGTTATTAAATATACTAATTTCTTGTACTAACATGACTAATAGTTGCTACTAGTAAGACTAAAATGCCTTAAAAAATGAGACTTAAAAGGAGCATAAATGGACAAAGTGGATTTAGAATTATTTACTTTAAAAAATTTGATATATTAATTTATACTTTAATCATTTTATTGTTATATTTATACATAATTTAATTATTTTAAATCTATTTTGATTATTTTAATCAATATTTTTTTTTAATTTTCAAACATTTTTCTCTTTAAACGTTAGCCAATTCTTATTGGTGAAATTCAATTTAATTCAACTTAAATTTTCCCTAAATAAAATATTTAAAAATAAAACTAAAATTTATAAAATAAATAACTAAAATATTTAAAAATGTAATAATATGAAATACACAAATACATAAATTTAAAAAAATATAATTAATAGGATAAATATATAAAATTAAAATAATACATTTACAAAATGACACGTAGTGCTTTAGCAGTTAATAGGGAAAAACATAGCAGGACATTCCTTATCTATCTACTCAAATTAAATATCTTCCTTGCCAATAATAGATACTGTACATAACATTGTATTGTTTTAAATTATCCTTCAAATTTTTGGTTTTATCTAATTAAAACCCAAAAGCAAAGAGTGCGTTTGATGGTTTAATTTACAAATAATAAATCATTACTAAAAACAATTTTTAATAATGCAAAAACAAAAAAAAACATAATTATCAAAGTATTTGTCCAAATTATTTTAAAAAAATAATTTTCGTAGTAAAATAATTTTCACCTTAAAATTAATCTTCTAACATAATTTAAAAAATTATTTATATTTAATAAAATTTAAAAACGTTAATTAATATTTAAAATTAATAAATTATTACAGTAAAACAATTGATGTCATATAAAAACACGTTGATTTGACCACAATTTGATTTTTATAAAAATTGACTATTCTCACCTCACACTAGTCAAATTATTTATATCATATGGGTCAGGGTCACTATGAAAATAATGCTCAAAATGACGTATGATAACTTATACTAATATTCTTCAACAATCCAATGATCTCAAATGACCTATTTGATTGGGAAAAGAAAAAAAAAGACTAATGTAAACTCTTGTTATATCATTAACAAATTACATTCCATCGATCTTTCCATTTATCATCACAAAATTGTGATACCTAACCATGATTAAAAAAATATCAATGAATAATTCTTAATGTTTAACTTAAGAGAGAAGGAAATTTCTGAAAAATAAACAAAGGGGAATATTTGTCAAGAAAATATAAAGGAATTTTCAATAAAAGTTGAGCCAATTGAGACGGGGTTCATTTTTCACTTTTTTTAATTTTTATTTATTCTTTTTGTACTTTATGTTATAAAAAAAACCAACTTCTAAAATTTTAATAATATAATTAAAAAAAAAGCTTTTGGTGATAATATTCAACCAATGAACAAAACAATCAATAGAGTAAGGATAAATAGTAGATGGAAATTAATTTTGATTAATTTTAATTTTAATTTAAATGAAATTGATTTTTTTAATATAAATTTGATTCAATAATATTATCGATTTGAACCAATCTGAATACGTATATATAAGATTATTTTCAAATTGAATAAAGTTATATTGATTTTAAAATTTATTTATAAATTATTGTTATATATAAAACACAATATAAATAAATTTAAATTTTAAATTAATATTTTTGTGACAAATTTATTATTTATAATCACAACTAAAAAAATTAAAAAAATTAAAAGTATACCGGTATAATTATTAAATTATTATAAATATTTATATTTATTTTTAAGTTAAAATCATAATATAATATAATTACGATATATATAATATTTTAAAATAATATATTATAAAATAAAATGTGTATTTATTTATAATTTAATAGTAATTTGATCTGTATCAAATACAATATATTATAAAATCTATCAATTCGAATTTAATATAATTATAAAATTATCAATCGATCCGATCCAAATCTAAATTATTTACTCACCCCTATACTAGAGTTATCGAAAAGAATATCCGTGATTTTATTATTCTTAAAAATAATGGAAACAACTTACATCTGTTTTCATGTTTTTGGTTTTATTAGAACGATTTGCATTTGCAAACAATACATAAAAACATTTTCCAAACACATAGAAGGTTTTTAAAAATATTTTTTTAAAAGAAGAAAAAAATATCATATGTTATAAGGCCAAACATGTCTTAATTTTTTTTATAGGTCACTTATAATTTAAAGATGTATACGAACTGCTTCCTCGAGAAGGGGTTCGGTTCTTAACTACTTGAATCAATGGAGGATGCTGCCTAAACGTTAATTGTGCATAAAAGGAGAAAAAACATAATTCAAATATTTTATTTTATTTAATTAATCTTCGTTACATCATTTGTAAAGATATCATAAAGTCAAGGGATCTCTGTTTTTATCCAAATAATATAATTATCACGCTTAATTTAGACCATATTTAGTTAAAGAAAGAATATTGGACAGCAAAATTAACCCTTCTATCACAATAACAACATGAAAAGAAAATAATTAATAAAAGGAATTAGGGAAATAATGTATTATATTGTGGCTTGATCAATTGACAAAATACCACTCTTATTCTTTATTGTTTGCACCGTTTGAAGTAAGTCGAACTCCAGAATAATATTACCAACCCCAATATCCAGGCTAAAACGAATTTCATTCCAAATTACTCGAAATTTTGCGGCACGTGACAACATCAAAGATGTCATTCTTTTTGCAAGAGCACCAATCACCTCACCCACGTTATTATGAATCACACACTCTAACCCCACCAAGCTAGCATGCACATATATTGTTGCATCAGCTAGCATTAACCTTCACGCAACGTTACCCTTAAGTGATGGCTCACAGCGTCAAGATTGAAGTGGTGTTATCGAGCTGGGTTGTGCACGACATTGCTGGAAGAAGTTTGCTTGCTGCACAGCCCATGCCATGGTCTGCTCCGCCTCCACTAACTTCCTTCGAATATCGTGGTGTATGAAATTATTTTATTAATATATATATATATATATAAATTATAAATAGAAAATTTAAATAGAAAAAAAATAATAAACGAGTTATCAGGACGGTGTTCTTAAGATAATTTTTCAACTCATTATAAATGTTTGAAAACGACGAAAACTTATTTATAAAGATATAACGATTAAAAAATAATAAATTTCTCCCAAAATTTATTATTCTACGAATTCAAAGTTTTCAAAATCTATTAAAAGAATATAACTATAGATAAAAAATATATAATTTAAATAGAAAAAAATAATAATAAATGAATTGTGTGTATCATACAATGTCTTTAAAATAATTTTTCAACTTATTATAAATGTTTAGAAACGACGAAAACTTATTTATAAAGATACAACGATTAAAAAATAATAAATTTCTCACACAATTTATTATTCTACGAATTCAAAGTTTCCAAAATCTATTAAAATAACATATTCTAGATAAAAAAATATATAAAAAAAATATTTTTTTCTTTTACCTTTTTCATAACTTTTTTTCTTTTTATTTTTGTTCTTAATTTTCTTCCCTTTTTATAGAATAATTATAAAAAAACGAAATATTAAAAGCTTGAATCACGGAAACGCTTGCCCAACCGAAGAAATTAATTTTCAAAATAACAGAAGAAATCAAAATAAGAGGTAACGAAATTAAGTTTCTAACACGTGGCACACCTCCTCCTCCAATCTAGTATGTTATATAGCTCCAACGCCAAGCTACCCAATTTTGAAAGTGACAACCAAATACACTTCACAAAATCCACCGGTTTATATTTCCTTAAAAGACTTGTCATTCTTGACCCTTCCACACCTCCATAGCAGCTTTACATGACTAACGAACATAGGAAATAGTGTTAACACCACATGCACAAACCAACATTCAGCCCCCTTTACCACACCCGGTGACACTCTAAAGCCACATTACATGGTATAACACTTTTTTAGAACACGCCATATGAACTGAACCTTTAAATCCTATAAACGATTCCACAACATCTTAAAAACATCAAAAGAAGATAAAATACCACCATGCATGCCTTAGCTCACGTAGTTCAACCCTTAATGAATACCCTTACACTCTTTTTTATTTGACCACTAATAACATGATGCTGCCTTCTCAATGTCCAAAATCAAATTAAGTTGCAGTTTGAGCAAGATCATTGAATAAATAAGAATGACCTGGTAGATTGCTTTTAGATAAATTTCCTCCCTCCTTGTACAACACCTCCTAATAGAATGGATGATTTTAAATGCTACATTAGAATTATCAATTTTTTGACGACCCATGATGAAAGCACTATACGATTCATCAATTAAAGTTTGGTAACACATTTTAAGTCTATTGGTCAGCGTCTTTGAAACAATTTTATAAAGAACCATGCACAAACTTATCGGTTGAAATTGAATAACCTTTTTTTGTGGGAGTTCACTTTTGTAAAAAGAGAAATTATAGTCTTATTAATTTCACCAATTTTAGCATTTCCATTCAAGAAATTTAAATAAGTAGCAATAATATCTTCACCCATAATATTTCGATAATGAAAATAAAAGAAAACAGTTGTACCATCAATGTGTTGGGTTAGTTTTCTAAATCATTCTCTTAGATATTGGGTAAGTTTTCTAAACTCTTCTCTTGTTTATCTCAATTTTGAAGATTGAGTTCACACATATTTTGGAGATTAAGAACAGTTTTTTTGCTTATATTTTCAGTTTTTTATTACATCAATTTATAGGAAATAAACTGCTAAAATTTCAATAGTTTTACAGAATTTCAAGAGTGAAAACATCACTCCTTAAAACTAGGAACTCATGCTCACACAACTCATGAAAACATGGAATACTAAACTCATGAAAACATGGATTGTTGAAAATAATCCTAAAATTAAGGCAGTAGTAATAGCTACTTTCAACACTCTTCCTTAAACTGATTTTTCTACTGAAAAAATAGTTTAGGGTTTTTTTGATTGGTCTTAAACTTTGAGCAATCCTCCCTTGTTCGAGATTAAGGACTGAGCACATTCCAAGCAACTTCCTAAGTTTCTCAAAACTTGGTTGCTTGAGGGGTTTTGTTAGAATATCTACTACTTGTTCTGAACTTTTGTAATACTTCAACTCATAACCCCATCTTAACATAAGTCATGAAGAAAATGAAATCTGACATCTATATGTTTGCTTCTTTCGTGCATTACTTAATTTTTAGATAGTTTGATAGTAGACATATTATCACAATAGATTATCATAGGGTTATCTTGCTTCATTCCTAGGACTTTAAACATTTTCTTCATCCAGATCCCTTGGCAGAAGCTTGATGTTGCTGCCACATAGCTTCAGTAGTTGATAGAATGACTATAGGTTACTTCTTTGAAGACCAGATAGCTCCTGAGCTTAACATATAAGATTGGTCTGATGTGTTCTTTCTGTCATTTAGATTTCCTCATAATCATTATCAATGTAACCATAGAAATCTAAGTTGTCATCTTTCATATAGAACACTTCATAGTCTAGTGTCTCATTTACGTATCTTAGAATTTTTCTTGTTGTATTCAGGTGCAACTCTGTTGGATTTTCCATGTATCTACTTATCAGGCTCACACCATACATGATGTCTGGTCTAGTTGAAATAAGATACATGAGACTTCCAACGATTTGTTTGAAGAAAGTGTTATCAACCTCTCTTCCTCCTTCATCCTTGCTGATTTTTAATCCAGGTTCAACTGGAGTCCCAATGGCTCGACAATCTTACATCTGAAATATTTCAAGCACCTCATGTGCATATTTCTTTTGGTATATGAAGTTACCAAAAGAGTTTTGAATTACTTCTATCCCCAAGAAGTAGTGCATCAGTCCTAGATCTGTCATCTCGAATTCTCTCATCATTGAGTTTTTGAATTCATTCATCATTTCTTAATTGTTTCATGTATAGATTAGGTCATCAATATAGAGTGACACGATTAGCAGTTTACCTCCAGTTCTAGCCTTAATGTACAATGCATATTCTGAGGGACATTTCCCAAAGCCTAACTTAGCAAAATATGTGTCAATTTTGATGTACCATGCTCATGGAGCCTACTTTCAGGCCATAGAGTGCTTTCTTCAACTTTAGCATTTTTTCTTCTTTTCCTTTTTGAGCAAACCTAGGAGGTTGTTCAACATAAACCTCTTCCTACAATTCATCATGGAGAAAAGCAAACTTTACATCCATTTGTAAAATCTTTCAGAATTTCTTTGCAACCAAGGATATGAGCATCCTTATGGTTTCATGCCTTGCTACAGGTACAAAGACTTCATTATAGTTTATGCCTTGCTTTTGTTTGTATTATTTAGCCACCATACAATCTTTACATTTGTCAACCTCTCTTCTTTCATTCACTTTTGTTTCGAATACCCACTTTACCCCAATCTACTTTTTCCCTTTAGGAAAATCAGTGAGCTTCCAAGTGTTATTCTTCTCAATTGATAGTATCTCACTATCTATGACCTCTTTCCATTTATCTTCCTTCACAGCTTCATCAAAGGTGATGGGATCACTACCAATAAACAAGGAAAAGTTGGCAATGTCTTCATCTGAACCACTGAAAGTTGTCTCATAGTCCATCATCCAAGAAGGCCTTATCAGCGTTTGAGGGTTTCTTAGATTGTAAACCTTCATTTCTTTAGATTCCTC
The DNA here is from genome assembly GCA_037013495.1 of Hippophae tibetana. Classification (NCBI taxonomy): domain Eukaryota; kingdom Viridiplantae; phylum Streptophyta; class Magnoliopsida; order Rosales; family Elaeagnaceae; genus Hippophae; species Hippophae tibetana. Next base: position 14,001,814 of record CM072812.1, read on the forward strand.
GTCACTTTGAGCTGATGTGTGAGCTTGAGACTTCTGTGACGATGTTAGTGACTAAGGGATTTGAGTCTCAGTCACCTGAGTTGTCCTTTCATCATCTGCTTCACTTTCCACCGGCATATTCTTTGGTGTTTTTGGTTGTTCTCCCCAATTCCACATTTTGTCCTCGTCAAACACCATGTCACGGCTTATTACTATCTTTCCTAAAACTAGGTTAAATAGTTTATAAGATTTTGACAATTCACTTACCCCTAAGAACACACATTTCTCAATCTTGTCATCTAACTTTTTCCTTTTCTGATCAGGTATGTGTGCATATGCTATGCAACCAAATACCTTGAAATGATCTACAATTGGCTTTTTTCCCATTTCATGCTTCTTGAGGAGTCATGTTCTTAACAGAAAAATGTTGGACTTCTATTAAGAATGTGAATTGTCCAACAAATAGCTTCATGCCAGAAAACTTTGGGAACCTGTCCTGTTGTGTGTAAACTTCTTACCATATTGACTATGGTACAATTTTTCCTCTCACATACATCATTTTGTTGTGGTATATAAGTTGTTGTCAGCTATCTCCTAATTCCTCTTTCATTGCAGAACTCAAAAAAACTACTTAGAATACAATTCTCCTCCTCGATCTGTTCTTAGACATTTGATCTTTTTTTCTGTCTGTGTTTCCACTAGAAAAGTGAAGTTTTTAAAAGCTTATGACTTTTCCTACAAGAAATACACCAAAAAATTTCTGTTGTAGTCATCTATGAAGGTTATGAAAAGTATTTTACCTCCATTAGATGTAGAGGACATTGGACTACAAATATCTGAGTGAATTAGCTCCAGGATCTTATGGACTCTTTTTGATTTTCTTGTAGGAAACATATCACGATCATGTTTACCAATGATGCAGTTCTCACATGTTGTTGAGGAAGGCATTGTGATTTCAAGTAGTCCTTCCAATATGTGCTTTTGTTTTAGAGTTTTGAGGCCATTGAAATGAAGCTGCCCATATCTCTCATGTCATCTCCACACTGAAACATTTTCTTTGGCCATCAAACATGTTTGCACTGATTTAATTTTGAGAGGGAAGAGTCAATTTTTTGTCATCTGTACCACTGTAATTGATCTATGTTTGGGATCATAAATCTCACACTCTCCCTTTTTAATTGTGATCGTGTAACCTTTGTCTTGCAGCTGGCCTGCACTTAGCAGATTTTTTTAGGTCAGGTATGTAAAATACATTAGATATTACCTCAATGAATTCATTCTTAGTTCTTATCTGAACATCACCCCTTCCTTCAACCTTCATAGTTGATCGATCACCAAAACTAACAAAAATGGTGAAACTCTCATCTAGATTAGAGAAGGATGACTTACAACAACTCGTATGGTTACTACAACCTGTGTCCACATACCATGTCTCTTCATCCGTGTCTTCCATTGCATGGAAGGCCATCAACAAAGTCATCTCCTCTCTCTCTTTTCCCTTTTCTACAAAGTTGGATCTTTCACCATTCTCTTTGGTCATTTTTGTGTAACACTTATTTTTGTAATGACCTAAGTTCCCACATCTATAACATTCGACCTTTGATTTGTCAAAATGTCTCTTCTTGTTTTGATCATCATTATTTCAAGTTTGAGAAAATGATTTAGTTCCTTCTATGTTCCACTCCCCATCTTCATCTTTTCTATAGTTTCTATTGTAAGAGTGTTGTCCTCAACCTCTTCCATATCCACCATGACCTCTACCTCTTCCTCTTGTGTTTGAAGACTCATTAAAGGTGGAAACCTTCAGTGCTTGTATTTCTTCAACTGCACTAGTCTTTTTAATTTTTTGCTCGTGCATGATCAAGGAAATCTGCAGTTCATCTATGAACATATCTTCAACTATATTAGACTCCTCAATTGAGCAGATCATATAGTCAAACTTGGGAGTCAAAGACCTTAGTATTTTCTCAACCACAATGTCATCTATGGTTTTCTCACCACGAAAACGCATCTTGTTTGCCACTGTCATCACTTTTCGAAAGTAGTCATTTATTGTTTCTCCTTTCTTCATCTGAAGAGTTTCAATATCTCTTCTGAGAGTTTTGAAGTTGTGCTCGCTTCACTCTGTTTGAGCCCTAGTACTTCTTTTTCACAAAGTCCCAGATGTCCTTAGTCGTATCCTTGTTAATGATTATCTCCAAAATAAACATGTTGATTTCCTGAAATAGATAATTCTTTACCTTCAGGTCCTTCAATTTTAATGCATCATTTTTCTGTTTCTATTGAGCAGAAATCTTTGAACTATCCAGTTTACTTTCTCCAATCCAGTTTCTATAAGATCCCAAAATTCTTTAGATCTTAGGAAGTTTTCCATCAGCATATTCCAATGATCGTAATGACCATCGAATCTGGGTATAGTTGGTTGGACAAAACTTCCATTTTTTATAGTCATTTTGCTGCCGCAAAGTTTTGGCTGCTGTAATTTTTTTTAGCTCCCTTCTTTGCTCTGATACCATATGTTGGGTTATTTTTCTAAACCCCTCTCTTAGATGTTGGGTAAATTTTCTAAATTCTTCTCTTGTTCATCTCAATTTTGAAGATTGAGTTCACACATATTTTGGAGACTAAAAACAGTTTTTTTGGTTATATTTTCAGCTTCTTATTACATCAATTTATAGGAAATTTCAGTAGTTTTACAGAATTTCAGGAGTGGAAAACACTACTCCTTAAAACTAAGAACACATGCTCACACCACTCATGAAAACATGGATTGCTGAAAACAATCCTAAAATTATGGGAGTAGCAACAACTACTTTCAACACAATGCCCTAAGCCTTATTTGGACACAAAGAAAAAGTGCTAATTTTGCCTCCTTAATCGAGAAAGGAAAGGATAGGTTTTGTCGATATTGATCAGAAAAACCATTTCGTAATAATGATGCTCAACTTTTATATTTATAAAATAATTTGTAAGTATAGGAATAACCGTTTAAGAAACGATAAGTATACTTTCAATAACTTATTAAAAAAAATAAACTTAATTTTTATTTAATTTAACAAATTTTTTAAAAACAAAAATTAAATACAAATATTCTATTATAAAATTTGGTTTTTAAATATAAAAAATAATAATATAAAATAAAAGATAGATAGATTCAATAAACATTAGTCAAATTACATTTAACACTCAATAGAAAAGTACATGCGATAAATTAGTTAGTTAATCTAAAAATAAATATAGGTAGAAAAGTTAAGTTAATAGAGACTCTAGTAGTGCTTACGCCTAGAAAAAAAGGGAACGGGGCTATTCACTTTGAGTTCTTAAATTTTAGTAAATAATTCAAATGTTAGATTAATTAAAATAAAGTAAAAACGAATAAAAAATGTTAGAAATCTATCTTCCTAGATGAGTTGATGAAAAAGAAACTTATTATGCTATATTACTTGATTTGCAAGGGAGGATAATTAGTATTATGAAGCCAAATATTAGCACCTAGTTCAAAAGGAGGGAATAGATATAAAAGTTTAATTGATATTATGATTATTAATAAATTCGTATGATTTAGTGGGGATAATTATTATAATATTGAAAGTATGATTAATCGAAATTGAATTTACATTAATATTATTTTTCTATATACATATAATTTATATAAAAAATATACTTTTAATAATAGAACACATAATATTTTAAATAATTACATTTAATTTATTTTTATATTTTTTACTTTACTATAAACATGTCACAAATAATTAAAAGAATAAAATTAATGTTATTATTTTGAATAATGTAATAAATTAAACTAAATATGTTTTTTAATAAATGTTAACAAAAATACAAAGGGTGGTAAATCGTGAAAACTATTATCCATTCTTAACCAACTATTATTACCCAAATGCAGTAAAAAAATAGTATTGTTAGCACTAATATTAGAGTGAGCTAAACATTCCCTCTCTTTTCTTCAAACCTAAAGGTTCTCGAAAGAGTTAGTTAAGTACTTCTAACTTTTAATCGAATCAAAATAAGAAAGATAGTAATTCTAACCATTACAAGAATAGGGACAAAGCTTCCTCAAATTGGTCTATATATTCTCTAATATCATGGCAATGAGCATTAGCATAATCCAATGCGAGGTGGTCCAAGAGGAGGGGTTCAAGTTACGAAGAGTCTGATTGAGGATGAGGTTGAACTCAGTGAATGGGTAGGTGAGTTAAGAAATAACTCATTTTGTGATAGATAATGAAGACAAATTAGATGAGAATAAAGATCCTACCATTAGGTATAAAGATAGGAGAAAAGAGATTGTATCAATGAAGAAGGAGAGGGTAGACTTTAACTCGGACAATGTTAATGAGTCAGTCAAGAGAAGAGGAAGTAGACGTATGAAATTTAGGCATAATGAAAACAAAGTAGACAAAGTGTCAAGAAAATCAAGGCTTATGATGGATAATGAGGATGAAGATAAGAATGAGGAAGAAACCAGGATACACAGAGAAGGGTGATGAGGATTACCTTAATGGCAGCCAAAAATGCGAGTGAGAAAGAGGGTGGTGAGGATGACCTTAGGGTTTGATGGTGAGTAAAAGGGAAAAAAGAAAAAAAGAAAAATTTAGGAGAGAAAAAGAAAGAAAAAATGATATAGAAATTTGATGTATAGTGTAAAAGATGAGAAACTCTATTATTTTAATTATGATCATAATCATTTAATAATTGTGACTATATAAGTTTATTTATATTTAAGTAATTTTTGTAATTTAATTTATAACTACGATTACTGATAAAATCGAAATTATATGTATATATTAGAACCTCGATTTTTATTAAACCGTGACCAAAATCCTATGAACTCGATTTTTAAAAAAATCGAACTTAATTTTCGAGACCAAAGATCACTATTTTAGTAGTGGGGTTACAAGTTATCACTTTTTAAGAAAAAATATATTTTAATTCTATAATTTTGAGTCAAACATTTCTAATCTTATTATTATAAAAAAATGAGTACATCTATTTTTATAATTATTAAAAATGAGCATTCAAAATCTCATAATTATTATTAAAAAAATACATTTTAATCACATGACTAAATTGTCATTTTTACATTAAAATGTTTAATATTTATAAACATGGAAAATAAAAATATCATAACATAAATTACAAAACTAAAGTTATTTTTTATATAATACTATGACTACTATAATTTATTTATTTTATCTTTGTTTTACTATCCCAAAATAATATTAAATCAGGTAATACCTATTTAACCTAAACTTCATCTACAATTTGTGATATTTAGGTAAGAAATGCTGAGAATGCCACAGGTGTGATACTTTTTGTAATGCCAATTCACTAAACCATCCACTCACATAAAGTCGTTGTATGATATTGGCATTACCTGTAAATATAAAAGAGTGAGGAAAGTGACAACATTTCCCTAAGCATTGTTTGGCTTTTAGTCAAAGCAAACTTCATATAATTAGAATTAGACTTCAAACAAAATTAGTTGCTCTCTCAGGTGAAAAAAAAAAATACACCTTATTCATAAGGTTCCAATTAGAATAATCTTTTTCTTCCTATTTTTCTTGCATTGTTTTCTTGGCTGAGAAAACAAAGGAAAGTATATTAGCTTACCTGTCAGCTTAATAGCTGGACATTACAAATTACTCTGTTCACAAGCACAATTTAATTACACTTTATGAGGCAAGAAATCACATGCATCAAAGTAGTAGTCCATATATCACCATTAAAAGTAATAGTTTTCATTTTAAATTTTTAATAATTAAATTACATCTCTTACTTTTGATTCTCCTTTCATTTAATTACACGATATATCATGCTTTATAGATATAATTTTATTTATATTTCATATAAACATTTTATATCATATGAATAATTAAGTCGAATATTCATTATTATTAAAACTGTTTAAAAAATAAAAGCATATAATAATTTATTGAAAAGGAATTAATTAGGTCTGACTGATTCTTCGATAAGAATAACAGCCGGGTAATCTCTTTTTGCTTGAATACTCCGTCAATTTCAAGGCACTTGTAGTTTATATACTCAGAAAACGAAGGGATTAGGATCTTCTTTGTGGTTATCTTTATATGATAGACAAGTTCTTTTCCAAGGGTTATTATTGTCATTTAAGTTTCACATTTTATCCCATGCTTCACGCTAAAACAAGTAAACAACTCCCTCAAACAGACAATGAAAGCAACGAAAAGAAGCCACAAAAAAAGTAAAATTAAAAGCTTTAAGAGAGATAGGACAATCTACAAGTAATAGCTGAAGCAGAGCATATTAAACATAAATGAATACCTTGTACTATATTCAGAAGCTACACTGCTTGCTCCATAAGCAACCTAAGGATACTTTTATCATCATCAAATGGGTTACGAGCATCAAATTTGGAAAAAGTGATTTTAACTAATACAATGAACTTGAACTCTTGAAACTAAATTAATTATAGAATGTCCACTAAATACATTGACTTCTTAAGTAGTAAAAGCAAGTAACAGAGCAAGTCACTACTGTGAAATGATAAAAGCAGTACGAGTCATGAATGAACCCATACAATACAAAAAGCATGACGAGCATTAATCCTTAAAATGACAATGAATGATAGCAAAAAAAAAAAAAGTTAAAAACCCATCTGACTCAATTCATAAAAGCAATTGAAGAACCCATAGATCTCACGCGAACTTAATTCACTTCATTCATATTTCGAAGAAACTTGTGATTTTTTTTAAGCATCAGATAGTACACTAAAATCATCATCTTCAAATGGAGCAGGCAAGTTAAGATCTATCAAAACCTCTTCTCTCAGCTTCTTTGAATTCTTAGCTGAAGTTGTTGTAGTTGTTGTTATTGTTGCTGAATTACTACTACTCATCAACATATGAGATCTCTTATGTCCACCAAGAGCTTGACCAGAACCAAACGCTTTATAACAAAATGGGCATTCAAAAATCTTATCATTACTATCAATATTACCTGCATTTTTAGCTTCTGTTTCACTTCTGTAACAGATCTTCTTGTGCCCACATAAAGCTTGATAAGATCGAAACACTTTGTTGCATACTTCACACTTATGCTTTGCTCTAACTTTTTTCTTCAACTTTATCTCATCTAATTCCTCAAACTCATTCATTGATCTTATTGTTTCTGTGTTTAACACTTGATTTTGTTCCTCATTGTTTCTCATCCAAACATCTCTTGAAAGCATGACAAGACACATAGCAACATCTTCTTCAGGGGAAGTATCAGAAACAGAACTCATCGGTTCTGGTTCAACTAGAGACTCAACCAAACTGGGTTTGGTCAACTTGGGTTTTCTTAATTCTTCAAAATTTTGCTTCTGGATCTCTGTAACAACCGGTCTACGACTCCTTTTAGATCTTTTCCGAGATGGGTTCTTTGACTCGGTCTCGCTTTCCCTGTCTTGAATAACAGACCCAGAGTCCACTGCAAAAGAGAACACAGGATCTGCAAGTCTGAAACTTTTCTTGGGATTCTCTCGCAATCCATAAACCAAAGACTTTTCTTCTTCATCTTCTTCCTCATCTGAAGAAGAAGAAATAGATGAGGCGGACTCGGTACGGTAACTCAGTTGCTGAGTTTTTGGTGGAAGAGGAAGAGTGGCCAAGTGAGCCTTCATATGACCACCCAAAGCTCTGCCATTAGCAAAAGTTCTGGAACAGAGCTTGCATTTGTGCCTCTCCATTAGCACAGAGCAACACAATAGTACGAAGAAGAGCAAGTAAAGATCAAAGCTTTAAAAGACTGCTTCTCTCTCTCTTGCTTTCTCTTTCTATCCCTCTAAAAGCTTGCCCCTTTACAAGTATAGAGAGATTGGGAACTTAAAGGGAGTAGGTGACAAGCATTCCTCCACCAAAAGACACACACAACCCAAAAATATGATTTTTTTTTCAGATGCATAAAAAAATTTGTAATTAGTTATATAATGTTAAAAAATCATATTTATATGATTGAGTTTTATTTTGAAAATTGGAGTTTAAATTAATAAGTTTGGTAATAAATGAAGAAAGAGAGTCAAACAACAGGCTATTGATGGCATTACCCATTTTAGTAATAAATATAAGTTTTATTTCGTTGATGCTTTTTTAAAAATGGATTATAAGTAATGTTAAGGCATCGTTTCAGATTGAAGATATCTAAACTTTTACAATTTTATCATTTATGAATTCAATTTAAATTTTATAATTTGCTCATTTTTTTATTTAATTACATCATATGACCAATTTTATGTGATATATTTTTTAATAATTTTATTTTAAAAAAATTAATCCTTTTGAAATATTTTCTTTTTGGTATATCTAGATGCTATTTTCTAATTAGATTTAATTCGATTAAATTTTATTTTATTTTAAAAAAACTAAAATTGATAAAATAATAATAATTGAGTATGCATAAATACAATACTAAAATACATGAAAATAAATTCATCAAATTGTCTTATTACTTTATAAAATATAGAACTTTATGATGTATATACTTAAAAGGATAAAATTGATTATCTAACATGTTTTTATTTTATTTTAAAATGTTTGAGCGGTTGGATTTTTGGGATCAATTTGCGAATGCTAACATTGCATGGTTTTTTCTGTTGATTTTTATATTTCACAAATTTTAAAAAATTATTTTGTGCCCCATACCAATAAAGCCGTAAGATGTCCTACTATCCCAAGAAGACAGTTCTTTTTTTAAAAAAATAAAAACATTTTTGAGTAAATAATTTATCTATATTATCTCATATTATTGATTATATAATATAAGCAGAAAGCTTTTTTGTTTTTATCATTATCTGTATCTCTGAAGAGTCTTCTTCACAATTTCTTCTCTGTTACCAAAAGTTTCCTGAAAACTGTCTTCCCCCAAATTATAAAGACGATTCATAATCCAAATTATGGTTGTGATTAAAATCTGAAGTTGACTTGTTATATAAAAAAACAAAAAACAAAAAATCTGAAGTTGACTTGTTAACATACAGCATTTCAAAATAATAATTATAATAATAGTCGCATTTACTTTTTTTCATTCATGCCTGATTTTTATAAAAATCTCGAAAGACTATACTAGCTATATATATGGGATCCATGTTATAAAGGTTACAAGTAACTATTCAATCTATATAAATATGTACTACGTAATTGGTTGTTATATACAGGAAGGGCACGGGGAAGTTTTTTGATATAAGCTTCTTCAGACTAAAATATAAAACTTATACTTGAAATTGTTGGAAAATTATTACGGTTTATAAATACTTTTTTATCTGGTAACGATTCGTAACAGTTACGAAAAAAACCCCGAATTATATATAATTAATTTTTAATATATAATTTAATTTATTAAATATAATTAATTTTAGGTATAGTCGGGTACAGTTTTTAGTATAACTATAATCGTTGTTTCATGTTCGGTTTTTATCCGAAATCATTCTCGTCCCCGAATTTTATCGATTAAAAACCGAACCATTGGTTCGAATAACCACGGATAATCGAACCTGTAATTTTTTTCTCATCCCTACACTACTACAAAAGGAGGCATTAAAGTCGATTAAAAACCGACTTTAAACCAATTTAAAGTCGGTTCAAGGCATGAATCGACTTTATGTTTAAAGTCAGTTCACGCGGTGAATAGACTTTATGTTTAAAGTTGGTTCACGTGGTGAACTGACTTTAATTTTTTTTTTATAAATTTATTCATTTTGTATTATACTCAAATAAAAACCTGTATTCGAGCAGAAAAAAATCAAAATCAGTTTAGTAAATAGTTCAAATAATACAAATATTTGAAAAATAAAATATTAATTAATAATAGAAAAATTACCATGGTTTTGTTCTATTTTATTCAAGATCGTCATATTCTTCTCGTTATGTTATAATATAAACCTACATATATAATACAAAATTTTATACATATAATGATAGAAAAAAATTGAATAATAGGGGATCTAAATATTAGTTAAAGAGGAAGAAAACCCATTAACCGGTGCTGAAAATGGTAGTCGTAGGTGGCCAGAAAATGAGAAAGATTGGAGGAGGTTTTCAGTTTTTTAGAGTTCTATAACGCTTAAAATAGTTTCTGTCTGGGAAGAAAGAAGAGAAAAGAATTTATCCATGTGTCAACCAACGCTACACTACGTGGATAGTGTCGATTGACACCTAGAACCGACGCTATCCATGTAGCGTAGCGTCGGTTGACGTGGTGAACCGACGCTACATTCTACGTGGATAGCGTCGGTTCTACACCGAACAAAATTTAAACCAATTTAAAATCAATTTTTAGAAAAAAATGATTTTACATATTAACTTAAATACCCATTTTTGTAGTAGTGTTAGTCATATACAACAAATTAAAACCAAAAAATAATGAGAGGTTACGGTAAAATGGTTACCAATATTATAAAATCACTTTAGGATTATTTGAAAAATATTGAAGTAATCACTTTTATATAGATTAAAGTTATTAATTTTATTTTTATTTATTTAAAAATATATAAATAAGTGAAAATAAGTGAGAAAATAAAAAAAATACTGTAAGAAAGATATAAGTTTAAGTAAAGAATGTATGAATTTTAGCATAAAAAAGAAGTAAAAATTATATGAAATCAAAAAAATAATATAAATAAGTATACTGAAAAACATAAAAGAAGTATATGAAAAAAAATTATAATATTAAAATTTATAACTTTAAAAATAATACATTTTATTAATAGTGTTATTTTTTTATAACTTTAAAAAAATTATGAAAAATCTAAAAATTGGGGCAGTTAATGCAAATAGCCGGATTAGAGTTGTTTTAGAAGTTTTATTTTATTTTATATTTTTAGAATTGTATTATTAATTAAAAATATATTTTTTTATTACATGATATATTAATTTATATGATACAGTTTCATTATCTCATCTTAATAAGTCATTGAATATCACTTATAACATCTCACATCAACCAACCTTATATTAATTAACATGTCATTTATTTTTCATTTTTCTCTAACATATTATTTATTTCATATAATAACATAATGCATAACTATAAAATAAATATACTAAATAATAGACAATCATATTTGCTATGACACTGTAACTATTAGGTTGCCACTGTACATGAGCAACCGATTGAAATAATTGGCTTTTCATTAATTTGAATATTAATACATGAAAGATTTTCCATCCAAATCTAATTGATCCGATGATTTATTCATTTTAAATCAATTCAAATTTAAGTATATTGAATTTTTTGAATCAAATAAAATTAAAATGATATTAAAATTTATTATGAATTATTCTCACATATAAAACATAAAATACACAACATTTAAATTTTAAATTAATTTATTATTTATAATTACAATTAAAAAAATCAAATAAAAATAAAATATTAATTTGATATAGAGATTGTATCATAAAATCTATAAATTCTAATAATTTGTATTTTTAAATCTAATCCTACTATTAAAAATTTCCAATCTAAGCTAACATAAATAGGATTAAATTTTAAATTTAAACCCATTAAAATTTAACTGATTAATTGAATTATTTATTTTTAAATTTGAAGCATTTAATAAAAATAATAAACTAAATACTAAATTTTTAAGATTCTGTTACTACATGCGGGTGCTAAAGTCTAGGCTGCTAAAATCAGTTGGAGCTGTAACAGTTGGAAATTGGAAGGAAACTTTGGCATGCCGGGAAATGTTTTTCATCTATCATAGTCCCACGCGCCTTCAATGTCGTCTCTTTCAAACTCACCATATAAATAATTTATTTATTTATATCGTTTTTTATTTTTAAATAGAGAGATACAGTTTAAAAAACAAATATTTTTGGCTACTGGAGACTATAGATATATAGTTTATACAACTCCTATATAAGTTTATGATATGATATAAATATAAAGGTATCTTTGATCTTATCTAATTAAGAATAAGAACAACTTGCAAGAGGTCATATATTCATGTTAGTGACTTATCTAGGCTTTAACTATCAATACAAATAACTTATTACATGATAACATTACCTATTGCTTTGATTCATCAGTTTCTCTATTTTAATTTTACTAAATGGTCAAATAATCTTAAAATAATAACAAATTCAATACTGACCCTTAAAAATTAAGTGCAACTATGGTTAAAACGCATAGCTTTGCAATGTAGGTTTCTCTCTCTCTCTCTCTCTCTCTCCATATTTTATAAGAAGTTTTACGTTAACAAGTCTTCCCCCAAAAAAGTCTGTTTTAAAAAGTAAATAAATGAATAATTAGTATTCGTTTTATTTCATTTTTAAATAAACTAAAAGTCATCTTTATACCTCATGCATTACAAATTAATTGATAGATTATTCGCAGTTAATTTAGTGATTTGATGATCGGTAAATCTCTTATTTTTTTTATTTATATTTTAAGCAATATATTTAGATCACATATTAATTTTTAAAATATATTTAGATCACATATTAATTTTTAAAATATATATATATATATATATATATATATATTTTTTCCAAACATGATATGTTTTCGTATTATTACTTATTTTTTTCCCTCGCTGCAAACATAGGAGTGATGTTGGGTATATATAAATGTGTAATAATATTCTTATTCATGTTAATTATAATTTTATATATAGTTAAATAATTTTAGAAATGAAAAAAATTATTCAATTTTTTTTAAAAATTGAACACATTTTACATTATAATTAATATGAGTGTAAATAAAACAAAAACAATAGATTCTATATTTTTTATAAAATGAACACATCAATTTATAATTATTAAGTTAAGTAAATTAAGTCTGATTAGTTTAATCTCGTAACTCAAGAGAGAGTTAGGTTCTATTAGTTATGAAAGTAAAACACTGATTTGTATTTAATAACAATATTAAAAATATAATATTAAATGTAATAAATATAAAAAAATAAAAATAAATTAAATTAAATAATTACTGAAATTTTAAGTGTAATTATAGATATAAATTTATAATTCTAACATTTCTCGTAATGCTATTTTGTTTCACGAAACAAATGACACATTGATGCTTAATTTGTACAGGGTAGTTTTCTCTTCCGTGTAAAAAAAAAAAAAGAAGAAGAAAGAAAAATCCACTCCTCAAATGAAAAGAGTTTCAATCCTTCAAACTCTCCACATGTCCAGCTAAAATATCCTAATCTACTTATTATATTGTCAAATGGTCCATAGCATGTTTCCATATTACGGGTCCCATACACAAAACGGATACCGCAATTATCTTAAATGAATTAAACACAATTTACTTTTTTTTTGTGATTGTTATACTTCTTTTATTAATTTAAATGATTTCATGTATTTTTCAATTTAAATTTTATTAATATATTTTTTATTTTACAATGAAACTTATATTTTTTATAAAGAAAAAAAATATTTTTTATTTATAAAATAAAAAAAAGAACTCTAATAAATCATTAAACATATATTGCAGCGAGCAGTATCATTAGTAAATATTCTCCACTAAAATTATATAAAACTTAATGAGAATGTGAATTACAGTAAGAATGAAATTAAAAGAAAATAATATTATTACTATTATGTTTGTTGTTTAAGTAAGGAAATTAAAATAGTGATAAATATAAAATTATAAATAAAATAAAATTAGAAAATAACAATTTTTAAATTTTTAAATTAAAAAATAATAAATAAGAATAAAATAAAATATTTTAACATTGTCATGATTTTATAATCTATTATATACTAACGTTAAAATCAAAATCAAAATATCTTAAATCAATCCCATGAACCAAACATGAATAATAATAAGGAGAATTGATTGGGGTTTGGGAAGATGGATTGAAGGACTAAGTTCAAGTAATGGTTAATTGATGATAGATAAATAGAATAGTAGAATATGCCAAACTGCCAATTCACACGCAACAAAACAGATAACAACTAGCTATAACATAAACTGTCTCTTCTTGATTTGGCTAGTTAGTTGACCCAATTAACACCACCACGCACACTACAAATTAAGGCATGCTTGCAACTCTAAAGTTAGGCACAAATTAAAGTGACTCTCTGAGGCTCTGAACCAGCCATTTTATTTACATTTGCCGGCCATTTTAATCTATTTATATATTTTGATTTACAGCGACCATTTCAAAGCCCGTGCATGCCATTACACAATAAGCATGACACACCTTATAATTACTCTTAATCTAGCTTACGAGTTACAGGGACGAGATTTATAAAGTTACAAGATAAATTAAAGATCGATCACCTTATTTTTTAAGAAAGGGTGAGACAAATTTTGCTTCATATATATATATATATATATATATGAATATATGATGCTTGAACCCATGACTTTTTGAATTTTAGGCCCTCACTTTATCGACTCAGCACAATACAATGGTTGGTGGAATGACACACTACTTCTTCGATGCTTCATCATTCTTCTCTCATCCTTATTTTTAATTGTTTATGTTTTAGAGGCCGGGTTTGTAATCAAAAAAGGTGAGTCTCACGCACTGAGTGGATCATGTTGGAGAAATATAACTTTGTATTTTATGCAATAAAATTTTAAATTAATATAATTTATTTTAAAAAAAACAAATATGGAAAAATAATAATTACTGAATACTATACTTTAAAAGAAATAAATAATATCTCAAGTGGGTCCGTCCCTTTTGTGGATAAAGAATCGGGTCGGCCCAATTGGTTTTTATGGATTTTCTTCTTCTTCTTCTTTTTCTTCCTTATCCGACTGTGCAAAGCTGTTTACTAGTGTTGTTTACTGGAAAGAGCTTCATAATTTTTTATTTTTTTTCAATTGAAATTACAGATTCAATTCAAATTATATAATCTTAAAAAATAGTATATTTATGTTGTGCTATATTTCTCTAATTTATTTTCTATTAATTTGCGATGGAGTAATATTTTTAAAATTGTGAATTAATTTATTTGATACTATCATATATATAAAAGAAACTAGTAATGCATGCACATAAAATGATTTAAATGGGGATCTTCTAAAAAATATTAGGGCATTAAACTATTATTTTTTTAGAGAAATGGTCATTAAAAATCTAAAGATTATAAAATTGATATAGTTTATTTTCTTAGATTTTAAAATATATATTTTAGTATGAAATTATTTTTAAAAAATAAACAATAATAAATATTATAACAAAAAAATTATTAAATATATATTTTTATTTTTAACAAATAAAAAATAAGAAAATAAAATATTGATAATAATCGAATATGAAAATGAACTTTTCATATTAATTATCATTTTAAAATTATCAATAATTTAATTTTATTATGTAAGTGACATTTTTTCTCCTCTTTATAATTTTCCCGTGCATTTGCATTTTACTTAAAATCCCCTCAAAACTCTCTTGTTAAAAAACTCTTGCTTTTGGTACAACTTAACTGTTAATTGTAATTAGCTTGTTAATCTCTCTTACTTTTTGACTTTAAAAACGCAAAAATCGGAAGGGAGTTTCTTTACCCCTCAAATTTAGTAAAAGAGAGAATAAAAGTTTTAAACTTAATTGGGATCACAGACGTATACTTTGTACTAGAAAATTGATAGGATTTGTTTTCTTAATTAAAAAAAATTAAAAACGCATAATCTTATTCACTTTCAATATTGATATGCTAGATGATTCATGTCCAATAATTTTGGTCGTACATTCATTATTATCTATTTATATTTCTGTATTAATTTTTTAAACTTACATTCTAATCATATATTAGTATTAGTGTGCATATCTAATTTAAGTTTTCACACTATTGTACTTGACCCATTTCTTTGGAAGATGATAGGGTGTTATTCGTTTTGAGTTTGCTTTACTATTTGGAGAGTGCTATACAATTACATATTATTATTATTATTTTAAATAAATATCATTAAGATTAATAATTATACTATAATTTTTAGATCATTTATAATTACGAGATTATTTATCAAATATATTAAACTTAGTTCTACATAGAAATCAAAAGTTATTAAGATTTGAAACCTTAATCTTTTGTTTAAAAGATAACAATACATGTATCACGAACAAATGAATTATTATTCTTTGAATTATTATATATTTTTAAAAATAGGGTAAATTTTATGTTATTAACGCATTCTGTTTCATTCGATCAACTAAAAAGTAACAGTACATGGGAAGAAAAGGAAGAAAAGAAGAGCTTAATATCATTACACACCACTCTATATACAGATGAAGTCGTAATAAGAATTAAACTCCAAGTTAATTGTATAAAGAAACAAGGAAACCAACTATGAATGTCCCGTTGTCAAGTTGTTGTGGTTGAAAATAATGTTTTATACGCAAATCACTAGCAGACAAAATATCTTATCCTGCGCACTAACAGTAATTAATTCCCTTTCCAGCAATTACCCTAAGAAAGAAAATTACCTTGTAAATAGTTTTCTTTATTCTAATTTATCCCATTTTCGAGTGTTAAAGAGTGAGTTTTAACTTTTAACATTGAACCTCAAACAAACAATTATTATATTTTAAATAAAATAGTTAGAGTTAAATCACACTATATCTATTTGGATACTAATTTCCTGTCACCATTGAGTGACTTGATTCACGATTTTTTTCCTAAGAGTGTAATGGTTATTTTGACGAACTATTTTGATGCTTTGATGTATATTTTAAGTTTTAAGTTTGACCATTAATAAGATTTAGTCTCATTAATACAGTTACAACTTAACACAATTTCACACGTTATTTATAGTATATATTATTTACTTATTTATACAAGAAAGAAAAAAAGGTATATATGGTTGTATTACCTTATGGATTTACATAAATTAGGATTTGAAATCATTGACTTAGTAGTCCAAAGTACAATTAATTGGTAATTATATGTTAGAGAGCAAATATATTTTATAACCAGGTTTGGGGGGTCTGGCACTTGGGCGATGCGGTCGGGTAGATGGGCTAGTATGGTTTGGCTAGTGAGGTTTGACGATTAATGAAACTTTTTTTTTTTATAAAAAAAGAAAAAAAAAACCTAGGTAATCAAAATTAGACACCACACTTGTTTGTTAATTATAATTTAATAAACATTATTAGTGAATGAAACATAAGAAAATTCTTGTAATGTTTCATAAAAAAGAATTAAATTTGATTTATGAATAATGTAAGTTAATCTAAATACATTAAAAAAAATTACAGTATTACTTCGAGGTTGGAAAAGTGTAGGCAACTAACTCACTCACAGTTTTGAAAAGAAGCAAAATGACAAAAAATTATAGTTGGTAATCTTGAGAAATGTTGAATTATGGCATGGCACCTAAAAATTAGGTGATGTCACAAAAGTAATATCAAATTAAAAACGCAAGATCAATAGAGTATTACTGATTTACTATTATCGATATATAATAGTAGGATATTTTAAATTAATATAATCTTTTATTCATAAAAATAAATATTTAATAAGTAAAAAATATAACATATCAGTCGCAAATTGCTTTCAATAATTTGTCAATACTCTAAGCTTGTGCGTCACATAAGGTGTTGTTGAATGTTGAACCATTTGTTCAAATTTATTAAATCTTGAAAATAAAAGAAGAAAAAAAATTGATTAATATAATGATATTATTATAATAAAAATTATTGATATTATATAGATATTTTATTAATGATAATTTTATTTATAAAAAAATAGATAATATCACAAAAATTTACAACTCTCTTTTTTTTAAAAAGAAAATAAAATAATATCATTGCAAAAAGAAAGACAATTACAAAACATCCAATTACATAATCATTAATATATTTTTCTTTAAAAGGTTAATAATATAAGCCTGTAAAATATTTTAATAATGATAAATGTTCATTAAAAAAATCTAATAATGAAAGATAAAATTTTATTCTAAAATATATGTCTTACATATCTTATATTTTTCTAAATATAACAAAATATAACAAACAAAAAATACTATTTAAGTTGTACCTTGTTATGCTTAAAAGCATAAAATTCATATCATACCAGACTCAATATCTTCATTAAATTATTTTCAATATACAAAGTTGTGCAAAAAATTTATTATTCATTGTGTTTCGAAGTGATGTTTTCATAAATTTTATTATTAAAAATTCAAGTTCTATAGTTATAATTATAAGAGACAAAGTTAATACCAATTAAATCAATCTATGACTCCTTTGATTTGGTTAACTCCTAACATAATTTAAAAAGAGAAGATATATTTTGAAATTCTTAGTTCGTTTATTTTCGAAGTAATGTCTTGATGAGCTTCATTGTAGAAAATGCACGTGGTGTAGTTGCATTTGTAATAGATGAAGTCAATATCAAGCGAATTAATTTATCAATCATGGTATAAATTTATAACTTCTTTGATTTGATTAATTTTTGAAATGATTTAGAAAAAGATTATATATTTTGAACTTTTGATGGTTAATAATATCAATCTCATAAAAATTCAATTGTTTCCTTGAATCTTTAAGTTCTTTTTATATGAAACTTGTAGAATAAACATTCTTAGCAAGATTGCATATATCATTAATAGTAAACAACTTAAATGTATCACTAGGATCTAAATACATACTAAATATAAAAAGTTCTATTGTTTGATTAGAAAATCTTTTACCTATTTTCGTTAATTTAAAATTAATCATAACATTAAATATGTCAAAATCGTAATAATAAAAGATTGTGATAGAATGTTGTTGATAGCGTATACCATCCTTGTATGAAACACTAATAAATAAAACATCCATGTTATACCTTTCATGAAATGTTATCACATCTTGTAGAAAATCAACCCAACATTACTCTCTAAACACTTGAAGGAATTTTATTATCGATAACACTAATATCAATGCATTCAAATATCTTGACATTCTTGTAATGCCTTGCATAAAAGATCAATAATTTTCATCGCCTTATATATCAAAAACAAGATATACACAAACTCAAAAAAATTCATTACTTTGAATAACCCATTAGCCTCGTTTCTCATGTTACTATTGTTTTCATTTTGAATATATTTTTAAGAATAATACAAATTGCACCAAATATGTTAATCAACCTATTAATAGAACCAAAATGAGAGCTCCATCTTATAGCTCCAAGTCTTGGCAAAGTACGAATCTAATTAACAACTATATCAATTTCAAGTTCACTAGAAGCAAACAACTCTGTTAAAAGTGCGAATCTAATTAACACCTATATCAATTTTAAGTTCACTAGAAGCAAACAACTATGTTAATTTCAATTTCTCGAGAAAATCTCAATTCAAAACAATGCTTTGATAAAGCATCAAAAAGATTGATTATTAAAACAAACTTTGAAAAAAAGCCAAACATCGTGGATGTTTTTAGATGATGTAACTAATGCTAATTGCAATCGATGAGCAAAATAATGAACATAATATACAGATGGAAAGTCTTTTTTAAACAATTATTATAATCCTACCAAGCTCCACACATATTACTAGCATTATCATATCCTTAACCTTGCATATCTTTGACTTCAAGATTATGTATATTAAGAGATTTACATATCTCATTCTTTTTTTAAACAATTATTATAATCCTACCAAGCTCCACACATATTACTAGCATTATCATATCCTTAACCTTGCATATCTTTGACTTCAAGATTATGTATATTAAGAGATTTACATATCTCCTTCTTAAGCGTAACAATAGTAGTTTCATTAACTTGTACAATGTTAAGTAAGTGTTCTCGAACAAAACCACTACAACAAACAGATCTTAGAATTCTGTATATTTGTTCCATATGAGATTCACCAAGTACCTTATCAATAAGAACACAAAATTTAGCATCCCCAATTTCTTTACAAATGCATTTCAAGGAGCTCACTCTAAAATAACTTTAGTAATATTTTCATTCATTAGTATTATAAGCTTTATCAACTCAATAAAATTATCAAGATTACATTTGGTACGAGATTTATTGTGATCTCGAAATGCACATGCTTGCTTTGCTAATCACTTGATAACCTCTACTGAAGTTTTAAGTCTCAATCGATTTTGTAACACTTATTTTGATAATTGTGCATTTATCACCTTTTTAATATATGTGGTGAGGTCTCTCAAAGTTTCCTATTTTTACATAGCAAAATTATGAGATTCTTTCTCATAGGTTTCAAGAGCCCATCTATTTTCATTATTAATTCTTATCCAATTTTCAAATTCAATAACAATAAATACTAGAAACTTTGATAGATTATTATCAAAAATAAAACATGAAAAACAAAAAACTTTGTCATCCCTTGAAGAGTAATCCCACCAAGGAAAACATGAAATCATGAAATCATGAATATTAAAATCTAAGATTTTGAATTCCAAATTCAAAATGAGGATAATCATCTAACTTGGATTGATATGATCTCATGCTAATATAAAGTATTTGAATATTATCTTGCTTATTAGCATGATATGAACGTATTAGATTTCTTAATGTAAAATCACGTTCAAATGTATTAGTGTCAACTTTTTCAAATATAACGTGTCTTTTATTGGGTATTCATCTTCTAATTTAAAAAAAAAACAAATAATATTTTTCATTAACTTAGAACTTAGATTAGCATATTCCATGATTACCTATTATATATTAAATAAATATATATGTACATACATATATACATATATATAATATAAAATGTTTTTTTAAATATATTTATATATGTATATAAATAATTATATCATTTTTATTATTATGACAAATTGTATTATCAATGTTAGCAGAAAGTGTGATTAATAATTGTAATTTTGGTAGTATATATCTACATTATGGATTATGTAATACCAAGCTTCAATATTCGTATTCTTAATACTCTAATTTATATTTCAAAATCTTATTAAAATAAATATTATAGAAGTAAAATAAATTAATAAAGAAAATTAAAATTCTAAAATATTTATCTTGAAAGAGTCTTAAAGTTTTCACTTGCCACCAAAAAAAAGTTCTTTTTTTGTTTGTTTGTAAACTTCATAAAATAAGTTTAGAAACAAAAGAGAAAGTGGGGATTGAGAACAAATGAAAAGATGATTGAGAGTTGGAACTTAAATCAAGGTTAATACATGAAAAAATAGGAAGATATAAAATTATAACTTGTAAAGTATAAATTGTTTTATTAAAAAAAGAAAAGAAAGGAAGAGTATAAGCTGACCCCTGTTGATAATAACAATTACTAATAACTTAAGAAGCAATGGCGTTTATAATAAATCAAAGACAAAATATATAATTATAATTTATCAATTTATTAAGTTTACCTCTCTCCTCCATGGCTCCAGCTCCAGCTCCAAGTCCTATCCCCTATTCTTGTTTTCCTTTCGCCAAAATCCCAAAAGCCCAAAACCAGGCAGTGAAATCAGGCGGCAAACTAGGTAGAGGCGATGAAATCAGGCGGCAAACCCAGACGAAAAATTAAGCGGAAAAATCAAAACAAACAATTAGGCTGTGCGAGAGGGAAAAACAAAAGGCGTTTGAGAATAAAAAGATAGATTGGGTGGATAAAGTGTGAAAAAGTGTGGGATGTAAATAGAATGGGATTTTATTTATTAGACTGAGCTTTTGTTGAAAAATTGGACTGAAATAATAAAATATACGATTTTTTTTTTTCTTTCTGAAAATCTTGTATGTACTGAAGCCCGATCCATTCCATTACTGAACACCTCAAACCATGTAGTTTGAGGCCTATAAAGGCAACCTAAGTACTAAATCCTTTCCTATGCAACATAGTTTGATAAGAGATAAAATTAGATAAACGAGAAGTTTTGATTTAGTAAAGCAAAATAGGTAGTAGAAGTTAAAGATCTTAGTTTTCTTATGTCTATGTCCCACGTTTCTTTTGTATGAACTTTGTAAGAGATTTTTCGCCTATAAATATGCTAGTCTATTCCATGTCCTAACATCCTAGTAAAAAAATGCATTATTAAATAATAATAAAATTATTTTTTCCCTATTCATCTTAGGAATAATGTTTAATTTAAAAATTAAAATCCTTTTACACATTAGATAAAATAATATACTCGACCTAAAAAGAAAATAACACTCAAATATATTTTTATTAACCAATTAGAATTGCCAAGCAAACATGTATGGAACAATAATTTTTTAATACAAATGAAAATCAACGTAATTCAATTTAATAATAAAATAAATAACAAATCAAAATAATACATCACATATATCTCATATATCAAAATAAAGTCTTTATTTACTTATTTTTTTAAAAAGATATTAATCTAATATAATATTTTATTTAAGGAAAGATTTTTCACGTAATTAATAATACGTATGTAATATTGAGAAAATATTTTCAAATAATCAATTAATTAAAATATACCTAGAATATATTTTTAAATAAAAATATCTTATAAATATCACATGTGTATTACTATATATTTAATAAATCCTCAATTAATTAATTAATTATATTAAATTAATACATTTTTTAAATGTGTTATCATTAAAATATCACCTCAAAAATATTAATAAAAAAGAATACCAAATAAGATTTGTACCTTTTTTCATACATATCTTTTTAAAACAAGATCACGTGATTATCATATGTTAGAAATAAGATTAACTCTATATTTTTATAAATTTAAAATTTAAAATGCTTAAGTAGCAAATTTTATGACTAAATCATCATTTTTTAAAGATAACTATAATAGTCCTATGCACCCAATTTTTCTTTATTTAAGTATAATTTGGCTCTAAAAATTTAAATAGATTATGTTGGTTTTTGAAGAAAAATTTATTGTCAAATTTATATTTTAAGTTTTTTTTAAATGATATATTATGAATATGTTATTAAAATTAAAACACTATAATATAATTAAATGATCAAAAAAGATATAATAAATTTTAAGCTAAACAAATATGGTTATATTCTATTTATTTTTTCTTTTTTCCAATATCTTTTTGTTTTATTTAATTTGCTAATTTATTATTGTTATAAAAATTAATGTTAAAGGATAAAAAATAAAATAAACAAAATTCTTTTAATTATCTAACATTTTAATCATTCATATATCACCATTATTATTAACATAATAATATAAAGAAGTTAGCTTTTTAAGATTAATTTGACCCGTTAAAGAAAATAATAAAATTTATAATACCTAATAAAGTAATAATTTTAAGATTCAAGTATATTT
The DNA here is from genome assembly GCA_037013495.1 of Hippophae tibetana. NCBI lineage: Eukaryota > Viridiplantae > Streptophyta > Magnoliopsida > Rosales > Elaeagnaceae > Hippophae > Hippophae tibetana. The sequence continues at coordinate 14,024,969 of CM072812.1, forward strand.
TTAAACACAATTTAAGGGGTAATCTAGCACTTTTTATTTTTATAATTTACCTATTTAGTTCATTTTTTAAACTATATAAAATTATAATTAAAAATTATAATATTAAAAATAACACACATTAATATTTGAAAGAGTTTAAATTAAATCAAATTTAATAATAAACAAATTTAATAACTATAATTTAACTTAAAGGTTATCTAATTAAGAGACCATTCAATATGAAATGATATATTAAATTTTTTAATAATAAAAATATATAAGTTAGTTATAATAAATATTATTTTTATTAATTTTTTAATTCGTGTTATATCAATTAATATACTTATAATCAAACACGGTATAATATTCCTTATTTATTCTTTTAAAATCAACTAGTGATAAACATTAAAATATTAAAATTATTACTACCAAAATTTTATTTTAAATTAAAATTATAGTATTATAATTATTTTAAAAAAATAGCATATATCTATACTAATGTTTTAGTTAACCTTTAAATTTGGACATATTATTCATATTTTTAAAAATTGATGCAGATTAGTTGCTTTATTGTTTCTGTTTGGATACTTAAATCATTTTTTTTCAATTTTATTTTTTTGGGTCATTTTTTTTATAAATAAACTTATGTCTAATTAAATTAAGCATTATTAATAAAGAATTGATAAATGTTTGAAGAATAAAATATTTCAAAAAGTTTTAAAATTATGAAAAATAAAGTTATTAAAATGATCAAAATTTGATTAAAATGTATACAAATATAATAATAAGGTGATTAAAGTAAATTAATTTAAAATAAAGTAACTAATACTTATAGTTTGTAAAAAAAGAAGTGATACTAAGTACATTTTTTTCAATAAAATATATAATAATTAAGGGGTAAAGGTAATAATAATATTTAGTGTACGATGTATAAATAATCAAATTATTTAATATTGTTTTATTTTTATATTTTTCAATAAAAATAATATATGTTTATTTTTTGTATCACTTTAAAAAATATATGTTCATAAGTACATATATATTTTTTAGAATAATTAAAAATAAAACTTTATATATAAAATGTTATGTAATGTAATTAAACTTAATATTTATTAGTATAAAATATGATAATATTTTTGTATAAATTTAATTTAGTCTTAAGAATTTTATATATAGCATGGGTAGATTGATAGATATTGATAAGTTGTTGGTGTGTCGGTGGAAAAGGGCTTTGAAGTTTCTGCAGCAAAGTCGTAGTTCTGATTTATTCATCAGATTGTGAAGTGGAGTAAGTAGAGTCCCTAGGGTAATCTTACTACTATTGCTTGTATTATTCCTAAAGGTCTGGCGGTGAAGGGACTAATATTTCATACCTTCACCTTCATTATTATGAAGCAACAAAATATCACACACATCTTAACTCAAAGGGGATTCAGGGGAAATGGTAGATACAATAGAATAGCAACCCACAAAATCACCGTCTTGTTTCTAGAAACATAGTTAGAATGAAAGAGCTTTCACTCATGACTCGAATTTCTATAAATTTTATCGATTTAAAAGTTTCGATATACACTTATATCTATATCATGTCGTGTCGAGTTCGTATGCATCATAACTCATATGCATGATATAACAACTTAAAATTTTCGATACACACTTTTGTCCATATATGTGTGATGTGTCCGTGAAAGATTTACATAGATTTTGTCATTATTATTTTTCCTTCATATTCCTTCTTTGTCCAAGGATGAAAGAAAAGTAATTACAGATATCTCAGGTAAGTAGCAACATATATCAACTTAAAAGAGGCTTCCCTACATCAAACTCATTTTCAAAGTCATCTTCATTAATGCTGTAACCTTCTTTTCCTTTTGCCCAAAGGAAGAAGTAAAGCCCCGTAAACATGAGAACCATTCCACCAAGACTGCATAAAAGGAACATACAAAAGATTACACATAACAAGACTGAATAATTTATTGTGTATAGGTATGAGCTAGATGATAACAGAAACCAGACATTTTAATAAAAAGGAAAAATAGAGTACCTTCCTAAACTCAAGGTATCACCAATGGTAATAGCAGAGAGAATGACTGAACACACAGCTCCAATGGGGTTAAACATAGACACCATAACTGGCCCTCTTTTCTTGATTGTCCATCCATTGAAACTCACACATATTCCACTCACTACACCAGTCTGTATGTAAAAAACTAGTTTTCATTAGAGTGCATGTACATATAAGCACTAGTTTTTCAACCATATGATATTTCCTAGTGGTATAAAATGAGTTGAGTCATACTCATTTAAGGTTAATCTAACTAATAAAAGACCCAATATAATAGGTATTTATATTATAACAGCAAAAAGAATAAATATAACATGTTTATTAATTAAAATATACAATTTATAAAATAAAAACATATATATATATATAATAAAAATAACTTTAAATTTAATCTTTATTTACATCATCATCATCAAACCTCCATAAAAAAACATTATTGATAAGTCAATATTATTTTCTTAAACTCCAATTTCAATGAACTTATGAGCTAAAAAAACCCGACAACAAAATGATAATTGTAGATGGTAAATGAAAGAAAAGGGAGGGAATATGTACCAGTATAGAAAAGCCAATGAGGTTTTTAACACTAACAATGGGCCAACCAATATCCAATGTGTGCTCTTGAAAAAGTTCAACGGCTGTAGTTATAACCACCCCTATCAATGATGTTATTGCACACAATGATATTGGTGCTGGAAATTCACTCAAAGTCGTAGCCTGCATTTAAATCTTCCATATATGATTAATAATATCTCAGATTTTAATTTTAATAGCAAGTATTTTGCTTGGATGAGTTGTTCCAATTGTTCAAGTTAACTACCTGAAGAACAACATTGCTGGACAAAACAAAGATTGCTAAGACAAGATATAAGCAACCAATAATCTTGTCCTTATCAAAGATAACATTTTTTGAGTCAGCTGTTAAGGAAGCCTCTTTTGCTGGATCTACAGTGCTATGCATTAAGCTCATTATGAGAGCACCTAACATACATAAAATTGTGCCTGAAATCTTCACTTTGCTGTATACACAACTGATTTTCACTTTCTCTAATCTGCACAAGCATTATAAGTTGTGCACTAAGAGAAAAAAAAAACATTGAATAAGATCACAACTTAATTAACTATAAAGTACTTCTCTTAAAGTAGGTATTACTTTTCCTAGAATCACTTATAATACTTCTCAGGCACTTCACTTGGAATTTATAAAACCCATTAAAAGTAATTTAGCCCATTTGAAAACACTTGAATCCAATAGTAGAAGTAGTTCATACAGACCCAGATTCATAATTTTCTGCAAAAACTAAGAAATGCTTTTGTTATTTTTACCTCTGATTGTAGTAGAACGATAAATGTCATTTAATTGTTATGTAATTTAGTAAGAAACAAGTAGGCACCTAAAAATCCAAGCAATAAGAAAAATAAGTCCTGGAGCGATGTTTGGCATGGCTGTTGCCATAGCTGGTGAACTTAGCTTTATACCCTTTAGAAACAGAGTCTGAAATAAAGTTACACTGCAAAATAGACACCATAGAAATAAAAATAAATAAATAAAAGACAAGGACAAATGACTAATTTGAATGGAATATGCATAACCAAAATATTTAAAATTTGGTACCCTCCAAAGGCTATCAATGTTAGTTGAATCCAAAGCTTCAAGCTGAATTTGTTGGGCCATTTGCTCCTGTTAAAAAAACATAAATTACCATTAAAAAAAAGTTTCCAACTTTAAGCCCAGAAAAATAAAACAAAGAGAGAGAGAGAGAGAGAGAAAGAATAAAAATGAAAACTTAAAATCCAAGTTAAAAGGAAAAAGGAAAGGAAGAACCTTTCAAAGTAGAAGGCAATGGGAGAGAGAATAACAAAGGTAGCAAAGGTAGAGAAGATAACAATGGTAGAAGGATTAAGTCCAATAGACATAAGATAACTCAGAAGAACAGAGTTTCCTGCATATACAAATTGTACAGCTATCAACCCTCCTATTACTGCTATATCTTCTATCATTTCCTTCTTCATTTTCAACTTCAATCCTTTGAAACCTTCAATAATGTCTTTCTGTTAGATTCTTTGCCTTTACGAACTAGCTAAACAAACCAATATAATTCTCTCTCTCTAACTATGTATTCTCTTCTCTACCAGAAAATCGTATTCTGTATATTGTGTGCTTTTTACGGTTATATTCTGAGCTAACCTTCACAGGCTCATTTCTTTTTCTACCGGTCTCCTTCAAGTGCTTTGGTTGAAAAGATACACACAGCTAACTAATAAAAAAGAAATATATGCATACAAAAATTAAAAATATTTTAACTTCTTTTTTTCCTTTCTTTCCTACGAATTTTTTTTCTTCTCTTTTTCTATTCTATCATAGTTTAATGTTTAAGATTTAATAAAAAATTAAATAATAAAGAATTTTATAAGAATAAACAAACGTGTAAGAAAGGGATGATTTAAAAAGGAAAAAATAACAAAAAAATATCACAAATATTCTTGAATTTTGATTTTTTATAATGTATATTTAATTTTTATAACTTCATAACAAATACATCCAAGTTTTACATATTATTATTAATACTATAAATTTTTAATGGTATTAATATTTATCATTAATTTCTTAAATACTCTTAAGTTTCTTTTTATTTAAATAAATTATTTTTTAAGATTTTGCAAAAAAACATATTAATCTACCTAAATTGTAAGATTCAGCCTCTTCAACAATTTTTTGTTTCTTTAGCTCACTTCTTTCTTTAATTGGTTGTTAATATATTTTTAATTTGGTAGCGATTACATAAAATAAATTTTTTAAAATTTAATAATATTGAATAATATTATAAACATAATATAGTGTTAAATATATCTAAATAATGGTACCTCTATTTCAAAAACATTCAACTATATATGAGTTACAATATGAAATGATAGATTAAACATTTCTAAATAATAAAATTATGTCATTTGTATGTAAAAAATATTATTTTTTTATCAAATTTAATTTTCAAATAGCATATATTATTTATGAAGTTTGATAGTTCTATTTTGTATTAATATTTGGAAATTAATTAAAATAATACAATAATTTAAATCAATTAGTATTAATAAAAGATATTTAAAAAAAAAGTGAAGAAGAGAGAGAAAACGTGTAAGATAAATAATTTGTTAGTCAATTCTCTCACTTTCTATGTGTAATTATTTTCTTTCTTATTTCATTTTGTCCATATTACCGCATACCTTAGTCAATTTAACAAATTTTGTATGTTTGGTGTACATGCATGTTTCAAACCAGGTAATCACTTCTTTGTTAAATTTTCTTTAAACCAATTTGCAGACTAATATCATTTCTTCTTCTTCTTCTTTTGTTGATAGAGGCAAATTAACTTTCTCATTTATGATAATCCAATTTTTTTAATCCTTGAACCACCACCTAATATCCATAAATAACACAACTTAATAAATATGGCAAGGAATTTAATGATATACTAGATACTTATTTATTATGTAAGTTAATAAATTGGTTGATAATATTATTACAATTATTTTTATTATTATGAATAATAAAGACATATAAATAGACATATTTTTATTCTTATAATTAATTACAAATTTTATATTATCATTAATAAATAAAATATATCAACATTGGACTCCTAATCCTTGGTTTGACTCATGGGTTCCTCGATTCTTTTTTTTTTGTACTTCTTTCTCTATGTTCTTAGGACAAATATTTATGTTTATGGTATGCTCAACCTCATTGTAGGAATGGTTTAAGGTCGAGACAAAAAAATAGTGAGAAGCTTAGATATCTTTTCATCACCCGAGGTGCTTATTTCATAAGTGAAGCTCAATTCTTTGCTTTCCTCTTGTCCCGAGTAGTTTGGATATTGAGGGTTTTTCCAAGAAGAAGAGCCCAAGGAGCATAAAGGTAGGAATACCTTACCAATGGTCCTTGATAATATCTCTTTATACATGGTTTTTATAAGAAATTATAAAAAAATAAAATAAAATAATAAGGTACAAGGAAATAGGAATTACCTAAAGGTGAGTTTTCAAAGTGAAAGGCGATGAGTGACTTTAAGAATTGATATGAAAAGAAATCAAACAATGGTTAAGCATAAGGAAAAATCTCTAAAGTTTGAACAAAAATACTTAATGTCGAGCTGTGTATCTTATCACCATAGCAAAGAGCTGAAAAGACAAAGCATCCTTGTTCAAATTTTGATTTGATGTCTTAAAAACAATGAAATTGCTCTTCTTTATATAGAGATTTAGACTTTCTCTCTCCAATTAACTCACAGACATTTATTAAGACGTGTTAAAAAAATTCATATTTTTAGTTATTTTGATTGACCATTTGCTATTCTTTCACCTTAATTGGAGAACTGAGGTGAAAGAGTATGATGATTTGATATGTAAGCATAAGGCTCAACTTAGAGCCCAATCCTTGAACAATCTGATTCATTGTGTGTCTTGTCCGAGATCATAAGATATACTTGCACCTAAAGTAATGATCTAGGGGTGTCTTGGCCTACTCAGAACATTCTAAAGTATTAGAAGACTAGTTATCAGCCTTGTTTATTAGTGTTGTCGAGCCTAAGTTAGTTTATTCTTTTACTAAAGATACCTTCTAGTATATTATATCGTGTACCCCCTATATAATTGACACGTGTACATGTAATATCATATATATATAAACCTAATATAAGATCCACACAGTTCACTCTACTTCTCTTACTTCTCTCTAGTTTCTCTTTTCAAAATTAGATCATTTAACTATAAAAATTCAAATATTGATATTGTAACGATAAGTAATTTTTATATTATTATGTTGTTCATTATTTATTAGAAAGTTTTGTATAATAGTGTTTTAAAAATCCAATAGTAACTTAATAAAAAGACAAATAATATTTTAATGGTAATTATATAATTTCCTATATAAAAAGTAAAATTTTAAGTATTAATATTGTAATAATACATAATTTTTATTATTGTTGTGTGCATTTTTATTTAAAAATGGTGTTTTAATAGTAACTACTTAATCTAAAAGTATGTATAAAGTATCATTTACAAAAAATAAAAATTTAAGTATTGATATTATAATAATACATAATTTTTATATTATTATTTTATGTGTTTTTTATTAGAAAATATTTTAAAAAATGGTTCTTTCAAAACCAAAAATAATACATAAACCAACTCCATCCCCACATCAAATCTTTAAATTTTGTGCAAAATTTGGTACGATAAGCATTGATATGTCAAATTTGACACGAAATTGTTAATTACACTAACATTGTTCATGCTGCGCCATTTTAAAAAATCTAAAAATATTAGTAAATTTTTTATTACATAAAATATATTAAAATTAAGTATACCATACAAAATAACTAAAAAAATATTAATACAACATAGAGTTAACAATTTAATATAAACTAAAACATTGATTTAAAACAATTAAAAATATTGCTAAATTTTTTATTACATATAATAAATTAAAAATATTGATTTATCTTTTGCTTTCCAAAAAAATAATATATAATTTATATTATTATTATGTGTATTTTTTATTATAAAATAATGTTTAAAAAATAGGATATTAAGTTCTTTAGGTTTTGTTAATATATGTTTCAGACATTTTAATTTTGTAACTTTTTAGATAAGTTTTATTAGCCTTGTAATTTAAAATTATAATCATTTAAGTTAAATTTTTTACAAATTAAGATATTTTAAGAATATAACGAGAATTATATATTTTATTAAAAAAAGTTATCAATTCTTCATTTTTTTCTCTTTTTCTTTCTTACTCTCTTTTTTAATTTTATTTTTTATTTTTATTAATAAAATAATTATAAGAGAAGTGGAGAAATAAAAAGAAAGCAGAGAGAGAGAGAGAATGTGTGTGTGGATAAATGGAGTTTTTTTTATTAATAAAATATATATATTTTATTTTATTCCTACAAAATATCAATTTTTTAATTTATTTTAAAATTATAAAATTAATAAAACTTACTTAAAAATTAAAAAGTTAAAAATATATAAATTAAGAAACTAAAATTATCATACACACTTTTTTTAATATATGCCACGACTAAAATCGAACTTTTGAATCCCAAATCACTGCTTTTTAATATATCATAGAATGGATATATGAAACTCAATTCTAACATTTACAAATGATAGTAAAATGTTCTCGAAAAAAAATATACATAAACGGTGGAATATAATTCCATACTTATCACAGTACACGCATGTGAAGAAAACTTCAATGTTTTGGATTGAACGCAATTGATGGTGTGATTGTTTGTGCAAAAGTCACGTCTTGTGAATGAAAACGTAAAAGCATTGCATAATCCACAAAATAGGCAAGAGATTCGTTCCATTATTTTTATTTTTAATATATAAAATTTTATATTGAAATTTACAGGTATTATTTAAATAATAATAATAATAATATAAATTAAAAATAAGAATATAATTAAAAGTATCTTCCTAGCATTAAAGCTTTACCATATTTAATCAGTATTAACTGGTCCTATTTTCCGAGAAATTATAATTATTTAAAAATATATAATTTATTCTAATAATAATATCACTTATTTTGAAAATCAATTCTCTCCTAATTTCATATTATTTTCTCTTTAATAAATATATATATATATATATATATATATTTCTTTAATAAGAGATATCATCTCCTTAAAAAATACACAAACTTATAAAACTTGTTTACTTACCAATATGTCCACCTGTATTTCTATATTTGAGATACTCTGTTCCTTCAAACACCTGTTCTGTCTGAATATATAAATTCCAGTGTTTGGTTACTATTCCAAACACGACGATACGAATAGTACCAATAAAATATATTATTAATTTATGTTATAAATTTAAAGATAATACTATTTCTTACCTTTAAAAGTAAATATTTTAGGTTGAAATTAGGAAGTTTGAATGATTCATTTAGTGCAATTTTATGTCCAATTTTTAGATTAAGACCTGAAATTACAATTAAAGATACACTTGGGACATATAAAGAATTAATGATTAAAATATTATGATTTATTTTATGAATTTATAATTATTTTTTATATTAATTATGATAACAAGTAGTTATTTAACCCCACAAAGTTTGAAAAGCATCAATATGTTGAAAAGCTGGTACAACCAATTAACAACTTTTCAGTTCTAAATATCAAATTCCCAACTTACCCCCACCTAAATTTACACCATACAGACTTACAGTTACAGGGGATTAGTCTCAATTAGGAGGAGGATTCAACACGTATAACCTCTTCGTTGTTTCTGAGAGAATTTATTTTATCTTGCTTTGTGTGTCGCATGGTATGTAGTATGTACCATCAATTAATGCCCGGTTAATAATATAAGAAGATAAATGATATTAAAAAATTAAAATCGCCTCTAAAATAAATAAATTTAATAAATAATATTAACAAAAAAAACCTAATTATTGTATAATTCAAATATATGGTATGGATGTTATCATATTAAATTTGTATTTAAAAAATAACTTATAAAATTAGAAAGAAAATCAAGTCAAATAAAAAATATATTTATGATTAGATAATTTTTTTATCAATGATCAAATATCATTTGTTAAATACACTTATTTAAATCATTTATATTAAAAAGAATTATTTACAAGAATAATTGAATATAAAAGCTTGATTTTATTAGTTGATCTAATATATATCCACAAAGACTTATTTAAATAGGAAAATTAATCTTAAACATATTTAAATTAATATGATATATATATACCATAAGTCATAATATTAACTAGTTGATTAACACTCTTTATACGAAATTTTTATGATACTAGAACCTAAATTCTCTTTGATGTAACTTCTATCAAACTCAAGATACTTTATTCAATAATGTTATACTTAGTTATTCACAATCTTAATAGTTATTGTATTATCACAAAATAGCATCGTATGTTCCTTAGGACCAATACAAAGTTCACTCAACATAATCTTCAACCAAGAAAGTTCAATAATTGCATGATGGAAAGCATTATATTCAACTTTTACACTAGACAATGATGCCATATTTTGTTTTTTTTTATTTCTTCAAGTCACTAAATTAACTCTAACAAATGTAAGATATCTTGAAATAGACTTCTTTTCCATCTTAGAACCCACAAAGTAAAATTCAGTATAACTTGTGATATCTAGGTGTTCATATTTAGATAATAGAATACCTTCGCCTATGAGAACTTTAGATAAGCTAAGATACAATTCACAACATCCATGTGTAGGTCACTTGGGTTATGTATGAATTGGTTCATTGTACCCATTGCATATGACAAGTCAGGTCGAATATGAGTCAAATAAATCATTTTCTTGACTAATCTATGACTTATTTCCTTATTAATTGGAACCTGATCAAGACAAACAGTCAAGCCATAATTCACCTCAATAGTAGTGTCTACAAGGACACATGTAAAAATTTTAGTTTCAACCAAGAGATATAAAAAATACTTTCATTGAGAGAGAAATAATCCTCCCTTAATTGAGAAACTTCAATACCTAAACAATACTTTAGATTTTCCAAGTCTTTCATTTCAAATTTCTTAGCCAAGTAGCTATGTAACACTCTTATGTCACTGGTGTTACTACCTGTAACAAAATATCATCAATTTACACAAGAAGTAAGGTAATTTCAACACCATCTCTTTCATAAAAGAGTGTATAATCTGCCTAGGCCTACTTAAAATCGTACTCCTTCATCGAGTGACTCAATCTATCAAACCATGTCATGGGTGACTATTTCAACCCATACAAGGCATTCTTATACTTGCATACATTTCCTTCCTTTTGTTGGAAATCCAAGAGAGGGATCCATATACACCTATTATGTCAACTCTTTATGGAAGAATGTGTTCTTTACATGAAATTGTGATAGCGTTCAATCCAAATTTACAGTAATAGAAAGTATAACTCGTACTATATTCATCTTAGTCATATGAGCAAATGTCTCTTGATAATGAATCCCATAAGTTTGAACATATTATTTAGTAACTACTTTGGTATTGTTCCTTTCTTGTATCCCATCTTAATAAATTTTCACCATGATTGCCCACTTATAACCAATAGTCTTTTTCACCTTAGGTTACTCAGCCAACTCCCAAGTAAAAATTCTTATTGAAGGCATTCATTTCTTCTAGCATAGTAGTTCTCTACTTCTAATCTTCAAGAGCTTCCTGAAAATGAATAAGAATATAAGCATAAAAATTTGAAGGGCAAAATCTAAGTGAGTTTTAGATAAGCAATGATAAGAGACAAAATCTGAGATAAAACTAATAATGTTAGAAGATGGTTTAGATAATCCCAACTTATTAGTCTCTTTATGAACTTGAATAAGGTACCTTCTATCTTGATCACTAATCGAAAAATTCAAGCTAATAAGTGCTAAAATAGGGTTAGAAGGCATATTAGTAAAAAAGATGTTAAGAATAAGAGGCAAATCAAAGAGATGTACCTCATAATCAATTCTGAAATACTTATTTGATGGCAGGGTGATGAGTGCTCAAAAAGCACTAAAATTACCATGATTTTATGCACATTAATTGATTAAAAATATATATATTTATATGTTTTATCATATATTTATATAAATTCATGCAAGTGCACGAATTATTTCAAAGAAAATGATAAGTATACTCCCAAAGTCGATCTAAGGAAGGAATGTATGTGGTTTTTAATTTATTATTCAAACTTTTAAAAACGAAATTAAATCCTAAACATCCTGTCACGATATTTTGGGTTTTGTGTTTTTAATCTACTTACATAAAAATAAATATAGATTCAATAAACATTTATGCAAATTTTATCATTTATAATTGTCGAGTATTTATGGATATAATAACTAAGTTAATTATGCTTGCTCATATTATTTAGGTTATTAAAGATATGAATTGATATTTATTGATTCTCCCTTTTTTTATATGAATACCACCTTTGATGGGGTTAGATATTCTTTGTTAACTAAACAAATCAATTAACACCTATGAGTGGGGTTGATAACTAATTTGCTTAATTAAATTAATTTCTTTTTATAAGAGATTGAAAATGAACTATTTAAATGTCACATTTGGTGGGGTTAGACAGTTTAAACTAAATTCTTAGGTTTAATTTGGACACCTTGAATAAAGTTTAAACTGTCTAACCCCACCAAAGGTGGTATTTAAAATGGTTCATTTTCAATCTCTTAGAAAAAGGAATTAATTTAATTAAGCAAATTAGTTATCAACCCCAACCATAGGTGTTAATTGATTTGTTTAGTTAACAAAGAATATCTAACCCCACCAAAGGTGGTATTCATATAAAAAAGGGAGAATCAATAAATATCAATTCATATCTTTAATAACCTAAATAATATGAGCAAGCATAATTAACTTAGTTATTATATCCATAAATACTCCACCATTATAAATGATAAAATTTGCATAAATGCTTATTGAATCTATGTTTATTTTTATGTAAGTAGATTAAAAACCCAAAATATCGGGACAAGATGTTTAGGATTTAATTTTGTTTTTAAAAGTTTGAATAATAAATTAAAAATCACATACATTCCTTACTTAGATCGACCTTTGGAGTATACTTATCATTTTCTTTGAAATGATTCGTGCACTTGCGAGAGTTTTATAAATATAAAACCAAAATATTGGCAAAAATCGGTGATGCTGGTTTTCGCTCATCACATGGTAGTATTATTGAGAAAAGCCTAATAATCAATTATGAAAGACTCATCTAATGGTATGATAGTGTCATTGAGAAAAGTATGGGTATCAGAAAGTGTAGGTATAATAGTGACATCTTGCTTACTCATGAAAATTTGTTATTGAAATAATTTCGTTGGTCTTCCTTATCTAGTTCGGGTTCTTTCATGAGATAAGACTCTAAAGAGTCATCATTTTTATAGGAGAATGATCATCCCTTTACTTAAAATTTATAACTTTTTTTCCAACCATAATTTCTCTTTTTTATTACCAATCTTCCCCTGAAAAGGAGTGAAAGGAATATCTTAAAAAAAATAACTCTATTTTCATAGAACGTATCCATAGAAACATAGTACTTATAGGTTAGGGGATGAAAATATTTACATCTCTTCTATGTATTAGAGTAATATAGAAAAACTTTAGGATAAGTTTTGCATAAGGTATAGAGTGAAAAAGGGATAACATCTTGAAAGGAATCTATTAGTTAATAATACTAGGAGGCATTTGGTTAATAAGATGTATCAAAATAATGATAACCTTCACCAAAAAACTTTTAAGAACGTGCATAATAAAGCATAAGTTACGAGCCAACTCAAGGAAAAGATAGATCTTACACTTCACTTTTTCCATTATGTTATGGGGTATAAGCATGTGTTATCTATTGAAAGATGTCATAAGTTTTGAAGAAACCAATAAAGGACTAATTTAAGAAATCACTACTATTATTAGAATGGAACACCTAAACCTTAGTACGAAACTATGACACTATCATATCATAGAATTGGCGAATAATATATATAACATCACTCTTAAATTTCATCAAATAAAGCTAGATAAATTTAGTATAATCATTTATAAATGAGAATATTTTTTACCATAAGCATTAGGAGTAGAGAAAGAATCCCTCATATCCATATAAACACGAACAAAAAGAATAGAACTTTTTATTTGAACAGCAAACAATCAAGATTTTTGGTAATTTTACTAATTGAGAATATATTATTAGTGAGATTTGGTGTGAGAAAAATAGAAGACATTGAGAACATGGGTGACAATAAAATATTTTTACCCACTATAATTAGCATTGGTGTCCTATCCGTAACCTGAAAAGACTTAACATGAGAAGATATTAAAGAATTGAGAATAAAAGGATTACTAGTCATATGATCAGAAGCCCCTAAATCAATAAGCCAAGTGTTAGAAGCTTTAAAATAAATACAAAACCAAAATTATCTCCTTGAGTATTCAATCAAAAAGCTTGAGAAGAACAATATTGAGAGATGTCAATAGTAACATTAGCATTTTTTTCAACTTAATTAAGTTTAAATCACTCTAGAAGCCATACTTCTTCCAAAAAATGTCGACATTATGTCATGTAGTTTTATAGTGGGTGAAAAGTCAAGAATTAGAGTCAATAGATAGAGGATTTGAATGGGTCTTATTCTCTTGGACAACGAGTACTGAGGTCTCAAGGTATCCTTAGTATCCATAGTGGATACTCTATACTTTGTGACATACTAGTGAATAGGCTTCTTCCAAGCTTGGCAAAGAATAAGTAGCCAAAACCCGATTGTTATCATGATCCAAATTTCGATCCAATCCAATCAAAAACATACAAACCCTATCATGAGCATTATGCTTCCTTCATTTTTCAATATCATTAGCATACTTCGTATTATTAGGCCATTAATAATCAAGTTCTATAAAAGATGGATTTTAACTCATTATAATATGATGAAAAAGATCGACTGCCTTAACGTAGTTGATAAGATTTTTTTCATTAGTTCATAAACATAGGAAGAGTTATAAACATCAAGATAACTTTCTATAACTCCATACTAAACTTATTTTTTCGTTCCACATTGAAAAAAAATGGGATATTATATTGTCTGTTAAAGAGTTGATAAAACCAAGTTTGACTAGAGCATATCCAACTTCTCATTTATCATAAATAAGTCATCTTTTTTTGGAGCAACTTTTTCTTCAGTTAATGTAACTCTTTTTTCTAAGTTAGTAATCTACATCTCCAAAATATTTAATCAAACACGATGGTTAATTCCATCTAATTTAATATTAATTATTGAATGTCTATCATATATAGTGGTAAAAACAACTTTACTATTGGATTTAGAGTTATCAATTTTTCCGGAGAGGAAAAATTTCTACAAAGATTATCTTATTAGAGATAAGAATAGGGACAACAAAATTGGGAATGAAGAATGAAAAACAAGGATACATATTTTATAATGTGAGGTGGGATAAGGATGAAAATTGTATTCCGCATTTCATTTTCCGAAATTATATACCTTATTTTAATAAATATATAAATATTTAATAATTTTAATTTTTTATAGATTTAATTATATTTAAATTCAAATTAATCATAACTAATATATTTTATATTTTATATTTCATCTTTAAGTTATATTTTATTCAATGAAACATTAACAATTTTTCTTTTATAAAAAATTATTTAAACTCTAAAAATCTAAAACCTTATAATTATTTTATAATTTATTATTATTATTTTAAACTAGTTTATAATAAGATTCTATCAATATTTTTTAATATAACATTATTATGTATTCATTGTTACATATATTTTATTTTTCTCATTACAAATTATTTATTATTTACTTCTATTATAATTCTGTTACAATAAAAATTAAAAAATTCTAAAAAATAAAAAATATATTTAAAATATTACATGGATTTCCTTTCCCCATTGAAAATCCTCAATATGTTCTCACAAAGATTGTACGTGGGGATGGAGGATAAATTCTAAATTATGAACAGGGAACAGAAAGAGAGTTCCCGACACCACCCTACCCCACTTACAACCCTAATTGGATTGATTTCTAGAATCATAATACTTAATTTCATAATGTTTAACCCACCAAAAAGGATTAAAAAATAAAGGTGATAACTCAATGTACAAGAAATTAAAGGAATACCCCATAATCCATTTAAATAATGGTTAGAGAGAGATTTTTTTTAATAACCTAATGTAATAGGTATGGTTTGAGATAAATAACAAGTGAGTAAAAGACCTCATAAATGCATAAAGAAACATGTAAGTAGACTAATAACGTGAACCAAGGTGAATTTGGCATTTTTTCATGCTAAAGTTACTTAACGACGTAAATGATGACTATTCTTGGCCTAGAAGACAACGATGGGGTGTGGCAACCTGATCAATGGAGTTTAGGTGGTATAGTAGCTAACTATTTTATGAAACTCTTTAATTCATCAACGGTATGAAGCTATAAATCTATTCTATAATGTGTTTCTCATTGTATGACAAATGCATAAAATGATCACCTCACCAAACTTGTTACTTATGAGGAGATCCGCTCAACAGTGTTCTCAATTCATCCATCCAAAGCGCCATGACTTGATGGTATGCCTTCGTTATTTTTTTTCAAAAATACTAGCACATTATTTATGATGATGTAATACATGCTATAAAATATATATTTTTGGTGTGAAACTTTGGCAACTATTGTAAATTATAGTCATGTTATTTTGCTACCCAAAGTTACTAACCTAAGACTCGTGTTTCAACTTAGATCGATTAGTCTTTATAATTCTATACAAAATAATTGCTAAAATATTGACCAAATGATTGAATGCAGTAATTTTTGATGTGATAAGTACTACACAAAGTGCTTTTGTTCTACAGAGACTTTTTACTGATAATATTCTAATAGTCCATAAGTTACTACATGCCTTGAAAATTAAGAAGGGATAATCAATAATTTATGGCCCATAAATTGGATATGAGTAAAGTTTATGGTAGAGTTGAATGTGTTTTCTTGAAAGTTATGATATAGAGACTTGGGTTTAGTTATTGTTGGGTCAGATAGGTGATGACTTGTGTTTCTACTATGTCATATTCATACATGATCAATGGTGAGCCAATTGGTTTCTTCAAGTCGAAGAAAGGGTTGCATCAAAGTGATTCATTATCATTATTTCTTTTTCTTATCTATATCGATAGCCTTTCATGTCTTTTGTAAAGGGGGGAGACAGTTGGATTACTTAGCATGCTAAAAGTGTGTAGGTCAAGCAAACCAGCTTCTCATCTTTTTTTGTAGATAATTTCTTAATTTTTTTGTAAGAGTTCTATAACCAAGATAGAGCGTTTAAAAAATTATCTTTTAGGATTATGAAATTGTATCTATTCAAATGGTCAACTTTGAAAAATCAAACATTTTTTACAGCTCCAATACCACATTATTTAATAAAGACTTGATTTAGACTTGCTTAAGCGTTAGGGTCACTCTAAGTTTGAAAAATATTTATTGCTTCCTATTTTGTATGGTAGAGCGAAAATGGCTCAGATTAATTATATTCTTGATATAGTACATTAGAATATTCATAAGTGGATTTCTGAATCACTTTCTCTCTCTAAAGTTTTAGTGGGGATTATCACCTGGCTCTAGGAAGATTCATTGGTTGTCTTGGAAGAAATTGTATAAAGTTTAGGATTCTGGAGATTTAGGGTTTAAAGAACTACATACTTTCAATCTCGCCATGGTAACTAAATAGTGTTAGCAGATTCTCTTGTATCTTGACTCTCTATTAGTTAGAATTTATAAAAGTCTATATTATTACTATGAGACATTCCTTTTTGTTGGTATAGACTCCTCCTTTTCTTGGGTTTATAGTGGTTTTATAGAGGTTCGACAGGTGTTACGAGAGGGTTTTTGGTATGAGGTTCATTCTCAACACACCATCAATATATGGGAGGATCCTTAAATATCTAGCATTTCGGGGTATTGGCCACAGTCTCCCTGAATTCTTGGTGTAAATTAGGTTAGTGATATGTTGTTGGAGCATAGCAAGAAATAGGATGAAGTTAAGATTCGTCGGGTATTTGTTATTGATGTAGCTATGTATCCTGGCTACACCAACAGTGGGGATTAGTGTGAGGGATCAATAGTGTTGCCATTTCTCTACTAGTGGAGTCTATTCTATCTGCTCCACTTATGCCCATGCTTGTGGGGTGGTGGGTCGGCCACTTCAGGATGTTAATTATGTTAATCTCTTTGATCAAATTGCTTTGGAAATCAGTACAGAAAATTAAAGTGAATCCTAAGGTTTAGCACTTTGTCTTCATAAAGTAATTGTTGTGAGATGGTTCCTTATTCAACGAAGATGTTCCCTTGAGGTATTTTTTATGTTGTTCTTCTATGAAAACTGCAACACATCTATTAGGTGGTTGTCCTTGTGTAAGTATTATCTTAATTGCATTGGGCCTTTCTTTACCCTTTGGGCATTAGGATAACGTCACATTTATGTCCCTTTTTTTTTAGAATTCTTATGATGATCTCAATCCAATGTCAATAGTGACACTTTGTTAGCACTAGTCTTTAGCATTTTGGACAGAACAGAATGCTATGGTTTTTTATAAAGTGGTTTTTATCCAGTTCAACTTTGATCAAGACTCATCATGATTGATGGTTAATGCTCAAGACTTTTAGCTAACACAATGGCTTTCTTAGCTATTGAAATGTTAATGGCCTTTTGGTTATACTATTATGTTATTGTTGGATTGTACGATGAGAGTCATGTTGTTCACTGTACTGCTATACACTTTACTTTGATTATTAATAAAATCAATACTTTGTTGTTTGATCAAAAAAGAACCAAGGTGAATCCACGACGAGGCATCAAAGTAGTTGCGGAGGGCTATGGGTGGCAGCGAAACTTACTCCAAGACTGGATGGGTGATTAACAACACCGAAGAAGTTACAGTTGGTCTATTGCCCAAAAAAAAAACCTACTGATGATCGTGAAAGAGGATAGAGTATCTAACTGCGGCACTTGAAACATGAGGAAACGTCAACATTAGCTGGGTATGAGATCAATAGCTACAGCAGGCAATTGTCTCATTTATACACGAAATTGAATATGATTTCATTAGTCTAATGGGTATTTTATACACAAAAACTTATCTAAATAGGATAAGTAATCTTAAGTAATTCTAATCATACTTAATTAATATGATATATGCTCATATAACTAAAATAAATACAATATATATATTATATATGACACCATTGGTGATACATGCAATAAGAGACAAAATACGACAGATAAATTTGTTACGTTACGTAATTATTTTGCAATCTCAACTTTTCCATAACTTTAAATCTTATTTCTCAGATAGAATATCCTCCATTGTACAAAAGAACCAAAATCCTTTAGACAGCATGTAACATCTGAGTTTAAATGAGCCAAAATTACAAATCTTGCTTTTCATTCTTAAGAAAATATGACAGCCGTCGCCCGTCAATCAGTCCACAACTACCTTGGAACGGACAACCCAAGCTCTGAATCAACACATATAAGCAGAGTCAGAATCATTCTCTAAATCCAAAGCTATAAAAGCACCTTATATTTAATCTCAATGAACAAAACAATTCTACAAAAGAAGCCCTATAATGGTGTGTTAATGATATATTATTATAATGCATGTTTTAAACAATCCTTCAATTTTCAGAACCCAAGCACTATGTTTTCTCTAAATAATACATATGTTTTGACAAACTAATGAAAGCGAAGCAAGACAAAGTTCTACTCTTTCATGAATATATAACAGCACCCACCTACAATACAGCAAAAATGTCTCACGTACCATCAACTCCATCTGGGCAAAAAGGAGAAGCTATGTTACCATTATGCTCTTATTCTTCAACAACTAAATTGCTCTTAAGATCAATGTACAGCTGACTATTGCAATTGTTATATGTTCTGTTCTTTTCATATATTAACAATAGCTTGTATATAACTAATGTCACGTTTGGTTCATGAATAAAAAAATAATAAGAATGATAATGATAATAAAATTGAATGGAAAAGAAATAATATTACTATTAACCAATTTGGTTTGTAGCATGTAATTTATGTTTGGAACAGAATGAAATATCTTACTTTACACTAATACCCTTTAACTTAACATGAAAATTATGTTTAATTTTATTTAATATTATGAAACAATAATTAATAGTATTACTTGATCATCAAAAATAGTTTAGTCAAAAAAATATTTAATTATTAAAAATAATTTTGAGATTATTTGAATTGTTATAAGAAAATTGTTAATAAAATATTTATATCAAATTCAAAAAACAATAATATTATGTATTTTCATATTTTCATGTGAAACTTATTAAAGAGAAGTTTAGCAATAGAGAAATTTAAAAAAAAATGAGCTTCAACATGAGCTGATTAGCTAGTGTTGGGCAGATAAAATAAGGGTAATTTAAGGAATGATTGAATGTTAGTCTAGGAAAACGTTTTCTTGAAGGTAAGTGGTGGAATGACTTTTTCTACTAAATGATGAAAGGTAATTCCATTCCTAATTTCAAGTAGAGATGTGGACTATCTCATCTCATCTTGTGTCTCTAATAGACTCATGTCTCATTTAGTGTCTCTAATGGACTCATAGTGCAATGTTATCTTATTTCATTTAAATACAGTCTCATCTCATTTAAATTATAATCCTAATTGGGCTTAACTTCGTACATATATTGTATCATTTTTTTATTAGACTTACATTATTAATTATTATTTATCATATTTTTCATTATTTTTGTATTCTCACTTGCCTTATTTAGGTATATTAAAGACAAGTGAGATATCTCAACTAGTATCATTTCATCGCATTAAAAATTAAGTGAGACAAGATAGATAAATTTTGAAAATTAATATATTGTCCCATAAATCTCATTAACTTATCTCAATTTACATATCTAATTGTAAGAGGCCCAACCAAACATGTGAGTTTAGAAAACTCTTTACATTCCCATTAGTATTCCACCCAACTAAACACCATCTTGTTTGTTGTTTTCAAACCTAAATATCGCCATATCCATATTTTCATTCCACCATAAAGTTGCTAGATAGTTGTACTTCATAGCATTAACTACTGTGGGACTTTGGAACTTATCAGATATTGGCTTTGATGGGATTAGATGGAGAATCAACGAGCTAATAACCAGTATAACAAGAATGTGATGTACTAGTTACATGCTGGCCAAAAGGGTCTAATACTTTCCACTACTCCTAACCCAAATGTTAGTTTTTCGTCAATCCTAACACAGAATGTATAGAACAAAAGAATGAATGAAACTAAATTAGTGATATAATGCGGTTTCGTACGACCAAATTAAAGCTTTATACCACAGCAACAAGATGGATGCACGTATTTAGGACTAAACAAAGGTGTTGACTTGAAAGGTTAAAAACAAAATATTGGTGCAAGAGAAAACAAGCCAAGACATAAGAAAGCATATGCTAAGCTATTTAACAATGAATATTTATATGTAAAAGGAAATAGCAGATTTGATTAAAATTAATGAGGTCCATAAATAAATTAAACATGTGTCTTAGACTCTTACACTCTTAATCTTAAAATTCAAGCTTATATTATATTATATGTAACAAGAATAGGAACAATCAACAAATACTTTCAATTTAACATATGAACTCAACTAATGTAAGTAAAGATCTAAAGTTTCTAGGGAAAAAGTTGATGCTTCATACTTCAAAATGATGCAGCAGGCCATATATAGAAGGTGCTATAAATTCCCAGTTTATATCTTTAAAGCATAGTAAATTCTGGAGTTTATTAACTTAACGTACAAATAGATTTCGAGTTAAACATGTCTGATTTAACCCGCTCAGATTTTAAATTACTTCACAACATTAAGACCACTATATTTATCTAGCCAAAGTTCTTATTTCCAAATTAAACAATCCATTTTGCTTAATTTCTAGCAATTTGCTCATTAAGCAACATAAGTTGTTAACAGGTCAAATTAGAAGCAACCCAATTCAACAAACATCGAAATCATAAACTCAAACCAGAAAAATAAAGCAAAGAGCAAGAAAAATGAGAAAATGTTAAGAGTGAAGCAAAAGCTACTCACGATTAAAAAGAAACAAAAAATTTCATATTAGAGGCCTGGAGAGGTGCAGCAGAGTGTACCCTGTGATAGCGCTCGAGAACTTCTCGAAGATATGCTCAGGCACGACGTCATTCTAGCCGCCGAAACTGCGCTGTGAAGTGGCAATAGCGATTGCACGCATCCCAATTCAGATGGAGATCTGCCCATTAATACCCATGACCAACAAGTTTAAAAAGAACACTAATAACAAAGAGGAAAAAATAACCCAAAAATTTAATAAGCTAAATGACTCAAAAAGGGAATAAGTTTCACATGGAAAATAAAAGAAATTGATACAAAGCGCCACCTAGAAATTGAAATCCGACGAAGAGTAGGAGTAGATGTGGTAAAGGCAGAGCAGCTAGAGGAAGAGGAGGAGGAGGAAGTCGGAGGTTTATGGTTTTGAGGTGATGCAAGTATGTTGGATCTGATGGCGGATTTAATAGATGACAAGGTTGTTCTGTTGGCCAATCGTTGGCAGCTAGAGGCCATTAGAGAGATCCGAGTTTATAATGATAACAAGCCGAATTGATCATAAGAGTGATACAAATTGCTCGAATTGAATGAGAGATCCATTTTGTGGATGGTGTACTACTACATTTTTCGTCTCCAAAATGTGGGCTTTACGGCGCGAGGGTTTAGGGTTTTAGCGGAACCGGTTTGGTTCTATTAGTTTTTTATTTTCGCTAAATTTTACACATGAATAAAATATCAGTAAAATATAATTTTTACAAAAATATTAAAATTATTATTATTATTGAAAAAAATCAAAAAAACATCAAAACAATTGATTATTTATATATTTTTTATTTAATACATTTATTTTTAAATATTTAAATTATTTATTTTAATAAATAAGTTGATAAATAATAAAATATATATTCTTTTTTATTAAATATTGTAGAATAAATAATTAAAATATTTGAAATAATTAAATAAACTATGTAATTGTATTAATTATTATAAATAAATAAATTTTAATAATATGAAAAAATTTGATAAATTATTTGTTTTTAAAATTACACGTGTATAACAAACATGATATAAACAACAACAAAAAAGAATATATTATGTTCTACAAAAGTGCTAAAAATTGAATTGAAATTATTGTTTAAAAAAAGAAAAAATAAATCAAACATGATATTTTAATATTTTTAACGATAATATCCATAATATTTTAACAACAAAAAAAGACACGTAAATGAAATTTATGCGAAAACAATGTT
This sequence comes from Hippophae tibetana, assembly GCA_037013495.1. Taxonomy (NCBI): domain Eukaryota; kingdom Viridiplantae; phylum Streptophyta; class Magnoliopsida; order Rosales; family Elaeagnaceae; genus Hippophae; species Hippophae tibetana. Next base: position 14,047,928 of record CM072812.1, read on the forward strand.
TTAACGATATTTTCGATAATTTTACGAAAATTTAATCAAAAATATGAATATCATGTTTTGATATCGAGATGTATAAAAAATTATTGTGATAATATCGATAATATTGTCAAAAAATTTATCATTGATCATAAATATCTATATTAATACTTTTAATAATTATTATTGTTAAAAAAATTGAGTTTTAACTTAAAAATATCCAAATTATTTGAATTATATATATTTTATCGTATATATATATTATACAAAAATTTAAAAAATATAAAATCTTTTAAAAAAATTATTATTTTTTTCTATTTTTTTTCATTCTTTATGTTCTCTCGCTCATTCTCTCCCTTGAGTTTAAGGTTTAGATAATATTTAATATTTAAAATTTAAAATTTATGATTTTGAGTTTAATATTAAAGATTTAAAATTTACAACTTAGTATTTAAGATTTAAAGTTTACAATTTAATATTTAATATTTAATATTTATTAAAAATATGAATAAAAATAATATTTTACAAATAGATAAAGATGTCAAAAATATAAAAAATGAGAGAAAATAAGAAAATAAACTAATAAAAATTTAAAATTATTAAATAAGTTTTCATTTCTTTAAGTATAAAAACAATTCTTCATCAAATAAGTAACTTTTTAAAAATATTAATACTTTTAAGATATTAATAAAAAACTTCACAATAATAAATATCAAAATAATAATATAAATATCAATCCCAAATTATACACCATAAATTCACACATCATTTTAAACTTTTAAATTATATATTTTAACCTTTAAATTAATTATTAAATTCGAATGTTAATAGTCAAGCTAACACTTAAATATAAATTTTTAAAGATTGAATTAAATTTTATATTTTAAAAATTCAAAATCTGTTCAATATAAAATTTGAAAATTTCTTTATTTTAAAAAAACTAGAAAATATTAGAAATAATGCGTTTGGCAAATATATTTTGAAGTACAATTTTTAGATAAATCTCATAAATAATATTTTTTAGAAAATAACCAAACGGTGTTTTCCATGTTTAGTTTTTAAATTATGTCCAAATATAAATTAATTAATATCTAAAAATTATTTTTTTAATTTAATAATAAACATTAACTCGAATTTAAAAGATTTCAAATACATCTCAATATTAAATTGATTTTTAAATATATTCTTTATTTTAAAAAATTATTTAGAAACTGAAGTTTTAAAAAGGCATATATGCTGTAGAAGTGGTTAAAGTTTGACGTCAATCTACTCAAAATCAGAAAGATGTAGCCAGCCATCTGAGGCCTTTCATGCGATTACAAACCAACTACCATGAGAGTTCCCATGTACAACAGCTTAAGACAATATTTAAGGAGACATAATTGTGACACTATTCAATATGAACATCTAACAACTACAACTTTATGATTGGACTGTTAAGCTAGAAATTTCCATCCTAGCATTATCCCTATAATAAATATACACAATCTCCATGTAGGATATGTCGCTATCCATTAATCAATCAATATTTCTTTGGAATGAAATCGCCATGGCAAGACCTTGCAACCATGATATCATTCCCTGTCATTATCAAACTGTCAGTATATGAACATTTTTAGCGCATATATGAAAAATAGAGATGCTTAGCCGATATAAACAATTCCTACGAATTCAAAAATGAGAAGAAATTCTGGAACCATGTTGCCTCACCTCTTATAATTACTTCTGTTCTGACTTTTGTGACCTCTGTCATGTGAAAAAGAAGGAATCTTCGAGATGATCAATGAGCTTTGCAATCCTTCTAATAGCTGTGTAGCAGGGGGAGGAGGGGGAGGGAATTAATTCGCTACATCACTTTAGTAAGTAAACAGTAGGGTACTTACAGAAGTATCTAAATACTTACTCTAGATGTTGGCTGCATTTTGCGATTGGATCTACGGGACGGTTCGACAGCTCCCGAAGTTGTTTTTAGAGTTGTATCATTAGAAACTTGGTCTTCCTCTCTTTTACCCAACTTTCCACTAGCTGGTGCAACTCTTTCTTTGTTTGTCCGATCATCTTTACGATTTGGTACTCTTTTTGATGCAGCGTCTGATGCAGGAGCAGAAGAAAACACGGTAGGGTTCTCTGCTGCTCTTTCAGTGGTAGGATAGGATCCAGTTTCCATCGTGTCATCTTTTCCTGATGTGGTTCCAACTTGACTTGGAGGATCTTTTGTCCTTGTACGGTCTTTAAAAGTTCCAGTGTTGTGAAATCTCTCCTTTTGGGGAATGCTTCTAGCTGAAACAATTTGCTGTTTCCCAAACTTCAACCCCTTAAGATTTGACTCAGCCCCTCGTTTTTCCTTTGAATCATTTTTAGAAGTATTCCTCAATCCCTGTGTTCCTGATCTGCGATTGCTCAAGCCTGGTTTTTCTGGAACAATAGTCTCATTGGTCTTATTGGCCTGGTCTGAGACATAATGTTTGCTAACTTCCATAAACTTTCTCTTCTTTCCAGGTTTAGGAGCACAAAATTTCCCTCTTGACCCTTCCTGTAGACCTGTTCGTACTGTTCTTGTACCATAAGGATTATTCTCGGTTCGTGTGTTCTTACCAATTTTAAATACCTTCTCATTTGACGACAAATTCAAGGATCTTGTTTCTTCAGCTTTACCCAAAACCACAGTACTTTTCGAAGTATTATCTTTCCCTTGGGCTTCCACAGCAGAATTGCCTAACTTTGGTCTCTTTTCCTTGGGCATATCACTCTGAACACCAAATTTGCAGACAAGAAAATTGTCATTTAGTTTGATAAAGATCAAATATAAACTCAAAGAAAGGTGGTACCTCAAGAGAAGAATCATTCTGCAAGTTGGACCATTCAACCCACTGCCCATCCTTCCAAGTAAGAGAAGGCCGAAGATGCCAAGCTTTAACAACGGATGTCACACCTTGAGCTGTATCAATAACAAGCAAATTATGTGTTTGCAAACAGCAGCATCCTAAACAAATATTAGGAGAAACCGCAAAAATAGAAGTAGCAATACGAATCTAGGGATGAGACAAAAACAAATCCATAACTAAATATTTATATTACCTGGAAAATTGACAGTTAATGAAGTTTCATCCTTTTTGTTCTTTTCAGTGATGACTCCTTCCCGCCAGCTAAACATAAAATTAGCATAGATGAGGTAACCAACACAGTTTGCTAATGACTAAATTCAAACAGTTAATATCATTGCAGAAAGAAGAAACAATGAATAGCGGGCCAAAAAGAGAGACCTAATGAAAACATCATGTTTTTGAGTAAATACAGAAAAGACATTTGAACGCTCTGCGAGAACCTCATGATGGAAAAGGAAGTCATGCTTATGCTGCCTAATGCATAAAACATTTCACGTCTAAACTTCAGACTGAGGCACCTTTACCCTTTCAAACAAACCCTAAAATAGTGTTATCTACCATAAGGCCCATAACACATGCTCAAAATTCTCTCTGCTGTCAATAAAATTATTTTCTGCAACCAGAATTTATGGTCTTATATTCCTTTCAAAAGCCTCAACTTTCACCTCCATTCAAAATCAAAGCATCCAGCTTTGTCAGAGTACACAAAACACCTATAATGTCATAGATAGTACCAAGAACTACGATGGCATCTTAAAGTGTTCCAGCCAGAGATCGCACTCATTTAAATTTACAATTCATTTTAGAAAAGGATCTTCGTAACAATTCCACCCCCCTCCCCTTCTCTTTGGGACAGGACGAACAAAGCCAATTTGTTACATCTCTGAATTCACGCATTCTTAAAATTAGTAAAACAGAGGAAGAAAGCTCTAGTAGCATGAATTATTCTTAATCCATTTACCCACAATGCTACAAATATAAACATTCAATTCTTAATTAGCTCAAACAGTTTATTTAAAGTAATTATCTTTTAGACGTCAATGCTAATAGTGTATTGAGTGACTAGTAGTTGCAATCGCTAATATTAAGTGAATAGTAGTTGCAATCACTAATATTGAGTGACTAGTAGTTGCAATCGCTAATACGTACCAAAAAACATATGCCTACAGATATACCTGTCTGTTATCCACGCATCTACCCTATCTCCGACTGACCAAGTAAGATCCCCAATAGCAGCTCGACGCCTTTTCCTTGTTCCTTCATTATGCACTGCAGTAATGGGGCGGGATAAGCGAATTTTGGGGGCCTCATCTCCTTTGCTTTCAAGCTCCACCAATTCCTTCAGTTGCCCTCCCAAGCCTGTTAGGATGCAATATCAAATGCCAGCATCAGGTGAATGAAATGTGCACGCATTAAGCGCATCATGACTTCACCCACCACATGTACCCCCAAGGAACAAAAAAACAGAAGTTTTCTCTGAACAGGTAAACTCTTTGCAGCCAATTATTACTATTATCATGGTGTGCAAGCAAATGCATTGAAACTATGACTACACTAGATCTCTGTAATGGACATTAACTTGAAAGTTTTAAATTGTCACTTCAAACCAAATGAGATTTGCTACATGAGGTATATGTCTAATGACCCGCTTTTGGATACAATAGAGGGTTGTTACCTTCATCCAGATAAACCTCAGGGTAAGACACATAAGCCTTCCCATCTTTCATGCTCAGCACGTTTGCTATGAACCAAGCTGCCTGTCCATCACCATCTTTGAAAACCTGAAATTGGAATGCAGAATTAAAATCAACTTTAACAACCATATTATTACCATTGAATGGTAAAATCCGACTTTTAACTAAAGGATGAAAGAGTTTTCCTAACATAATATTTTCAGGCGGGTCTTTTGAGAACTGAGCATAGGTTAGAAAACACTATCATTTAAAAAAATTGATCAAACTGACAACACTTCGGTTGCAAAGTAAGTCATTATGATTCAGAGTACCTCCACTTGTGAACCCTCCTTAATGCAGTTTCTTTTGGACGTCACTGTTGCCTTTGCAAGTTCATTCTCATCAAGAGGAGATGATTCTGATCTAATATCAGATTCAAGAACTACGCTGATATTTTTGGACAAATCAGAAAACTTGTGGCCCATCTGGACTCTCGAATCTCTTTCGTCCGTCATTACAGACCCCAAGAGGACATCCTTGAGTCTTAAATGGTCATCTACTGGTTCCTTACCCACATCTATCAAACAATCTGACTTCTCCTTGACAATACTATGAGTTTCTTTCCTAGCTGATCGTCTATCCTTTGAATTCTTCTTAGAAGTATCTCCAAATTCTCCGGCAGCACCTTTAGATTGATCTATAATGATGTCAACAGATTTAGTCGCAGGTTCGGAAGATAACTGTGGCACTTTCCAATAACCTTGTGGACCAGCTTCCACTAATTCATGCAATGTAAAAGGATCACCCATAGCAACAATTGTTCCAGCTTGTGATACAGCTTCTGCGGCTAGTTCAGCGGCTTTCACAATGGCATCCATATTTTCTGCTCGCTTTGAGGCAGCTGATGCAGCCTCAACCCCCCTCCTAGCAGCCTCCCTAGCTACAGTAATTATTAAACTGGAACTGTTTGCTCCATCATCGCTCCACAAGATGGATGCTGAAGTAGCCTTTCCTACTGTGTTCACCACCTCATCAGAAAATGTTGTTGATCTTCCATTAGAATTTCCACTAGTAGTTGAAATCATTGCTTCATCAGCCATTAATTTTGCTTGCAATGCCGCACTTGATGCAACATTGGCAGCTGCAGCTGCTGCCTTTGCGACAGCAGCAGCAGCCGCCACTTGAACAGCAGCAGATTCTAATTTTGTTTCAACATCTGATGACAATCCTGAATTTTTCTGCTTATCCAAAAGATTCCATATTTGTTGACAGTGGCTCACAGCTGAAGCAGCAGATGCAGCAGCATCCTCTGCCTGCTTCCTAGTCTCCTTAAGTTTACCAAGAATATCTTCTGATAAAGTAGACCCGTGCAGAAGATCATGGTTTACCTTTTTAAGGTTATCAATGGAAGATGCCTGCGAAACAGGAAAAATCAATTTCTCTGACATGGCTTTAGACACGAAAGGAGTGGATTCTGAGGCTTTGACAGAGACAGATATAGGCAAACTACTAGTCACAACAGCTGCTACAACAGGTTCAGTTTGAGATAGAGGTTGCAAAATGATTTGATCACATTCCTCAGGAACTGAACTCTTTCTTTTTCTAGGTTTTCTACAGACAGACTGCTGTCCAGAGGATGGCAACAGCTTTTTTGAGTCAGGCACGGGATTGGCCCCCACCAACCCTCTCCTCATATCTCCTGTATGAACTATTGGACCAGAAAAAACAGGCTTTGTGGCAGATGGATTTGATGTAGATGTTTCCTTTACAGGATTCAATTGAACTGCTTCAATGCTAGGATATGGTGAAAAATGATTACCGGTTTCTGGTAGAGAAGATTGTGGAGAGGCAACCCAGGGACCCCGAAAAGAGAATTGGGACATCAATGGCGCATTATGCCCAACAAAGCTTCTTGTAGGTGGTGTCTGAAAAGGATGCAATGGAGAAAAGGACTCTTGAAAATTCGAAATGGAACCTCTTGGCATAACACTAGATTGCAGGCTGCCATCAACAGGGATGGGAACACTCCAAAGTGGAGAAGAAAGGGGAATCATAGGGCTTATAGTCGTATGTGTAACCTTGGTGCTGGATTGACACGCAGGTGAGGAGATATCTGTACTTTGAAAAGAACTTTGTTTAGTTACTTGGTCTTGAGCCTTTGTACCTGCAGATCTCATTCCAAGAATACAGTTAAACACGTGACTAAACCAATGAAGAATAAAACTTAATCCAGAGAGATACCAAATCGGGGATGTAAAGGGGTCTCGGGTTCCATGGCACTAGATTTTTGACTACTTAGTCTCTCAATGCATGTGCGCCAAGCATTCTCCCACATGCTCCTGCCACAACCTATAGGTACCACATCCAGAAAATTATCCAGCAGCCATACATGGAGGAATGACATTTTATGTTTAAAAAGAAAGGAAGGGAAAAAAAAAGAGAAGAGGCAAAGCAACCAACCAGGTCCACCAAAAGCTGACACCATAGGTGCTTCTTCAGGTGCTATCCCTTGACTGCAGAAAAGGAAATATGAACTTGGATAAAAAGAATTAATGTTCTTTTTTTCCCCTGCAAAATCCAATTATCTTTTCTTTGAACAGTAAGACATCCAACGGCTTAGCTCTTTATTCCCCGCAATTCAAAAGTAGATATAAGATTATCTAACTCCTCAAAAAAAAAAAAAGAGCCTGTTTGTATTTAAATCCAAAACAGGATCTGTGCCAATATCACAGCCATTATCCTTTGCTTTCATCTGAATATTTTAGATAAAACAATAGATGGACATGGAGTAACATAAAATCCCAAAATAAGTACATCCATCAAAAGACAATCCAACCAAAGTTCTCGCCCTTTCCTTGTGTTCTCTTTCTCATTAGATGACTACTTCAAAACTCCTAAATTTATTTCATTCTTTAGCCATTTTACTATGTTTCCATATTTCGAGCTAGCTCGTTATCTTGTTCTATGTTCATAATTTTTTCCCTGTATGATTAAGGAGCCTCCCTCATTCACGTACTATGTTTAACAATAGTTTTAGCTTCTTTTCTTTTCTTTAACTTATTTAATAACATATGAATGAGGAAATGAAAGTAGAACTTACATTAAAGCCCCATATACAAAGATCTGAGCACGTAGTTGCACTTGTTGAAAATCTGTAAAAGGCTGTTGGAAAAGTGAAGATTGGAAACCTGAAGCATTCAAATCTGGCAGACCCGACTTTGAAGCAGCAGCAACAACAAAATATGGTTTTGTGTTACTGGCTTCCATATGTCCATAGCCTTGCATCTCATTTGATTTTGAAAGCTGGAAAATCCCAGAGGCACTTGGAAAAACATTGCTAAATTTGTCCCCTCTATCTGACGGTTTAATAGGAGATATTTCCTTCACCTGAATTCCCTTTTTATCTTTTCCTGCTGCCTTGGCAGATGATCGTCTTGTTTTAGTCTCTGGGGTACCTTTAGCACGACGGCGGACAACCTCTCCATCAGATGGTAATGGACTTGCCAGAGAAATATCAAGTGCTGTTGTCTTAAGGTCCAGTACGCCCAAGCCAGAATGTGAAGATCTCCGTGCAACCTTCAAAAAAGTAGCTACAATATAAATATCCTTCTAAATTAAAACTTGTGATAAGATATATTGCATGAGTCCCCTAATCCCCCTCCCAAAGAAAGGCAATCAAAATAAGAGGAAAAGAAAAAGAGTTGTATATCTATGGAAATAAGAAATGCATTGAGAAAATATACTTTAGGAGCTGAAACAACAGAAAATGATTTTTCATTTTTTCCAGCATCTCCTATTGGAAAATCTACAATTGAGCTGATGTCAACCCTGCCAATTCTGTTGTCTCTTGACAAGTCATTTCCTTTTGGCACATGGGTATCTGATGACACATTGTTAGCACCACCACCATCAACCTTAGTGAGTGGGGATTTCTGATTTGTGGAGACCTTTTCAAGTGTACCCTCAGAAGGCTTGGAGGAACCACAAACTGCTTCATTACAATCAGCAGAACCACCTAGGTCTTCTTGCGATGCAGATTTGGTATGAGATTTCAGCAAAGAAACTGAATCAAAGGAACCTGCTTGAATTTCCAGAGCATTTTCAGCAAATTCAGCACAGTAAACAAAAATAAAAACACGATAAAAGCAGACAAATATGACACAATTTCCTGAGTACTACAACCAAAAATCCTCAGCTAGATAACAACCATAGATTTGGAATATTACCCAATAATTCAAATGGATCATGAGACATAATAATTTGGTTCCAACTTTTAAAACCTTCAAAGCAACATCACTCAAGAAGGATATCTACTTTATTTTCTTCTTTCTCAAAAATGGTTTATTGCAATAACTATTTAGTAAAGAGGCATGCTGAAATGTAGTTCTTTTAATGCAATGATAAAAGTCTAACTTAAAATAAGTTTTCTTACAACAATCCTCACCATATAACCTAGAGAAAAAAAATATGATAGAGGACAGCAATCTTACTGTTTCGGGACTGAAGATGCATGGTGCTGCATATTAATTTGAAATGGTAAAAAATTGTATATCTAAGCACTTTCCATTTCCTGTTTTGTGTTGAAAATCTACAAATCTTCACTCATGTCATCTATCCTAACTTCCAGTAGACAACGAAGTTCTAGCACCTCATTTATCAACAAAACACTAACAAATAAAGGATGCATATTAGGAAAGGGAGAAGGTAATGGAAGTTGACAATAGAAATCCACATTTACGTATTCATAGAATGCAGGACTCACTATTGTCACTTTGCTCAATAGTTTGCCCAGAATTCTTATCTTTGGAAACTAGAGTAGCTTCACTGTGTCCTTGAAATTTTTGCACATCAGTAATGCATGTTTCCTCCAGCAGTATAGGCCCAAGCTGAGTGTGTGTCTCATCATTCTTAGTCATTCTTTCTGCAACGAATTAGCATATTAGTTGAGGTAGGAATCTTGTATCACAGATCAGATCCATAAATAGATCTTTTCTGAAAATTTCAAACTACCTAAAACAACCGTCTTCATAAAGAAAAAAATTCTTATAAAAAGGAAAGTACTTACGAACGATGGCCTTGCCCTTAAAAAAAAGAAAATAGGCTAACATGATTACAAAAAATAATACCTTTGAAAGCCAAAAATACAACCTAATCCCTATTTACAATCATTAAATAATAAAAAGTAGAAAGAGGGAACAAAATTAAAATATTGTCCTCCAGTGAGATCATAAAGATTTCAAATAACCCCATTCTACATGCTTTCTAGCAAATAGAAACACAAATTACAAATTATCACCTGAAGCATCTTGAGATTTCTCTATGCATTTTTCAGCAGTTGCTCCATTCTCACTTTGAGTTAAACCCGTTGTTTCCATAACATCGCCATCTTTTTTAAAAGACTCGATGGAAACAGGATAGCTGTTCATCTCCTTTGTTTCCCACTCCTTAGCTTCACTGGTATCTGGTTTTTGAGATATTTCTTGGGTTCCTGCAAAACAGTTATCATCCTTGGAAGACTGATCTATTGATTCACATAACAGATTTCGAACATTATTATATGTCAGACCTGCTTCAGCTTCAGACACAGGGCCTGGCCCAGCTTCTATTTGAGAAGATACAATAGGAGATGATAAACTAGCTTCTGTTGCAGCAGCTCCATCAATCCTATCCAACTTGATCAAGCCTAAACCTGAAGATGATGTCATTTGATCCTCTTGGGGATCCACATTCATATTTACACCATTTTTGAAAGGCAAAAGAGCAGTATCACATGCATCAGAGGAATCTAAGTTGGGATTCTCCAACGTAACATCTTTCACTGCAAAAGGGAAAGGTAAGGAGTAAAAGAAAATAACTAACTTCTGTGGATGGTGCTTTAAGCTCCATCCAAATGAAATTTTAAAATACCTAATTCACTGCCAGTAGCGGCTGAATGATGCAACTCTGAAACAACTAGATCATCATGTGTAGTACCTTCACCAAAAGAAGATAAGCCAACCTCCTGGTCCATAGGTTCCCGCACCTTGCTATCTACATTACTATAATCATCAGACAGCCTCGTAATCTCTCTGCGATTCACAGAACCATCTGGACTATGAGAACTAACATGCAAGCAGCTTATAACTTGCTCATTTTTTTGTGCAGCTTCACCAATAATAGAAGGTGGAACTTGGTTTTCAAAACTCAAATGATCTCTGGAAACTTCCGATGAATCATGAACACCCTTTGAATCACCAGTGACATGTTTTTCACAATGCACATCAGATGAATAATTTGCAATTGTTAAAGAAGGAACATCTTCCCCATGACTGCTGCCGATTTCATGCCCTCCACCTTCAGAGACCTTTGCTTCCTCAACAGGTAGCAAAGATACTTCAGCCTTACCCACTAAACTAGCATCATATAGTGGTTTACCACTTCCCATTACTTCACTTCTGATCTCTTCATGTGATGCCTTAACAATATTATCCATTTCTGATACTAAACCTGAAGAGATTTCAGCACTAACATGCCTCTCAAACTGAGGAGTGCCTCCAAGGTACACTGATGGTAACTCTTGCTCTCTAACTTCATTAGGCTGATCACTAAAAAAATAAGAACCTTTACCAATTATCACATCTTCACACTTATGGACTGAAACTGTAGAAAATTGACTTGTGCTACATTTAACAACCAGATGCTGATCAGGATGATCCTTCACCGCATTACAAGAAGGTTCCTCCACATTACTCATGCTCGTTTCAGTAGCAAGCACTTCTTCAACAGTTTCCACCTCAGAGGCAAAACTGTCAGGTTTTACATCATGACAAGTATAATTATCAACAACATCTCTATTAACATTCTGATTATCCACTTCAGCCTCTTCTCCTGAGATATGGCAATCTGGATTCTCATTATTAACATCATTTACCTGATGTTGGGCACCTTCATAATTCAAATCAGTACTGCTTGGAGCAAGACATTGAGCAGAAGTTACCGCATTTCCAACTTGCATTCCTGGAAAAAAATTATTTTCTTGCTGCTTAACGTCTAGATGTTCGTTAGCTGAAGAATCACCTTCAATTCTATTCTCATCAGCAGACGTCCTATCAACAAAATTAGTATCCTCAGATATAGGGAGGCCACAATTCTCACTAACAGTATCTAGCTTCAGGTCGTTTGAACTCCCATTAATAAGTATGTCACCTTGTTGTATTTGTGCAGACTCCTCTACATGAGGTTGGCCAGAAAAGACTCTAGGAATCTCATTTGAAGGTAATGTAGATGGTAAACTTGTAACATTCTGCACTTCGGAAAGAATTTCATCTTCATTCTTCAATCTAGGTTCCATTTGCTTAGTTAAGCAGTGCAGTTCATCGCAGGCATCCAAACTCCCAATGACAGTTTCTGAAGGGATGATTTCTTCCTGGCCAACAGATTTTAGTAGCATTTCCACAGATTCAGAGGAAGTGGCCTCTGACCAAACATTGTTACACCTTGAAATGGAGCAAGATTCCACTGCAGTTGAACTGAATTCTATCCCACTACCTCCACGGGAGTAATCGCCAATCCAGTGGTTGCTTTCACTGTTCTCAATGCCAAGGAAAACCTCAGTTTCAACCAAAACATCAAACTTCAGGTGCCCCTGGAGGCTTTCATCAAATTCAAACTTTGGAAGAGCATATGAAGGCAAAACTCGAGGATATTTGGGGTTTCTTTCTCCAGCTAAATGAAGATTTTGGCTATGAAAATCGTTGTCTTCATAATCCATGGGTTTATCCCTACAAAAACAAAAACAAAATTGAGAGAGAGAAAGCAAGAACATAACAACAATGAATCACCACACCAGATACAGTAATGTCAAGCTTAAGGGATACACTATGATGGAACAAAATTATGGCAGTAAACTTTCTCACGATAGATATCTAGCAATCGAATTACGACGAAAACTTTTACTTAATACTAATTACAAAATGATTCAAAATAATTTTACTTAATTTGATGGTCGCTAAACACAGCATAAGTCCTAAAAACATAAGAGATTCCTTTAGACAATATCCTCATATAGAAGAAAGAAATGATTTATAATGAAAACAGAAAAAGAGAAGCCTACATAAGGACCAGCATGCTCCCTAAAAAAAGAACATGAAGCTAGAAATTTTATGATCCTAATAAACAGGATCAAGAAGCCGAAAATTTATAGCAAAAATAAGTTTCAGTCACAATTAGTTTGCACGTGAATCAATTTATTGCAATCTCGAATATGGAGGTTTCAAGTAGAAACAAGGAACATTAAAAGGTAAGAACAAGGAAATTTAAGTTCAGCTTTTTTTCCTAGCAGAAAGTAATAAATTAGTATGTAACAATTTCTTGGAACAGAAATGTAAAAGCAGGGACTAGAATTCAGAACAGAAGTCTGGAGTTTCTGGAATATCCGTGAAGCTGAACATAATTAACCTAGCTCATGAATTGTCACACCTTAAAAAAAATATAATATATACATACATATACATACACACACACACACACATACATACATACATACATACATACATATATATATATATAGAGAGAGAGAGAGAGAGCATGTTGGGTATGAAAATCAACTATATGATGGTAACAGTTATTGCCGCAAAAACAATTAGACTGATTGGTTGAGTTTCTACTTGCATAAAGTGTTATTACTAGGGAGCAGCATTCCTTAAAATCAAAATTGAGAAATGCTAATTAGGATGGAATAGCTATTTCCTGCTAAAAGGGGATAAAATTTCACAACTATCCGGTCCTTAAAACCAGTTTCCATTCCATTACATTGTCAAGACCAACCGTGAGATTTAAATACCCCTTCTGGAGAATAAATATTCCTAATGAAATAGCAATCGCCATTAACATACATATGGAAGGGTCACCCCAGCAATTTTAACTGAAAATCATAAGAACCTACTAGTTATGTTCTGCAGTCATTAAGTCCGTCTGATAGAGAACTTGCACAAAGCAGCGAAAAAAGTATTTACACAAATAAAATACACCACTGCCGTAAATGTATATACCATTTGCTTTTTTGCCTCAAATGCAAAGTGAGGGGAGGAGGACTTTCGCAACTCATCATTTTTAAAACAAATCAAAGAAGTTCGTTGACCTAATTACATAAACCTATACTTCATAGAACAAAAAAGAAATGAACAGTACCAGAAGAAGTAAGTCTAGAGATGCTACCTCCCTCCATTCGGCGATGAAATCCAGTCCGTTTGACCTCTCAACTGCTCCTCAATCGTATGTTCATCCACTGTTAGAAAAAAAGAACCTAGCATCAGTCTCATTCCTCAACTACTATAACAAGACACAAACAAGAAAAACACTACAAACCCTAACTGATCATGATTTCCAGATGTTGTAAACTCACCGCAGTCTTCTACCGTTCTGGAAGACTTGAATTAGGGCTCCGGCGAAATAAACGGCGAGGGCAGCAGATACTAAGCGAAGATAGAAAAAAGACGATAGAGAGAGAATTCGGAGTGTAGGGGTGTTTGTTTGTCTGTGTGAAACTTTCTCTTTGCTTTTTTTTTAATTTTTAATTTTCATTATTTTCCGTTCTCGTTTATTCTGGGATAGAGAGATATGTGTGATGATGATGATGAATTTGATGGAAAAAGAATAGGTGGGGCATTTCGTCATTGGCAAGACTTCTGACAAGTACAAACATATTCGGAAGTAGACACCTGGCTTTTTGTCGCAAAGTACGTAGGGTTAAACGAATGTGACGAGCTGTCTTGGACTCAAGTATCACAGGCACAAATGAATGGTTGAATTTTAATGGAAATGGAAGGTCCGTGGCAGTAGGACATTTGCGCTGCAAGATCCGGTTTAAATTTGAGAACGATACTCTCTAGAACGGTTAGGATGAGTCTTTGAGAAAAGACAAATAAAAATTGTGAGACCGAGGATGAAGATTCTGACCGAAATATAAACTCACAGCTAATTTAAGTGCTAGTCCAACAACTAGGGTGACTAATTCAATTATCAGTCCTAAAACACCCGGTAGAAGACCCCGATTTCCTCAACAGACGCTCTTGGCATAAAAATGTCATCATTTTCACACTTGGATCTTACGATTGCTTTAACCATATCTATTATTAAAGTGAAATCTTATGTTCTTTCCGTAACCGGTGTTAATGATAGTAGGAGTTCTTAGTACTACCATTGATGATGCATAATAGGATTGAGGGGAAGAGAATTATACATCATGAAAAAATTGTGTTGTTTAACACGAACAAACAAATAGGATCATTTTAAGTGGTAGAGAAGAACATAGTTGAAAAACTTTTATATCTGTTTTATTTACATTTTCATCATTATTATGCATCTTTGACTGACCAACAATCTTTAGTGTCAGTATTATCTTTCTCGCCCAAATAGGTTTATGTTGCGCAAACAAAATTATTGTTGTGTGATTTAGGACAAACACATCAAGTGAAATTTGCAATGTTGTTATTTTTATTTTATTATCATGATTGAGATAATTGAATCTTTGAGTATTATTATAGCAACTGAACAATTCTACTCATATGACCTAAGGACACTTGCTTTCTAATTAAAACGTTTACTTTGATTCAAGTTAACTTATTTTATATTGTATTCTCAAGATTCTTATTAGGAACTAAAGGAGTTCCTTATATAATCGAATTTCTCATAAGACATAACATGGAATCAATTACACCTTTTATGTCAACTTATACCTCTTTCATTTAAAAGACTTTTTACTCTACCTAAATTATTCCTATTTCTTTTGAATTCTAATTCAAATCTACAAACTCAAAAAAAGTAGTTATTATACCTCATAACAACCCACAAAAAGATCTATAATGACATTTTCTATGAATGAATAGATTGGAAAATATTTATATGTTGATGCGAGATTACCACCAAATCTCTGTAATAAAGTCATTTATCGGATAAGTATTGAGTAAGAAAGCTTGATCTTTTCAAAAAGATGATCACTTTTGAATGCTTCAATTATAAATTTATTATTTTGTGTTTTAAACCTTTAAGAAACATTAAGATAAAAAGAAAATGGTTCATTTCTATGATCCAAGGGTCTTTTAACTATATCAATTGTTCAAGTAAGATGAGTACAAACTTTCAAACTCCTTAAAATATACTTTTTAGAGTTAGTAAAGATTATTGGTTATCCTTGATATGAAGGTAAAAAAAAGCTCAATACTAACAAATTATTGAATGTTAGAATTAGACGATACTATTTTATTATTAAATAAATGCTATTGGAATGACGATGGCTCAATTCTTTGTCTAATTAACAACATGATGGGTATTTAGGTGGCGTTTGGTTCGTGGAATAGAATCGGAATCGGAATCGGAATCGGAATGGAATCGGAATGGAATGGAAACAATTCTGTTTGGTTTGACCACTGGAATCAAGCTCAGAATCAGGATTACAGTGTTTGGTTTGACACTGGAATGGAATGAAAAAAGCTGTAAATGACCTGAATACCCCTACATGCTGTAAAATTCAAATAATGTAATTTAATTACTAGTTTTTCGTCAGGAAAATTAAATAACAATTTTAATTTTTAATTTTTTAAGTAAAAAATATATATTTCTTTTTTTATATCATAAAAAATTAATTATATATTAACTTTTATAGAGATGAATGATGTTATTAAAATTGTTTTTAATAGCATTCAATATATTGAAACCGTATGTGGGATTGTTTTTGTACAGTGATGGTATTCATTTTTACAAAACAATAAATTATCAATACAAACAGAATTACAAACATATGTTGATCATAACAGTGATGGTATCATCTGTTCAATGAAGCACAAATGTTCATATTTCAACAGTGTTCAAAATACAAGCGTTTAAAGTGTTGAAAACACTATATTAAAATATTGATATTAGCCTAACTAATATAAAGTTAGATACCAAAACAAGGCTAATATAACAATTACAAACGAATATTCATATAGTAATAGCACATATCCATAACTTAATATAATGCACCTTCACGTCTAAGAAGGCTTCTAATCCAACCATCTTTGTTAGCATCAGGTACTCCAAAAAATACATTCATTCTTGCGGGTTTGTCAACAAGAAGAATTGTAGCAACATCAAGCTCATCGTTGCTAAGTGATGTGGTCCTTTGTAATTCATTGTACAACCTCTTTTGTTCTTCTTTTTGTTCTTCTTTTGTGATGGATCGACTCAAAAGACTGCCGACATTCTTCATCTCTTCTGCAAGTATCGAAGCTGCCCTTTCAACAGAATTTCCATATTCATTAACTCCAATTGTTCTCTTTCTTTTTTTAGATGAAACATTTGAGTTTTGCTGGTCGGTAGCATCTACATATTGATGTAATGGATCAGTTTCATTTACTGTCTCTTGATCCCGTTCATTATCAAGTTCTAAAACAACATCATCTGGAGTCTCTGCATCTTTTCCTGTGGCTCTATCTTTACCAAATACAATAGCCAAGTCCTCGTAATAAGGAAATGACCTATGTCTCCAATGAGCAGCTTCTTTGTGACTCTAAAAAAATATTAAAATATGTCAAATTGAAAATATTAATAATCAAATGGATTAATAATCAAATTGAAAATATTACCTGCACATATGCATCCCAAACAGGTGCCTCAGCAGCTACATGTTTATTCACTGGATCCCACCCAAATCCACTACTATTATGACCAGTTAACATGTCATGTATAGTAGTAAATTGAGTCTTCAATGTTTTCAATCGAGACTCAATATGTGGTTTAACTTTCATATTGCAATCTGGTAGTTTTTGAAGTAGTGATTTCTCAATAGCATTTAAATAGCCAGGTTTGAAACCACCATCAGCTCTATATGAACCCTGATTGTGTAACTCTAAAAGACACTCAATTAATTTTTCATCTAATGTTGTTGTCCAAAATCTTTTATTCTGTCCAGGGCCTCGATTTCTTGAGGTAAAACTTTGTGAAGATGACATCCTAAAATTAAAAAGTAAGTACAAAAAAAATACTTACTAACTGTTTAACAAAATAGAAATAGAAAACATATTAAAGTTGACGAGCCTAGTAACCAATGAGAATAATTTTAAAATTAAAAGAATACGACCAATAGTATAATGTTTTACAAATAATTTCAATCAAACAATCTCTTCATTACAACCACAATCAAGCATAAATAAGAAAACACGACTTCCATTAACCTAAACACTCACTATCATCTATCCCTCTCTCCTTTCCCTCCATTCATTGTACATGTTCGATGCCGTATTGTCTCTAAATACACTCCATTCATGTGTAGAGTCTACAATTCTTATTGTATCTTCCTCATCAACATCCTCATCTCTATCTTCAAGATTTTCCCAATTTTCCTCAAATGGATCATAAGACATTTCCTTTCGTATATAGTTGTGTAGCAAGCAACAAGCAATAATTATTCGATTTTGAGTTTTAACGGGATAGAATGATGGACTTCTTAGAATAGCCCATCGATTTTTTAACACACCAAAACATCTCTCGATCACATTCCTAGCCTGTGAGTGCTTCATGTTAAAAAATTCACGTGGATTGCGAGGTTGTGAACCATCTCTCCATTCACTCAAATGATAACGTTGACCACGATATGGAGCAAGAAATCCATTGGAATTTGCATATCCAGCATCCACAAGATAATAATGCCCTATATATTAAATATATTTTACAGTTCAATTTCATATTCATAGAATTTAAAAAAATTAATCAATTCACATATTACTTACCAAGTTGGACTTTAAATCCATTCTGTCTACGCATAGCTTCACGTAAAACTCTACTATCAGCTGCTGAACCCTCCCAACCAGGTAAAACATAAATAAATTGCATATCAGGAGAGCAAACCCCTAAAACATTTGTGGTAACCTCACCCTTTCGGTTTCGATACCTAGACTTATCACCTACAGGAACTCTTACTCTAATATGAGTACCATCAAGTGCTCCTAAGCAACCCTAGTACCAATAAGTCAAGTAAAATCATTTAATTATTAGAAATATTACATGGTAATAAGAAAAATAAAGAAAGAGAAAGAAATTAAACATTATATCTACCTTGAAATATTTCCACCTATCGTCATCACAATCGTCAAGAATAGGCTCAGGTTTTTTCAATAACTCATTATGCAACCGTATGATAGCATGCAAGACATTATTGAAATACTTACTAACGGTCTCTCCAGATCTTCTAAATCGATCAGTTATAACTCTATTTTTCACATGGTGTGCAATCACATGAAGAAACATGGCTACCTGCTCATCTACTAACAAATGTTTTGATTGTTTTAGCCCCCCTCTAGTTTCAAGCATTGCACACAAATTGGTAAAAGCACTCATACTCATCCTAATTTGATTAATACAAGTAATGTCACTCTCATAGCACAATCTATGCACAATTTTCCTATTTGAAAAAAAATCCAACTCATACAATTGTCTCCTTAAAGATTTTGTCTTGTTTTTATCCACCACCAACTCAAAAAAGAATTTTACAATATACATTATATGCATCAAGTACACAACAATAGCATCCACCTCTTCCACATTCAAGCTATGATCATCCATTTTACCTTAAACTACAAACAAAAACAATACTTAATTAGGAACAACAATTTACTCATAAAATTGATAAAATATACCTATTATATTAAACTGCCAAAATTAATAAATATTGTAGAAGATACTGATTATATCACTAACAATAGATAGTTTTTGAATAGACAATACCTCTGCAAGATTAATAAACAGTTTATGAAAGTAAATAATGCATTCTCTTCGATAATACCTCTGCAAGTATTAATAGGCAGTTTTTGAATTCATTAGCATAACAATTAGTTTATGCAGTTCCAATCGATAATTTAAACTAACGTTAGAGTTACCTTATACACTGAAACTATCAAAATTAATCAATTCACAACAATTTATGCCATTAAGTCAGAAAACTGTAGCAAATAATCAATATTTGATATTGGTCGAAACAATATCAGTATCGTCTTTATGGGACGTAGAAGGAATGTTTAAATCGAAGCTGTGTTTGAGTTCATGATACCACCAAATCGATTCAAAGCAAACAACAAAGAATATCACATACCAGAATACCAAAACAGATAATAAAAATATGAATCGATTCAAAATATAAATAAATTTAAACAAAATAGAGAAAAGTCCTCAGACGAACAATGTATCAACGATTAGAACATAAACCAAAATTAGGGATCGATTCAAAATAGAAATAAATATTTACAGAACATAGAACAATCTCAAAGGAAAAACCCCCAATATCAGGAAACAAATAGTGTATTCAGACGCGAGAAGCAAAAAACAAAAAAAGAGAACAACTCGTGAAGAAATTAGGGTTGCGACTCAGATGAGCGAGAAGACACAGATGAGGACGAGAACTCACCTCGAATGTCAGGAAAACCACCAGCTATGGAGGACCAGGCGAGGCGACGGCTGAGTTCTGCGCTGGAGAAGAAATCGCGATGGATTGGCTTGGAGAAGAAATCGCGACGCTCGGGTGGGTGAGAAAATTCTGAGGCAGATTCAATCTGCTTCTTCGTTTATAAAGGAAGGGCAGTTTTGTAATTATAAATTTAGGTGAGGGGTAAAATTGGAACGATAATTTTATATCCGGAATGGAATCATCATTCCTAAAGGGGGGAGAAGGAATTGCGATTCCGTCTCCTTTAGTAATCCGATTCCATTCCGCCCTCCATTCCGTCCAACCAAACACGCAAAATGGACGGAATCAATTCTGATTCCATTCCATTCCCTCCAACCAAACGTGGGGTTAGAAGAAATGGTGATTTTAAGGAGGTCTAGCTCAATAATTGGAATCTTGATAATTGAGTTTTAAAGTTTTGTTATGGTAAAGTAGCCTTCAATATTTTGAAACTATGTTGTATTGGCGTTTTTAGTCCTTAAGAAGCTTGTTGATACATGTTCATTGATTAAGGAATTTTATGTTAGTATCTTTGTATTTGATGTAGAAATCCATGCTTAAGAGATATATTACATATATGTAATTGATAGTCCTTTTAGTTTTCTTTTTTTTATCCTTGATGAAATATTTAGAATCAATAAGGAAAATGTTCAAGCGTCTTTGATTGATATTAAACTTTTCTTTCTGTTAAGTTCCCAGTTCAATAGCTCTTTTTTTTAAGTATGTAGGAAAGCCAATGAGTTTATTCCAAGGGATCAAGTATTTACTTATAATAAAATGGGGTTTTCCATGGTACATTTTGTAACTTATAATTAGCAAGTGAAGTGGTCCAAGCCCAACAATAGCCCTTTTATCATCTTTTCTACCATATGGTTTGCTTTTTTTCTATCCTTTTGAAGTTTTCGATATCACCTAGAAGGTGCCCTAAGTTTTTGCTTAGTCAACAACGAGGAACAAAACTTGCACATTTTCATGCCCCTTGATTACTTTGTTGGTTAGACTCAAGGATCTTGATCAATAAGGTCCTAGGGTTTGGTGTTTAAGGGGTAAACAACAATCAGTTTCATATCCAGTGTTATCCATGTGATAGTTGAAGAAATTTATAGCCTAACTCTCTCTAAAAGAGCTCTTAAAGAGGAAGGGTTATCATAGATTTATAAGTGCACCAAAAACTCAGTGATCAATCAATGTGAGATTTCAACACTCCCCCTTATATCGATTTCCGACTAGAGATATAGAGCGTATCTCCCTCACACCGGCGTATGGTCTATCCCCTACAACCGACCGGGTACCGACTGAATCACCTGACTCTGATATTATGAAGAAATTTATAGTCTAACTCCCTCCAAAAGAATTATTAAAGAGGAAGGATTGACATAGATTTATAAATGCAGTGGAAACTCAGTGCTCAATCGATGTGAGACTTCAACAATGATAACATCAAACGTTTGGATCATAAGTCAACCAGGGAAATATTATTAAAAAAAGTTATTAGTGTTAGCGGTACAAAACGTTATAATATTTTCACATGCCAAACTAAGTGAGACCAACTAATAAAATTTAAACAATTTATATCATGGTATATAATTACATATTATAATTATTTTTTCTAAAAAAATTACTTTTATATTTAAAATAATTAGTCAAGTTCAGATACTGTGCATATATTAATTTATTATTTATTTGATAATAAATAATACTTAAGATAATTAATTGAAAAATTTATATTGTATAAGATAAATAACATTATACATAAAAAAATTAAAATCAAAATAATTATTGATATTTCAACTACTAATAATTTATTATTTAATCAATAAAAATAATACTTAAGATAATTAATAAGTTAAAAAATGATGATTATTTATGTTAATTAAGATAGATAATCTTATTTAAAAATAATAATTATAATATAGATAATTGTAAATAATTTAGCTAATGATAATTTATTATTTAATTAATAAGAAAATAAGAATTTTAAATTATATAATAACTAAATACAATAGTAATCACTATTTTAAAACATGTGGATTATTTTATCCAAAAATTTAGAAAATATAATTTAAACTTTTATATATAATATAAATTATATTATACAATTACCATTTCAATTACTTACTATATTCAAAGAAATGCAAGTGTTGAAATTAAACAATAAAAATATATTTTTAATAGTTTGGATTTAGAGATGCAATTTGACTTAATGGGTTACGGGTAATGGGCAACTATGATTTTTTTTTTTTTTTGCAATTACTCTCCTATAGATTAATTGCTTAGTTAATTTTAATATTTAACAATTTGTTTGATGTTAAAAATAATTCATAATTTATATACATGTTAATATTTATTTTTAGAGTTATTTGACACATATAGGCTATTTAGGAATAATTTGGTGGATGTTCTTATTTTTTAGATTATATAAATTTAGTGTGGATATATTATTGGTTGTAAATATTATGGAACAAATTTTGACTTTTAAAATATTTAAATTTATTAATTTTATCATTAAATTTTTTAAATCATGAAGCATTTTTTTATCTTATGAGACAAGTTTTATTTTCTTTAAAGTTTACCCAAATTTTGCTTTGAAAAGTCATAATAATAAGTACTAGTCTTTATCATTTAATTTAATTGTTTTAGATAATATAATTCTAATAATAATACAACTACGTAATTTAATTTATTTAGTTTTTAGTCTTTAACATGTTAATTAATTTATCAAATTTATGTTAATATATACATGTCATTACTAGTATAGCTATACTAGTAAACTAGTTAAGTAACTGTTATTTGATGATGTTTTGAGAAAATTTCGTGGCATATGATTCTAATAATTTTAGAAAATAATATGAAATGTTGATAATAAGGGAGTCTTTCGTTCTTCTCATTAAGAAATATATATAACACCTATTAAACAAATGTGAAGATTACATAAATTGGAACTCTCTTACAAGCAACCAGAATACATATAAGATTTTTCGTATTAAATCAAGTCACCATAGATGTTACATAACTAGGTCATCATATATATGTTGCCTAAGGTCCTACATTCAGATGTGATCCCAAGTCATTAAGATAGTTAACTGAGTCGTTTACTTAGGCCAAGTTTTGATCTTCATGTCTTGATTCTCAAGTTTATTAAATCACTATGTGCTAACAGCTATGCAAGAGCTGCCCTTACTATGGAGGAGATATCTTAGGTACACGAGCAGGTTGCTAGGATCGCGTACCTATTACTTGAATAATACAAAACAAATTATTACGAGCATGGATTCCGTTTGGAAGAAAAAAGGGTAAATATATTATAGAATGCAATAATTATGAATTTATATATAATACCATAATTTTATACGATTTATTATATATTTGAAAGAATTGTTATATTTATACAAATTTTAAATTGAGGAAAAAAATTAACAATTTATTTAATTTTTGTTAACTAATATTATTTCAAATAAATATATAAATAATATTATAATTTAAAAATAAAAAAATAGTGAAGACGTCAAGTTTTTTGAAAAATATATATTACTCGAATCTAAATTTCCTACAATAATTCAGTTCAAACTACCTCGTGATCAATCTGGTTTGATTCAAACATAATCTAAATTGAATTGTTGTCATTTTTTATGAAAATGACAAAAATAATACTAAATATATAGATTTATAACTAGATTCATACCAATTTTAATATGATATTACACATAAAAATGCAAATTGAGAAGTGATATCTTATTAACTCGGTCTATTATTTTTAGAAATGCATCCATATTGTCACATTTATTTTTTAATGAATTGAGATAATAATAAGATAATAAAAATTATCATATCTCTTTTTATTTCAAATAAAACTAAATGAGATAAATAAGAATAACAAATAATTAAAAAATTGAACATTTTTTATAAATAAAATTGTAATTGAAAGACCATGATGAGATGTACTTGAAATTGAATCACATTGAAATTACAATATATAAATAATGCGATAAAATTTAAATAAAATTGGATAGTTTTAATCCATGAGCACGTTAAATATGTTAAATGAAACATAAGATGAGATCAGTTTATATCTCTAATAATTGACAAAATAGCTTTAAAAATAATAAAATTATTAAATTTTTAAGAATTTTTTACCATAAGATATGATACATTTAGTGTATACTATATATTGTAATTCATCTAGTGGTTTGCAGGTAATATTTATCTATCTTCTTATTTCAAATCATAAATTTAAATAACACAAAAAAATTATTTAGTTAAAAAAACTAATAATATGTTTTAATTGGCGCAGAGAGGTATTATTCATACTTTGTGAGATTTACAAAGGTATATATTCTAGAATACACCGAAATACCATAATAATTGATTCTAATGTTATAATTTTCAAGGAATTAATTTCTTGATTGATTTTTTTATGGATATTTATGGAAGAATGATTATTATTTTCTTTTTAATTTTATTTAATAATATAGATTATTAAAATTATTAGTATATAATAGCGTAAATCATTAATATTTAACAAAAATGATGTAAATTACTTAAAGGTCGAGATTTAAAGCCTTAAAATCAATAAAAAAAAATCTGCCGAATATTGCTCCTAGTTTTAAATTAGACTTATCAGGGTCAATAAATAAACGAGGTACTTAAATGAAGATTTACTCCTAATTTTGGATTAAGAAAAAAACTAACTATTAGAAAGATTTATACTTTAAGTTATATGAGTTTTATTCCATATGAATTGTTAGATTTTCCTATTTTAGTAATTAAATTCTTTAGTTAAAGATCCAACCTTTTGGTTAGTTACTTATTTCAATTGTAAATCATAAAATTGGTGAATGTGAGTAAATAATTTAATTAATTTGTTTAAATTGAAAATTTTGTTTCGATATGTTGGATTCAAATCATATTGAATTGATAAATTTTATGGTTGGATTAGATTCGTATTGAAAATTATACAATTAGTTCAAATTTGAATTAATAAGTTTTATACTCTATTGTATCCAATCCAGGTTGAGTTACTATTAAATTATAAAAATATATATATTTTATTTTATATAATGTTATATTTAAATATTATGCATACTATTATTATATTATATAATTATTTTAACTTAAAAAATAAATATAAATGTTTATATAATTTAATAATTATACGGATATAGTTTTTTTTAGTTGTGATTATAAATAATAATATTTATTACAAAAAATTAAATTTAAATTTAAAATTGTATATTTTGTGTTTTATATATAACAATAATTTATAAATAATTTTCAATATTAATATGACTCTTATTCATTCAACAAAAAAATGATCTATTCGAATTTTAGATTGGTTTGCATTGATTCTATCATCAGATATGATTCAAGTTAAAAAAATTTAAATCTGTTCAGATCGGATCTTATTCAAATTGATAAAAAATAAATCATTTAGATCCGATGTGCACCCTTCTAAAAATGACATTAAAGTTCAACATTTTAATTCGTCAAATGCAACTATGCCATAATCTCCACTTAGGAATGATCAGTGATCGAAACTTTATATTTTTAATCAATTAAAATTTGATTTGATCCAAATAAATTTGAAGATTTTCAATCAAAATCTTATCCGATGATATAATTCATCTGAATCAATACACATCAATTTTTTTCGAATCACATAAGATAAAATTGATATCAATATTTATTTATGAATTATTGTCATATATAAAGCAAGATATACATAAATTTAAATTTTAAATTGATATTTTTGTAAAAAATATTATTATTTATAATTACAACTAAAAAATCAAAAAATAAAAATTGTATGTACAATTATTAAACTATTATGAATATTTATATTTATTTTTAAATTAAAATAATAATATAATATACTTATAACATATATAATATTTAAAAATAACATATTATAAAATAAAATATATATTTAATTACAATCTAATAGTAATTCGAATAGGATCAAATATAATATAATATAAAATCATTCAATCTAAATTTGATACAAATTTAAATGATTTATATAATTTTTAATATAAATTTAATAAAAATATAAAATTTATCAATTTTAAATTCAAAAAATTAGATTAAATTTTTAATATTATTTATTCTCCTCTAACTCCATCAGTTTATCTACTCTCAACTGGCTGTGTTTATCGTGTCGCTTACGCAATATATAAATTGATTTTTGTTTTTTATTTTGAAAAAGAGGAATCTGGAAAAAGTTACGTAAAATGAAAGATGCCTAATCTTATCTTATGTACCGAATTTTCAATTACTGGTCGGTAGTAGTGTAGTACTATACTACTATGTAAGTTGGAACCGATATTTTTTGAGATTTCTTTTTTGACTTTACCTGAAAAATTCTTTAGTTTTTTTTTAATTACATGAATAACTCATTTATACATATATTTTTATTTTTAAATTATATATATATCTTTTTGACTTGTACATCAAAATTTCTTTTGTTTTTTTTTAATTACATGAATAACTCATTTATAAGTATATTTTTATTTTTAAATTATATATATATATATATATATATATATATATATTTTCTTATAATATAAATAAATATATTTTTAACAAAATAAACAAATTAATAATTTAATAATTTATATACCTAGTTTTTTTGGTTTGTTTTGAATTTTATTAAGTTATATAAAGTTTAATTTTCATAATCGCTTTTATATATTAGATATTATTTTTAATATTTATTAATAAAAAATAAATAAATATTTTTAAAATTAAATATATTTTTAATTGAAAATAAAATTAATTAAATAATTGAATAATTCATGTAACAGAAGCCATATATATAAACAAGGTTCTCGATCATAAAAATTGATCTTCACTAACTTCAATTTATGATCTAATTATTTTGCATATAACCTCAAGCCTTAATATGGGATTCAATTTTTAGAATTTGTTTTTGCATAAAGTGATTCCATATCCTCTTCATTTTAAGTAAAATATTCGAATGTATTAATTTAGTTTGATATGATAAAAAAAATGAAATTTTTGTTTAACCGTTTTCTGCCGTCATCCATTAGATTATTGCATGCCATTGATTGGTCTACGAACAATCTTTTTTAATTCAGCAACAAGCATAAGTTTCATCAGAAAAGACGAACGAAATTGCTTTCTTCTTACATTGAACATGGATTATTAATTATTTTTCTTATAGATATTAGCGTCTTCTTGTTTGGTAGCTTCGAAAACTTCCCTTTTATTCAGGAAAGTGTTTTGTCAGTGTTGTTCACATTTGTTCGAGTTTCCCACTTGTGTTTGGTTCTAATCTTCTTTCTTATATTCCTCCAATGAAGTCTCTGACCTGAAATCATGGGAGCCCAAAGCACTGTTTTCTGGGTCTAAGTTTTTGTATTTAAACTGTTTATTGGAAATCACCTGGTGTCATAAGGTTTATTTGGAGCTTAATGGTTTGCGAGGTATTTAAAGTGGGTCTCTTCCTTCCCTTGCTTTGTGAGGTTCGTGAAGAAATAGAGTTTCTTTTGCCTTTAGAAATCGAGAATGTTGTTTCAATTTTCTACCCATCTCATCATTTGCCTACTTTCAATTCTCTGAAGTATATTTTAGAGATGTTTTTCTTTAATTATAAGCCCCAATAACATTGTTATATTTTGTTGAATTATCTAGTATTGTGTCTGTGTATGCTAAAATTTTCTCCATAAATGACCGCTTAATTTACAGCAGAATTTATAGAAAGGCAACATATTTGAGAAATGGGAAGTGATTATCATTCATCATGGAAGCATAGTTCTTTGCTAAGGCTGCACGATGCAGAAGAAGATCAGGAGCTGATCAAAACAGTATCATCTTTGCCTGCTATTCCTCAACCTCTGACACCACAGGAGCCTATGGAGTTCTTGTCAAGGTCATGGAGTCTTTCTGCTTCAGAAATTTCAAAAGCACTTGCTCAAAAGCAGAAGCAATTTTGTCCTGACAACGATACTGATACAGTTCCTAAAGCACCTCTAATTTTACCCCCATTGGCAAGTTACATTTTTCTCAAATTCCCAGCACATGTATTTCAATCACAATCTACCACATGAGTAGTGAATATGCAACAACTTGAGTTGAATAGAATTATTCATTTACAATAACAATGTTTTTTCTATCTATTTAGTTGCATAACATAAACCAACAAATAGTATTTAATCAAACTCTTGTTGTCTTTTAATTAGCAGCAAAGCAAGATTATAAAATCTGCTAATACTCGAACGACTGGATTAATAGGGAAATGGTTTCATCATAAGGAGACAAGTAATAGCACAGTAAAGAAGAAAGATAGAGTCCGGGTGGAAAGTGCAAG
The DNA here is from genome assembly GCA_037013495.1 of Hippophae tibetana. Classification (NCBI taxonomy): domain Eukaryota; kingdom Viridiplantae; phylum Streptophyta; class Magnoliopsida; order Rosales; family Elaeagnaceae; genus Hippophae; species Hippophae tibetana. Next base: position 14,076,242 of record CM072812.1, read on the forward strand.
ATTGCAATCTGCTTTGTCCATTGCTGGACTTGCTGCCGGCTTGGCTGCTGTAGCTTCAACTGAGAACACTAGTGGCTCAGGATCAAAGATGACCATGGCTTTGGCTTCTGCTACAGAACTTATGGCTTCATACTGCATTGAATTGGCAGAAGTTGCTGGAGTTGATCATGACCGTGTATCCTCTGTAGTCAGATCAGCAGTAGACATTCGGAGTCCTGGTGATCTTATGACTCTCACTGCTGCAGCTGCAACTGGTATTTTCTGTTCTCTTTTCCAAAATGTTTGAGCCAGAAAACGAATAATAGATACCATGAAGAACTAATTGATCTAACATAACTTAGGCTAGGCTGTATTTTCTTATGCTTTTCAGACCTTGTAGAATTGCTTCAAGTCCAAATAAAAAAATTTGTCAAAAGTGCTTTAGGATCAAAAATTACGTTTTGTGCTTTTATCATGAAAACAATTTTAAAAGAAGCACAAACAAATTAAATTAACCTTAGTAAAAGTTATAAGATAATAACGATGTTCAACAAAATATGCATTGTCCTCTATAAACACGTTTACGTAGTAAACAAAACGAGTATCTTCATTTTTTAGACCCTCAATGAAACTTTATGCCATGAAAAGAAATATGAATAAAGTTTTGTTAGAGAGTTAGTAAACATACTTAGTCCAAAGATACATTCAGTGTTTTTGTTGATCTGCATCCTTCATATTTCCATTTATTGTAGCTTGCAAGCCACATTGTATAGGCTATTAGAAATTAGACACTGATTAAAAATGTATTTTTTTTCAGCTTTACGGGGAGAAGCAGCTTTGAAAGCCAGGAAGAATGCTACTATAAGTCCCTATGAAAGCAATTCAGAAGCTGCCTTTTTAAAACCTAAGAAGGATCAAGGCTCTCTTTGTGTGGGAGAATTGTTGCAACTTACTCGAAAAGGTAATCTACTGATCGAGGTTCAGGATCAACTTGTGTGATTATTGTATGGTGCTGCACAAACTTCACAGGAGGCTTAAATTGAGTATTTTGAATGTTCATAGACTTGCACTTAATTTATACCAACTCCAAAGAATGTAAAATGTTATATCTTTGTTTAATTCCTGTAAAAAGGAACAAACATTTCACTTTCAACTCAATTGAAACATGTAAGCAATCTCAAGAGTCGAACGAAAAAAAGAGTCTCACAGACACTCTCTGCCTTCTCTCTAAAAATCTAAGGTTTTTTCTTCATCTCCTACCCATTCATTTCCTCAGCCCCCACCCATTCAACTCCCACAGCCGCCACCTTCTACCTTCAGCTATCTACTTTCCGCTGCCACTCTTCATCTCCGACGGACCTCATGAGTTTTGTCGTCTTTTGGATTCCCCAGAAGGCTTTTGATCTCCTTGGACTCGCCTTCTCCCTAGATTTTCTAGTATAATCAAACTTTTTCAACTTTTGGTCATATCTTGTCGAGAAAATGGAGGATGATAGTGCCAATGATGATGAAGATGATTCGCCGCCAGTCATCTGAGTACCATGGAGGAAGAGAGTTTTGCAGCCCTCTACTTCTTGGTGATAAATATTTTGTTTAACATTTTTGTTCCTTTTATTTTGTTCTTTTTATTTTTTGTTTTGATTTTCTCTAGACCTGAGTTTGTGAGAGTTCTAGCTTGTTTGGTGGGTAATTTTTTTCTTTCTTCTTTCTTTTGTCCTGATATTGATGGATCCACTGTTTTTGGGTTTAGATTATTATCCTTATCTAGCTTAAATAAGTGTTAAGCTAGTTTTGTAGCGTAGACGATTTTTGCTTAGGCTTGGATTTTTCTGGCGCATATGATAATTATATATCATTATTTGTATTTTCGGTTTGTTTTTATTAGATAAATTTCGAAAATAAGTATAATTTTAAGTAAAAATCGAACAATTAAATAACAGATACGGTTATATTTGTTTATATCTAAAATTATTTATATTTATTAAATTAAATTATATATTAATTAATAATTAAGGTTTATTAAGAATTTTTTTTAAAATTTTAGAAAACTGTTTTTTTAATAATCACTCCAAATGGTTACCTACACGTAAAAAATTCGTATATAAATCATAAAAGTTTTTGGGTACATATTTTATTATTCAATTAAGGATTAGTACATCAAAAATCGTTCCCGTGGTACATGTCAGATGTGTTTGTAAGAGGATCTACTCCGGGTTTTCAAATCGTATGTAATGTTTTTTGTTATGTTATGGTTTTGTTGGTATAATTTTTGTTGCATTTAATATAATCTCTCTTTTGGAGAGGAAAAAAAAAGAATGCAAAATTTAACATTTAAGAACTGTATAATAATAAATTTGATGATAAGAACTTGATGTCCATTCATGCTAATTAATATATGCACCTTTAATTTGAATTAAACTACACGAAGCTTTATAGTGTGCCTGCAATTTACAGGTGTTTTGCAGTGGAAGCGCGTGTCTGTCTATATCAACAAAAAGTCTCAGGTAAATCAAATTAAATGTGAGAAAAATTCTTTCAAAAATTCAATCTCTTAGAGTTAAATGGCCAATTTATTTTCAGGTCATAGTTAAACTAAAAAGTAAACATGTTGGAGGGACTTTCTCCAAGAAGAACAAAAGTGAGCATCCACATCTCTTGAAACTTTATCTTGCTTATTTCAAATTCAAAGTCCACTGTCCTTGGAACCTGTGTTTGATTCTATAGGGAGTTTGTTAGTAGGGTTAGACAAAGAAATAAATCTTATACTGAGCTTGTTAAATACTAGGTGTTGTTTACGGAATATGTGATGAAACTGCTGTATGGCCTTATAGAAGAGAAGGAAAAATATCAGAAGAGGTTTATTTTGGACTTAAAACCGCACAGGGTTTCTTAGAATTCAAATGCAAGAACAAAATCCACAAGAAGATATGGGTTGATGAGATACAAAGTCTTCATTGTCGAATTAGCCGTATTGAAGCAACTCAGTCCTCTCTAGGATTATTGACTATCAGTGATATCATATGATTCAACTTTGCGTACATAATAAGACAAAAGATGAGGACACAGTATATACTTATGCAGGTCATATTTCTGCTACAACACTTAAAGAAGATTATATACAATGAGATATATAGTTTAAAATTGTGCTATAATAGTTTTGAGCTTTATGTTCATGTAGTTTTCAAATATTGGTGTGAAATTGTGAATAATTATAATAAAGATGATTGAATGAATTTGGAATGTAAATATATTGCACTTTGCTTTTGAACAGTTTTTTTTCCTTTTTGCTGATAACTTTCTTTTCATGTCCTATGAGGAAGTTATTGCTGATAACCAAAGGATAACTAGGGGCAGAGAATCGAACTAAAATGCCAAGCCTTTATCATCTTGGTTGGCATTGGATTTGGGGGAGTTTTTATTTATTTAAATCTCTTGGCAAAATGGCACCTCTCACCTTTTTTTTTAATTGCCACGAGAAATAACACAAGCGAAATCCATTCAGAGACTAATATGATAGATGAAACTGGAATTGCTGTATGGGCATATCCTAAAACAATGTATTTGACTGGTGTCATATTTGGAATAAACTTCTAATAAAATCTGAGGGTGGTAAAACAATAAATGTCAAGTGATGGTAACCTACAGATCCATCCACATAAGTGAGGGCACAAATTCTGTATTAATTTCAAATTTCATGACAAAATAAAGGAATGAACTGAGTTTCTATGCCTTTTGTATCGCCCAGTCAAAATGCTCATTAGACAATGAAAGAATATTTTGCAGGGGGGAGGAGGGAACATGTGTAACTGAAGAAAAGAGTTAAACATACATTGACTATCTGGCTTTAAACTGATTTATGCTCTGTTACTGTCTTAAAATACAACCGTTTTGTTCACTTCATACGGTAACACGCGCAAATCACAATACGATCTTATAGCTTTGGTAAGGCATTGTTTCTCAAGGTTCTCTGATTTCTGCTTAAAACTCCTCAAGTTCTCTCTGTGAGACACTCTCTCAACCTGAAAAATCAAATTGGATGTGTTAAGGGTTGCTTGGAACTTAAAAGGAATCTCCCTGAATGCATAAATGTTATGTATATCTAATGTTGAAATTACTATACACCATCCATTGTTGCTTGTACTGCAGACAAATAAACCAAAAGGCAGATGCGATTATGCTGAAACAAAAAGAGTGACTATCTAAAAGATTTATGCAAAAATAGCCAACAAAATTCAAGAGAAGCAAACACTATCTACACTATACACAAAACCCTACAATGCCATGGTAAGTAAAGCTTTAGAACAAGAGCCAAAAACAAGAGCTTTAGAAGGATGCCAATAATCAGACAGAAGCAAACTTTTTATACTCACCATTTGTTCTATGATAGGCCCCGAATCAAGTTCTTCAGTCACAAAGTGACTTGTTGCACCAATAAGTTTCACACCGGCATCAAAAGCCTGCCAAAACAGCAAATGGAAAATGCATGAACTGTTAGGATGGAAACAAGGAGAGATAAGATGTTACAATTCAAAGAGAAGGTAAGAATCCTAAACCTGTTTACATGGATTACCGCCTTTGAATGATGGCAAAAGCCCATGATGTATGTTAATTACATCCTTTCCATAACACTTTAAAAAATTACCAGAAAGTACCTGCAAAGGGAATCAGTATTTTAGTTTGGTTTTTAATCTAAATTATTTAAGCTTCCAAGTACAGCACCATCTAATTTAATTTCATCGGTTACTCTGAATTTTAAGTATTGTGTTTCTCTGTATTTTAAGAACAGGGCAACAAGAACAATCATGGCTATAATGAATTTTCAAACTCAGAATTCATCGACCGGACACAAAGCACATTTCTCAAATCAGCAAGAGCTTCAATGATGATAGTCTAGCAGCTCCTTTTCAAATGTAGACAGAGACATTTACCTGCATGTACCTAGCAAGTACCAAAAAATCGGTATTCTGAACAAGCTCCAAGGTCTCCTCTTCTCGTTTCCTAATGTCGGTTGAATACACGTGATGATAAGGAATACCATGCCTTTCAAGGAAGAGGTGAACATGGGTGTTGACGCCTCTATCGTGATTGCTAAATAGCAACGAAAGAAAGATATATTACAGACAGTGGTCAAAACTCTCCAAATAATAAAAAATAAAATCAAAAGCTGACATTTACTAAAATAACCCTAACCTTATCACACAGGTTATATCCACAGGAAGCCTTCCATCCTGCCATTGATGTAACAAATCAACCAGGCAATGGTCCTGCAGCAACATAAAGAGAGATTCAACGACGAATCCATTGAAGAAAAGAAGGGAAAGTATATCAAGAAATTTCCAATAGCACTTACTTCTTTTGAAGCAAGGACAGCAATCTTATACTTGGGATCTCGTTCAGGCACCCGGACAACAGATCTTATGGCATTAAATGTTTTTGACAGCTTGAGAAAGTCCTCATCCATCTGTTGTCTTGTCCATTTAAGAGGATCAAACATAAACTCACTGCTAGATCCAACATGGTAAGGGTTGGTCAGAAGCATACTCGTGTAGCAGTTCACCACGAGACTAGTATTCACCCACATTTGGTTATCCATCAAGCAAATAAAATACGCTAAACATGAAAGGAAAAAAGAAGCCCACTTTAAATAAAATCTGAACTAAGCAATTTTTATATATTATGTGCAACTCAACAATCTTTATAGAACATAGTACCTTCTAGCATAGAAGACATTTTTCTTTTCAGGGACAAACACATCAGCTACGAGTATGTTTCCACCTTTCGAAGCAATACAATCCGATAGCTTTGCTACAATCCCAACTGAATCCTATCACAAGGCTCAATCTAAATACTAATCAAACAAAAAGATTCCACACCTTAAAATGCCATGTAGAAGATTTTCTGGATTTTACGATTTCTTACAAAGCAAACGGAAAATATCAGGAATTAGACAGATAACTTACAGGGCATTGAAACACGTGGATTCCATGGGTGAGAGAGGAATAAGACGGAGAATCGATTGACTCTCCTGGAAATTTCACTGAGTAGAAGGACCTCTTTGCAAATCCAAGAAGTTTGGGGAGGCTTGGTTTTGCTCTTCGAACAAGGCTCATTCTCTCAGCTTTCTTTGCGGTAACCTCCAACCACGAAGTTGGTGGTTTTGCTACCTTTAGCTCGAAATAGCGATAGACGCTAACCGCTTTACGACTTGCCGTTTCATTGTTAGAAGTACCATTTCTTTGATGTCGTTTCTTAGGAGTTTGAGATGCTTTATTGGGCCGTATCATTAGGCTCGGCCTAGCCCAATTATTTGTAGACGATAATTTTGCCACGTGTCCAGTTGTAAACAGTTGACGCAAATTTACATTAGTACAGTGCCAATCTCACCGGACAAAACGAGATTCTCCTCTCTGGGATCGTTTCGACACCCGGATCCAAATCGTTCAAAACTCGTTTTCTGAAACTCAAGAGGGCTTTCTTCATACGGCCACTTTCTCATTCCTTCTCCTTCTCCCTATAAAACTCTGGAGTCTTGAGAAATGCTTGTAAGTCTCTTTCTGTTTCTCTTTTTGGTTTTCTAAATTTGTTTAAAATGAAATTAAGTTATGGATCTAGATCTAATAGAGTGAGCTGTGATTGGGTAAGATGCAGTACAGGAGGGTGGTGATAGAGGTGGAACCACCAAGTCCATTGAGATACATAATCGGAGCTGCCATAATGATGATCGGAGTGGTATTGCCGGTTGGATACATGATGTTCCGTACTAAGCGTGTGCCAACCTCCTCTTCTTACTCCAAACAGACGTAGGTGTACCGTTTTCGAATCAAAAGTTTCGAAACTCGCTAATGTATTCAAATTCTTCATTTTTTTTTGTGGCTTGATTCTGAAGGTTTGTTTGGGCATTTACAAATTAGGTTGAGTTGATTTCTTAGAGGAATTTGTTTTGGTGTATCAGGAACAAAGTTTTGATATAGAAGAATAGAGATAATTGAGAGCTACGGATTCGATATCTGGGTCATTTGAGCATTAATAAGGTGGAAAGCGATAAGGCGCAAATGGACCAGTTAAAGTAGCAAATGTAAATGATATGGGTATTTTGAAATTTACTGCATTGGTTAATCAGGAATTTAATTCAATTTTATAGAATGATATGTTTGTCTTTTAATTCTGATTACTCCGTGCATTGATTCATTGTATTGGCTACTTCATTTCAAACCTGCTCGTGTTCTAGGCTTCTGGGTATTATAGTTATTGCATAAGATTGTTACTTATAAAAGTCTTGGTACTATATTCTACTGTGAGATGAGCTATGCTTATCTGAAGGCTTAATGTTCCTTAAGTTACAGTGGCGGGCATTGCAAAGTTGATTTTATTGCAGCTCTCTAATGACAACGGGTTTTATTACATTGTGAGTATTTCTGGAAAATTGTGTTTTAAGGTTGGTTTTGGTTTTGGCTAGTTGGTATTAACATAGTGACCTTCCCAGGGTCCCCTGTTCTCGGACTATTGGTTGCTCGCCTTGTTATATTTTTGGCTAGTTGGTATTAACATAGTGACCATCCAGGGTCCCCTGTTCTCGGACTATTGGTTACTTGCCTTGTTATATTTGGCATGAAGCGCTTGTTTTTGTTGATCTTGTTCTCAGAAATTATCTTTCTTTTTTTCCTTTTTTCGATGCAACTTCCGTAGATGCCTAGCCATTCTTAACTAGACCTAGTTCTCTTTCAAGATTGATGAATTTTCTCGCCTCTTCATACTCTTCCTCCAAAGTTGAAGGATCATCTTGGTTAGTTCTACGAACAAGTCAGAACCCTTAAGAGACCCCACCTAAAGGCCTCTATTGCAATAGAGTTGGGGTAGTCGGAGATCTCTAGATTTTCTTCTTTGAACCTTTTCATATATTTTTCAGTAGACTCACCCCTTCCTTGAATAATTGAGAAGAGGTGGTGTGACTCCTTTGGCTTGTTGTAGGCATAATTGGTAATAAACATCCTAATAAACTGTGAGAAGGAGGTTATGGTACGAGGTGTCAGGTTGTTGAACCACTTTTGGGCACCATCACAGAGGGTGGCAGTAAACAACTTTTACATCATGGCATCTTTCTTGCCCTGCGTGAGGCTCACAGGGGCCATGACTATCTTGAAGTGTTGCACGTGAATTACTGGGTCTTTAGTCCCTTGATAGTCCCGGCACTTGGGAGCACTAAACTTGGCTGGTGGTTTGTCATTCCTTATTTCATTAGAAAAGAGGGAGACACACAATTGTTTGTAGTCATTATCCACATCATAGGGTGCCTTATCCTTTTCTTTCCTCTTATTAGTCCCTTTTAGGACCTAGTCTTGCTTTCTGTTAGCTTCCTTCAATGCTTGAAATCGTGTTTTCCAATTTTTTCTTTCTTGCAATCATTGCTCGTTACGAGGTTCCACTGAACTGGAAGGAGTGGTCACCCTCAACTTCATATTCGCCCTAGTAGGCTTGGGCACAATATGATCTGGTCTTTTTCCATCAACCAGGTTAGTAGTTCGAACTTCAGAGGCTCCGAGACCTGATTGTGATCGTAATGTCTTGTTTTCTTGCCTAGTCTCCTCAAGTTCTCTTCTTAATTCAAGTAGTTGACGAGCTAGCTCTTGATGGGGTCGGTTTCTATTCTAGCCTCATCACGGGTTAGTAAGATGTTGTCCTATGCTACTGCTACCTCTTCGTTTGCTAATCTTAATCGTACTTTAGCTCGTGTTCCTACCATGATGATCGTGATTCTATGGTAAGTGGAACATGTGTTTAGTCTCTTAAGTCTCTCTAAGAATTTTGGGTGAATTCTTGAAAATATGGGGTCAGAAGCCAAGGCTCGACCATCGAATTTGCCCTACGGTGGGCGCCAAAATATTAGGGATTGATCTGATTTACAAAGAGAAATTAGAAAGAAGTCAGATAAATTTATGAGAATTTGTGGCTCTCTTATGAGACCCATTTATATATAGAACATTGCATGTACATATGTCGATTGCATAGGGTATATATTTATAGCTTGAGGTCGACCTTCCAACACCAAAGCTCTCATGCGTAAGTGGGTCTTTCATACGAGTGTGGTTGTGGGTACAGATACGTCCTCTCTAATGGCTCGGGCTGTTAGTCTAAACAAAAACAACATTGATAAAGGGAAGAGTGAGTGTTTCTTTGCCTGAAAGGTTTGAGGATAACAGACTTGTTGGATGGTATGGTGCCGTTCAACGAAACTAAGAGTTCCATGGTTAGCATTGCTGACAATGCATTCTTGGAAAAAGATGAAATTTATTAAAAAATAGATTGTTGGGAAATGTGCCTTGTCCCACATTGCTTTTTTATATTATTTTAAAGAGGTATAAATAGTGAAGAGTTTGTTATTGGGATTGGGCCTCAAGGGGTACCCACTTTTGTGGAAGAGGATAGGACTTAGGCAAATGTGATACCACGCGCGCCGCCGCCGCCGTCGCCCGACCGACCGGCCGTGTCGTGCCATGCCGAGTGCGTGTGTGTGAGGTGAGATGGTATTTTATTTTTTGGTAAAATATTCTTTTTAAGGAAAATTTTTCCACTTACAAAATTGGTTGTTATATATATATATATATATTTTTTCCAAAAAAATAACTGTTATTTTCTTTTATTAAAAATATGGCCGTTAAATGGCCGTTTGTCTTCTTTATTCAGAAAAAAGAGCCGTTGCTCGTATTTATTCACAAAAATATCCGTTACTCGTCTTTAATATGAAAATGACCGTTACTCTTCTTTAATATGAAAATGACCGTTACTCTTCTTTAATATGAAAATGACCGTTACTCTTCATTACTCAGAATGACCGTTACACTCTTAATTCCCAGACATTACCGTTTTATTCATAATTGCTACACGTTTTCTAAAACCTATAAAAAGAGGGCTTCAGCTCTCATTTTAACAGAACAATCAGCAATCTCATCTCCTTACGAAAAACAATTCTCCCTACAATTTTTAAGTATTCTTTTAGTTTTCCGAGTAACAAATTTTCAGGTTTAACATTCCAGTCTTCATTAGTGCAGTGAAGTTCTGAGACAGTGATTAAGATTCTGGGCTGTTTTATCCTGGGGACGACGAGGCTTTATTTGCTTGCACAAATTGGGCAGAGCCGCGAAACGTTTTAAAGAGAGCGACCTAGTCCGCGACTCAACCCAAGCAGTTACTTTGAAGCTATCGGTAATATTGTTCCTACACTGTTTTTTATAAACTTGCATTAACAGTTTTAAGACGTATTCAATCTGCCATGTCTACTGAAATGCTAACTGCTGATCTAAACAAACCATTCCGCTTTGAGGGATTACACTTTAGAAACAAAAAATGTTGTTTTTCTTAACCATGAAAAAAGTCGTTTCTGCTCTTACTACTGAAAAACCTATACAGTCCAATCCTCCTATTGAAGCTGTAACTAAGGATTTAGACACCTGGATAGAAAATGATTTTCTCTGCAAAAATTATATTCTTAACGGTTTAGCTGATGATTTGTATGATTATTATAACTGTGATAAGTCTGCTAAGGAAATTTGGGAAGCACTTCAAAAGAAATACGACACTGAGGAAGCTGGAACTAAAAAGTATGTTGTCAGTAGATACATGAAGTTTCAAATGATTGATGGCAAATCAGTGGAAGCTCAATCACATGAACTGTAGAAGATAGCACACGAAATAACTTCCGAAGGTATGACTTTAGATGAATAATTTCAAGTAGCTGTTATAATAGATAAATTATCCCCTGTTTGGAAAGATTTTAAGAATACACTTAGGCATAAAACTAAGGAATTTTCTTTAGAAAGTCTTATAACCCATTTAAGAATAGAAGAAGAAGCTAGAAAACAAGACCAAAGAGATGAAATACTTGTAGTCTCAAATAATAGTACCAATAAGAAACCATCCTCTACAATTCTGAAACCTAAAGGTAGAAATATGAAAACTCATAATCGTAGTAATAATCAAAACCGCCACCACCAAAATAGAAATAGAAGTTATCCTCTCCAGAATGGACCTCAACCCCCCTTAAGGAATAACACATTCATGTGTTATAGTTGTAATAGACCTGGCCACTTGGCTAGGAACTGCCGGAACAGGAATCGTCCTGCCCCACAGGCGAACCTTACCGAAGATCAACTTATTGCTATGATATCTGAAGTCAATTTTGTTGGTGGATCCGAGGGGTGGTGGGTAGACACTGGTGCTTCTCGCCATGTTTGCTATGATCGAGACATGTTCAAATCCTATTCTGATTCTGAGGATAAGAAAGTGTTGCTGGGTGACTCCCACTCCACTAAAGTTGCTGGTACTGGTGAGGTGGTTTTGAAGTTTACCTTTGGAAAGACTGTCATCTTGAAGGATGTCCTGCATACTCCAGAGATGAGAAAGAACTTAGTTTCAGGCTATCTTCTTAACAAAGTTGGGTTTACTCAAACCATAGGGGCTGATTTATATACTATAACTAAAAATAATATATTTGTTGTGAAAGGGTACGCCACTAATGGCATGTTTAAATTAAATGTTGAAATCAATAAAACTTCTTCTGCTTACATGTTGAGTTCTTTTAATATTTGGCATGCTAGATTATATCATGTTAATAAACGCATAATCAAGAATATGAGTAGTTTAGAACTAATTCCTAAACTATCTTTAAATGATTTTGAAAAATGTGATTTTTGTAGTCAAGCTAAAATAACCAAAACTTCACATAAATCAGTAGTTAGAGAATCCGAACCTTTAGAATTAATTCATTCTGATATATGTGAACTTGATGGAAATTTAACAAGAAATGGAAAACGCTATTTTATAACTTTTATAGATGACTGTTCAGATTACACTTATGTATATCTAATGAAAAATAAAAGTGAAGCGTTTGACATGTTTAAAATATTTATGACTGAGATTGAAAATCAACTTAATAGAAAAATAAAAAGGTTTCGAAATGATAGAGGCACCAAATATGATTCCAATATCTTCAATGATTTTTATAAAACTCATGGAATCATTCATGAAAAAACTGCACCTTATTCTCCTGAAATGAATGGCAAAGCTGAAAGAAAAAATAGAACTTTTATTGAATCAGTTGTTGCAATTTTATTAAACTCTGGTGCTGCTTCCCATTGGTGGGGAGAAATTTTATTAACTGTTTGCTATGTGCTAAATAGAGTGCCTAAATCTACAAATAAAATTTCAACATATGAAATTTTGAAAAATAAGAAACCTAATTTAACTTATTTTAAAACTTGGGGTTGTTTAGCCAATGTTAGGATCCCTGATCCTAAAAGAAATAAACTTGCTAGTAGAGCATATGAATGTCTATTCATAGGATACACTGTGAATAGTAAAGCTTATAAATTCTATGACTTAAAAAATCAAGTAGTTATAGAATCAAATGATGCTGACTTCTATGAACATAGGTTTCCCTTTAAATTTAAGAATAGTGGGGGCTCGTCTTCTAGTAGTTTACCTATAACTAGAACTAATGAACAAACTGAAGAATTAAATACTGAAATTAGAAGAAGTAAACGAACTCGAACCCTTCAGGATTTTGGGTCTGATTTTTATGCTTATACCTTAGAGGAAGATCCCCAAACTATTAAAGAAGCATTATCTTCTTTAGATACCAACTTATGGGAAGAAGCCATAAATGATGAAATGGACTCACTTGAGTATAATAAGACTTGGCATTTAGTTGACTTACCTCCTGGTTGCAAAACCATTGGATGTAAATGGATACTAAAAAAGAAATTAAAACCCGATGGTACTATTGAAAAATATAAAGCTCGTCTTGTAGTTAAAGGATATAGGCAAAGGGAAAATATAGATTTCTTTGATACCTTTTCACCAGTTACACGAATAACTTCCATACGTGTATTTTTCTCGCTCGCTGCTATCCATGATTTAGTAGTACATCAAATGGATGTATAAATGGTGATTTAGAAGAAGAAATTTATATGGATCAACCTGAAGGTTTTGTTATTCCAGGTCAAGAAAATAAAGTTTGTAAATTAGATAAATCTCTTTATGGTCTAAAACAAGCACCTAAGCAATGACATGAAAAATTTGATAATCTAGTTATCTCATATGGATTCAAAATAAATGAAAGTGACAAATGCATTTATTATAAATTAGAAGATAATATTTGCACTATTATATGTTTATATGTGGATGACATGCTTATTTTTGGATCAAATATTTATGTTGTGAATAATGTGAAAATGTTGTTAAGAGCTAATTTTGATATGAAAGATCTTGGAGAAGCGAGTGTAATCCTTGGTATAAAAATAACTAGGTCTGAAAAGGGAATTTCTCTAGATCAATCTCACTACATTGAGAAGATCTTAAAGAAATATAATTACTTTAACTGTAAACCTGCATGTACTCCTTATGATCCTAGTGTAAAGTTGTTCAAGAACACCGGAGATGGTGTTAGACAAACTGAGTATGCGAGCATCATTGGTAGCTTACGTTGCGCTACTGATTGCACTAGACTAGACATAGCTTATGTTGTGGGACTACTATGTAGGTTTACCAGTAGACCTAGTGTAGAGCATTGGAATGCTATTGAAAGAGTTATGAGATACCTTAAGAGAACTATGAATCTTGGATTACATTATAAAAAGTTTCCCGCTGTTCTAGAAGGATACAGCGATGCAGATTGGAACACTTTATCAGAAGACTCCAAAGCAACTAGTGGCTATATATTTAACATAGCTCGTGGAGTTGTTTCTTGGAAGTCTAAGAAACAGACAATATTGGCTCAATCTACAATGGAGTCTGAAATGATAGCACTAGCCACTGCTAGTGAAGAAGCAGGCTGGCTAAGAAGTCTGTTAGTTGAGATCCCTTTGTGGGAAAGACCGATACCAGCTGTCTTGATCCACAGCGATAGTACCGCGGCTATTGCAAAGATTCAGAACCGTTACTACAACGGCAAGAGACGACAAATACGTCGTAAGCATAGCACTGTTAGAGAATTTCTCTCTACGGGAGCTGTAAGAGTGGATCATGTACGTTCTGATGAAAATTTGGCAGATCCTTTGACGAAAGGATTACCAAGAGAGAAGGTTTTCAAAACCTCAAAAGGAATGGGATTAATACCCTTAGAATGAAGAGTCACTTATAATGGTAACCCAACTTATAGACTGGAGATCCCAAGAAATAAGTTCAAAGGATAATAACAAGTCATGAAGTGATATGAGATATATCATGCTATTTATCAAATCCCATTCTATATTGTTAAAAGCATGAAGTCCTGAAGCGATAGAAAAGGATGAGTTAATTGTTAAACTCTTAATGAGTTCTATACTCTATGTGGAGTGGAGTACATAGCTACAGGAGTACTCTTGATAGACTCACCTATGTGAATGAGGAAGTGTGGCCGCTTTCTATGAATTTTTTTTTTGGGCAAAATTTACTAGAGCGTTCACTATATTGGGATACACGTGCATGGCCGTAAAGCACGGGTTTTTTCGAACTACACTTTGGAAAGGTTGTGTGTGTGATGATTGTTAGAGATAGAGTTCAAAACTACGAGTTACTCTAGTATATTCTAAAGCATCAACACTATGCAAAGGTTCAAGTCGATAGACACATTTTCGCTTATGCACAATCTTATAATTTTAATTGATCGGTTGCTCGATGAAAATTATTTTTTATATAAAATTCAAGTGAAGGATTGTTGGAAAAAGATGAAATTTATTAAAAAATAGATTGTTGGGAAATGTGCTTTGTCCCACATTGTTTTTTTATATTATTTTAAAGAGGTATAAATAGTGAAGAGTTTGTTATTGGGATTGGGCCCCAAGGGGCACCCACTTTTGTGGAAGGGGAGAGGACCTAGGCAAATGTGATACCACACGCGCGCGCGCTGCCGCCGTCTGACCGGGCCGTGCCGAGTCCGAGTCCGAGTGCGTGTGTGTGAGGTGAGGTGGTATTTTATTTTTTGGTAAAATATTATTTTTAAGGAAAATTTTTCCACTTACAAAATTGGTTGTTATATATATATATATATTTTCCAGAAAAATAACCGTTATTTTCTTTTATTAAGAATATGGCCGTTTGTCTTCTTTATTCAGAAAAAGAGTCATTGTTCGTATTTATTCACAAAAATATTCGTTACTCGTCTTTAATATGAAAATGGTCGTTACTCTTCATTACTCAGAATGACCGTTACATTCTTAATTTCCAAACATTGCCGTTTTATTCATAATTGCTACACGTTTTCTAAAACCTATAAAAAAAAGGGCTTTAGCTCTCATTTTAACAGAACAATCAGCAATCTCATCTCCTTACGAAAAAAAATTCTCTCTACAATTTTTAAGTATTCTTTTAGTTTTTCGAGCAACAAATTTTCAGGTGTAGCATTCCAGTCTTTATCAGTGCAGTGAAGTTCTGAGACAGAGATTAAGATTCTGGGCTGTTTTATCTTGGGGACGACGAGGCTGTGTTTGCTTGCACAAATTGGGCAGAGCCGCGAAACGTTTTAAAGAGAGCGACCTAGTCCGCGACTCAACCCAAACAGTTACTTTGAAGTTATCGGTAATATTGTTCCTACACTGTTTTTTATAAACTTGCATCAACAGTATGCATTCTAACTGAAAAGACAACACAACAATCATCTCTCTGAATATTATTAGAGTAGATCGAATTGCTTAGGTTTAGTTGAGCTATAATTTAACTCACTAATTTAAATTTGTGAGATTAGCTCATTTTTAAACTAGTTAAGTTGAACACTTCATAAGTCAGTTTATTTATTTTTCTATAAAATAAAAAATGTAAAATATTTATAATTTTGTTCCAAAACAAAAATGCTATTGTAAATATTACTTTTTTATTATATTTTTGGAAAGTAAAAAAAATATTATTTTTAATTGTAATTTTTTATAATTATATTATTGTAATTATGAAAATTGCTAAGACATTATGTCAAATGTACTGACGAGCTGCCCATGAATTTGGTGGCTAGGCTTTTTTAGATCGACTGATCAAATCTTAAATGAGTTATATCGAGTTAAATTACTCATTTAATACTTCTAAATATTATTCATTACCATTGCTCCCCATCAGATGGCTATTTTAACCAAATATCAAGAGATTGTCCTTTTTACCATAAATAAATAAATATTACTCTAATCTTGGACACCAATCTCATTGGTGTAAGGTTAGGGTTTTGACATTTTTGCGATCTCTTCATCTCCTTTGCCATATGAGTTTTCAATTTTTTTCAAATCTCCATTATTTCTATTGATTTTCATTCTGCTTTCATTGATTCATCAAATCAATCACCATCTCAACTCATATAGCTCTTGAATTGTCTTTATTTGCTTTTTTTCGCTTTCGTGAGACATGTTTATTTGCTCATTCTTTGGCTTTGTTTGCAATTCGTTGAGCTTTGTTCTTGCTTGTTATTTCTAAGAACTATGATTCTATGGATCTCATGCTACAGTCTGATTAGGTAATTGAGGATGCGTTTGTAATCCAAATGGAGATATCAACAATAAGAGATGTATGTGGTTTCTCATGTTTTTTCGTGATTTGCTTGCGTTTAATTGTCTTTGCGATCAAGAACCGGCTTCTATTTGAGATTTTTATCTCTCTGGGTTCATTTTATGTTCTCAACATCGTCATTCAATGATTTAAATTTAAATTTTTAGTTTGCTTTACTGTTTATTGTTTGGTTTGGTATGGATGATAAGATCAATGTAATGGATTTCCTTGATCTCAATCGTGCAATTATTGTTTGTGCTATTACTGATCGTTATATTAGTCATGGTGCTTTCAATGTCTCCATGCATGAGTTTGTTCAAGTGAGAAGGAATGCTTCTTGTGGGAGTATGAATGATAAAGGACTTGGTATTACACTTGCCAAGCAACAATCTGCTTATGGAGGTAATAGCATGTGCTAGGGGCGTGTAGATATGTTCAACTTGTGCGCTGTCACTAACTCCTTGGCTAGTCACAAGAGCTCGAGTTATGTGGCAATGTGATGTTACTTCAGGATTGATATCATTTTGTTTGATTTTAAGTTTTGTTTGCTATTTTTTATGTTTCTCTTTTCATTGTGTTTGATTTTGTGGTGTTATTTTTTGTTTGTTTGTAGGTCATATTGCTATTTAGATGTTGTTGGACAGTAACATTCTTAAAAATGGTTAAAAGCTTCCCTTCTAATAACAATGTTGATCATAATAGGGTGTAATGTTCAGGTTTCCTTTGTTGGCTTCAACAAAATGATTTGAGATGTTTATAATGGTGTCTTTCATTTTGTAATGATAATTTCTAAATAATAATAATAATAATAATCTTATTGATGTACAGGACCACATTAACTATACTCTTAAGAATGAATGATTTATCTCTTTAAAATACTAAAGAAAGAGTAAAACAAGGTAGGAAAAAAAAAAGAATGCGACAGGTAAAAGAAAAAGGTTCACGAGTAATAAATTTGCAACCACAAAAATGGGTGCTGGTTGGCAAATTTATCCAAGAAAAATAAATTTATGCATACCATAAATAGTATTGTGCAGTGGGTGCAAATTTGTGTCATTATAATCACTGTCACAAATTTCAGATAAATTTAGGAATGTCAACTGGATTAAATAAGATTGAGGAGAGGGTGTTATCGAAACCAAAAGGAAATATTATATTGTATTAAAAATTGAAATTGAATCAGAAATGGACGTGTATAAATTTAAAAAATCACTATTAAATAACCATTATTCGTTTATAGTTTCAAAAATTAAATTTTAACATATTTTGTAATTAAAAATAGTTCAAAAACATTAAATTTAATAAATATAATCGTTACAAACTAAAAATAATATGTTATATACATAAAGTATTTTTTCTTCATAAATATAAAATTATAAATGTTTTCAACTCTATATATTATAGTTAGTAAAATATGAAATGTGTTATTCAAATAAATATACGTTAATATATCGGTAAAAATACAATAATATATATATATAATTTTTTTCATAATAATATAAAATAATTAATAATAAATTTAATATAAATATATTATAATTAAAAATAAGTTATAACGAATAACACTAAATTCAATTCAATTTTAATATAATTTATCTTAGTTATCTCATTACTTTCAAATCAAAAATTTAAATTACATTAATTACTGTTGATTTTTAACCTCTTATTTTTTAATTTTTAATAAATTTTATAATTAATAATTTTATTATTAAATATTTAATTTAAACATTTACGTTCATTTATATTAAAAAAAAATTGTTTATTATAAAGAATTTTTTTAATATTTTAATAAAATATAAAAATTATAATTTAAATATAATTGATAATTACATTTATTTTATATTATTGCATTAAGAAAAACAAAAATATTTTTTATTAATTCGTACAAAAAAATATAATATAATATTTAATAAAATATAAGTTTATAATTTCAAATAACAAGATTATTAGTCAAAACCAAAATTTCTGAACAAAAAAATTATGGAACCTAAAAAACAATCCAAATTTTGCCACCGAAAACCAAATCTGTCCAACTTTTGCCCATAATTACCCAAACTTGCAATTTTTTTTTATATCTCAAGATGAGATTCATAGTAAAAAAGTATTATTTATTATACATGAAATATACTCCCACTAATAAGCTACTTGTGTTTTTTTTTTAAAATACTTAAAAGTACAAAAGCATCAATAGCTCATGAACACTTTCTCACATAGTAAATTAGATACCAATCATTCAAATTGAACATAAGGTGATTAAATCTCCAAAACTTCAAGAGCAAAATAACTATCGTGTCCTTCAAAGAAAATCCCTGCAACAAATATTAAAAAAAATACTTGAGAGAATATCCAGAAAATGATGACAAGGCACGGGGCAGTATCAGCAAATTTAACGGTAGCGACGAAGAGAGAGAGTGTTGTTTCTCTTCCAAGTTGCTCTGCGAGAAGGACGTGCCTTGTGGTATAAATGTCCCTTTCCACGCAAGCCCCTGTACTTCTTTCCTGCTGAGGTGAGACCCCGAATCTCTCTATGCTTGTGGACAGGATTGCAGATCCAGTTGATTCTTGGGTCATTACGTATAGCATTATGAGCAGGATCAACCAAAATTACCTCAAAGTACTTATAAGTTGAATCCTAAATCAAAACAAAATGCCATCATAAGGGAAAGATAGACAGAGAACAGGATCCAATAGAATATAAAATCACTAATAGTTTAGCAAAGTATGAATTCATCGCAAACCTCATTGAGCCAGTATGAATTGACAACCCTAAGGCCTCCCAACTTTCTACCAGCACGTTCCTCAGCAACAGACCTCTTGCTACGCTGGAATTTCAGTTGCGTAACACCCTGGTTTGTGGGCTTTCCGTATACAATACCCTTGGGCACTGGCCTCTTCCTACCACCACGCCT
Source organism: Hippophae tibetana (assembly GCA_037013495.1). Lineage (NCBI taxonomy): Eukaryota > Viridiplantae > Streptophyta > Magnoliopsida > Rosales > Elaeagnaceae > Hippophae > Hippophae tibetana. The sequence continues at coordinate 14,095,627 of CM072812.1, forward strand.
CACACGGACACGATAAACCACATAACCCTTAAAAAAGAGAAATAATTTGAAAACAACTCACCAAGGTCAAACACAATGATTTGACAATATAAGCAAAGGAAGGCTACACACCAAAACAAAATATACGGATCCAAATACAAGTCCAATCAAAATTATAAGATCTAAGGTGAGAAAAAGTTATTATTGGAACATAGAATCATTATGTGACACAGAAAAGTTTAATGTATCAGATCGAGACAAAAGCAAGAAACATAAAGAGAGAACCCGCTCAGTTAGGGATCAATTATTGATGTAGCTGGCTTCAAGAAGCATCCAATTGCTGAACCTATGCAAATCAGGAGATTACACAGGCACCATGGTGCCACAAATGTCAAAACCAGCTGCAACTCACCTTAACGACAAAAATCATATCACATCTACATCTGTACGCATGCATGCAATATAATTAAAGTTCACTCATGCAAATGCACTTGTAAACTGCCACAATTGCAATGAAAACTCACCGAGTGAAATGGATCCCAAAAAATTCCTATATAACACCATCCACAAAACAAATAATAATTGATCTCATGCCAGCAGACCTCATATACAAATAGTCCTATAAGCCATGAAAACCAACCAGTAAAAAAGAAAATTAATATAAAGAAATAGCATCAGAATCTAAGAAAAAAGCAAACATACACATAATTCACTAATCATCGTCACAGTTCCAGAAACACTCTGCACATATGTGCATAAATGGAAGTCCACACATTACAACAAATACATAGCAACAACAATTATGTTCAACTAAAAGGGTATACAAATGATTGAAGCTGATCCAATTTGAATGGAATAACTTTGCATACCTGTTTGGCCTTGTAACCCAAACGGCGGGCCTTGTCGGGGCGTGTGGGCCTTGTGACTCGAACAATGGAAGGTTGTTGGCGATATTCCCAACACCTAACCCTTTGAAGGAACCTCATGACATCGGATTGCTTCTTCCTCCACATCTCAGATACATATTTGTAAGCCCCTGATTTACCAATTCAAACAATAAACAACTAACCAAATTCTTCAAATATTGTTATTTATTTTCTAAAAACATAAGTAATAGAAAGTCATGCACTCTTCATTCCAGTCACTTTGCCATTATTAGACGATCCTGGCATCTACCATGACTAAAGATACCACTGGTAATAGCATCAATTAAATAAGTTGAAAATACTTCGTATGTATTAAGTAAAGTAGTTAAAAAGCTTAAGTTGTTGGCATATGGGGCAACATGTCAGATATGGTCTGACAACCCACCACAAGTGTGCGCTTTATACACATTGTAGGCCGGTTACTTGAAATTCAATACAAAAGGATTGCAAGGTCAAGACCTACCAATCTGATAGTATATTAGAGTGTGTAGGCCATTGATTCTCTCACAAGTTTACCCTATTGAAATATGGGCCAACATTACATTTATACATTTCAATATACAGGAGGTCCTACCATCGAACTATGCAATCTCAAATTGTTGAATTTCAAATATTCACCTTCAATACTAATGAGCATAAAGCTCACACATGAGGAAAGCTTTAGAACACTTTAGCCATCATTCAAACTTTATTTATGTTCCCATATCCCATCCCCCAGTGTTGAAAAAGGTGCTTTTGAGACGCATCTTGAGGCTTGCCTCAAGGCAAGGTGCACTAAAAAAGTCTACAATCTCTGATGAAATTTAAAGCTTACACCTTTTTCTTGTGAGGCGCAATCCTCAAGGCATTTTAGCTTTAAAACTAGCCTCGAGGAGTTTGAGGCTTAAACCTCAGAAAATTTAAATTTTTTAAAATTGTATAAAAAATAACTCATTACAATCTCATTTGACTTTGTTAAATACATAAAAATAATTAGAAATTTTAAAAAAGAACTAAACAACACACCCAAATAATACAAATTAAATTAGGCAATTGCTTTTTATTCTTCCAAGTTCCAACACTATTTTGAATTCACAATTTTCTAGTTAATTTCAATGCTAGCTCAATTTCTTATGTATTAATCCATTTGAAATTTAAAATACTTGTATCACAATTAAAAACCATGGAATATTAATTATTTTTATTTATCTACTTATTTCTCTTCTTTACATAGTGGTATATTTCATGGTGTTATTATTCTTTTTCAAAGAAGAAATGTTCTCTATTTTAAGAACAGAAAAGAAGAAATGTTTCCTAAGTTGATTGATTTTCTTTTAATGTGTTGCAAACTCTTATTTATATATAAATTTAACATATATTTTTTTATTACAGCATATTTATGTCTCAAACACCATGCCTCTCACATGTACAATGAACGCTCTACCATTTGAGGTGTAGACATATGATATACCTTTTTTTATTAATTTATATTTTCATAGTTATTAGATTCATTCTTGTTATATCTTTAAGGTTTCTTTGAAAGTTAAGTTTCAGACAGCCTTGAGGCTTTGAATTTTGCAACATTGCATCTCCCAACATCTATTGGGAGGAAGCATTTTGGCAGTTACCAATAAACTGTATAGCTTTAACAGTGTCTCTAAAATAAGCTATGAGATTGAGAAAGGCAAGGAAGAAAAGGTGAGAATGAGAGAATAAATCTGAATCATGCATTTCCATTTTCTGAGGACGGGAGAATAAAAATCATATGGAATAACAATAACCAATTATTAATAGCATGAAACACAGAAGTTGAATAAATATTCAGGTTATTTCATATTCGTATCGGCAACCAAGTACGTGATCATAACTAACAGTAAACAAAACAAAGTCCATTTGGTGATTCAAATGAACAATGGACCAATACAATTACAATAATAAATGAAAAATGCAGATAAATAAAAGCGATATCAAAAGGTATTGAGAATAACAAATGAAGAAGATAGACAGGAGAAGTACCCATTGTTGGATCAGAAAATTGCAGCGTACGCGCAGTACTCCGCCGGTCTTATCAAACTAGGTTTTGGGATGAAACCTGGCTTCATAAATATGAGGATGCATCCTGGGCTTCTAATATGAGCGTTTTATGGGTCGACGGGTTTGGAAAACAAGTATTGCTCTCTTTACCCTAGTTATCAGTTTTTTAGAGTACTATACTAAGTTCTAATCTGCACACCTTTTTTTATAAGTTGGACCACATTTTTTTTTATAAGCAAGTCTATTTAAAATCATTATTAAGTAAGCCCACATGTATTCTTATTTTACCATTCTACATGCTTATAAATTGATACATGTAGAATATTTACTTTCTTCGGTAAACCAACTTTCTAATTAGTTAAAATGTACTTATTTATTATTACAATATGCATTTTTTAAAATTATAAAATTAATAAATTTAAAACTTATAATAACAAAAATAACATAATGTAACATTAATTCATGCACTTCTCAAATCAAGATAACAATGTTATTTTTATTGTTATGATTTTAGAGATATTATTTTAAATTTTTCTTTTTTTAGAGTTATATATGATTATTTGAAAATTCTTCAAACATAAATTTTTATTCTATACAAATAAATGTACGAATGTATAACAATTATTCAATCATGATTTTTTATACTCTATGCAATTAATTTAGGTGGAAAGTACAATTTTTTGGTGTCTATACAATTTAAATTAGAATTACATAAGGTGTTTTGTCGAGAACTTGAGATAATTAAAATTACAATACTAAAATAATAACATTGGTGTATCATGCATTGTGTTAGAGATGGTTATAAAGCTATTTAATTTAAGGAGCAAATTAAGGAGTAAAACTTGGAGCAAACAAAAAGCTTAATTTAAGGAGCAATTTAAGGAGTAATTTATGGAGTAAATTTTCCTATAAATAGATGTGTAATTGTAATGAATTAATCAACCAAGTGTTCATTCCAATTAAGAGAAAAAAAATTGTGAGAGAAAATTGAGAGTAATTTTTTTGGGTGTAATTGAGTTGTAGATTATGAGTTGTGAGTGTTGTAAATACCTTGTGTAATTTCTCACATTTTAGTAAAAAAATCTACAGCATGTCCGAAGACGTAAACAAGATTGGTCGAACTCCGTTATTAAAATTGTGTGTTATTTTTCTATTCTTATTTTATCATAAATCTAACTTATCGGGAATTTGAGTAATTTTCCAACAACTGGTATCACAACTTTTGGTGGTGATTTCTGTCAACTTCCTACAAGGTTACTATTCATGTTAATAGTGAAATTTTGTCGACGATATTTTTTTGTTGACGAAGGTGTTCTAATACACGGTGATTTGCAAAAATAGTCAGAAACGATCCGGAGGAAGTGAGATTTGAGTAGGAGCAGTGGCCGCAGATGAAAGAAAGGTGAAACTTGACAAATTTGATGGCACAGATTTTGGGTTTTGGAAAATGTAGATAAATGATTATCTATATCAAAGAAATATGTATCAATCTCTCTCAAGGAAGAAGCCAGAGGCTATGAAGGAAGAAGATTGGAATCTTCGAGACAAACAAGCCCTCAGAGTTATTCGATTGACGTTATCCCACAATGTTGCTTTCAACATAGTAAAGGAAAAGACCACGGTGGGTCTTATGGTAACTCTCTCCAATATGTATGAGAAGTCATCGGCCTCAAACAAAGTGCATTTGATGAGACATTTATTCAATTTGCGGATGATAGAAGACACATCGGTAGCTCAACATCTCAATGAACTCAACACAGTCACAACCCAATTGAGTTTAGTTGAAATTGAATTCGATGAAGAAGTATGAGCATTGATACTTTTGTCTTATTTACTAGAAAGTTGGAATGCTACTGTCACGGCTGTGAGTAGCTTATCAGGAAGTAATAAGTTGAAATTTAACAATGTTCATGATTTGGTTATCAATGAAGAAATCCAACGTAGATAGTCGAGTGAATCGTCAACCTTTTTAGTTTTGCATACAGAGTCAAGAGGAAGAGATTCAACCAGAGGGAATGGATGTGGCAGAATTGAATACCAATTTAGATCAAAGGATAGGAGGTCCAAATCCAGGAATCCTAATAATTCTCATAGCTCGAAGACCATCGAGTGTTGTAATTGTGGGAGAACTGGGCACTACAAAAATCAATGCAAAAGTACACCGAAGGACAAACAAGTGAAGGTAAAGGAAAATGTTACTTCCACCTTAGGAGGAGATGGAGGAGATGATGCATTAATATGCTCTTTGGAGAGCAATGAAGAATCTTAGGTGTTATAGTCTGGAGTATCGTTCCATGTTACTTCAGAGAAAGAATTCTTCGAAAAATATGTCCCCGGACACCTTGGAAAGGTATATCTTGGTGATGATCAACTGTGTGCTATTATTGGCAAAGATGTAGTGAAAATTAAGTTGAACATATATGTTTGGGAGCTGAAAGATGTTAGGCATATTCCCGACCTAAGAAGGAACTTAATCTCAGTAGGGAAATTGGCCAGTGATGGCTATACTACGATCTTCCATGGTGATGATTGGAAGATTTCAAAGGGTGAAATGACGATTGCTCGAGGCAAGAAGAGTGACACCATTTACATGAAAACATGGGCACATTGTTCAATCGTAGTTGTAGTAGACAATGAAACACCAAATCTATGGCACCAGAGACTAGGCCACATGAGTGAGAAGGGGATGAAGATTATGCATTCAAAGGGAAAAATTCCAGGCCTATAATATATAGAGATAGACATGTGCAAAGATTGTATACTTGGAAAGCAAAAAAGAGTCGGCTTTCAGACAAGTGACAGAACCCCAAAGAAGGAAAGGTTAGAGCTTACCCACTCTGATTTTTAGGGACCAACGACCATCTCATCCATTGGTGGGAAACACTACTTTGTGACTTTCATTGATGGTCACTCTTGGAAGGTATGTGTTTACTTTCTAAAGCATAAGTCTGTAGTATTTGAGGCTTTCAGAAGATGGAAAGCTATGGTGGAAAATGAGACGAGTTTGAAGATCAAAAAGCTCAGAACTGATAATGATGGTGATTATGAAGACACTAGATTCAAAAAAAATTGCTATGAGCACGAGATCATAATGGAAAGAAATGTGCCAGGCACGCCTCAACACAATGGTGTAGCTGAGCATATGAACCAAACGTTGACAGAAAGAGCCAAAAGCATTCGTATATAATCAGGTCTATCGAAGCAGTTCTGGGTAGAAGCAGTCAACACGACAACTTATTTGATCAATCAAGGTCCATCTATTCCATTGGAGCACATAATACCAGAGGAGGTATGAAGCAGAAAAAGAGGTAAAACTATCACATTTAAAAGTTTTTGGTTGTGTAGCATTTTGTGCATATTAGTGATCAAGGCATGAATAAGTTTGATCCCAAATCTAAGAAATGCACCTTCATCGGCTATGGTGAGGATGAGTTTAGCTACCGCATTTGGGATGATGAAAACAAGAAAGTGATCTATAGTAGAGATGTGATTTTCAATTTAAGAATGATGTATAAGGACATGTATAAAACAAACACCAACAACTCAAAGTAGAATGTCAGTATTTGTAGATGCAAATGATGTCCCAGATAGTTCTGTGAAGGAACCAATTGTAGCAAGTTCTCAACCAGAGGAACTCGTTGGACAGAGCAGTGTGTAACAGTCCGACACACCATAGCCTCCTACTACAACTCTTGTATTGAGAAGGTCTTCTCGACCTCATGTGCCTAACAAGAGATACATGAACTATATGTTGCTGACTCATGGAGGAGAGCCTGAATGTTATGATGAAGTTTGTCAGACTCGAGATGCCAGCAAATGGGAGCTTACCATGAATTGAAGTTGTGCTCAACTTCAATTGGTCTGCTAAAGTAACAAGAATAAAAAAGTTATTACATTGATCGAGGTGTGAAGAAAGATTGAAATCATTTTTCAAGTTGGAGATTGTTAGAGATTTTTATAAAGTTCCATAATTTAAGGAGCAAATTAAGGAATAAAACATGAAACAATTCATGGAGAAAAACAAGGATCTTAATTTAAGGAGCAATTTAAGGAACCATTAATTTAAGGAGTGAATTTTCCTATAAATAGATGTGTAATTGTAACGAATTAATCAACCAAATATTCATTCCAATTGAGAGAAAAAATTTTGTGAGAAAAAATTGAGAGTAATTTTCTTGGGTGTAATTGGGTTATGGATTATTAGTTGTGAGTGTTGTAAATACCTTGTGTAATTTCTCCTATTTCAGTAAAAATATCTGCAGTAGGTCCGGAGACGTAAACAAGATTGGCTGAACTCTGTTATCAAATTTGTGTTATTTTTCTATTATTGTTTTTTTATAAATTTGACTTATCAGAAATTTGCGTAATTTCTCAACAGCATGCTTGAATACTTATACCAATATAATAAAATTGGTGTCGAATACTTCATTCTTAACTTTATGCTCAACTCAATCTAGGTTTCATTAATTTTAATCAAAAATCTATGACAATTTTGTTGTATTAACGTTTTTTTAATATTAATAATAACATTCATGATCATGTAATTAATTAATAAAAAAATATTATTAAATGCAAAAAAATACCTAATTAATCGCATCGATAAAACACACTACTCTTGTTCTCCTTCTCCAACTTGGTCATTAGGATGATAAGGAACCATTAAAATTTGAAAGCATAGTTGTCCATTGACTTGAAACGACCAAATATGCATTTTATCCTTAAGTTTTAGGTCATTTCCTTCTATTTTAGCAATTTTTCTCCATTTACTAATTGTTTTTACAAAATCGTTACATTTCTTTTTTTATTTTTTAGAATCAATTGATTTACTATTTAACATTTCAAGAATATCTTCAAATCAAGGCATAAAACTTTGAGAGTGTAAAAATTAATTATTCACAATAATTATGAATATACAATGAATAATGCTTATATAATACTATCGTAACCAATAACATGTATCCTTACCTAACAACTTATAACAAATTGTATAATAAACTCATTACTAATAATACCTATTATATAAGAGTGCATTATGTAAAGTTACTAAAACTAGTAGTTATATTGTATAGTCTAATAACCTCTTTCAAACTGATGAAGTTGTCAAGATCATCAATTTGAAACACATAGATAGAAATCAACATAATAGTCCATAAAAACCTATACAAAGATCTAGTAACTAAGATCTCAAATCCAAGATTCTTGATTGAGAATCAATTAAGAAATGAAGAGTCATCTTACTCCAAAATTTGGTTGCAGTTGGCCTTCTTTGAATATGTATATTCATCTCTTCAATCACACTAAGACAAATCCAACCATTGAGTAAAGAATTAGATTGAGACCAATTCGTATAATTTAGATTAAGCAAGATATTAACAAACTACATTAGTGAATCTATACTATTGATTAAACTCTTTAAATCAATAATGTAGTTCACAAGTTAGTCTTCCACAAAAGATAATATGTATAAGTTAACTTAACTTAAAAGAAATACACATGGTAGAAACAAAAGCAACATTCTGAAGAAAAAAATAGGATCTTGATTTGTTTTTTCATTGTTTAAATATACTCCCTTTATATACAACTCATTGTACATATTCACACATTATCTAAATTCTCTTTCATAACAAAGAATGACAGGCACAAATAATTTATTTCTATTCATCATAGATTGAGACCAAGATCTCTACATCGTTTTATAATCCTATTACTAACTTAAGCATTGAAGGGTCAAATTCCATCATCTCTTAGTGGTTTAAGGTTCTAACGAGTTTCTCTATCTAATAGATTCATAGAAACGAGTCCAATTTTTAAAAAAATGACATTAACATCTGGTGTTGTCTTTAGGAAAGGAATGTATTCTGTCAGGTTGAAAAATCAATCTTAGGACATTCATAAGTGTTCTCTAAATTTTCTTCTACAAATGACTATATAGGTCTTTGGAAAGAAACAGATGTGTTATAAAGTTTTCTAAGAGAAGGCCTACCATCTATCAAATCTAAAAAGTTTTTATGAGACTCAATCCTATATGATTCCAAGAGAAATAACAAATCAATCTACAACTTTTAAGGCTCTTGTCCCAATGGTTGTCGAAAAAGATCATCCCATATAATCCTTCATTCAAGTAAATCGAGGTATGTAAGAAATATTTGTAAGTTAGTGAAGAAACTGAATGGATATGCTAATTCTTGGGAAGATATTGCAAAAATTGATAAGTATGTAGAGCTTGTGCTTATGCCAATTCATTGCAACAATCAATTTTGTAATTGGATAAGTGCATAGTAAAAAGTGCAATGGTAAGTCTAGACATCTATGTCGGTGGCAGAATACTATTAAACAAACTACTCTCAAATGAAGTTGTCTTTGTTGACTATATGAAGTTAACTAATAACATTGTGGATTTACTAACCAAATGATTAAATAGAGTCAGTTAAAAGTCATCTAAGAGAATATAGATAAATCTTTTGAAAGGGAAAATATTGATACAATAGAGAGAATCCAAAATCTAGGTTCAAAGGGATAACCTAGTGGTATCAGATTTATCTAGATCATTGTAGGAGTCTACCTTCCTTTCTATTCCTATGATGAAACAATGATACCTGTATGAAAGAATGTTAAACTATGCTTTTAATGATTCTTACATATGGTGAATTTGAAAAGAGCAGTGTGGGTTACTTTTATAGATTACTCATATAAATAATATATTGTCTATGTGAGGGAGAAGTATGGCCGGTTCAAAGGGGAATTATAATGAGACTCAATTCTTTAGAGACTCTCATAAAAGGAAACATATGTTTATGAACAAAACAAAACAAAATAGTGATGTCTGAATTGTGTTAGGAAAAATTACTATGTGAGGTATTTTATCTCTTACATAAACAATAACAATAATTTAAAGATACATGTTTATTGATAAGTTAATAAAATAAATATATACTTTTTACAATGAAAGGTTTAAAGGGTAAAAATTATCTATTTTATACAGACTTCACACTGTTGAATTCTATCACCATGTCAAAATGGATTTGAATTGTTCTTTTTGAAAATTCTATCAACTTTCTTTCATGTAAGAGATTATTGAAAAATTTAGTACGTAAAGTTCTTAACTGGTATGAGTTATCTTTTGGAAGGGTTCAAAATAACATTAAAATAAATGAGAAATTGTCTCAAATATCTCCCAAAATAATATTTAAGTTCATTTGGAATTTGATGATAATGGTAATATTTTTCGTATATATATAAGCCCATGTGATTAATATATATTTACTTTTTGATTCTATAAAACTTACATAAAAAAATTAACTCAACTTTAAAAAATAATTGAGTGCTCTCTCAATTTTATTTGGTTATAAATTCTTTTCAATTTTATCCAGAATCAAGGGGTTTAGATACAAAATAGTTTTCGGAATAGAAACATTGGTGTATATTTATTATTTATTGGCCGTATTAATCCTCAAAGATAAATGTTTATTGATTTTTGAGCACCCAAAGTGAAAAAAAAAACAAATTATCTTAAGAATGCTAACTCAAATTTTATTTATTTTTTAATTCATATAATTTTTAAATTTATAGCTTAACAAGTTTTATAAAGCTATAATTTTTCAATCAATTATTATTCTATAAATTTTATATTCTCTTTTGGTTTAGCCTATTTTTACAAACAGGAATAACAAATATAGATAAAAAATGGTTTACAACTCAGAAATGACGTGAAGTTAAAAGGTGAAAATTTGTGATGCAATATATATGATCAAAATACGATATGTATATGACTTGCGAACACAATGCTCATACGACTTTCACAATCATTTATATAATTGAGTCAAATATGATGTACAAGAGCTTAAATTGTTGGAGATTATCATAAAGCTCCTTAAATTAAGGAGCAAAACATGGAGTAAAACATGGAGCAAAACAAGGAGCAATTCATGGAGCAAAACAAGGAGCTTAATTCAAGGAGCAATTTAAGGAACCATTAATTTAAGAAGTAATTCAAGGAGTGAATTTTTCTATAAATAGATGTGTAATTGTAATGAATTAATCATCCAAAGTGTTCATTCCAATTGAGAGAAAAGCTTAGAGAGAAAAGCTTTTGTGAGAGAAAATTGAGAGTAATTTTCTTGGGTGTAATTGGGTTGTGAGTTGTGAGTGTTGTAAACACCTTGTGTAATTTCTCCCCTTTCAGTAAAAAGATCTACAGTAGGTCCGGAGACGTAAGCAAGATTGGCCGAACTCCGTTATCAAATTTGTGTGTTATTTTTCTATTCTTGCTTTCTCATAAATCTGGCTTATCGGAAATTTGCATAATTTCCCAACAACTGGTATCAGAGCTATTGGTGGTGATTTCTGTCAATTTTCTGCAAGGTTACTATTTACGTGAATAGTGAATTACGTGAATAGTGATATTTTGTCGACGATATTTGTTCGTTGACGTAGGTGTTCTAATACACGGTGGTTTACAGAAATAGTCAGAAACGATCCAGAGGAAGTCAGATTTTAGTGGGAGCAATGGCCGCAGATGAAGGAAGGGTGAAACTCGAGAAATTCGATGGCATAGATTTTGGGTTTTGGAAAATGCAGATAGAGGATTATCTGTATCAAAGAAATCTATATCAACCTCTCTCAGGGAAGAAACCAGAAGCTATAAAGGAAGAAGATTGGAATCTTCTAGACAGACAAGCCCTCGGAGTTATTCGATTGACGCTATCCCGTAATGTTGCCTTCAACATAGCAAAGGAAAAGACCACGGCAGGTCTTATGGCAGCTCTCTCCAATATGTATGAGAAGCCATCAGCCTCAAACAAAGTGCACTTGATGAGGCGTTTGTTCAATTTGCGGATGAATGAAGGCGCATCGGTAGCTCAACATCTCAATGAACTCAACACAGTCACAACCCAGTTGAGTTCAGTGGAAATTGAATTCGATGAAGAAGTACGAGCATTGATACTTTTGTCTTCTTTACCAGAAAGTTGGAATGCTACTGTCACGGCTGTGAGTAGCTCGTCAGGAAGCAATAAGTTGAAATTTGACGATGTTCGTGATCTGGTTCTCAGTGAAGAGATCCGACGTAGAGAGGTAGGTGAATCGTCAACTTCTTCAGTTTTGCATACAGAGTCAAGAGGAAGAAATTCAACCAAAGGGAATGGACGTGGCAGAACAGACTACCGAGGTAGATCAAAGGACAGGAGGTCCAAATCCAGGAATCCTAATAATTCCCATAGCTCGAAGACCATCGAGTGTTGGAATTGTGGAAGAACCGGGCACTACAAAAATCAGTGCAAAAGTGCACCGAAGGACAAACAAGTGAAGGCAGAGGCAAATGTTACTTCCACCTGAGGAGGAGACGATGCATTGATATGCTCTTTGGAGAGCAAGGAAGAATCTTGGGTGTTAGACTCTGGAGCATCGTTCCATGCTACCTCACAAAAAGAATTCTTCGAGAAATATGTCCCCGGAAACCTTGGAAAGGTATATCTTGGTGATGATCAACCATGTGCTATTATTGGCAAAGGTGTAGTGAAGATTAATTTGAACGGATCTGTTTGGGAGCTGAAGGATGTCAGGCATATTCCCGATCTCAGAAGGAACTTAATCTCAGTCGGGCAGTTGGCCAGTGAAGGCTACACTACGATCTTCCATGGTGATGATTGGAAGATTTCAAAGGGTGCAATGACAGTTGCTCGAGGCAAGAAAAGTGGCACTCTTTACATGACAACAGAGGCACGTTGTTCAATTACAGTTGCAGCAGGAAATGAAACACCAAATCTGTGGCACCAGAGACTAGGCCATATGAGTGAAAAAGGGATGAAGATTATGCATTCAAAGGGAAAACTTCCAGGTCTACAGTCTACGGAGATAGACATGTGCGAAGATTGCATACTTAGAAAGCAAAAGAGAGTCAGCTTTCAGACAAGTTGCAGAATCCTAAAGAAGGAAAGGCTAGAGCTTATTCACTCTGATGTTTGGGGACTAACGACCGTCTCATCTATTGGTGGGAAACGCTACTTCGTGACTTTCATCGATGATCACTCTCGGAAGGTATGAGTTTACTTTCTAAAGCATAAGTCTGAAGTATTTGAGGCTTTCAGAAGATGGAAAGCTATGGTGGAAAATGAGACGGGTTTAAAGATCAAAAAGCTCAGAACCGATAATGGTGGTGAATATGAAGACACCATATTCAAAAACTTCTGCTATGAGCACGGGATCAGAATGGAAAGAACTGTTCCAGGCACGTCTCAACACAATGGTGTAGCTGAGCGTATGAACCGAACATTGACAGAAAGAGCTAGAAGCATTCGTATACAGTCAGGTCTACCGAAGCAGTTCTGGGCAGAAGCAGTCAACACGACAGCTTACTTGATCAACCGAGGCCCATCTGTTCCATTGGAGCATAGAATACCAGAGGAGGTATGGAGCGGAAAAGAGGTGAAACTATCACATCTAAAAGTTTTCGGCTGTGTAGCATTTGTGCATATCAGTGATCAAGGCAGGAATAAGCTTGATCCCAAATCCAAGAAATGCACATTCATTGGCTATGGTGAGGATGAGTTTGGCTACCGCATTTGGGATGACGAAAAGAAGAAAGTTATCCGTAGCAGAGATGTGATTTTCAACGAAATGGTGATGTATAAGGACATGCATAAAATAGACGCCAATGACTCAGAGCAGAATGAGTCAGTATTTGCAGATGCAGATGATGTCCCAGATACTTCCGCAACAGAACCAATTATAACAAGTCCTCAGCCAGAGGAACTTGTTGGACAAAACAGTACACAGCATTCCGACACACCACAACTTCTTACTCCAGCTCCTGTATTGAGAAGGTCTTCTCGACCTCATGTGCCTAACATGAGATACATGAACTATATGTTGCTGACTGATGGAGGGGAGCCTGAATGCTATGATGAAGCTTGTCAGACTCGAGATTCCAACAAGTGGGAGCTTGCTATGAAAGAAGAAATGAAATCTCTCATCTCCAACCAGACATGGGAACTAGCTGAGTTACCTATGGGAAAGAAGGCACTTCACAACAAATGGGTGTACCGGGTGAAAGAGGAGCATGATGGTTCCAAAAGATACAAAGCCCGCCTAGTTGTCAAAGGATTTCAACAGAAGGAAGGAGTTGACTACACTGACATTTTCGCTCCTGTTGTGAAGCTTAATACTATCAGATCAGTATTGAGTATTGTAGCCATTGAAGATCTTCATCTTGAACAGTTGGATGTGAAGACTGCATTCCTTCATGGAGATTTAGATGAAGAGATATACATGTACCAGCCAGAAGGTTTCTCAGAAAGAGGGAAGAAGAACATGGTGTGCAGACTTAAGAAGAGTTTGTATGGCCTGAAACAAGCCCCGAGACAATGGTACAGAAAGTTTGACAGCTTCATGCACAAGAAAGGTTTCCAGAAGTGCAATGCTGATCATTGTTGCTACTTCAAGAGATATAGGTCCAGTTATATCATTTTACTACTTTATGTTGATGATATGTTAGTAGCAGGTTGAGATATGGATGATATTAAAAGGTTGAAGCAGCAATTGTCAAAGGAATTTGACATGAAAGACTTGGGTCCAGCAAAGAAGATTCTTGGAATGCAAATCACAAGAAATAAGAAGAAAGGATCCTTGCAGTTATCTCAGGCAGAGTACATCAATCGTGTTTTGCAAAGATTCAACATGGGCGATGCCAAGCCAGTTAGCACACCCTTGGCCAGTCATTTTCGCCTATCCAAGGATCAGTCCCCTCAGACAGAGGAAGAGAGAGAATTCATGGTTAAGGTTCCTTATGCCTCAGCCATTGGAAGTTTGATGTACGCAATGGTCTGTACGAGACCAGACATTGGCCATGCAGTGGGAGTTGTTAGCAGATTTATTTCAAATCCAGGGAAAACTCATTGGGAAGCAGTAAAGTGGATTTTGAGGTATCTACGAGGCACCACAGAAAAGTGCTTGTACTTTAGTAAAGGAGAGTTAAAAGTACAAGGGTACGTAGACGCAGACTTTGGAGGTGAAGTTGATCACCGAAGAAGCACCACCGGTTATATATTTACTGTTGGAACTACAGCTGTTAGTTAGATGTCACAAATACAGAAAATTGTCACTCTATCCACTACAGAGGTTGAGTATGTAGCAGTAACTGAAGCTAGTAAAGAGATGATATGGCTTCAAGGTTTGTTAATTGAGCTGGGATTCAAACAAGAGAAGAATGTTCTGCATAGTGATAGTCAAAGTGCAATACACTTGGCGAAGAATTCAGCATTTCATTCTAGAACAAAGCATATTGGACTTCGTTATCACTTCATCAGATCTCTATTGGAAGATGATGTGTTAATACTGGAGAAGATTCAAGGAAGCAAAAATCCAGCAGATATGTTAACAAAGGTGGTGACTATTGACAAACTGAAGTTGTGCTCAACTTCAGTTGGTCTGCTAGAGTAATAAAGACTAGAAAAGCTGCTGCATTGATCGAGGTGTGAAGACAGATTGAAATCAGTCTTCAAGTGGGAGATTGTTGGAGATTATCATAAAGCTCCTTAAATTAAGGAGCAAAACATGGAGTAAAACATGGAGCAAAATAAGGAGCAATTCATGGAGCAAAACAAGGAGCTTAATTCAAGGAGCAATTTAAGGAACCATTAATTTAAGGAGTAATTCAAGGAGTGAATTTTTCTATAAATAGATGTGTAATTGTAATGAATTAATCATCCAAAGTGTTCATTCCAATTGAGAGAAAAGCTTTTGTGAGAGAAAATTGAGAGTAATTTTCTTGGGTGTAATTGGGTTGTGAGTTGTGAGTGTTGTAAACACCTTGTGTAATTTCTTCCCTTTCAGTAAAAAAATCTACAATAGATCCGGAGACGTAAGCAAGATTGGCCGAACTCCGTTATCAAATTTGTGTGTTATTTTTCTATTCTTGCTTTCTCATAAATCTGGCTTATCGGAAATTTGCGTAATTTCCCAACATAAATAATGAACACATTTTAATAAATATTTAATTTAACTCGTTAGTCCATACAAATTCTTATTTTTATTATCTCTATATTAAAAAGTTAAAATTTTAAGTCTTTTTTGTAGTTAGTCGCAGTGATCGATTTTTTCCCATTTACTTATAAAAGCCAAATTTTATATTAGGATACAAAAAAAAAAAAGATTTTTAAAGAAACCTACTTTTTAATACAAGAATGATAATATTAAAATTATATATAATTAATTATATATAGAAGGGTGTCAATGTTTTAATAAGTTTTGATAAAGAAATCAGGTAGCTTTTAACTTAAATACTTTAATTTTATAATTTTAAAATATATATTTTATTCTTAAAATGATACACATTAGTCCCATAGTTTTAGAGTTTTAAGACTAAAATATATATATTTTTAAAATTATATGATTAATATATTTCAATTAAAAGGAACGAAATTAAAATATTTATTTTATAAAAGCTAAAAAACATCTTTTACCCCTCAACTATTATTATGATACTAATACTTGAACTACATTATGTATAAAATACTTTACATATACTACTAGAATATGATGTTATGATTTATGAATATCTTTTATTTAACTCATTTATAATCAAATTGAATCTGAATAATTTTTTTTATTAACTCGTTAGGTGAATATAAAATTTTAAATTAAAAAAATCAAAAAATAAAGCTATAGTAAATATACCTGTCATTTGATTAATTATATCAAAGTGTCGACTTCAAACAATTCATTATATATAACTTAATAATATTATAAAATAATAATTTTTTATTTTAACATCAATATAAAAATAATATATATATATTTTCTTCTTAAAAACGTTATTTTCTCATTTTTTGTAATATTATAATTTAGATTAAGAGTTTTTTTCTTTATTAGTTTAATTTTATTGCTACTATTTTATTTTTATTTCTTTTCAATAATTAAACACTTAACTATAACTCAAATAAAAAATATATAAATTTCATTATAAAAAAATTTATAATTTTATAAATGTACAAATTTTATTATTTTTATTAAATATTTTTAAAAATATAAATTAATTTTAAGTATGAAACACATTGAATGCAAGTGCTTGCATAGTTAGTATTAAGACATGTGACACAAATATCTTATTCTTTGTTTTTGAAATATTACAAATAAAATAATATTTTTAATATTTATAATAATAAAAATAGTATTTAATAGTATTGAATAGGGTCTAATAAAATTAAGTTTAATATTAAACGAGTTTAAATAGTTGTAGTTTAATTTGAACGGTATTTAATTAAATAACATTTAAATTAATATAATATACTCGATTTTTTTATTAGTAAAAATGAATGAAATGGATATAAAAATACTATTTTTATAACTACAAATTTTAAATACATTTTTTTTGTTATTTTTCTTTTAAATATAAGATTTCAATATCTAAATGAATTTACTAATACAATTTTTTTATATAATATATCTTTACAAATTACGGTTTAGTTTAGATTCGTTAATTTAGTGATATCACTATTTTATTTTTTGTATCATTTTTTATCCTGATTTTGAAAATGTTATCTTAATAGTATCTCTATTTAAAAAATTTATAAATATAATGTAATTTATGATTTAATTGATAATTTTTTTACATTTGTTGTAATATATGTATAATATTTAAATAGTATTTTTAGATAATAAATTAATTAAATGATATTTAGAAGGTATTTTGAAATAATTAACTAATTATTTATCCAAAAATATCCTTTAAATATCATACTTATATTATTTTATATGTGAAAAAATCTCAATTAAATATAAACGATGTTAAATAGTATATTTTTTTAAATAAATATATTATTAAAGTATAACCTTCAAAATTTGAATAAAAATAAAATAATAATTTCATTACAACAACAAATTCAGTTAGTAAGAATGTAACCCATTTATAAATAAGTTAAATACAAGATAATAATATTAACAACAATCATTATAGTCAATTTATTATTTAAAAAAAATGAATTAAAATTTTTTTAAGTAAAAATTATTCTGATGAGATTCTAAAATTAAACGGATAAAAATTATAAAAGTGTAGAGTGGATAAAAAATAATCCCAAAAACAAAATTACTAACTTGAACATTATCACTGTACCAACAGGCTACACATTAAGATTAAACACTAAATTCCATAAATTCCTTCTTAAATAGAGGTGGAACCACAAATTATTTTTTAGGTGCCAAATTTTAAATTTACCTATATTTATTTAATAAAATCTTTCCTTTTTAATAAAATAAATAAAATAAAATCTATTTTGAAGTGAGGAGAAGGGATGTTATATAATTAAAATTTTGAATAAGATGACTTTTTAAATTTTTTTCCTTTTTTTAAGTATGAAAAAGCATAACAAGACTAAGACTAAAAAGTGTTAATTTTTTTTTTTATTATCCTAACGCCAAATTATTTTTTAGCATGGGCCTTTGTGTTCCCTCAAGCCAAGAAAATAAAAAGTAAGACTGAGATTTTACTTTGATTTTTTTTACTAGCGGCATGAGCTTACCAATTGGGCGTAAATATTGTAACTCAATTGTGAAATGATATAAAAGTTTTAGGAATTGTTTTATTATATGAAATAAGATTAAGTTAGTTTATTTATGAGTTGATTAATTTAATTTTATAATTTATAAAAATAAAAAAAAATTAGTGTAAAAAGTGTATTTTAATTTTAGGATTAAAATGTTAATTTTTAGTAATTATATTATTAAATATATTTATTTTTAATAATAATAATGTTTATAGTATAAGAATAATAAAATAAAATTAATTAATTTTTTTTTAAAAAATATAAACCTATCTTACTTCACCCATTGTGAAATTAACACTACAATCAAACTTAGTACTGGATAAAGTTATTTCGATCCATTGATTTTTGTGGGCGTTAAATACGAACTATCGAAGACAAATGTCAACCACGCTGTAATAATAAAAGGTAATAGGCATGCCAAAGAAATAAAATTCTTCTTTATACTACATGTGGTCCTAATTTATTTATTTATTTATTTATTTTTGTTAAATGTTGTCCTAAAATAAATATTGTTTGTACTAAAAAGAAATGGTCCTATTATATTATTCTACCTAAGTTGTTGGACCTGTTACGTTATGAATTGAAGTCTTTTTGTTAGTCTATCTTGCCATATAATTTCACACAAATATTTTAATTTTTATTAATAGAATAAATTAATATTAAAAGGTCAATAATGTTATATAATTTCGTTAAAAATAATGATTATTTCATGAACGCATGATTAAATTATAAGATAAAAAAATATCACTTTCTCTTTCAAATGCATTTATATTGTTTATAGATATCAATGATCACAAAAGATTCCATTATAATAGTATTACACTTCACAAAAAATCAATAAGAGAAAAAACATTATTGATTAAGATAAAAATATATAATTATCTTCTTAACCAACTAATAACAACCATCTTTATTTTGGGTAACCAAATACAACATCCAATACCCTTTCAAAGAAACTATTTTAGAAAAAACCATTAGTTTAGGTTGGAGATAAAAATACTCTGCAATTAGAAATACCTTAGTCAACCATTCAGGAACTTGTTCACTATATAGAATGGTGATTCACCTCAATATTTATATGTAATTTGAATTCTCTTTTTTTGCACAAAGAATAAAACTCTAATTTGAAAACGATTGAATTTGAAGATATTATAACTTTATTTTTTACTAAAATGATCAAAATCATTCCCCTGCCTAAGAAACAAGAAAATAACGTGATTCTCACGTACATGTTTTTGTTTTTTTAAAATAAAAATAAATATTTATTCTAATATTTTTCTAAAAAAATTGAGATTAATTAAATATAATTTAAAGATAACTTATTTTTAAAAATAACAGTAATAATGCAGCCCCATGAAACGAATGGAGACGAAAAAGATGATGATGCTTCTCCTTGTAGAAAGCAGAAAAAGAAGGTGTGCTTCTTGCCACTTTCTAGTAGTACTGGACCAATGAAAGATCTAGATGCTTCTCTTTTTAATCATATTACTTGGAGTGCTTTGTCCTGGAAGACTCTAAGTTTCTCTCTACCTTTGCTTTACTTCTTACTTTAAAGACAAGTCAAAAGTGAATTAATTACTGTATATATTTAATAAGGCGAAGGGTTTTTGTTTTTTAAAAAGCGTTGTTTAATTTTTTAAGTTATAAAATATATTATTTAATTTTTTTTCTTATAAAATAGAAACAAAGAGTTGCTTGAAAACTTTTCATAAATTTTTTTAATAATAAAATAATATTAAAAAAAATTAAATGTAATTTCATAGCGCATTTTTATTAACAAAAGAATTAAAAAACTATCTTTATAATGTAAGAGATTTAACCATACTTTTTATATAAAGAAATTTATCAATTTAACTCTTTACATTCTTAATAATTAAAGGAAAAAAAATTAGTTATATAATTTTTACAACAAAAATATTTTATTCTCTAATTATTAAATTTGATCAATTAAATCTTATAATTTAACAAAAATAATTAAATTGATTAAATTAACATAATGTCACTAAAATTATATATTATACTTAAAAAAAATATTTTTTTAAACATACTTCTAATTAACTAAAACTAATATAAGAATTTCAAACTACAACATATACAAAAATTTAAAAAATAATATTCATATGTAAAAAAAAATTAGAATATCTTTTTTCCATACTGCAAAGTGGAAAAATGGGAAAAAAAACTTTGCTTTAAAAATAATAAAATATACGGAAATTATAGCTTCATTTAACATTAAAATAGTTAAAATTTATCTAATATATATATAAAAAAATATTACATATATCTTATGTATACATTTAAATAAAAAATAGGATTTAGATTTATTTAATTTTTTATTAAAAAATTTGCTATCAATTCGCTCTAACCCAAAGTTAACAAAACTAAATTGTTAATTTTTAAAAAATAATATTACTACTCGACCCATCATACAATAATTAATATATGTAAATATTTCTCATAATTCAAATGGATAGTAACTATTTAATAATATTATATATCTGACACGCATTTAATAATAACCTTAAATATAGTGATATAGTGGCACAGTCACTTGAGAGGTTAAATTGGATTTCAGTTAATGTTTTTTCTAAAATGATTTATTAATTTTTGATTTATAAGTAAATAATTTTTTTATTTTTAATAAAATTTAAAAATAATTTATTAAAAATTTACACTTAAACTTACTTTAATTTCTTAATTGGATATATTAGCAATTTTACTTTATATATGTATATTTTAATTAACTTATTTTTACATTTATATACATTTTAATTATTTTAGATAAATTTTAATGATTTTAATTTATTTTATTTTTCATTCTATTAAAACTTTTTAAGATATTTTCATGTTCAAATATCTCTTAGCAGTGACTTGTTAACAAAAAAAAAATCCAAAAAAATAAAATTTGCAAGAAATAATAAAATTATTTAAAATAAAATAGTAATAAAACTAATGTGTATTAATTTTAAAAAATATGACTAATGTATCAAATTTATGAAAGTAAAATCACCAAAATATTATATTACATATCTATTATGCAAGAAATAACTATAATTTATTTTCTTGTAATATTTGAAAATTAATAAGTGACTACTTTTATTCGACAACAAAACTAGTTTTTAATATAAAATGATTAATCATGTTTTTTATTTTATTAATTTAATTATTTTGGTATTATTTATTTGAATAAATAAAGTATATTTTAAAAATATATATTCATAAATAAGATTTCAATTTTACAAATTCAAATGTTTAAATTAACTCCGTAGCATTGAGATACCGTCATTTTTTTAATTTATAAATTTATATTTAATATTTTAAACATTAAAATATGTAAGATTCAATCCCGTTATTTTTGTTTCTATTAGTTACACCCCTGCTTAAATATACATACCTAGTAGAAAAGTTTCAGTGTCACTGTATCAACATGGTAATCAAATAAATAATAATTTAGAAACATAATTTAGAGTTATGTTCCTTAATACTATTTCATCTTAATCTTTTATATTTCTATTTGTTTTATTTTATTTCTCTTTTAATTTAAAGGAATATAATAAATAGTTTGAGAATACTTAATGTTATGGAATACTTGATAACGTGACTATCTTTTATTAACAAGAGGTATTGAAATATATATTACTTAGAAATTCAGACCTAATTCTTAATCAAAAAGTCAGTTTGTGAGTTAGAGGGTTGCTTAGACTTATAAGCAGCACTGTTGCCTTATTCTTAGCCAATATGGGACTTAACATCCCCCTCCACATCGGTTAGAGTCCGAATTTACGGCATGAGGGCCGATGGGAGTACGAGAAAGCCAAAAGTCTAGCTCTGATACCAACTTAGAAACCCAAGTCTAACTCTTAACCCAAAAGCCAACTTGTGAGTTAGAGGGTTGCCCAGACTTATAAGCAGCATTGTTGCCTTACTTTTAGCCAATGTGGGACTTAACAATATTCACGTATAATCTTAAAAGTGTTACATTTATATTGATGGATGATATACTCGAAGCATAACAGAGTAAGTCATGTGTCTAGACAAGTGAATACATGACATATTATAACATACATAAAACAATCTGTTTATATAAATCGTTCCCCTTAGCTCGTTTGGAGCTACAGGCTAACATGACAATACCATCTGATCCTGTCTGATCAGGTCATACATACATTTTAGGTTATATGGGACAGTCCATTCAGAACAATTGACTCTAGGTACTTGAAGAAAACAAGCTAGGCTCATGTAACTTGTTGATATTAGCCCGTAGATTAATGTTGTTTAGATCACTTACCTCACTATGTAGATCAAATCTATGCTATTGTGTGCTTCAGTCTGTTTATTCGAGTCGAACATGAAAGTTGAGCATGCATGTATTCAGGCCGTTGCCATGACTTCATTAGGACATAATGTCCTAGTTCGCTTGTATCATTACTTTAATCCGTATATAATACCAAACTTGAAAAGATAGATTATTTTCTTCAATACATACCTCATTTTTTTGTAATTTATTCTAAATTATGATATACATTAATTAATTTTTTTTGAGAAATTATATTCAATTGACAATTTTAATTAGATCTAAATCACACTTCAGAACTAAGGATAATTTGACTAAATTATGATTTGAAATGTTTAAAAATGGAGAAACCTTATTCATCAAATGATATTCATAGGCCAACTCCAACTCTATAATGAATCAGAATTAAATTTGTCATTTCGTTTCAATAAAATATTCAGTTCAAGTATAAACTATTTCCATGCAAAAGAAAAAAGAAGAAGAAGGAAATATTCTTAACTATTAAGAACCAAAATATATAATACATAAGAAGATTGTTATTTCATTTGCTAGCTTAAGCTTTTCAAAAGATATATTATATATTAAAAAAAATATTCAGAAGAATTGGTAGTTAAAAATCTTCTAAATGATATCAGAACATAAAATTATGGTTTAAATATTTGAAATTGCAAAATTTATAACATTTATATTTGCACAAATTAAGTTATGTTTATGACTTTATTCTATTATATAGGATATATTTCTTCTACTTGATGGGCATTGGGGACACAAGTGTCGTTTCCTACTGGTACAAGTACCATCTCCTTTGAGATCTTGATGCCCGAGGGCGTTTCAACAACACCAATTCAACCCAGAAGTTCTGACAATCCTATGAAATTAATGTAAATCCCTCCTATATTTAAGAATAAGAAAACACAAATGTTAGGTGTAACCATAAATGGTAGGTACAAACACAATTGTTAAGTGCAAACATAAATGTTAGGTGTAACCACAAATGTTAGGTGCATCTAACATTGATATGCAATTTTGCCTATAAATAGGCAATGCCTTTGTCTTAGAGACACATCAACACACCAAAATAAGAAGAGAAACAAAGCAAAGCCAAATGAACAATTTCCTTTGAAGAAAAATAGTGTTGTGTGTAAGAAAGTGAGAAAGAATATCTTAGAAAAATATTGGGATATTTTTCTAAAAGGGGAGTGACAAAATAGTGAGTTTGGGAAACACTTGTGTGACACTATTTTGAATTTATCTCAATTTGTTGTATTTCTTCTCACTTTGTACCCATTAATTTTATTAGTGGAAGAAATATTTTTCAGAGTTTGTCCCGTGGACTTAGCCCAAATTAAAGGGTGAACCACGTTAAATTTTTGGTGTCATTATTCTACTATGTTGAATTCATTTTATTTTTACCCGTTGTGCCCAACAACTGGTATCAAAGCTTATCTAGTAAAATTCTTAATATGCTTTGTGGTTGCAGCATAGACTGATCTGTCACATCAGAAAAGATTTTATTAGGTCAATGACGTATTTATTTATAGAAAAAGAAACAGAGCGAAAAAAATGTCAAGCCAAAAAGGTAGATATTGAGAAATTTAATGACAATAATAATTTCTCTTTATGGAAAGGAGGATGAAGGATATTCTCATTCAATAGAAGGTCCATAAGGCGTTGTTGGGAAAAGAAAAGAAGGTAGCAACCTTCACCGAGGAATAATGAGAGGAAATAGATGAGATTGCAGCTAGTACAATCCGTCTAAATCTCTTAGACAGTGTCTTGCAAAATATTAAATAAAAAAATTGCAAGACTGCTAAAGAAACATAGGAGACTCTAGAAAACGTGTACATGTCAAAACATTGCCAATAAATTTTATTTGTGGAAGGAGCTATATCAGATGGGGAAGGAAGATAATGTGAGCATGATGCAGCATGTTAGCAATTTCAACAACAAGCTTTCTCACTTAGCAAGATTTAATGTGAGTTTTGGCGATGAAGAGAAAACAGAAGGTCCATAAGGCGTTGTTGGGAAAAGAAAAGAAGGTAGCAACAGTCACTGAGGAATAATGAGAGGAAATAGATGAGATTGCAGCTAGTACAATCCGTCTAAATCTCTTAGACAGTGTCTTGCAAAATATTAAATAAAAAAATTGCAAGCCTTCTAAAGAAACATAGGAGACTCTAAAAAACGTGTACATGTCAAAATATTGCCAATAATTTTTATTTGTGGAAGGAGCTATATCAGATGAGGAAGGAAGATAATGTGAGCATGATGCAGCATGTTAGCAATTTCAACAACAATCTTTCTCACTTAGCAAGATTTAATGTGAGTTTTGGCGATGAAGAGAAAACAGAAGGTCCATAAGGCGTTGTTGGGAAAAGAAAAGAAGGTAGCAACCGTCACTGAGGAATAATGAGAGGAAATAGATGAGATTGCAGCTAGTACAATCCGTCTAAATCTCTTAGACAGTGTCTTGCAAAATATTAAATAAAAAAATTGCAAGACTGCTAAAGAAACATAGGAGACTCTAAAAAACGTGTACATGTCAAAATATTGCCAATAATTTTTATTTGTGGAAGGAGCTATATCAGATGAGGAAGTAAGATAATGTGAGCATGATGCAGCATGTTAGCAATTTCAACAACAAGCTTTCTCACTTAGCAAGATTTAATGTGAGTTTTGGCGATGAAGAGAAAGCTGTGATGTTGTTGGCATCACTACCCTTATCATATAATCATATCACAACAACTCTGACTTATGCAAAAGACAAGATGGAGTTTGAAGTTGTTGTAGAAGCCTTGTTCTCATATGAGAAACAAAACAAGGAAAGGGATTCAGAAGCACAAGCCTTCATCACAGAGTTTAGAGGAAGGAGACTGTACAAAGAACAAAAACCCAGAAGTAAGAGCAGAGGCAAATCAAACAAATTTGCCAATGTTGAATGCCATCACTGCAAGAGGAAGAGTCATATTAAGAAATTTTGCCGAGTGTTCAAGAAGGAACAAGAAACAAACAAAGGCAAAGTAATGAAGAAAGACGACAACATTAATGATGAGCAAACAAATACCATAGACGAGTTCAATATTTTTTATGATGAAGATTTTGTCAATCTTGCATCACACGAGACCAACTAGATGATTGATAGTGGTACTACAATTCACGCTACATCACATAGAGAATTTTTCTCATCATACACACCTATAAGTTTCGGTGTTGTTAGAATGGGAAATGAAGACATGTCAAAGGTAGTAGGCAGAGAAGACGTTTGCTTGGAAACATGCATAGAACAGAACCAAACTATTTCTGAAGGATGTCAGGCATATTCTAGATATGCACCTGAATTTGATCTCTGTGCGCAAACTTGTAAATGAAGGATATTGCAGCTCCTTCATTTATGACAAATGGAAACTTACAAAAGGCTCCTTAGTAGTGGCTAGAGGTGAGAAGCATACAACTCTGTATATAATGCAAACGAACCTAAGAGTTACGAAGAGGCTATGGATGATGAATCCAAACAAAAATGGATTGAAGCCATGCAAAATGAGATGAAGTCCTTGCATGAGAACAAAACCTTTGAGTTGATGAAGTTACCCAAAGGGAAGAAGGCCTTGAAAAATAAATGGGTGTTCAGGGTGAAGCATGAAAGACACAGTTCCAGTCCACGATACAAAGCTAGACTAGTTGTCAAAGGATTCAGCCAAAGAAAAGGTGTTGACTTTGACAAGATTTTCTCTCAGGTTGTGAAAATGACATCCATCCGTACTGTGCTAGGGTTAGCAACAAGTCTTGACTTGGAGGTTGAGCAAATGGATGTCAAAACTTCCTTCCTACATGGTGACTTGGAAGAAGAGATATACATGGAGCAGCTAGAGGGTTTTCAGTAAAAAGGAAAAAAGAAATTATGTCTACAAATTGAAGAAAAGTCTCTATGGCTTAAAACATGCACCAAGACAATGGTACAAAAAGTTTGAGTCTGTTATGGGGGAGCAAGGCTACAAAAGGGGCACTTCAGACCATTGTGTTTTTATGCAGAAATTCTCTGATCGTGATTTCATTATTCTTTTGCTCTATGTGGATGACCGAAATATTTCTAGAATCAATAACTTAAAAACACAGTTGAGTAAGTCTTTTGCCATAAAAGACTTGGGACCAACAAAATAGATTCTTGGCATGACTATTATTAGAGACAGAGGTGCCAAGAAATTATGGTTGTCACAGGAGAAGTACATTAAGAAAGTACTTCAAAGATTTCATATGGATAAGGCTAAAACAATTAGTTGTCCTCTTGCTAATCACTTTAAGTTAAGTTCTAAGCAGAACCCTTCTATAGACAAAGAGAAGGAAGAGATGGAAAAGGTTCCATATGCTTCAGCAGTTGGAAGTCTAATGTATGCCATGGTTTGTACACGGCCAGATATCACTCATGCAGTTGGAATTACGAGTAGATTCCTTTCAAATCCTGGAAAGGAACATTGGGCTGCAATGAAATGGATTTTCAGGTATCTTCGAGGTTCTTTCAAAATATGCCTATGTTTTGGAAATGATAAACCTGTGTTAGTTGGTTACACAGATGCAGATATGGCTGGTGATGTGGATTCTAGAAAATCTACTTCAGGTTACTTGATTACATTTGCAGGGGGAGTTGTGTCATGGCAATCAAAGTTACAAAAATGTGTTGCACTGTCCACTATCAAAGCAAAGTTTATAGCATCAATGGAAGCATGTAAAGAGTTGCTATGGATGAAAAAGTTCTTGAAAGAACTTGGGTTGCAACAAGACAGTTATCAGTTATTTTGTGATAGTCAGAGTGTTATCCATCTTGGAAAGAATGCCTCATTTCATTCGAGATCAAAACATATTTTTGTGAGATATCATTAGATTAGGGATGTAATGGTGAATAAGCTATTACAACTTGAGAAGATCCATACAAAAGAAAATGGATCAGACATGTTGACGAAAAATCTCCCAAGACAAAATTTTAAATACTGTCATTTAGCTGCTGGATTGATGAAGCCCTCTATATAGTCGGGAGAGGGAGATTTGTAAGTCCCTCCTACATTTAAGAGGAAGAAAACACAAATGTTAGGTGTAACCATAAATGGTAGGTGTAACCACAATTGGTAAGTGCAACCACAATTGGTAAGTGCAACCACAATTGGTAGGTGTAACCATAAATTGTAGGTGCAACCACAAATGATAGGTGCAACCACAAATGTTAGGTGCATTTAACATTGATATGCAATTTCACCTATAAATAGGCAATGTCTTTGCCTTAGAGACACATCAATACATCAAAACAAGAAGAGAAGTAAAGCAAAGCCAAATGAATAATTTTTTTGAAGAAAAATAGTGTTGTGTGTAAGAAAGTTAGAAAGAATATCTTAGAAAAATATTGGGATATTTTTCTAAAAGGGGAGTGACAAAATAGTGAGTTTGGGAAACACTTGTTTAACACTATTTTGGATTTATCTTAATTTGTTGTATTGTTTCTCACTTTGTACCCATTAATTTTATTAGTGGAAGAAATATTTGTCAGAGTTTGTCCCGTGGACTTAGCCCAAATTAAAGAGTAAATCACGTTAAATTTTCGGTATTATTATTCTATTTTGTTAAATTTATTTTATTTTTACCCGCTGTGTCAAACAATTAATTTATCAAAAAACTTCTCGAATGGATCTTTAAACATTTCATAACCCACAAAATGACCCATTTTATTAACTTAAGCTTTAAAAGATTGACTACATAAGCATTTTGTAAGATCAATGATGAAAATTTCAAACGAATCAAATAATTAAAACAATCGGTAATTTTTTTTTACAATTAAAAGGAAAATGATATTCTTTCTATGATTTGATTTTATTGACTTTGATTTTTTGTTGTATCCTTGGAAGATCTGTACGACTATAACTTTATCGATGAATGCCACATATGGTTTCATATGATTATCATTTGAATATGTTATGTCTAATAAGATATTCTATATCTCTTATTGGAAGATAAATAGTGATTTTAGTTAATAGAATGTTACATAGTTGAAATCCATTAAGTGTTAAGTGTTAGATAAATATGATGATATAATAATTTCAATAAAAAGATAAATAATTGATAATTATTTCTTAATTATTTTAAAAAAATATGTATATATATCTACGATGTTACAATAAATCTATTTGCACTTATAAAGAATATATATTGAGTTAATTCTACTCCATATATATATACTATTGTATATATTCATAGATATATGATTTCCATATAACATAATCTTTATCACATGACCAAAAATCATAATCAAATATTCTATTTTCTCTTAATTACAAAATGATGCTCAGATCTCTTCAATTTTTATCAATTTTAGTATTGATTTACGTATCAAATGACCAAAAGCCATCATTCTTTTCATTATTTCAAGTTTTTAACGAATTATTTTATCTCATATTTTTAAGGAAAACAATCATACTTGATTTTGATAAAAATCAACATCAATAAAATAATAATAAAAAAACATATTTAGAGTATTTCTAGAATTTTTAGTTTCACTTCTTGAAATTTTTTATCATTTTTTCATAAGATTATTATGGTTTTTTTCTTCATTTTTTCCCTCCCCCTCTCCTCCTCCTCAAAGTTTTCCTAAAGTTATTGGATTATATCACGTCTTGTTTATGCAGTAAGGCCAATGGTGAAAAGATAAGAAAAAACTGTCAATATTATCATAATATTCAAATCATTATAGCCACAATTGTAATATTTATTAATGAAACTTTTTATTTTATAAAGTACAACGTAGAATTAGAATTCTACAACAATGTTCCCAGAGACTTGGCTTTTTTTTTTTGTGTGCATCAAACGAAAAATTAGAATCTGAAGACAAAGATGTGCATGAAAAGCATACAAGCGCCTTAATCATTTTAGATAAATGAAAAAGGCATCTTCACATAATCGTTTCCTTTCCAACTCAAAAGACAACCCAAATAACACAAATAGGGCTTCTTCATTTTGTATTTTTTTATATTCAATTTTTACTTAATCCGAGTAATAAGAGAGTGTTACAAGTTAATTAATAACATACGATTAACCTATAAAATTTACAAAATTTGCAATTTGAACCCTATTTTTAACTTTTATGATATTCATTATTGAAGTGCTGAACAATTTATGATACAGTTCCGCAGCATATGCAAACAAAATAAGCAGTGATAGTATCCTTTGCACCTAATATAAATTCAGTGCACCAAGGCATATAAGAAAAAGAAAGCATTTATATATATAAAAAAAGAAGAAATCTATTCTAAAATCTCAAGCATAGATATACTTATGTTGGGAGGGGATGGATGGCCACAACTTTTAACACAATATTTTTTTTTTACTTTTTTTATTTAACAGTTTAGATTTATAAGGGAATGGAAAGAAAAAACTACTCCTTTACATCTTAACCATAGAATAATTTTTTTAAAATATTTTGTAATCATTGATACTATGCCATGATTTTATTTATTTAATTACCGCATACTTACAATGGTACTTCATAATTTATAATTTTTTTGTATTAAAAGTTGAAACCACCTATGCTGTTCCCAATAGCAAACTAAACATGGATTTTTTAATGCAATGTACAAAACCCAAACCTGTGAAGATTTCAAAATTGAGCTCTCTTCATTAATGGGAATGCAGTATCCAAAACTTTGAAGCAAATAAACCAACTAAATAATTTGAATCTCTGCTTACTAATGCTTGTCCATTAAATTAAAAGGATCTTCTAGCAAGAAATCACTATATTCAATAGGCTTAGTTACAGCAACTTGATAAGAAGAAGAAAAAGAAGAATCGTAACAAAACTCATCCATTATTTGATGCTTGACATCTAGCAAAAGATCAGGCAGGTCAAAAAATGTGTCATCATGTGTAGTACAAGTAGTCAATGTTGAAGCTGATGAGTCTTGAGGTTCATGTGAGGACAATTGAGGATCATGAGGTTTAATTAATGGAAATTCTAAAGAAGCAGCTTTTAAAGCAGCAATTTGAATGTCTTTTGGAGAAGCACTTGCTGGCTTAGGAAGTTGATGAGCAAATTGAGGAAAATTAAGATGAGCAGAGTGACCTTTAATAGTAAGAGCAGCTACATCATGAGCTCTAGCAGCCATTTCAGGAGTTGAAAATGTTCCTAACCAAATTCTTGATTTCTTTCTTGGTTCTCTAATTTCAGATACCCATTTGCCCCATTGTCTCATTCTTACTCCTCTATATGTTGGATTGTTCTTCTCTTCATTCCCATTATTTACCTTTCTCTGTTCTGTTTCTTGATTTATTGTGTTTGACATGTTTTGTGATCTCTTAGTCTCTGCAGAAGATGGGAATGAAGAGGAAAAAGAAGATGATGTTGTTGATGAGGATGATGTGATATTGACAACAGGTGAAAATGTTGGTTTATTTTTTAGGATATAGAAGAAAAGGTTATGGCACACAGAGCTTAGCCTTAATATATAAGTGGAGGTAGCGGTGCTTCTTGTATATATAATTCTGGTTTTTACTTGTCAAGGTAATATTTATGTAAAATGGGACCAGAGAATTGATAAAAATGGTCAAATAAGTTATTTATTACACCCATGTTGATTTTTTACTTGGTTAATAAAATGTCTTACGCGGTAAAAGTCTTTTTCACAATTGGAAAATAAATAAATAATAAAATTAAAAGCGCTTTCTGGGCATGAAAACATGCACGTTTGTTTGCTTCCTTAAAGAACAAATCATATTATTCTCTTTAAAATAATTCTATGATTTGTTATGCAGTAAATTATATTAGCTCGTATAATAAATTTTATATTTTTTAAAATTTATAATAAATGAATTTTTTTTTTAGAATAATTTCTTTTAAGATTGTTTTTAATTAATAGAAAGTAAACACATATAACCTCCCCTTATTTGTAATTTAGAGGAAGCAATACGACGTAAATGAGCGATAATAATTTCAATTTTCTTCCTTTCTTTTGGGGACAAGTTGGGAATATTTAATATATATAATCGAAGGAAGGGTGGGACACAATCTTTTTCTTTCTAATTTTAGCCACAAATTTCACATGGAGTCCTCTTTGGATCCTTTACTAGAATACCTTGTGATGAAGCGATCATATTCTTGTTTTGAACGACGGATCAACACTTTAGTGTATATATATATATATATATAATTTAAATAGCAATGCATATGACAATATACTGGTGTACGTACGTATACTCATATACGTGTTATTTGTTTGCTTGTATGTTATAATGTATAAATTATGTGATATTTTGGAACCAAATTAAATGAGATTTAAAAACATGTTATTTTCTTCTCAAATACACTTTATCGAATCTCTCTCTGTCTTTTTTTTTTTCCGGTAGTATATATTTATTGAGTCGTCAGTTTTACTGGGTTAGTGGGTTCTTTAAATACTCACTCTTTTAATTTGTGCTCTTCGGATATTATTATACAATTCACCGGTTGAAATTCAATTCATTACTATGAAAAACATATCTAAATCAAATGACTTTTATTATAACATCATGAAAATTAATAAAATAAAGATAAAAATATCAAGTAAATTATTTTTGTAAATATAATCAATTAATTATAAATTATTAAAATTTTATTAAGCTATCAAACACAATTAAAATACGAATACTTAAAAATGATATTTTTTATCTTTCGTTATTCACGTTTTATTTTTATTAAAAATTAAAAAATATATTTATATAATTTTTGTTTAAATATTATTATTATTTATTTTTTTCTTAAACTATTTCATATTAAATTTATCTTTATTAATAATATGTATTTTAATTATTTGATGTAAATTAATAATATTTTTAATAAAAAATTATTAAAATAATATAATTTATTTATAATTGATATTTTTTAATAAAATTAAGTGGTTAAATGATACTGTATTTAATATAAAAAAATTAAAGAATATAAATAATCTAATTTAATTAACTTTAAAATAAACATGAATAACAAAAGATAATGTCACGTGGGTATATCACATGAGGTGTCAAGTTGTTTGTTATGTGGTTGAGTTAATTTGACAACTAATACTAAGAAAAAAAAACAATTATTATGGACATAAGAGTTCTAAAATCCAAGACACAAAACATAAACAAATTAAGTTTGCTACAATTTTCACACCGGAATTTCTCATTGCTTTCTAGACAAAGCTAGCTTCTAGTTTGATCATAATTTGTTTAAATTGAAATGCATGTGACGTTTCTCAAAAGTTAGTTGCATCATGTCCAAGCCTGATAATTAAACACTTTTTTTTTCAAATGCATCAATGACAAGCAAAGCTAGCTTCTAGTTTGATCAAAATTTGTTTAAATTTAAATGTAAAGTTTCTCAAAAGTTAAGTCACATCATGTCTAATTGCCTGATAATTAACACTTTTTTTTTAATGCATCAATGACAAGCAAAATCTTTTTTCTATTTACAACAAAACAGAAGCACCTCTATTTATGTTTTTTTTTTATGATTAGTGAGTGTCAATAAAGTTAATTATTTAAACTCAATGATTAATATTTGTAAATATATATATATAACTTACTTATTAACGTAAAAAATATTGTATTTTATTTTTAAACATGAAAAAACATATTTTTCTAAGTTATCAATGAAAAAAAAACCTATGTAAACCCGTAGAGAAGTTAAAAATATTAAAAGTTGAAATTCTTTTTTTTTTTCAATAGTTATAGGGATACCAATATTTTCTTAAAATTAAATTATTCATATATCCATTAATACTGCTATTTATGAAAGATTCTCTTTCATCAGATGTCGCAACTGTTAGTATTTACTATTTACTATTACTATTATTCGAGCTATTTTATTTATTATTATTTTTATCCTTGCTTGGCTAGCATCGAACTTATATGCCAAAATAACATAACTTTCTTGAAATTTTTTTAATATAAATATAATATTATTTATATCTAATTTATATGTATTTATTAGCATATCAATTATGGATCTCATAAATAATAATAACACATTTATACCTAAAAACTATGCATGTTATTTAATCACAAGATTGTTTCTATAGATCAATTGTTGGACAAATAATTAATAGTATAAAAATTAGATTAAATAATATAATTAAATTGAAATCATAATTAGGATAAAATATTAGATCAACATTTGTTAAAAATTGGGTTCATAAAACTCATATTTTTCATAAATAAACATAAAAATTGATAAAGAAAGTAGAAGAAGAACTACAATTAATCTCTTGAATTGTAGTATTAATATTCTCTTGAATCTCTACCAAACTTATATTATTATTTTTTATATTTATGTATTTTTCTCTCTTCTTGGCTCAAAAATCTAATAAAAATTATGCAATTTTTTGCTCATTAGGGTTTATGCACTTAGGGGAGTAAGTCAGGATCAAGTGGAATATGGACCATTAAATTAGCTTCAGATCAAGGGATGAAATGAAAAAAGAAAAAATTAACGGTGTTGACTAATAAGTTGGTAATATATGATACGTGAGATTCATTGGGCAAATCAGGGCACGATGTATGACAGAATGGACTTGTCTTCGTCAATACATTGATTCAACACCATGTGGCATATTGTGATTTACATTTATGGATTACATGGCAAGGCTTACATCACTTGATACTCACGACGTTTAACAATTGGCCCTCAAAAAATCGTATAATTCTATGATAAAGAAGTTCACATATTTATCAATCAACTTTCCATCAATATAGGAATATGTAAGGTTTTTAACGAATTAGTCCATGTGTGTGTTACATGATATCATCCAATGCATTCATGAAATCAACCTATATGAGTATGCAAATCAATTTAATCTTTAGAAGTCTCGTAAGTCTATTTTTCACATCCCTATTTACTAATATAAATATGTACTTAGCTAAATATTAATAAGCACTTTATATGCTTGTAATGTAAGGCTTATGTAGGGATTGATAAATAAAGACATTTAGACACTTTTCACACCTTAACTTTCTTTTTATTCATCATGTACTTTTTAATTAAAATTGAGTTTTTACTTGATATTTTAGTGCATTATATCTTATCATTCTTTTTCATATTCTTTTATTCCTCATTTTTTTTATAACTTCACAACAATCTCAAACTTATTTTCAATATTGTTTTCTTTTTCTTTAGAGGGATGATTGTGTTGTGAGTTTTTTTTCAATAGAGTGTATTACATTTTACCTCACTCTTATAAGCTAAAAGTGAAAGGGTAAAGATAATGCTTATAGATTAGACATAAAATGCAACTTAAAGATACGAAATGTTCTTTCTTAGACTCAAATGAGTGAATAAAGATATTAACAATGATTAGCTTAAAAAGCTCAATCAATCCAAATAAGACCTAAATCATTTCTTTTACTAAATAATATTTAGGATTTCGCCTCAAGGGATGATGAAATATATTCTAAAACATGATAGATCTTATCAACTTGCACAACTCAGTACAAATTTTTTCTCAATAAGAACATCAAAATCAATCATGAACATGTGCATATAAATTCGAATCAATCCAATCAAAACTAGCAAGCATATCATATGATTAATATAAATATCTTAACAAACATGTTACATTCCTTATCCTAGTCACGACAACCAATTTTAATCATTGAATTCATAGAATGTAGTATAGTACAAATATTAATGGTAGTAAGAAATGGCTCTAATGAAAATAATAATATTATTTTGTTTTAGCATTATAATCAAAACAATAATAAATATAAAAGTAATTTTTACAAAATTATAAATAAAAAAATTAAAAAAAAAATATATTTTTTATTTTTAAATAAGAATAAATAAATAAATTATTATATAAATATGTGAAAAAAATTAAACATTTCAACGTATTATTAAATGGTGCGAAAGAAATGAGCATTTATATTACTTTTAGAATATTTTATATTCTATTTTAAAATAACAATCAAATTAAATACAATATGATGAATTATTTTTCTTTATCATTGTTATTATTATTATTAACTAAATATTACCTACAGGTATAAAATGAGATGACAATCTCAGCTAATTAATTAAATAAGTAAACTAAAAAATCTCAATTCACAAAATTATGAGATAAAATTAGCTAACTTAAATGTGCATGTTGCAAACTTATTTGATAAAATAAACTTTTTAAAAAATAATTAGCATAATATCATTATGAAAAACGTATTTTAAAAATAATATTTTTTTTTATTTTCTTATTTTATAAAAATATATTAAAAATAATATTCATACTAATGATTTTGCTCTTAAATAAAAAATATATTTTTTAATTTTTTTTAAATATAAATATGTCATGTGAGTCATTAATTCACATAAAATTTTAAAAAACCAAATCTAGTTACAACCCTTTTCAAATCGAATGAACCTAATTTGACCTATTTCATTTGACACCTCAAAATATGACTATGGTTACTTCTTGCCAATGTCAATAGAGAATGGAATTTAATTAAAAACGTGTACTCAGTAACTCAAATTTGTTTATCTTAAACAGAGTTTTATTAACAACACCTAAGCTGCATCTTCCACCTGTGTTCTTCTTACTCTGTTTTTTTTTTCCTCACATTCTAAATTTCTCTATGCTTTTGTAAGTATGCGTGATGTATAATTAATTGTTTTTTTCTTTTTTCTTTTTTCAAATGAATTTTTTTAATGATAATCACAGACTAACAGATGACAAGAAATAAATTATAAAAAGACAGACTAATATTAGTCCATTAAATTTTATAACAAACATTTTTGTTTGTTTCTTTTTTCTAATCTCTCCTAGTAATAGATATGTTGCGTGCATGCACATTTAAGTATTTAACCAACTTTTTGAGAAATCAATAAGCCAAAATGGGAATCATTAAAATCTTTTAATTGGAAGATTTAAAATTAAAAAAAATTTGCTAAATTATTCATCTCTCCAATAGATGCTCTCCTTTTTCTCATTGCATGTGAAAGTTACAAATATATTGTTCATTTATGAGTAACTCTACGTCACAAAAGAAGTAATATATTTGTTTTTGTTATAAGTGCATTTCGAACTTGACTAAAGATTTCAACTACTGAAATTTAATAATAGTTAATATTAAAAGTTTAATTTCATGACACGAATGGAATTTCATTTTTTAACCTGTGTATACATGGTAGAGTTAGGACATATTTTTAAGGACAACTAAGTTAATTCGAAGTCATGAGAATTTATGCTTCAATAACATTAGCAGACTATACATCTTACTCAACGTTAGGTTGCTTAGGAGCCTCCTCGTTCAAGAATCTTATTAGATTCAAGATGTTAAGATAAAACATCATCTTATTCCTCCATTTTTTTTAAGTTCAAACCATTTAACTTCTCCACTTTCTCAATAATAGCATGGTTCAAAGGAATCGAATCCGATAACACCAAGGTAATCTCATGAGCCATATAATACCTCATCATTTGGTTCACATTAATACTACTCACAATAAGGTTAATAACATTCACGACTTAGTTTTTAATTTAGGATAAAAGAGTAGTAATTTAAGACATCATAATTTTTTTTTAAAAAAAGATACAATTAAAAAAAGACTTAAAACTACCAAATAATGAAGTTTATGAAAGAAAAAATGTATCGTAAAAATAATACACTTTAAGCAACCCACGGTAACAAAATTAAATTGTCAACTAAATTCTTAAAACATATAAATAGAATAAAAAATACAAAAAGAAAAACAAAGGTTAAAAATATCTAAATAAAACCAGAATAGTAACTTAAAAAAATAATTAATACTGAAAAATAAATTAAAAGGTAACAATCTTAGTTTGAGAAAATAAACATATTAACCACATGTTTGATTGATTAAAATTGAATGGAATAAGAATTAATTTTTTTCAATTTTATATTTGGTTGGATTGAAAAGTGAAAATTATTTCTTCCTTTAAAGAATCATGATTACATTCTTATCTCAATTTTTTTTTCAATTTTACCCAACTCTAAATGTAATTCTAAACTTTAAATCTAAAATAATAATTTTAATGATATTATTTAAATTTTACTAAATATAAGGGTATTAAGGTAATATATCATTTTATTCTAGTTATAAATCAAATACTCTAATACTGATTTATTTTTTGATTCCATTAACCAAACCAAACAAAACTATTTCTATTCTTATTATCATAACTATTTCATTCAGTGAACTAAACTTTACTTACATTTAAAGTTAAATCCAATTTCAAATATCGATTGAAAGTATTACAAGGAACAAAAACAATGAACTAAGGTAGCGTTTGGTTCGTGAAATGGAATCAGAATCGAAATCGGAATCGGAATCAAAATGAAATGGAAAAGAAACAATATTGTTTGGTTTAACCACTGGAATCAAACTCGGAATCAGGATTACAGTGTTTGGTTTGCCACTGGAATGAAATAAAAAAAATTATAAATTACCTTAATACCTTTACATTCAGTAAAGTTCAAATAATGTTATCTAATTACTATTTTTTTGTGAGACAAAATAAATTATTAAAATAATTATTTTTTAAATAATTATTACTTAATTAAAAAAAATATATTATTAAAATTATTATTTTTCTAAATAAGGTTAAGGGTTTTGAAGTGTTATTTGGGATTTAGGGTTTAGGGCTATAGTTGTGGGTTGAGGTTTAGGGTTAAAATTATTATTTTTCTAAAAAGGGTTTAGGGTTTTAGAATTTGGGATCTTGGATTTAGGGTTTAGGGTTTTAGGATTTTGGATTTAGAGTTTAGGATTTTAGGATTTGGAATTTGGGGTTTAGGGATTTGAGGTTTTGGGGTTTGGGATTTGGGATTTAGGGTTTAGGGTTTTGGGATTTGGGATTTGGGATTTGGGATTTAGGGTTTTAAGATTTAGGTTTTAGGGTTTAGGATTTTGGGGTTTAGGGTTTTGGGATTTAGGGTTTAGGGTTTAGGATTTAGGGTTTTGGGATTTAGGTTTTATGGTTTTGGAATTTAGGTTTTAGGGTTTTAGGATTTGGATTTAGGGTTTTGAGATTTAGGATTTAGGGTTTTTGGTTTTGGGTTTGGAGATTTGGGATTTGAGTTTAGGGTTATATTTAGAGTGAGGGTAAAATTGGAAGAAAAAAAATTGAGATGAGAATGGAATCATGATTCCTAAAGGAGGAGAAGAAATTATGATTCTTTCTACTGTAGTAATCGATTTTATTTCGTATCCTCCATTCAGGCAACCAAACACACAAATTAAATGAATCAATTTTGATTTCTTTCTATTCCTTCCAAACAAACATCACCTAAAAAAACTAAAGCGTAATCCGAAAAGTATTAATACTTAATATGAAGCAGTATCACAAAAAAAATGATAAAAAGGAAAAAAAAAATCGTAATTTCAGATACAGGAGTTAATGGAAATTTAATTAAAATAACATATACATAAAAGAAATTAAAATAATATTAACGGAAGTAAAGAAGCATATATAAACCAAGAAAGCAATCCTACTGCTATTCAAAACAAATAAAATATATAAAGCAAAGGAAAGGCAACAGTCAAGAAATATATAGACCGAAAAGGCATCAATAGGAGGAACAAAAAAATAATGAAAACATGAAACAACAGCAATGGCAAATGCAAAAAGAAATATATAACAGCACATAAATATAACAGACAATGAATAATCTGTTTTTCCAAAAAAAAAAAACTTGTTAAAAAAATTAAGATTCTAAATTTGTTTGTACAAAAAGCGAAAAAAAATATCTTAAAATTATAAAAAATAATACATAAATAAACAAATTAAGAATACAAATATATTATTTTGAATAAAAATACATAAATACAAATATCTATAAATTATAGATAAAAATTTTAAATGACATAAAATAAAAATAGAGTATAAAAATAAATTATTTGTCCACATAATTGTATGAAAACTTTGAAAACATATCTTTCAAAATAGAACGATCACTTAATAATAAACTTGTACCGCGTTTTACTACCTTAAAAAATGGTAAGTTTTTGAATTATACGCTAAGGAACCCGACTCTTGATGGAAAAAGAAATGATTTTTCTCCTTCTTCCTCTTGCAATCTCTTACTTTTCCGTCCTTTTAAAAGTGAAACAAGTAAATTATATATAACACAAGCAAAAAAACTGATGACTAAATCACCATAAAACCAAATCGTTTGCTCACCATAAATAATGATTAAATCACCAAAATATTTACTCACCATAACTGATATTAAATCACCAAAACGTTTTGTAATACTAATTAACATAAACAA
The DNA here is from genome assembly GCA_037013495.1 of Hippophae tibetana. NCBI lineage: Eukaryota > Viridiplantae > Streptophyta > Magnoliopsida > Rosales > Elaeagnaceae > Hippophae > Hippophae tibetana. The sequence continues at coordinate 14,135,640 of CM072812.1, forward strand.
CGATTTCAACTTTTTTTCCCCCTCTCAAAACCACCTTTTAGTTAGCAGAATTCCCATTTACTAATGGGTTGTCTTTGTGACAGGTGAATTGAATTCTATAAAAAGAGATATTTAGAAAATTCTCATCTCTTAATCTGATCATCCCCTAGCAATCAAAGATGGCACCGTTTAACTCTAAATTATAAAAGGTATTTTAATCTAATAGATTAAATAAAAATAAAATATATTATTTTAATAAATTTTTTATTATCAAGTAATTAAAACACTACATACACAATTCATTAATATAAGTAAAAATAAAATTTAATATTAAATTATTTAAAAAATCAACATTATAACATTCTAACATAACATTATTTAAATACATTATTTTATTTTAAATAAATAAATAAAATAAATGTGATAATCGAAAAAATATTAAAATAAACATTTTGTAAAATTTTGTTGATATCAACTACCACTTTACTAGATTATAAAGTTTTAATAGTGTAACCAAAATATTTTTAATATAAAAATTATTTACCCTAGATTATCATATTTCATCAAAGCGGGACTATATACACCATTTACAATTTGAGGACCAAACGCACACACAGGTTTAATTTGAGGTGGTTACCAGACTCTTTCCTCTTTGACATGTAACCAAAATCTACCATAAACATCAGCCGCCTTCCAATAATTAGCAACGACTCAACATTTCTCCGGACAATATCCAGATTTAAATCCTCTATCCTCAAATGTCATTTGAATTAAAAAAAAAAAAAAAACTGTCATGGACACATTGAATAGGAGTAACTGCAATCTAACCATAAGAGATTGCTACATGATCAATATATATTATACCCTAAGCACACAATAAGAATTAGATCTAAACAATACTATATAGCCTAAGAGTAAGAAACAAAGATGTATTAAGACTAAACCAACTTCTTGTTTTCTGATCCCATATAAGATCACGATGCTAACCCATATAGACTGCACAGTACTGGTCTAGTATTAATAAATTGGCATCCATCACCATTTAGCTGACCTATCATTCTAGTTCGGAACGGAAACCATTTCCCTTTAAACTGCATGGATTGGACTGCCACTCGTATTCAAACTTGAACTGCCAGAAACTGGATTTGCATGAAAAGCAGACTGCCTGGAGGAACCTTCAACCAGCTTCAGGGAAAGAGAGGAAGGGACAGATTGACCAACAGGCTCCCCTAAACTGAGTTTTGACATGCCTACTAGCTCATCAACATTGATGGGGCTCTTTGAATGGGTCGCTATTGGCTTCAGTACTTCATGTTTCTCCTTCTTAGGCTCTACCTTTGTACTATTATCACTTTCAGACCAAAATGGAACAGGAAATGGATAGAAAGGTGAGATATATGCTGAGTAAACTATAGGATAATAGGACGACTGTGAGATATTGGGCATGGGTGGGAGCGAGTCTCCATCGTTTGATTTGGAGGAATCCATTGATTCACATACTTCATCAAGAGCAGGAGTAGGCAATGGGTCGTCATTTTGAGGAGCAGGCACATGATTGCTGCCTTGCAATTCTTCCTGTTGATAGTCAATGGACAAGAAGTCCTGAGGTATCAATGGAGTATGAACTGGCTGTAGAAAAGTGGAGAGCAGAACATATTAATAACAGCTAGAAGGGAAATAAATACCCATAAAGGAACACACGCCAATTGTCTTGCATAAACAAACAAAAAATCTAAAATTAAATCATCGAACTCCATTAAGCTTTGTAAAGGAAAGGACGATAATTGCTTCCAAAAACAAAAATAGCACAGCATCTACCAACAGAGAGTTCCACCTGCACTTACGTTTTAATCAGTTGGGAGAAATGGAACAGTTTATGAAGTGGAAGAGTAATAGGAAGATTGTTGGAAACATTTTAGTAAATAAGGAAAATTCTACCTTACTTACATATGTAAGGTACATCATGTTGTCAACAAGTGGCCCATTATTTTTTTTATTTTTTACCTTTTCTGATATTAGCGAAAATCAAATTACCAAAACTTTCTACGTACCCATCTCACATTTTACTTTTCCTAAAATTTCATTTTCTTATACTCCTTTTCCATACTACTGCCCACCACTGCTCATATGGAGTTTGAGAAGGTTCTTGTTGTGCCCAAGACAATTGGTTCAAGGGCCTCGTTAGATAAAGACAAAGGAGGGAGAGAGTACACAAGCTAGTTTGATTGATGAGAAAGAACAATGTTAGCAACCAACATGATCAACACCAGCAAAAATGATTGTAGTTGTTCAGAGGAAAGAGATATGGATAAAATATATATATATGATGGATTCACTGTTTGGGATTATATTGAAGCAATTGAAAACTATGACTGAAAAATATAATTGAAGATGAGCAGTGACAACAAAAATAACGGTTATTTAGGCAAGTTTTGTACCCTGGAAAATAGGTAACTGGTTAGTCTCCAAATAGATTTAATGGTTAGGGTCTTTTAAAATTAATCTAACGATCCTAACTAAAAGGATGTATGTTACAAATTCTGCAAGTTAGAAAGACCCAGTAAATAATAACTATATCATTAGGGGCAATAGAGGAAAATGTCTATTCATAACCGGCATGAAAACTAAAAGGATGGATCAATGAGCATGTGGCCTTAATAGGTAGCAAATACAAACCATACTTGACGCAAGCATTTGAATGGTATGTGCTATGCAGTATTGTTTCATGTATTTATATCAGGTATTAGAATGCATGCACACTAAAATATCATACTGCTAACAGCATATAGACAGAAAGTACTAACTTCATCTGCTATCATATCAAAAAGGCTGGAACGTCGTTTTCTCCTAGATGCATTAGTTTGCCTGATGAAATACTTTTGAGCATGGCTGGCCACTTGAGTTGGTGTTCTTGAAACAACATAATTACGTGCAATTCCACGCCAATCACCTTTTCCAAGCTTTTGCAGGCCAAGTAAAAACATCTTATGTTCCTCTTCAGTCCATGGAGTACCTGCAGAAGAAAACTATCAATTCTACATGGAGATAAGACCAGTATGTGTAGGACAATCAACTTAACAAAAATATTAAAAGGACACCATATATACATGACAATTAGCAATCATGGCTTTTAGAAACTTACAACTACTCGTATAACTGAACTATAACTTTTAAAACTGACAAATTTGCTAATTTTTATGGGGAAATAAAAGTACTTTGTATTCATTCTTCTTGGTGAGGATTTTTTTTTTCCTGTTCTTTTAGTTCTTTTTCCCTTCACAAAAAAATTGGCATCTAAGAGAAAGTAATGCAAGAGAGAAAGGGACAAAAACGACAAGGATCACAATCTTTCTTAATGTTGGCAATGAAAAGTGAATAGCTTATCCATAGAGGAAATAAAACCAACACTTCTTAGTTCTTTGCACAAAACAATGGCATATGTTGCTTGCAGTCTAGCAATATTACTTGACACCAAAATGCTTGCTCCTTCGATGAAGCACAACTAGGTCAGTAGGTCCTACTATCCTAGTGTATACCATTAAACCAATTAAATTTGTTGACAAGCAAAATCTCGACCTAAATTTAACAGCCTACTTTTCCCTTCATGGGTAATCGTATATAAACAGTACAGAAAAAAATCGTGAACTGCGCTATTTCTTTTCCAAGTAAATATCCAATTAATACACCGTCGCTTAATCATCAGAACAGCACAAATAAATTTCAATCCTGATTTCAGACAATACCAAGCTAAAAGGGGGAACAAATACTGAAAAGCGCATTCAAAATAAAGGAAAACAATTTGAGTTTCCAAACTTTTATGTTCATAGAAAATTCAAAATTGAGGCAAAACGATCACAGAGAAATAAAGGCCGAAATATATTGAATGAGAGAGGGAGGAAAAAAAAACCTCTTCTTCGTTCACGAGAGCTAGATGATGACCCATGAACAAAATCCTCGGAGGTGTAGCCGTCCGCCACCACGCCGTGGTCTGGAGTCTCTCCGGGCGAACCCGGATTATTAGCCCCGCTCTGGTGGACACCCGAACTCATACCAGCATAGTGACTGAGATTACCCATACTAGCACTTTTCCGAATCAAACCATCGGTCAATCGGACCCCGAAGATCTTCACACCTCGATTGGGACACGTCCTTGAATTATGCCCATTGTGGCTGCAATGAGAGCACTTCCGAGTCATGGCTTCAGAAAAGTTGCAAGCTCAATGAATCAGAACTGGATCAAAGCTTTTGATTTCTCTTCAACTGATAGAAAATCGAATAGGATACGAAGATCCGAAATGGTACTGTGTGTATTAGTTAGGGCTTGTTACTTATTCCCACAGTTTTCGCAGTGGGAGAGAAAATGGTGAGAGACGATGAACACTATCCATAACCATGTATTTTCGGGTCTTGATCTCTTGGATAAAAGGAGGAATAATCGGGTGCTTTTCTTGTGGTCCTAGCAGTTTGATTGGCATCTTGACACGATTTCTACTTATTTATTAGAAAAACTACTTTTATAAAGTAACCACGAAAAATATCAATCTTGTATTTTCATACTTAAATATCCAGATCAAATCTTAAAGTCTTATCGGTGTATTTAAAATAATTTTACTTATTAATGTATTTAATTGATATTTTTATTTTAATCTTTAATAAAATTATATTTTCTTAATATACACGTATATATTTTTATATAATATAATTATTTACATAGTTTAATTTTTTATTTTTTTTTAACAAATTATATTTTTTACATGTATCTTGTACTTTTAACGTGAATAATATATATATATATATATTACTTTATAAATAATTATATGTGTATTGTATAAAATGATTAAAAATAAACATTTATGAACTAAATTTATGCTATCCTATTAAATCTATATTTTTAATATAAAAAAAATTAACTCAAAAATTTAATATTTAATCTCATTTTGTGGTTTAAATTAATTTATTATTAAGTTCATACCAATAAAAAATAGCAATTTAACTCTCATGAAAAGAAATTGTTGAGAAAATTTCAATTTCGATACCGATGGAAAATTCTTCCTTAAGAAACGGGTGGGGTTCATAATTACTTTACCTGCCTCACCTACTCTTCCATCTTTATTTTCTTATTTTTTAAAATATAAATTATATATTTATATAATTTATAATTGAATTAAATAAATTTTAAATGTAAAATAAATATATAATTATAATTTATATTTATATTTAAAATTTAAATTTATTATATTTAATTACATAGAAAATGAAGTATTGAATTAGTGACTTTAATTTTTTACATAATTTTTCAGTCTGTTTTATTCCGAACATTAAAATTTAAAATATTAATTTTTTATTTTTACTATTAAATAAATTTTAACTATTAAAATATAATAATATAATAAATTAAGTAATATATAGAATTATTGTAATATATTTCAAATTTTATAAATACTTAAGTTATCAAATATTCAATTAATTATAATTTATTTATAATAAAAAAATTAATTTTTATAAAAAACTTGAACCGAAGAATCTTTATCTTATCTCCCATAGTATTTAAATGGGCATTGGGATCCATATTCTTATTTTATATAATTTTTTAATTATTTTCTTGGTCAATGGATAAGATTTTAAAGTTGACTTCCTTAATACTTTTGTTCCGCAACGAGTGGGTCGATGAAATGCCTGCACGCTTCGGGTTGTTTTTTTAATAATTATAAAAAAAATTAAGAAAATAAAAAATTTATTCGACAAAATTAAAGATATAATTTATATCAAAATTATTTTATTTAGATTCATCAATAATTAAATTTTATAAATTAAAACTAAAATCTTCCTTAAAGACATTGAAGAAAACATTAGCTTTCGTATAATATACATTTATTACTACTTTAATATAAAGTAAGCAGATAACCCAATATTTTAATAAAGTAAGCATAACTAGATTAGGGGAAGAAAAAAAAAAACCAACGGACCAAAAATAAATAACTATATGATTTTTGTTATTACGTTGTGTGTCTAACGATAATTTTATGAGATACACATAAAATTCTTTAATTGATATTGTCATATTTGACATAAATACAGTGATCAGATTCCAATTGTTTGAATTTGAAAGAAGAAAAAAATATTAGATCATATTTGTTGATAATTAAATAATATCATATATTAAAAGATTTAAATATATCTTTTAAAAGTTTATTTATATCTATTCAACTTAACTAAATAGTTTTATAATAAAATTATAAGATATATTTTTTTTCTCTCCCTCCTTTTCACATTGTATTCTTTTTTATGTCTCTTAACTCTAAGATCAAACTTATATAAAATGTGAAATTGTTTCTCTTTCATCAAAATAATTTGTGTGAATATTATGCTTCTTCTACTTCTATATTAGTTTGTGTCTCATTTATTGAACATAAATATTTAGATATTATATAATAATTATTTTTACGTGTTGAATTGTATCATATGTTGTAAAAAAATTGTTATTTTTTAAATTCAATTAATTCATAATAAATTAACAACAATTTATATGGGCTTTAAAGGAAAAAAAAAGATCGAAGATGAAGTAAAATGAATCAAAAAAACATTAAAACCTTCAGCATATGTTACAGAGATTATAAAGGGACAAAATTGTTACAAATATCATTCATTAAAATCGTATGTGTTGGTAACGTAAAAAACTTGCACTAAATTAGTTTTTTTTTAAATGTGGATATCACTAAGGTATTAATTAATAATAACAGTAAAAAATATACCTAAAATAGAATTAGGGTACTACCAATGTACCAAACACTTTTTTTCTAATCCTTTCTAACTATTTCAATAAAATCTTTTATCAAGAACTGACTTAAGCATTAGAGTAGATTTGATACCTCTTGGTATCGTTCTTTTTGACTGTTTGTTCATCTTTCTCAGGATTGAGTTGGTAAATTTATAATGAACATAGAAATAAGCTTTAACATATGATGTCATTTGTGAGTAAAATTTTGATGTTTTAATCAATCTGAGTTGATGAACAACACAAGAATATTCATTATGTTCTTCGTCATGTTTATCATGTTTATCATCCATTTTCTCATATAAGCAACATTTGACCTTTTAAATTAGGAGGATAGACTCTCAATGTGTTTCTAGGGATGTCTCACTTTCTTCTTACAGGAAGTAGCTAAAGCGCACACACACATAGAGATGTTAAATAAGTTGTCTCATCCTATCTTATATCTCATTTAATATCCCTAATGAGTATATGGGCTAAAGTTGTTTCATCATGTTTAAATTTCATCACATCTTATCCTATCCCATTTAAAGTTCTCTCTAATGGGCTCATGGTTATTATAGACATCCATGTTCCTTTTTTCCATTATTTTTATAATTTTACGAATCTTAATTAGGTTTGTTGGAAAAAGATGAATGTTTATTAAAAAATTAGTAGAGCCTTGTCCCATATTACCTTTTTACACTACTTAAAAATGTATAAATAGTAAGAAGTTGGCTATTAGGATTAGGCCCTAAGGGGTACCCACTTTTGTGGAAGGGGAGAGGACCTAGGCAAATGTGATACCACACATGCGTGCGCGCCGCCACCACCATCGTCCGATCGACCGGCCGGACCGTGCCATGTCGAGCCGAGTCCGAGTGCGTGTGCATGTGCGTGAGGTGATGTGACATTTTATTTTTTGGAAAAAAAAATTTCAAAAATCTTTTCCACTCAGAAAATGGTTGTTATATATATATATATATATATATATATATATTTTCTAAAAAAAACAACCGTTATTTTCTTTTACTCAGAATATGGCCGTTATTTTCTTTTACTCAGAAAATGGTCGTTACTCGTCTTAACTCAGAAAATGGTTGTTACTCGTCTTTACTTAGAAAATGACTATTACTCTTCATTACTCAGAATAGCTATTACGCTTTCCATCCCCAAACATTATCGTTATTATTATAATGGCCACAAGGTTTTTGAAAACTATAAATAGAGGGCATCAGCTCTTAGTTTCAACACAACAATCTGCAAACTCATCTCACTAAGAAAAAAATTTCTCTCTACAATTCTAAGTTACTTTTCAGTTTTCCGAGCAATAAATTTTTCAGGTGTAGCATTCCGGTCTTCATTAGTGTAGTGAAGTTTCAAGATAGAGAAAAAAATTCTAGCATGTTTTATCCTGGGGATGACGAAGCTGTGTTTGCTTGCACAAAATTGGGCAGAGTCACGAAACGTCTTAAAGAGAGCGATCTAGTCCGTGACTCAACCCAAGCAGTTCATTTCAAGTTATCAGTAATATTATTTCATTGTTGTTTTAACGTACTTATTTCAACAAGGCTTATTTGGGACAAATGTGATATCCTATTATAATATCATTTCATTACTATTCTAACCCATAAGTTGGGATAAACTCACAAAATTCAATGTTTATACCATGGGCTAATGTGATATTCCATCCTAATTGACACATTTACTTACACATGTTACGCATAAAGATGCATGGCCACCTAGTAGGAGCTTGATGAGCCTACTTTGGTAGAAGACATCCATATAAAAGATATATTCTAAGATATAGTGTAATTAGATAACTATCCAAGTAAGCCAGCCAGGTAGAGTAGTCAAGTAGACCAACCAAATAGAGTAGCCAAACAGAGCATCCAAGTATACCAACTAGGCAAACTAGCCAAATATACTAGATATCAACTAGTGTTAAAATTCTACTACTCCACACGATGAAGATGCAATTCATCCCCTTTTGATTTCCATATGTGAAAACATATGCAGTCCAAACCAAGATAGTTTGGCTCACCTTAAGGGACCATCCTAAATCTTGATAATGGAAGCAATTTGTTAATAACAACCACGCCAATGATACTGTTGATTCTAATATGGATGTCTACATCTATGGTTGTCAGACAAGCTTCGCACCAAGATAACATATAACCATATGAGATCAGGCTTTAGTAGAACAAGTTATACTCCACAAGTAATTAGAATACTCTCACATCACTCCAATCTAGCTACCCTCGAATAAGGTAGAACTTCACCTAAAAGTTCACGAGTAAAAGTGGAATCCAAAAACAAGTGTTCACTACACAACAAATTCCAAATGTTCTTAGTTGTGGAGATCCAGAATCTCATCACTTCGAAAATATCTTGCAAGAACAAACCTAAAACGGTTGAGAAAAAACATTACCTTCAAATTATCACTTTCTAAGTTACTGTTTCCAAACCTGGGGTTTTGAAGTTGCTCCAATTCTATATAAGTAAAACTTATAGAAATTTCCACTTCAGCTTAGATTTGTTTCAAAAGTCAACATTAACTACCTTAATCGTATCTAAGAATAGCCATTCTGGCCAAAGTTCAACTAGACCATCTAGAAAATATCTAGACAAAATGTGTCAAGTAAAGGGTATGCTAAGAGTGTACTTAGAAAGTCCATCCAAGTCTATACTCAGGGAACTTAGGAATGCCATATTGGTTAACCAATTTTGCTTTTGAACCTAAGAAGTTAATTTTCTCTTCAAATCATGTTTAATCTAGAAAGAAGTTGGTAAAAATATTGAAGATATTATCAATATCGATGAAAATTTATGTAAAAGTAAGAAACACGTAAGAAAAATTATCCAAAAATATTGAAATTTAGATAATAACTTGAGATAGAGAAAACGAAATAATATTTCATAAAATAAAGCATTCTTCTTAATAAATTAATAGTTACATACCAAATAAAATAGTAACTTATGTGAAAATTAATAGTCTTGATTCGAAAGAAAACCACAATAAAGATCAAATCTTTATCGATTTAATGGAAGCATAATGTTAAAAAAAATTCAAAATTAATAACATTTGATTTTATTAACATAATTTCATAGATAAATAAAGAACATACCTTTGTTGAATTTAAAACAAGCTTTTAATCCAAATTTGATACCTTCAATCTTTTAAACTTTTTTCTCAATGATTGATGAACCATAAAGTTTGGACTCTCTCTTGACACTTCAAATATGACCAATCAAGCAACTTTTAATCTCGACTAGAGTTCCAAAAATTGAAACACTAAAGAAGCGAAAGAAATTTTTTTTTTCCTCATTGTGTTCTATTTAAATTTTGGTGTGAAAAATGTTTTCTAAAGTTTTCGCCAAGACTAGCCAAGCATTAGTCTCACTCTTCTAGGGTTTATTTTCAATGAATTTATAATATATGTGTTAAGGTGTATTTCAATATAATATTATTTTATTGTAAATTCAAACTCATCAAATAAATCTAGTTGTGATTAATTAGGAAACAAAATTGTTTCCTTCATCCAATATGGTCGCCAAATTTAAGAGATTAAAACCCTAAGATTAGTCTAAATTTACTTAATCCTTTAAGTAAAATACAATCTTAATTCTATTAGGTTTTCAAAATAGATTTGCATGTAATAATTAAATTCTTATTTAATCATTACCACACTATTTAATTTAATTAAATATTAAATTATATTTAATATTTATTAAAATGTCCAAGCTTATCCCAAAAGCTTTACATCCTACCAAGTACAAATGAAAGTTTTTCCATTTGAACAATTAAACATTTATTATTTAGTCCAAGTAAATAGTATGAAATATTTAAATGACTCAAATGAAATATTAATTTACATAAAAATCACCCTAATCTATTTATTTAATATTTATGATCCTATTAAATTGTCTTATTAATAAATATTTTTATTGATTATAAAGTGATTAATCCCTGTTAACCATTTCACCATATTGTGCATCCTTATGTTGTTTATGTAGTAGATTCAAGGACCAATGAAATTATGAATTCATGCTTGAACAAAACTTAACACATTAATTAACTTCTTAATTAATTGTAAACTTTATTTAATTTCAGAATTACTTTACTATATATGTGGAATTGAACTCTTTAATATCACAACTAGTATTTACTCAAATTCAACATGATAGAATAATTCATTGATATAATCATTAAGTACAATTAAATCTTTCACAACTAGTTCATAATTAGAGTTGGTCAAAATGTATACTTTATCCCTCTAGTCACTACTTTTCCTTAAATACCCATGATTCTTATGAATAACTCTATTATGATCTTATCATAGGGTGGGCATAGTAATTCAAATTCTAAAACCGCTAAACAAACAAACTATTATCTAAATGTGAGAATAGATGTAATGGATTCCTTATCTTATGATATAAACTCTCGACCTGTCATGAATACCAAGATACTAAGGTACAATGTTTTTTAGTCTAAAAATCGAAAAGTATCGTCGATTAAGTCGAATACCAAGGTGTCATGACGAGGGGTCAGTTAAATCACTCATAATTAAGATCGTCTCATATATGGTCATCATCGACATAAAGAAACAATTATGAGTATACAAATGTTGATAGTGTTTTTAATATGTCTGGTCCAATCTTGTATGATCCATATCACACATAAGTACCTCCGACTAGATGTTTTCACATCAATTACCTTGAATTAGGGCCGATCTATTCTCCATTGGATGGATGTATCAATGACATAATTAACGTTCATATACTTTAATTAATTGTTACAAATTATATGGATTATTTCACTTCAATTCAATTGTCTTGTATATACTCATACATATTGAATTTAAGCATACATAAATAATTTGAGATTTTTTAAGGTTTATTTAATATATTAATTTACTTTTATTTATTCTACTTTCAACAATAAAATACAAACTCATGTTCATTTTAGGTCTATAATCTTAACAAAAATAAGGTGTTTTAGTATTAAAGAATTAATAAATTATGCTATTATTACTTCCAAATTTTTTTACTAGGAAATTCAAATATTTATATACTCATGCATATTGAATTTAAGCATACACAAATAGTCTAAGATTTTTCAAAATTTATTTAATGAATTAAATAACACTAATGTACATAAATGAATATACTTTTATTTATTCTAATTTCAACAATAAAATACAATTCATTTTCATTTTAAATCTCTAATCCTTACAAAAATAAGGTGTTCTAATATTAAGTAATTAATAAATTATACTATAATTACATTTAAAAAAATTCTACTAAATTCAAAGCACTTGTTATGTAGATTCAAGCAATATTTGTACCATAACATATAGTTAGATGCTATTTGAATATAATGATTAAGATTTCAATGGTATATTGTTTGATTTTTTTTTCTCATGAATAAAAAACTGTGAGTTACTCCAATAATTTACAAAAATTGTTAAGAAAGATTTTCAAATTTTTTATAAGTATTATATACATCCATATTACTTGAGATATTATTTTCATTCATATTAATTTGTAGATAAATTTATACCCATAGTTATATTATCTAATTATATTTTAATATGATTATTATTAATAAAATTATCATTTGTAATTTTTTTTATCTAATTAGTAATTATAGTTGTAGAATTGTAGGGATATTTTTACCCAAATACGGACAAAAAGAATTGTAAACTTTCTCACTTAAAACACACAGTATTATCAAGTGTCTATTATTTACATCAATCGAGTATATTATGGATACATAAGATGCACCATATTAAATAAATTATATTGTATTATAATTATTATATATAATATAATTAGATAAAATTAATGATAAATATTTTAATAAAATAATTTATATTTAAAATAGTATTTAATTTATTTTAAACAGTTATAATACCTGTCAAAAAAATTTCTTATAAAAAATTATTTAAATCAATATTTTATTTATGTTTATATTTTTCTTATATTTTAAAAATAAAAAATATATTTTGAGAAGAAATAAAAAGTTAAGATATATAATTTTAGAATTGAAATTTCATATAGACTAAATAAAGTATCTAGTGCGATTCAAACTCACACCCACTATTGGTATTAATTTTTTAAAAAATTATACAATTTTTATTATATATATACGATTTCACTTTACAGTCAAATATATAATTATATAAAAATTATACAATCATAGTCTTTATTATTGTATAATAACTATGCCATAATATAGAACAAAACGAACCAATAAAGCCTTAAGATATGTTTGGTGCACTCTATTAAATATGTTAAATATAATTTTATTAAATTATATTATAACTATTTTACATAGTGTTTTGTACTACCTTGTATAATATAGTGTGATAAAATTGATGATAAATATTTTAATAAAATAATATTTAATATATTTTATGTAATTTTCTTACCTATCAAAATAATTTTATTATAAAAATTTATTTAAATCAATATTTTATTTATTTTTATATTTTCTTATATTTAAAAAAAGAAATATGTTTAATTTAAGATGAAAGAAAAAACTAAGACACATAATTTTATAATTAAATTTCAAACATATTAAGTATATTTTACGGTTTAAACCCACACCCACTATTGATACTAAAAATCTAAGTAATTTTACAATTTTTCTTTTATAAAATACAATCTCACTTTAAAATTAAACATATGAATTTATAAAAATTATATAGTTAAAATCTTTAATAATATGTAATAAATATATCCTTAATGATTAAAAAATGCCTTCAAATTAAAATAATTGAATAATATTGCTCATCAATGTGTAAACAACTATGCAAAAACAATTTTAGGTAAATAATATATAGAATAATTTATAAAATATATTTAAAATATTTATTTTGTTGTAATTATATCAACAACTTATGTGTAATGACAAAAATATGTCTAATTATTTATATTTTTAAAATCATAACTATGCTCATAAGATATGAATAATTATATAATTATTTTTAAATTTTATTATATTTTTATCGTTATCTATAAATTATTACTATAATTATAACAAAATATTTGATATTTTTATAAATTATCTATAAATTATGTACATAAAATATAATTAATTCAAATAGTTAAATACTTATTCACTTAGAGAAGTTGGTTGAGATTTAATCGTGGTTCACTTAGTATGATTATTTCATCCTAAATTCATGCTCATGATATTTTATTTATTTAATAAAAATATGAATTTAGTGTTCTTTTTCGTTAAAAAGAAAAAAAAACACGTTGGCAGGCTGGCATTTCATATTTAAACTAGTAAGACGAACTGAGTACGAGTAGTTGCTCCCCATAGGAAACTACAAAAACCAGCACCACAATTTTCCGCTTACACTTTGATGAGATACAACAACAGAAGAAGAATGCAGAGAAGGAAGAGAAGCAATCTCTATCTGGAGTCTGATCTTCTTCTTTGTCACTAGTTTCATCTGACCTCCACCTTGGCCCACCATTCATGTCTCTGTCTTCGATGGAATTATATTGTTCCCTCTCGTAACTGAAACTTGTCAAATTGTGGGTAAGAACCACTTCAGGTTTAGAAGATATAACTGCTAAAAGTTTATGCATCTTAGATTTCAAATGTACATGCAGGGATTAGAAATTTACCTCCAACAGAAATCCATTTAATCATTTGCTCTCTGGTCTCTATCTAGCTGTAAAACATTACTTTGTATTACGATTGATATAAGTTTTGTGGTTGGAAAAATATATACAAAATTTAGTATTCTTAATATTTTTTATTTTTGTAAAATTTGGGCATAACTCTATTTCAAAACCCAAGTTATAATATGAAAGACTGTTCTTCTTTATATGCGTAACGTGAGTGCGATCTCCAGTCGATGTGAGATTTTTAACACTACTACTCACATCGGCAATGGTCTGTCCTCTTAAGCCTGATGGGAATGTTGAGTTTATGGAACCCATGTGACGGAATGCATCATTCATCAATGGCGGAATGCATCACTCACTAGTGGCGGAATGCATCACTCACTAGTGGCGGAATGTATCACTCACCAGTGACGAAACAACTGTACTGATTGGGTAACCTGCTTTGATACCATGTTATTTTTTTAGCTTAATTTTATCTCAAAACACAGGTTATGAGATGAAGGACTGCTCTTGTTTATATACGCAGTGTGGATGCGATCTCTAATTGATGTGAGATTTTAACAATTTAATTTAATTATAACATATATCTTTCATTAAATACACTGGAAAAAATTTAAAATTATATATATAAATTTTCATATATAAAATAAGGAATTTAAGAGGTACCCAACAAAGGGTCATATTGATGAAATTGGTCCATCAACTTGTTTTTTCCCATTTATGGTGACATTACATCAAATATATTTCTCTGAAGCTTGCTGTTTCAAATTACTTTAGATAAACTCTTATTCAAGTCCTTAAAAGGTGAGGTATTCAACTCATGACTTGTGCGACCACGACCAGGAGTTGACTTGCATCATATTTTAAACTTTTGTTTATGTTAAATGAAGTTTTTTGTGTCTCGTGAGCATTGTCAAACAACATCTCTTGGAGAATAGAGGATCGAACCATGTTTACTTAGAAAAGAGCGATCATGGACAAAAGGTCCAAGTCTTTTCGACGGAGTTTCCAAAGCTGATGGCTCCGAGAAAGAAAACGTTTGATATGGCCATGAAAAACTTGTTGAATTTGAATCATGTATGTACCCTTCAGCAGAATCAAGCATTGCAGGAATTTGAACTTCACCAGTCGGTTCGCCATGGAGCACCTATAGCGCTAAAATAATAAACAAATACAACTTTATGTTAAAATAACCTACAAGAATAATTTATTCAAGTACACCTTTTCTTCTTCTTTTGCTAATGCAATTTATTTAAATTAGACTTGTTATTAAAACTATGCATTAAAAAAATATCACACATCAATTCTATCAAAAATTTAAATTTATGAGAGATAAGACTAGCAATTTATTTATACCCTTTTGTATTTCATCTCTTAAATATGGGTTACTTTGTTCATCACTTCAACTTTACTAAAAAATGGATTTTTTTTATCTTTTTATAAAGTCAATCAAACTTAAAAAATTTAATTAACATAAATGATTATCGAATGATTTACTTAATCATGTTTTAATTAATCATATTTACCCAAATAGAATAATATAATAGATTAATTATACATAAAATAATACAAAAGTAACATAACCCCGCTCACTTAGGCTTAATAAGAACCAAATATTTTAATGTTTACTTTCTTTTCCAAGCCTCTATCGGAAAAGTTGCAAGCCTCCATCACAAAGCCCTTCCATTTCCACTGATAGGTCGTCATCCCATAAGCCTCTATCGCAGAACCCTTCCATCACCACCGACAGCTCGCCTTCAACTTCTCTTCCATCACACAAGTTGGAAGCCTCTATCACAGAAGATCTTACATCGTCCACAAAAATATTTGCATATCATATTCAAACTCCATTATAATCTATATAATCTCAACATCCATCACTAGCCATCATTGTTATAAGAAAACAATAAAGAATATTTAACATTACAGTTGTTTCTACGAGATTATTGAAGAGAATAAATGAAAACCAAGAAAAAATTGCTACAAAAGTGAGTTTTATGTTTTATGTTTTTCATATTATTATTTCTTAAACAACAATACTCACACATAATGGATGTAGGAAATTAATTCATGCTATGTTGCTTTACATAATGATGCACTATATGAAATTTTACAAAAAAGAATGTATAGTTTATTTACAAAAAAAAATTGAATGTACATATTACATTACATACAAAACAATTTGAATGTAATACTTACTTTGGTAATTGTTAGATAAGGTTTCTATTTTTTTTCTTGAAAAAATATACTATTTGCATTAGATAACAATACTCAAACTCAATCAATGCAATTAATTACTTCATGCTACATTGTTTTACATAATAATGCACTAGATGAAACATGTCATGTACCAAAAAAATCTAAATGTATACATTACATATAAAACAATTTTAATGTACTGATTACTTTTGATAATGGTTATATAAGATTTATATTTTTTTATATTTCTTGAAAAAATTTATTATTTACATTAAATAACATTACTCATACATAATACATGGAGTAAATTACTTCATGTTATATTGCTTTATATAACAAATACACTAGATGGAATTTTCTAGTATCAAATGTACAACTTACATACAAAGAAAATCTGAATGTATACTTTACATATAAAACAACTTCAATGTATCACTTACTTTAGTAACTCTTATATGAGGTTTCTATTTTTTATATTTCTATTTCATACTACAGTATGCATATCGATTCATGCACAAAATAAAATTTAAATGCATAGGTTTTCATATAGATTTTGAATGTATTGTTTACATGTAAAAAAAAATTGAATGTACAACTTAATTTAATAGTATTATTTTATTTACAACTCATCATTCTATAACAAGTAAACCACTACTATCCATATTACTTATGTACGATGGATAATGGATATTTAAAAATAGAAAGGATAAATACATAAATGATATTTCCAAAAGAATTTGCACAAGGAAAATTTAAGTATTGAAGAATTGAATGAATCAATTATTGAATGTTTACAAACAAAATTAGACATCTACCTTAATATGACTTGCTAAGAGATTCATTTAGCTATCAATATTATGGACAATAAAGACCTTGAATTTTTTTAAACCAAAACATTGGTAAGGAAAATAATGCACTTTCTATGTCGTATGTAACACAATATAATGGAAAAAAGCTAGATATGATAAGTATAACAAGTGATGTCCAAGAAAATAACGACACAAACTCCTCCACAAATTCAGATACAAGTGAAGAAATATACGTTGGGAAAGTATATAAGAACAAATATTATTTAAAGATAATGTTATCCAGTGAAACAAATATTTACTTATGTAATGTTGTCTTCAAATAAGACTTCTATCATATTGAAATGTAAAGATGACAATTACAAATGGAAGATGGTCGCATGAAAAATTGAGAAATCACATACATTCAACATAACAACATACAAGTTAAAGAATCATTGTACCAAGAAATATAAGCAAGAAAGAGATAAACATATACTTTACAAGTATAATGTTGACAAGATAAAAGACAATTTTAATGATATTAAGAATGAAACTAGCTTGGATATAAGCTATCGGAAAGCGTTCATGGTTAAAATAGAGGCAATTAAGATTTTAATAAGATGTCCTAAAGATTCTTACGGGAATGTACCATCATTTTTCTACATGCTAGAAAAATCCAAATTCTTATAAACAAAAATAAAAACAGATACTAAATCAAATTTTTGGAATGGATTTATGCATCTAATATATATGTTAAATGTATACATTACATATAGCAGTTAAATGTATGTAAGTATTACATATTTCATAAACCGCTTGCTTTAATAACAAATTTGCAAGTATATTTTTTGTTTATTTCTATTTGAAAGATCTATCCAGTTTCTTTTGAACTAATTGATAGTGAAACAAAAAAGGTTTAGAAATGGTTCTTTAGAAGATTGAAGCTATTTATAGAAAAAAGAAGATTTAGTCATTATGTCTAATAAAAATCAAGGTATAAAATCTACAATTTCAACAGTTTTTGACAATAAAATACATCATTGCTATTGTTACTATCATTTCAAGCAAAAAGTTGTACCATTCCATAACCAAGTTGTCAACAAGTCCTTCCAAAATGGAACATATGCATACACAAAGTAAGTTTGAGAAAAATATAACAATGATTCAAGAAGAAAAAAAAGTTTTATCATACTTGAAAATAGCCGGCTTTTCATCTTGGGCAAGATCACAATGTCCACCACCAAAGACAAGATATGATTTCATGACTTTAACCAATGCTAAGCACATGAATGTAGTATTAAGGAATGCAAGAAACACACCAGTGAAATGTTTGCTAGAAGAAATAAGATCGCTAGTACAAAATTGTTTTCTAAAAGAAGAGTAGAAGCATTGGAAATAGGCACACTGATAACATGGGTTGAGGAGAAAATATCCAAAATAATAATAAAACAAAAAAGTTTACAATCATTGACATGAACACTCATATAATGAAAGTTAAAAAGAACATAGAAAGCTATATTGTGGACTTGAGTCTTAACATGTACTTGTGGAAAAGTTTAAACACTAAAACTACCATATAGTCATACTATTGAATTGTTAATGTTAAGAAAGCAACCAATACATACAAAGTGTCCTAAGTGTTATCACTCAAGTACATTAAAGCTTGCATACGAAGCTTCAATCTTTCCATTAGGTAATAAAGAAAAATGAAAAATTCCAAAAATAATCAAAGATGTCCTTGTATTAGCACTATTTCCACAAAAACATAATACAAAAGAGAACCAAATGCAAGGAGAACAACAAACAAAATAAAGCCTTAACTTGAGAGGACTCAAGAAATGAAGTAAAAAAAAGGGGCAAAAATACAACTAAATAAAATGTTGAATAAGACATTAGTTGAAAATTATTTGAAATTCTTCTTATAATACATTTATATTATATTTTCTTAGTATGTTTAGAATTAGTTAAACATGGTTTGATTTCACCCTAATGTAAAGTTTTATCAATAATTTTCTTAAGTATGTTCTTGAATGATAAATGTCACATGTCATTACAAAATCCACATACATTAAAATAGTGCTAATATCAACTAGACTTGTTGTATGTAAAGGTTACATACATTTTACTCTTTAATGTATATTTTACATAGAAAAAGTTTTTTGTTAAAAACTACCCGACCTATTGTATTTAACGTCATTATTTTAAATTTTCATTAGTTTGTGCGTATTAGCAAAATATGATTTCTCTTTTGTGGTTGCATTTTGGGGAGAATTTTCAAGGTCTTATACTCCATTTTAGTAGTATAAATTATTAAATTTTATATTTATAAATATTTGGATGGTTTTTTTTTGTGTATAACAATTTGTAATATTTTCATGGTTATTTTTTATGTATCTCATTTATTAATTTATCTTTGTATTTGTTGTTATGAATATCTATTTTTATTTTTATGAGAATGTCGTATTAATGTTCCAGAATCACCACTCTTTTAAATATTCCAAAATATTTACATATTACTACGGACATTTATTTGACATTTCATCTTCTTTAGATACATTTAATTAATACTAATTGTTTTCAATGCAAATAGTAAAGATAAATTGTTTAAACATATTTTCTAACTATTGAATGTATTTCATATTTCGTTAAAATATGTTGTATGTAACATATTTTTAATTATGTACTAACATCCAAATCCCATTTAGAAGTTAATTGCACAATGTAGTTGTTTCAACAATAAAAACAACTTATACAAAACATACCAAATATATGCTAAAATCTTAATGTAACATTTACATTCATTAGCCCCTAATTACAATGTACATTGAAGTACTAACAAAATATAATTTGTAAGTAAATGTAAAATCTAAATGTAACCACAACAAATTCTAAAAACATTAATAACTATGTACTAAGAAAGTTTATATCATCAATCCCCAATTAAAAAATACATAACAAAATTTTTGAAAAACATCAATAACTTGGATTAAGCTCCTTATTATGTTAAAAGTGATCATATAGTCTTTGTGTTACCTTACCACAGTCGTAACTACAAAACAAAAATCACTAACATTAGTTTATGAGAATAATAAACATAAAACACAAAATAAATTAACAAAAAAACTAAGAAAATTCATACTTATTTATTTGTTTGAGAACATAATCAATAACATGGACAAGCCAAGAGATATTTAGGTCAAAATTTCTTTACACACTATAGCCATAATATTCCAAGAAATGCATTAAATGAGGGACTAACACAACTAAATGATTGCATTTCAACCTAATATCACTTGTATTTAGTGAATTAAATATTTTAATTAATTGATTCTTAAGTTAATCACACAACAAACCCAATTATTGTTATCAACATTATCTAAACAATATACGACTTCAAGTTTTTCCCAATCTTTTGCCAAATATTCAACACCATTAAATGAAACCTAAGAAGCATCCTAATAAACCAAATAATTTGACTTCATAAGTTTGATTATATTATCAGTAGTATCTTCATCACGACTAAGAATTTTCTTACATTCATTCTACACTAACAAAAAATATAATCATTTATAAGTGTTACAATATAATAATATAATGTTAACATTAAATAATAACAAAAAACTTATGCTAAAGTAGGTATCCAAGGTAGTATACTTCTTTCCCCCTAATATGTAAAGATGTCGATCTTTTCTAGCACGAAACTCATACAAATGTAATCAATGTGTTAATAAAAAAAACATCAAAATATATCAAGTAATGTAATTTATCAACAAAATTTATGACTAATGTTAAGTCATGAAAAATTATAACAAATTACAAATAATACAATACATATAAAAATAACATAAACTAAAAGAGTGAATATAACTCTTACATACAGTTCAAAATACATGAAATAGGTTGCGTATTTCTTTAAGTAATAGATTTACTTAAGAAAATTAATTAATAGGATTTAAATGTGTTATTTAATATTTTTAAAATCCTTAAATATGTTTTATGTTCTTAAGTTTTTATATGGATAGTAAATTTTTTATTAATGTTTAATTATATTATTTTAATTATTTTCATTAATATAATTAATTTTTTGATATCATATTTATTTATTAAAAAATATAAATAATGATAGAATCACACATTATGAATATTATTATAATAAATTAAATATTAATCGTATTTTTATTAATGGTTGTGTAAAATATATTTTAACTTTTTTAAATTATTTCTTTTTTATCTTGTAATACAATGGCACTTCCAAGTATGCATCCAAACATGGTTTACATATTATAATATTTTATAATTTTATAATTTTGTAATTTACATAAAAATATTTATAAATATATATTAAAAAATAAAAAATTAATTAAATTGTGAAGAAATTGATAATCGTTCATAACGCACAATTATTCAACTTTCCAAAATCGAGTGAGACGGCACGCTATCAATGGCTTTAGGAAGAATAATATTTTGTTAAATAATTTTTTATTAAATGTTATTATATTAATTTAATTATATTTAAATTCATATTAGATCTATGAAATTTACTAACCGAAGTGAGGTGCATCCAGTGTAAAAAGAACACAAAATTACGTGGACCCCGCAACGATCACAACCCTATACCCTTATTTATTATTATTATTATTTTGTCAAAACCTAGACCCTATTTGAAATAGAGAAAATATACGAGGGTAAATTCGTCATGAAAACACATTGTAGACGTAGAATCTGTATTTGTAACCAGCAGAGCTCTCTCTCTCTCTCTCTCATTTCCCCACACAAAATATTCTTCTTCTCCACCAGCAGAGCAAAACCAGCCCGACCATACGAGACCACCCTCGTTCTTCTTCTACTTACACTTTTCCTCTCTCTTAGGGTTTCTCTGCTTGATTATATGGTTATATAGAGCAATGGCTACAGCACCAGCGAAGTCACCGCTCCACAACTTTCCTCTTCCATTCTTGAAATGGGGAACCAGTAGTAAGAACCATGCTTCGGCGAGCAACAGGTCCCGGAAGCCAATATCAGCTGAATCATCACCGGTCGCCGATCACTGCGAACTCGATTCGGAAAGGAACGAATCAGAGCCAGAAGCTACCGCTCGAACTGACCGTGTTCGCTCGCGAACCGTGCGCAACAGATTCTCCTTCACGTCGTCCTCTCTCGTTGAGAAGTCGCAGAAACAACAGCTGCATTCAGGGAAAGAGAGCGATGGAGGAAGAGAGAGGAAGAGGAAAGAAGGAGACGAAGCTGAGGCGGAGGAGGCGGTTCAGAAGCCGTGGAATTTGAGGCCGAGGAAAGGATTGTTCATGAAGGTATCTGGTAGTTTGAAAAATGGTGAATTGATTGAACCGGAGGGTTTGGGTGGTGGTTCGAATGGTCATCATGTGAGTGAGAATCAGAATCAGCAGCCAAAGTCGATGAGGTTACGGGGTATCGCTAGCGAGTCGCAAATTGTGGAGAAGGAGAAGAGGAAGTTCTGGATCGCGCTCTCGCGGGACGAGATTGAGGAAGATATTTTTGTGATGACTGGGTCTAGACCTGCTCGGAGGCCCAAGAAGCACCCAAAGAATGTTCAGAAACAGCTTGAAGTAAGTCTTCGCTTCTTCTCCTTTGTTCTTTCTCATTGAATGTTTTTGGTGTAGATGAGCCCGTCTTCTTTTTTTCTTCTCTGTTTTTTCTCTTTCACGGCGGATGAATATGGTCAAGAATTTTGTGTTCTTATTTTGTTTTATTTCAGAGTGTTTTTCCGGGATCGTGGTTGGTGGGGATTACAGCTGAAGCGTATAGGATTGCTGATGCTCCAGCTAAGGTTCGCTTTTCTTTAGGATCCTGCTTGACTTTTGGGTTTTGTTGTCTCAGAATTATTCACATCGTTACAGTGATAATCAATTTGGTGGTAATTTTCCGTATTGTTTGTTGCAGAGGTAGATTTATTCAGCGACATGACTTTTTGAAGCTAAGGTTGTAGGTACCGGGGAAGTTCAGACCTCTTTGAGGTATTATTGCGCTGAATTTTGTAAAAAGAAGAAAGCAAGTATTAACAAGGACCGGAAAGTTTAATTTCCCTTCTTAAATATTTATGAATTTACCATTTTGTGTCCCCTCATGTGGGCATGATGTGCAGGGCATAGATTAGAAGTTTAGACTATTAAGTAGTTTTGAGAATTAAGATGTACTTTTGTTTAAATATAGATGATAAGATGAATGATAGAGAGTTAGTTTAGAGCTTTTGCTTCATCTCCTTTGAATGCTTTCTGCTTATTGTCTGCATTCTGTGTTTTTCCCAATTGAATTCTGATTGTTGGATTGTTTACAATGTTTGATAGGCTTCCCTATATCATGGTGGGGCAGATTAGCATATTTTCCAAAACCTTATTCAATACCCTATTAGTTCACTACTTGCTTCCTCATTCAGGAAGTGTTCCCTGCTCACTTTTTTTCTTCATGAAGTCGAATATTTGACGAGGTTGAAAGTTTATACATTGGATTTGCGTTTTTCTTGTTTAGCTTTTAACATCACTTGATGATACACATGAACATTGTTACATTTTTCTTGGTCACTTTGAGCTTGCTTGTTAGTTTCCAACATTATCCCAAGGTTCATAATTACGAGCACTAAAATGGTCTGCTTTTACCATTCTTATGCTCCTTAATAAGTATTACATGCTTACAAGTTACATTTTTATTATAATGGGCATGGCATCTCAGGCATAGTATTCAATTACTTTAAGATACATGCTTGACAGCATATTCCATCTTTTAGAACTGTCGAGTTTTTCTCGTTCTGTTGATATTTGAGGTTTACGGTTTACCTGTAGTAGTAGTATATTTCAAATATTACGGTTTACGGTTTACATGGATGATGTCCCTACAATGTGATCTCTGAATCTTCTACTTTGTTAAATGTTGAATGTTTTTATACTATGAATCATCTGCATCAGAAAATAGGAAAAGAATATCCTTTATTATAAGTTTATAACCAAAATTAGGTACACTCTGTTATGCTAATAATTGATTGCATTTTTCACTTCTTTTTTCCCCCTCTACTATGTTACCTTAGTCCGTTACTGTAGAGAAACTTTAGTGATCAAATCCAGATATTGTGCCAAATTTTCAGTTACATAATTTTTCTTTTGGTAGGTAGTCTTATCATGTTTGATCATGTGATTTGGGTGAAGTTCTAAATTCTTTGTTAATCTAAAAGCTGGAGGAATTGCAGTCATTTGTAGTTGCAAGTAAAAATTTAACATGTTCTGTTCACCTGATTGAATTGCTTGTCCAAAAGGCGTTGTTTCTTGGACACTGTTTTATTTTCTGTCATTAAAGCTCATCAGCGTAGTTGATGTGATCAGACGAAAATTCAATTTAAATATTAATTTAAATTATTTGAGATGTCATAAATTAACATATAATAAATAAGAGTTTTTCTTGGAAAAGATTGAAAATTAACATATAATGAATTAATATATCATAAATAAGATATCATAAATTAACATATAATAAATAAGAGTTTTTCTTGCAAAAGATTGAAAATTAACTCTTATTTATTTAAATGGGTTTTTTTTTTGTTTTTGTAAATTTAAAATTAATAATATCAAAACAAGATGTTAATATTAGGATGAAAATATGAATATATGAATAAAAGAACTATTTCAGAGTCATTCTTCGTTACTAATTTATTACAAATCAATAAAAGCAGCATAATATAATATTATATTTTTTTATTATAGGAACTTAGAGAAATTTATAAGTTTGAAAATCTCGGTTTCTTCTTTCCTAATCTAATTAACAAGTTTTTAAATCAATTTTTTTTAATAAAAAACATAATAAGTTCTCAATTTAATCTATAAAAAACATTTAATTTCGAGAAATATATTAAATTAAGATTAATTATTTTAAATATTAATTTTTGTTAATATTAGATTGGATTGTGGGTGGATAGGTCTAGGTGCAGCACTCATACTCATATTTCTGATAGGTTGGCGTAGAGCTAGAAAGATGGTCTATTGGTTAGTAGGTTAGACCTTCTCATTAGTTGTCTAGGTAGCTAACTGTCTTATCCACGAGTCTTTTTACAAGTCTAAAAAAAATGAAAATAATATATTAGAAGATTTTGATGTTCTCCTCCTAAAATACTAATGCTAAGGTCCACTATTTTTTTATTTTAAAATTTCTTTCTTACCATATGTTTGGAGAACTTTTTTTGAATCCTATAATTTTAATTTTTTTTAGCCAAATAAAACACAA
This sequence comes from Hippophae tibetana, assembly GCA_037013495.1. Classification (NCBI taxonomy): domain Eukaryota; kingdom Viridiplantae; phylum Streptophyta; class Magnoliopsida; order Rosales; family Elaeagnaceae; genus Hippophae; species Hippophae tibetana. The sequence goes on from CM072812.1 coordinate 14,161,248, forward strand.
TTCTTTTCCAGAAACGACATATATTGATACCGATTTTTATCAACATCAGATATGACTATTTTTTATAGAATCTATAAGATAAACAAACTGTTAAAATCTTGGATCAACTTGCGTGGATGATTTTTGATCCTACAATTCTTAAGTCAGTAATTGTAAGTTGTATAGTAGATGAGATCTTAGTCTCGTTTTAATAATTTTATGATAAGAGAATGATTAGTTATGATTCTCTGTTATGAGATCTAGTAATTTCAATAAATTATAAGATATTTAGATCCCATAATATGTTATGCATATATGATTATATATAAGGAAAAAAAATAAACCTAATAACTTATCCATATTTGAATAATATCGAGTTGTTGTAGTTTTGTACATGACTATATGTCGTAGATAGTTTATCCATTGTAAACATCTATTGTTTGTATACATATATTCGTAATCATCCTTTACATTATCCTTTAAGATAAATAAATAATAACATTTGTGTGTTTATTTCTTTAAGATAACTAAAGAATAATAGTTGTACAACTATCTTTGTAGGATAATTATACCATGTTCATGCTTACTATGATGATTAGGTCTTTATTTGGCTTGGCGCGTAAGGTTCTTTACCGACTAGAACCATTATTTTATTGTTATATGAAATGTATGAAATTATTCTTAATAATTCTCATTATAAGTAATTTATCACTAGTTATTTAAATTAATCAAGCGAATATGTAACCAATCAATTAAATTAATTAACGATGAATTAACTTAATTATTTAATTTTATAGTTGAATAATTAAAAAAATTCATACAAAGATTAAATTTGAGAATTAATACATAATCAAGATGAATAGTTGAATAAAATATGGTTGATCTAATTAAATATTGTAATTTATATTTAGAGCTTTAAAATCACTCACAATTAATTATAAAATTATAAAAAATAATAAATTTATAACAATATTCATCATCGCATATAAACTAAAGGAGAAGAAAAATTAAAATTTATTTTTTTGGATCTAATCTTCAACTCTATTAAATTGACTTTGAATATTCTTATTAGTTTCTTACTTTAGTAGAATTTATGATTCTAAATATCTTTTGTGGTTAATCCTAGTTACATATTTATAATACGAGAGTTACACGTTATGTAATAGGATTATGATTGTAGAGGTTGAAAACAATTAGGATTATAAAGTCTAAAAAATCTTACAAATTTGGGAGCATAGATCGTGACATAAGGCAATCTATGTTTTGGTGAAGTCCATCTGAGAGTGTTATGTCGCGGGGCTTTTTTAATTTTTCATGTTGCACTTTAATACTAGATCTTTGATATATTTTGTGTAAATATAGTGCAATCAAGTTATTCAATTTATCATTCGTATCTTTTAACAATCAAAATATATTCAGTGATTTCAAAAACTCATTTTGTAACATAATTAAATAAGAATGCAATATTAAAATCTAATTAATTATCTTAATTAATTTTCATAAATCACCGAATAAATGTTCTTTTCAAGCAATTACCAGTGGTGACTTAAGTTCATGCTCATAAACCTTATTAATCACCTTGAACCCAGATTTTTTATACGTACAAATGAACTTTAATCAGCCATAGTTCGTTAGTAGTTATGTGTTGTAAGACTCACTTTTATGTTTATTGTTTTCCCATTCGTGCTTGCTTGGACGTAAGGCTCAGTTTTATTTGGGGTTTGGCTATTTGCTGTTAGCTCGTTGGAGACACATACCGTTTATCTTGCACGTAAAGTCGTTAACTTGTTATGCACACTGGAAAGTTTTATTTATTCAAAGTTGTTACGATTAATGGCGCAAAAGCAAAATAAAAATATAATTAAAAAAAAAAAAGGAAAAACGAATGGGGAGTCAAAGACATAAATTGGCTTTATAATTTAACGTTTCAAGATAGAAAGCCAAAGGTTTTATATATAACCTTGTTAATAGGTTAATTGATGATTAGCCATATATAAGTTAGTACGTACATGATCAAGGTGAGTCTCGCATTGGTATAAAGTTTCTGTGTAATTGTTATATATATATAAATATATATATTATGGTGCCACAATTCAGAGAACGTTATGGGTTTTATTTGTACAATAGATTTTAGGTTAAATGTTTCTATAAGTTCTGTAATTGTACAAAATATATATCCTCTAACATTTAAGGTGCATATTTAGGGTGACGTAATTCATTAAAAGTTACATTTTTTTTACTTTTGTATACATCTAGGATTTTTTTAATTCTTTAAAAGTTTTAATATAGTTTTTTTTGAAAGCATAAACTCAAAATCTTGAAAAATAAAATATAAAAAGTAAATTTTTAAATTTAATAAAAAAATCAATCTTTATTAAAAAAAATTTCTTCAATTTATATTTGGAATGAAATACTTAAATTTTGTGTTTTAAAAAATTTAGTTTTTTTTAAACTTCACTATTTTTAAAATAGCAATTTTAATTTTTTACTTTTTTATTTCAAAAATTAATTTTTAATATATATTTAAAAATACGTTATTTTTTACATTTTATTTTTCAAAATTCAATATTTATCATTTGAAAAAAAGACTATTTAAAATAGATCGAAACTTTTAAAGAATTAGATGACTATACTTTAAAAGATGAAGAATTAAAATATATATTTTGATGAATTATAAGATCCTATTTTAAAAGTTAGAAGATTAAATTATAATTTTTGAAGAATTACAATATTGGTAAAAACTTAGATCCAAAGATTTTGGATGTAAGGGAGTTTTGAATTTGAAAGTTATTTTGTGTTCTTAATATTTTTCTTATGATATAGGGTGTATTAAGTATTGTGGTGAGACTTGTATTCAAGATTTAATATTAACAATATTTGAAACTTTAAAGATATATTAGGTTAAATTGTCAAAAATATGTTAAATTTTGTGTGTTATATATTATTTTCTTGTTGATCTGTATATATCGGACTTTTATTATTCAATTAGTTCCCATGCTCAATTTGAGAAAGTGGGGCTTATTGTATAGGGAGTTGATATTTTATTAAATTTTTTTATTAATTTTTATCCAAAAAAAATTTATTATTTCCTTTTCTTTTTTAATTTGATGTGCAGTATAAATTTTATTTAATAGTATATAATAATATGAATCCTTATTATTATTAATATAAAATAATGCAGATTATTTAAACCCTTAAATTTAACTATCATTAAAAGTCAAATGAAAAAAATTAGTAGAGTATCATTCCATATTTTATAACTGTTCTAATGAGGTTCTTAAAACATCTGTTTTAAATTCTGGGAAAAAAAATATCAATGAAATCATATTCATATATATTATAGATTTATGGAAGGAAAAGAAGAAGGAAATAACAGAATAATTTCACAGTATTGAAATTTTGGGATAAAGGTAAAAAATAATCGACAGTATTATGTCAAATGCAATAGTTTTTGTTTTACTCGGTTTTTTTCTCTCCATATTTTATGGTTCTTTATTTTATTTTTTCTTTAAGTCAGAATCATATTAGATTTTTTAAATTAAATATAAACTAAAAATCTAATCTTAAAATTTTTGATAGATTTAGGTATAATGTTTTTAAAATTTATTTGTCTTAAATTAGTATTCAATTTAAATAATTTAAAAAATTATAAAATAATAATATATCGTGTATATATATATATTCTATAAAAAATTAAATCTAATTCGTATTTTAAATGAAATTTGTAGTATTAATGTTTTCCTTTAAAACCGACATTAAAATTATTCCGATAAATTCAAACATGGATTTTTTTTTAAATAACAAATTCACGTATGACGTATAAGGCAGGATCATTCATATTTCCAGTGGAATCAAGCCTAATCATTCTAATTTTCATACAACCTGACTAAATTTACGACCCTTAGTATATACTACAATACTAATAATTAATTGTCGGACCAAATAGCAAATTTTGATTGGACAACCTAACAAGGTGATGTCAAATCCTTTTGACAGAGGATTGGCTAGGAACATACAAAAAGATGTGTCGACATCTTATAATATATATTTATAGTATTTTTATTTATCTTTTATAAAAATATTATTAATATTCTTATATTTTATGTTTAATATCTCTTTAAAATTTAATTATATTAACTTTTTCGTTCATTACTGTTCATATTTCATGATTTTGATACTAATTTTTTAAGTTTTTCGATAGCTAAAAACTATTATGGTAGAATTTTAATGAATATGACAATAATGTACTAATTAAGTTATTATTTTGATAAATTATATGTATTTAATACATATTATTTTTATCATATTCATAGTATATAAAAAGGTTTTTTCTCTGTACATGTAATATACTTATAATCTTCAAATAAATAATATCTAAACATTAAGTTGTTGAATTTCTTATCTTTTATTATTATATATTTTTTATTAAAACAATATCTTAATGTCCTTAAAAATTTTATTTTAAAATATTCATTTAAAGCTAAGAAGTAACCTTTATAAATTTTTTTAATAAAATTATATTTTTATCTTTGATTTCTTTTGGAACTAGTTGTTTATTTCTGAAATTAAAAACAATTTCCATTTTTATGTCTATTAGTATTATAATTTAATGTAAGAAACTATTTAAATATTCAAGATTCTTAACTTTAAATTTATAATTTTTATACTTGAATTAAATAGGTTCACTATGATCTTTCTTTTTGTTAGTCTCCATTTTTCACACCGGTTATGTCTTAACTTTGCTAAAACCTTAATGTCATTTAGACAATAATGAGTTTTCTACATCTCTACATAGATAGTGTCTAATATATGACTTACTAGGAAAGAGTAATAAAACTTCATTTTATTTATAAGATAATAATTACTACAACTTAAGGTTAACTAAGAACCTTGAAGGGATTCTTAGCTTCTCATAATTACTAGGTATAATATTACTGGTTTTGGGATTTCTAGATAGAGAGGATTTTTATGCTAGAGTTTGTGTTTTTTAAAGTAGAATGCTTTGAGTTTTTTTCATGTCCTTTGAAATGAGAATAAATGTTCTTTTTATAGCACAAGAAATCTCTATTTACAAGACTAGAATTACTTTTTTACCCTTACTTTAATAATTTGTCTATTTTTTTACTTTGAATGATAGTCATTTCTTTTTTCCTTAGCACATGATGCCGACTAAGATGTGAGGTCTACATCTTTATTTTCTTTATTGTCTTCTACCGATAGTTCCTTTCTTTATTCTTCTTTATCGTTTTCAACCGATAGTTCTTTTGATGACTTTAATGATGATGCATCTTGGTATTCTTGATCTTTGATGCATTGAATGAATTTGTGATCTTTGGTAGCTTTTTTGGCATAAAAGTAGAATATCTTCTTTGTTTCTTGACCGATTTCCAAGTTATTGATGTTATAATTGGCTTCATATTTGGAAATTTTTTTACCATCTTCTTCTAACAGAACCATGTTGCTATGGAAAATAATAATAACTTTATTAGTTGAATAATTTACTTTGATCTCAGTAAAATTTTAAGTTTTCTAAGTGCATAGTAAATTTGTCCTAACATTTGACCTCTTACTACACAGAGTTCTTTTGTGTTGAATCCCTTTTTTTTCAAGGAGTGCCCTTGGTTTGAAAACTTCTCTATTTGTATTGTAAATCTCTATCTTGGTGAAATGGTAGTTTAAAGTTATTAGTTTTGGTGTTTTGTAATTGGCATAACTATATTCAGCTTCTATCCTATAATAGATTTATTGGCTTCTGCTCAGTTGTTAAAGATTCTTAGTCTTGGCCCATTATAGACCACGTAAACTTTTTTTATGTTCTTCTTTTTCTGCCTCATCTTCCTAGTTAAGTTTTTTGGTTTCATAATTTTTTCTCTCTTTTGGAGTTTTAGGTTTTTTCTTTCCCTTTTGAATTTTTTCTTTAGAAGTTTCATCTTCTTTAGATTGAATTTTTGATGAAGATTCTTCTTTTAAGGTTTTGAACTCTAGAAGTTGTTTTGGAATAATTAAGTTCTTCCTATTTATTTCTTGTTTTCATAAGAAATTTCTTGAGGTAGCCTTTAAATTTAGTCTTACTTTAATGTAAGTATTATTTAGATTTATAATACTATACAAATAATTCATCTTCTGATAAAGAGTACCTATAATTTGAGTGTTCATAAATAAAGTTAGTTACTTTTTCTTCAGTTTATTCCAATAGATAAATACTACAAGTATCATCTATATCAGATTCATTGATTGGTTCTAATTTCATTTTAAAAGTTTCTTCTAAGATTTTTGATTTTTGTAAAAATTTCTTTTTAATTTTTTTCCTATGTTAAAGCCTGGTTGGACATTCGTTAGCAGAATGTTCTTCTTCATTACAGATCCAACATCTGTATTTTTTTCTTTCTTGAAGGAAAACCATTCCTATTTTTAGGAGGTTTATATCCCTTTCTTCTAAAATACTTTTTCTTATAAGTTTTCCTATTAAATATTCTTTTATATTTTTGGAAACCTTGTTTTATGAGTTTATATCTTTTAAATCTTTTATATTTTTTTATTTTTGTCTGTAAGCTTTTATATTATATCCATATTTTTTTTGTTATTTTAAAATCTCTTGTATCACAACATATTTTTTCATTTCCTTTTATTTATTTATATTCATTTCTTTCTTATCATTTAATAATTATCTAACTTTTAAGGTTTCATATTCTTCTCGTTTTCTTTGTTTCCAACTTTCTCTTAAGGTCTTATGTATTGTTCAAGGTAATTTTTGAAAAAAACACATTTATTTATAATATTTTTGCATAGAGAGATAATTTATGCTAATATATTTCTTATTCACAAATAAAATTATCTATGTAACATATGTGACAAAATTTCATATTTTTTAAATGTCATTTAGTTTCATTGATTTCATTTTCACTAGATTCAGTAATAGTTATTCATTTATCTTCAATAAACTCATTGTATATCATATACGTTCACGAATCAATGGCAAAAGAGTTAGCACACAAACATAAGTGTTTGTATGTGTTATATAATATATTTAATAATGAATAACCTTAAATAGATTATTTAATAATTATATCAAATAAATCAAAATTAACTGTCAACTCCAAAACAATCATTTTAAGTACAAGTTTATTAATAATAGCTTCTTTAATGATTAATAATCAAACCAAATAATTATTATATAATACACATAATTATTTGATCTAACAATTCAAAAACAAAAATAAAGATTAAGCTATAAAAACATATGATCAAAACATCATAAAGTAATTAAGCTTATTTAAAGTAGAATTATTAATCAAGAATACTCTTATTTAAATAAGAGTTCTTTTAAAGTAGACTTATTAATTAAGAATATTCCTATTTAAAAATAATTCTTTTTAAAATATATTGTATGCTAAGATTTAGTTTATAATTTAGACTATATCTTATATAATATTTTAACATATATCTTATTTTATATTTTAGTTTATATCTTATCCTATATTTTAGCATAAAATATAGGATATATATTCAAAAAAAATGAAACATATTAAAAAATATGCTTAGTAGTAATTTCATAAATTGATTTAAATTTAAATAAATATTTGAACATAAAAAATAATTCCATATTTATAAACATGTGCTATAAAATGCATGAGTACAATCATATGTGTCACATTTATAACATATATACATAAAGTACGACTATCTAAAATTCTGATATTTCTTCGACTTTACTTGATAGACTTTAATAACAAGCTTAAAAATAAATATACATGCAAATATTTTTCTATTAAAATAACCAATATTTATAATCTTTACACGTAGATAGAACTTGTAATAGGGTCTCGAAAAATGAATAATTTTTGGTAGGCCATTATCCTTTTTTAGATTTATTGAGATTTTTATTAGTTGGAATTTTCTGTTATCATGAGAGGAATTTGATGTCTTTATTTCTCTAACAAATCATTGTTTTTTCCCATGGTGATGCATTTGTAAGGAAGGTCTTTTTATTAATTTGTATTTGTGGTGCATAATTTCTTTTTAAGTTGCTTTAAAAATTGATATAAAGATAAATATGATATAATAAATTATGTTTAAAAATAAAGATAGATGTAATAAATTATATATAAATATAAAGATAGATATAACATATTATAAAATTTAAGGAAAAAAATTAGCTTTAAAGTGAGATTTTTTTTAACAAAAAAAGGAAAAGAAAAAGGATTGTGTCATTTCTAACAGCTGGAAAATTAGAAAGAGAGAAGAAAAGAATTAGAATCTTGAATTGCATGAACCAAATGGAACGAGGTAATAAATAATTTTTAATGAAAATTAAATGAAATAAAAAAGAAAAGAAGAATCTTTCACACACCTTACATTCTCGAATGCGTTTCTTAGTTCCAGCTGGTGTATTCTGAAACTGATTACTCGGTTGGTGCATTCAGATGGGTTCATCACTCAAATTGATCTTTCTCATCATAATCTATCTGGGTTGGTTCCTTTTGATGAAATATGTAAGCTTCAATCTTTAAAGAAGCTTTCTTTGGGATTCCACTCCTTAAATGGTTTAGTCATGAAGGAATCAAGTACATGCACAAAATTGAAGTATTTGGATTTGGGTAACAATGCTGTCACTAGTTCTGATCCTAACATATATTCTTTTAACAATTTCGGTACCATCACTTGAAAAAGAGTGGATTTTTAGGAACTTATCCATGAAAATCATCAACAAACATGACAGGTATTGCTCAATTGAGTTTAGGAGACAGCCCATTTGAAGAAAGTGAGTTTCCTATTAAAATATTGAATCTCATTAATTTAAACTGGCTTTATCTTTCACACAATGGTCAGAAAGATACAAAAAAGAACAAGTAGAAGGAGGTTATGAATAACACAATAGAAACAAAGGTAGTGTTTTATTTCCCCTATATTTTTTGAATGTTCGCAATGGATGATCTTAGCTCGACATCTCTCACTAGTAAAACATAGAAGAGATAAAATGATGAAAGACAAAAGCATAATTTTATTCTCTCAAAACGGTGACATATAACAATTTACGTCAAAATGATCGAAAAACCAAAACTATTCGACAAAAGCCATGAAAGCCTAAGACAGAAATAGCCCAATCATGGACCCAAAATTTAAACGATACTAGCCCACAATGCCACATATTCATATTAGTTAGATTAGATCATTGAATACTATGCTCCCAGAGAAATGGGTGTATATTTTTAAAAAAATACTTTTAAGAGTATGGATGGGTGTATATTTTTCGAGAGAAAGATAGGCTGATAATTTTATATTTATTTATATATTATTGATCCTATATTTCTCTTACTTTTTTTATATTTTATATTTATTTATTTTTTCTTTTAAAAAAATATGTACTCTAAAATTATGAAAAAATTCCTCGTACAACCAATACCAGATAACCCACACAAAAGATCGTCGTTTATAACATGAGTAGACAATGAAGGTATTAAAATAGAACAATGCCTAAGAAGAAGGAAAAATTGCTTCAAATGAGACAAATAACAAGACTTACACCATCGCTAGTCCAGAGAAATGAATGAACTAACTAACTAGTGAAAATCATACTCAACATCCTTAAGAGAAAGAAGAAATAAGGAATGTTACTAAAACTACTAAGCATGTGAGAAAGACAAAGGTTCCAACAGAGAAACACAAGACATGCTTAGGCAAGGACAAAAATACAAACAACATGAGTGCTAGCAAAACATACAAGTTTAGAAACGAAAATGTATGTATGATAAATGACCAAAAGATAGGTATAAAATCTATATGACACAGAGTATGAATGACAAGACTTAAAAAGAATTATCCTAATACTTTAATTCTACATGAATAGTATGTGATGTGAAGTGAATATAAAAGGCCATAAAGAAAGAAGCAAACAGTATACAAGATAAATGTATATAAGAAACATATGAACAACTAGCATGTGAGAATACTAGTAAATGATTAGTCAAATACATAAAGTAACAAATAGAATAATTAACATACTATACATGCCAAAGACAAGAAGAAGTGTGAAAATAGACGAACAAAAACAAAATGACATAACATTACATACAAAAAGATGAAAACAAAGAAAGGAATGAAATAAAGCAACTCAACCCCAAAAGATCACTTAAAAATAGTGATCAAAATGCATATTTCCATTTAAAGAATTTGTGAAGGGAAATAGAACTCAGAGATAGTCTCTGACTTTATGAGTATGAGGTGTATATGGGACCTATGATCTATTTGTTTATATCTTTTAGAAAGTTCAGTTGAGTCATCCATATTAGTTCGGAGAGGATGAATTTTTGAGATAAATTTATTTCTTTTTGCGTAGTGCCTCAGATGCATAATGCAACCTGTATAAATATGCTTAAATGAGTCACAATAGCTACATCCAGAAAAAAAGATTATGGAGAGCAAGATGGAAAACTTTGAGATGTACTCCTTACATATGTAGGACACTACCTAGCAATATGGCTAGTAGTGACACAACGAAAAACAAGTACGAGCAGTGGAGTAGGGAAAACTAAATCCCCGACTTTGAGGAATGGTACACAAAGGAAAAGAAGAAGAAAAGCTCACATTGACTTTTATATGAGGATGAGAAGTCAAGTTATCATAGTGTGGTCTCAAATGAACAAGTTCACCATAATGGTGATAGTGGGACTAGTAATAAGTAAAGGCAATGAACTACTACTAGAGTAATGGGAAGTGTCAGCTTTAGGATAAGGATTCACTTTACTAAGGAAAAGAGGCTAAAATGACACAAGTAACCTACCTTTTGGGTATGTAATCGTAGACATAAACTTGACTCTTGATTGTTTGACTTTACAAATTTCGTGATACCTATCGTTAAGGTAGAAATCCCTTCATCATAACCAATGCCACGTTTGTCTCTAAACATTTTTGTATTGTTGAGGAATTCATTTAGACTATTTGATCCAGACATCATCTTGTTAATAGTTGAGGTAAAGTAAGCTCGTTCCTTATCACTAATGCTAAGCTTATCTTTCAAAGCTTTAATAACTCTTCCTTTTCACTAAGGAAGTTTTCAAAATATGCTGCAAAATTATTTAGAAACCCAACTTTCTTATTTAGTTGTTCAACCTCAGCTTGCTTTTTGGTAAATGAGTAAGGTAAGTATTCTTGTGCACTCTTAAGAACTATAATATGCTTCTTTAGTTTTTCAATCTCAATACTTTGATTAGAAAAGGGATTCAAACTAACAAATAGATGTGTAGTTTTTCCTGAGGTAGGAACCTTCAGTTGTTCCTCAAGTTTCTTTACTTGTTCATGAGTTGGATTAAATTTTTCCACCAAATCATCATATCTCTTTTGAATGATATCACATCTACTTGTGAGATCATGTTGTTTCCATCCATAGAGGGTTTTCTTTCCTCTAGAGTTTTCTTTAATGTGTTGTTCTCACATTTTATTTTCATCAAGGCTCTCCATAACTTTTCTTTTATCCTTTTTAGACTGAATATGCTCTAATAATATAGTATTGTAAGAATTAAAGAATTTTTTTTTATCAACTTCGACTTCATCATCTTCAGCAGTCTTTTCTTGAACATTTGAGGTAGTAGTTGGAGGATTAAGAATACTACTAGAGGTAATGGAGGTCATAAAATTAGTATCATCATCATTATCACAACTAATACTATTCAAAATAGTAAACTCACCTTTCATTACTTGCTTTTTCTGGTGGTTTTGTTTTTGAAAACACTTGGCAATAGTGTGATCAAATTTCCCACATTCGAAGCATCTAATCTTTTCAAGTGCCTTTTTTTGTTTTTTCAAGTTCATCATCTAAATCATCATCAATTTTTATAAATTTTGAACCTTTAGAACTTGAATTATTCTATCTAATACCCCCAAAAGAGGGTTTCCTCTTTCTGAAAATTTTAGTAAATCTCAAGGTAAGTAAAGCCATTTCCTCCTCGTCGGGATCAGAGTCATCATTACCAACAACTCTAGCAAAAATATCTTCGCTCAAACCTATATCCTTCGATGTCTTTAAAGCTAAGTTTTTTCCCTTCTTGGAAGTAGATGGCTCTCATCTTGTCAACAAGAGATGTAGTTCGAGACTTACATGTCACCAACTAACTCATTAATGGTACACTCACCAGGCTTGTACATGGACTCAAGCATGGTAACTTTGGCACGAAAATGATTAGGTAGGCTAGCAATGGTTTTCTCAATCTACTTTTCTTCACTAATATGTCTACCCAAGTTGTAGGAATAATTGATAATGTTTGAAAAAACGTGCATGAAATTTGTCAAAAGTTTCATCCTCTTGTATGATATAGAGTTCAAAATCATTGTTCAACTTTAGAATTATGGATCTTTTTATAGCTGAACCCACACTTGTTTAAAATAAGTACAACTTTAAATTCTTCAATATTTATCTAGAGAAATATCCTTGATAATTTCATAGAGTCCCTTGCTATTCCATTCAGATTTTTTACTCTCATCTTTAGTCCACTCAATTATACGTTTAGGAATCACAGTGTTATCAGTTAGGGTTTTGGTTGAATACGTCTAATCATTGTCAATAAAGAACCACACTCAATTTCTTTAAGAACATAAAAGGCTTTGATTTTTTATTTCCAATAGGCATAATTCAACCTAACAAAAAGTGAAAGTCTACCTACATTTCTTCTTTCTCCTAACTCTATCATGAGTGAAAAAGCGAGTGAACAGAATCAACACCAAAGCAGTTAAGCCCAAAAAGGTGCACCCTTTCTGATACTAATTGAAAAAGTCCACGACTCGATCAGCCACCAAGATAAGAAACAAAATAGTATAACACTTAAACAATTCTCACAACAGAAGCATAAAAAATATAATATAAAATGCAGATGACTTTAATAACAAATATTATATATAAAACATAAAGCAAGTAAATAATAAATATTTTCTAATCAAAGTTTTAAGCTTAGTATGTTAAAACATACACACCATAAACTTGGATTGCAATAATACAATATTAGATCATGTATAACAATTAACATAATGAGGTAAACTCATATAGAGATTGTATCTATATGGTAACATCCTCAGGTTACTTAAGGTAACTACTCAGCAGTAAATAAGTTATTAAACAGTAAATAAAGTTACAATACTAATTAATAGTAAAACCATTATTACTTCTATCGGATAAGACCTCCGTCCAAACTGCCTAAAGTTGCTCTTCACTTGTTACTTCCGAAACTATTTGGTTTAACACTCGAACTATGTTGTCGTCTACAGGAAAAACCACCCAATGTAATATGATTGATAACCAATAATTAGTAATTGGAAGCGTATCAACTCAAAACCTCATGGGACATACAGTCCACTACAAACATCAAATCGCGTACGGAGATACACAATCTAACTACATATTCACACAAATAGCAATTTGATAACTAACCACAAAATTCACCATTCTCAAATATAAGCCCTCAAAAATAATTTCAAAAACAAATATAAATCTCACTATGAATTTTAACAAAATTTTGGTACTAAAAGAAATAAGAGAAATGAAGGTATTTATAGCACTTGAATTTACCACCTAACCAGGCACCTTGCCAATAATCTTGCCAAGGGTGATAGTGAGGTCCATGATGAGCTTGTTAGTTAAGTGCTAAAAAATCATATTTTTTTGTTCCAAAAACTACCAAGTACTATTTATAAATACCAACACTATAAATGAACTAAAAATGCAAGTGATAACTTAGCATGCACACTATGAAAGCCAATCCCATGGTATGTATAAAAATGCTTGCATACAAAGTGTATCTGACTATGTACGTGTGTGAATTAATGATCCGCAGTAACCAAACTTACATAGAGTAAGATAAATATACTAAGTAAAATAACGTATACCATGTTTTGTGCTCGAAAAACTAATACAAAGACACAGAGTATAATAGGACTTACAATATTGAATCATGTAGAAAACAAATATAATTAGTTTTACAATTATTTGTCTAGATTATTTGGTTATTAACTTTATCGATTTGGGCATATATAATATATGATTGATGGTTTCTATATTTTAGTAGCACACCTTTTAAATAAAACATGTTTATATAAATCTATATTTTCAAAATAGTATAATATTTTACATTTCCTTTAAGGTATACAAATGGTTCAATTTTATGATTTCATCACATGCTTAGCACATGTGATATAAGTAAAAGGTAATTATGTCCTTTAAAGGATTTGATACTTTAGTAGTATCTCTATTTAACAAAAGATACACATGTATATCCATATTTTCATAATAGTACATTATTAGTCTTTATATTTAACTTTAAGTATACTTGTGGTCTAAAATTAAGGTTTAATTGAAAATTTCAACATATGTCATGCACATTGGCAAAACGTTAAGTGCAAAATCATCTTTAAAGTTTTATTTTGCTAGCGAACTATCTCTCAATACTCAATATGTTATTTTTTCTACAGCTTTTTATATGAGCATCATGTCACATAGTTTTATCATGTAGTGTCAAAGTATCTTCTTCTTCTTTTGTATTCATATCATTCATATGACATATCATAAAGACTACATCTCCTCTAATTTACTATATTGTTATATTTTTTACTAAATATGTATTGTATTGATTCTCAGTTTATCTCATACTTTTTATTGTTCATCTTTTACATAATCTTCTTTATCGTTTGCTTAAAATGTCTTTATGAGAAAACTAAGGTTTATATACTTGAGTGTTATCTCATCTTTTCTTTGTACTTGTTGTTTGTTGTGGTTTTCCATGTGTATTTCTATATTACCCTTAATTTACACATGCATTGTTGGGACTTGACTAGCATATATGTCTTAGTTGACATTTATGTTGGTTTGAGTTGTTCACGTATTCTAAGCATGTCTCGTGTATGGTTTTAAAACTTAGCCTTCTCATCTACTTATATGTGTTAATATCAAATAAAGTAAGATGTTTTAGTATCAAATAAAACCTTAAGTTTCATAAAAATATTCATCTTTCTTTAGTTTTTTTTTTTTTTTTTTTGCAAAACCATCATATTCAATATGATTCTATTCCTTTAAGATTTTTTTTAAGAATCAATTTTTATTTATTTTGTTTGGTTTTTGGTTAACATATGTTTTCGTTAATAATATTTTAATTAATTTTTTTAATCTTTAAATATTATAAAGATAAGTTTGCCTTCATGTGTGTTACATGTGTTGCCTTTAATTGTTTGCTCATTAGTGTGTTACATATTAAAATTTTTAATTAAATTTTAATTTTGGATCAATAGTTCACCTAAAATTAAATGTAAAAACTATTAATATATTACTATAAAAATATAGATACATATGCATAATTTTTTATTAAATAAAGATACTATTTAAATATCAATCATTTTAAATGACACAATTATAAATCACTTATATCACATGTATCCATAATGTGATTAAATTCTCAATTTAAAATATAAATTTAATATTTTGAAAATATATTTTCTAATATTTTAATTAAATATTAAGAATAATCTTAAGTTACTAATTAATTTCTCCTCCAATGAAAAATCATTTGTAAAATTAAATATAATGTTTTTTAGGAATATAATGTGTAATACTTATTAAAAAATAAACAATATAATTAATGATATAATATTTTAAGAATAATGAATAATATTTTCCCAACAGGTCTAAAATAACTACTATTCGAAGAATGAAATAATTTTTAACTATAAAGCTATGGGATTTTATTTGCATAATAATTGGTTAAATAATATTAAGTTTAAATAAATTTATAATTATATTTATAGTTATATTAATTATAATATATCAATAGAATAATTAACTTTAAAAATAAAAAAAATGTTATTTTTTTATTAAAAAAAGTAAATACATTTCATCTCATAAATTATGTGAGTAAAAATATAGGTGTAAATTTGATAAGTATTAATGTCTAATTACAGTAGAGATCCAATACAATTAACATGATTGTTCAACTCTATCATTATTTGCTCAACTTCGAATTTCATTAATAAAAAAAACTATAATATCTCTTAAAAAAAATAAGAATGTAAAATTAATCATTAAATTTTGTTTTTAGAAAATTATACTAAATTATTAAATGTATGACACATATATTATATTAAATATTCCAAAGCATTTTCCAAATTTAAGTGATCGTATAATTCCTCCTAATTGGCTTTTGTTTGGATTATCCGACGATCCCATCACGGACCTCATTCGTCCGTTCCACTGCCGTACAACTGCGTGGTTCCACTCCCATGTGAAAGGCACATGAAGCATGATCCCTCTGGGCTCTGGTCCATATGCTACTAAATATCTACGTGGCTCTCTCTTAATGCATTCATTTTACCGCAATATTGTTTGTTCAATCATATATATTTTGTTAAGAAAAAATTATTATTAAGTTTTTTTATTTATTATAAAAATAATATTTAAATTTTATAATAATTTATTATTATTATTATAAAAAAATATTACATAAATATAAAAATAATTTTTATTTTTTTTATTTTTTACTATTACAATAAATAGACTGTTATAATTTAAATAAATTATAATTTTAAATTTTAAAAATAAAATATAAATAAATAAAAACATAAAAATAATTATTTTTATTATTTAATTATTATTTTTATAATAATAAAATTAAAGTGTTACAAAACATAAATAAGTATAAGATTTTTATAATTATCTTCTATTTTTTTTAAATAACTATATTATTACATATTTTTAATTAAAACTTAAATTTCAAATATTTCAAATATCTAAGTGTGGTAGATGTCATTACAACACAATGTCATCGTCGGTGATATTATTATTTAAGGTGAAGGATTTGTTTGTTCTTAAACTATGTATTTATAAGGGGGAAAAGTTAACATTTGTGCACTCAAATTTTAAAAAGTTAACATTTAAATTCATTTTATCTTTTATATTTATCAGGTTAGTCTTTTAATGCTAGATACCAATGGGTCATTCACGTAAATATTAATTTAATTCTGATTTGAATTTAACTTACCTAAAATAATTAGTTACATTTATTGCTAATAATAACCTAAATAATAAAACATATGAATTTCTAAAATGTTTGAATATAATTAACTTTAACTAGGGTTAACTAAATGTTTAAAATATGAACCTAACAAAAATAATAATAGAATGAGATTAAATTGTTAATTTTTATATCAATAAAAACATAGTTTGAGTACTACAAAGTCCTTCCTTATATTATTTATGTCTTTTTTTAAATTTCCATCTTATATTAATAATATTACTTCTAAAAATAAAATTACTATTTATTATAAATTTATGGTAATTATAAATAACGTGAAGAGTTTTGATTGTTACATACTAAAATCATACAAGCCCGTGCGATTATGGAGTAATACATTAATACATCATTTAAAATGCATCTAAAATTTATGATATAATACTGTTCCAAATTTGAATACCGAATTACTCCTTTACGTAGTAAATATTCACTAATGGAAAGTATTATTGAACAGTCCTAACTATTTTTTCATTGCAAAGTTGACTTCCACGGATATAATTATAATTTTTATCGAATATAATTATATTTAATAATAATATTATATCATATTAATTATAATTCATTATAAATTTATGATAAATAAATATTTATAATATTTGAATAAAAAGTATTACTTATAACAAATTTGTCATACATGTGATAAATTATTATAGTTAATATTACAAAGAGTGATATTAAATAAACCCTTATTTCATTTATCCTTCAAATTGGAGTTGGGATAGATATATATACTATTTATAATCTCTAGAAAATGGATAAAAATATATAATTAATAATTAAAATGTATATTTTAAATAAAAAATATTAATTTATGAATAATATCCTTTTATTTACTATTAAATTTTAAATCATAAACTATAAATTTTAAACCTTAAATCTTAAGTCTTATATCCTAAACCATAAATTATAAAACTGAAATCAATTAAATATTTTAATCTTTATAATATATATATATATATATATATATATATTAAAATATGCATTTTAATTATTAAACATGAAATATTTATTATTTGTTATTTATGTTTATTAAACATGATATTTTTATCATTTTTACTATTACTGGTAAATACTAACTTGTTCGAATAATAGCCTAAATAACAACATATTAGACATAATATTCGTTTTTTTCTTAATTTTATTGTTATATTAAGTGATATTTTGAAAAATTACACACCTGATATAACCATCAACTTTCACTATTCATGCAACCCATATCGGTTACAACACCTCCATCGTTGGTTTCATCATTTTCATGTATTAACAACCAAATCAATTCAAAATTTCAGTGAAAGTTAGAATCGTAGTAAAAATAAGTGTGAATATTAGTTAAAAAACGCAAAACACAAACTCTTCGGCAACACCAATACAAATTTTAATCATAAACTCTATTGTTAAACTAAGTTCTTGATTTAATTACCTCTGTTATCAATTGGTTAGCATGTAATTTTTTTTATATACTAATCATTATTTTTAAAATAAATTATTTATTTTTCTTATTAAATAGTAAATATTTATATTTAAAAAATATATATATTACATTAATTTTATTTTATAAATCTTGACTAGATATATCATATATTCTAAATTTTTTCTAATATACATATATATATATATATATTCAATAGATCATGATTACTTTGACTAATCACATAATTTAACCTTCCGTAGATATTTCCGTTAATAGATGTTTGAGTTGGGATGCACGGGCAATTGCAATTTTGTACTTATTATTTGTTATATTAACATACGTAGCCTTGCTTACTTAAAAATGAAATTCAAGTCAATGTACAAGGGTAATTTTGGATTATAAGATAATAAAAAATATTGTCTTATTCTTTTATTTTTATTTTTATTTTATTTTTCAGTGAAAGATTATTTATTTATTTGTCAAAAGGTGAAAAAAATTTATTAAAACAAGAAGTGTCCAAGCATACAGACTGATGTAGACCAAAACCAAAATTATCACTTATGGACTATAGATAGAAATTGAGAAATAAAAGTCAAAAGCTACATCTCAAACGTGATTCCATCTTCATCAACCTAAAGGGTTCTTAAGGAATCAAACTCCATTAAACCTTCTAGTAATCAAAGAATAGTAGTAAACACTAGAAGAGGTAACACTGCTCAATTTGCACAATCCAGCATGATGTAGACCAAAAGCATTAACACTACTAAAGTATATGGAGCAACAAGAATGAAACAAAGTCTAAAAAATAAAACATAATAAGAAGGAAATAAACCAGAGCAAGTTAAACCCCAATTACAAAAACTTTCACAGGCCTTCATTTAACCTATGAAGCCAACAACTTCCATCCAAGACATCACACCATTTGTAGCTCAATCACAAAATTCGCAGCAAAGATAAAACAATAATTCAACCCAGGTACACATGAAAAAGGACCCTTGATTAACAAAGGAAAGGGAACTCCTAAAATTTTGAGGAAACCAAGCCAGCTAGTCAAAAGGGTAGGCACCACCAGCCATAACAAAACCACCAAAAACCAAAATCTTACCCAAATCTTACCATCTTCAACAGGCTACAGTTGCAAAGTAGAAGAGTTTTCCTTAACATGAGTTCCATCTCTTCTGTGATACTAGGGCCAACATGAGCCATAAAGGCTAGACCAGGTGAGTACTGCTCCCACTAGAATTAAGGCCTTAACATCAAGACTTGGCTCTAGGTTTTTCTGTTTGAAGAAGAAAGATAGCCAATGCCAAAATCCTTCTTAAATTGCACCTAAAACACACAAGATATGTTGAAACCAAAACCAAAATAGATCAGGGACATAAAGGATTTGAAAGACGGAGATCTTGAAGTTCATAAAAATAGAGATTTTAGGCATAAATTCTGAGGGTTATTTCAAAGAGATTAATCTCTCTTGGAGAGATTCAAGTCTAAAATCTAAACAAAACCTTAAATGGGTTTTGGTCTTTATTATGCCAAACAAAAAAAAAATAGGAAGGAAATTGAAGAAACTAATTAAAGAGGGAGAGAAACTTAGCAATTAAGGAAACTTAGAAATTAATTAAACTCTAACTAAAGTGAATACATAAAAGAGAAATCAAAATATAGCTACATATAACTATTAACTACTAACTTTAATATCCCCTCAAATTGATAGTGATATAATAACTATCAATTTTACATTAAAAAAAATTATTATTTCACGTTCCCTAGATTATTTTGTTAACTTTCAAACTCAATATCTTTTTGCTAATTAGCAAACATCGTAGATTAGGGAAAAATTAGATAAAGAAAATCTTTAGGATCTTGAACTACGACAGGAGTGGTCTTTAATTCTATGATGCTTAAGTTAGTAAAAAGATGATAAAATCTGATATAGATCTATTGCCTCGTTCCATGATTATGAGAAAATATCATGTTTGATTATGATTATTTATTATGTGAGAGAAAATCTATTTCCTATTTTTCATTGTTTACATATGTGAATATATATAAGAAAAATAATTAACATGATAATTATTCTATATCTAAATAAGATTGATTTATTGTAATATCGTAAACATATATATGTAATTATCTTTTTAGGATAATTAATGAATATTTATCTCTTTATTAAGATTATCATATATTCATGCTTATATGATGACTCATATTTATTAAGCCTGGCCCATAGAGTTTTATGCTACTAAGATTGCTCTTTACTTGCCATATGGGATGTACTGGATTATACCCAATATCATCCCCTCAGATTTTCAAGCCTTTAGACGAAAGATTTGATTGAAATTCTTATTGTACTCGGGTTTGTG
The DNA here is from genome assembly GCA_037013495.1 of Hippophae tibetana. Taxonomy (NCBI): domain Eukaryota; kingdom Viridiplantae; phylum Streptophyta; class Magnoliopsida; order Rosales; family Elaeagnaceae; genus Hippophae; species Hippophae tibetana. The sequence goes on from CM072812.1 coordinate 14,182,043, forward strand.
ACCCGTTTAGTCACACGGGCAAAATTGAGCCTATTTTCATGTATTTTTTACCTGGACAAGCAAGATATCTCATTCTAAGTTCAACCTCTCAAAATGTGCATGGAGGCTTCATATAGCTGGTAGTGCTTCCAAATTTTCAATTGAATTCCCAACTAAGGCATTATGCCAAGGTAAAAATTTATACTTGGGAAGTCCACCATTCCCTTTCTTTGGAAGGAAATTCAAAATTCAAATCCTTGGCTTTGAGCCCTTAAACTTGGCCAAGTAACTATAGTCATTGGATGTGGCCTAGAAGGGATGGATGAGATTACTTCTCCATTTCTATATATACAAGATCTTTATTATTTTGGGCTCTTCATAGTTCATAATCATTTTTTGAGCTCAAAATTTGGTAGAGGAATTGGAATGAAGAGAAAGGTCAAGGTAATTTCTTCCATCGCAATTTACTTCTTTTTTAGGTTGCATGTAGTGTAGAATAATTATTTTCTCATCATCCAAACTCTTTGCATCTCACAACACTTATATTACATCTTCTAGCATAGGAAATTATGGATACTAGAGCTACGAATGCCTTAAACTATGTCTAGCCATCGTGGGTATGCACCAAGGAATACAAGGGTCAATGTAGGCAACATGCGTTGGTAGTCGAGTGGAGCATGGCTGGTGGACGCTGACCGATGACACATAGCTATTCCATCTCTAATTAACACATGTCTAGTCGGTAATGGCTTGGCCAATGCTACTCTACCTGGCTATCCCCTAGAAAATTCTCTAGTAGGCAATTATTTGGTCGATGATGGCCAACAACAAGTCATGCTCGACGATAGCCTTGGGTCCTCTGGACAACGTGATTCCTAAAGTGCTATTCGGAGGGTCTTTTGGATGTTTTTTTGTCATAATTTAGGTTTTTGAGTTATGAAGACTTGAGTTCCATTCTGACTGGCATTCCTTTGTTCCAATAGGGTACTAATTAGAGTGATGTTAAGTCATTTTTTGTGAATTATTGTGGCTCTAATATGACATGTCATTATTGGACATGATAAGATAGATGTTCAGTATCGAAGAGTCCATTACTTGATGCCTCAGGTTCTAGGCACAATTTGAAGTAACCCTCTTCGTGACAAAGTTAATTTATCTATTGATCACTTTTTTCGATGTTGTGACTCCATTTTATACCTATATTGTAAATGTTCTTGGTTAACATTAGTTATTTTGCCCAATTATTATAGGATGTTACTTGGTTGTTGGGAACTTTAGAAAGAACACGGTAGAAAATTGACCTATAAGAGTTCAAGTATTACTACTACTTATACCTATGAGGAGGTAGTAGAGATTGGTTCCATTTTAATTTGCACCTCATAACACTTATATTTTTCATAATAGATTTAAAATATCAAAGTTAGGTTAGTAAATCGATCTAGATCCAATTTAGAATGATTTTCTATTTTAAAGGTTTTTACAATATTTATTATTGAAAAATATATTGATAACATATTTTTTGTAATAAATTTAAAATATAAGAATTGGGTTTTAGATACATGAATTTTAAATCTAATTCAGATAGTTTGAATAGGAGTTTAAATTTTCGGCACGATCGAATGTGGTAAGTTAAATGGTTTGTTAATTTCTTAGAAAATAAACATAATTTAATTAAATAAATTGATAACCCAACCGAGTGTGATATTAATATGTATAAGAAAGAATCAATAATCTGGGTTTATATTTCATTAACCTAATTAATTCTATCAAACATAATCAAGTAGCTAAATATCTCATTGATTCTTCATTGATTTATTATTTGTATATCCATTCGTAATTTGTACGAGATCATCTATCTTTTATTTTTTTATTATTTTATGTTATTAATTTAGACTTTTCAAACCCAAATAATTGTGACAAAATATTTAGGTTTATTTTTTATTTTAAGAGTTTTGTTGAATTATTTAAAATCATGTAGCTCTTCTTTAGATCAACCTTAAAAGTATACGTGTCACTTATTATAAGTGATTCGTATACTTACAAGCTATCATAAATATACAAAATTTGTGCATCAATGAATCCTCTTAAAAGTCCAAAGGATCAAGCTTGTATATGCAAGTGACCAAATGAATATGAGGCTTTTTCTTGGAAAACTTTACTGTTCTTCGGTCTCTTTTCAAAGACCTATGTGAACTTTTTACAAATGAAGAGACTATAGAACATTTTGAGAGCCCTGCAATTTTATAATCTTTTCAATCAAATAGAACACATTTCTTTCTCACAGACGATGCTAGATGTTGATGATAATTTTTGTTAACATTAGATAAGATTGTCCTATGTGGATCTACAAGATGAAACAAATCATCAAGAACTCAGACCACTATGTAAGGGGTAGTCTTTGGTCCTTTAATGTTTAAGTTAGTAACAAGATGATGAAATCTAAAAAAGATTTATGGTATCGGTCTGTGATTTAGAGGAAAGACCATATTTGGATATAAATCTCTCTTATGTGAGGAAAATCTATTTCATGTTTTATTTTATTTTTCATTTTGTATAGATGTGAATATATAAGGAAAAGAGTTAACTTGATAATTATTCTTACTAAAATAGGATTGACTTATCGTAACTTCGTAGTCATATATTCGTAATTGTTTAGTATTAAATATGTAACGGACATACGATCTAATAAGTGTAGGTACCTTGCTAGGATATAGCGAGGATATAGGACTGGCTTAACAAAGGCTTGGGCCTAACGAGTTTGGTAGAGTGTACAATCCAGTCGACAAAAGTACCTCGTTATCAAACTGTGAGGTCTTGGATATCAAGACCTAGTGAAACTATGATATCCCGACATGATCATAGTCCTTCTTCTCCATAAACGACCTAAATATAACGATCTATATTTATCTGTGTGTAACACTTGTAACGATCTGTTTTCTATTTAAACTAGTCTGTATGCAATTTTACTACATATGTAACCATGTACCAAGATCACTTAAGACGTAACTTGACACATACGTAAGATGTTATACACACATATATATATATATATATATATACACATGAGGAAAAAGAAGGATTTAATTTCCAACTTCTCACTAAAAATTACTAAGTTTTGACACCTGAAATTTTCTTCAGAAAGTAACTAGTAACTATCTCTTTAAGATATTTAGTGAATAATTATTATAATTTTATATCTTATCGTGTTAATGCTTATTTCATAACTCAATACTTATTAGACTTAATCGATAAGGTTTTTTATTTATTAGAAACATTCTTTGATTGTCTCCTGTGATACAATAAATTATATCCAATAATAATAATAACATAATTGAATATGTTATTGTCATAACTATTTTTTATTAATGACAATTTTAATTAATATTAGTAACATTTGAGTGTAATTAAGACATGAACAAAATAAATTATTAACCATAATTTTAACTAATATTAGTAATATTTAAGTGTAATTAAGATACAGATAAATTAATATTAGTAACATTTGAGTGTAATTAAGATATGGACAAAATAAATAATTCAAATTTTTTTTATTAACCATAATTTTAAATAAAATTAGTAATATTTAAGTATAATTAAGATACAGACAAAATAGATAATTTAAACTTTTTTACAATGTTTATATTATTAGAGTAAATTATAAAACAATCAATATTTTTATAACAAAAATTACTATTACATAATAATAATTTATTACTAATAATGATGCTAAGATAATATTAATAATATATGATAATGCTATTATTGTAAGAATATTGTTATTTTTATAAATTTTATATAAAATATTTATTTATTTTTAATAGTAATTATATTTAGCATGAATACTAATAAATAAAATTATCATTAATAAATATTTTTGTGATAATATTTATAATATAAATAAAGTAAATATTATATAAATTATTATTATAATAATAATAAATGAAATTTATATTTTTAGAATGAAAAACATTAATATTAAAATAATTAAATATTTTTCTTATAACTTAGTAAATACGATAGTGCGAGCTATGACAAAATGATGGAACAAAAGGAGTTTAAATGATTGTGAAGTAGTCTAGTTGGCTGTCGGGGGAAGAGGGACAAAACAACACGCGCGACTGTGTGTTAGAAGTGTAGCGGGACCCACATTTGTAAACAAATATTTTAAGAAAATTTTGTGGGGTGGAATGAGTGTTATGAAACCACGTGTCTTCCGGTAGTACACATCAGGTCAACAACTCTTTTCTTCCACGCTTCTTTCATTTTGGCTTACGCTATTCCCCACGTGAACTCCACCCTCCGTTGTTCCCACTCTATTCCCTCCTTTCAGTGCATGTAGTTTCTTTTTCTTTTTTTAATATTTTTTATTTATAATTTTGTTTTTTTTTAATATTGTGATACTCATTCTTTGTAATTCAATTAAAACACATTTGTTTGAAAAATCCAAAATTTCAAATTATTGATTAATTTAAGACTTTATTTTTCTAAAACTAATAATCATAAACGACAATCGATTTAAATAAAAAAATCATAAATTAATGTGAAAAAATTATACATTAATTTAAAAATAAATTATATATTAATTTTATTGATATATTGTTTTAAAAGAATAATAGACCATTGTATTTTTAAAAAACAATTATTACATTTATTTGTCATCTCATTAACTTGCATCGCTACATCATAAATAATCCAATACCAATAATTACTTGAACATATTCTTTAAAATTTTTTAAAATATATATTATTATACTATAAAACATAATCTAATATATGAATTTAATTTTTTTTTAATATTTTGTTATCAAAAACTATACAAAAATAAAGTACCGTTATAAATCATATACAATCTTACCAAGTTGTTTTAGAAAGATTAAAAATCATATTTAATTTTACAATGGTATACTAATAGTAAATCTTCCAAAGTTCAATGTTTAAAAAAACAACGGAGATGGATGGTATGATATTTACCATTTAGTATATGTTAGTCACGATGGTTTGTGTTAACATCCTTAATAGAAAAACAAAATATTTGTATGTTATTTGATGATTATGTATGTTTTTTTTGTAAACTTGATTATTAATAACTCAATATCACTTCCAAAATATTTTTTTGATAATTGTTACACATATTTATTCTCTTAAATTACATGTAGTTTGCATGGTTAGATATATGTAAGTTGTGGTGTTGTACCCATATTTTTGGAGTCAAAAAATGATTTTCCTTGTAGTTTTAGTGTGCTAATTGAGTAGTTAACAAGAGCTTGCTAAGGTAGACAACAAGAGCTTACCAAGGTGGGATTAGATCGTTTATATTACTCGGATCAGACAGTTTCAAACGATTTTAATTAATACAAATCGGATCGGAACATTTGATTTATAAAATCATTCGATCCGGTTCAATTTACAGTTTGGTTCGATTTTTTTGACACATTTAATGAAAAAAATGCAAAATTTTTAATATATTATTAAACCGATCATGTCTGGTTCGATCGATCTAAAATTAATACAAACCGAATTGGACCGTTTGATTTGTAAAACCGTTCGGTCCGATTTATGGACACTCCTAATGGTTGGTGAACCTTTATAAATTTTACTCTTACCACAAGTGACATTTACCCCAATTGAAGTGGTTCATAAGGCATCGGTAAGACACATAGAGGCTATATTTTATCTATAAATTCAGTTATCTTTCTCTTGTTTTCATGGCCAAAATTTCTCAATCTATTCTTGGTTCGTTTTCATTTTGAGCATCAAATTTGAGAAATAGTGTCATTTGTAGGATATAGGACATCATATAGGAGTTTTTCTCATAATTTCAAATAATGAGATGAATATAAAAATATGAGATTGTGTGAGGCTTTGGTGAGAGACAAAATGATCTATTAGCCATGCTTTAGTCACATAATTCTAGAAGTTTCCATAGGTTAAGAATCGATGTTGAGAGAGTGTCAAAGGTTATATGTGAGAAGCCTATGTGTATGCAATCTAAGTGGTTCAGCCATCAATAATTGATCACTATCACTATATATTAGAACTTCAAGGATGAGCTAGGATCTACTTAAATCAGGTTATTGTGTAGATAGTAGTGGAAGTAGCTTAGGCATAGTTAAGGCATATGTCTCAACTAATAAATGTATTTACATTTATATTTTATCGAGTTATATAATGTTGATTTACTTTTAGTGAATTGCTTGCTACAAAATGATTGCCCTTAACAACCAATTGATATTACCATATAAGTGCAGGATCATATGTAGATTTACCACATTATATCGTTGTATTATGCATTATCTAGTATGATGAGAATATAATCATCATTTAATAAATAAGTATACAAATATTAGGCCTTAAAATGATTGAAAAATCATTTATAGTTTTCATTGTATGTTTGCTTGATTTACATGTGTATTGTTTTTTTTAATGCATGTTGATAGTCTGGATAGGAGTCTGTGATGTATACTTTTGCTAGTGTGTTTGCTGCAAAAGTTTCTTCATTATCCACTGGATGTTTATAAGGTGTGTTGAATTAAGTATGTTGTTATTATTGTATATTTCATTATGCTATCTTCTTAATTTATGTTTTGAGACTTATTTTGGTTGAATTAGAATAGAGTTCACGAAAAAATTATATGGGTTAACATTTGCATCCTCTTAAGTCACAGTTGACTATTTAAGTCGGAATGTCAAGTTATACACGTACAATTATTTCAAAATTTGAATTTTGTAGTATATATTAAGGTTAATCAATGAATAAAAATTATATATTTTTTATTAATCTAAATTTGATATGTTCTAAGGCAAATGTAAAGATTTTTCATCTAAAATTTGTACGAATTAAGTAATCAATCTGAACCACCAAATCTGAAAATAAAATTCGTTTATATGAAATAAAGTCAGATTGAGTTTTAAACTCATATACAATTTATTATCATATATATTACATAATATATATAATATTTTAATTTAAAATTAGTGTATTGTTACTAAAAATTATTTGTTACCAACAAAATTAAGATAATATCAAGAATAAGAAATATAGGTGAAACTTATTAAACTATTATATATATTTAAAATTTATAGGATAATAGTATTATCACAATAAAAATATATTAAAATTTTATTTTAATCCTAGTATTAATTACATTTTATTTCACTATTATTTTATAAAATTCATTAATGAAATATTCTTCTAATAATAACGATTTATATTTTGACAATATCGTTATCATTCATATGTTATTGTCTAAAATAAACTAATAATTAAATAAAATTATAATATATATAATATTTAAATACAATATATATTATAAAATAAAATACATATTAATTTATAATTTTAATAATATTTAAATGTCATTCTAAATTTAAATAAATTATATATTTTCAACCTAAATTTACTAAAATTTTGAAACCATTCAAATTTGACGTATTCATTAGCTTGTTTTTTCTATTTTTTTATATATTTATTTTTAAATTTTAACCATTTATTTTATATTTAATATAACGATGATTTTAATTTATTAATAAAAAATATTATTTTAATTTTTAGATCATAAATATAAATAGAATATCATATTCCTTCTTTTCATAGTATGTTTCTATGATTACATTTAGGGCTTTGTTTGACTTGTGGGTCGTGATAACGTTAATTGTGTTTCGGCCAAATGTTCGTTTCCTAATTTATTTGTTGCGTTACGGAAGTAAACAAATTTGATATGATAAGATGCTAAAATATCTTTCACTTGAATTTTGACTAGACACTACCCAGGACTTAAATGTCACCTCTTTACTCCAATTTATAGCATGCCAAGACTTACAATGACTACAGGTAGAATAATACTTTTCTCATTACTAAAATTCTTATTTCATTAATTATTTATACTATCTCTTATTAATAATGTATTATTATTTTTGGTGTATATTTTTTTATTAAGTGTTGAGAAAAATAGTTACATTAAATCTTACATTTCATAAACATAAATTATCAAATCATCCTAAAAAAGTATACATTAGTTTAAGAATGGGATTATATTTCCTGCTAATTTTATTGTTTCTTGTTTTATAAAATAATTGAAATTTATGTTTTCCAAAAAATATTATTGCCCAATCTTTAACCTTATTAATGTAGAGCCTCGCATCAACAATAAGCCAAAATCAATAAATAATTTCTTTTACGTCAATTACTATATAAACAATAAATGCTTTATATTAATAGTTATATTTTCAATTATTGCTAATTTGTCGCACATTAAAAATGTAATTTACTTTTAAGAAAATGATATTTATATCATTACATAAAATTTATAATAATAAAAATAATATTTTTTAAACTTTACTCGTATTTTTATTATAAAAATAAAACACAACACAAATATTTCAATAAGCATATAGTAACTTATTAGTATACATATTAATCTTTTAATACTATGTTTGTACAAGTTTTTGAGTATTATTTTAAAAGTATTTAAATTATTCAAAGTGTATAAATTAAGTTAAATAATATATGTATAAAAAATTGAAGGGTATTTTAATATTTTATTATTATTTTTTCATTTTCACCTCTTTTATTTTTTTTAATCTATTTTTCATTTTCTTCGATTGGATTTAAGATTTAAGGTTTAAAAGTTAAAATTTGATACTAAGGTTTAGGTTTTAGTGAAAAAAAATGAGAGAAATTTATAAAAATAGATAGAAATGTGAGAAAGAGAAGAAAGAAAGAAAGAAGATAAAATAAATTAATAAAAATTAAAATAATTAAATTGTTTTTTTATATTTTTACTTATAAAAATTATTTTTGATTAAATTGATATTTTCAAAGAATATGGATAATTTTAAGGTATCAATTTTGACAATAATGATTACTAAAACAATAATGTAAGTAATGATTACATTGGATTTTGATTAGAAAATATATAATTCATTTAGTTTCAAATTTATAGATTTTTTTTAAATTATTTAAATTCAAATCATATCAAATTAATGTTAAAATTATAATTAAATACATATTTTATTTTAAATATATTATTTAAAAAATAAAATAAAAAGTTTAAATATTTATACTAATTTAATAAATATTTAAAAATATATTTTATTGAACTTAATCAAAAATTTATCGTGGAAATTAATAAACCTTTTAATGTAAAACTCAAATATAGTGAATTAAGTGTCTAAATTGCCCAGCAAATTCGTATGATATATTTTTAGGTTAAACAAACACAAATAAAGTTAATTTGATCATTTTTTGAATTTTGAATTTTGAATTTTTTTTTACTTACGATTTAATGTATTTATTTTTAAATATTTTACTTTAATTCAATTATTTTTTATATTTTTAAAGTTTATTTTCAAGTACATATTATGCACAATGCAAAACATCTTAAGCAAAGTGATTTAATCCACAAATTAATTTTAAAAAATTAATTTTTTATTATTTTACAAAATTAATTTTTATGATAATAATTTTAATATTAATTATGTTTATAATTTTTATTTTTATTTTGGGACATATAATTGTTATGAATTAAGAATATAAAATTGATAGTGACGTTTGAGAATCTTTTTATGAAATATAATTTAAAAAAGAAGAAGTTAATGATGACATTCGAGATGTTAGATATTACACAATTATTAGCTACCTGTATTTTCTACCATCTCTGAATCATTGGCATCGATAGCCAGTCAGCCACTGCTTTCGAAATTATAGAGCCAGCGTGAAATAAAGTCGCTTGGGAAAGCACCCAGGAGAGAGGGAGGGACTCCATACTCATTAGTCGTTATTTATACTTGAATGTTGAGATATTATTGGGTGTGTTTGAATTATATGATTATCTAATAATTTATCTTAATAAATTTTAAAATTAATATAATTTTTTTAAATACGAAATATTTAATTAATAAATAATATAATTAATAAATAAAAAGTTTTGAAAAAAAACACTTTATTTTTGTTATAATAATTTATGAGTCAAATTTTAACTTAAATTAGTTAAAAAATATTTACATAAGATAAAAGTTATTTTAATCTTTAAAATTTTTTACTATTAATTTTATATTTTTATTGTATTTTTTTTACTCTTATCTTCGTCCTATTTTTTTAATTCAATATTTAAATTTATGAATTAATATTCAAGATTTATAATTCTCGACAAAACAATTATATTTTAGAGTTTTAGGTTTATAATTTAGTAGAGATAAAAAAGAGAAAAAAAATTATACAAATAAATAAAAATTTAAAAAAGATAGTTAAAATAAGAGAATAAAATAAAATAAAATAAAAATACATTAAAAATTATTAAATTTTCATTTATTAATTTTTTTTTCGTAAAAATGATTTAAATCAAATGCCTTCTTTTAAGAATATGGATTTGAAAATTTTATTAATGAAATTAGACTAATAAATATCAAAATAAGAACGGTGTAGATATAGACACTCGTTGCATCATTATATTTATTTGTCATTTGTAATATTTTGTATTCACATATATGTTTATATATAATATGTTACGTATAACGTATTTTTAACAATTCATATGATATAACGTATTACATCCATAATTTTTTTTATATGTAATTGTTCAAACAAGTTTGTAATAACAGTGTAGGAATAAAATTACCGATAACTTGAAAATGACTAATTGGGTTGAGTCGTGGACTAGATCGCTCTCTTTAAGACGTTTCGTGGTTTTGCCCAAATTTGTGCAAGCAAACATAGCCCCGTCGTTCACAGGATAAAACAACACAAAATCTTTATTCTCTATCTCGGAACTTCACTACACTGATAAAGACCAGAATACTACACCTGAAAAATTTTGTTGCTAAGAAAACTGAAAAAATAACTTGGAATTGCAGAGAGAATTGTTTCTAGTGAGATAAGTTTGTAGAGATTGTTGTTGTCAAACTGAGAGTTGAGCCCCTCTATTTATAGGTTTCAGAAACTGTGTGACAATTATGATAATAACGGTAATGTCTAGGAATTAAGCGCGTAACAGTCATTCTGAGTAATGAAGAGTAACAGCCATTTTCTGAGTAAAGACGAGTAAGAGACATTTTTGTGAGTAAATACGAGCAACGACTATTTTTCTAAATAAAGAAGAGAAACGACCATTTAACGGTCATATTCTGATAAAAGAAAATAACGGTTGTTTTTTTTAGAGAAAATATATATATGACAACCATTTTTCTAAGTGGAAAAGTTTTTCTTGAAAAAAAAAATATTTTTCCAAAAAAAATAAAATACCACCTCACCTCACACACACAGACTCAACTCAGCTCGGCACGGCCTGTCAGTCGGACGGTGGCGGCGGCGTGCGCACGTGTGTGGTATAACATTTGCCTAGGTCCTCTCGCCTTCCACAAAAGTGGCTGCCCCTTGGGGCCCAATCACAATAGCCAACTATTCACTATTTATACATCTTTTAAATATTGTAAAAAAGCAATGTGTGACAAGGCTTTACTAAATTTTTTTTTATAAACTTCATCTTTTCCAACAATCATTCACTTGAATTTTATATAAAAAATAATTTTCATTGAGCAACCGATCAATTAAAATTATAAGATTGTGCATAAACGAAAAAGGTGTCTATCGACTTGAACCTTTGCATAGTGTTGATGCTTTAAAATACACTAGAGTAACTCATAGTTTTGAATTCTATCTCTAACAGTCATCACACACACAACCTTTCCAAGGTGTAGTTCGAAAAGCCCGTGTTTTACGGCCATGCACGTGTATCCCAGTATAGTGAACGCTCTAGTAATGTTTGCCCAAAAATTTTCATAGGAAACGACCACACTTCCACATTCACATAGGTGAGTCTATCAAGAGTAATCATGTAGCTATGTACTCCATTCCATATAGAGTATAGAACTCATTAAGAGTTTAATAATTAACTCATCATTTTCTATCGCTTCAGGACTTCATGCTTCTAACAATATAGAATGGGATTTGAAAATAGCACCATACCTCTCATATCACTTCATGACTTGTTATTACCCTTTTAACTTATTTCTTGGGATCTCAAATCTATAAGTTGGGTTACCATCACAAGTGACTCTTCATTCTAATGGAATTAATCCCATTCCTTTTGAGGTTTTGAAAACCTTTTCTCTTGGTAATCATTTTGTCAAAGGATCTGCCAGATTTTCATCAGAACGTACATAATCCACTCTTACAGCTCCCGTAGAGAGAAATTCTCTAACAGTACTATGCTTACGACGTATTTGTCATCTCTTGTTGTTGTAGTAACAGTTCTGAATCTTTGCAATAGCCACAGTACTATCGATGTGGATCAAGACAGTTGGTATCGGTCTTTCCCATAAAGGGATCTCAGCTAACAGACTTCTTAACCAGCCTGCCTCTTCACTAGCAATGGCTAGTGCTATCATTTCAGACTCCATTGTAGATTGAGATAATATTGTTTGTTTCTTAGACTTTTAGGAAACAGCTCCACCAGCTATGTTAAAAATATAGCCACTAGTTGCTTTGGAGTCTTCTGATAAAGTGTTTCAATCTGCATCGTTGTATCCTTCTAGAACAATGGGAAACTTTTTATAATGTAATCCAAGGTACATAGTTCTCTTAAGGTATCTCATAACCCTTTCAATAACATTCCAATGCTCTACAATAGGTCTATTGGTAAACCTACATAGTAGTCCCACAACATAAGCTATGTCTGGTCTAGTACAATCATTAGCATAACATAAGCTACCAATGATGCTTGCATACTCAGTTTGTCTAACACCCTCTCCGGTGTTCTTGAACAACTTTACACTAGGATTATAAGGAGTACATGCAATTTTACAGTTAAAGTAATTATATTTCTTTAAGATCTTTTCAATGTAGTGAGACTTATCTAGAGAAATTCCCTTTTTAGACCTAGTTATCTTTATACCAAGGATTACACTCGCTTCTCTGAGATCTTTCATATCAAAATTAGCACTTAACAAAGTTTTCACATTGTTCACAACATGAATATTTGACCCAAAAATAAACATGTCATCCACATATAAACATATAATAGTGCAAATGTTATCTTCTAATTTATAATAAATGCATTTGTCACTTTCATTTATTTTGAATCCATGTGAGATAACTAGATTATCAAAATTTTCATGCCATTTCTTAGGTGCTTGTTTTAGACCATAAAGGGATTTATCTAGTTTACAAACTTTATTTTCTTGAGTTAGGATAACAAAACCTTCAGGTTGATTCATATAAATTTATTCTTCTAAGTCACCATTTAAGAAAGCAATTTTAACATCCATTTGGTGTACTACTAAATCATGGATAACAACAAGAGAAAAAAGTACATGTATGAAAGTTATTCGTGTGACTGGTGAAAAGGTATCAAAGAAATCTACATTTTGCCTTTGCTTATACCCTTTGACTACAAGACGAGCTTTGTACTTTTCAATAGTACCATCGTGTTTTAATTTCTTCTTCAGTATCCATTTATAGCCAATGGTTTTGCAACTAGGAGGTAAGTCAACTAAATGCTAAGTCTTATTATACTCAAGAGAGTCCATTTCATCATTTATGGCTTCTTCTCATAAGTTGGCATCTAAAGAAGATAATGCTTCTTTAATAGTTTGGGGATTTTCCTCTAAGATATAAGCATAAAAATCAGACCCAAAATCCTTAAGGGTTCGAGCTGGTTTACTTCTTCTAAGTTTAGTGTTTAATTCTTCATTTTGTTCACTATTTCTAGTTATGGGTAAACTACTAGAAGACGAGCCCCCATTATTTTTAAATTTAAAGGGAAACCTATGTTCTTAGAAGTCAACATCATTTGATTCTATAACTACATGATCATTTAAGTCATAGAATTTATAAGTTTTACTATTCATAGTGTATCCTATGAATACACACTCATATGCTCTACTAGTAAGTTTATTTCTTTTAGGATCAGGGATCCTAACATAGGCTAAAAAACCCTAAGTTTTAAAATAAGTTAAATTAGGTTTCTTATTTTTCAAAATTTCATATGATGAAATTTTATTTATAGATTTAGGCACTCTATTTAGCACATAGAAAACAATTAATAAAATTTCTCCCCACCAATGAGAAGCAGCACCAGAGTTTAATAAAATTGCAACAACTGATTCAGTAAAAGTTTTATTTTTTCTTTCAGCTTTGCCATTCATTTCAGGAGAATAAGGTGCAGTTTTTTCATGAATGATTCCATGAGTTTTATAAAAATCATTGAAGATATTAGAATCATATTAAGTGCCTCTATCACTTCAAAACCTTTTTATTTTTCTGTTAAGTTGATTTTCAATCTCAGTCATAAATATTTTAAACATGTCAAACGCTTCACTTTTATTTTTCATTAGATATACATAAGTGTAATCTGAACAGTTATCTATAAAAGTTATAAAATAGTGTTTTCTATTTCTTGTTAAATTTCCATTAAGTTCACATATATCAGAATTAATTAATTCTAAAGCTTCAGTTTCTCTAACTACTGATTTATGTGAAGTTTTGGTTATTTTACCTTGACTACAAAAATCACATTTTTCAAAATCATTCAAATTAGTAATTAGTTCTAAAGTACTCATGTTCTTGATTATACGTTTATTAACATGACAAAGTCTAGCATGCCAAATATTAAAAGAACTCAACATATAAGCAGAAGAAGAGGTTTTATTGATTTCAACGTTTAATTTAAACATGCCATCAGTGGCATACCCTTTCCCAACAAATATATTATTTTTAGTTATAGTATATAAATCAACCCTTATAGTTTGAGTAAACCCAGCTTTGTTAAGAAGATAGCCTGAAACTAAGTTCTTTCTCATCTCTGGAGTATACAGGTCATCCTTCAAGATGACAGTCTTTCCAGAGGTAAACTTCAATACCACCTCACCAGTACCAACAACTTTAGTGGAGTGGGAGTCACCCAACAACACTTTCTTATCCTTAGAATCAGAATAGGACTTGAACATGTCTCGATCATAGCAAACATGGCGAGAAGCACCAGTGTCCATCGACCACCCCTCGGATCTACCAACAAAATTGACTTCAGATATCATAGCAATAAGTTGATCTTCGGTAAGGTTCGCCTGTGGGGTAGAACGATTCCTATTCTGGAAGTTCCTAGCCAAGTGGCCAGGTCTTTTACAACTATAACATATGAATGTGTTATTCCTTAAAATGGGTTGAGGTCCATTCTGGGGAGGATAGTTTCTATTTTTATTTTGGTGGTTACAGGTTTGGTTATTATTACGATTCTGAGTTTTCATATTTCTACATTTAGGTTTCAGAATTGTAGAGGAGGGTTTCTTATTGGTACTGTTATTTGAGACTACTAGTATTTCATCTCTTTGGTCTTGTTTTCGGGCTTTTCCTTCTATTATTAAACGGGTTATAAGACTTTCTAAAGAAAATTCCTTAGTTTTATGCCTAAGTGTATTCTTAAAATCTTTCCAAACAGAGGGTAATTTATCTATAATAATAGCTACTTGAAATTGTTCATGTAGAGTCATACCTTCAGAGGTTATTTTGTGTGCTATCTTTTGCAATTCGTGTGATTGAGCTTCCACTGATTTGCCATAAATCATTTGAAACTTCATGTATCTACTAACAACATATTTCTTAGTTCCAACTTCTTAAGTGTCGTACTTCTTTTTGAAGTGCTTCCCAAATTTCCTTGGCAGACTTATCAGAGTTATAATAATCATACAAATCATCAGCTAAACCATTAAGAATATAATTTTTGCACAGAAAATCATTTTGCATCCAAGTGCCTAAATCCTTAGTTGCATCTTTAGTAGGAGGAGGTAGATTGTATTGGTTTTTCAGTAGTAAGAACATAAACAACTTTTTTCATGGTTAAGAAAAATAACATTTTTTGTCTCCATCTTTTAAAGTGTAGTTCCTCAAAACGGAATAGTTTGTTTAGATCAGTAGTTAGCACTTCAGTAGAC
The DNA here is from genome assembly GCA_037013495.1 of Hippophae tibetana. Lineage (NCBI taxonomy): Eukaryota > Viridiplantae > Streptophyta > Magnoliopsida > Rosales > Elaeagnaceae > Hippophae > Hippophae tibetana. The sequence continues at coordinate 14,197,946 of CM072812.1, forward strand.
ATGGCAGATTGAATGCGTCTTAAAATTGTTGAAACAAGTTTGTAATAACAGTGTAGGAACAAAATTATCGATAACTTGAAAGGGAATGCTTGGGTTGAGTTGCGGACTAGGTCGCTCTCTTTAAGACATTTTGTGACTTTACCCAAATTTGTGCAAGCAAACATAGCCCCGTCGTCCCCAGGATAAATAGCCCAGAATCTTTTTTCTCTGTCTCGAAACTTCACTGCATTGATGAAGACCGGAATGCTACACCTGAAAAAATTTGTTGCTCGGAAAACTGAAAAAATAAATTAGAATTGCAGAAAGAATTGTTTCTAGTGAGATGAATTTGTAGAGATTGTTGTTGTCAAAATGAGATCTGAGGCCCTTTATTTATAGGTTTCAAAAACCGTGTGACAATTATGATAATAACGGTAATGTTTGGAAATTAAGAGCGTAACACTTATTTTGAGTAATGAAGAGTAACGCCATTTTCTAAGTAAAGACAAATAATGGACATTTTTGTGAGTAAATACAAACAACGGTTATTTTTCTAAATAAAGAAGAGGTGGTCATTTAACGGTCATATTCTGATCAAAGAAAATAACGGTTGTTTTTTTCTAAGAGAAATATATATATATATATATATATATATATATATATGACAACCATTTTTCTAAGTAGAAAAGTTTTTCTTGAAAAAAAAAATTTCCAAAAAAAATAAAATACCACCTCACTTCACACACACACGCACACGCACTCGAACTCGGACTCGGCTCGGCATGGCCCGGCCAGTCGGTCGGTCGGACGGACGGACGGCGGCGGCGCACATGCGTGTGTGGTATCACATTTGCGTAGGTTCTTTCCTCTTACACAAAAGTAGGTATCCATTAGTACCAAATCTCAATTATCAACTATTCACAAACAATGTGTGAATAAGGCTTTACTAATTTTTTTTATAAACTTCTTCTTTTTCGACAGTAATATATTATATCTAACATAATTACGATGAGTAATCATATGTAACCTATTATATCTATATATAATATCTTATATGTGTATTTAAGCTCTTAGAGAATCATGGATGGTGACCCTCAGAGTATAAATGGAGTTGTAAGAACTTTGATAAGATCGTTGGTTATGGTTATTCGAGACTTTGTAGGTGTAAGATCTTAGTCTCTTCAAAGATGATCTTTTAATATTTTTATTATGTAATTTAGTATGAAATAAATTCTTATTAATTAAAAAAATTGATAAATTTATAAAAAAACAAAAAGTTGTTTTTTTGTTACCCATTTTACTTTCACCTCATTCTTACCCTCGTGGGTCGGACACTATCTCACGATATATAGAGAAACCAACCCAAAAATGAGAGAGAGAGAGACAGTAAAAATAGAAGGGCAAACTCTTTCTTACTACTAGTGCTATTTTTTTAAAAAAATAATTTATTATTTTTAATATATTTCAATCAATTATTTTAATAAAAAATTATTAAATTTAATTAAATTTCTTAAAATAATTTACATGATGTTATAATTTTATTATCTTATTATCTTATTAACTATATACATTATAGTTTTATGTAACGCATGTATATTTAAATATTTTGATTAAAAATGATAAATATTTTTCTAAATAACTTATTTAAATACATTTTAATAATAAAAATAATCAATTAAGTATATATTTTAATGAAAAAAATAATTAATTAAAATAAAAATTTAAAATTAATTTTTTTTACGTAACACTAAAAGTTAATTAACTATTTGCCTAAATTAAACCTATTAAGGTATATTTTTTGTATTGTAATTGTTTAGTATGATTTAAATTAGTATTTTTCTTAAGATTTTTTTTTACATTATCATATTATTTTTTATTATATATGATAAATAATCAAATATATAATTGTATAAAAAATATATAATTAAAATTTTTAATATTATATATCAAATGTGGGAAGACTAAATAATTCAATCAATTTATTTTTTTATTTTTTTAGTTTTAATTATAATTAATAAATTTTGATACAAAAACAATAATATAAAATTTAAATATTTTATAAATAAGTTTTAACATTAATATAATATTATCTAATTTTAAAAAAAAATTGCTTGAATTTTAATTTTTTTTTATTGATTATGTTAATTAATTAAATTTGGATTAAATTTTTTAAAATATAATTCAAATTTAAATCGATAAAAAAAACTTCTATCCAAGGTTCAAACTTCAAACCTATGTGAATCTTACTGTTAAAAGATAAAATTTTATATAACCATATTAGTAATTTTTTTCTTTATAGAAATGAAGTGTTAAAAATAATCCGTCAAATTATGTAACAATAATGTTATTATCTAAGAGAGAGTGGGACACAAATGTAAAGTAAGTTTTGAATTCCCAATCATAACCATTCTGCTTTTTGTTTGATTTGATGGTTTTCGGTTTCCATAACTAGTTTTGGTCTTAAATTATTGAGCAAAATACACACACAATAAGACAGGACAGGAAACAAAATTAAATAAGAAGGGCCCACTTGTATAGTTGATTTCATCCGTCGGATTGTGATATTGACAATAAATGGTGGGGACATGATCAGATGAACAATGGTCCCTCAACAATGTAAATGAATGCTCAAAGATCTTATAGCGATTTGCAGCAGTGTGCCTTTTAAAGAATTATTGAGATTCGGTATTTGGAAATGACTAATGAACAACTTGCATTTATTTTGGGTTCGGTACCCACTGTCTAATAGGCCACTCTATTCCTTCTTTATCTATAGTTACCGAGAAACTATTCATTGTTACTTATAAATAGAAATATTATTATCATTTCAATTATTATTAATAATAATATTAGAATATAATTAACACTAAAAACAAAATATTTTTTTTATTTTTTAAATTTGTATTCTCTCCTTTTAATTTTATTATTTAAAATTTAAGATTTAATATATAATATATAAAGTTTAGTATTTAGAATTTAAAGTTTAATAACATAATAAGAAATATATTTATGTAAATAGATATAAAAATGTGAGAAATTTCTCTCTATAAATATAAAAAAAAACAGGAGAAGAAAATAAAAATAAAATAAAATAATTAAATTATCCTTTAAAATTTTGTGTACAAAAATTGTTTTTGACTAGATAGGTAACTTTTGAGAATATAAGTAGTTTTAAGATACTATTCAAAATTTTAAAAAATGATAAATATCAAAATAATAATATAGTTAACAAAAAAACCATCGTCTTAAAAATAATAAATAATATTTCATAGTTACGTTTTTACACTTCTTTAGAAAATTAGTACAATTATATTAATTATCTTTTGAGAAAATAATAAAATTATGTAATAAAATTTTAATCCAATAATAATATTATTAAACTACATATTTTAATAATTATATAATTAATAAACTCTCTTTATCTTCTACACTATCAAAACATATATGATTATAGTTCATGAAAATAAGAAAAAAATATTAATCAGTGTTTATATCAATTTTTGCTAACATCATATATGATTATGTTTTCATGAATTTGTGAGATAAAAAAAAAACTCATTAGTAACTTAGACCACTAATGTTTGATTGCCTTTGACCTTCCTTGATAATGTTATTTGTAAAACATAAAAGATATTAAAATCTCGTTTTGTGATGAATAGTAAAGAGACTATTTGTGATTATTGTTCTTATATCTCAAAGATAATTTATGACTATTTTTCTTAAATCTCAAATAGATTTGGGATTTAAGTTCAAATTATTATCAGATATTTAGAGATTATAAATAATTTGATATGTATCCATTATTCATATAATTAAACTTGTTATAGCATTGTAATTATGTCTCAGTAGTTATATTTTTCGAACAAGTAAGGGATAATTATTTTTTATTTATCTGTTTATAGATATTATTTAATACTCATGGTTATTTGATAACTCATTATTTATTACGCTAACCCATGAAGCATTTTGTTAACTGGGAAATAAGGTCAGTTTGTAGTTTAATCGACACATGGATTATGAGTTCCTTTTCTACCTATAATGTCAAAGTTATTGGCCTATATTGGGATGACTATGAGTAAGTTTTCACCCTAATATTATAGGACATTGTTGACTTGTTGGATGCTTAGGAGCCAACATGGGAAGGAAATGATTGTTGATGAGTTTACTTACTAGTATTACTCATATTTGCATGGTGGCATCGAAGGCTTGTATCACTTCAAGTCTTTAGGCAACTAGATCAACATCGAAATGTTTTAAGGCACTAACAAAGGGTAGAATGATTCTCTTTTTATATCCCTTGTTGACTTTGACCTTCTATTTTTGGATATTTCTCCTACGCTTACTCAATTTAGCAGGAATGATATGGTGTTTAAGACTTAATTTTTTAGTTGTATATTTAGCTTTATTATAACATGGGTTCCTTTGTTTACCATGCATTGGACATGAGGTAACATCCTCTTGAGACATGATAGTGACATATTCATTATTCTTGAGAGAGTTGCATATTAGAGGCCTAGACCTTGCAGTAGCTATCTAAGAGATTGACATCCCTTCAGATTTAGACCATAAGTATTATGTGTAGTATATTATATTTATGTTTAGTTCTTTGATAACCAAGTTGTGGTGTTAATCATTTATTTTTTACAATCATGACTACTAGGCATAATTTAGGAAGAAGATCATAAGCATTATTGTTATCAAATTTCTAAAAAAGTTTAAACTAAAGTAGTATAGAACTCGGAGGTTCTTAAGAGGAAGAGAGCCAACATTTATTAATAGGGTGAATAGTGCTAAGTTGCCTATTAGAAAGACAAAGTCTCCCCTAACATCTATTAATGTTTCATCATAAATGATTGTAGATGAGATAGGATCAAAACCTATAAACTTGGATGATTTTGTTGTAAGTCCATTGGACCCTCTACTTCTTAGATAATTTAGAGCATGTTAGTGTGAGGAGGATGACATTTATAGTCTAGTGACTAAGGCTCATAAGTTTTTATCTACTTGGATTGGGATGTTTCAACACCTGTTAGTTTGGAAAACCGTCTAACGATCAGTGAAAATGCATTACTTGGATCAGTTAGCATTTATGAAGCTTTTGAGATTGCTCATCGTAGGTTAGATTTAAAGTTAAATGAGTTTAGGTAAGCCACTAGTATAGTTGATAGGGTACATGTTGCTATGGTAGTGGTTCATAAGCCAATCGAGAGAGAGGTTAGCAAATTGGAAGCTACCTTAAACTGATCAATAGATCGCTATGGCCTTTAAGAGGAAATGGGTTTGGAAGATTTCCTAGAACCTACTTCTATCACATGAGTAGGTACGAAAGCTCACCGATGACATATGAAAAATTATAGTCCAAGCAATTGGTGGGTACCTTGATTCTGATAAGTACTTCAAGGGCATACTAGATGTGTGGGCTCATGGCTTCCAAATCAGGATGAGATGATTTAGGCGATTCTACTCGAAGATTACTTTTTCTAAGACTATCTTTTTGGATTTAAAAGGCATGATTTAATATGGCATCGTTATCTTTAAATGGGAGGATAATGCTCTAACCAGTTAAGTACTAAAGGTATTTATATCGTAATTATCTATTCGTAATTATCTTTTTTGGATAATTAGAGAATACTTATTAGTTATTTATCTTTTTATAAAGATTATCTAATAATAATATTCATTTGATAGCTCAAAGTTTATTGGATTAACCCATAAAGTATTTTGTTGATTGGATTACTTTTTATTCACAATATAACATGTATTAAATTACACATAAGAGTTAGTAATGAAAACATAACAAATAGTGATTATATTTTTTTAAGTTGAATTTAAATCAATTATTTCTTAAAGAAATATAAGTATTTATTAAATATATTATAAGGTAATTAGTAGTTCCTATAACTTTTGAATATAAGAAATTTGCAACTGCTTTATTCTCAATAATAGAATGATCTTATTTATTCCATAAATTTAATATATATATTAGAAATAATTTTTTGAAATTTTATATTTTTAATTTGATACTAATGTTTTTCTTGCATATAGCAAATCGTTTACAAAGAGTAAGTGCTAATTCTTGTATATTGTTTTAGTCCCGTGAAAAGGCATATGCATAATATATAAAGAAATGTCTATTCATAAGTTTTTATAAATCATAAGTTACTTGACATAGCAAGCTTATTTACGTTTTATGTTAATTATATATATAATAAATTATAAAAATATTTAAAATATTTACTTTATTATTATTATACCCACAATATATGTATAATGATAAATACATGTTCAAATATATAGACAAATTGCAAATTTAAATAAGATTAATATTGTTTATGTTTTGATCATTATCCATATATACTAAGTATAATTATAATAAAATAAATATTTTAATTATTTTTAAAATTTATTTCATACATTGTAACCATAAAAATATAATTAATATAACATAATATTATTGATAAGTATAATCGAAGTTAAATAGTTATATCTAACAAAAAACTGATATATTTATTATGATTGTAATATATTATAATACATAGAAATACTAAATATATGGATATTGTTTGAGGTCATAAAAGTCACAAAATGATTGAAGATAATAGGTTAAAGTGTATTATTAATTTCCAAATTTTAACTCAATTATATGATTTTGAACTTTTAAAACATAGGATTTAATTCCAAGCATTCAAAACTTCAAACAAAGATTTTTAAAATTTTAAATTACTACAAATTTAATATTTTAAATTTTAAAATTTAACATATAGGTTCTAGATTGAATACTAAAATATATATTTAAGAATAAAAAGTTTAAAATATATGCATGAAGTTTTAAAAATTTAATGATTAAATCATACTTTTTAAAATTTTAGAAAACTATATATGAATTTAATTGAAGTTTGGGTATTAATAGTATACTTTACTTTTTATATAGAATAATCTATAATTTTTATTGAATTTAACGTGAAATTAAGATTCAAAATAATATTTGACCTTCCCCGTGAGAATTAAAATATGATGATAATAAATTAAAAATATAAAAGTATTTAAAAAAAAATTCTGATTTTTGAATATGTTAGAAGTAATATACTATATTTAATAAATATAATCTTATAATAAAATTTATAAAAATTATTATTACCTTAGAGTCATTATGGTTAACTTTTTAACGTTAGATTATTATTTTTATGAACTTTTATCGGTATCAATATTATCACGTCTCTAAATTTTTTTATTATACTAATAATTTATTAATAACTAATACATTCAATAATAATAAAATTAAGCTATAATTAATAATAGCTATAAAAATATACAAATACTTTTATTAATATGAGTAATGATATATAATATATAAAGTTATAATTTATTAAAAAATATATTAATTAATAAAATTAATATATATATATATATAATGTCATTGTATATGTATTTAATCTTATTTATTATTTTTAATAGTATAATATTATCTTATTTTATTTAAATATTATTATTTTTTATTTTATGTAATTTAAATTGTAAAAATAAAGAGTATAATTATTCTTATTAAATTTATATTATAAATTATCATTTTTTTATATTTTATATTATTGTTTGTATCATTTAAGTCTATTGAGAATAAATAAAATATTTTAAATAATATTATTTTATATTATTAAAAATTAAAGTAGATAAAATAAAATAAATTTTTTAAAATTAATATATTATTAAATAAATTTTATTAAGATATTATTTTTATTTATAAATCCGTTATATATATATATATATTATGTATTCAGCTAGTAAATAATTAAAGAAAAGAAAAGTAAATGGAAGTAGGGGACAAAAGAAGCAGAAAAATGCATTATTTATTTAGAGTTATGATTGAGATAATTAGGTTTGGGGGTTGCTGACACCCTAGTCATCATTGAACTTACACACCACTCCCCTAATTCCCCACTCTTTTCATTTACTCTTTCATCACTTTTATACTTCTATAAAACACACTCAATGACCTCTCCATTCTCCTCCAAAACATACCCATCTGTCTTCATTGTTCAAGCCACCCTTTTTTTTCTTTCTTTCTCCACATCCTTACTCATTATCTCTCTATATTCTAGTTGAGTATTGAATCGATTTATTTTAATTGATTTCTTGAGAAATTGCAAGGATGATCGTTGAAAAGGAAGATCTGGGTTTGGGTTTGAGCTTGAGTTCTCCTCAGAATCATCATCATCATCATCAATCCGCAATACAACATCAGCTGAATCTCCTCCCTTCATTCGCTGTTTCTTCTACTTCTCTTTCTCGGTTCAATCTTCAGAAATCATCTTGGAACGAGCCCTACCCTTCTTCAGGTTTGTGTCTCTCGAGTTGCGGCGTTTAGTTCAGATCTATTTTCTTAATCTTCGCCCTTTTAACCACTCTGGACGTGAAATATTAATTTAATTTTCCCCCCTTTTCTTACTACTTTTTTATAGGATATAATTTCTTTAGACTATTCCCTTTTTCATCTAATAGGATCTATATGCTTAAAATAAATGCAATTTTGACGGATCTCTGTTCTGTGAATCCTATTCGCACCCTCGGACTTTTTTCAGTATCGAAACGAACTATAAGAGCGAATGACTGATTCACTCTCACATGCAGATCGAAACGCTGGAACTTGCCGGGTCGATACAACCCGTTCGTTTCTCAAAGGAATCGATGTGAACAGTTTGCCAGCGACAGCCGATTGCGAAGAAGAAGTCGGTGTTTCATCACCCAATAGTACTTTGTCGAGCGTGAGTGGTAAGCGAAGCGAGCGTGAGATTAATGGCGAAGAGCAGGAAATGGTAAGAGCTTGTTCTCGAGGTATTAGTGACGAAGAAGACGGTGATACCTCAAAAAAGAAGCTTAGGCTATCTAAAGACCAGTCCGCTCTTCTCGAAGAGAGCTTCAAGGAGCACAATACTCTCAACCCAGTAAGTATTCCGATGCAATGTTTTCTCGGAATCCAAACAAAACTCGTAATATCAGTATCTCATTTACTTGTGGCTTATTTGTAATTTTAATCCCTATCTTATTATGGTTTGTCGTTTATTGATTGAAGAAGCAAAAGGTTGCGTTGGCAAAGAATCTCGGTCTCCGCCCTCGACAAGTGGAAGTCTGGTTCCAGAATAGAAGGGCAAGGTGAGTATTTTAAATTCCATGTCAAGGGCATTGTTGTCCAATTAGTAACAATGACATATATACCCTCATGTAGTCTGTTTATTTACGATACTAAGCGAACATGGAAAATTTTCAGGACTAAGTTGAAGCAGACCGAAGTTGATTGCGAGTACTTGAAGAGATGTTATGAGAATCTGACGGATGAAAACAGGCGGTTGCATAAGGAAGTTCAGGAATTGAGAGCACTGAAGCTTTCCCCAAATTTGTACATGCAAATGACCCCACCGACAACCCTAACCATGTGCCCATCATGTGAGCGTGTCTCGGTTCCACATTCAGCATCAACGTCATCAACCACAGAGTCTCGTCCACCTCAGCAGATAGTGGGTCCATCTCGTCCCCGTCATATGCCTCCTATCAATCCTTGGGCCACAGCCACTCTGATTCCCCACAGACCGTTCGATCCATCTAGCACCACCGCTCTTCTTCTCCCTCGATCTTGATGACACATATCTGGATCAAGGTCCTTTTTGTCATTTGGATCACATTAGTTTTAGTATAAAAATGCATTTTGTATAAAAATATCGTATCGGTTTCAAACTTTCAATATATGAATATATTAAAGGGTCTTGGGTTGAACGAGAAAAATGTGGTGGTGGTGGTTCGGATGTAATTTAGTGGGGTCAATATGCTTTGTATTTATTTGACCCATTATTTAATATATTTTCTTTTGGGACTGTGACCTTTTGTTTTTAAGATTTAGTTTTGTTTTTAAGTACAGAATGTAGCTTTTACGTTGTCAATGGAAGTGAAGAGATAGACTTTCTTTTGACATAAAAGTTGCAAGATTCGCTGTCTTAATCATTCTCAATTATCTCTGAATCTTTTAGCTGTGTTGTCTATTGCGTTTTTAATCTTACAAACAAGATATGTAATGCTTTGTCTAAGATCTCAAAACATTGCCATTGTAATAATATCTGATAACCACAAGAGTAGCGTTTACAACAGTAGTGTCAAAACTAATCTTGAATGTTCCTTAGACTACGACGACTTAAGCCATTAAGTTTCTCTACCGATTGCTTGCTCAAATAAAATAAGTGGTCAAATTGAACATTTGGTCCTATATTTAATATCTATAACACATAAAACACAACTGGCCTTTTTATCTTTCAGTTTTTGGTGTATAAAGCAACACACACGTACATTTTAATACACTAAATTAAGCAAATGTTTTTAACATTATTAAATTGTTTAATATGAGGGAAACTCATTGTGCTAAGATTTTTCTTTAAGGCGGAAAAATGTAAGTTGCATTCTAATACACTTTATTATCTACTTCAAATTAGGTCCTTGTCCTTTGTCAGATTCGGTCCCATTTTTTTTCAAAAATTTAGAAACAAGACCGGAATGGAATAATAAAAAACCGGTTCTAACAAAACCAAATCGTTTGATCTGGTTTTCAGTTTTTGTACGGTTCTTACCTTTTTTTCAAGAAATTTCTACCAATAAAATTTACATAAACTATGAATAACTAAACTTATTTTCTTAAAACAAGACATAATAAAGTAAGTCTCGATTACTTTTAGATAAAATTATTTTGGAAACTACAAAATAAATAATTTACCACTGTATTAAAGTGTACACTTCACACATCGAATCTCATATCATAACTAAAAATAACTAAAAACACTCTTTTTTTTTTTACAATAACTTAAGCTCCTATATATTTGCATAAATACCATATTGACTTAAGTATTAAAGTGTCTTTGAAACAAAAGCATACCGATGTCTTATTAATCATCTCTTGCATGTCCTGGAAGAACCCTCCTATTTAGTGTTAAGACGAAAATTAGCATCAACATTTCACATCTTCTTTAGAAAAGAAGTATGTTCTACAGTTCTTCTAGTTGAAATAAAAAATCTCTAAAAGAACATTCATAGTGTTATACAAATATCTATCTGCAAGTTCTATAGGTACGTATTTAGAAAAAGACTAGCATTCCAATTGGAGTTCTGCAATATTTTCTATAAAAGACCTTTCAATTACCTGATTTGCAGAGTCTTTAAGAAACTTAGACCCTCTATGCTTCCAACAGGAAAGATAAATCAATCAATAAGTTCCAACACTCAAGCCTCGGCCGAGAATCATGAGGCCCAACCAGCCGCTCAGCCACTAATCCCTTTGGCTTTCCCACGACTTGCTAGAGCCAAATACCGCACACTTGCGCCAGCTCGTCCCGAACGAGCTTGTTTGGCTCAAAGAAGGAGAACTCCATTGGAATCCCTTAGCATAATAGAAAACACACTTAGGTCATCCTGAGTGCCTCATAGAGTCACTAGCTCTCGAGCTGGTTCCGATCCCTGAGGATATCTTTGTGCCATCTTTTTATGCCCATAGAGCACAAAGTCCAAATGGTTCGATTTGGTTTCCATTTGTACGGCTTTGGATAAAGAAAAAAAATTCTTTCAAAAACTTTGCTTAACACATACTTTACCTTTTATCAAGAAATATCTACTAATAAAATTTACATAAAATTATAATAACTAAAATTATTTTCACGGAACAAAAGATGTCTATTATTTTTAGGTGTAGTTTGTTTCGTAGAATAAAATAGAATCGAAATGTAACAAAATATAAATAAAAAAATTTTGTTTGATTTAATAAGTGTAATCAACCTCGTAATCAGAATTACAATTTTTGGTTTGTTATTAGAATTAAAATGAAAAAAAACTGTAAATTAACTTAATATCCTTACATTTAATAAAGTTTAAATAATACTATTTAATTATTATTTTTTCGTTACACAAAATGTATTATTGAAATTATTATTTTTCTAAATAATTATTACTTAATTAAAAATAAATATATTATTATTATAAATAGAGTTTAGGGTTTAGGGTTTTGAGATTTGAGATTTAGGGTTTAGGGATTTAGGATTTGGGGTTTAGGGTTATATTTGTGAGTTAAGGTTTAGGGTTAAAATTATTATTTTTCTAAAAAGGGTTTAGTGTTTTAAAATTTGGGATTTTTGATTTAGTGTTTAAGGTTTATGGGTTTAGGATTTTAGGTTAGGGTTTTGAGATTTAGATTTTAGGATTTAGGGTTTTAGGATTTAGTTTTTAGGGTTTAGGGATTTGGGATTTGAGGTTTATGGATTTAAGGTTTAGGGTTTAGGGTTTTAGGATTTGGATTTAGGGTTTTAAGGATTTGAGATTTGAGTAAATGTTATATTTTAGGTGAGTGTAAAATTGGAAAAAAAAAGTTTAGATATGAATGAAATCATGATTACTAAAGGAGAGAAGGAATTGTGATTTCTTCTCTTTTAGTAATTGATTTCGTTCCGTCTGTTCGTTCCGTCCAACCAAACACAAAAAATGAAATGAATCAATTCTAATTCTTTTTTATTCCTTCCAAAGAATTATCGACTCATATAACATCATGAAAATTGAAAATTACAAAAAAATAAACTAATAAACAAATTACTGTTGATATTTTCATTTCCACGTGATGAAATTCGGGTTCATAGTCATTAGTGTTAGTAAAGTTTGGAAAGTGAATTCCAGATATTAACTCATGGAGAGGATCCTCCGTATATATATATATATTAATATTAATTTTTTAAAATATTAATAAGTAAAAATTAATACATATTATTTAAAAAATGATATTATTTCTAGTCGACAAAATAGACACGGTAAGTTCAATAAGAATAAGTCACCGTATGAGCATATACGTTAAATAATTTCTGTAAGAGATGAATTATCTATAAATATTTTATAATTATCTTAAACATATAATTATAATATAAATGAACAAAGAGATATACATTATGTTAATTATAATCAGCACTATTGTATACTTCACAATCTTTACTAGGAGTGAGCAGTGAGCAGTGAGCAGTGAGCAGTGAGCGTGCCCTTTTCTCTTCATTCCCTGTACTCCTACCTTATTGGTTTTCAGTCACGAAAGCGATTCACTAATGAGCAATTATTAGGGATAGATATGTTCCGACTTTATCTAATTTCTTAAAAATTTATTAAAATTAGTTTGATTATAATTATTTATTGAATAAATATTTATAAACTTTGTAGCTTGTTCGATTAATTTTGTTTTCCAACATCAGTATATATCATGGTTTTAACACTTAACATTTTATTTATTTTTATGTTTTCACTTCAATAAAATAATAATAAAAAATAAACATAATATTTTGGATTTAAATTAGAGACCAAGAATATATGTTTCCATCTTTTTTTTCAACGAGTTAAGTATATATTATTTTAAATAATAATTATTTTATACTTATATTAATTATAACGATCTAATATAATTTAAATAATTTTTAAATTTTATAACATAGAATAAACTAAAATTAGTAAAAAAATAATTTTTTAATTCGATCTAATTTAACAATTTATTTTTTCATCCCTCACATTTTTCTACCATTTTTTAATATATAGATAATTATCATATCAATTATAATAATAGTAAGATTTATAATAATTATATATTTTTAATTAAATAATATTTTTAAAATTTTTAAAAATAAAAATAATATATAATTAAATAATGTTAAATATTAAATAAATTTAAATAATCGTATATCAATTTAAAATTTTAATTAAATAATATTTAAAATAAAATAATAAAATAAATTCTTTTAATAATAAAAATATATAAAATATACATTTATAATATTATTTGTATGATTGTCATCGTAATATTTGTTTTGTTTTGTTTTACTTTTATTATTTTATTTCCAAATTCAATCTCATCCTCACAATTTCGTCTTTCCGATTCAGTGTTTGTTGAGCAAAAAGGTAGAGTGGAACCTCAGGCAAAAATCACCCATTCAAGCGATTTTTGTATTTTTTTTTTTCATTTTTGGTTCTCTTATATCTTTACCAAATCCTAATTCCATAAGGCTATCACTCCAATTGATCTTCCTCTTTTCGACGTTTCCGATTTTCTTCCTATCCATCTGTCTCCCTCTCGTTCTCTCCGTCCGATCCATCCCTTTTTTTTGTAAGATATGCTGAAGATTTCTCGGAAAAATTTCAATTTCTTTCTTTTCAAAGTCATTTCCGATCCTTGATTTTCTTCTCTGATGTTCAAATTCTAGGATTTATCTGTTAATTTTGTAAACGATAGAAGCGGGATTTTATCCATTCTGTAAGTATTTGTGAATTAGGATTTTTAATTTTGTAATCGTTACAAGTATTATTTTGGTTCTGGTCGAGTTAAGGATATGTATATTGAGGAATTTGAAGAAGACGGGGGCGTTGAATGTGGGGAAGAGGGGAATTTGTTGACAGATGATAGTGGATTTGGTAGGAATATCATTGCGGTTTCCGATGTTAAGAAGGTTTTGATTGGGGCTGGGGCTCGTGCTTTATTTTACCCGACTCTGCTTTATAATGTTGTCAGGAATAAGATTCAGGCAGAGTTTCGCTGGTGGGATAAGGTCGACGAGGTATGATTTCTCTTCCTTTTCTGCTTATGATACTCATGCATGTTGGTTTTATGTGATTGCTTGTGCATTTCCACATGTATTGTTTACATTGTGTCCTTTGAAATTGTTTAATTTTCAGATTTTTTTTTCTTGCTCCTCTTTTGTCCTGTTTCTGCTTATGTTTAATCTTGTATGTGATGATTACACAAACAAGGAAAAATACGAGACCAAAAACGCTTGAGAGCTTCAATGGTGGTTTCATATTATGATATTTGCATATATGTTAGAAATTAGAAAATATAAGCTATATTCATTTGATTTTTTCATCGGGTGTGACAAATTGGTTGCAGCTGTAACTCTTCTTCCTGTATGATACGTATTCTTTGATAATTCTTTATTTTTATGTTTTTGTTGCATGATCTTTCATTGTTCTAATATTTTTATGTATAGTTTGTACTGCTAGGTGCTGTTCCTTTTCCTGTTCAAGTTCCATGCCTAAAGCAGCTTGGTGTCCGTGGAGTGGTCACTCTCAATGAGCCATATGAGACTTTAGTTCCAACGTCCTTATATCTTGTGAGTGTTTCCTGGTCTATTTGTCCTTACATTTCACATTTCAATGTGTTTGATTTGTTGTTCTAAAGATGATCTTTTCCAGGATCACGGTATTGACCACTTGGTCATCCCGACGAGAGACTACTGCTTTGCACCATCATTTACTGATATATGCAATGCTGTGGACTTTATTCATGGTAAGCATTCTTGGTAAATGAGCTTTTGGTGCGAGTAACATCTATTTAATGAATTATGCACCTGCAAGTTTATTGCCCAATGTGCATTTACATGCCTGCATATTAAGTTAATGTAAATCAGAATATGTCAAAGGTTAATTGAATTGGAATATGTTAACATATGTTTCTGTGCATTGGAATCTTTTTGGGGGTGATGGTCATCATCAGTTTTAGTAAACTTATTCTCCTTGCAAAAGGTGAAAAGATTGATATAAACTTTATTTGTCTTCTTAAAGATAAAACTGTTCCTCAAAAAAATTTAAAATTTTTTTATTGAAGAAAATGCATCTTTTGGGCGAACTACTTATGTCCACTGTAAGGCTGGACGGGGACGCAGCACGACCATTGTTATATGCTACCTCGTAAGTTCCATGCAATATGAAAATTGTATCTTTTGACTACTTTGTGAGTTTTTAGCATCCATGTGTGTGTCATGTTGTATAGGTTCAACACAAGCAGATGACTCCTGATTGTGCTTTTGATTATGTGAAGTCAATTAGGCCGAGGGTGCTTTTAGCCACTGCCCAATGGCAGGTAAGTTGACCTACTTCCCTTTGGGGAATAGCCTTTTTATTTGTTCCATTGTCTTAGCCATGTGTCTATTGAAATTCAGAATTCTGCTGGATTTGCTTCTATATTTTTGTAAGTGTCCTTTTTTGTTAGTACTATATTAATTTTGAGCTGTATAGTTCCGTTATCCTTTTATAGTAGTCGGATCCCGTTGCGAGTTGTGAAACAATTTTAAGGTTATGATCATGACCTGTTTGCAAATATTTGCCTCAAAATTCCAACCCAATTTTTTTCTTTATGTACTCCAGGCTGTCCTGGAATACTACCACATTGTGGTGAAAAGTGCTATTGTACATCGCTCAATGTTCAATCTTGTAAAGAGAGCCCCAGTACCATCAAGTTTTCAAGATCTAGTTGCATTTGATGATTGCTCAGTGGTTATGGTAACTAAATCAGATCTTGAAGGATATGATCTGAGCTCTGATGCTAGGGCAGTGGAAAATGAGATATGGGCAGATCTTAGCGTTGTTTACCGGGTTCGAGTTGCTGGTCAGGCAGCTGTTGCAAGAATCTCATGCCTAGTGCAGTGCAGTACACGTCGGAACAGTCCCAGAGATAAGGTGAGCAGGGAGAGCAGGTGCTCAATAAGGACTGATCACCTGGGAAGCGTTAGTGCAGACATCCAAGTATACTGAGACAACTCTATGAAGCTACAAATCAGATGTTTTAAATTTCTCTTTTATGCTATTTCTCGTACAAAAAATTGCAAATAACGTTTCTTTAAGATGTACATGATAATTGTAGCAAGCGCCCCCCCACCCAAAAAAAACACAAAAAAACAAAAAGTAAATCCGAGTTGCAACTCTGTCCACATGGAAGTTGTGAATAATGGTGGAATTAAATGAAAGCATCTTATTAGAAAATGCAAGGTAAATACAAATTTCATTTAGTCCCATCACCTTGTTACTGCACCAATCGTTTGTTGCACTGCTTAGATCACAAGTATGGTTCTCATCTTTCCCCAACTCCTGTGAGAATTACCCGGATTGAAAGCGAACAAAATGGGGAATGAAGAATCATATTTGATAATACGAGGAAAAATGATGAATATTGCATTCTTCGTCTTATTTTTTAAAACTAAATACCTTATTTAATAAGTATAAATTTATTTTTTTATGTTTAATTATATTTAAATTCAAACTATTTATAAA
The DNA here is from genome assembly GCA_037013495.1 of Hippophae tibetana. Classification (NCBI taxonomy): domain Eukaryota; kingdom Viridiplantae; phylum Streptophyta; class Magnoliopsida; order Rosales; family Elaeagnaceae; genus Hippophae; species Hippophae tibetana. The sequence goes on from CM072812.1 coordinate 14,215,013, forward strand.
TAATATATAATATATTTTATCTTTTTATTCTTTTAAAATTTCAGTAATTTTTTGTTTATAAAAATTATTTATTTAAATTTTAAAAATCTTTTAATAAGATTTAATTAATATTCTTCAGTATGAAATGATTTTTTTTTTTAAAGTTATTCATTTAAGGTCCCCGATAAGTAAATCTTCTTCTTATTTTGCTGTAGCCTATCATCATCATCATCAATAGGCAAGCAATACAGTGTGAATGATAGTAGGTAGTAAACAAATCAGTAAACAATGATATCTCTATACATGCTATCAGTAAACTATTACAATGCCTAGTTCACCTATTGAGCTTGACAGCGAATTATATATCAGAACTGTATTCTTCAATTTTAGGTTTGCTCCAATTAAATAAACCTACTGCGGTTTAACTTTGTTGCTATTTTAGTAGGATATTGCAATTAGACACACAAACACGTCCCATATACATTTTTATTTTTAAATAACATAGACGTGCTAAAATGCACTGCATCTTAAAGATTAAAAGTTAAAACCACCGTATTTATTAAAAAAAATGAGAGGAAAAAAGAAAAAGACGTAGAAAATCATGACCTAACTAACTTCAAAAAAGTTCTAAAAAAAAAGGGTTGTCATAACCTTATAACCAGTATTAAACTGACATTCCTGGTCGATACGGGACTAAACAGAAGAAGTGATAATTTTATAAAAAAAAGAAGGTAAAAGTGATCAATGAAAGAGTGTGGTCATGCAACCGATGCTTTCTTACTTAATTATATAGTAAATATAAAAATTGAGATTAATATAATAAAAAAAATTTATGAATATTAAAGTGATGTTTAGTAATATAATTAATATATAAGGCATTTTTTTGAAAGAAAGGTAAATTTATTATTTTTTGTTTTGTTCGTACTATAAAATTATTATTTTTTCTATATATTAATTATCTATTATATTTTTTCTATTTGTATCATTTCGTTAATTTTTATGTAATGATGTAACATTTCGGTAATACATTTGAAACAACTTAGTTAATTAAATGATAGATTTTGAACAATATAAATGATTAAGCCTTAGATTTAAAATAATTTAAATAATTAAATGATATATTTAGAATAACAATCTATCAATTAATTATCTTATCTTTTCTAAATCTACTAATGTGTTATCTAATTAGATAAAATATAAAGAAATTTATAAATAAAATAAATGTAATAATTGAATGTTATAAACTAACAAAAACAATAGTTTAATACGAACAAAAAAAATATAATAGTTCAATAAATATTTTTTTTTTGTTTTTAACTCCTAATCAAAATTTTCTTTCATAGGACCATAGGCTGGGGACATCCTAAAGGCCGGTGAGACGATAACGGAGACAGCGTGGGAACAACATCAGTGTCCCAAACGGACATCCATCATGACGGCGTTAATGGATTAACCTTCCGATAAGTGTAAACATCTAGATTTTCCGTTAATTTTTCCTTCTTCACCACCACTTAATTCGTTTTTACCTCCTCTTTTACTTCTTCACGGCGTCGTTTCCTATCAACGACCGAGCTAGTTTCAGTCTCTGACTTGCCAGCTTCTAAGGGAAAATTGAGGATTGCTTTTGAACCGCGAAGCTTGAAAGCGGTTCGGTCGTAGGCTTTTGCGGCTTCAATGGCGGTGTCGTATGTTCCGAGCCAGATCCGAGACCCTTTCTTGTTAGGATCTCGGATTTCGGCTGCATATTTGCCCCACGGTCTTTGTCGAACACCTCGGTAGTGTATTTTCTTTTCTTTGACTGAAGGTTTCTGCTCCATCATAGGTTGGTTCGGTGAAGCGAATTCTATCCATCCGGTTTTTGAAGGGAGCGAGATAGTCAATGACGGTTTCCTGTTCGATGGATAGCTCCATTTAGATGGTTTTGATGATATTTGGTTAAAGACTTCCGGTTTTGATTCGAATTCGAATGAATTGCAGCTCGATTGGGAGCTCATGGTTCTACGACATTTTAATTCAAACGAGTTACTAGTACTTAATGAACTGGAATCGAGGGATTCGGGAGTTGTGAAATCAATTACTTCAGGTTTCAATTTGAATTTCATGAAATCGTTCTGGTTCTGCTCCAAAGGAATATAGTTGGAGCTGAACTCGAAGAACTCATTGGAATCTAAGTAATCAGATAATTCAATTGTACATTCAGAACTTGTTTTATTGGAGCAAGAGGTATTATTGGCTTCAGTTTTCTCTTCATTTTGAGTGAAATCCAGGGAAAAGGTAGTAAAATCACTTGCAGAGCTACTCACAGGAGAGAATTCACCGAGCAAGTGCTGCTTAATGAGTTGGAGAGTTGACACTTCGTCCAGGTTTGCCATAGTTGAGCTCAAAAGTAGACTAAATTTTGCAAAAGTTATCTGAGGAAAAACAAAATATTTCTGGAAGAGAAAAGATTCTATAAGTGTTATGAAGAGAAGGAGAGAGATGGATTTGAATTGTTTAGCCAATTCTTTGAGAGTGAACATGTATTTATAGGAAGAGAATCTTATAATAAAACAGCATAGACTTCGAACTTGGAAGTCCAACGAGGCTAGGAGGAAGCATCTTCATTGCCATATCCATCCTTTCACGCTTTACGGAGCTTCAATGTATTACGTAGCAAGAGGTAAACTTTTCTAGTCTTCATTTTCAGCTTGGCTGTCCTATTCTGTATGCATATTTTTAATTCATTTATTGAGTTCTTTGTTTCCTGGTTGTTTACTAAAAGTGTTTTGCTTTGGAGTAAATATTGCTAGAAAATATTGATCTGGAGTAAATATTGATAGAAAATATTGCCAGAAATTATTGATTGCGAATTGATTAATGATTACATGGTATGATATTGTAGATCAATTTAATCAATCTATTTAAGATTAATAGTGAGTAGTATATTGAAAAAAAAGTAATACATAGAACCTCTAAATACTGGTCAAGATGAAAACTTGTAAGAATGGTCCAGTATATAAATGTTTTACTTATTCAAAGTTGTTTTACTTTTAAACCCTTTTCAATAAAAAAAAATATATGTTTATTTTTTTACTATGTTTAAAAACGTATAAGAAAAATAAATATATATTTTTTTCTTAAAAAATTAAAAATAAAACTTTATATATAAATATGATTATTACATACTGTTAAGCATTATTTCCATTAAGGCTAATTCAATAATCATTGAATTAGAGGTCATGGGGTTAAACAACTTTTTTTTATAAGATTTTGTCGTTGCTAAAATCTTCTTTATCTTCTTAGTAAGGAACCTTACTCTTCTGATTTAAGTTAGAGCCACGATATGATTTTAGAAGCAAAATTTGATGTTAACGTGCAAGCATGTTCCAGAATTGCTTCTTAAAACAAAAAAAAGGTTAAGAATTCATTCTTTTTTATTTGCTGGTTCCTCTCTTTCATCGTTCTGTGATCCAGGAATATGTTTACAATGACCTTTTTTATTAATTCATTCAAATTCATACAATATGTTTAATTAAGTGTACCAATATCTTCACAACCTATTTTATTATTGACACAATAATAATTTATTAATGATAATTTTATTTAATAATAGTGATACTTAAAGTGTAATTCGTGATATGTGTATAACATACAATTCATACACTTGTGACAATAACAAAAATAATCGTAACAATATCATTATCTTGAAAATAAGAAGAAAATTGTAATGGAAACAATTTGTTGTGATATGTTTGGTGATATACGGACTTTTTGTGGTTGAAGCTTTTGTCTTCCTTCCCACACGCATTGGTGAATAAATAAACAACGAGACCTTTTATATTCTCATAAACCAAAATCTTCCTTTTGTATTTCATGGTTGTTTTATTAACCTAATTTGTGCCCCACCTGACTAAATTTGGAAGGAATTGGAATTCTTAAGTTCAGCCATTTTAGGCCCTTGTGACAATTTCATGGTGGACTGGTGTTTTGGCTTGTTTTGTCATTCTTTGAAAATTTGTTTTGACAAAACATTTATGGCTTGTAAAATACTTGCTAGATTAGAATTTATCAATTTTCGAACAGAATCAATATATATATATATTTATTTATTTAATAACTCTAGCTGGTTTGAGGATTCCACCTCCTTCCGAGGTATATCAAGTCTTCACAGTCACATTATCTAATAATAAACCAATTCTTTAGGCTCAACCCGAAATAAGTAACAGGTAACATGCAGGAAATGAAATGAGGAAGGAGATGTAGAACTAGAAACAAAAATTTGCTGTCTGAGTCATCCATGTAATTGTAAAGTCAGAGGAATGGGACAAAATTGCCTTATTTTCTTCCTTACTCTGACTTGACCCAGCCTGAACCTGAGTTTATGTTTAATATAATTATATAAACATGTTTTGATGTTGTAGGGTCAGATGAATTAATGTTGATTAATTATTGGAAGGAAGATTAGAAGTAGTCAATGGTTTGCAGTTTTATTGGTTAATCTATTAGGTGGGTACTCTAAATCGTTAGAAATCCATGAATCATCCTGTATCCAAACAATGTAAGATTTTATTTACATATTCTTACACATTATCAAACTCTTTTAAATTTCCTAGCAGGCATATAACCTCGTTGGACTAATTAAATACAAAATAGGGGATATATTAGAATATTTCTCAAAGGTTGTTTTATACTTTCATATTACATTTTTGAATGCTAGTTTTTAGATGGGAGAGACTGAAGTGATAGAGTTTTACTAAGTCCAACTTTTTTCCCCAAGTCTGAAACCAATATGAAACAGATTTATTTTATTTTATTTTGTATCGTTAGTAAACACTGAACCAGTTTATTGTTGCTAGCTCTGCAGCTTGGCCTATTAATGTTTGGATTTTCATGTTTAATGCTATATCCTCAGGCTTATTATGACTAAACTCATCCATTATTATACAATATTTCTTCTATAATTGACCAAGTCAAGAAACTATATTTATTTATATTTAAAAAAAGAAGAGAAGAAGCTATATCTATTTATTTAGTTTTTTATATTTTAAATAACTGATGCGAATTTTGAAAAAAAAAAACTAACCTTAAAAACTCACAAAGAACGAATCAATATGAACCCAAAAGGCCATAGTTTTCAAACCCAATAACAAATTGACTAAAATTACCCCCAACAAGTTATAATGCAGATTGTAGAGTAGGAAGTGCCACAAGAAAATTGCCACAAAAAAGTTGTAATGCATATTGTAGGGTAGGAAGTGTCGCAGAGTTTCTAAAACCGTGATAAACTATTGAACGCTGCAATGTTTTTTAAGCTCCGATAAGTTTGAAAATGTTCAATTAAAAACTAAAAGATGACAGACCGCGATATAATTTCATTAAGAAAATAATTTGAATAAAAAACTTTTACGATACACGTCTTAATAAGTATATATAAGAACTAAGAAATTTAACTAATAAAATAAATATAAAATCTTAAATATTATTATTGAAAATAAAGAAGGAACTTAAATTTTCATATATTTTTGGCCTTTAACTTCTAAGCTTATTTTCACCTAGTAATAAATATTGTATTCTGTAAAGAATATAACCTATTGAGTCATATTTTCATTGCAATTTGAATAATCTCAATCGGATTGTAGATGTCAAAGATATGTCCATAATTATGACAAATGTTCAATGAAACTTTTCAAATTGGGATTTTACTTGACCAATCCTTGTGCTACACATCCATACAACCCAAAACCTTGTAGCATATGTCCAAATAACTTGAAAATTTGCCCATTAAGTTATTCTTTAAATAATAGGCTTAATTAAAAAGCGTCTATTTTGATGATGTTTCTTAATTCTCATCATCCCTCCATCCTCGAAAAGATTCGCCTTTGAATCTTCGCTGTAATGTTGGGAATAACACAAAAGATGTTCCAAGCATATAATGCATTAATCTTTGCAGTGAAATTGTTGTTCAATTTATAACATAAAGTTGATGCGTGATTAGTACAAAATGTTTTTGTTCAACTTCAATAAAATCAATATATTGAATACTAGGTAGATAAAACTTTATTCCATTGGTATTAGAACAATCAACTTTTCTCTCTTTATGAGCATAATTTTTTTTATCATTTTCAATCTATTTCTTGCTTATTATCTCAATAATCTTTTATTTTTCATTATTTTTTTCACTTTTTCTTCTTGTAACTCTCTTTCTTTTTTAAACCCATTATCAAATTTTTGATAATTTTTTTTATTAAACTCAATCTCTTCTTAGCTTCAAAAACTGATAACAATATGTAATTTTTAACTCATTAGAGTTTATGGATAATTAAGGAGTTAAATTAAGTTTAGGTAAATATAGATTTTCACATCAACTTCAAATTAGGAATTGAGATGCAAAAAAAGAATTAATTAGGCGACGCGTGGATGGACTAGTCATGGTTAATGTGTGTTGAGTGAATGCCACATGACATGTTATGATTCATGGTTATAGATTACGTGGTGTCAAGTGAGAAGAATGGATGAATCAAGTGATGATGTGTGGCACCCAAGTTGACCGTATAGTGAAACTCGGAACGAATGTTGTGCTGACACAAGACATGGCCTATATCACCCAATACACGCGACATTGAGCTATTTGCCCTCTTTTCTTGCGTGGTGTTCATGTGGCGTGTCGGGTCTGCTCCTCTACTAGCTTGACGTCCATATGACATCTTCTGATTGGTCTTACATTAAAAAATTCTCAAAAAATCTCAAAAAATATATTTTTATCCCTTTTTATTAAAAAATTATATTTTAATATTTTTGACTCCAAAAGTACTAATTATTAACTAAAATGAGAAAATATTTAGCATAAAAGTGAACTGATGACTCTATTCATCACACCATAAACTTAACTTTTTGCTTATCTTTAAGTAAAGCTATGTCTAATTAAATAAAATGACATAGACAATATATTTGTAAATATATATCTATTAATACATGCATATTTAGCAAAAATTATCTCCCTGAAAAGTCGTATAATTATATGATAAAGAAGTTCACATATTCATCAATCAACATATATGAACATACTAATTAATTCAATCTTAGAACAAGTCTCATAAGTCTATTTTCACATCTCTCTCTACTAATATAAATATGCACTTAGCTAAATATTAATGAAGACTTTACATGTTTGTAATGTAAGACTTATGTGGATGGTCGATAAATGAAGACATTTAGGCTCTTTCCACATCTTAACTTTTTTTTGTTCATCATGCATTTTTTAATTATAATTGAGTTTTTACTTGATATTTTAGTGCACCATATCTTATCATTCTTTTCATATTATTTTATTTCACATCTTTTTTTAACTTCACAACACTCTCAAACTTATTTTCAGTTTTTTTTTCTTTAGAGGTACAATTGTGCTGTGAGTTTTCTTTCTCTTTTCTTTATAGGGTGTATTACATTTCATCTTTCTTTATAGCATTACAAATGATTGCATTTTTTTTCTTTGCCTACAAGCTAATGGTGCAAGGGTAAAGATAGTACTGATTGGTTAGACACAAAATGTAGCTTAAAGATATAAAATGTTCTTTGTTAGGCTTAAATGGGTGACTAAAGATATTAATAATGGTTAGCTTGAAAAGCTTAAATGGGTGACTCGTATAACCTATTACAATTTTTTTCTCAATAAGAACACCAAAATCAATCATGAACATGTGCATAAAAATTTGAATCAATAAAATCAAACCTAACAAGCATATCACATAATTAATGTAAGTATTTTAGCGAGTATGTTACATTCTCTTTACTACTCACGACAACCAATTTTTATCATTGAGTAAATGTATTATATCAAGCATGTATGTATTTTGTTTCCATATATTTATCAATTTTTACCTAAATTATGATTAAAATCATACTAAAAATAATAATTTTCTTTCCTAAAAGTTGAAAATGCGTACTATATACTAATATAGAGAATAAAATTTCCTCATCCAAACTTAAATTTGTAAATTGTTCCCAACGTGCACATATAAATATGAAAAAGTAAAGGAAGAGAATAAGTGTTTAGTCCTGGCATATTACATTTTTTGTTGAAACTGTTCAATCTTGTTGTGTCATTGTACTCTACATTTATTCACCTATAAAAGAAAAACAATAAAAATATAAGTAAAATAATATTAGGTTACCTTCCAACCAGCGTCACGTTTAACGTCTTTGACTAGACAGACTTATCAAGTCCTAAGGTATATCCATATGTATCAATTTACTATTGAGTTTGCATGAAAACAATTTGATTCTTTATTTGTTCAAAAATACTTTATGTTTCGATTTAAAAACACAGTGTTTAATTATCTTATCATGTCATATTTTTATTTCCCTTTTGTATTTTTTGGCATTTTTATAAGTACTCTACCCTAACTCATATAATTTATGAATTTGTAACATCCTTTCTATCTCTTTATAATAACTAAATAAACTCATTTTTATATTTTGATCAATTTTAACAATAATATCAATAAATTGGTATAGTTCATAAGTTTCATTACTATTAAAATTGATCAAAATGTGTACGAGTAATTTAAATAGAAGTATTTTATGTGCTTTAATTGAGAATATGGATTAAAAAGAGTACCAAAATAAGAAAAAAGTCCAAAGTTACAACGTGTAAATTAATGCATGTCTATGGTGAGTAATGATTGGTTCTTGTTAGAATGTTTGTGATCGAGTCATTATATGATCATATATAATAGATAATTTATATAAAAGATAAATAAACGATAAATATTTTTTAATTATTCAAACGAAATAATTACGAAACTATTAAAATTATATCTAAAAATGATGTACATAAGATTAATTCTATCCATATATATTTATCATTTATACACTTCACATAATATCTAACATCTCGTATCTCAGATATAGTATCATAAGCGAGAACTATTATAAATATTTTCTTTCCTTCGATCACATATTGAAATTTTGAGTTTTTATTTTTTATTTTTATGAATCTTATGCTTACTTGAGCATGAGAATATTTTTGAAAAGAAATCACATTGTTATTTCAATAATCTACTTTTGTAAATTATTGGAGAATTATCACGACTGATGTTAACAAAAATTCTAATAAATATGTATAATGTTAGACATATTAGTTAAAATTCTCTACTTTGGATATCAAACACTTGTCTTTCTCTCGATAAAAGTTTTTCAACTCTACCTTTTCAACGATTGTGGCACTGATGGTATTTCAGTTTGAAAACCAACTTTCATAAGCTCTACCGGATTGCTTTAGAATAATGTACACGATCGAAATAAGTTTAACAAGTATAAAATTGGTACTTAAACTTTTAAAAATGTATAATTGAATCTTTAAATATTAAAACTTTGTATATAAATTTTTAAATGTTATTATTTAGTTCTTTGTCTATCAATGCTTCTAATTATTTTATACTATATAATTTAAAATTTTTTTATTAAAATTCTTTAAATTAAGTTATTTGTAATGTTTAATTTAATTTTTAGATTAAAAATTGTGTTATTTAATTCATTAATTTTGTAAAAAGAACAACTAAAGATAAATTATATTATTTTAATAATTTTTTATTAAAATATTATTATTTTTTGTCAAGTTATTAAATTTGGTTAAGATACAAGTCTTTAACAATAGTAAAGTCACATTTTATATTAAAAACTTGTATTTTAATAATTTGACTGAAAATGATAACATTTTAATAGAAAAATTATTAGAAAAATATAATTTATCCTTGTTCATTTTTACAAAACTAATAAATTAAATGATATTCTTTCTAATCTAATTGACTAAAGAATATAAATGACCTAATCTAATGAACTTTTGGTGCACCTTACCCTATAATTTATAGGCTAAATAATTTTTGAGGTATTAAAACTTTTGACTATTGTATAAGAAGATATCTGAATTTTTTTTCTCTAAACAAAGGTATCCATACTATTATTTCATTTACACATAAGTATTTTTTTTAATTTTACTAAATTCTGTCACATCTGATAATATTATTATTTTGCTAAGGTGATGGTGGTGGGTTTCCTTTTATTTAGAGGAGTCAAAATAAAGCCCATGGAGTAAAAAAGGGTAATTGTGTCATTTTATTGTTTCATTAATAAACTCATTTAGGGTTTGTTGTGAGTGAAATTCCACATAGAGAAAAATGAGAGCAGCAAAGCAGCAGCTGCAGTAGAAAAACTGAGAACAGTTTTTCCATTTCTCCTTCTCCAGCAAGCCTTCATCAAGTGCTCCGATGAAACGTCGTTTGTGGTCCGATTAAGTTGAAATTTTGCAGGCAGGTTCACGACTCAAGAATGGTTAATATGTACATTGGGATTTAGATTTGGCTCACGTTTTTGGGAAAATCTGGGCCATGAAGAGTGACTATGAAATTGGGTTAGATTTCTCCATTTTTCTTGAAATAATTGTTAGTTTCCAAAAAGTTGTATTATTGATGATGTTGTTGATTGTTTGCCTCTAGTTTTACCTAGATACAACATTTTTACAATTATTTCTTGATAGTGGAAGTTTTGGAGAGGAGTGTCGTGATTGTTTACTTCCTACACTGGGAAGGTTTTTTCACGTAAATTGGTTGTGTTGATTTTGTGCATGTTTTATTTTGAGCTCTATTTATTTGTTTCCTAAAATATTCACACAAAGAAGGAGAGTAGGTTTAATTCCGTTGTTTAGAACTTGATTAAATTCGAATTGTTATTGTGATTCTCCTAACAAAGTTGTATCAAAGTTATGGTTATTTTTATTGAATTTCTTGTGTTGAATAATAGAATAAAATTTGAGTAGAATGATTACTTTGAATGGTTCTAATTATCACACTTGGAAAGAAAAAATGGAAGATCTCTTTTATGTCAAACAATTTCAATTATCGGTATTGCCTCTAAAAAGCCAGAAAAGTTATCTGAAGAAGAATGAACTTTGTTACATCGACAAGTCTTTCGGTATATAAGACAATGGGTAGATGATACTGTTTTGAATCATATTAGTGGAGAAATACATGCACGATAACTATGAAATAAACTTGAAGAGTTGTATGCTCAGAAAATAGGAAATAATAAAATATTTCTCATAAAGCAGTTGGTGACTTTAAGGTACCAAGATGGAACTCCATTGACAGATCACTTGAATACGTTCCAAGGAATAATCAATCAATTAGCTAGAATGGGTATCAAGTTTGATTATGAGATTCAGGGGTTGTATTTATTGGGTACGTTGTCAGACTCTTAGGAAACATTTAGAATGTCATTAAGTAACTCAGCTTCAAATGATGCAATCAACATGGATCTGGCTAAGAGTAGTGTTTTGAATGAAGAAATGAGAAGAAAATCGCATGGGTCTTCTCAATAGTTAGAGATTTTGGTTACAAAACGAAAAAGGAATGAGTAAAAGTAGATATTTCAAGAATAAAGAAAAAGGAAGAAGCAAGTCCAATAGGTTTTTTAATGTTAAGTGTCATCACCGTGGCATGAAAGGGCACATCAAGAAATATTGTAGATAGTTAAAGCGGGATAACAAGAAGAAAGACAAAGAACAAGAGGGTGATGTTGGCAAGGAAAATGATGGAGTTTCCACCGCTAGTTCAGAAGACTTTCTCGTTATTTATGATGGAGATGTTGTCAATGTTACATGTCACGAGATCAATTGGGTTATTGATAGTGGAGCATCCATTCATGCTACGTCTCGAGAGGACCTCTTTACATCCTACACAATAGGTGACTTTAGGACAATAAAGTTGGGTAATGATGGCTTGGTTAAAGTCATTGGTATTGAAGATGTGTGTTTTGAGATGAATAATCGCACAAGGCTACTTCTTAGAGGGGTAAAACATATTCCTGAAATTCATTTGAACTTGATCTCTACAGGTAAACTTGATGATGAAGGATATTGCAATACCTTTAGTAATGGTCAATGGAAACTTACTAAATGTGCTATGGTTATTGCTCGTGGGAACAAACATTTCAGTTTGTATATACTGCAAGTAAGACTCTTCAAATGCATTATTAATGTTGTGATAGATGAGCTTACAGTAGAATTGTGGCATAAGAGACTTGTTCACATGAGCGAGAAAGGCTTGGAAGTATTGACTAAAAATAATCTTCTTTCTAGAATGAATGATGTTTGTTTAAGAAGATGTACTCATTGTTTGGCAGGAAAGAAAAATAGAGTTTCTTTCAAGAGTTCTCCTTCTTCAAGAAAATAATATACACTTGATTTGGTACATTCAGATGTATGTGGTCCTATGAAGACAAAAACTTTGGGTGGTGGTAGTTATTTTGTGACCTTCATAGATGATTGTTTAAGAAAATTATGGGTGTACACTTTGAAAAGCAAAGATTAAGTATTAGATGTGTTTAAATAGTTTCCAGCCTTAGTAGAGAGACTGATTAGGAAGAAATTGCGGTGGATCAGAACAAATAATGAGGGAGAGTATTCATGTCTTTTTGATGAGTATTGTAGGCATTAGGGCATTCTACATCAAAATATACCTCATAAGACTCCTCAGTTGAATGGGTTGGCTGAGAGAATGAACATGACATTGGTTGAAAGAGTAAGATGTCTTCTTTCGCATGCTCAGTTGCCAAGATCTTTCTGGGTGAAGCTTTGAATACAGTTTTACATGTTCTTAATCTCACACTATGTGTTCCTCTTCAGTTTGATGTATCAAATAGAGTTTGGACTGATAAAGATGTTTCTTATGATCATCTACGCGTTTTTGGTTGCAAGGCATTTTTGCATATACCAAAAGATGAGATATCTAAGCTCGATGTGAAGACATGACAATGTATATTTGTTGGTTGTGGTCTGGATAAATTTGGCTACAGATTTCATGATCCAGTTGAGAAGAAACTGGTAAGGAATCGTGATGTTGTGTTTATAAAAGATCAAACTATACAAGATGTTGAGAAGATAGAAAAAGGAGTCCATCAGTATAGCGATGATTTGATTGACCTAGATCTAGTTCCTTTATCAGTATAGATGGAACAAAATGTTCAATATGACCAATAGGGTTCAGATGATACAGATATGGAAGCTGAAATAGATCACTAGACTACTGATCAATTGTTAGAACCAGAAATTCCACCCAAGAGGTCTACTAGAGATCGATGTCCTTCCACACGGTATGATACATATGCGTATGTGTTATTGAAAGATGTGGGAGAACCTCAATGTTATGCAGAAATGATAGAAGATGGAAACATAGCACACTGGATTGACACTATGGAAGATGAGATGCAGTCAGTGTATGACAATCACACGTTTGAGCTGTTAAAGTTGCCTAAAGGTAAGAGATCTTTGAAGAACAAGTGAGTCTATAGGGTAAAGCAAGAAGAACACAATTCACAACCACGATAAAAAGCTAGACTGGTCGTTAAAGGATTCAGTTAGAGAAAAGGTACTAATTTTGATGATATTTTCTCTCATGTTGTGAAGATGTCTTCCATACGTGTTGTTCTAGGTCTAGCAGCAAGCTTGGATTTAGAAATTGAGCAAATGGATGTGAAAACTGCCTTTCTTCATGGTGATTTGGAAGAAGAGATTTATATAGAGTAGCCAGAGGATTTTGAGGTTAAAGGAAAAGAGGATTATGTACGCCGGTTAAAGAAAAGGTTGTGCGGGTTGAAGCAAGCACCTAGACAATGGTATAAGAAGTTTGAGTCAGTTATGCGGGTGCATGGTTATAAGAAGACTACTTCTAATCATTGTGTTTTTATGCAAAAATTCTCTGATGACGATTTTATCATTTTATTGCTCTATGTTGATGACATGTTGATTGTTGGAAGAAATTATTCAAGGATTGATAAACAAATTCTAGGTATTCAAATTTGTCGAGACAAGAAAAGAAAGAAGTTGAACATGTTACAGGAACGGTACATCAACAAGGTACTTGAAAGGTTATATATGGATAAAGCTAAAGTGGTTTCTTCTCCTTCATCTAATCACTTTAAGTTGAGATCGAGTCAAGGCCCTCCAATAGATAAAGAGAAGGAAGATATAAAAAAGGTTCTATATGCCTCAACAGTAGGAAGCTTAATGTATGCAATGGTGTGTACGAGGCCAGGCATAGCTCATGAAGTTAGAGTTGTTAGTTGTTTTCTTTTGAATCCAGGAAGAGAGCATTGAGATGCAGTAAAGTGGATTATGAGATATCTTCGAGGTACTTCCAAGTTAACACTTAGCTTTGGAAATGGAAAACCATTGTTAGTTGGATGCATTGATTCAGATTTGGCAAGAGATGAAGATTCTCAAGTGGAGTAGTTTCTTGGCAGTCAAGACTGTAAAAGTGTGTTGCACTTTCTACATCAGAGGCAAAGTTTATTGCAGCAATGGAAGCTTGTAAGGATTTGTTGTGGATGAAACAGTTCTTGAGAGAACTTGGTTTCAAGCAGCAAAAATATGTGTTGTTCTACGATAATCAGGGTTCTATTCACCTAGCGAAGAACTCGGCGTTTCACTCAAGATCAAAGCATATTGATGTGGGGTATCATTGTATAAGGGATACTCTTAACAATAAGTTGCTTGAACTTGAGAAAATCCATATTGATGAGAATGGATCTGACATGCTGACAAAAGCAGTTTCAAGAGAAAAACTTGAAGTTTGTTGTTCAATTGCCGGGATGACGGATTCCTTCATCTAATCGAGAAAGAGGGAGATTTGTTGGGTTTCCCTCTTATTTGGAGGAGCCAAAATAAAGCTTATGTGACTTAAAAGCTCATGGAGTAAAAAAAAGGCAATTGTGTCACTTCATTGCTTCATTAATAAACTCATTTAGGGTTTGATGTGAGTGAAATTCTACAGAGAGAAAAACGAGAGTAGTTTTTCAGTTTCTCCTTCTCCAGTAAGCCTTCATCAAGTGCTCTGATGGAAGATCATTTGTGGTCCGATTAAGCAAAAATTTTGCAGGCAAGTTCACGACTCAAGAATCTTTAATCTGTACGATAGGATTTGGATTTGGCTCACCGGTTTGAGAAAATATGGGTTGTGAATAGTGACTACGAAATTGGGTTAGATTTCTCCATTTTTCTTGAAATAATTGTTAGTTTTTAAGAAGTTGTATTCTTGATGATGTTGTTGATTGTTTTTCTCTATTTTTATCTAGAGAGAACCTTTGTAAAATTATTTTTTGGTAGTAGAAGTTTTGGAGAAGAGTGTTGTGGTTGTTTCCTTCTTACACCAGAAAGATTTTTCTATGTAAATTGGTTATGTTGATTTTATGCATGTTTTATTTTGAATTTTATTTGTTTGTTTCCTAAAAGATTCACACAAATAAAAAGAATATGTTTAATTTCGCTTTTTAAAACTTGATTAAATTCGAATTGTTATTGTGATTCTCTTAATAGGGATAACTTAATCATAAAATTGACTTATATATGTATAGATGAAATAAAAAATTTGGTGTCATTGTCTAGAAAAAAATTTGTAAATATTTTCTGTAAAATAAATCAAAATTTAGATATTTTGAAATTATTTAACCTAATTTTTATGATTAAGTCTTAAATCTTATATATTTTTATAATATAATTCAATTTGATTAATTAAATTAAATCAATGAAATGAGAGATCAATCTATTTTCATATAATATAATGCCATATCATATTATTAATCCGAAACTTTTGAACTGGAATTCTATTCAACAACTACTTTTCATTAACATATATGAATCAAATTAGACGTTGTTATCAAAAGTGATAATATATGAAAGAAATTATTATACTAATCCCACTAGTAGTCTTCAAGTAGAAAAAATGGTGTTGTGATAGTTGCATTGCACCACTTGAATTTAAACACGTTCGGAATTTTCGTTCTATATTTCACTTTGAGCTCACATATGGTTGTACTGGGTCCCATTTTTATTTAATTTGTGAAAATGTTTTATTATATATAGCTATATTTTTTAACATAATTCGTTACTTTTCTAAGTGATCTTATAATTCACTCAATATTTTATATTCTTAATTTAACATAAACATATAACAATACTCTTTTATTTTGCTTGTTTAATTTTAGGGTTTGGTGTATTGTCTAAGATTTCTTCTTCAGAGTTCAGAGACAGACTCAAATCCTCACGTGCTGTTTTGGCACGCAATGACGTCGCTTGCTATTAATAGAAGGTTTATTTGTATCCCAGTCAAAGACTCAAAGTCATTTAATTTCAAGATAGTCAAGGACCGGGGGCGGAGGTTTATGCGGCTGGATGGGACTGTAATTTCGATTAATTGTTTTATAAAAATTAAGTATACGTATATTTTATTATTAAATAAATATTTTATTTATAATAATATACTTTATTTTATTTTTTTACGTAAATATTTTAATATATCAGTATATATATTAATAATATATTTAATAAATATATAAACAAAAATAACATAAATAAATCGTAATTAAAATACTTAAACATATGATTTTGTATTCATATATTTATCAAATATTAATTAGTTATATGTATATAATTATAATAATATATGTTATATAAAAATATTTCTTTAAGTCCAGATAATATAATAAAAAATATTTTATATATTTAATTTCATAATAAAATAATAATATCAAGTATTATAAAAATAAAAATAAAAAAAATACATAATGATAAACTTAAAAATAAAATTATTAAATTTTTTATTGACGTATAAAAAATTTCTCATATTTTGTTTAATTATAAATTTTTTATGTTTTTAATGTTATATAATTTCACAATTTATTTCAATTGAAATTTTTTTAATATAAAAATTTAATATTTTTTAATAATTTTTTGTTTATTTTTATCATTACTACAAAATCGTTAATTTCGTCGGTTAAAGAAAACAGATACAATAAGTACAGATAAAAAATATTTATATTTATTTGTCTTTTATTTTCCAAAAATATATATTTTAAATATATTATAAAACTTAAAATTTTAAATCATATCTTATTCTTTATATTTTAATACATTTGTTTTAGTTTCAATTTTTAATACTACGATATTAATACTTATATTAAGTTATTATATTTTATATTTTTATTTACATTAGATAATTTTTATTATAAATAATAATATGTTAACTCTATTTCTATTTTGTAACATAGTATGAAAGTTTTGCTTTTGATTAATAATAGTCCGTAATAGTTTTTAACATTTTAATATATATATATATCATGATATATTTTTTACTTATAAATATTTAAATATAATTCTCTATTTTATTTAAAAAATATATTTTAACCCCCTCATAATATTTTTCTAACTCTACACTTAATTTCAAAGTTTCTTGTTATGCTTATGTGCTATTATCAGACTAAATCGTTGATGCATCTAGTCTCATTTTTAAGTTATTTTATTTTATCATGTTTGATTAAATAAATAAAATTAGAATTAAATTATTTTCAGACATTCTTAAATTTGATTATATCATAGACATTAAATATAAGGAAAATAATTACTAAAACATTGAATTGTCATTACAAAATTATTCTTTTACGTCTCCATTGTATAAAAAATATATTATTTTAATTTTATCTTCAAATAATATGGAAGAAAAAATTATTAAAAATATATATTCTTGATTTTAATTTTTTTGAGATTATGTAATATTTTCTAGTAATAATTATTTTTAAAAAATAATTTTTAATAATATATATATATATATCTAATGGAGAAAATAATAATTAAATAAAATTATTTAAATTTCAATAAACATAAAGATATTAAGATAATATAAAATATTTTTTATTTTATCTAGTTTTAAATATGAATGGACAGGTACGAACGGGACGATTATGCTAATAACTATAATCACCTTGCATTAGTTTTAGATACATTTATCATCGGTTATGAGTGGGTGTCATTTTCCTCACAATTTAATTATTCTTATTTTTAACATTTATTTAAAAATATATTTAGTTTTTTAAAAAATTAAATGTTAACTTAAAAACATATACTAAATAATTATAAATTATATTATTTAAAATATTGATATTAATTTAAAATTTATAATTATTTAGTATATGTTTTTAAGTAAAATAAAAATATATAAAATATAGAATAAATAAAATTCAATCTAATTATACAAATATTGTATATTTTATTATCAAAATTGTATTTTTTATATAATTATATGTATATAAAATAATAATATTAATATATATTCTATTTCATTTAACCATAATTTCAATATTACAATAACCATTTCGCCCTACATCTTATTGGTTATGACGATTCTTGGGAAAAAACTTTCAAATTTTTACGGATAATCACAATTTTAATTATGCATGGTTAAAATGTTCGCTTTCATACTTCAATATAAAGGTTATGGGAAGGGATGGAGGCAGAGGAGGAATCGTCCATTTAATTTTTGTTTAGTATTGGTCTTTCCAAGCAAGATGTCTATCTTTAATTATAAACCAAATACTTTAAAATTAATTACTTATTTGATTTAAGTGATCAAATCAAATATTGTAATAGTAATACTTTTAACGGGGATATGTAGAATAATTTTATCATTTTGAGGTGGCTTTTTTGAATAATAGTCCTTCATTTAAATATTTAAATTATTAATTAAGATTAATAATTAATTAATTTAATGTGTACATTTTGTCCAACTAATTGAAAATTTAAAACTTATATTTATCAACTTGAGTATGAGAGCTTAACGACACTTTTGCATCTTAAAAGGCAAGAAAAATCAATTTCTTTTGATAAAAATTATGCAAAGAGCATTAATGAAATGGAAGATGCACAACAAAGTGAAATTACATAATAAACAAGTTTTAAGTTTATATGTCTTAAATTGAATGGTTTTTAATTAAAGAAATAAGTTTTTCGATTATATATATTCTCTTTCTAAAGTCTAAACATCGATCAATGCAAAATGTATTTACCAAAGGAGGATAATACAAAATGATTATGAGTAAGTCTATTGTGAGTCACAAAATGATGTTTTTAGGTTTAATGTATCTATTTTCAAATAAAAGTATAATATTAAATAATAAAATCATTTTTACTTGAAAATATTCTTTTTATGAGTGCCTGGTAATGTACTTATCTAATAATCAAAGCTAAATAATAAATAGCTAAATAAATATATTAATTGAGGAAAAAACTTATGACATAAGAATTCCTAATTAAACTATATAAAAAATTATATCTATTAGATGTTATTCACATCAGTAGAAAAAACTTATTCCATAAACAAAATGAAGTGGTGCATTATCACATGTAACAAAAGAAAGTAGTGCATTATAACATGTAACAAAAGGAAGTAGTGCATTATAACATGACCAAAAATTAAGTTATAAGGTTAATGATTGTCCAAACTTATATGTGCAACGGAAGAAGTGTCCTTAACTAATGTGAGGCTTAACATCCCCCTTCACATCGGTTAAAGTTTGAATTTACGATACGATCCGGATTTACGACATCATAGTCGATGGGGGACTAGGAAACCAACTCTAATACCATGTTAGATTTGAGCTTAACTCTACCTCAAAACTTAAGTTATAAGGTGAAGGATTATCAAAGTTTATATGTAACGGAAAAAGTGTCTGTAATAAATGTGGGACTTAACAAGTTTAATTGAAAAAATTAAAGCTAATTGGTGGCAATTGAATGTGTTTGATGCTATAGCTAGTACAAATTGCTTGAAGTGAGTAATATTTTTAAATTAACATCTCAAATACTTTATTAATTAAGATTATAGTATTAAAATAATCAATATTTTTTATTTATTTAAAATATATTTATATTTATTCTTCATAATTAATAGTAAATATCATGACAGTTCATTAAATTTCTAAGCGTGAACAAATTATATTACACAAAACTCTGAATATTCTACGGATATGAATTTTTTTAATGTTTACTAGGTACCATATTCTCCAATGAATTGATTCATAATAATACCTATATTTAATTGAAATAAAAAAATTTACTTTTACCATAATATATTAATTGTATGTTTATTACTATTGCATTAAATACATAATTAATTTACCAAGTGATTAAAACATTAAACGTTCAAGCAAATATTTTAGTCACATCCACTTATAGATCAAAGGGTCTTATCCTCATTTAACCCATTTTTTTAATTTTAAATTATAGTTTTGATTATATATATATATTGCTTGAGATGATCCATTGCTAGTGATGTTTTCATTTTTACTATCTTATTATTTTATTGAACATGTATTCGTCTATTCAGATATGAATATTTTAAAATTCAAAAATAAAAAGTAAGAAATGTCCTCTCTCTTTTTGTATATTAAGTAACTCACCTTCCATGAAGCCGAAAATGGAAATAAAAGTGTCAAAATTTTGCAAGTTGTAGAAAAGTGAAGGATGTGGGGGCATACCCACAATATCACTTAAAACTGGCTTCTATGGAGACTTATCCACAACAAAACATTTTTTCTGCATTTCTCTTGAAAACACTTGTCTTGTATTTTGGATTTTAAATGCTTCTATAATATTATGGCATAAATTTGCTTGTGAATTAGTATATTAATTAGTGTTTCAATTATGAGATAGGATAATTGATTACAAAATATTATTTAATTTTTTAATTTTTTATGTATTAATGATTGTGATTTATAAAGGATGAGAGAGAGAAAATAACTTATTTAAATTTCAAATATTAATATATAAAAGTATAAAAAATTAGATAATATTATGTTAAAATTCAAGTAATAGATCAATTAAAAAAGAAAAGACAAATACACTATTTTAAACGCACAAAATTATGTGATGTTGTGTTTGTATCGTAATAATAATATTAAATAAAAATAAAATGACAACTAATTAAATTTACTTAAATTACGTGTTCAATTTCGCTCTATTATTATTGGGTGATGTCACTTATTTTTTTATTTACGTATTGTGAAGTGTCTCGTGATTAACACTCGCAATAGTACGATTCATAGCAAAAGGACAAACACCATTACATACCAAAATTTTATGCTGAGATACCACTTCTGGATTTGTGGTATCATCTCTATCTTAATTCAATGTTTTAGGTATTGAGTTGTTAAGATGTTAATATTAAATTTAAAAACAAAGAGTGTTTACATTTAGAAGTAACTCTGTTAAGATTTAAGTTAGAAATGATATTAAGTATATAAGTTTGGTCCATATAATCCAAATATTTTAGTTAATTATAATTTTTAATCTTTTATTAAATATATTTTTTAATGTTAATATTGATAGATTTCAATACCCAATACCATGTCTTACTTAATAAATACATCAACTTATTTATATAACACATTCATTATATAATATGAATAAATTAAGATAAACCAAACTTCAAAATCTTCTCTTTAATTCTTCCTCTCATCTTACACAACATCAAACTCACTCACTCACTACATTATATTCACTGAAATCCGAAAATTATTTGTTAATTTCCTACATATTTTGATTAAAAAATTAACGATAATGTACAGTCAGAGTAATACAACGAAATCCGATTTAGCTATGTTAGACTCAATTCGATTCTACTTACTCGGTGAATCCGAAGTCTCTCTCGAAGTTCCGACTTCGAATTCGGTCTTCTGTCGTAGCTCCAGCTTTAGTAGCTTGTATCCTTGTTTGACTAATAATTGGGGCGAATTGCCACTCAAAGAAGACGACTCAGGCGACATGTTTCTCTACAGTGTCCTTCGTGATGCTGTCGGTGTAGGTTGGGTTCCTTCACTGGCTTCCATGTCTACTGAACCTTGCTCTTTCGGATACACTGTAAAATCCGAGCCGGATGTGATTGTATCGACCGACAGCACAACTGCAATTTCGCACGATGTTTCTGTTGAGGAACCATCACCGGCGGTGGTTCCTCCGAAGGGGAAGCATTATAGAGGAGTAAGGCGACGACCGTGGGGGAAATTCGCGGCAGAGATTCGTGACCCAGCGAAAAATGGAGCAAGAGTATGGCTCGGAACATTCGAGACAGCCGAAAACGCCGCATTGGCTTACGACCGAGCTGCTTATCGGATACGAGGTTCGCGAGCTCTGCTTAATTTTCCTCTCCGAGTCAACTCGGGTGAACCTGAGCCACTGAGAGTGACATCGAAGCGTTCTTCGCCAGGGCCAACTTCGTCTTCGTCATCATCCAAGGAGATTGGATCGCCAAAGAGGAAAAAGAAGAACGGTAGCATGCCGACGGCGAAAACTGGATTTGGAATAAGTGTGGTTAATGGGATTGGGGAAGTAGTGGAATCTTGAACACGTGGGGAACGACTATTGGTTAACTAATGCTAGATATGAAATTGACTGTTTCTTTTGAACGCTGTAATTATCCGATTTATAGGATTTTTTTTCCTTTTTTTAGATTTTCATAATTTTGGAATTTGGAATTGGAAGTCAGTGAAAACTGAAAATAGAGGGCCAAAAAAAAATGGAAATAAAAGGTAATTTTAAAGTTTTGGTTTGTGAATAAAAATTTGTTATCATCAGTTTGTTAAAATCTCTCTCTGAATTTTCAAGGAACGAGCAGCAATTTTTGGTTTTTGCTTGGGTCTATGGATTTATATCTGATTATTTTCGACTCCATCACATGGAGGTTTCTTATTAATGAATCTGACTGCATATATCCACTGCAGCCATATATTAGATACTAGTACTAAGCCCAGAAAGACCCACGGAAATACATCCCAGAATTATACAACCAATAAACTGGAACAAGTTATGATTGTAAAGAGATGCATAAGAAATACGGTGAAAATTACCATTCCAATTTTATTTTAGGGGTTTGTTTGGTTAGCCAGCAAAACATTAAGATCCAATTCCAGCTTTCTTCGAGACAGCAATGACGTTGAAGTTGAGAGACTCAGGATTTTTCTGGATCATGCACCTTATAACTCTGGCTGCATCCTGTTATGTTAAAATGAAAATAAGATCACTTTAATCGTGTTTCTTTTAATTTAAGTAGACCTATGGCGTTTAAGAAGGTACAAATTTTTCAACAAATTCCATTTAGCTGCCATACAATTAAGTGAGGGTATTTTTGGTTTTTAGTATTTCCAATTAAAAAAAAATCAAATTGAAAAAAACCAAAAACACAAAAAACGTGAAAGTAATTCCTTGACCCCTTTTAACAGTGACTTTTTTTGTCATTTTTTGAATTTTCACTTATTGTTTTCGTTTTGCTACTGTTGGATTTTTCAGTTTTTTTTATTAATTGAAAAGTTCATTAAAAATCAAAAATACCCTCACTTAATTGTCATGTGTTGGGCACATGACAAATAAATGTAATTTTTTTGAAAAATCTGTCCTTGAATGATCCTATGAACTAAACCTACCCAACTTAAAAAGAAATAAAACGGTTGAAAAAACAAGAAATAACTCTACACAAAAGAGTTCTCTAGTTTGTATTATTTTTTCCATGTTTTCATTACAATTGTATAGCTATTTATAAAAAAAATTTACTCTTTCAATTACTCTTTGAATTAAACATTCATTGTTTTACTCCTTGAATTAAAGATTCCTTGTTTTACTCCTTAAATTAAGGATTCCTTGTTTTATTCTTTGAATTAAGGATTCCTTGTTTTATTCTTTGAATTAAGGATTCCTTGTTTTATTCCTTGAATTAAGGATTCATTGTTTTACTCCTTGAATTAAGGTCCTTGTTTTATTCCTTGAATTAAGGTCCTTGTTTTATTCCTTGAATTAAGGTCTAATATCCAATACTCCCCCTCAAGCTGGATCCAGAAGGTTTATGGATCCAAGCTTGGACAAAAGTCGTTGAAATTGATGAGAAGCCAAGGGCTTGGTGAAGATGTCAGCCAATTGGTCGAAGCTTCTTGTATAATATGTCTGAATCACCTGTAATTGAACTTGTTCACGAACGTAATGACAATCAACTTCAATGTGTTTCGTCCTCTCGTGAAACACTAGGTTTGATGCTATATGCATAGCTGCCTGATTGTCACAAAATAAGGACATAGGAAGAGTTGTAGGAACACCTAAATCACACAGAAGACCTTTAAGCCATATCAACTCACACGTAATTGAAGCCATTGCACGATACTCTGCTTCGGCACTTGATCTGGCAATGACAATTTGCTTCTTACTCTTCCATGTGACCAAGTTTCCACCGACAAATGTACAGTAGCCAGTGGTGGACTTGCGATCAATTGCATTCCCTGTCCAATCAGCATCACAATACCCCATGATTTGTGTGTTGTCATTCTTCTTCATGATAATACCACGACCCACTGATCCTTTTAAGTAGCATAAGATCCTTTTAACAAGAGTCAAATGCTCAAGTGTCAGGGAGTGCATGAATTGGCTCACAATACTTACAGAATATGTGATGTCAGGTCTGGTGATTGTTAGGTAGATCAACTCACCAACCAATCGTTGGTAATAACTTATATCCATGAGTGGCGTGCCCTTCAAGCTAGGTTTGAGCTTGCTGTCAAGAGGGGTAATGACTGGTTTAGCATCACTCATGTTAGCTTCCTTAAGCAAATCTAGGACATATTTCCTTTGGTTAAGAAAGAGTCCCTTGTGCGAGGTTGTCATTTCTATACCAAGAAAGTACTTCAATATCCCAAGGTCTTTAATTGCAAACCTTTGTCTGAGCGACTGTTTGAGGTTGAAAATCTCGTCAGCATTATCACCTGTAATTATCAGATCATCTACATAAATCAGCACAACCAATTTACCCATAGCTCCTGTGCTTAGCTTGGCATACCAAGCTCGTGGGGATTGTTTCAAACCATAAATTGATTTGTGCAATTTGCACACTAAATCCAGTTCATTGCTTTGAGGATGCCTAGGTGGCAATTTCATATAGACTTCTTCTTTGAGATCACCATGCAAGAATGCATTCTTCACATTCATTTGGTACATGGACCACCCCTTGTTTACAGCCACAGACAGTAGCACTCTTACTGTGTTCATTTTTGCAACAGGTGCAAATGTTTCTTTGTAATCTACCTCGAATGTTTGAGTGAATCCCCGAGCCACCAATCTTGCTTTATATCTCTCAATTGATCCATCTGACTTGAATTTGAGCTTATAGATCCATTTGCAACCCACAACTTTCTTGCCTTTTGGAAGTTTGGTGATGCTCCATGTGTTGTGTTGATCTAGGGCTTTAAGTTCTTCTTGCATGGCTTCCTTCCACACCTCTTGGCTGTTGGCCTCATGAAAGTTTTGAGGCTCACTGTAACTCGATATAGTGCTGAGAAATGCGGCATAGGTTGGTGTCACTCTCTTATATGACACACAATTTGAGATGGGATGTGTGGGTTTGTAGGTGACAAAGTCTTGAAGTCTTGTGGGAGGTTGCCTAACACGCATTGGATTACGTCGTGGAGCAGAAGGAGTTATCTCACACTCGTTCACATCTTGTACCATATTGTGAGGATCATCTTGATTATCACCATCTTCATGCAGTGTACCATTAAGACGAGACTCTTCATTGTTACTTTCAGTGAGAGATGCATCAATGTTGTCATGGTTGGGATCTTGTTGTTGTGGAGCCTCAAGTTCGATTCTTGGTAATGAAAACACATCCAAGATGCCATCCCCTTGACTTGTGATTTCATGTGACTTGCTGAAAAAAGGGTTAGTTTCATAAAATCGAACATCTTTAGACACAATTAATCTCCTAAGTTGGGGATCATAACACTTATATCCCTTTTGTGTAGATGAATAACCAAGAAAAATACATTTAACAGCTCTAGGATCCAATTTATCTCGATGATGAGATTGAATATGTACAAAACAGATGCAGCCAAAGACTCTAAGGTGTGAAAGGTTAATTTTCCTTCCTTTCATGACCTCTAGAGGAGACTTGAAATCAAAGACTCGACTGAGTAATCTATTGATGATGTAAGCAGCTGCCATAACCCCTTGAGACCATAATCTCTTTGGTACATTTATTTGTAGCATTAATGCTCTAGTTTTTTCAAGTAAGTCCCGGTTTTTGCGTTCAGCTACACCATTTTGTTGAGGTATGCCAACACAACTTGTTTGATGCATAATGCCATGAATGCTCAAATATCGTTTCATGATATGGGACATGTATTCGGTGCCATTGTCAGACCTTAAGGTTTGAATTTTAGAAGAGAAGTGATTTTTAACAAGATTATGAAAGTCCTTAAATACTTCCATAATTTCATTCTTAGACTTTAAAAGATATAACCATGTGACTCGAGAGAAATCATCAACAAAAATCACAAAATACTTATAACCATCAAAAGATTCATTAATTGGTCCACATACATCTGAATGAACTAGTTCAAAACACTTACTAGCCCTAGACAAGGAAGAATTAAAAGGCAATCTAGTGGCCTTAGACAAGTGGCAAGTTTCACATGCAATTTCATCATTTCCTAAGTTTGGAAATAAAGTTGACAAAATTGGTAGAGAAGGGTGAGCTAAACGTTGATGCCACAATTGATTATCTTGGATAGGATTAAACTTGGCTTGAAACCCTCTGGGATTGCTCTTGGATATGTAATAGAGACCATCTAAGTAAAACCCTTCACCAATCGTCTTTTTGGTGACACAATCCTGAAAAATGACATTGTGAGGAGAAAAAATGGCTAAGCAATTCAAAGTATTTGTGATTTTTCCTACAGATAGAAGTTGGAAAGGAAAGGAAGATACATATAAAACTGCCAACTCGATTTCATCTGACATTAATTTTATTTTTTCCTTTCCTAAAACCTTTACATTCTCACCATTTGCAATTGAAACTTGAGAAGGATTTGCTAATTTTCAAACTTATGAGACTTTGACACATGGTTTGTCATATGATCTGTGGCACCTGAATCTACAACCCAAAAATCATGCAACATTTATTTTAAGAGCAGTTTTAAAGGCTTTTATGATACCTTGCATGTCCTCTTGTGGTATGAGTTTTGTATCTGCCAAGAAGCCCGCAAACTTGCCTAGCAATGCTGTCGAGTTTCCTTCTTCTATGCTATCCACACAGTCAATTCTAGCTCCTCTTATCTTGCTTTTAAGATACAACATAAACTCATTCATGAGTTATCAGACCCATTAGAGGTAGAGGCAAAAGCATGATTTTCACGGTGTCCAGTACGATTCACTTTCTGTAAACCCTTATCCTTTATAAAATCAGGTTTTAATTCTGGATGTAGAATCCAACATGTGTCCTTAACATGGCCCGTATGGTTGCAATGTTGACACTTCAAGTTTGGATGCTTCCCTTTGTACTTCCTCTCGTTGGTTAGATAGGCTCTTGCCTCAGGTGAACTAGCCATTGTATCCTTGTTCATGACTTTCCTTCTTACTTCTTCACGTTGAATTGTCGCACATACATTGGTGAAGGAAGGAAGTTCAGTATTCATGAGTATATGGCATCGTATATCTTCATATGTTGAATCCAGATTGGACAAAAGTTGAAATATCTTATCTTCTTCCGCTCTCTTTCGTAGCAGAGCTACATCGGTTGTATGAGGACGATATATTTCCAACTCATTCCACATGCTTTTCATGCTTCCTAAGAGTTGTACAAAAGGCTTGCCATCTTGTTGCAGATCTGAGATGTCATTCTTTAATTGAAAAACTCGTGCAACATTGTTTGACTGCCATACATTTCCTTGACCGTCTCCCATAGTTGGTATGCAGATTCAGAGTAACTGAATATTTCAGCTAATTTACGTTCCATGGAATTTAGGAGCCATGACATAACCAACTGATCCTTACTAAGCCAGGATTCATAGGTTGGTGAGGAAACATCAGGTACTTCGATGCTTCCATTTATGAACCCCAACTTGGACCTTCCACCTAGAGCCAGAGACATTGCTATTGACCAAGACAAGTAATTAAACTCATTCAACAAGACTGAGCTTAATCTTTGATTTGGGTTGACATTCACCTCATGCATATTCATGAATGAAAGCACTGATGAACTTTCAGCTTCTGATCCTAGCGGCTTGTCTTCAGCCATTTCAAAGATTGAAGATGCTAAGATGATAATAATAAAGCAGAAGCAAGTTAATTTTCCTGCTTTGATACCATGTTGAAAAAACAAGAAATAACTCTACACAAAAGAGTTCTCTAGTTTGTATTATTTTCTTCATGTTTTCATTACAATTGTATAGCTATTTATAAGGAAATTTTACTCCTTCAATTACTCTTTAAATTAAGCATTCATTGATTTACTCATTGAATTAAGTATTCCTTGTTTTACTCCTTGAATTAAGGATTCCTTGTTTTACTCCTTGAATTAAGGATTCCTTGTTTTACTCCTTGAATTAAGGATTCCTTGTTTTACTCCTTGAATTAAGGATTTCTTGTTTTATTCCTTGAATTAAGGATTCCTTGTTTTATTCCTTGAATTAAGGATTCCTTGTTTTATTCCTTGAATTAAGGATTTCTTGTTTTACTCCTTGAATTAAGGTCCTTGTTTTATTCCTTGAATTAAGGTCCTTGTTTTATTCCTTGAATTAAGGTCCTTGTTTTATTCTTTGAATTAAGGACTAATATCCAATAAAAACCGAAGTGTCCCTATCAAGAAGTTAAAGGCTAAGAATACCCTAAATCCAAAATGAAAATATGAAATGTGATAGACAGATAGAGTGTGTAGAACCAAAAGGAAACTGCTATAATAACTAAGGAAAAGTTAACACATGAGGGGCTGCAAAACTAAAATACTGAAATGGTAAAGCGACTTGAGTCCCAAATAAGGCTAAATCATATATAAGGTCGGACAAAACCAGTAAGGCTTAGGTTTAGCATGTCAAATTAGTCTATTTATAGTATTTATATCTCAATTTTGTTTCCAAATGACAATAAGAGGATACAGAAAGATTGCTTTTACTAACAAGCTAGTATTTGTTAATTACATAAATTTATGGACGTCGAAGAATCACTTCAATTTCACTTAAAAATACTAAAATCTGTTCCAATATTTACTGGAAACATAAGACTTCATTTTAAACTGAAGCATTACAGAGCAGATTTCACATCATTCTTAATGCAAGTATATTACCTGTAATAAAGTGCTTGGTAACGATGCACCATGAGAAATTGGTCCAGTCTTTCTTCCATCAAGCTCGTAGAGTACCCCTGATAAGGCATAATTCATAATAATATAAAGAGAAAATTTCAACACACAAACATCACATTCTTAAGGCTTCAAATGGATTATTTTTCATGAACCATATTATTCTTTGATAAAAATTTAGAGAGACAAATAAGCATTCAAGACACTATTTATTATTACCATCAACACATGCAAAGCAGATGAAGTGTGTGTCCACATTGTCAGATGCCTGCAAAGAAAATCAATAATCGGATTAAACCAAACATAAATCAAGGCTTTTGTGATGTAGAAATTAAAAAACTTCTATTCTGTGTGTTTTAAGACCCAAAGCACTAATATCTACCTATAGTACTCAACATCGTACCAATGCTTATATTATGCTCGATATCCAAAGATAAGAACCCTCACTCCCATTAGGGCTACAACAGAGGTGGATTAAAATGCTATTTTAAATAATTTTAATTTATTGACTAAAAAAATAATTAAATCTATCATCATTAAGGATCAATAAGAGACAATAGATGATTCTGCATGGTAAGAGAGTATGAAACAATTGACAAAACGTGAAGAATTGGTCTGCAATCTCAAGATCAACTTCATTAAAATCTATAAGCCA
Organism: Hippophae tibetana; assembly: GCA_037013495.1. Taxonomy (NCBI): domain Eukaryota; kingdom Viridiplantae; phylum Streptophyta; class Magnoliopsida; order Rosales; family Elaeagnaceae; genus Hippophae; species Hippophae tibetana. The sequence continues at coordinate 14,244,614 of CM072812.1, forward strand.
CATCATCATCACATTAGAAACAATAGCATCCACCAAAGACCAATAAAGGCTCTCACCTCTGTTTCACCAGCAGTAGCTGCAAATGTATGAGCATCTTCCATTTCTCTGTCATTCTCAAGAAATGTTGCACGCTATACAATCACAATAAACATGGTAGAATGTGACACAATAATGCAGCCATGAAAGTACAAAATCAATTTATGGAACTAATGAAATGGCCAGAATATGCAAAAGAAAACAAATTACAACCTCCATCGGACCCATGTTTGCAGTAGATTTGAAAAATTTATCCAAGAATGATCCCTCTTCTGGAGAAACAAAAAACAAGAAGAAGATAAAAGGTTAGTTAACATGATGAATTAGTGAGAATGCTACTCTAGAAAAACTTTGTGGGTTGCTGGTAGAAAGAGGACTACTTAATATAATTGCCAAGAAAAAGCTGCTTTCTCGCCAATGAAAAATCAAAACAATAAAGACTGAGGACTAGATGTTATTTTAAACTTTCACACGAACAGGGCAGGTAGAAGCAATGCCTATACATCCAATTTCTTGTAAAAAAAATTCATAATCTTTTTTTCTATTTACAATGGAAAACCTCCTAGGTTTTCCCTGTGACTTTTTTTTATTTTTTATTTTTTTTAATATTTACCTTATTGGATAAAATATCAAATAGTAGGAAAATTTAAAACACTTACGAAGCTTGATCTCTGAAGTGATGTTTCCAACAGCATGAAGAAGTCCAATTGTTCCACAAGCATTGCCCACAGTTTGTTTCATAAAATAAACTTTATCATGAGGTTCCTACAGCAGCAATTGCAATAAATAATTTGCATTTCAATGCTAAACAGAAATAAAGACAAATATCTGATGCATAAAAGCAAACTAAAAGAAAAACGCTTGGAAATGCAAGAACATATAAAAGAAACGGACACATGTAGATAATACATTACCTCGTCAATTATAAACATAATTCAGAAAAAGCATATTTCCTATAAAAGCCACAAGCATTTGCCCCAAGTTTTTACTTAAACCAAAAGGTCAAATATGACTGCACTCACTTTGTTTTCGTTTGCCTGCAACATTCTCTCTTCTTCACTCTGAGAAAAATTGAAACATACATGAAATCATCACAACATTTTCATCATATTAAGAAAAGAAATAGGAAGAGCATAAGTTATATGACTATAAATAGGAAAAACAATTAAAAAAAATCTGATAATTAAAATTAAGGCTGAACTATGGTCCCCTTTTTACTTTTTATTATGATTTAAGCCCCTTATTATTTTATTTTTAACAATCTTAGACCTAAAATTGACATTAACCAAAATTGGTCAAAATTGTCCACATGAGAAGCACATGGGTTGGTTAAATTATACATGGTTTAATATTTTTAATATATTTCTGATTTTTTAATGGCAAAAAAAATCCCACACTATTATAGCCCTCATTCCCTATCCTCTTCGTAACAAAGGAGAGAAGCCCACAAAGTTTTTGAATCCCCTTTCTGGAAGAAAGCGTGTTATGCAGATGTGGCCTTTCTGAGAAAGTGGTGTGTGATTGGACAGCAGATAATCTTGGATGAAAATGGCTAAGTTGTGCAATATCAATCAAGAAGACAACAAGGTTGTGGATTTTTTAGGTGGCTGGACCCTCCTATTTGTGACAGGGGAAAATTGGTAATATTAGCCCTCCTTTGAACAAAAGGGAGGCTGGAAGAAGAGAATAAGTTGCTGCGTTCATTGGTGTGGAAGATAAGGGGTGCTCTGATCGTTTTCCTCCTCGTGATACTGATATGGAGGCTTTTCAGTTCAGATTATTATGAAGTTTTGGATTTTTTTGTCATTAAAAAAATAAAAATGCCAAACCATAGTTAATTTAACCAATCCATGTGAACAATTTGACCAGTTTACGTTAATTTCATTTGGGGACTAAAATTGTTAAGATTAAATAACAAGAGGACTAAATCTTGAGAAAAAATGATAAGGAGACCAAAGTGTAGGAATAAAAATAATAAGGAGACCTTACTATAGCTCAGGCTAAAAGTAATGTAGAATAGAAACCTGAGCAGTTATCGGGTAAAGGAAAAGCACGGCAAGAACAGGCTTTGGAACCATTTCTAGAAGTTCTTCATCCAAGCCATAAACATCACAGCACTCTGCCTCTTCCACAGGAAGACCAAGGCGCCACAAGAACTGCATATTAAAAACCAAAAATAGTATTTTTTTTATGCAAATATACACTAGTTCTTCTACTTATTAATCTGGTTTGCAAATTGCACCTTTTTGGGTGGCATTTTTCATAAATTCATAACTTCTATGACTTCTTTTTTTCTTTTTTTCTTTTTTGTTGCTTTTGTCAGGCCTCAGAAGCATAATTATATATTCATGGCTTTCAAAAGGGGCCTGAAATTTTCATCATCAGTTAGTCATCTAAGTACATTTTAAATCAGCAACGAGACCAGAAAAGAAAAGAAATCCGTATGCAGTTGTGTACAGATGATTTCTCAGTTGTACGGACGTCAGAAAACTCAACCAACAATCGTTCTGGTCTTATTTAATTCAATTTTCCGCCCCCAAATCTCAAAATTTTCATTTGCTAATTAAATTTCTCAGCTAGTAAATAACCAAACCATTAAAGTAATAGAGGGGGGATTTTATTGCTTTAAAAAGGCGTCAAAATCGTAATAAGTTACTACAAAATACTTCGTTGAAGACCCAGAATGGGAAAGAAATTTCTTAAGACCTACATATCAAATAATAGCTTCAAGAAATTTAAATGACCTCTTCCAGCATAATTATTGTCAAATCCAAGGTATTTTTGACAATTGTAACATAGTTCCAACAAAATAATGATAATGATGATGATGATGATGAGAAGCAGCTAGGAGAACTCAGAGAGAAATCACTTATTATCAACAAAAAGATAATATGTATCTAATAATTTTTGTAGATAACAATCTAACAATATTAGGAGGACCCAAAAGAACTAACATATAAAAATATAATACCAAATATTAAGAATCTGAGATGGGAGGGAGAAAAGTGAGAGCTACCTGATTCATTACTTCGGGGTTAGCTTCAAGAGGAAGCCACCTCTTAGCAGAAGGCCTTTCATCTACAGTAGCCATTTGCAAGGATAGTGAGATAGTTATTCTCCTTCACTTTTCTTTCTAATGGAAGTGGAAAGTGGGAGCTCAGAGAATAGGGTTTTGGATTTCAATCAAATATCACCTGAAATTATGCTTTTCTTTCCACCCTAAATATATAGGTTTTGCCTAAACATTATTTGCTCGTCTTTATTTTCATTTGTTATATTTATAATGCATATTATTCATTTAAATTTTTTTTTAATAATAACTTTAAATTTATTATATGTATAAAAATAGAAAAAAATATCGTCTAAGTCACCTATATTAAGATAAATAGTGATTCATTTTTTTTAGAAAAAAATTAGATTTGATCATTTATTTTTATAAAAAAAATTTATTAATGTTTTAAATAAAATAATAATAATATTTTATTTTATTGGTAAATAAAAAAATTACTATAATATTTTATCATAAAAATTATTAAAATATTAAGTAAATAATTAAATTTTTATTATAAAATTATTAAAATACTAAATAAATAGTAAATTTATTCTTCTTTCTATTTTTTATTAAATATAAAGGATTAAAAAATTAATTAATATAATTATCATAATATAAAAAACTTTTACTATATTTCATATATAAAACAAATAGTTGATATATGTATAAAAAGCACCGCAAGCCAAGAATTTGAGGGCTCGTTATCGATGAACCTACCTTACGGGGAACTGGGCCTTAGTGGTAGTAGATCATTTATCCTTAAAAACAATAAATTTATATTTGATCATATGACATTGAATAAGTTATTATCAAGCCTCGTGCATATAACTTGATAAGCAAAACTCAATCTATTATTCAAGATACATATTATTCAAGATACATATAATGCAACATTGTGACAATGAATTCAGTAAATAATACCTTGGTAGACTTTGTGTTATAAAACCTAATGATTATTATAATCTATTGATATTTTTAATTTCATTATAAACAAATCAATTCTTACACCAATAGTATGCCAACCATTGTAACGATAATACTTGCTCAGTACGTATATATATATACCTCATTAATGAAACAAATACAAGATTTGAATTTATCTTCTCTCTAATATCTCTCTATAAATCCTAATACATTAATTATCCTCTAAACAATTGGTGCCCACTATGAAATCTTAAATCTTTATAATCATTAGATAGCATTTAAGACTTAGTATCCTACATCTAAGGAGAATCAACCTCTCTTATAGAAAAATTCACTCATGTCGTCATGACTAATCGTCACACCCACCCCAATTTAAGAAATAATCATATTCATTCAATTCCCGAGTTCGATCTTAACAATCACGTACCTTATGACCCCACGCGATCCACACCACATGAGAGTGAGTCCTGAACGACCAAAATGATTCCTCAAGGAATGAATTCATACGAAAACATACCCTTTAAAAGGGATGTTAACATGAAAAGAATACAACAACAAGTAACAGAATTATAAGAAGCTTTCATTAAGTCATAGAAAGATAACAAGGAACACATATGAATTTTGATGCAAGACAATTGCAAGGAGTTTGAAAGTTCTTTTAAGATGGAAACTCCTCTTGTAAGACTATGACACTCAACAAAATCTAAGTAAACTTCTCATCAACCAACGAGATATCCCCAACCTAATTATACCTTTCAATGGCTCACATATATAGTTCCAATTCAAGAACCAGTACATATGACTCACCAACACCTAGTACAAACCACATCTTAACACTTGCTCGAGCCACATGGTTTAGAGAATCATAGTCAGAAGGAACACTTAGTCCAACTTGATCTTTCCAATAATCTAGATGAAAATTTAAAGAGATGGAAGCAAAAATGCATCACAAATTGAATAGTTCATCAAAGTTGTGTCTATTGAATGATATCAAATTTGTATGCAATCGATTGTTGTCATCCGCCTTTCTCAAACGATAACGAACTAGTGATACCATCCCTTAATTTTTTTGCTCCAAAGTGTCTCGCTTACAAGGAGAAAAAAGATCATATGGCACATCATCCACTTCAAAATGACCATGGTCGCTGTAATCATGCTATAAGATAAAAGAGAGGCCATGTATTCCAAGTTATTTGTTGCCACATTTCAGGAAATGATACAACAATGGTTCATTGAATTACCCCTTAAAAGTGTAAAGAATTTCATAATCTAGCGAAAATTTGTGTCACCAACAATGCATGTGACAAGCCCATCAGAAAGGATTCAAATCATCTATTTTCGATCATCCAGGAAAATAATGAAATAGTTATTCCACAACAATGGGGTAGGTAAGTAAGCCAACATTATTACTCAACTCAATGCTACAAACATGATGGATATAGAAGTCATTTTTATCCAACTCTATCATGGAAATGAGGTTAGGAGAGCATGCACTTTGTTCCACCAACGAGGTGGGTAGTTATGACATTCGATTCACCTCATCATTAAAGGATTGTGAAAAAGGCAACATTTCTTATATTGTAGTATGGCGTTCGGGATGCAAGAAAAGCATGACCTTATTTTTATCATATCATCAAGTTTGACCTTTGAATAATCCATGAGATATGATTATATTATAACTAATACGAGTTGGTTTCTAGCCAAATGCGAACTGGATTGAAATTATTGGACTCAAAATCAAGATTTAATTGTCGAGAAAATTTCAAAGATGTGAAAATTAAAATTACAGAATTCAACTTATAAATAGAGGAGAAATGAAATATTATTAGGTGCATTAAATATAGTATTCAATAACCATAAGAAAATCCAAAGTGATAAATTTTTATTGTTCAAGTACAACATAAATGTTAGTTTACACACTTGAAAACATATGACAGGTGAACAAAGCACATTTATAAAAGAGTCACCAATTACATAGAAAACAAAATAGTCTTAAGATAGAAGGCTATTAATTGTTATGGTATTGACAACAATGTCACAAAATCATAAAGATGCACTAAGAGAAGCTTACAAGAACAAGAGGAAAAAAATATCCATTACGGGGTTGCTTTTTCGAGTTGTCCTTTAACACGGCCTCATTGACTTGTCTTTTCTGAATGAGGTGAGGGTAGTCCGGTATTAATAGGAGGTGATTTAGTCCTACTACTTTGAAAAGCTCATATCAATGTGAAGTAAAGAACAATCAAATCTAGCTTCTCGGCCTGAGTCTTTAAACTACTTATCACAAATTCACCTCATTCTTATAAGATTTAATGCACTATGTTTTCAGAGTCTCCACCAAGATAGATAACAAACTCTTTTATTCCTCTAGTGAGGTTATCTGATCTCTAAGGAACTCATTATAGCCTTGGCCTCATTGTCCTCCTCCTCACAATGAGCTACCTTTTTACCCTACTTGTAGGCATAGTTATCCATTTTTTTCAATTTTTTGAACTTATCAAGGAAATCTCTCTCAAGATTCAGAGTCTTGGACCCATTCTTAACCATGATAGCATCTTTGTAAGCGACTCTCTTGCACTTTTCATTTATACGCTCTAAGAGAGAGCTTGTCTTCTCTTGCAAGTGCCAAAACCTAATAAAATACAAGTGTTTTAAATAAAGGGAGTTGAAGTAAAGCTTAAGAAAGGATAATTTAACAAAGTAAAGAACAAATATATCTACCTCCAATAGACGATCTGCTATCATCTGCCCATTTGAATCACTTTCCTCCTTACAAGTTTCCCTAACCCTAGCATGTTCGACATCATTATCAAAGTGATTGTATAACTCTCACATCATTTTAGGCGATCCAATGATGCCTTCACCAAAGTATGTTACAGTGGTGTTTAGAACCACGACATCCTTCAAAATTACTTTGTCAAATTTGAAGTCATCCAAGTCCATGGCTTGGATTGGAGGCATGGTGGTTTCACTTATTTTTCTATTCTTGGAGATAGAAGTAAGAAGTGGTAAAGTAAATGATAAGGGAACACTCGATAAGTCAACTGGAGGAGGAGGAGGAACTTGATTATACGCTTTGTCTATGTGAATTGAATCTTCAATCTATGAAGGTGAGGTGTGAAAAACCCTGGGGTGTGTGGGTTCCAGGTCACGGACACATGATGTGTCAATTAGATCTTCCAAGTCTACGTTTGTATAGTTCATACCTGCCAAAAAAACTTAAATTAGTTTATAATATAGATCGTAAAACTTTTGTACCCTACCACAAAAAATGGTCTGTGTACCTGTTGTTGTAATACCTTCATACATTGGAGTCCCTAAAACAATATGAAGTCAAGATATGTTTATAAATCTCATTATTAGTGTTTTGGAGCTCAATTATCCTAATTTTCTCTTTACCATCGTGACCTAGTTTATTAATTAGTCTGTTGGCATGAGGTTGGTTGGTGTTGAAATTGTGGTTCCACGAGATAAGGACTAGAAACTCTACCATATCACCTCAAATATCTCCAATGATGTAAGTGTGTTTGTCTTTCCATCCACAGACACTGTTGAGGAGTTTTAAATGCAATTCATGCCTAACGAGGGCTTAAATGTATTCCCTAGCTTTGTCAAGGTCATTTTTTCTTAAGGATACATCTTCTTTCTTAACCATTCAAATCCATCTCATGTTCCCCAGCGACAATGGAGAGACACAATAGAGTTTTTCATCCATTTGGGTTGACTTGGGCGAGGTTGATGTTAAAATTATTTAGGGAATGAGCTATTATTCTGGGAAAAGGACATCTAATTCCCAATTTGAACGCGATGGAGTGAATTACCCATCACCTCATAGGAAGATTTTCTAAATCACAGAGGTGACGGGGGACGGGTATTATCCCAGCCCAATATGGAATGTTGTATTCTCTTTATACTTGAACTAGATCATCAACATTCAATTCGTTGGGCATCTTACTGATTTGATGCTTGTCTTTGGTCTTATGAGTCGGCTCACCTTTAGAGCCACTTTTTTTCTTGGGACATTGTGCCTTTGTCATAGTCATTATGATCCTAACTATGGAAACAGGACCCTATGACGACGAAGTGTAGGCTAGATGTGAGTTAGATGAAATGGGAAGAACTAGAACGCTCTTTCTCCCTCAAGTGCTACATTTTTCCTTATCGCGATCAAGTGTGGTTTGTTGAGATTGCTCAACTTGAGTACTATCTAATTGAGGATAGACATAATCCTTGGAATACTCTCGAGGTGTCCCAATCTTTAGAGGAACATTTTTTGTATAACCTGATGAGGGATCAATAGAGGTCATCTGAGAGTCTATATTTTTCCCCTTATCTATTAAAGACATTCTAAAAATGAAGAGGTAGATAAATTACCTAGAAAATGACTTGAAGAAAGGCTGAAGAAAGGTTAAAGAGCGATCTGCAAGCATTGCACAGACTAATATGACAATCAAGTCGAACAAAAATCAAATTGAATTCCAAACAAAGTCGTGATAAAACAAGCTGGAATTGAAAAGAAGCAGCCTAAATTTTTAAGTAATAGACTTAGATTCTCCAATTGAAGAAATTGACTAAGTTATGAAGATATGGTAAAATGGTTAAAAAAAAGTGAACTATTTATAGGGGCTAATTGAAGTTGAAAGTAATGGGAGTAGTTTTGATTGGTAAAGTCTAAAGGTTTACTTGGTTCTTAAATATTCTTTTAATTTCTCGAAATCAAAAGAATAAGAGAGTTAATATTTAATATTATCCAAGTATTAGGGAGATAGCCCCACCAACTTTTGATACCTTGCGCATAATATATTTGATGTTATCATTTAGTACCTTGTTCATAACGACCTATCTTTTAAAGTAATCGATTCATTTCTAATCATGAAACCTTAGGTAGGCTACTCTAAGAACTCATGTTTGTGGTATAAGATCTCATAAACAAGACCTAATAATTACTATCTATCTTAACTAAGGGTCATCTTATATGGCTTGATAATAATAACCTATTAATATTTATAATTTTATTATAAAAAACTCAATTTTAACACCAACAAAGCACACGTAACAATGACACATGCTTATGTATCTATCTCATTAATGAGATGAATAAAGGATCTAAATTTATATTTTTTTTAATATCTCTCTAAAAATGTTAATACATTAACTCTTCTCTAAACAATAATAATTGTGCAAAGTCAATATTTTTCACATTATTAAAAAAAAAAGGAAAATTTATCATATAGGAGTTTGAAAAAAGATTTCAATGTACCTTGAGAATTGTGACAGTAACTATGCCACGTAGAGATGGCAACGGTTCATACGTGCATCTCTAATGCAACGAAAAATTCCCATCTCTAATGCAACATGATAATTTCAAATTGGTTATCACATATGAACGAGAGTTACAAGCCTAATTGTCACATTGCATAATTTCAGTATTTCAATATGTATGGTGAATGTATTGCAAAGTCATCGTTACATCTTGAGTTTGGAAAAAGAAAAAAGAAAAAAACATAACTCCACCTGCTTCCTACTCTTCTATTATTGTCTTTTTCTAGTTCATCATTAATAACGTAAAAAACGTAAATTGCCATTGCCGCCATTGCTAGGCTGCGTTTAATGTCTTATAAATGGGTTTAAGGGAAATTCCAATATTACTCTCCATTATACTTAGGCTTTCGCTTCTCAGCAAAGGCTGCAAGGCCTTCCAATCGATCTTTTGTATTCAAGAGCTGTTCATAACAATCTTCTTCCAATGCTAATGCGGATGCCATATCTATATCAAGTCCCTCATTAATGGCTTTTTTCGCCATCCTTATTGCTATTGGACCCTGTCAAGCATATGTAATGAAAAACATAAATGTTAAAATATTTACGGGTTTAATTGTATAATATAACCCCATTTATAGTTAAAGTTTCATTTTTAACCCATGCACATATCTTTTTTCCTAGAACTTAAAAATCATATGTTCAATACATATTCAAAAATACAGTATGCATTTTATATATATAAGTAAAAAACATTTTTATGAGATTAAAAGTAAAAACAGTTAAATAACTAGGTTATATAAAAATCGGAGGGAATTCATTCATATTTTTTTATGTTTTTCATTGTTGGAGCTCCAAGATTTAACTTGTTTATGCACAATTGATACTCATGTGACTCATAGATATGTTCTACTCAATTATGCAAATTTATCAAACTTTCCAATAGGATAATATAATTGGATGGTAATATTGGGTAGAAATATCAAACTAACTGCTCAGTCAAAATCAGTTTATTTAAAATTTACTTATAAAGTTTAAGAGCTGAAAAAACTCAACTTACTTATGAGTTGAAAAGACTAACTCATTTAGATCACGAACTTAAATAAATAGTCCATTAGTTCATTTAATATTGAATTTAAAAGCTAAAAAATAATAGAGAATATGAAAAAGTTACAAAAATATAATTATTATTTATTACTAAAAATTTAACAAAAATGCTAATATTTTTCAAATTAATAAATAGAAAAGCAATAACTGATTTTTTGAAAATAAAATAAAAAATTAAATTAAATTAATATTAAAATATTTCAATAAATATAGAATTCTAAGACAAATAATAACTTAAAAAATATACACAATATAATTAAGGTTAAAGAGATGATCATTGATTTAGTTTTTAAATTTAAATTATATTAATTTATAATAATTTATAATTAAATCTATATATCATTGAAAATATTAAATAGTCTCTTTTTATAAGAAATATTACATTTTAAAATTTTGAGTTTTTTTTAGAGAAATTATGCTTATTTTATTGAATATTGTTTAGATTCTATTAAACATATTTGAAATATAAACTGTACTCATTCACAAATATTATTCACAAATATTATGATATATTTATATATCATCAAAAATCTCTAGAAATCTAATTTCTAAGAAATTTCACGACTTGTTATTTCAAAAAAATTCATAAAAAAACTGCACATTTACTAATGATTGTTCATACGTAGAAGAATATTTTTTACTCATTATTAAAATATAAACCGTCCTAGTTCACATAATTTTATGAATCATTTCATATACCGTTAGAAAGTTTTAAAAATCTAGTTTCTAATAAATTTTACGGTTTGTAATTTTAAGTTTTCTATAAAAAGTTATACTCATTTCACTAATGATTCGATAGAACATTTTTAACTCATTTTTGAAATATAAATTATATTGCCTTATAAAATATTATGAATCATTTCATATACCACTAAAAATTTCTAGAAGTCTAGTTTCCAAAAAAAATTACGATTTATAATTTTGAATTTTCTATAAAAAGTTATGTTCATTTTACTAATAATCATTTAGATTCGGTAGAATATTTTTGACTCATTTTTAAAATATAAAATGTACTACTTCTTCACAAAATATTATGAATCATTTCATATACCATTAGAAATTTTTATAAGTCTAGTTTCTAAAAGAAATTAGGGTTTGTGATTTCTAGTTTTCAAGAGAAAGTTACGTATATTTTACTAATAATTGTTCAAATTTAGAAGAACAATTTTACTCATTTTAAATGAGTTCAATAAAAAAAATTAATGAACTATCCAGCTCAACTCAACTCACATAAATAACTTAAAATGAATTGAACTTGAACAAGCTAAGCCAACCCACCTCATTGGATACCCATTTCTGTATTTAGCTTTGGTATATAAACTATAGTAATATAACGGCCCAAGAGCATATACTAAAGATCCAATAGACTCCTAATATTACCTTTTCATTTATATCTCTAGCCATTTCAAGTGCTTTTTTATGAGCTTCTCCAGCAGGAACACAATAATTTACCAGACCTGTAACGAAATGTCCAAGTCCAGCAGTAAGAAAGTAATGAAAGAAAATGAAGCTAAATTAAACAAAGCATATTCTGAGTGGACACACCAATCGAGACAGCTTCTATGCTGCCAATCTTCCTCCCAGTGAATATAAGTTCTTTTGCTTTGGCTTTTCCAACCAATCTAGGAAGTCTCTGAGTCCCACCTGCCCTGTGAAAATCAGGTTAGTCAATCAAATTGCTAAGGTAACAAAACATGAAACGGAGCGTACCCAGGAATTATTGCCAGCCCTGTTTCTGGCAAGCCCAACACTGCATCTTCCCCTGAGGCAGGTAACTATCAGACTCCAATAAGTACATATGGTTTAAGCAGCCTTCTATTCTTCATGTTAATATATAAAAATATTAGAAATGGAAGTACCACATATACGAAGATCACATGACATAGCCATTTCAAGTCCACCTCCTAATGCTGCTCCTTCGATGACAGCAATGGTAGGAATACAAAGCATCTGAAAAATGAACCAAGCAGTTTCTGTAAATCGCCAAGGAAGAAAGATCTCAGAGAAAATCGTGTCGAAACATATGAGGATTATTAATGGAGTTGTAACATATAACAAGAGCAATGTTGCAACCAAAATAGTAAATACAAACACAAAAATGTGTTTAGACTCCAGAAAGAAAATGCTTGGTAACATGACATTTAGAGTTGTTTTCTATACCACTACTGTCCCTCAACCCTTTATTTTATTATTTAATTTACTTTTTATTTTCTCTCCACTAATTTTAATGGATATGATTGGGTGGTGGTAGAAAACATGACTCTAAAGTCGTATCCCCTAGCATTAATCCCTTTAGAATGTAGATATATGCCTCCGTAAAAGTCCATAGATATATGCCTTCATAAAATATATCTATGCCTTCATAAAAGTCCATACAAATATTTTATGAAGGCATGTATCGATGGACATTTACGAAGGCATAATTTTATTTGAAGCGAATAAGTTATAAAATAGTGTAAAACATGTTTCGACTCCTCCTAGGCAATAGAGATTCACATAATGCCCAGAATACACACACCCAAGAGATGAACGTGGACCAAGAAAGCCCCACAAAAAAAGTTCAAAAAGGTCAATTCTATATACTACCAGGGCAACATTTGAAAACCGCTTTTTCTTTTTTGTTTGGCTAGAAACAAATTCTTGAAAACCAAATGAGGACATTTCAATGCTATTCTCCTGTTAAGAAACCCATCATGCAAATCATGAGCTGAGGAACACCTTTTGGCAAGAATGGGTTACTAATCACAGCTAAACACAAAATCCAACAGATTTCGTTTAGTAAGTATGACCACGTGCGGGTGTTCTATTCGTTGTTTGTAATGCTGGATCAACAACAAAGTCATTATCGAAGAACACATTAGAAATTTGGAAACTAACCTCCAGAAAAGAGAACGTGGAGCGCAGAGAATTGACAAAAGAGTGAACCTCGAATGGACTCATTGTCTTCCTTTCCTGCCAAAATAATTAAAATCCATGAATTACTTTAACCATGCACGCATTTTCTAAACAAAATCAGTTCAGTAAAGAAGATGGCATGTTCCAGAAAGAAAAAGAAAAAAGTAGAGTTAGATAAAAGGACTCGGTATCCATCATTTAGGCAAAAGAAAACAAATTTAGGGCCATTTGTATGTGCTTTTCCTAGAAGTTGTTTCAAAGGAAGTGGTTTGGTTTAAAATAATTCCATTTAGGTGTTTGTCATAAAATTGTTAAATGTGATCTTAACTTTTGAGTGTTATTTTAGTAATTATTTTATGAAGCGTGTATCATTGACTACTTCTCCTAAAAGCACTGATAATGCATTTGCAAAATTCTGACAGTATTAAGTACTGGCAAACACAATTAAAAGCTGCTCATTTAAAACAACTAGAGAAGCAGCTACAAAACAGACCCATAGCACGTCATACATGGTACTGATTAGTAAGCATTACAAACCCCTAAAGAATATTAACTTCAAACATTAAAAGCACTAATCATGCATTCTCAAAATTTTGAAAGTATCAGGTATCAGCAAACACCGTTAAAAGCTGCCCATTTCAAGGAATCAGACGAACAGTTACCAACAGACCCTTAGAACGTCATACATGATACAGACTAGTATGCATTTCCAACCCCTAAACAATAGCAACTTCAAGCATGACTAAAAACACTAATAATGCATTCTCAAAATTTTGAAAGTATTAAGCACTGGCAACCACCATTGAAAGCTGCCCGTTTTAAAGAACAGGAAAAGCAATTACAAACAGACCCTTAGCACGTCATACATGATACAGATTAGTAAGCATTTCAAACCCATAACAATAGTAACTTCAAGCTTTAAAAGCACTAATAATGCATTCTCAAAATTTTGAAAGTATTAAGTACAGGCAAACACCATTAAAAGCTGCCCATTTTAAAGAACCGGAAAAGCATTTACAAACAGACCCTTAGCATGTCATACTTGATACAGATTGGTAAGCATTTCAAACCCCTAAACAATAGTAACTTCAAGCATCAACTTTGCATCATCAATCTCTTACATGATATAGATTAGTAAGCATTTCAAACCCCTAAACAATCAGAGTAACTTCAAGCATCAAAATGCATCGACAATTGAAGTCCCTTACAATACCTTCAAATCAGCACCTGCACAGAACACCTTGGGAACTAAACTACGAATCACCATAACATTGGCAGAAGAATCTCTATTGATGGCTTCGAGAGTCTTCTGCAATCCTCTCAAAAACTCTTTCCCAATGGCATTTTTCGCCTCAGGCCTATCCAAACCAACCTCCAAAATTCCTGTAATTGAATACCCAATTGGTAATTCAGTTTCAGTGCATGACTGGCTTAACGAATTCAACCAAACATCTATGTCCACAAAAGGGGGAATCCTTAATAGAGAAAAGAAGTGTTTCTTTAACCGTTTTTAACATTGTAAAATTGGAGAAGGAATAAAGAAGTTGTCAAAATAACAATACCGGAATCTGAGTCGGAAAGCTTGCGGAGCTTGACGGATTGAGAGATTGCGGACTCCAAGATGAGAGTTCTGCGAAGTTGGGGCAACCATTCGTTGGGTAAGGGAGGGATTAAGCTCTCCGAAAAGGGTTTCGATTTTCTCAGACTGCAATGTCTCAACGACCTGCTTAGTATTCTTGCCGCACACATTTCTCAGTGAGAGCGAGAAAGGATAGAACGATTGGACGCAGAGTTCCTCTTCTTTTTTTCTCTTTCTTTCTAGAGTACCAAATAAGTGAGGTACATCCAACTCTACCTTTCTAAACAATTTCATACGTCATAGTTATATTAAACTTATAATTATTAAATTTAATGATATTTATTAATAATATCATGTTAAATTATTTAAAATTCATCATAAATTTATTATATATATAAACTTTTTCATCCTTAAAATTTTAGCCAAATTTTATAATAATGTCAATTTTGTTCCATATTTTTAAATTTAACAAGTTTAATAAGACACTTTTTTTAATTTGATTAATTGTACAATTTTTTTGTGTAAGAAATAAAGAAAAAATAGGAAAATAGGTTAATTCAAAAACTTTTTTATATTCTTATTCTAAAATGATCATACATATAAAAAATATGAGTGAAATATGAATATTAAAATAATGAGATGGGTTATTTTAATATTTCTTTAAAAAATAATAATGTAAAAGAAGAATAAAAGATTTTGGTATTTTCCCCTAATTAAAAACAATAACAGATTTCTTCAATTATCGTTATTTGTAATTCTGTTTTTTATAAATATTAGATTTAATTATTCGAATAAGTTGTAGAATTAAATTCTACTTTTATTATATAAGCACTTGTAACAATGCATTTTTTTAAGAGGAGAGACATGAAATTTTAATAAATTCTTATTAGGTGTAATTTGATACCTCTTTTCGTAACAAATAAAGATTTGTTCACGGTCATTAAAAATCGTCATGTAATTTTATACCTCTTTTCGTTACAAATAAGGATTTGTTCACGGTCATTAAAAATCGTCATAGTAATATGGTAATAGACATGTATATCTATTATAATAATAAAAATATATATATATACTTCTTACATATATTATATTATTAAAAACTAATTTTTAAATAAAAAAATAATAATAAATAATAATAATTAATTAAATCGAATTGAATAGTTAAAAATATATATGAAAAAAAATTTATAAATATTTAATATCTCAATTTTATAAACACGTGAATCACAAAAACCTTACCCAATATAATAATAAATCAATTATAAGTTCAATTAAATATAATTTAGTATATATTTTTCTCTCAATTAAACTACACATTATATAATGATCAATATAATCACATTCTTATGTCAATTAAATTGCATATTATTCATCAAGTTCATCAATTATGGATCAGATATATAAGAATCATACATCTTTATCTAAAAACTATACATATTATTTAACCAAGATAAATAATTAAATAATTATTTGAAATTAATTTAATTGTCTCTATAGATCAATTATTTGCCAAATAATTAATAGTATAAATATCAGATTAAATAATATAATTAAATTAAAATAATGATTGTGATAAAATATTAGATTATCACATGTGGAAAATTGGACCCCTACATTAATAAATTAGCAGATATAATTTTGTTTATAAAACTCATATTTTTCATAAAAAAAACATAAATATTGATAAAAAGGAAAAAAAATACAATTAATATCTTGAATTATAGTATCAATTTTCTCTTGAATCTTTACTAAAATTGCATCTCTTTTTAAATTTTTCTATGTTTTTCTCTCTTCTTGACTCCAAAAATTGATAAAAAATTATATTAATTTCGACTTATTAACTCATTAGGATTTATGGAGAAATTATAGGGTTGAATTGAGCTTGGATGGAATCTGGATCCTTAAATCAACTTTAGATCAAATGATGAGATGAAAAAAGAAAAAAACTAGTAAAGAAAGTTAATAGGAATGCAACACGTGTCACATGACATGACATGACATGATTAGTGATTACAGATTGTGTGGAGCTAGGGTGAAAGGAGTTGACCAATCAATTTACGATATGTGATAGGACCTTTGAACGCGCAACCAACTTGAAATGAACATGACATGTATCATGATATTGCATCAATCACAAGATCAACCATTGAATTGAGTGTAAAATTAATTGCAATAGCTCTTATATTATAGAAGAACCTAATATGCAAAGAGTAAGGTTCTAATCAAGAAAATGGAAACATTTTCATTGATTTGTTAGCTTAAGCCTAAATGCTTATATACAATCCTAAGTTATAAATAACTTATGCAATTACAATTAGTTACTTGTAACAACCACCACTTGAAATAATTGAAATCAAAATTTGCTACACTGTAATACACAGTTTTTACAAGATACAATTTGATTTGCAATTAGGACACTGCATTATCACATGCACTGCTATCTAGTCAGGGACTAGTATAAGAAAATGAACAAATTATTAATAAATAATATTTATTTTAATATTTAGTTATTATCATTACTTTTATTTTAATATTTTATTGATTTTTATTTTTAAAAATAAAAATATGTATTTAAATAATTTTATGTTATAATCTTATATTATTGATTTTTTTTAATAATCTCATATTAAATTTTACTTTTACCTTTGTTAATGATTATATTTTATTTCATTTTAATCACTTCCTATTAAAAATAACATTTTAATAATAAAATCATTAAAATGATATTATTTATCATTAATTAACATTTTTTTTTCAAATTTGTCACTAGAAAATAATTTTTCAAATATATTCTGACTAAAAAAACTAACTTCATAATTTGATAAACTTTTATGATTTTTTTATAAATTATCATTTAATAACTTTCTTTACAAATAAATATATTTAAATATTCATTTTATAAATAAGGGCAAAAAAATTTAAATAAGGTTAGTAGTTTTATCAGTTTTTTTTTTTTTTAACAAAAACCAATGCATCATGTTGCTTTCACAAAGTCAGATATTATTGTTTTTCAATTCCACTTTGTTTGCGATTCCTCAAAAAAGAAGAGAGTTTATCCGCTTTCCATGTGTACGTGTCTTTCTATCTTTCGGAAATTCTTTAAGTTTGAAGCTAAAAGGACGCGTATTTCTACTTCTCGTTTTTCTCAAATGACTAGGTCGGTGGTATATCTTTGTTGAAACTTGAATTATATTTCTTATTATTTAGATACCTCTTTTTTTTCAAATTTTGTAAGCTTATTTTGAAAATATTTATTTATTTTACGAATTATGTTATAATGTAGTAATATGTATTTTTATAAACATTATAAAAACGTGAGTTCAAACTTTATTAATGCATGTATATACATAAATATGTAAATATTATTTAAAAAATATTTCTTTCTTTTTTTACACTTGTATTTAATTATTATTTTAAATATTTAAACCCAGCCCATGAATGATATGATAGAAAATATTCAAACCGAAAATGAAATGGTTAAAGAGATCAATTATAATTTCTCATCCTTACAATTTTTGGAATACCATATGATTAGCATGCCCCCACGTTATTGCACTTTTCACAACATCTCTGTTAATTTACCATGTAATGAAAAAAAATACACTTCTTTATATATATCTTACTTTTTTTCTATTATACACATAAATATTAAAATACTCATACAACAAATATAACATATTTTTTATAAATAATTATATGTGATAATTTTATTATATATTCTTCTTAAATTATTACTTTTGGGTAATTTTTTTAATGACTTACAAGTTATTATACTTATAAGTTATAATTGTGTGGTAATTTATATTATTATTGTTTATATATTTAATAAATAGAATGAATTTTGCCTATTTATTTATAAGCGAATTTTATTTGTGTTGAATTTATTTTTTTTAATAGATATCATGTCATTATTCATTAAAAATAACAAATTAATACACATAATTTTTAAACAAAACTAATATATATATATATATATAAATAAGCTTTATTTATATTATTTAAATCAAATAGTATAATTTAAAATGATAATATTTATGATTGTAATAACCAGGTTTAACTCTTGCTTTTAGGTATTGTAAATTTGGATTTTTCTATTCATGAACCTTATATGTTCATCGTATCAAGCATCTATTAATTAATTTAAAAGTCAAGTAAATTTTTCAAGTCTCAAAATCATTGATAATGTTGTTATAAAGGTATTTAAACAAATAAAAATATATTAAAAAATTTATTTTTATTTTATAAGTAAATATAATATTTTAAATTAAAAAATTACAAATTTTAATATATAAGTTAGCAACAAATACAATTCTAATATATACAAATTCGTGTAGTTAAGTATACTAAATTGATGAATTTAAAGACTTCATCCTTTATAAATTATTCAATTTATAAAATATTAAATTTTATTTTTACGTTAAATGTAATAATTAAAATATGAAAAATGTACATAGATTAGATCAATGGTATAAGGACTATTAGTGTTGTCTATTTCGTGAATAAAATATTTACCTATAAACTTATTTATAAGATCATTATTAAGTCTATCAACTAAAGTCGAAAAAATATCAAAGTTTTAGATAATCATATTTTAGGTATATATTTTATAATTATTACACATAGAATCATACTTATTCATTCACTAGCACATGTTTACAACATGAATCAAGATAACATGTATCACATCATAATCATAGTGTACAAATGAGTCATAATCAAGTATTGTTGCATACGTATTTAAGTACATTTAATATAGATTTTTTGTTGAATCATTTATGATTTTATATGATTGAGTTATAATTTTTTTAAATAAAGGGATCGATCCCTTAGTAGACGAATTGATTCCATTTTGAACTGATCTCTAACAATATTCGACCAATCATGTCAAACTGCATAACTTTTCAAAAAATATGGAGAGAAAGATTGATCGCCTATTTCATTGACGTAACTTTATTTTGAGAGGGATCTATCTCCCTTATAGAGAGACTCATCCCTCTAAAGGGTATTGATACCCCTTTTTGCCTGAAAACGAGGTTGCATGAGCAAAAATGGTTGAAAATTCTACTATTTGAAAGAGAATAAAATAGTTTATGAGAAAAAAACAAATGCAAATGAATTCTAATGAAATGAGATAGATCCCTCTAATAGAAATTCATCGATCTCATCTTATTTTATGAATTTTTTAATCCCATTTAACTATCAATTACTTATTATATTTTGCCACATCAGAGGATTGATGCTTTCTTGTTTAGGTCTTCTTTAAATACATCACTTGACTCTTATAATTTATACACACAATGAGAGAACAGTTTTAAGGAGTATGAAGTTTTCATAGTTAGATTTCTCATTTCTTTTGCTTACTTTTAATTTTAACTCAGCTTAATTATCTCATCTAACATATTCATATAATTATGCTAGTTTACTCATTGATTTTGAATTTTAATTTCATATGATTATGCTAGTATAGATTTAAGTCTATTTATTGAATTTGTGTTTAATTGAAGTTCTAGAACTCGCCAGTTGATTTGATATATTTGATATATGTTTTAAATCATCTAATTAAGATTATTTATTATTAAATTAATTAAAAAACATACATTTATAATTACATTTGTATGCTAACCATGTTTGTAGATTAATCAATAAACGTGTCTAATTGATGTGGAGTTAATTAGAACCTTGGTTTAGATACCGCTCACATTAGTATTAAAAACTATAAAAATAAAATAAAGATTTATAGATAAGATACATTGGGGAAGTATCTTAAGGAGGTAGTATAAGATCGAGTTTGTACTTGAACATTTTATTTTCATAATGGATAAAGTAAGTGGTCCAGTGAATCGGTAGTTTTTTTCTTATATCATGGTTGTAACATAAGTTGATTATACTAAAAATATCATGTGTTATTTACCTATTTTCGCATTTACTTTTAATAACGATTACTTATCTGATTGTTATGATTAAGTCTATTTTAGAACTTTCAAATAGTTTTTTATATAAAATAATGGTTTAATTTTGTTGAAATATTTTTTGAACAACTAAAGCACATATGTGAATACACTTTATATATAATTCTAACCAAAATAAACATGAATTCTACTGTAAAATAATTTATATTTATTAAATAATTATCTACATATATATAATTTTAACAAATTGTATTATGTTCCTTTAAATTAGCTATTGGGTCTAATTTAATAAATATCACATGACAAATAATGAATTGTTCTAGTCAAAAAAATGTTTCATGTGCAACCTAATAAATATTAAGTCATCACATAAGTATGTATAAGAGATATAATCATGATACTATAACAAGTTTATCTATGGATAATATATATATATCAAATTACTTCTGTTACATATTAGTTATTGTGTGCATTCATTAATATTTAATCTCAAATCTCATGAATGATTCTCATATTATTACTACTAAGAATAACACTTAAAAACATTATATTTTATATTTATCACTAAACAATATTTTGATATCCTTCTACAAACTTCATTATTAACTTAAACATCCTAAAATCAAAAAACACCTCTAATGATTTGAGGTCTTAAGGAATTTCTCTTTGAAATAGATTTATAAAGAACAATTATATCTAATATTGACAAAAATTGTATCAATTTAATTTTGTAAAATTGATAAAGTTGTTTCGTGCTAAGATTTGAAGAATTTTATTTATAATATGATTAAGTAAAATTAAAATAAATTATACAAAGGATTGTCTCATTTATTAAATAAGTAAAATATTTATGTTATATTTTATTTTTTAAAATCAAAATCGCTATGTAATGTAAGCTTTACTTAGGATTAATTTTGATAAGAAAATAAAAAATATTTAAAATTAAATAATTTTTGATAATTTTATCCGAATCTCGCATGTGCAAACAACTATATAAAATAATAATAATATGCTAATAAGTTAATATATACTTTAATTCCCCACGTCCCTACCATCATACCACTGAACAAACAAATTATTATAGAACAAGCGTTATACGAGCATAATCATGTAACAATTATATTTATTATTATTAAAATAAATAAATATATATATATATATATATATATATATATATATATAAATTGTCTATTATATTATAAAGAGAAAAATATCACGCATATCTATGATATTAAGTTAAAAGAGTTATTTAATTATTATTTTTAAAAAAATAAGTGATTTGATCTTTTACTTTTATAAAAAAAATGTGAAACAATAACAAAAATTAGTTATTATTAATATATTGTATAAAATATTATTATTTTTTTAATATATTTTATTTTATTAGTAAATAAAAAATGATAAAAATATTTTTTTGCTATGATATTTATCTTAAAAAATATTAAAATATTGAGTTAATAGTTAAATTGTTATCATCAAACCATTAAAAATATTGATTAAATAGTAAAATTTATCATTTTTTAATATTTTTTACAAAATATAAAGGATTAAATGACAAAATTTATAATATGAGATTAATTGACACAAATCTACTAATATAAGAGATATTTACTCACCTATTTCTATTATAAATTATTTATTTATATTATTATAATTAATTATATTTAAGTTACACATATTATTATTAATAAATTATAAATTATAAATTGTGAAAATATTATCTAATCTTATATAATGTATAATTTTTGATAATTAATATGAATTTTTTATATATTATAATTATATAATATTTATAATTAATATAATAATTTGTTATTAAATATAATTATTTAAATTTAAATATACTTATAAATATTATTAAGTTACATCAATTATGATAAAAAAAATATATTTTTATAACTGTTTATCATCATGATCAGGTAGAAAGGAAATCTCCAACAGCATAAACGATAAGCCGTATTGCTATCAATATTACTAATTTTATCTTAAGAGTCAATTATAAGGGGTCATAAGGTGAGAGCCACGTGTGCTTCCTCATTCCTCAATGGCGTTAATAGTGAAGAAGCTCGATAGCTAGTGGGAGAGCTAGTGCCCCGTGGTACAAATGCATTAAGCAAACAACTTTTAAAAATAATAATAATAATAATAATAATAACATCATTTAAATTTTATAAATTATAACTATAAAAATAATATTTATTATATTAAATTTATATATTTTTATTATTAAATAAAATTTAATAAATTTTTTTTATATTAAACATAGTTTAAATTAAATTATAATTATTTAAGTGATATTTTTAATATTAATATTATGTGTATTATTATAAATTTAAAAATATTATTTTCGTTAATTTTTTTTTATTCATAATAGTGACAACTTTATTTTGGATCCAGTGTCTTTGACTATGTTGTTTAGATAAAAGGTTAAATTATTATTAAATTTTTACATTTTTAATTTTAATTTTTTTTCATAATTTGGTTTCTTTATTTTTTATTTTGATATATTTATTTCAAAATTTGAGATAAATTTGAAATCAAACTTTAATTATATAAAAAAACAAGAGAGTAAAGTAAAAATAATAAATAAAAAAACTAAATTATATATAAAAAAATAAGGGAGTAAAATGAAAATTTAAAATCAATTAATCAAATTTTAAAAAATAAGGGATCAATTAACAGAAAGAGAAAAGGTGATGGAATATTCTACGATAAAAACGTTAATTGTAGTGAGGTAATTAATTAGATTTTTAAATTGCCCTTTATGGTTTCAACATAATGATGACTGTGAGTGGGAATCTTACTTTATCTATATGATATAGTGGAAATAAAAGGAGAGAGTGACTCAGTACCAAACTGAATGTGTGAAGAAAAAAAAACGTGTGAAAATTTTATACATGGGTTTTAATGCTTTAACATGTGATATTTTAAGGCTCCCGAGTCAATTCTATGAATACTTCCTAAAGGTTTATTTTTTTTCATTTAGCTAATTGTGTTATATTATATTATTTAAAGAATGCCGTCCAATATAAAAATGTGTTTAAGATTAGGTAATGAAAAATAATATATATTTTAATTATAAATTAATTTTAATCAATTTAATTGTGTAAAATCTAATTTATTTAAAGATAAGTTATAATCTATTACTCTTGTTAATTATCCTTGTCACACATCAATTAAGAATAAAACATTAAAACTGCTTATAAAATTAGTCAATCTTTAATTTAATGAGATCTTATTGGGTTAAGTTAGACTTGAGTTTCTAACATGTTATTAGAACTGGGTCTAGTCCTTAACTTAATGAGATCTTATTGGGTTAAGTTAGACTTGAGTTTCTAACATGTTATCAGAGCTGAGCCTAGTCTCTATGTATTTGGACCTAATTAGGCTCTACCACAGTCTCACCGTGACGCTAATGTCCACCTTTGTCCACCGTGTGGAGGGGGGCTGTTAAGTATCATTGTCCCACATCGATTAGGAATAAAGCAGCAAAACTGTTTATAAACTTAAACAACCCTTAATTTAATGAGATCTTATTGGGTTAAATTAGACTTGAGTTTCTAACAACTCTACTTTTATAATACATATATTATGAGACAATTTGTCTAAATTTTAGGTTATGTTCTCTAGTTAAAGTGGACGTTTGAAATAACCTAACATCTAAAACTTCTATTGATGTTATACTTAAAGTAATTTATGTTTTTATTATTATATTTTTTTGATATATTATGACATGTATTTTTATATAATTGATATAAGTATATATAATTCTTTATATATATTAGCTTGATATTAAACCAAACACATTTATTTTATAACATTTTTTTAGTTTTTTTATTTATATAGAATAATTTTTTGATATAATGTATTTATTAATAACACACTTTAGATAATTTAAAATGCATTTTAAATTTTTTATTGTGTACCATGTGTATTTAAAAAAAAGTGTGGAACATCGGCCATGCAAGTGCTATTTAAAAATATTAGATAAGTTTTAAAATTATAAATTATTATTTTATATATAGATAAAAATTAATATTTTTATACGTATGAGATTTACAAACAATAAAAGTAACGTAACAGAGTGGAGAGATTATTAATTCACACGTATTAAAAGTCGATTTTTTTAAAGAGTATTACAATATTTTATTAAATAAATAAAAATTATGCAAATATAATTTAAATTTGAATTCAACTTTGACGGTAGTAGAAATTTTTACATCTGATTTGATTTTGTAGATAATATCGCTGGGCACAGTACATTGTTATATCCTAATTCCTACTTGTCTTAATATTTTAGAACAAAAGATTAGATGTATACATGAATTTTCCTATATATATATATTTCTTTTATAATTTCGATAAATTAAGTTATTAGTGTTTTAATACATATATAACTATGTAAGTGATCATTAACTATATTAGGGTAAAAAAGTTATTTTTAGAAACACGTAACATGAATATTAAATCATTTTATTCATCAATTTTTTAATCTAAACAATAATTTCCTTAATTGTTGTTTGAGAAATGATTATAGATATATAGTTTGTGAAATTTCATATTTTTGTGATTGAATTAATGATCTAACATTAATATTATTATTTTTCATTGTAAATTACAACTTTAAACCACGTCATGTTTATTATTTGATATAAAAGAAATTGATTTCTTTATTGTGATTTGAATTTAATGGTTTCGACTTTCGAAATAGTCAATCCTACACATTTCAAACTCGATCCATTGATAGTAATATTAACCAAAACGAATAAATGTTTCAAAGTAAATAAATACTACTTTTTTGATGTGCATGTAGAGGTGTATTTATGAATAGAATTAGTGAATAATGAGTTATTTTATTTCTTTTATTTATTTTATAAAAATACGATAAAATTTAATAATGGTTTCGTAAATTTAAAAGTTATTTTCATTAATTATTTTATACTCAAAATAGTATTAATTCTATTTTCTGAGCTCGTAAAATATAATTATAAAATTATCTCTTGTTTTAATATTTTAATATTTTTTTTATTTTTTGTTATTACCTTCAAATATTTTTATATAAATTAAAATTTTATTTTTTTCATTACAATTAGTTAATAAATACAAATAAAATGAATGAGTTTTTCTATTTAGGTTTATTCTCGTTTCAATTAATTCTTATTACGTATTGGTAAATACATTGTCAAAACAAAAAAAATTAAATATTTTATATATATAATAATTTTATACTTAAGTGGTTTTTTAAATAAAGACTTTGCTCCCAAATTAAAAAAAAATTATGACATTATCATGTATTTTTGCTAATATATATCATTATCAAGGGAACTGAACATCCATACTTCTAGGAAAATTGTATTTATTATTAAACCATGAAAATATATATGTGTTTGTCAATAACGGGAACTTGAAATTTGCCCATTCATTTTTTTTTTCTTTCTCGAATAATTATTTAAGACAACCAATTTCAAATAAGGTATTTATGTGTACTGTATACATATTTAACATTTTGATTTTCATCTACTTTGAAAATCACAAAATCATTAAAAAAAAGAAGAATGAAAGAAATAATACTTGAATTTATTCCCTTTTAAGTCACATGTTGAAACAATTTAAAAAAAAAATGATGAAGCTAATGAGATCAGGAATAGATATAATACCATAATTTTGACGTAATCATTTGACAAAATTTATACACACCATAATTTTGAAATAATCATTTCACAAAATTTCTTATATATTCTTACTTTTATTTCAAAATGTCCATTCAAAATTAGACGTTTTATTTCGTCCACAGCCACAACACAGATTTTTCTGCAGCTTGATATCTATGAATTAATAACCCAAGTCATTCAGTTATATACAATATTTAACCTATCCTTGGTCTCCAAAGGGGAAGAAAAAAGTAGTACTTTTGTCGTACATGATCAATATACCAGAATATACGTTGAAAGGTTCGTGTTGGTAAACCAAACGAAAATTAAACCAACATTATTATATCATGTTCAAATTATAATATGTTTGACATTCACCTTACAAATGAAACTAAAATTGAATTTTGCCCCTAATATTACCTAGAACTTGCAACCTCATTTACTATGAAATAAATAGTTTACTCAAATATCATTAAATTGGCACTTTATTCTTGATTGGTTATTAATTAACAATCACTCTATATATTAAGATTAAAATAAAAAAAATGAATTTATATATTATTTTATGATACTATTTACAAAACAAAAAATTATAAACTGTTTGAAATACACAGTGTTCGCATATATGAGGGATATTTAGGTGGATTCATAATTTTTGACCGTATAACTTATTTCTTTCGTCCTTTCCTATCTTCGAACCTAGGATCTAACCCTTAAGTAACTTAGGTACCAATTTCTAAGAACTTGAGATACTTAAAAATTATATCCTAGGTTCGAAACTAAAGAAAGATGAAATGAGTGAGTTACACAATCAAGAATTATGAATCTGTAAAGATATCTTCTTTATATATGAATACCGTAGATTTCAATCAAGTTCAAACATAAACTATTAAATGAATTATTTTGAAAGAAAAGAAAAAAAGACATTTAAAATTTCCTTATTGAATTTTGCTATATTTTTGGTTTTTTTATTGTCATGAAACACAAGAATGAATAAAAAATAATTCACTTTATAGGCTCGGTGAATAAAACTTTTTTCCCTTCTACTCAATTGACATTTCGATTTATTTAAAAAAAGAATTCAATAAAATATGTACAAGTAGTTTTCCATATGAATTATATTTACATACTTAAAAATTGATATAATTTACGTTAGAATGTACAATATATTCCTTACCTAATTGTTTTAAACTACTAAGAAAAAATTCTAACTTATATATAATAGAGTATAAATTACCATTTTTTCACTAAGTTAATACAATAATAGGCAATTTTATATTATAATTTTTTTAATTAAATAATATTTTTGTATGAAATACTTTAAAATAAAATAAGCCATGTTAGCATATTATTTGGACGGAGCAA
This sequence comes from Hippophae tibetana, assembly GCA_037013495.1. Taxonomy (NCBI): domain Eukaryota; kingdom Viridiplantae; phylum Streptophyta; class Magnoliopsida; order Rosales; family Elaeagnaceae; genus Hippophae; species Hippophae tibetana. The sequence continues at coordinate 14,272,391 of CM072812.1, forward strand.
AGAAAACGCTTTGTGTTCTTTGTTATTAGTTTTTTGTTCACAGCTTTGTGTTCTTTATTTAACATCAAAATTTACATAATTAAATAAGAAATACGAGTCCGTACAGAGGACCGTATGTAAATATATATATTTTAAAAAAAATTATTAAAGAAGCCGTCAATGACTGCTCAGGACAATAAAAAAATAAATATTAAATATTAAGTTAATCCACAACAAAATTGGTAAGCGACCGATCCGCGGAGCCATGTCGAAAGGTCAATTACATTGAATAGTTCGAAGTCAAGGGGACATATTAGTCCATTACAGAAGTTTTCAGCATCGGCAAAGCCTCGTCGCAGACTTCTAAGAATCGCTTTTGTGTCTTGCTTTAAGAAAGACACGAATACACACGTAAGCACATTACAAGAGTTAAATATTTGTATTACCAAGTATACCCCTATAATAATAATAATAATAATAATTAAGTCTACATTTTTAAATCAGACTTTTAGTCATTTACCATTGTAATTATGAACTCATTCAAGGGCATTTAGGAAAGATGCACACTATATAACAAGTTAATTGAGTTTCTCATTCTCATTTGGTATCAAATCGCTCTAAATCTCATTGACTATCTCTCTCTCTGATTTAATTTTCTCCGAATACTTCATCATGCAGGTCGGTTATACACTTCCAGCTCAAAACATTAACCTCTTTCAGGCCAGAAGGTCAAGCTTCAAGTGCCAAACGTCGCCGTTAAACCCATATGCAAAACCCTCTTCTTCAACTTCATCGAAACAAGTTTCTTCAACTGAGATGACTCGGACGCATTTAGCCAATTTAGAAAAACTCCTCCAAAAGCCTCCCTCTCTGGCCCTTCACAAAGACCAGAATAATAATGGGTCATCGGAAAACAAAGGCAAGCATTTACTTGAAGGCCTTAATATGGCTCGTATTTGGCAAGAGGTTAAATCCACTGAAGAAATGTCGCCAAGACACCTTAATCGCCTCCAACATCTCTTGGGGAAATCGCCGGAATATTCTCCGAGAAATAATCTTGGTAGCCGTTGGAGAGAATACCACGGTTCGAATAACTGGGTCGGGTTACTTGACCCACTTGATGAAAATCTAAGGCGAGAGGTAGTTCGTTACGGCGAGTTCGTACAAGCTGCTTATCATTCTTTTCATTCAAACCCAGCCATGTCAGCGGACGAACCTCCACTTCCTCGACACGTTGCATTGCCTGATAAGTCGTATAAGGTAACAAAAAGTCTTTATGCCACATCGTCTATTGGTTTGCCTGATTGGATAGACGTTGTAGCACCTGACCTTGGATGGATGACTCAAAGATCTAGTTGGGTCGGATACGTTGCGGTTTGTGATGATAAAAGGGAGATCCAACGGATGGGGCGTAGGGATATTGTTATCGCCCTCCGTGGAACTGCCACGTGTTTAGAATGGGCTGAGAATTTACGGGCCCAGTTGATTCCAATATCCAAGGAAGAAGAGGAGGAAGAAGAAGAACTAAAAGAAGACCAAATCCATGGAGATCCGAAAGTAGAGTGCGGGTTTTTGAGCTTGTACAAGACACGTGGAGCTCACGTGCCAAGTCTTGCTGAGTCTGTGGTTGAAGAGATCAAGCGGCTTATGGAATTATACAAGGGTGAGACTCTAAGTATTACTATCACCGGCCATAGTCTTGGCGCAGCCTTAGCCTTATTAGTAGGAGATGAGCTCAGTACATGTGCTAAGAACGTACCACCGGTGGCGGTTTTCTCTTTCGGCGGCCCTCGTGTCGGAAATCGAGGTTTTTCGGACCGGGTTAACTCTAAGAATGTGAAGGTCTTAAGAATTGTGAACTCTCAAGATGTAATAACAAGAGTTCCTGGTGTTTTTGTTGATGGATTAGAAGAAAAGCTAAGAAACACAAAAGTTGGAGGAGTGATTGAAATGCTAGACAAAAATGCAATTTTAGGATATTCACATGTTGGTACTGAACTACGAGTTGACACAAAGATGTCACCGTTTTTGAAGCCTAACGCAGATATTGCTTGTTGTCATGACTTGGAGGCTTACTTACACCTAGTTGATGGGTTTTTGGCATCCAATTGTCCATTTAGGGCAAATGCAAAGAGAAGTTTAGTGAGATTACTACACGATCAAGGATCTAATGTGAAGAAATTGTATATAAGCAAAGCAAAATCTTTGAGTTTGACTCTTGATAGGCAAGGACTACCAACTTTGCCTAGTTGTTTACCTAGTCCATCATGAAAAATAATCAAAATAAATATTCAAAATAACGAACCATTTGTATACTTTAAATTATATTCATACCCAATTAACTCTGTATGCGTAAAATTATTGTATATATCAAATAACATTTCATTTATTGATTGTATATAAAATTAAAGAATATAAGATGATAAATTAATTTTGAATCAATAAACAATAAATAATAAATAATATTTATGTGAAAATGAGAATAATATATATATATATAACAATAATACATTATCTTTTTATATTAAACAATATTAATAGAGTCTTATTACAAATTAATTTAAAATAATAAAAATAAATTATAAGATTTTACATTTTTAGAATTTAATTAAATAGTTTAAATAATTTTATAAAAGAAAAATTATTAATACTTTAATAGTATAAAAACAAGATGAAAGATGAAATATAAAATATATAATACATTATTTATTATTAGTTTTAGTTTTAGTTTAAATGAAATTAAACCTATAAAATATTTAAAAATATATATTTTTTATATATTTATCAAAAAATTATATATAATTTTGAAAAACTGGAAGTAGAATACAATCTCTATCATTGTCCCATCTCATTTTATAAAATACATACATGATATATAATTTCAAAAAACTAGACTTAGAATGCAATCTCTATCATTGTCACATCTCATTTGATGAAATACAAATATTTGTTCATGTTTTGGTTTCACATTTTTTATTTCATTGTCTTTATTTTTATCTCTACTTAGATATTTTTTTCAAAAATTTGTCTCCTAATAAAAAATCACAACCATTCAAATTAAATGTTTTATTCTTCTTCTCTTATACAAAATTACAAACTAAAAAAATTAAAATATAATTAGTAGTGTATACATTTTTTTTCTTGTTTTTATCCATCAAAAGTATAAAAAGTAAAATAATTTAGTCACAAAATATAATAGTGATTGAATTGATGGGAAAATAAAATTTAAAGTTTATAACAATGATTTTATTGATAATAAAGAAAACGAATTATTAGCTGTGTTATCTAACTCAATGATATAAAAATAAATAATTAATATATTAAATAATTATTAAATAAAATGATAAGATATATTTTATAATTTTATAATTAATTATAAAAATATATAGTAAAAAGTAAACATTTTATATTAAATAATCAATTCCTCGTAGACAACACTAATAATCTATGTTTCAATACTTGTATGAACAGAGCACGTAACTGTTTAATCCAAGTCCATACGCGTTTAGCAAAACGGTACAGACATTGGAAGCTATGTGGAACGAAAAGTTAGGAACCAACTTAAAGAAGCGAGATTTGTTCATTAAAATTTTATTGTACTTTTCCTAGATATTTTACTTTAAAAGACATAAATCAACTTTTAGTCAAATACTTGTTTCCCAAGAGGTAGGATTTGTTGAACCAACCTACTCTTATTGACCAACCAACCCAACAAGCAGCTTCACTTCTCTGCAGTTAATATTGTATCTAACTTTACAATAATATTTTTATTATTAATTATTATTTTTAGATTATTTTTATTTAAATTATTGATATTTATTTTGATTCATTTTAACAATAATTATATCGCTAAATTATTATAATTTATTTAGATATAAAATTGACCTATATTGATACCAATAACTCGAATAAAATACTCCAAATATATCAATTAATAATAAAAATAAAAAAATATACTAAAATAAGAATATATGTAATTCAAAAATAAAATTTCCTATTTTGTATGTATATAAGAGAAGAAGCTAGTCTTTGTTAATTGTATAGATTAATTTAGTAATAATATTATCAAAATAATTTTTTTAATTATTAAAATAAAAATATATAAAATATCTATTATATTTTAATTTTATTATTTTTTGAATAAGATTATCCCTAATAGAAAATTATTATAATAATAACAATTATGATTGTGCCAATAATACGGTACTTATCACTCAAATTCGGATAACACTAAAAAGATAAAGTTTGCACAAAAACAAATTAAAAATTATATTTAAAAATTTATCTATAATCAATTGTTTTAACAAATATAATTAAACACTTCTATATATCACAAATGTATCATAATTAATGCAATAATTTTTTATTGAATATAGTCACGTGGATTTATTGATAATACAAAGACGCATTATTTACTATTTACAACAAACATATGATAAATAGCATTTTTTTTAAATATAATTAGTGTTAAAAAAGTGGGCTTATAATTCTGTTGGATTTTAATTTTACTCATTTTTTTGTCAATACTAGAATTATTTTACACAAAAAAATTGACTTTAAATATTTTACTATTAAAATACAAGTTTCAAATTTAAGTCAAGATGAGGAGATACATATTAAATATGATCTAACTTTCAAAAAAAATATTAAATTTCACATATAAAATTATATTTTTATTTAAGTGAAAATAAGGATCACATATCCCACAAAACAATATATATATCTATTGTTGAAGTATCTCTAAGAGTTAGTTAAAGTGTAATGCTAGAAGCATTACACAGGTATGCTTTTCACTTGTAGTGAGATGCCATAAACAAATCACATAAATATAACTTTTAAAAACAATTCATTCATATCAAATCATAGAATAAGTACGATTTTTTTTCTCTATTTTTTCTTCAATTTATCACTAAAATACTAGAGGATTCTAAATGGTATCAAAGCTCATGAAATAAACTAATAATGACGATTTCTAAAAAAGGTTATGGGTCTAATAGAAATAGAAATTAAGAAGTTGCATATGATAGTCAAGATACATCTCCTATGAATCAAGATTATATTCAAAATCTAAATGAAGATTCAAATGGTGTGTTTGATCCATTTGCAAAAGGAATTCCTACAAGTCCTCAAACCAATGCCATGCTTTCTGTAAAGCTTGATGAGGATAATTACTTAGTTTGAATAGAGCAGATGGAAAGCTAATAACTCACGGATTTGAGCATCTGATAGATGAAACTGTCAAGATTCTTTTAAGATCTGTCAATAATATGTGTGAATCATTCTTTTGTCAATTAGAATTGTCAGAACTCCCTGTTAAAGAGTTGGATTTTCAATTTTGTGAAAAAGGTATAAGCATACATGTGACTTAAAAACTTAATGCATTGTATCAAGGGAAAGAGTTAGAACAAATGTTTCACTCAAGTTTTCAATACAAGATAATGGATTTGATATCTCAATCGAAAAATTTGAACAAAGATGGTTTGATAATATCTCAATATATTGGTAAAACAAAGAATATTTTAGATCATCTTGTAACTATTAGTGAGCTTGTTGAACTCAAATATCTATTCCTATATGTCCTTGGTGGTCTGATACCTAGTTATAACTCTTTTGTTGCTTCAATAAACATGAGAGAAGCATGACTTACAATAAGTGTTTTGCATAATCTTTTAGAAGGATATAATCATATGAAGTCCAACCAAAATTTCACTCATAAAAATCAAATATTGTCTTGCCTCTTGATGATCATACGCAATATAGGAAGGTGTTGGAACTCTTCGATATGTTACTCTAACAAGACTAGAGATTTCATTTAGTGTTAATAAGTTGTGACAATTTATAGAAATGCCTACCGATAATCATTGGTTTGTTGTTAAACGGGTGTTGAGGTATCTTAAAGGGTCTTTTATTTTGGTAATGCTTTGTATAAAAACACCAACATTTCCTCAATTGCTTTCTATGATTTTGATTGTACTAGTTGTCCTGATAATAGAAAATCAATAAGAGGGTATTTTGTGTTCTTGGGAAAGAATATGATGTCATAACAATCTGGAAAGTAGAAGGTAGTATCATAGAAGCATAATATAAGTAATTAGCACTTGTTGAAGCTGAGCTTATTTGGGTGAATTATTTTCTAAAATAACTGTATATCTTGGTCTTAAGGCCACCTTTAATTTGTGTCATGATGTTTGTGCTCAAAGTCTTGCCTAGAAACATGTATTTCATACACGTATTAAACATATTGAGATTAATTATCACTTTGTGAGAGATCAAATTATCAAGAACAAAGAAGTTGTAAAGAATATTAACACTAAGGAATAATTAATTGATGTGTTTACAGAACTGTTTCCTTCATGAGAGTTTTTATCTCTTCTTATCAAACTTATGGTTTTACTTAAGTCATTTTTTGAAGGGAAGATGTTGAAGTGTCTTTAAAAATTAGTTAAAATGTTAGTTATAAGCATAATATAAGTATATGCTTTTCACTTGTAATAAGATGCTATAAATAAAACACAAACTCTAACTTTTAGAAACAATTCATTCACATAAACTCATAGATTAAGTATTCTCATTTTTCTATCTTCTTCTTTGGTTTATCATCTAAGTGATGTAGGTTTATGAATCTATCCATGTTCAAACATTACTCCTTCAAGTTTTGTCTCTATATAATTTTCATATCCAAAACTTAAAAAAAATCCAAAAAATTGGAGATTATAAAAGTACGAACTTTAAAGACATGACTTCTTATTCTAAATCTAATATGGTGTTAAAAGGTTTAGGTCACCACAACAAATGTAAACATTAGAAGATGATCCAACACCATTAAAGTGTTAGTTAATTTGCTAAATTAAATGAAAAGATCACTTTTCAAATTAATTATTTGAACATAATTTGCAAGGTTTGACTTCTCTATAAATTAACTAGCCCATGATCTGGTCTTTACATTATTAGCATCAATAAAATTGTGCACTTTTAGCTTTTCAAAATTGCTTTGATTAAACTCTTGCTTAATTTTCTAAGAGTATCTTTTAACGTATCGTAACAATATTTTTATTTTCAAAAACTATGAAATATTAAATTAATTTAAAGTTCATATTTTTTAGTCTAAAAATAACAATTTAGATATTTTATTACCAAATTTAGTTATTGTGTTTCCCACATGTACTTGAAACACGGAGAAATAAGAAGAGTCATATTTAACAAATCACCAGCTGAATCACTAAATAAATATTGGAGATTGATTTTGTTGGAGATTGTTATAAAGCTTCTTAATTTAAGGAGCAACCCATGAAGCAAAACAAGGAGTAAAACATGGAGCAAAACATGAAGCTTAATTCAAGTAACAATTCAAGGAACCATTAATTTAAGAAGTAATTCAAGGAGTGAATTTTCCTATAAATAGATGTGTAATTGTAATGAATTAATCATCCAAAGTGTTGATTCCAATTGAGAGAAAAACTTAGAGATAAAAGATTTTGTAAGAGAAAATTGAGAGTAGTTTTCTTGGGTGTAATTGGGTTGTGGGTTGTGAGTTGTGAGTATTGTAAACACCTTGTGTAATTTCTCCTATTTCAGTAAAAGTATCTGCACCAAGTCCGGAGATGTAAGCAAGATTGGCCGAACTCTGTTATCAAATTTGTGTTTTATTTTTCTATTATTACTTTCTCATAAGTCTGACTTATCGAAAATTTGTGTAATTTCCCAAAAACTGGTATCAGAGCTATTGGTGTTGGTTCTTGTCAATTTTCTACAAGATTACTATTTACGTGAATAGTGAATTATGTGAATAGTAAAATTTTGTTAGTGATATTGGATTGTCGATGGAAGTGTTCTAATACACAATGATTTGTAGAAATAGTCAGAAACGATCCGAAGGAAGTCAGATTATAGTGGGAGTAGTCAACACGACAGCTTACTTGATCAACCGAGGCCCATCTGTTCCATTGGAGCATAGAATACCAAAGGAGGTATGGAACAGAAAAGAGGTGAAAATATCACATCTAAAAGTTTTTAGTTGTGTAGCATATATGCATATCAATGATCAAGTTAGGAATAAGCTTGATCCTAAATCCAAGAAATGCACATTCATCGGCTACAGTGAGGATGAGTTTGGCTACCACATTTGGGATGACGAAAAGAAGAAAGTTATCCGTAGTAGAGATGCGATTTTCAACGAAAAGGTGAGGTATAAGGACATGCATAAAATAGATGCCAATGACTCAGAGCAGAATGAGTCAGTATTTGCAGATGGAGATGATGTCTCAAATAGTTCCGTAACAGAACCAATTGTAACAAGTCCTCAACCAGAGGAACTTGTTGGACAGAGTAGTACACAATATTCCGATACACCAGAACCTCTTACTCCAGCTCCTGTATTGAGAATGTTTTCTCGACCTCAAGTGCCTAACAAGAGATACATGAACTATATGTTGCTGACTGATGGAGGGGAGCTTGAATGCTATGATGAAGCTTGTCAGACTCGAGATTCCAACAAGTGGGAGCTTGCTATGAAATAAGAAATAAAATCTCTCATCTCCAACCAGACATGGGGACTAGCTGAGTTACCTATGGGAAAGAAGGAATTTCATAACAAATGGGTGTACCGGGTGAAAGAGGAGCATGATGGTTCCAAGAGATACAAAGTTCGCCTAGTTGTCAAAGGGTTTAAACAGAAGGAAGAAGTTTACTACACTGACATTTTCGCGCCCGTTGTGAAGCTCAATACTATCATATCAGTATTGAGTATTGTAGTCATTGAAAATCTTCATCTTGAAGAGTTGGATGTGAAGACTGCATTCATTCATGGAGATTTAGATGAAGAGATATACATGTACTAGATAGAAAGTTTCTCAGAAAGAGGCAAGAAGAACATGGTGTGCAGACTTAAGAAGAGTTTGTATGGCCTGAAACAAGCCCCGAGACAATGGTACAAAAAGTTTGACAGCTTCATGCACAAGGAAGGTTTCCAAAAGTGCAATGCTGACCACTGTTGCAACTTCAAGAGATATATGTCCAATTATATCATTTTATTACTTTATGTTGATGATATGTTAGTAGTAGGTTCAAATATGGATGATATTCAAAGGTTGAAGCAGCAATTGTCAAAGGAGTTTGACATGAAATACTTGGGTCCAGCAAAGAAGATTCTTGGAATGAAAATCACAAGAAATAAGAAGAAAGGATCCTTGCAGTTATCTCAGGCAGAGTACATCAATCGTGTTTTGCATAGATTCAACATGGGTGATACCAAGCCAGTTAGCACACCCTTGGTCAGTCATTTTCGCATATCCAAGGATCAGACCCCTCAGAGAGAGGAAGATAGAGAATTCATGGCTAAGGTTCCTTATGCCTCAGCCATTGAAAGTTTGATGTACGCAATGGTTTGTACGAGACCAGACATTGGTCATGCAGTGGGAGTTGTTAACAGATTTATGTCAAATCCAGGGAAAACTCATTGGGAAGCAGTCAAGTGGATTTTGAGGTATCTACGAGGCACCACAGAAAAGTTCTTGTACTTTAGTAAAAGAGAGTTAAAAGTACAAGAGTACGTAAACGTAGACTTTGGAGGTGAAGTTGATCACTGAAGAAGCACCATTGGTTATATATTTAATGTTGGAACCATAACTATTAGTTGGATGTCACAAATACAGAAAATTGTCACTCTATCCACTACAAAGGCTGAGTATATAGCAGTAACTGAAGCTAGTAAAGGGATGATATGACTTCAAGGATGTTAACTGAGCTGAGATTCAAACAGGAAAAGAATGTTCTACATAGTGATAGTCAAAGTGCAATACATTTGGCGAAGAATTCAACATTTCATTCTAGAACCAAGCATATTGGACTTCGTTATCACTTCATCATATCTCTATTGGAAGATGATGTGTTAATACTAGAGAAGATTTAAGGAAGCAAAAATCCAGTAGATATGTTAACAAAGATGATGACTATTGACAAACTGAAGTTGTGCTCAACTTCAGTTGATCTGCTAGAGTAACAAAGACTAGAAAAGCTACTACATTGAGCGAGGTGTGAAGACATATTGAAATCTGTCTTCAAGTGGGAGATTGTTGGAAATTGTTATAAAACTCCTTAATTTAAGGAGCAAATTAAGAAGCAAAACATGGAGCTTAATTCAAGGAGCAATTCAAGGAACCATTAATTTAAGGAGTAATTCACATTAATTTAAGAAGTAATTCAAAGAGTGAATTTTCCTATAAATAGACGTGTAATTGTAATGAATTAATCATCCAAAGTGTTCATTCCAATTAAGAGAAAAAATTTTGTGAGAGAAAATTGAGAGTAATTTTCTTGGGTATAATTGGGTTGTGAGTTGTGAGTGTTGTAAACACCTTGTGTAATTTCTCTTCTTTTAGTAAAAAGATCTACAATATGTTGACCAAACTCCGTTATCAAATTTGTGTGTTATTTTTGTATTCTTGCTTTCTCATAAGCCTTACTTATCGGAAATTTGTGTAATTTTCTAACAAATTTGATGTCACTTTCATAAATTAAAAATATGTTGGCATATAAATATTTTAAATATATATATATATATTTATATAAATTTATAATATACTATTATTAATTTTATATTCAAATATACATGTATCAAATAAAAAATTATCAATTATAATATTTGTAGAAGTATATTTTTTTAATCCTACCGAAACATATTCAACACACTTTTTAAGATAAATTATTTATTGATTTATTATCAATAATTTCAATTAATAGCATAATATTATCATAAAAAATAGTAAAAAATATCCTAGCTCTTTTTTAGCTATAATATTAATTTTTCATTGATTTTAACTAACAATTAACATTAGTCTAAAATTAATGAATAATTTATCATAAAAATGTATTTGGATATGGTTATCTTGAACTTACTTTTAGTTAATTATTACATTTAAATCTTTTTTTAAATTAATATATTAATTAAAATTAATGAATGTCGTGTAATCCATTAAATAGCATCACTCCACGATATAAGTCAATTGGGATGAAAATTTGAAACATTATATACAAAGACTTCTTATTTTTAATAGAGCAAAGTCTAATTTGTGTCACTTGGCTTATAATTTAGAGTTGATTAAAGGAAAATCGTTGTTATAACATGCTTAATTATTTTAATATTTTGTATGTTTTAGTTGTTGGTAAAATTCAAAAAGTATATTTTAATCATTTAATATTTTTTTGTCATAAACAAAACCAAATCAATATTTCACTTTCCTTCTCGCCTTCTCGCCATTTTTTGAGCTATGAAAAGTGGATAAAGAATTTGGTATTTCTCTATTATTTTTGTCATGTATCTAATAAAATTTATTAAATAATATAAAATATTAAAATTTGTCTTTAAATCATTTTTTTTACAATCAAAATTATTAAATAATAACACTATTATGATCATTATTTATCCATTTTAATAATATTTACTGAGTACACAAACTAAGAAGACCGTAATAAGGGGAATTTGAATAAGTATGCAAGCTTAATTGGAAATGAATTTTCGGCCTTAATTTTTTATAGTGGAGAAATTATTTATTATTTTTAAAATATATAATAACATAATATTATATATCAATAAAATATTAAATCAGTATAATTAATTTTAAAAAATATAAGTAATTAATTAAGTAATATAATTATTTCTGAATATGAACACCTCATGTATATAATTGCTTTCTTGACAAGCATTTACAAACAGTTTAACATGGCATGAGTCGTTTAATTAATATGATTCTTCATGGTAGCTAAGTGAGACTTTAATTGTGCAGCTGGCAAGAATATAGTTTTTTGAAAAAAATATTTTTACATTATTTAAATTTATAATTTAAAATAAAAAATGATATATTTTAGACAATAATAAATGTATTCTTTTTACACTCTTATCTTTTATATCATTAATCATCATTATGTGTGTTACATATAAAAAAAACTTATACTTATAAATTATAATATTTTTACTAAATTGTAAAAATAACTATTAATTTTATAAACAAGTAGTTCACTTTTAGTATTGATATTCTAATATAAAAAAAACCTATACTTATAAATTATAATATTTTTACTAAATTGTAAAAATAACTATTAATTTTATAAACAAGTAGTTCACTTTTAGTATTGATATTCTATTACTCTGTGTGAATATTTAAAAGAAATAGTATAAAAAATTAAATACAATAAGAAAATAATATATTTTTTAATTAATGTTTCATAATTAGGCTTAAAAATATATAAAATATATATGAAAAATTAAAAAGCATTCATAAATTCTAAAGTTATAAAAAATTATAATTATTACGAATACTGTTAAGCAAATGAAAATTTAAATATAACTAATTTGATATCTTCTTACTTTTTTTACCATTAAAGTTGTATATTTTAAGACGAATAAAAAAATAATATAATAATTTTTTTTATCTCAAACATGTCTTTTCACATCTTTTTTATCTTATTATATCATCAAATAAACTCATCTTATTCCTTTTCGCATCTTTTTTATCTTATTATATCATCAAATAAACTCATCTTATTCCTTTTCAACTTACATATTTGAATCATACATAACATCATTTTATATAAAAAATCATCAAATAACTTTATAATAAATTAGAGAAAATAAAAAACGATGGCCATATTATCTAGTAATCTAGATGTATAATAATTAATAATATTGTGTGGGAACAATAAAATGCATCCAAATAACTATATGTAATATCTAACTATTTTAATTTTATAAAAAAGTTAAGAAAATGTGATTTAATAAAAAAAACAAAAGACTTTTGTAATTCTAATTTTTCGTTATTAACTAAGTGATTATATCGGTAATTTATTATTCTATAAATAATAAATTTTAATTAAAAACATTGAAGTTTTAAATCATTTTTATCGGAATAATTATATGCAATATATAACTTTTTAATTTATATAAAAGAAAGTTATGAAATTGTAATTAAATAATCTAAATTGAAGTCTTTTGAAATTTTATTTTTTAATTATTATTTAAAAATAATTAATTCTAAAATATTAAATTTTTGAAGAAACATGATCAAAATAATTATACGAAATCTATAACTTCTTAAATTTTATTTAAAAAATTTAATAGTAATTAAATAATCTTAATTGAAGATTTTTGGAATTCTATTTATTAATCACTAATTAAACTATGTTTGATATTTATTATTACAAAAAGAATTAATTTAAATTAATATTTAAATTTTGAAAAAATGAAATCATAATAATTATATGTAATCTATAATTTTTAAATTTTATAAAAAATAAAATTATAAAATTATGGTTAAATAATTCTAACTAAAGACTTTAAAAAATTTAGTTTTTAATTCGTAATTAAGTTATTATGTATGTTATTTGTTATTTTAAATAATTAATTTCATTAAAAATAATAAAAATAAAAGTTACGTGACTAAATAGTTTTAATTGAAGTCTTTTAGAACTATAGTTTTAATATAGTTTTATTATTTAAAAAATTATTTTAATTAAAATTATTCAAAAAAATAGATATAAGTATCGTTAAATAATCTAAAATGAAACATTTTAAAATTTTAGTTTTTAATTTATAACAAAATCATATTTTTCATTATTTATTATTCCAATATAATTAACTTTAATTAAAAAATATTAAAAATTTGAAGAAATATAACTACAATAATTATAAGAAATTTGCAACTTTTTAATTTTATAAAAAATATTAAGAATGATGATTAACTAATCCTATAATTGAATTCTTTTAAAATTTTAGCTTTTAATTCATAATTAAGTCATTATTTTTATAATTTATTATTTTAAAAATAATTAATTTTAACTAAAAATATTAAATTTTAAATAATATCAAAAATGTACAATGTGTTTAATGTTGGTGTGTGGTGTAAAATCAAGGTGGAGAAGAATAGGAGACAACATCCATGTTTAGTGGAACACAAAACATGATAGAAAAGATCAATGTTTAATTTAGCATTTGTTATGTTTCTTAGTATATATATGTATATCTTTGTACATGGAATAGATAGAAAATAGAGATGAAGTGATATTGATTAAAATAACAAAAACCACATTTTATCATAGTATCAGAGCAATGCTTATTGCTAACTTAACAAAATAAATAGCTACCTGATACTCAACGCTATTACTCCGGTGTCTCCTCGGTAGGGGGCTTTTGATCTGATTTGTTGTCTATATGCTTATGAGTTGATTACTTCGTTTTTTGGTTGGATGGTGATTGTTGATTTGCTGCATAGTTATTGGAGCCGTAGCAATTTATTTTCTCGAAGAAACATGAATCGTAAAGATGAACAGCCCTGCACTATAGAAACGATTCTGGATGGACATCTTTTAGGCGAGAGGTAGGTATCACCGTGCACCTTGTTTGTATATCTGGCTAAAAAAAAACAATCAACTGCAATATTGAAAAAAAAACCACTAGTGCTGCGACCATCAGGTCACTTCAGAGATGCCATTTCTGCTCAGCGTTAGTTCCGTTGTTGTGACCTCAACAGAACTCTTCAGGGAGTCGTTGTAGCCTCCCTGTGTTTCACGCCATTTCTGCTTGTTCGAGCCGTCGTAGTTCCCCAACGTCGCTTGCTCGTTGGGCCAGTTGTTATCTTTCTACGTATCAGGTGGTGCTTCCATCATGGATAATCGTGGAGAAAAACTTGGAACATAACGCAACAGAAGAAGAACGCAACAGAAGAAGAACGAAGAACAACGTCGCTCCATGAGGGCTGTGCAAATGGAAATTTTTTAGGGTTACGGTTTAAGTTTTTTTTATATATATATTGGTTGTAAAAAAAATAGATTTCATGACAGAATCTAGAGATTTAACCACCAATTTCATATTGGAATATCTGATGACAAAAATGATGGAAGTTCTAACTAGAGCTCAGACCGTCTCACAACCTCCGCTAACTGAAACGTCGACTGCCCCCATTAATATCAAGTTGGGAGGATCCAACTATGCCTTGTGGTCTCAGGTGGTGAAGATGTATATCTCTAGCAAAGACAAACTGGGATATATTAATGGGGATTTTCATCAACCTGTTGAAATCGACTCCTCATTCAGGAGATGGCGCATTGAAAATGCCATTGTTAAAGGATTGTTGATCAATTCGATGGACCCCTCCTTGATTGCAAATTTTATTTGATTCCCAATTGCAAAACAAGTTTGGAATTCTGCTGCTACCACCTACTATGATGGGACAGACACGCCTCAAGTGTATGATCTTCGCCGTCGAGTTACTCGTATGAAGCAGACGAGTGGATCCATTGAAAAATACTACAATGACCTTCAAGGGTTGTGGCATGAAATTGATTTATATCGTCCTAATCCAATGGCGTGTGCGATTGATATACAAAAATATAACTCCATCGTACAGGAAGATCGAGTGTATATCTTTCTCGATGGACTTGATGATAGATTGGATAAAACTCGAAGTTATGTGCTTCAGATCAAACCATTCCCTACGGTGGAACAAGCCTATGGATTCATCCGTAGGGAAGAGGTCAGGTAGACCGTGATGATCACAGGTGCAGATACGACACCCGGAGCAGTTATGGCTTACAAAGGGTTCAAGGGACACCATAATCCGATGCCACCAAAACTAGGAACCTTTTTGGGTAGCAAGAAATCCACAGGAAATCCACCGTCTGTTGACATGAAATGTGGTCATTGTGGAAACTCCAAACACACCCGTGAAAACTGCTTCAAACTACATGGGTATCCAAAATGGTGGAATGATCTTCAAACAAGGAAGAAGACGGAAACTATTGGGAAAGTTGTTGTGGCTACCAATACTACATCACTATTCCTTATTCCTCAGACCGAATATTCCCAAGATCCAGGTATTTCAAGTAAAGCATTTCATACTCGTAGTGATAATGAGGATTGTATTCTGGACTCTAGAGCTACGAATCATATGACATTTGACCCAAAAGATCTCTAAGATACAACTCACCCGAGACTGAGTCGTGTTGCCAATGCCAATGGGATCACTTATCCAGTTACAAGAGTTGGAACAGTGACCTTATCTCCTTCATTATCATTATCTAATACATTATTTGTATCTCTTTCAAACCGACTAATGTCTGTAAGTCAGGTCACTTCAGATCTTAACTGTGTAGTATTGATGTATTCTACTTTTTGCCTTCTACATGATATTCTCACCAAGGAGATCATTGGGCGTGGTACTAAGAGAGGAAGGTTATATTATGTAGATGACCTCAGTTCAGGAAGAGCCAATCATATGCAACACACTGTTGGTAACAAGGAACGACATATTTGGCTATGTCGTAGGTTTCGGCATCCATCATTCGGGTATTTAAAGCATCTATTCCCCAGTTTATTTTCAAATATCACACATTCAGATTTCAAATGTGATACTTGTATCCTAGAAAAAAGTCATAGGGCGTCTTATCCTCTGAGCATGAATAAAAGTATGACTCATTTTGCTTTGGTACATTCTGATGTTTGGGGACCTTCCCCGGTCACTACGTCATCGGGTCATCATTTTTTTGTTATATTTTGTTGATGATTGTACACGAATGACATGGTTTTATCTTATCAAACATAAAGATGAAGTATTTTCTACGTTTCACTTGTTTCACACCATGGTTCAGACATAATTTCCTAAAAAAAATTAAGATACTTAGGTCTGATAATTGAGAGGAGTATGTTAATCAAAAATTTCGAACATACTTGGATAACCATGGTATTCTCCATGAAACCTCGTGTTCACAAACCCCACAACAGAATGAGACTCCGGAGAGGAAGAAAAAACATATTTTAGAAACTGCTCAGGCCTTACTAATCGGTGCACATATGCCTAGTAGATACTGGAGTGATGTTGTTACTACAACTGTGTATCTACTGAACCGTATGCCCACAAAACCTTACAATTTCATACTCCATTAAAGGTGCTATCTGATCATGTTCCCTTGCCTACTATTTTGATGCTTCCGCCCCGAATTTTTGGATGTGTTGCTTTTGTCCACCTCCATAAAAATCAACGAACTAAGTTGGATCCATGTGTTGTCTGATGTGTATTCTTGGGATATGGCGTACAAAAAAAGGGATATCGATGCTACGATCCTATTACTAAAAGAACCTACATTACCATGGATGTCACTTTCCTAGAATCTGAATGTTTCTTCCCATTATCAGTATCTAATTCCCCTCTTCAGGGGGAGAGTTATGGTGAAGAATGGAATTGGCTTGATGTTGAAGTATTAGACATTAGTAACAATCTGACATACTCAGATAATGCCAATAATATGGATGAGCCAGTACCTAACCCGAACTTGAACTTCTAAGAACTGAATCTGAACTAGTAACTGAATCTGCAGAAGATGTAGTGGCTGATGCACCCCTCCACTCTCTAGTACCCAATGATCCTTCTGCTGAGAATACTCTCGAGGTAAGTTCTCCTATCACACCTTTACAAACTAATGCTATAGATACATCTGGTGGTTATGTTCTACCTTTCAGACACAATCAAGGCAAACCTCTGAATCGATACTCTCTAAAAAGAGAGGAACGACAATCCAAGTATCCAATAGCCAATTATGTATCTACTCAAGGGTTACCATAATCTATCAAGGCTTTTTCACAAACATTCTCCTCATGTCAAATTCCAAGCATCATTGAAGAAGTCTTATCTTATCCAAATTGGGCTCAAGATATAAAAGAAGAATTTGAGGCACTATAGAAGAATAACACATGGGTGTTAAGCAAGCTACCTAAAGGGAGGAAGATGGTAGGATGCAAGTGGATTTTCTCCATTAAGTATAAAGTAGATGGGTCAGTTGATTGATACAAGGCGAGGCTAGTAGCAAAAGGGTATACACAGAAACATGGTATAGATTATCAAGAAACCTTCTCACCTGTGGCTAAACTAAAAACTGTGAGGGTTTTGTTATCTCTTGCAGCAAATTTAGATTGGCCATTGCACCAACTTGACGTGAAGAATGCCTTCCTTCATAGTGACCTAGAAGAAGAGATTTACATGGATATTCCACCAGGATATATGGTTACATCAGGAAAAGAAACTGCATGTAGATTACAACGAACATTGTATGGACTAAAACAATCACCTCGAGCATGGTTTGGTAGATTGAGTTCATCAATGAGAAAATATGGGTTTCAACAAAGCAACTTTGACCACACTCTTTTCCTAAAACATCGATTTGGAAAAATAACAACCCTTATAGTCTATGTAGACGACATGATCATTACAGGGGATGATAAAGAAGAAATCTCTAGGCTTCAAGAACTACTGTCAAATGAATTTGAAATGAAGGACTTGGGAGGGCTCAAATACTTCTTAGGCATTGAGGTAACAAGATCAAAACAAGGTATATGTCTTTTCCAAAGAAAATATACTCTAGACCTACTGGCAGAGGCAGGATTACTAGATTGTAAACCTGTCGATATTCCGATCGTCCAAAATCATAAACTTGGAGAATATGTGGACCAAGTACCAGTAGATAAACAAAGATATCAATGGTTAGTAGGTAAACTCATATACTTATCTCATACTCGACCTGATATTGCTTATGTTGTGATTGTCGTAAGTCAGTTTATGCAATGCCCAAGTGAAGACCATATAGATTCCGTCATGCGAATACTTCGTTATTTAAAATCCTCCCCTGGGAAAGGGCTTATGTTTTCAAAGAATGGTCAATTGGAAGTCCTTGGATATACAGATTCAGACTGGATAGGGAATATGAAGGATAGGGAATCTACTGCTGGGTACTTTACTTTTGTGGGGGGGGGGGGGCAATCTTGTTACATGGAGGAGCAAGAAGCAAAAGGTAGTTGCCTTATCTAGTGCTGAATTTGAATTTCGAGGAATGGTCAAGAAAATATGTGAGCTCCTTTGGTTGAAAAAACTCCTAACTGAGATTGGTGTTGCTCCTAACTCTGAAATGAACTTATTTTGTGATAACAAAGCAGCCATTGCCATCTCCCACAATCTGGTCCAACATGATCGCACAAAACATGTTGAAGTGGATCAGAACTTCATCAAACAGAATCTTGAAGACAAAATTATTCAACTTCTATTTGTTAAATTAGAAGATCAATTGGCTGATATACTCACAAAATCTGTGTCTGCAAGGAACTTCTACAACTCACTCGACAAGTTGGGCATAAGAGATATATATGCACCAACGTGAAGGGGAGTGTTGACGTGTGCTGTAAAAGCAAGGTGCAGAAGAATAGCAGACAACATCCATATTTAGTGGAACACAAAATATGAGAGACAAGATCAATGTTTAATATATCTTTGTACATGGAATAGATGGAAAATAGAGATAGAAGTGATATTGATTAAAATAACAAAAAACACATTTTATCATTTAACATATAGAAAATTGAATTAAGTTCTGTCGAAAATGTATTGATATATATAATATATTTTATCAATCAAAATATGACATTATTTTTGGAATCATGATAATAATTTTTATATAAAAATATAAACTCATTTATTTATAATGATTATAAGGTAAATTTTAAATATCCAAATCATAATATAATTAACTTAATAATTTTTTATTTATAATTATATTTATTAATAATATTATATCCTATATGATAAAAATAATTTCTCCGTTAGAAAAATAATTAGATAGCGACCATAAAATGGGAACTTACTTTAACCAATTATTATTTTTACTTTTCAAAAATAATTATTACATTAATTATAATTAATATATGTCGTGTAATTCGTCCAACAAAGCATTCAGATTAAATAACTCCACAATATGAGTCGATTTTGATGAAAATTGAAAACCTTATATACAAAGAGCACATTTTTAATAGGACAATCTCATTTTTGTGTTTTTGCTTATGAATAAAGTTCATAGAAGAACAAATATTATTTTTATTTTAATATTCTATAAATTTTAATAATTAGTGAGATTTATTAAGAAAATAATTGAATCATTTATGTCTTATTTACTTAAACATAACTAACCTAACCTTTTATTTTATTTTCTGTCATTTTGTGAACTCGAAAAAATAAATAAATGATATATTATTCTTATCTTATTTTTATCATATAATTTATAAAAAATATTAAACAATATAAATTAATTAATTATTCTTTAATGATAATATTAATTTTTTGTATATTTTAAATTACAGAATTATCCTAAAATATCGTTATATCTTATAAAAGAAAAAAAATTATGAAAAAAAATTAATAAACATTGATCAAGAGAATTTGAATAAGTATGCAAGCTTAGGGGGGATTTGAATAAGTATGCAAGCTTAATTGGAAATGACCTTTCAGTCTCTTAATTTGAAATGACTTTTCAGTCTCTTTTTCGTAGATAAATTATTTATTATGCGAATGAAATATTAAACTAGTATAATTATTTTAAATATATATATATATATATATAATTAATTAAGTAATATAATTATTTCTGAATATCAACACCTCGTGTATGTAATTGCCTTCTTAACATGGCACGAATCGTTTAGTTAATATAAGTCTTCGTGGTAGGTAAGAGAGACTTTAATTGTGCAGCTGGCAAGACGGATGTTACTTGTTTTGGACCCCGGTTCCCAAATCGTCAAATGCTAATATGATATCAATTTAGGGTAGTGTTATTACTAAAATATAAATTATTATTTGTTAAAAACATATTATATTAATAATAATGATATTAAATTATAATTAATATTATAGTAAAATAAATATTTTATATATTATTACTTATAAATGTATTCTTTTTATATTCTTATCTTTTATATTAATATATACTAAAATTATTTTAAAAAAACAATTTATTTTTTAAATAATACCAACACTTACTAAAATATATATATAAAATGTAATTGCAAATTTTGAAATCTTAACAATTTACTTTATTGTTTCGTGGAACAAGGAAGAAAAAGGCCAATGAAGGAACTAGAATTGAAAATGAAAGGAGGTGGGGATAAAATATAATTTAATTTTAAAAATAAAAATTAACTAATAATTTTTGGAATGTATGTAAATTTAAATTATCCTTAATAATTAGATTTAAATTTTAAAGTAAAAACGGAGAAAAAAAGAGAGATAAAAAACTCTAATAATAGTAACAAAATGATGATGATGATAATAGATTAATATTGAAAATATTATATTAATATATGAAAAGAGAGAAAATACACACTTAAAAAAAGAATGTAATACAGATTAATAATTATAATTCAAGGTAATAGCGAGTTTGAGACTTTTGTTTTTTTATTATTGGATTTATATATATATATATATATGTAAATATATGATATTATTATTAATTGTGGTAATTAAGAAAAAAGTAAGGTAAAGTTTTTTAATCAAATAACAAGGTTGAGTGGAGATTTGAACAAATGTATTCTCTATACAAGTACTACACTTTTATAACTATAAAAGAGAGTCCTTAATTTACAAGAGATGACAAGTTTAAAGTAATATTTGATTAGATTAAGAGAAGGTCAAATACATTTTAAAATAAATAAATAAATAAAATATTTATATTTACGGTTAAAATTCATTAATATAAATATTTTTTTTTCGAAAACTAGGGATAGCCATGAGCGTGTTTGGCCATAACTTAGTTCTGTCAAGGCAATTAGCAATGAAACAAATATAAATGCATTAATTTTAAATTAGTTAAAATAATATTTTTTAAATAATCAAATTAACACAACAATAATTTGAAAGGTTTCGATGTATAATAATTATAATTTGACAAAATTCTATATAGCGTGTTAAGTTTTTTGGTTGAAATTCTTATTTGTAATAAAAATATATAAATTATTTATAAATAATATTATTTTTATAATTATAAAAATTTGATATTATAATGATTAGAAATTTGATTTAGAAAATTTGAACCACTGTTTAATAAATATATATATATATATATATATTATATTTAGTTCATATAATTTATTAAAAAAATTATGATATATTATTTTACATTTAATATTATTAAATTAAATATCATTTAAATTAAACTATAATTATTTGAATTAATTCAATGTTATTATGGTATTGTTTTCTGATCATAAGTTTTAAGAGTATTACTTGAGAAATTACATAAAATAATGTTATTAAAATTATATAAAAAAGTAATATTTCATAAAATTAAATGAGATCCAATTTAGTTATGTTAAACATCGAATATTTTAAAGTGATTATAGTTTAATTTGAACGATATTTAATTTAAAATAATTTGTATTAATTTTTTTTTAATATTAAAAATATAAATTTAAATATAATATATATTATTTTTATAATTATAAAATTTAATAGAATTATTTTTATTTTATTTTATTTATATTTTTCGAATAAAATTAAGAATTCTATTAGATGATCTGGGTTAACAAGCAAATCCGGTTCTGGGGTAAGGTTGGGCTACTGTAGTTAGAAGCTTTTGAGGTACTTAGAAATTAGTCATCATCCTTTTCTACCTAGCCCACACTTACAATATAGTTTTTTGGGCCTCGTACTTAACAGACTATCAGTTATTTAAGCTATAAAAAAATAGTTATTCTATTACTAGAGGTCGAGAATATAAGTCTCTTAATTATATTGAAAAAAGAAATTTAATTCTTTTATTAATTTTTGAAATAATATAATTATTTTATTTTTAAAATATGATAATAAAAAAATAAAAAAAAATATTTTTTATCATATTTTTTAATTATTATTGAGATATCAATTTAATATATTATCTTTAAGAATATAAAATAATCACCTTAAAATTGAAGGAATACAAATTAAATTTGACAATTTATTATTATGCACTTTTATAATAAAATAATTAAAATTTTAAAAATAATAAAAATACTAAATCATTTTAATTAATAAAGTTAAAAACTTTGTTGCATTTCCCTCTTTATCATTTGGTTATCATTTATGTAAAGTGTTCAATTTAATTCAAATGTTATAAATTTTAAATAAATTGAACCAAAATATTTATACATGTCAAATAAGATCAGATTGAATCATTCAGATTGATTTAGTAGAGTTAGAATCGTTTAAAATATGAATACTAAAATATATATTGAAATAATTTATGTTATCACCAATAGAGTAATAACTTACTTGTTTTTGACATGCTATCAACCTCTTTAATCCTAATTCGAAACATGATCACTCGTATAACAATAATATTTTTATTTGTTTATTTACTTAAAGTTAAAATAATTTTAAAAATTGTTATTCCTAAATTTTAAGCTTAGAAACACTAAGTGGGATAGTAATGGACTTGGTTATTAGGCTACACACTATTATATTTATAAAATATAAATTATAAATATAACAGTGTAAATGTCTCGATCCAACTTAAAAAATTTATTTTTTTTATAAATCAAACTAGATTTGACTGAATTAGGAAACCAACTAAATTGAACTATTCGAAACAATTCAATTTGATAGTTCGGTCTCATTTATCATATTATCATGTATTTTATTTAAAAATTTAATAAAATATATACTCTTATTTAAGATGTGAAAATATTATGAGCTTTCATAAAAACAAAGGTGATCTTGTATTAATTTAAAATAGATACGTGTCTAACTTACCTTATTTATACTAACTATTAAAATATAATTATTCTTTTAAAGTTAGTACATGAAAATTATAAAAAATATATGTTTTATAAATATTGAAGTTCTTGATAATTTGATGTGATGCCATTAAAAAACTAAGCATTTGGTTGATGGTTGAGCTCAATAAATATGAGAATTTCATGCATCGAAATAATTGAAGTTTTGACCCAAATAGCTTTTGCAACCTACATGATAGGTGAAAATGTTAACCAATGGAATTTTTTCACGAGCTCTATTCTAACTCGACCAAGCATGCCTCATAACATGAATTAATTAGTAGATAGCACAATGTTATTAAAATAATATGCTTAAATCAATACACCATAAAATAACTAGAAGATAAAAAAACTACAATATGCAATTAACACATTAATAACAGTGTGTCTCACAAGCTATTGTCCAAGTTAGTAACATACATATACATGATAAAAATCACACATTATGTGAATCAGTCAAATATACTGGAAAAGTTATAAAGTATTTTCAATCATTTCAAGATCTCGTATATAGAAACATATTCAATAAATGCCCACATAGAACCCTTATTGATATGGTAATATCATTGGGTTGCATATGGTAACCACTAGACAACAAACAATCTACTAAATAAAATAAGCAGATACAACTCGATAGACAATATAAAACAAATATCTCTATCAGTCGAGACATATGTCCTAACTACCTGTACTATCCTCACTTGTTGTTTACACCGTTCCTGATCTAAATAGATCCAAGCTTGTTCCCAAAGCTCTATCACCACGTGATATGAACTACTACTGATGACTCTACCATATAATATTCATACATATTGTGATCCAACAATACCTAGGTGATACATGACATATAAATACATAGACTACTCGCTTATGCATCATGTTATAATCTTGTAAAACCTAGCTGACACACATTAAATTATCACATAGGCTTCTCATTTATTGGAATTGTTGCATTCTTGCAAATATCAGCTAATATACAACACAGCACCATATAGGCTCATCACCTATAGGAACTCTTACACTCTTGCAACTATAAGTCGATACACTACTCATCACCATATGGACTTCTTTCTTATACGAACTGTTGCACTCTTACAACTATCAGCTGACATTGACAACTCAACTCAAAATGATGTGGCTCTGTACTAAACAACCATAAACTTTGCCTCTCATCAAAGCCTCACCTAATCTCACATTTTTTTACAGTAATAAGATGTTTGAAAAATATGAGAGAAATTCCTATCTGATGTCCTAAATGTTAACTGTTTTTAAAACTTTACACTCAGAAGGAAAATAGACTATGAAGAATCAAAAAAGTCTAATGCTAAACGGTTAGAGCTTTCCCATAATTCAGGCCAAGTAAATAAAAGAAGAGATAAATTTATAAAAGAAAAAAA
The DNA here is from genome assembly GCA_037013495.1 of Hippophae tibetana. Classification (NCBI taxonomy): domain Eukaryota; kingdom Viridiplantae; phylum Streptophyta; class Magnoliopsida; order Rosales; family Elaeagnaceae; genus Hippophae; species Hippophae tibetana. The sequence continues at coordinate 14,297,375 of CM072812.1, forward strand.
ACCAAGCTCTCGGACCCTCATTGGCCATCCTCATTTCCCACGATCAACGAGGCAACCAAAATCCAACTGTAACAAAGTTGGCTCGTTCGCAAGCTTGTTAGTCGAAAACCATAATGGATGTCATTTTTCATAAGAAAAAATGCCCAATCCCCAATAGAATAATTCAACATAAATAAAGTCCCAAACATGACTCAACAACAACAAGTAAAGTCTCCAACGGGACATATTGATAACAAACATCCAACATTATCAACTATATGCTAATTAAAAAAATGAGTGTATGTAATAGTAAATACAAAATTGTTTCCATGTGAAACTTAACCACCAATTATTAATCTTATAAAGGACAAACATAAACATTAAATAAAATAAAAACACAATATTTTATACACGACGAGAATGCAAACACCCAAATAAAAGAATTGGAGTCAAGCGTGAAAAAAAGAAAAAAAAAGGAGAGAGAAAAAAATAAAAAATAACATAAAAAAGTGAAAAAAATAAAGAAAATCTCCAAAAATTTCATAGCAAAAGTTGTTACTAATAATAAACTTTATAATACATACAAAAAAAAATAAAATCAATTTTTTTATTAAGTAAAGTATTTCAAAAGTCATTAATATTTTTAATACCTAAATACTTTTGTAAACTTTTAATAATAATTAAATATATTTAAATTTGTATAGACCTTTATAAACTTTTACAAAATTTTAAATGAATGCAATTAAATTTTTAAAAACTTTTAAAATCCATTAAAATATACCAAAATCCTATTCAAATACACTTTTATAAGTATTTTTGATAATTGTAAATTGTTCATTAAAAAATTATAAAATAATTAAAACATAGTGGAAAAACGTAAACATAATAAGAATTTAAATATATTAAATTTTATAAAGTCCCTCTAAGGTTATAAAATTTTATAAAAAAAATCATACAAATCTATTCAATCATATATAAAATTTATCTTAATAAAATATATTTTAAATTTATTAAAATTCAATTAAAATCTATCAAATTATCCATAAATCTCAATTAAATATTTAAAAATTTAAAGAAAGTACATGTTCAAATATTTAAAAATCTATTAAAATCTATAAGCTTTTAAATTTTAAAATATATTAGAATCTTCATAAATCTTAATTGAATTCACCCTCTTAAAGTACGAGGTTGTTGTTGAATTGTGTGAATAACGATTAAAATGATAACTATAATTCTTATTAATGAAGTCATGTAAAAACATGTAATTAGTTTAATTAAAAAATACCTATAAATTTATTTTATTATTCCCGTACCATTTTCTTAAAAGTAACAGAATAAAAAAATGATATTCCTAAGCTACGAGATTTTATAAAATCAAATGATATAATCTAGAAAACTATGATGATTCGTCCTAATTTAAAAGAAAAATAGTTAGTCATATTTTTAAAATTTAATTTAAAAATGAATGATGAACATTTTTTGATAAGCACGTGATATTTTTCTACAAAATATATGAGAGATAAAATAAGTTTTTTAAGGTCCAATATTTAATGTTTTCCAATAAATTTTCCCTTATATCCTTATTAAACCATCCATTTTACCCTCTTTTTACATGTTCTAAAATTTATCTAAAACTCTTAAAAAATCATTATTTTTACTTTTTTTTATCTATATTATGCATTAAAACTAAAAAAACATTATTTCACAAATTTTAACGCTTTATAGTAATTAAACATAACATTACTCATACAATATAATTTAATTTATAAATATAAGTACTACGAATGATTGAATTTGAGATAGGAAGTGGAAATAATAATAAGAGAAAATGGGTTTGTAGGAGAGATGATGAGAGAAATGGGTTAGCACTATTAATGGGGGAGATAAGGTATCGTTATGTTTATCTCCTTTTTAACTTTCAATGTAAGGGAGTAAACATACATAAATTTCCTTGTTATCTCTTACTTCAATTATCAATAAGATAACTGCTCTTTTTAACGAAATTAACTAACAACGTTAATCTTTTAGAATTAATTTGATCTATTAACAAAAAAAATCGGACTTATTGTAATTAATTTCACAATTTTATATCTCAACTGTATTTTTAAGTACAATTTTAAGAATAATCTAACACTTTTTCTTTATTATTATTTCATAGACACCAAAGAGCATCCAATAAATTTTGAACAATTTTATCAAACATTTTGATTTAATTAAGAATGTTGTCATTATTATTAGTTATAGTAATATAATTATCTTAGTTAATTATCATTATTAGTAATTAAATTTTTGATAAATTTCATTATTTTATATAAATTTGTAGAATAAAATCATATTTTTATCACATAATTACATTTTTTTTTTGCATAAATGACCTTATTAGTTATAATTATTTTGGTTGAATGATATAAATAGTAATTGTATTTTTATAAATATTAGATAGAATAATTTATTCCATTAAACCTAAAGAAGCTGTAGAACAAAATCCCATTATTATCACGTAACCATAATATATTTTTATATAAAGTAATGCAGTTTTTTTTTATAAGAAGGAACGCGTTTTTAATAGCCATGCATGTTTCTCTCATGTTTCTTACATGCATATTAATGTATCATTCAGTAGAAAAACGATAAAGTATTATTTATAATATTTATCATACTAATCTTAAACAAAATAAAAAGTGTTATATTATTATAACCATATCAGATAGCATATCCATGCATTCAATGCTTATGCTAGTGATAAGGTATATTAACTATTTTGCTTTTTTTTTTTTTTTTTCATTTAAGCGTTTAGTCCTTCTCGTCGCAAGTATGTATTAATACGTTAGTAATAATTTCGTTTATTTTAATTGACTCTTTTATTTAACATAAAATTATGGTTTAATATTAAAAATTATTTTCCCACTTAAAACAAAAATGATTTATTTATTTAAAATTATATTTATCAATGATATCAAATCAAAAACCAATTATTATTAAAAAATTAAAAGTAAATAAATTAAAATAATTTATAATTTATACAATATTTAAATTATTTCAATAAATTTTTATATTACACAGTATATATTTTACTATGTAAGATTTATTGTCATTACTTGTGTTATTGTTTTTGTCATTTATATATTGAAAACTTTATTTTCCAACTACATCCAAAAAATTTATTTATATAAATGTTATTTCCCTTCGTGCATATTAGAGCATTCATTTTTATTTTAATGTAATCTAATTATTTTAGTTTTAATATTAATTATATAACTATTAAATAAATATATCATTGATAATTAATGTTAATACCAATTTTATGATTACTCAATTAATATATTAATCGATGATATATGTATGATATCGTAGTTTTAATATCAAATCTCTTATCATATGTTTAGTTGATTGAAATGTAATGGAATTAAAATTAATTTCTTCTAATTTTATGCTTGTTTGGATTGAAAAGTCAGAATAAAACAAAATCGATTTCTTCCCTTTTAGAAATCAAAATTTATTCTCCCTTTTATGAATCATGATTCTATTCACATCTTTTTTTTTCAATTTTATCACCCTAAATCCTAAACCCAAATCCCAAAAATATATTTAAAAAATAAATAATTTTAACACTAAATCTTAACACACAAATATAACCTAAAACCTAAAACCCTAAATCTCAAATCTTTAAATTCTATTTAGAAAAATAATAATTTTAATAATATATTTTATTTTTAAATAATTATTATTTAAAAAATAATAATTTCAATAACGTATTTTATCTGACAAAAATATAATAATTAAATAATATTATTTAAATTTTATCGAATACAAAGATATTAAAGTAATATACAATATTTTTTATTACATTTAAATTGTAAAATAAATACTATAATACTGATTTCTTATTTGATTATAGTTATCAAATTAAACAAAACTATTTTTTTTCATTTAATTCATATTCTTATTTCTATTTCGATTTCATATTATCAACAAAAAAAAATCTTCTTATTAAATGTAAAAGATAGTTTCTACCAAACTTTTTGCTAATTCAAAGTTTTGTATTCTTTATCGAACCGAATATTAAGATAATAAAACGATATCACTGTCCGAGTTTATTTTTTAAATATAAAATAAAAAAATACTGTTAAAGTAATTATCGATACCCTTTGCAAAAAATGTGGAAAAAAAACCCAACATAAAACTGACTTAAGTGAAACCGCCCGTACCTTAAAACTACCCCCTTGTTACTCTCTAGGGTTATATGTCCTTTATTTATCTGCCGCATTTTCTAGGGTTTGCGTTTTCTAGAGCTCCTTTATTAGTCTCTTGCACTTCAACGCATAATCTTATTCATTTCGTTCACTTTTAACCCATACAAGTAATTAGGTTTGTACCAGTTCTTTAATCTATCGTTTCATGGAATGGAATAGTCAATAGGGTTCTGTGGTTGCTACTTTTAAGGTCGGTGAGTTTCATAGGCGAGGAAACTGATTTTTCGGAGCTCAGAAATGGCAACAGCGAATCCATTTGATCTTTTGGGTGATGATGATACCGATGACTTAACCCAGCTCATCGCTGCTCAGCAGCAAAAGCCTGTTCCAGCTGTTCAGCCAAAGAAACCTCAGGGTCCGGCTGCTCAGCCAGCCAAGCTTCCCACCAAGCCAATCCCTCCTGCCCAAGCTGGTGAGCCTCACTTCTCCTATATTCGATACTTGTTTGACAGATTTGGTTTAAATTTTTGGTTTGTGTTTGGTAGCTGTTGCGATGCTCTATAACTGGTTGGAAGCTTGAAAATTTTATACTTATCAAATTCGTTGTCTAACTTTCTGTCTTCCAATGCTCTTTCCTGCCCTTTTTATAGCCTTTTGGGGTTATTTCATACTTTCGTTTTAATCATTATTAGTATAACAGAATATTTGAATTAATTTCTACCCATTTTATGATTTGTAAGTTTAATTGGATCATTGAGACTTTCGACTTTTGCTATATGTGTATCAGTTAAGATAATGGACTAGATTCTTTTAAAAAATTTCTTTTTGTCTTTCGGTAACTCCATGTTTCCTGATTGAGTTAGGAGGTTCAAGTTTAGGGATAATCATAGAAAATGAATGTTCTGTTTTGTTTGCTGTGTATATTGATATGTCAGTTGTATGATTTTGTTGTGTAGTGAAGGAATCAAGGGAACATAGGAATGAAGGTGGACGTGGAGGTGGCAGAGGTTTTGGACGTGGACGTGGTGCTGGAAGTGGATTCAATAGAGATTCTTCCAACAGTGAGAATTCATTGGGCAATGGATTTTCTGGAGGTTTCAAGAAATTTGATGATGGAGATACGGGGAAATCTGCTGAAAGGCGTGGATACAGTGGTCCTCGTGGTTCCTTCCGTGGCGGTCGGCGTGGTGGTTTTAGCAATGGTGAGGCTGAAGAAGGGGAACATCCCAAGAGGTCCTATGAACGTCGCAGTGGTACAGGGCGTGGGTAAGTATCATCTCAGTTATTGTGTTCCTTTTTCGTAGGTTTTCTCTCTCTCATCCTCCTCCTCCTCCTACTTATCTTTTTTCCTCATTTACTTGCTTTTTAACCTAGAATTCATAATTTTGTATTAACATGATTAGGAATGAACTCAAGCGGGAAGGGTCTGGTCGTGGGAATTGGGGAACACCCACTGACGAGATTGCTCCGTAAGTATAAGTGCCAGTAAAGATATTTGAGACACCATGTAGTTATTAGTTTTGTTTACTAATCTTTATCTTGTTAAGTGTCATTGAACTGTTGATATTTTTTTGCTAAATTAAGGGATGCTGAAGAGTCTGTGATTGAAAAGGAAAATGATGGTGATTCTGAGAAACAGGTGGGAGAGCAGGAAGCTGTAGATGCTAACAAAGAGAATCCTGTCAATGAGTCTGAAGAGAAGGAGCCTGAAAACAAGGTAAGTATCTAGGTTCTGGTGTTGTGTAATTATTGTTTATTAAATCTTTGCATTTTTTAATTGGTTGTATCTGTTCCACTTACATGCAACATTTTTTGGTTTTTAAAACTGAAACTATCTAACTTCTAGGATTTTTGGCAATTATATGCTATGTTGAACTCTTTTAGGATACCGAGTGTCTTAAATTTTTTTATATGTATTCAACGCCCATGTTTTTTCAATTTTCTTTAAATTTTCATCAATTTGAAGTGCCATATCCATTAGATGTGGGTATTTTATGAAAAATGAAGAGTCCATAGAACATGAATTATATATTTGTTCAGTAATATTAATTAATAGTTATTTTGTTTTAGAAGTTGAAGGGGACCTTCTTGAAATAAAAGTTTGCTACTTCTATTATAGAGCTGTGTTTCTTAGGATCTTGTATTATTTTGAATGCATGTTTATATCATTTAGCATTTTTTTGGGGGACCTTTTACTTTTATTAGCTACAAGAAGACGTGCAATGGATGGATAATATGCTTGATTGAATCGTTCTTGTACTCCATCCATATGCTGCTAAAATCAATTATTTTTGACGTTAGATCATATACTGAAAGTGAATGAAGTGATAGGTCGATAAGTGGTAGATTTACCAATTTTTTCAGGCTGAAGCAGCTGACATTGCAAATCAAATTTGGATATATCTTCTTGTTTATTCATTTTAGTTTATATCTTGATGTAGTTGGGGTTTTCATAGTAAATGCTTACTAGTATATCTAATATTTCTGCTGCTTTCTCTTTCTCTCTTGGGAATCATGGTATATATATAATTTTGGCTTTGATTATCAAATATTAGGAAATGACTTTGGAAGAGTACGAGAAGATATTTGAAGAGAAGAGAAAAGTTTTACTTTCTCTGAAGACTAATGAGGAAAGGAAGGTTGATGACAAAGAGTTCCAGTCAATGCAGCAACTTTCTAGTAAAAAGGGGAATGATGAGATTTTCATCAAATTGGTAGGAAAGCTCATTTTATTTACTGTGTGCTATGATCTTTTACTTTATACAAGCTTATTTACTTGTTTACATTTTCCTGCCAGGGGTCTGACAAGGATAAACGCAAAGATGCTGAAAAGGAGGAAAAGTCCAAGAAGGTTATTTTTACATTTCAATCATGATTACTGGTTTCTGTCTTTCATTGGTTTATGCCAAAAGAATTTAGTAGTATCAATTTGTTATTATGAGTGCTGCTTCTGATAATATTATCTAGGATTGTTGATGCGATTAAATCTCTGCTTTGGATAATATGATTGATGGAAAGTATTGATTGATATTTGGATGTAGTCTGTTGTCATCAACGAGTTTTTCAAGTCTAGTGAAGGAGAGAGTTACTATGCTCCTAGGGGCCGGGGAGGGCGTGACCGCGGAGGCAGAGGAGGTCGAGGAGACCGTGGTTCAAGAGTTGGCTTCAGCGGAATTAATGCAAGAAATTATAATGCACCTGCTCCTTCCATTGAAGATCCTGGACACTTCCCCACCCTGGGTGCTAAATGAGATTCTGCTACTACATTTCTCTCCATTTGGAGATTATGTTATATCCACTTATAAGTGTGGATTGTTATCCACTGGAACTCTTTAAAAAGTTTAAAACAATTTTTAATGTTATGTATTTTCTTTTCAGTGTAAATTTTAGATATCATCAGTTTTGATTTGGCATAGGTTGAGCATGCATTCAGTTATTTTTGTCTATCTAGTATTTTTTCTGCATTATTATTAAGGGAAAAATGTTATGGGGTCATTTAAGGTGGTGTTTAGTCCTCAAGTTATAAAGTGTCATTTAATGTTTTTTCTTATGAAAAATGTGCCATTTAGTCAAAAAAATTTTACTAAAGAAAAACTATTTAAAGATTTTTTAAAGGAATTTTAATAATAAAATAATACATAAAAAATTGTCAAATGTTCTTTTTTGTTACATTTTTTATAAGTGAATATTAAAATTCACATTTGATGACTCAGGGAATTAAATGATGGTTTTTGCCATAATGTTCCTATTTGTTTTGTGAGAATAACGAAACACTAGGGTAAATCTATGTAGGTGAGAGAAAAATTTATTAAATTTTATAATATGGGTCATTAAGTATTTGAGTTGTGTTTTATTGTAACTAGCGGCAGATAATGCAAGAATTTGCACAAATTTTTTGCAAGAATTTGGTATTTAAAGTTTCTCTCGTAACTTATGGTGTGAAGAATGGTGAAACAATTTTAGAAATAGAATTCATTCATTTTTTAAGAAAATTTTATGACGTGATACACTGTAACTGTTGTGAATATAAATGTAGATTCATTTGTGTGCATTTAATATTTTACAATTTTATGATAATAAAAGAGGCTATTTATACTAGATTAAGTTTGCTAATGTTACTTGTCATGTCTCTTTGTTTTCTAATTGAGACTTGAGAGACGATTTCTCGAGTACTGTACTGTTTTTTTCCTAAGCCACTGTCATTTTCATATTTCAAGGTCATTCTACTTTACAAATTTTATAAAGATGCATCCATTATCATTCATTAAAATTTAATTAAGTTAATCTTAGCCATTAAAATTTATATATAATTTTTTTTAAATATCCACCGAACAAAGTGGTGGTGGATGTAACTTAAAAATTTCTCTATGTTCCATCTCATATGTTTTTGATTCATTGGTTAGAAGATGCCACATTTTTTGTTGCATACAAAATAAATAAATAAATAAGAAGATGCCACATTTAATCATTTTTTAATTCTCTTAAAAACTGAATCATTACAAATCATTTAATGAAATATATTTATACGGATACTCGGCTCTCACTCAGAGACACGGGTTCAAGGCCCGGCAACGGAATACTTTGATTTTTAAATACAGAATAGTGCTTTGCTTCAATTGCCTCACAAGGCTTCAATTACCTCACAATTTGTTTACTCCAAATGGCTCACTTAGAAAACTCTAAATATCCCTACTATTATTCCATCCTCACTCCATATACACTCCAAAATAAAATAAATTATTCATTAATTATTATAAAATTTACCTGATTTAAAATAAACTCTATTTATCACAACCAATAAAAAATAAACACATTGATAATATACTATAAATGTATAAAACCGCTCCTTAAAAAAAACTCGCTCAGATAACACAACAGTAGATGTATGTGCATAACCACATACACAGGTAGTAACCATATTAAGCCATAAAGAAACCTCCATCTGAGAAAATTTGTGTTTTTTATTTATTTATTATAAAGATCAAACGATACTAAGTGTTATCCAAACTTATAACTTGAAACGAAATAGAAGTAAGTTTTACCATCATACCACTAGACAATCACACAAGGAATAGGTTAAGGAACATAACCAAGGTAAATACTGCAATTCACCAGTATTCCTAATTTGTACATTTTCTTTTTTAAATCAAATACATTTAGAAGAATAGAAGGATCAACAAAGTGCTGACAACTGACAAAGAAAAGTGAATCATTAAGGAACAATCATCTTCAAATCAAAGTATTAACATAAAGAACTAGTTTTACATTCATTCCATTAACTGACGACACTGTTTACACCCACTATGACTAATCTTTTAAGAAGAGCAGCAACCTGACTTCTGGTTGACAGGCTGTCCTTGAAGCTGGACTGTTGGTGGCCTGGCATTGTTCATGGGTTGGCTCGCCATCCTACATATCGAACCATAATATATGAAGGTCAATTGATGATGAAAAAGTATCTAAAAGTTCAAAAAAAGACTGCAAATTTGAAAGGAAAGTTCACCCAAAAGCAAGGATAGCAGATTAGCGGGTTATTTCATAACCATGGAGATAGATAGATATAAATACAAAACAGAAAACATGTTACCTGTTCTTAATGGCAGCAGCCATAGCCATGAAAGCCTGCTCCACATTAGTTGCACTTTTGGCACTTGTTTCCATGAAGGGGATTCCAATTTCATCCGCAAATGCCTAAAAATGATAAAAAGCCGTATGGCTTAGACTCTAAGTCACTCTATCCAACTGTAGAGTTGAAGATGTATTTTCTCAATGATGTATATACAAAAGGAAAAATCTGAAACTATCTCATTTAGATTTACCTTAGCCGTCTCGTAGGAAACTACTCTGTTAGCTGTGAGGTCAGACTTGTTCCCAACAAGAAGCTTATTCACGTTTTCACTAGCATAGCGATCAATTTCATTCAACCATTGCTTAACATTATTGAAGCTCTCTTGGTCTGTGACATCATAAACAACCTGCATAAATACCAAAATCATGAGATAACATGAAGAGCAAACAAGAAGAACGAAAGAAAAAAATCCAATCCCCATGGGGAGAGAATATAGTGCTCAATGGAATGATTTAATTCATAAAAGTACATACAATGATTCCATGCGCCCCACGGTAGTAACTGCTAGTGATTGTCCTGAAACGTTCTTGACCAGCAGTGTCCCACTGTACGATGGAGCAGCAATGAAAAAGGCAATTAACAAAATAAAAATTCAAACCACATGAAAACAAGGAAGCCAAAGAATAAAAGATTGTCATGTAGCACTGATAAAGACCTTATGTTCTTATTCAAGTTCATTGGAATTTTGAAGACAATACTGTTAGTACGAGCTTCACAAGGTCAGACAATTTTCATGAGTTAATTCTTAATTGCAAAAATCATTTAGTGCAGAGGGCAAAATTAATTAACAGAAGCAAAATAAAAACTCACAATTTGGAGCTTAATAGTCTTCCCATCCTGTTCAACAGTGCGGATTTTCTGTCAAGATGAACAAAGTTAAGCACTGGTCAAAACAGTAAGTTATCTATAACAAGAAGTGTTAAATGGGTTGAATTGACTCCGCTCGCTTAGGAGCATCTTACCTTAGGTAAGGTATAACTCAACTCAACACACTTTTAAATGTATTGGACTGAACAGTTCATAAGCTGCCACTTTTACTCTCTTCATAAAATAAAATAAATAAATATAATTTTATTTATAAACAAAAATATTAATATAAATATTATTTTTTATTATATTTTTGTAAAACAAGAAAAAAATAGTTTCTTTAATTGCAATACTCTATGATATTATTGTAATTATAAAAATGTTATCAATAGTAAATATATTTTGTTAAATGAGCTTGCGAGTTAGCTCATTTGAGTTCATGAGCTAGATGAATTGGACCTTTTCAACTCATGAGCTCATTGGATTAATCTTAAATGAGATAACTTGAGCTAAGCTACTTATTTGACAAAACTATCTATAACTGATAATGTAAAAGTAAATACTTACAAAGTCAACCCCAATTGTGCTGATGTAGCTATCCAAGTATGAATCATCCTGATTGACAAAGGTAAAGGACATCAAGGATACATTCAGAGGAATCACTACATACATGTTCGTTAACAAATTACCATGGCTGTAAAAAAAATTATCAATAAGCGTAGCTAGTAAGTCCTTGCTATGTCTAACAATAAAAAAAATCACTTTGCCAAAGAAGCAATTACGGACACTAGCTTCGAAAAGTAAATGTTACATAATATCAAGAAAGACAGTGAAAGAAGCAAGAATAATGTAATAACCTACCGCAAACCTCAGAAGTAAACATGATTTGCCAACGCCAGAATCTCCAATGAGCAAAAGCTTGAATAAATAATCACTGTACATATGAAAGCGACCAAATATCATTCGAGTGAAGCTAGGATCAAAAGACACTTTAATAAATATCATAATCTCATCAAAAGCATAATAATAATAATAAGACATCATAAGTAATCAAGAACTAGACTAACGGCAAAAATTCCGTGAGTTTACATAGCTATATGAACGCTTCCATATTTCAACGAATTCAAGCCATCTTCTTTGATGTATTATGGATTTCGACCATAAATGAAAAATTCCATCGCATAATTCGAAATTCACAGACAGCATCTGGAGCTAGGTCCCCAATTCAAGTCCAATTTCTTAATTCATGACAGATACATATGGTCCAACGTTTAGGGGAAAACAGAAACGGATCTTACTCCGATGAAACTGGAACTAAATTCAAGAGCCTAATTCAAATATTAAATCAAATTATAGCAACAACAAATAAGCGAAGATGAATATCAAGGTAACCTAATAGCAATATGATATTATATACATCTAAAAAGAAATTTCGGATAAATAGAAACAGATCTAATCAAATTCAAGAAAAAAAAATCAGTAAGAATCTAACGAACATCATAACGAACCAAATAAATTAATAAATTAATTGGAAGGCATAAGAAAGCTTACTATTCGGGATTCATGGCTGAGAGACGAAGATACCGGAGAAATCGAAGAGATTTGGAAAGTACAAAAGACTTGAGATGAGCTTTCCGGCGAGAACTCGAAGGGATATGTAGAACTGTCGCCGGAGATAGAGAGCGACAGGCGTCCTATTTGATTTGAAGACGAAAAGGGAGGAGATGGAAAAACCGAGACAGATATAGGAGAGAGGGGTAGTGCTCGTATAAAAGTAACAATATGTATATCGTAAATATATAATAACTATTTTTTTCATTAAATATAATTATATTAATATTATTTAAAATAATATAGCATTTAAAATTCATGTTATGATACATAGTATATTCCGTATAAAAAGCATCCCATTATGTTGGAATTCTTGTGAGGTGTTTTGAGGTGGAAAACTTTTTATACATCTTTACTATATTAATTAATATAGTTGAGTATTTATTATTTAAAATAATAAAATTTATTTTTAATTTTTAATTAATTATTATTAGTTATTGCATGATAATAATTTATTGTATACTTTTTATTTGAGATGACGTAATAACAATCATTTTCATTTGCTACGTGCTCTCATCCCTCACTTAAATTACCAAATTACACGTTACTTAACTATATTAAATAGTTTTGCATTGTTATTTTTCCCAAAAAAACAAAAAACTAAAGAGATGTTTTTTATATTAAAATATTTGTATTATTTAGAATTTTAATTTTAAAAAATAATCAATTAAAAATAAATTATATCATTTTATCATTTTATTAAACGTGAAACACATTTAAAATAATTCTTTTTGATAATAATAAAATGATAATTAATAAAAATATACATAATATTTTATGATTTTTGGTTGTTTTATTTTAATTTTATTTTCACTTTTAACAAAATTAAAATATATAATCTTATAATTTGTGATGAAATATTGTTATTTTTAATTTTTAAAAATATTAACATATTAAATTTAACATTATACTCATATTTAATTATATTTTAATTACTTTATATAAAAATCAATATTTCAATAAAAATATTAAAATAATATATATATATATATATATATATATTTATAAAATAATAAGATTAAATAATATTATTTTAATATAAAAAATTAAATAATATCAATAATTTAATATAAGATACATGCACTTCTTGGCTCCTTATTTTATAGAATTTCTCATTACTTTTTTTTTTGTTAACAAAATTGTCCCAGATAAATAATTCTAATAAAAAAGGATAACATTTAAGAATCGATATTTCTTTTATTTTTAAATATATCTAGTTTTCAGATAAAAATTCTGTCGGTGGATTAAACGATAAAAATGAGTCGGCGTGTATGAGAAGAAACACGAAATTGCTTAAACTTAATCCTACGAATTCTTTGCTAAAATTTTCCAATACATGCCACTACTTTAAAAATAGTAATCATTATTTTATTATTAGGATCATATTAAAAGTTTGTGTGCAGTGATCAAATTTTTCAGTATTACGACAAATATTTAATGAAAATTCTAACCTATGATTTTTTTTATTTCATTTGAATATGTAAGTTAAAATGAAAAAAATAATTACATTACATCATATAATTTAAATATTTATATAAAATATAATAAATTATTCATATTTTGTGAAAAATATAAGAGATCTTTTTTATCTTTTAATATAAATAATTATAAGTAATAGATTATTATCAATGTATGTTTTTTATTAAGAATTTTTAATTAAATGGTTACGATTATTCTAAACGTGTAAATATTAATTTCTAACCAAGATTAACTCAAAATGATACAAATTGATGATCATGTCCGAGGGCATTTGGATCGTTGATGATCTCCTTGTTAGGAGCCACGCTTCATGTATAGGTAGGGATGGGCAAAAAAACTACGGGTTCGGTTATCCGCGGTTATCCGAACCGGCGGTTCGGTTTTTAACCGGTAAAATTCGGGGACGGTGACGGTTTCGGGTAAAAACCGAATATGAAACAACGGTTACGATTCGGTTACGGTTATATTAAAAATCGTACCCGTCCGTACCCGAAATTAATTATATTTAATTAATTAAATTATAAATAAAAAATTAATTATATATTTAATAAATTAAATTATATATATATTTCGGTTTTTTTTCGGGGTTTTTTCATAACCGTCCCGAACCGTTACCCGCGGGTAAAAAACCGTCCCCGAATCGTAACGATTTTCGGGCGATTTCGGTTATAGATTATATAATTCGGTTCAAGGACGATTATATCAAAAACCGTCCCCGCCCGTCCTCGTGCCCATTCCTATGTATAGGAGATATGTTGAATATCTCATGTTCATCGAATAAAACTATGAAATTAGGTTGATATTTCTATATATTATGAGTAATGTAGGAGGTATTTTTTTATTTTTTAATGAAAATTCTTAAATTTTTTATAATTGTTTAATTTTCAATTAGTTTCTAACCATTAAATGAAATGTAAAAAGTCGTCCTCTGTTTTGGTTATTTGGGTCTTATTATAAGGTGAATCATATAGGAAAAATTAATAATAATTTATTTTTAAAAAAATATTTTTAATATAATTTAAATAACATTTAATAAAAATATTTATGACTTTATAAGTAACCTTAATTGCCTTATGAAAATATAAAATATCACTGTAATATTTTATGATTACTCATTGACTCTGACATTAATCAGTTTTATCCATCTGTAGAATTTGAAGAAATACGTTTCATTTGGGTACGCAATGATTTCTCATTTTTTAATACAATTTATTGTGTAAAATAAGAGCATATGTAGTAATATTATTATAATATAAATTATTAATATTATAGAAATATTTTATTAATAATGATATCAATATATAATTAATATTAAAAATAAAATAAATATTTTATATATTTTATAATAATAACAACATATTATAATAATATCATTACCCCTACTTATTTAATTGTTAGAAGGGCCTCTAATAAATTCCATATTTTTGTGTGCTTTGGATTATTTTCTCATTGATTGAAGATGGTTAATATATAATTGTAAAATGGTTTGCGTTGATGAGTGTTTCTGAATATACTTACTTTGTTTTTTTCTTTTTAAAAAAAATTATAATAATAAAAATAATATTTAATTTAATTTTTTTTCAATATTAAACAAATTTAGATAATTGTAGTTAAATTTAAACGAATTTCAATTAAATATAAAATAATATATTATTTTTTAATAAAAATAAAATATACAAAATTAACATAAAATATTCTATTTTTATTATTTTCTCTATTTTTAACAAATATTAATATATAGTTGTCAAGAAAAAATATTTGGATCAATATTAACGTTCACAATAGTAATAATTTAAAATTTACATGTAAATTAAATTCAACATTTTATATTCTATATATACGGTAATAATATTAATATTATAATAATTTTTAATATTATCTTAATAAAATACATAAAATAATTATCTTATTTTTAATATTAATTATACCTTAATGTCAATATTATTGAATAAATTTATTATTAATAAAATATTTTGTAAAAATAATAATATTTATTAATGCAATATGTGTTATAACATAGTTTGAGTTACATTACAGGTTTTCATTAATAAATAGAACATTGTATTGGATTGTGTTAGATAATTAATTAGCAGTGTAAATAATTAAATATTTTAATTTTTTTTTTAAATAATCTAATTACAAACAACAAATTAAGAAGAGAAAAGTTAGGAAAGAAATGAATATTATTGAATTCTTAACCTTCACCGTTTCTCTCCCAAAATGAAAGTATATTTCAACATTCTTTGTCCTAGAATGTTATCAACCACTAACTCCCTGCTTTTATCACAAAATAAAAATATATTTCAATATACTTTGTCCTATAATATAACATTGGATTCTTTAATAAGTATCATGCTTTCGCATTATCATAGAACAATCGGTGCTTGAGGTAAAATAATCTTCACTTCACCCAACAACTTTAATAACCAAGATATCTTAATATTAGCATGATCTAGAGCTCTAAAATCTACCTCTACCTTGAAACAAATTACTATTTGCCAGAAGCCTATGAAATTAAGGAATGATCTACCAAGATTCAAAATCCCTTTATGCTTCTTTTATCATTTGTGCATAAAATCCAATCAGCATCACTATAATCGCTCAATCGTAATGTTGAATCTTTTATATAAATTGATCATAACTATGAGTGTCATTCAAGTATATTTAAACCTGTTTCTTGCACACTAATGCACATCAATGAGACTTTGCAAGAACTTACTCAGTTTGTTAATAAAATTAGCAATTTTAGGCCTATTAAGAGTACAATATTGCAATGCTCCGATGATTGGTCTATATTGTGCAAATCAAGCAAACAAAGACCATCAATTTTGGACAATGTCTTACCATCAAGGACATAAGTGCTAACAACTCTACCCTATTATAGTTATGCCTTTTCAAGCATTTGCTTGAAATATATTTGTTAAGAAAGATAAAGTCCTTTACTATTGCGAGTGACCTCGATGCTAATAAAGAAATTTAAATGCCCAAGATCCTTTAAGGTAAAAGTTTGATTCAATCTATAAATGAGAGACTATATGAGGTAATGATTACTACCTATTATAATTATATCATCTATAGATACAAGAAAAATAATCAAGTCATTCATGATATCATATACTAATATTGAAATGTCAACACTCGAGCATTTAAGACCCATGTTTACTGAGCAACAAATAAGCTTGATGAGTGAGGCTCTAGGTGCATACTTGAGGCCATATAAGGCTTTATTTAACTTGCATACATAGTGAGGCTTGGAAGCATCTACAAAACTCTTAGGTTGGGTCATAAACACAAATGCTAAATCTCTATTCAAAAATACATTGTTAACATCGAATTGGTGCATAATCCAGTCCTTAGACAGTATTAGGGGTGTCCATCGGTCTGGTTTTGGTTAAAAAAACTTTAACCGGATCGGATCGTTTATATTACTCGGACCGGACCAGACCGTTTAAAATGTTTTAATTAATACAAACCATACCAGACCGTTCGATTTATAAAACGGTTCGATCCGATTTGGTTCAATTTTTTGACACATTTTATGAGAAATAATGTGAAATTTTTAATATATTATTAAACCAGTCCGGTCCGATTCGACCGGTCTAAAATTAATACAAAGCAGACCAGACCGTTTGATTTGTAAAATCGTTTGATCCTGTCTAGTTTTACAGTTTGGTTCGATAGTTTATGGACACCCCTAGACAGTACTAGAGTTAATACAACTATAAAGATTATAGGCTTACTAAATGACTAAAAGTTTATGTGTAATCAATTCCAAGAGTTTGATCATAACCCTTTTTCCATAACTTTGCTTTTGTATCTCTTCAAAGTTTTATCAGTTTTGAGCTTCTCTCTAAACACACACATGTTCCCAATAATATTGGCATTTTGAGGTAGGAGCACCAGTTCTCAACTATCATTGTCCACAAGTGCTTTGAACTCTTTTCCCATAGATGAAAACCATTAAAGACTCCTCAGAGCTTCTAGAACCCAAGGCTTATAGATTCCATGTTTTGCTTGAGTAACCATTCCATATGTATTGGTATTAGGGATATAAGCTGGTATGGTGTATGTAGTTTCAAGAAGATGAATAAAGATATCAATGCCATTAGGATTAAAAAATTTAAAACTTAAAAGCAATAATAGGGTGGGATCCATTTTATGTGGCACGATATTGTCCTCTCTAGTCCATAACTGCAAGTTCAAAGGCCCGTTATCATGAATTGATAATTCATCGGACCTCACGATTTTAATTATAAGGAGAAATCCTAAAACGCGTCATGTTATTTAGAGAGTACTCACCTTTTATAAGTATATTATGCTTAGTTTCATAAGTATTATGGAACATGTACTCACACACTACGTCAAGTTAACCATTAAAATGAATCTATAAGTCCAACTAATTATGTCAATGATCCTCTAGTTGAAAACGAATCAAGTCAATAAACAATAATTCCCTTATATGTAAGATTACTTATAGGAGAATTACTAATATGAGGTTATAGAAGACTTCGTCCATCCTAGTTTGACAGGAGATGCATATCGAATGACATATGTCTTCATAATACGATCAATTCCTAATGACAACTCTTAGCTTCACTTTGATAACTACTAAAAGTTACCATAAAAATTGGGCCACAAACTAAAAGATAGAGAATAATTGAAGTGTAGGTTGTATAAGCTATTTGGGTACGATATGAAATGTTATTCATTGACCTAAATAGAAAACCAAAGGTGATTTAATTATTATCGGTTTATGATTTTTATTATTTTTTCTTATTTTGACATGTATTTTTTCCCTTCATGTAGGCATTTGAAAATAGGAGATATATGAAGCTATTTAGGAATCCATAATTTCCAATAAGATGTCAAAAACATCTATTGTATTTATTTTATTTTTCATTTTGTTTTGATTTTTTTAATTTGATTTTATAAATATATAATTATGGGTAACAATAAAATAATAAATAATAACATTTTTTATATGAAAAGTCTATTATATTTAGACAATACATCGAAGAAAATCTACTAATAATAAAATGAAAATAAAAACACCAATATTTAAAGAGCTTTATAAAATATATCAAAACCTAAATATCTAATAAAAATTAAATCATAATTAATCAATAAAAATTAAAAATATTTTTGTTAGTTTGTGTAAAAATTAAGTAATAAAAAATCATATTTAATTTTTAATTAATATAAAATAATTACAACATACAACTCTTTTTATTATTAAAATAAAATTAGATTCATCATTTTATATTACGCATAGTATAATTTTAATCCTTTAATATTATTAAAATATATTTTTTATTATAATTATAGGAGAATATTATTTTATGTAAATACTATTCCAGTCACGTGCATATCACGTAAGGAAAGGATAGATGAATGGATAAGACTTACGAGTCCTCCAAACTTTGTTCTTCAGAGTTGAGCACCTTCGGCCCTTCGCCTCAGACCCCGTGATGACTTCGAATCTGTAAACTAATTCTACTCCATTCATCAATTTTCTAAATCATCCTCAACAATGAGCTCAATAGTTCTTCCGCAGGTACTACTAATGACTAATCACTCTGTATATAGTTCTTCCCTTCTCCTTGAGTAACCGAATAAGTTAAAACTGCTGCTTAATTTTGTGTTTGACAGGCACTTATTACGATTCCAAGAAACCCTAATCAATGCCCAACTAGAAACATACGGTTTTCCACTTTCATCTCATGTTGCTCGTCTTCATTGAATTTGAACTCTGCTCAAGTCTCCAATTTGAGGTCTTCCCGAAACTATTTCAGCTCCAATTTCAGTCCCTTGCCTTCGAAGATATCAAAAAGGGATTTTGTTGTGAGAGTAGAGGAGAATGAAAGCCAAGTAGTAGTCTCTGAAAATACCGAAGATGATGAAGGTGTTGGGGTTGTGGAGGCTTCAGTCGAAGCAGAAGTTGAATCTCAGGAAGAAGCAGTTTTGGAATCTGAGGTCAACTCCGAGGAAGCAAAGCCACCAAGAAAGCCTCGGGTTAAACTTGGTGATGTGATGGGGGTACCTCTCTATCGAACTTTCTTTGTTCAATTTTTATTTTTCGTTTGGCTGCGTTGAAATTTCAAATTGCCGGAAAATAAATATGATTTCTGAACTAGTCCTTTAGAGTGAGAGAGCCGTCAATTACTCTTTTCTTAAACATAAACGATTACACACTTCTGAATTTCCTGGTTTAATTTCTTGGTCAGATTTGAAGTTATCTCCAGTGAAAACTTCATCTTGCATTTACATTCTCAGTCTTATAGCAAAAAAAAAAAAAAAAGAATAAAAATGAAAAGAAATGTTATTTATTACCAGGATGTTTTGCTTGTTCCTTTACTATCTCTTCAAGCATTCTGGTATTAGATGATTGAGTGAAATCAAATAAATTTCTGATGGGAGGATCATTTCTTGTTTAGATATTGAACAAGAGGGCAGTTGAGGCATCAGAGAAAGAAAGGCCTGTTCCTGACATTAGGACGGGGGATATTGTGGAAATTAAATTGGTAATTTTTTTTTAAATTTCTGAGTTGTAATTCCTATTCCATTTTGCAATGAAGGATTAGTAATCTTTTTCATGTGACTGACCAACAGGAAGTTCCTGAAAATAAGCGTAGGCTATCTGTTTATAAAGGCATTGTTATGTCAAGGCAAAATGCTGGAATTCATACAACCATTCGTATTCGAAGGATTATTGCCGGCATAGGAGTTGAGATTGTATTCCCGCTGTAAGTACTGCTTCTTTTGCCTTAACTTATGCTTCCATAAGTTGTCAAGTAGTAACTGGATTATGCTATTCCTTACAATTAAAGACAAATATTCGTCAAAACCATGTCCAATAGAGGGGACATTCAATATTTTTAACACTATATTGCTAGTTGTGTACTTGGGTCCCTATATTTAGGCTGGAATTCGTATTTCCTACAAGTCTGGGTTCGAAAAGGAGAGAAGAAAACTATTGACAACAAGTTTGTATTTCTTCCCTCAGCTGAAAAGAAAAGTTAGAAACTTATCTTAATATGAGTATTTGAGTATTTGGGGTTTAGGATATGACTCAAAATTTACACGTTATGCCCAAAATTCGGCCTTGAGTTCTTGATTTGTGCTGAATTTGCTATGGGCATGACAACCTGATCATCCTCCAAAATTTTCAGTTATTGTAATTTAGCCAGCAATGGCCTCAAGGATTCTCAGTCATTATCATGTTTCCAGTGTCTTGCACTACTAATTTATTTTCTCTGTGATAATGAATCCAGCTTGGTTAAAAAGTCCCCCCCCCTCTATCAGAAGTGCTTTTACAAGGTCTCGCATAAGCAAAATATACTTTGTTTATCCATGAAGTAAATGTAATCTGTGTTGGACATGGTTGTTCCAGGTATTCACCCAACATAAAAGAGTTAAAGGTGGTAAAGCACAGGAAGGTCAGGAGAGCAAGGTTGTACTATCTGAGAGACAAGCTTCCCAGGCTTTCTACTTTCAAATGAAATACTGAGATCGAGATGTTCATTGTCTGTCTTTACTTTCAAACTGGTTCCCTTAATTCTGGGATATTGTAGGAAATACATTCCTTTTATTAAATTTTGTTATATATGTATCAATCCCTCCATTTTGTTGTATCTAATCTTTGTCTCTCTTCCCTTCTACATTTTCTTTTCTGGGATTTCGTTAAAATAAACTGGTAAGACCCTTTTTTTTTTCCAAATTGAAATTGAACAGTTGGTTTAATCAGCAAGGTGTCTTTGGAGGCATTGAGTCTGATGACATTGGTAGCGAGTTGACATATCATATTCATACGTTAGAAATTATTAATTGATTTTAGAGTATGCCAATAAATGTATTTAAATTTATTAAAATTTAAGATTAATGTAATTTGAAAAAAATAGAGAGAAAAAGTAATGTAAATGGTTAAGACTCAAAAGTCTAGAATAATGAATAATATTTCTTCGTATTTTACATAAAAAATGCTTATTATAATTGTAAAAAAATATATATAAGGGACTAATCATTGATGTAATTTGTATCAGATTATAAATAGTTATTATTTAATTATTTTATTTTAAAAAAATTGGTAAATAAAATATATTATTTTAATGATTTTAAATTAAAATATTATTTTTTATTTTATTTTTAAGTTATCTATTTTTTTAAGAAGAAAAGACTGACGAGATTAATTATAATTTAAAGGATTAACTAATCTAAGAAATCATTATCTTAACAAATCGGTTACAATGCCATGTGCTACTTGAAAGTTATTTTTATCATTACAATCAATGGAAACCAAACTTTTAATGATTTTCATGGCCCTTTAATATACTTTTAATTGATAGACATGTCGCTGGCCTGAGAAACCAATGGTATTAACGTTGTTAATAATTATGACTAAGATGAAGGCTAAGAATAAGTAGATTTGTATTTATTTTGGCACCTTTTGTTATTTAGGTTTTTATCGTACATTAATATTATTTTAAAAAATAATCAATGTTTTAATTTTTGAAATAATTATAATACATATTAAGATATAAAAAATATAGATAAAAAATATTTACAAAATTAAATGATAACATCATTTATCTTATTACTAAATCTAAAAAGCTTATATATAACTTAGTTCATGTTTGCATGATGTGGAAATTTGTTTATTCTAAATATTATGGGGAAATTAAAATAACTAGATACTATCACATCATCTATTACCATTTTATATGACATAAATTTAATGATTTTGTTTTTATTTTCAAAATATTTAATAATTTTGTAATTTAATAATAAAGAATCGCGTAAACTCGATAGTATTGAGTTCTTGCTGCTTCAATAGAATTACTCTACCGTATCGAGAGCTTCTCTTTAGAAGCGACGTTAAAATTTCCTCAACAAAACACGTCACCTCCCTAGTCCCTCCTCTTCCTCCTCCACTTCCTCTTATTTGCGTGTCAATCTCTGATTGAAACTCCGCCATCGGCGAAGCTTTGAGAAACTCTTAACTCTTTCTATCTAAAACACGTACGATTATGTCTCTCTCCTCTATGTAAAGGAATAGAATCTAGTTAAAACTTTAGAACTTAGGACCAGCAGCGAAGTGAGCCCGATTTTGGCGGCTAACTAACTACTTGTTCGAAATTGTGTGGGTTGGATCCTACAAGTTGGACCAAGCAATTCGCTGTTCCTTGTTATTCGTTCGATCACATAAGACTCCCAAATTTAACATCTTTTTTTCTTCTTCGTTTTGACCATTCTCATTCAAACCACTGATCTTTTTCCCTATCTTTTCTCTCTATCCGTGTGTCTCTCTGTGTGTTTAGAGACATTATTTTTTTCTCTTACGTTTTTCCTTCTTTCTGGAAATCTAACATATAATGTATATGTTTTGTAATGTGGAGTACGGAAGAGTTTGAGATTAATTGGTGAGCATTGTGGGATCATTATGAGTACTTCTACAGCTAGTAATTCTTTGATCTCTGTTCAACCCGATGAGCTCAGGTTCCAGTGTATGTTCTTCCTCTTTTCTCTTTTATTACTAATTTTGCATTCGATCTATGTTCTTTATATGCTTAGAGGAGAGGATAAAGGAACTGCATATGGAAAATAAAATTAGAAGTCTAATCGTTAATTTATTGAGTATGGACGAGGTTTAGATTGGGTCGAGACAAACTTACTAAAATGATTTAAGAGAAGGGTATGATTGGTGCCAAGTATAGAAACTTAAATTCTTGCTGTTTGTGTTTATGATTAGAGGTGGTTAGAGAAGTTAAAGACAATAATAAGATACTTAAAGACTAAGGAAAAGCTCCAACAAAAGATAAGATTGGTTCGTGCTTGGCCTATAATGGACTTTTGACATAAGCTCCAAGGTGAATTGTGCATATTGCTAATGGAACTCGATAAACTTTGGATATGGGAGCCTTTTTTTTTTCCTTCTTCTTTTCCCTTCTTGACCCTTCTCATTATTCAATATGAAGGTCCTTTAAGCTTAATGGGGACTCTGGTAGGACTTATATTTATGCATAATGCATGGTATCTCAAGGATTTGAGGCCTTTTTTTGTCCCATTTGGAGACTTTTGTAAGGTTTGCTATCGAAATATTTTGAAGATTTGTGGATAACATGTACATTTTAGACACAAGAGATTTTAGCAATTTAGCATAGGTGTTATGCGTTACAAATTATTCAGAATGACCCTTTCAAAAATTAAATTGTGTTAAATCTAAAATGCATTATAGGAATCCAACCGGTTGCCCGTTGTATTTTAAACATTTATGGCAAAGAGCCATACTAGTTCGGTAATTTAGTAACTGCATTATTCTGGTTGATCTTTAGTGTGTCTTATCCTTGTCATCACTGAGCACATTTTTCTAGTGAGTTTTTATCCTTCCTATTAGACCTTTGGGCGGGTGACCGTAGAGGTCTATTTTTTTTTTCTATAACAGTTTAATCCACCAATTTTGAAAAAATAACAACGCAAGTCCACTAGTTTACTTTTTATGACTTTCTTAATTTTTTCTATATTTTAAAAAACTGCTTCATCAATTATTCATGTTAAAATCTTTTTTTTCTTCAAATTCAATTGAAAAAATATTTAAAAAAAAATCATAAAAAGTGAGTTAGTGAACCTGTCACTTTTTCAAAACTGGTTGATTAAATTATAAAAAAAATTAGTAAATCCAAGTGTTTCAACTATAATAGCTAGTAGACGGCTGCGATATTTCTCTCTATGCTTTTTTATTTGAAAACTTATTTTATGATATTCCTGGTATCAGTTGAGCTTGAAAGGCAAAGCTTTTGTGATCTTAGAGTTATCAACAACACAGAAAACCACGTTGCTTTTAAGGTACCAGTTCTATTACTGTGTGGGTGTACCCATATTTGTCTGTGGATATGTGTTTCTTGAGCCATATCATAATTTAATGCATGTATTTTTTTCTTATTGTTTCTTTCATTCTTTGTTGATAGGTCAAAACCACCTCACCAAGGAAGTATTTTGTACGTCCCAATACGGGCGTTGTAAAGTCTGAGGAGTCATGTGTAATCAGAGGTGCTGATTATCATTACCGACAACCTTTCTTTATCATTTTAATCTTTATTTTCCCACTTCCTGTTTATTTCAGAAATTATATGCTTGCAATAACATATGGAGAGATCTTCCAAATGAACTACCAAACAATGGTTGAGTGATTCTTTTGTTACATGTATTTGTTGGTTTTTGATCAAATAGCTGCATCACTTTCACCCAGTCATATCACTTTGTTATTTCCTTTTTGTCTTCCTCCTAGTGGTACGACTAACTTCCTCTTTCAAGTTTGAACTTTGAAGTACATGAGTAATTTTTCTGACTATATACTCGATTTACAGTCACCCTTCAGGCCCAACAAGAATATCCTCCTGATATGCAATGCAAGGATAAATTTCTCTTACAGAGTACGGTTGTGCCTGCAAACAGTGATGCTGAAGAGCTTCCCCCCGATACAGTAAGATTGTGGATGTTGTTTTTGTTTGAATAACCATATTTATGATATTCCTACTACCTTGAAGTTGATTAAATTATGTTAAAATGTTTTTTCAGTTCAATAAGGAGAGTGGAAAGCACATCGAGGAGTGTAAGCTTAGAGTTCTGTATATCTTACCTTCCTCAGGTCAAGCAAACTTGGAAGATGAAACATTTAAGGCCTCCTATTCACGTAGTCTTGATGGCAGTCCTGTGAGTTTTTAGTATACGCTTTTATGTATACACTTGTTGTATATGAATTTCCTGTTCTTTGTTTGATTCTTTATTTGTTTGACTCGGGGTTGGGGTTGGGGTAGAGGTATTGCGTTACCTGATAATTGAAATGGTTAATACTGGAAGTTGGATTTCGTTTCTCCTCCTGTATAGTAAAAACTCTTTCAGGACCAACTTATAAACTCTAATAGATTAAAAGATTATGATTAGATAATAAATAAAATCAGATAATGAGTTGAGGATTATAAGCTTAAGTCTAAAGGTCTGCAGAAATTAAAATAAACAATTTAGTTTCACATGATGCATAAAGAGCCTTCTTCTATGCTGTTAGATGATTGGAGATAAAGAAATCAAGACTGGCAGCTATCTTGCAAGTCAATAAATTGGCGTTCCCATCATTGTCACCAAGCAAGAGGGCTTGCACTGTATTTTGAAAATTTTCCGTATTATTATTTTTGTGATTTTCTCTTTGTTTAGGACCAGACATCATGTCTTAAGGAAGAAAGAGATGCTGCTGTTAGACACACACAGCAACTTCAGCAGGAATTGGTGAGTAGACAGCTATCCTGCTTTCTTCATCGCTATAAATTTAATTGTCATGGTGTGATAGATTATAATCTTAAAGCTTTGGGCCAATAATTAACGCGTAAACTCTATTATTTTGCTAGAGCAGTTAGTTTAATTTCTTACATAAGTAGAGCAACATTTATAATTGCTATCAGTAATGCTCCAGATTGATACTTCATGGCATATGGTTGTGTGATTTCCTCTAAAATTGGAAATTTGATCATCTGTAACCTTTTATTGAACTGATGACCCGTATTTGATAGTGAAAAGAGTACAGACCAATCTCCATTACTATTAGATATATATGTGGCCATAACATCATCACCACATGTCCACACAGAACTAGGGTTTTATTTGATATATTAATTTTTTTTGAAATGGAGTTGATAGGTCTGGCTATTAGTATTTCATGTTTCTATTTTCTTGCCTCCAGGACATTTTTAGGAAGAGGCGATATAGGAAAGGTGAACAAGGTTTCCCCTTAACCTTTGCCATCTTTGTGGGACTCATTGGAATCATGGTTGGCTTTCTCATGGGAATTTTATCATCTTTGTCGCCTTCGGAAATGAATTGATTCATTCAATACCTAAAAAAGAGACCTTTTATTTTCAAATTGGTTGTGTAACTTAGTGCTGATAGATACTAATCGTTGTATATTGAAAATCCTTGCGAATTTATGATTCTTGGTGATTATTTTATTTAAAATATTTTTGTAGTTAACTATGCTGTTTCTTCTAGCTTTGACTCCAAACTTTTTATCCCATTAGGTATGGCCAGCATATACAAAACTAATAGTTTCAAGGAGTAGTAGAAGCCAATAATTAAATTCGTATTTATCACAAAAAATAAAGTAAATAAGAACATGCTTGGAATATTTTGTTATTATTTAGGAGAATAAAATCATTTTTTTAAAAGAAAGCTGGGTGTATAGTTTATTTAAATCAGTTCATCTATATTATTAAGTTTTTTAGATTATAGGTGTTATTATTTAGTGATTTAGTTTAAAAAAATAAGTAAATTAAAGATAAAATATATTATTTGAATAATTTTTTAATTAAAATATAATTTTTAAAGTAATATTTTAATTAAAAAAATTAAAATTATGTAGTTTATTCTTAATTTATTTTTTTATGTAATTAAAAGATTAAATAATATAAAACTTATAATTTAATAGATTAAATAATACAAAAAAATTTACTCTAAAGGATTTCTATAATATTTTCATTTTTTTATTTTTTATTGAAAATCACCGGTACAATTTAGGTAAAACTTACGGAGTTTGATGAACGACGCCGTTAGGTCAGGCGTTTTATCTTTTTCTTTAAAAAAAAAACAAAATCAGCGCGTTTAAGATTTCGAGCTGCATAAAACGACGCCGTGCGAAAGAAAATAAAATAAGAAGGCGGGAACTTCGCACGTGCGAAAACTCAAACCCTAAACGCTAGTTTCATTTTTGGTTTTTCCCGCTTTTCTCATCCCCCTTGCCCTTACTGACCGTAGTATCTCAGTAAAGTTCTTAATCACCCCTCATGGTTCTATCGATCTCTCCGATCTAAAACTCACTGTGAAAGTGCTGCTCAATGGGAAATATCTCGGATAACTCAGAGGAAGTCGATATTACTACCAGCTCTGACTCGAGAGGATCTTCTACTGCCCTCGTAACTTTTGCTCAGCCATCCACTGATTCGGATCCAAAATTTCAGAACGCGCTTTCACGATCTTCATTGGCTCGGACTGTGAGTGAAAATTTTGGGCCTACTCGGTTCTGTAATGGTAACGATACGGTTAGAATTTTCTCCGAGAAGAGGAAACGACTCGTTTTGGATTGCGATATTGTGCCATTAGCGAAAAGACGACTTACTTTGAAATTTGTGGACGGTTAGTTTTAAATGTTGTCATTCGCTATTTGTGTGTGTGTGTTTTTTTTTCTTATATATTTTGGTTTCAATTTCTGTTGCTTTTGTTTAGAATTTGCAGCGAAAGAAATGAATCGTGCGCTAAAAGGACTTCAATATAGTTTCCCAGAGGTACATTTCGAGAGATCTGTTTTTCATTATGGAAATTTTTTTTTGCATACTTGCACATATAACTGTAATTGTGTACATTTCAACTTTTTTTTGAAGTATTTATCCTCGTATTACTTGGACAAATTTATCTTCACAATTGTGTTACCTAAAATGAGCACGAGGTTAAATTGTCCTTAAGTTATTTGGTCCAATAATGGTTGAATTCAATTTCTTCTTTGCTGTAATTGAGAGAAATATCCTTCAAAGTATATAATCATCTTCTATTACCTGAAAAACATACAACCTTGCAAATTTATTTTATTTTCATTGTTTAATTGGATAAATTATGCAGGCATTTCTTCACATGACTGACTTTATCAACCAGAGAATCAATATTTTACCGCGGGACATGAAAATTGTAAATAATCTGATACTTTCTGGTCCTTCGATTGGAAAATCCTACGTTGAGCAAGCAAGGTATAAGCTAAGAAGTATTGTGCAAAATGAGGCTTACAAAGAAACAGTGGTATGTGAATCTGAAACAGAGCCAGCTCCCCCACCCAGCATAGTAGACAATGTCGCAGTGGCTGTACAAGCAAAGAGAGATGGAACAGATTACGGAAGTACCGTATATCACATGACAACATATTACTCGGATGACCATAAGCCAAGGAATACATCAGTTTTGGAAGCTGGATATGTCAATAGTTATTTTAAAGCAGCAACTGAGTCATCTGTTGCACCAGAGCAGATATCAGAATGCTGTGACAAGGGGAAGGCTGCTAATGCAGATGCAATATCCCCAAGAATACAACTACTCTGTGAGTCTTTTGAGCAGAATAAGTCTATTGACATTCTTGAAGAGAAATACCACAGTCAGAGTAATCAGGTACAGACCAGAAATGTTCAGAAATT
This sequence comes from Hippophae tibetana, assembly GCA_037013495.1. NCBI lineage: Eukaryota > Viridiplantae > Streptophyta > Magnoliopsida > Rosales > Elaeagnaceae > Hippophae > Hippophae tibetana. The sequence continues at coordinate 14,326,288 of CM072812.1, forward strand.
AAGGCAGGGTGACTATTGTGATGTGAATGAAAGAAAGAAGCCCCCTTCTATTACTTCTAAGGTAATTTGCTTTTTAGTTTTAAATATTTAATCCAGAAGTTGTAGATGGTCTGGTCTCTTCTAGTTCTATTTTGATTTTCACGTAAGACAATGCATGGCTGATTCAAGGGCGTTTGGTTTATAGGATAACAAGGAGACAAAAATTATTCCAACATTTGAGTCTTATATTGTAGAAAAGGAAGAAGGTTCAGGTACTAATAGTCTAATTCTATGATAGAGTTTTCACCAAATTGCTTTACAGCTATTTAGTTATTTATGATTAATCCTAAATCCCAAATTCAGGTGGTTATGGTACTGTTTATAAGGCAAGGAGGAAGGCAGATGAAACTACAGTTGCTATTAAGTGTAAGTAAGACATAAAGACAGCATTTGAATATCATATTATTGTGCATTTTAAAAATGAAATTAAGGCAGCAATAGTTTTGTTACAAAATGTAAGAGTGGTATATGCCCTTCTTCCAAATCAAAATTGCAGCAAATGATTGATTGTCTCCCCCATGATATGCAGGCCCTCATGCCAATGCTCATAGGCACCATGTTAAAAATGAACAGAGAATGCTGGAGCAGTTTGGGTAAGATTTGAAGTACTAAAAGGTTTCCATATTGCTTTGAAGGCAAGCTTTTGGCATTTACATGCCTGTTACTTCCCGTTGCAGGGGTAAAAACTTTGTTATAAAGTACGAAGGCTGTTTAAAGAGTGGGAATACGGATTGCTTTGTCTTAGAACATGTGGAGCATGACAGGCCTGAGGTAATTTAATCTAAATTTTAAGCTGCTATCATTTTTTTGTACATTTTATTTTGATGTAGATTTGGTTTCAGGTGTTAAAGAATGAAATAGATGTGCTTGAGTTGCAGTGGTATGGATATTGCATGTTCAAAGCAATTGCAAGTCTTCATAAGCAGGTTTTTATTGTTACTAATGAAGGCTCGAGTCCTTTTTTCAAAGGATAAGTTCCTCAAAAATTTAGTTTTTGTACTGGCAGGGAACAATTCATAGAGATGTTAAACCTGGAAATTTCCTCTATTCTCGTAAGACCAATAAGGGATATCTCATTGATTTCAACCTTGCCATGGTTAGTTTATATTCACTGGTACTTTTACTGTTATGCATTCATGTGTAGCTAATCTATACGAATGCATTTTACCTTGCACAAACAATCATCAGTGGATTAAGTTCATCAATGAAAACTTTACTGTTGGCAGGATTTGCATCAGAAGTATGGAAACCCTGGTAAGCTCTTATTTCCTCTCAAGAATTGCATCAGAAGTATAATTCCAGTTTACTGATTGCAGGACAATAAAAAACCTAGTATTTTGCAATGTTATTGGTTGATTATGTAACTGAAAAAGTACTATGTAACCCTTTTTGTTTAGACTGTTTTCCCATGTGCGTTATCTATAAACTATCCTACTTGCGATCAGCTCTCCCTCTCTCCATCCCTCTCCTTTGCTTCCCCATTTACATGCCCATGTAGACTACTACGAAAGTACTTTTTGTTTAGACTGTTTTCCCATGTGCGTTGTCTATAAACTATCCTACTTGCGATCAGCTCTCCCTCTCTCCATCCCTCTCCTTTGCTTCCCCATTTACATGCCCATGTAAACTACTACAATAATGTTAAGGGCAATTCGTTAATTGGACCATTTAGTCTAAAATTTTCCGATCGTAGTAGCACAAGAATATATGACCAAGACAAAAAAAAAGGTTGACTATGATTTGTTTGTTTTTCAGGCGTACAAAAGGTGGGATACAACCTTAACATTGGTCATGCCAAATTTGAAAATCCTAATTCCGTACCTCAAAATAAAGACAAGAAGTCATCCAATGTTAAATCTTCAGAAACTTCCAATCTAAAAACAAAAGGTTCCAAGTCAATTTTAGACCAGAATAGCCTGAAAAGGAAGGGTCTGACCCAAACCAAGGCTAATATTAATCGTTTGAGCAGTCGGCAGACTAACAAAATTCAAGGTGCAGATGGCTCGGGAATTACCTCAACAAAGGATGCGACAAGCACCATAACTCCTTCAGCAGAAAGGCTGAGGGAACCTCTGCCATGTCAGGGTAGGAAGGAGCTTATCAGCCTCGTTCAAAAAGCTAGGCAAAGTCCAAAAGGGGAGATATCTAGTGTTTCTTCTCCAATGAGAAAGAGAGTGGCTGCACCTCTTAAATATGTGGATAGTTCACCGGTCTATCTTACACCAATGCCTCTTGGTGTTGTCGGAGGTATGTCTCTTACAGTTCGAGTACACGGTTAGACATGAACGACTTACTTAAATTTGTAGAAATTTCAATTTAGGAGATGGAAAGCAAAAGACAGAAGGTCCTTGTGTTGGAACCAAAGGTTTCAGGGCTCCGGAGGTAAGAAATTATTTCTATAGTTAGTCACGGAAAGTACTTATATTTCTACTTTATGGACATTAATCACTTTAATTACCTCTTATTGTTATTATTATTTTTGTATACTTCATTTGTCTATTTTGATATTTTTGGATCTTTTTTTATTATAAAAACTCAAGTTGGCTAGTTGAATTTTACTAGGTGACTTGTAGAGGTTAAAAATTTGAAAAACAAATTGATTAAAATAGTAAAGTTATCGTAGGTGCACTTTATTTATTTTGATTTTCTAGATTGGAACTGCTTATGTGATTTTTACATTTTGGCAGGTTTTATTGAAATCTCCATACCAAGGACCCAAGGTGGATATCTGGTCAGCTGGTGTCACTTTACTCTACCTTATGATTGGAAGAACACCATTTTTTGGCGATCCAGAACGGTAAGTATATCATTGTTTTCATCCAAATGGTTCCTCGTGCATTCTTCAATCCCCATAATTCGTTGACCAACCATGTAACTGATTGCCAGGAACATAAAGGATATAGCAAAACTGAGAAGCATTGAGGATTTGTGGGAAGTCGCCAAGCTACACAATCGTGAATCCTCATTTCCAACGGTAATTGTTTTTCAGCGAACTATTTTTTGACGTCTCAATTAGGCGCCTTTTTAAAGATTTACCCCGAGAATTTCAAATATAGGCTTATAGCTTGTGTATAACAATTTTTCTATTTTTCACGAATTCAAAACACGTGATTTTGAAAATTAAATTCTTTCGCAGTCCATAAAACCTACTGTATAATGTGACAGGACCTGTATAAGGCAGAGTTTTTGGCATCTGTAAAACTGCGGAATTGGTGTGAAGTGCACACCAAGAGGCCAGCTTTCTTTAAGAAAATCCCAGAATCGCTTTTTGATCTTGTGGATAAATGCTTGACAGTGAACCCTAGACTGAGGATAAGTGCAGAGGAGGTTCTTAAGCATGAATTTTTCGCTCCATGCCATGAAGCCCTAAGAAAACAGAGACTTCTTCGGCAGATGTCCAACCAGGATTCTAGAAATGACTCCTCGCACGATCAAAGCATCTTCAAACAAGTAAAGACTTCTAGATTAAACTAAGTTTTTAAGAAGCTTTGTGAAGATTTAGGCATTGCAAACAATTTAGCAGGGGAATCGTAAATAAGAAGGAAAACAATAAAATAAAAGGAGGATATGAAAACCCTTTGCGCCAATATTCAGCTCTTTGTTATGCATCGCTGTCTTTACAACAACCAAAAAAAAAAATCTCAAAATTTCATGTTATTTTTTTTACTAAAGCGGGACAAACATAAATTTGTCACCTTTATCAAGTGGGATTTTGGGTATTTTTATAGTCAATGAATTTGTCTTGTTGTACCTAATATATAAGTGATTATATAGCTTTGGCTAAAAGTATCATAGTGCATTTTATTTATTGTTAATTCCCTTCGTAAGCTTCATCAATTTTTTTTTTGTTTTTAGGTCTAAGCCTCATCATTTTTAGTGTAGAATTATACTATTTTTTTTGTTATGTATTTCATTTTTGCTAAGTATTTATTAACCGTAATTTTTTTAAAGGCTTCTTATTATGATGATATTAGGTGTGTTCATTGTGATGGTGTAAATATATTCGTCTAATCAAACCCAATTTCTTTTAGAGTGGTTTGTTGTATTAAACTTGATGTACTTCGGGTTAATCTAAATCTACTTTGTAAGCCTATTCTAGCTTTTCCTAATTTTTATTAAAAAGATTAATTTTATTGTGTTATATATGATTTAAAATTTTAATTGTTTTAAACAAGAAAACAACAATTAAGATGATAAAAAATGTTTGATTATGTATCTAATTTTTAATATCAATATAAAATTATTTTAATATTAAAAAAGTAAATAAATAAGTTTATTTGTAAAATTATTTTGAAATTTATTTATTACCTTTTCTATTAAAAAAGTCTATTAAGAAACTTATTTCTCTTTTTTTTTATAGAAAAAGTAATTTATAAATAAAAAGTTAAATGTAATTTAATATCATTCATTTTTTATTCAAAATATATTGAAACTTAAAAATTTATTATTTTATGTAAAAATAATTAATACAGAAAAAATAAAAAAAATCTTCTTACTTTTATGATTTATGAAAAAATAAAGTCTTATATTAAAATTTAAAATAAATTTATATATAAAAGTGTATAAATTTGAATTTAATTAATAAAAATATTATATTATTAATTATATTTTAAAGTGGGAATCAAATTAAATAAAAAAATTGATGGGTTAAACATACCTAATAGGTCGACCTAGTCCAGGTTGATGGATATGATTTGGATTGAGCTATTAATGGGCTGTGCTTAGATGTGTCTGAATAATTTGACCCATCTTACACGTCTAGTTCATGGGATCTAAATCATTATATTTGAGTTAAATATAATTCAATCAAATTATTTGATTGGATTGTAAAATTTTCTTTTAATTTGATTGATTGTTTTCATCAAATCCAATCTATTAATTGAACGTATTGTGTAGGATAAATTTGATCTATAATGTTTTTTTTACCCTTTTGGAATATTTTTGATGAATTATTTCTAATTCTTCAAATTATTGTATAATTGATTCACAAATATATTATAATTTTAAACTGAACATAATAAAAATAAAATATAAACTTAGGTCGTGAATGTCATTGGGGAAATTTTAATGATATTAGAATTCTTTTTAATGATTTTACAAATTAAATAAGTAGAAAGATAATGTATAATAAAATGCCATCTATTTTCTAACTCAATGCTTTGGAAAGATACTTCATACTATTATATATATATATATATATATATATATATATATATATATATATATATATATATATAAAGTTTATCTAATATTTTAGCGTATATTTTATCTTAAATTTTAGTATATATATTCAAAACAATAAAACATATTAATAAATTGATTCAAGTTTAAATATATAATTATTTTAGCAGTAAAAATAATTTTAAATTTATGAACATTTGTTATTAAATACATAAGTGTAATCTTATATATGATAGTTATAAAAAATATACTTGAAGTACAATTATTTGAAATTATGATATTTCATCGACTTTACTTGATAACTTGATAGCGAGCTTAAAATTAAGTTTACATACAAATATTTTGTCAACAAAAATAGTCAACACTTATAATTCTTACAAATTCTTCCTTTAGCATTTTCGTGTGACAAAACCTCTCTATCAATACATTATACTTATAGAAATAAGATAAAAAATACAATGATATCCTAGACTCTATAGTAAAACTATTTTATGATATGGTGAATCCATCTTTGCTGTAACTTGACAAGCTTTTAAGTAACTGAAATAACGTAGACAAAACATACAACAAATTGGCTTGAAAGTATTATTTTATATTAGTTTAATTTACATAGAAATAAGCGAAGTGTAAAGAATAATCATATAGTGCATGTATTCATACCAATCAAGCTTAACATAAAATAAAATGATGAAAAATATTCTTATCATAAATATGGTTTAAACTTCTCTTAAGTTTTATGATTCCATAACTTAAAACCGAATTAAAAGGTTAATAAATAAGAAAATGTAAATGAGTAAAAATATGATTTTTTTTCTTCATAAATAACGATATAAGGTATTAAACTCATTTAATAACAAACGAGCACACAATCAATTAAGAACTCATCATTTTTTTTAACTCAAATTTTGATTATTCATTATATAAATAAGCAAGTATAGTAGAAGATGTACATACACACACGTTGCACATATAATGACATATTTATATTTACTTAAAAAACAATATATATGTTTAAACTCTATAAATATGTCAATTAAGTTATTTATGATCAATCAAGGAAGGCCTAAAAGAAAAAAATAATATCTATCATGTAAAATTATAATTGATTATTTGATCTAACAAAATAAAATATATCTACCAACCAAGGACTTAAAATTTTCATCGATATTTTATAAATGAGATACATGTTTTTTTATTTTTATTTTTAACCTCTATTAGCCATTTCTTTTTGTACATGTCAAGTACATGTTTTATAAGCAACCAATTTTTGGGGTTTTTGTCTATAAAAGGCATATTCTCTTTCATAGTTTTAAAAAAGGCTTCAATGCATTTTAGTTTAAAAATAATCAAATTAAAACTTATACAACCATTTGTCGGTCAAATTTTTTTTTCAACTCACGGTTCACTTTCTTCTCTCTCTTCCCTTTTTTTTTCCAACTCATCATTCCACTCTTTCCTTCCTTTTTTTTCCAACTCACCATTCCACTATCTTCTTCTCTCTCCTTCCTTAATTTCCAACTCCATTTTTTTCTCTTCTTGTTTTCTAAAAAAAACCAAAAATAAAATAATAATTTATTTTTATTATAACTAAAAAATAATTTATCAAAATTTTATTATAAAATAATTTAAAATAATAATAATAAATTATAAAATTTTAAATTATTAAAAACTTTATTAAATAGTTACAATAATTATTGACATTTTAAAAAAATAAATTATTTAAGATTAAAAAAATTAAAAATAAATTACATTGTAACACATATCTCTAATATTATTATAATTTTAATTATTACTAAGATAACAAATATTTATTAACAATAATTTTATTTAAATATTTAAATATTATTAATTAGATATAATTTATATATTTTATTATTATTATAATAATAATAATATATTAGATAATATTTTCACGCAAAATTTACGATATAATGTTCCATGTTTGTATTGTATCTTATATAAAGTTGGATATATATAAATATTATTTTTTATATCATAATTATTTATTAAATATAATTATAATTATATTTATTATTATTAATAATAATGTATTATATTATATTTAAAATTAATTATAAATTTATAAGATATTAATATTTTTTATGTTTATAATAATTATGTTTTGTAAAATGAGATTTTTTTTTATTTTTTTAAAAATAACTTTTCAAGTTTAAGGTTAAATTTTGCCCAACCTAAAACACAATTCAACCATTTTCTAAACTATTACATATGATATGTTTTTTATAGAAAAAATCACATAAATATATAAATATTTATTGTTATAATCTATTTTATATACATTTATTAATTTATATTATTTAATTTTTAAATTATTTTATCAATTTATATAGATATGAAATTATATTATTCAAGTTGGTAAATAAATTTAAAAATATTAAAAATTAAAAAACCTACACAAAAATTAATTCTCAAGTTACAAGTCAAAATTTGCCTTTTTTTAAACTATAACACCAATACTTCTTTTTTAAAAGTATTATATGAGATTTGGCCATTTTGGACAAAACCCCCAATTTTTGCACAATTTTTTTTTTTTGCATAAGCCATAAACCTAGCACGATGACTTTCACACTAGTTGTGAGGTAACCTTCTAAATACTAGGTGCCTCTATATGGTAAAATTTTAGAAAACAAGAAATAGAACTCATCACAATTTTATAGTCAAGATTAGTCCAAGTCTTAGAGTCTTTCAAGAGAATTCATAAATTTCAAGCATAGCATAAATATGTGTTCGTGAGTGTGTGAATAAGTTCATATCAACATCGATCATCACATGTACAAGAATGTGTCTGTGCATAAGTTAAAATTGTAAAATAATTTATACAATAAACATAAAAATGAGTTGGATCAATAGAAATAAGGTTAATTATATGTATGTAAGTGTTGAATAAGTTCAATACCTTGTTGGCCAAATAAGAATTCTAATTTTTTTTATGTAAGTTTAACTAATAAATAAAATAAATACAATAAATATTGCTCACCAAAGGTCATGTAAGCACTTTAACAAAAATACTTAGATGAAAGAATAATAGACAGTTATAAGGAAAAAATAATATTTTCTAACCCAAATTTTCTTGCATTTTGGTTGCTCAATATCATTGGGTTGGGAATAAACTAGCTTAGGTTTTACCGGCATCTTCTTGGATTTATTTGTACTTTTCTCATTCATCCCAAATGAAGAAGAAATATGCATAATAGGATGATGAAAATGAGTCATAGCATTAAACATACTAAATTTTACTTGCCTCTTTGACCTTAAGACTTCATGTTTTCTAATAGAATTTTTGAACACATTATTATTATTATTTCTATTCATCCTTAAATATGATGTATCATGTATAGATGAATGATGCTTATGAGTCCTACTATGTGAAACATGAAAAATGATGATTAATTTCATGAGCATTAATCAAAAATCTACATTTTGGTCATATATGACATTTTCTATCATAATGATGACAAACAAGCACAAACTTAATAACTTTTTTTCTACCATAGGTGCAATAATTCTTTGTACATAAGTAGTAACAATATGAGTAGAGTTTAAGGGCCTTACAAATGTGGTCTTTGATGTTGAAGGTGTGGAACTCTCATCCTTAAAACCAAAACAACATGTATCACTATGTGACTTACCAATGGTAAGTTTTTCCACTGCTTTACATGATTATTTGGGCTCTTGTACTTGTTTTTTATTATCTACAATGGGCTTATTATTTTCTTTTGTCAAACCTATAAGACTCAAATTCAAAGCATTATTTTGTTTTTGCAAAATATTATTCTCTCTTTTTAATTTATTAGAAAAAATTTCATGTGCCTCAAGTTGTTTATTTAATTTTTCTATTTTTATATTTAAACCATTATTTTCTTCTATGACTATAAGACATTTAGAAAATAATTCTTTAAAACTTTTAACATTATATTTAGAGAGAAAAGAATATCCAAGTTCCTCATCATCTGAGCTATAACCCTTAATAAAATGATTCATAATAAAAGTTTGTAGGACCAACACTAAGTGTATCTAGTGTTGACTCTGATATCAATTGAAAGTTTATAAAATATGGACCTAATTAACCAAGTAGAGAGTGAATATGTTATTTTTAATTTTTATCAATTTATAATTTAATAACCTAAACAAAACGGTTAGACATGTAATCGTGTGTAAAAATAAAGTACGAAAATGAAAGAATAACAAACAATATTTTTAGGTGGAAACAATCTAGGCTACAACCATGACTTAAGAGGAAAATTATCGTTCCATTGGAACACCTAATTTTTCATTATGAAAATCAAATGTTCAAGTACAAACTCAGTCTTATGCTATCCTTCTTAGGATACTGTCCCAATGTACCTTACTTACGAGCCCTTGCTATGTTTTTACATTTTTTAATATTAACGTGAACGATTTTCAGACCAAAGTTCCAATACACTACTCGCTAATCAAATACGTTCACAAATCAACTGCAAAAAGGTTAGCACAAAAACACAAGTATCTGTGTATTCTAGAATTGATTTAAGAATAAATAATCCTAATTAGATGATTTAAAACATATTTCACCTAAATCAAATCAACTAATAATTCTATAGCAAAAATATTAAGCACAAGTTAAATAAAAATAACTCTTTTGAAATTAATAATCAAACCAAATAATTGTGATATGACACATAATTATTTGATCTAACAATTCAAGAACAAAAATATTGAAGAAGCTATAAGAACATATGATCAAAATGCCGTAAACTAATTAGGCTTATTATTCAATCAAATACAACCACCAATATTTAATAGATTAACCAAATAAAGAAGCTTAAATAATTATGATATAATATTTACAAAGCAAGAGAGAGATTAAGAAGAAGAAAATAATGTTCTTGTGTGGTTAATTGAAACAATAAGCAATGAGTTTTATTTATAGAAAAAATTAAAACTCTTAATCCTATATAATTAATAAATATTTTTTCTATTACAAAGAGGATTAGTAATACTCATTAATAAATAAAATTCTTATTTAAACATTGTATAATAAAGTTGTTATTGTGGTTCGCTTGACCAAGTCTTTAACTATTTTGATGTTTTTTTTCTTTCTCTTGCATAATCCTTATTTTTCTGCTCAAACAAGTTGCCTTTGATGATTCTTTGGTTAGTACTATAAATAGTTCTTTTAAAGTAGACTCATTAATCAAGAAGATTCTTATTTAAAGAAGAGTTCTTTTATAGTAGACTCATTAATGAAGAATACTCTTATTTTTAAAAAAAAATCTATTTAAAGTATATTTTAGGCTATCTTTAAGGCTAAGATGTAGGCTTTATCTTATATAATATTTTAGCGTATATCTTATTTTATATTTTAGCCTATATCTTATCTTACATTTTAGCTTAAAATTTAGGATATATATTCAAAACAATGAAACACATTAAAGAATAGGCTAAGTGGTAGTAAAATGATTCAAGTTTAAATCTAGAATCATTTTAGTAAAAATAATAATTCCAAATTTTTGAACATGTGTTATTAAATGTATGAGTGCAATCTTCTGTGTAATAGTTATGAAAGATATACCTGAAGTATGATTATCTAAAATTCTGATGTTTCTTCGACTTTGCTTGATAAACTTGATAGCGAACTTAAAAATAAGTTTATATGTAAATATTTTTTTCTATGAAAATAGCCAACACTTGTAATCCTTACATGAAGCAATATTAGGGTAGGAGTTCTCAAAAGACTACAGTAGGTACCACCCATCAACATGCAATTAGTTGCCTACTAATGATTGTAATGATGGGTCCAAAAAAGGATTTTTTAGCCTCTTAAATAGAGGAATACCTATTCAATTATATCTCAAAATCGTACTGAGAAATTATTGTCAACTAATTACCTAATCTCCTCTAAAAGATTTGAGTAATGATGTCGCAAATCAAACAGACTCAACATATATAACTTTATGAAGCTTTTTCTCTACCCAAATACCAACTACATAAGTAGAGCATAATACTAGAGTTTCTTATGATAATCCACCAAATGAACTTTCTTAACAAGATCTTGTTTTAAAAAAACAAATTCTTGCAAACTAAGACCCTGTTCCTTGAGAAGGTAACTACAATCCCTCCAAGAAACCTGAACCAATTTAAGCTTATCGACTTTTCCCAACTAAAATAAATTATGGATGATTTTATAAGGTCATCTAGAATAGTTTTTGACCATGTACATATCTAAAAAGAATGAAGAAACATGCTCTAAATAACTGAAGTGATTAAAAATTTATGCTATGTCAAAGAGAAGGTATAGCCCTTCCACACATCTGTTTTTGCACGAGTTTTATCTACCTAGAAACCAATACTTCTTTGGAGTCCCTTGAAATAAGGTGAAACCCAGATAGGATAAGAGGGTGCCTCTAATGAGCATCCTAACAATAGCTTGGAGAGATGAAATATTGCTTTGAAGGACACCCTTACCATTATTATATAAAAATGGGTTAGTACTGTAATGACTTTAGGAGATGAAATAAACCAAAAGTGATTATTATCCGCCAAGGACCAAAGGTACTTACTTAAAAAATCTTCTACAAAACAATAATGGAGATAGAGGGGTCTTCCTCGCAAATACCCTTGAAGCATGAAAAGTATCCTCTAGATTCTATGTAACTTCACCATTTATATCCAAATGAGTTAAAGGTTTTTGGGTCTTTAAATGCCGAAATAACGCATGAAAAAACTTAGTATTTTTATTGTCACTCTTCAACCACTTTAGCCTGATTTTCTCTTGCAAGAAGATATCTTACTAATGTAGCAATCTATCCAAATCTTTATGCACATCAGATTCTAAGTTAAGAAGTTCCTAAGAAAAGGAAGAATCATCATTATACCATTTTTGTTATTGAATGAGAGTAGCAGATGGTCTCTTAATCTTACGATCCAAATTATCAAAGACCTATTTATTTGAAATCTTAGAGTCAATTAAAGTGACTTAAGCTTACCAACGACAACTCTATTTGGACTCGTCTGAATAAGCATCAATCATATAGATTGTAATAAATCCATGAAACTAGAATGCTTAATAACATACCATAAAATCAGAATTACCTAGGTTCCCTAAACCCAAACTTGGAAGTTTGACAATAATAACAAGTGGTGATAGAATGTTTCATGATGGATTGCGTTTGAAATAGGCATAATTAATCCTTTGGTAAAAATTATGAGTAGTACTATTTTAAATTTATATTTGATTATTTTTATTATATAATTATTTAAAAATATAAGTTAATTTTAAAGACGTAGGAAGTAATTTTAAAAAGGTAATAACGTTGTAATAACTAATAACTAATAACTAATAATACTACGGATGCGTCTTGTTTGCACGCACGCATGTTTTACAATTCCTAGTTCAATATAAGCCGAATAGCCGATCATTGAGTTGAAGCCAAAATTGATTTCAGTTATCCATTTCCAAAATCCAAACGGTCAATACTTTGCTGTTTCGCAATCTCCATCACAACCAGCATTGAGCTACTTTGCAGTTTGATTCCTTATCGCATGTAAAGCTCAGTTATTTCCTTACATCTTCGGTTAGATCTATATTTTTGGGTTTTCCTTCTGTTAACTTTTAGTTTTATTATTTTTCTCTTTGATTTGAAAATAAGGATAAGCAAACAATGATAATGTGATCTTTTTCGAATTTTGATGAAACTGTATGTTAATTGTTCAATCACGGTGATTAAATGAAGCATTTGTTTCACCTTTTTTTCTCGATTTCTGTTATTAAATTTTAAAATAATTTCGTTCGTGTGGAGCAAAATGTATCAAATGTGATTTTGCAGTAAAATCAAAACTTATCAGTATGAGTAAGCTGTTGGAATTTGGAAGGAAAGCTTTGTTTTATGTGAGAGTTCTTTCTGGTTATGAAGAGCGGAGAATTCGATCTTTCAGATTGCACCTCGAGAAGCATATGCGAGAGGTTTGAATTCTTGTTTTTGTTAGCTCTTTCTTAATGAGTCCTCCCCCCCCGTTTTGTCGTCATTAGTGTAGTAGGAAGCTAACAAACTTGTGGTTTTCTTGTTGATATTGTATCTGGAACGCTGTTGACTTGAATTGAGCTGACTTTGAAATGGTTACTGATTTTCATTTAAGGAATTACGAATCTAGAGTTGAGGGATCAATAGCGTCAGGATAATGATTTTGACTTTCTTAGAAATGTTATCTTGATCGACCAATTGCCTAGAACAGAGAAAATTTTGGCTGTTTTTCCTTCCTAGTAAACTTCAAATGTTTTTTTTATGGTAGGCTTTCATGATTAATTTCAACAATTCTCATCCATATTTTGGAATATCTTATCTGATTCTGGGCCCTTTTTTTCTTTCCTCTGAACTATCCTGAGGGTGCCATCTGAATTGCAGTGATATATGTATTTCTTTCTCTGCGTGTCCTTGTGGACTTTGCTGCAAGTTTTGAATTTAAGATTAACGAAACTACTATGTTTGGTCCCTCGAGCCACTGGTGAGCATGTTTTAGCTTTTCTTTGTCAGTAGTCGGCTCCACAATGATCATGCCTCGCCAACCTTGAATTCTTGGGTTACATTTTATAATTGTGTTTCTTGAGCTACACTTGAGAATCGTGTTTTATGACCTTGTCCACAAAATGAATTAGCAGTGAACTGCTTGCAGATATGTGCCATTAAGTATGAAATTTTTGCTTAATATTTCATTCAAGATTAATGAGGAAGGTAAGTACATCAGTGCTGATCTCAAAGCAAGATAGACTTGTAAGGCGTGAAACAGTGATGTTAACAATGCATGTTATGGTAAATATATTAGGAATAGTTCATCTATACAAAATGGTATTGGCAATATTAAGATGATGACCATGTCAAAGTTATTTGCTTTGCAGGATGCTCTTTCAATGTTAACCAAGAGGACTCAGTAATTGTTATTAGTATGCGCATGTCATGAAATCCATCATTCTTGGAGCACTTCCAACATATTTATTATGCTAGAATTGGTTATCTTTATTGTAGACATGATTTACATTTTATCTTTTTTAGTCCTTCCCTTAGAAATTTAGTAATTTTGCTGAACTTTTCTGTTTAACCATCTCTCTCTAGGCACAAGAAAGAAAGGCAGCGCTAAGAAAGATCCCAGAGAAAGTTATTTTATCAGAAGTTCGTCGTATGGTTGAGGAGATGCAGGGCTTAAACAAGAAGTTAGAAGAAACGGTAAGTTTTAATTGGTCAATGGTAGAAGCCTTTGAAATGTGATTAATTGTAGCTCTATTGTTTGTAAAACTTAAAGGCCAATGTTTTAATATATTATTTTTATGTTGTGATTTTGATTTAGTACTATACTACTTTGGAATTATGCTGTTGGCTTTGCTTTATAAATCCTGCTCCTGATTAAGAATGTTTTTGCTTTGATCTGCCGTGTTATATAGTGTTACCATTTTGCGAATTTTCTGAAAGGGACAAATTTGTATCAGAATATTTGGTAGATGTATACTGGAAACCTCACATTCCTGCAGATAAACCTCATATATCTTTATTGCTTCCATCCTTTTTCCTCCCTTCTTTATCACTACCTTTCTTTCCCGCTTCAATTTCTCACACTTCAATCGTTTTGATTTTTACGGTTTCAGTTATAGTTGTTTCAATATTTGTATCAATTCTCTCTCTCTCTCTCTTCCTGTTGGTGTTTACTAACATCTGACGCCGGTTGTTAGATGGGTTATTGTTTTTTTTTTATCACTTTCACCCTCTTCTTTAAAAGGTTGAGAAAAATGCTAAATCTGATTCTTTTGTATCAGACTGATGTAGGCCATAGAAGAATAATTGTCACATCTATCTATATAATGTCAGAGCACGTTCTAAATTTTTTTTATCCATAAACTCATTTATCTCCGAATTAATTGCATCCGATTTACATGTGCAGGAAGCTGCTATTGAAGAATACTTTAAGCCAATTGATAAAGAGTCTCAAGCTCTAATGGAGATGCAGCTTAAAGGGGAAGAAAAAACTATGATGGAGATGGTGAAAACCATGCAACAACAGGCTCTGCATGAGAAGCTGGAAGCAGAGAAGAATGCGAAAGGGTACCATGTCGACACAAACGAGAATAACCTGGACCCAGCATCTCCTGCTGCGCCGCAGGAAGCTTCTATGAGATGATTCTAACAGTTTTTAACTATAGATTTAGAATTAAATTTGTAATATTATGTCAGCCTTGACTATTGGCTTACAATCTTTTTGACAGGAATTATAGTGTACTTGCTCTTGGGCTTTGAAACTTGGTTAAGATAACCTTGTAAGAGTTTTGTTTCCTAAAGCTGAGTTACTGCAATATTCACCCTTGGTTTGTGGAAGGTAAGTGTTGATCTTATAGCAATTAGTAAATAATGGGTCATATTATGCATGTTAAGTTTTTAACATGGTATCAGAGTCATTGCTCTAACTTTTCATTTAGTAGTTTTGTCTTTTTTGGTGTTAATTCACCATTATCATTAAATATTTTTAACATGATATTAGAACTGGCTTCATCAGTGACTTGGAGTTTGTTTTTAACATTCTTACCGTAGCTTTGTGAGACCACCTCTGTCTGTGTGAATGGGGGTTGTTAAGTTTCTTTCAATCCTACATTGATCAAGAGTTCGGTAACAGTGTTGGTTATAAACTTAGACAGCCTTTAATTCAATGAGATTTTATTGGGTTAAGTTAGGTATGAGTTTCTAACGATATAAATGTTTATTTTTAGAATAAATTGAACGTTAAATTATTAGGTTAAGTTTTTAATTATTTTGAAAATAGGAAATTTCTAATAGCAAATTATGGTTATGAAAAGCAAAAGCAAGTGATTTTTTTTTTTTGGACATTTATGATTTTGAGGAAGCTCTTTACTAACTTAATAGAATGAAGTGTATCTCAAATTTGAGATATATTATAAATTATTTCTCAAAAAATAATAATATTACAAATGATAAGTATAATCATATGTATAAAAATATATTAAATAAAAAATTATCATATCAATTTAGATGAAAGTATATTTGGGATCTATGATAATGCTCGATATCTTATAATATATTGAATTTTAAAAATTATCTTTTTAATTAAAAAAATTCAAAACAAACATGTATTGTTGTTGTTAATGGTATTTAGAGATATAAAGTTGGTTGTTTCATCTTATCTAATATCTGATTCTATGTTTCTAATGAGAATATGGTACAATATTATTTTATCTCATTTAAATTATAGGTCTAACTTTAAACATATATTATATCATTATTTTTTTCATTAAATTTAAGTTATATATTATCATGTATCATATTAAGCTTATGTTCATGGTACAATAAACTTATGTTATAAATAAACATATATTATATTTTTTATTATATTTATATTTTTACTTAGTTTATTTAATTTCATTAAGGACAAATAAAATATCTTAATTTATAATATCTTAATACTACTTCATTCCATAAAAAAATAAGTTAGATAATATAAAATAATTTTGAAAATTAATAGATTGTACATGAATGTTATTAATATATTATCTCAATTTTCATATTAATTAAGATCGGTGTTGTACATATATCTATTATATCATTTTTTTTTAATGATAATCATCTTTTAGTCGATTGTTATATGATGTAAGATTGGTTTTGCACAATATATCGGTTCATTAATTTTCTTTTTTAATGACAAGCATCTTTTAGTAGATCGGTGTGATTTATATAAATTTCAAAACAAATACTGTTATTTAAAATTCACCGAAATTTCGATGTGTATTGGAAAATATTCTATATTATGAGCACATTAATGGCATCTCCCATATAATATAAGGATTTTGAATTTTTTCCAATAAATATCTTTTAACAAGAATAAATTCCATGTTAAATACTTCTGTGCTTAGATGCAACCTTTTTGCTTTTGCATTTAGCCTCTTATATATATATATATATATAACTTTTTGCTATTTTATTTTAGCTATCAATTGTCTGAATATTATTACTACTGTTTCTTTCTTTCCTAAAGTGCCTAAAGTTGAATTGGACAAGAGATGGATTATAATTGGATGAATAGCTGAAATGATATTGTTACTTTTAAAAACGTATGGATTGATAATTTATTAATTGATTTAAATAAACTTATTATATTAATCATAATAAAGATACGATTTAATTTATTAATTTTGTTGTTAAAGTAGAATAAAGATACTAATTTCGTAAAAGTTTTAAATAAATCTAATAAAGTAGGATCTTTTTCTACTTAACCAACAAAATTATTATACTAAATTATATTTTTATTATAATTAATATACTAATTTTATTTAATTCAATATTTTTTTAATTTTTTATTAAATTAATTTTCTTATTTTACTTGATCAAATAATTACTATATTTAATTATATCTTTAATAAAATTATATTGCCATCTCTGTACTATACCCCGTTATTATTACTACCTAACTTTGATGCTTTGCATTATCAAAGTCAGTAGGGGTCTCTCTTTTTTTTTTTTTTTAATATTTTTTCTGAAAGATTTATAATGTCTTAATTTATATATTCTTTGGCCCCATGCAAAGTTAAATGTGTCTCATCAATTGCATATCCTGATCAGACCACATAATAAAAATGTAGTTTGTTACTCCAAAAAATCTACTTGTCTCATTCATATATTAATGTGAAAAAGTCCCTTAACCACCCGTTTAGGCTTAATGGGTGGTGAACTTAATCTTGTCTTCTATCTTTTTAAACTTATTCCATAAATTATGAGGAACTATTTTGATATAATGATATTTACAATTTTATGTGATAGATTTTTTATTAAATAACCTTCACACAATTAGGCAACCATACATTATATAAGAGACACCAACCTAGTATTGAAGTTGGGAGCAATTCAACTACCATTTTATTGGTAACATATCTAACATGTAGTAATTTTACATCCAAAAAATCAATATTTTCTTAAGATGAGAATAAAATTAGATAATAATCTTTTCTTAAGATGGGAATAAAATTAGATAATTTCTAAGACATTAGAACTTATCACATGTAAAAAAAATTAATATTTTTTTTAATTTTTGTATGACTTAATTATTTACATGATTTTATTTTTTACTTTATTTACAAAAAAAAATATTTTCTTTTATGTTATAAAAAAACTTGTTAATGCATTTTTGGACAATTTTTTTTTCTTTTTTGTACGTTATATGAAAAGCATTATATATGTATAGGTACAGAGAAGAGAAGGAGAGTTGAGTTGAAACAGAGAATATGTAACTAACTTCTTATTAAACGATGAATAAGTTGTTAGGCAAAGCTATATATATATATATATATATATTAGTTACATAGTAACGTATAACATAAATATATGTGTATAACTATGTATCATTCTAGAATTTACAGCTAAATGCTACTATTACTCAAAGCTACTATTACTCAAAGCATTGCTTATTTACATTTAGTAATCCACACAAACTTAAGGTGCCTAAAACACCATAATTTTGCTACACAATTCCATGAATCTTTGTCTAAATAGAGGTTTTGTGAATGGATAATACTCTACAATTAATTGTTTCTTCAGTTCTTGCTCATGGATGAAATGCATATCTATCTCATTGTGTTTAGAACTTTGATACATAAATGGATTAACTTAAATATTTAATATTTATATTATCACAAGACATAACACGAACTTGCTTGATCTTAACACATAACTTTATCAATAAAAATTATATTCATTTCATCTTAGCTAATAGACCAATTAGAGCTCTATATTCTGATTATGTTTGATCTGTAAACAAAATTTTGTTTAGATGAAACCCATGACACTAGGTTATCACCTAAGTAAACATAGTAGGCACTAACACTTCTTCTATCATTAATTTAAACAAACCCTTAAAATTACATCTGAGCATCCAACAAAGTCAAGAGAATTGAAATTCAAAATAAGCAACCTACGTGTACAAATTTCATGAAAATATTGAAATACTCTCTTGAGAGCATAGGTGTGGCAATGTGCATACATTAAGATAAACCAGTGCGATCAATATCATTGAAAATATACTTTTATTGGCTTAAAAAATAGAATCAACATGCTTAACCTCATTCAACTAAGTAACAAACTGTTTAAAAAGAGACAAATTGTTTTGTGTAAGAACAATATCATCCATATATATTAGAAGCATAATAACATCTGACCTATGTGTCTTGAAAAAGAGATTGATATTAGTGAGTTTATTAGTAAAACCCTAAGCCAATAAACAAGAGTTGAGTTTATGATATCAGACATTTAGTGCCTATTTTAGACTATAAAATGATTTTTTGAGCTTACACACATATTTAGCATAAGAAGAATCCACAAAGCATGAAGGTTAGACCATATAAATTGTATCCTCTAGATCACTATTTAGGAAGGTATTATTAATGTCTAATTGTCTCAACTCTCAAAAATGAACAAACAAAAGCGAGAATCACACATATGGTGGTGGCTTTAACAATTGGATTGAAAGTCTTATTATAATCTAAGCCATGTGTTTATAAGTATCCCTGAGCTACCATACGAGAATTACATTAATTAATGCTACCAAAAACATAAGGTTTCAGATCTATGAATCCATTTACACCCAATAAATGTTGATCAAAGTGGCCTAGGTATCAACTCCTATGTTTTGTTCCTCATAAAAGAATTATACTCAGTTTGCATTGAGTCTTTTCATTTAGGTGGCGTTTGGTTCGTGGAATAGAATCAGAATCGAAATCGAAATCGGAATGGAATGGAATGGAAAGGAAATAATGTTATTTGATTTGACCACTGGAATCGAGCTCAGAATCAGGATTACAGTATTTGGTTTGCCACTGGAATGGAATGAAAAAAACTATAAATGACCTTAATACCCCTACATGCTATAAAGTTCAAATAATGTTATTTAATTACTATTTTTTCGTCGGACAAAATATATTATTGAAATCATTATGTTTCTAAATAATTATTACTTAATTAAAAAGAAATATATTATTAAAATTATTATTTTTCTAAACAGGGTTTAGGGTTTTGAGGTTTGGGATATGAGATTTAGGGTTTAGAGTTTAGGGATTTAGGATTTAGGGTTATATTTGTGGGTTAAGGTTTAGGGTTAAAATTATTATTTTTCTAAAAAGGGTTTAGGGTTTTAGAATTTTGGATTTTGGATTTAGGGTTTAGGGTTTTAGGATTTGGAATTTGGGGTATAGGGTTTTGGGATTTATGTTTTAGGGTTTAGGGTTTTGGGATTTATATTTTAGGGTTTTGGGTTTTGGGATTTAGGTTTTAGGTTTTAGGGTTTAGGGATTAGGGATTTGGGGTTTAGGGTTTAGGGTTTTAGGATTTGGATTTAGGGTTTTGGGTTTTAGGATTTATGTTTTAGGGTTTAGGGTTTTGGGTTTTGGGATTTAGGTTTTAGGGTTTAGAGATTTGGGGTTTAGGGTTTAGGGATTTACTATTTTAAGTTTTAGGGTTTAGGGTTTTAGGATTTGGATTTAGGGTTTAGGGTTTTGGGATTTATGTTTTAGGGTTTTAGGGTTTAGTGTTTAGGGTTTATGGTTTATGGTTTAGGGTTTAGGGTTTAGGGATTTGGGGTTTAGGGTTTTGGAATTTTGGGTTTGAGAATTTAGGATTTGAGTTTAAGGTTATATTTTAAGTTAAGGTAAAATTGAAAAAAAATGTTTAGATGGAAATGGAATTATGATTACCAAGGGAGGATAAGGAATCACAATTCCTTCTCCTTTAGTAATCGATTCCATGCCATCCAACCAAACACACAAAATGGAAGGATTCAATTCTGATTCCTTTTCATTCCCTCCAACCAAACATGGGGTTAGGACATTTAATAGCCTTTTGTCAAGACCTAGGCTCCTAAGGCACATAAGAGGACACTATGTAGTCTTTATGCTTAACATTGCATGACTTAGCATGAGTTTTCATACGATGAGCATTGATAGCCAGAGGTGTTACTAGCAATGGTAAAGGTGTAGAAACTATTGAAAGAGGTGAGGTAGAAGAAGAAATAGATTCACTAGAAGCAAAATTATGCTAAAAAATGAGAAAAATAAGTACTATTGATAAAAATAGCACACTCTAAAAGTATGTGTTGATAACTATGCCTTGGGTAAGAGACACCTTTAAGTGTTAAGGAAATACTAGAAGGTATATCTAAGACACTATGATTTGAGGGTTGATTGAGAAAATCAACACGAGGAACAGATGAAAGAGACCTTTGTTTAAAAAAGGAAACATTGGTTGAGAAGCCAACATCACAAGAATCAAAATGTTGCATAGAGCTAGACAAAAAAGAGAAAATATGCTCAACAAATACAAGATGTTTGCAAGTGTAACTTTAGCTTGTATTTGTCTCGAGACACAAATACCATCATTGATGAAGGGAATAACTAATAGAAACATAAGTAACTGACTTGGTATCAAGCTTATTTCTCCTATAACAAAGAGTATAGAGATTGAAGCTGAATCACTCGAGAAGGAATGCAATTTAGCACAAAAAAAGAAGTTTTAAAAGTATGAGTCCAATAAGACTTAGGCACATTAGCATGCAACAAAAGAGCAAGACCAATGTCTATAACTCTTTGCTTGCTCTTCACTATACTATTTTGTTCAAAGTTATAGGGATGGGTTGTTCTAAACATTATGCCATAATATTTTAAGATAAAAGCTAGTGGTTTGAACTCACCTGCACTATCTCTCTAAACTACCTTGGTATGAGTGTTATATTAGCATTCCATTATGGCCTTAAGCTTAAGAAAAATAGAAGATATCTGACTTTTAAAAGATAGAAAATATATTCATTGAAAATGAGTAAAATCATCTACAATTAGATGTAAATATTTTTTCCCATTAATATGAAGAATTTGAAAATGCCCCTATATGTCTATACAGAATATCAAAAGGTGAACATGCAATGACATGAATCTCAAGAGGAAATGGTTTCTTATGAAACTTAAACAATTCACATAAATCATAGACATAACTTATGGAAAGCTTTATTACATTTATGTTATGCATAACTAAAGTTTTTTGTACAATAGAATCTAATGCATGATCCAAATGATTATGTCAGATTGGACTTGTAGTCAAGGCAGTGAAAGAAATGGATGAAAGCTTATTGGTAGCGCTTGCTTTACAAAGAAGCTTGTAAAGACTTTTATCAATTAGACCTTGAAAAAGAATCATTTTCATGACATTGTCTTTAATATCGAAGAATTAAGAATGAAATTCAATAAAAACATTATTGTCTTCATAGAGTTGATGAACAAACACAATATTTTTAATGATATGTGGTGTGTGCAAAATATTAGACGAAAGAAGATGTTGATTTTGTATATTGAGATCAGAAGAGCCAAAGTGAGATATTGGAAAATAAGCACCATTATTTATGAGTATCTAATCATTGCCAACAAAAGCAATAGGATTCCCTAAATTTGTAGCATCATTAGCTCTTTTACCCCAGATCCAAGAGTTATTAGACCCTTCATTACGTGAAGCAACATAAGCAAATGGTGAGGATTTGTTTTGAGGCTACGACAATGAATTTCTAGAAAACAAATTTTTGAATTTGTAATAAGTACAAACTAAGCGACCATTATTGTCACAAAATTGACATACAACTCCTCTTCTACAATCACTACTTTGACCTCTTCCTTTACTTCTATTATTTCTACTTCGATCTCTTTCTTGATTAGGTTGTGTTTTTCCACCACTAGTACCTCATGTGACATATATAGCCTTAACCTTAGTCAAATTAGTCTGATAGACTTTGTTGTTTTTCTTTATCTTGATGTTGAAACCTATATTCATACTCTATTAATCTACTATGAAATTCCTCAATAGTAACCATGCTTGCTTGATTTGTAATGTTGCACACAAAAGCTTTATATCGATGATTCAATCTTGATTGTATGAAGAATCAAATCCTTTTGATGGAATAGGCTCTCTAATAGAAACAAGACTCTTTGCAATAGCCTTTATTTTCATCATATATATACATCAACTATTAAACTTTCATTCTTCACTATTTGTAGTTGTAATTTCAACTCTATAACTCAAGATTGAGTTGAATAGGAGAATATTTTTTCACATGTCTTAAAGATCATATGCTATTGTTGTGCTTGTCAAAACTTCTGAAGACACTGATCCATAGATCTAGCTCCTAATTTTGCCACTCGTGCACTTCCTTATTAAATATTCAAATGCGAATTTAGTTGTACCAAATTGATACTTGTGAGGAACCTGAATAGATACATCAATGTATTATTTAACATCATATGAAGTAATTACACATAACAACTGCTATTTTCATATAAAATAGTTAGAGCAATCTAACTTGATAGGAAAATTGAGACCAATCGAAGGCAAGATTGAAGAATGCATAGGTGGTGCAAGATCACTCTCAAATACAACACTCTTTTCTAAAATCTGAAGAATCTTGAAACTTTATTTATAAAAGGGATTATATTGTATAATTAAACTTTTTTTAAAATTTACTGTAAGAATCATATATTTTATAATGTTACCTATTTTAAATGGTGTGAGATATGAGAATTATAATTTTAATTTTACATATTTAAGAAATTTTATCACAATTTTACTATTATATATATTCTGCAAAGTTAAGAGTCTTATTCGTCAACTTGTTTTATAAATCAACAAAATTAGTACAATCTCAAATAAAACGACTATAAGTTTTTAAATAAAACTTAAAATTACAAACCATAAAATTTCTTAAAAACTGAACATATATAGTTTTTTAATGGTATAGGAATCAATTGTTTCTTTAATATATCTTAAAAGTGTGTCAATGGTGTTTAGCAAAATTTTTTTTTTTTTGTAAAATTAGCATAAATTTTTATGTAAAATTTAAAATTACAAACTATAAAATACCTTATAAACTAAACTTTTAGAACTTTTTAATGGTTTATGAAATGATTTATAATATTTTTTGAGTTAGTAAAGTTTATATTTCAAAATGGGATTTGGTATTTTAATTGCACCTTTATTAAAGAAAAAAATATAATTAGATCAATATTATCAAACTAGTGCACTAACAATTTCCTAATTTAACAAAGTGTATAAAAATGATCTAATTTTGTTTTAAAAAACATAATTTATAAAATGATAATTTTGTTTTTATAAAAATATTTATTATTTTATGTATTATCACATATAATTAATAATTTCATTATTTGAATAACTTTATGCATCTTAGCAATCGTGTCTACATATATTATCCTTTTTTGTCTTACGTCTGAATCCATTCTATTTTTTTCGCCCATCAATCGCTATTTATTATTTTTTTATTGAATAATTCAAAAATATAATTTTTATTGAAATTAAAGTTATTCAACCACCAACTCATTTGAAGTATCATCTATGTCAATTAGAGGGACTACCATAAACTTATTTCTTTTGAACACTTGTGATCCCTTATCTTTTTTAGATCAACGTGTGTTTCATTAAAGTCACTTTCACCTTATATTTGATCAAAGTCATTTTCAACTTATATTTGATCAAATATAAGGTGATCAATAATGGTTAAGAACTAAGATGAGTATTTAAAATGAGTTAATAGTGATCTAACTACAAATTTAATAAAAAAAATATAATTTTAAATTATTTTATAAGAAATAATAAAGCTAATTAGCAAATTTTAAATTAACATCACTACTTATATAATTAGTAATTAACATCACTATTCTACTATATATATTATTAGAGGTGAATGTATTCTTGATGTATAAAGCGTGTGAATGTGTAAATATTAAAAAAAAAATACATTACTCTTACTTACAAAATTCAGTTCACACAATTTGAAAAATAATCCTTATAAAATAAAAAAAAGAGAAATTTCAATTTATAATCAAAGGCGAGTTTTATGATTTATTTAATAATTTGACAATAAAGTTTTATTCTATATTTATTTTAAAATTAAATCACAATTTTTAACCATACAACCAGCTACAATCTAAAAAGTGTCAATTTCTAATTTTCTTTTTTCTTTTATTTTTAGCGTATGTTTGGATGTTTCAATTATGTAAAAATACTGTTGTATCAAGTATCAACTCTAGCCTTCACAAAGGGAAAAAAAACTTATTTATTACTTTCCATTTTTGATTCTTAATCATTTAAAATTAAATATTTATTTATAAATAAAATTTATTTGAATATATATTTAAGAGTAATATTTACTATTTTTTTTTAAACACATGACATGATTTTTAGTATTTTTAGTGAGCGTTTATTGTAGAAATTGTCAGAGCTTTGGTCATATTTGTCTTTTTAAATGCATGTAGAGAAAAAATAAAATTAATATCTGTTTAAAAATAAAAGCTTTTGTTAACGGAGATCAAGTCAGAAAATGTAGAATGTCAAACCATAAGAAAAGACATGATCAAGTATTACATAAACGAATGGTCAATATTATCGGATTTATGTTCTGGGCTTTAGGTTTAAAATACTTCAAAGTAGTTGTAACGTGTGATTTTTATAATTGCAGGGGGGATAGGATAAATATATGATTCAATTGTATATTATAATTCTTTTAATGTGATGTATATATATATTTTTTAATAACATGTAAAAATTGGAGTAATATATATGTTGTATATGTGAAAAAATAAATGTTTTGACGATATAATATAACTTCTTTTATATATATTGTTTCATTTTTATTGTTTTAAGGAAAAATATTTTTTATTATTAAAAATGATTAAAAATAAAATTATATTAAATAGATGATTGTTAGAAAAAAAATAGAAGATATACCTTCAATAAGAATTATGAAAACGTGGGTTGGATAATCGATGATTTTTTTAGGTGAGCCGGTTTTGGCCATCCTTTACAAATTGAACACTTTTATTTGCTAAGTGTGTTAATTATTCTTTAATTAAGATAATTATATCTATTTTGTTAACATGTTATTATACACTACATAATTTATTATAATTAGACTTTTTATCCAACTTGCAATCTATGAATCTACAAAAAAAAAAAAAAAAAAAAAAAAACGTGCCTCTTGACATTGGACAATATCAACTTCAAAGTCTATTATCATAGCATAACTTTTACTCCTTCATAGCATAACCACTCTTATAATTTAATCATATTATTAATAAAAATCTATAATTTTTTTTAAATTGCAATCAATAGAATAAGATTTTTTTAACTTAAATAAATATTAATAAAAACTAAATGAAAATAAAATAAAAAGTAATAATACAAAGTAACAATTTATATTTGTGATCATTTTAAATAACTATAAAATTAAGTTAAAATAAAAAAATAAATATATAATTTAAATATTATTTTTATAATAAATATTTAAATAATTATAAAATTAAGTTAAAATAAAAAAATAAATATATAATTTAAATATTATTTTTATAATAAATATTTAAATAATTATAAAATTAAGTTAAAATAAAAAAATAAATATATAATTTAAATATTATTTTTATAATAAATATAAAATATAAGTGATTGTTCTCTCTTTAAAAAAAGAGAAAACCAAGTCATTAATTTTTAGACATGGAAAAAAAATGTCCAGGACACCGAAAAGAAGAAAATGCAAAGCCATAGACCAAAATTACCCTATCTATTGTTTAAAAGCATTTACTTATATAAAATAAAATAAAATAATCTATAATGATTTCTTTTCGTTTAAGGAATTATAACTTCAAATAAATATTGAGAACCAAGTGACTAATTTTTTGGAGATAAATTTAGCATGGTGCTTAAAGGTTAACTAATTCAATTTAAATTCTAATTAAGCATGTGTTTGATATTATCTATTAAATTAAATACTTCATTTATATGTTAAATGTGAGGTTATCGCTTAGCACTCTATATATAGTAATTTAATCTTTGAAAACAAATAATATTCTGATTAAAAGACTTAATGATCAAAACTTGATAAATAAGACCGATGAACAAGATATGATGAGTAAGACTTAACCTAAGTAAGATGACTAGATAGTAATGACCTGACTATTGTTTGTAGTTTTGTCATATAAGTTTTACTCTTACACATGTTGAATATAATACTGATTATTATAATAGTGATATTTATTTTCTTATGTATCTATATATACCCCTTAATATCAATAAAAAAGGAGACGATTTTAAGATCTCTCTAATATTTCTTAGAAATCTTAACAACAATTTTTCAAACAACATGAATAAGGGTAACTCGTTCCTATCTTAATAATTTTAGAATCATACTTATACTAGACATTTCTATTACGAACCTGTCTCAAACTCATCCAAAGTAAAAGTTAAATTTAAATTTTATTATTTTTATCTCTGACCATTTAATTGTCTTATTTTATAATTTATTGAATCATTTATAATAAAACACAAACTTAAATTAGTTCAAAGTTCAAAAAAATCAAGTTCAAATCAATCTATCATAATGTTTTAGAGCTAAGATTTGGGTTAACATTTGATTTGAGAAACGTTATCGAACCCGACCTCAAAATACACATAAGTCTACAATGTTTGGTTGAGCGTGACATGAATCTACAATTTTGGACTTGAGATAATCCGATGCATTCAAATTTACATTCTTATTGATTTTCAATAACTTGATTATAAGGATTTAAAACTACATTCTTACACAAAAATATAATTACTTTTCAAATTATATAAGCTCTAAAAATAATTATTATTACATAAATAAAATATTTTAATAAAATAATTATTTATTATGATTTTAAAATAATACAAGTAAACAATATAAAAAATAATTTAATTTCAATTCCCTCATTATTTTGCTAATTTCTTTCAAATTCTATTACGAATTAGTACACATTTAAAATGTTTTGAATGATGATTTTCATTCAATTACGCATATATATACTTTGTAAAATAAGGATAAAAAATAAAATATACAATTAAAAACGAGTGATTAGTATACTTTACTCACAAAACATATTTTCATCCATTTATTTGATAAATTAATAAATTATAATAGTTCTCATCTTCTTATTGTGCTTATATTAAAAGTATTTAAAAAACATTTATTTTGTATTTCTAAATAGAGATTGTATTTGTATCTCTTAAACTTAAAAAACATTTGTTACAAATTTGATTTATAAGTATTTTTTAATGTTTATACTTAGAACTCCTTTACACAATCCAAACAAAATATAGGAAAAAAAAAAATTAAATTAGAGATGTGATTTATGAGTGTATGACTAGTTCTAATTAAAACAATTTTGATTAGATGTATCATAATGCCAAATATGAGGTGAAGGGCAGTAGATAATATGCCCTTTATATTTAAAATGAATAATCTTCCAAAGTAGCAGGTGTGCCAAGTGATGGTTCATGAGTACTCTGAAGTAGTAGAACCAAATCTATAGTAATGTCAAAATTTGATTGGTTAAAATAAAACAAATATGACACCAGTGACCAAGTTAAACCATATATAATATTGAAAATTTATTGTTATCCGACAGTAACACTACTCCTCTACAGCACTAGACACTAGAATGCTCACTTTTTGGTCGACTTTGGTAGGTGAGAAAAATGACATATGCCTTCCGAAGCTGGCCTTATTTTACTACTTTCCACGTTTCTCTATTTCTTTGGTTAAAATTTTATTTGTGTTGGTGTCACGAGAACGCAATTTATTTTAATGATTTAACGTGATTATATATTTAAATTATATTAAATATTATTTGATGTATTAAAAAATAATATTTTTGTAAAATTAATTTAAAAATGTCAAAAAAGAGTAAAATTTATCAAACTCAATTCAATTTAATTAACGATAAAATGAAATATTCTAAATATTTAATACAAACCAAATTAACAAGTGTATGGTCGCAAAACTTTAAATACAATCCACCTTTATATAAATTTAAATTACTTATTTTAAAATTTATTAAGAGTTTTTTATAATTTTTATTTCTCAAAGTATAAGAAGTATATCAATTTAATTTTACCTAAAATTAATGTCAAAAATTGATGATTTATTATAATAATTAGTTTGAAAATCATTTTCATATTTTATATAAAAAGTGTATCAATTTAATTTTACCTAAATTTAATATCAAAAATTTAAATTTACTTCGACTTTATTCATAACAAATCAATACTCTAAAAAACATTGAATTTTATGAGTTCAAATACTCATATTAATTTACATGCGAAAAAGTTGATATATAGAAAAAAACTAATATATTCACATATGTATAAAAAAGAAAGACTCAAAGTATTATTTTAACGTTGATCTCATGAAATGAATCAAATGTAAGAATTTATAAAATATTATACATTACTTTCATGCATCAATCAAATTCATCAAATAATATGCCTTTTAGAAAATGTAAGAAAATGCAAGGACTTCTTAAGAAATTACTTTCTATATTTTCTTTTATATTAAATCATTTCTCACAAATGTTTAGGCTTTTTAGATTATAATATATAGATTACACTATTTATTTTTCTCTTTTTTTCTTATATTTTTTATATAATAAAATTCATTTTTTTAGAGAGTAGACACATGTACAAATTATACATTTTTTATATGATAAAGTGAGTGATTAATATTTGACTTTTCTGTTTGTATTTGTATAAATAACCCTATATGTATCGCTTTTCTAATAAAAGTCATGCATGAATGAAGAAAGACACGTACTATCAATTTCTACTTAAATCATTTACTTTAAGTAAATGAAAAATAAATATGTAACACTTTATTAAGATGTAATAATCTAGACATTCGATGTTAAGTCTTATAGATATCATCTAATAATGCTGAAAAAATAAGAAAAATGTTTAGAGTAAAGAAAATAATATTTATCACTCAAAATAAAGGATAATCGACTTAACATATTTATCATAAGGGTAGTCTCCACTATTTGATTTCTAAACACCGATTTTGGGTTTGATATAATTTCTATACCTTATTAAGAAATACTAGTCATGACAAAAACTAACTAATTATCACATACTTCATGATATGTTTTCAAAAATTAATCTAACAATGCAATTATAATAATTGTAAATTAAAGATAAAGAGAAAATAAAATAAAAGTAACCTATTTTTTAGAATGTGCAAGTAGTGATGGAGAAATGCAGATGTATCCATCATGTTCATCATTAAAGTTCACATAAACATATCGTTATGAACGTCTAACATCTCAACAAATATTTTTAGTTTTAATAATTCTAAAATTATTCACATAAAATTAAACTAAAACAAACAAAAGAAATTAAATAAATAAAAATAAAAGAAAATTATCTAAAATGATGGATTGCCTTCCATCCAACGCTCAGTTTAACACCTTGTCAGAAGTAACTTAGAGAATTTCATTTTAAGTAAACTCAATGTCCCCACATCATTGAGTTAATCAAACCTATAAGTAGGACAACTTTGTTTACCCATACTTTTTAAGTCATACCTTATGGATTTTCAAAATTTTATTTACTTAAAACTAGGAACATAATTGTGGGTTTTAGATAACCTACTTATAGGTGCAAGTCAAATAACTAAGATATCAAAACACAGTTGTACCTTAGATCTAACAAAATAACTACTTCCTTTTATCACAAATTGTGATTAAAAACTTTGAAATTTTGAAGATAATTTCAGAATTTTATTTTATTTTATTATAATATCTAAGTTAAATAACATAATCAATATTAACCAACGGTGCTTCTAAGAAATAATGGAGTGAATAAAACATCCTTAAAAATCATCCTCTTAGATAAAACAACGTTCTCAAGAAAGACTAGTGATACAAAGACTTTCAAGAAGTAGTATCTTAAACAGAACTCCCTTAGATCTTTACTTTTCATGCTATTAAAATCTAGAGTTAATTAAATTAAGTGAAAATCTAAGTTAATTAAGTTAATAAATTAAGTTAAGTGAAAATATAAATTAATTAAGTTAAGTAAAAATCTAAGTTAATTAGTTTTATTTATTTATTTATTAATTTTTAGAACTCATTATTTAAATAATTTTTTTTTTAAAAAACTTTTTTGAACTCAAAATAAATAAATAAAAATCACAATTATTTACAATACAAAAAGTTTTCAAAATTTTAATAAATAATTTAAAAGCGTTATTTCTTCTTCGGTAACGGTGTCAAAAATTTGATGAGCACATAAGACCGATATCGAGTTAGCAATACCGATCTTACGGGTACTTTGGTTTTATATTTGTAAAACTCTTGCAAGTACACAAAATATTTTATAAAAAATGACAAGTATACCCCTAAAGTCGATCTAAGGAATAAATATATGTGGTTTTTAATTTATTATTCAAACTCTTAAAAATAAAATTAAATCCTAAACATCCTGTCACAATATTTTGATTTTTGTTTCCTAATCTACTAACATAAAAAATAAACATAGATATTAATTTATTAAACAATAATGCAAATTTTTATCATTCATAACAGTGAAGTATTTATAAATATAATAATGAAGTTAATTATACGTGTTCATATTATTTAGATTATTAAATATATAAATTGATATTTGTTGATTTTCTCTTTTTGGTATGAAAGTATCTTATTTTGTTTAATATTAATTAACTAATATCTTTAGGAGAGACGTATTAATTAATTAAATATTAAATTTTATCTTTATGTATAAGAAAATAGCAAACCATCTAATCACAACTTTAGTCAAAGTCAATTAATTAGACTATATTCAAGTTGTTTAATTATTTGAGTACTAACTTTCAAGTTTTAAAACTATTACTAAAACTATTTTGTTAATACATTTTCAAATAATAGTTCTTATAATTTTTTTTGAAATAGAGCTAAACTCTAATTATTGGGCGATTATACCAACAAATAAAAAAATACTACTCTAAATCAGACCAGATAATTAAACCTGAAAATCTAATTTTTAGATTTAAGTTTATAATGAAAAATAATATATTTATCTATACAATTTTTAATATAAAATCTTAAATAAAAACAAAATCAATTTATTTTATATAAATGTTTTATCTATTTAATATTTTGTAAGCATAACAACGTTATTATTATATCATATTTATAAACAGTTAGTCATGTTAAATTTAATCATAAATAAATTCAATATAACATATGAGAATAAAAAATAAAAAAATAACTGTAAATAATTCATTTTAAAATTATACCTCAAAAGAATTTATACATAACTTTGATGCTAATTATGTTTTTGAAAAACCTCCAAATGAATTACATTTATGTTTATTGAATCAAAAACTAGAAATCTATAAAAACATAACTAGTTTTTCTCAAAAAAAAAAAAAAAAAAAAGAGCTAAGAAAATGTTGTGTTTTGGGATATTTTTTTTTATCATGAGTAGAGATACTTTATAGGTGAAGAAAAGGCTAAAAAAGTAACGTTATGATTTTGGACGCGTTTGGACAGGCTTGTACGCGCGGTTGGGCGACGTGGATCTTAACGTGACAGGGACTGGCACGGGCGGGATTTCGGCATGAATGGGAGCTAATGCGCGCGGGATTTTGACATAAATGAGAGTTGATGCGTGCGGGATTTCAACTTGAATGGGCACGGCTGCATGCGTGACAGGCATGACACACGTAATAGGTAATTTTATCCATTTTTTTATTTGTTTTTATTTTTCTTCATTTTTTTTTCAACGTATTTGTGATGTATTGTCTCAAGTAATTATTTTTGAGTATTTAAATTTTTTTAAGTGAAAATACTTAAAAAAACAATAAAAATACACGTGATTTCGAAAATATAAATTTATATAAAAATATAATAAAATCATACAAATATAATTTTTTTTAATTAATTAAAATATATTAAATCATAATAATTTTAGTGTTTTTAAGAATGAGTAATAAACTAGCCAACACATTAAAATTAGATTGATTGAAATTTCGTCACTAATTGTTATTAGAACCATATGAATAGTAACAGATGAAAAAACTAAACCTATTAGATTTTAAAGATATCAGTGTTACTAATTTTAAAATTTATAAATATTTTAGATATTTTTATAAATCTTAAAATTACAGGTAAAGATATCCTAAATCTTAATGATACGTGAGATATGATTCTTATTTATCTATGATATCAATAGGGCCTCGTTTCTGTTAGTAATCTAGGCTGATTTGGTGCAGAAGATAACCAACAGCCACTTGATGAGATAATAATAAATCATTATATCAACGCACTCAATAGCCGCTTCATTTCAATTCACTCTTTGCATGTCGTGGCTTCCATGAGAGGCGAAAT
The DNA here is from genome assembly GCA_037013495.1 of Hippophae tibetana. Classification (NCBI taxonomy): domain Eukaryota; kingdom Viridiplantae; phylum Streptophyta; class Magnoliopsida; order Rosales; family Elaeagnaceae; genus Hippophae; species Hippophae tibetana. The sequence goes on from CM072812.1 coordinate 14,359,766, forward strand.
GATCAACCCAAAGGACTGGCAAGGATAAAATTGTAAAATAAGGTTTATAAAACGTTCTCTTTCTTGGATAAATCCTAAAGGGTTAACTTCATTTTACAATGGGACATTTATTCCATCAAAATGCATTTGGGAATTGTGGTGGGCCCATTATTAGCGGAATTTTTTAAAAACATTTTGAGAGTATCTGCTCTCATAATAGATTTAAATTTATAATTTTATGTCTATTTATATATTATCTATCTCATATCTATCTCATATTTGTTTATATCATAATATCCTCTTTTAAGAAATATATACTTTAAGAATAAAAAAAAAACAATCTTCCACTATTGATACGAGAGAACCGTATAGAGAAGGCCACGTGGCATCAAATGAGTCAATTTCATGGAATACTCACTGTATAAGTTGTTATATGCATTGAATAATTTTTTAAAATCTCATAGGATGTTAAATTAAAAATATAAAATATTAAAATAATTTTTATATCAATTATTAACAAAAATTAATTATATTATGGCAATGTAAATTAGGTTTGTTAATTTAATGATACTTACATTATTACTTTGATATTTATTAGTATTATTTTTGTCAAAAATCTATAATAATCCAAAGCTTTAGTCAAATAATCATATATACTTTTAGCATTTAAGTTATTACCTTTAAAAATAAACTTAGTGGATTTTCTTTTAATTATTAACGGTAGAAATTGATCTAAAAAATTATTTTTTAAGGATTTTGTATAATTTTATACAAAATAATTAATAATTTTTTCGGTGCAAATAAGAATAGATATTTTAGTAAAATGAAATAAAAATAAATATATAATAAATATTTTTTAAAATTATGTTAATACGTAGTTTCATTGTCATTTTACTTTTATTGCTACTAATTAAAAAAATATCACCCAATTTTTTTTATAAGAAAACTGTTGTGAACAATTATAAAAATTATGTTACATGAATAGTACAATTATAACAATTATACTCACATTGAGATGATATGGGTTTGGGTATATGTGTATTAATATGTAACTGTTATTTCAAAAAAAAAAAAGTTATCAACCATTATTTTTTAAGGAAACAATCTTAAATATCAAAATTATTCATCTCTATTTGACCAAAATATTGAGTTATTATAACTTTTTTTTGTTTCCACAAAAATGGTACCAAAATATGAAATTGAGTATTAAGTTGATACCTTTTAATAGCATATATAAAAATAGATACCAAAATAATACCCAATAAAAAACATATTTCAATATAAAATGGACATATAAACCTAAAAAAAAAATTGAAAATGTACTCTTCAATAATTTATTACTATTCCAAAGTACAATTCAATTTTTTTTTAAAACTAGACTCCAATTTACATAATGATATTTTATATACTATTAATAATTAAAAAATATATAAAAAATCTACACACTACTACAAAAATTGGTTTAAAGTCGGTTCGGTATAAAACCGATGCTATTCACGTAGGATGTAGCGTCGGTTGACGTGTCGAACCGACGCTATGTGTGGACGTAGCATCGGTTCTAGGTGTCAACCGACGCTATGTTACGTAACATAGCGTCGGTTCACATGTGGAACCGATGCTACACACGTGGATAAATCATTTCTTTTCTTTCTTCCGAGACAAAAACTATTTTCAGCATTACAGAAATCTAAAAAACCGAAAACCTTCTCATCCACTTCTCCTCCACTCTTTCTCATTTTTCGGCCACCTACGACTACCATTTCTAGCATCAGTTAGTGAGTTTTCTTCCTCTCTAACTAATCTTTTAGATCCTCTATTATTCATATTTTTTTATGTTATTATGTGTTATTATTTATGTGTATAGATTTTTGTATTATATATGTAAGTTTGTATTATAACATAAGGAGAAGAATATGACAATCTTGAATAAAATAGAACAAAACCATGGTAATTTTTCTGCTATTAATTAATATTTTATTTTTCAAATATTTGTATTATTTGAACTATTTACTAAACTCATTTTGTTTTTTTTTCTGTTAGAATACAGGTTAAAAATGAATAAATTTAAAATAAAAAAATTAAAGTCGGTTCACACGGTGAACCGACTTTAAACTTTAAGTCGTTTGACTTTAAATTAATTTAAAGTTGGTTTTTAATCAAATTTAATGCCCATTTTTATAGTAGTGACATCTTATATAACAAATATATGCAAACCTTTTTATCCACGTATTTATATTTTGTGACACATGTAATAATATATTAAATCAAACTCAAGAAAATTAGAATAAAATATTTTTTATATATCTTAACTTGAGATGAGATATCAAGTTATGTAGCAGCAATTAAATTTTTATTATCCATCAAATAATACCAACTCACTTGATATCTCAACCCAAGTTGAGAAGAGAAGAGTTTCCCATTAAAATAAAAATAATGTTATAAGTGGTTCTTATTGATTTTAAAAAAAATTATCAAATAATAATAATAATAATTGGGTAATAAAAAATTATCACATTCATGACTTGTTTGATGCATTTGGTAATTGGGTGATAGATAGATTCAGATAAAATTTCCCAAATATTAGTGAAGTTTTATGAATATTTGTTAAAATCCTTTAGACCTTGTAATGAAGATATTAATAAAGTGTTGCAATCTGTACAACCAAAAGTCACTAATGAAATGAATTCCTTGTTGACTATAGCAGTGTCAAATTCTGAAATTTTTGATGTGTTACAACGCCTGAATTCTTTCAAAAATATTGGAATATAATTGGTAAGGATGTGCTAAATGCAGTCAAGACATTTTTCAGTTTTGGTTCAATATCCACTAATATGAACTATACTTTTATAAGGTTGATTCCTAAGGTGGATAATCCTACTGTTGTGGGCGGAAGCAATAAATAGCGGTATGTGAATATATCAAAGCGATAAAATGAACACACAGAATTTACGTGGTTCGGTAATTCGACTAGGTCCACGGGAGGTATCATATATTATTTGAACTGAGTAGAAAATATACAGAATACAGATACATATTTACTCACTAATAATATATCTCAGGTGTTTTCCCAAACTTATAGAAAACTCTCAAACTCAAAAGTATTTTCTCTCTTTGAGTTTGCTTATGCTCTCTTTGATTTTTCTGATTTTTACCTTGTTCTTCAATACATGAACTCTTCCCTATTTATAGATGAAGCAAGACTCCCTTTCCCTAAATTGTGCCATAATTTAAGCCTTAAATTAGGCCACTAATTTCCTTAAATCATGTCATAAATCATGCCACAAATTAGGCCACTAATTTCCCTAAATTATGCCACTAATTTGTTACTTTTAGAGCCAATATTCAACAATCTCCACCTTGGCAAAAAAGTTCATAACGCTGCCTCCAAATGCACCCTAGGCGCTCTAAGCTCGAGAGATGTTGATCAAGTTCAAGCAGTGTTGAAACTTGATCCCTGTAACCACCTTTGTAAGCATATCTGTAGGGTTATCTGCAGTTCTGACTTTCTGGAGTATAACATTCCCTTCATCAACGATTTCTCGAACAAAATGAAATCGAACATCGATGTGCTTGGTGCAACCATGATGAACTTGGTTCTTTGCCAAAAAAATGGCACTCTGGCTATCACAGAAAACCTCCACGTTCTTCTGAACAAACCCAAATCCTTAGTCAACCCGAGAAGCCATATAGCTTCTTTGAATGCTTCTGTTACAGCCATATACTCTGTCTCTGTAGTAGACAAAGCTACAGTTGACTGCAATGTTGATCTCCAACAAATTGGTCCTCTTGCCATTGTGAACATATAACCAGTTGTAGATCGACGCTTATCCAGATCTCCAGTATAGTCAGAATCCACAGTACCATAGATGTACCGTAGAATCCACTTCACTGCTTGCCAGTGTCCTTTACCCGGATTATGCATGTACCGACTCACCATACTAACAGCGTGGGAAATATCAGGTCTGGTGCAAACCATTGCATACATCAAGGCACCAACAACATTTGCATATGGAACACATTCCATTTGCTTCTTCTCATCGGTGGTGCTAGGTGACATCAATGCACTCAACTGAAAGTGAGGAGCAAGCGGTGTACTTACTGGCTTGGTTTTTTCATCAATGTCAAACCTTTGTAGTACTTTCTTCAGATACTGAGTCTGTGTCAGACAGACTGTGCTTGCAACTCTATCTCTTGTGATTTCCATCCCAAGAATTTTCTTAGCTTCTCCAAGATCTTTCATTTCAAATTCTGAACTCAATAGAGCCTTCAATCTGTCGATCTCCACCTTGCTCTTAGATGCAATCAACATATCATCAACATATAAGAGCAAATAAATGAAGGTACCGTCTTGGAGTTTCCGAAAGTATACACAGTGATCAAATTGACTACGTGTGTACTTCTGCTCTCTAATGAAGCTATCAAAGCGCTTGTACCATTTTCACGGTGATTGCTTCAAACCGTAAATTGACTTGCTCAGCTTGCAAGCCCAATTCTCTCGTCCTGGAATTTTGAAGCCATCCGGTTGAGACATGTAGATTTCTTCGTTCAAAGTACCATGGAGAAAAGTTGTTTTGACATCGAGTTGAGCTAACTCGAGATCAAACTATGCTACCAAAGCCAATAGTATCCGAATAGATGAATGCTTAACAACAGGTGAGAATACCTCATTGTAGTCTATTCCTTCTTTCTGAGTATAGCCTTTTGCTACCAGTCTGGCTTTGTATATGATGTTGTCTTTACCATGAACACTTTCCTTCTTGGCATAGACCCATTTGCAGCCAATAGTTTTCTTTCCTTTGGGAAGTTGAACCAACTCCCAAGTCTGATTCTGGTGTAGAGACTTCATCTCTTCATCCATTGCCATCTTCCACTTCATACTATCAACTCTATGCACAGTTTCTCTGTAAGTGCATGGGACATCATCATCAATTACTGGAAGTGCAAATGCTACCATGTCTGTGTATATGGTAGGCTTCCTAATCTCCCTTCTCGGTCGAGTAGTGGCAATAGATTCTGGTTACTGATTGATAGGTGGTGATGGTGAAAAAGCCTCCACCTCAACTGAGATCTCTTCTTGATCATCAATTTCATCTTCACCATGATCGGTAGTCGGTGTAATCTTTTCTGGATCTTCCGGAGTCTCAAGCATCACCTTAGAAAGAGTATTTGGACTTTTATTCTCTTTCTCTGAATTTGTCTATCTCAGTATAACAGACTCGTCGAATGTAACATCTCGGCTTAAGATGATCTTCTTGGATTCACCATACCAAAGTCGAAATCCTTTAACTCTTTGCTTAAAGCCCAAGAAAACAACTTTTTTTGCTCTAGGATCTAGTTTGGATTCACTAACATGAAAATATGCTAGACATCCAAATATTCGCAATGAATCATAATCAGTAGCAGGTTTTCCAGACCATACCTCTTTAGGAGTTTTCCCATCTAATGCAGTCGCAGGAAGTCTGTTAACTATATGAGTTGCATATGACAAAGCCTCAGCCCAAAATGCCTTGCTCAATTTGGATCAAGATAGCATACATCGAACTTTCTCAACCAAAATACGATTCATTCTTTCTGTAACTCCATTCTGTTGTGGTGTACGAGGAACAGAAAAATTTCTGATTATCCCTTCATCTTGACAAACTTTGAAGAAGAGATCTGATTTGTACTCGCCACCATTATCAGATCTGAGCCTCTTAATTTTCCTGCCTGTTTGAGTCTTAATCATTTTCTTCCATTTAAGAAAGATATCCATAACTTCATCTTTATGACTCATGGTGTATATCCAGACATATCTAGAGAAATCATCAATAAAAGTCACAAACCAGCGTTTACCTCTAAGTGAAGCATTCTTTGAAGGTCCTCAGACATCCGTGTGAATATAATCAAGAGATCCCTTAGTACGATGAATGACAGTGCTGAACTTGACTCTTGTTTGTTTTCCCATTACACAATGCTCGCAGAAATCAAACTTTCCAGTCTTGGCACCTTTCAAAAGACCTTGCTTCATTAAGCCTAGCAAAGCCTTTTCACCGACATGCCCTAAGCGCATGTGCCACAGGCGGGAAGAATCATTTTTCTTTTCTTCAGAACTACTTGAGACAGCTGCTCTTCCTGTAACTGTACTCCCATCTAGGAAATACAAGTTCGCCTTCCGAGTACCCTTCATCGCTACAAATGCACCTCGTACAACTTTTAAGACTTCATTTTCCAATGTTACCTTGTAACCATCAGAATCTAGAACACCTAAAGAAATAAGGTTTTTCTTTAGGTCAGGAATATACCTTACATTTGTAAGTCGTTTGATTGTACCATCGTGCATCTTTAGTTGTACTGTTCCGATCCCTTTTGTTTGACAGGCATTGTCGTTGCCCATAAGCACAAATCCTCCATCGAGCTCTTCAAAACTCGAAAACCAATGTCTGTTTGGACACATATGATAAGAACATCCAGAATCAAGGATCCACTTATCTGAGTAGGTTTTTGATGATGAAACTGAAAAGGCTGATTCTTCATCTTCATCGCCTTCTATGCAACATTTGCATTTGACTTGTCCTTGTTTGGACAATCTTTCTTCCAGTGCCCTTTCTGGTGACAATAGGCACACTCATCCTTTGCAGAACGTCTTCTAGATGAATCTCCTCTAGACTTTGATCTGGATTGCCCCCTATTATTTGATCTGCCAGATTTTTTGATGTTAGTCCTACCTCTGGATGTCGTCAATGCTTCTGATATTGAGTCTCTGTGATCATGTTGATCCTTCTTTCGGTACTCATTATTTACCAAAGCATTTGAAACATCTATGAACTTAACCTCATCCTTTCCATATAACAAGGTTGTGGTTAAATTCTCATAGCTCTCAGGTAATGAATTCAGCAACAACAAAGCTTTATCTTCATCGATAATTTCAATATCTAAATTTTGCAGATCGGCCAAAATTTTATTGAAATTATCTAAGTGCTCAATCATAGGGGTACCTTTCTTATATTGGAAACAGAAAAGTTTCTTCTTCAAGTAGAGTCTGTTCTCAATACTTTTTGTCATGTACTTGTCCTCTAGTTTCTTCCAGAGAACTGCGACTACATTCTCTTTCATGACAAAGTACTTCTGATCTTTTCCTAAGCATAATCGAATTGTGCCACAAGCTTATCGGTTTACATAATTCCAATCTTCATTTGAATAATCTCCTGGCTTGGTCTCCAAGGCTATATTAGATCCTTCTCGAAACAATAGATCTAATACCTCACATTGCCACATGCCAAAGTTATTGGTGCCATCGAATTTCTCCACCTCAAACTTTGCGTTGGACAACATAGTTCTTCGAGTAGAACAACTTGGCTTGCCATAAATTCTATGGTCAACTTGTTCACCTTCTTCGATCTCTCTTTTATCAGCCATAAGTACAAGCAGATAACAAAAAATTTATACTTACAACTTAAAATAGTATTTTTTCCAAAATTTATACCTTATTTGAAAAAACGAAGTCCGCATTTGAATCCAAAATGGTCCAATTAGCTAGGAATAGATCCAACTCAGCTGAAAACGGATGGAAAACGGACCAACTCGGTCCAAATATCACTAGTGACTGAGTTGACTCGGTCCAACTCGGTGAGTTGACTAAGTGCTGGCAGCAACATTCCGGCAGCTTCTGGTGGCGATTCTGACTTCCGATTTGAGTGATTCTTTCACCGTTGTGTTGGTCTCCTTTAGAGCTTCGATTTGATATATAATACTGCTATATTTGGCTCTGATACCAATTTGTTGTGGGCGGAAGCAATAAATAGCGGTATGTGAATATATTAAAGCGATAAAATGAACACACAGAATTTACGTGGTTTGGCAATTCGCCTAGGTCCACGGGAGTCAATATATATTATTTGAACTGAGTAGGAAATATACAGAATACAAATATAGATTTACTCACTAATAATATCTCTCAGGTGTTTTCCCAAACTTATATAAAACTCTCAAACTTACAAGTATTTTCTCTCTTTGAGTTTGCTTATGTTCTCTTTGATTTTTTTGATTTTTGCCTTGTTCTTCAATGCATGAACTCTTCCATATTTATAGATGAAGCAAGACTCCCTTTCCCTAAATTGTGCCATAATTTAAGCCTTAAATTAGGCCACTAATTTCCTTAAATTTTACCACTAATTTCCTTAAATCATACCACTCATTTCCCTAAATTATGCCACTAATTTGTTACTTTTAGAGTCAATATTCAACACCTATTACTCTTTCTCAACTTAGATCTATTATCCTTTGCTTAACTGTCTATAGATCATTATTGGTAATAGGCTAAGGAATGTGCTTCATTCTGTTATTAGTTTGAATCAATCTTCCTTTTTGCCCATCCTTTAATAACTGCCAATATACTTATTTCTCATGAGTTGTTATTCCATCTAAAGTCAAGAAGGAAAGGTAAAAACTATCATGTAAGCCTCAACCTTGATATGAGCAAGTGTTCAATGGAAAAAATGATGTTCAAATTGAGTTTCTATTTGACCTTTGTCTAGTAGATCATGGGTTGTATTTCTTTATTATCTCATTCTCTTATTCTAAATGACGAAATGGTGATTTATTTTAGACCTGAAAGGGGATTAAGGCAGGGAAACCCTTTCTCTCCTTAACTTTTCCTAATTTATGCCGAGGGGTTATCTTCGTTGCTATCCCAAGCTGAGGAAAGAAAATTGATTCAAGGTTTAAAGACTAGCAGGTCAAGGTCACCCATCGCACACCTTCTATTTGCAAATGACTCTTTGTTATCTTGTAAAGCTTTTGTGCATGAGTTTAAGAGAATTAAAGATGTTTTGGTAATCTACTGTACTGCATTAAGTCAACAAGTTAACTTTTAGAAGTCTTCTATTTATTTTAACTTAGCTATGCTAGCAAAGTAAGGATGACATCTTCTTATTTGTGAAAGTTTCTTATTTGCACAACCTAATGAAGCACAAGTATTATAAAAAGCATATATTTTTTGGAAGCAAAAGCAAGTGCCAATGTGTCTTGGGCTTGGAGAGGGATATTTTACAAGAAAGGAAAATTCTGCTTGATGGTCCCCGTTGGCAACCAGAGCCTTTCTCGTATGTAAATATATGGAAGCAACTGTGGATTCCAAGACTAAGATCGTTCAAACCTATAACTCCAAGGATAACAAAAGTTTCAATTGTGGTAGATCTTATGAGCAACCTTGGTGATTGGAGTATGCCTTTATTAGAGGAAATTTTCCTACCATACTATTTTACTATCACAGTTGTTGTTCCAATATACAAGGATCAACTTGGGGATATTTCTATTTGGCATTATGATAAGTGTAGAAAAAACAAGAAATAACTCTACACAAAAGAGTTCTCTAGTTTGTATTATTTTCTTCATGTTTTCATTACAATTGTATAGCTATTTATAAGGAAATTTTATTCCTTCAATTACTCTTTAAATTAAGCATTCCTTGATTTACTCCTTGAATTAAGGATTCCTTGTTTTACTCCTTGAATTAAGGATTCCTTGTTTTACTCCTTGAATTAAGGATTCCTTGTTTTACTCCTTGAATTAAGCTCCTTGTTTTATTCCTTGAATTAAGGTCCTTGTGTTTATTCTTTGAATTAAGAACTAATATCCAATACTCCCCTCAAGCTGGATCCAGAAGATTTATGGATCCAAGCTTGGACAAAAGTCGTTGAAATTGATGAGAAGCCAAGGGCTTGGTGAAGATGTCAGCCAGTTGGTCGAAGCTTCTTGTATAATGTGTCTGAATCACCTGTGATTGAACTTGTTCACGAACGTAATGACAATCAACTTCAATGTGTTTCGTCCTCTCGTGAAACACTGGGTTTGATGCTATATGCATAGCTGCCTGATTGTCGCAAAATAAGGACATAGGAAGAGTTGTAGGAACACCTAAATCACACAGAAGACCTTTAAGCCATATCAACTCACACGCAGTTGAAGCCATTGCACGATATTCTGCTTCGGCACTTGATCTGGCAATGACAGTTTGCTTCTTACTCTTCCATGTGACCAAGTTTCCACCGACAAATGTACAGTAGCCAGTGGTGGACTTGCGATCAATTGCATTCCCTGCCCAATCAGCATCACAATACCCCATGATTTGTGTGTTGTCATTCTTCTTCATGATAATACCACGACCCACTGATCCTTTTAAGTAGCGTAAGATCCTTTTAACAAGGGTCAAATGCTCAAGTGTTGGGGAGTGCATGAATTGGCTCACAATACTTACAGAATATGTGATGTCAGGTATGGTGATTGTTAGGTAGATCAACTTACCAACCAGTCGTTGGTAATAACTTATATCCCTGAGTGGCGTGCCCTTCAAGCTAGGTTTGAGCTTGCTGTCAAGAGGGGTAATGGCTGGTTTAGCATCGCTCATGTTAGCTTCCTTAAGCAAATCTAGGACATATTTCCTTTGGTTAAGAAAGAGTCCCTTGTGCGAGGTTGCCATTTCTATACCAAGAAAGTACTTCAATATCCCAAGGTCTTTAATTGCAAACCTTTGTCTGAGGGACTGTTTGAGGTTGAAAATCTCGTCAGCATTATCACCTGTAATTATCAGATCATCTACATAAATCAGCACAACCAATTTGCCCATAGCTCCTGTGCGAACAAATAGTGAGGAATCGGCATTGCTGCTTTTGAAACCAACACTAGTGAGAACTGAGCTTAGCTTGGCATACCAAGCTCGTGGGGACTGTTTCAAACCATAAATGGATTTGTGCAATTTGCACACTAAATCCAGTTCATTGCTTTGAGGATGCCCAGGTGGCAATTTCATATAGACTTCTTCTTTGAGATCACCATGCAAGAATGCATTCTTCACATCCATTTGGTACATGGACCACCCCTTGTTTACAGCCACAGACAGTAACACTCTTACTGTGTTCATTTTTGCAACAGGTGCAAATGTTTCTTTGTAATCCACCTCGAATGTTTGAGTGAATCCCCGAGCCACCAATCTTGCTTTATACCTCTCAATTGATCCATCTGACTTGAATTTGAGCTTATAGATCCATTTGCAACCCACAACTTTCTTGCCTTTTGGAAGTTTGGTGATGCTCCATGTGTTGTGTTGATCTAGGGCTTTAAGTTCTTCTTGCATGGCTTCCTTCCACACCTCTTGGCTGTTGGCCTCATGAAAGTTTTGAGGCTCACTGTAACTCGATATAGTGCTGAGGAATGCGGCATGGGTTGGTGTCACTCTCTTATATGACACATAATTTGAGATGGGATGTGTGGGTTTGTAGGTGACAAAGTCTTGAAGTCTTGTGGGAGGTTGCCTAACACGCATTGGATTACGTCGTGGAGCAGAAGGAGTTATCTCACACTCGTTCACATCTTGTACCATATTGTGAGGATCATCTTGATTATCACCATCTTCATGCAGTGTACCATTAAGACGAGACCCTTCATTGTTACTTTCAGTGAGAGATGCATCAATGTTGACATAGCTGGGATCTTGTTGTTGTGGAGCCTTAAGTTCGATTATTGGTAATGGAAACACATCCAAGATGTCATCCCATTGACTTGTGATTTCATGTGACTTGCTAAAAAAAGGGTTAGTTTCATAAAATCGAACATCTTTAGACACAATTAATCTCCTAAGTTGGGGATCATAACACTTATATCCCTTTTGTGTAGATGAATAACCAAGAAAAATACATTTAACCGCTCTAGGATCCAATTTATCTCGATGATGAGATTGAATATGTACAAAACAGATGCAACCAAAGACTCTAAGGTGTGAAAGGTTAATTTTCCTTCCTTTCATGACCTCTAGAGGAGACTTGAAATCCAAGACTCGACTGGGTAATCTATTGATGATGTAAGCAGCTGCCATAACCCCTTGGGACCAGAATCTCTTTGGTACATTCATTTGTAGCATTAATGCTCTAGTTTTTTCAAGTAAGTCCCGATTTTTGCGTTCAGCTACACCATTTTGTTGAGGTGTGCCAACACAACTTGTTTGATGCATAATGCCATGAATGCTCAAATATTGTTTCATGATATGGGACATGTATTCGGTGCCATTGTCAGACCTTAAGGTTTGAATTTTAGAAGAAAAGTGATTTTTAACAAGATTATGAAAGTCCTTAAATACTTCCATAACTTCATTTTTAGACTTTAAAAGATATAACCATGTGACTCGAGAGAAATCATCAACAAAAATCACAAAATACTTATAACCATCAAAAGATTCATTAATTGGTCCCCATACATCTGAATGAACTAGTTCAAAACACTTACTAGCCCTAGACAAGGAAGAATTAAAAGGCAATCTAGTGGCCTTAGACAAGTGGCAAGTTTCACATGCAATTTCATCATTTCCTAAGTTTGGAAATAAAGTTGACAAAATTGGTAGAGAAGGGTGAGCTAAACGTTGATGCCACAATTGATTATCTTGGATAGGATTAAACTTAGCTTGAAACCCTCTGGGATTGCTCTTGGATATGTAATAGAGACCATCTAAGTAAAACCCTTCACCAATCGTCTTTTTGGTGACACAATCCTGAAAAATGACATTGTGAGGAGAAAAAATGGCTAAGCAATTCAAGGTATTTGTGATTTTTCCTACAGACAGAAGTTGGAAAGGAAAGGAAGGTACATATAAAACTGCCGACTCGATTTCATCTGACATTAATTTTATTTTTTCCTTTCCTAAAACCTTTACATTCTCACCATTTGCAATTGAAACTTGAGAAGGATTTGCTAATTTTTCAAACTTATGAGACTTTGACACATGGTTTGTCATATGATCTGTGGCACCTGAATCTACAACCCAAAAATCATGCAACATATTTATTTTAAGAGCAGTTTTAAAGGCTTTTATGATACCTTGCATGTCCTCTTGTGGTATGAGTTTTGTATCTGCCAAGAAGCCCGCAAACTTGCCTAGCAATGCTGTCGAGTTTCCTTCTTCTATGCTATCCACACAGTCAATTCTAGCTCCTCTTGTCTTGCTTTGAAGATACAACATAAACTCATTCATGAGTTCAGCTGGATTCGCTGTGAAGTTCTTGAATGGATCAGACCCATTAGAGGTAGAGGCAAAAACATGATTAGCACGGAGTCCAGTACGATTCACTTTCTGTAAACTCTTATCCTTTATAAAATCAGGTTTTAATTCTGGATGTAGAATCCAACATGTGTCCTTAACATGGCCCGTATGGTTGCAATGTTGACACTTCAAGTTTGGATGCTTCCCTTTGTACTTCCTCTCGTTGGTTAGATAGGCTCTTGCCTCAGGTGAATTAGCCATTGTATCCTTGTTCATGACTTTCCTTCTTACTTCTTCACGTTGAATTGTCGCACATACATTGGTGAAGGAAGGAAGTTCCGTATTCATGAGTATATGGCATCGTATATCTTCATATGTTGAATCCAGACTGGACAAAAGTTGAAATATCTTATCTTCTTCTGCTCTCTTTCGTAGCAGAGCTACATCAGTTGTATGAGGACGATATATTTCCAACTCATTCCACATGCTTTTCATGCTTCCTAAGAGTTGTACAAAAGGCTTGCCATCTTGTTGCAGATCTGAGATGTCTTTCTTTAATTGAAAAACTCGTGCAGCATTATTTTGACTGCCATACATTTCCTTGACCGTCTCCCATAGTTGGTATGCAGATTCAGAGTAACTGAATATTTCAGCTAATTTACGTTCCATGGAATTTAGGAGCCATGACATAACGAGCTGATCCTTACTAAGCCAGGATTCATAGGTTGGTGAGGAAACATCAGGTACTTCGATGCTTCCATTTATGAACCCCAACTTGGACCTTCCACCTAGAGCCAGAGACACTGCTCTTGACCAAGGCAAGTAATTAAACTCATTCAACAAGACTGAGCTTAATCTTTGATTTGGGTTGACATCCACCTCATGCATATTCATGAAGGAAAGCACTGATGAACTTTCAGCTTCTGATCCTAACGGCTTGTCTTCAGCCATTTCAAAGATTGAAGATGCTAAGATAATAATAAAGCAGAAGCAAGTTAATTTTCCTGCTCTGATACCATGTAGAAAAAACAAGAAATAACTCTACACAAAAGAGTTCTCTAGTTTGTATTATTTTCTTCATGTTTTCATTACAATTGTATAGCTATTTATAAGGAAATTTTATTCCTTCAATTACTCTTTAAATTAAGCATTCCTTGATTTACTCCTTGAATTAAGGATTCCTTGTTTTACTCCTTGAATTAAGGATTCCTTGTTTTACTCCTTGAATTAAGGATTCCTTGTTTTACTCCTTGAATTAAGGATTCCTTGTTTTACTCCTTGAATTAAGCTCCTTGTTTTATTCCTTGAATTAAGGTCCTTGTGTTTATTCTTTGAATTAAGAACTAATATCCAATAATAAGCATGGAGGTATACTGCTAACTTTGGTTATGATGATAGAGCTATTGTGCTTGAGGACGAGGGAGGGGTGTTGGGGTGGACAGTTGAAAGGTCATTGTAACTATGCATATCTTGATGGTAAATTCTGGAAGTCAATTTGGTTCCTAAAACTGCCAAGCAAGTTTAGGAATTTTGCTTGGAAATGTGCTTACAGCTAATTCCAATATTAGTCATATAGGCATGCAATTATCCCCTTTATGCTCCTAATTATGTAATGAAGAGATAGAAACAATGAAACACTTATTGGTTGATTGTGATGTCACCATAGAATTATTAACTCTTTTAAATTTAGGAGAGTTGATAGTAACTTCTAGCTTATCTATTTTAGATTAGATTATTAAACTTTGATAAACTTGAGATAAGAGAAGTTACGTAGAAGAGTTTTACTGGAAACTAATTGTATGTTGGTGGAGAATTTGGAAGTAATATGATTATATTTGTTATGTAATTTATTTATGGCTAATCCATTTTGGTATTAGCTTTTGAGATGTTTCTTATTAGAAATTTGTATTTTGTGACTCTAACTAAGCTGAATTTTTCAATTATAATGAATTATTATGTTAAAAAAAAAAGTTTTCTGTCCATCTTATAATAACAACCGGTGACATAACTGTGTCACAGCTAAAATGATTCTCTAACTATGAATGGTTATTGGAAGTACATTACGGTCCTAGCCCAATATTGTTTCTCAAATTCCTAAATCAAAGGTGAATAAAGGGCTGTGCTTAGCTGTTGTGTAGTGGTCTGTGATTTTAGACTTTGTTGGTAATACGAACTTACAAAGAACCATGAGTTACTTATCAACATTATGTCACCACATACGCCCAAAAAAACAAAAAATATATACAAGGAAAAAAATAAGAAAATAAGACTTACTTATTGATATAAAAAATATCTTTTAATTTATTAAAAAAATAAAAGTTTATAAAAAATTAAATAAGAAAACAAGAAAAAAAAAGTGGAGAGAAATCCAAACAAAACCCACCTTGCTTCTTTCTCCTTTTATTTTGTTTTGGTTGGCTATGGCCAATAATTTATCTTTTTATTCTCTCTCACAAGCTTTTTATTATTTGTTATTATGTTTTCACTGGTTTTAATTTTGACCCAATTCTTCTCCCCAATTTACATTGTTTTTCTAACCAATCTTTTATTTTTATTTTTTGGGTTTCATTTTATGAGATTTGTAGAAATTATGAGCAATAGGTAGCAGAAAAGTCTCTCGCTTTCTCTCCTTGTTTTTTTTTTTTTGTCCTCGTAAGCAGCAGAGCTGAAAAGTCTATAGTCAACAGGATATGTGCAATGTTATTGTTGTAAACCTTCACTTGAATAATTGAATTATAGGGTAAAAAATTATATTAAGAAAAGCAATTGAAAATCTTTCAAAATTAAAATAAAGAAAAAGAGAGCTTAAGTAATACAACAAAGAGGTCATACATACACACCTCTCTCCTCCTATATCTCTGTCCCTCTCCCATTTCACCTTCCTTTTTCAACACCCATTTATGAGATTCCTTCAATGGTCTTTTCTCTTCCATTGGGTTGTAAAGATTCCCAGTTAAAATAACCCATCTAAATCCCTTAATTCGTTGTTGATTTGAAGCTATTTTTATTTTTCAATTTTTATTTTATTTTATGGTTTTTGTGGATATAAGACATAGAACTCTTCTGGGTATCTTGTCTTTTGCTTTGTTCTTCAAACTCTAATTCTGGGTTTGTGCACAAAAACCGTTCTATACCCGTATAGCCATAAAAGGATAAAGATAATAATGATTTTTGTATAAATTTTATTTATTTTTCACTATTTTGTCAATAATTGTATTATTTTTTACCGAATTTGTTTTGTTTTTTTTTTCCTCCCCTTAATCAATTTTTTCTGAGTTTCTTTCTCTTCACTTGTGGAAAAGAGAGACATGGGCAAGCAAGGGCCTTGCTATCACTGTGGAGTCACAAGTGAGTTCTTGCTTCTCCATTTTTCTTTTATGTTCTCAATAAACTGAAATTCATTCTTGAATGATTCTTACATGCTCACTTAAATAATTCAATAACAAAAGAACACAACTGTAGGCCATAGGGAAGAAGTTACGTGGGCATTTACTAAAATTCAAAATCTAAAACTATGCTGCTATGTAACTCATTTCGCATATGAATTCAGAACTACAAGTATCCTTGTTTCTAATGTAATGAATTGGGTTTAATTTTCTTTGTGAATTTCATTTCCTTTATCAAGTAATATCAACCTTTACCCCTTTATTCCTGGGATCGTGTTTCTGTTCTTTTGTTTTCAAACAACTCTAGGCATTTGTTACCAATGAAACTTTAAGTTCGGAATCCTTTGTCTACTGACTAATTGAAGTCTATGAGTCAATAGTGTAATATTGCAACTGATGAACCCAAATATAGAGCCAAATTCTATTTGTAATGTTACTAAATTGTTTATTTGCAAACAATGTAGGTTTGTAATGCCCCCGTTTCGAGTATTTTATCGTTTCGAGTCTTTTATCAATTCAAATAGGTTCATGACAGTGTTGTGACCAATGTAACCATTTTCACAGGATTGTGTGGTTTGCATTTTATCAGCATTATTTGCTCATGTTTTTCTTCATGGTTTATACTCCAATTGAGAGCAGCCTGAGTAAATAATCCCCTCACATTCATTCTTAACTGATATTTCATGTTTCTTGATACCGAATTGTGTCTTCAGAATTAAATTTTCTGTTAAATTGAGTGGGGTCTGTTTCTGCTGCTTTAGTTTAGTAAAGCTTCAATTGAGTTGTGAAAGATTATTTTTATTTTGGTTGGAGAGTTTAAATTTTTTTAAGAAAACTTTCATTTAGTTTTCGTTTTGTCTTCCAAGTGTGGTAGCTCCATCATATATCTTGAGGAGATCTTTTATCTTTGCCTGATGCAACCCCACAAATTTTCATCTTCTCATACCTTCATACCAGTACAAAATTTTTTGCCCATCAAAGAGTTTTGTGATCAGAATAAGCTCTTTTCAATACAAACTTTTGTTTTCTAAGATGTATACTTATGTATTTTAGCTTAAAGTCCATACTGAAGCAACAACTATGTGATTGTACCAGACTAGTTTATGACATGATACTTAAATGAACACCAAGTATCATTTGGTGTAAAAAAATTTATAGAAGACAATCTCTTCTATTGTAAATTCACTTGAACTTCCAGAATTTTACTCTGTCTTTCACCATTATAGAAACTGTCGTATGTAGAGCAGTTGCTGGTATATTTTATTTATTATGGAAGCATTCTGGGGTGCTTTATCTCTTCTTGATGTCAGATGATCTGTCTTGGTTTTGAGTAACTGTCAATTGCTTTCATGTTATGATGTTAGAAAAGATAAATTGAATTGGATTCTTCTGATGGCATGTCATACTTGTTCAACTATGTTGATCTGCATTGTAGCTTTACACTTTTCTGTCAACTTGTATGATGTACACTGATCGCTAAGAATTGATTATTGCAAAAGGCACTCCTCTCTGGCGTAATGGTCCTTCTGACAAGCCAGTACTGTGTAATGCTTGTGGATCTCGATGGAGAACAAAGGGTACACTAGCAAACTATACCCCTCTTCATGCTCGAGCAGAACCTGATGATCTTGAAGATCAAAAATTTACCAAGATGAAAAGCATATCCATGAATAAAAACAGAGAAGTGAAACCGCTTAAAAGAAAGTACAATCATGAGAATGTGGTGGTTGGAGGGGTTTCTATTGATTACAACCATGGTTTCAGAAAGGTAGTAGATGAAGAGACGAGTAATAGATCAAGTTCTGGTTCTGCCATATCTAATTCTGAGAGCTGTGCACAATTTGGCAATGCAGATGCAAGTGATTTGGCAGGTTAAGCACTTTGCCAAAAAAAGGTCCATTTAGGGATGGATGATAATATTGTTCTGCTGTTATGCTAGAGTCAGTGTCTTCATTGTTAAAAGTTCCAGAAGTGACATTGTATCTAATTGTCATTTAAATAGTAGAATCATATGCTTGTCATTTGGAAAATTTGATACGAAATTAGTTTTAATTAAAAAAAAATCTGTGAGAACAAACTCAGGTTAAATGCAGGTTGTGGTTGTAACTTTGATCTTTTTGTTTACACGATTTCATGAAGTTATACCCTATTGACATCATGAAGCCAAAATGATTTTTTTTCTTAGGTTTCCAGCATTTAAGCTTCTGAAATTAAATTCTATGTGCGTAATGTGCAATTGACATGAATATGAATCCTTAGCCAGAGTTCAATTTTCCTTTTACCTTTTGTCTATAATTATTCTGCATATTTACTGTTTATCTGGGATTTAATTGCATTGTATAATCCCATTCACAAATGGAATTCCATTTTTAACCGCCTCCATTTTTCCTCATAATGTAAAAAATATATGTTTTTGGCATGTTAAAAAATGTGCACATATGTTTTTGTTTTTTGTGACGTAAGACATATATGTTATTAAGAGAGGGTTAAAATTGAAATCATGTGAACAACTGGGTGATATAAAAACCTGAGGGATCTAGATGCATAGTTTTTAATCTGTATTTTAAAAATTGAAAGGGAGTCAAAAGAGAACTCATAAACCAGTGAAGTTTTATCTTACAGTGTAATTATTTTATGATATTCTTTAGGTCCAGCTCAGTCTATGGTATGGGATACTACAGTACCTTCAAGGAAAAGGACCTGTGTTGGTCGTCCAAAACAATCTCCTGTTGAAAAGCTCACGAAAGATCTCTATACTATTTTACATGAACAACAGTCTTCGTATTTCTCTGGCTCTTCTGAAGAGGATCTGCTTTTTGAAAGTGAAACACCAATGGTCTCTGTTGAGATAGGACATGGAAGTGTTCTCATCAGGCATCCTAGCTCAATTGCTCGAGAAGAGGAATCTGAAGCTAGCTCACTTTCAATTGATAACAAACAGTCCACTACTAATGAAGCTTATTCCCATTCTGCAACTTTTGATGCCAATAGCAGAACTAGAAATTTTACAAGCCTTGTAACTGATAAAATGAACAACACTGATGGACAAAGCATGCAACAAGAATCACTTAAAAGGTACTTTTCCTTCTCAAGCTTATCAAACTTCTCCACCATTTCTTAGTTCTTATTGATTTGCTTATCAATATGGCTCTGAAAAGTCAAATTTTGAGATTCCCAATAACTAGCATTTCCTTTTTCTTGCTTTGCAGGGAGAAGTATCAGAATGAAAACCACCAGACCTTGACAACCCATCATTCACAATTGTGTCATGTTGACTTAAATGTATGTTGCTTTCTTATGGATTAGAAGGAAATTTCTTCAGAATTGTCTGTTCGCAATTTTCGAACTAGATAAGATATGGAGGCTAACTTATAGCTCATTGTGATTGCTGCATAAATGAAGCTAATAAATTTCCACTTGAATCAAGTTACTAATTACTTCACTAATTTATGTTATAATAACTACTTTGATATTTATTCTTTATCCAGTTGTTTAGTGTGATTTCATAATTGCAATTCATGATTGGCTTAGGATATTCTGAATTTTGAAGAATTTGCAAAACACTTAACGAGTGAAGAGCAGCAACAGTTACTGAAGTATTTATCTCCCGTTGATGCCATAAAACTTCCGGATAGGTTGGATTCTTTGTCATTTGTTCTACTATTGTATGTAAGCTCATGATGCTGATTGTGAATAATATCAAAAGTTTCATGACATAGCATATAAAGTATTTTACCTATTTGTCTTACATACAAGGATACTTAACTTGCTATTTATTTGTCATATGTAGATTTCTTAAAGTCCACATGTAAAATGAGTCATTTTATTCATAAGGATATTTCAACTTATTATAACATGATTCAACTTCTTTTTTTTGTTTATTTGTTGTAATGCAGCATCAAAAGCTTATTTGACAGCCCGCAATTCAAGGAGAACCTAACCTCCTTTCAGCAACTTCTTTCAGAAGGGATCTTCGATATCTCCTTCTCGGGGGCAAAAACCGAAGATTGTAAAACTTTGAAATGGCTTTCACTATTCAATTTGTCGAAAAGTAAATGGGTTGAACGCTATCAGCTTCTTAAGGTTTGAGCCACAGTCTAAAATTTCTATCAAGAGGAAATTTCAAAGTACACGTGAATCTGGAGCACATCACCATTTATTTATTTATTTATTTTTTGCTGCAGAACAATAGACTTAGTCTTGGTGGGTCTAGCGTTTATGGACCTAATGCCATGATGGCAAGTAACTTAGTAAATGTCGAGAGACTGCGAGGTGGGCAGAATCAAAATTTTCAAGGTTAGTTTAAAATGTTTTCATTTTGGTTATATGGCTTAATGACAAATTCTTCAATTTGACTAAAGTTGAAGCACAAAAGAGGAATTGGGCAAATGATGGTGAGATGCAGAAAGATTACAATATTATGTTTACACTCTTGTAAATCAGATGAAAGTCAGTGACATAAAGATGGGAATCAATTAAATGAAAATAAGGATAACGTAAAAAACAAAAAAAGATAATTCAAATCAAAATAATGAAATGAAAATAAATATATAAGGAAATGGACAGTACAGCTCCACAAGAATGAACTTCATCCTTTTCTTCCCTTTCACCCTCCACCACCAGGCATTGTATTTCCTTTATTTTGCTTACTAGGTTCCCTTTTTTCCTATATCTATTTGGGCTTCTTTCTGTTGTTTCATTTTATTTTAAATATTAAGAATTTTAAACTGCCTAGAAACTTGAACTCAAATGCATTTCATATTAGTACCCAAAAAAAAAAGCATTTCATATG
Organism: Hippophae tibetana; assembly: GCA_037013495.1. NCBI lineage: Eukaryota > Viridiplantae > Streptophyta > Magnoliopsida > Rosales > Elaeagnaceae > Hippophae > Hippophae tibetana. The sequence goes on from CM072812.1 coordinate 14,380,929, forward strand.
TTCGATTGCTATTTGAATACATATGGTGTTGCCATTACTCATGCAAATTGCTATGGGGCTTTCATGTGATCTTTGACCAATCCCAAGAGGAGACATCCCCAAACAAAATATGTTTATCTCATGCCCACTGGGGCACTTTTCATATGATTGTATGTTCATCATGCCTAAAACTCTTTTTTATACTCTGTATAGATACATTGCAAAATGCTTATTCATAAGAGGAATCTTTCATCTTTTCAGAAGTGAAGGTTACTAAAATGAAGAGCCCCAAGGGGATGATCATGAAAGGTAGCCATGAAAATAAGGAACTCATGGACAATGACGGTTCTTGCTTCAGTCCGAGAAGCCTATTTGCTTTACCGTCCGAAGGCAGCTCATTCCTGCTGGATTCTATCAATTTTATTGGAGAAAGCTCTGATCAGGATCTGCTGCTGGATGTTCCATCTAATGGTTCCTTTGCACAGACTGAGCTTTTTCATCCAACACTAAGTTTTGCTTCCCAACAGGCAAGTACCAGTAGTAGCTCCATATACCCACACCTTGTCAATCCCTGACAACGTAATTGGCACAATTGATCATAAGACTGAGCCATGAGTGAGTTTTACGTTTTACATGATTGTACCGTAGACACAAAAATTTCCATGAATGAGGTTCAGTGGTTGCTCTACTTTTTTTTTCCCTTCCTTGCCCTCTTCTAAACTTGGATTTTTAAGGGATAAATTTTAGGATGCTTTTTTTTGTATAGGATGACAACAGGTTGTAATATATGCTCATAAAGCAGATAGTGGTGAAATCTAGAGTCTTGTATGAAATGCAGTTTTCGCCTTTGAATAACAAGTAGGGACGTGCCTGGCTTGTTTTCGTGCTCATTGACCATTGATGGTAAAAAAATAAAGAGGGAAATCTGACAGGTAAATGATCTTATTGTGGCAGTGACCACTTAGCTTTGCCTGTTATACCTCACGGAGGATGATCATTTCAAATGTTTCATATTGTGACAGCACTATTATTCACTACTTTTAGAACACTACTAAATTAACACGCATTATTGTTAAGTTAGCCTACATTCTTGATATTTTACTACTCGCACTTGCTTTTATGTTAACCTTGTACTAGAAATTTTGTTTTTGGGAGAAATTGACTGGCACATTAGAATTAGTTGTGAAGATCATATTGTTGAATGATAATTGATCTCCACATCCAAATCTGCATCTTGGTTCATGGAAGCTGAGAAAAATGTAATGTGTTCGTCTGTGTTCACCTTGGTCTCTCATATGAGAGAGAGTGTGTGTTACATTTTTGAGTCAAAATTACATCTATGTCTACCAGACTCCAAATTTTATTGGTGTGCCATTAAGTAAACACATGGATTTGTTAGAAGAATTAGACTTTGCCTACCTCACTCTCACTCTTATTCAAATTTTACGTTGTATTTTTTTTTTCCAAAACAAGTGTTAATGTAATATGGCATAAAAATAATTTCAAATTAAGTGGAAGGGAAATGGCTTCCAACAAGTACATACTAACATCATTTTTGAGGTTTTTGGTAAAGGTTTTATTTTTTATTTTTAGAGTTATTTATCATCAAACATTATTTACTTTTGTCATTAAGAATTGAATACTTATATTTTTATTAAAAAAATAGATACACTAATATTTTATTTTATTGACTTAAAATAGTATATCATTACTTAATTTCTTCATTTTAACAATTTTAACAACCTTTTTGAGACTCCTTACAAAATTGACCTTGTAGTAGTTTATCTCGTTCCCGCCTTTTACTTGAAAGACCGTTAAGTAAAACTATATTAAATATTTAAAAAATAGAAAAAAAGGAAGAGAAAAAAACAAAAGAGCGACGGCTCGTCTAGCTCAGGTGGTAGTGCGCAAGGCTCTTAATAATGTGGTCGTGAGTTCGAACCCCACGGTTGGTGCTATATTCATCTTAGTTTTTTAACTAAAAATTACGACGTCGTTTATAACAAACAAATTATCAATAATCTGCAATCACGAGGAGGCGATGAACCAGTTTGCCACATGGAGCTTTAACGAAAGAAATGGGTTTCTCGAAGAGGCGACGATGGCTCTGAGTCACCTCTCTGCTCTTATTGGAAACGTACTTCATTTACAAACAGTTTAATTTTTTTCTAACTAATTTTTTTAATTTATTTGAAGCTGTTCATGCTTGTGATTTTGTGCATTCCTTTTCCATAATTGATTTACATTTTTTAGATCAAACTGTAGTTGTTGTGGTTTGAATTGCTTTTAATAAGTTTCCGTATAATATATTTTATTATTATGGCCGATTATGCGATAATCTCCTTTGGGATAATTTGCGAAAATCGATATAATGCGGTAAGCTTATTTAAGTTATCGTCATTTGGGTGATAATGTTCGTTAGTGACCCAAATTATATCACTGTTGCTTGGCTCATCCGTTGATTTGCATATTCTTGATTACTTTTATTTGCATCTGACTCTGTCCACTATAACAGTTAATCCATTCTGATCAAGTTTGGCATTTGTTAGGTTACTTTGTTAACTTAGAAACTCTGGTGGATAATAGGGTTCTTCTAAGCTTGATTTTGCTTCTTCTTAAAACCTTGGGAATAACAATGTTTAATTGATGTTTATCCTTTTCTTTAGGTTTTCTTATGCAATGTTGCTTGGGTTAACTGGCTAAGGCACGGGAATGGGGGTTGTGGAGACAATGCTTCAGTCAGGATCTTTGCAAACAATCCCATCAATTGCTGATAGTCATTCTGAGGAAAGATTGGGAAGAGTGCTGTTTGAAAATTGCGATTGTTCTTTTCGAACTGGTCTACCTAAGTACAAGAAGCGTAAGATTTCTGCTGCTCGTGATTTTCCTCCAGGATGTGGACGTTTATTAGCTCAAGAAGGAAATGTGGAAGAAATTTCCGTTGAGAATTCAATTTGTAAGGATGATAAAAATGGTGGACTAAAGGATGAAACCTTCAACTTTCCAAAAGATGCGAATCAAGTGGAAGTTGCCTCTTTAGAAAACGTAATATCAGCAGTTCTATCAGATACTACTATTTTTCCACCATTTGATGCCAATGGGCATAAATCTGTTTCCAATAGCAGTGGTTTGGAGAATTCTACAGCTAGAAAGCATCCTCCCAGAAGAAGTGTCTCAGCTGTCCGCGACTTCCCTCCTTTTTGCGGGAGAAATGCTCCTCCTATTCCTAAGGAAGAGTCTCAGAAAGTATTTCGTTCTGTGACTCTCAACAGTTTTGATACAAAAATTCCTGAAGGTATATTGGATGACTTGCCATCCCTGGAGATATCAATGGCTGACATGAAAGAGATAGTAGAATATTTTCAAGATAGAGATTTTCAGAAGGATGAATTAGAAGGTAATGGATCTAAAGTAGTTAAGGATGAATTTCATTCTGAGTGTGAGATAGAGCCTCTGAAACAACCTCCTTTGAAGAAAGACGGTTATATTCAAAAAGATTCTGGAGCTGTAATTGATGACGAGTCATCAGCTGAGGCAGTGAAGACAGATATGAAACAGAAAAGTGTGGGAGATGGAGATCCACAAAATGACACAGGGAATCAATTTTCTGTAAATGAGAACAAAGATAAACTTGCAAAATTATCTGGGACAAAAATGGGGCAGGGAGATGCCAGAGAAGATGGCATTGAACCTCCATTTGAAAACAAGTTATGCTGGTGGGACCACGAATTTGAGACAATTATTTTTGAAAAAGATGGTGATGCTGGAAGTTCAGTGGAAAAAATGGGTAAGGAGGTTGGGATTCACTCCAATGAAAAAAACATGAATGAAGAGCTTTTGGATACATCTGGTATTTCAAACCAATTACAAATAAAAAGATATGGGAGCCCAAAACTTACTTCCGACTGGGTGGTTGTGCAAGGATTGATGGCTGCATCAAGTTGTCCATGGAGACAAGGCAAGGGGCCACTCAAATCTAAAATGTCTGTTGATGCAAGTCGTAAGAAAATTGATCCTAAAGGTCAGCTTGAAAGATCCAAAACTGTTGTCAGGAAAAAGGTTGATAAAAAAGAATTTGGAGTGACGTCTATAAAAAAGACTCCACCTGCAAAAGTAAAGACTATTGATCGAGGTACTGGTAAGTTGGCCATTCAAGGCAGGAAGGATCTTGAGCATACTGAGAAGCATGGGAGTCTTTCTTTGTTACCGAAAACATCTGGTCTTGATGTATATGTCCCTCCTATTGGTAATGGAAGTTCAAGCAGTAAAAATCATGATAAAGATGCTAGTGTTACCCGAAATAAAGTAAGGGAGATATTGCGTCTATTCCAAGCTATTTGTCGGAAGCTCTTGCAGGAAGAGGAAGCTGGGTCGAGTAGAGGGGAAAAAGGAATTAGGAGGATCGATTATGAAGCCGCAAGAATCCTGAAGGCAAAAGAAAAATATGTAAATACAGGCAAACAAATCTTGGGTTTTGTACCTGGAGTCGAAGTTGGTGACGAGTTCCATTACCGGGTGGAGCTAAATATTATTGGCCTTCATCGGTCGATTCAAGGGGGGATAGATTATGTGAAACAAGACAAGGAGATTCTTGCAACAAGCATTGTAGCATCTGGGGGCCATGCTGATGAGTTAGATAGTTCAGATGTATTGATTTATACGGGCCAAGGAGGAAATGTGATGCATACAGACAAGGAACCAGAAGATCAGAAGCTTGAACGAGGAAATCTTGCTTTGAAGAACAGTATGAATGAAAAGAATCCCATTAGGGTGATTCGTGGATCTGAGTCATCTGATGGAAAGTCAAGGACATATGTTTATGATGGGCTATATTTAATGAAGAAATGTTGGCAGGATCTGGGTTCACATGGTAAGCTGGTTTTTAAATTTCAGCTGGAGAGAATTCCTGGTCAGCCAGAACTTGCTTGGAAAGAAGTAAAGAAATCTAAAAAATCCAAGGTAAGGGAGGGTCTTTGTGTTGAAGATATCTCACAAGGGAAAGAGTTGATTCCAATACGTGCTATCAATACTACAGACGATGAAAAACCTCCACCTTTGAAATACATAACTAGAGTTATGTATCCTAAATTGTTGGTTCTTATTCCTCCCAAAGGCTGTGATTGTGTTGCTAAATGCTCAGATTCAGAGAAATGTTCTTGTGCAGTTAAAAATGGGGGTGAAATCCCATTTAATCACAATGGTGCTATTGTTGAAGCAAAGCCCCTTGTCTATGAGTGTGGTCCTTCCTGCAAGTGCCCTTCCTCTTGTCCTAACAGGGTGAGTCAGCATGGTATCAAGTTTCAGCTTGAAATTTTCAAAACCGAATCAAGAGGATGGGGCATGCGATCCCTTGACTCCATTACTTCAGGAAGTTTTATATGCGAGTACATAGGAGAGTTGCTTGAAGAGAAGGAAGCTGATGCAAGAACTGGCAACGATGAGTATTTGTTTGATATAGGTGATAACTATAACGAAAGTTCACTTTGGAATGGACTTTCCACACTAATGTCTGAAGAGAAATCTAGTTCTTGTGGAATTGTGGAAGATGGTGACTTCACTATAGATGCAGCAGAGTATGGCAATGTGGGTAGATTTATCAATCATAGTTGTACACCCAATCTTTATGCCCAGAATGTCTTGTATGATCATGATGACAAGAGAACTCCTCACATAATGTTCTTTGCTGCTGAAAATATTCCTCCACTTCAAGAGCTGACTTATCACTACAACTATATGCTGGATCAAGTTCGTGATGCAAATGGCAACATAAAGAAAAAGAGTTGCTTTTGTGGTTCCACTGAATGCACTGGTAGGATGTATTGAGGCAGACAAAGTAGGAGAAAAGTTGCAGTACAAGTTTTGAAACTGTGCCTATTTTTGAAACTGCATGATAAACGTCTCCATCTTTTGTTTTGAGAATGTACAATTCTATGTCTCATTTGGACATTCTAGTGTTGCGCTAGTTTACAGCTGTAATATGATTTAGCTTTCATAGTGTGTCCCGTGCACAAATGATGTGGTTGTTTTTATTCAAATTGATGAGAATTACAAAATTGGCATTCAGCTTAATGACTGCTTTCAATAAAGTTAATTGTACCATTCAATTTATTTCTGATAAGAAAAATTGTTTCTATTTATGTTCTATGAACATATTTAGGAATTAATATTTTCAAGGCAGAAAAGACTAAGACATCTTTTTTCACACTTTTCATCAAGTTGATAGAAGATATCCATCATTCCTAGCTTGCAAATACACGAAAGAAACATAGGATGCATTGTACAAGATCAAGAGGCTTAAGTCTACTACAAAGGTGGACTAAAGGATTAGCTATTGACTAATGATAAAATATTTTTAAAACTATAAACTCATCATGAAAGTAATCGGTAATTACAGTAATCAATTTTTTTATTTTTTATTTTTATTTTTCAAGTCTTTTTGCTCGTTCTCCAACAACTGATGTGGCAGAACTGCCCATTATCATCTTTCAAGCGACTTCAGCTCCCCAATTCATAAAACATATGACTGACTATCTTTGCAAGGTTCCGGACGAAAAATATCAAAGCATGCGGAGACGGAATGATTCGATACTTCTCCAAATATCCTAAAAGGACAACCAACCTAGATGGCTAAAGATAGTCAGAGAAAAGCAGCATTCTTCAAGAGCCCAAATGAGTATATGAAAAAGAAAGCCACAACCATTTTTTGATATATTTCCTGTAAAAAGAAGAGTACTGATTGTTGGATATGTTACCTACTTCTATAGAACAAGAAACTTACTGTGAAATGAAAGCTGTTAATCAGATATACTCAGAATTTCAACAATCACTTGTGTATGCACTTTACCTGAATGTTCCTTTCACTCATTTCCCAACGTCTTATTACACTCAAATAAGTTGTGCTTTTTTCAGATCAGATACAACTCCTCTGTCTTCAGTACTTCTTTCATTGTACAGTACCTAGAGAAAATTTGTGACCAATGTAATTTAGTATAACCATGAGAATGGAATAAAAGAGTAGAAATATTCTGTTAATTAAACTCCTGATACCTTGTCTATGATACCATATTCAACTGCTTCACTAGGACTAAAATATTTGGGACGCCTTATATCATCTTCAATTTGCTCTGGTGATTTTCCAACATGCTTTGCAAAAAGATTAACCTTTCAAATAGCAAGAAACATTGATCAACACATCATCTCACGTTCGACTGCAAATTCACATGAAAACTTGCTATTTTCAGTCTAAACTAACAGCTAAATTCAAATTGTAATTAATGTTCGGCCACCAATAATCATCTTGGAAAATCAGATGAAAAATTGGTCACTGTATTCTGATACATATAGAAGTATCAAAGCAACCCTCAAATCTCTCAGTCTTGAACTGACTGCAGATTGATCTGGAATTTTATCAACAGACTTGATACCTGTTGACTTCTCTTCAGTGGCAATAGCTTTGAAATTGTTCCAAGTTAGTTCACACTACAAAGACAAAGATAGAAAACAGAGAAACTAGAAGGGGAAAAAACAGATACTCTCTGTAAAATGTAAATGCTGGTGCTCATGAATAAGCTGTGTCCATAACTGAGCATTGGACCTTTATGGAAAATATTAAATTCATAACAATTATTGTATAGCAGACATTCTAACTCATATTAGCTATTGATCTTTATGGGAGTCAAATAACCAAACTATAACTGAGGCTGAGTGGTAGTTAACTTACCAACTCTGTCTTCACATTCTTTACTTCCTTTCTTGCTAGGTCAATATCAGTAGCTTGACCTTGAAATCTTGCTATTGGCTATAAATCAACAAGAAAGAAATCATAATTTGCAACCACATGCATTAATCAAGGTTTAAGCAATAGGTTTTTGTAGGGGGAAAAAGGAACAAAAAGGGAAAGAGAAAAAGAAGAAGAAGAAAGAGTACAAGTTTCACACTTGGCTAAAATCAAGTAGAAAACCTGCTGATATACGGCATCTCAAAGCACTATACATTATACACCAGTGGTTAAGAAAGAACCTGCTTTATCATAATTGTTGATGAGGGCAGAGCCGAACGATTTCCCTTTGCACCAGCAGCCAAAAGTAAGGCTGCTTCTCCCCAAGCATTACCAACACATAGAGTAAATATTGGGGGCTTCACATATCTTAAGCAAAGAAGAATTATCTGTTAGGAAAGAGTGCAGGGATAGTAACCAGATATTTGCTTGATGCAAAATAAATGTGTTAAATTTTTGAGGGCAAAGGCAGAAACCTCATAACATCATAAATTGCAAAAGCCTCAGTCTCATAACCCAATTTCTCACCACCCTGAAAAAAAGTATTTTGTTAAGATTAAGTTCATTGGGTCTGCAAACCAATGTACAGTTGTATGGCCTTAGTTAGTCAATTAATTTAAAAAAAGGTTAAAAAATTGTGGTTCAATTAGAAGGCTATATACATATACACAACATAAAATCATTATTCTTTAAGATACATATTTCCCTAAAGCTGAGAGAAACTGACGTTGAAGAACCAAGCTTTGTGAGGTAAAAGGTAACAGAAAAAGAAAACTAAGTTACAATTGAAGCCTATAGTGCAGAATGTCTAAGTTCATTGAAACATTTCAATGAGCCATCTCAGATCTATAGTAGAGGAAAATCTAACTTATGGAAAAACTTCATAAAGCAAGACAAAGAGGAGAAAGAGGAGTTTTTTTTTTTTGGGGGGGAGGGGGGGAGTGGGGTGGGGGGAATCACCAACCTTGGTTGTTCCAGTGGAATTTATGTATAGGTAGATTGGCTTTTCAGCATCTTCATACTGAAGATACAAAAACTCTGCCAGTATCAACTCTGTCACAGAAGGAACAAGTGACATGCCCAAGTAAACAATTCGATTTTTGTACAGATAAGATGCTAAGTCTGGTGGAGGTTGCTCCCAAGCACTCCCCCTTGAAAATGGAATAACCTACTCCGCAATGCATTAGCAGATAGCATGAATAAAGATTGGCAACACATACAGCATTTATTATGTGGAAAATAAAGAACAAAATACGAAGCATAGCAATTAAATACATTGTGTAGATAGTCATATCACGAGATTCTAAAACACACTTAGGAACCACTAAACAAATTCATCTCGCACTATACTATTACTCAGAAAGTTTACAAGTTCATTTCAGATTATATGTTATTGAAATACAACGAAGCTTCAAGTTGGCCCAAATCATAATTTCAGCAGTTTCCATCACAGTATCAACAAAAACATATTATTTTTTCCACGCTAACTAACAAGAACTTCAATACTTCAAAACGGATATTATCATGGATATTGCATGTCAAATTGTTCCGTAGGCTAACAACTTTTCACCTAAGAACCGTAGGACTACTTGTACTTGATTCCTCCAATGCTTTATATATAAACTCACTTCTTGTCAATCAGATAACCTAGTCTTCACAATCAAGCTAGCACCAATGCTATTATTATGTATTATCTATCCATCCAATAGCCATCCTTGAAATTTGAATCACTAATAACGATTATTTTCCTTTAATACTTTCTCGGTTTCTTCATTGCTTCAACATCTCCACTCAAAAATTTTGACAATGAAATGAAAGGATTACAAGTTTCTCCCTTTACGAAACTGAATAATGCGATTAATAGGAAGTATCTACCCACTCACACCACTCTGGAAGTGCTAGAATTCTAACCTTGTGTCAGGACCTACGGGCCATGGGACAGTCTCAGACATACAGTTTCTATGGGGCGAATGACCAAGTAAAAACCCTAGATAATAATGTGCGTCGCATAAGGGGAGTAAAAAACCAAGAAGTCAGATTAAGAGAGAAAATAGTATCAAGGTAATAAAGAAAATACCATAGTAACAACGCCTCGTTTGGACTTTGAGGTAGAAAAAGAATCCGGATTAAGAGAAGATGGTCGGAGTTTGTAGCCGGAGAAATCAGAGCAGAGGCTGCCTCCGGAGAAGGAAGAGAAGAAGTTAGTGGAGAGAGAAGCCAAAGAAGCGGAATGTGATTGGGTTCGCACAGAGAGCGAATTTAGGGAACGTGTGGGTGGAGCTGATATCCGCGTATGAAGAGCGAAGCTCGAAGCAATAGTTGCCATCTCCATAGCTTTGCGATGGTTGAAGTTGTAAGACACTGTTAGTAATAAGTTGGATGGAAATGGAAGAAGGAGGTAGATATGGGGGAGTTCGGTAACGGAGATGTCAACGGTTCGGGTCAGACTCGTTCCGAATCGTGATTCAGTTTTAATTGAACCGTTTTGGACCAAACGAGTTCGAGTTCGAGTTCGAATCAGGTTGGATAATATCTGCGTATAAAAAACTGACCTGTTGAACCATATGAATTTTTTTCATTTTTTATTTTATTTTTTGCGTTTTTCAAATGAAAATGAAATAATAACTTTTTATGTAATTAAAAAAAGTAGGTATTTGAATGATGTGAAAATTGATCTAGTTTTTATAAAATAGATTACCTCTCAATATATTTTTGTCCAATAACTTAACATCTCTAATTCATTATTAATTTAATTGTTATTTATAATCAAAAATAAAATTGATAAAAATAAGAAATCAGAAGACATATTTTGAAAAAAAATAAATATCAATTTATAAATAATATCATTTTATTAATTAACAAATTTTAAATTTTAAATCTTAAACATTAAATCGATTAGATTTAATATTATTTTAAATTTTTTATTATATATATATATATATATATATATTATATTTTTAACTATAAATTTTAATTATTAAATATATTATTTTAATTTTTAAATATAAATACTTATTATATTTAACCTTTTATGTAATATTGGTCCAACGAAAACTTGCCCAAATTTCATCCACACTATCTAGAATAAGAATCCTATAAAACGAAACTAAGAACATTGCTAACAACCTTTTTCATTTTGATTTACACCGTTGTTAAAGTAATATATATTAATTTTATTTTCTTTAACACTTATTTTCACATTTATTAAAAAAAATCAACGTGTAAAAGAAAGTAAAATTTGAACATATTAACTAAAGAATTATATAAGTAAAAATTTGCGTGAATTATTTATACAAATCCAAGTAAAATATTTTTCATGAGATTTTACTAGCAATCCATGCAAAATGATTTATATAATATTACAATATATCTCTCTTTCATTCATTACATGTCGTAATATTTCATAAAACAAGCGATATAGCTTTCTCACAGGAGAAGAAGATTAGCATGATTTCTGTCTACAGAGAGTTTGTCATCAAGTTATCAGTCTGTTGTTACGTCATGAGTTATTTGTTGCTCAACCGGTCTTCCGTCCATTTCTCTTGCACAAATCTGTATGTTATTTGTTCTTTGTTTTTTTCTTATTTTTTTGAATATTTATAATTATTATATTTATGGGTATTTTATTTAATAGATTTGTAATATAAATAATTATATTTGAAATTATTTAATTTTTTTCTTAATGTGTTTATTTAGTAATAAATTTGTGCTATAAATACTTAAATTTATGATTATTTAATTTTTTATATTATTATAATTATTTAGCAGTAAATTTGTGTTATAAATAATTATATTTGTGCTTATTTAATTTTTTTAGTCTTTATTATGCTTATTTAGTATATTTGTGCATATGTAAATTCTAAAAAAAATGGAGAAAGAAGATAATAAAAAAACACTAAAAAGCATGAACATAGGAGTTAAAAGAATTTGGAAATAAAATCTATTTGAACCGGAGTCATCACAAAATAAAGGATATTTAAACGGGTTCACAATTTTTGATGTTGCATCCATTTTTTTCACCCTTCTACAACCTCGAATCTGAAACTTAGCCCCTAAGTTATTGCAAGTATTTCACAATCCTTTTCTAACTATATACCTAAATATATATTTACTAATTGCTAATAGAATTGTAAGTAATTAGAAAAAGAACTAGTAAGAAATCATTTAAAGCAATTTTTGTTTATTTTTCTTTTATTAAGGTTATTGAGTAATTTTAATGAAAGGTGAATAATTTTATATAATTAATGAAATCAATAAAATATTGCATTTTTTACGTACTATTGCAAAATCATTAGAGATTTAGTTTTAGTTTTTTTTTACCAGTAGAAATATCAAATGAATTTTGTGAATAGCTTATTTTAATTTAATTAAAAAAAATTAACATTTTATAAAAATAATTAGTGAATAAAAATGCATATTTTAAATGAACTTTGTGAATATTTTATTTTAATAAATTTTTTTTTACAATAAACTGATATGATTAACTTTTTTATGGATAAATCATTGACAAACTAAAAGAATCTGATCCTTCTGTCACGAAAATCTTAGAGTGGTTCATGCATAGTCTAAAATATGCAGTAAAGAAACACTCGAGTATTAATATAAATAGACACTGATTTATAACTAAAGTAAGTGATGACTCTTGAGTTTATCAAAACAATGGTGTAAAATTGGTGGTAGAAGCTTGGTAATTTTTTAGCGCTAGTGATTCTAATCCTATACTATCTTAAAGGATGTACCACGGAATAATTCAAGAAATTTGGGAGATTAGTTATAAAGTTTTCAAAAAATGATGTTCTTATGTAAATGGGTTCAAGACACTCTACATATTGGATATAAAGTTGATGATTTAGGTTTAACCCTTGTTGATCTTTTAAAAATAGAGAGCAAAGATGATTATTTTATCTTGATTCATAATACAAAAAAGTTTTTTATGTGCAAAATACCGTAGATCAAAAATAGTTTATTGTTTTGACATTCCTTCAAAGAGAGTTCTATTATGATGTTAACACTAATGAAGATGATATTATTTGACTTATTGTCTAACCTTAGCACTTCACTACTCATGTACCTAATTTAGACATTAATATTATTAATGATGATATGTATCTTTATATATACATGGAGATTGTATTGAAACTTATATCTAAGAAAAACTATAGGATGTTTGGAGGTTAGTTGCATTAGATACAATAAGTTAAATTGTTATTTCTTTGATTTAAATGTATTGGAGGTTGTTGTAATAGATAAAAATATGTTAAATTGTTATGTCTTTGATTTAAATTTTATAATATATTTATCTAATTTTAATTTTTAATCTATATTGTGTATATTATGTATATATATATATATATTAATTTGACCTAGTAATGATTACTATTCTTTTTGTTTGTGTTTAGGGCATGGATCCCTAGTACGTAGACAATCATAAGAATAGGGTAATTGAAGAGGAATAAGATGATGAAATCCTTAATGAAGATCCTTGTGATAAAGCTACAAGAAAAAAATGGTTTATGGTACTCGAAAGACATGTTGATCCAGAAGCTCGACCGTATGTTAAGTTTGATCACTTGAAAAATCCTATAAATGATGTAGGTGAAGAATACAAATCAACTATTAGAAAGTTGGTGAAGACCATCGTACCAATCTCATACATGGATTGAAGAAAGGTACCACAATAAAAAAAGTGTAAATTTTGGAAGAACATTCAAGTTTCTATTTTCTATCTTTTATCAATACTATAAATCATAGAATGTCTTTTGTTTATAGGCTATATTTAAGGTTCCTGATGAATTGCAAGAAAAGTTCTACAAGATTATTGCAAGTCAATGGACAAATTATAAATCAAAAGATCTTCGTGCATCATTTGTGAGGACATTCTTGAATGACTCTAATCTAAAATAACTTTACATAAGACTGATAGTCACCCTTGGATAAAACCTATACATTAGAGACAATTTATAGGCTATAGATACTCTGAGAAGTTTTTGGTAATTAATAGTATATATTTTTAGACGGACTATAGTGATTAGGAGTAAACTAATATTTAAGCATACTCTGCATTGAACAATTATACTTTGTTTGTGTAGGGAAGAAGCCGTAAATCTAAGGCTACTTATGAATAAAATAAATTCTTAAGCCACAATGGGATGACGAGTAATGTCAGATTAGAAGTTTCTATGATAATTTGTAATCATATTAAAAGCAAAATATTTATTTATATCTTGGCATGTATTCATAAATTATTTTTTAAATTGATTGAAAAACAACAATTTGTAGACCTCGCCCAAACTTATATATCGATCGAGTGCATATTACAACTATTTGAATATCAAATGATTGGTTTAAGTATAATTCAAGTATGGATAAGGTGAGTTTTAATCTATTTATTTTTCTTTCATTTATATAGAACATATATAATTATATTTATATTATCTAATTATATATATATCTTTTATATAGGGCGTGCTATTATCGACTTCAACATAATCACTCATCACATTTAGCAATGTTATATGATTCTCCATATGTCAATCAATATCAAGATAAGGATGTTAGCATCAGAGCTTAACAATTATGTGATAGGGCATTAACGCTTAACAGAAATCAAAAGTTGATAATCTCTTGGCCATTAAGGTTTGAACAAGGCCAAGATCATTGGATGTTGGTAATCATTGATCTGTTCAATAATCATGCTTGGTACTGTGACTCAACTTCCATAGAACTGAGTAAAGATACAAAAGCAATTGTTGAAATGTAAGAGTTATAGCTACATATTAGTTTCTTCTATTATTTTTTGTAATATTTAATAAAAACTAACCATTTTAAATTTTGATAGGACATGGAAGTTGTGGAATAAGTTTAAGGGCATTGCCCTTAAAAAATCTCATAAGCTTATATGGACAAAATTTATGGTATGTACAAACCAATATTAATAATTTTATTAATTTTACAATTGAATAATAAAGATGTTCGAATGTGAAAAATCATGTACACTTGTTTTTTGTAGGTTCTACAACAAAATAATGGAGTCATGTGTGGTTATTATTTCATGAAGTTTATAAGCGAAATCATCACAAATATCAAAATTCTAATTGATGATGTGGTAATATATTTTACCCATATACATAATTTTTTTTTACATATTTGAGTTATTTTTTGTAAATAAATGAAATTACATTTTTATTTTGATTTTAAATACATGTAGTTCTTTGGTTAGAACAAGACGGGCTACGACCAGCAAATTTTTGATGATTTACGAGAGGAATGGGCAAAACACGTGGTTCAAATTATATCATCACGAGAAGAATCAGGAGAAGATTCTGATGATCTTGAATAGCATATGACAACATAACAGTAAATTTTTTAATGATTTAATTTCTCTATCTATTCCTGTGTCTGAAGTCACTTGTTTGATAGATGATTATATGCTTATGTATTTAGGGGAATGCATTGTTTTATGGACCTATTTTTGACCCAAATTACATCTCATCTCTCTTTCCCACTTTCCTTACGAACTCATATTAGCACTTTATTAATCATTTGTTTATAAATATGAAGTTATTTGGAATCTCTGCTAGTATTTTTAATGCTATAATGAGCTCTAAATATGAAATCAGGTGTACGTAACTCCGATTTGTTTCTTGGTTTGTATGATTTTTGGTGCCCATGAACGTGTTCCATATGTTTAAGGGCACCAAAACTCACACAAGCCAAGTAAGAAATCAGAGTTACACTTGATTTCATATTTAGAGTTAATTATAGCATTAAAAAATACTAGCAGAGATTCCAAATAACTTAATATTTATAGACAAATGATTAATAAAGTGCTAATATGAGTTTGTCGAAGGGTTATATCACTCGGATGTTGCTGTGGTAATCTCTTTTTGATGGTAATATTTATAATGATTTAATTTCTTCGTTCGTATATCTCTGAATATGAATTGTTATATGGATTAACTATTTTTTGTCTAGTTTTCTTGTCATAATGTTGGTGATTCTAAGCCAACCAAGCTTACTCGCATCCAATTACACTTTGAAGACATTATTTTATTTGTAATTTAAGTTAACTATATGTATTGTATATACATTATTTGTTTTTGTAATAAATTTAATTATCAAGTAATTAATTATATTTAAAATTTTAATTATTTGTATTATTATGTATATTTTAGTTTTTTTATGCTATATATATTGAATAATATGAAAAATGAGAATAAAAATATAAAAAAATTCATAAAATGTACGTGTAAATTCGGTTCATGTGATGAACCAACTTTACATTTTAAGTCACTCAATTTAAAGTTGGTTCAACGAACTGACTTTAAATTTATTTAAAGTCGATTTTTAACCGACTTTAATGCCTATTTTTGTAGTAGTGAAAGATGTAGTACCTATATCTTTAGTCGACAGCATGTGCCAAGAAAAAACAATGACTGAAATTGATAAACCAGAAAATAATAAAGAAGATGAATTATTAAAGTAAGGATAAAATAATAATTTCTATCTTGTAAATAGGGATTCCTTGTGCTATAAAAAGAATCATTATTTTCATTTGAAGACACAAAAACAATGGAGAACACAGCTAAAAAAAATACATAACTTCTAGCAATTATATACCTAATAATTATGAAAGGTTAAGAATTTCTTCAAGGTTTTTAGTTGACCTTAGAATTGTAATAATTATTATATTATGAATAAAATGGAGTGCAACCACTCTTTTCTAGTAACTCTAAATTGGACATTATTTATGTACAAATGTAAAAGGCTCACTATTATCAGGAAGATATTAATGTTTGAGCAAAGTTGAGATATAATCGGTATAACAAGAGAAGACAAATAGAAGGAAAGATCATGCTGGACCCATTAAATTTAGGTATAATAATTATAATTTTTAAGGCAATTAAGGATCTTGAATATTCAAATATTTTCATATATCAATTTATAATACCAATAAATAAAAAAGTGAAGATAGAAATAACACAATGTTATGATAAGAAAATTTAAAAATATATATCTTTAATTAATAATATACAAAAATTATAGGAATTGGCAACTAACGTTAAATAGCTAACCCTTAATTTGATATTAGAATCATAGAAATATTAATATAATATGGATGAAAAAGTTAACATTATTAGATTTATGGATATCAATGGTATTAACCATAAAATCTAGGGATATTATAGTATTTTTTTTCAAACTTCAAGTGCATTAGTGAAGATACATTAAACCCTAGGGACATTATTGATAAATTTCCACAATCAAATCTATTTATGCTATATTATTTTGAAGTTCTTTTTAGTCTCTTAAAGTTTGCTTAACTATTTGTGTAGTTTTATGGTATTCTTCACCAATGATTCGTAGTTAGAGCATAATTGATGTTAAATCTAAAGTATTTAATGCTAGATAGATACATTTCATAACCAATTCTCTTGTTATACGTTAATATCAACTAAATGTGCAAAATTGTGGTTAAAGTAGGGTTAATTAAATCATTTTTAGGTACATAAATTATTTGAATCGAAGTTATGGAACCCTCTTTACAAGTATTTTTTTATAATAAATAACTTATTTTATACTAAAGGTAAATTAGGAACACACGGTAAAGAGCATTTTACATATAAAAAAAAAGGAAGATACTTTGGATACTACTTGGATAAAACAAAAGAAATTATCCATAAATAGAAATATGTGGGGTCCATTAATATCTTGAAAATATTATGTCTAAGTTAGGGTAATTAGATCAACCTCCCATATGAGCTCACAACAATTTGAGTTATTTTTTAATTTATTATTCTAAAATAACAAAGTTATAATTATTATATATTTCAAATAAATTTTAACTTTAACATACCTTTTTTTTAATTAGACTCAATAAAAAATTATTTTTTACTTAATATTTTATTATTTTAATAAAGTGTTTGTATTAAATTTTTCTAAATATTATTTAGAGCCTCCAAAATTATAAAACATGTCGAAGCTTATAAAAACTTTAGGATAAATTAACAGATATATAATAGAATATTTATAAAAATTATAAATATATCATTTAATTTTTTGAAGTAACAAAAATAACATTTAAGCATATTAATAATATAAATCTACTACTAACCTTTTTATTCCTGTTATAAATATACTGACAAACTCCTTCTTATTAGTATAGATTTACTATCAATTTTTTTATTATTAATACAAATCTACCAACAAAAATATAACGTAACTACTGAAAAAATAACATAATAATATATTTATACCACTAATTATAATTGAATGTTATTTATGTCACTTAATAAAATTAGATTTTATGTTTATAACTTTTATAATAATTTAATGGTATATTTTTTAATTTATACTAAATTTTATTTCTCAAAAATAATTCTATTTTTTTAAAAAATTAAAATTAAATTAAAAACTTTAAATCGTCTAAAACTAAATTGATAACATAAGTATATATTTGAAAATAACACTTATAAAATTTATAAGAATAAAAATAGGAGATAAATATAGTAGCAATCCATTAGCTATTACAACTAAAACACATAGGTTAAATAGCTTTTTTTTTATAGTTTTATAAGTTAGTTTTAAAAAAGTGACATCATAGATTCAAATGATAAGCTTTTAGGTTTTTAATTTTTTCAATTAATTTGAAAATTAAAGTTTTAATAAAAATAATTGTTGAAGAAAAAACATAAAAAAAATTATTATTTGGAACTATGATATTATTTTTTCAAAACTAGTGAACTAAATTGATAAAAAAAAAACTACTAAACCTAAATGTTTTATTTTGAAAAGATAATGGACCGATAACTCATCCTAAATTATCATTGTTTAATTTGAACCTTGTGAAATGATAAGTTGAATGTTCTTATAAAATTACAAAAAATAATATCCTTAAAATTTATAATAAGAAATAACTCTAATAATATTGAACATGATTAAATTATACTATATTTAATATTGAACGGATATAAGTTACTCTAGTTCAATTTTATCAAAAAAAGTATGTAAATTTTTAATATTTTTTACTAGGCATCTTAAATAATAATTCAATTTATTTTGAAAATTTGATTTTAACTTAAAAAAATAATAAAATAAAATATTTATAATTTTAAAAATAATTTTTTTTATGTTTGTTTTATATATTTTTATTATTAAAAAATAATAAAATTATAAAAATAATTTTTTTTAAAATTTTAACTATATTTTATATCTATTATATATATTTTTATCATTAAAAACTATGACACTTTTTTATTTTTATTTTTAAACAAAATTTAATTAAGCATGTTTCAAATTAAATTGTAATAATTTACATCTTTAATATTATTTAATTGTTATTTTTATTATTATAAGTTTTAAGAATATTACTTTTATAATTTTTTTAAAAAGCATATTTGATGGTTTCACTTCCAAGTGGCTTAGGATATCAGGATAGCTCAGGAGAACCAGACAAAGAGCGATGTTCTTGTTTTGACATCGCCATAGCCCATAGCAACAATCGAAGCTACTTCTGTTTTCGCTTCCATTGCCATGGCCTTGTTTTCTCCTCAACCCCATATCCCATCTCTCTCTCCTTCTTCATATTCCAAACCCCATCTGACTCTCAAACCATATCACTTCGTCAGACCCAGGAACCCTCTCTTTTACCCCAAGGCCTCCACAGACAATGACTCTGGAACTATCAGCTTAGCTTCCATTGCCGTGGAACCCAAAGTAGAATCCAGTGTCTCTGAAACTTCCGAGCCGATGTTGGAAAAGCATGGGAACTCTGCTGGATCCAATGGGTCTGTAGCTGTGGCCCCAGAGCCAGAGGTGAAGGAGATTGTGATTAAGTTTGAGAATCCCAAATGGGTCAATGGAACTTGGGATTTGAATCAGTTTCAGAAAAATGGCAATACCGACTGGGATGCTGTTATTGATGCAGGTGAGTTGTTTCTTACTCCTCTTTCTTTCTTTTAACGTTTTTTGGTCCTATTTTAATTTGTTTGACCGTTTACTTCTTGATATAGTTTCAGTATCGCCATTTTAATTGTTTAATTTATCTAAATTGAGGGTATTACATAAGCAATCATTAGTCTGAAACTTTACAACTTCTGATTTGTTCTGTTGCCATTACTTTCTTGTGACTTGGGTGACATTTTAATTGTTTTATCATTTTTAATCAAAGGTACTGTTATAAAGTTTGGAACTTTGATTTGTTTCTGTTACCTGTATGATTGTCATTCTTATTAGAACCAGAAGTTAATCGAATTCTTTAACTTAAAGTACCCTAAAAAATGAGTTAAAACTAATGATCTGAATGATTTAATTAGATTTTGCACGCATGCCATTTTGATTGGAATACTAATATTTTAAGAAATTTGCAGTGGCTAATATTTTAAATTGAAAAATGTGATTTTCTTTCCAATGTGTGTCTTAGTAGAACTGTAGAAGATATGAGTAACTTCTTTATGCAATCTTTGTATTTAGCCTAATGGTTTAATGTGTTCCCATTTCTTAAGCTGGAAGAGAAAATCTTATTTGAGTTAAATAAATAAACATTATAGTCTGTTTTTATTCCCTAATAATTCAGGATTCACTTGATTTCTAGTGTAACAGATTACATAATGATTTTCAGAGGCTAGAAGGAGAAAATGGCTTGAAGCTAACCCAGAATCATCAAGCAATGATGACCCTGTACTTTTTGACACATCCATTGTACCTTGGTGGGCTTGGGTGAAGAGGTTTCACTTACCTGAAGCTGAACTACTCAATGGTTGTTCTGTTCAACTCTTTTATGTTAATCAAAATGTTAAACAAAGAGGCTCATATTAATCCTTCAAATCTGTTTTATGAATTTTATACAGGCCGTGCTGCAATGATAGGGTTTTTTATGGCTTACTTTGTTGATAGCTTGACCGGGGTTGGTTTGGTCGACCAAATGGGCAACTTTTTCTGCAAAACTTTGTTGTTTATAGCAGTGGCAGGAGTACTGGTAATCCGCAAGAATGAGGATATTGAAACCCTGAAGAAGCTAGTGGAAGAAACAACTTTCTATGACAAGCAATGGCAAGCAACTTGGAAAGATGACACCTCCAATAGTAGTTCCAAAAATGACTAGTTAAATTGTTGTCCTGACTTTGGTCTTTGTCCTAACATTTTCCTCTTTGTGTTTACCGTAAGTGCTATCTACCATCAAAATTTAAGTTTTATGCTTCAATCCAGCATTCTGTCTTGATTAAAACTATTAAAACTCCAGTTATTGCATATTCACAACACATGCTGAAGATTATGATGGGATCTTTCAAATGTGCCCAATTGTCATATCTTAGGTTGCAGTTATTCTGTTGTAAACATCCAACCAACTTTTCTGTTCCAACTTGGGTGTTTGGAGTGAAAATGTGCAGTCATTTTTCTTTGAGAAATGTGCACTACTCTTGGAGATTAGCAAACGCTGTAAAAGGCAAATATGCAAACATTTGATTTCTCTGAGCAGGCAATATCAATCTTTCAATGAAAATCTAGCCAAAAGCTCCACAGATTGAAACTAATGAGCAAATATGTAGACAAAACAGAATGCAAAGGTCTGATTGGAAGTTTATCCCTAAAATCTCTTATGAGTACCTGTACTACTTTCACTAACTTGCATGTTAGTCCAAAAACAAAAACCCTCACTAGAAACTTATCTTCAACACTACATCCAAAAAGGGGATAAAATAGTATGATAAAAGAGAACGCTAGTTATTTAACTTCATTATATTTTCCATGAAGCCAACTAGACAAGCAAGTAAAAGATCTACTTCATGAATCAAGCTTCCCAGCCCCTCAAAAGTGTTGCACGAGCAACCCGATTCACTCCGAGCATAAAGGCACCCATTCTCAGGCTGCAGTTATGAATTTGACACATTGCCTTGATGTCCAAAAAGACATTCTTCATATATTTCTGAAGCTCACTATTCACTCTCTTCTTCCCACACAAATCCTTGAATATTCTGCATGCATAGACAACAATTAAGATGGTGCTAGTGCTACCACCACAAATCATGTTAAGTGATGAAGCAAAATAATCGGGCACTTGAAGTTAAACGACTGCTGTTAGGTGGAATGATAGAGGATGAATAGTTAATAAAAGTTTAGTGTGGAGACAGGAAGGGGAATCTTTCAGAATTCAGATGCTTCCTCTAACCTGAACCCATTCAAAGTAGCTCACAGTCACACCGCCTGCATTGGCATAGATGTCACGAAGTATTACAACTCCTTTCTTGGACAAGATCTGTAAACATAGATTCCATCATTTAAGTCTATCAATTGGTTTCACTATTCAATGCCGGTCTGCTTAAACTGTTCAATAAAAGGCGAAGATTTGTATCACTACCTCATCTGCTTCTGGGTCAGTGGGATGATTTGCAGCTTCTATTATGAATTTTGCCTTTACTTCAGCAGCATTGTCCCTTTAAACAGAAATGCTAATTTATTATGATAAAAATATCTTGGATTATTTTTCCCGAAGACTAATTAATGAAAAAGACGTAGAAACATTTATAGGATACAATTATGAACATATCTTAGCATTCATAGACCTTTTAATGAATATAATAGGAGAAGACACACCACACATCATATAGTCATGCTTAACAGCAAATATATAATATAGTCATGTTTGATTAGGAAAACAACTTACTTGTTGAGAACACCGCCTAAGGCACATGGGATAAGAACATCACATTCATGAACAAGTAACTCATGGGCATCCATTACATCCCCACCTTGGAATGCCCTCAAACTCGTGCAATTCTCTTTGTGTTTCAGTAAAGCTGGAATGTCGATGCCATTTGGGTTCTTAATTGCACCAGAGATGTCACTAACAGCAACAACTTTACCCCATCTTTCATGGATTAACTTAGCTGTCCATGAGCCCACATTACCAAAACCCTGTGATGGGTAAATCATTCTACTTATACATCAATGTATGAATGAACAACACCAGAAGGATTATCAAAATCTAACTGTAAATGCACCTAATAAAAAACAAGATTAATTGTAGTACTTGAAATACCTGTATGACAAACTTCGTATCAGAAATTTTCTTTCCGTATTCAGAAAGTAAAGCTTCTGTTGCAAGTACTACACCGCGTCCAGTTGCAGACTCTCTTCCAAGTGAACCCCCCAAGATCCTAAATTTCCAAGTTAAATAAATATTGAAGGTGGCATTAACTTGTAATTTGTAAACTATGCAGCATTTGAAGAATCTCTGATCTGTTGTGATTTGTTAAAAACCACAAAAAAACACTCCGATTGGGCTATGAAGTGACATGGGTTCAAACCCATTTAATGTCCAGTGTAAAAGAGTGTCATCGTTTAATAAAAGAAAAAACTGTTTTTGATGTTTACCAGGGGTTTTCCTGTCACAACAGCAGGAGAGTGCCCATGAAACTTAGAGTACTCGTCAAGAATCCAAGCCATCGTCTGCATGGTTGGAGAATTAAGGACAAGTATTTGAACCAAAATTTAAACTAATATTAGAAATTTTTAATATGACAAAAATTTAAACCTGGAAGTTTGTTCCCATGTCAGGGGCAGGAATATCCCTGTGAATTCCAATGAGATCATGTATTTTCTGCGTGAAAACTCGAGTTAATCATTCTTGCTCACTGATGCTAAGCTCTCTTGGGTTGCATCCAATCCCACTCTTAGCTCCACCATAAGGAATGTTTGCTACAGCTGTCTTCCATGTCATTAATTGAGCCAGAGCATTCACTTCATCTGGGTCAAACTAGCTTCCAAAATTGATGGCTTAGCACTAAATTATAGCAGGTAACATATCTAAGAAAGTAAATAGATAGTAATACAGAAGATCCTAATGGTATACAAACTATTATGCATGCCAAACAACATATAATTGATTTAAGAAAGGTTGATCTTTGAGTTCTAATATCATCTCACTTTTGTATTGATACATAGAATTAATATCACACAACTCTGTATCAACCCGACTTGACTTGACTCGACTTATGCAACAAAAAATGAATATACCAGGAAACAAAAATTAAAGATCGCAATTCAACAATCACACTCGTATAGTAAATCATCAAGAATTGGTCAGAACTATCATATTGCATAAAGGGGGAAGTCAAATTCGGTCAACAGATCCTAAAATCCCCAAATAAACAGGAACACCATGCATGTCTTAAACATTAAATGCTTTTATAATGAAAAGGCATGGAGATTAAAGAAAGAGAATACCTCAGGATGGTAGCGGATACCTCCTCTCATTGGGCCACGAGCATTATCATGTTGGACTCTAAATCCAACATAAGAAGCCAGACTTCCATCATCTTTTGGAATTGTACATTCAACCTAAAACATCAACCACATAAAGAAGAGTAAAACCGATTAACAACTTGGAAATATAAAAATGAAAATTATTTTAATACATACTTTGATTTCTCTAAAAGGTATTGAAAGACTCTTTTCAAGCTTGGAATCCAACCCAAGTATGCGACTTGCCAGCTGAAAATTGCGATTAGTTGCTGCAAGAGCGTTCATGACTACCTCAAACAAAACTGTTAGAAACTCAGGCCTAACTCAATCCAATAAGATCTCATTGAGTTAAGGGTTACCCAAGCTTATAAGCAGCTTTGCTGCTTTGTTCTTAGTCGATGTGGGACAAAGGTACTTAACAGCCCCTCTCCACACGGTATACAAAGGTGGACATTATTAGCACCACGGTGAGACTGTGGTAGAGCTGGGCTTAGTCTCTATGTGTTTGGACCTAATTGGGCTCTACCACAGTCTCACCGTGGCGCTAATAATGTCCACCTTTGTCCGCCGTATGGAGGGGGGCTGTTAAGTATCCTTGTCCCACATCGACTAAGAACAAAGCAGAAAAGCTGCTTATAAACTTGGACAATCCTTAACTTAATGAGATCTTATTGGGTTGAGTTAGGACTGAGTTTCTAACATGGTATCAGAGCTGGGCCTAGTCTCTATGTGTTTGGACCTAATTGGGCTCTACCACAGTCTCACCGTGACGCTAATAATGTCCACTTTTGTCCGCCGTGTGGAGGGGGGCTGTTAAGTATCTTTGTCCCACATCGACTAAGAACAAAGCAGCAAAGCTGCTTATAAGCTTGGGCAATCCTTAACTTAATGAGATCTTATTGGGTTAAGTTAGGCTTGAGTTTCTAACATGGTATCAGAGCTGGGTCTAGTCTCTATGTGTTTGGACCTAATTGGGCTCTACCACAGTCTCATCGTGGCGCTAATGTCCACCTTTGTCCGCCGTGTGGAGGGGGGCTGTTAAGTATCCTTGTCCCACATCGACTAGAAAGCTGATTATAAACTTGGGCAACCCTTAACTCAATGAGATCTTATTGGATTAAGTTAGGCCTGATTTTCTAACATGATATCAGAACTGGGCTTAGTCTCTATGTGTTTGGACCTAATTAGGCTCTATTACAGTCTCACCAAACCAAAAATTATTAGGAGATAAGGCTTTAAAGATGGTCTGTTTACCCAAGAATTTCTTTTCCCCCCTTTTGAAGGAATATTATAGAAAAAAGTTTGAATAGGTGATAAAATGATAATTGAAAAATCTTAAATTATAAAAATTTACATGCACTCTCACACTTGAATATTTACTATAATTATTTTAGAAAATAAAAATATAATTTATTTTTCTTCGAAATCTTTAGCAAGTGTCGCAATATACTATTAAGCAAATAAAGAGTGAGAGAAATCAATTACAAAGAATATTGAAGTATTAAATATGATTCCATAGTTTGAATAAGGCAGAGTAGTCTTTTGCTAGAAGTTGACATTTGTCTGACCCTTTTAAAGCCAATAGGATACAAAATAGACTTATATAGTCTGGATGAAGTGAGAGGCTTCCTACAATTTACACTCTTGTATTAAGAAGAGTATTTTCAAACGGATATTTATCTAAAATACTCTTAAATTTTAAACTAATATTAAAGATACTTTTAAAATTTTAATAATATCTTACATATAAAGTTAACAAAAATAAATAATAATTATATACACAAAAATAAAAGAAAATAAAGGAATATTAGAAGTAGAAACATAAGATATCTCAAAATATTTTTCATAAAAAATGACGATTAGTAAAAAAAGTTTGAAAAAAATTCAAAATACAAGGTTAAATCTGAATGAAAGAGATATTTAAAGATCTATGATTTTCAAAATTAAGAAAAATATTTCTAAGAAAATATATAATTAATTATGTAATAAGTAATCCAAAAATGAGTATCAATATCACATATCCAAAAAGAATATATAATATATCATTAATTAACAAAGAAACCATAACGAATAAGTTATCAAACATCCCTCTTAAAATAATAATAAAAAATTTGAATACATTCATTTAAAAAAAATCCAAATGTTAATAAAAACTCATTTTAAAAAATGAATTGATATACCAATAAAACTGATATTTTTCAATAATAGAATAGTAAATATTAAAAATACTTTACTAAGAATGATTTATGGTAACTTAAGATATTAAAAGTTAAAATTTAAAGAATATTCTAAGTTTGCATTAATATTCATGATAATAACTTAAATCAAGTATTAAGTTTAGATTATGAATTTGAAAGAAAAAAAATCATCAATTTATAATACATTATATAATAAAATATTCATTAACAAACAGTCATAACGGTTCAATATATAGATAAAATGTATTTATAGAAATAGATAAAAAAATTCAAGAACTTGGACAAATAATAAAGTTTAAAATACTAGAAAAATGATACTTAAATATTAAGGAAAAAAATTTGATACTAGAAAGAAAAAATAATTTAGTCAAAAATAATAATATGAAAAGATTTACATTTATAGATAAATTTCAAAAAAATTCTTTCTTTTTTTAATTCCCGATAAGGTAATTATATTAGTACCAACACAAAGTCACCAATAAGTTAATCACCCAATAAGTGTATAAGTAACTTTTTAAAAGATAAATGTAAATATTATCTAATTTTTTTGAAAGATTACACTAACACTTGAAAACAACGGAGGGTAATTTTTAATTTAATTTTGTTTCTTTTCTACGTCAAAAGTATAATCGAAAGTAAACACTCCCAAAATATTTGGTATAATTTAAGCATTAAAAAGTTTACTTACATCAAGTTGTTATTAAACAATAGATATAATATATAATTACTTATTCGAAAAATAAATTCAATTATTTTCAGTTATAATCTTTAAACATTATTAGGATAGCAAGCTATAATATTGCAAATTTCATTTTTTTAATGATGCCATGAAATTTTATTTTTATACGTATGATATCAACGTACTTGAGTGAAAGTAGTGCTATGTAATAATTTATATATTAAATAAAAAAACATAAATTTGCATAAAACTCTCCTTTTCGAATTCTAGCTGTACAATTGTGTAATCATGTCACACACAATTGCACACATATAATATATTTGCACACTTGTAATTGAAAATTGGAAGAAAAAATAAAAAATTCAAAGACTAAATTTTGAAACTCAATTTATGTAGTGAATTTTCACAATTTATGCATAAAAGGTTAGGAAAAAAAAGAATTAGAAGATTACTAAGCCAAATATTGAAAGATGAGAGATAGTGATATATTTGGTGCCTCTACGGTGACAAAATTTGGCTTCTCACATCCATCTATATTATCAGAATGATATATAAACAATTTATGCATAAATTAGCCAGAACGTTAAAGAAGATGCTGGTTTTGCTTCCACACAGAAAGGTGTAGTAGAAAGATGAGCTATCATCAAATAATGTTTGAATCATCTCTTTGCTAATTTCTTTGTTTGCCTGCTTTCTCACTTTATCATTCAAACCCTAAGAGAATTATGTGCTATTTTGGTGTTTATGTTAATTTTATTGGTTTATTCCTAGCACAAAATATATACAAAACGCAAACTAGCTAAACTAACACTCTAGACCACTCATTTGTTTGTCTTTGTGAAAAGTGATTTCAGTTAGGATTGATTTAAAACATTTCAAAAGTCACAAAATGTGTTTTCTGAGTCTTTAGAAGTTATGACAAAAACATTTGTTTGGTTCACAAGCACTTTTTTGCCATCAAAATCTCTGCATGGTCTCAAAAGCATAAGTAAACAAACCAAGTCACTGTGACTGACTTGAAAAGATTTGAATTTCAGGCAACATGTAGAAAGGACAAAGTGGTGATATTGACTGTACGACGAGGTTAAGAAGGATTTTGCCAAACAATCGTCACCATCATCGTACAATCAAGAGAGAGGTAATTCATTATAGGCATAGTGATAATGGTGGTATAAGATATATTAACAGGAGAACTCAGTTCCTTCGACAATCTGCAAAACAAGCACCACTTACTACAATCTTGCACAAATGGCCGGACTATTCCAACAACCAGCAGCAAACTAAGACCCAAGTACAACGTTCGCTCTTTTCAAGGATTTGAGCCCTTTGATTATCATTTTAATTCAGGAACTATACACATTATTTGCATACATGAAATTTTAGTACATTAATAACTTGTCTGGTACCCTATATCAAACTAAATTGTATTGAATTGTATTATAATTAACATATATAACTGGATATATAATTTATGTAACTTTCTTATATATCAAAAATACAAATAATTTCCTTCAAAAAATTATAATTTAGTTTATTTTGATGATACAACACTTTTAATAATACAATTTATATTTAAAATAACAATATCCTGCTTATGATTCCAACAGTATGACCTAGGAGGATTTTCGTTCTTTCTCCCCCGTATTTTAATAAAAATGTTACAATTCTACAACAGTATAATGTCCCAGTGGGGACATTGGAAGCCAAAATTGTTCTCACTATTCAAGGTGTTTGATTGTTCAACTTAATGCAATTCCTTTACTTGTAATCAATGAAGAAACTGAAACGAAAAATAAAGAGAGGGAAAAAATATAACCTATTCGAAGATTTCTTAAAAAATGCTGTATGAGATTGCAAGTAGCTAGTCGTAAAGTAAGCTCCGTAATGGTACTGAACATTTTGACTATATAAGTACTTTGAGTAAGACTCGAATGATAGACTATTGAGATCTTTGTTGCCTAGTATACTCCCACAGGGCAATGGCTCCACTGACATGTACATTGAGAGATCTTACGACACCCAATTGTGGAATTTCAAGGCAAGCATCAAGAATATGTATGATATCCACAGGAATGCCTTCCTTTTCACGTCCAAGGACTAGTACCTGCCAATACAATGAAAATAAGAGAGCATTCGTTGATTGAAATCAAAACTTATGCTGATGCCACTTCCACATTGTACAACATTTAAAAAAGCTAAAAAAAGAGGTAAAATAATCCTATATCTTTAGCAGTGGGAGTATTCAAGCATAGTCAACCTCAGAAAACCAAGGAATAAACCAATAATAATGCACTATGATCAAAGTCTATGACTCTTATGTAGCATAAAAAAAGGATCTACCAACTCCTTCCTACGAGTCAAATTAACCATTGTTATATATTGAGGGAAAATAATAAATCAAACTTATGAGCTGAGCTAACCGTCTTTCTGGGGTAGGTGTACTGATCAAGGGGAATACTATTAGCAGTTTGCTCCAATCCCAAAATAGAGAAGCCTTCACGTTTCTTTTTCTCTAAAAAAACCTTTACACTATCCACTGGAACTTCAATGATGGGAACCCACTTCTCTGCTGTCACACTGAGAAAAAAAGAAAATTTGTCGCTGACTCATGAGGGACTTTTGAAATATATTTGCTCCAGAATTCAAGATACACAACTAAAAAGTTCTGTAAGATTCATTGCCATATATGCACAAAAGTTGGTATGACGTTATACAGAGAAGTCTCGCATCCAAAAAGGTAATTTCAGCATTACATAGTACATGGATTATTATTATTTATTTTTTTTAAAAAACACTATGGTCTTCACTGATGACGCTAGACTTCAATTGTTTCATAACATTTGAACCAACTCCTGTCTACATGTGGGCATGCGTGTGCAAGAGACATTTGACCCAACTTTAGAGGGAGATTTATGGGGACTAGAGGCAAGCAAAAATATCATAAAAAATAACAACAAACTTGACAAACAGGAAATGTTTTCAGTGTCTGTATATGTTTATATGTATAATGTGTGTGAAGCGTGCATGTACATCTTCTGAGTAACATTAAGCACATAGGAAAATTTTAGAGAACGTGTAGGTAAGCAATTGCAAATAAATGTAGGAAATTAACAACAAACCTGATGAGCTGGAACTGCTTGTCATGTATAATGTTTGCATCTGCAACTGCCAAGCCCGATGCCTTAAATACCTGGTAAAACCAATTGAATAAGCAGATTTAGTTGGATAAAATTCTCAATGATAACACCAGAATTTAAAATACATAGAAAATTTCCCAATATCACACCTCACAGGTTCGTGCCAGTCCGGCAAGGTTAGGTATGCGATTAAGCAGCGATGCTACAAGGATAAATTGCTGCCTGCTGGCTCTTACCCTTTCCATCGTCGAACTCCTTGACCGCAACAGCTGATCAAGAAGCTGATTATCACTTTCCATTGCTGGTAATACCATATCAAGTTAGTGAGAATAAGTTTCAACAGGAAAAGCCAAAAATTAAACTATATAGCATATTAAACTATAGATGCCTTTATTTATATTAGGCTCCTTGGTAAGGTATTCAGAAAAAGGGAAATCTGGAAAGAAAGAAAAGAAAAGAAGAAGAAGAAGAAGCTACAGTTATGAAGTTCTAATGTCATTCTTTTTTGGCGTGATGAAGGGTTAAATGCAAGCTAGATGGCAGGCATGTAGTGAATGACCAAGTTACAGTCCTACTTCCCTGTCATGCGTGCAATATATCTGTTCCACTAATTAAGTTGGCTTCTCTACATGGTTTGTACATACCCGCAAGTCCTCTGTTACTTCCTTTGCTGCCCAAAAAGAAACTGACATGAATGTCCTGTTTCTCATGTTTCGGCATAGTAACCTTCTTCTGAAAATCCAAAAGACTATCTTTACGATGAGGTATGATCGACTTTCCTTCTTTAATTTCAGATGACATTTCCAGACAATCATTAACTTCTTTACTTCTTATGCTCTCATTCTTGATAGCCACCTTGTCTTTTGCCATTGAACACCTAAGATCTTCCCTGGCATCCTGCAGCACTAAAATCTTAGAAAAGAAAAATGTGGCAAAAGGTATTAAAAAGTTAATAAAGGCATACATTTAGAAAACTGTTGACTTCATCCATGAGAGATGTTGGTACGCATTCAAACTCTAGTTCCTTCAATACAAAAACAAGAAAGATTTATTAGACATGGTTAGAGCTACGATTGTCATGGGAAAATAGCATGGTTCATATATACCAAAACAATTTAACAAATTGACACTCAGAATACAAATGGCACGTAGTAACACCCATTATTTGTGATGTAAAAGAATAATGCTCATTCCAAATTTTTTAAATCGAATTATATTTGGAAACATGATGTACATTAGATGATCTATAGCCAAAGATTAATAAAAATATATGCTACCAATAGTCATATCTTGCAAACTGATGCATCAAATCAGCCTGCTCCAAAAAATGCTTATTTGTTTTTGTTTTGTCTAAATCTATAAAATAATTATCAAAGTAGAGTAAAAGAAAATGGAAGTAAACAAAAAGGAAAATCTGGAGAAAGCAAAGTTGCCAAGTAGCATAAATCGTTCAACTTCAACTGAAACCACTGACCTCAACCCGATTGATAAAAATTCCAGCTGGAGTAACAGAGCCTGCTGGATCATAGGCATCAAGATAACCTTCCATCGATGCTCGTAAACTGAAACAAATGAACCACAGTAATATATTACATACTTACTCTACCATACATCACAGGTATAACTAAAGTAATTATGACCAAGAGCATAAGCCTTCCTCCTCTGTAAGATATATATGCATCATGTTTAATTTTTGTAAGAGCATATTTTACCGACACCTTTGTTACATTTTGGACAAGTCAACAAAGAAATAAACTTGTTTGCAAGCTATCTAGTTTACTTTCACAAGGTTGTAATTTGGAAACTATAGTTAATACAAAAACCTCCCCAAATGAAATGGTAACATAAATCAAAATTAGAAGGGGGGAAAGAACATATCACCCATTAAAAAAGGATTGTAAATAGTTCATCCCTACTGCTGCTTGAGTTCCTATACTGCTGACGTGCTGCATCAGGAACCCACCATATGCCTAAATGGTCCCTTTCATCATGACATTTAGAGATTTTATAAATCACTAGGTCTATGTTATCTTAAAGCACAAAATCAGGTAAATTCAAAACCTATGAGTCTATTCAAAACCTGTTGGTGTACGAATGAGTCTCACATTGAATAAATATGAAGAACAAACTAGATGTATAGTTGGGATGACTACTCCTCTTAACAGGTTAACCTTTTGGATTAGAACCCCAACAAGTGATACCAGAATGAGGGCCAAATTTGCATGGCATGAAAGCACATAAGGTGGATCCCTAAGATTAAAATGGACCCATGCAGGCAATGTATGTGGCCTAAGTCCAAACAAATGGTGGGTCTTATGTTGGATTACAATAGAAATTACATGATGATGTTACAGACTAATTGGATTCTCGAGATGTGATTAAGTTAGTAACTTAGCTTAGGTTCTTTGATCCTTTCTTACAACGCTAGTGAGCTCAATGGAATATGGATGCCTGATTAAACAAAATGCGGCTAAATGACTAGCCTTAGTGCCCGATTAAGCAGGATGCGACTAAATTACTAGTCCTTGGTATAGTTCAAGTCTAGGGGATGGCTAGATGTGTACTCATTCAAGGGAGATTGTTAAGTATATGAACGAGTCTCACATTGAAAAATATAAAGAGCAAATTGGATATATAATTGAGATGAATTATTCTTCCTAATAGATTATTTGGGTTGTAACCTTAGACCTAACAAAAAACAATTAAGCCAAAAGCTTATTAACTGATGGACACAAGTTAAACATCATAGTTTTATTTTTGTACTTCTAAACAGGAAGCATTAGTTGTTAATCGGGATAAATATTTATTAGAGATGTGAAGAAAATATTGAGTAAAGAAAATCTAAAGAAAATATTGAGGGACA
Organism: Hippophae tibetana; assembly: GCA_037013495.1. Taxonomy (NCBI): domain Eukaryota; kingdom Viridiplantae; phylum Streptophyta; class Magnoliopsida; order Rosales; family Elaeagnaceae; genus Hippophae; species Hippophae tibetana. The sequence continues at coordinate 14,413,804 of CM072812.1, forward strand.
TGAGTTGTAATCATAAGGGATCTAGCTACCTCGAAAAGATGCATATTCTTCCCTTCAGCCACCTCGTTTTGTTAGGTTTTGTTGAGGTGTGTCAACACAAGAGCTTAGATGGACAATCCCTTAGCTCAACAAATAATCTCTAAAAAATGGAAGTGAAGTATTCTTTAACATTGTCAGATTTCAATACTTGGATTTGGATTTTTGTTTGAAATTAGGTTTGAATCATGGTATTGAAATTTTGAAAGATTTAACATGCTTTAGATTTTTTCTTTCATGAGAAATAACCAAGTGATTCGAATATGATCATCTACAAATGAAATGAACCAACGTGTCCCTGTTATGTTTTTGATTCGAGAAGATCCCCAAATATCAGTGTAAATTAATGAGAAAGGATGTGATTTTTTGTGGAAGATAAGGATATGAATTTTTAACATGTTTTGAAAATTGACATACTTCATATTGAAAATCCTTTGAATTTTTATTTCTAAAGGATGAAGGGAATTTTTTTTTTCAAATACAAGAAATTAGGATGACCTAGGCGATAGTGATTTAACATGATTTCACCATCATTATTGGACTTAAGATTTAACAAATCTTTATTAATAGATAAGAAACCTCGAATACAGCTTGGAGTGCTTGTCTTGCTGGAGCGTCTTCACTTTTGAGGAGAGAGTCTCGAGCACTCTTTAGCACTGTCAATCATCTTCCCCGAATCCAAGTCCTGAAATTCACATAGATTATGAAAAAATTTAGCCACACAACTTTTATCACGAGTGAGTTTAGTAATTGATACAAGATTACAATCAAGTGTGGGGACAAGGACAAAATCTAGAATAAAGGAATTTGAAATTTTTACTGAACCAATTCCTGTTACTTTGGATACTGAACCATCAACAATTCTGACAATGTGTCCTTAATAGGTTTTAAAATTCATGAGAAGAGAAGCATCACCCATCATGTGGTCTGAAACACCTGAATCAATAATCCATGGTCTAGAAACCTATTTCACACTAAGAGCGTTAAGGATGTTACATGATTGAGCTACAGTGACATATGTTATTGGCAAGGATTGTCCAAAGATTTTCTGTAGGAGATCAATTTGTTCCTTGCTAAACAGAGCAGATTCAAGTGACGCAGTTCCATGGGATGTGGAAACAGTATTTCCATGGCTTTCTTTGTTGATATGTTGTGCGGAGAGTGGCTTCCAATAAGTTGGCTTTTCATGAATTTTCCAGCAGGTTTCCCTAGTGTGACCAGATCTACGACAATGGTCACACTAAGGTCTTCCTTTTCGAGGATGGTTGTCAACATTCTGAGATTGCTGGTGTCCTCGAATAGCAAGCACATATCCTTCTCCAGTCACTGAAATGGCAGATTGAGGACTCATCATCACCTTTTTTCAACTCTCCTCTTGACGAACTCTGGAGAAGGCTTCATGACTGCTTGGTAAGGGTTTTGTTCCTAGAATTATGTCTTGTACATCATCAAGATCTTTATTAAGTCCCATCAAAAATTTGAAAACCCGTTTCTTTTCAACAATCTGTTTGTACAAGATTTCGTCTATTGGATATTTACATTCGTGAACCTCAAAGAGGTCTAACTGCTACCAACATATAGTGAGAGAGTTAAAGTATTGGATAACTGATTACTCTCCTTAACGAAGATCATAGAGGATGCTTTCGATCTCAAATAGTTCGAACGTATTATCATAATTGGAATAAATATTTCTGACGGCATCCCATATTCCTTTGGCAGTATCGTAGAGAAGAAAGTTCTCTCTAATCTCGTTTGTCATGAAATTTATCAACCAAGACATCACCATATTATTCTCGGATTTCCATGTTCTGCATTTCAAATCGTCTTTGGTTGGGGCTGCTGCATCTCCAGTGAGATAATTGTCTTTCATCTTTCCGCATATAAACAACATGACGGATTGGGACCACTGAAGGTAATTGCGTTGCTGCATCTCCAGTGAGATAATCGTCTTTCATCTTTCCGCATATAAACATCATGACGGATTGGGACCACTGAAGGTAATTGCGCCCATTTAAACTGTGACTGGTGATGGGCAAAATATTGTTTTCTTTTGGAACCTCCATTGTAACCAATCATAACAGGTTTTCATGTGGCCATTGATGTTCGGACTGTCGTAAAACTGATGTTATTTCAATTTGAGCTGATTGGGCCTATTAGTTTCTAGGTAGATTAGGCTTATTAGATACTGAGCTGGGCTTATGAGTTTTTGGGTTGATTGCACCTATTAGATGCTGGGCTATCTATTAGTGTCTGAGCATATTGGGATTGGGCCTATTGAGCTGAATACTGGGCTTGGTTACAGCCTATTAGTGGCAACTGATTACTGGATGATTGGAGAGCAACGATAACTGGAAGGCAACGGTGAAACGCCAGAGTGGAACAGGAAGTGTCGAAGTGGAAACGACGGTAACTAGGCTCGCAATGAACCAGGTGACTAATGGTGCTTGGATTTCTCGAGACTAATGACTGAAGTCTCGCGATACTGATGTCTGAAGTCGCGCGAGATTAAGGGATTGGTTGGCGACGACGGAGATGACAAAGGATGCGCAAGATTGATGGAGATGAGTTTGGAGCTCATGTCGCTCTGATAGTGAAAAACCCGAAGAGGTCGCTGTCACCACTAGTGAAGAAAATGAAAATGCTACACCACTTATACGCTTCCTTAACTTCGTCGGTTGACTACGAGTTTGTAACTCTCTGAAGTGGGTCGTGTTCACACGAATAGTGAAGAGGTCCTCTCGTCAAGTTATCGAGAGATACTATTCTCGAATAACTTTAGGCTTCCATACAAACAAGAAAATATTGGAAGAGGTGTTATGCCTAATATCCACCAAAATATGTTCCAAAGAAGACTGAAAAAAAATGAGCTTGGATTTCAAAAATGCTCTAATACCATGAAGAAAATTTGAAGAATTATTATTTTTCTTTCTCCGTTTTTTTCCAAATGTATTTACAACACTATTACAGCCTTTACACAACAACTATTATCTAAAACTTTACAATTTTACAAGATGCATTTCATTATATAACCATTTGCATATACAATTTGATATTTGGTTTGAATGACATTCAACAAAAGAAACAACATTGCTAGATCAAAACGCCACATGACTTGCCAATCCCGTTGGACTAGAATTAGAGCAAGTAAGCAACTCTCATAGCAATTAAGGCAAGTGGCAACTTATTGTTATAGAAGATAGACCCAAGTGAACCAGTTTCAGGTTTTCCTTTTTTCCTGAGAAACCAATATGAGTGATGATTCATTTATGAATACAACATTGATATTCTTGACAAGTTCGATATTTCCTCCTCTCCTTCACCCAGCAAATTATTATGGAGCATATTTTTTCTATTTAAAGTTGTCTTTCTATATAAATGAATAGCATAACAACTATAAAAAACTCTGAGGAAATTTCATACCGTGCACAATCAGTGTTCTTTGCCAAGTACATTTTCAAATCCTCAAAACATCTCTTTTCTAGAGGCACGATCACAGAACTTCTAGAGTTCAATGAAGGGAATAACTTGCAAAGAACATGGTATACCAACAACTGCAAAAGAATAAAATGATATAAGGTTAAAAATAAGAAAAAGAAATAATAGAGTAGGATAATGCAGCAACCATAAAGCTTAAAGGGCTATATATAGAGTACTTTATCATTGGATAAATTAATATCCCCCCTTAAATTTTATTTTTTTTTAAAAAAACTATAGGATCATCACATGTCATTCGGGTTGCTGATGCAACTCTTTACAGCAGATGAAAAGAGATGGAATGCAATTTGGTGGTGGGAAATATCTTTTGACTTCTCTTCCATTTCACTGTGTTGGAAAGATCTATGGAGGTTTTTTGCCCTTTCTTAATGCTGTCAATGGAAGTACTTAAAGCAGCAGTTTTTGTCTCTCTTTTATTTTATTTTTTTCCATTCAACTTTTCTGGGTAAAGAGAGAACCTGAGTGAACCCACGTAAGCTGTGATGATGTGAGGTTAACAATGGAATTATTGGAGGAAGTAATTCATCCAAATGACTTGATCGAACCACTTCGGATGCATGGAGGATGATATTAGCTGCTATGAATACATATGAAGAAAGTGCCTGCATATGATAACAAATTCATTTAAAGGCATGTCAGGAATTAATATGTTTATCATTTACTTACCATAAACAACTGGCTATCGAAATTTCAGCAGAGAGAAAATCATTAATCAACTTTACCTGTTGCCTCATGTCATAATCCCGTAGTATAGGAACCAATTGCTCCCCAATCTATAATCACAACATAAAATGAGAATGAGTAAATAGAAAAGAACTTACAATGTGAAACCAGTAAAAAGCACCTTACCAACTGAGGAAACTTCAAGTACAAGTTAATTGCAAATGTCTCTAAGTATTGGCGGACTGCAGGTAAGTTGTTCCTCTGCATTAAAAGTTAAAGCAAATTGTCAAAAGAAAAAAAAAATCTATGATAATATTTTGCATTGACATAATGAATATGAGCATTATTTTGAGATTCATGACTAAGTACTTACATCCAAGATAATCTCCTGCATCTAATTAAACAATTTTTTTTGCAATGACATTAATATAAGAGAAAATCTTTACTTACAGACAGAGACAAATGCAAGCGGCTTGTAACTTGCTCCACAATATCAAGACAGACATAACGTGACAAAACACAAATCATCTGCCAGGCACGTATTTTCCGTCTATGGATCTGTTAATATTAGATGCTAAGACGATCATTTACAAAATCACAACAGTTATAGGAATAAGGTAATATACCAAATTACCCTGTTATCCAAACCAGTCAAAACCTTTTGCTATAAGAAGTCCAACAAAATCATATATAATTTTACATTAAGAAGCTTCTTCTATGGTATATTTACATAGTTTATAAATATATACAATTGCATCACAATTGAGCTCTGTGGTTTACCAATGATATCCATTATGCCGGTTGAAAATGTTTACTTTCACCAGGACATCTCACAACTTTCTTACATGTGATATGCATTTTCTCTATTTAAAACAAAAATAAAATGAATCGATGATTTGGATATACAGGTACTTCGGTCATGTCATTTTTTTAGTAATAGGAGTCTAAAAAGTATACAACACTCACTGCACTGTACTTCTTGTACAATTCCTTTGCAAGATCCTTGTCATTCACCTGCAGGAGCAAGTTATTAAAGAGGCTAGGATGCACAACAATAATATAGATGTTTCTGTTTAAGGAGTTTAAAATCCCATAAGGAGACATGAATTGTCTTTCTCAGGGAAGGAAAAGAAAGGGGAAAGACATATGTTACCACAGCATCTAGAAGTTCAAGCAGAAATAATTTTCCAGACTCCAAAGGAGCAAGAAAATCCTCATTTTCATTTATTGATCCCACCACATCGGCCAAATCAGCAAGCTTGTAAAACATAACAGCAACAGATACACGTGCATATAACTCTGTGTTGATAAATGCCTGATCCAGAAAGATAATTTTATAGACTTCACACTCTGGAAAATCAAAGCAACCTGCAGAGGTTTACAAGCTCCTTGTCTCCCATAACATAAAAATCTAATATAATATGTCAAATTTAGAAGGTAAACAAAATGACCCCAAGTTTAAAATTTCAAAGAAAATCAAGTCACAACAGAATAATTTTCATTATACAAATATACTATAAAAACTACATAGAATGAAATTTTACTATATTACTCACCTCGGTAAGTTCAGCATCACAGCTTTTTGCCAATAATGAAACTTCGACTTTCGTTTCATGGTTGTCAGCTAATTCTCCTTCAAAATCTTCATCAAATGCAACTAAAGAAAAACATCACATTATAAGATGTCAACGGGCCAATTTAAGAATGACATGACTGAATACACATCCAGTAGAGAACATGACACACCAGAACCATAGAGTGATAAGAGTTTCAATTCCTTTGTATAGTATTTTATAATCCTAGGATTTGACAGCCACAGCCCTGTTAAATGTAATGCTGCAAGACGAATTGTCCGGGGACTTCTGGTGCCTTCCTCGAGAACTTTCTCAACAAACTGTAGAACAATATCCAATTAGCCTTTCACTGATAACCAGCCTAAAATGCTTCTATAGATCAGCGTGAAAAGAAACAGAGAAAAATGAACATAATAAATGTGCCAAAAGCCTATACAGTAAGGAAGCAAGAAACTACACACCCACTTCAGAGGACCAGATTCATTATCTGCTACATGCATGTTTTTGTCACTGAACAATGAAGAATGTAGAACAGACGACAAAAGAGCAGCAATAGGAGCCACCTTCCGCTTGTTACAACTGATATGCAATATCCAAGAAGACCGCACCAAATGCCATATCATCTGAACAGTGATCCCATCAAACAACATGCAAACAAATTGATCTTTCAATTCAATGAATCATATAATAAAAGTTAAAACATATAATACATCTACCTTTTCTCCCTAAGAAACTGTATGCAGTAAAGCCTAGTAAGGACAGTGAATGTATTTCATTAAGAAACTTCTTATGTTGGATAAATTGGAACAAAAGCTGTCTCAAAATATGATTCCATTGCAGTTTAACTAATAATGAAACTTAAAAGTAGGCAACCATCATCATCAGAATTCTTCAAAATGTTACTTCAAGATTAATGTTTCTTTTGGAATCATCATTGTAATTTGCAAACCTAACCTAAAAACACATTTCTTTCCACAAGAAGCTCTAAGGTAAAATTTCAAATTTAGATGCCACATGTAACATCTACAACATCAACGACCAAATCCAGGATTGAAAGAATCAATTTGTTGCTTACATGGACAAAAATGAAACTAACAACCAAGGAGTTCATAGTAGTCTGCACAGTTCAAACCACAATAATGAAACACCCACATCAACTCTTATCAAAACTTAAAAAGAGTAAAGATCCATACCCCTTATGGTTAGAACTTTAGAAGAAAGAGCCATACTAACAATAATAACCAAACAACAGTTGTAGAAATTTCTTTCAAATGTTGAATTTCCAGAAAATGACTTCCAGATTTTGCAAACAAGATCTCATGCCACACTCTACAGACCACAGGCTAAAACCAAGCACAAATTAGAGGATGTAAGGAATGAACCTGGACTTCCACACCAGTGCACGAGGAAACAAGCAAACCAAACTTCCCTTCAGAGAATAGGCCCAAAGCTAATCTGACTGATCTCAGCATTGGTAAAACAGAATCTTCCCCAGCATTCTCAAGGCTGCAAATTAACATAAAAATTGACAAGGAAAAAAAAACCCATCTCAATACTCGGTGTATATTACAGTAGCAAAGCAAATGATAACATCAACTAAGAACACACCCAACTAATAAGAGAAACAAACCTAAGAGATCTGAATGTAGCACTTTTTTCTTTGATAGAAAACAAAATAATCTTTATTAAAACAGAGGAATAATACTACCAAGAAAGAATATCCGGAATATAATTGCATCCAAAACTAATGTGTGTGTGCAACATGATATAACACACAATATTAATAGAAATAAAAATGGGTAAATACTTGCTACTTAAGAGGAGATCAACCATGCACAATATCAGAGCCTCCTGTGTGAATGATTTGGAAGATCCAAAACCAAAAATAGTGGTATTTGTTAGCAACAACATAATGGATGCAATCAATCAATATAGATTGATCCGGAATATGATTCAAATCTAATACATCACCTATAGGTACATAAGAAATGTATTGAATCGATTCTTTTTAATGAATGAATCCGATAGCAACTTCGAATATATAATTCAAAGGGATCAAATAGAAAATGATACTCTGAATCATAAGACTAGAATGAAATTTACAATCAACCAACATTTATCAAAATTGAAAAAGAGTCAAAAGAAATGGCTCAATCGTCTTATTTTTCTTTCTCGAACCGAGAGATCCATGAATCGGGATCCTAATGCATATAGATCCAAATGGTCCAGTGGGAACAATAATTTACAAGAATATTTGGTACATTTCATTTCTAGGCAGAAGAGTCATTTTCATTTTCAATTAGTATTTGATCAATTATCTATTAATCAATATTCTATTGATTGGTCTGAGGTTATCGACAGAAAAGATTTGTCTAAGTCACTCACTTTCTTTTTGTCCAAGTTTCTTATTTTTTTGTCTAACTCACTTCCTTTTTTCTTCGTGAGTTTTGGAAATATTCCCATTAATAGATCCGAAATTAACATCTATGAATTAAAAAGTCCGAATAATCAACTTTGCAATTGTTAAAATTACAATGTAAGGAACAAAATGTAGTAAAGGAACCGAGGTCTTTTCAATTGCTTAAACCATTTAGTAACCAATCACAATCTCCACATACACACACAAAATACCATAAACTGAAAAGCCTGCTTAAGTTACATGAATGAAAAAGAAAAAAGTACAATAAACTATAAAAGAGAGACAGAATTGATCCTTGATTCCTACCGCTATGGAAATTTAATAAAAGGATTCCAATCTTGGTAAATTCCTTGAACATTTTAATCGTGTGCTTAACCCTCTTCCTCTCACTGATGTCAATTGCTTAACACTCTCACTCAGTTAAACTTTCATTAACCCCCACCCACATTGATGACATTATTTCCCATTGATGCGCTAAATTAGGATAGGATATAGGTGGTTCATATGTGCCATATTTTATCTTCCTACCAGAACTAGCCACATTAAAACATGGGATAAAATATACCACCTATGTGGACAGGGGTCACAAAAAACAGTTTCCTTTTCATATTGTAAATGGACAACCAGACGGTGGTCCTCTTCCCCCTTAAAAGAAAAGGTAACCATCAAGAACTATGAGCAAATTAACCCATGAACAGAAGAGTAGTTTAGTTCAGTCCATTTCTTACCTCTCAATGAGATCACTGAAAATCAATCTGAGAGCAACATCAGAGAAGAAATAATTGTTTTCCTCTACATGAAGCCCATTCTTAATTGCATGGAAAGGAATCGACAACAGATATTCCAAGCAAATCCACTGAATCAGGGATAGGAATCAATTAAAAACACGTTGCTTTAATAATAGCCAAATTTAAATATACATTTAGAAATAACTCGACAAGTAATTGGTAGGAAGACTGGAGCATTGAGGATAATGGGGATATGTTTTGAATACAATATATAATTGCATGATAAATTTGGTTACTCATAAAAAAGATGTTTAAGAAAAAAAAATTAAATAACAATATATATAAGATGATTAATATTTTGAAGGATGGGATAAACATTAAATGGAGATATGTTTTGAATACAATATATAATTGCATGCTAAATTTGGTTTCTATTAAAAAATATGTTTTAAGAAAAAAACATTAAATAACAAAATATATAAGATGATTAATAACAAGATAACAAAAAACATTAAATATGTTTTGATTACAATATATAATTGCATGATAAATTTGGCTACTCATAAAAAACATTTTTAAGAAAAAAAAATTAAATAACAAAATATATATATATATATTTGTACCTTCCAGTTCAGCAGAACTGCTCGTCGTGACCTTACCAGTACCCCAGATGCAATAAGATGATTAATATTTTGAAGAAAAGAAAGAACCAAAGAATCTAACAAAGGTTTTTCCTCTACATCGGATCGCAAGTACTCATTTTCTCTGAAAAAATCCAAAGTTTGGGGAGAAAATACAGAAACTAGTGCCTTGAGAACTGTAGCTAATGCTTCATATGCTGCAAGACAAATTTCTGATGCGGTCTGCACATCAATTCTTAAGTTAGTTTATATACTAGTAGAATCTTCAAGAATAAAGCCCTACTGTAATGTAGAGCAATGTACCTCTGAATCACAAGCTGGAGATGAAGTAGTGTTCCAGTAGAATTTCCATAAAAAATTGAAAGCAGAATTCAGCAAACAACCACTTCCAAACTGTGTACACCACAATGATATAAGTGCAACTGCTTTCAGGGATGTTACCTGCTTATACATGAATAAGGAAAATGAGAAAAATAATTACTGACAACATGCTATCAAGCAATGAGATATTTAGAACTATGAACAATAAAAGGAATGGAATGCAATCGCTCTGATTATTGAGTAGCAAAATGCATAAATCTTTAGAACTACGAACAAACTAATCTTGTCGATGACATGTTCCAATGCAGAAGAAAAGCAATTCCAACGAAAAGACAGCAAAAAATTGATCATAAATTGAACAAAATCAAGGTTCAGTAATGTAGAAGACTACAGATTCAAATACAAGTATAATTATTACTATTAAAAATCATAGGAAGAAGGGTAAAGATAAAAGAGCAGCAATGAAGATCATTTGTTGATTGTCATATCCGCAATGAATCAGGATTTTGCGGTTTTTTTTAAGCTATTTTATAAAAGGAAGGAGAAATAAAACATAAAAAGAGTGGACTAGCAATCCACTCAACTACAGCATTTTGCGATTTCCTAATTCTATAGAATGCAAGATATTGGTCAGAGCAGTGGTGCTTCTTTTAGGTTGACCATATAATCTTTGTTTCTCTTTTTCATTTGTGTATTTGTTGTTCCATGTCATGATCCGGTGGACCTTTATTCCTCCTTAAACCTCACTCTTTTTACTTGATGAAACCCAAAAGTAAAAATGAAAAAATGAAGATAAACATGCATAGAAAAGTGATTGAACTTAAGCAGGTGGCATTAAAATGAAAAATGAAAAGTTAATCACACTAAAGCAAATAACAGCAACAATCAAGCCATACAAATTGCATCCACTCCAGAACTGTAAATGAAAAAGTATTTTGTATGAAAGAAAAGACCACTAATTTAAGCCAAAAAAATTTGAGAATAAAATATAGACATCCTCTGAGGTTTGCAACAGTAAGTTGATAATCTTTCCAAAAGCACGCCTAGCACCAACAAAAGATAACTTATAGCAGTGAAAGATATCCAAATATATATATATATATATAAATTCGTAGAGTCATACAGCTTGCAACACAGCCGTGGTGGTAGAAGATGACAAACGGCGTTGACTAGGGCCTCCAAGTTTCCCCTTCACAGAACCAGGAAGTGCATCCTCCGGTGTGATACTGGAGGAGAATATCAAACAAGACAAACTTGCATATGAGACCAGCTCCTCCTGCAAAGGAAGCAGAACAGCACATCATAGAGACAGAGATGACTGCAAGCATATCACATGCTGAAGAAATTTCTCATTAGCTGGCCTAAGTTAGATTTTCATACCATTGTGGAAATGAAAACGCAGGTAAATTTTTGATATAAACCAGCAGTTTCTGCATAACTTAATTGATCTATTCTTTCAGGCAAACACTTTTCTGATTTGGTTCTAAACTTAACACCATACTCTGTAGTTCTCTCTTGCAACATCTGAAGCTCCATAACCAAACTCAAGGTGAGTATGAGAAATTTCAATGGTACGAAATCCAAACTATTGTCCTGCTTGCAGATGTTGGTACCACAACTTTGAATAAACTGCATAAAAATCCATACAAACCAAATCTCAGAGGGTATTATTGAGAGAAATGATAAAAACAACACTTATATGATAGATAAATGCCAATAATTGTTAATATCAGCAAATGCTCACTGGTAGATACATGCAACTATGATATTAAGGCTTATCTGTTTCTGTGCAGCTACATTGTCCTTTTCTTCTCTTGTCATCTTTTTTTTTAAGGGATTCTCTGAACAGAGTTGTCAGTTGTCACAATAGAGAATCACCAAATGAACAGCACAGAAAGAATCAACCCAATGCATCTCAAGGACTACTAGGTCACTGTAATCTTTCTAATAACTTTTCCTCTTTAAAGTTCATTGATTTTTCATATAAAAATGGTCAATGTCAAAACTCGAATAGAAATAAATGTAAAATGAGATCAATGAAAAGTCATTACTCTACAGTTTAATTAAATAAAGAAACTAACTAGAACTACGAGAGAACAGTAAGAATCATCAGACAATAAATAATAAGTCATACCGTCAATGTAGTTATTAAATGATTTTCCTCTTTGACCACAAGGAAAAGCACCCTTGCCCATCTTTTCACTTCAAATTCCCATGCTTCCAGGTCTTCATCTTCGTAAGTAGTGAAATCATTTCCATTGTAAAGAGGGTTTACAAACTTAGAAGGAAACTCATGAAAACTCTCCAAAAGCTTCATCTCAGTATGGCAACAGTTGACACTAAAATGCTTCTTTCCACAACCCATAAGCCAGTCTTGCACTTTTATTCTTAAGGAACCTAGAAAATATATCAAGATAAGAAAAATTGGGAAAGTATATGAGAGACAGAGGAATAAAAAAGGACAAACAACAAATCGTCCGAATAAAAGCACAAACAACAATGGAATAGAAAGGATAGAAAGCATAGATATAGACGTTCAAACTTTGATTTTAAATTTATATTTTGCATCAAAATACCACCAATATATATATATATGTGTGTGTGTGCAACACTGATGTAGAACAAGAAGTATTTTTGTAACAATTCAAAGTTCAGTAGTAATTTCTGGCATGGAATAAAAAGTCATGGTATCAAATAAATTAGACTTACCGCCATAATCAGTAAATTCCCGAGGCAGTGTTGAAACAAAGTACAAAAGTGTCTCAAGAGGCACATCAAATACACACACCACTAAACCGCATGTCTCCAGCACTTTCTCACAAACTGGACAACCCATCAATAAGTTAGCCAATTAATTGTGCTATGGCCTTTATAAGTATAGCAGGTGACTATCAAACTCAGAGACAACATTATAATTTAACCAGTTTATAGAAAAGAACCTCTAAGACGATAATTAGGATTGAAATGTTGTTTGCTACTCTCAACAGTAAATCTTAAAGCGTCAAGCAGAAGGATTTTTTCATTTTGAGAACTTTCTGAATCAAACTCCATTTCAACTACACTTGCAAGGCCATTGCATTCTGCCTCATTATCTTTATAATGTCTTCTAATTCCATTGGCAGCTGAAGCCATGCATTGAGCAATGCCCATCAATCCAGCTCTACAAAAAGATTGTGCCTTGGCAGCAGATGCTAATTTGCTCATAAAAGAAATCCACTTCCTGTAACCAGTGAGAATGAGTAACGTTTATGAACCACTTCCTAGCCCCAATATCGTTTCTAGACAGAGTACAGTCAAGTTGAATAAAGACATGTCCGTATTCCAAAATAATGAACACCATACTTTTTCCATAAAATGAAAGAACACAGGATGAACATGTCACAATTAATTAAGAGATGACATTCTTTTTTCTTGGAAGGTAGACTGAAGAATAAAAGAATCATGAAGTTTTGATTGGATTTTAATAAGAACGGCGAGACAAGGCCCTCAACCAACATGAGAATAGATTCATATGAAAGTAGAAAGAGAAAGTGATGTAATCAAAATCACTGCACATATCCCACATCGCTTAGAAAGTTAAGTGGTGAGATATTCATAAAAGATGTATCATTTCTAATGGTATGACGCGTTTTGGGTTTACCCCAGATGCAAAACCATGAGAACCCACTGAACTCGTAATTATGGCCTGAAGAAGACAATATCATACCATGGAATGGGATCTTTCTGCATCAGATAGAATATAGCCACCACCAATCTGAAGCCTCTTTCTAAAGAATATATCACGGATTTGAAGAACTATAGTTCCTCTAGGTAACATCCCAAAGAAGAAATAAAATTTACACATTTTAAAGTGAATTTCAAGCAATATAATAATCTACAAATACCAAAACTGTGGACATGCATTCAACAAATTAACAATATCCTCTGTAATTTTTCTCACCAAGTAACATATAAACAAATCACAAAAGAAAATTTTAGGCAAAAGCAATTTCCCTTATTAGACCAATTTCCTTGTCAATGCCCTATATCCAAACATTTACAAAATCTCACAATTCAAAATATGGGTCATTACTAATGCCTCCTAGTTTCTTAAGAGAGGGAGAGGGAGAGGAAAAAAAACTAGTTAGAAAATTCCTTAACAATATTTCAAACTTTTTCAAGGGATATATTTGCAAAAAGATCACCAAGTCAAGAAATTTAAGAGAACATTGTAATAAAACAATAATTAAGAGAATGTAATTTCCTATTTTCTAAATTTGATGGGTGTTTTTACAATTTTTGTAAACCTTAGGGGACTTTGTAGTAATCTTCCTACAAAATATCTTCAATTGGCCACAAGATAGCATACCTTGAATTAAGGCAACTAGTATAGTGGTACATAAACCGAGCTGCACCTTCAATTGAACTTGATGAGTATACTCCCTTTGTACCTGAAATTTAAAAAAAAAAAAAAATCAATCCACCAGAATGTGACATTTAAAATCTTTATGCGTGTTTATCTCAAAAAAAATTCCAATAAAATTGGCAAAAGCTAAACAGGGATAATTAATAAGAAACCAAAATAATTGAATAAATAGAAATTCATCTCCGTGATAATGGGAAACATAAATAAATTGAAAAAAGGGGCAATAAAAAGCAAGGTTTTAAAAGGCATTTTTATGCCTTGATGCATTTTTATTGCATGAGACGAGGCACAAGCTTCAAGACGTTATAAGACGTAAGCCTCATTTTAAGAGTCTTGAGACAATTTTCCCACACAATGCAAGTTATAAACCTAACTTAATTATTACTAACAATGAATAACCAAACACTAATAAGATAACATTCATAAAATAAAAATATATATATATAATAACATAGTTATAATGCAATATTGAAAAAATCATGAAAACAAATCAAAATGTGATTTTGAGACTATCAGCAAAGAGAAATGCCTACTTATTTTTATTGGTTGTATGAGGCGAGGCATAAGTCTTAAGGGGGTATGAACAAAGCATAAGCCTCAAGGTAATATGAGACAAGGTGTAAGCCTCATTTTAAGAGTCTTGAGACAAATTTCACTCACGATGCAAGTTATAAGCCTAACTTAATTATTACTAACAATAAATAAACAAACACTAATAAGATAACATCCATAAAATAAAAAATATATACAGTAACAAAATCATAATTCGATATTGAAATGGTAATGAAAACAAGTCAAAATGTGATTTTGTAAATATTAGTAAGGAGAAATGCCTACTTATTTTTGTTGGTTGTTTTGCCTTCTAAAAACTATTTCTTAACCTAGTATAAATTAGCATTGTGCTACCATGGATTTTTGACCCACCCATGAAAAGATAAAACCATAAACAAAGAAATGTTGAGGCTTATAGCCTCAATAGCATTATTTTGCAACACCTAATTGTGTAAGCCTCGACCAAAAAAGACATAAGTTTCAAATAAACCATTTGAAGATAAGCTTTAACTCGTTAGCTAGATGAAACTTACTAAGGCGAGCCTCATTGTGAGTCTCAAAATAGCAATTTAAAACCATGATGAAAAGTGAGACATGAAATGAAGAAATTGTATTTGTCCTAAAACATGAGATTAAACAATTCATGTTTCAAAATTCGATCTCTGAACAGCGAGAAAAACGGAATACTATACAATTTTAAAATACAGATATTATCTGACATAGGTAAAGATTACAACTATTTCACAATATAGCTTAAGTCATGAGTATTTCACAAGAGGTCATTTTTAAATCAGTTCCGCAGGTGTGTAACTGAGATGACAGCCATGTAACGGAATTAAAAATAACCTCTTGTGATTATGAAATACGCATAACTCAAGCTATATTGCAAAATAGTTGTAATTCCAAGCTTATATAGTGAGTTTGCCCTTTAAAATATTGCAAATGTACAGGAAATCACAACACTTGTTTGTAATGTATCAAACAATATCAAATGTTCACTAATAACAAACTCTTAAATGAAGGGAAAAATCACAATAAAAGTTAAGCACAAACCAAATTCTTTGTGGTGTATTGGATCGTTCAATCCTTGTAATAATGAACCAAGAACAAAAGTTTCAGGCACTGAATTTGCGAGTTCTCCGTAATCCTTCCATTCAATATCCAAAAATGACTGCATTATAAAGCACCTAACTGCATTTACAAGAGAGTAGGGAGAAGGAGAAAAGACAAAAGATAATTACATCTAGTGTATAGTGGTCCAACTAAAAAATTGTATCATATTTTGCAGTAAAATAAAAAATTTCAGAAAAAATTTAGCCATAACAGATAATTGGAAATAGGAACACAACCATATGCTACCTTGTGGATTATCATGATGGAACCCCCGCTCCCACAATATGGTTAACCAGTTGAAAATTTCACCAGAACTTTCTATCTGATGTTGATAATATGCTCTAGAATGTAAAATAGAAGATTGAAGCAACCGAGACATCTGCATGAAAATAAACATTCATAAATGAATAGTAATGAAATTACATCTGGAAATATTTTAATATAATAATCAATAAGAAACCTCTTTTACTTCTCTAACAATGTTTAAGTGATGCAAGATGCAAATTTTAACAAATATATCCCATCCATAACAAATCTAACCGGATACATAGGAACATGAAGAATGCAATAAGTCTTAAGACAAACCTGATGGTTCCAAGCTGCTTCTACCAAGTGAGTACCATACTCTTCGAGCATTTCATATAGTAGTATAAATGCCTCCCATTTCTGCAGGCAGTTCAAATTAGACTCAACTAAATTGCAAATTTTCCCAACACCCAGGGACTTGGCTTCCTTGTGAGCCCACCACTCCCTCTTAGTTATGCCATGAGGCATTGAATGCTTTTCATCACACACAGTTTCTGAAGAACCAGAAAATTGGCTTTCCCCATTTATATGAAGAGCTGTCTTTAGAATATGTAATGACTGTTTCCTCACTAAGCTCTCCTTATCAACCTAACAGGTAATAGCATATTTTAAATAAATAAATAAAAAAGTACTGAACCACAAACAACTGAGTTTATTCAAAACTCAATTTAATAAGCGATAAAGGTTAATGCATACCAAGCCATCTTTAATATGATCCCAAAATTCCTTTTCAGCTCTTATATCAAATACTTCCACTCTATTACTCATCTCAGCATCTCCACGTTCTTCTGTACAAGGAAAGAAAGACAAATACAAAGACAATACACTATAGGCATCCCTCCTTTCTAAAGTGCCATGAGAAAATAGTGTTCTACAGCAATTCCAAATTTTCATGAAAAATTCATTCCTGGAAGTTGAACAAAAAGTCAGCCGATACAAAAATAGATTGCAAAGCACATGCTTACAAAGTGAGTCACATAATGAAAAACAATAAGTAAAACTAATGCACTATGACAAGTTGTGGATCCTACCTGGATACTGTAAACATCTTGCCATGAAGTGAGACTTGGAAATAGTTGTGAGAAACAAATCCTTTGAAAATGATTGGGAGAAGAAAATGAATCACACTAGAACGATGCTCCCGACTTTGTGAAAGCATTTGTTCGGCCATACTACAAATACCATAAATCAATTTACCAGCAACATTTTGAGAATCAAAACACTGATTTGTCACTACTTCTTGTGATTTCAAAAGGGCAGCATCAAGTATTAAGGTGAGAATGTGGCATGATACAGGAAGCAGAAGGGGCCAAGATGAAAACAACATATCTTCTTTGTCCATTCTCAAATCAATCAACAGATCAGTAGGACTCAGAGACATTAAGTTGCCTGATTCTCCAATCCGAAACATACCCAAAAAATGACCAACTGATCTTAGTAAAAATACCACCAGGTCTCCCTCCACAACAGCCCAGGTGTTTGTCTCAACCACAACATTAATGAATGATTCTGTGACCTAATGAAAAAATCTTAGGTCAAGAAGCATAACAGAAAGCAAGCTAGTATTGCATACAGAAAATAAGCATAAAACCATGAAAGGGCAGAGTAATCTACCTGGTTAACCAATTCACAGTAGGATGTCTGTATAACCTTCATTAATGGAAGAAAACTCCTCCAGATAAATAATTCCACAGCATCATGATCAAAGCCTGCAGAGAAAGTTTATCAACTAAATATGGATGCAAATCAAATTTAAATTGAAAGATAGATGCATGAAACTGAAAACATAAAGCTTTTTCACCCCCATATTTCAATCACGGTAACTTTAGAATAATCAACAATAACAATGACGATAAGTATCAACTATAAAATGAGACTGCTGAAAAACCAACAGTGAATCTGTTATATTGGATGCAAGTGGTCCTGAACTAACCACTTGTTTAACTTAAATACAACATGATGTGAAGTTCAAATTTGTGTTGATCAACAATATATAGTCGGATACCCTCGCTGATCCCATAGAAAAGAAAGGACAAACTCACATGTTTTTTTGGTAGTTAGAAGTAAACCCCAACATATCTAAAAGCAATTATGAAACTGGAGTTGTGATCATTACTCACCTACTTTCTTTAGAAGGTGACAAAGTGCACAAAACAACGATGTCAGATGGTTACACTGATCAGGATCCAGCTTCTCCTCTTCTTGGTTTATGTCCTATCAATCACAAGCCCAACGACAAGTTACCTCGTGTCAACCACAGTGCTTCAGTAATAAATTACATAATAAAAAAGATTAAATTTCAAATCTTACTCTAAAGAACACTTCAGTTTCCTGACAACTACAAAAATAAGTGAACTAAACAAAACACAACAACTAGGTATTCCACAAACTATTTTTTATTTTTTGGGTCAATTCTACAAACTATATATGCCCATCATCATTTTGAAGTGGAAGAATGCTTTTTATTTAATTATTCACTTTGCATTTTCCCAACAACTAAATATAAGCATACAGAAACCCAGAAAATAAGGATTTGAGGACATGGAATACCTTTGTAAGGTCATGGAAAGTATCAAGAAGTGAAGTGAAAAGGGCTGATGAGGATGAACCAGTAGAAACTAAAATACAATCAAGAACTGCCGGAACCGTGGCCAAAGGAACTTGGGTCAAGCTTTGTGACAAAGAAGTAAGAAGAGAAGCCATGGAGTCACAGCCGTTAGTACTCATATTCTTCACAAGCGGCTGCATTTATAGTTTTCTCCCACCCACTGTGAGGATTCTAGCGCAAAAGTCAAAATGACTGAACGATTCAATTTGCAAAGGAACCCAAAATTTTCATAAACCATAGGCGGTTATTTGCTAGGGTTTATACAAAAAATTCAGATTTATTTAAATAACTCACTTATTTATTATTGTTTTATTTTTAATTTCCATCACAAAATATATCTTCGTTTGTTTAAACGTTAAAAAATATATATTTATTTATTAAAAATATATTTTAAAAAATAAATATAAAATTAAATTATGTTATATAATTAAATTTTCAAAAAAATCAGTTTTAATTATACAAAGAAACGACTCATAAAAATAGTTATATTTTAAAAATAAATTATAAATTATATTATTTTAATAATTTTATATTAATTTAAAATAAAATTAATATAAGTTAAAATCAGATTTTAAAAAAGATTAATTAAATATATATTATAAATTTATCACAAAGTTAAAAATTAATAAAAAAATTTAAATAAAAATTAATAATAAACAAATATTAAATAATATATTTTGGTTAAATAAATTTCATATTAATTATTATTTTATTAAGATGATATACTTGTAATTTAATCATTTCACACAAATTAATATTTTAATAAAATATTCCTTTATTTCTTCTTTAATTGGTATATTTTATTTCATTTTCTCTTAAATTAATTAGGTTTTCAATTTTAAGTTTTAAAGTTTAATAAAATCCTACGTCTCATAAATCGTAATCGAAATGATAGATTTATTTTGACCGCATTATCCATAAATGGTGTTTATATTTGGAGTAATATTATATATATTAAATATGTTAAATGTAAAGTGAAAAGGTAAAATATTAATAAAATTAAAAAATCACTTATTAATAATATATTAATTATATTATGTTATATGAATTGATAGTATTATTTACTTGTATTTTTGGTATTAGGTAATAAACACTATAAAATTACAAACAATAGAAAATTAATTTTGTCATTTTATTTTTATAAAAAATATTATTTAATCTTTTAAGTTAGAGAATATGTTATTTAGTTATTTTTTTAAAAGATGTGTGAAAAAATACAGGTAGTAAAAAATATATAATTCATAAAATTTCATTTTTACATGTTGTATTTTCTTTAAAAAAAATTAATAATAAAATATTTATTAATTTATTAAAGATCTTAATATTTTAATTATCCATAAAATCACAAATGATAGAAAATTAAGTTTGTCATTTTATTTTTATACAAAATATTATTTAATATGAGAATATATTATTTAGTCATTTTTTTAAAAGATACGTGAAAAAATACATGTAATAATTATAAATTATTTTTATAAAAAATATATATAATTCATAAAATTTCATTATTTATTCTATGCATATTCTTTAAAAAAATTAATAATAAAATATTTATTAATATTATTAAAAATCTTAATATGAATTATGTTTTATAAATAAAATGATTAATTTATTTAAAGAAAAGAGACCATATAGATATTTATTCCAATCATTAAAATTATTAGATATATTTGTCAACAATGTACAAAATCTATTAATGACACATTTAAAAAAACAAATTATTTTTATGTACTTAACATTCAACTCATTTTCATACTTTAAAAATAGATTATGATAGTTCGTTATGAATTTTATTTACTCTTTGAATAAAATTTTCTTGTTTTATTATATAAAAAAGTTTTATTTTAAATTTTAAAAATATATTAAATTATTAAAAAATAAAATTTATTTTTAATTAAATTAAATAAAATCAAAATATTAAATTTAAAATATTTTGTTTGAACTTAAAAATACATCTTAATTGAGAAAGCATCGTTATTATGTATATTTATTAATTATTTTATTTATTAAATATTTTTATTTTAAAAAAAATAATTATACTAATATTATATTTTATTACTTTAAAATTCACATAATTACTTACTCTTATTATAAAAAATAACAATATTATCATAATAACTTATTAATCTTAATATTAGTTAGTGTTACGATTATTATTAATAAAATATTATTATTATATTAATAATTTTATATTTATATCGTGATACCATCAACTTAGTGTGGACTTTTCAGTCTTTTGATTCCCAACTATCGGTTGTGCTAATTTTGTGATGGAGTGGAAAAGTATGTTTTACACTGCCGTCAACAAAAAGAAAATATGAAAAAATATAAGGGAATAAATTAAAAAAGAAAAAGAAAAAGGACACGGAGCAAAAACGAGCTCCAAGAGTCCAAGCCTCCAACCAATGGAGACCCAGCGTCCAGTTCAGCGATTCCAATCAATCGACTCGTCCAATTACTGTATCAGTCACTATTCTCAGACCACTGATCGGTGTTTTGTTTATCGTCACTGTTATCCATCTCAAAAAGACTGAACTTTACAATTTTGCTTAACAAATCGAAGGACACGAACATTTTCACTATCAAAATGACAAGTCGCTCGGTTTGCTCGACTTTTTTCATTTTTCTCATCGTGCCAAGTACAACTCCATTTTCCAATTCTTTTGATTAGTTAGTTTATTTACATGTTAGTTCCCTGATAATCAGATAGCAAACTGGAAAAAATCTGGGTTGTTACTTGTATATTCATCAGTGTCTATAAAGTTTTGATTCAAGGCGTCTTTTTGTTCTCACTTGTTTTGATGTTGAGAAAACTTGGAGAAATTTAAAGAAAAATCAGTTCTATATTCGGGGATTAATACATTCTTAGGACATAAGAACATTCCGATGCAACTGTGTGCTTTTACATTTTTTTAAACACTTCAGTATTTGTTTTTCTCAAGTTATCCTTCGACTTGAGCTAATGAGCAACTTCTATAGTTATAGAGGAGATTTATGACGTAACCTCTGGGATTTAAACTGTCTCAGGTTGGCTCCAAATGATTGTAGGTGAAGAGGGTTTTTGCTCTGCTTCTTCCGTTGACTCGTGCTTGAACTCAAAGCATTTGTACTGGAAGGTCACAAATCCTACCCTTTCACCTTCTCATCTTCAAGGTCAGTATAAAGCCTTACTTTTTTTCTTTTTTATTATTTTTAATGTTCTTGAAATGCTTGTCTATATAATATTGAAGTTTTTGGAGATTCTTCTTACATTGTTTAAAGAAGGAGTCGTTTTTTAACAATTATTTTGTTTCTTTTTGAACTACTTAATTGAGAGAAAATGACCCGTCAATGCTCGTTTATTCCGAAAGTAAAAAAGTTTTCAATAATAGTTGACCTTCAGTTATCAGTGTTTTGAATTTTGATTTAGGGGAAACCTACAACACTGTTGAATTGGTCAAGTCTAACGGAGTTTATCGATAAATTACAATTCCATGGTATATAGCTTTAGAATGTTATTTCAGTTATAAGAAGACCACTTTTCTTTTTGTTTCTCTGACCATAGATAAAATTTGAGTACAGCATTGGTTGTGTCGATAAACAAAAGCAAGCAGTTTCAGGAGAAGCTATGCATTCAAAGATAAAAGGATCAGCTTCTCATTTTATGGATTTGAAGACATTTTTGATAACCTAAGATTGAAGAAGATTGTCTTCATTGTACAAAATGCTTTGTTCCTGAAAACACTAACCTTTAGCCCCATGTCATTGTATAATAAATAAGCTTCCAAGATGTGTCATTTTGGTGCTCTGAATTATTTGTAAATAGGAGGTCACAAAACAACCTTCATTGAACTCTAAGGTGGCGTTTTGTTCACAGAATAGAATCGGAATCGGAATCGGAATTAAAATGGAAAGAAAACAGTTTTGTTTGGTTTGAGCACTGGAATTAAGGAAAAAATCAGTATTATAGTGTTTTGTTTACAACTTAATGGAATGAAAAACATTATATATTACCTTAATACCCTTATATTCAGTAAAGTTTAAATAATATCATTTAATTATTATTTTTTCGTCAAACAAAATACATTATTGAAATCATTATTTTTCTAAATAATTATTACTTAAAAAATATATATTATTAAAATTATTTTTTTTATAAATAGGGTTTAGTGTTTTGAGGTTTAGGATTTGAAATTTAGGGACTTAGGATTTAGGGTTATATTTGTGGGTTAAGGTTTATGATTAAAATTATTATTTTTCTAAATATGGTTTAGGGTTTTGGGTTATATTTGTGGGTTAAGGTTTTGGGATTTAGGATTTAGGATTTAGGGTTTAGGGTTATATTTGAAGTTGGGGTAAAATTGGAAAAAAAATTGAGATGGGAATGGAATCATGATTCTTTAAGGGGAGAAAAATTCTTATTTCTTCTCCTATAGGAATTGATTCCATTTCATTCTCATTTTTTAGTCCAACCAAACACAAAAATGGAAGGAATCAATTCTGATTCCATTCCATCTAACCAAACATAGCATAATTGTGAAACTATTTTTACCTCAAACATGGTGTTGAAAGAGAAAATAATATCATATTCTTCTTTATTTGTCTTTTCATTTCCCTTTTCTTTTGCCAGACTTGCCAGGTTTTACACGCAGTGTATATAAAAGGGATCATGCATTGATAACTCCGGAAAGTCATGTTTTCAGCCCTTTACCTGAGTGGTAATTTCAATTCTGCACTTTGTTTCATTGTAAGAGACTATTTTCTTTTGCTTGGATAATTTTGATTGCTCCAACAGGACAAACACTTTATCAGCCTATTTGATTACGCCAGCTATGGGCTCTCACTTTGTTATGTTTCTAGCAAAGATGCAAGGTGCGTGTGCAAGCTTCTTTGTAATGGTAAAATCATTTTGTGGTTTATTAGACAACATGAAGCTTGACTTCCAAATCTTTTTATGATTACTTCCATTGGATGCACATGCAGAAAATTCACAATCGGCACTCCCTGCAAATGATGTTGAAAGGTTTGAATTTTTTTCCTACCTTAGTTGTATCTATTTTGTATTTCCTTAATGATTTTGGGGGGGCCATTAAACCTTTCATTATTTTTCTTGTGTTATATGTTCATTCTACCAATTTCTTACTTCTTTTGTCATGACCAGGTTCATATTTGTTGTTCAGGGTGCTGTGATGCTAACTAATGCTTCTGGTATTAGTCACAATCTCATGGTAATAAAGCTCCTTCAATATTAATATCATACTTTCAAGTATCTAGTGATTATGATAGTTTTGTTCGAGTTATAAATTATTATACTTATCAAACACTTTCCCTAATATTTTCTCCTAAATGTATAGTGCTTTTTGTTAACCTATGCTTACATGGTATATTTATCAGTTCTTGTCCTTGCAGGCTTTGCCTTCTCTAACCATCATCCTGATCATGGACTATTAGTTTTGAGATACTCAAAACTCTGTTTCGTATTGAAATGCTAACTTATGCTTCTAGTCTTACATTTAAAGCCTGGCTTCTAAAGTTTTGATGTTATCATTTGGACTTTGTGAAATGTGGTTAGGCATATAATACACAAGACATTTTTTTGTCACAAATAGAAGATATAATGCACAAGACATGGAGCTTTTGAAAACATTGCTTTTTTTCTTTTCTTTTTAATAATGACATTTATCGAATGGATTCTTTGCTTGGGGAAGTAAGATTGAAGCATAGGTAAGTTGTTATTTTTTTGGAGGAAGTCTGACGTCATTTATATGGTAACCAGGTCGATTCATATGCTTATCTACCTCCAAATTTTAAGCATTCCATCACATGTGATGCATCTGCCACTCTTGTTGTTTTTGAGAGAAGGTACATTTCACTTCATTATCATTGATTGGGGGATACTTGTGTTGTCATCTTTGTGGATCTTATGCCATCTTCATGACATACTTTGCTTCAGAATTCATTCATTTATCCATTATGCAATAGGAAATTTGTTTCTTAGCAGCATGTCTCCTGAAAATTTCTCTAAACTTTAGTAATTCCACTTAGAATGTGTTTTTTGGGATCTTTATAATCCAGTTGTATGTTTGCACTTATGCAGGTAATTGTTATAGTATTCTTTCAAATATTTAATTTGCTCTCATCCTCATAGGCATGATTCTCTAGAAAATCACTTCACCGAGCAAATTGTAGGTTTGACTGACCAGCAACCACTTCTTAAGACTCCTGGTGAGGTAAGTAGTGTTTCTTGTAGTTTCAATTTTAATAGGTTTAAATATTAAAGAAAAGAAAGATACTGTTCCTGCAAAATACATTATTTATTACTTTTGAGCTCAAGTAGAAGCTCTACTAAATTAGTTTCACATGAATTTTAGGATATTCATTATTGTATGTCTAACTGCCAGATTTCCACTTAAATCATCGATTGATATTTTTATAACTTCTTCATTACTCATTGTCAGGTCTTTGAGCTCAGGAAGCTTCTGCCTATGTCTATGCCATATGATTTCAATATCCATGTAAGACTTCTTATTTATTTAATCTGGTCCTTGTTTCCATGTTTATAACACTCCTTAGTCGTAAATCAACATGTTTGGCCTCCCATATGAAGATAATGGATTTTCAGCCCGGGGAATATCTTAATGTGAAGGTATGTTCTTTCTCTCTAACTTATTTTAGGCAATCAAGAGACTTGAGGAGCATGAAAAAGTTTGTTGTTTATGCACACATTGAAAAAGTTTAAAGGTCCATTTCTCCTCCTGATACTAGTATTGGTTACTTTTTACAACACGATATCAATCACATACATATCCATGTGTTCTTATTCTGTTTTGATTGTCTAATTGTTCAAAACATGCTAGGAAGCTTTGTTTTGCACAGATTGCAGTTTTATAGCTTGTTCGACATGGTACTTATGTAGGAGGACACTTAATTTTTTTTCCTCTATGATGTTATGTACTTGTGTTCTTTTAACTTTGTTGCCCTTTAAGATGTAACATAGAACTTCCGATGCTCATTGATTTTTCTGTTCTTTTTCTATTGTTTTTCTCATGAGAGATAGAGAAGGGTAGGGAGCACTCTCTTCATCTTCAATGCTTTCCAGCCATCCTGGTTGAACTGACTGCTTGTTCTCGCAGGAGGTTCATTATAATCAGCATGGACTGTTGCTTTTGGAGGGACAGGGTATTTACCGCTTGGGTGATAGCTGGTAAGAGTTTCACTCAAGAAGTTGAAAATACACTTGCACTTGCATGCTTTGTTTTAACACAAGAAGCCATCCGAAGTGAGTGGGCAAATATAATTCGTTCACACTAGTTGGTTAGGATTAACAAATAGAGACTTTCAAAACAAAGTTAGGGTGTGTTTCCTTGTGCTTTTGATGAAAGTGGTTTCAGTTTGTGCTTTAAGCTCTAAAAACACTTCTCGGATTCTTTTTTTGTTTGTTATAAAAGTTTTTTTCTTTTTTCCTTTCTTCTTCTGTCAAAAGTATTTTACAGAATCTCATAAACAAAAATGACAAACCCTTAATTTATCTTGATTGAACATATTAACTTCTACACCCTTCATATAAAATATTCAATCCTTCCTAAAAGAGTTGACTAGATGTTGAGATCTCTCACTTAACATTTCAATTTTTGTGATCTTGTTTCGTCATTTTCACGAGACGACCCTCATTCTAAAGATTAAGCTGAAGTATATCTGCTATGAAAGAAATGCATAGTTGTAGCTACTGGATTATTCTGTGTTTATGATTTTCACATGATTGTTTTTGTAATGAAATTTATGTTGACTATAATACTCTAAACAGGTACCCAGTTCAAGCAGGAGATGTAATTTGGATGGCACCATTTGTGCCTCAATGGTAAGAAACATCTACTTCTTATTTTGATTGTAATCTATGGTTACTCAGATAAATCATATAACTTGCAACCAACCATTTCAGGTATGCTGCACTGGGTAAAACTCGGTCCAGATATTTGCTATACAAAGATGTTAATAGAAATCCTCTGTAATCACATTTACTACTAGATTTCAAAACCGTGTTTCTTGTTTTTAATTACAATATCGAATTGCAAGGTTATGTTCTAACAATCACAATGACTTGTTTCAAGCATAATTGTATGCCATGACATATGATGAAATTTGTCTTTTACTTGCTTTAATCTGTAATTAGCTACCGATGTATTTGATTTAAGAGAGGAACTTGTGGATTGTCTCTGTATCCCCATCCATGGAGAGAGTTTATAATGTTGTTTGGCTGAGCTGATGGATAAAAGACAGACTATAATTTACGAAATTAGACAATATGTGACAGTTAATAAAGGGTGAAGTGACTAAATTGTAAAAGTCCACTGATTTGTAGAGAATGTGAATAGTTGTCCTTTTTTTATTTTGAACATGCGTGGTTTGGTTCTTTAGAATTTAGAATTGAAAAATTAGTTTGTTAGTGTAAAAATTAACCTTTAGTTCTTTAATTTAAGATCATGGTTTGACAATTAATAAAGGGTTATAGTTTATTTTATTAAATTTTAGGTATTATTTAGTTTAGTTTTTTATTTAGTGTCATTTAATTGTTTGGATTGTTAAAAAATATGTTAATTAAGAATAAATTTAAACACTTTTTAATGATTTTCATTTATTATATGTTTTTCTAAGCTTTAAAATGGCAAAAAAGAAATGGTGAATGAATTGTGTACAGAAGAAAGATATTAAATGATTAAATTATTCCTTTCTATTAATTCCGATAACCGTTGAAAGTGTATCTTTTACGATGAATTTTTATAATTAAAACAATTAAATGATATTTTTAAGATAATAATTTAGATAATATTATTATAATTTTAAAATTGTAATATTAAATTTTACTTAAAATAATTTTTATCAAACGAAAAAATAAAATGTTTTTTACAAGTAAAATACCCACAGTAATAAAATTATTGTACAAGTAATTTAAAGTTGAAAAGGTGTTAAAAAAAATTTGAAAAAGTGTAATGGTCAAAAGTTTGTATAGGACATGTGAATATTGTGGATCATAAATTTCAGATTCTCGATAAGGTTTTTTTAAACTTAGTCCAAAATATTTTCTGGCGCAAAAAGCATACAAAATTCAAAATTTGAACCCGACGTGAATCGAACACGCAACCTTCTGATCTGGAGTCAGACGCGCTACCATTGCGCCACGGATCCCGTTTAATAAAGATTGTGTAAAATATGCATAATATATAATATAACTTTTTTATCATAAATTATAAATATTAATTTATTACGTCATTCATTTCTTACATGCTCCTTTCCAAACTTAAATAAAGAGCAATTTATCGGGTAGAAAACTTAGCATATTCTTAGAATTTAATCGTCACCTGAGAGGTTTTAATATTGTAGGAACTTTTATTGTTTTAATTAAATAAATAAATTATATCTATATTTTGATATAATATGATCTTAATTTTACCTATATTTAGGTCTAAAGATGATCTCTGGTGTTTTATTTTATCATATTATGTTTTGCTCTTATTATATTAAATCTTATAGGTTTATTTATTGTTTATTATTATTATTATTTTATTAATTAATTGGTATATAGGTTGTTAATATTGTTATTTAAATATTAGTTTTCATTGTATTCCATTGTTTCATTTGAATAATATCTTATTCACATTGTAAGTGTTATATAGGTCAAATTTTATAATATCAGTAATGAACGCAATTTATTAACTATGATTAAGTAGAATATATACCTTTCCACCATGTTCCTTTAGAGATAGCACCTTGGGACCAATATAACTTATAAGCAAGTGTCTCAACTGTTGCTTTCGGTTGTGAGTGCAACAAATCAGATCATAAGCGACAGTGACAATAACTAACTTCAGATATTATCAGAACTTCAGTAATTCAAAGTCCAAAATATTGTTTTTTATAAATTAATATTTTTTTTCTTTTAAATTACACTATTTAACTTTTAACCCACTATATATTATTAGATACTACAAATGTTTGATTTAATTGCATTTTACAATCCTCTTCTCAAATGAAATTTTACTTTTAATTTTTTTTTCACGTGTGTACATATATTTTTTTATAATTATTAATAGAGAAATTATGTTAATTACAGTGTTACATAAAAATAAAAAAATAAATGTTTTTCATAGAATATTTTATAATAAATTGTATTTTTTTTACCACTAATAAAAAATAATTTCATTATTGAACATAATATTTTTACTTGATTAATGCCCAATTTATCCAGGGGTATAGGAATCTATATTGTCCATTAAACAATGTGTGAGATTAATGACACAAAGTACATGCTAGTACACCCATACATTGTGAAAATCTCAGCAAAGCAAATAAAAGGCAACAAACAGCTTTAATCAATTGTGAGCTCACATGCCAATTGTATGCTATCATCGCAGGCAATCAAGATTTATATATATATATATATATATGTAAATACTTATAAGGTATTATGTGTAAAGTGACATAGATTTATGAAATAATAAATAAACAAATAAGTTAAAAGAATAAAATTATATTATTAAAATTAAAAATATATAAATATATAAATATATGTATAAATTGTAAATATAAAATTTAAATAGAATAAAAAAATAAATTCTATGTATTACATATTGTATTTAAGATAATTTTTTCATTTGTGGTATTTGTTAGAGAAATATAAAAACTTATATCTTAAAATATAAGGATTAAATAATAATAAACTAATATTATATTTTATTATTTTATGAATTTTTAAATGTTTAAATTTTATCAAATTAATTTAAACTCTATATAGAAAATAAATTTTTTTTCTTTTACATTATTTGATGATTATGTATAAATATGTTATTTTTATTATAATATACAAATGTTGCTTTTGGAATAAAAAAGTAAGGCGTTGCACGAGCATTTTATTATTATTATTATTATTATTATTATTATTATTATTATTATTATCATAAAGCATGAGGTTGACAGAGGAGACCAATGTAAGACAAAATCCATGTGAAATTGATAACTACTTTCATGTGATTATTTAACTAATTAAAGTAATATTTAATATAATTAAGCTGTGCACTTTACTCCTAATTTTCTATGATTATACCACCTCATGAATCCCTCTTTGCTTGATTTACAATGTTCTTCGTATTTTTTAAATATTCTTATATTTAAAATAGGCGGAGGGAGATATTTCTTTATAGGAAAAGTCTAATATCTCATTCCATTTTATAAATATTTTTAAAAAAATTAAATATTTTATTAATTATTATAAATCTTACCTGATTTAATAATGAAATTCATTTATAACAACTAATAAAAATAAATATAATATAGGATGCTACCCTAATATATCCTAGAATGAATTATAAAAGTTTAAGTTATTAAGAGAATGATTAATATTATTTGTATATATTTATCATTCATTCATAAATATGTGTTCCATGTATCATGTATATCAAACATTTAAAAATAAACCATTAGAATTATTAGATCTTGAATACATAACCTTTAAATCTGATAATATGTTAAAAATTATTGAAAAATCAATTATTCTAATTTTTTAAGTTATTAAGAGAATAACTAATTATATTTTTATATATTTATCACTATCCTATAATTATTGGCTATATAAAATGTTTGAATCGTAGTTCTACGATCTTGGGATACCCACGTGGTGCAAAGGGTTCTCGTATTAATGTTTTGTACCGATTTATGTTCACAATGTGGCGGTCATAGCTTGACATATGTTTCTTTCGTTCTCCTTAGGTTTCGAATTCTGATCCTAACCCTTAAGACCTTATTAGGGAGTAACTAGGTTGGTACTAACTTCTATGAATTTGTAGTTAAGTCACAGGTTTGAAGCTGAAGAGATGCTAAAGAAGTGTGTGTCAAGTTGGGACTGCCCCACTGTGAACATAGATCAGTGCGAAGCATCAATACCAGAACCCTAGGCTCCACGTGGATATCACAAGATCGAAAAACTTTGTTTCAAACATACACCATCCATGTCATGCAAATACTTATAATTTATTAATTGAGAGACTCATTGTTTTCTTTTTCTTTGGATTTTTACTCTTTTACTCTTTTCTTCTTTTTCTTTTTATTTTCCTTGCATTCTCTTTCTTTTAAGCTTTATCTACTAAAGGGAGAGTCATTTTTAGGAGCTCTCTTTCGTATCTTTCTCATCATACTTGTTCATAAATAATATGTTATTTATGGTCTTAGTTTTTATTATGCTAAATCTTACTCTATGAAAATTAGATAAAATATTATGAATAATTTTTTGTACTTCTTTGACTCTCATATTATAAAATTTCATCAAGATTAGATATTTTATTTGATATGAAAATTCATCGATATTTATCTTTTCCAACTAAGAATGTCAACTAGTTAAAACGG
Source organism: Hippophae tibetana (assembly GCA_037013495.1). Classification (NCBI taxonomy): domain Eukaryota; kingdom Viridiplantae; phylum Streptophyta; class Magnoliopsida; order Rosales; family Elaeagnaceae; genus Hippophae; species Hippophae tibetana. Next base: position 14,445,037 of record CM072812.1, read on the forward strand.
GATCCAAGGGTGTTTTACGTAAAAATTGAAACCAAAATATTATAATATGCCTGAAACCAAAATCAAAATCGACAGGTAAAAATAAAAAAATCACCATTAAATAACGATTACCCTCTCGCAGTTCCAAATATCAAATTTCAAAATATTTTTAGTTTAAAATTGTTCAAAAATATGAAATTTTAGTGTGAAAAATATTTACACATAAAAAATAATAATATGTTATATATATTTAATATATTTGATTTTATTTTCTTTATAAATATTAAACTATAAGTGTTTTTATCTCTGCATATATGAAAAATATAATATTAATAAAATATAAATTTATAATTTTAGATAATAGAGTCAGATTACCCTACTCACAAATTGAAACCAAACTTAAAATTTTAAATAAAAGAATAATCAAATTTGAAAGCCGAATCAAAATCGAACCATTTAGTTATTATTTGCGGTTATTCGAACCCACAAAAAATTTTGACATCCCTATTTCAAACATTCATGGGTCATAAGAAGGATTTTTGTAAAAGGTTTCAGGTTTTTCATATAAACGTCATTAAATGGGTCAAAAAATATTCTCTCCTAGACTTTTTGGGTGTATTGTTGATAGCTAGTTTTAATTTTCAATCAAATGCTTTTGATGCATCTAAAAAAATGGCATAATCTTTATGGTATGTTTTGTCTATCATTAAGGTGTATGTATATATATTACATGTATTGAGAAGTTGAGATTTTTAAATAATTTTGGAATCATTTACTAACATATGATTAATTATAATGTAATATATAGATTAATTTTTTGTCCACATTTAAGTAAAAAAAATGTTAAATTCTACCATTGATGCTTTCTCACAATTAGTTATTTAAATTTTGGATTAACTTAAAGTTTGAATATTTTGCCACATAAAAACCGTTTTCATATTCTTTAAGTCATTTTTTGTGTTAGTAGGACACTTTGGTCACATAGTTTTGTAAATGATACATAACTTATTCAATATTTAAAATTCGAACACTTTAGTGATATAACTTAGATCACATATCTTTTAAAAAAGATATATAAGTTATTCAATTTTTAAAATTTAGATAATTTAATTATATATCTTTTATAAAAACCATATAATCAAAATATTCTAATAACACGGATAAAAATATATTAAATTCTTTTCGTTGGGTAATTCTCGATATCTTATTTTCTTTGTTAATTGTAATTTTTTTTATCATAATTATAATTTTAATAAAAAATATATTAATTTTTTTTATGCTGAGTAATTCTCATTATCTTATTTTCTTTGTCAGTTCTCAATATTATTCATGATAATTATAATTTTAATAAAAATTTATTACTTTCAAAACATCAATCCTCGGTAATTGTTATTTTCGGTGAATGGTTTCTCGTTTCATATGGTTTTCAAAATTAAAAGTTTTTATATATTGGTTTAACTGTACATTATATAATCCCTTATAAATAGATTTTTTATTTTTTAACTATTAATTTATATTATACACATATATATTTTTTATAATGTAAAAAACATATACATATTTTTCGTATATTTAAAAATATGATACATATATGTTTTTTTATAACGTAAAAAAATATAATTATATAAAATGATTAAAAGTAAAATAACGTAAATAGTTAGATTAAATAAATTATCATAGGGGTATTATATATATATATATATATATATATATATAAAAGAGGGAGAAACATAAAAATGCTAGGTAACATCAATTTTAGAGTAATGTTTTATATCACTATTTTGCTGAGTATTGGTTTGATTATTTCATTTATATTATACTCATAATTTTAATGATTTAAACGGACCATGAATTTACTCCTAGCGTTATTCTAAAATAAAGCTATTGTCAACATCGTAGTCTAGCAAAAGCCGATAATTGTGCACCGAACAATGTTAGAGTGAGTGAGATAATATCATAAATAATTCACATTTGCCCCCTTGTGTTAGAACAATTCCTTGACAAGTATCAATCACACGAGACAAACATAGTAATACAGGCAATAATACTAAAACATAGAAAGAACACCAACAACTAGCGTTTAACGTGTTTCAGCCACAATGTGTGAGCCTATACTTCACGGGAGGGCCAATCCTTCCGAATAAAACTATGAAAACGACAAATTACACCGTCTGCAACTACCACATTCAAGAAGCAGTTGACACGCTATACCTTGCAAAGCAATATCTCACATGAAAGAATTACATGTGATCACCTTCTTCTCACGAGTGGTACCCATAATCACCTTACGGATTTTGTTAAAGAACTTGAGATGCAGCCGGTGATAACTAACACATCAGTTGGAAGCAGCCACTAACAGCTTAGTGGGGAAAAAAATAGGTTGTCTAAGAACATGTCTTTCCATAATTGTGTTTATTTTTAATTATTACAATTTTATTTTTCTTTTGTATAAATAGGTTGTAAACATTCGTTTATTCATCATCAATAAAACCATTTCTTACATGGTATCAAAACTTAGGAAATAATTCCCAGAAAATTTAGCTCATAGAAATTTTTTTCCTCTTTTCCTCAATCTGTTTTTTTTTTTCAAAACCAATTTTGATTCACAAAATAATTTCAATTTCATCCCATCATATTATTCAGAAGAATCCGAGCAATCTGCAATTAAAATCAAGCCAAAATACCTCTCCACGTGCTCACACACGCCTTGTTTAATCTCACCAACGTTCCACGTGCCTCGTCGGAGCCACACACGCCAGCTACTGAGGAAGACGACTTCAACAACACGTCGTTTGCGCACTACTGAAGCAAACGATGTGTCGTTCGCCCGGTCTGGTCTGGTTCGGTCTTCATCCGGTTTAGTGCTTCACAGTTGCAGCCGTCATTCTAGCCACTCCAGACGCCGGTTCACCCACTTTTCAACCGGTTCTACGACTGAAATTTCCGGTTCTGTAATCCTTGACTCATTTTCTATAAGATAAAGCATATTTCAGTCCATTATTTATTTCATAAATAGTCATTATTGTCTAAAACACACTTAAACGTATCCCGTTTTTTTGAATTTATTCAACAAAAAATGTCTATAACTACCAATACCAACCCTACGTTACCAAAATGGTATGATAACCCTAGCCATTTATTATATCTACACCACTCAGACCAACCAGGCATGGTTCTCGTAGCTCAATCCTTAACTCAAGAAAACTATCACATTTGGAGTCATGCAATGCTCATGGCTCTAATAACCAAAAACAAATAGGGATTCGTTGACGACACAATCAAAAGGCCATCAACAAACCTTGAAGCAGAAATAAAACAATGGACTCGCTGCAACATTCTTGTCAAAGGATGGATCCTCAACACCATATCGCCCAAAATTGCAGAAAGTGTCATGTATAGTGATACTGCATATGAGTTATGGGAAGAATTAAAAGAATGCTTTTCGCACACTAACAACGTGCACCTATTCCACATTGAGCAAGAGATCCATGATTACATGCAATAAGGTGTAAGCATTGGAGAATACTATACCAAATTGAAGAGCTTATGGGATAGTCGTGATGTACTATGTCCTCTTTCACATTGTGGAGGAAATGTCGGAAGGGAATTACAAGAATATCAACAAAAGCAGCAAACCATAAAGTTTCTCATGGGTCTTAACGCGGTTTACACATCAGCACGTGGAAAAATCTTACTCATGAAACCATTACCTACAGTAAATAAGGTATATTCACTTATTGTTCAAGATGAAAAGAAAAGAGTTGTCTCCACTCAAAGCATAAGAAGAATGCCAGAAGTTGTCGCACTTGTTGCTAGAGATAGTCGTCCACAATATCCTCACAAAAATTACCCACCAAGGAACCCACATTTCAAGTGCAATAGATGCAACAATATAGGCCATAATTCTGAGAATTGCCAAAGTCCCCTCAAATGTGATTTTTGTGGTCTCAATGGACACAATTTTGAAAACTTCTGAAAACGTCTCAAATGTAATTTTTGTGGTTTGAATGGACATGACATCAACATGTGTCGGAAGAAAGGAGCAATTCAAGATAAGAGAAACACAAGTTATGGCTTTCCTTCCAAAGCTCATCATACTGACTTTCAGGAAAGCTGCTCCGACACAAAGACACCATCCCATAACCTTACATCTGCCCAATATCAAGAGCTCCTTACACTTCTCAATCAATCCAAATCAGGTAGCATGGCAAGTCAAGTGACTACTTCTTCAGGTAACACATTATGTGCAACTGTTTTCCATTCAGAAACTCGTTGGATTTTTGATACAGGGGCAACTGATCACATGGTCTGTTTCTAAAACCTTATGAGCTCCAACATTCCAGTCACTAATTGGCATGTGCATTTACCTGATCATTCTCTTGCCCGTGTCACACATATTGGCACTGTACATTTCTCAAATAATTTCATACTCCATAATGTCTTGTTTGTTCCCTCCTTCAAATTAAACTTAGTTTCAGTAGCCAAACTAACTCAAACCTCATTTTTCCATGTCACCTTCACTAATAGTATGTGTTTTGTTCAGGACAAATGCTCAGGGAAGATGATTGGGATGGGAACTGAGAAGCAAGACTCTACTACCTGACTATTTCTAAAAGGTTGGATGTTTCTCCGTTTCAAACACTGTTTCCACCAACTCTCATCTATGGCATCAACGACTTGGTCATTTATCTAATAACAGTTTATGTGTAATTTCTCTTTCCATCAACACACCTTTTTGTTCCATTAGTTATTGTTCTATTTGTCCATTAGCTAAGCAAACACGTAATCCATTTCCTTTAAGTTCCATCAATACAAAAACACATTTTGAAATGATTCATGTCAATATTTGGGGTGGTTATCACATTCCAGCACTTAATGGAGCACGTTATTTTCTCACTATTGTTGATGACTACTCAAGATGCACATGGGTCTATCTCTTACATACTAAATCTTATACACGCACATCTCTTACCACCTTCATCAATCTTGTTGAAACACAATTTTCATCCAGAGTTAAAATCATTCGTAGTGACAATGGACCAGAATTCTCTATGACCCAGTTGTTTTCTACCAAGGGAATCCTTCATCAAACTAGTTGTGTCTCTACCCCTCAACAAAATGGTGTTGCTGAACGCAAACACCGTCATCTTTTCAATGTCGCTTGTTCATTGCTCTTCCAAGCCAATCTTCCTAAACAATTCTGGGGAGATGCCATTCTTATAGCCACATACCTCATAAATTGTACTCCAACACCAGTTCTCAAGGGTAAAACACCATTTGAAGTCTTTTTTCACAAAACTCCTAGGTATGAACATCTTCGTGTTTTTGGTTCTCTTTGTTTTGTGTCTACACATCATGATCGAATCACCAAGTTTGATGCTAGGTCACATAAATGCATATTCATTGGGTATCCATCTGGGATCAAAGGTTATCATGTCTACAATCTGGAAACAAGAAAGACTTTAGTGTCTCGTGATGTTATCTTTCATGAATATGTATTTCCTTATTTCACTTCCGTTGTCAACACTCCAACTCTATTTCCTCCATCAGAAGATACTAATTATGACATACCCAACATTCGTCAATCAACCATCCAAATATATCACTTGATCATATACCATTTGTCATTCCAACAATCAACTCAAACACTCTTCATCCTCAAAATTCATCTCCAGAAACATCATTATCAACTCAGACACTCTTCATCCTCAAAATTCATCTCTAGAAACATCATCATCAACTTCTCCACCACACATAACTCCTCCAACACCAGTCATACATAGGCTTCGTCGATCCACCAATGTTCCTAACTACCTTCAAAAATATCGTGTAGAAGCTCCCTTGCCTTCTCATTCCTTCCCTTCGTCTCACTCAGCATCGTCCAAAGACAAAGGTACTTCTCATTCTTTATCTCATGTACTTACCTATGACCAATTATCACCTGCACATTGTGCCTTTGCTACTTCTATTTCCATTCTCAAGTAACCAACCACCTTTGGTTAAACTTTCAATGATCCAAAATGGCGGCTTGCCATGAAACAAGAACTGGATGCTCTTGAAACTAATGGCACTTGGACGCTTCAATAGCTTCCTCCAAACAAGAAACTAGTTGGTTGTAAATAGGTCTACAAAATCAAGTATGATCCTGATGGCTCTGTGGAACGATACAAGGCTCGGTTAGTGGCCAAAGGATACAATCAGATTGAAGGTTTTGACTACCAAGAAACTTTTGCACCAATAGCCAAACTTGTCACTGTTCAGCTTCTCCTTGTTGTTGCTGCTATTCAAAATTGGCATCTTTGACAACTCGATGTCAACAATTCTTTTCTCTATGGTGATCTTCATGAAGATGTCTACATGTCCCTTCCACCTAGATTCGGACGAAAGTGGGAAACACGAGTATGTAAGCTACATAAATCTTTGTATGGACTCAAACAAGCCTCATGACAATGGTTCATAAAGTTATCAACAACACTTAAGCTAGCTGGTTTTAACCAATCCAAGTATGATCACTCACTGTTCGTCTGAACCCGTGGTAATTCCTTCTCTGCTCTTCTTGTCTATGTAGATGATATAATCATAACAGGAAACAATGTACAAGACATTGAAGAAACTAAGAATCATCTCATGAGACAATTCAAGGTTAAAGATCTCGGTGAATTAAAGTATTTTTTGAGCATAGAAGTTTCACAGGAAGGGAATTGTTCTATCACAACGCAAGTACGCACTTGAAATATTAGAGGACATGGGTTATCTTGGTGCCAATTCACCTATGGAACAAAATTTATCCCTCAGTAAGGTTGAAAGGGAATTCATCAGTAATCCCACATCCTATCGAAGACTTGTTGGGAGATTAATATACTTGACCATCACAAGGCCCGACTTAGTGTATATCGTGCACATTCTCAATCAATATATGGATAAACCACGACAACCACATTTGGAAGCAGCTCAACGAATGCTACGATATGTCAAGAACACACCAGGGCAAGGTCTCTTTTTCTCAACAACTAGTTCATTACAACTAAATGCTTTTTGTGATGTAGATTGGGAAAATTGCACAGATACACGATGATCAACCACAAGATATTGTATGTTTCTTGGAAACTCGCTAATTTCTTGGAAGACTAAGAAACAAAATACAGTCTCACGATTAAGTGTAGAAGCAGAATACCGATCTATGGCAACAACATGTTGCGAAGTAACCTGGTTACGATATATTTTGGATGATTTGGGTATCAAACACTCTCAACCAACCAAGTTATATTGTGACAATCAAGCAGTTCTTCACATTGCATCAAATCCAGTGTTTCATGAGCGAACCAAACACATAGAGATCGATTGCCATCTAGTAAGAGAAAAGACTCAAGCTGGAATGATCAAAACTTATCATATCTCTACATTAGAGCAACCAACAGATATATTTAGCAAATCGCTGAGTTTTCCACAGTTCTCAAGCTTACTTAACAAGTTAGGAATAATTAACATATATTCTAACTTGAGGGGGAATGTTAAAGAACTTGAGATCCAGTTGGTGACAACCAACACACCAGTTGGAAGCAGCCACCAACAGCTTGGTGGGGAAGGATATGTTGTCCAAGAACATGTCTCTCCATAATTGTGTTTATTTTTAATTATTACAATTTTGCTTTTCTTTTGTATAAATAGGTTGTAAACATTCGTTTATTCATCATCAATAAAACCATTTCTTACAGATTTAGTATTTATTTTCATAAGAGTAACCGTTATTTAATGGTAATTATTTTTCTCAATTACTTTTCTTTTATATATATTTTTTCGTTTCTATTAATGGTTTTATATATATTCAAGTCATTTCCGTTTGGTTCTATTTATATTAATTTACTTTCTGTTTCTCTTAATGGTTATATATATATTAAAGAGAACAGAGGACATTGAAAAGAGAAAAAAAATAGAAAAGAAAGGATAAAAGCAAAAAAATCAAAAAAGAAAAGAAAATAATTTTTTTTTATATTTTTTACGGTTACTTCAATAGAAATTCAAAAGAAATTAATCACGTGAATATAAGAGTAAATTAATCAATATAAATATAGAATAAAAAAACTAAAGAGATCGAAAATAAGTAAAATAAGAATTTTACTTTAAAATTATTCTTAAAGATCCAAACTAGTCAAAATTGATTTGTTATATATGTTAGAAACTTCTAAACTTTTAATAGCACTTAAATAGATGATGTATTGTATTGAAATTATGTATTGAGCTTAAGGATTATAACATATTTTTTTATAGTCGGGCTTCCCATCAAAATATTGTCACTTTTACCAACTTTCAGCCATAACCGAAGAGTTATGGCTCTTCAATGACCGAAACGTTTAGACCACATTTGAATGATCTATTAAAGAAAAACAGATTGACAATTGAAAAATGAAAATTGAAAATTGGAGAATGGATATATCGATTACATTCTCCCACCTGGTCTAAACATTCAACTTAATCTCATCGATTATCTTTATTAAGAAATAAACACATGAATCATAGCGATAGGTATTCTAAGAACGAGCATTATCTTTCATGTATTAAAATGTATTTGGTTTCTCAAGTACTACATTTATATGGTAACAAAACTTAATGAATAAATCTTATATTTATTCTTGGTCCTATACAAAATATATTTTCTCAAATAAATTAAAATGCATATGAATATGAAAAAATATCATAATATATAAGAGTTTCATTAGTAAACTGTATATACTTTACAAAATGGAACCAATTCCAATTTTTTCTGCATGATTCTTAAATTTCAATGGTGACATGTAACATAAAATTAAGAGACCTTAATATGACCATAAGAGTAAAACCAATGATTTATACTCTAGAAGATATTATTGAATTTGGAAAACAAATTCAAAAAACTTTTGGAATTAAAAGTCATAATACCAAGTAATTCATTTCACTCTAGTTCAACATTCTTAGTTAAAAAAGAAGCTGAGAAAAGAAGAGGAAAAAAAGAGAGTGGTAATAAACTTCAAAACATTAAATAGAAAAATTATTGATGATAGATACTTCGTTCTAAAGAAAGAAGAATTATTATTATTAATAAAAGGAAAGAAATATTTCTCAAGTTTTGATTACAAAATAGATTTTGGTAAATAAGACTGAATGAATAATCTTAAAAATTAACAACATTCAATTGCCCTCAAGGATAGTTCCAATAGACTGTTGTATCATTTGGACTAAAACAAGCTTCTATGCTAGAAAAGCCATTAAATATCACATATGCATTCTCTACATCAAAGATCGAGAAGACGAAGATGTGTCATCATTAACGTCATCAAAAGGACTATCGATAGAAAACGACAAAGAAGAATAAAGGAATGAATTGTCGACAGAAGACGATAAAGAAAATAAAGATGTAGACCATACATCTTAGTTGGCAGCATGTGCCAAGGAAAAAAGAAATGATTGTCATTTAAAGTAAAAAAAACACATGAATTATTAAAGTAAGGGTAAAACAATAATTTTAGTATTGTAAACATGAATTCTATGTGCTATAAAAGAACCTTTATTCTCATTTCAAATAAGATAGAAATCCAAAGCACACTACAATGAAAAACACTAAAACTCTAGCATAAAAATCTCTTCTATCTAGACATCCCAAAATTAGTAATGTTTTACCTAGTAATTATGAGGGATTATGAATCTATTCAAGGTTCTTAGTTGACCTCAAGTTGTAATAATTATTATCTTATGAATAAAATAGAGTTCTGTTACTCTTTCCTTGTAAATCAAATATTGGACACCATATTTATGTACGGATGTAGAAGGCTCACATGTTTGAGTAAAGTTGAGGCATAATAAATGTAACAAATGAAGATGAACAAAAAGGTGATTGTGGTGGATCTATTAAATTCAAGTATCATAATTATAAATTTAATCCATTTAAGAATCTTGAATGTTTAAATATTTGCTTACATCAACTCATAATACTGATAAATAGAAAAATGTAAATATTTTTTAAAAGAAACAACTAATTGCAGAAGAAATTAAAAACAAAAATCTAATTCTCTTAAAAAAATTTGATAAATGATATCTTTATCATTTAAACGAATATTTTAAAGATGAAGATTATGAAACTTATCTTGAAAATTTTAAAAGATTTAACACCTTATTAGATATCTACACACATTATATTAAAGTTATCACAAGCATCATAGACCATCATGTTTCAAGGAGATTAAGAAACTATTTTAGTCAAAAATATGTAAAAATAGAGGAAGAGAAATTCAATAACTTAATATTTGGATACTACTTCTTTGAAGATTACAAGTACAATATATATACAAAGGAAAAACTTGTTTGTATACTACGAATAGGATAAAATAATGTGTATTCAACACATATGACTTATTAAATTATATCCTATGAATATCGAATCATTAGTACATAAATTAGAACTATTAGACTAAACAAATGAAAAGAATAATTTTATATTATAAAAGATAATTAATAGATTTAGGATTATAAATAAGTAATCAACACAACGAAGAACATAATATATTTTACAATTGTAATGAATATAGAAGAAAATTAGATTTGTACCAACAAATAATAATCTTTTTAGAAATATTATTATCTTTCGCAAATAGACAAAAATCATTAACTAGATCAACTCAATCAATATTAACTCCTTATTAAAATTTTAAAAAATTAGAATCGTTCTGTAGAAATTGGTCTTAGAGCCAAGAAATAGGAATAATAATAGTAATAGATAAAAAAATTAATACTCTTAGGTTTTGACACCAATGATATTTACAATAAAATCTAAAGATACTCTAGATATTTTTATAATTCTCGAGAGTATAAGTGAAGATATGCTAATTCTCATGAGCATTTTAGATATTATAGCTTCATATTTATTAGTAAATATGAGAATTATTATCTTTTGATTAATTTTTTAAGAATAAAAAATTTATGATTTTTATAAATTTTAACATGATATTAAAGATTTAATCGATCAATGAGTTAAAAAAAAGTTAATGGACTTTCCATTAAAAAAGATATTAGCATTGCAACACGTATGAAATATAATTGATTTAAATAAAAATAAAAATAAGTTAAAAATTATAAATTATAAATCAAATGACTTATATTTTGATGTAGATGTAGTTATTAGTGTATAAAATAAATTGATTATAAATATATTAATATTATGTTTATAAGTAAACATGAATGTTATTATTTTTTAGAGATACTTTTTAAGATTTGATAAACATATTGATTTTAGGACTGTGGCTAATCAATGTTAGAAATTCTTTTTACACGTCAATTTAATGTCCCAAATTACAAATTATTTGATCAAGTAATTTATATTTTTAATATATTCTAATTAATAAGTTACTTGTTTTTTTTTATGTTTTTCCAAAGCCACATTTTTTTTCTTGACATATTGATAAACTCAAACAATAATATCATGTAAATTTTATGATATAAAAGTAACATAATTCATCAATTCTAAAAAGTATTTAGTAAGGATACTAATAATCATTATTACATATAAATATTAAATTAATTTTTCTTAATAAATTTAAAAATATTTTAAACCAAAATGTCGATAAGTAAAATGAAATAAATGACTATTAGTGAATCACGATGATATTTTTTGTTGCTGCTAATATTAATGAAAGTTGGTTAAAAATTTAAAATATTATCTAACAAATACCAATTCTACGAAGTTCATAGGCAGCAGACACATGCTCCCAAGACCTCAGCATGTAGTCAAGGGCGATTCAAGAAATGTGAGGCTAAATTAAATTATAAAATTAAGTCCTAAGTAAAATATAAAATCGAGATTTTAAATATTCTTTATATTATAATAATATAAATAAAAAATTTATTTTTATTTTAATAATTTATTTAGACATATATAATATATATCAAACAAATTATAAATGTATATATTTTTCTTTTTAATTATCACTAATTGAATTTTTCTCAAACAATATAAATAACAACAAATATATATTTTTAATCAAGTATTAAATTTTTTTTATTAAGAAGCATATACACTTGATATACCAAAACTAGATAAATATTAAAAAATAAATATTTAGATATGGATTGATATTAATTTTTATAAAATATATATAAAAAAATTGAGTTAACAATTAAATTTTTTTGTTAAATATTAATGATAAATTAAAAAATAAAAGATGAATAAGCAAATATCTTTAGTTGAATTTTGTTATAAAGGAATACGTTGAGAAATTTTTTAAAACAAAATTAAAAACCTATGATAAATGAGATTTACAAAATATCAATAATTATTTTTGTGGAAAAATAACTAAGTAAAATGAAAAAAATTAATTTTTTTTACAAGTTTATTTCTAAATAAAATAAAATACATACACAAGATAAATTTTGAAAGTTAAAATATACATTTTTGACAATAAATACACATAACTCATATTCTAAAGGAGTCCTTATTTGGTTGGTTTGTTTTGCTTATTTTTATTAGTTATTTTGAATAAACATATATATTTTTATTATTTATTCATTTAGATCTAATTTTAAGGTGATTTTTTTTCTTATATAGATATTTATATATGAAGATTCATATAATGTTTATGCCCGTAAACTAAGGGTAATATGAGATTAATTATTTAGTTAGATAATTATTTATAAAATAATATTGAATTAAATACATAATTTTTTTAATTTTAATATCTTTTAAATTATTATTGTAATATTATATTTTAATATATATATTAGATAATGACAAAAAGCGAACAACTCATTTGCTTAAAGGACGAGCCACCTTTGCATATATAGTCGTAGACACTGACGGATTTACATGAGCATCAGGAGGGGCACTGATATTTTAAGTATTATATCTACAAATTATATACAAAATACTTATATATGCACGTGTTTCTTCTGAATTTTCTTTTTTAAGTTTTTATTATTCAAAATCATAAAATAAATTAAATATATTTAAATACATTTATATTAAAATGAGATATACATAATATATTTTTAAAAAATAAACAAATAACGACTAAAAATATGTAATATTATTTAAAAAATGTCGTCTACTCAGCTGGTTTAATGTTGAAAGCACCAAATAAATTTGTTATTATTAATAAATAAAAAGTTCTCTATACTCTATCTGTTGTATTTTAAAACTGTATGACCGTACATATTTTGCAGAATATAATTAACTATTCTTTATTATATAATAATAAAATTAATGATTCTACTAGTTTGACAGACAAATTAGTTGGGTGCAGTTGCTTCTTATAAACAATATTTAAAAAAGAAGACGATTAGAGGTGACAAAATGTCGTTATTGCCCTTAATATATACTTACGAAGTTCTTATTGTTTTTCCTCACGTACGTAATAGATTGCTTGCGAAAATAATAGTTATAATACTTTATAATCATAAAAATAAGAGTACATAATATATCAAAAATTGCTTATTCAATATCAAAATCCTATCTAATTTATTTGGATTATAAATTTTATAATATATAATCTATCAATATATTAAATTTATTGAAATAATATGATTTATTGTATATATAAATTGATTCAAATCAATATGATAATTAGTTAAGTAATATTTGTCAAGCCCAAATTTTTTTTAATAACAAAATTTTTAAATATAAACCTACATAACTCAAAATGTAATGCATTTATATTGTTAATTAAGTTTTAGAAAGAACAAATACGAATCTTTTTTTGATACATTTATTAATTTCATTAAAGTTAAAAATAAAAAATCATTGAAAATAATTAAACTCAATTAATTATTATGCAAATGAGATCGGATTCATGTAAATTTAAAAATACTAATATGTAATATGATCCACACCTTGTAGATTTAATTTTTTTATCCTATCAATCCGACTAACAGATTGAAATCATCACTAATTCTTTACATGCATTATTAACATATAATTTATATATATAAATAATATATTTTATTAAAAAATATCTTAACATAATGTTTTTATAGTTAATTCAGTCTAATTACATTCTAATTACATTCTAATTATAAAAGAAACAGCTACACTAATAAAATGCGGCAAAGTTGGTGCCTTAAACCCCGCAAAGTGATGAGAAGCTAGCAGAATGATTTTGCTTAAATGTTGGAAATATGATTGAATGGTGGGTCGATAAAGCCGAATATATATGCGGATTGAATTTCACTTATATGAGAAAACTATTTGCGTAAATTTTTCTAACTTCTTGTTTTACAAACACAACTCTAAAAATAAAATTTATTTTAATTGTACTAAAATAATTTATGTCCCCCCACTTCGAACAGCCCATGAGCCAATGAATATAATCTCCGTACATGAAAAGTGAACATGGGTGTTTAGTGTTAATGTAAAATATGGGTTAAGTAATATAATAAATCGTAGATATCCATTCAATTTAGCTAACCTTTCGAGAATTGATGGTAGATATTTTTTGTTTAACTTTAATATGATACACTTTAAAAATTAAAATAGTGTTAGAAGTTATAAAAAAAATCAATCATTTTAAAAATTTAAATTATTAGAAAAATAATAAATATTAATTTTATAAATTTATCATTCTGGTTTGATTTTATACATAATATAGACTATTTTTTTTTTTTGTAAATTATTGAGCTTTTAACAAAAAAAAAATTAATTTTGATACAATGTTAAAAGTTATTTGAAAATTAACTATTTCAAAATTTTGAACTATTAATATAATGTTCAATATTATTTTTATACATTTATAATATAAACCTTACAAAAAATAAAGACAAGTAACCAAAAAAATAATGATAAAATAAGTTTTAAATGTAAATTAACCTAATTAAAAGTGTCCAAGATCGAATTAAACGATTTTATAAATTATACGAACTGATCTGATTAATTTGTTTTTACTTAAAATTGGATCAAATTAGACCATGAACACCCCTAGAGTTAATAGTTCACATGGTACTTGTACACTAATGTGTTATTTAAGTTGTGTGATCAAGTCTCGTTGAAAGGTTTAGTGTATACGTTTCTCAATTAAAGAAAAAAAAAAGTCACATTTTGAGGAATAATATTAAAATTAGGCGTTAATATAAATTTTTGTAAATATCAAATAAGATTGTTTTTTATGGAATCTATAAAATGAAAAAACTATAAAGATTAAATTAGTGACTATGTGTATTGGATATTTACAATCTCACTTTAATAATTATATAAAAATATAATTTTTAATTGTAATTTTCTGTTTGAGTTTAAATGATATTTCAATATATAGGAATTAACATGATATCGATTGATGTGTTGCAGTTTTGTATACTCTTATTTTTTTTATAGATATTTATCCTTGATTATCTCTTCAATTATTCGTTAAGATAATTAAAGGGGTTTTGTCTATAACAGCCAACTTTTGTACAATAGTTTAAAAATAGGCACAAGTTGAATTTTTTTTAAAAATAGGCAAAATCTTACCTTAAACTTGAAAGCAAATTTTTTAATTAATTTTAT
The DNA here is from genome assembly GCA_037013495.1 of Hippophae tibetana. Classification (NCBI taxonomy): domain Eukaryota; kingdom Viridiplantae; phylum Streptophyta; class Magnoliopsida; order Rosales; family Elaeagnaceae; genus Hippophae; species Hippophae tibetana. Next base: position 14,460,512 of record CM072812.1, read on the forward strand.
TTAAAAAAAAGATATATTAGTTCTATTTTACAAAAAATAATTATTATAAACATAAAAAAATATTAACATCTTATAAATTTATAATTAATTTTAAATACATAAATATTTTTTATCATATTATATATTAAAAAATTTATTTTAAAAAATAAAAATAAATTTATTTTACAATAAAATAAATATAAATTTATACATATATTGAAAATCATATGCTAAATATTTTGATAATTCATAAATAATATAATATATTATTATTATTATTAATTATAATTATATTTAATAAATAATTATAATATTTAATTATAATTATATTTAATAAATAATTATAATATTTAATTATAATTATGATATAAAAAATTGTGAAACCTCTCTATCCAACTTTTTAAAATATACAATTAAACATAACACATTATATCGTAAAATTTGTGTGAAAATATTATCTAATATAATATTATTATAATTATTAACCCAGTTTTTATAATTTATTTTATAATAATAATTATTATTAATTTTGTAATTATTTTATAATTTATTATTATTATTATTTTAAGTTAATTTATAATAAAATTTTGATAAGTTATTTGTTATAACAAATTATATATTTATTATTAAGTATATTTTTGTATTTTATAAATATAAATTATTTTTATTATTTTTTATTCACTCAAAAATGTATTTATTAAAAATTTATAATTTTTGTATTCGACATTTTAAAGTTGGTAATTAAAATATTTTTTTACCTTGTTTTTAAAATAAGAAGAGAAAGAAAAAACTTGCTGGGAATTGAAGGAAGATAGAGAAAAAAAAACGAAAAAAAATGAGATATCATTGAAATAAGAAAGAGAAAAAAATGTGGTGGGAATTGAAGAGGAGATAGAAAAAAAATGAATTGCTAATTGATTAAGAGATTAAAAAGAGTTTTTTTTTAAACTAAATTAACAAAGAGCCTTTTTTTAAACTTTTGAATAAAATATGTCTATTATAGACAAAATCCTATAATTAAATAATAATTTTTAAGTTTTTTATTTTTTTAAGATAATTAAAGATAATAATTGAGTTTTTATCTTACTATCTTGCATTCACAATCATACAATCTTGTGGAATGTGTATTTGAAATTAGTGTACATGGAGCATGCAATCAATATAATAAATATGAACAAGTTATGTATGTAAGGATACGCAATAATGGTTAAGAAGAGTCTGCAATGGTAGAAAACAAAAACAGGAAAAAGGGTATACGAAGTAAACTGGTGGAAATTTATAATAGAAAGAACTAGGAAAAAAATCAGGAAAAGATGGAGGTGATCTGCGAAGAATTAAAATGAAAAGAAGATCAAAAGATGATGAAAACCAGACATGTAAAAGAAGGAGGTGAAGAGGGAAACTCTACAGTTGAAAAAGCGAGGAATTTCTAGAGAGAGAAAGGGATCAAGTCTCTCTTTCTCATATAAAAATCTAATCTGCTTACTCTTGTATTAAAGCATGGTTACTTTTTTTCGTTTTAAAAAAATTGTTTTTCTATGATGGCTCGATTTTAAAAAATGTAGTTATTTGATAGTTTTTTAGCACCAAATTTCACTAAAGGGATTTCTATATTTTTTTAAATTTTTGTGACATTTTTATTTTTTGAACATTTTATTTTATTTTGATCACTAAAGATAAATTTTAATTTTTTTTTTATTATTCGCAAAACAATACCTGTATTTATTATTATCAAAAAAATTGATATTCTTTTGTTTTAGAAAAAAAGAATTGCATTTATATATATTGAAATTGTGCATCGATCATAGAATTAATTTAACTACTAGAAACAAATCAAAAAAGTAACTAATATATTAGTACGCAATGATAGCCATACAATTAATACTTCCCTCTTTTATGGGTTTTCATATGTTAATCTTAAGTGCTCCAAAATATGTTTCCATTTCTTTAATAAATCTATTTTAGTCTATCTCTTTAACTTCTAAGAGACGATGACTAAGTTATTAAGAGAGTGTAAATTTTGATATTTTCTTTGAGAGCTAAAATTTTGTACACTTTCAGAGCAAAGGATTTACGTTCAATTATGTATATAACCTATTTTGTAAATTGAAATTTAATGAATTAATGACTTATTATTCAATTTTATATTTTCAAATATATTGTCTCTTGCAAATTTTGTTATGTTTTTTTTTTAAATTTACATGTATTCAGAGCATATGGTTTGTGTTCAATTGTTGACAAAAAAAATGCTCTTTTTATATATATATTGCACATACAAGATTTTTAACCAAAAATATTATAAATACTATCAATTTTATTTTAAAAAAATTATATATTTTTTTAAAAAATTTAAATCGTGAGATCCAATACTTTCAAGTTTTCAACCACCTACTAAATATTAACCGAAATAAAATTACAATATGTAAGATTAGAACCGAAATAAAATTACAATATCTAAGATTAGATTTAAAGTTAATTTTAATTTATTATATATAATATAAAATATGTAATTAACATCACATCAAATTTAATGTAATATTATTTATCTTATCTTTTTTAATATTGTGTTTGATTAATTTTATGTTATATTTTGTAAAAATTATATTTTATTTTATTTTGTAGAAAAAAATGAAAAAATTTAAAAATAAAATTATATAAATAAATGAGTTATATATACATTTAAATATGAAGTTTTGTAATAATAAAATAAATATACAAATTATTTTTATAATTATAAATTTATGGTATGATTTATTTTATTTACCATGTATAATAATTATACATATTTACTGAAAATCGAGTTAATCAGATGCATTAATTTTTGACAGAGGAATATTCTGAACACGATCCCGTGTGTATTTGCGCAACGATTTACGAGCACGTGTAACGCAGTCGCCATAGTTGACTTGCAACTATATGTGTTAATGGTGTGTCGTCTCAGTTGGTGAGAGCTTCTCCGACTTTGCTTACTGGTTGTTGTTTCTATTGTGTGGACCAAATCAGTGTTAAAAATCTCATATTGGCCCTTTTTCGTACTCAGTTTCCCGTCAGATTTCTTCGTTTTTTTCTGTTTTTCAAAACCTACTATTTCGCATCTCTCTCCTTGTGTCTCCCCTCTTAGTTTTTCTCGCATTTTCTTTCTCTAGAGACACTCTTCAAAACTCGACTTAAACGGTGTTCCTCCGGCCATATTTTTGGTCGGTAAGTTCTTTTTTCATCAAATTTTATAACGTTGTGCTCAATTTTTTTTGAATATTCAGCTGAATTTTCTCGTGGGTTACGATTCTGTGTGTCTATTCTTTTGAGCTTCTTGTTTTATTTGTGCTACTCTTTATTTATTCAGATAGAAGTAGGAGGTGGTCCATTTTTCTGACGATTAATTAAATCAATTATCGTTTTCTAAAAGATAAATAAATGGAAGTAGGAGTTTTTCTGGCTTTTGATCGTGACTTAGATTTGGATTTGATATTAATTTAATTGGGTTTCAATGTCATTTTTTTTTCTCCCCCCTTCTTTGGCTCTTAAGAATTTCAGATTAAGAATGTAGGGGATTTTTTTTTTTTGAAGGGGGAAAGAAATTGTTAGCTTTGACAGAGAAATTTTAAACCTACTTCTTCGATCTGTGATCTGTGGTCCTTCCAATTCACCAGCTGGTCTATCTTGTCGTGACCTTTTCCTTCTTTTCTATGAACATGGCATGGTTTATATATATTTTCATCCAGATTTTCTTTTTAATATGTTATTACGTAAATGTGTGAAGTTGATTGATTAGTGAGAAATTATCTTTGTTTTTGAAATCTCCACAGTACAGGGATCAATAATTTAAAAACTATATATTGGAGTTAGTTGAGTTCTCTTTCGAGTCATATTTGATATATGCTTGGTTTATTAATTATTTTGACGATTCGATTTGGATTTGTGATTGCAAGTTGGGTTTGACGATGAGCTGTAGTTGAGTCTAGGCGCTGGTCTAGCACTGCGCAGCTGCTCCTGCTTCTTCTTCTTCAATAGATGGGCTGTTTTTCGTCTAAAGTAAGGAGAAGATTTCCCGGATATGAGGACCCAGTTGCGCTTGCTTCTCAAACAGCGTGTAAGTCTTGTACTGTTTCTTTGTTAACGGATCTTAAAGGGTTTAGGGTCGAAACGGTCATATTATAGCTTTATTATGGCTATGAGTATGTGCCACTTTAATTCTTGAAAAATTATTTCGATTAAAATATCGAATTATTACAAGTATAATATATATTTATTGTATATTATAAATCTAACTTAAAACTTTGCTGTCTGATTTTGTTTTTGATATACAATAAATATATACTATATTTATGATTGTTGATATTTTATCTACTATGTATAATTTTCCCTCATTTTAAATTATTTAAATTGATAGATTTATTAATCCAACGATTTTTTGAAATGATACAATAAATCTAAATTTCTCAATTTTGTTAGTTATTTTCGTTTGATTTGCTACATGCCTAACATGTGATCACTTTGCAAGGGTATAATTGGGTTTCCAAATTTAAATTCCTTCCCACCTACTTAATATTAAGTATTAACCCATTTTAATTTCCCATTTCCCTTGCCGACACCCATAAAGTTCATTTGAGCTGCTTCTTCTTTAAAGCTCTACGTGTTCGTGGATGAAGGGAGGGTGGATTTGATTTGCGGTGGCCAAAGTGGGTTTTGGTGATTGGTTTCTAGTGAGGCCGAATGGGTTTTGATCGCGGAAATAATAAAGTGGTTTTAGGTGATTGCATTATGATAGGTTTTGATTTCTTTTATAATTAATTAGTTCTTTTTAAAAAAGCAAATTTTTTATTTTCCTAATTGGTAAATAATGGGCTAATTAGGTGGAAAGAAATTTTAATTTTGAAACCCAATTAGACCCCTATAAATGGGTCACCTGCTAGGCATGTGGTCAACAAAATTAGAATATTTGACAAAATTGAGAAATTTGGCTTATTTGATTCTTTTTAAAAATTGTTGGGTGAAAAGTAGAAATTTATCATTAATTTTTGGAAAATGTCTATAATGTTTATTTGTTTTTTCCATCCAAAAAGAGATTATTGTGTATGCACTGTTCATTTCAGGATCCATTACAAATTTTCAGTTGTTCTAAGCTCATTAATGTTCTCAGATGTTCACTAATGCATCTGATAATGTTCAACTTTACACAACCTGATTAATTGTTTATCATTCAGAGCCATTCCCTTATAATTTATTTTGCTTCAATTTCATCTTAAAGATGGTTATTACCAATCGTTCAACTTTTCTTTTTCTTCCCTTAGGCATGTTAGAACCTATTTATGGTTAACTGTCATTCTATTGCCCCCATCCCCTGTCATCTTTTTATCTCAATTAAGTTTACATTCTTTTAGCTCAAGTAGTTTGTAACTTTGCAGTTAGTGTCAGTGAAGTTGAAGCACTGTTTGAGCTATTCAAGAGCATCAGCAGTTCTTTGATTGATGATGGATTGATAAGTAAGGTATACTCTTTCTGAGACAATTGTTTATTTTGGTATTCTGTATCTGTGATATTTGGCAGCAAACGACCTCAGCCTTTTGCTTTTGAAATTATAACTGGGTAATACTTTATGCCAAACCAATACTAGAGGTTTCTCATGAATCTGCGGCACATTACATCACTATAAACTGAGAAAAGCCTTGAAATGTTGATCCGATTTTTTAATTTGTGATAGTGCATTGTGTTATGCCTTGCAGACTCTGTTTTGATTATTTCGAATGATTTATCAAATTAGTAAAGCATTTGGATTAAATTCTATTTTTTTTTTTTACCAAAATCGCTCTAAAGGTAAGGGGTTATCACTATTTGGTAAGATATTGTCTTACCGTGATAAATCTTATCACGACATTGGATGCCAGTGATAAGCCTTACTATACCGTGTCAATGTCTTCCTACACCATATCAATACTTTATTATGAATTCCATTTTTTTACCAAAATCGTTTGGAAGTAAGGTTTATTACTGTTGTGGTAAGGAATTGGTTTATCGTGTTAAGTCTTACTACGATACTAGATGTTAGTTGTAAGTGTTTTCATACTAGACAAATGCCTTCTCATATTAGACCAATGTCTTATCACAAATTACATTTTTTATCAAAATCGCTCTGAGGTAAGGCTTATCATTTCCGAATGATTTTGAGTAATTTTTTCTATTATTTCAGTTTTATGGTGCTGGAATGATGTAGTTTTGTATCCTAGGAGTTAAAAGCATTGTCATTTCTCTTTGTTTGTCAGTTTGTTCGATAAGCTATGCAAGCTTTGATGGTTGCATGTCACGTATTTTAACCAAAATTAACTATTGGTATTTTCATTATGTATGCAGGAAGAATTTCAGTTGGCTCTTTTCAAAAATAAAAAGAAAGAGAATCTCTTTGCAAATCGGGTACATATTTTCCCTTCTAATGGAACTTAAAATATGCATGTCCAATTGATATAAAAAGGCAATGCCACTCACATCTTAATGTGATGCACATTCTTTTGGGGACATGAGTTTTGAAATCAGTACATCTCCTTACGTGCAGATCTTTGATTTGTTTGACGTCAAAGGGAAGGGATTCCTTGACTTTGGTGACTTTGTTAGAGCACTTAATTTCTTTCATCCCAATGTTCCGCAAGAAGACAAAATTGACTGTAAGTTGAAATATACTTTCTTTTGCAAACTTCATTACGATGATATGTGTGAAATTCCATAAGAAAGATTGAAATTGCAATCCGAAAAGGGTTAATTCAATTAGTAAGAACACTCATAATTTTTATAAATTTTAGCATAACGTTATTTGTAATCAATGCAAGATATTACCTCAAACAATATGTGCAAGCTACATGCATTTCTTACAAATGTGTTGTGTTTTAATATCTATAATTGTATTGCAGTTTCATTTAAGCTTTATGACTTGGATAGCACGGGCTTTATAGAGCGCCAAGAGGTATGTTGATGTCGTGCCTTGTCTCATTCTTCTACCTTTTGGAGTGTTTTCTTGAATATGAATATCTGTCTTCCTTCTAGGGGTGTCCATGGTCCGGTCCGGTCCGGTCCGGTTTTTCCTATAATTTTTTTAACCAAATCGGACCGTTCATATTACTCGGACCGGACCGTTTGATTTATAAAACGGTTTGGTCCGGTTTGGTTCTGGGTTTGATCCGATTTTTTTATAATTTAATGAAGAATAATGTGAAATTTTTAATATATTATTAAACCGGTCCGGTTCGGTTCGAACGGTTTAAAATTAATACAAACCGAACCGGACCGTTTGATTAGTAAAACCGTTCGATTTGGTCCGGTCCGGTTTATGGACACCCCTACTTCCTTCTACCTATAAGATGGGAATAAGAATATTCTAGAAGCTACTTCTATTACTATGTGTTTGTTACGAGGAGAGAGTGAGAGGGAGGTCAACACTCTTACTCAATGTATTATTCATTGTTCTTGGAATATACTTATCATTAATCAATTTATTTTTTATCTCTACCTCTTATTGGTTATTTGTATTTTTGAAAGAAAAAGTTACATTAATCTTGAATTTCATTGGTTTGAAATACCACGTCATCACATATTTTAAGAAAAATGAATAATTTATGTTCTTACTCTCACCCTCTCCTTTGATATGCATCTTCATTGCCTGTCTTCTGCAGGTAAAACAAATGTTAATTGCACTTCTTTGTGAATCTGAAATGAAGCTAGCTGATGAGACAATTGAACTAATACTTGATAAGGTGAATATAATTATTTCTTCTCTCAAAATTGGGTTCTTTTAAGATGCTAAATTTGGGTTTCTGGGATCACACAAATGCCCCTAACTTGCACTAATGTTTTGGAGGTCAGACATTTATGGAAGCCGATTTTAATCAAGATGGAAAGATAGACAAATTAGAATGGCAGAACTTCGTTCTTAAAAATCCATCCTTATTAAGAATAATGACCCTTCCCTACTTGAGGTATGTCTAAGATTGTTTTTCCTTCCTTACATAAACTTATTTCAGTACATCTGACGATGGTATGACTTATATTCTATCTATCATCAACTAAATCCAGGGACATTACAACAACATTTCCAAGTTTTGTGTTTAATTCGGAGGTCGATGAAATTGCTACATAAGAGAGAATATAGATTATGAGGTTTATGTATTTTTCCAATGTAATTATTATTTTTAGGGTTCTGTCCACTTGGCCCCTTAGGACCTAACCTTTATAAAATATTATGATTTGTTACGTAGCCTTTTAATTTATATAATTTAATTTGTAATATTTTTAAATTTGATAAATATAGTCTAAAATTTTAATTTTATTTAAGGATGTTGTATTTAAATATGAAGTTATATGATTTGATTTTTCAATTAGTTTGGTTCTAATGTATGATTCAATATATAATGTGATTCTTAATCATGATAAATTTATAATTTAAAATTAATTTTTTAATCACTCAATAATTAAATATAATAGTGTTGTATCAAAATTTGTCAAAATTTAAGTGTGACAAATTCAAAACGCTTTTAACCAATTGTATATTTCTGTTGTTGGTATTAATGGCAAAAAAGAAAAAAAGAAAAGAGTGATTTTTTTTTTTGTTTCTATTGGAGAAGGTGAAGTGGAAGAGAGGCTATATAATTAATAAGCCAAAACATCAATTTCTTTTCTCTGCATTACGTTGAAGTTGAGGCCTATTTTATAATAGGCTAATGAATTAATGCACATTTTGAACAGTAGAGTGAGAAGCTTAAAAGCCATTTTGGGTAGTATATATATACCCATTTCCTAACAAGATTTAAGAAGAAGAGATAGAGATATATCCGAAAAGTAAAAAGAAAAAAAAAGGTGTTGTCTATGTATGTGATTTGGCTGCCCAAAATAAAATAAAAAATAACTTGGTGTATTTAAGTTTTTCTATTTATTATATTTTGTGTTTGAGAGTGATATGGAGTATATTCAGATTTTGGGTTTAAGAGTTAATTTTAATTTTTAGGATGTACGATGTAAGATGTGTGGAAAAAAGAATGCTTATTTAAAAAAAACTATTATAGTTTTGTCTCATATTGTCTTTTTATACAACTTAAAAGATGTATAAATAGTAAAAAGTTGACTATTGGATTGGGTCCCAAAGGGTACCTACTTTTGTGGAAATGGAGAAGACCTAGGTAAATATATCGTGTCGTCTTGTGTCGAGCCGAGCCACTCAGAAAATGGTCGTTACTCTTTATAACTCAGAAAATGAGATTACAATTTAAAAGACGAATTCTATCTGTCATGTCTACTGAAATGCTAAATGTTGATCTAAACAAATTATTTCATTTTGAAGGACTATACTTTAAAAGATGGAGACAAAAAATATTATTTTTCTTAACCATGAAAAAAGTCGTTTATGCTCTTACTACTGAAAAACCAATACAGTCTAATCCTACTATTGAAGCTACAACTAAGGATTTAGACACTTGGATGGAAAATGATTTTCTGTGTAAAAATTATATTTTTAATGGTTTAATTAATGACTTGTATGATTATTATAACTTTGATAAGTCTGCTAAGAAAATTTGAGAAGCACGCCAAAAGAAGTACGACATTGAGGAAGATGGAACTAAGAAGTATGCTGTCAGTAGATACATGAAGTTTCAAATGATTGATGGCAAATAAGTGGAAGCTTAATCACACGAACTGCAGAAGATAGCACATGAAATAACTTCTGAAGGTATGACTTTAGATCAACAATTTCAAATAGTTGTTATTATAGATAAATTACCCCTTACTTGGAAAGATTTTAAGAATACACTTAGGCATAAAACTAAGGAATTTTCTTTAGAAAATCTTATAACTTGATTAAGAATAGAAGAAGAAGCCCAAAAATAAGACCAAAGAGATGAAGTACTCGTAGTCTCAAACAATAGTACCAATAAGAAACCCTATTCTGTAATTTTAAAACTTAAAGGTAGAAATATGAAAACTCAAAATCGTAATAATAATCAAAACCGTAACCACCAAAATAGAACTAGAAACTATCCTCCCTAGAATGGACCTCAACCCTTTTAAGGAATAACACATTCATGTGTTATAGTTGTAACAGATTTGGCCACTTGGCTAGGAACTACCGGAACATGAATCATCCTGCCCCACAAGTGAACCTTACTGAAGATCAACTTATTGATATGATATCTGAAGTCAATTTTGTTGGTGGATTTGAGGGGTGGTGGGTGGACACTGGTGTTTCTCGCCATGTTTGCTATGATCGAGACATGTTCAACTCCTATTTTGATTCCGAGGATAAGAAAGTGCTACTGGGCGACTCCTACTCTACTAAATTTGCTGGAACTGGTGAGGTGGTATTAAAGTTTACCTCTAGAAAACTGTCATCTTGAAGAAGGTCCTACATACTCCAGAGATGAGAAAAAACTTAGTTTCAGGCTATCTTCTTAACAAAGCTAGGTTTACTCAAACTATAAGGGTTGATTTATATACTATAAATAAAAATAATATATTTGTTGGGAAAGGGTATGCCACTGATAACATGTTTAAATTAAATGTTGAAATCAATAAAATCTATTCTTTTGCTTATATGTTGAGTTCTTTTAATATTTGGCATGCTAGATTTTGTCATGTTAATAAACACATAATCAAGAACATGAGTACCTTAGAACTAATTTCTAAACTATCTTTGAATGATTTTGAAAAATATGATTTTTGTAGTCAGGCGAAAATAACCAAAACTTCACATAAATCAGTAGTTAGAGAATCTGAACTTTTAGAATTAATACATTCTGATATATGTGAACTTGATGGAAATTTAACAAGAAATGGGAAACACTATTTTATAACCTTTGTAGATGATTGTTCAGATTAGACTTATGTATATCTAATGAAAAATAAAAGTGAAACGTTTGACATGTTTAAAATATTTATGACTGAGATTGAGAATCAACTTAACAGAAAAAATAAAAAGGTTTCGAATTGATAAAGGCATTGAATATGATTCCAATATTTTCAATGATTTTTATAAAACTCATTGAATCATTCATGAAAAAATTACACCTTATTCTCCTGAAATGAATGGCAAAGCTGAAAGAAGAAAGAAAAATAGAACTTTTACTGAATCAATTGTTGCAATTTTATTAAACTCTGGTGTTGCTTCAGGGAGAAATTTTACTAACAGTTTGTTATGTGCTAAATAAAGTGCCTAAATCTACAAGTAAAATTTCACCATATGAAATTTTGAAAAATAAGAAACCTAATTTAACTTATTTTAAAACTTGGGGTTGTTTAACCTATGTTAGGATTTCTGATCCTAAAAGAAATAAACTTGCTAGTAGAGCATATGAGTGTGTATTCATAGGATATGCTATGAATAGTAAAACTTATAAATTCTATGACTTAAATTATCATGTAGTTATAGAATCAAATGATGTTGACTTCTATGAACATGAGTTTCTCTTTAAATTTATAAATAGTAAGGGCTCATCTTCTAGTAGTTACCTATAACTAGAACTAGTGAACAAAATGAGGAATTAAACACTAAAATTAGAAGAAGTAAACGAGCTCGAACCCTTAAGGATTTTGGGTCTAATTTTTATGTTTATACCTTAGAGGAAGATCCTCAAACTCTTAAAGAAGCATTGTCTTCCTTAGATGCCAACTTATAGGAAGAAGCCATAAATGATGAAATGGACTCTCTTGAGTATAATAAGACTTGGCATTTAGTTGACTTACCTCATGGTTGCAAAACCATTGGATGTAAATGGATACTAAAGAAGAAATTAAAACCTGATAGTACTATTTAAAAGTACAAAGCTCGTCTTGTAGTTAAAAGGTATAGGCAAAGGGAACATGCAGATTTCTTTGATACCTTTTCACCAGTCACACAAATAACTTCTATACGTGTACTTTTTTCTCTTGCTGCTATCCATGATTTAGTAGTACACCAAATGGATGTTAAAACTGCTTTCTTAAATGGTGACTTAGAAAAAGAAATTTATATGGATCAACCTGAAGGTTTTGTTATCCCAGGTCAAGAAAATAAAGTTTGTAAACTAGATAAATCCTTTTATGGTCTAAAATAAGCACCTAAACAATGACATGAAAAATTTGATAATCTAGTTATCTCACACGGATTCAAAATAAATGAAAGTGACAAATGCATTTATTATAAATTAGAAGATAACATTTGCACTATTATATGTTTATATGTGGATGACATGTTTATTTTTGGATCAAATATTCATGTTGTGAACAATGTGAAAACTTTGTGAAGTGCTAACTTTGATATGAAAGATCTCGGAGAAGCGAGTGTAATCCTTGGTATAAAGATTACTACGTCTGAAAAAGGAATTTCTCTATATCAATCTCACTACATTGATAAGATCTTAAAGAAATATAATTATTTTAACTACAAACCTGCATATACTCCTTATGATCCTAGTGTAAAATTGTTTAAGAACACCAGAGACGATTTTAGACAAATTGAGTATGCGAGCATCATTGGTAGCTTACGTTATGCTATTGATTGCACTAGACCAGACATAACTTATGTTGTGAGACTACTATGTAAATTTACTAGTAGACCTAGTGTAGAGCATTTGAATGATATTGAAAGGGTTATAAGATAACTTAAGAGAATTATATACCTTGGATTACATTATAAAAAGTTTCCCGTTGTTCTAGAAGGATACAATGATGCAGATTGGAACACTTTATCAAAAGATTCCAAATCAACTAGCAGGTATATATTTAACATAGCTGGTAGAGCTGTTTATTGGAAGTCTAAGAAACAAACAATATTGGCTCAATCTACAATGGAGTCTGACATGATAACACTAGCCACTGCTAGTGAAGAAGTAGGCTAGCTAAGAAGTTTGTTAGCTGATATCCCTTTATGGGAAATACCGATACCAGTTGTCTTGATCCACAGCGATAGTACCACAACTATTGCTAATATTCAGAATTGTTACTTCAATGAAAAAAGACGACATATACATCTTAAGCATAGTACTGTCAGAAAATTTCTCTCTACAGGAGCTATAAGAGTGGATCATGTACGTTCTGATGAAAATTTGGAAGATCCTTTGACGAAAGGATTAATGAGAGAGAAGGTTTTCGAAACCTCAAAAGGAATGAGACTAATGTCCTTAGAATGAAGATTCACTCGTGATGGTAACCCAACTTATAGACTAGAGATCCCAAGAAATAAGTTCAAAGGGTAATAACAAGTCATGAAGTGATATGAGATGAATCATGCTATTTTCAAATCTTTTTCTATTTTGTTAGAAGCATGAAGTCCTAAAGCGATAGAAAAGGATGAGTTAATTGTTAAACCCTTAATGAGTTCTATACTCTATGTGGACTGGAGTATATAGCTACAGGAGTGTTCTTGATAGACTCACCTATGTGAATGTGGAAGTGTGACCGCTTCCTATGTAAAATTTTTGGGCAAAATTTACTAGAGCGTTCACTATACTAGGATACGCATGCATGGCCATAAAGCATGGGCTTTTCGAACTATACCTTGGAAAGGTTGTGTGTGTGATGATTGTTAGAGATAGAGTTCAAAACTATGAGTTACTCTAATATATTCTAAAGCATCAACAATATGCAAATGTTCAAGTCGATAGACACCTTTTGCTTATGTACAATCTTATATTTTTAATTGATTGTTGCTCAATGAAAATTATTTTTATATAAAATTTAAGTGGGGGATTGTTGGAAAAAGATGAATGTTTATTAAAAAAAACTAGTATAGCCTTGTCCTACATTGTCTTTTTACACTACTTAATTACACTACTTAAAAGATGTATAAATAGTAAAGAGTTGACTATTGGGATTGGGCCCCAAGGGGTACCCACTTTTTTGTGGAATGGGAGAGGACCTAGGAAAATATGATACCACACGTGTACGCCAAGTCCGTGTGCGTGTGTGTGTGTGTATGTATGTGAGGTGAGGTGGCATTTTTTACTCATAAAATGGTCATTACTCTCTTCATTCCCAAATATTACCATTATTATCATAATGGTCACATGGTTTCTAAAACCTATAAATACAGGGCATCAGCTCTTAGTTTAAACACAATAATCTGTAAACTCATCTTACTAAGAAAAACATTCTCTCAACAATTCTAAGTTATTTTTCAGTTTTCTGAGCAACAAAATTTTCAGGTGTAGCATTTCAGTATTCATCAGTGTAGTGAAGTTCCGAGACAGAGAAAAAGAATTTGGAATGTTTTATCCTAAGGATGACGGGGCTGTGTTTACTTGCACAAATTTGGGCAGAGTCACGAAACGTCTTAAAGAGAGTGACCTAGTCTGCGACTTAACCCAAGTAGTTCATTTCAGGTTATCTGTAATATTGTTCTAACACTGTTTTAACATACTTGTATCAACATGATGTATTGGGTTGTTGGAAAAAGACTATGTATTCAACAATTAATATTAATGAAATATAGAAGATTCTTTGTGTATGGATTGGACAATTGGCTAAACCATTTTAATTTATTGTATCTTATTTATTTATTTCGTTTACTTGATTTTATAATTATTTTCGTTTACTTGATTTTATAATTATTTTCGTTGTGTCCAAAAAATGGTATCAAAGTCAAAGTTTTGAGGTCTTGAATTAAGAACAATGGAAAAAACAATGTTTAAGATAGATAAATTTGTTGGAACATTTGGCAAAGCAATGTGAAGGATACAAGTGGAATAAAGTCTTTTTAAGGCATTAAAGGGAACAAAGTCATAAGACATGAAAGAGGATGATCGGGAAGAAATGAAAAGAAAGGAAATGAGCACTATTTGCTTAAGTTTGGTCTAAAGTAAAATATAGTGTGATAAATAAGACTTATCTATCAAAGTTGGGGGAACAATTTGAAAAAAACTATATATGTCAAAGTCTATTACAAATATGCTATACTTTAAAAACAACTACTATATGCCCTTAGGGAAGAAGAATTGGATGATATTAGAAGCCATATGAACAAGTTCAATGGATTCATTTATGAACTTTTGATTGTTGAATCGAAGATAGATAATGAAGACCAAACGATTATTTTGTTGTGTTTTTTTACCAAAATCATATGATACACCGATAACAAGAGTCTTTATTGGAAAGAATATGTTGACCATGAATGAGGTGTCAATAACACTTTTGGGAACTAGCAATTTGATTTGAGAGTTCCTACACGTGAAAATTTAAGAGTAAATTCATCAAGTAAAGGAAAGAACACACTTAGGGGAAGAGATTTTAGTAGAGATTAGAATCATTTTATGTTTCATTCAAGAGATGACATTGAGTGATATTATTGTTACAAAGGGGAGCACATCAACGAGTTTTGTGAAGATAGACTAAAAAATATAAGAGGTCTTAATGCAAAAAGAAGGAAAGATGAAAAAGAGATAAATATCAGTGAAATTTATTATTCTAATTTTAATGTCATATGTGTGATTATAGATTAAGGCTCTTTGAATAATTGAATTTTGGATTCTGTATGTTGTTTTCATATATGTGCAAATATAGAGTTGTTTGGTAAATACAAACCTTGTAATGCCATTAATATTGTGATGACTAATGGTCCAAAAAGCAAGTTTGTTAGTATGGGCATGTGAAAATGAAGATTTTTGATGGGATTTAGATGAATAATCAGTTTAAACTTTATATTAAATTGCTTAAGATATCGTAAATTTGTATATAGCAAGTAAGGGTCTTTCATACAGAAGATTTTAAAAACTAACTCTTATTTATTAAAAAAGAAGTTTTGATTTTGTAAACCGAAAATTAAATTTAACAATTAAAGATTAATAAATATAAATATTATGATAAAGATTCAAATGAAATAACGTTTACATGATCATTCCATTACAAATCAATAAAAACATATCTTATTCTTCTTTTCTTTGATTATACCAACTTAAGAAAATTCACAAACGTAAAAATCTACACATCTTCTTAGAGATTCGTTAAACTAAACAAACTCTTAATCCAAACTATTTTTAATAAACAACCTACGATAAGCTCACTAAATTTAATATATCAAAAATATTAATTTTTAAAGAAGTAAATTAGATGAAGGTTAAATGCATAAGCTCGTTTTAATTATCTTAAGTATTAATTCTCATTTAAAGTAATTTATAACTAATTATTTAAATTGATTAAGCAATTACATAACTAATAAACTAAATTGATTAATGATGAATTAATTTGATTATTTAAATGTACACTTAAATAATCAAATAAATTTATATAAGTATTAAAAATAATAATTAACACATAATTAAAATAAATAGTTCAATAAAATATTACATATCTTATTAAACGTTACAATCCATATCTAAGGTTTGAAATTACTCATAATCAATTATAAAATTAGATACTCACATCAAACAATAAATTCAAAAAATTATTTATGAAAATAATAAAAGAAAGAGAAAGAGATCTTAAGATTTTTATCTTTAATTATGCTCTTCAATTCTTTTAATTGTTTCTTGAATCCTCTTTTCTAAATTGTTGCCTCTAATTTAATTCTATAATTTATGTTTTTTCTTAATTTTCGTACAATTATGATATTGTTTCTATTTTAGAGGTGTTATTTTGTATTTATATTAAACAAATTGATATATTTTTAAGTTGAATTAGGACTGATGGATCACAATTCAAGCATAAAGTTGAGAAAATCATGCTGATGTGATAAATGTAAATGCCATGTGTCCAAATTTTGGATTGAGTGAATTTTGATGCGTGTGAAAGCTTAGACGAACGTTTTGGTTTCTTCTTCTTCTAAGTGTATCCATTTGTCAAATAAAAAACATAAAAAATCCCATAAAAATTTTAAAATCTAAAAAATCAATAGTTTTTCAAGAAATATAAAAATAATAATTTTGGTTTATTATAATAATAAAATATATAAGTACAAAGAAATTGATATAAAATATTGTATAAATATCACTTATTAAACTGCCTCATACCTATTATTTACTAGTCCTCGCATAAAGTCAACACCCATAATTAATAGAATAAATTTTCTAACATTTTATCTAAGAAGCTTAACAATATCATGGTTTTAAATTATAATAAATGTTAGATATTATCTCTAGCCATCCCTTTGTTATAGCTATTGTACAAAAATCATGCTTAAAATATGTGTGTGATGTAGTATCAATTAACAATAGTTAAATCATCTAACATAAATAAGTTGAAAAATTATTCCTCCCTATAAAATATCACTATTTTGAAAGAAAAAAAATATTCCCTATAAAATATCACTATTCTTTTTAGATTTGAATTGGATACTATAAGCTTTTCCTTAAAATTATATTTTCACTCAAGAGTATTCTTTAAAACTAAAAGATCTTTCCTTTAGTTATAATATAACTATGTTTGTTGTTTGAATCAAATGAAAGGAAAAAGGAGAAACAAAAGTCCATGAGCCTACAGAGTAAGAGAAATATACCTATAAATAACACTATCATAAGACTAATTATGTCAATAAAATAGTGTTAACTTTTATTATTTTGGACCCAAATATCATTATTAACTTCTTTTCTTTTATTTTTGTCACTTTTTTTGAATTACACATAGCGAGTTTTATAACTCTTTTCAACTTGTCTCCTTATATATATATATATATTCTCTCTCTTTTTTTGGAACATATTATAGCAGAATTATTTCTATATATTGAGCATTTAATCAATTATAACACAATTTATACTCTTAAATCTTATTGTAGTATTTTCATTGAATATATTCTCTTTTTGTACAACTCCACTTATTCTTGAATTATAGGACATGACCAATGTATTTGGTTAAAATGATAACGAGTGAGTATAAATAATTGGTTCATGTATGCTCAAATTAGTTCTCTAAAAGGGTTGTTCTTGAAAGAACAACAACAACCTTGGTAGCATAGTTTAACTGAAGAAGTTAATCCTATTGCTTTAATCACTTTTCAAGAAATACATTTAGCATTTGTCTTGATAAACTTAAAGAAAAATTCTAGCAACCTATTCTTATTCATTAAAAGTAGAGCAAATTTCCATGGAATTAACAACATTTTTCACAAATTCATTCATATAAATTCTTCTATTAATAATTTAGCTATTATGCATGCAAATTTTGAACAAAATTATTGTAAAGTTACCTTCACTAAAGAACAAGGTTAAGACTCTATAAACATTTATTATTATTTTTAACCTAACATTATTTAACTAATTTCATCAACGATGTGAGAAAACAAAGAGAATATGCAATTGATTTTAAGCCCATCTATTGATCTTAGGTATCCTAAGAATGCAATAAACAAATACTAAAAAAATTAAAAAAAATTATGCTACCTAAAGCATAATAATCCTTAAAACATGTATCCTAAAATATATTAAACTAATACAGCAAAACAAAAAAGAGAATAAAAGCCCTCAAAGTAATGTAATTGTATATTTTTGCTTCTTTCACAATCTTTACAAGATAGATGTATAAATCTAAACCAATATTTCAACATCTTGAGTCACATGAGCAACTGAACCCGTTTAGAAAGCACTTGAAAAGTTAGCACAAATAATACAAGTGTAAAGTATATCCTAAGACAGATTCAATAATGAAAAACCACACATAGAAGATTTAAGACTTAAATCAATTAAAATTAATCACCTGACAAACCTTAGAATAAATAGATTAAGTACAAGTTCATTAAAAATAGTTTCTTTATAATTAAATAATTAAAATAATTATAACCACATACAAAATTATTTGATCAAAACATGTAAGAACCTAATCAAGAAGAAGCTATATGAACATGAAATCATAGTATTAATTTAAGAAAAAGCCTAACAAAATATGAATCAAAACACAAAATAATTTGAAAAATAAAATAACTGTAGTTGTTTAAAATAAGGAGCATTAGGTCGTTTCTATAGAGAAGATGAAACCTTAATACTAGGTTAAAGAGAAATTATAATTATGTCCATTAAAACAAACCATAGAGTAATAATTAATAAGGACAGAATAGTAAAAGAACAATTTAGCATAAATACACAAATAGGTTTTAAGTTGAAATTAAAGTCGCTCGATCGATCGAACCAATAAGATTGATCAATCAAAATCCTTTTCGATCGATCCAGTAATGATTAAAAATAACCCAATATTAGGGCTCAATCAATCCAACCTCTTGATCGATCGATCTACCCCAATTTGTAAATCAATTCGTTAAGACATAGATCGTACGCGATCGATCCTCAATCGACCAATATATATACCAAAATTCGTAAGTGTAAATATATATTCTAACGTGTTTAAGAACAAATGACTTGAAGCATATTAGTTTTTTGGCTTGAATAGTAGACAAGAAAATGTGCCTAGAAACTAGTTTTTATTTAGAAATTGTATTCACAAATATCACCAACTCTCTTAAACCATACAAATTTTAAATCACTACTTAAAAAATAATAGATAATGAATATTTTATCACTAAAAAGGAAGAGTTATTAGCCTTGATTAAATGAAATAAATATTTTTTTAGTTTTGATTATAAAAAGTGATTTTTTGTAAATCAAATTAGATAAAGAATTGTAGTTACGAACAACCTTTAGCTGTACACATGGATAATTTTAATGAACTATTGTGCCATTTAGATTAAAATAGGTACTTGAAATATTTTAAAGATATATAGATAATATTTTTAAAAAATATCACCTCTTTTGTTATGTATATATTAATGATATATTAATCATTAGTGTTAATATCATTCAACATTATTTTTACATATTAAAAATCTTTAAAAATGTAAAAAAAAATGAATAATATTGTCTAAAAAAAATCAGTATTACTCTAACAAAATATCAAATACTTAGAACTTTAAATAGATGATGTAAAACACCACATTCAACCTCACATGGTAAATAACATACATTGAATTTCTAGTGTCATTATTGATAAAAACTAATTACAAATATTTTTAAGATGTTTGACATATGTAAAAGCATACATTGGAAAATTAGTAAAAATGAGAAAACCTTTACAAATAAAATTGAAAAAATATTATGTCTAAAAATAGACTGATAAAAATACTTAATATATGAAAAAGGTATAAACACACGTAAAACAATTACCAGCACTTTACCATCCAATACTAGATAACAAAATGATAATAGAAACAGATACTTAATATGAATATTGTAGAGTTATATTAAAATAAATAGTAGATGATAATGATGAATATTTGTGCAAGTTTTCTTAAACGCTTTTCGAGGAGCTAAACTAAACTAAAATAGTAATGCAAATAAATATTTAGTTGTTAAAAAGACAAGAAAAAAGTTTACTATATATGTAATATCCTCAATATTTATTGTTAGAACAAACAATTGTTTTTTTGGATATTTCTTAAGCAATAATATTAACGAAGATTAATCAAATGGTAATAATTCAACCACTACAAATTTTATGTTGAATATCTACCAGAAAATGAATAGTTTAGATGATGCTTTAATTAAAGAATTAACCCCACTTATAATTTTTATAATTACATAAAATATGGACAATTTTGTCATAGAAATCAAGATCAAAGAAAAGAAATTAAGAGTTTTAAGATATCAAATAGAGATCTATACCTCAAAAAGTCACTTATGTGAAAACAGGAAAAATCTAGTTCTCCATCAAAGAAAGAGGATATAACCTCATAACTAATCAAAAAGGAAAGGATAACTTATCAAAATTTTATGGTCTGAAATTGCAGATGATGAATAGCTCAAAGAAGAGAATCAAGAAAAAAAACTAAAGTATTATATTCTCTACAACGGACCAGTTTCTAGAATATATAATACATGACGAGAAACAAGTAGAGCAATAATTTGATTTTTTAGTACACATAAAGTATCCACTGATAGACTTGAAAAAGAATATTTTTTTGTCAATTATGAAGCATTATTCAACTCCAATGATTTCAACGTGACTGAAGGCACCAAATAAATTTTTTATTAACTGGTAAAAAAGAAAATTGAATATCACAAGTGCTTCTATTGTATAAAGGATAAAGATGGATCCATATCTCTAGGTCCAAGAGGAAGCATGTCAAATAGGTGTTGGCAAATTTTTTTAAGAAAAGAAGAGATTAGATAAAATTTAATCATTATCATTCCACGTGTCTTTATTTTTAAAAAGAATGAATTGATAAGATAAGATGTAATTCTTATCTTTTCAAGTGTCTTTATATTTAGTATCAAAAATAAATGCTCTTATGTCTATAAAGCTCTTGTAGAAGAAAGAGTATCATAGTAAGTTCTAAATATATAACTCATTGATCACCTTATTCTTAGATAAATTATATATAAATAAATTCCTAGAGAATAAATTAGCAAGAAACTAGAATTGTAATGATCTTACTTTTTTAATGAATAAAAATTCATTTTTTTTATCAAAACTCAATGTCTTCTCTTATATCTTAAATAGAATTATAGATTCTATCGTCGATTGAAGATAAGAAGCTATTTTTTCTGATTCAAAAGGTGAGACTTCTAATAAGGTAACTTAAAATTAGATGCAAACTAGCAAAAGATGAAGATGGACCCTTTTTCATCAAAACAAAGTAATATCGTATACAACTCTAGATTTTATTTGTTAAGAATAATACTTATATGTTTAAAATTGTAAAACCAAAAAAATAATCGATATTTATTTCTTCAAAATTCTTAAGTCAAAAAAATTAATCATCACCAAAATTACTTGGTATCAAAACCATAGGAAAGAAAATACATTAATAGATGAAAACTATAATACCATTAATCATTGAAGAGATATTAAGTGATATACTAAAACTTAGGGATATTAAGTAATATTTTCTCATCATTATACTACAAGGTAATTAGTACATCTAACAAATTTTAACTATTTATAGTTTATGATCTTGATAATTTAAATTTAATAAATATATAATATTATTAATTATTAATTAATAACTATTATTGTTTCAAATATTTTATTTTACAAGATAAAAGAAAAAATAAGTTTTTAAATATAAATTTTTAAGTTACTTTTAATATAATTAATGTTAAAATGTTTTATAAAGTGGTTTATAAAAATATTCTTAAAATAAATAGTTAATTAATTTGTTATTTTAATAATAAATAAATATATAATAATAAATATTTTATGAGGAATAAAATTTAAATACAATATAAACATAAATGATTTACCACAATATTGATGGCAATTACACAACTTTATTTATTAAATAAGTCAAATATAGCAAAACAATAAAATTATTCAATTAATATTTTTATTATCTAAAAATTTAATCTTACTTAAAGAATAGACATGACTTGATTGAATTAAATAAATATTTTTTACTTAAAAATAATTTATATTAGTCCACTATTCTTTTTTAATTGATATGATGTATGATATGATCATGACATGAAAATTATTAGTTTATTAAAACTATAATCTACTTATAAATAAATTGATTGAATATTTATTAAATAAATAATCATTAACTATATAATTCATCACTCTTAATATAATATAAAAATAATTACATTATATAAAATAACTATTCATAAAAAATGTATTTATTGTATAGATATTTTAGTATTTATTGATATAAAAATAAAAATTTATAAATTATGTATTTATTATATACACATTTTGATATTTATTCATGTGAAAAAACTAACAAAAAGGGAAAAGAAAAAAAATATATAATCTTCAATCAAGCATTGTCGCTTTTTATATATAAATATATTTACTTAAAAATAATTTATATTAGCTTACTATTTTTATTTTACTTGATATGGGGTATGATATAATTTTGATATGAAAATTATTAGTTCAATAAAAATATGATATTCTCATAAGTAAATTGATAGAACACATTAAATGGATAATCATTAACTATATAAATTGTTACATTTAATGCAATAAAAATGATTGCATTATATAAAATAACTATTCATAAAAAATACTTATTATATATTGTGTAAAATATATAACAAAAGAATGTAAAATGTGTATTTATTATATATATATATATATTGAGATTTATTAGTGTTAAAAAAAGTGAAAACGACCAAAGCTCGTAGAGTAATAAAAATAACTGCATTATCTAAAATAACCATTCATAAAAATATATTTATTAAATTAATATTTTGGTATTTATTGATGTAAAAAACTAACAAAAGAATATACCAAACATTACTTCTTTTTATATAACAAAAATATGATATATTTATAACTAAATTGATCGAATACTCATTAAATGAGTGAACATTAACTATATGAATTATCACCATTAATGTAATAAAAATAATTACATTATACAAAATAACTATTCATAAAAATATATTTATTATATAAACATTTTAGTATTTATTAGTGTAAAAACTAACAAAAGAATATAAATATATATTTATTATATAGATATTTTAATATTTATTAGTGTTAAGAAAAAAACAGAAAACATAGAGAATGATAAAAACTTAAAATAATAAAAATAATTACATTATATAAAATAACTATTTATAAAAAAATAGTTGTTTTATAGATATTTTAGTATTTATTAATATAAAAACTAATAAAAAATATAAAAATATATATTTATTATATAGATTTTTTTTATATTTATTAGTGTTTACAAAACCCAAAGCACCTTTTATAAGAATTTTTTTTTCAAACCAAATTCATCCATAGATTTTTTTAAAAGAATTTTCAAATTATTAACAATCATCGTACATGAGTAGAGCTTGATGTATCTTACACGATAGAATTTTTCATATAAAATTTGTATATCCAATCATAGTCTATAATTTCAATAAAATAGTATGCTTAAGTTTTTCGTTGGTAGTTAAACTTTAGGATTAGTTATTTTATTAATATTATGATTTTATTTTGATATTTTTTTATTTAGATTTTAAGACTATATTTTAATGATATTTTTATTTAAAATTATAATTTATTATTTAATTAAATATTTTTTAAATATGTAATAATACATGTACTATATTTAGATGATATTTTGAGATAATTAATTAATTGATTATCCAAAAATAACTCTTAAATATTACATATCAATTACTATATATGTCAAAAAAATCAATTAAATAATAAATTTTTTTAAATTAATATATTTTTTAAATAGAAGTATTACTAAAATATTATCTCAAAATTTTAAATACAAAAATATCAAAAATAAATTGTGTTACTATAAAAATAACTAAAACTAAATTTTGAGCAATTTTACTCAATAACGTTTATTAACGACACACCAACACACCCTTCTTGTCGTCAAACTCACCCCAATTGAGCGACTTTATTTTTATCTTTTCATTAAGAAATTACAGCGATTTTGAACGCTTTACACTAGTTCACCATGCAGAAAAAAAAGGCAAGCTTTTTTTTTAAAATTACTTTTAGTTTTAAAACATCTTTTTAAGCTTTTATTAAGGGATACAGCGAAGTAAATTGAAGGGTCTTATGAACACCTTCCACTTGTCTACCATGCAAAAAGGCAAGGCCAAAAATTAAATAAGTTTATTTTGAAGTATTTGGTTCGAATAAAGAGATATCCAGCAACCATAAATTATTATACGAGAAGAAATGATAATGAAATACAAATTTAAAATAAATTTATTGAATCATATAATATAAAAAATATAAGTGACAAAGTATATACAAATTTATACAATATTAACACATTTCTGTTAATATAAAATGCAATAAAATAACTTTAAATTTCAAATGGTCTTCACATGTGTGAAGTAACGTAAATATAATAATAATTGTCAGGGTGGCGTTACCTTCAATGCGAGGTTAAGAATCTTATTAGAGAGTTATAAATAGGAGGGCCATAGAAAGGTAGCCTCTCATATTATCATCATCGATAACTCCATTGATTATCAAGATATATATTCCTTAGCGTCGATAATATAAAGTAGCTAGCTAGCTAGTTTAACAATGGCTACTCTCAATGCTGCGATTAACCCTTCTATCACTGAGGATGCTGAGGTTCTTCGAAAGGCATGCAAAGGTAAAACTTCAATATATATAATCCATCTTTATCGATAAATGTATAAAAAGCTAAACTTTTAACCACAACTTAAGTTTATAATTTTTAATATTTATTATGTTATGCATCGAGTTTAATTAACATTTTAATTAGAGTAAAAATCGTATTTGTTTATATTGTATCGTATTCTTATATTTGTGAAGATTTTGATAAAAAAGTCGTGAGATGTGTAAAAAAACAAAACATTTTGGTTGGTATTGAAGTTGTTGGCCTTCAAGTTCAATTTTGTAATTTAGTGGCTCACGATTTACTTGTTGGAGTGGTTCATCAGTACTAAACATACCTGTGGTAGTTAATAAGTTATTATCATCAAAAATATTTTTTCACAATTTGGTTTATATATTTATTTATATGCTATAATGATACATGTTTAACATAATAAAAGGTAACTTTCACTATCTCACAAGGGTCACATATTATATCACAATTAGGGTTATTATCTTTGATTAAAAAAAATTAATAGATGTGAAATAAGGATTGATGAACATGAGCTGTAAACCACTACTAATTAAAAAAAAAATCTTTTATGGTATAAACTACTTAATGCTAATTAGTCACCGCAACATATATGGAAATATTTTATTAAAATATACAGTATTAGTATAATTGTTATGATATTTAATTTATACTTAAAAAATTAAATTTTATTATTTTAATCAATAATTATCTGTTATATTAATTTTAATTATATCAAAAAAGTTAAATAACTTTATTAAGGGAAGTGGGTTTAGAAATAAAATGGAAGTTTACTTAATGACTATTAAATGACTTATATATATATATATATACCACTATTTTACAAAAAAAATAAAAAAATAAACCACTATTTTATTACGGGGCATAAACCACTATTTTACAAAAAAATAAAAATAAATAAACCGCTGACTAATTTGCCCACTGTTTAGTTCTTATAAAGAGCCAATGTAGCCAATTGATTTTATTAATTGGAAAAACTGCATTTGGAGTTACTTAATTTTGGTAAATTTGATATATTTCTTACTTTATTTTAAATTATTATACTTTAATCACTCCTTGTTTTAAGTTTCTTCAAACAAATTTAAAATTAATAAAAAATGATAAAACTGTTAAAAAATATAAGATAATGTAATTGAATTACACAAATTTTATAAAATTTAAATTACTTATAAAATTATTAATAGTGAATTTGTTGTAAGGTCAGTTTTCATGGTCGTTCTTAATTACTATAAATTAGACCCAATCTTGTTCGAAGTTTCTACATAAATAATAAGGGATTTTACAATACAATAGCCACCATTGAAATAGCTTCATCCACAATATTCAACAATGGCCACTCTTGTTGTTCTTAAAAACACATCTTCTAGTGAAGATGCTCAAGTTCTTCGAGATGCTTGTAAAGGTTATACATTACAAAAATATTTTAATTTTATTTATTATTATTTTTTTAAATTTTGTGGTGTAATATATAATATATTCAGGATGGGGGACTGATGAGAAGGCTATAATAAAAATACTGGGACACAGAAATGCTGGTCAGAGGAAGGAAATCAGACAGGCTTATGAGGATCTCTTTCAGGAAGACCTCGTTAAGCGCCTCGAGTCCGAGCTCAGCGGAGATTTTGAGGTTGTTTTTTTTTTTTCTTTCTTTCTTAATTATTAATTTATTACGAGAATGATATTAATTTATTTACATATTTAATTAAGTATTTCAAATCTATCTAGGAATACATGCTATAATAATCGCTCCCCATTGTTGTATTTTATATATAACAATAATTTATAAATAAATTTTAATATTAATTTAATATTATCATATTTATTCAAATTATGATTAATTATATTAAAATCTTTAAATTCAATTCGAATTGGATTCAATCACGTGAAAATAGAGAGTTTTCATCCAATATTGTTTTAACTAATGGGAACAAAAGCCGTCTAAATATATAAATTTATTTTCATTGATTAAATTTCATTAAAATTTTAGTAGTTTTACTTTGTAATGAGTGATGTAATTGCTTTAAAGTGTTTTTACAAAACACAATGTTGGACAGGGTGTTCCAACTTCTAACCAATGTTCTTATTTGACTACAATTTGTTGAATTATTTGGATGCTGTTCTTTGAACATAGACTCAATGACAATAACATAAAAGTTAAAAGAATATATAGAGATTTTAAGTCGTAATCGATTCTCCTATATGTCGACTGGGATCATCTAATTTTAAAGTAGATCAGTGATAATTATTTAATTTATTCAATGATATCTTCTACTATTATTTCGTTTTACTATTTATTTAATTTTTGTTTGATATTTTTATCACAAAAAAAAAAGTTTTGTTTGATATATATATATATTTTGCTTAGACTATTATTTAAAAAATATTTTTGAAAACTGATAAATTGAGGTTAAAATTGATGAATGAACCAACAGAAAGCTGTGTACCGATGGATACTGGATCCAATAGACAGAGATGCAGTACTTGCAAATGTTGCCATCAGAAAATCGGAGGCAGACTACAAAGTAATTATCGAGACAGCTTGTGTCCTAAACCCTGAAGAACTTTTGGCCATTAGAAGGGCTTACCAAACTCGCTTCAAACGTTCCTTTGAGGAAGATGTCGCTGCTCACACTACTGGTGATCTTCGCAAGGTCATCTTCTTTTACCATTCTTACCTTTATTTGTTCATTTCAATCTTTACTGTGTTTCGCCACAATTTTTGGTATACATTACACTTTATACACTATTAATATGACCAGTTGCGTCTGTCACGTACACCCCAACCAAAGTGGTCTTTCATCCACGCACCTAATATTTAGGTATAATATATATATTTTGTTTTGCAGCTTTTGGTTGCTTTGGTGAGTGCATACAGGTATCATGGGGAAGAGATAAATGCAAAGTTGGCAAAGAATGAAGCTGAAATTCTTCATGAAGCTATCAAAGACAAGGCTTTCAACAACGACGAAGTCATTAGGATTTTGAGCACAAGAAGCAAAGCTCAGCTTACTGCTACCTTCAATCGCTACAGAGATGATCAAGGCATTTCTATTACCAAGGTCCAACTCAAACTAACTACAAAATCTTCCATCTTAAATCTTATCTTATTAAATGGCGTGTCATGCTGATGTTAATATATAAGACATAGGTGTTAATACATATTATTATCACGAACCTATTAACTCATTATCATTTTCTTTTCACTTTTAAATTTTGGGTAGAGCTTGTTGGGAGATTCTTGTAATGATTTTCAAAAAGCTCTTCATACCACTGTTCGATGCATCTCTGACCCACACAAGTACTTTGTGAAGCTACTACGTGATGGAGTCAAAATGGTGGGAACTGATGAAGATTCATTGACTCGTGTGATTGTGACAAGGGCAGAGAAGGACTTGAGGATTATTAAGGATCTTTACTACAAGAAAAACAGTGTTTCTATTGAGGATACTGTGGCTAAAGAAACTTCTGGTGATTACAAGGCTTTCCTTCTCACTCTTCTTGGAAAGGAGATTAATTGAAAGTCTTCTTCTGTTGAATATTTGAACTTTGTCTTGTTGGTGTTTTCTCTTTGATTCTGTTTGGACTACCTTTAAATTTCCTATATGTGGTTGCCTATCTATTGACTTTGTTTCCTTATTTTAATATAAGTGTGTTCTTTAATAATTTCATAAGAGTTGCTTCTTATTATTTTCTAGTTCAAACTCTAGTTTTTTATAATAGGTTATATATTTTAAGAAAATAATATTTAATATGAAATTATATATCGTTCCACTAGATTAACTATTTTTTTTTATTTCACCAACTTCATTTTATACTTGTAAAGATTCATAACTAGTTGTACGGCCAATATTGAGTGCTACACAGAGTTAAAGTACACAAGAAAAAGGAATTGAAAAAGTTGCACCCTCTCACTTTTAGAATGAATTTTTCGTGTTAATATTAAATTTTAAATATAATACAATTATTATTAAAATAATATGTTCTCATAAATCATTATAATTTTGCAATAAGTAAATAAAAATTATGAAAAAAAATCTTAACTAAAAAGACAAAAAAATTGTAAAATTTATAAGTATTGTTAATTTATATGGACACAATAATTTCGTTGTAATCTAATTATTAAGTTAGTCATCGAATCTATCACAGGGCAAATAAAGCTCCCAAGATAGTTGTATTTCAAATGTATTTTTTTGAACTAATATACTTAATACAAAACACACACACACATATATATATATATATATTAGTACATATGAGAACACCTAGAATTATTTTTGTTGATCGATTGATCAATTAAAGGTTTAAATTGATTGGGAGATTAGATTGATCGAGCTTTAGTTGACTTTCTATCTAATTTTCTGGGGTGACTTTTTATCTTAATTAGATTGATAGAGCTTTGCTCGATTTTGATCGAGTTCTTGTGTCATTTTTCAAATGCGTCTTATCAATACTAAATCAATCGAGTAAAGTCTCAATCAATTGAGCTCAATTTTTTTTTAATTCTCAGCTTTGACTTGAGCCTATTTGTAAATTATTACATGCCATTTACTTTAAAACAATCTCAAAGTATTATAAAGTGTATATGTGTCTTTACATTCTATGGTATAGTTGGGTTTTATTCATGTAAGGATAGTATAAAACCGGGTCTGTACTTAAACAATCAATTTTCATAGTAGATAGGTTAGGTGGTCCAATGAATCGATAGATTTCTTCTTAGATCATTATTTTTAGGTTAGGTTATTTTTACATAAAAATCTTGTTTTTTTTATATTTTATTATTTATAGGTACACACCTAGACCAAATGAAATAAATTGGGTCATCTATTAAATCCTCACACTTTGATGGATATAACTTCTTTTACTAGAAGACTCAAAAAGATGTAAAGAGAAGAATACCACCTATCATAAAAAATTACAATTGAATTTATATTTGCATATAATAAAATTTTACTTACGAAGAGAAAACTTAATTAACTTTTTTTTTGTATTACCTTCTTGTGTATTTTTTTTATAAGGGATTGGTTATTATTTTCTTTTTGTATAACCATCTGTGGCTATTTCTTTTCGTGTAGACAAAAGCTTTTATATTTTTCTTTTTTCTTTAATATTATGATTATCTTTCTAATGGAATATGCATGAGACAAAACCTAGTATGATGACTTTCACATTGCTTGTGAAGTAGCCCTTTCACTCACTATGATAGCGTTATACATCACAATAAGTGGTTTTATCAAAACTAGGTGTCTCTCTATAATAAAATTTTCTATTGTGAAAGGTAAAGCTCAAACACAATTTAATAGCCAATGTTATCTTAAGTACTAAAATCTTATCTAATCAATTATAAACTTCAAACATGATATAAATATATGTCAAGTGAGCATTTGAGTAGATTAATGTCAATATCGATTACCAAATGTCAAAAATATGTAGATATACAAGTCAAAATACTCAATTAAGAAATTTAATATTAATCAAAAGAAGTGAAGTAATATGAAAATAATATATAAAGTTCATCTCAATGTTAAAGTAAGTCTACACTCCCTCATTTTTTTAAGAAAAACTAAAGAAATATCAATAAAAATAAAAATAAAACATATAAACAAATTAAAGATGCTCATCTAGGGTTAAATAAGCACTCAAAAGTTTTTTGTGAATAAGTAATAACAATAGAAATAGAGTTAAAATCCTTTATAAGTGTGATTTGATATTGGAGGTGAACATGTAGCATGTGAAGAAGAGTTAGAGGGCTTTACAAACTCAATTGTATTTAAAGATGATGGAGTATAGTGCTTATCCATATAGTCTACCCCTATCTTGTCTCTAAAATGTTTTTCATAGTCAAGGTCTTTGTTTAGCCTTTCAATTCCAATAAACAATCTCTTCACAACTTACTTTGATTGTCCAAACTCCTGCATAAGATTATTATTTTTCTATTTGATATCTGCAAGGCATGAATCAAATCATCAATATGTTTAGATAACTCAATTTTTTTCTTTTTTCTAACATAGAGGAATTTACTTTATAGGATTTTAGTTTACCATTTAATTTGGTTACTTCTACTAGTAACCTATATTTTTTTCATACAACATAATAAATCTATAAATAGCTCCTTAATGTTATTAGCATTAAATTTAGTAAGTAGGAATTCAAAATCACTTCCCTCGTTATCTAAGCCAATGTCAAACTCATTGGAGTGTCCACCAATAATTGAAGTAAGTACCTGATAATTAGTACCATAATTTTCTAAGTCTTTAGGATTATCTTTGTCACATTTTGAGTTGTTAAGGATAGCATCGAAAACCTTTCAAATTCTTTTACTTTTGTTAGGACACTTAGTTGTAATATGACCATAACCCATACATTCAAAAATTTAGAACTCATAAGTTTGAGTTATCTTAGATTATGTTCCCTTGAATGGCTTGATTGCCAGTTACTCTATGAATTGTTTTGATTCAAGATTTGCTTGAGTCTTTTGGATAAAACTATGAATTCTTCATCGTCCTCATCGTTCTCATTGTCACTATCATTAGCCACAGTGGTTTTGAAAACTATATCTTTATTCCTTATAGGTGTTTAAAAACTCATCTTAAAGTTTGAAGTCAGCCAACAAGTTCTTTGATTTTTATGGTGTCTACATCCTTGCTTTCATCAATAGTAGTAGCCTTTGCATGGAAATAATGTGATAATGAGCAAATAATCTTTCAAACTATTTTGAAATCGTCAATTTTGTCTCCAAGATTGATAGAGATGTTAATAATATCACATAATTTAATATAGAATTCAGAAAAGTCTCATCTTCTTTCATCTTAAGATTTTCAAATTGAGTACCAAGTATGCAAAGTTTTGTTCGTTTAACTTGTGTGGTGCACTCATGGATAACCTACTCTCATCTATAGAATGTAGTAAGGCTCTTATACGAACCTTCTGATATGATAGTTAAACCCATCAAAGAAGGGAGCACGTGTTGTACACGAATCCTTTCTTAAATTACCCATTATAAGGTCTTTAGTAGCACTAAGTATATCTAATGACCCATTTTAATATCAATTGAAAGTTTTTATTTTATAATTTAATTAACTAAAGTGGTGAATAGATAATTAATTGAATTATGTCAAATCAAAATTTTACAAATGATGAGACATGCAATCACATGTAAATAAAATAAACAAAAATAAATAAAAATTAACACGTGATAATTTTAGGTGAAAATAACCTAAACCACCGCTACTACAAAAAGGGGTATTTAAGTCGCTGTGTAAAGTCGGTTTTTGAAAAAAACTGACTTATAATGAATTTAAAGTTGGTTCGGTGTAGAACCGACGCTATCCACGTTGGACGTAGCGTCGGTTGATGTGGA
The DNA here is from genome assembly GCA_037013495.1 of Hippophae tibetana. NCBI lineage: Eukaryota > Viridiplantae > Streptophyta > Magnoliopsida > Rosales > Elaeagnaceae > Hippophae > Hippophae tibetana. The sequence goes on from CM072812.1 coordinate 14,492,857, forward strand.
GAACCAACGCTATCTACCTAATATATCCAAATTCGGGTCATTTTTTACGTAAAACCCAATTTTCTTCTTCTCTCTCCTCCATTTTCTCCCAAAATCTACACCGTATGCCACCTTCTTTCTAAATTTCCGGCCACCTTCGACAACCATTTGTAACGTAGTTTTGTAAGTTATATTCCTCTTCTCATTATCTACTATTTTTTTAGTGAAATATTAAAAAAAAAATATACCTATTTTCTGTATAAATTCTTAATTTAGGTATGTTTTTTATTTTGTTTGTTATTATGTTTGACTTATTTTACGTGGAAATAATATCTGAAATATTGTGGGTTTGATAGATTATATATATTTACTGTGTGTGGATAAATTTATTTATATATTATAAATAATTATATTTTATTAAGTAGAATTTTGTATCTTATTATTGAGTTTGTTTTATATTTTGTATAAATTTTTGATTTAGGTGTGTTTTTGATTTTATTTGTTATTTTGTTTGACTTATTTTATGTGGAAATAATATCTGAAATATTGTGTGTTTGATGGATTATATATATTTACTATGCGTGGATAAATTTATTTATATTTTATTAAGTAGAATTTTGTAGCTTATTATTCAGTTTGTTTTATATTTTATATAACCTTTTGATTTAGGGGCATTGCCCTTAAAAAATCTCATAAGCTTATATGGACAAAAGTTATGGTATGTACAAGTCAATATTAATAATTTTATTAATTTTACAAATGAATAATAAGGATGTTCGAATATGAAAATTCATGTACATTTTTTTGTAGGTTCCACAACAAAATAATGGAGTCATGTGTGGTTATTATGTCATGAAGTTTATGAGCGAAATAATCACAAATATCAAAATTCTAATTGATGATGTGGTAATATCTTTTACCCATATACATAAAAGTTTTTAACATATTTGAGTTTGTTTTTGTAAATAAATGAAATTATATTCTTATTTTGATTTTAAATACATATAGTTTTTTGGTTGGAACAAGGCGGGCTACGACCAGCAAATTTTTGATGATTTACGAGAGGAATAGGCAGACCACATGGTTCAAATTATATCATCACAAGAAGAATCAGAAAAAGATTCTGATGATCTTGAATAACATATGACAACATAACAATAAATTTTTTAATGATTTAATTTCTCTATTTATTCATGTGTCTGAAATCACTTGTTTGATGGATGATTAATCATATGCTCATATATTTAGGGGAATGCATTGTTTTATGGACCTATTTTTGGCCTAAACTATATCTCATCTCTCTTTCTTACTTTCCTTACGAACTCATATTAATACTTTATTAATCATTTGTTTATAAATATGAATTTATCTGGAATCTCTGCTAGTATTTTTAATGCTATAATGAGCTCTAAATGGACAAATCAGGTGTACATAACTCCGATTTGTTTCTTGGTTTGTATGAGTTTTGGTGCCCATGAACGTGTTCCATATGTTTAAGGGAACCAAAACTCACACAAGCCAAGTAAGAAATCGAAGTTACACTTGATTTCATATTTAAAGTTCATTATATATAGCATTAAAAATACTAGTAGAGATTCCAGATAACTTCATATACATAGACAAATGATTAATAAAGTGCTAATATGAGTTCGTCGAATGTCGATGTACGTGGTAATCTCTTTTTTATGGTAATATTTATAATGATTTAATTTCTTCATTCGTATGTCTGAAGTTTAGACTGTTTTTTTTATGGATGTTTTACGTGCTCATGTATATAGGGGAATATGAATTGTTCTTAGCCAACCAAGCTTACTCGATCACGTAATTACACTTTGACTACATAATTTATTTGTAATTTAAGTTAATTATATGTATTATATATATATTATTTGTTTTTGTAATAAATTTAATTATTAAGTAATTAAATATATTTAAATTTTTAATTATTTGTATTATTATTTATATTTTAGTTTTTTATGCTATATATATATTGAATAATACGAAAAATGAAAATAAAAATAAAAACAAATCATAAAATATAAGGGTAAAGTCGGTTCACACGATGAACCGACTTTAATGCCTATTTCTGTAGTAGTGCACACTAATGACCTAAGAGAAAAACTATTAGTCCATCGAACAATCTAACTATCCACTATAAAAATAAGATCAACTTACAAGGCTAGGACTTAAACTATCATTCAAGATAATGCACCCAAGAAATATACTTACAAGTCGTTGGTTTTCTTTATAGTCTTCACAAGTAAGGTGCTCAGATTTGGACCAACGTTTTGATAAACTTGAGTCACATAAGTTATCAAACTCGCTTAACTGGTACTTGAAAAATTAGCACAATAACACAAATACAAAGTATTTTCTAAAGCGAATTAAACGATAAACAACCCTGGCTAAATAATTTAATAAGTTTATAGATGGAAACAAAATCACTAACAAATCCTACAACAAGCAGATTAAGTACAAGTTAAATAAAGATAGTTTTTTAAAGATAAATAATCAAATAAAATAATTCTAATATTATACACCCAATTATTTGATCAAATAATTCAAGAAAAACATAAAGAAGAAGTTGTATAAACATTTAATCAAAACATCATAAACTAATTATATTTATTAATTAATCAAACATAACTACCAATATATGTCATATTAATTAAAGAAAGAAGTCTAAAGAAATATAATCTTATTTTTTGCAAAGCAAATTTAAAAAGAGAGCTTAAGATGAAAATATTGATGCTATTATGGTTAATTAAAATATAAAGTATTAGGTTCTTTTATTTATGAATGATTTAAACCTTAATGTTAGGTTAAAGTCCAATTATAATTATGTTTATTAAATAATACATAGAACAGTAAATAATAGGGGTACAATGGTAATTAGAATATCTAGTTCAAATAAATAATTAGGTTAAAGTTAAGACTTTGACTGCTTGATCAAGTCAAAAAGATCGATCGATCTAAACAATCCACGATCGATCAAAGGTATTAAAAAATAAATCTTAAGACAAATGGATTTATTATTGATCGATCTAGATATTTCTCGATTAATCAAGTAACCTAAATATAAAGTGTTCTTATGTGTTTAATAATAAATTTAACGTGTATAAGAACATAATTATTCTTGAGATATGTTCATTTAAAGCTCGATAGTTTTTTTAGCTTGAAAATAATCTTGATAGACTCACTTAGAAACTAAAATTACATTTAGATATTTTATTCATGAATATTGGCAATACTTATGAACCTTACAAGTAAACTTACTAGTTTTGTCCTTTTTGCTTTTGAACGTAGACAATCAATCTATGAGAGCGTGTGCATGAGTTAGTCTTGTTTTGTTTTTCAAGTCGAATTATCAATCATTATTAAATATAGATCGAAAAATGTTAAATTTATATTTATCAGTTATGATATATTAAGAATTAAATTTTTCTTAGAAAAAGTAATTTTTTAAATAAAAATTCCATGATACTCTTGAGAATTAAAAATAACGCCAAGGGTATAGTCATATATATCAACAAATTTAACATTTTAATTTAGGAGAAGTATGGAAAATATTACTATTTATTTATTAGTTATTATTATTTTTATTAAAAATAGTTTTATGTATATCATTTGAGACTAAATATATTTAAATTATTAAATTTATAGAGTTTTTGAGTGATAAAAATTTTAAAATTAGTATTTAAGAGATATAATTTATTTATAATTTTATTAATATTATTCTCAAAATTTTATTTCTGAAACCGTTGTGAGGGTTATGCACATTTGCTTGGTTGTATATATTACTATCAGAGGTTTTTTATAATAAATTTTAGGGAGTTGATTTGATATTTTAGAAAAAAGGGTAAAAAATGTGAATTAACCTACGCAAGGAAGATATTTTAGAGAGCTTTTTATTTGTGTAGCTCTCTACCAGAAAAACTTTTTTATAAGCCATTCGGTGTTGTGTTTTGATAGTATTAAAAATACTTTATTAACATAAATGTAAAATGTAATTTTTTTATACCTAAGTAGATGTAGTAATGGCAACGTATACACGGTTTTTGATATAACTATTGTATAATCAAATTATAAAATTTATACCCAAAAATCGTTATAATTTAAAGACGATTTTATTCGCGAATAACCGGTTTAGGACAGTTATTAAAAAATATTCCAAAAAATCGTTTTTTTAAAACATATTAATTTAAATTATAATTAATTTTAAACATATTAATTTAACAAATATATAATTTAATAAATACATTTAATTTTGAGTACGGATAAATACAATTATCACTATAATTATATCTAAATCGTACCCGTTTTTTATAAGATTCATGAATATCCGAAGCGACAATGCGAATAACTAAATATATAGTTTTTTTTCCTAGAATAATTTTATTTATCTTAATAGGATACAAATTTTATTCATTATTGACTTTTAGACATGAATCATAATATTTAATCACATTCAAATTTCTTATGTGTCATGTATTTTAAAAATTAATATTTTTAGAATTAAAAATACTAATATTAAAATAATTAAGCATTTTATTTAATAATTTAATATTATTTTTAAAAATAAAAATATTACTTTAATAACAACCAAGTCCGTTTAGTTAATAAAATTATTATTTATTTAAAAAGAAGAAGATATATTTAAGAATAATGATATTTTAACAATATAAATTATTATTATTATTAAAAAAAATATTACTAACAGAAGTTAGGTGGCGTTTGGTTCGTGGAATGAAAAAGAAAAGAAACAATGTTGTTTGATTTGACTATTGAAATTAAGTTCAGAATCAGGATTACAGTGTTTGGTTTGCCATTGGAATGGAATGAAAAAAACTGTAAATTACCTTAATACCCTTACATTCAGTAAAATTTAAATAATATAATTTAATTACTATTTTTTCGTCACACAAAATACATTATTAAAATCGTTATTTTTTTAAATAATTAGGGATTTAGAATCTGGGGTTTAGGATTATATTTGTGGGTTAAAGTTTATGGTTAAAATTATTATTTTTCTAAAAAGGGTTTAGAGTTAGAATTTAGGATTTTAAATTTAGGGTTTAGGGTTTTAGGATTTGGAATTCGGGGTTTAGAGTTTAAGGTTTAGGGGTTTAGGGTTTTAGGATTTAGGATTTAAGATTTTGAGATTTAGGTTTTAGGGTTTAACATTTTAGGAATTGGGATTTAGGTTTTAAGATTTAGGGTTTAAGGATTTATAATTTGGGGTTTAGAAATTTAAGATTTAGGATTTAGAGATTTAGTGTTTAGGGTTTTAAGATTTGGATTTAGGGTTTTGAGTTTGGGATTTGAATTTTGGATTATATTTAAAATAAGGGTATAATTGAAAAAAAAGTTTAAATGAAAATGAAATCACTATTTTAAAAAAAAAAAAAAAATTATGATTTTCTCTTTAATAAATCGATTTCATTCCATATATACTAAATAAATATACAAAATAAAAAAATAAATTTCTTTCCCTCGAACAAACATCATCTTAATGTTCCGATATCATTTCCCATTTAATAGCCCGAGTATTTCATTTGTATAGAAACAATCAGCAAAGCGAAAACATACACACACCGAGAGAGAGACAGAGACAGGGGAATGGGTAGCTTGGCTATAAGCTATCCTGGACCGTTCGTCAAGACCCTTCAGTGTTCATGACCTAGTTTTTTTCTTTTCTTCAATGATTTGAAAAGATTTATTGTTTCAAAGAAACAAATTGAACTTTTTTATTTTATTTTGAGGCTACGTTTGGGTGAAAATTTTGGGTGTGGGAAAGTAAAAGACAAAGAAAAGAAAAAAGAGGTGGTGGAGTCAAGTTGAATTATGTACAGAGATCGTGGCTCTAAAGCGGAGGTGAGTTCTGTTGATCGGAGACGTATCAACGGCTCTTTAGATAAGAAGCTGGAGCGATCTTCACCGTCCACGTCTCGGGTGGTCGCTAACAACGGCAAAGATAAGTCTGCGCAGTCGGTTATGATGGGAAAGATTCCAACTGATAATCGCAAATCTCGCTCTGCTTCTCTCTCCAAGACCAACCGCTCCGATGGTTAGGCCTCCTTCCTTTTTAGTTTGTTCTTTGGAATTTACCGATGTTCATGAGTATATTGATGTTGATTTTTTTTCTTTTACTGCAATTTAAAAAAATCTTGATTTTCTTGTTAGTGGAGTTTCGAGTTCGTTTCATCATTGATGTTATTAGTGGTCCACTGAGTGACAAGCATGTTGGATTTGTGGTAATATGCAGTGTATTTAGTGCAGTCCATAATTAAAAAGGTGGTGGTGTTTTTGTTTTATTGTTGCCGGTGATGAGTTTAATGGAAAACTCTTTAACATACTACTCTTGGGAGTAGTTTTCCCAGATTTTATTATCATTTTTATTTATTTTCTCTCTTATATTTTTAATGGCCAAATAGATGGAACTCTATTATTAACGCGGTATTATAAGTTCTCATTGTAGTACATACCTATAGCATAGATCATGCTTTTCCGTATAGGCTTGTAATACTCGGGTGTTATCTTGTAATTGCTGAAATAGTTAAATCTAGGTCAGTCCTCTTTGAAGAAATCTATTTTAGACACAAGCAAAAGCCTATAGAAGGAAAATCGGGGGAAAAAGAGAGAACGAAAGTGAAAGACTCAAAGTAGCTTCGAAAACTAGAATTGTTTTTCTATTCTAGGTTAATCATCATCATAAGATTAGCAGAGCTGTGGTAGGGACTGGGATGAGGAGGTTAAGGGAACTACTGATTGAATGTCTAAAGAACTTCATTAATTTGTTGACTGCTTGTTATTTTATCGTTAATGCATTCTTAGTCTAACGGATTCCTTTCAACGATTTGCTTGGATGGTGTAGGGTTTCTGGACTTTTCATATTTGAACTAGGTTTATTGTCTAATTAGTTGATGGTATCACAGTGCAAGTTGTGCAATGCAGGAGGTTCTATTTTAGGTTCTAGGAGAGTGGCTTTTTATGGATTTTTGTATGTAGTTGTGCACATATCCGTCATGCTATCATTAATAAGAATTTGCCTCATGGGTGACAAAGCTACCTAATGTGTTCCTCATCTGTGATGTGTCATTCATTATAGTCTATAGTTTCTATTTCTAATGCATTCAAGGCAAGAAGATAGATGAGTTTGGTGGATCTGGCAAAAAAAAAATATATATCCACCACCAAAATAACAACACTATTGCATTTTTTAACTTGGCAAACTGTGGTTTATTTATTACATCTGATAACGTTTGTGGTCTTAGACTTGTTATACTGCATATTACACCTAATAGCTCATTTTAAATGTAATTGATGTGAACCTGTTAACTCGAACCTTGAAACCCACAGACCGAGGTGTTTGAGAAAAGGGAAGCAGCTAAAGGTCCAACGACAAATTGAAAACGATCCCAAACAAAAGCTAATATTTAGATGGATAACAACACCTTAACTCTATGGATATAACGCACTAAGAACCAATGGTGATAATGATGCCATAAGGGTTGCAAATTCTTGATAAGTCGGTTTGAAGAGAAATAAAAAGAAGCTAAAAAGCTCTCAACTTTATTTAATTATACCGTTCAAGAAACATTCAATGTTCAAGATTTTAAGTGTACCAAAAACAAAGCCAAAAAATGTCTAAGATTTTATCAAACCGTGGCCTATGGTGGAGTATTTGGATTTCGAGTAACTTATCAACAATTTGAAAGAATCCTCAATTTGGAAGTTATCTTGAACATGTGTCACTAATAATGCGTATTCTCTTATGATATCCAATCGAGACGGTTCAAAATAATTTGAAAAGCTTATTTAACGGCCTACAATTCATATAGAAATACGATTTTCTCAATTTGCAAATTTACTAGGCCAAAACAGCCTCACAATCGTTATCACAAAATTTGGATAGATTTGCATTATATTTTAAAATCTTTTTTTTTTAATTATTTTTAGGATTTTTGTTATTTCTTTATTAGTTAAGATTAGTGCTTTATATTTTTGGTTATAAATATATGTTATTCATCGTTTAGAGCTTTAAACTCTTTTTGTGTTCTTAATACAAATCAGAACTTATCAAAGCTTAGGAAACCTTGTTGCTTATGTTATTCCAATAAAATATGTTTTTAGCTTTTTTGGCGTCGATTCACCATATATTGTTGGTGAGTGTAGACTTTTCTAAGAATCTGTTTTATCAGTGATGAACAGGCTGTATTATTCAGTGTAAAACAAGCTGTAATTATTGTTGATACCAACTGTTATATTCTTAACTTAATGACCACTAATCTGTTATTTTTCATTCCTATTTATAGTGTTATATATACATTAAAGAAAATCAGAGAATGAAGTGAAAAATACATACTCCATATTATCTCCATCATATCTCTCGTAATAACTTCTACATGGTATTAGAGCATTTTTGAAATCCAATTTTGTGTTCTACCAATTCTGTCTGAGAAAGATTTTTTTTTCCCCCGAAATAAATAGTTTTCAGGAGACAGTGATTATTTTTTTTCTCCCCATTGCTGAATACGTCTGATTTCTGTCTTTATCGCCACCATCAGCCACCACCAACCACCATCAGTCATCTCAGACCAGTCATCATCTCAGCCATCTCAGATCAGTCATCATCGCCAATCATCGCCAGTGGCCATCTCAAACCAGCCATCATTTTTGTCATCATCCTAGACCAGTCATTATCTAAGCCATCTCAGCCATCTCATCATCGTCATCATCGTCGCCGACCATCTCTTCATCGTCGTCCTTCGATCATCATCGTTGTCGCCGATCATCATCGTCGTCTACTTCAGTCCCGCAAGTCAGTAAGTCCCATAATTGCATTCTGTTTTTTTGTTTTTGTTTCAAATACTCGTAAGTTGCTTTTGTAATATATCTCAACCCGACCCGGCAAAACACCACCCACATGAACCGATCGGGTCAAACATACCCGAATCGACCCGGTCCAGCAGATTATCTAAAAAAAAAACAGCCCACAAATTTTCAGTCCACGTATAATCTACAATTGAAATAAATGGTCACGGGAAAACCTATAATTACTGGTTCCATGGAAAACAGTCTTATGTCCATCACCAGTCACAAATTAAATGAGCACAATTACCTTTGGTGGTCCCAATCCGTCACGATGTTTATATGCGGCAAGATGAAAGATGATTACCTTACTGACGATGCCGCAACTTCGAACAAAGACAATCTACAATACAGAACATGGAAATCTGAAAACAATATGGTGATGTCTTGGTTGATCAATTCCATGACAAACGAAATTGGAGAGAATTTTCTTCTCTACAAAACTGCCAAAGGAATATGGGATGCAGCCAAAGACACTTATTCCAATTCTGATAATATGTTCGAACTATTTGAGATCGAGAGCATCCTCCATGATCTTCGTCAAGGAGAGTTGTCAGTTACACAATACTTTAATCCTTTCACTCGATGTTGGCAGCAATTAAATCTCTTTGAGGTTCACGAATGGACCTGTCCAGTAGACAGTATCTTGTACAAACAGATTATTGACAGGAAACAGATTTTTATTGGGGCTCTATAAAGATCTTGATGATGTGCACGGTAGAATTCTCGGAACAAAACCTTTGCCCAGCATTCGTGAAGCCTTCTCTGAAGTCCGTCAAGAGGAGAGTCGAAAGAAAGTAATGATGGGTCCTCAATCTACAATGATGGGTCCTCAATCTACCATTTCCGTGATTGGAGAAGGATATGCACTTGCCATTCGAGGCCACCAGCACTCTCATAATACAGACAACCGTCCTCGTCGTGGAAGACCTTGGTGTGATCATTGTCGTAAACCTGGTCATACTAAGGAAACCTGTTGGAAAATTCATGGCAAGCCCACTGATTGGAAACAACCATTTGCACAACACATCAACAAAGAAAGTTATAGAAAAATTGCCTCCAAATCTCAAGGCACTGAGTCACTTAAATCTGCTCTGTTTAGCAAGGAATAAATTGATCTCTTCTAGAAATTATTTGGACAATCCTTGACCAAATCATCTACCACTATAGCTCAATTAGGTAACACTCTCAATGCTCTTAGTGTGAAACAGGTTATGAGATCGTGGATTGTTGATTCAGGTGCTTCAGACCACATGACGGGTGATGCTTTTCTTCTCATGAATCTTAAAATCTACCAAAATGGACACACGGTTTGAATTGCCGACGGTTCAGTATCCAAAGTAACATGAATTGGTTCAGCCAAAATTTCAAACTCCTTTATTCTAGATTTTGTCCTTGTTCCTACACATGATTGTAATCTTGTATCAATTACTAAACTCACCTGTGATAAAAATTATATGGCTAAATTTGTTCATAACCTATGTGAATTTCAGGACTTGGATTCGGGGAAGATGATTGATAGTGCTAAAGAATGCTCGGGACTCTATCTCATCAGCAGTGAAGAACCTTTAGCAAGATAAGAACCTTCAGCAAGATAAGCCCACCAAGTTGTATCCGAAGTTTCTTATCAGAATAAAGCTTTGTTAAATCTTAAGTCCAATAAAGATGGTGAAATCATGTTGAATCATTATCACTTAGGTCATCCTAATTTCAAGTATTTACAGAAACTTTTTCCCTCATCCTTTAGAAATAAAAATTCAGAAGATTTTCAGTGTGAAGTATGTCAATTTTCAAAACATGTTAGAACTTCATATCCTCATCTTCCACGTAAAAAATCACATCATTTCTCATTAATTCACACTGATATATTGGGACCTTCTCGAATCAAAAACATCACAGGGACACGTTGGTTCATTTCATTTGTGGATGATCATACTCGAATCACTTGGTTATTCCTAATGAAAGAAAAATTTGAAGCATGTCAAATTTTTAAAAAATTCAATACCATGATTCAAACCTAATTTCAAACAAAAATCCAAGTATTGAAATCTGACAATGCTAAAGAATACTTCACTTCCACCCTTACTGATTATCTGTTAAGTCAAGGGATTGTCCATCTAAGCTCATGTGTTGACACATCTCAACAAAATGGGGTGGCTGAAAGAAAGAATAGACATCTTCTCGAGGTAGCTAGATCCCTCATGTTCACAACTCATGTCCCTCAACATTTCTGGGGGGATGTTGTTCTTACAGCTACCTATCTTATCAATAGGATGCCATCTCGTGTCCTCTTGTTTAAAACACCTATCAATACACTACTTGAGTCATACCCACACACAAAATCGTGTCCCACGTTCCCTTTAAAATTTTCAGATGTTTTGCTTGTGTCCATGTACATCATAGTGGCAAACTTGATCCTCGAGCCATCAAATGCATATTCCTAGGGTATTCATCATACCAGAAAGGATACAAATGTTTTTCTCCTATCAGAAAACGATTCTATAATACAATTGATGTCACATTCTTTGAACAATATCCGTACTATTCCAAACCTGTCATTCTGGGGGAGAACATAGGCAATGAATACCAGCTTTCGAATATCATAAGCACTCAGTCTCCCACAAATCCTATCCCGCAATTTCCAGAGAGGGAATCAATATCTCAAATAAATACTCTTACTAATCTCAATGAACCCTCAACTTCTCTACCAACAGATCCAAATTTCCTTGTCCCGAACAATAATCTTCTTCTCTACTCTAGAAGGAAAACAACTCAAGCATGAGCAGAGAACCGAGCATATCTTGAGCCAATCCAGGAATCCAACCCGAATACAGGCCACTCCGACAATTCACAAGGTAACACCACTGAACCTCATATTATTGAATTAACTCCTAATGATTTGAATTTGCCAATTGCTATTAGGAAAGGTGTAAGATCATGCACAAACCACCCCATCTACAACTTTGTTTCTTATAAAAATCTCTCACCAAGGTATAAGGCATTTATCAGCAACTTTGATCAGATAGAGGTTCCAAATTCTGTTCATGAAGCATTTCAGATACTTGAATGGAAGACAGCTATTTGTGAAGAACTCAATGCCTAAGAGAAAAAAAGACTTGGGAGATCACAGAACTACCATCGGGAGAACAAACTGTTGGGTGTAAATGGATCTTTACAATCAAATACAAAGCAGACGACAGTGTAGAAAGACTCAAAGCTCGCCTTGTGGCTAAAGGATTCACTCAGACATATGGGCTTGATTATCAGGAGACTTTTACACCTGTAGCAAAACTTAACACTATTCGTGTTCTTCTCTCCTTAGGATCTAACTTGGATTGACTTCTTTACCAATTAGATGTCAAGAATGCATTCCTTAATGGTAATCTCGAAGAAGTCTACGTGGACATCCCTACTAGAATTGAATCTTCTATTCTAACCAATAGAGTCTGCAAACTTAAAAAATCCTTGTATGGATTGAAACAGTCTCCATGTGCCTGGTTTGATAGGTTCTCCAAAGTTTTGAAGAGATATGGGTACACTCAATGTCAATCAAATCACACACTATTCGTCAAACACTTCTCTGATGATAGAATAGTTATCCTAATTGTGTACGTAGATGATATTGTTTTAATAGGTAATTCTACAATTGAGATGAATAAACTCAAGGAATTCCTTGCCAAGGAATTTGAAATCAAAGATATGGGCAATCTCAAATATTTCCTAGGAATGGAAGTAGCATGAACAAAAAATGGCATATCTATATCTCAAAGAAAATATGTACTTGATCTTCTCAAAGAAACTGGAATGATCGGGTGTAAACCGATAGAAACTCCGATGGACTCTACAGTAAAGCTCGGGATCAAAGAAAATAGTACACCTGTTGACAAAGACCGTTACCAAAGATTAGTGGGAAAACTCATTTACCTATCACACACTAGACTAGATATTGATTTTTCAGTAAGTATTGTAAGTCAATTTATGAATAGTTCCAATGAAGAACACATGGAGTCAATCTATCGTATACTCAGGTATCTCAAAATGACACCTGGTAAAGGATTATACTTCAGTAAGAATCCCACAAGAAAAATTAAAGTCTTTGCAGATGCTGACTGGATAGGTTCTATAGTGGATCGTAGATCTACCACTGGGTATTGTACATTCGTATGGGAAATCTTGTAACTTGGCGAAGTAAGAAGCAATTAGTAGTCGCTCAAAGCAGTGCAGAAGTTGAATCTAGAGCTATGACTCGTGGGATTTGTGAAGGAATGTGGTTAAGAAGACTACTCAATGAACTGGACTTCATAACTCCTGAACCAATCAACATGCATTGTGACAATCAAGCTGCAATAAGAGTTGCAAAAAATCCAGTTCATCATGACCGAACCAAATATGTAGAGATAGATTGTCATTTCATTAAAGAAAAGTTAGATGAAAAAATCGTGGACCTACTATATACATCTACACATCATCAAATTGCAGATATCCTTACCAAAGTATTACCTCGAACAATCTTCGAAGAATTGAGTTGCAAGTTAAGAATGATTGATATCTATTACCCAACTTGAGGGGGAGTGTAGACTTTTCTGAGAATCTACTTTATCAGTGATGAACAAACTGTATTATTCAGTGTAAAACAAGCTGTAATTATTGTTGATACCAACTGTTATATTCCTAGCTTAGTGGCCACTAATCTGTTATTTTTCATTCCTATTTATAGTGTTGTATATACATTAAAGATAATCAGAGAATGAAGTGAAAAGTACATACTCCATATTATCTCCATCATATCTCTTGTAATAACTTTTACAGGGAGTTTTTGGTCATTTATCTTAGAATTCTCAAATCAAGTGAGTTTTTGGTCATTTCTCTTTGAGTTCACGAGTTCGCATCAATTGGTATCAGAGCATGGTTCTAAAATCAAGTTATCTGTCTTATTCGTTTTTTTGTTTGATTTGTTTGTGAAATTATTTTCTTGATATTATTGGTGAGTTTTTGGTCATTTCTCTTGAAGTTCTTAAACACCAAGTGTCTTGTGGGTTTCAAGATTCGAGTTCACGAGTTCACATCAGTTGGTATCAGAGCACAGTTCTAAAATCAAGTTGTTTGTCTTTTGTTTTTTTGTTCTTATTCGTTTTTTTTTCTTTGATTAGTTTATAAAATTATGTTCTTGTTCTTGTTTCTATCACTATTCCTTATTCTTGATAGTTTAGGGTCTAGAGTTAAAAGAAAAAAAAAGAGAACAGATCTGAGAAATAATAATTAATAAAAAAACAGATCTGATTGAAAAAAAAAGGTAGAGAAAGAAACAGAAAGATGTAATTAAAAAACAAAATTGGTGTATTGTAATTTTTGAATTTTGTTCAATAAGAATTTAGCTAAAATTATAATTCTGTTTAGATTAGGATGTCTTTTTTGAGTCACAATTTCATCTTGTTCAAAATTTCTATTTTTAAGGAGATCATATTCGTAATATTTGGAGGGTTTTTCCTCTTGGTTCTTAACTTAATATTTTTAGAACTTATAAAGACAGAACTTATAAAGATGTAAGAAACCTAGTGGTATTCATTAGCTTATCAAGGTTTGAGAAACCTTGTGGCGTTTCCTATCCTGTAATTTGTATTCTAGTTTCTTTAGATGATTTTACTCAATTTTGTTGTTGGGTTTCAAGACTATGATCTTTTGAGGGTTGACATTGCTTTGTTCTCTCGTGGTTTTCAAGGCCAGGGGTTTGCATCAGTAACTCATGCAAATATCGTGTGAAATGGATACCAAAATTGTGTTAAGGACCTTGTTGTACAAAATGCTGGTAGCTTTCTGCATGAAGATTGAAGGGACAACAAACCAAAATTTCTTGCATCTTATCCAAAACTAATAGGACAGATGGATAAGGAAAAGTGGTGTAGAGGCTTGTATTGTTTTTAATCTCATATTCAATTTGTTTACAGAATATTACATAAGAAGGGGCCTTTATGTCATGCCTCTGATATTTGCCGATTTGGAGCTGCTGACTGTTTTTAGGGCTGTCTTTTGATGTGCTTAGGAGAGAGAATGTTCATTTCTAATTTACGATTTTTTTTTGGGGTGCACGCAGTCCATGTTGCATAAAATGTGTTCATTATTACTAACCATTTAACTTTACTAAGCTCATATAATAATCATTATTATTATGCGTGCAATTAAGTCATTGAAAAAACTCCCTGGTTAATGTTTTCATTGTTATTCTCTGATATTTACTGATAAGTTTGAACAAGTAATTTTTATCCATTATGCCATTTTTCTTTATTAACTGTAGAGGAATCTGAAACAGACAGGGAAGAATCTGATGTTAGTGGTTCGGATGGGGATGATATATCTTGGATTTCATGGTTTTGCAATCTCCGAGGAAATGAATTTTATTGTGAGGTTGATGATGATTACGTTCAAGATGATTTTAACCTGTGTGGATTAAGCAGTCAAGTTCCCTACTATGATTATGCACTTGATTTGATACTTGATGTTGAGTCTTCTCATGGTAAGTATATTTTGGATTGTGATTTAGAAAATTATGGAATCATTGTAAATTGTCTTTACTTGTGCGCTGAGGTTTATTTCCTGAAATTATTTTTATATATTCCAGATTTGTTTTCCTGTATACCTGATTCTATATGTGGCGTGATAATATATGCAGCATGTAAAAATATTATTTTCTTTGGATGTATGCTTATAACAATGAAGGATAGAGATTTAGATTGCTTTAATTTTGCAGGTGACATATTTACTGAAGAACAGAATGAATTAATTGAATCAGCAGCTGAAATGCTATATGGTCTGATTCATGCTCGATACATTTTGACGAACAAAGGAATGTCTGCAATGGTGAGATTTTGTTCTTGATTCTTATTTAAAATTTTCATGTATACGATCATTAGTTTTGTTATCTGTCTGCAATTACTCCATCAAAACCATCTGCAGTTGGACAAGTACAAGACCTATGATTTTGGTAGATGTCCTAGAGTTTATTGTTGTGGGCAACCCTGCCTCCCAGTTGGTCAGTCAGACATTCCTAGATCAAGCACGGTTAAGATATACTGCCCCAAATGCGAAGATGTTTACTACCCTCGATCCAAGCATCAAGGCAGTATCCTTTTTATTGAATTGACTACTTCTTGCTGTTAAGGGTGACAATCTCTGACATGACTGCCTTTTTATTGAATTGACTACTTTTTTCTGTTGAGGGTGACAATCTCTGACATGATATGACACGGTTAAAAAATTTAATCATTAATTGATCAATAATTTTTTCATGTCCTTAAAAGTTTTGTTATTTCTTATAACTATAACTAGACAATAAGAAAAAAATTAAGTAAATTTTTTCATATATTAACCAATACTTGAACACAACATGATTGTCATGTTGCATAGCTAGCTCTTGTATGGACACGTACTTATTCACAGTCTTTCCATTTTTTGCCTTTGTATCTTTATTTATGAATTTACCAATTTAGTATTTCTTTATTTCTATGCAATCTTTGCTAGGGCAAAGCTGTGGGGGAATGTCATTAAAGTACAAGGACTCGAGAGCTATTATTATTTGCGCTTAGCATCTGGTTTTAGGGCTATTATTCTTTTAATGAAACCATTTAATGCCCCTCTGAACTGAACAAAAAGCTGAAGCTATATATTGCAAAATGGAAAATTTGATTCATCATCAGGGAAACAAATATTCCTTTTCATATGATTTTTTTTTGTGTGCAAAAGTAATTCAAATCTATAATAAGTTATATTCTCTTGTATAGTACATTGGATTCTCGCTTTTCCATGTACACAGTGCTCATGTTTCATTCTTTGTTTTCTTTAAGGAGTTTCCTTAACTATGTCCAGACACTGATGGAGCTTATTTTGGAACTACATTTCCTAACCTGTTCTTGATGATGTATGCACCCCTGAAGCCCCAAAAACCTTCACAGGGCTTTGTTCCCAGAGTATTTGGATTCAAGATTCACAAGCCATGATGCACGAAGTTAAGCTTTGCTTAATCTGGTTCGGTTTACTCTTTATCTGGACAATGAATTCAACACATTTCAGATTCCCTTATGCCCCAAGGTAGGTCAAGTTTGCAGCCAAGTGAGTGACTGCTTTTTTCGAATTAGCTAGCTGCAGTGCAGCCACCTCTTTTGTGCCTCTTGATTTTATGGTAGAGTAAATTTTATTGTGAGGATTGGAGTTAAAAAGTACCTTTCTCAATTATACAAATTTCCTTGTATGCTCAGACAATATTTGTATATCTTCAGCCAAGTGGCTTGTCAAGTCAGTAGTTTTCATAAGTACTTTAGTGTTGAAATCGGAGTGAAGTATTAAGATGCAAAGGTCACGTATTTACTTATCAGGGGAAGAGAGGAACAATTCTGGTTTCATAGTTTTATGCTCATCTAAAATGCGTGGTTTACATGTTAATTTTATGGACAAAGTATGATTATCTTTTACACAAGCCACATGTCAAATTTTCTAATTTTATCGAAAGTCATGAAACGAAACTAGTGAGATTACTGAAAGCCATATTCACCATCATTTATCTCACATATTCCTTCGTTTAACACTCAAAACTTCTTCCGCAACAAACTTCAACACCCACTTAGTGATTACTTGGTCAAAAGATGACATTTTTAAACCAAAACCTGTCTTCCTTACTATTATAAATAATATACTTTTAAGCATGCACTTTCTATTCTGGAAAATATTCATTGAACTTGAATTTGATGCACTGATTAAGAATCAAACATAGACTCTTGTACCAATTCTTCCAAACCAAAAAATTATCAAAAATAAAAGGATTTTCAAGGTCAAGAAATTACCTAATGGTATGTTAGATAAAAAATAGTCTAGAGTTATAGTTAAAGGTTTTGATCAAAAGCCTAATTTTGATTGCTCAAAAACATTCAGTTAAGTTATAAAACAAGTTATAATTTAAGTTGTTCTAATTATGTCATTGTCCAAAGGATGAGATCTTCATCAATTAAATATCAATAATGTTTTTTTAAATGACAAGCTTCAAAAAGAAGTCTATATGACATAACGATCCACTTCATTCTAATTATGTTTGTAAGCTTCACAAGGTTAGGTTTGAAAAGACACCAACAATATAGCTTGATACACTTGTTGTTACTTTAACTCAAATAGGATTTTCTAAGTCTAGAGTAGATAGTTCATTTTTCTTAAAGTTTTCATCTTCATCACTAATATATTTGTTGGTTTATGTTTAATGATATCATCATCACTAATGATAATGATATAAAAGTTTAAGAACTTGTCTGTCTCATTATTGAACATTACATTTGTTTTAAAATGTCTTGATCATTTGAGTTATTTTTTAGGCATTGAAGTTGCAAAGCTTGCTAATGGTGACATCTTGCTTAATAAAAGAAAGAATATCAAGGAACTAATGTTATGAGCTAATATGAATCAATGTAAGCCTATTGCTTCACTTATGACTACTAATTTTACATTGTTTGCACACATTGGGGATTCTTTAGATAATCCTTCATTTTATAGAAGCATAGTTTGTGCTTTATAATACATTACAATTATTAGATTTTCTTAAGAGGAGAAATTTGTGATTATACTATTTGATCTATATTTCCTAACAATTGGTATCAAAGACAATTTCAAATAAAGAAGTAGAAATGTCAAGAGTTAGAATTGATATTGAAAAATTTGATGGGAGAATCAATTTTGGCTTATGGCAAGTACAAGTCAAAGATTTTTTGATCCAATACGGGTTACACGAGGCGTTAAAGGGGAAACTGGCCCATGTTACTCGTATTGAGTCCAGTAAAGCCAATATTAGTGATGAAGATTGAAAAGATCTTGATCTAAGAGCCGCAAGTGCAATTCAGCTTTGTTTGGCCAAAAATATTCTTGCAAATGTGTATGGAATATCTATGGCCAAAGAACTCTGGAAAAAGCTTGAAGAATTGTATCAGGCAAAAAAGGTTTCAAATCAGGTGTATCTGAAAGAGGGGTTTCATACTTTGCGTATGAATGAAGGAACTATTATGTCTGACCATCTCAGTGTTCTCAACGAAATTGTCTCTGAGCTGAAAATCATTGGAGTTAAACTTGATGGTGAAGATATAGCTTTAAGGCTCATTTGGTCCCTTCCATCTTCTTATGATCACATGAAACCTATCTTGATTCATGGAAAAGAGAAAATAATTTTTTCAAAAGTTACAAGCAAGCTGTTTTCTGAAAAAAAAAAGGCTGAGTGGTGGAAGAAATGTTTCGCCTAAAAACTCAGCATTGGTAGTTGACAACTGAAAGAAAAACAATTTCATGAAAAAAAAGATAGTGTGCTAGGGGTGTGGACAATCTGGGCACCTCAAAAGAAATTGTTCGAAAGGTGGAGCTCATTCGACAAGGAGCTTAAATACCGACGATGATGCTAATAGTATGTCTGTTTTCAAAGACTATAGTGATGCTATTTCAAAAGAGCATGTACATTCTCATGGCATGCCACTAGTATCTAAATATTGCCATGAAATAGGGTGTGTTACTGGTAGCGGATCCACAAGTTTGCACACGGGGATTTGCTTGGTATAGATGCAAGGTGTGTGGTGGAAAAGATATTGATGAACTCTCGGGAAAACCAAGTGAGAGAGTTACACCATAAATTTCAACAATTTGTTTTTTTCCGACACGAACCGATGTGAAATTCTTAGAATTGGTGATTAATTCTAAGTGAGTGTACTCTTTATGGTAGAGTATGATAATTCTCGGTGTAGAGAATTATGACTGTTGGAGTAGACAGTGTTGTAGTGGTAATTATGTTTATTTTTAATCAAGGTGGAGATTATTGTGATTGATTAAAAATAATATGAGGTGCCTAATTTAGAAGAAAATTCATGGAATGTGGCTTAACATATTGTCAAAGATGGAGGTACCTAACTTTGTTTGAATAAAGAATAGGAAAATTAGGTAACCTAATTTTGTTGAATGAAAAATTGTTTGACATATGAAATGAGAACTTGAAGGTTATAAATATGACTTCATTTCTTCATTCTTGATCATCCCAAAAATAGAGTTGTTAGGAAATTTGGATCAAATGATATATAATTACAAATTCCCTCCCCTAAGATCCTCCTTAGCATAATCCCAAAAATAGAGAAAAACTTATATGAGAAGTTTTTGAGTGAGAGAATTTTGTGGGAAAATTCTCTTGGGCTTGTAATTGCTCGTCTTTTGGGTGTGTTAGAAAATCATTGAGAGTATGGTTGTAACAATTTTCCACATAGTGAATTTTTCTCTGGTTGTCTTTTGACAACGAAAGTGGTTTTTTTCTAATTTAGAGTTTTCACTATAATTCTTGTGTTGTGTATTTTCTATTTCTCTATTATTTGATATTCTGATAAGGAGGATCTTAAGAGGAAAAATTTTTGATTATACCATTTGTTCTAAATTTACTAACAAATTTGACATGTCAAATACTATTAACAAAGTATGTTAGTTCATGGCTTATTCTCGTGTACCACATTGGCTTATTGTGAAGAGAATATTAAGGTATTTTAGAGATACACTTAACTATAACTTAGTTTTTAAACTTTCTAAACTATCGTAACTACATGCCTTCTCTTATTCTAATTAAGGATTAGACCTTGATGATCACAAATTTATGATCCATAATCAACATATGGTATAGTTATTCTTCTTGGCTTACATACTATCTTTTGGAGCTCCAAAAGGTCAAGTACAGAGGTTGAGGTAATAACCTCAGCACAATATCACTAGCTGTAAATCCTATATGTCATGCAACGATAAAACATGTTGAACTTAATCTTCACTTTATTCGTGATAAAGTAGTCTCAAAACAACTCTTAGTTAATCATATTCCTTTTGCACAATAGCTAGTTGACTTGTTTACAAAGCTTTTGTCAAAACATTTTGGTGTTCATTGCACCAAACTCAATGTTATGTGCATGCTACTTAGTTTGATGAGAGATATTAAGTGTAACTATTCCTTCATAGCAATTACACTTAACTAATCATCAAGAAAATAAAGTGCATTTTGGGATATGCATATAACTAATCATGACAATATGCAGTGTAAATGAATAAATCAATGCAAGGATTATGATCCATAAATAACAAAAAAATTATCAATTAAAAACAAGTCAATGCAAGTGGAAAGCAAATTATAAAATAAATCAATGCTAAGATTAGTGAGAATAAATGATAGAAAATCTATCATTTAAAAAATAAATCAATGTAAGGATTATGGAAAACATATATATATATATATATATATATATATATATATATATATATATATATATATATATATATATATATGTATGTATGTGTAAGATATATAATATTTTAACTTGTAATTTATTTAGTTTTTATATTGCTAATGAGAATGAAATTTGATCTCGTCCTTTGCATCTTCTTCTCGTTTTTTTATTTCTTCATTTCTACGACAATCTTCGTTGTCTCTTAAAACAGTTTAATCTTTTTGTTATTTTTTGTAACAATTAAATTATTTTATTATGAAAATGTGACATCATAAAAATAAATGATTAAATTTTATAATTTTTTATTTTATTTTATTTACTAATTTTGTAGTCATTTTATCATCATTAAAGACAATCTATAAGAGTAATATCAATAACTGTTGAAAAGTATGATAAAAAAAATAAAAATAAAAGGAAAACAATTAATTATTTATTATTGTGTTTTCAATTTTTTAAAATAAAATTATTAAATTATTAAAAAATATACTAAATTGTTTTTTTTACATAACTAAAATTGTATTAACAATGAATTGGAGACCTAACTCTCCTAAGTTGTAATATTTTAGAGAAAGTTATCCCACATCTTCACTTCTATAAAAAAAAAATATTTTTCTTTATGCGCACGTATTTTATTCACTTGTATGCATAATTATACAGTGAAACTATAAAATTGGATGCATGTGGAAAAAATATGCTGGATGTTTAAAAAAGTGTGTATAGAAGCCATTCACACTGATATTTATCATTAATTAAAAATATTTCATTTTAATAGAGAAAAATATTATATATTTGTTTTGGTTGCTAACTTGCTATGGGATAAAGAAAATATTTATAACTGGGGTCAACAGTCAAACGAATAACACTATCATTATCATTATCATTATCATTGGGCCAACAAAACCAAATGCATACATATTCGGGCCCAAAAATTATACCCGTTCTTTACCGGGTTCGTTTTGGGCAATATAAAATTATAAACCACTGCAACCTGAAGGAGAAAGTAGATAGGGCTTCTGCATTTTCTTCCCTCGAACCCAGTCGGTTCTGCCGCCCGAGGCCATCCAAGCCCTAGCAACATGGTACTCTTCTCATTCCTTCGATTTTCATCTTGTTTCTCTTCATACTCGAGTATTCACCTATGTTTGTAGCTTATGTAACATGTAATTTTTCCATGATGGTCGTGATTTATCTATTTGGGGATCGTGTTAGAGTTTAGGGTTCGTTTTGTCTTTTTTATCATTGTTCGGAAAACAGTTTTTTTCCTATTAAATTCGCATTTCATTTTAAAAGTTTAGCTTTTGCGTTTATTTAAGATTGTCTCTGAAGTTAGTTTGTAGTCCGTAGTATGGAGCAAGTTTTAGAAAAAAAAGTGATAAAAGGCAAGGAAAGGCAAAGGGAAGTACATGGGACAAGATGCAATCGAGGTTGCAGGAAAACGCTAAAGGCCTTCGCAATTTCCTAGTTTCCTAAATCTTAATGCTTCATTTTTTTTTTGGAAATCTAAGTAATTATGTTGTTATATTTTGGAACGATTTTCAATTTGATTTAAGTTTTTCCGATTGTATCCTTGACCTCTCGATATTTTTTTGTGTACAGACTAAGAGAACTAAGAAGGCGGGTATCGTTGGGAAATACGGTAAAATCCAATAATTTATTACTTGAAAGTTCTCTGTGTGCTATATGTCTACTGTTTTGTTCCCTTTTCATTTGCATTTATAAAGTTAAGGATTTTTTTATGTTTTATTTATTTATTTATTTATTAGCACAATAAGGAAATATTTCCATTGATAAATGATACCTAGGAAATGTCTCAATACAAGTACAATTTTAAAAATTATAAGAAAGCTCCATAAGCATTTAAAAATGAAACAAATTTTATAGCTTAGGAGATTGGTATAGATCTAATTGAGAGCATTGACTTAGTCTTCGAGTTGTTGAGCACTTGTTTAAACACTTTATTGGTACCATACCAATGCACTTGTACATAATGAAATAATCTTGCAGACCTCTCCTTAAATTGAGTAATGAGATTGTATAACTCATGATATAAATCCCTGTGATTTTTACCTGTGCATATTGGTTAGAGCCTGCAACATATATGAATGGAAAACTAGGAAATTTTCAATGCTGTTAAGGAAATTTCCAGTAGGACTATAAAGAACATAAATACTTTCTTAATTGAGAAATTTAATAAAAGTTAGCCTCAAAGTTTGTATCAAATATTTGAATCTGATATAAAAAAATTAAATTGAATAAAATAAAGATAATAAAATGAAAAGTGAAAAATAAGATGGACGCATGATCCATGGACCTAAAACTGAAAAAAAGAACAGGACAATTAAGAAAAACACAGAGAACGATAAAGGGTTTATGAATATTTTTTTTAATCTAAAAATTTATTGAACAAAGCAGGGAGTTTGTCATATGCATGAAAGTTCATAAAATTTATTGGTTTACTAAAAATCTCAAATATAATTAATATTGGCCTTTGAAGCAAAACAAAATAAAAGTTGAGTCCTTTTACTTTTCTTCCATAACCCTCATTGCCTTCAACTTTAAGTTCTCTTACCATACCTACCATCTCTTCTATTGAATGTAGGGTATCATCCATTTGGATTGTATTCATACTCATTATTCTCCATCTATGTTGTTGGCTTCAAATTTTTCACACAAATATTCCATTAGAGTATCTAGAAATAATACTCAAAGTGCAATGGAATAAGGTGCCTCTATCCTCACCGAGAACTGCCTTTTAATGCTGCTGCCAAAATGGCAATATTTCTCACGTTGTTCAGTTATCAGACAGTTCTCCACCATATTTACTTGTAACTCCTCATCTAGTCTTGCTTGATTGTTTAAAAGATCCTCCAACTACCCAACTGCTGCAGACACACGACGGAATTTGTACCCCATTAGTAATCTCCTTTTTGAGTCTAAAATGAGACTATTGTCTAAAGAATATAGACTTGTTCGATAGTGGAATTCTTTCTTGCTTGATTTAGTTAAAATAAGTTTTTCAATTGTTATCTTAATAATGCTGGCTTTTTTTCTCATATCAATATGCACATTTCCATGCAAATATCTTAAACATAAAGTACTTGTGTATTTCTTATTATTTTCAAGTTTAATGATTATATGACTGGATTGACTAGATGGCATCCTGAGATTCTTACTATGCCCTGTAATGTAGGCACACGATATGGTGCCAGTCTGCGAAAGCAGATCAAGAAAATGGAAGTTAGCCAACACAGTAAATACTTCTGTGAATTCTGCGGCAAGGTGATGAGTTTATTTTACTTTCATTGTCAATTGTGATGCCATTATTTTATCTTTGCAGTTGGGGGTTATTTTTTGCAAAGTTTTTGGGTGTCAAGTTTTTAATTTTAGAATTTTTGCCTTTGTTCAGTATGCTGTCAAGAGAAAGGCTGTAGGAATTTGGGGCTGCAAGGATTGCGGTAAAGTGAAGGCCGGTGGTGCTTACACCTTAAAGTAAATCATCTTCTCTCTTTTGTATTTTTGTTATAACTAATTTTCCATGATTTCATAATAACACAACTACTATGCTTATTTTTCTGCTTGAACAGTACTGCTAGTGCCGTCACAGTTAGGAGCACCATTCGTAGGTTGAGGGAACAGACTGAGAGTTAAGCTTGTCACCAGCCCAACCCTTATGCGAATTGGCACTTTTGTTTGTTTTGGTTTGACATTTTCAGTTAAAACAGTTATCGGGGAATATAGTGCTTTGAACTACTTTTTTTTTATTCCAGTCCTTTATCAGACTAGCAAACTAGTAATTAGTTGGTTCTAGTTTACTGCAATGTGTGTATCCTTGGAACAGTTTAAATCTCTATTAGCTGGGCATGTGTTCGGTTCTTAGTTTGTCTTCCTTAGCTCTCGATTATTGAAGATCTTCCTCGCATGTGTCCTGATTCTCACTGATATTACTCAGTTTTCAGCCATAAAATTTTTAACCCCCAAATTTGAAAACAAAAACATCAATGACAGGTTTACAATCTAATATGAGACTTGTAATCCAATGTTGGCAAAAGTTTTTTTTTTTTTGGCTTCAAAATTAGCAAACAATTGTTGAAAACCTTTAGATATCCACTAAAAAAAGGTACAAATGAACCACTACACGTCTAATGTGGCCAAGAATGGGTATCACCAATTAGCGTATTAGCCCATTTCGTAGGAAAAATTCCCACTCCATCGACACCGTTACATGGACTGCAATACACACTGTAATCACATCCTTAAGCACGTTTGACTAAACCTTTCACACGATAATCCACTTCTTCTATTGTACTTATCTTCTCTCGTATACACCAAGCGTTTCTCTATGAATGGCATACAACGCATGTCAACGAATATAACTATTGCTGCACACTGCCCTTCCTTTATATAATTATAATTATGTCTATTTATTATTTATTACTTTTGCTAAGAAATACACCTTTCCGATTCAGACTATAATTTTGATTATATTGGAAATTCATTTTGCTCTAGTAAAATAAAATAAAGAGGCTCTCCAAGTTTTTATTAAATAATATAAACTATAATGTTGTAGCAGCAATCCGTTGTAGTCTAGGTGGTTAGGATACTCGGCTCTCACCCGGAGACCCGGGTTCTCAAGTCCCGGCAACGGAATCTCTTTTTTCATTTCTTTATTTTTTCAATCCTATCTTGAGGACTACAAGTTCCATTCCCTGACTGGAAAATTTCCGTTTAAACCTTTGAGAGGAAGATCCGACAATGACTTATCTTCTTTCTAGTATAGGGTCTATGAGACTTTTTCTAGATCAAAAACTGTATCTCGAACTTGTGATGTAGAACGAGAAGAATGATTCTTACTGTCATTTATTTATCCTCTATAAGATAGTTCTGAACTATTTACTAATTCCATCGTATGTTTGGATTTTTGAATGTGAAGATCCGCTTAACGATTTTGCAACACAAGTCAATAATAAGAAAACCTTAAGACATATTAGTTTGCCTTAGGCCTTATTTCTTACCGAGTCAAGTGTTAATTTTGCTTTAGGCCAGGTCGACCTTCCTGAAATCCCCATCTTATTTTGACACCACACAGAACCATCTTTGTTATCCTTCTTTATTTCCAAAAACTTAATGCCCCACTGTCCACAGTAAACATGCATGTGATTTACTGGTTTTTTTTTTTTTTTTTTTTTTAAATTACTCGTAAGCCAATTTGACCGATGATAATAATTTCATCGGTTGTTTCTCGGAAGTTATTGGACTCCTAATATCAAGAGGAATAATTAACTTATATAAATTTTGACTATATTTATATCTGTATTAATTATGAATAATATGTGTCAAATTATCTTAAATAATAATAATAATATTTTTAATTTTTAAAATTATTTAAACATATATTATATTATAATTAATATAAGTATAAATTTATATCATCTTAATATTAAGGATATCAATAATAAAATGTGTTATTGATTACTCGGTGAATTTATTTCGGATCAATTTAACTTTATTAAATATTGATTATTTGTTTCTTTAATAAAATATTTACATTAATATTATATTTTATTGAACATTTTTTTTCGGATAATACCCAAAGTGTTAGATAGAAGAACTAGCAGGTGGTTGAATTTATGGGGGAGATGTCTTGTGGTCTTACTAGTCAAATTAACGTAAGAAACAAGTTGCTTCCTTATTTATTAATTTTTTAAAGCTCCTAATTAACGTGGGAATTCGGTAACAACATTTAAAAGTGAACCATTAGATTATTCTATTTAAATTAATAATATATGATCTAATCTCTCCTATTTAGATAAAAATTATATAATTTATTAGGATTTTGATAGATAGATTATTTTAGACAATAAATTACTATTAAAATTATAAATAATTTTATATATTTAAATACCATATATATATACAACACAATTATTATTTTAATTTAAAAAATAACATATAAAATTTATATATTTATAATAATTTAATAATTTTCTAAGTATACTTTTTATTCTTATGATTCTCTTAGTTGTTATTATAAATAATAAATTTTATTAGATATATACTAATATAAAATTAAAATATTGTATATATTATATTTTATATACTATAATTTGTAAAATTCTTCTGTTAAAAAAGTAAATCACATTTCCAAGAACTTGGAATGATTGCAGCACTTTGACAACTATTTTCACACAATGAGTGAGCTATAATTTTTAATGCAAATTCTTCATAATTATTTAATGATATGATAATAAACATTTTTATTTTATTTTAGGTTATAATTTTAAATCACACCAACTATCATTTATCATAAAAAAAAAGAGATTAATAACACACTTGACATGAAACTATCAGCCGAAACCAAGTGATATTGAAAATGCAATTGACATGAAAAATTTAGGTAAATAAAATTAATATAATAACATTCGGGAAATTATGATATACCATTTTGATCAAACCTATGTCCAACATGTGTTTACCCATCCATTTAAGTCCCAAAAAGATATTATTGTGATTTTCAATGTTTCATATATACCGCCATGTCACAAAACTAATTAAAATTAAAAATGATACCAAATTAGTGAAGTAATTTATGAAGATGTAGAAGACTAAAAATCACGTGTCTCATATAAAAAAACACTCACATTTACATAGGATGATTAAAGAATTTGAGTTAGGCCCGTAGATATGCATATAAATTATAAATACCATAACACTGCAAGGTAATTTAATTTTTTTTTAAAAATAAAAATGATAAGTTAATTAATTTATTTTTTTAAAAAATATACTTTAATGTCTTATTATTAAATAGAATACTACAAATATACTATCTTTACAAAAAATATCGCATAAGTTTATTTTATAAAACTAATGAATTTATGTTGTTTCATTTTTTTTAAAAGATAATATAAGTATATTTTTTTACAAAATAAATTTTTACGACATTTTTTTATAAAGTTATTAAATTTGTATTATCTCATCTAATATGTAAGGATCTAAAATGTATTTTTGTTAAAGTTAACGGATTTAAACAACATTTCGTATATTTATTTATTTATATATATCTGGATTTTTATAGGATTTTTTTTAAATTTTTAAATTTTTTATATAGATAAAGTTTAATTTTTATTCTACTTTACAAGAATGTGGTGCATATATGTTATTTTATGAGGAAAAAAATAATATTTTTAAACAAATTAAAAAACAATAAAATAATTAGATTATGTAAAAACCATTATAGAAAAAAAGCCATCCAAGATAGTACTCCATGTATTATTAGTTAAAGAATAGCATAGAAAACATTTTATATATAATTAATTGATGATCTAGCCGCTACGTAAACAAATTAATACTTGGCCTAAGGAACTAAAACAATATCAATATGAAGTTTGCATTACCAGTTAATTTTTAAAAGTATATTTTGAAAGCAACTGGACTGTAGTGAACTATAGTATAATAAAATATTATAATTAATTATAATTTAATATAAGCATGCCCTTCATTGATGTTTTATGATATTTTATTAAATCTAGCCGTCATTCTCTTCTAGATTTTTCATGATTTTCAAACAATTTAATCATACGAGAAATTATATATTATTATTAGAATATATATTAATATATTATTTTAGATAAATAAAATTTAATTTTAAAATTAATATAATTTTTTATTTTTTTTAAAATCAAATATTTAATAATAGATAAAGAGGTAAAATAATTTAATTAATAAATAGTATATTTTAAAAATAATGAAAAATATATTCTCAATCAGATTCACTCATTTCTACGCTCACATTCTTACGAGAATAAAATAAATTTAAAGAGCATTATAAACAAGCAATTTGCATGCGTTTTCCAAAAGAATAAAATAAATAAATAAAATCCCAGCTCTGCTTCCGTTGCTCTAGAATTTTTCTAATACAATCTCACAAGTTTTCTTTTAAATTAAAAGCAAAATGGTAATGACCTTCGCTTTTCTTGTTGGCATGCAATGATTGGACTCTATCTGATATATATGAGTGGCTTTGGGCGTTGTTATATATATATATATATATATGAGTGGCTTTGGGCGTTGTTATATGTACGTACATTACACACATGGCCAATGCCTTTTACTGTTGTTTATCGAAGTTGAATGAACCATTATTTTTCCTTCTGGGTCTTATTTTAAGCTAAAAAAACCAATTTTTATTATTAAAAAAAGAAATTATATTGATGACTTAAACTTGTTTCCCATTTTACTATTAATAATCACTAAACACATAATAAAAAAGAAAAACAAGTCACATACATGAAAATTACAATAAAAAATTAGATTAATTATCTACTAAGTGCATGTTTAATGAAGGGAAATGAAAATTACATTATTTAATTTTTATTTTCTAAACTGTATTAGTAATGAAAATAAAATTATTTTCAAGTCATTATATTTATTCCTCTTTTAGGCTCAAATTTATTCACAATTCCAATCATATATATTATTAATTTTATTTATTTATCCACTGTATTATTAATTATATTTTATAAAAAATAAAATTTTAAAATAAGAAGGTATATTATATTTTATAAAAAAAATCTTATTGTATTTATGTAAAATATTTTTATTTTATTTTTTAAAATTATTTTGGTGAAGTTAATATTTTTATTCTATAATATCCTAATTTAACATGTTTATTTTCCCCATAGTAGAAATTTATTTCATGTTTATGATAAAAACATCTTTTACACTTTGTATATATTCATTCTATACGAGTTCTTAATTTAATTAGGAATTTTTTTTTCTTTTATCATACATTTCAAAAAATTATAGATAATTTTTATTTATAATGATTTATTAAAATATTATAATTAATATGATATTTATCTATTAATTACACTATTTTTTTAAATAAAGTTTTTTGTAATAAACGGGGAAGGTCAAATTCGTAGAAAGTTCTCTGAAGGGTTCTTGGTCTTCCTTCCCCCGCGTAAAAATGTATTTGAGAAATATTAAATATATATTATTTATTTTAATTATATTGTGTGATATATATATATTTTTAAAATAAATAATTTTTTTTTCTAAATAAATAATGTGAACATGAAGACGGTAGATGTGCATGTTTACCTTAGTTAAACGTGAGTATAAATGTTGATGCATATGAACGAGGTTTGGGTTGTGTGTCTGTCGTTTCCTTGCATTTTCATTTCCTTCACGACAAGTCGACAACTATGATCTAGCCCACGGTACCCACCACCTGATCCTCTGCAACTTTGACTTGACATAAGTTTTCAACGTTTGTTTTGTACGGAAAATCACATTGTCGTCATTAAAATATATCAATATTATTAATAAATATAATTAAATTTATATAAATTAAATGTTTTATAAATTTTATATAATTATATTAATTTTCTAATTTTTTTTTTCTATTTTATAATCTTGGTTTTGCTTGGGTTGTCTTCTCTTTTAGGTTAACTTTACTTTAAACAAGTCGAAAACTCTTCAATTTCTTTGTTATTTCAATTCTTTGTCAGTTTCTACTTAAGTCTCCATCGGGCTTCTTTTATATCCATCTTTCTATTGATAAGTTAATCAACTGGGTTTAATTTCCTTTTTTCAAAATTCTATTTACTTTCTTAATTTCCAACTTTATTTCTCTGAGAGTTCTTCTGGGTTTTTCTTGAATCTTCTCTAGTAGCTTCGATCTCATCTTTCAGATGAATGGAATAAAATTCTTACCAGGATTATAATTATTGGGTTCTTTGTTTTTGTGGATAAGCTTAACAAATGAAGTGCCTTTTTCCCTTCAAGAACAAATCTAAGGCCAAAAAGGCCGGGTCACAATCTGCCCCAGAGTTAAGAAATCAAAGTAAATCAAATCATCCAGGATTGGATCGTGTAAATAAATCTTCAAGTTCATTACCATCACCAAGAAGCATACCAGAATTGTACAAAGAGAAAGAGCACAATTTGAGAGTTTTTACTTTACAAGAGCTCAGGGAAGCAACACATGGATTTAACAGATTGGTAAAGATTGGAGAAGGTGGTTTTGGGAGTGTTTATAAAGGAACAATCCGGCCTCTTAATGGTCAGGGTTCTCCAATTATGGTTGCCATCAAAAAATTGAACCAGAATGGCTTCCAGGTTGTTGCTTCTTTTCCTTTTTCATGTTATATGGGTGCCTTTGTAATTGCTTCTTCTTTTAGTTAAAAGTACTTTCAAATAAATTGAAGCGCTTTTAATACAATTTTTATGATAAGTGATTTTAAAAGTTTGAAAATACTTTTAAGAGAAGTAATAGTTAATTTTTGGATATATATACTAAAATAATTACTAAAGTGGTTCTTAAAATTATTTATAATATTCTCTTTAAATCACTTTTAATCAAACAAATTCATTTTAAATTACTTTTACGGAAACCACTTCTAAAAAAGCACGCCAAACAGGTGTTTGATAGAATGTGGTTTAGCTTCAATTCCAATTTCTGCCTATTTCAGCTTTTTGTTAAAGGCTTAAAATCTAATTTTTTCAGCTTGTTTTCATAGTTTGATTAATTTTCTTATGCATTTGATGGTACAAATTTATCTTCTGGTAGAATTGTTTCCTTTGGGAAATTGAAAATTATCTATAGACGTTTGCATATTTGCTAAAAATGTAAAGAACATTTTCAAATAGGGATGATAAATCTTGTTTGGTTCATGTCATGTCGTCATGTCGTCTTGAATAATTGTATTTGTTGTTGACATGTAGAAATAAAATAAAACGACTCTACCAGAAAAAAAATTGTTCTTGCAAGGTCTTTGGTTTATGCACATTGACCTTTGTTTATGGAGTTCATAGTCTTGTCAAATGTTTGTTTGTTTCTTCATTATGCTTTTATAAATTAAATTAGGGTTGTTCTTAATTTCTCCTACAGGGCCACAAGGAGTGGCTTGCTGAGGTTCAATTTCTTGGAGTTGTAAGCCATCCAAACCTGGTAAAACTTTTAGGATACTGTTCTGTAGATTGTGAAAGAGGAAAACAACGACTATTAGTATATGAATTCATGCCTAATCGAAGTTTGGAAGATCATCTTTTCAGCAAGGCTTTGCCTTGTCTTCCTTGGGTCATGAGATTACAGATTATGCTTGGTGCTGCACAAGGGTTAGCTTATTTACATGAGGGATTGGAAGTCAAGGTAATTAAGTTGAACTGGCATTAAGTTTTTTGAATAATCTGACTGATGAGAAATACAATATATCCCGTCTGATATCCCTTTATTCATTTCTTTATCCATGATTGTCTGATAGTATCTGAGTATTATATGCTCAGTTTTCAGCTAGAAATGGCCAATCGAGCTGTTGCTGTTTAAACTTAATGAGAATAATTGAAATTGCTAAGCTAGAATCAGTATCTGTATAGCGTAAAAGTTCGGTTTTCATCATAATACAGATGATTCCTAGGCATATGTACATTCTTGAGGCTTCAGACTTTATTTTATGTATTGTTTTTCATTCTCTTGAGAGGGACTCAGAATTATGTATTGAAAAGATATGACATTAATGAACACATATTGGGTATAATTCAAATCTATATTAGATTTTGCTAAATGACTGATTCTTCCATCCTCTTTTCACTATCTAGAGATGTAAAATGTATTGTCTTGTCTCATTTGATCTTATGTCTCATTTAGTGTCTCTAATGTATTCATGGTATAATGTTATCTTATTTTATTTAAATACTATCTCATTAGATTGTAGCTTTAATGAGTCTAATTTTAAACATATATTGTATCATTTTTTTAATTAAACTTATTCTATAAATGATCATGTATCATATTTTCTATTGTTTTTGTATTTTTATTTATCTTATTTAGACCCGTTAAAAATAAATGAGATATCTTAATTAGTACAATCTTGTTATTATCTCATCTCATTAAAAATTAAGTGAGACAATATGAGATGGGTTTTGAAAATGAATTAACATCTTATTTCAATTTACACATCTATCACCGTCTTTCCATGGGCTAGAAGTCCACTGGGAAATACGCAATTTCTTTTGTAGATTATGATATGTTTTTCTGTGCTTGTCGGACAAGCTATAAATGGCATGAGCCCTTGAATATATGCTCTCTGGTGTCTTAACCTGCTTCAAATGGCCTCTTTTGATTTGTTTGAGAACCAAATCCTTTACTAAATACAAATGTTCACTTTTCTTTGCATTTTAAAGGTGATATATCGAGATTTCAAGACCTCAAATGTACTGTTGGATGAGAGGTTCAGTCCAAAGCTCTCAGACTTTGGGCTTGCAAGAGAAGGACCAACTGGTGACCACACCCATGTATCCACTGCAGTAAGTGGATAGAAGATGATATTATTTACTGTTCTCTTTGCTTTTTTTAAGTTGCACAAAGAAGATAGACCATATTCCTCCAGTTGCATGAATTGTCTGCACTGTCATGCATTTGACTATCCCTTAGATCTAAACAAACCAGTCATGTTTCTTGTGATATGACCTCTCTAGGGTCTGTATGATTCATTCAAAAGCAGTTTCAAGATAGAGTGCTTGGAGAAGAAGCACATAATTAGTTCATATGATAGTAAGCATAAAATATACTTTCTAAGCTATGAAAGCACTTATTGAAAACTTTTTTAATGTTTGATTGAGAAGCTCTTTTTTTTATTTTTTATGATTATGCAGTATTGATTAATATAGATGCCTTTTTCTATTCACTGATGATGTAGCTATTTTTGACTTAAAACTTTTCTAGTACACACTGCATAACCTTCTTTTCTGCTAGTATTCAGCCTGGTTAGAAAGCTATGCAATCTGGTTGACCTTCTCAGATTTGTCACACATTAATTTAATCACAAAGTCTGTTAGTATTAGCATCAAGTTTGTTGATCTTCTTCTTCAATTATATGTTTCTATAGCTCATAAACTCATTATTGTGATAATTTAATTCAATGACAATACAGGTGGTTGGAACATATGGTTATGCTGCCCCAGAATATGTTGAGACTGGTCATCTCACAGTACAGAGTGATCTATGGAGTTTTGGTGTGGTGCTGTATGAGATCCTCACAGGCAGGCATGCGTTGGATAGAAATCGGCCAACAACGGAGCAGAAACTGTTAGATTGGGTGAAGCAGTACCCAGCTGACAGTAAAAGGTTCAGTATGATAATGGACCCCAGGCTGAGAAATCAGTTTTCTTCCAATGCAGCCAGGAAGATTGCCAAGTTGGCAGATAAATGTTTGAACAAGAATGCTAAAGATAGGCCAACAATGAGTCAAGTTGTGGAGAGCTTAAAAGAAGCAATACTTGAATCAGAAGCTGCAGGAACCTCTAGCTCTTCTGTGAATACTAGTTCTATACCATCTCCACGTGTATTTGTTAAGGGGAAATCCAAGTAGAGCTGGTTTGAGAATAAAATATATTTTCTCAGGGAGTAATGGAATATTCTCTCTTTTTATGTGTTTAGTATTTCTAAACTGGTTTATATGTGTGCTTAGGTAATAAAATGAGAGGGTGGGCATTTTTTAATCTTCATTTTATTTGCATACAATTTTCCACTTTTGACCAACCCATGGAAAAAGTGTCTACTTTTACGCAACTTTGTTCACCTTGTAGATACTTTTGTCAATGTCTTTGCCGTTTATTGTTATCATGACAATAAAATTTATAGAGTTCCTGACATTGTAAGAATACCTTAATTAAATCTTTGATCCTACATATAAATGTTATGATATTAACGCAGGCAGTGGAAGACACTTACCAAAGTGTTAACGCAGGTCAAATTGTTTTGGTTTTTTTGGAGCTATTTTTTGTTTTTGCTCGAGTAAGAGAGTTTGTCTCATAGGCTCATATTCTCCTGATTAGTGGTGCTCATTAAGGCTTTAGTTGTTGATTATTAGTGGAATGGAATTTTGACATAATTAATGTAATATTATTAACCCTTACTGTTTCTTTTAAGTGTAAAGTTACATTAACTCTTGTAATTTAAGAAAGTTAATAAATTTAGTCTTTATTAATGATGTTTTATAATTAGAGTTAGAATTAACAAAATTTACATATGATTTTTGCATAATTTATAGCAGCCAATTGAGACGAGGGTATTTTCATGCATTTACTTGTACACTAGAAAAATCTATTAAGTTCTAATAGGTTAATATAAATTAGATTAAATTGAAATTTTTAAATTTAATTAATTTAAAAAATACTGTGACTATTACTCATTATAAACCACCGGAATGATTATCTTGCTTGCCCCACTTTCCTCTCCTGCGACAAGAGCTCGTTCGCCAAGTTCAAACTCCCACTTTCTCGTTGATGATGGCTCTCTTCGATGCTAGCAACTTTTTTTTGCCCTTTTTTCAATTTCTTTATTAGAGAGGGACAACAATACTACTCTTTTGTGCTTGTAGTTTGACTACTAATGTAAATAGGTTATACAGAAGTGTGAGTTAGTTATATACTCTTATAAGCCTTCCGAACCTTTAGGTAGGGTATGCAGAGAAAGAAAGAATCTGGTAATTTCTAATAGATTAATATAAATTGTATTAAATTGAAACTTTTAAATGTAATTAATTTATAAATTTTAAGACTAAATTATTAATTTTAAAAATACTGTGATTATTACTTGTTATAAAAATAGCACTATTTTTTAAAAAATTATATATTTTAGTTATTACAAAATTGTTTTTTGGTACAATGTATTCAATTTATCTATATATAAATTAAATTATGCGCAGAAAATAAATAGAATTACGCGGCCCTAAAAGACCAAAGTTCTTTGTCCCAAGTCCCAACAACAACAAAAATGGAGAAAAGTTTCACTTTGCTTCACACTGTTGTCACTGCTGTTACCTTCTCAACTGTTTCTTTCTGGTCTCTCTCCGATCTCCGTTATTTTCTTGGAAATCATGTAGCTTGTGTTATTTACATCTTAAAGTTCGAATATTTTCTTCTTAATTTTTCAAGTATGATTTCATGTTTGGAAGAGAATCTGCTCGTAAAGAACTAGGTGACTTGATCGAAGATCTTCGTCACGGAAACCCTAATCGTGAGCCGCCATCTTCTCATTCTTGAGTTCCATTTGGTAGGTATCTTTGTATTTTTCTCTTTTGTTTATAATTGGATTCTAACTGAAATTCAAAACTAAACATAATTGTGTTAATCAGAGTTTTGGTTGAATTGGTTATTTAATTTCTTTCCTTCTAACATCATTAAAGGAACGATATATATGTTGGTGTGTGTTGTAGTGCATGCTGCAATAGTGGCAAACATCAATGCTTAATGGAGTAAAACATGAAAGAGACAATTATATTAGTGGAGCCATAAAACATGGATGTGCAATAATTAGGATTATTGTTTAATTTTCGTTTTTCTTATATACATATACCTAAACTCTTGTACAGAAACAGAACAGAGATGATATGAAATATACATGATAATTATCAGATAAATACAATATTTGTTATGGTATCAGAGCAAGTTATTGCTGACTAATAGATTTATCTGTTATGCTGATTTCTATTCTACTACCATTTTGATTTCTGATTTCTGATTTCTATTTTACTTGTTGAAACCGATCAATTGCAATACTGAAAAAAAATACCACTCACTAGTGCTGCGACCATCTAGTATCCAGAGTCGCCATTTCTGCTCAGCGTCAGTTTATAGCTGTGTCCATTGGCTGATGTACGAACTCTCACATATTGGTTATTACAGTTGGCCGACTGGAGTCGCAACTGTCGTGGGCAGTCGTACCATTTTTCTGTCTCAGAGAAACGTGGGACGCAGCGAAGAAGAACACCGCTTCATAGAGATGGAGGACCAGGTGGAAGGCTGACTCCGTCTGGATGTTGTGGTTGGTTAGGGTTTGGCCATCTTGATCGTCCATCAGAAGAAGGAAGGCGTTGTTCTGCGAAAATGGAAAAAAAATTGGGCAGACAAAAATGGAAGGTGTTGTTTCTTTAGTGGCAGTAGACGAAAATGGAAGGCGTTGTTTCTTTATAGCGGCAGTAGACGAAGAGGAAGAAGAAATCAGCAGACGAAGAACACCGCTTTAGGAGGGTTGCGCTAAGGAACGCAGAAAAAGCTGTGCGAATTTGGAAAAAAAAAATTTTAGGGTTACGAAATGTTCTATATATAGCTAGTGTGCGAAGTGTAAAAAAAATTTAGATTTCATGGCAGAATTTAGAGATTTAACCACCAATTTTATATTGGAAGATTTGACGACAAAAATGACGGAAGTTCTAACTAGAGCTCAGATCACCTCACAACCTCCGCTAACTGAAGTGTTGACTACTCCCATTAGTATCAAGTTGGGCGGATCCAACTATGCTTTGTGATCCCAGGTGATGGAGATGTATATCTCTGGCAAAGACAAACTGGGATATATTAATGGGGATTTTCCTCAACTTGTTGAAACCGACCCCTCATTTAGGAGATGGCGCACTGAAAATGCCATTGCCACCCAAACCAGGAACCTTTTTGGGTAGCAAGAAATCCACGGGAAATCCACCGTCTATTGACATAAAATGTGGCCATTGTGGAAACTCCAAACACACCCATGAAAACTGCTTCAAACTATATGGTATTCAGAATGGTGGAATGATCTTCAAGCACGGAAGAAACGGAAAACCACTGGGTGAGCCGCTGTGGCTACCAATAATGCATCACTATCCCTTATTCCTCAAGCCGAATCTTCACAAGATCCAGGTATTTCAAGTAAAGTATTTCACATCTCTACTCGTAGTGATAGTAAGGATTGGATTCTAGACTCTGGAGCTACAGATCATATGACATTTGACCCAAAATATCTCTCCAATACAACCCAACCGAGACGGAGCTGTGTTGCCAATGCCAATGGGGTCACTTATCAAGTTGTAGGGGCTAGAACAGTGACTTTATCTCCTTCATTATCATTATCTAATACATTACTTGTACCCTCTATTTCAAACAGACTAATGTCTGTAAGTCAGGTCACTTCAGATCTTAACTGTGTAGTATTGATGTATTCTACCTTTTGTCTTCTACAGGATATTCTCACCAAGAAGATCATTAGGCATGGTACTAAGAGAAAAGGGGTTATATTATGTGGATGACCTCAGTTAAGGAAGAGCAAATCACATGCAACACACTATTGGTAACAAGGAATGCGAGATTTGATTATGTCATCGTCGATTTGGGCATCCATCATTTGGGTATTTAAAGCACCTATTTCCTAATTTATTTTCAAATATCACACACTCAGATTTCAAATGTGATACTTGTATCTTAACAAAAAGTCATAGGGCGTCTTATCCTATAAGCATGAATAAAAGTATGACTCCTTTTGCTTTAGTATATTCTGATGTTTGGGGACCTTTCCCGGTCACTACATCATCGGGTCATCGTTGGTTCATAATTTTTGTTGATGACTGTACACGAATGACATGACTCTACCTTCTTAAACATAAAGATGAAGTATTTTCTACGTTTCACTTGTTTCACACCATGGTTCAGACACAATTTTTTGAAAAAAAAATTAAGATTCTTAGGTCTGATAATGGAGTGGAGTATGTTAATTAACAATTTCGAACATACTTGGACAACCATGGTATTCTCCATGAAACCTCGTGTTCACAAACCCCACAACAGAATGGGACTACGGAGAGGAAGAATAAACATATTTTAGAAATTGCTCGGGCCTTACTAATTGGTGCACATATGCCTAGTAGATACTGGGGTGATGCTGTTACTACAGCTGTGTATCTACTAAACTGTATGTCCAAAAAAACCTTACAATTTCAGACTCCATTAAAGGTGCTATCTGATCATGTTCCATTGCCTACTATTTTGATGCTTTCGCCCTAAATTTTTGGATGTGTGGTTTTTGTCCACCTCCATAAAAATCAACGAACTAAGTTGGATCCATGTGTTGTCCGATGTGTTTTCTTGGGGTATGACGTACAAAAAAAGGGATACCGATGCTACAATTCTATTACTAAAAGAACCTACATTACCATGGATGTCACTTTCCTAGAATCTGAATGTTTTTTTCCATCATTAGTATCCAATTACCCTCTTCAGAGGGAGAGTTATGGTGAAGAATGGAATTGGCTTGATGTTGAAGTATTAGACATTAGTAACAATCCGACATACTCAGATAATGCCAACAATATGGATGAGCCAGTACCTAGACCCGAACTTGAACTTCTAAGAACTGAATCTAAACTAATGACTGAATCTCCAGAAGATGCAGTGGTTGATGCACCTCTTTACTCTCTAGTTCCCAATGATCCTTCTGCTGAGAATACTCCTGAGATAAGTTCTCCTATCACACCTTTACAAACTAATGCTATAGATACATCTGTTGGTTATGTTCTACCTTTCTAACACAATCGAGGCAAACCTCTGAATCGATACTCTCCAAACAAATAGGAATAACAATCCAAGTATCCAATAGCCAATTATGTATCTACTCAAGGGTTATCAGAACCTATCAGGGCTTTTGCACAAACACTCTCCTCATGTCAAATTCCAAGCAGCGTTGAAGAAGCCTTATCTGATCCAAATTGGGCTCAAGCTATAAAAGAAGAATTTGAGGCACTGTAGAAGAACAACACATGGGTGTTAAGCAAGTTGCCTCAAGGGAGGAAGATGGTAGGATGCAAAAGGGTATACACAGAAACATGGTATAGATTATCAAGAAACATTCTCACCTGTGGCTAAACTAAAAACTATGAGAGTTTTGTTATCTCTTGCAGCAAATTTAGACTAGCCATTGCACCAACTTGACGTGAAGAATGCCTTCCTTCATGGTGACCTTGAAGAAGAGATTTACATGGATATTCCACTAGGATATATTGTTACATCAGGAAAAGAAACTGCATGTAGATTACAACGAGCATTGTATGGACTAAAACAATCCCCTCGAGCATGATTTGGAAGATTGAGTTCAACAATGAGAAAATATGGGTTTCAACAAAGCAACTCTGTCCACACTCTTTTCCTAAAACATCGATTGGGAAAAATAATAGACGACATGATCATTACATGAGATGATAAAGAAGAAATCTCTAGACTTCAAGAACAACTGTCAAATGAGTTTGAAATGAAGGACTTGGGAGGGCTCAAATACTTCTTAAGCATTGAGGTAACAAGATCAAAACAAAGTATATGTCTTTCCCAAAGGAAATATACTCTAGACCTACTAGCAAAGGCATGATTACTAGATTGTAAACCTGTCGATATTCCGATGGTCCAAAATCATAAACTTGGAGAATATATGGATCAAGTACCGGCAGATAAACAGAGATATCAACGGTTAGTAGATAAACTCATATACTTATCTCATACTCGACCTGATATTGCTTATGTTGTGAGTGTCGTGAATCAGTTTATGCACTGCCCAAGTGAAGACCATATGGATGCCGTCATGCGAATACTCCGTTATTAAAAATCCTCCCCTGGGAAAGGACTTATGTTTTCAAAGAATGGTCAATTGGAAGTCCTTGGATATACAGATTCAGACTGGGTAGGGAATATGAAGGATAGGAAATCTACTGCTGGGTACTTTACTTTTGTGGGGGGCAATCTTGTTACATGGAGGAGCAAGAAGCAAAATGTAGTTACCTTATCTAGTGCTGAAGCTGAATTTCGAGGAATGGTCAAGGGAACATGTGAGCTTCTTTGGTTGAAAAAACTTCTAACTGAGATTGGTGTTGCTCCTAAATCTGAAATGAACTTATTTTGTGATAACAAAGCAGCCATTGCCGTCTCTCACAATCCAGTTCAACATGATCGCACGAAGCACGTTGAAGTGGATCGGAACTTCATCAAATAGAATCTTGAAGAAAAAATTATTCAGCTTCTATTTGTTAAATCAGAAGATCAATTGACTGATATACTCACAAAATCTGTGTCTAAAAGAACTTATACAACTCACTTGACAAGTTGGGTATAAGAGACATATATG
Organism: Hippophae tibetana; assembly: GCA_037013495.1. Lineage (NCBI taxonomy): Eukaryota > Viridiplantae > Streptophyta > Magnoliopsida > Rosales > Elaeagnaceae > Hippophae > Hippophae tibetana. The sequence continues at coordinate 14,533,891 of CM072812.1, forward strand.
CACCAACTTAAGGGGGAATGTTGGTGTGTGTTGTGGTGCATGCTGCAACAGTGTCAGACACCAATGCTTAGTGGAGCAAAACATGGAGCAAACAATAATATTAGTGGAGTCATAAAACATGGATGTGCAGTAATTAGGGTTATTGTTTAATTTTCGTTTTCTTTGTATACATATATCTAAACTCTTGTACAGAAACAGAACAGAGATGATATGAAATATATATGATAATTATTAAAGAAATACAATATTTATCAATATGTGCTTTCTGAATTGTTAAATAAGTTGAATGAGAAGATGTAGATGGATTTGATATTTCCTGAGAGAAGTTAATGTGGAATTCTTTAAAGTAGTTTAATCAATACCTTGGTACCATTTATGAAGTATGAATTCATCATAATTATGACACTTAAGGTGCTTGGTTGAAGTTAAAAGCATCAAGTTTACCGTAAAGAAGACTTTTGTGCTTAATACTTGGGATAAAATCAAGCATTATTTCTTCAGGTTCTGAGGCCCTTTTGAGTCACTCATTGGACTTCTTCAGTGGTATTTTCATGTAAGTTTTATTACATGAAACGCACTTCTCATAAGAATATAATCTAAATTCATGTTCCTTAAGTAACATTATACCTTGAGGATAAAAATCAATTCTTTGATATGATTGACTTCGACCAAGGAAGCGTTGTAATTTATTTTAGTTAATGTAATAGATGCTGTTATTCATGCTCATTAGGCCTTGGCTCCCCATCTGTTGAAGAAAATTTCCCTTGAGTTTTGTTGCATTTAGGAGATTTACATTTTGACATTGAATTTGTTTTCAGCGTTTAGAATTTCAAAGAAAATTTGGAAACTAGGATGTGGATTTTCATCTTGTTTTCCTGTCGAAGTGATGATTTTTGTAACTTGGGAAGAATGAGTGTTTGAGCTAACAGGGATAAATTGGAGAAGGGGGTGGGTGGGTGTTAGGATTGGCATAACCAGGTTTGATTCATGATTTTGTGTTATTTTGTGTTGGTTTGATTCAAATAGTGCAAAACAAAACACACTTTTTATTTCCACACAACTGGCACAAAGAAGTGAAAATTCTACACACTTAAAACATGTTATATATGTATGTGGAATTTTTACATAGGGGTAGTGTAAATTTTACACCCCCATTGAATTTCTCTTTTCACATATCCAAATTCTACATTAAAATTGAAAGCTTTTAGTTACATATCTAATTAACTATCGTGTACATAAAATAGTGTAAAAATAAATAAAGATTAATACACAATATTTTAGGTAAAAATAACCTAACCTACGACAATTATCTAAGAGAAAAACCACCTATCTATATACTATGAAAATAATGTTCGATTATAAAGTTACGACTCAAACTACCTGTCATAGATAATACCTCCAAGTAACCTACTTATAAACTTTCGCTTTGTTTTTTTTTGGCTTATAATTAAGGTTATATTTTTACTTATATTTTAGGACTTAAAAATATTGAAACGCATTAAAAAAAAGACTAAATGGTAATTTCATAAATTTACTTGAGTTTAAATAAATATTTTAAGTTGAAAATTTATACACTCGATCTAAAATAGGCTCTATTGATCGAACTAATTCGATCACGATCAATCTAACCCATTCGATCGATCGATCAATCTAGTACTCGATTGATCAACGTATGTATATACTAAATGTTTTCATAGTCACATATAAAACTTTGTGATAATAGGAACTTTGGAGAATCTTTGGAAGATCTTTAAAGAATAAGTAGTTTCAATGCGACTAGCAGAGGCCTCAAGCAATGGTGATATGTGTGGAAATTTCTATCTTCCATCCTTTCTATATTTTTCCTTTCTTTGTTAACATATAACCATTACAGCTAGCATATTGTGCCAAAATTATGAAGTATGCATACATGAGAAAATTTATTATCACTCTCTCTCTCTCTCTATGTTATGGTACACTAACCTATGTCTGTTTCAAATGAACATACACATTTACAATTTCTACACAAAAGAGACTTCTTTTGTTTTCTTTAGACTCTTTTCTTTGATGAATCCAACATAGAGATCCTTTCTAGAATAATCTTGCTCTGAAAGTCTATTGTCTCGTCCTCCATCAGACATGCTTGTCACAAACTCCACCAAGTGCCACCAATTATCCCCTTCAAACAGCCTTTTATTCAATCTTAAATATGTAAATGCGCTCAGCGCATTACAAGAATTTGACCTGCTAGTTGCCAAAACTTGAGCCTATGTCTAGTATTCTAGTATCCTGCTGGTAACTCTGCTGCATGAGATCTTAATCTGTAATGCCAATGAATTCTAGCTATTTTCCCTGATAGTTTTGCTTCAGTTCCTTGAAATATTCCTGTTGCTGCAGTCAGAATTCTATCTCCATGCTCTAATATCTTTCCCGATATCATTCAAGGAAGAACTTCCCATAATCAGTGTTTCAAGTCCCATCTTTACGGAAAAATCCGGTTTCTTCAGGAAATTGCTTGTACTGGCCAGAATCATGGGGTCCACTTTTTCCAGGTCTTTCTTTCCGAGTGCATCTGCTGATGCTTCTAGGGAAGCTCTCATGTACTATATCACATATCAAAAGAAAGCCTTGTTAGAAAGACTCATACATGCCAATAGTTACTGGTCTTTTAAATGCTTAGACTATTACGCAGTCATTAAATTGATTGTACTTAATTTTTTAGTTACTATCAAACTGTTAAAAGCTTTAGAAGATTGATTACCTTGTCATAGCATTGGAATTCTCCAATTCCAGGGAATTTTCAAGTTCCATTGATTTCTGGATATGAAGGATATCTGAGCTCCCCACAAGGACCCATACCAACTTGAATTTCCTGCAGTTTCAATTGAAATATAGTTTCTAAAACTAAAAAATAAAATAAAAAATTGCCACATGCTGGTTTGAAATGTTATTATTGTGATTGTGGAGGATAGTCATGACGTATGAATCTTTACATGCTTCATGTTTACTGATTAAGCTGCTTATCATGGAAAATGAAACACATGATATTTATTTGTATGCAAATTATACTCGTTCTGTCGCCTTTAATTTTAGTTATATTTATTATTTTAGAATATTTGATGAGTTAATAAAATTTAATAACGAGGTAATTTTTTTAAAAAAATATACGCAATAATTGATTGTAAAATAAATAAATGTGATTAACTAAGACTATAATCTAAAAATAATAAATGATATTTCATCATTGATAAGTTTATGCTTTCTAATTTAATGAACGAGATTTAAAACTTATGGTTGTTTTTAATGAGTTGATGCTTTAATTTAAAATTAGTATATTGCAAAAACAATGTATAATACATCAATTAATAGAAATTATTCATTGACATGAAATATAGGAGGTTAATAAATGATTTCTTTTAATTTAAAGTCTTCGTCTTCATCAAAGTTAGAAAATATATATTGTTTCCTTTCAAAGCAATATAAGTGATAAAAATACAAAATTGCTTTTACATTAAATTTGCACGTCATAATCACGTATTGGTTCTGTTACTATTAAAAGTTTAAGTTTGATGTCTTCAAATTAATAGATCAATTTATATGAACTTGCTGATTTATTCTCTATAATTCTTCAACAATTATGAGACTAGCTAACGTAGTCATTTTGCACAATTACAAGAGTAGCACAACTATTTTCCCCAAATTAAAACTTAGTAACTTTAAGAAATTAATCAACCATAGTTGCAAGTTAGAATATTTTAGTCTATTTATTATTTTTTATAACAATTTAATTATTTGTTATGAAAAAGTAACAGTATAAAAAATAATCAACCTTTTTTAAATTTTATTTTATTATTTTATTATTTTATTGTCATTGTTGTTTATTGCTAAATACAATAAAAGTGACATTTCAATAATAATTGAAAAATATGATAAATAAGTAAAAAATAAAATTTAAAATGCATCACTTGTTTTTATATTATCGTTTTTAAAAATAAAATAATTAAACTGTTATGAAATAAAATTATTTTTTTTAACGTTAAGAAACTTCTGTTGTCGCTTATCCATTTAAGAAATCAACATCTTAATTAATCTATTTTAGTGCATTTTCATGTCTGTATGATATATGTGAAAGTGGTTGTTAGGTAAAAAAAAATTGAATCATATTTTAATATCTTAAGCTTTTAAAATAATAGGTTACCAACGCATCATTAAAGTGAGGATTTTCATTCAAACTCCGTTAACATCAAATTATTGAGTTTTCAATAAGCGTTTGATCCACCATATATATATATATATATATATATAGTTTACACGAGGAGTTGCCATGCAGGTTAACAACAATTGTCATATTTTGAAAAGCTTAATTAATTAATTAGTTAGTTTGTTCACCAAGCCTCAGTATTTAGTTATAAGCAGCCAAAAAAAAAAAAAAAACCTCGGTAGTTAATTTTATTTCATGGCAGATAAGCAAAAATAGGATACAATTTGACTCTTCCTATCATTATTTATACACTCTCATTTCTATTATGACATGTTTGATTGGTAAGAATGATTCCTTATATTTTTATGTTTAGTTGTGTTATAAATTGAAAATGAAATGAAATCAATTACAAAAAAGAAGGGATAAGAATTCCATCATTCTCCTTTGAAATTATGATTCTATTCATATGTTAATTTTTGATTCTAATTTTATCATAACTTATAAATATAAGGCTAAATCTTAAATTTTAAACCCAAAATCTCAAAACTCAAAACCATAAACTTAAAACACAAAACAATAAATCCTATTTAAATAAATAATAATTTTATTTTTAAGTAATAATTATTTTAAAAAATGATTTTAATAATATATTTTTTTTATGAAAAAATAACAATTAAATAACATTATTCACTTTACTGAAAATAATAAACCAAACATTGTAATAACAATATAATAATAATATTGTTTTTTTTTCCATTCAATTGCATTGTCATTCACGTTCCTTTTTCAAATTTTCAAACCAAATGTCACCTTAGTAACATGACATTGTAATTATGATGTATTTTTTTTCATTCTAAGAATGTTTAATTTTAAAAATAAATGTCATTAAGATAAATGAGAGAGTGCAAATGATATTAATAAATCACATTTTCTACATTAAATTAGACAATATATTTTTTTATTCCTTAATTATATTAGTTATTTAATATAATAAATTGAAATTAAGTTACTAAATTTTAGTAAGTTCTTAAATTAATATAGATTGATTCATTAAATGTTAATTTTTTTTCCTTAAATAGGATTATACAAACTCTAATTGAACAATATATAAAGATTCTTATGGTCCCAATACACCAAATCATAAAATAATTCTTCTCATCTAGAAGAGTGGTTGAGAAAAATCACAAGTTATCCCCTTGTTTGTGTTCATTCGTTTGTAATTGATTATTAATTGTCGTAGTATTTTCTTAACAGTGACAATCATTTTTAATAAATCTAAGTATTTCACTCAAATCCATAAATCTTTAAATCTTTGATATTCTATTATAAGATATTTGTTCCACTCATTGAAATGTTTCAACAAATTAGGATTTTCCTGTTCAAACAAATAAGATTTTCTTATTCTTTTGAAAATTATAAAATTAATCTCTATGAAAATTGAATTTTATTAATTCAAGTTCTTTCATTGATAACATGTATATATTTAAAATTGTTAATTCCTATAACGAAATATTGATGAATACTCTAGATACAATTACCCATAATACATGGGAAGGAGATACAATTACCCATAATACATGGGAAGTTACAATCCTATTTTCAAGTCTTTAAAAATTGAAGTTACTTCAACTTCAACTTGGAAAGAATATTAAAACTATCAAATCAAATCGTTATGAAAAACATCAATTTCAACTTGGAAAGAATATTAAAGCTATTAAATCAAATCGTGATGGTAAGTTCTACGAGAGGTATGTCAGAAGAATAACGTTTAAGACCCTTCCCAATTTTCCTCAATGAATGTGAAATTTTTCTATAATACACCATGTCAAGCAAACCTAACATGAGCCGTGTTACAAAGCTATAAAACCGAACACTTAAAATATGATAAATATGATTAATCATTCTTCTTTACCAAGTCACTTTGAGGAGAAGCTTTAAAGATAGTAGTGTACATCCTTAATACCATGCAAAGCAATTTGCCAAAACCCCTTCAGCTTTGGACATGTAAGAAACCTAGCATTAAACACTTACATATTTGGGATTGTCCAGTTAAGGCATGACCTTATAGGTAAAATGAAAGAAAACTGGACTCAATTAGCGGGTATTTTCACAGTATGACATAAAACATTTCATTGTAACTTGCAAATATGGAAAATTAAACCATGTAGCATCTAGATTTTAGAAAATAACAAACTAGCATAAACATAAAAATAAACCCTTGTTTAAGAGATTGTTGTTCTCAAAATATTTATCAAATTAAATGATGCACCACTTATCCCATACTATTATATTCTACATGCAAATACAAATAATTGACTCAATTTAGGTCACATTCATGGGAGTGACGCATATCTTCTGAGTAAAAAGTTCTGTACCCAAAAAAAAAAAACATTGTATGGCACGAGAATAGAATCGCTGCCCTACCCTATACAAGTTATGGATGCTCTTAGTCTTAGGAACATCAGGGAAGAGATCTTCCATTACCAATGTAATGGAAAAGGTCCCTACTTTTTTTTTTTTATAAAAAATAATAAATAAAAAATAAATAAATTAAAATAAAAATTAAAAAGGTCCTACTTTAAGAGACATGCAATAATTGCGAGAGAGCTTGGGGATCATCGAGAACCCTCATAGGTTTCCAGCCCGATTCTTCCTTGGTTTGCCTCAGTGCAACAAAGTGAAGAGCCTCACTTTTAACTTGATAAATGTCACATGCCCAAGGGTAAGAATCAGGAGAAGACCAAACCTTTTGTTCTTCAAATTCTGTCTCCTCTGCAAGTGATTCAGCCACACAATACACAAGACCAATTTCTGGCTCCTCGAAACCAGCCACAGCAATGCATCCCAGAGATACGAATCCATCTGGAGCCCGAGGCTACCAAATTGATATTGGAGTTACATAGTCATCCAAGCAGTTTCGCCATACCTGCCCATTTTCCAATTTTACACTTAATTTTATGACAAAGAATCAGCAAGTCTATATATAAGGCAAAAAACACATGCTGTGTTGAAAACCACTAGCAAAATCGAGATATATGTAATACACCACCTACCTAGTCCTAATTGTTTTCCATCATAAATTTAGATGAGCACTCTGTACATGGCATAAACCTAAAGTTTGAACATAGTGTTTGAAAAGATATTGAAACAGGCATGCAGAATGGGTGGATCAGAACATTGTAAGCAAAGCTTTCTCCTGATTTACAGCACGATTTAATATCCTATAGCACTCGCGTATTTTGGCTCTAATGAAGGTTGGAAAAAAAAATTGACTAAATAACTCACCAGGTCATAACCTATTGGAAGACTGAACAACCTGTCGACATTTTGGTAAACAGCGGCAACAGTAGGAGGGTGGCTGCCAACATGAGCAATATCCCCAATGGATGCATACCTATATAAAAGAAACCATTTTAAAGTTCCATATATGATATGTGCAAAGACGAGAGTATAATGAAGTAAAACTGAATTTTCCAATCAAGATGAATCTGAAATATTTAATATGTTGTAATTCACTTATTAAATTTATAAAAGAACAGCACATATAAAGAGAGAAGAAAAGAAAATTCTTAAATGATCTTTTTTTTTTTTAACTTTCTTTGTTGGGAAGAGAGGTAACTCCAGGATCCAATTAAAGAAATTAAAAGACATTCAGCACTTATAGAAATAAATTAAAAGACCATCCAGGTCTTCTATAAAGAAATTGAGACATTCCAGCTCTTCTAGACACAAACATTATGGAGACTTCTGCATCTAAATCATGTACACATAAGCTACTTTTTATACAAAACCTGATTATTTTCACAAGTCAAAATAAACTAAAACCCCAAACCCATACAAAGAGTGCAAATTTTAATGTTGTTAATAAATAATAAGGGGAAAAAGAAAGGTGGGTGGGGGGCAGAAAATACAATAGCCAAGTTTTGTGCTAATGAAAGTGAATAGTAACAGTTGTAAGTACCCTGTAGGACAAATTGGTCTCCAGATGCTACAAATCGCACCATCTTCAAGAACCTATACATTTCTTTCAATTGTTAGTGCAATTGGTAGGATAAATCAGGAATAGAGAATCGGAAAATTCTTCATAAGTAAAGCAAAAAAACTGTAAAATTACCTGCTTCCTGCACAATGAGCATCGATCTTTTGACTCTCGTTCGCTGCTCCAAATCTTTGAAAAGTTGATGGTGTGTTTAACGAATTTCCTCTCATCAGGAGCAGAACTGTATGATGGGAGCTCCGTTGACCTAACAATGGATTTGTTTGAGGTCCGTAGTTCCCTTCCATCGGCTCCATTCCAAGAAAAATACACACGTCTCTGGCTTGATGGAACCTGAAAACAGAATTTATATCAAGGGTTATTATATTCGTTCCTATGAAAGCAACTAGAGTCATGCGAAGTTGACCTTCAAGATTAGGCTTTTCATGTCAGCCTGGTAGGCTTTCCACATCTTACAGACTACCAAACATATCATAACAGCTTGGGGTTCTCCTCTCTCAACTTCTTCCTGAAGACTGCACTTTACAACCCTGACAAAGTTTTCTGATTTCCGAAAGTTTTTTAGATGAAGGATCAAATGTGATGGCTGATTACAGCCTGCTTTTGCCAACTCAACAGCCATAAGCTCTTCCCAGGGAACATCCCACATGATTTTGCATGGTTTCTTATCCATTTTGTCTAGAGCAAGACACTGAAAAGCAGTCCATAGGAGTAAATGCAAAGCTCACTATAAGTTGGTAATTATTAATGAAACTAGGGCTTACACCCAATCACTAACCTGTAGTAGCATGACTCTTTTATTGGTCACCAGAACAATTCTTTGGCGAGGGACAAGGAAATGTTCTTCATAATAATCAGACCAGGCAAACTTTGACGCCTCTTTGAATAATTCAGTACAGCCAAAGTGGCGACTTGTTTCGGCAAGGTACAACACCATCTGGAAACCAACAAAGCAAAATAAGGTGTTTATTTTTTATTTTTTGGATAACAAGTGTGTTGCAATTTGCAGTATTAATACATACAGTTTATTCAGGCTTTAGAAATTCATTTGGGAATTTAATTAAAAAAAATTCCAGTTAAAGTCAAGAATCACAACTGCAAGAGTCCAATTAGAGATGTAAGTTGAGATGATATGTTAATGAGATTCATGATACAACCTATTAATTTTCAAAGCTCATCTCATCTTATCTTATTTAATTTTTAATGAGGTGAGATGGTAATGAGATATTATTTATTAAAATATCTAATTTCTCTCTAATGGGCCTAAAAGAGACAAGTAAGAATACAAAAATAATAGAAAATATGATACATGATTAATTATTTTTGTAAATTTAATAAGAAAATGAAACAAGATAAATTAGACCCATTAGAACTACAATCTAAATGAATTGAGATGATATTTAAATGAAATGAAACAATATTGTACCACGAACCCATTAGAAACACTAAATAAAACAAGATGAGACAACCCACTTTATATCTCTAAGTCCAATATGTTTTACCCTAACTTTAGCCAACTAAAACTCTAGAAAATTTCTACAAAATCAAGTAGAGCATGTTATATAATGTTTTAGTATGTTTCTTTCATTCTATAGGGACAAATTGAATGAATGAAAGATCAGGAAAAATAAAATCCAAAAAACGTTTCCAGCAATGCCTAACTAGTAGATATACCTGTCCAAGAGATTCTCTCTCACTATACTCTCTGAGAATACCATCTACATGGATGGCTCGAGGGAGCCTTACTCTCTCAAATGTTGTCCTGATGTTGAAAACCTCTAAGCATCTAGAGCAACTTGCTCCAATTCCATCCATAGTCAATGAAAAGAAATCTAAAGCCCCACTCACTGGCTGCACAATAAATCCTAAAAATGCCCGTCCAAGCCCATGAGCAAATCCTAAAAGACCATTTTCTCTTGCACTTTCAACAGGCTTTTTCACTACTCCAGAAACTCCAAAAGCAAAACCCTGTGCAAGAGCTTCTGTTCCTTGCACAATTCCATCACCAACTCCCGTAATTCTCCTTGACCACACCTGATTGTCAAGGTCAGATTCAAAGAGTTTGCTCCTTTTCTAGGAGACTTGTAATATAAAAAAATTCTGACCAAAGAAGTTACCTGCTTTGAACGTAATTGCAGAAATTTCCCATCGGTTGAAAGCTCAGCAAACCCTTTACTGAGAGAGGCTAAGGTTGAACTTGTCATACCAAGTACATCTACTGAAGATATCAAGTGTAAAGGATTGTGGATTAGATCCCTCCAAATACGGTTACCCATGGCAGAACCAATAGAGCTTTTCCGCATAAATCTATCTCTGTGCATTACCCTTCTGAGATGCACCTGGTATAAAAGGATCGGTGTAATGTAAGTAACCTTAAGACTTTATGCAGAGATAATAAAATGATATGGTAATTATTGTAACAGCATACTCATCTCAAGTTCATAAACAAAGTATGCATAGGAGAAGCTTTTTTATTTATAATAAACACTACATTATATGAATAGATATAAGCATAAAGTACAAAAAAAATGGACCAGCAATCCATTTCAAAATAGAACATCAAGTTATATCAGAACTATCCTATACAAAACTGAAAACTCCACCTATCTAAATATACAAGTTCTCCAATTAAAAAATTGAGAATAATCGCTTTAACTTGTAGACACAGATGTCCATGACGAAGCCAAAAAAAAAAAAAAAAGATCTCCCTCAAATGATCACTATCATTCTCAGTATAATCATAAGTGAAGCTTTCAAAATGAAAATGTTGTATTACAGTTTAGTATTGCTCTAGTTTGCAAAACTTGGTGTGTCCCATTGCTCTATATATTAAACTATTATTTTAAGTTATTTATATCCAATGACAGAGACATATAACGGGTCCAACACCTGTTATATCTAACAGTTTTAAGCTCTAGTATGTCATATGATTTGGTGAAATCTGAGCCTTAAATCAACAAAAAATAAACAATGGATTCATATGGATAGGGCAACCTATCATTCTTCCTATATCCACAGAAAGATAAAACAAAGTACCCCAAGTCCGAACCATTAAGAAACAAAGAAAGTTTGGGATGTGACCTGAATCTTTAATGCATTTCCAACTGCTGACAGTATGGGGCTCCATACACCTAGAACCCCATGGGGTCTTTGACCTGGTTCTGATTCAAAGGAGACCTTCAACCTTATTTCTGACACATCTATTAAGCTGAAAAATAGGTAGCATGAGTTCATTATGTTTGAAACATTCGTTAAATTAACTATGACAGTACAATGAAAAAATAACACTCAGCCATGATTGCAATTGTACAACAGCCTATAGCATTGTTGTACATCTAAAGGAATAATTGTGCTTACAATCACATTTCTATTTTTGCATATAACTGAGTTGTTCTCAAGTAGATCTTATCTCTATTGAGACTGCTGTAAAGGAAGATTACTAGCATTGATATCATCATGAGTGGATTGATGAATCAATGTATTGAGAGCAGATGGAGCAGGATCATGAACGATCAAATCAGTGCTCGAAATCTCAATACAATTTTTCTGCCGGGAGTGCTTATTCAACTTCATTGATTGCCTTTGGGGAGGGGGGTGGGTAGACGTCTCTTTATCTGAGGGCTGAATAACGATCTGGTTGTTCTGATGATTATCAATGGCTTTCGTGAGAATCTGAGGCCTTGAGTTTGGCCTTACTCATTTAGGGCTTGCCCTATTGTGTAAGGGTCTTTGTGAAAGGCTTTCTGAACCCTTTTTAGGTTTTTTCTCTTTTTTCCATAGGTTGAAGAAGATGTCTACTCAGCCATGACTGCAATTGTACAACAGCCTATAGCATTGTTGTACATCTAAAGGAATAATTGTGCTTACAATCACATTTCTATTTTTGCATATAACTGAGTTGTTCTCAAGTAGATCTTATCTCTATACTTGAGTTACATAGTTAATGGTTCAAATGTAATAAACATAACAAAGAGACAAATCACAAGAAGAAAATAAAGAAACTTATGATGATTATGTAATATAGAACAGTAGTTTGAATTGCAGGTCACATCTTTACATGAAATGTCATGAATATACATGATTTTTCTATTTAGTTTATGCTACACCATAAATCTCACAGGTTGAAGCTACAATCAAGTGTATCAAAATGTAAACATCCCAGTGTATAGGTATCTGGTTCAAAGAACCATAAAGAGCAGAAAATGTCAAGAAAAGGAAAAAAGAAAAATGAGAGACTTAGAAAAGCAACCATAAACGGAAGAAAATAGCATACTCGAGCACAATTTATAATTATGTATCTCTCTATATTAAACAACGAATCTGAGTTTATTTTATTTCAGATCTACTATAAGTAGACTCAAGACTAGACAGTCAATGGATTGAAAATGCATACCCAAAATGAATTTCTGGGTCAACTTCCGTGACACTAGAACTTTTGGGAACTCTATTTAGTTGAAGATTGTCGTATAAATCCACCAAAGCCCAAATTATTGGCTCATGAATGTTAAACCTCCAACACTTCTCAGCTACCTATCATGTCAATAAAACTTTCAATGAGACTTGCAACTTATAACCAATATCAAAGGATGTAAAAAATAAAACTTTTGCTCACTATAAACATTTAAACAGTGTAAAAAAATTTATTACCCTTATGTACACGTAAGGGTACACTTGGATGCCATCTGTACTCTCATTACGCATAGTAATAGTCATCTTGAACACTGGATGCTGCATGTCAGAGGTCGACTCAGGTGCCAACAGCACTGGCATCAAAGTCAGAGGAAGTTGATTGTCCAGCTGCAAATGGCCCAATATAAGCTTGAACCTGGCATTATTATAAAATAAAGTCAACATATTTGCTAGGAATATTTCATTTTTTCATAAAATATTGAAAATAAAAGCACCACAGCAATAATCATGGATGTCGGTAGCAATATTAAGGAGAGATCTATTGACTTCAACATTCAAGCACCATCTCCACAGAAATAATCATGGATGTCGGTAAAACATGATGTTTTGTCGATACTAGGCAAAGATCTAAAGACAATTTAATTTATGGTCACATTTTTCTTGATATCCAGGTCACAATTTAATGGAAATGGAAAACGACACAGAGAAAAGAGGCTCAGGGAAATTGCAGCCTTATCCTCTTCTCCCAATGTCAAGTCCATCACTAATCAGTGTCAAATCCATCACTAATCACACTAAACTCCTGGTAACCATCCATTTGGCTGAATATCTTGCTTCTGCTCATTCTTTTTCTTTTTTCCATTGGTCTTGTTGTGTAGAAAATACCTTAAATGAAAAAACTATCTTTAATTTTTTATTTTCTTTTTCATGAATAGTAAAGTGAAAGGTTGAAAATCCAAATCTGTACAAGAATAATAGAAAAGAGAAAATGATATAGAGAAAATGCAATTAGAAGATAAGAAGGTATGCTAACCTGCTTGTTGTCCCACCATCATAGCCAGTAGAAAATGATAGAAAAACTCTCTCAAAATAGAGGTATGAAACCTCTTTTGGTCTATGATCTAAAATAGAAATGCCAACCACTCCCAACTCAATTATCAGCTCAACAGGTGAAGAATCATTTTGCATCTTACTCTGCATGTGAGAATGTTCCAAATTTTCCGCAGGTGGAAGACACCTAATTTCTTCATTTGACAATGAAGACTCGACATCTGTAAACCGAGCAACTTTCACATCACCGTTTTCTACTATCTGGAAATGCAATCCTAGTTCCTTATTTTCGCCAAAACATGATCCACTCCTCTCCAAATCAAGGTTCCAAACACCAATTTTATAGCCATCATCAACTTTAGCATCTATAAATTTCTGGCCATATGGATCCTCCCATGAAAAGTTTGTCGTAGATAGAGGTCCTAACCAAACCCAAGCATCTTCAGCAAATCCAGACTGCCGAATGCTGATTGTTTTGCTTATTGTTCTATTCTCAAACCTGCTTGAGCAAAGGGTTACTAATTTAATCATAAGAGACAGATGCAGAGTACAACTCACTAGACAAGTGACTGGTTTTGAACGGTAAATACATGTGTTTCACTCACTTATCAATAGTAGATAAACCATTAAAAAAAGGAAGAGGAGATGAAACGGAGCCCAAATACTAGCAACTTTTTCACATCATTCAACCCAATGGCATAGACCCTCCTTAGCAGTACCGTGATTTGCCTTGTCTGATACACTTTTATCAAATCATCCTTTCTAATCCAACTAATTCTAATTTAAAAAATTCTTATTATTGCTTTAATCACGAAAAATAATTTTTTATTTATTGACAACGGAGGTGATCTCAAAATATAATTCAGCAGGTGAAATCATTTCAATTCCTTCATGAACTTTAGCACACACTTGAAAGGAGTGAACTGCATTCATAACCAATGTTTTTCTTCATTTAATTGGAAAATATATTCTTTAGCAAAATGGAGCACAAGGATACTTGAAAGGGAATGAAGAAACTTTCCTACCCAATTGTATTGTAACGTTTTTTTTTTATCAACGTCCCCTTTGCATTTATAACAGACATGTAAATGCACCTTTCATATAAAGGCAATACATGCTTTAAGGTAAATTACACAAATGGTACATCTACAGATATGAAACACATGGACATATAAGTAGAAATACCTTATAGGACCGCTAATTGATCCAAGACGGAACACAGTGATAAAACGTGATCCTTCTTCATAGCCCCGAATTTCTGTCCTCAAGAAAGTCTGGCTACCATCCTGTCTCCTCAAAACAAGAGTAATGGTATCTTCTTTCACAATTTCTACAGGAAATGACCAGTTGGTTCCCTCCAATCGGACCTGAGATTGAACCAAGGAACTATTTAACACTCCACTGAACACGTAAAATAAGAACATACAAGATTCTATAAGCCATAGAATAGTTCGGTTCTATGTTTAGCAGACTGAGCTACCAGGATGGGAAAATAGGTAATATTTTAACTTCGGTAAAGCATTACATTGTTATGGTTTATAAAGGTTAGATTTGAGACCAGTACTGCTTTAGTACATATTATGTATCAACTTGAAATGAAAAATTCTTATACAAAAACGTAGAGTGAAAGGTTATGTTTATGTTTTCTCCAAAACTACACTTCGAATTCAACAAAACTTCTCTCCCTTTTATTACTTATTTATTCACTTACATACATTTTCACTGACAGGCAATTACTACATCTTAAAACCGTTGGAACACTTTCTTTCTATTTCCTTTTTCAAATCAGAAAAAGCTAAGCAAAATAAAGAGTAAAATGTGGAGAACAGACCACAACACGAGAAAGTTGCTCAAGATCTTTGAATATGAGTTAAATAATAAAATATTAAAATGCATTCATAAACAGCTCCTTTGTTGTAGTGACTAAGCATGGAAAATATGCCAAATATGTAAGTCTCATACTTTGAAATACAATATCACTCCCGGCAATTTGTATACCTAAGTTACTGATAATGACAATGCATGTGAGCTTAATGTCATGTTTCAGATCGTTAAAATCACTGGTATTTTCTAAGGCCGGCCCAAACTACATGTACATAGTAGTAAAATTTACTAGAAAACTACACGACTTATTGAAGATGTATACTTAGACAGAAAAACGCAGTTTCTCTACGGTTAGAAACACATGTTCCTTTATGAAGTCATAAATTCTATGTGCCTTTAGGTGTCAAACGAGATGTTAAGTTAAAAAAGCCCAATTTACCGAGTTTATGAGCATACAATGTGTATACGAGTATTAGTGAACAAAACATACAAATGTGATTTTAATTTTCAGGTATATTTCAAGAATATTTTCAAACCGAAAAAACTATTGAGCTCCAATGATTACATCTAAGGTATATCTCTATTCCATCTATTCCCGTATACGTTAGATTTCATATACATATGGGAACATTGTGCATATATATTACTTGATCGATCAAACCATGTCTTCGATCAATCGAACTTAATTACTTGACTGAATTAATTTTTACATAAATAGATCGATCTATTAATTTCAAAATGAATTAATTGTTTCACTAGATCAATCGAAGATTGACTAAATCGATCAACTATTCAGGATCGATTGATCGAGCTTGACTAAGCAGTCAAATTTTCAAGTTTAACCTAATTTTTTACTCAAACCAATTTGTTTTATTATTATATTGTTGTCATGTTTTAAAGCTCTTCTAAATATTTTCAACAAAAGATTTGTAATAGACCTTTAACCTAGGAGTTCTACTCATGCTCTTTAATCATACCATTGGCTTGTAATTTTGTTAAGTACACAAGTGCACTCTTTTTTCCTCTTAATCTCTCTCTTTGTTTTACAAAAAAAAACTATTCAAGTAGGCTTTTTCATTGAATTAATTTATCAAACATTTGTGGTTGTGTTTGATGAACTGACAAGCCTACAATATTTGTGATATTATGCTTTAAACTGATTATTCTAGGATTGCTAGTTGGTTTTGATTTATTTGTTAAATCTAGTTAAAATTATTCATTATTAAATCTGCTCTAAGACACATTTGCACTTGTGTTATTGTGTTAACTTTTTAGGTGTTATTTGTACGGGTTCAATTAACTCGTGTGAATCAATTTCATCAGAACATTGGTATGAATCTGAACACCCTTCTTGTAGACTTATGAAAACAACGGCTTGTAAGTAGATTACTCGGGGGCATTACTTTGGTGAGTATTTTGAGTCTTTGTCTTGTAATTGGATCTTATTTTTCAGTGAATAGTTAGATAGTTCAGTAGACGAGTGGTTTTCCTCTTAGATCATTGGTGTGATCTATATTTTTTCCACCTAAAAATCTCGTGTCATCTTTATATTTCCGCATTATTTTATTTACACGCGATTGTATGTCTGGTTGTTGTACGAATTTTTAATTTGTTATATTTCCACCGATTATCTATTCAACCCCCTTTAACTAATTAGGTATGTAACTAAAAAAGAAACGTTTATTTAGTATCAGTACCGTCACTAGATACACTAAGTATGCATAGGACCTTGTTATAGATCATTTAAAAGACGATTCGATTACACCATGTGCTCCTTATTTTGATGGGTCTAATTACCCATATTGAAAGGCCTATATAGGAGCTTTTCCATGGTCTATAGATGAAAGCGTCTGGAACTCTATGCAATATGATTGGGAACCACCAACGGTCACTAAAGATAATGTTGTTACTCCTAAACCTAAGATAGATTGGACCATTGAAGATAAAATGGTAATAATTGAGTTTACAATTTTGTTAACTACAGAAGAGCATTCTTTTCATCTTAATATCTCTTTATTTTGCAAAAAATATTCAAATAATTTTTTTTCATTGAGTTAATTTATCAAACATTTATGATTGTTAACTATAATAATTGTCATATTGTGCTTTAAACTGATTATTCTAGGGTTGGTAGTTGGTTTTAATTTATTTGATAAATTTGTTCTATCTAGTTAGGATTATTCATTATTGAATCTACTCTACGACACACATTTGCACTTGTGTTATTGTGCTAACTTTTCAAGTGTTAGCTGTATAGGTTCAATTAACTCGTGTGACTCGAGTTCATCGAAACATTGGTCCAAATTTGAACACTCTTTTTGTAGAGACTATGATGAAAGCAATTACTTGTTAGTAGATTACTATGATTGAATCCTCACCTTTTAAAATTGGATCTTATTTTTCATAGTGAATAGTTAGGTGATTCGATAGACGATGATTTTCCTCTTAGGTCATTGGTATAACCTAAGTTGTTTCCACCTAAAAATCTCGTGTCTTTATATTTCTGCATCATTTTGTTTACATGCAAAATGCATGTCTAACCGTTCTGCAGAATTTTAATTTGTCATACTTCAATTGATTATGTATTCAACCCCCTCTAACTAATTACTTCCGTAATTAAAAAAGAAACTTCCACAATGACATTATGAAAAACACACTTAAAAGGTAGTCTTTATTTTTTTCCTATTTTACAACAATATAACCAAAAGATTTGTCCTAGATGTATTTTTGAAAAAATTATTCAATACTTGTTGCTTTGAAAAAAGTACAAGAGATTAAATGTGCACTAGGCACAAACAGTAATGAACTAATGATAATCCAACAAGAAGTATTCCCCAAACCTGAAGTTTATCAGTTCCACTTGATTCACGACACACAAAGGGGATTCTTGAATCCCATGCACGGAGAACCTTTGGAGCATCTTCACTGCACATCTTAATATATATGTCTTGACCAATTCTGTTGGTAAAAGTCATAAATGGTCGAATGGAGATTACCTAAAGGAAAAGGGTCAAACATGAAAATAACATCATAAAGAAAACAACAAAGTAAGTGCAACCAGCTAACTACCTTTGTTGGTACAGATTGGTAAGGACATGGTTTTGTGGAAATAAACAGACGCATGCAATTGCCTTCGGCATCATAAGCATATAGATCCAATGAACCATCCTAGTATCAAAAAACAATATCCATGAAACAATGGTTATCTCTATACATTATAAAACTCTTTTTAAAATTTTAATAACTTAAATTGCCATCTACCATGTCGCCTAGGACAGAAAGATCTCTGACAGGTCCAAACTGTTTATTCCCAGATTCGGTAATGGACACTGCAAGGCCCAATATCTTAAAGTTCAAAGCCGACGCAATTGTATTCCCTTGGTACATTTCTTCTTCAGTAATTTCCTCATAGATAACTTCATTGTTTGTTTTGGAGTGAGACAGTACACCTAACGTCCGTGAGTGCATTTTTTTTGTCATATGTAAGAGCCTAAATGTCAACGGGGGACAACGAGAGACTGCAAACCAATAGGGAGTATATACTCTAAATATCTTAGCCCGCAGCGGTTGTCCTATATCAGTAGTCTGTTCGAGAATGATTTGAACAATCCTGCCAGGGCATGGATATAGAATATTAGTTTACAAAAGAAATGAATATTTGAAAGATAATAAAAATGGAAGCATAGAATTATTTTCGACAAAACAATGGAGCTTTTGAGGTCTTTTGCTTTCCTGGAAAGAATAAATCTTTATTACACCAAGAAAAGATACAAGTGGATAAGGACCTTCCAGATATTGAACTTCTTAAACTCATTGTCTTAGATGGTACTTCATGAGGATGGGATATAAGCACAGCTTCCTGTTTGAAGAAAACGGGAATTTTTTTCAAGAATTCAACAAGAATGCAAAGGAAAAAAGAAACAATTAAAAAAATAAGAATAAAGGGTAAAAGAAAGAGCACAAGTGGGAGTAAAAATCTCACATGCACGGGAAGCCATCCTCTCTGCGGAAACAGAGAAAAGAGCAAAGGGTTTCTAATATCAGCATTATATATATTGACCGCTTTTCCTGGACAAAGTATGCCTCTAGAGGATGCAACAAAGTTTCCACTTTTTTTTGCCTCCATAACAGAAAATTCGGCTGTAAGTGGTAAGAAATTAGTTATTGCTAGTGGGGACTTGATCACAAGATTCCAATCCTGAATTGGGTTAGAACGAATGTCCTTTGCAATCTCTGTTGCTTGTACACTAACGCAAAACCATAGTTTATGGAAGCCACTTGAAGACGTTCCACTTATCTCAGTGCAATACAGCAGCTCATCAGATTCAGTGAGAGTTGACACACATATTCCAGAAGGAAGATTTGATTTACTGAAATCCCCTGACTCATTGCTCTTATCAACCATTGAACTCCAAGAATATTCAATAGGATTATTGAGATTGGAAGGCCTTAAACGCAACATATACAATCCAGATTGTGACAATGCAGATAGAGGTAGAGGAAAAATGTCCCCAGGTTTCAAACTTCCAATACATATTTCCAGGTTTGAATCACCTGAAATGTGTCTGCTTTGCTTCCTGTTCCTAATCCATCTCCTTTGCCTCGCATGGTTTGCAAACCTTGAAGGATCATATGACTTGGGCCACTTAAGATTCCCAACATCTGGAGCATATACCCAACCATCAGTAGTATTAGCAGATGTCATGTCCAAATGCCAATCATCAATCCATTCCCAGCCAGACGGTAACTCAACACCAGGAACCTGCACCATTATAGTAATTGAAAACAAGTAAACATTGACAGAACTGGCAATTGGAATCACCTTATTATGCAAAATATGATCTAATTTGATAGGCTCTTAAATACATATTTTGATGCTTTGTAGTATATGATGGCCTAAATTCTTCTATTAGGTTCAGTAAACACCATCAGTTATCCAACTCCGTTACAGATGAAGAAAGCTTTTCTAGTACTTGCGCTCTTCATATAAATTCTATAACTAAAAAACTTATGTTTCTTATATAGATAATTGGAAATATGTGAATAATGGAGAAAAGATGCTTTGATTTTAGAAGTGTGGATAATTGTGATGGGTTAACAGACTCTCCTTCAAGAAATGCTCATTAGAAGACATTTATTGAAGCATGCAAGCCTTGGCTGAAACAAACAGTTCCATCAACTAGTGATGGAACTTCTTGCACCAAGGCCAAAATTTAGACAACCTTAACTTTCCTCGTTCCTCTAATATCTGTTATATTCTTCCTTACAAGCATGCAATCCAAAACCTACTCAAAAGACACCGGACTGATTATGAATTTTGGAACAATCAACGTTGAGTCAAGCTCACAGATCATGACTCAAGGAAATACTGGTAGTAATAACTTACCGAATGGGATTCTTCACTTCCTTGGTCTGTGCAGCCAACCCAACCTATAATTGGACTATACTTTTGTGTCTCAAAGTATTCCTCAGTTTGTATCCGGTCAGTATCAATTAGTAAATCTCCAGAAAAACTTGCACGTTTCAGGGATGTCATGTTCTCCTCAGAAAGTTGAGGTACAAGGCATAAATCAAGTATAAAAGTCGTGTTGTTACGTACTGAGACCAGTGACCTAATATTTACATATCTATTTCCATCTCTCACACTTACTTCACTAGCAACAACTTCATCACCCAATCGCCAACAAGCAGAAGGTGCTGCATAGTTTAGCCTCACGGTAGTCCAAGGCCCTTCCTTACTTGGACTAATTTGAATAAAGCCAGGTTTTCTATCATTAACAAAAGAAAAGTCACCGTTTCCAACTTCAGATCTTGGTGACAAAAGGACAGCACATCGCATTCTTCTGCACACTTTTCCGTTATTTTTTGGGATCATAATCTGCATAAATCACTTTGGTAAGGATCGTAATTTTCAATATATACGGCTTTATGAGAAATAGAAGATTCATATAACTGGAAATACCAAACAAGCCACAGCTAGTGGAGAAGCTAGCTATCAGGTTCAAAAATACAAACAAAAGATAGCAAGTGATGTAGTGAGGTAAGAAGATGGAAGCAAGAAATGAATCAATGAGGGACAGAAGAACAAAGAGAGGTAGGCTGGAAGAGACAAACTGAGAGAACTTTCTCTCAAATGCTAACGTTTTCAATAATATTCATCATCAATATTCAATAATCTGCCAATACAATAAGAAAGTAAACTATTTATTTTCTACATTTAGTATTAACGGGTCAAAATATCTTTGGGGGACTTGCAAGGCTGAAATAACAATAAAATAATAATGAAACTTATAAATCAAAATGGGTTGGATTTTCCTGCATCACAAAGCCAACACACCAGAAAGCCATAATCCCCTTCACAAGCAGGAAAATCAATGTGACAATGTAAAACATATTGCAAAAGAAGTTTTACCGCTGACTCTGTCAGGGACAATTCTACCCAGTTCCATATATTTTCACCATCACACTTAGAATTCTCTTCCATGTTTCCTGATATCTGCTTTAAAGGGGCAGAAAAGAATCCAACCGGAATACCTGTAAGTCAAGCATGAATCCTGATTAATTATATTGGCAGGGGATCTCAGAAAAGAAAAGGAGGTGGGGAGAAAGAGAGAGAACCTTTCCCAACATCTGTCACAATAAATTCCAACAAGTAGTAATCCTGGAAAATGTTGAAATAAGTTAAAAAAACACTCAAGTTTATATATGACCCACTCATACAAATGATTTCACTTTTAACCCCCCTGAAATTCTTGATAAAAACACACACATGCAGATTTTCATCTATTTAAGGGAGGAAATGAAAAGTCTTCAGAAGACTTTCTAACTAGGTATTTAGATAAAAATAGAACTAGAGAACTAGGTTGAGTTCTTTCAATGAAATAGCAGGAGAACTCAATTGCATCTAGCTCCTATCAGTCAAACCCGAAGCAACATATATTCTCACAACTGATACACAAAGATAATATAAATAAAATAATAAAAACATATAATTCATTCCAGAGAAAATCCACTTACTGGGGAATCGACTTTAAAGAAAAATATTTCATTCCAATTGACCACCTCAATCTCAGATGAAAGGTGATTTGAGCTGCTACCAGATGTACGTGCACTTTGTTGATGAGGCAATGACTCATTTGGCAGACCCTGATCTGGAATGAGACGGATTGCTACAGCATACTGAGGGGAAGTCAACCCTGCAACCCTAGGGAACTGCAAAACAATTGTTTTTAATTTGACAAATAAGATAACAAAAGCTATTACCAGAAATTTAAAAGTACCACACATCGTGATTAGATTCTTTTAAGACTAAGGTAAAAAAACAAAAAAATTATGCAATCACTAATTTGCTCGTACATGAAATGGAAATACCTGTGCATCAGCAATAATAACTGTCACCATTGTTCTAAGCTTTTTGCAAAGTTTTCCTTTCAAATGAGAGTCCAACATGTTCTTTGAAACAGGAACTTTAACAGGCTTTGTATCCCCAGATGGCATCATAATTATACTTGTAAGCCCTCTAGATTCAGTAGCTCTAATAAATATATCTTGGCCAAGTTTGTTTTGAGGGATAATAAAGAAATTTTTCTTATGATGAACGCCAATTATGGATCCTCCACCATACGTGGGAGAAAACTCTTCCTGTGCATTTTTATGCGTCCCAGAAAAGATAATAAATGTAAGTCATTGCCCAGAAATGGAAGTAAAGAATCAATTGAATTTGTAAATGTGAAAATAATTCAAGGGAATAAGTGTACTCTTTTTTCACAATTTTGGTCAACATGGCTAAGACTACTCCAGCTTGCATAAGCTTGGATGATCATATTAGCATTTGACACCGAAACATTTAAGTTTAAATCCTTTGTAGAGGTAACACGTAACTGAGAAGCTGCGCCCGGAGCATTTACATCATACTGGTACCTGAAAGTAAGTATAAAGCAGCTCATAAAGTTGTATACAATGCAATTGTCACAGCATTAAGAATTTCCTTATTTCCACTCCCCTTTATTTTACAGGTATACTTAACAATTTACACAGAAACTGCACATATTCCAAAGAAGTGTTTGTTTCAATTAAGAAAGGATTATGGGATAATGAAATCATCAAGGGTACACAAAAACTGCAAATATTCCAAAGAAGTTTGTTGTTTAAATTAAGAAAGGATTGTGAGATAATGAAATCATCAAGGGGACAACATAATTTGACTCCAAGATCAACCTACTTTGATACAATACAATGTTAAGATAATATGGTTTCTGCTAAAAGCTTAAGTTGATAGAAGATGAGCTAGTACTTCTTTTACACCCTCTTTTCTGCTGTTTTGTTTTTTTCTATTATACAACACTAGTACAAATGAAACAACATTACTCCACCATAAAAATCTTTAAATCCATCAAGAGTCATATCTGAAAATATCTTGAAATAATGGACATCCAAAAGCATAGAAGATTCTCCTCTCATTCCTTGCAAAAATTATATTCCCTTGCGAGAAACAACACCGTATCTCTTGGTAAATCCTAAGTAAGCTATCCTACCTGTAAATCCTAATTAGGCTATCATAGCTTTCTTTTCCATGCTCCCCCATAAACTTATGATATAATATATAAGATATTATTAAAGTTAGGGTTTGTGTGTGTGGGATTATCCCTTAGGTATTGTTAAATTTTAACTTTCATATTTGTGAATTAGATTAATATTTATAATATTATTAGTTACTAGTCATGGACAAGTGCAAAACACGTGAATAGTAATTACTAGTCATGGACATATGCTTTGCACCTGAATAGTTTTAAATTTCTTGCATACGTTTCTTTGAACAATATAAGTGATATAATCTGGCAAGCTAAAGATTAATTTTTTGATGTGAAATGAAAAAGAAAAAGAAAATTAATGGCTACAAAATTTTAAAATAAAAAGTACAGTTATTGAGGAAAAACATGTCCTAGAGATGAAATCCTTGATTATTAGGAATATTTATTATGTAATTAGTTCTGTAATACTATGAGTCAATTAGGGGGATCAATTTACAGCATATACTATGCAATGCTAATCTCATTTTTTTCCTTTTTCTTATGTCCTCTGAATTGTATACAAGTGTGTGAAGCAAGCAATGGATAAGGATAACTTTGAACAATATACTCAAAATAATATTCAGAAAAATCTATAGTATCAAAGCTTTAGGCTCTTTTTTGGGATCAAATTCTCAGGCCTTAGTAGGCAAGAGTATACTATACTTTCTTTCAACTTCAATGCTGAAATTGCCTTCTTTTTACTATGATTTTTGCGTTCAAAATGCAGAATTTTTTTCAGCCTTCATTGCTGAAAGTGTCGTCACTTTTTACCTTTTCTGAAGTTCAAAACAAAGTTTTTATGTAAAAAACAGAACAACCTTCATTCTACGCCTATTTGTTGCACATTTTATTTCTACCTTATTTGCCTTAAACCCCATTATCATTATTATTTTGGATGAAGAGTCAAACTAGTCACTTTGCTTTGGCAAAACGTGTCATTTGATCCCTAGGTTACAAAAGGTGATTTTTATTCCTTTTATTTATGAAAAATATGCCAACAAAGGACATTTGGTATTTTTAAATATTATTTTTTTATTAAAAGTCCTTATATATTTTTTTTCATAAGAAAAATAAAATGACTAAATGACACTTTATAAGTTAGAAGACTAAACACCACCTTTCATAGAAGCAAGAGAACTCACATTTTTCCCTTACTCTTCAAGTTCGAATGTTGCTTCTCTCAAATTATCTTTGAATCAATGATTATGTCATATGACCGATCATTCTAATCTTTTTGTTTCATATACTCCTTGCTCTGATAAACAGAAAATTAAAGTTACATATGGATCTTTCACTTCAATGACATGACAAAACCATATTCCCATTTCACAAAAAATTCCACTTAATTATGTTTTGCATGCTCCAAATCTATCTTATAATCTCCTCTCAATAAGATTACCAAAGAACATCAATGTATTGCTAAATTCTTTCTTGATTACTATGAATTTCATTTCAAAACTATGCACCGGAAAGTGATTGGCATTGGAAAGGAGATTGATAGACTTTACTACTTCGAGAATGAAGATTGATGGATTTTACTACGATGAACCTCCTAATTTAGGTAAATCTCATACTGAATTGAGTTCCTTTAATCTAAATTGAGAGATGACACTTTAAAATAAACAATTAGGTCACCAAAATTTCTCTTAACTAAAACGATTGTTTCCTACAATGTTCAAAAATAAAGATCCCCAATGTGATATGTGATTTAGCCGAACGCCATCGTGCTTCTTTTCCCACACAAAATATAAACAATCATAGCTCTTCTCCTTAATTCATAGTGATATTTGAGATCTCTAACGTGTCAATAACCTTTTTGGGTTTAGATAGTTCATGATGATCATACACGTGCAAGTTGGTTTTTCTTTCTCAAAGAAAAATCTAAAGCTACCAAAACTATCTAGAATTTTCATCAAATGATTAAAACTCAATTCGAAACCAAAATCCAAATTCTTTGAAACGATAATAGGAGAGAATATTATTTTTCAATTCTTGGTTCATACCTCAACTCATGGAATTATACACCATAGTTGTGTTGATACGTCCCAACAAAATGGGATGGTTGAAAGGAAAAACAGACATCTTCTTGAGATAGCAAGAGCCTTTATGTTTACTATGGAAGTTCCAAAAAATTATTAGGGAAAAACTATTCTTACCGCTGCATACTTTATCAATAGAATGTCATCTAAAATCTTGAATTTCGGAACTCCACTTGATAATCATAAGAAGACATATCCATCCTCACATCTTTGGTTATGTACTATTTGTTCACATACATGATCATAATAAGGAAAATTAAATCCAAAAGCATTTCATTATGTTTTCGTAGGATATTCTGCTTAAAAGGGTTATGTATGTTATTATCCTCCATGCAAATTTTTGGTGTCCATAGATGATACATTCTTTGAAAATACTTTATTCTTTACCAACCTTTATCTTAAAGGAGAGAGTAAATATGTTGAAGATTCGGCTTGGCCTATCCTTCCTGATATTTCTCAAGTAACTGTACCCTCTTTGGTTTGTTCCTAATAATGATTTGGTGTTTGTTGATATTTTTATATCAAACGAACCTGTAATCTTTGAAAACTCTCAACCTTCGTCTTCAATTCCAAAAACACCACCACTTGAATATGTATGAGATAGAGATAAAGAACTTTAAAGTTTATTCGAGAAGGAACAAGGCACAATCTCCTCAACACCACCAATCTGAATTGGGAACAAAATCTTTGAAAAATAGTTAATATTTTAGTCCCTGACCTTTGTAAGAAACTTGATTTGACTAAACCTCCTGATCTTTCCAATATCGATGTTTCAATTGCCAATAGAAAATGTGTCAGATATGGCACAATGTATCTTATTTCATATTACGTCTCATATCAATAGTTGTTCCCTACTTTTAAAGCATTTATTGCTAACTTATCTTCTTGTGAGATATTCTAAGTACTATACAAGAAGCTTTTTTCATTCCAAGATGAAAAAAGGATGACTTTGAAGAAAAGAAGTTTTGAAAAAAATGACATGTGGGAGATTGTTGATTTTTCTCCACGAAAGACCAATGTGATGTAAATGGGTATTTATAATGAAACATAATCGGATGGAACAATTCAAAAATATAAAGCAAAACTTGTTGCAAGGATGAATTCAATTTGGGTTCTTTTATCTCTTGTCGCAAATCTAGATTAGCATCTTGACCAACTTGATGTAATGAATGCCTTTTTATATAAAGCCTTCGAAGAAGTATATATGGAGATGTCACCTAATTTTGAAGATGTGTTTGGACAGAAGAAAGTGTGCAAGTTAAATAAATCTTCGTATCAACCAAAACAATCACTCAGAGTATGATTTGAAAAGTTCACAAAGGATTCGTGATCAAGGACTCTTCACATCTTGACCAACTTGATGTAAAGAATGTCTTTTTGCATGGAGACGTAGAAGAGGCATATATGAAATTGACACTTGGTTTTAAAGATGTATTCAGACAGAAGAAAGTGTGCAAGTTGAAGTCGTCTTTATATAGACTAAAGAAATCATCCAAAGCATGATTTGAAATGTTCCCAAAGACAGTGTCATTTTAAGTACACATAAAGTTGAGAGAGCATCACAATCTTAATTGTTTATGTGGATGACATCATTCTTACTAGCAATGATATTAATGAAATTCATAAACTTAAAAAAAATACTTGCATAAGAGTTCGAAATCAAGGATTTGGAAAAGTTAAGATATTTTTTAGGTATTGAGGTTACAAGATCGAAGAAAAAGATTTTTGTCACAAAAATATTAGATTTACTCCGAGAAACAAAAATGTTAGGTTACAAGCCATCAGAAACTTCAATTGATCCAAAACACAACTTGAGAAGTGTAATGGAAAACGCCACAGTTGACAAACGTTGCTATCAAAGACTAGTGGGTAAGCTAATATACTTATCTCATGCTAAAATATTGCTTTTGTTATAAGTGTAGTCAGTGACTATATGCACGCCTCTTGTGAAACTCATATGGAATCAATTTCAAAGATTCTACAATACCTTTTAGGGTACACTTGGAAAAGGTTTGCTCTTCTCAAAGTATCATCACTTTGAAATTGAAGACTATAGAGATGTTAATTGTGCAAGTTCAGTCGAAGATAAAAAATCAACGTTTGGATTTTGCACTTACATTAGAGGATATTTAGTTACTTGAAGTAAGAAGCAATATGTGACAACGGGATTGATTGTTGAAGTTCAATTTAGAACAATAGCATATGAAATTTGTAAGCTATTATGGTTGAAGATTTTGCAAAAAGATTTGTGCTGCCATACTATAAACAATGAAACTCTACTGTGACAATAAAACTACTATCAACATTGCTCACAATCCTGATCACCATGATAGAACGAAGCATGTTGAGATTGTCAAACAATTATCGAGGAGAAGATTGAAAGCGGTGAAATTTGTATTCAGTTCGTCACAAGTGGAAATCAACTAGCTGAGATTTTGACAAAAGGGTTACCTCAATCTATGTTTCTTTTATCTATTTGCAAGCTAGAAATGATGAATATCTTCAAACCTAAACCAAATTGAAGGATGAAAAAACATGTCCTAATGATGAAATCATTGATTATTAGGAATATTTAATATGTAATTAACTGTGTGATAATAGTGCTTAATTTAGGATACATACTATGTAATATTAGTACCTTTTTTCTCCTCTAAATTGTATATAAGTGTATGAAGGCAATGTACAAAAGATTACTTTGAGTAATATAGTCAAAGTAATATTCAAAAAAATCTATCGTTGTAATATTTTTTATAAAAACCAATAATTTATATTAATTAATAATTACAAAGGTACAAAATAGATCAAAAATCCACTTGCAAAAAAGCATTAAACTATACCAAATAAAACTATAATCCCCGTTCAAAATAACTATTTAAAACATAACTAGGAAAAACAAGCTTCCTAATTAAAACTAATGAGAAATTGACAAGTCTTTTATCTTTTGAAACTGGCACCCAAGACAAAGCTAAAAATAAAACATTCTCCTATAAAAAAAATATTATTCTCACCATCATCAAAGATTCTCTCATTTCTCTCCATTCAAATCAATCAAATGATAGCGCTCCCACCCTATAGCTCCATATGACCCTTGCCTTTGTAGCCTTGCTACTTCTCCCATAATATTAAAAAGATTCCAATAATAAGGATTAACAAGATCCTAGAACGACCTAATGTAATCACATATTGTTCCGTAGCTTTAATCAAAGAATTTAAACGATTGGACGATGTAAAAATAAATTATCAAAATCTTTGGACAAAGCATACACCAATTAAGAGAGGAGCAAGTTGATAACTATATGAAAGTAGAATCTCTTAACGATAGTTGGTTGTATTCACCTATTTTTGCAATAGTAGCTTGTTCCACGGCAAGATTGACTCCATTTTATATGTTTCGAATCTATTTACTTACTTTTGAGTGTCATTTAATTGTTCATTTTCAAACTTATAATGGCAAAAAAATAACTCATTCTATTCAATATCTTTATGGGAAAAGGGGGGAAGAATTAAAAACAATTTTAATTTATTCTTTATTAAAAATCACTAATAATGAAAATATTTTTTTTTGCACTTTGTTGTTTAATATTTGCTCATTTTATTCAATTAGTAGTATTTTTGGGGTTAAAATATAAAATTTATAGTGAAAAATGATGAAAATATAATTTTTGGGAATTTTTAAAAACAATTATTAAGTATTTAATACAAGACCAATCAGAAGATGTCATGTGGACCCCACGCAAGCAAAGAAACTGATCGTACAAGCCACGTGGATACCACACAAGCAGAGAGAGCCAATCACACAATGTTGCATGTAACGAGTGACATAGGCCACGTCACGTGCCAACACAACGTCCATTCCGAGTACCACTATGCGGTCAAAAGTCAAGCCACGCGTCATCACCTTATTCGTCCACTCTTTCCACCTGTGCGCCATGCAAGCAATAACCACGAATAAAAGATCGCTCATGTCGATGAGTTAACACGCGTTGACCATGACTAGTCAAGTACACCAAGCATTACGCATTGATTGGATCCGGCTCCCCTGCCACGTGTCGCATTACTATTGATCGACACTATTGATTTTTTCCTTTTTTTCATCTCAACCCGGATCTAAAATTGATTTAACGATCCATATTTTACTTGAGTTTAATTCAGCCCCTAATTGCCCCAATAAACCCTAATGAGTCGAAATTAACAATTTTTATCAGATTTTGGAGCCAAGAGAGAAAAATACAAAAAAATTCAAAAAGAGATACAATTTTGGTAAAGTTTCAAAAGGTGATTGATGCTATAATTCAAGAGATTGATTGGGATCTTATAAACCCAATTTTTAATATATAATGATCTAATATTTTACACTAATTATAATTATAATTTAATTATAATATTGAATTTGATTTTTATATTATTAATTATTTGACAAATAATTGATCTATAGAGACAATTAAATATATTTAAGAGAATTATTTAATTATTTATCTTAATTAAATAATATGCATAATTTTTACGCAGAAATATATGATTTTTATGTCTGTAATACATAATTAATAAACTTAATGAGTAGTATGTAATTTAATTGACATAAGAATGTGATTAAGTTAATTACTATATGGTGTATAATTTACTTCAGAGAAGAATACATGTTAGGTTAGATTCAATTTATCATGTAATTGATTGGCAATTGTATTTAGAGGATTTTAGTAATTAATATATTTAGAAAATTAAAAAATTAAATATTCTTAGATATTTTCTCATATATCAATGAAAACGATCTTTTTTTATCATTATATTACTTATTATAATACACATACTTGCGTATTCATTACACACAATTCATGTCCAATCACTCATAGAGATAGAAAAGTTGACCATTGGAATCATCATCTACTAGGACCTCAAAATAAAACTTACAAGAAAAATATCCAAATGCATCTACCATCCATATCCTTCTATCGTTACTATTAACATTTATGTTGACTCTATCCAACTCAGACATTAAACACGAAAAATCTTTTACTTCCTAATAATTCAAGTATCTTCTTAACATCAAACACAACCTACAAAGGTTAGACTATCTTATTGAAAGGGAAACTCCCTACAACCAAAAATCCTCCCAAAAATAAATATCATCTCCATTACCAACTATTTATCTCACATTGGAAAAGAAAACATACGAATACTTACAAATTGACTTCCACAGAGTATAGCATTCTCGGTACGAGCCACAACATGCAACCATTCTTCTTCTTTAAGCCATATCGTCTTTTTATAACCCTATGCCATAGAGAAATTTCCTATAGAGGGAACTTCCAAAGCTACTTCCCTAAAAAAATCTTATGACCAATACCTAACCCCCTTTTCTCTTCAATCTCTAAGTTATTGTCCAACTAACAAAGTGACTATTCCCTTTACTAGCACCTTCCCACAAAATATCCCCCATAATTTTCTCTAAATTTTTTGTTGGGAATTTTGAAGATTGATAAATAGTAAGTTGGCAGACTACACAAAACAAAATTTATCAAAATCAGTCATACCCCTTTAGATAAAAGACCCTCTTCTATACTACCATTCTACTTTTGAATCTTCTATAACTAGTAACAAAAACTCTACACTTCTTAGGTTGTCTTCTAGTGGTAAGCCAAGTATATGAAAGGCCAAGACCCAACTTCACAACCCAGAAAATTAATTGGTAACAATGAATAACCAAAATACAACTTTTGGATAGATTTATATTCAAGCCTGACACAAGACAACATAAGTCAATTACCTACACCAAATTTAAAAAATCTTAATTGTTGGAGGAAAAGAAAATAATATCAGCAGCAAATTAAAGGTGAGACTTTAACATTCTCTTCCCACAATCAGACAATCTTTTCAAACCATCAACTACCAAAACGAAAGGGAAAGGTTTCCTTGCCTTAAAACCCTCTTGAAGTCCCAAAGAGCCTTCTAAGCCTCCCATTAATAATTATTGAGAAATTCAAAGAACTCAAGCAACCATTGATTTACAATCTCCATCTTTCCTAAAACCCTTTTTCTTTCAACACAAAGTCCGAAAAATCCCAATTAACATAGTCATACGCTTATGAAAATCAATCTTGAAAACAAGAAATTCTTCATTAATTATTTTGTACTCCTCTACAACTTCATTTTCTACTAGAACATCTAAAATTTGTCTACTTTAAAATCGAAATAATAGACTCAAGAACTTCTCTCAACCTTAAAGATAAAACCTTGGCAATGATCATATAGAAACTTATAATTAAACTTTTTGGCCTAAAATCCTAGACTCTGAAGACATTTTTATTCGGAATTAAGCAAACAAAAATAGCATCGATCTTTTTTATTAACTATGTCATCATTAAAGAATTCTATAAAAACACCTCCACCAATATCTCTTTAATCATCTCTCAACACTAATGAAAGAAAGCAAAGTTAAAGTCATCAAGACTAGAGGCCTTATCACTAGAGCTCTCAGACATAGCCTTTTTAATTTATTCATCATCAAAAGGTCTTTCTAACCAACTCACTCTTTCCTTTAGAATGCAACCCCAATCTAATCCATTGATTCAAAGTCTTTATTCATCAACTTTAGAGTATAATTTTTTATAAAAAAATTCACCACTTCCTCTTGAATTTGGTGATCATCCTCCACTAAGCTACTATCTTGTGTTTCAATTTTTTCGATTAAATTCCTATTTTTCCTCCTATTGGCCACATTATGAAATAATTGAGTCAACATCACCATGCTTAATCCAAGTAGCTCTTGACTTGTCTCTAAAAGATTTCTTCATTTATAATAAAATCTTCCATTTGAATATTCAACCTGCTTAGCTTGTCATTCATAGAGTCATCAAACCTTCCATCAACTTGACATTTTTCTAAGAAAGCAATCCTTTACTCCAAGATTTTTCTTCTCACCCAAATCTCTAAACCCCTTGTTCCACCCTTTTAGCTTTCTTTTGAATAACTTTAACTTCTTCATAAACTTGAAATCACATCAACCCTAGACAAAAGCTTTTCCCCACTATTTTTGCACTTTATTAAAGAAGTCTTTATGGTCAAGCCACATATTCTCAAATTTTAAAAGAAATGGACCCTATTATTTCGTTTCCGTACTTGGAAGAACTGAACATGACTCTTTGGCAAACCTCGTTTTTAATATTGTTCTCAACCATGGCTTCCGACTCTGGTAAGCATAAAAATTTATCAAGCTTGCAACAAGTCGAATTGAATCTAAATTTAATCAAGTGAAACTTTTACCGATACAAAGACTTTCTTTCAACCTTGCCTCCGTAAAGGAGTGCAAAATCTTTCATACTTCTCATCTCTCTACCTCTGTTTGATTTTTCTAAAGGAAACCTCACAATATTAAAATACTCGTCACATAGCAATTAGGACTACAAAGGCCATACAACCCTACTAACTCCTCCCACAACAAATTCCTTTCCCTCTTCTTACAAGGACCATAAACTCCAAGTAACCACCACTCCTCTCCTTCCTTTATTAGATTAATTTTGATTGAAATTGTAAATTCATCAACTACTGAATTCTCTACCTCCACATTTTAAGTATCACAAATGATAATAATACACCACATCTACAAAGCAATGGTAAGCATAAAAATTTATTAAGCTTGCAACAAGTCGAATTGAATCTAAATTTAATCAAGTGAAACTTTTACCGATACAAAGACTTTCTTTCAACCTTGCCTCCGTAAAGGAGTTCAAAATCTTTCATACTTCTCATCTCTCTACCTCTGTTTGATTTTTCTAAAGGAAACCTCACAATATTAAAATACTCGTCACATAGCAATTAGGACTACAAAGGCCATACAACCCTGCTAACTCCTCCCACAACAAATTCCTTTCCCTCTTCTTACAAGGACCATAAACTCCAAGTAACCACCACTCCTCTCCTTCCTTTATTAGATTAATTTTGATTGAAATTGTAAATTCATCAACTACTGAATCCTCTACCTCCACATTTTAAGTATCACAAATGATAATAATACACCACATCTACAAAGCAAGTAAGCCCAATCCTTGAAACAAAAATCCCATATATTTCCAATGATTCTCTGATCAACCATTTCTTGTTTTAACTCTTGGAAATTCAGAATTCAATTTTCTTACATACTCTTTTAACACACATCCTCTTCCAATTACCCAAACCTCTTATATTCCAACTCAAAACCTTCATAAAGACAAGAATCACCCACTTTATTTTTGCCAATCATATTAGATCACAGAAATCAAGTTGCATAACTCTCTCAATCATTCTTTCCCACTCTCGCTCTTTGCTACTAACTCCTCCTTGGTTTAACTCCATTTTTCTTGCCAACTCCCCCAAGTACCAACTCAAGATTAATTCCCAACTCCACTTTGTAAGGAGCCTTTTTTTATTTTCTATTGTATCTGATAACTTCTTTTTTCAACTTGAGCTTCCACCTCCACAAGCGATTCATAATTCAAGTACCAATTGAATATGAGCCAAAACCTCATCTATACTCTCCCCTTACAATCTTCATCACTATTTGCGTTATCTTCATCCACAATTGTAGAGTTGATATCATTATCAGGCTCTTGAAGAATAAAATCTTCCCCCCTCTAGAAACCTTCAAACATTTCCCATCTTCTAGACTATAATTTAATTATCAGAACCACAATCTAGAATTTCAACATTAGAGGCCGTAAAATCTTCAACAAAAGAGGCTTCCTTCTTAATTTCATTTTTTTACTAAGCATCACTCCCACTACCTTCTCCAATCTCTTTACCAGTATCTTTCAAAATCAGGTTAGAGTAATTCAAGCAAGGCCATGACTTTCTTTTAAAAACCATCTCATAATCTTGTCTCCCACGCTAGATGGGATTGAAATTAAAAAGATAACTTTTGGATTAAGCTTTCCTATTTTTACTAGGAAGGAACACCCTCTTTTAACAATAAGTCCTCGATCGCTCAAAACTTTTACTGACTCTGAATAATCTCTAATGCCCTTCGTGAATGGATTCCCACAACTTGAGCCTTTTACCAACTTGTTATTTTCAACCAAATATTCAACATCAATAACGAATGTTACGGATCTAACAAACTTTTTCTTGGTAGCAGACAACAAAGGATTAGCCTTCACCACAGATTTAGAGCTAACACTAGGACCACTTTCATCACTGTGTATCTTTAGGAACCAACATCTTTCTCCATAATATCAATTGTTTTCCCACCAACATTGTTACTACCTTCAAGAGCTCAATAAAGTTGTTCTTCGAAACCCAAATCTTCCTCTTGGAGACCTTATGTGGCCATTTCTTAGGAATCCACTCTTTGCGCACACCAAAAGCCTTGGCATCCTTACCTTTACCTTGAAAATCTTTCCTACTCACATTCAGAGGCCCATTGATCCTTGTACTTGCATTCGTAACCAAAACATGAGAAAATGCCTTTTCCATACGCGTTCCTAACTGATAAAAAATTAGTCTTGTCACTTAAGAAGAAGTCGAACGAAGAATTAAAGTAAATGTATCTATTCCTTTTCTCTTATCTTTGAATACATCAAAAAGAAATAACTGGGGGTATTTCGATCAACTTCTATCAATCCTCCAAACAAATTTCCATTTCGTTTTCATAAATAAAAAAGATAAACCTTATAGAGCTAATCAATCATTCAAGACAACTATCTTATCCCTTCGTAAAGACATTTCATCTCTCTATCCTTTTATCTTCACAAACTCCCTCTTATCCAAGCATAATCTAGGATGCTTCTTCAAAATAGTGAAACACTTCTCAGACTCACAAAGCAATAAAGTTTTATCGCCCATAAAAAGCATTATGTTGAGACTACACAAGAATCAACCTTTTAACCTTCTTCAGATGTGGAACCAGCTATATCGGGTTGATCACGAACACAGAAAACTCATACTATAGTCTATGCTTCCAAATCAAGAACTTTTATCTTAAAGAACTTTTTTCAACAAGACAATTTTGTCTGTGATTCTTCCAAGATCTTTCATATTGGAAATCAAGAATCAAATCAACCAATACAATCCATCATTTTTTCATGTATATGTGGAAATACTTATTAAATCCCTTCTCCTTTTTTTCCACCATTTAGACAAAGTTATAAGAGTCCACTATTTTTATTGGTTGCAAAGCTAAACCAAAAAGTATCCCTTCTAAGCTTCTTGAAAAAGCTAGAAGAATCCTTCAAAGCAAAAACTTCCTTCACGCAATCTACGATCCAACTTAACTCTACCAGATCACATCTCAAGCAATGACTAGTAAATCTAGACCTCCCAGTAACAAAAACCAACTAGCCAAAAGATGATTCATCTATTTCAAGAATAAACTTATTTGCAATGAAGGAAATATGAAAATGAAATGTTTTTGGAATTATAAATCCCAAGTAACAATCCTTATCAAACGTCATGTATTGTAATGACATATGCTATTTGTATGCACTAATTGTATGTGCAGGAGTACGTGCATCTCTAACTGTCATTTTAAAAATAATTATGTGAAACTTATTATTATTAACATAAATATGTATTCATATATGAAACAAATACCCAATTATGCGTATAAAATTAAAAAAGATATGATAATGTCATATGATTTAAATATAAGAGTATTTTTATCTAAAAATTTAAAGCGTAATTTAGAATTTTATATATAAAAGATTTTATAAATATCTAGTTGTTCTTTTAGTCTTATAAATAAGAATAACATTATACTTTCAAATTATATTAAAACGAATATGAATTTATTTAATTTTGACGCACAACATAATATCATATGATTTAAATATAGGGGTAATTTTGTCTAAAACTTTAAAGCATAATTCAAACAAACATATATATATATATATATATATATAACATTATACTTTCAAAACCAAAATAGAGTATAAATAGAATATAACATTGTACCTTCAAAACCAAAATTAATAAGAATTTAGTGTCAACCCCAATTATTGTTTATTTCTCCCATTTCTTATTTGTCAAATCCTTAATCCCTATGGTCTTATTATTTCTCCTCTTTAATCTATTTCTCTCCCCTATTTCCCTATTTTTTTAAATGTATGAAAAATAATATTTTTTGAACGAAACTACACTAAAGAAAAGCAAAACAATAATGTAGCTAAAGTAATAGTTCATCTACTAATAGCAAGTTTATTGAAAGCTTATTTTATTTTATAAATATGGTAATTATGTAAAATATGATTAGGATATCACTAAAAATTAATTGGGAATATTTTTGTATCAATTAGCTTCTTTTTTTAATCTTTTGTCAGTACTATAAATTAGAACTCATCTTTGTACAAAACATACTCAGAAAGACAATATAATAAACTGTTCTACAACCTATTCTAGCTCTACAATCCATTCCATAAAGTTGCCGGTAACACCAAATACAACTTTATAGATATTGAAGAAATATAAACAATTAGAGTAGACAACTTGACAATTTTTATGACACATGAAGAACCTAAGATCCTGCAATGGGCAAGACAGCATGAAAAAACAGAACAAGTTACCTCAAGAATCCATCCACTGGCTCAATTAGAGGCTCCCAAGATTCATACTTGTCGTTGTATGATCTAGCAGACAAATAGAAGCTGACCGTGGAATTCAAGTATTCAGCTCTTCCATGCAAACTGAAATCCAATCCACTTAGAGAAACATTGAACAATGGAACCATCTGCCAAGCTCCAGAAAACATTTATTAGGAAAACAAGAGTGGTCACATGTAGCATTACTGTATAGCAACATTCTGGAACAGATTACAATTAAAATCAAACGAATAGATTAATACATCAAGGGAAAATTTGATAATTAAAGAACAAAGACATAAAAATCACCAAAACATAAGTCTATTAATTATAACGAATCAACCATTTCATACTTTCAACTAAAAAAAAAATATAAGGATCGAGAACCTCCCACAATCTTTAAAAAGGTATCTATAGCAGAGTAAGGGCTCTGGTACCATGTCAAATTGGTCTGAATGCCCTTTCCATAGGGTTTGCTTTCATTATATAGAAGAGATTTACATAGTGATTGCCAGATTTTCAGCGCCTAAATGCTATACAAGGTAAGTATTTTCAATGTTATTTACAGCCTAATTATCTGCTATATACAATCTAAACATATAGGAAAACATCCCTAAAATAGTACAAATCAAATCCCGTAACATCCCTCCTCAAATTGATTCAAATTGATGCTGGTAGATCAAGAAACATCAATTTGTCAACTAAGAATTGATGTCGGTGCCGAGAAAGAGCTTTAGTAAAGATGTCTGCAGTTTGATGTTCGGTGGAAATGTGAGGAAGTGTAATCACATGTCTGTCAAAGGATTTACGTATGGAATGACAGTCGACTTCGATATGTTTCGTACGCTCATGGAAGACAAGATTAGCAACGATCTGAATGGCATTGGTATTATCAGCATGAAGAGGAATGGAATGAAGTTGAGGAAAACCAAGTTCCCCCAATAACCCACGAAGCCATGTGATCTCAGAGCAGGCAGAAGACATAGCACGATATTCAGACTTTGTGGAAGACTTGGAAACTCTGTCTTGCTTCTTACTCTTCCAAGAAATGAGTGCATTGCCTAAAAACATGCACCAGCCAGTAACAGAGCGACGAGTATTTACACATCTGGCCCAGTCAACGTCATTATACCCTACCAACTGTAAGGAAGATTCCTTAGGAAAGAACAACCCGTGTGGAGAGATACCCTTCAAATATCGGATAATGCGGCAGACAACGACAAGGTGAAGGTGTCGAGGGGCCTGCATAAATTGACTGACCTGCTGCACAGCAAAAGAAATGTCAGGACGAGTAATCGTCAAGTAGTTCAAACTCCCAACGAGTTGCTGATACAAGGATGGATTTGATAGAAGCTCTCCTTCCTCCTGACAAAGCTTAAGATTTACCTCCAAGGGAGTAAGAACAGAATTACCCAATTGGAGATCAGCTAATGAAATTACTTCCTCTGTGTATTTGTGCTGATGTAACAATGTACCAGTTGGAGTAATCTGGACCTCAAGGCCAAGAAAGTACTGCAAGGGACCAAGATCTTTCATGTGAAAAGAGGCCTTGAGATGCTGTTGTAATTGCTTAAGTAACTCAATATCAGAGCCATTAATCACAATATCGTCAACATATACTAGAAGCAATACAATTCCTGTAGAAGTCTTGCGAAGAAACAGAGAGGAATCAAACTGACTCTAAGTAAAGTGAAAAGCAAGCAAAATAGAGTGAAATTTATCAAACCATGCACGCAGAGCTTGTTTCAAACCATACAAAGATCGGCGTAACCGACAAACCTCTGAGGAAGGTGTAGTAAACATGCCAGGAGGTAGAGACATAAATTTCTTCCTTCAAATTCCCATGTAGAAAAGCATTCTTCACGTCCATCTGCCGGAGAGACCACCCCTGTGACGCAACAAGTGCCAAGATAGTCCGTACAGTAGTCATTTTAACAACAGGTGCAAATGTCTCTTCATAATCAATACCATACTCCTGTCGATTCCCAAGGGCCACGAGACGGGCCTTATATCGGTCCAACGAGCCATCAGACCGAAACTTGATTGAGTATACCCATTTACAACCAATAGGTTTGACACCAGAGGGACAAGTCACAAGATCCCAAGTGTGATTGTCTTGAAGAGCTTGGATTTCTTCTTGCATGGCTGCCTGAGTATAAGAGTGAGGGAAAAAAACAGTATCGAGAGTGGCAGTAAGCGAGGTATGAGAAAAACCATACCTATTTGGTGGATGTGTAACTCGGGTGGAGCGTCGAGGTATCAGAAGCGTAGAATCAGATGACGGATCAGTGTCTAGAAGAAGCGCTGAAGGAGGACGTCTATGGTACACCATACCTGGTTTAAATCGCTCAATAGAAGAAGGCACATCATCAAAAACGGGTAGAAGAGTAATAGGAGGATCAAAAATAACCCGAGACGGAAAGAAATATTGATTTTCAAAGAAAATCATATTTCGAGAGATCCGAAATTTGTTTGAATGAGCATCATAACAAACAAAT
Source organism: Hippophae tibetana (assembly GCA_037013495.1). Taxonomy (NCBI): domain Eukaryota; kingdom Viridiplantae; phylum Streptophyta; class Magnoliopsida; order Rosales; family Elaeagnaceae; genus Hippophae; species Hippophae tibetana. The sequence continues at coordinate 14,574,002 of CM072812.1, forward strand.
CCTTTCTGAGTAAGGCTATATCCCATAAAAGCACATGTGACAGACCGGGCAGCAAGCTTGTGACGATCAATAGGTGGCAGATGAACAAAACAAACACACCCAAAAGTATGAAAGGATTGATACTCAGGAGATATGCCAAATAATCGAAGATAGGAAGAATCATAATTTAGAGTGGTAGTAGGCAAACGATTGATCAAATAAACAGTAGTAGATAAAGCTTCTACCCAGAACTTAGAAGGTACAGAAGAATCAATCAGCAAAGTACGAACAACATCTAAGAGATGAAGATTCTTACGCTCAACGACTCCATTTTGTTTAGGGGTATAAGGACAAGAACGTTGAGAAATGATCCATTTTTGTTGAAGATAAGTCTGAAAGGAATGAGACATGTATTCCCCCCTGATTCGGAGCATAAGGTTTTGATACAAGTACTAAACTGTCTCGACAAGCACAACAATTTTTTGAAAAACAGAGAACACGTCAGCTTTAGAACGGAGAAAATAGATCCAAGTAAATCGACTGTAATCATCGATAAACGTCACAAAATAACGATACTGCCCATGAGAAATAATAGGATTGACACCCCAAACATCAGTATGCACAATCTCAAAGCAAGTAGAAGCACGACTACCATGTGCAAGAAAAGATAATGTTTTACTTTTACCAACAGAATTGGGATGACCCAATTTCTTATGCCATACTTCATTATAATTGGTAGTAGCCGTACAAGCAAAAGAAATAACATTAGGAATAGAAAACTGTAAAGGAAATAGACGTCCCACTTTAGGCCCCTTCGCGATCATCATCCCCGACATCTTATCCTGCACAAGACAACCACCATGAGAGAAATTAACATCACAGTTATTATCTACCAATTGTCCAACAGAAATCAAATTAGTAGATAATCCAAGAGACAAAAACATTTCGAAATGAAGAACCCAAAGTACCAACAGCAGTAATAGGAAGTGTACTGCCATCAGCAATCTGAATAGTTTGCGTGCCTCCATACCATGGAGACCCGTCGTACTACCAGTCATATGATTAGAGGCATCGGAATCAACAATATAAGAAGTAGGCCTAAAGCCGTAAAAGCAGACACAATCATCTGTTGAACCATGGCAGATGTGAGAACAGATGAATCAGAGCTTACCGTGGGAAGCGCCGAAGAAGACGATGACTGAACAGTAGCTTGAAAAGCTTGAGATTGGCGATTCTGAGGCCGCACGCAACAGTCTTTTATGAGATGGCCCTCTTTCTTGCAGTAGTTACAAACTTTCTTCGGACAATTGCAAGCAATGTGATCTATTTCCTTGCAATTGAAACACTGCAACTTGTTCCTCCCTTTTCCTTGTGCTGCATAGGCTACATTCACAACCTCAGAAAAGACTTTCTCAAAAGTCATACCCATCTGAGTGGATAATCGTTGTTCCTCACACAATAAATCTCCTAAGCAGATATCCAAGGAAGGAACCGAATTACGGTTCAATAAACCGGCTTGAAAAGACTTAAATTCAGGGCGAAGCTTCATCAAAAATTGATTGGGTTGACTCTCAGCATGAATCGCTTAAAGAGTCACAAGGGCCGCGGTGGGAACCTTAGCATGAACAATAGCAAAATACTCGCTCCAAATATTAATAAAACCAGAATAAAACTGCTCAATAGTCAAATTACCTTGAGTGTAATTGCTAATTTCCAACTCCAATTGGAATTTCCGAGCACTGTGGTCTTGATGATAAATACGTTGCAGATAGGCCCACATAGCTTGTGCCGTAGTGAAACACCGAAGATTGGTGACAATATGGGGCTCAATCGTTCCCAATAGCCAAGAAATCACCTTGCAATCACCACAGAACCTCCCGTCTACCACAGAGAGAGCCGACGTGCCCACGGCAACCCAGCCACCACAATGGAAGCACCGAAAGAGAAGATCGAACACCACAAAAAACACCAAACGCCACCACAGAGGAAGCCGATGGACACCTTTCGACCCAGAAAAGTACGTCGACAGCCACAAAAAAACAAAGAACCCATGAAATCGGTGACCACAGAAAGTGCCGACACACCAAGAGCAAGAAGAAAAAAATTTCTTCCTGTCACACGAGTGATTAAAAACACAGAAATGAATAGCAGAGTAAGGGCTCTGCTACCATGTCAAATTGGTCTGAATGCCCTTTCCATAGGGTTTTTGCTTTCATTATATAGAAGAGAATTACATAGTGATTGCCTGATTTCCAATGCCTAAATGCTATACAAGGTAAGTATTTCCAACGTTATTTACAGCCTAATTATCTACTATATACAATCTAGACATATAAGAAAACATCCCTAAAATAGTACAAATCAAATCCCGTAACAAAAAGAATGTAATAAGACTAGATTAGTTAGTTCCTCATTGAGAAAGGTGAAGGCAAAAGTAGTTTCAAAATTTTCCAAGCAAAATATGAATCTCCTTGGAATGAAATATTCTTACCAAGCCACCATAATCATCAAAAAGGGCAGCAGAAAATGTCTTGATTTCTGCCTCAATAGCAGTATCATCGGAACCAATTGGTACACTCGAATCTGCAAGTTTTAAAGCAAATCTTCTAGGAGGCTTTTTGAAGCCACTCCGGACAATGAAGGTCCCCAACTCATTGCCAACAGTCCATATGCTAAATGGCCCAGACACATGCCTGTAATCAGATGAAACCCACACACTTTCCTCCGAAAATTGGTCCCCAGTGACCATATCACTTCTCAAGCATCTTAATCTACTGAAGTCAATTTTCTTTGGTGTTCCCTTACAGGCAACACAACCCAAGGATACAAAGCCTGGAGGAGGTTGAGGCATCCAAAAGGATATACCGTCCACTCCCCTTTGTTTCTTGATTTTCCCAACAAGCTGGAAATCCAGAGGAGCTCTGAAAACCTCATCGCCAGTATCATGAAGCACAACACAGCTATTTGGAGGTTCATACCTACACTCAAAAAGCACAGATAGTTGAACATTGAAAATGTATGAGGAAAAACCTAAAGAAAATAAATGTAAAATGAGTGTCACATACCCTTTGACGGCAATATCCCCAAAATATATCATTCCCTGGGGAATCATTGGGCGCCATATGGAGAGTTTTTTTCTGGTATTTGAACCTTGATTCCACCATATCGACTGAAAGCTAGCAACAGCTTCAAAATGCCAACGAGAGCTCACAGTTGCTATTCTTTCTGAAGGGAGATTGTCATTGTGATCTAAAGAAGAGGACTGGCCATTCAAACTCTTAGATGCTTTAGAACTAGCTTCTGGAAACCCAAATATCATATGACGCAAATCATATGCTCTATAACTACCCATCAAGTCAGAAGTATAGAAATCTGCTGGCAAGAAAGTTCCAACAGAATTATCCACACGCCAGAATGCTAAACATGACCTGTACCAGCAATTTAGATTAAATTACTAGAGCGCACAAACAGAATGAAAAGATCAAGGCATGCATCCTGTAAATTCATTTATTGTTCGAATACTAAAGTTGCCAACATCGTGGTCATCAAATTAACATATAACATGCATGTAAGTTGGATAAATGGGTCAAACATTTGCAAATGTGGTAGATATCTTGCATAAAAAAAACATCAATTTACTGTAAAATAAATAAATACAGTTTCAAATTAACCAAATCTGGAAAAGCCACAAAATAAGTGACCTTTACATGCAAGGAATATCAACAATTCAAGAATTGATTTAACCTCTAGTACTAACATTCTAAAGAGACTGGTAAAATAAAATTATATCAAGTAAAAGGTACTCAAGAAAGCATTCGTCTTTAGAATGGGTTTGAGGGCTTCATATGAACATGCGGGATCACATTTAATCGAGCAACAATTTAGTTAATCTGATAACACTAACAGTCCAGAATAATGTGGAACTGCTTCAGATTGTAGATTGACCCAATGATGGCATCATACTGGACTTTATAAATTGTTATTTGCAAGAATAGCCAAAAAAAATTGTTATTTGCAAAAACCACGTACGAATTGATATTGTTGATCACAACACAATCTCTCAAAGGGCAAGAACAAACTAAAGAAGCCGATATACAGAAAACAGAAGACGGTGGTGGTTGTGTTATTCCAGGTGAAGCCACACAGCCTAATGCAACAAAGCCTTTAGGTGCTTCAGGGAACCAAATAGAACAAGTGTCTCCTTCCTGGACAACATCATTCTTTGATGAATCAAAGCCCTTAATTCCATTATCAGAACTGTTCCCATAATGAACAGGCGGCCAGATCAGTTTCAAAGATAAGGGCCTCCTCACTTTCACTAAATTAGTATTTACAGCAACAACTCCTTTTGTAGGTGGGTTGTCCCTGTTATACAAGCAAAGACATATCAATATCTGAGTTAAACGATCAAATATTGCTAAAACTCAACACAAAACATTATAAATATTAAAACTGACGATGGTGTTAAATAGTCCCCAAGAACTGCAAAACCAGGAGGTGCACGAGGTCTCCAGAAGGCATATATTTGGTCGCTATGGGGACCTGAAACGTAAGCAGCAGGAAAATGAGTATAACCAGGTATAGGCAGTCAGTAATGTCTAGCACTAACATAGAGAGTATGTTGATGTACTTTTCAATGTCCCAATTTTATCAAATTGTGAGCAGAGGACCATTGTTTTTCTTGATGTCATTCTTAAAAATGCCAAAATGTCCTCTTCAACTGCCAGAAACAATCTCAAAATGCTAAAGGAAAGATTCATGAATATATCCGAAACGGATAAACGAATACTGGTCTTCCCAGAAGCATTTGAATAAGTCATAGTAGTGTCAAAAGGTTCCAAAATTATGATTCCATTGCTTTCCATAGTCAAGCCAAGCGCATTTGCATTCACCTCGATGGTATCACCCCTTAAAACAAGCCTGTATATTCAGATAAAGTACAATATCCCTTTATTCTTAACATTGTGACTTCAAAACATGAAATGCAACTGTTAAAATCACTTGTGAACTGCAATTATAAAAAAAATGACCTGCAGAATGCATCCAACTGGGCATGTAAGACGTGATTGGATAGAACTGTTGACTTTCCAACATCTTGTGATGTATTATAGAAGGTCAGCTCTGGACCAATAGCCTGCAAAGAGAATATGGAATTACAGAGTGCTTAGCACCACAAAATCATGATTCCCAATGAAAAAGCATACTTTTTAAAATGAAAAAGCATAATAAATATTTGAAAACTGAGGTATAGAAGTTGATATCATGAATTATCTTGTGAATGTACTTGACAATAACAATGCAATTGTGAGACCAAAGGAAGAAAGGGGGAGGAATTACCTAGAGTGGTCCTATAAGAGTCTCCCATACATCGTCAACAAACAAAAAAATACATGATTGCTTGCAAACTAAATATTGAGAATAAATTCATGTATCAATAACTTTTTTGATAGGTCACAACTGCCACCCTCTGAATACAAAATAGTGAAAGTGGAATGCTGAAAGGAACCCCTTTCAAAAATATTCAAAAGATTGAGTTGAGATAATTGAAAAGACCTAAGGATTTATTGTACTTTGTTTTCATATTTTAGTCTATGTTGTCCGGCAAAAAAGGCTACTCAAGATGTGGAAATCTATACCTCACTCAAGGTTATTCAAGATTCCTGCTCTCTCTCACAATTCAATCATGGAAAGTTCACACTTTTTGCCAAATCTATAAAAAGTCTTCTAAAGAGTTATAATCACAAAATATATGTCAAGAAGGAACAAAACCTAGAACCTGAATTCTGGTCAAGCAAAGAAAATAATCTAGATGTAAGAGAGAGGGAAATAATTTGGCAGCAAAGAAGTTATTCAACCTGCAGTTCTATGATAATTGTTGTGGGTCTGTCAACCGCAATACTTTGTGATGATAAGTTTTTAACATTTTCGCTTGAAGAAGCATCATGCAAATCCTCATCTCCAGCCTCCACACAGACATTATCATCCTTTGAAACTGAATAGCTACTGTTGGTTCCCAACGAGATACAGGAATCTATATATATCCCATTCTATGCCAACAAAAAACACACAATTAATTAAAAATATGAACGGATTAAAAGAATTACATGAATGAAAACAAGGAATGCAACAATACCTTAATAATCACATTTTTGAACTGCAACTTTTTCCCATTGCCTACATATATTATAGCCTCGTTGCTAGGTGCAGTGAGATTCATCCCTTGTCTGTCTTTAAGATTCAATATTCCACCATTACCATCATAGACAAAATGGTCATATTTTTCATTGTCTACTATCAAAGGTTTTTGTGGAGAGAGAGAGATTTCTCTAGATGGTTGCTTGTAAGTTGCCTCGTCCAAAACTACAGCATCCATCAACTTAAAAGTATTTGTATCTTCCTCATTTGACAGTGCACTGCCAAGTGTTGGAACAAAAAACTCAGCTACTGCCAGTAGAAAGTCAAGTGCAACAAGTAATTTTGGCCTTTGGATACATAAAGAAACAAATGTTGAAAGCTGGCTGAATTTTGCATTAAGAATGAGCATGGTAGGAACTAGTTTAGCATCACTTTGTCCTGAAATATTTGGATGAACGGTGTTCTGAGACCCATCATCACAAGTCAAAGACTGCAGATAACCAGAAACAATGTTTTCAGGCTTTCCAATTGCCAATCTGAAGTCCTGTTCAATACCTTCCCGATCATCATGAAGTGTAAAACCTTTCAATGATGACTGCAGAAATCCTTCTCCATGTGAATTAGACTTGTAAAGTAGCCATGCGCCACTGACCTGCATTACAGCGGGTTTTGAGTTCAAAAGGTTAATCATTAAGGAATACCACAACTACGAGATTAAAAAAAAAAGCATACACCTGGCCTCATGGTTTGAACATGAATCAAAAGATGTTTCAACACATCACTACAATGACAGAAGTAGGGATCAAATTGGATTGAGCATGATGCTAAGACACATCCATGTCAGGATGAAAAAGCACATTATAGAACACAATTCTGATCCACATGATTCTATAGCTAATTCTTCTTTTAGGTTTTACACTTCAACTCTTTTGATGTAACTTTTCAGTTTTCAATAAATTTATGTTTCTTATTATGAAAAGCACAATTCTTTTGATATAACATTCTATGTTAGTCTAAGAGTACTGTATTACGATCCCTTATATTAGCAGTAATTATGATGTAGGAAAATAATAGTTATAAACGTTTTTTTTTGGAATTACAACAATCATAGTCTTTGGAATCCGAATTCAAAGTCATTATGTTGGGTATTTTAAAACTAATATTATATATAGGGCAGTCCTTGTTGTAAAGCAGTGATTTGTTAATAGAAGTTTTATTCAGATGTTTGTCATCTTTATAAGTGGTATTCCAAGGCTTTGTATTCCAAAGAAACCTCAGCTCTGACTACCTCTGCAGAAAAGTGTACTCTATTTAGATTGACTATGCAAGTTTGCCTCAGCTTTGGTCCTATAAGTTGTATCAGTATTCAAGGAATTGACACAGATGATTACAATGGATACTTGCAACAAGGTAAATATGCACTTGGCCAATGGTAAGCTTAGCTGAGACTAGAGATCTTCATTATCAACATATATTATTTCTTAACATGTTCATTATGCATTAAGAAATTAATTTTAGAACAATCCATGATAAAATTAAAATGTTGATGGTCATATCGGATATGTTTGCGGTCCCATATGTTACTAGGAATCCACATTTTTCGTGACCATGTCCAAGCGACGTGATATAGACATGGGTATAGGTACTTTGACAATCTAATTTGGTGTCAATTTACAGAAAATTTAGAAAACTTTGCGTCTAACCCTGTATATATACGTACAAAAATTTACAACTAACGGTGTCATAAAAAAGTTCATGTAACATAGGTGGCCCCCTAGTTATGTACAAGTACTATATCAAAAAAAAAAATTGATAACATGAACCAGATCAAATATATATATCAAAGCAAACCAAATGATCCAAACAGAAGTATAAGAAATCAATCTAAGCGTATGGTTGATTCCTAAGCATCTCCTGATTTTCAGGAAATAGTTTCCTGATTTTCAGGGTGAAATCAATCCCTGATTTTCAGGGTGGAATCAGCCCCTATTTTCAGGATGACTTTCAGCTTTATTTCTAACTCAATTTTCAGCTTTATTTTCCACTTTATATTAGTATATTCAAACTATATTTTAGTGTATTACAGTTGTGTATTTTAGTTATAACATTAATATACATATGTGATATGTATCAGAGAATGAAAAACAGAAGAAAAAAGAATAAGAATAATACAACTTTAAGAGAGCTTGTTTTCTTTGGGAAGGCCTTTAGACCTTGGCATTTTCAACACTAATTTACAACATGGTATTAGAGCATTAGGTTCAAAAACTGCTGCTCTTAACCTCCTCTTATACTCCTCATCAATGGCCTTCCTTTCTTGCCACTAATCTGAACCAATGGCTTTACTATTCTGGTTTCTGTAGCTCTAAAGTCCTTGCCAAGTTTCTCATAATAACTCTAATACATGGGGAAGTTGGTTTAAAAACAGAGTGTCAAATCAGAATTTTGTCCAGCTACTTCTCTATTTAAATTTGGCTCTACTTTAACTATTGGTACATCAGTTTCTTCTCCTCCCTGGAATAACCTGCTGATTTTTCATCTGTGGAGCTGAATCCTTGTTCGATATCTTTGCATTGGTATTCCAAAACTTTTCAGGAAGCTTCACAACCATCTTGTCATTTGATCATGCTCACAACAAACCTACTCATGCTCATGCTTCTGAAATTCCTGGGCAACAAATGCATGTTATAAATAATCCACCCACAATTGCATAAGCTGCAACTAATCAACGTTTCCGCTAGGTGTTGCCCCTGGATTGGCCATCAATGATTGTAATTTCTTTGTCAATATTCATGGAGCAAGGCAAGGGTCAAGAATTCAGCATGAGCACAACTTGCTGTTGCAGTTGTAATCTGCACATATTAGGTCCAGCAGCTGCAATTTGCACTCCTTAGAGGTCAGGATGCATCAGAGGGTGAGGGTGATAAGAATCAGCGATACCAATCAACTTTGCAATTTTTCACTAATCTACTCCTTCAAATTCAGTAGCAAGAGCAAATTGGTACATCAATTTCTTTAATCCTGATGTAAGTATGACCAAGCAGGACGAAGAGTGTCTACAGAGCGGCACTTTATATCCAACACCCTCAGAAATGATTCAACTGTACTGAGGTCACAAACAACTCTCTGCATCAGTGTGCCATGCTTTAATACTACCATCAACAGTGCCTAGGAGAAATTTAACACCAGTAGCAAATTGGTACTCAAGCATCAAGCATTAAATTCGGCTTTCAAAGAACTTTCTTCACTATTAAATTGGCCATAGAAAGATCAAACGTCAATGCAGTAACTTCTGTTTTCTGTATTTGGTAAAGCAACAAGTTTTTCCATTTCAAGGAAATAATCCATGAGAATGATTTCGTTTTAAGGGACCGTTCGGTTTCTTCCAATAAACTTCTCATTCTAAAGATGAAGTTATGTGACTAGAAGACGTCCCTGAATCTAATTGGCCTTTATGACATTCATTTGTATCAATGTTACTTGTTTGGTCTATATCAAATTCAACTGGATATAACCATTCTCCGAGCTGCAAGAAATTCAACTGCATTGCTCCATTCAGATTTGGTGGTTAAATCATATACTTCTTCATCATCCCAATTTTCAAGCTACTTAGCAACAGGATCTGTAATCTTTTTTGGGATGTCATCATATAACAAGCTTAGATCCATAAACCTTCAAGATCCAGCTTGAGTGAAAGTGTAGAAAGTTAACCCTTTCATCATCTTCCTCATCATCCCAATCTTCAGGCTACTTAGCAACAGGATTAGTAATCCTTTTTGGGATGTCATCATATACCAAGCTTAGATCCATAAACCTTTGGAATCCAACTTGAGTAGGAGTATTGAATGTTAACTCTTTCACCAACCTCCTCATCATCCCAATCTTCAGGCTACTTAGCAACAAGATCAGTAATCCTTTTTGGGATGTCATCATATACCAAGCTTAGATCCATAAACCTTCGGGATCCAACGTGAGTGGGAGTGTTGAATGTTAACACTTAATTTAAGGAGAAAATTGAAGGCAAGATTATCTCTCTCAACTATGTTCCATCTAGACAACGAGTAGCAGTTATCTTAACCAAAGCTTTGTTTATGAGAATTAAGTGTAGCACTTGGTTTAGAAAACATATCGCCTAGCTTGAGGGGGAGTGTAGGAAATTAACCTAGGCATATGATTGATTCCTAAGCAGCTCCTGATTTTCAGGAAGTAATTTCCTGATTTTCAGGGTGAAATCAACCCCTGATTTTCAGGAGGGAGTTTCCTGATTTTCAGGAGGGAATCAGCCCCTGTTTTCAAGAGGTTAGTTTCATGATTTTCAGGATGACTTTTAGCTTTATTTCCAACTCAATTTTCAGCTTTATTTCTCACTTTGTATTAGTGTATCCCAGTTGTATTTTAGTGTATTACAACTGTGTATTTTAGTTATAATATTAGTATATATATGTAATCTGTATCAAAGAATGAAAAATAGAAGAATAATACAACTTTAAGAGAACTTGTTTTCTTTGGGAAGGCCTTTAGGCCTTGGCATTTTCAACATTGATTTACATCAAGAAGGATATTGATTTTATTTATTCAGACCACAAGTTATATAAAATTGAGAAATTTTGATAACAATTTGAGTGGACTATGTATAGTGAGAATAAATATTGTTCCCTGACTGAGAGACAATAAACCTAATATGGATAAGAAAGAAACAACTTTAAAGATATGCACTACAAGAAGCAAATTTAGTAAAAGAATGCCTCCATTTAAAATATGTTTAAAAGGACATTCAAATGAGTGCCAAATTAAGCAAATTTAGTAAAAGAATGCCTCCATTTAAAATATGTTTAAAAGAACATTCAAATGAGTGCCAAATAATAACATGTTCACAGTGTGAATCATTATTCAATAAACCATACTATATAACAATTTCAGCCAAAGAAAATGGGAACTAAAAAACTTCAACAAATAACATAACAAATTATAATATTAACACCTTAAAAAAATCCTCAACTTTTAAAAGGAAAATACCTGTACAGTGGCAAGAGTTGTGTCCCTAGCCACGGCCGTATGTAAGCACAATTCAACCAGTGTAATGTCAACAGAGACTTTTGTCACAATCCACGCTTCTCCATTTGCATTTTGAGATTCAAGACCATCTGGATGTTCAGGAAGGGTAGGCTCCGACATATTATCAGAATATGAAACCGACTGATGGCCCAATGGAGGAATGACATGTGGAGTCTCAGATATATTAGATATTGCACATTCAGTAATAATCTGGTATTCCTTGTTTGAGAGAGCTGCTTTCAATTTGTCAATCTAAATAAGACAATGTCACAAGAAAGAGAGGACATGAAATATTTATAACTCGTACAAATCAGTAAATATCAAATCATAGAAAGAGGATAAATTAAAGAAAAGACCACAGAAGTCCTCTTTTTTCCTTTCCCTAAGACCAGCTGATCAACATGCAATAAATTACCTTAAGTGCGAGTACGACACTTGGTATGTGATGAAATAAGTCCCGAAGTGACCTCTGAATAACAACAGACACCCCCTTTACCTCCTGAATTATACTTTCACCCAGTTCTTCTCCAGTACCAACATTTAGATTTATGTCCTCAAGCTACATCTCAAACATCATCAGGTGCATAAATTAGTAAGATATTTATAACAGATACATATAGAAGTAGCAAGTAAGTAGTATGCTCATTACAGGTAAAAGGGATGCGAGTATTGGATATTAATAGTAGGAATACCAATGAATCAAACATCTTAAACCTACCACAAGTGATATCAGTATGCTCTAACCTTTTAAATAAATAAATAAAAAGAGTATGTTCTAACCTTAGCACTAGCTAAACTGAACAGAAATGAAAAGAATTAACTAGTTGTTTTATAGTTATTTTCAACTGTGATGACTTTCAAGTGTCCTAGTCTGTCCATCCACCACAATCCTTATATATGAAAAGGCCTCTAACATTATCACATATGGAAGGCTTTCTTACCTGTCAAACTTAAACTAAACATAATGATACCATCAATGAGCCAGAATACCAGAATGACTTAATCTTAAATGAAATTGCACTCAATCTCACCTGAACTGTCATCTCGTCTAAATGCACAGCATTGAGTTCATTTTTACTCCCTCTAAGCCATTTGAAAGTGTTTTTAACTGTGATATGAACAATATCAAGCTTCAAGTAGCTGCAAATGATAAATTGAGACAATTATAATAAATAATGGCAGAAAATGATGTTATTTTGGAAGCAGTAGTAAGTCTAAATTTCTAATTTACATTAAAATTACTAAATTTCTAAAACAAACTTACTCAAGGCTATCTGTCCTTCGAGGCATCAATATGATTGGCTTGGTAAGAGAAACATCCAACTTTATAGCAGGTGATCCTTCAATCTCACTGGTTGTAAACAACTTCTCTGAATTTGTTCCTTGATCTTTTAATTTGACCACACTTTTTGAATTGTTGGGAACAAGTCCCATAAAATAACAAACCACCTACATATCAAATTACAGATTTATGAGCAGAAAAGACAAATAACGTTTTCAAAATCTTTCAGACAATATTGAATAGAATGATAAAAGAAAGAATCTTGTATATTACCTCCTGAATAAACCTATTCAAGTATACAATGCGAACTTCTGAAAGCTGTCCAGAAAGGCTATACTCGTAGCCTTCATAGTCTTCATCATCAAAATTGAATGAAGTAAAAACCAACTGCATGACAATGATACAATGTAAAACAAACTTACAATATATCCACAGAGACCATACATAACATAATCACTTCATACATGTGTGATATGGGACCATATGGTTCTATGATGTTGTAAATACTCTACATTATTGGAAAAGCCAAATTTGCAATAATTTTAACATCATTCCAGCCTTTCTGGAATTGAAATTGCCAGGATTTTATTTGTAACTAAAATAAATAAAGCAAAAAAGAACTCTACATCATATAAATTTTACAGGTGTTGTGTTGGTTTACCACTTTTACCCAAAAATATTAAGCTTTACGAGGTGGACTTGTGTTAGATTTTATGTTGATTTGATTATTCGAACTTCACCTGGAAGTCTGATTTCTTTATGCTTTTCAGAGAAAATTTGGGGAACATTCTTAAGGTTGTCATAGTTTCATAAATAGAACTATCCTGCAGGTCACTTTCTCAGGTCTTCAATCTCGTAATTTGGATAATACGAGTCACATATACTAAGGTTTGGTATAATGTCAGTAAAATGGTGATTTGTGGAAGGTAATGCAGTTCGAAAAACTTGTGATAAATGCCCACTTAAAAATTAGTGGTGCATATGATGTTTACCCTGCACTTTAAAATGATAAACAAGGCCTGCAAGTGTACTCCATCATAATAGAATGTTTCTTCTAGTGTGGGGGGTGGTCAAGGGACAAATGTATGCAGAATACCTATAAGCCAATGTGGTCATCTACCAATTCATACTTAGAAGCACATGAGAGAAAGAGGAATAGAGGGGGTTTTACCTCAACAAATGAACTGCCCCCCGGATTTCGCATGTCACAAGCCCAAAAATACCCGTGGCTGCTGGGAAGACTGTCATCACTTATTCTGAGGTTTCCCAAGGCTGCCTTAATGCTGAAAGATGATGGAAAAACCTTAAAACACAAAAAAAAAATTAATAAGAATCAAACGAGTAGATACACAAAATAAATTGAAAATCTCTCAAATTATTTAATAATATAATAGGGCAAACATTTATTTTGCAACTAATTTTATGTGAAAATTTTCAATTTACTATTTTTTACTTGTGTTATGAAAATGTCTTTCAATTAACTATTTTGGCAAAAAAATTGACAAATTTGATCGAAAAATTAAAGTCACCTAAGCATCACATGAAGTTACAAATGTATGCCGTTATAATCACGTGTTGTGCACGTGACTTAAATTTTTCAACAAATTTGCCATTTTTTGGGTTAAAAGAGTTGATTGAAAGACATTTAAATAATACAAATAGTTAATGGAAATAAAAAATATGAAACGTAGTAAATTGAAAATTTTCAATTAACATTAGAAGCTAAATGAATGTTTGCCCACAATAATAAAATAAAAAATTAGCAGACCTTGATATCTGTCTGCAAATTATCTTGCAATAAACTAGTGAGCTTAGTTTCATCTTCATTCATCAATAGAATTTGAGCACGAGCCATCTTTAATGTAACACTGAATACAACTCTAGACTTCCCCTTTCCTAACAGACCTTTGACAACACCCATTTCAGTGGCCGTTGAGTGATAATCATCAACCCCTTCTCCTGAGAGGTCAGGCTTCACATTGGCTGCTGAACTGCCATTGAAGGCTTGGCGGGTTTCATCCTCAATATTAATGGCATTGACGAATTTCATGATTGCAAGAATGGTTGGTCTGCGACAGAAAAAGGAGAGAGTAGCAAGGGTGACAGTGACCTGAAGATAACATGCATTAAATCGTTAAATAGCCTGTCAAAAAAATGATCAGTTACTACAGTGATTGAGAATTTCACAGATTAGCAACACCAACCTGCTTATCTAAATTACTGTATCTAGGAGAATTTTGATCAAAGATGACAAGTTGAGCTTTTACAAAATTATCCAATGCATTAGTTTGTTCCATATTGCCTTTACTTTTTTGGAGGATATCATCAGGAAGTAGACCAGCAATACGGGTAAAACTAGGGGCCTTGAGCGATTTAATTTCGGAATTGAGGATTTGGGGTGACTGCATTTGGTAATCTATTGAATCAACTAGATCCTCAGGTGCCTCATAGAACATATCGTCTCCCTCGCATGTTATATCACTAGCATCTTGACTCTTATTTTCATCATTATCAAAGGTTGATGCCTCAACAGTCTGGATGAATGACCTAGCAACATAACGCGGCCGAGAGAAGCTCCTCCGGGAAACCAAATCTTCAATCTCCAAAGACTTCAGAATAGTTCCAATGAACATGTCATTTGCTCTTAGTGATACTTCAACCTGTTATCAAGAATATAAAACCCTCAGGAGATGAAACATTAATCTTCAAAGCACAGCCAATGCAAAACAGTTATATAACCTGGCCACCAATAGCGCGAAACTCAAATAAACGGCTCTCTTTTGTTAGAAGCACCTTCTTGAAGTTGTCATGCTAAAACCAAAATAATCACTAGTCAGTTTTTGCCCATTGCAGGGCAACTTTGAATAATACCAATACATACAGTTTGTCTTACTTGGTCACTATAACTGAAGCAGAGTTTTAGCTCGTCAAGAACACCAGTAATGAATAGTCTCTCCATCTTTATTAAATCAACTGCATCATTTTTTCCATGAAGTTCCATTTCTGAATCCTCAGAGTCCGATGAAGTTTCAGATAAACTAGCTATAGGAGCAGAGCCCTGTCAGAAAAGAGAAGTTATAAGAGATTTCAAGGAAAACAACCTACTATCACATTGTCATTAGTATATCTTCAGAATGATATCAAGGAAACAGTAGTCATAATTTTGTTTGAGGTAAACTGGTCATTCTTTATGGCCTAGGACCACTCAAAACATTCCAAGTAATATTTGAATAGCTCTAAATATGGCCCACCCTTTAGGGCCCACAGTAGACAGACTGTCTTGAGCAAAGGGGGGTCATACCCTCACTCCACAGCTCCACCTAGGTGACAATGGACAAAAGATATGATAAATTGACATGTCAAGAACATTCCACACACTCTTAACAGAATAGAAGATATGGATACTCAAAAATAAATCATATGATGAACGACGCGTGTTGGCAGAGGTCCATGTCGGCTATTCACAGAACCTGTATCTCCTCTTATGATCAAAACGAATGAATACAACACACCCTTCGTAAGGTAATAGGAGTGTATATGAGAAGACAAAGGAGATGGAGGTTAAGTGGTATCCAGTTTGAGTGTATATGAGAAGACAAATGAGATGGGGGTTGAGTGGTATCAAGTTTGATTGAAATGAAAAGGTTTAGAAATTTTAAAGTATTCCCACCCTCAGGGGAAGGGTAACTTGACAAACAAGAAGCTAAAGGAAAGGAAAAACAAAAGGGAAACAAATACACACATTAAGGTTCAGGTAATTGAGCAAAAATTTGTAAATACCTGAATCGAGAATCAGAGCAATTTAAACAGATTAACAATATGAAAAGGAGAAAGCAACTGACTGAATAACAATGATAAATTCATGTTTGGTGAAGAAAAAATATCACAAGAACCCACTCATACGTCATCTAATTTATGATCTAATTATGATGAAAGTTAATTTGAATAGATAAACCTTATATATAATAACTTAAGTCAAAAAAACACACAAAATAATTTAAATTGAGATTACAAATCTTAATTAAGATAAAATCTCTAATATCACCTATATGCTAAATTACAAAGCATTTTTTTTCCTTGCAGCAATAGAATCAGCTTCTTCTTTTTTTGAAAAAAAAAATACATCATAGGAGGGAATGATAATTAAGTGTAAAATGTTTGACAAAGTGATGTAGATTAGTAATAGGTGTATGCTCTATACATCTCTATTTTCTTGTATGCATGCCAGAAATACAATCAAACTTCCAACTCTCACCTCTTATATTACTCAAACAAAATTGAATTTAGTAAGAATAATTAGAAGAAAGGGATACCGATGTGCGATAGATAGCCCCTTGCAATTGGCTGTGCCAAGTTTTCCTTGAATCGTCAGATTCACACCGCAATATTAATGCATTCAGATCCTCCACAACCTAAACAGAAGTCAAAATACACATTTAAACTATTTCCATATCAAAAATCAGTAAGTTCTAGAATATAATTTTTAAAGATGCAGAGAAGAATTATATGGAGATTACTTGTCTAAAATACTTGTGGCTGCAATAAAAAACTTTATTAACAAAAACGATAAACTAAGTTCAAGAATATATGCAATTAGACCCTTCCACAAGAGATGTAACTAATAGTATTCTACAAGAACCAACTGCACATTAATAATTGCATGGAGCTAATTATATATTTTTCTAATACTTAAGACAAAAGACCAGTGTTTCTCAGACACTGTCCTGTGCTTATTACTGGGGAGATCGATCCACCTGCTGCATTAGAGGCCAATCCTATGATTATCATTAGGAATAATTAGGGTATAAAAATAGCACTTCAATTACCACAAGTGTTTTCTATCCTTAAAAATAAGCTTGTACCCTTACATGCAAAAACTTATGTATCAGTAAGTGCAATAATTGAACTAGTTTGAATTATCACAATTCTAGAGAAAAGTTTTTAATGATCCTGAATTGTTAAACAAAAAACAACCAAAATTATTGTAACAGAAAAATTTTCAATTTGATGTTGTTTTCAAAGAATGGAGTGGCATGGAAAGATTGATAAAAGGAAAGAATTTGAAGTGATAGAGATTGGATGAAATTAGTAATTAAAAAAAAATGGATAAGTGGACTTCAATGTTTAATGGTATGTCAATGACAGTTGAAATATTTTTGGGGACCAAAATAAGGCACACATAAGAGTTTAGAAGGTATTGATTATTTTTAAAAAATTCCAACCTTGATATTTGATCGTGCACCATCACAAACAGCCAGTACATGTTCTGCATCCCCAACAATTTCGGGCAGAACTTGACATATGTGCTTCCCTCGAAGGCTGCCAAAGCATACATTCAGAACAAAAATTAGTTAAAAGATTAAGGTTGGAATTCTTGGGTGACATTATAAAGATGATGGAGGGCAACTTTTTGTTATTTATTTCGTATTGAAGCTGAAACCTCACACTTTCTACAGTAGTACTAATGATCTTTATTTTCAACAATCGTCTTTGCTAAGAAAGTTTCAATATGAGAAAATGCATTAAATTCAACATATGTGCCAAGAATATATTTTATAATCCCCCAAATTTGTTGTGAAACCATACATCCGTTCAAAGTAATTCTACCAAATTAGTCATGGATGCATCATAATCCTTTTTTTGGTCCTCACTTGTTATTGGGATCATCGTTTGATCAAAAATATACCAACCCTTACCATATTTCTTCATTCAGATTTATTCTTTTTCAGCATTTTATTTTACTTGTGCCCTGATAGCAAAACATAACATCTACTACCATGTGTTGAGAATTTCAAGAATCAGTAAACCATCTCTAACATAAACAACAACACTACCAAGTAATTCTGGAAACACATTATTAAGGAGTTCTCCACAGAAGGCCAAAATGATATTTTTATTTTTCAAGTGGAGACTCGTTCTAATAGCAAAAATCTGCAAATTAAATCTAAGATAATGAGGCCCAATTGAGTATACCATTAACACAAATTATTGCATATCAATTAATAATTGAATACTTTAAAAGATGGCATACATATGTGCACTTGTAAGGATTTTTTAGTGATTTTGAGCTTAACAATTTTAGTATTCCTTCCAATCTGTGCAAAATCTTTTTTTGTGGGTAGAGTCAACAATTCATTTAATGAGAATTACTTGTTTGCTTTCTCACCCAAAAGGAAAGAAAAGAAAGAGAAAGAAAGCTCCAAACCTGATACATTGCTTGTATGACCTTGAGCCAGGGCTTTCGAGTACATAAAGAAAAGGTCCAACCAAGCAGAAGTATCTCCGCTGCCACACCGCTTCACGACCTCCAACACCCTAGGTTATGAAGGTACAGTAAGAAGGCATCATATCAAATATATAGTTATAATTACTTATTTACTTATACATGTGTACAAGCCCAAAATACTGAGGCATCGGTGAAGCAAACCTTCCAAGTAAAAAGAGATAACCATCCCTCAAAATCAGCTTGATTCCAAGGGCGAAGAAGATCCGAGTCCCCATTATCCTGACTCTGAAATAGCTTTGCTATTTGCATCAGCCGATGATATCGTGCTGGAGAGAAATGAAAACCTAATGACGGTACTCGAACAGCAAGTTTTGTTGAAGGATGCAATGGACTTTCTAATCGAATCTGTTTAAAATGAATATATAACATATACTTGACAAGTTAAATTGTTGTGACAACAGCTAACAAACAGACAAATACCCAAAAACAATAAGCGTATTAAGTAAATTGTTAAAAGTGTACCTGTTCAAGCTTTATGATCACCCCGCATTTATCAACAACGGGCAAAAAGCTAGCGCCAGTAGACTTCTTCAGATGAATTTGGCTCCAATAGTAGTCACCATCAACCAGAAAAGCAGACACATCACTCAAAACCAAATTGAAATGCATATACATGTCCACATTTTCAGATGATTCACACTCCTGGTCATCCTGCACTCATTTGTTAAGCTCTATAAACTTCAGAAAAACAAGTTTGACTAGGTGAATAAGTAATTTTGTGCATTAACCTGTGTACGAATGACCAAATTTCCCAAGTCGAGCATAAGTTTTGTAGAATGGTTGTTGTCAGGACAAAAATCTGTAGGAATTGTAATCTTTGGAGCGGCAATATCTATATCCAGCAGAAACCTAGCAGAAGATAATAAATGACAATTGTATAATACAAATTATCGATCTCACAAGAAAATTGCATGCAACTCAAACCATGGCAATATAGCACTCTATGCTGCTATTGCACCAATTATATCACAAGAAATTCATAATACATGAGTTATACGGAGAAGTAAGACATGGTAAAAGATCCAGACATATATTACAAAATGAGTTTTCCCAAGTTTTGGAATCAACCATTTAAACTTGATTCTTTTCGACCTTATATAAAATCACCCATCAAGGTCATTCTTTAAAAAACAATCTCCAAGCTAAATGAGGTGAAAATATACTATGAGTGTTGGCTATTTTCGTGGACAAAATATTTATCTATAAACTTGTTTTTAAGCCTGTTATCAAGTCTATCAAGAAAAGTCGAACAAATGTTCAAGTTCCAAATAGTCGTCCTTCAGGTATATCTTTTATAACTACGACACATAAGATTATATTCATGTATTTAATAACACATGTTCATAAATCTGAAATTATTTTTACTACTAAAATATTTATTTAAACTTTAATCAATTTATAAAATTACCAATTAGTCATTTCTTAAATGTGTTTTAATATTTTTAAGATGTGTCATAAAAATAATATTTTTATATTATTAACGCCTTTAATGGGCTTCGAATAATTAAATCCAAAATAATTTAACCCTAATGCTATTAGGTTATCATTATCATCTATATATATATATATATATATATACACATAATAAAAGGGTTAAATGGTGTGTATCGAAATAATTCAGAAAAAAAACCTAACGGCATCGTAAAAACTTGAAAAGAAAATATTGATCATTGCCTTCTCTGCATCATCAATAATTCAGAGTATATTGGCAACAAGGTCTTATGCATATTTAATAAACATTACATGTTAATATAGCCACAGTTGAATGAATTGTGGTCAACGACCCAAACTTGATATTGAGAAGCTTAGCAATGATTAATATTATAAGAGAATTCAAATTTTGGTTTTTAGACCAAATTTTTAGTGCAATTTATTAAATTTATTAAAGGTATGCAAAGGTAGAAAAATTAATTTGTGATATTTGATTATCTATATTTTCATAATTTATAGTTAAGTTGGCTCATATTTTTCTTGTTCAAATCGCTTCTTAATTAGGATCTTTCATATTTAAATTAAATAATTGTATGAGTGATCATAAGTATTTGATTTAATTATTAGAATTTAAAGAAACTATTTTTATTTAACTTGTGTTTAATCTTTTTGATCTATAATTTGCTAATTGATTTGATTTAAGTGACATATGTTTTGAATCATCTATTAAGAATTATTCATTATTAAATATGTTCTAGAACACACACGGGTACTTGTGTTTTTGTGCTAACCCTTCTGCAGTTGATTCGTGAACGTATTTGATTGGTAGGAAAATTATTAGAATGTTGATCTGAAAATCGCTCACGTTAATATTAGAAACTGTGAAAACAAAACAAGGGTTCATAAGTAAATACATTAGGACAGTATTCTAAGAAGAATAGCATAAGACCAAGTTTGTACCGGAACGTTTGATTTTCATAGTGGAAAATTAGGTGTTCTGATGAACCGGTAGTTTTTCTTTTAGGCCATGGTTATAACCTAGGTTGTTTTCACTTAAAAATATCGTGTTATTCTTTTATTTACGCACTTATTCTTACACGCGATTGCATGCCTGACCGTTTTGTTTAGGTAATTAAATTATAAATTGATAAAAATTGAAAATAACTTATTCACCCTCCCTCTCTAGGTTAATTACTTTTATAAACTTTCACCTAGGATGCCTAATATCCACCAGTCATGACTCATTTAACATGTAATAGCTAAAAAATCTTTCATGTTCTACAAGATGCTCTCAAGAAAAAGTCTTCCACAAATATTTCCCATTCCACCACTACCTTTGGAAGGTCTAAAGGCATGCAATGTAAAACAAAGATACTTAAATCAATATAGCTTAAAAATGAGAACAACCCGAAATACCTGGATTGATCCTTTAGTGCTTTTCTCATTTGCTGCTGAGCAGTGCGCTTGACTTCATCAATTGTCAACTGTACATAACTAACAAGTTAAGTACAATTTGTATTTTATGACTGACATAAAGATTGTGTTTGAAATTGAATGGCTTGTATTGTGTTTTTGGATGGTACTTAATTTCAAAAAACTAAATACATTTTCCTTCTTTTGTTTTTGGATTTTTGACTTGAAAATAGTTTCAAAACTTGGGTTGAGACACTCAGCATTCTAAATACTATTCTACACTTCTATCTGAATTTCTCTGCTAGTGGTTTACTTCTGAAGAAGAAATCTCTACAAAACCATAACCACTTATCATTAACAGTGGAATTCATTTCCAAATGAATCCCACTGTTCCAAGCGACAATTTATCATTAACAGCAAATGGAAACCAAAAGTGCAACACTCTATTCTAGCAAGCTTGGCTTACAGTCTCGGGAGCTATTTAGTCATCTTTCAAAACATCAACATGGAGAGACTTTCAAACCTGCACAGCAGCTGCAGTTTCCAATGCTATGGCCTGACTAACAGTATTACTTTGAAAAAATTTGATAATTTGATCAATGGTTTGCCCCATATACTGCCAAAAGAGTACAATTAGTACACAATTGCATTGAAGGGTGACTAAGATACTAATGGAAAAGAAGCATACAGTCATGTAGCATGGAGAAGCTTTAGCAACCATGCTCCAGTCAACCTTAGCATCAAAAGGCTTATAGCAGAAAACCCCTCCTAACGAATCATAAGTAGTTGCACTCTGTATGGTGATGGAAGAGAAGTCAAGAGTCCCAAAACAACATTTCAGCATCTATTTAACCATACTTTCAATAAAAGATTGTCTAAACAATGAAAAGGCTTTACCTGGGCAAGAAGACCGTTTGGTGATGACAGCTTATAGGAACCCAGTTTCACATCAAAAACCTTTGTCTCTGGATAAAGCTTTACAGAACAACCAAGGCCTTCACACGATAATTCCGCAAGATACTCCTTAGATTCATTCATAAGCTTAGAAGCATTATGTTTCACGCAAATTTCCAAAGAAGTATGAAGGGCATCTGCCCTCTCATTAGTTACAGATGATTGGCCATCATCACCTTCCTTATACCCAATGACTTTATTTAATCGTTCCCAGTCTTCATCACTAAAATCAAATGGCACACCCTCATCTTTAAATGACTGATTCCTCCTGGAAGCATACAAAAAGTAAGGTTGATATAAAAGCATCACATATCGAGAAGAGAATTGATGCAAGTTTCGACACAATGAATAATTTACCCTCCAAATGACCACCATGATTTCTTTGATTTTTCTTTCCTCAATTGCAACTCTGATTCTAATGCCTGTTCCACAAGCTTGTGAGCCAACATCCTGTATAGCAACACGAACAATAAAAATAAATAAAAAAGGCTCGCAAACGGAACTATGTTATCAATAAAGGATGGAAGATCATTTAGAAGTACATCTAAATAGAAGCTCATTTAGAAGTATATCTACCATGTACATGGATGCAAATAAGGTTTAAATTTAGGAGGGGGAAGAAAGAAAGAAAAGGAAAATAGCATAAAAAGCCCTAACTTCAATAGCAACAGCCGATAAAAGAGCCTTTTTAAATAAATAACAAACCAATAACTTATGTAAGATTCTGATATAGAAATCAAGAATACATGAAGAAACTTTTAAAAAGTAATGATAGCCAAATGATCCAGTGTTCCACGACTTCAAAAGATTGAAGTGTTTTTCTTAATAAATGAAAGGTTCAAGAAAGGTCCAAAGGAGCAGAAGTCGTGCACAAAAAACATATAATTAAAAAAGAATATAATTAATGTACATTCACTTAAGAAAATGTTTATGAACGCCTAAACCAAATGCAAAGAAGCAAACGGACCTCCACAACCCACATGCAAAGTGAACTTTAAAAAATCAAAGCTCTTTTCAAATGCAAAATAATGACATAGTAAGGTGCACACATTTCTTATTTATTCATGTATAAACAGATGTGCTACAAGAGCAAATGAGAAAATCGTGCAAATATGCCAAGTGCAGCAACAAAAATACGACCAGATACTGTTACATTTATCAACATAAAGCATACCTCCACTGAAGTATGAGTTCAATATCAAGTCCACGATCTAGTTCTTCTATGTCTTTGTTGTCATCAATGACAACCCGATTTGGATCCGACTTTAGCAGAGAAGCATAGAGTGAAATGTATTTCTTACGCAAGCATGCATACCTCAGAACTTGATCCCATGACAATTTTCCACTGCCATGGCGACAAAAATATATATGTGTGTAAAATAAAGAAGATAGACCAAGTGTTGTAGATCTTCAAACAAAATTAGCAAATATATCATTTAAGGTAAATAGATTTTTCTACCACCAACCTACCGTGGTTATTACAAAAATACCATCAAACTTTAAACCGTTATGAAACTATTACCAAGCTTTAGCTTTTGTTACATAAGTACTATCTATGTTAAAATTTGTCAAAAACTAACGTAAAATGTTACATTAAGTATCATCACCTTTTAAAAACTTCATTTACTTTTTTGACAAATTTAACAGCAATGGTACTTTTATAACAACATATGAAGTTCGGTGATAGTTTTGTAACAATTTAAAGTTTAATGGTACTATTGTAATTACCACCATAGTTCATTGGTAAAATAAAATATATTAACCCTACCATTTATGGTTAGCCTTGTGATGATGACTTGCAGCCCAAACACAAATTAAAATAAATAAAGTAAAAGAAACTAACTGGAAAATGCCATGACTTTTTCCATGTTCATGTTACTTTTTTCCTGATGTTCACCCATCATTGAGATGTAACACACGAACTTAAGTACCTTGCCTTCTTCATCTGATCGGAGACAGCTCTATAAGCATATTTCCACCAAGATCGAGGATCAGATTTCACAGGCACATGTGGACGATAATGAGCAAATTTAAGGCGTTGGTTAAAGGCAGCAAAATTATCCGCCATCTTCAAAACATCTCTGTATCCATGCTGCAAGAAAAAGAAAAATTTCAAAGCTGATAAAATATGTCGAAAAATATGAACACAGCTTGAAGACAAAGTACAAAATGAACCTGTGATAAACAGAGAGTGACTTCATCCAGATCCACTGCTGCTTTATGTAAAGGTTTACCACTATTAGCATATTCATTTAACCGAAGCTTTGAGTACTTTGCATTTCCAGTCACCGGATGTATAATATAACTGTGCTCTTCAATTAGCTTATTAGCTGGTTTTCCATCTTTAGAACCAAATTTGAAAACCTGGATCAGGCAAATTGAGTATGAATGAAGAAGAGCCACAGAACCAATAAATCAACATACACATTGTACATAAGAGCCAAAAGTTATGAAAATAAAGAAAACAGATGGGGCATACCTGCTGCCATTCGGAAGGCAGCAAATCCTCCCAAGGTTTGTCGACATGCCATGGAACAATATCAGAATCCAGATAAAGTGCAAGTTGATCAAGTTCAACGGACTGTAAAACAGGAGGTTGTCACAACATCAACAGCAAGATAACAGGGATAATTGATTAGGAATTAGGAATGAGCTA
The DNA here is from genome assembly GCA_037013495.1 of Hippophae tibetana. Classification (NCBI taxonomy): domain Eukaryota; kingdom Viridiplantae; phylum Streptophyta; class Magnoliopsida; order Rosales; family Elaeagnaceae; genus Hippophae; species Hippophae tibetana. The sequence goes on from CM072812.1 coordinate 14,599,193, forward strand.
CCGCCTCTTTTTATGTCCTGTCCTTTTTTCTTAAATTATTTTCTTTCTTTTTTCTTTAGCTATAGGGATATTGTTCTCTTGGTTTGGATTTGACTGGATACGGAAAGGATGGACTGCAAACAGGCCCATGGGGGCTTTCTTTTCAAATAGTATGTCAGTTTGTGTTAAACTTTAGAAGAAATTCCAGGAAATGCATGAATATGATAAATCATTTAAATTTTCGAATCATGATAACAGATAAAGATAAGCTGACAAGTACATGAGTCTTCCTATAGAAACTATAAGTATCATCGCAATATAAATATCGTAAGTATAGACATATCATTTTCAGAGAAAGAAACTGTAAATAAAAGAGCCATTTTAGAGATATGCAATTAAAAAAAAAGAGTAAAACCATACCTTCTGAATACGGTCTATTGCACCTCCAGTAACAAAAGTCTCTCTCCCATTATCATCAACAGTCACAGCAAGGAGTTTCTCCAACGTTATGCCTGTGGCAAAGGGGTGGCCAGGATTGCTACAGAACAGAAGTATAAGGTTCCAACTCAACTTAAAAACAAAAGAGTAAGCAATTAAAGAGAATTATTATTTCTTCAAAACAATTCCCTCACCTCTCAAGGTCTTCGTATCTGATGTGAATATTTGAAATTGAAAGTTTCAAATTTCCAATTACTGTGCTAATAAGAGAGCCCAACCATGATTTATTCTTCAGGGGAAAAAAAATTAGGATCACAATGCGTAACGACAGGAATTATAGCAACAACTCCACCCCAAAAAAAAAAAACTGAAGTTACATTCAACTACGTTTGCAAAGGGAAGAAAAACACTGCAAAAACAGAAGCAGGAACAAAGCTGAAATAAAAAAGTATAGATCTATTGTTCTTGGCTTTTTTAGGGAAAAATTCACTGAGCAAAGCAAAATAGATAAAAACAAGGTACTCCACCAAACATCCACTTCTGTCACACATTAAAAAAATTATGCAATCATAATATCTCTACCAAATATTCCAGATTAGATTTCATTAAATATCAAAAGAAAAGTGAAGAGGCCAAATCCCATAGATCCACCCTCAATTTCATAGAAAGTAATACATTTTCTTCTTGGTCATATAAGATATTGTTTTTTCAACTCCATGCCAACAGACATGCTTGGATCCCCCAAATCCATTAAAAAAATGCAATCATAATATTTCTACCAACTATTCCAGATTAGATTTCATTACATATCAAGGAAAAGTGAAGAGGCCAAATCCCATAGACCCACCCTAAATTTCATAAAATATAATACGTTTTCTTCTTGGTCATATAAGATATTGTTTTTTCCACTCCATGCCAACAGAAGCATCCAAATAACCCTATACATACATGCTTGGATCTCCCAAATCCATAAATATTTGTTTATCGAATGAAGAAAGAAGTTTCAGTCAGACAAAGCCACTTATTGTAGAAATTAAACACAAAAATAAACATAATGCTATTTCAAATACATTTACATAAGAATCATGTTAATCATACCATTTCCGACTTTAGTTGCTGCGTTTTCTCTAATAGCTTCATTTCTGTTTCCTATTTTCAAGGAGGAGAAAATTGAATGTCACTATAGCATCCATTAGCATATGACATTTTTTTGATCTACTTGAACACAGGTCAAAACATCCTACCCGCACTCTGCTTTTCTTAGCTTCCTGGACAGCATCCTCAGTGGATCCCTCCACTTGTGTTGCAGGTTCTGCAAGTAAAAAAATGCGGTCCAAAGACACTATAACTGGATCTTGGCCAAGCCTGCTCCATGGAACCTAGGTGGGGAAGAACCAGAGAAACATATTAACTAGTAAGGCGACAAACATTACATATATGATCAAAACATTTTGTGGACAACTAGATAGGAAGCAAACAATCAAAGTGGTGATATTAGGGGTGTCAATTATGTCATGTTGTGTGTTTGTATTTTTTTGTGTTCCCAAACAAAATTCACATATTTTTTAATTTATAAAAAAATAAATGGAAAATTATTATAGAACCCCTTGAGGTTTTCCAAAGCTATAAAAACACCCTTCAAGTTTTAAAAATAGGTAATTACAATATCCTTCCTTCAATTTCATAACTTTTATTTATTTTATTGCAAATAACTCCCTTAAAAAGTTAAGAAATAGTAACAATAAGGGATACAGGTGTTATTATTCAAAAATATGGGGTCTTTTTACTATTTTCAAAAAACTAGAGGGGGGGATTTGTAGTTGACCCAAAAATAATTATTTTTAGCCAATTTATTTATTTATAATGGTATGAAATCCAATATCTTTACAAATAAAAAAAATTATTATTTAATTCTAACTAAAAATAATAATAATTCGGATCAAGTCAGATTCGTGATCTGAGTTCTATCCAGCATTTCCACCCTAGATGATAAACAATATTCCTAGTACAACACTCAATCACCCACAATAACCCACCCGCTCACCAAAAAAATTACAATGTACAAACCAACCCACACATAGAACTATTTAGATGTGAACTAAAACAAGCGCAAAGAAAGCAATTACAATAGTCCGAGAAATATAAAGAAAATTACATTTAGTAGACAATAATTTAAATCACAAATCTTATTATTAGTAATCAAGTAAGACCTAAATGAGATAAGCCTGTCATGAAGGCTAATGATAGATGTTACAAAATATTTAATATCAAGACTTCCGAAATTTTTACATGAAAATCTTGACCGAGTGTTACTCCCAAGTCCCACCATCAACCACGACATGATGAAAAGAATTTGTGTATTCTTCTAGAATAGCAAATTGGGAATAATAGAAATATTGCATTAATGGACAATGTCATTGTACTAGCCTAGCTTTGTAGCAATAGATAGCTAACGATTATGAGTTGCTTATCAACAATTACGAGGGTTAATGATTGCACCGGTGGGTACTATTTTTATGAACAATAAAATCAAAAAAAGGATTTTAGTTTCTTTATTAATAAAAATCAGCAACTTCTTTGATAACTATAAAAAAACAAAAACAAAAAAAGTAAACTGAGACCGACAGAGCCAGTAGTCTTGGCTCATCAATAAGTTATGAAGTGGGAAAAAAAATTATTTCCAAAGGAACTTAGATGCATTAATGAATAATATGCAGAACTAAAAAGGAAAGAGTGGTGATTTTACTAAAGAAACAGATACTGATAGTGCTATTCTTTAGGTTGATCATTCAACAAACCAATAAAACATTTGAACAAGAAAGCGTCATCTAATGGGACCAAACCAATATCAATCCACACACCTTAAGTTTTACTGATCCAAGAAACCCTGCCTTAACCTTTACAGGCAACTTTAATGCATTCAATGCCTCTGGCTTTAGTTGCATGTTTGTTAGCTCCACGTCACCTGCTCAAGTCAGGCACAAGATATAGGAAATATTAACATTAGGGTAAAAGGGTTGGTATGCACATTTTCCGTTTGTAAGGATGCATAATCTTCACATATTAAACTGATTATTTATTAAATTCAATCTAACATTTACTACTATCTCCTGATTATCTTAAACGGGGAAGGCATCATACAGGTGGTCATTGTGTGGCAACCAGGCAAAATCTCGAAACTCGAACTACAGGGTAAAATTCATAAAACTAACTGCAGAAATTATAAACATAAGGTAAATCAAGAAGACCTTACACAAAAAGAAGTGCTTAAGAAATTTAGATCAAATGGTATAATCACAAATTCTCTTTCCCAAGATCCTCCTTAGCAGAATATCAAATAATAGAGAAATAGAAAATACACAACACAAGAATTATAATGGAAACTTCAAATTGGAGAAAAACCACTTTCGTTATCAAAAGACAACCAGAAAAAGAAATTTACTATGTGTAAAATTGTTACAACCACTTTCAATGATTTTCTCACACCCAAAATACAAGCGCAATTACAAACTCAAGAGAATTTTCCTACAAAATTCTCACTCAAAAACTTCTCATATAAATTTCTCTCTATTTTTGGGATGATTAACAATGAAGAAATGAAATCATATTTATAGCCTTCAAGTTCCGATTTCATATGCCAAACATTTCTTCATTCAATAAAATTAAGCTACCTAATTTTCCCATTCTTTATTCAAATAATGGTTAAACACCTCCATCTTTGACAATACGGTAAACCACCTACATGAATTTTCTTCTAAATTAGGCACCTGCTACTTTGACTAACAAACCTAATATTATTTTTAATCAATCACAACAATCTCCACCTTGATTAAAAAATAAACATAATTACCACTACGACACTGTCTACTCCAACAGGCATAATTCTCTACACCGAGAATTATCATACTTCACCATAAAGAGTACACCCACTTAGAATCAGCTCCACCCTTCGGACAATTTCTTTTAAGGTGCCCAGATTGTCCACACCCCCAGCACACTATCTTCTTTTTCATGAAATTGTTTTTCGGTTGTCAGCTACCAATGCTGAGTTTTCAGGCGAAACATTATTTCCACCACTCAGTCTTTTTTCTTCAGAAAACAGCTTGCTAGTAACTTCTGAAAAAATTATTTTCTCCTTTCCATGAATCAAGATAGGTTTCATATGATCATACGAAGATGGAAGAGACCAGATGAGCCTTAAAGCTATATCTTCATCATCAAGTTTAACTCTAATGGTTTCCAGTTCAGAGACAATACTATTACGAACATTGAGATTATCAGACATAATAATTCCTTCATTCATACGCAAAGTATGAAACTGCTCTTTCAGATACACCCGATTTGAAACGCCTTTTGCCTGATACAATTCTTTAAGCTTTTCCCAGAATTCTTTGACCATAGATATTCCATGCACATTTACAAGAATATTTTTGGCCAAACAAAGCCGAATTGCACTTGCAACTCTTAGATCAAGATCTTCCTAATCTCAATCACTTATGTTGGTTTTACTAGACTCAATACCAGTAACAGGGGTTGGTTTCACCCTTAACGCCTTATGTAACCAGTATTAGATCAACAAATCTTTGACTTGTACTTGCCACAAGCCAAAATTGATTCTCCCATTATATTTTTCAATGTCAATCTTGACTCTTGACATTTCTCCTTCTTTCTTTCAAATTAGCTCCGATACCAGTTGTTAGGAAATTTGGATCAAATGATATAATCACAAATTCTTCCTCCCAAGATCCTCCTTAGCAGAATATCAAATAAGAGAGGAATAGAGAATACACAACACAAGAATTATTACAATCACTCTCAATGATTTTCTCACACCCAAAAGGCAACCAGAGAAAAAAATTTATTATGTGAAAAATTACTACAACCACTCTCAATGATTTTCTTACACATCCAAAAGACAAAAACAATTACAAACCCAAGAGAATTTTCTCACAAAATTCTCTCACTCAAAAACTTCTCATATAAGTTTTCTCTATTTTTTGGATGATTAACAATGAAAAAATGAAACCATATTTATAGCCTTCAAATTCTCATTTCATATTCCAAACATTTCTTCATTCAACAAAATTAGATTACCTAATTTTTCTATTATTTATTTAAACAAAGTTAAACACCTACATCTTTGACCACCCTTCATAAATTTTCTTCTAAATTAAATACTTCTTATTTTGACTATCAAACTTAATATTATTTTTAATCAATCACAACAATAACTCGGGTATAGTGAAACATGTAAAACACAGAAAAACATCCTTCAGATAAAACTGCAAGAAAATAATGTGCATGTTTTTGCCAAAATTTCATCCTAATGCCTAACAAATAATTTCAGTCTCATTTCAAGCTTCTAATTTCACATGAAGAATAATTTACAAAAGCGTAGAACTAATAATAGGAAGTACCTCGCCAAACACTTATCTTTAAAGCTTCTTTGTTGAGGCCCCTAACATAGTTGCCAAGGTACCTCTGCAAGAGGTACGCAACCTGATCCTCCAACATCTTCGATGGCGTTAGCGATCACCTTCTCATTCGTCGACCCGTCGCGAAGCAAGAACCAGAATCAATAAATTCAACCTAAAACAACAAGAATAAAAAGTATGATTTTCATTTTAATTACAGAAAACTAGAGAGAAAAGTGGATATAGATCGCAACCTTCGAGACCAAGTTTACACCCTTTGAGAAAATGAGATCTTTACAAGGCAAGTAAGCCGTTTGGACTGGAAGGTACCATCTTGTAAAGTTTGTCTGCATCCGAATCTAGATAATCCTTTCTTTTTTACCCAATTACCATACGTAGTTTTAAGAACCAATAGCTGTATGTCAAAGTCAAATACTTGCGTGGATGTAGATAAAGGTTGGGCTGAATCATAGTTTACAAAAATAATTTTCTCTCATTTTTTTTTTTATTAGATGGAGGAGGTGGAAGAACTGCACACGTGTAAGTCGATTTAAGACTAAAGGACACGCGTTTTATGACATCTGTCATTATTTTTCTTCTTTTTCTTTTCTTTCTTAGATATTTCAATCATGGCATCTTTTATGTCGACCAGGATTGAGGGCGTCTTTACAATTAATTTACATTTTTAAATAATTATTTGTTTTTCACTTAAAAATACTTTTAGTTTACTTTAATTTTAGGTGAAATAAAGTAAGCATCCAGAGAGAGAAAAGGACGATCGATTTGAAAGAACAATTGTATTATTCTTAATATTGTAAACTGAAAACGATGTTATAATAACTTTTCGCAAGATAATTTCTACTAGGAATAACAGAATGTATAGCTCGGCATAGTTACCCTGTCTATATACATGCTTAACAATCATCTTAATATTTCCCGTTGAGTTGATGTTTCTTCAACTTACCAGTAGCTTTCTTACTGCAACTTTTTCACAAGGGTATCAGAGGGTTTTATGAGCTAAGACAAACATAAAAATAATATCTTAAATATTTTTTATAAATACAAATATTATTAGCTAATAAGAAGTAAAAATAAATAAATAATAAAAGAAATAAATGAATATTTAAATGTTATATTTCTTATACAATAAAATATGAGAAATTACAACTTTATTTTGAACATAATAAAACTGATATATTTTTTTAAGAAACTTTGAAATAAAATAAAAAGTGAAATTTTGTATGTAACTCTAATATTCTATTTGAAATATGAATAAAACAAACTTATAAAGCATATGAGTTTTTATTATAATGACACATGTGATATAGGGATTATAATCATTATAAATATAGATAATAATTATATATTTATTTTAACTCATTATTAAAATAGAAATTAAACTTAGATCTTTATACATTAAAAGTTTATACTCTATTAAATATATTAAAACTTAAATTATTCAAATCTTAGTCAATTATTTTTAAATTGACTTAACTGTATATAACAATATATAATATATAATTATTCACATATAAATTCAATCTTCGATTAAGGATCCAATGATCTCCTACTTAGATTATATGTATAACCTTATAACTATGTATTGTATAGATAATATTACGAGCTCAACTTTGCTGATATTATCGAAATATATATATATCCAATCCATCCATCAATTATACCAACTTTAGATCAAAGCGACTTTCATTACATCTATTGTAACTCAACCCATCAATGGTCATATATGCCGATATAATTGAATAATGTGGATCATAATGTGAATGTGTAACATAAAATTTCATGCAATGTGATATTAACATACTTATTTTCAACTAGTCTAACCTTAAACTTTAGTAAGATCAAATCATACTAAAATCAAAGTGTAAATAAACCAAAAACTCTATTTCTATATAAAATGATCTAAAAAAATTCATAAACTTGAATAGTTGATAATGTGTCTACATCAAAGAAACATCTAAAATTACAAAATTTTACTAAAACAGAATATCCTCAAATGACATGACATCCATAGGAGTAGTGTGCTCATGAAACATTTTGTGTGAAAATCCCTTAATAAGCAGATCTGTAATCATAGAGTTTATATCGATGTGCTCTATACATACCTTCCCACTTTTAACACTTCCCTTAACAACCAAGAAATTGATATCTATTTATTTCAACTTTATCAAGCTTCTATTATTAATGAAATATAACATTGATGACTTATTGTCACAAAATAACTTAAATTATCTTTCGATACCATCCAATATGCATAGCTCGTTGACAAAATTTCACAAACATATTCCATGATAGGATGCCTCATAGCATGCTATGAACTCTACCATCATAACAGAAGAGGTTATGTAGCTCTCTTCTAGGATATAACAACTAGTAGGTAGACATAATTCGACATAGATTTTATACTATCTTGACATCTAGCAAAATTAGAGTCAATATACTCAATAATCTCAAGTTGACCCGATTTTCTATACGTGAATATATATTCTTTTGTTCTCTATAAGTGTTGCAAGACCCATTTGACTACCTTCTTATAGTCTATTCATATATTACTTAAAAATCCTCCCAATATCCCATTAATGTATGAGATATCCAAACACGTACATGTCTGATCATACATTGGACTCCATATTGCTTACGCATAAGGAATGTTATGCATTTCCTTTTTCCTAAAGTCATTCTTATGGTACTGATTGAGACTAAATTTGTCTCATATCACTTGGTTTGTAATTTTGCATGACATATCTTTTAAGAACTCTTTCGATATAGATCTTTTGTAATAATACTAAATACTTTGAGAGCAATCTTAGAATATATATATGCATAATATAACAAAGTGTCATCAAGATCTTTCATCTCAAAATTCTAAGATAGAAATATTTCAATTTTGTGTAATAATTAAGTTGATATCGTTACTGGTAAGCAAAATATCATCAACATATAAAACCAGAAAAATATACTTACTCCTCATAAAACTTACGATATATGCAATCATCGACCAAATTCATCTCAAAACAAAATGAGATGATCACTTGATGAAACTTGAAATGCCATTGGTGAGACGCTTGATTAAGCTCGTAGATGGATTTCTTAAATTTGCAAACCATGTTATTTGAGTCTTCCAACACAAAGTCTTATTTTTGCATCATATATATTGTCTCATCAATGTTATTATTGAGAATTTTCATCTTTACGTTCATCTAATGTAACTCAAAATTAAAATGTGCTACTAATGCCATTATAATTCTAAAAAAGTATTTCAAATAAATAAGAGAGAAAATCTATTTATAATTAATGCCTTCTTTTTGTGTAAAGTCATATACCTTTTCACATAATCATTCGAATCCTTCTTAGTCTTAAATGATCATCTGTAACCAACTTGTTTCACATCTTTTGGCAATGGGACAAGATCTCACGTATCATTTAGTCATTTAAAAAATCCAAGAATTTTTTCTTAAATAATAAAAATAAGAGCCAAAAATTTAATCTTTATTATTATAAGTTAATGATATGTAAATTATTATTTCACATGTATTTAATATTCTTTTTTATATCAAACAATGTTTTATATTAATTAAACTTGTAACTTAAGATGGAAAAAGATTAGGTGTTATTGTTAGACCACTAAATAAATTATATTGGATTACATCAATCATGTAAGTATTTTTTATTTAATATATAAAGATAACAATAATATTACTAATTTTATCCAACAATAATAGCACTAAAATATAATTATTTATAATTAAAAAATCAATTCATCTATTATTTTGAACATAATAAAAATAATGTTGTGATAATATTGTCATCTAATAATATTTATTTAAATACATAATAATATTTTAAAATTAATTTCTTAATAAAAAATTTTATTTGATAGAATATTTTTTTAAAATAAAATAAAATAAGTGTTACAAAAAATTAAGGCCTTTACGAAGTCGAGGGCCTAAAGTAGTCTTTTCATCTGCCTAAAGGACGAACCATACCTGCTTTTTTTCTTATAAAATGAAAGTTAATTTTTGTATGTTTTTTCCTAGAGTGAAGAAGTGAGTTTCTAGCCAAATACCTATCATTCACATTATTATAGTAATTAACAATCACATTAGTTAAAGTCACTTGTACTTTCTTAAGTAATTATAGAATCTATGCTAACTTTGATTGAAAAGCACTAATATTTAATAATTTTATTATGCTTAAATTTGCATAAATAAATTTGATTATAAATGTTTACATCGTTATTTATGTAAATCTAAATTTTTGAAATTACGGGTATTTTCATTTGTATTTCAATTTTTTTCTTTAAATTATAAATTTATCAATATATGAATAACAATATTTGAAACACTCAATTTTCCCCTTAGGAGCTAAAAAGAATAAGTCATGTAAGCCATGAAAAATCAACCAGTTTGTAAGGTATACAAGGCACGATTGAAAAAAAGTGTAACGTGTTGTGACGAAGATTAGTGTGTTGTAGTGCATATTGTTTGGTAGAAATTTATTAGGAAGGTAGATTATTGTGCACCATAGCATGGATTAAATGATGTCACAGTGTGCCTCTATTAAAATCGGCATGAAGCCTGTGTCCCCAATCTCACCTATAAATAAAACAATATTACGTTTTTGTATTCAATATTTCAATTTACAATTTCCTCTATAGCTATATAGCTTTGGTTTAGTTTTAAATTTAGTACCAAAATTTGTTCCACCATTGTATATAGATATAGAAAAAGAACCATTTCAATTGTGAAAAAGATCCAAGAATTTGAAGAAATTAATAATAACTCGTTTAGAGATTTAGAATTTTTTTCAACAAAAATGGATATTTTTAATTACTGTATATTTTATTTTTCTGTAATCTGATTCCTTTCATAATTGAATTAACTTTAGTTAATTTAATTATGATTTACTAAATCTTTAATATAGGATTTTAGTTATTTAACTTCCATATAATTTTATGATTTGAGTAAATATGAGTTTTCTTTATTTCTTTTTCATGTTCTTAAAATCTTTAACTATAATTCAATAATAGACTAAATCTTGATTTATAATTAAAAATATATTTTAGAATTAATAATTAAAAAAATTATTTATGTTTAATTGTGCATAAATAAATAAGTTAATTTAATTTAATTTATTAATTTCAAGCTCGTCCAAAGAAGTTATAGGTTAATTGAGATTAAATTTGATGGTTAAAAAAATATATTTACTTCTAAATTAATGATTTACCAAATCTTGATTTATAATTAAAAATATATATTTAATTTAAGTTTATTAATTAATTAATTAATTAATTTTGAGCCTTATCAAAAAAGTTTTTAATTAATTAAGATTTATCAATTCATTAGATAATTATTCTCAATTGTAGTTATCTCTATTGACAATATGAAGTTAAAAGATAACATAATGGATTCCTTAACCAAAGGGTTAATTTGAGAGTTAGTTAATAAGTTATCGAGGGAAATAAGACTGAAGCCCATGAATAAATAAGGATTTTAAAAGAAAATCGAACCTATTTGACTAAAGATTTCAAGATCTAGATTCAAAGGGACAACTTAATTGTAAAGACTTAGTAAGATAACTGTAGGAGTTTACCCTCAAGTTCATTTATATGAAGAAAACAATGATATCTGTAAGATACAAAATAAATTAAGACTTTTAATGATTCTTACGAAGAGAATACCGAGCGGAGTATGTGGATTTCTCTTTGTGGATTGCTTTTATAGATAAGAAATCACCCATGTGAGGGAAGAATGGGGCATTCTGAAATAAAAACTACATAGGGCTTAATTATTTAGAGGTTTTCAAAGAACTGAAAATTGAATTATATTAGGGAAAACTCTTGTGTGAAGTATGTCATTGATTGCATAAATGGTAGAACAATTCAAGAATATCGTGTCTACTTGTTAGTCAACGAGGTAAATATATTTTTACAGGGAAAAGTTAAAAGAGTAATACTTACATTTATATGTATGTTTTGAATCGTTAAATTCTATTTTCGTATCAAAATTTGATTTGAAATAAACTATCAATTTTCATTCATACGAAAAATAATTAAAAAGTTTGGATGTAAAATTAATTTTTTTAGACCTTTTTTAAAGTTCATTACACCTTATTACAAAATTGTTTTGTTTAATCGATTGTTTTCGTTTAATTCATTTTTTTTAATTCTCTTTATTTTCATCCAACTGTTGCCTTTCTTTTAATTTTTTTTTTGTTGTTTTTTTTGTCTTTAAAAAGGACAAGAAAAATAGAGAAAGAAGTGACAGAGGAAAGATAAAAAAGAATAGAAAGATAAGTAAAATTCTCACATGTCCGTTTCGTTATTACAATTTTTTTTAGGTCAAATACTAGAAGTTAGGCACAAATTCTCACTAAATCTATGTTATTCTTAACAACCACTGCTGTTCATTTAAATTTTCTACCACCACCACTAGATCTTCACTAAGGTGAAAATTCTTGTATTTTGTATGTACATGTTCCTTCAACTCGGATGTGTATTTTTGTTTATCTAACTATGGTTATAAACACTTTATTTTTCCTATTAACTAAACAATCGAAAAAATTATGGGATAATAAACTCTGGTATAAGTTTATTATTATTTGATTGTTATATCTAAGTTTTCATAGTTCTTAACACTCATGGTAAGGAAAAAATTTATCTTAAAGACACTATGTGATATATAAAACTCAATTTTTTCTTTACTCAATTTAAATTTTGCATTTATAATTTATATATATATATATATATATTTGTATATTTTTAATTTTAATAATATAATTTTATTCTTATTTTTTATTCATGTTATATTTCTTACAATTTTAACTATACAACAAGATTAATTAATTACTTCTCCATTTCAATAAGTCAGGCTTGTGAATATCCTACATTGCATATAATATTTCATTCGTAAATGATAATAAATAGGGCATAGTGAACTGAGCCCTCACATTACACTTTATACCATAATTAATCGCCAAAACTTATATGAGCTAATAGATAGTATAAAAACTGGAATCCTGGTAATATAGGATACATAATTTATTTATTTTACATATTTTTGTCTTAATCATTTTGTATTAGAATGGACTCAAACTCTTAACAATGAACTGAGATAGGGAGGTTAGAGAGAGAAGGATATGAAAGGGTCAATGTGTGGATTCTCATAAATGATCCATTTATTTATAATACATTTATAAATACAAGTGTCAAAGATATAACACGTAGTTGCATGTCAGGAGAACATGATTATCTTAAATTACAATGTGTTAGAGATTTAGGTATAGTATTACTTGTGTTGTTAATGAGCTTGTGCTGATCTTGGGATTGGTATGAATAGGGCTCGAGTTGACCTCTTTCTGAATAAGGCTCGAGTTGACCTTTTTCTAAATAAGGCTCGAGCTTACCTTACGCTTGGTTTGTCCCATGAATGAGATGTCTAAGGTATTTCATCTTTTATCTTTGGCCGGACTTGACTCGGGTAGGTTACCCAGTCTGGACTTTGGGTCGGCATGCATATCCAACAATTCCCCCTACTCTTTCAGCTCGGGCTTCGATCTAAGGTAGAAGAGTGAATATTGGGCACAGGATATAGACCGTTCGACTCCTAATATAAATGTGTGCCAGTCGATTGAAAAGAGAAATCAAATGCCCCTATATAAAAGGGTGAAACATTTTAGTTCGATGGTAAGAATTCAGCTCGTACTATAATATTCTCTGCTTGGTTTTTTCGCATCCAAGCATTGAGAACCTAATGATTTGCTACTTGTTTTTCAGGTCGGTATTAATAGAAACAATTTTTTTTTCTTTCAAGTCGTCTTTAGGTAATCTCTTTTTCTCGTACCTTACCACATGTTATTGTTTATCTTTATTTATTTTCTTTGTAGATTTTATCGAAATGCATAGAGAAGAAAAATCTGCCTCTGGCTCTAGCTCGTGGGAAAGTCCTCGATATTCTAGTGGAAACTCAGGGTCTTCTAGCTCGGGCTCCTCTAATGAAACACATCAATCAATGCCACATCCATCTATTCCTCCCCCCGATAGACCATGCCGACTGTAAAATTGAGCGTGCCTCATACTAAAATTTAAGTGTTCGAAGTGGGGGAAGCGCTGAAGAAATGCGTGCCTGACGATGGCCGCCCTGTTTAGTTAAGAACTAGCCTTGAGCATCAACGCCATGGATTCCACCCCCCATGTAGATATCTTTAGCAAAAAAGGAGTTTTTTATGTTTGAACCTGGTTGAAATCTACAGTGTTCGCACATTGAAGATATCTAGACAGATCTATAATTCTTAATTATGTAACCCATTTATTTCTTCCTTCTCCAACCTTGAACTTGTGACCTAATCTTTAAGTATACAGATTTTATGAAGCTAGTACCCATCTAGACTAGGGAAGGGCGCCAATATGTTGGGACTCAAACTCTTAACAATGAACTAGCATAGAGAGGTTAGAGAGAGAAATATATGAAATTGTCAATGTGTGGATCCTCATGAGTGGTTCATCTATTTATAACACATAATTACAAGTGTCAAAGATATAACATGTACATGTAGTTGCATATCAAGAGGGCATGATTATCTTAAAGTACAATATTTCAGAGATTCAAGTATAATATTACTCGTGTTGTCAATGAGTTTGTGCTGATCTTGGGATTGGTGTGAATATGGCTCGAGCCAACCTCTTTCTAAATAGGACTTGAGTTGATCTCTTTCTCAACATGGCGCAAGTTGACCTTTTTTGAATAAGGCTCAAACAGACCTCTTTTCTGAATATGGCTCAAGATTACCTTGAGCTTGGTCTGTCCTGAGAAGAATTAAACTATTTCCATATCAAAAATCAGTAAGTTCTAGAATATAATTTTTAAAGATGCAGAGAAGAATTATATGGAGATTACTTGTCAAAAATACTTGTGGCTGCAATAAAAAAATTTATTAACAAAAACGATAAACTAAGCTCAAGAATATATGCAATTAGACCCTTCCACAAGAGATGTAACTAATAGTATTCTACAAGAACCAACTGCACATTAATAATTGCATGGGGCTAATTATATATTTTTCTAATACTTAAGACAAAAGACCAGTGTTTCTCAGACACTGTCCTGTGCTTATTACTGGGGAGATCGATCCACCTGCTGCATTAGAGGCCAATCCTATGATTATCATTAGGAATAATTAGGGTATAAAAATAGCACTTCAATTACCACAAGTGTTTTCTATCCTTAAAAATAAGCTTGTACCCTTACATGCAAAAACTTATGTATCAGTAAGTGCAATAATTGAACTAGTTTGAATTATCACAATTCTAGAGAAAAGTTTTTAATGATCCTGAATTGTTAAACAAAAAACAACCAAAATTATTGTAACAGAAAAATTTTCAATTTGATGTTGTTTTCAAAGAATGGAGTGGCATGGAAAGATTGATAAAAGGAAAGAATTTGAAGTGATAGAGATTGGATGAAATTAGTAATTAAAAAAAAATGGATAAGTGGACTTCAATGTTTAATGGTATGTCAATGACAGTTGAAATATTTTTGGGGACCAAAATAAGGCACACATAAGAGTTTAGAAGGTATTGATTATTTTTAAAAAATTCCAACCTTGATATTTGATCGTGCACCATCACAAACAGCCAGTACATGTTCTGCATCCCCAACAATTTCGGGCAGAGTTATGATAAACTCTTTAGATAAATATTTCATGTGATGTTACACAAGACAAACAGAGTTAGAGCATTATAATTTTTAATTAAAATTATCTAATATAAATAAAAAGTTAAAAATATAATAATTTAATAAATATTAATATCACACGTATATGTGTTAAAAACTAAAACTAAAATAAATATCTTAAAATATAAATAATAAGATATTATTTAAGATTTTAAATCATATTATTAAAAAAAATAATAACATATTTTTTTCAAAGCTTGTTTCATCAATTTTCTTGAAATAACGAAATAAGTTAGTTTTATAGTTTTGTAGGAAAAATGTTAAATTTTTTTAAATAAAATAAAATTTATTAAAATAAAATATTAGATGAAATTAAAACTTAGAGTTAAATAAAATATAAAAAACTTTTACAATATGAATTACATAAACCTTAAAAACTTTATTTTAAATTTTTTTATAATGTTTTTTATTTTTATTTTTATAATTTTTAACATTGGTATTCTATTATGATGAACTAAATTTAAATATATAAAATATTTTTTATATTACAACATATTGATTTAAGAAATATTTTTATATAATATATACTATTATAATTATATGTACGTAATTAATTAATTTTTAACAAATAGTTCAACTATTTTAGTTACTTTTGTGTACAACTAATTCTATATAGTCAATTAATTAATATTCAATAAATACGTAAAAAAAAAATTACACTTGAGTGCTAAAATTGTACTACTTTTAGGGTTATTATAAGATTTATTATTGGAAAATATATTGACGACATATTTTTCATAATAAATTTAAAACACGAAAGTTAGATTTCACATTCATCAATATGCAATCCAATTTAAAAAGCTTGAATAGAAGCTTAATTTCTTAGAAATCCGTAACTAAATAGTTTGTTAATATCTTAGAAAAAAGTATAATTTAATTAAAATTAACTTATAAATTTGATCAAAAATATTAAGTGACTTTAATTAATGACAAATAGTATACCTGATCGAAAGCGTTATTTGTAGATATAAGAAAGAATCAATAGTCTTAGTTTGTATTTTATTAATTTAAATTAATTTTACTAAATATCATCAACTAGCTAAATGTCCAATTAATCTTAAATTGATTAATGAATTGCATATTTTCCTACTATTTGTCTAAACTTATCTATCATTTGTCTTTTTATTGTTTTAATGTTATTAGTTTAAATATCTTCAAACCCAAACTTTGTGACAGAATATTTAGATTTACTTTGAAAGTATACTTATTATTTCTTACAAAGTGATTTATATACTTACAAGCTACAATATAAATACAAAATTCGAGCATTGTGACTCCTCCCTTAATTGAGTTTGTCCAAATTCTAGTGTCTGTACCTATCCTGATAACTATGGAGTGAATCTCTGAAGTAATATATGGATAGAGGTCCAAAAAACCCTATGACAAATGTCATCCATTTGCAAGTAAAAGATATCCTAATAAAGAATGCATCGTCGGATTCATCGGTGGGTTATTCATTTTTTCAATTAGAGGAGTGCCCATAGAATTATCACTCCAAAATCCTATTGAAGAGTTTCTGCCAACTAACAATTCAATAGCATCAAGTAACGAGGTTGTAAACTATGAAAGATGAAAGAGTAAACATAATAATTATGTGGAGTTTTCTCCTTATCCAAGTATCACCTAGGTAAAACATTGTGTTCAAGTTTCATGTGATAACCTGCTAACAAATTTTTTTTAACATGGGTTCATTTAGGAGGATGAGATCCTGTAAGTTCAGACTAATGAGTGACAACAATATCTCCACGCAACTTATAACAATTTAAGTTTATCCATTTTTTTAACCAAACGAAGTTCCAAATGACTATTTTTAGACTATCTAAGACTACCTTTGCCTATTTATATATCTAAAATGAGTGAAGAAACATCTCTGAATGACTGAAGATATCAAACATATGCATCTTTTCAAAGAGAAGGTAAGTCTTTTTCACGCTTATATTTTTGCACGAATTTTTATTAGTTAATCCTTGAAACCAACATTTTTCTTGGGGCCCCATGAAATAAGATGAAACCTAAGTAGGACAAAATGGAACCCTCTGTATGTATCCTAACTATTTCCCCAAGTGATGAAATATTGTCTTGTGATACACCTTTATCAAAGTAAATGAAAGATTTATCCAAATTGACTAGTTGATTCAAAAGATACCTATATAAATGAAAAATCTCAGATAAAACCTAGAGGTTGACAAACAAGCATGACCAAATATGAGAAGGTCATCAACATATAAAAAAATGGAAGGAGGGGGAATTCCTTGGACGAAGCAATTGAAAGAAAACATTCCTTATCGACCAAAGATCCAAGGTATTTGCTTAAAAAATCCTTAGTAATACAAAACAATAACAGAGATAGAGGGTCTCTCTACCTAGCACCTATAGAACAAGAAAAATAACCCCTAGGTGAACCATTAATTAGGATCAAGATTCATGTTGATGCGAAAAGATCTCAAATCCAACCTAAAAGTATGTTGTTAAAACCAAAGCACTGCATACTTTTAAGATGAAGTCCAAACACATGGCATCAAAAGCCGTACGAATACCAATTTTTTGAGAAACATTACCTCCTAGACTAGGTAGTTGTATTGCGTTGAAGCACTCAGAAGCACCAACCATACAATCACTAATGTTTTAGCTTGAAGTGAACCCAAACTGATTTTGGGATATAATACAAGAACATATGTCTCCTAGACTTTTGACGATGATCTTTATGATTAACTTGAACATAAAATTCCCTAGAGCGATTAATCTATACTGATCAATATTGTTTGCCTGTGGCTGATTGGGTATAAGAATTAAAAAAATTGAGTTCAGCCCCAAATGCATTTTACTTGTTCTAAAATAGTCTTGAATTGAATATATTATATCTATACTAATGATTCCCCATCACAGTTGAAAGAATTTATGCATAAAATCATTCAATCAGGGAGAAATTAGAGGGTCTATGTTGAATACCTTAGCATGTATGTCCTTTAATGAAGGGATGCTTCATAAACTTCCATTGTCCACAGAAGTGACCAAATGGGCACAACCGACTCGATTAGAGTAAAGTATAGAATGTCACCTGCCTAGACTGAGAAAAGTTGCTAATAATATCCCAAAATATAATGAGCTATAATTTCTATATTTTGTGTGATCTCTTCTTTTCATTTTTAAGTGAGTTAAAGGCTTTTAGGCCTTTAAACGTTAAAGAGTGAGTGAAAAATTGTAGTGCTTTTATCACCACCCTTAATCCACTTTAGTAAGATATTCTCCCTCAAAAACTATCTTGTTGATGCAACATCCATCTAAGTCAGCATAAGCATCATATTTCAATGGGAGAAATTCTTCGGAGACGAAATCTTCATCATATCATTTTTGTAAATCAATAAGGTAGTCAAGTCTGCTTCAATATTACAATCTAATTTTTTAAAGACCTCTATATTCCAAACCTTAAGAGCTAATTTAATAGCCTTGAGTTTACCAATAATAATCACCATATGAATAGCTCGGATATGAGGAAACTAGGTGTCACGTACTAAGTCAAGGAAACTAGAATAATCAAGCCACATCCCATAAAATTAAAATAACCTCAATATTCTAAGCCTAGCTATAGATTACGTTAATAGAAATGGGTAGTGATCAAAGTGATTTCGCGTAAGAGTGTAACAAGAAACCATGGACCAGAAGTTAAGGAAGGACTCTCTACATAAACCATGGTCTAATCGAGACTGAATGGAGAGAGTCAACCTTTGTAATATGTATAAAAGGCTTCTTTAGTATCAACATAAACCAAATTACAATAAGAGATCGTTGTGATGAATTCCTCAACATATATAGTGAATAAGATACCTAAAAATATCACACAAGGTATAATATAACTTTTGATTTCTTAAATTAATGTCAGACATTTTCAATCACAATCTTAGATTTATCATACCAATTTTTCATTATTCTCTTCTATAATATAAAATATTTAGGTCAATTTAAATATCAAGACACCAATTAAAATTTGAACATAGAATTAACAAGGCAAAATGTCAAAATAAAACTAAAGAGAGAACTTAAAAATCACAATTTAAATTAGTACGTGCAAAACAAGAATAAGTAAAAATCATCCAAAATAAAAACACGAGTGAAGAAATTTTTGAGCTCTTTGTATTCTCTTTGATTGATAAAGATCAATATGTATATGTAAAACCGAATAAAGAGTCAAATTTAAAAGGAGATAGTAAAAGAATGATAATTTTACCTCAAATTATTGATGCGTAAAACAAGACTTATAGGTCATAAGGCGTTAGAATAAAATAGAAAAACTACCAAATTTAAGTTGAATTTTATGATATATGTTCGGTAAGAAAATATTAGTGAAAGAAAAAAATGGAAAATAGATTCAAATTAGCTAAATCTAGCTATCACATATTTTTTTCTTCCTTTTATGCACCTTACCTTATTGATTCCTTTAGTTTCTCTTAATTTTACATTATCTTATTGGAACGAAGATGTATGAAAATAAAAGGCAATGTTCACGTTGAGTCCTAATTAAAAGAGCTAGAATTCATAATTATAAGATAGCTCCAATCTTATATTGTAGATGACTCTTTTTATAAACTCAAATCAAAGTATAAGATCATATATTTTACATTTTATTTTTACTATTCCTCTTCAGTTTCATTATATGTATAGTGAATTCATAACTATGTTAAAAGAGCATGCACTCTACTAAAATAACTATCTATTCATTAATAGTATATATAAGTTCTTTCTACATTCCAGTACATCTAAACTGAATACATGATTAAAAAAATAACAAATAAAAAGAAGAAATTTGTTTTAATTGTGTTGTAGATATTGTACTAAAAAAATACACGTGTAAATACTTTATTTAACTATTATATCATTTAATAAAAATAAAAAATTCATCAAATAAAGTAAGTGTTAAATATATAGAATAATAATTATTTACCAACTCCCTTTTACATATAAAAATAATAGATAATAGAATTAAAAATATTCTTATTTTTTTATCTATTTTTTTTTACCTTTTCTATTACCAAATAATATTATAAAATGAATAGATAGAAAAAAAATATCATACAAACTAAAATCAAATAAATAGTAAATTACTATTATCCATATATATATATATATGTGTGTGGGGGTAAGAGGCAACAACCATCTACTATTAAAATGATTTATCTATATTATTGATTTAAATTATTTTATAGTTAAAATGATTTATTAATATTATTTGTTATATTTATTTATCTCTATAACATATAATATATAATTTTTTTAAAATATAAATACAAGTTTAGAAGTTTAAATAAAATACTTAAAATTTTCCTAATTTTTTGACTGGGCTCGTTTTAGTAGATTCAAATTCCATTCCTCACATCATGGACTATTTTTGGACTATCAACTACTACTTTTATCCCATGAGTGAGTATCTATCACTTGTATTGCCTGAGGCCCTATTGAATATACGTAGCACGGTAGCAGTATGCTAGAACATGTCAATGAGGTGGTGTTGTGGCCCATCAGCCCATGTGATCAAAATAAGTTATGAGTTAATATAACGTGCTAAAGGGTAAACTATAATATTAATTTGTCTCTGAACATAGGTTCCAAGACTATGGCAAGTTTTTTTAATCTTAAAATACATGATTTAGTTTTTAAATTTTACATTGAATCTATAAATTTTTAAATTATATTATTTAATACTAAAACATTTTAAATTGTAGAGATAAGTCTCAAATTATATTTTATACAAATATATATGTTATTAATATTATTTTTTTGAGAAAAAATTATTATTCATATAATAGAAATTAAAACACAATCTGAGTACTTAGACATACACAATCTTAATATAACTTTGTCTATCTAAAATAACATACTTATTCGAAAGACTTTAATCAAACTAATAACTTTAGTTAATTGCAACACTATCAATCCAAATAACACTTTCTTAATAATATAAAGAGTTAATCAATGTACACTTAAACACCAAGTTAATATAATATTTTATGTTAAAACATACACAAATCAAAATTTCAAAACTAAATATCACAATGTATTGAATGTATCTTACACAAGATTGGAAACAAATTTCACCATCTAATCAATATAGAACATAAAACTAGATCAATTTAACACCATCCGATCAATACATCCCTTTAGAGCATCAAGATTTACACAATTGACAAGAAAAACACAAATTGTAATCACCACGTTAGAAGGTTTATGATCTTCATGCATCATCTAAATCTTCAAGTTTAAGCATAAAATCGAGATGATTCATAATTTGAACCATTTATTATATATCAAAATAAAAACTTAATAACTCTAATTAAAATAACCAATCAAAATATTAAAGAGAGTGAGATCTCCTAGTTAGAACAAGAGACCTCCTAATCATAAGATTAATGAATTTAAATGATTAGAACAAAACAATATGAATAATATGAATAGGAAATTTAATGACTTGATGAATGATGATTGACAAGGATGAACTTGATGGTGCAAAAATGATTAGCAACTGAGGAATCTAATCACGATAAATCTAATTATTAAGATGAAGTCCAATCACAAAAAATAAATAGGGAATTAATTAAAATGGTGTAAAAATTGTTAAAATCGATGAAGATATAGACGAGAAATGAAAGCCCAATTGAACCGAAAACTTTCTAAAGTTGGAGTGATTTCGATAATTTGTCCTTTAAGTTTTAAATATATATGTTAGTTGTCAAGTTATATAATTATTTTGTGAAATTCAAAAAATTAATGATTAAATTATATAATTTAAAATTTAAATGCATATTTTTGAAGTTTTAATTGAAAAGTATATGAATATTATAAAAAATTAAAAAGTTTGGTAAAAATGAATTAAGCCGTCAGAATACATAATTATCTTATTATATACTATATAATATACGGTAGATATTTTAATTAACTCGACTGCTGCTTTCTAATACATATGCAATTCTCCTTTAAACTTGACTTTAGATTGACGAAAGCTATCAATTATTTACGAAGCATATATTGAAATATTCAGAACTCTTTAATTTCTGGTAATTAGAAGATCTTTTCTGCTTATGACTTAAGTTTCAATTTCAAGATTCATTTAATAAGAATTAAAAAAAAATTAATAAAAATAATACATTTAAAATTTACAATTATAAAATAGCATATTTTATAAAAAACTTATATATTTTTATTATTAAATAAAATTTAACATATTATTTTACATTAAATATCGTCCAATTAAATACCATTATAAATTTAATTATGATTATTTAGATTCGTTTAATTTCAAATACTGTTCAATATTATAAATAGAATTTTTTTAACATATTAAACGCCGTTAAATATCTTATTAAAAAAATGTAAACAAATATTAAATGTGTAATTGGTTAATAAAAACATTAATTTGGATCAATTTACATCTTGTCCAACTATTGTAATCATTACTAAATACATTAAATATCATGGAATACAACATATTAAATATGTTAAATATAATTATATTAAATTATATTATAATTATTCTATATAGATTAAATAAAATGTCATTTATAATTTAAACACACCTATGGTTTTAAATTTTTATATAATCTTATATTTTTTATTCTATAAAATACAATATTACTTTACAATTATATAGATAACTGTATGATAGTTATACAATTTAAGATTTTTAATCCTATATAACAAACTTGACCAATAATTCTCTTTAACGGTAAGTGTGTGTTCTAGTATAATTAATACAATAGCAAAAAAGAAGGAAAGGAAAATAGTAGATTAGTAAAAATGGAAAAATTCAAGGACATTAGTAAGTAATTTAGCAGCCCAAGCATTTTTAGGCTAGTGATATGTTCTTCTGGAGGAGAGTTAACAGTGTTCTAGGTTTTTGCATATTTTTAAATAACTACGAATGCTCTATCTAAACACCTATATCATTCGAACTACCGACCTTTTAAATATTCAAATGAACTTTGTAGCAAAATACTTGTGATTATTGTTTTGTTAAACTAAACTACTAATGCAGTAATACATTTTTTTTTTTTAAGAATTAGAAGTAGTTAAACAAGGGAAGCAAGAAAAATTGGTAACAAAAATAATGAAATGTTTTTTAAATTAAATATTAAATTATTTTAACTTGAGTAGTGATCTTCCTTGGCAATGTGAGAGCGAGACTAATTAAGTAATTATCAAATACATATATGTTTCTGGAAAATACGGGAAAAGAATAAATGCAACTAAAATAATATAATGTATAATATAGATAGAATAAAAGAATTTATATATGAATGTAATTTTACAGAAAGAAATGTCACTACTCACGTGGCCATTTACATTACCGGTCTTGTATTATATGCAATTCTCTCCGACTGGAAAAGACAGGGAGAGGAAACTCAAAAAATACATGTGATTTTTATTTTTATATATAAATAGCTTAGTTATTTAATATAATTTTATTTTTAATTTTTAATAAAAAAAATATATTTTTGTATATTTAAGTTATAATAAAAATAAATAAATATATATATAAAGATTATAACACTTAATTAAATCATTATTTATATTTAAATAAACTCTTATTTTTTATTTATTTTTTAAAATTAACTCTATTGTATTTGTACGGTTACTAGCATAGGGTTGGGCCTTTACTAGGCCATTACTTTCATTACTGGGCTTAATATTGGACTTAAACCCTAAGGAAGAAAGACTTCAACACTAGAATTTCTCAAGGAGAGGCAGAGAGGGCAAGCCTGTGCCATTTGGTCACATTCTGTACAGAGGCATAGATGCCGACACGGCAATAACACCACCTTCGCAACTCGCTTCCGACAACCCTTACAACTCGGTCCCGACAATACAACTCTGTCGGGGTCAATATACAATGACTCGGCATCCTCTGCTTGGCCCTCTACGCCCACGGGGCAAGCTAGCCCATCCTCCGCTCTCCTATCCTGTGCCACCCCTCCAGTCATCATAGCCTGTTGCAATTGGGTTTGTAGAGAAGCCGCCGTCACCTCCATTGCCCTAGCCTTGGCTTGCCAAACCTGTGCCTCAATGCTAATTTGTGCCGCACGTGCCTCTAACTCGGCATTCCTACGAGTTGCTTTCTCAACCTCTGCTTCTTTCTCTCTCAATCTCCGAACTATTGATTCCTCCGCCGCGCCTAGCAGAGCACGATAATGTCTCTGCCTGTTCTCTGCTAATGTGCGTCGAAGTTGCTCTTCCTGTTTTCATTTTCTATCGTGAGTAATTTTGAAAACTTCGAAAGAATAGAGAAGAGGAGGAGGGGGGGTGAATCATTTGGGAAGGAAGGAAATCAGGAAATCGATACCTGGGCTTGAAGGAATTGGTCAATTTCGTATTTCTGTTGTTTCATTTGGGAGGTAAAGTCTTCTGGTAACAGAGATGACAAAGGAGAGGAGTTACTAATATGTTGTCGATGGTGATTGTGATTCTGGTGTAATTTTTGATGTTGTTGTTGGTGGTCTCCAAAGGATAAGCGCAGGCCTGTAGAGACTACATTGGGTTGCTGATTATGGAGCTGAGAAAGGTCGATGAGCTGTGGAGGTTGGGATTGAAAAGAGAATATGGAATTGATCGGAGTTGTAGTACCAGAGGCAGCTGAAGCTTCTCTTCCTCTTTTTCGTGGATTAGAACTAGTACCTCCTGTAATTGAACATAGACGCACTAATTTCAGTATCAATCTCGTGCTTCAATACGTGAAATTGATTTCAGTGACATGAGAGCGAATTGGGTAATCATCAAAATGAAGAAAAAGAAGAAATTTTGAGAGAAAAATGATCAATAGGTACTTACCATTGCCACCATTGTCGAGTATCATAGGAGAGTTAGATTGTTCATGAAATCCTCCTGGTTGCGGTTGTTGTAATGAATAAACATGATTTTCTTGTCCGTTTCTGCAAATTAGAATAGACAAGGATTAGAATAGATAGATTGAAAATGGGCCAAATGATTAAGGGAATTAGAACAAGAATAATATGTTAAGAGATTTACACACCTGTTTAGAAAGAGTACATTTGAAGGGTATTGAGATTGCACAGCCATTAATTATAGGCTGATTGTATAGAATAGAAGAATGAGATATTGATAGAAGCAAAAAGATTAGGGGAAACTTGGAGTGAGCTATGGCAGGTGGGCAAGAATAAAAGCTAGCTGGCACACAAGAAGCATGAAAGAGAAGGAATTTAGATGGCTCCTCTTAGGCCAAAAGTGGACTCTTCAATGATACAGAGAGAGAGAGAGAGAGTATGAATCTCAATCCAAAAGTAATTAAATTATTTCTGTTGAGAAGAAGCGACCACCAACATCACCAATTCACTACCTCCTATAATAATTTTCTTGAACCTCTTTTTTCTTGGACTTTGTTGATTTGCACCAACTTTGCTTTTTTCCTCACTTTGGTTTTGCCTTGTTGTTCACTATTGCTTTGCTTTGTGGGTTTGTGATAATATATGTATCACCAACCTCGAGGAAGAATAGGGGTTTTTCCTCACTTTGGTTTTGCCTTGTTGTTACTAATATGTTGTTAGATGCGATTGAAACGAATCAGTCCAAGAGTGACACACCCCTTATTATTCTGCTCTCTCCTTCTCTTTTAACCTTTGATTTTAAGCTAGATAGTCCTCGGGTTTGTTATCTGATATTAACATTTAATACCATTACCTTTAATTAATTGTTACTTACCAAACAATGCTCTCTTGTCCTCTCTCTCTCTCTCTCTCTCTCTCTTTATTTTACGTTATTTACTATTTATCGTTGAATGATTAAATTATAACAATAAATGTTTGTGAAAAGAGAAAAAAAGGAAGGATGGGATGGTGCTGAAAGATAGGGTTGTTAATTTTCTTTATCAAATCCTTGTGGATATTCTCTACTGAAGCAAATACAGAACAAGCAATTGGAAACAAGGAATGGTGATTGGATCTTCATTTTAATTATACAAAGTAATGTAAGCATGAAGATTGCTATTTGCCAAAAAAAGTAAAAATAAAAAACAGAGATTGTATTCTCTAGCTTTTTCCTTAAAAATATATATTTAATTTTACACCATTTATTTTAATATAAAATGTTTTTAGTTTTTATTGTAAAAAATATTTAAATTAATTACTTTATAATAATTTTTTTATTAGGTTGGGACCTTTTTTATCATTATATAAGTAATAAATATTGTTGACTTACGTTTTTTTCTTTGGCATTAACATAAAAAAATGTATTATATTATTATTTTAAAAAAATATCTTCAAAAACTAATTTGGATTTTCAGTCGAGGCCTTATTTCACGTGATGACGCGCATAGATTTTATCCAAGGATGGAAAGGGCGCTCTGTAACATACAATTTACAATTAGGTGTGTTAATTGATTCCAAACCGTTGAATTTTAGTTATTTTAATTCAAATTAATCGTTTGGTTGTATTCTAAAACTTTCATATCATATCATCTAATCTAATATATTAATTAAAGGGATTGCTTCGAATCAATAAATTCTATAACGACTTTTATATATAACAAAATGTATTACATTATTATTTTTTAAAAATATATTGAAAAACTAACTTGGATTTTCAATTGAGGCCTTATTTCACGTGATGACGCGTAAAGATTTTAAATATAGATAAATTTTTATCCAAGGATGGAAAGGGTGTTCTGTCAAAAGATTTATAATTAGGTGTGTTAATTGGTTTGAAATAGTTGGATTTTAGCTATTTTAACTCAAATTAATCATTTTAAAATCTTGTTTCGATGATATGTTAATTGAATGGATTATTTTGAATTAATAAATTTTATAACGATTTTTATGCATTTTTAGATTATTTTTAACTATCTATTCAAATTATTTCAATAATAATTATATAAGTATTTGATGTAAAATAAAGTCATAAATTAATATTATAATAACAATGTAAATTATTACATTTTGATAATATTATAATCTTAAATTAATCATGAATACAAAATTAAATTAATAACATTATAATCTACCAACTAATATGAACTTAACAATTGAGAATTTTTCAATCTACCATAATCTAATAATGGATTCAAAATTACTCAAAATTGAACATCTAAGTTTGAATTTATAAGATTTTTGGCACACCCTTAATTACAACCCTAATTGTTGTTGTTGAGACTTCAGCGACCAGCCGCTGGCATTGTTTTTTATATTGGCCCATGCGATTCTCGCCAGCTTCTGCCACCTTTATTTGATTCTTTCTATCTTTTCCTCGTATACTTTCAAGAGTTACAATAAAATAAAGTTCAAGAGCTAATTCACATCTATTTTATACCCGTGTCTGTTTTTATTATTAAAAAAAATAATCCTGAAGTCTTTTGAAGCATAATCTAGCTATTCCATTAATATTGCTTCATTTAGATTCAATGAAATAAATTATTTACTCTTTTAAGAATTATAAAATGCAAGATAATGAGTTATCATTACAAGATTTTGGTTTTAAATTACTTAAACCATATTAATGAATAATGACATAAGAAGGAAGCATTTGCTTCTACAATAACAAGAGGGGAAAAAAGGAAATGAAAAAACATTCACTCTGGAATTTGAGATTTTTGTCTTTTTCTCTAATTTTCTTAGATGGATTTGCCTAGAGATTATTTATTTATTTATATATTTTTGCGAGGAGGGTTACGTTTGTATTGAGAATTGGATAGCGTATTCATCATTATATATAAAAAAGTTTCCAAGTGTTTTTTTTAATTTTTACATTAATAAATATTAAAATATTTATATAATAAATATAATTTTTATCCTTTTGTAAAAATAAATAAATTAAAATATCTATATAATAAATATTTTTTTGTAAATAGTTATTTTGTATAATGTATTTTTTTTACATAATAATTCATACAATTTATGATACCCATTTAATAAATATTCCATTAATTTACTTATTAATCAAACTTTATTTTTTTTAATTTTTGACACTAATAAATACCAAAAATATCTATATAATAGATTTTTTTTTTACTTTTTGTTAATTTTTTAAAACAATAAATAAAAAGCCTTTATATGGCTTTGGTCGAGGATCGATTTCCCCATTTTTTTTACTAATAAATATAATTTTTACCTTTTTTTAGTTTGTACATAAATAAATACTAAAATATTTATTTAATAAATATTTTTATAAATAATTATTTTGTATGATGCATTATTTTTATTACAATAATGGTGATAATTTGTACAATTTATGATTATATATTTGATGGGTTTTCGATGAATTCATTTATGAACTAAATTTTATTTTTTCTTAGTTTTTTACAATAATAAAATACCAATTTTTTTCATATAATAAAATACATTTTTAGACTTTTTTTGTGGAGTTTTTTATACCAATAAATACCAAAATATTCATATAATAAATGTTTTTTGATGAATGATTATTTTTTTTAATGTAATTATTTTATTACATTAAATGTGACAATTCATACAATACATGATTACTTATTTATTGAATGTTTCATCAATTTAACTTATGAACATATAATATTTTTGTTGAAATAATAATTTTTATAACGGAATCATATCATATCTCGTATCAATTAAAAAAATAGTTATTTAACATAAATTATTTTTAAACAAAAATGTTTATTAAATTCAATCAAATCATGTCTATCATTTACGTAGAATTAAAAAAATATATTAATCGAATAAGTTTATATGTTATTTTATTATATTTAACTTATTTATTAAATAAAGTAACTTAAAAATTTATATTTAACTACTACATATTTATCAAATTTAAATCATTAATTCATGAGGTAAAAAAACTAATATTGTAATAAGATGTAAACTAAGAATTTGAAAGGGTGGTTCAATTTTTTCATTTTCTTTTTAATTACTAGATTTTTAGTATAGGGATACTAAGCATATAAATTTACACCCATAATTTCATGTTGTTTCATGTGTTAGTATTGTTTAAAAATAAATTATTTTTAAAGATGTGGGTAAAAAAGTGATTACAAATTTGTGTGTTATTAGTATTTCTTATTTCAATAATATAAGTTTTTTTAGATAATGATATTGTCACAATAATTTTTATTACTACCACAATTAAATGCATGTAATATTTATTTTTATTCCTAATATTAATTATATCTTAATGTCACTATTATTTGATAAAATTATCATTATTAAAATATTCTTATACCTTAGATCATACCATAATCTGGGACTAGAAGGAGCTCTAGTACTAATATAAATTTTATTAAAAATTGAATTAATATTAATCTTAACTTAAATATGTATGAAATAATATTTATTTATTAGATCAAGTAATCAATCTATTAATGCTCTAATTTTCATTAATTTTGTATCAAACTTATTAAATTTGACATTCTAAAAATATCTAGATAGGTCAAATTAGATTTAAAATTATTATTTAAAATAATGTAACACTCATGATGAAAATTTATACTCATAAGCAAAGAATCATAATGACCCATCTAAGTTCTAACGCGTAGATACGATAACTATCAATAAATTTTAAATAATGTAACTATATGATTATATGATCATTTTTGTTTTTTATTCTAATAAAATATTAATTAGTTATATTTTGGTAAAAGAAAGTAATTTCATTTAAAAATTTAACTTTAAATTATTAACTACAATAAAATTGATTGAAATAACAGTAAAATTAAGGATATGACAAGCAATTTTAAGTTGAATTATATTAATGATGTTATAAGTTTGTTAGTTTAGACTAAATTTACTAATAATTTTAAAAAAAATTGATTAAAACTAAATTGAAAAGTTGGAGAATAAAATGATTAATGTTATAAAATAAGATATCAAATTTATTATTTATTTAGACTATAATATCTATGAATTAATTCAACCCCACTGAAAATTAATTTCTGGATCCGCGTTACTTATGGCAATAGCAATTTGTCACAATATCACTATACATATTTTTTCCCATTTGCGTTCTCTAATTTTTGTTGGGAAAAAGAAAATGTAAATTGTCTTGGTTTTGAAGATTCAAACTCTACTGGTCTAACCATCTATGTTTTCTCTTCTCTTTCAAATATTTAGAAAATGGGTGAAAGCGATCACATTGTTTTGGCCCTTGACCTAATGGCATGGCTGTTGTGTATTGGTTGAGCTCTCCCTTTTCTAGTTGATAAAATTTTGAATTTCATATAATCATGACTATGTCAAATGGCTTATTACGTCAGTAAATTGTTTGATCAATTTATTAGTTAACACATTTTTTTTTATGTAAATTAATATACTCTAAAGCTGGCCTTTTCAAAAGATAAACCCGGTAATTAAAACCTTAGACTGAAGATCATCATTCAATAGGCACAAAATTATTTCATTGTTATAAATATAGATTATTGAAAAGAATAAGAAATATATTTAAATATTTATCTTTAATTAAAAAATATATTAAATGTATTATTTATTTATTTATTTAATACTCATTACTCATATTTGAAGTAAATTTTTCAAAGATAAAATTGATTATGAGAATATGTGACTTGAATTATTGATTAGACCGTACAAAATATATGTTTTTATGTGTCATATTTGAATTCATAATCACCATCAAAAAATTTTCATGAATAAAATATGTAAATTCATTAAAAAAATCAAAAATACTTATTTTGGATGAAAGACAAATTCTCATCCACCTATTATGGATAAACTAACAAAAAAAAAATTGAGATGTTTATTAAGATTTTCAAATATTTAAATAGACTTCTTTTGTATTAGTCAAGTCTATGTTATCTAAGATGAAATTAAAAAAATTCACATGTAAAACTATATAATGCATTCCAAAAAATTACATGGGATAAAATCAAGAAATAGAATATAAAATAGATCTAATCTCATGTTGTTCCTAAGTAACTCAATGATATAACGGTTAGTTATTCATTGATTGGTCCTAGGTTTAAATCTTTCTTAAGTAAGATTTAATTCATTCCGAATTAAAAAAATTGGAATGAAAGTGTTTGCTTTTCGTTAAGAACTGATAATCTCTTCTTTATGTCTTTGTTTTCAATGTATTCTATCTCATCACAAAAATATAGATTTAAAAATTGAGATGAAAGTCAAAATATTATTTATTAAACGTAAAAATATATATAGAATACCCATTTTGATTGTGTTATAAACATAGCAAATTTTTTAATTTTTTTTTAATATTGTATAATATCAACTATATATATATTGATATATTAATATAGATGTTTCAGAATTCAATGTAAATTACAAATGAATTAATATTAAAATCAATCATTTTAGTCTATTTATCTACATTAATAGAATTAATGGTAAATATATGACCAGGGGCAGAAATGGAGCTGTAATGTCATTGAAATTTATACCAAAAAAGAAGAAGTTAATTATGTGTATATTTTTAATTTTTAATAAATATATTTTATTTGTAATAATATATATTTTATCTAATTCTTCTCTTTATTTCGTCATATGTAATTGTATGTATCATTAATAGAAAAATATGTTAGTAAAAATGATAACAATTGTGAATAAAATGACTAAAAATAAGTACTTTTATATACATGTTTCACCTAGATACCTAGAATTATCGTCATATATATTATATAAAAAAAATTCTTTAAACTTATGATATAGTGTAATCAAAACATATTTTAAGTATTTAATTTATGTACAATTTAAAATATTACTGTAAAATATTATAAAAACTAAATAAGAAAAAATAATTTGATGATAAGCTTCACCTTTAAGTCTTTGTAAATCAAATTATCAATTTTTTTTACTTTTTACTTTTAAATTTATTTAATATTACATAATTTTCTATTATATTTTAGTATATTTACAATTTATTCGATGTTTTTTTATATAAAAATGTTAATATTTCTTTCCCTTTGTTTTTTTTTTGTATTTTCTTTAATTTTTTTAGTTTTATATTGTTCAACAAGATGTATTTTTTAAATATTTTCTAAAACTTAAAATTATAAATTATATCTTATATTTTTAGGTTTTTAATATATATTTTTTTGTTTTAGTTTTAATACTTATATATTTGATGTGTTTGGTTGAACTTCTCGTTTGTTTATATTAAATTTTACTGATTTTAATATTATATTAACTTATTATTTTTTATTTATATTTATTTTATATAATTTTTCGTTATAAATTATAATATAATAAATTAAAGTTCTAAATTTATGTTCTAATAAAGCATAAAATGTTTAGAATTTGATTAAAAATAATTCATTGTGATTCTTATCCATTCTATATCATGATCATGTATTTGATCTCCTTTATATTTCAATAAAATCATCTAATTTTTATATCTTATATTTTAAATTTTAATATATATATTTTTATTTTTAACCTTATAATTAATTAGTTTATTGAATATATTTATGTACGAAATTTATTGTATTTTACCTTTTATTTACTTGGATAATTTTCATAAAAGATTATAATGAAATGTTAACAAGAAAGCTCTAAATTTTTGAACCCCTCAATTTTTTTTATGACTTTGTCCTGCTTGCTACTGATTAGCACCGTTTAACAAAAAAATAAAAAATAAATAAAAATGGTGACCACTACTTGTAAAAAAATGATAACTTGGTGAATCATTATCAAAATCAAACCAAGCAAATGGGCATTCAAGTATATATATTATCCCACGAGCTTGCAATTTACACATTTTTTTTATTTACATAATTCAATATATTTAAATAATTTTATATTAAAATATTTATTATTGTTTATTTTTTAAAATAATGTTATACTAAATTTTATTTTATTATTATTAATAATTTATGCTTTATCATATTTTAATCATTTCATAATAAATAATATTTTAATAACAAAAATATTAAAATAATATTATTTTTTATTAATTAATTAAATTTTTTAAAGTTGAAAAATATAAAATATTTTTTAAAATTTGAGAGATTAAAAAAAGATCAATTTTATAATAAGAGAAGTTGTACTACCTTTCTTTCTAATTTTTATCGTAATATATAATTATTTATTAATAAAGAATATCATATCAAAATAATTGATATAATGTGTGTATCTTTTAAATTTTTTTTTTATATATATATATATATATATATATAGAATTTTATATGTATAAGTTATGTATAAAATACACGATACAACATGTAAAAAGAATATAAAAATAAAATAAAATATATTTAAAATCTTAAAGTCGATAGTACTATGACTCGAATTGACGTCTCAAAACTCGAGCTGAAGTATAAAGGTTCGGGATTTCCAAAGTTAGGGCATCAAGCTATTCCTTATACTTAAACAAATAATTTCTTGGTTTGGTTAGCAAAAGAAAATTACATTGTGTACAAGCGGGAAGTATTTTAGGAGCCTCTGTTTCTGATGAATCATATCGATGACATTTAATGCCAGTCACAAGAAACAGCATTTGTAGTAATAAAAAAAATATTATTTGAACAAATTATATACAAAAAAGAAATAGGAAGGATGTGGTGGGTCATTGGTATTACCTATCTTTCCTGCAAAATCCAACTATCTTCTTATTTATTGTGGACACAGCTTTGTTGCCAAATGGGGCCCCTCATTCAAATTCTTGGGGTTCTGGTGATTTTATTGTTAATTACTTTTCTTTTGTATTGTTTCTGTACCTCTGATTCTAAGTTGATTTTTAGTTTGGTTGTGAGATATGAAAAATAATAATTAATGAAGTTCACAATATACCGACATTGAAAATAACGATTCTTGTTTTGACAAAATATTTGAAAATTTGTGTTAAATGTTATAATTTTTGTATAGCTTAATTATATAGTTTGTTTGTTATACATATGCCAAACAAGTGTATATGTTCTCAGTTTTTGGAGGGGGAAAAAGTGTATATATTAAAAAAATACATGTATATTATATTTATTAAATATTATTAACACAGAAATGCAATCATCAAAGAGACTCTACCCTATTATTTCAGTGCAAATTTTGAGTTAAAAATTATTATAAAGAGACTAAATTTTCAAACTAAAATAACGGGATGGACAATATCATGCTGTATTTAGTGCGATATTGTTCATATACAACAATACCATGCTATGTTATCTCAAAGTTATTTTTTCTTTTTTTAAATATTAATAAAAGATAAAAAATCTAAAAAATATATTTGAATCAACTTGTTGTAATTATATATTTTTAATTAAAATTTGTTTAAATTATATATTTTTATAGTAAGAAATTATACTTTTTTATTATTAATTAATAGTATTGTTTAATTTTTTATTAATAAATTAAAGTTAATTACACGATACACTATTAATAAAAAAAAATTATTGTACAATTATTAACATTTAAACATTAAAAACTTCATAATATTAAAATTAAAAACCTTATCTTTACAAAGAATGCAGTGATGATATTTTTAATTAGAAGGTGTTTCCCTTATGATAAGGTTAGAAGTATTCTTTATTAGTGCTACAACTTAGATAGTTACTTTAGAAGCACAAAATATTTTTGGCCTACACTATTTAGAGATGCATAATTTTATGTAAAGACATGTGATACATGACAAAGATATGTAATATTTCCAAAAGAGATAGATGCTCTGAACAATATCCTTGAAACCTAATGATTTGATGTTTGGAAATATTGACTTTATGGGACCTTTTTTTTCATCTTTTAGTAACCAATACATACTAATAGGTGTATTATGTGTCAATGTGGGTGAAATCCATAGCAAATAATACATGTGATGGCAAAGTTGTCATTAAATTTATGAAGAAAAATATTTTCACTAGGTTTGGAACTCTTAGAAGTATCATTAATGATGAAGATAATCACTTTTGCAATAGAGTCTTTAATTCTTTATTGTCTAAGTATGAAATTAAGTATAAGTTATCTATCTCCTATCATCTCAAATAGGTGTGCAAGTAGAGGTGTCCAATAAAGAGGTAAAAAGAATGTAGGAGAAAAAATAATAATTTAGTAAGTATTGGGCCTCTAAGTTAGATGATGTTTTATGGACATACAAAACTACATTTAAAACACCAATTTGTACCACCTCATATAGCCTACTCTATGGAAAGGCATATCACCTACCAGTAGAATTGGAGCATAAAGCATATAAGCATTGAAACAATTGATTATGTCCATGGATATAACTTGTGAGAAAAGGATGCTAGAAATAAATGAACTCAATGAGCTACGATGGAGTGCTTATGAGAATACCAAGCTTTACAAAGAGAAAACAAAAGGAATTCATGATAAGAGAATTTTCCACTATACTTTGAATTGAGACAAAAAGTATTAATGTACAACTTAAGACTCAATTTTTTTTGGGTAAACTCAAGAGTAGATGGTTAGGACCATTCACCATCACTAAGGTAACAAACCATAGAACTATTGAATTACAGAATAAAAACAAAAAACAATTCATAGTTAACGTGCATAGAATAAAACACTATCTTATACATCAATTACCAAATGAAAAGGCTGTGATGATCTTGATGGATACATCTTAGAAGCTGACATAACTGTCTAGCCAAAGACATTAAATGTGGTGCTTGTTGGGAGGTAACTCCACGTTATTTTACTTATATGTTTTCTATTTTATAGGTGAATAAATATGGAGGGCAATGACACAAAAAAATTGAGCAATTTTAGGTTCAGATGTAGTGTGCCAAGACTAAGGGAGTTTTCTTTCCTTTCACTCTTTTTTATATTCATATGTGCACATTAGGGACAATGTGCAATTTAAGTATGAGGGAGAAAACTCCATTCTTTACTTTAGTATTTAGTATGCATTTTGATTTTTTAGGATATTTTTTTTATCATGATTTGGGTATAAATTGATAAATATATGGAAAATAAATGCGTGCATATTTGATATGAAGTATGTGAACCCAATTATAGAATTTGTTGTCATGACTAGGATAAGGAATGTAACATGCTTGTTAAGATGCTTACATTAATCATGTAATATAATTGTTAGTTTTGATTGAATTGATTCATATTTTTATACATATACTCATGATTATTTTTTTCTTACTAAGAGAAAATATGCAGTGAGTTATGATAATTGATGGTGTCTACCATATTTTAGAATCTATTTGATCATCCCTTGATGTGAAATCCTAAATAATATATGGCTTGAGAAATGTTATAGTTGGATCGATTGAGTCTTTCAAGCTAACAATTGTTTATATCTTTATTCAACATTTTGAGCCTAATTAAGAATCATTCGTATCTTTAAGTCACATTTTAAGTCTAATCAATAAGTAGTAGACCTAACCTTATACTTTTAGCTTATTTGAAAAATTCAATCATGTGTTATGCTATAGAGTGAGATGAAATATAATGCATCATATTGCTTCACATCCACAAAAAAAAAAAAAACTCACAACACAATTACCATTCTAAACAAACAGAAAAAAATAAAATTAAAAATAAGTTTAGTGGTGTTGTAAGGCTATTATTAAAAAAAGAATAAAAATAAAGAGAAGAAGAAATGTGGAATAAAAGAATGGTAAGACAGAGTACACAAGAACATCAACGAAAGCTCAATTGTTATAAAACATTACATTATGAATAAAAAGCAAGATAATGTCTAAATGCATGTCTCAATTTTTCTACCCCCACTTAAGCCTTACATTACAAGCATGCAAAACCCTATTGATCTTTAGTTAAATGCATATTTACATTAGTGAATGAGGTGCTAAATGCATAGACTTATGAAGCTTGTTCTAATACTTAGTTTATTAGCATTCTCATACAAATTGATTTCACGAGTGCATTGAATAACATCATGTATAACATACACTGATCAATTCATAAAAAACCTTGTATATTCTTGTGTTAATGGAATGTTGATTGATAGATATGTGAATCTTATTGTTATGAAATTATACAATCTTTGAGAGGAAAAATTTCTTCTTAACATGCATGTATTAATGGATATTTGTTTATAAATATGCTGCCTATATCATGTAGCTAGATGACTTGACTTTGCTTGAGGGAAAGCAAAAAGTTAAGTTTGGGGTGCGATAACTCTATAAAAGTAGAGTTATTTAACCACTTATTTATCTTGTTATGTGCTAAAATATCATAAAAAAATTAATTTGTGTTTCATTATATTAATGTAGGTAGAATGATGGAAAACAAAATGAAAATGAGTTAAAAATGGATAAAAATCAACACCATGCCACTGTGAGCATTTTTCTATGCAGTGGAGCAAACTGTGCTGCAATACGCTTTTTTTGGTACCGTGGCTTTCGATTTATGGCTGGAC
Organism: Hippophae tibetana; assembly: GCA_037013495.1. Taxonomy (NCBI): domain Eukaryota; kingdom Viridiplantae; phylum Streptophyta; class Magnoliopsida; order Rosales; family Elaeagnaceae; genus Hippophae; species Hippophae tibetana. Next base: position 14,637,036 of record CM072812.1, read on the forward strand.
ATTATTATGATTTCAGAGAAGACCATGCCATGGTGCACAAAATAAACTATGATGCTACACACATTCATAGTTAGGCATAAATTCTATTTTTAATCAAATAATGAGTCTAAGCTTTAATCTTTAACCCTTGGATAATTTTAAAATGATCTAATGGTCTATATTAGGTCTTTTTTTCTTTAAATAAATACCATTCTTTCACAAATAAAACACATAATTAAGAATAAAAAACCTAGCAGTTGTCAAGAAGAGAGAAATTTCAAGAAAAGATCATAGAAGACCATTTTGTGAAGATTTAAGAGAAAATTAGTGCTATAAATCAAGAGATTGAATGTATCTCTTACTCTTTTCCTTTTTTGTTAATTTTTATGTCTTTTTTTAATGAAAAATATGAGATTTATGAACATAATTATGTCTAGCTAATTTATAAATATAGAAGTCTTGTGAACCCAATTTTTACATGTAATGATCTAATATTGTACTTCAATTGTGATTTCAGTTCAATTATATTATTTAATTTGATTTTTGTGCTATTAATTATTTGGCCAATAATTAATCTATATTAGTTAAATAGATTTGAGAGAATTATTTAATTGTTTGTTTTGATTAAATAACATACATAATTTGTAAGGAGATATTTATGATTCTTATGTCTGTGGTCTATAATTGATTATCTTAATTAGTAGTATGCAATATAATTAGGTTAATTACTACATAATGTATAGTTTACTTGAAAGATGATTAGATGTTAGGTTAGAATCAATTGATCATGTAATTAGTTGTTAATTATATTAGAAGAAATTTTAGTTGTTGAATTTTATGATTTAAAATTAATTGTTATTTATTTTTCAATTTTATAATTTATTATTAATAAAATAGTATTTATAATAATTATATTTATGTTTAATTATAAGTTTCACAATTCCTAATAGTATGTATAGTCGTACAATGTATTATTTGTACGACTATATACTTACATTTCAATATTATAATCAACTTTTTTCATTCGAGCTCCTAGTTGAAAAAGTTGCGTTTTTATGTGATGAGTTCACGAAGGTAACATCTAAATTCGTCTCGACTTAAGGACAACGATGCCCAAAATGGAACCCCCCTCCAAATGAAATGCTCAAGCTCAATGTTGATAATGCACTAATATAAAACGGATTATTAAAGTCGGTTTGCTAAATCGACTTTAAATAAAATGACTTAAAATTTAAAATCGGTTTAACGCGTTAACCAACTTTAAAATTTTAATTTTTTACAAAATTTACTCATTTTTTATTATACTCAAATTAAAACATGTATTTGATCACTATATAATAGTAGAAAAAAACCAAAATTTGTTTAACAAATAGTTTAAATAATACAAATGATTGAAAAATAAAATATTAATTAATAGCAGAAAAATTACCATGATGTTGTCCTATGTTATTCAAGATTATCATATTCTACTCCTGATATTATAATACAAAACCTACATATATAATACAAAAATTTATACACATAAATAATAATACATAATAATAGAAAAAATATGAATAATAAGTGCGTAGGATTAATAGAAATACTTACAAGAGTAAATGAAGTGAAAAAATGAAAGAAATGAAGAAAAAATGGTGTTTTGTAAGTGATAAATTAGTATAATGTTTTTTAGTATTTTGCTAAAAAAAAATAGGGAATCTAAAAGATAAGTTAAAGAGGAAGAAAACCCACTAACCAGTGCTGAAATTGGTGGTCGTAAGTGGCCAAAAAATGAGAAAGAGTGGATGAGATTTTCTATTTTTGAGAGTTATGTAGCTTTTGGAATAATTTATGTCTTGGAAAGAAATAAGAGAAAAAGAAATATCCACGTGTGTAGCGTCGGTTTTACGTGTCAACCGATGCTATCCACAGTGAACGTAGCATCAGTTGACGTAACATCAATTGACGTGTTGAACCTATGCTACACGTAGGATGTAGCGTCGATTTTATGTGTCAACTGACGCTGCACACGTGGATAGCGTTGGTTCACCACGTCAACCGACGTTACGTCCTACGTTTAGCGTTCGTTCGACACGTCAATCGACTCTACTATACGTTATGTAGAGTAGTAGAGTCGGTTGACGTGTCAAACCGATGCTACACGTAGAATGTAACGTCGATTGACGTGGTGAACCGACGCTATTCATGTGTGTAGTATCGGTTTTACATCGAAATAACTTTAAATATCGACTTAAATATCCTTTTTTGTAATAGTGGTGCTAACGATAGCCGAACTATTCCATTGGCATTGGGTGTGTATTGCGTGACTCGGCATGTAATGTTCTCTTAACTGCAGCTATTCCTATTAGGGGCTTCTCTAATAATTTCCTAGCAGCGGAACTACGCGCTATTTATAAGGGAATATGTGTTGCTTGGGAGGCGGGATTTAGGGGCTTTATTGTTGAAATTGATTGCTTAATGGCTATAACATACATAAAAGAAGGATCAAGGGTGTTTAGCGCTTGAAGGCTTGCTAGTAGACGATGTTATTCAGGCAGCTAGGTCTCTAAAATGGGCTTAATGGCGCCACCTTCTACGTACGAATGTGCAACACAGTGGCACACGTGTTAGCCAAGCTGGCTTTGTCATGCTCTATATTTACTGTCTAGTTGGAGGAATATCCTCCCCAAGTAGTGATTATGTTCAATTTGAATCTAACTGATTCTCTTTTGTAACCTGATGTGGTATTTTCCTGGTTAAAAAGAAGAAACTACACCTTTGAGTATAGAGTGTTCTTCTATCACTTCGACTATCGAGAGATGACAAAGCCTTATTTGCAAATAATTATTTTGCATTCCTTTGGTAAAATAATTTTAAAAATAAAATTAAAAGTGCATGAAATCTACGTACATAACTGCAGGGGCGACTCAAGAAGTGAGGTGATCTTAAAATATTTTTCATATTACAATAATATAAACAAAGTTTTTACTTTTATTTTAACAATTTATTTAGTCATATGTAACGTACACTAAATAAATAAGTAGTATATATTTTGCTTTCTATAATTGAAGTTTTCTCAAACGAAATAAATATTAAGGAGCATATACACTTAATATACAAAACCAGACAAATATTTAGATATGGATTGATATTTTTTTATCAAATATAAATATAAAAATAAAATAAAATTAACAATTAATTTTTTCCCAAATATTAATGAAAATTAAAAATTAAATTGTATTAAAAAATAAAAGATGAATAAGCAAAGATATTCAATTAAACTTTGTTATAAAGTAATATATAGATCGGAAATTCTTAAAACAAAATTAATTTTTTTAAACAATATCATAAATGAGATTTACAATGTACTAGTAAATTGTTTTCTGTGGAAAAACAATAAACTAAAATGAAAAGTTTAACAAATGTTTTTTTTTTTGGGAAAAAGAATTAAGTAAAATGAAAAATTTAAACTTTTTTACAAGTTTATTTCTAAAGAAAACAAATATACATACATAAGATAAATTTTGAAAGTTAAAATAGGCATTCCTAAAAATAAATGTGAGTTCTTATATTTTACAGTCTCAATTAATTTTTTTAAAAAAGACCATATTAAGGAATAAGTTTAGAGAAAAATATTTCCATGAAATCTATTATTTAAAGTCTTAAATTGTTCAATTTAAAGATTTTATTTTTTCTTGAATAAGAAAACTAAGAGCCAAGTGGTATTAATTTCTCAATTAGTTAATAATATATAAAAATAATATTAAATTAAATATATAATATTTTTTAATTTCAATATCTTTTAAATTTTGTTATAATATTATATTTTAAGAAATATATATCGTAGATATCGACAAACAAACTTGACGCCTCTATCTTATCGAGACTTAAAGCAATCGCCCCATCTACTTAAAGAAAGAGCCACCCCTACATAAATGTAATCTTTTGACAAACATTTTAATAATATAAAGAAGATAATCCATGGGTAACTGTTTCAAACATTGGCCCGGGAAAGGAAGAAGAAGAAAAAAAAACTAATAAACCTAAATTTATAATAAAAAAAAGGGAGAAAGAAACTAATGATCTTGTAGCTTTAGTTAAGGAATTATATTACTATGTATCTTTTACTTTTATAATTTTAAAAATAATATGAATGTTAGTCATAAAAGAATACTCATAAGTCCTAATTTTAAACTTTTATAACTAAAGTTCATAATTTTTTAAAAGTATAGGACTCACGAATTATTCTAATAAAAAACAATAGGAATATTAAAATTCTAATTTTGTAAAAATTATCAAATCTTACGTTCCCCTTATCCAATAAATAATTTAATTTTCATTATTTTAATATCATTTCTTTTAATTTACACTTCACTCTAAAATGTTAAAATGACTAAAATTTTAATTATATTAATTGTTAATCATTATAATTTATTACTTTTTAGTCTCATCAATATAAAATAAATTTTAAACTAAAAGAACAATGGTGTAAGCAATAAAATGTGTGTGATAATATCATTAAACTTAACAAAAGAAAAAGAATATCTTCCCTAATTAACGAGTCTATTTAACTTTTTTTAATTTATTCTTTCTACCATTCTTAGTGAAAGCTTTGTGTCACTTCTTTTTGTTTTGTATTACACGCTCTTGCTTATAGGAACAAGAAACTAAGAATATACTCCTTGAGCAACACGTATAAAAAGAAAGCGATATTTAACAATTTATCCAATATAATAGAAGCTGACGATGATGATAATGAGCTAATATTAAAGAAGATGCAAAACCAGCCATGTATATATCTTTATATGTAGCATCGGTGGCTGTAGCTATCTCATTACATATTGTTCTAAAAATAACTAAAAAGTATTTTACGCATTGTTGTAACGCTTTAGCAAAACTTCCCTTTGTCATACATCTGTAAAGGAGAATTATCATCGATGTTGAGATTTAGCTTATCTTTATATACATATAAAAGATTTATAAAAATAATTTTAATACTTTCAATTTTTATGGTTACTTTCATTAACGTATCTAAATATTTAACAACGTTAACGTTTCATATATTAATGTATTTTACTTTTTTTATGACTCTATATCAACTAATTATTTTATAATATTATTTGTTATATCTTATAGATTATTATTTAAAGATAATCTTTTATTTTCTTCTTCAAACATTATTTTAATTTTATAATTTTTTATGTTTGTTATCATATATACTTATTATTTGTTTTTTTGTCTTCATTTTCTTATTTATTAGTTTTATAAATATAATAAATAAATATTTAATCATCTAAGATCCGTAATTGACTTAAAATTATAATTAACATACTTAAATTTAATGGATCAATAATGGTCTTCCATTACATTGTTCGTCTTCTTTTACTATACCTGGTATGTTTTAACTTGTTTAAGCCTTAATAATTTCTTGGTAATGAATTTGTTTTTACATTATATGGTATGATATCCAAATAAGACTTATTAAATAATAAGAAAAGAGGATATGAACTCAATTTTATTCATAATATTAATAATTATTACAATTCTAAAAATCAATTAAGAATTTTGAAAATATTTTTAATCGCTCATAGTTTCTAGATACATAGTTGATAAATAAATAATTTTTAGAGTAACAAGTTTTTTTATTACTGAAGTTGTGTCCAACTAATAGAAACAAGAGTTCTTTTTATAGGATAAGGAATTCCTATTTATAATAGTGAAAAATCAATGTTTTACCGTATTTCAATAATTCACCTAACTTCCTTCTTTTGACTTTTGAATTTAAGTCTTTCATTTCCTTAGCATGATATGTCGATTGAAGATGTAGGTTCTATATCTTTATTTTTCTTTGTCGTTTTCTATCGATAGTCTTTTTGATGACGTAGAAACGATAAAACATTTTCATCTTTTCAATCTCTAATGAAATAAATACATTTGTGATCTTTAGTGATTTTCTTGGCGTAAAAGAAAAATGCCCTTCTTATTTCTTGTCCAATTTTTAGACTATTATCGTTAAAATTTGTTTCAAACTTACTGATTTTTTCACCATCTTCTTCAATAAGGGTCATATTGTTATGAGAAGTGATTATAACTTTACTAGTAGAGTAATTTACTTTGACTTTAGAAGAATTATCAATTTTTTTGAATTCATGATAAATTTAACTTAACATTTGTCCTCTTAAAATACAGAATTTATTTGTATTGAATTCTTTTTCTGGAGGCGATTTTGGTTTCAAAACTTCTCTATTAGTATTAGAAATTTCTAATTTGATAAAATGGTAGGGATTAACACAACCTTTTTTTTATTTTAGTCTATAAGTGAACTAAAAAAATCTGAGATAGATAAGCTTTCTACCTACTCTGATCTTTTTTTCCTGAAGTTCTTGATAGTCTTTTTGAAATTTTCTGGAAAATAATTTAATTCATTTAAATTAATTCCTTGATACAAGTTCTCAATTAAACTTGTATAGAAAGCTTTATAAATAAAAATTGGATCAGCTTCTTTAAGAATATTAAATTTACTACTTGTAGGAAATTTGTTTTATGTGATGTAAAATTTTATATCTTTGATATGTTCATGAATAAATTTTATGGCTAAGTTATAGTGACTTAACTATTATGATTTACATAAATTCATGTACTAGTCTTTTCCGTCTTCAATGACTAATTTATTCTTAAAGGATGTTTCTCTGAATAGTACTGGTAGTAGTAATATCTTTCCTAGGGTCGTCAACATGCTTAATGACGATGATTGTTGTTGCAATGCTGTAGAGTAATTTTTAACTATATCTTCCAAAGTTAATTATTTTGGTACTCTATGGTTGACATAATTACCTTCAACTTCTATTCTATTAGAGAAAATTATGTGAATTATTCTACTAAATCAAATAATAACTTCATTTGCTTCAGGCATGCTATTTTAAAATTTTGATTTTGGATCATTATAAACCAAATAAGTCCTTTTTTGGTCTTCTTTATCTACTTCTTCAATCCAATTAAGTTCTTTTCTTTTCAGAGATATTATTCTCTTTTGAATGGTTAAGTTCTTCATTCTGATTTTCAATTCATTCTTTAGAAGTTTTACCTTCTTTAAAATAAATATGCGAGGTGGATATTCCTTTTTAGAGTTTTTGGACTCTAATATTGGTTTTAAATTGTTAAATTCTTCATATTTAATTATTGTCTCCAAAATAGACTTCTCTGAGTATAAAAACTCGAGTTAGTTATGAAGAATTCTTATATCCTTTTCTTTTATCTTGATCTTGATATCAAGATGTTTCATTCCAGCAAGAATAAAAATAGTTATAATGTTAATTCTTTTGTAAAACATCTGCTAAGGTATTCTTGTTTCCTAGAAAATGTTTGATATCAAAATTATAGTGGTTAAACCATTGTTACCATATGACTAATTTTCCTTGTTTATAATCACTTGCAATATTAATTCTTAAAAATAACCAAAACTCTTTTTATCAAGTCTGACAATGAATATAGACCTTATTATATATTTTATAAATTTCTTAATAGTTTTTTTGATAGTTAAGTATTATTTTTCTTTATTGTGATGATTTAATTCTAAACAATGAAAATATTCTGATGTATATCTATAAATATATTCATCTTTGTCAGTTACTTTTGCCATCAAAATTGCTTCACAATATTCAGATGAAACATCTGTTTGAATTATCATTTTAACATTTGGATCTGGATAGTATAAAATTGATAAATTTTGTATATGTGCTTTTACTTTATCTATGTACAAAGTATCTTATTTTGTCCATTTTCAAACATGATTTTTTTATTTTGTTTGTAACGTTATTCAGATTTTTATAAGTTTCTTGATATATGCTTCAACATATGATAAACTTTCTAAAAATCTTTGTAATTGATTTTTATATTTTAGTTTATTAGAAAATCCTTGAATATTATTTAGTATATGTGCATGTAGATTATGTTTTATATCTTCAATTTCTAATCCTAAATACTTGTGTTTTTGTTGAGTAATTATTGCATTCTTATGAGAAAGTACAATTATTTTTCCTACATTCTTGTAGAATCTTAATAATATTTATTTAATTTATTATTAAAATTTTAAATATCATATATGTAAATACATCATATATTTTTTAATTTTTTAATTTCTTAAATATATTGTTTATATATCTTTGAAAGATACTTGAAGTTTTTTTTTATCTAAATGGAGCAACAGTTCATTAGAATTGTCCTTGTGGGAGCTAAATGTCATTAGTTCTTTAGATTTATCATCCAATCTTATTTGCAAAAAATCATTTTTGCAATTAAAACTTGAGAAATATTTTTTCCTTTTATTAATGATAATAATTTTTTTTTGAATAAAGTATCTATTATCATTGGTTTCTTTATTCAATGTTTTGAAGTTTATTACTATTTTTTTCTTCTTTTTTTAGCTTATTTTTTAACTAAGAATGGTGGATTAGAATGAGATGATTGACTTAATATTATGATTTTTAGTTCTAAAATTTCTCTAGAGTGTAAATAACGAGGTTTTACTTTAATGACTTTGTTACGATCTTTAAGTTTTATATTAGCAATCATTTTACATTTATTTATTTTTGAATTTAAAAGATTTTCTAAGCTTACTATTTTTAATAAATTGTTGATATATATTAAAGCTTTATCTTCCTGTATTTCATTACTAAAAAAGAGTTTTGTTTCTTTTTCTATCTAATGAAATGTTTTTCAAATAAGGTTTTTATTGATGTTTTATGTCTATCTCACCACGTTTTTATTTTTTATGTTTTGCATAAAGTTAAGTGTGATATAGTTAAATTTTTTCTTACTTGTGACACATAAATAGTTTCTTACTTTTGACACATAAATAGTTTCAACATCTAGTGTTATTAGATTTATTTTGTCTAAATATTGTGTAAATAATTGATATAAGTTTAGAAAATTATTTTCTATTAATAAATCAATTTATGTTTTTTCTTGATATATGATAGGAATATAAATTTTTTCTTGTCCTATCATTATATTTGTATTTTTTAAGAATTTATTAAGATTTATTGTAATGTACTGAAAATGAATGATTTCCTTCATTTATTAAATCTCATATTTCAAATTCTTAGGCTAAACTTAACATTTAGTTTAAATTATTATTATTAATATTAATGGCAAACATGGGTATGTGATGAATTTTAATTTCTAGTATCTTAGGTTTTCTTGGATTATTCTTAATAAAATATATTTTCTATTTATTATTCTATTATCTAGTGGTGTATAATTTTTTTTTCTAAAATATGTTTTTATTAATATTTTAATTCCTCTTATATTGATATATCTAATTTTTTCTTTATCATTCTAAGGAATTTTTGATAGTTTATTCATAATTGTTTTTTTTTATTAATGATATATTATATGTTCCATAATATATTACATATTTTCTTGGAAATATTAATACTCATTTTTTTATTACTTATTTCATAATATAATACATATTTTTTTGGAAATAATTTTCTTATTATTAAGAATATGATGAATCTTTAAATGGATCTCATTCTTAATTTGTTTTTTTCTGTATTTCTTCAAATTTTTTGTTGCTAATTACCATTATTTGTTAGAAACATCACAATATGTCTTTATTTTCTCGATTTTTTTTAATTTTCTATTATTTATTCAATTTTTATGTATAAAATAATATTATTCATTTCTGTTAAATTTAAGAAATAATTTATAATATTCTTGAAACCTTAAAAATATTTATGATATTATGTCAAAACATATCATCCCCGTATGTAAATGTAAATTCATCACCTTGATTTCAAAATGTGTAAATTGTGAAATATTAATTAAAAAATAAAAAAAACTTCCCTTGTTTATACTTAGAAGCAAAATTTACCACTAATTAATCTCAAAATATTATTTTCTCTAAAATTTTACTCAACATGGGACCAGAGAGGTTTGTATGCCAAGGATTGATGATGATGAGCGGTATCAAATCAACAAAGTGATGGAAAATTCATCTGATTGAAACGGCTAGTTTTCAATTGCCGCCTGTATTGACTTTGGATACAAACAGTAAAAGTTTCTCTAAATTCTTTTTAAAATTAGGTGCAAATCAAATTGTCATTTTTTTTAATTAATAAATAAAGCTTCAGAATTCTAAAAGTCAAGATATGTAATTGCATTGAATTGAAGGTAATATTTACCAAATAATGATATGAGAAATAAATTTCATAAACAAAATAACTTTGGGGGAAAAAATACAAAAAATAAGGAGATCATCAGTAATTTATTAATGCATATAAGCAAAAAAGAGAAGCACTAACTTCTGTAAACTAAGATGAGCAATGCAAAATGTATTACTATTATGGTTAATAATTTTGTTGGTACTTAACTTATATTTTAAAATATATTATATATTTTAGTTTCCAATCTTTTAGAATTTTAGAATTTCTATCAAATTTATATAATTTTGTCTATAACATTTTTATGAAAATAAAATTTAGTTCATAATTTTTTAACGAAAACTATTCAATTTGATTGAAATTATTAAATTTAAAATTTTTTAAAATTAAATGTATTAATAATAAAGGTTAGGTACCAACATAAATATTATCCCTTAAAACTATTATGCATCCTCTTATGCAATCTTAAAAAAAAAATTTACTGGATGCCCTCTAAATAACTCTTGCATTATATTTGAGAGCTTATAAGGCCAAGTTAAAGGAAAAATTTTAGTGGGGGAAAAAAGTAACACAATTTCAAATCACAACTACATACTCTAAATGATTGTATGGTTGTTGCAGTACTTCTAAAAATCCCAATCTCATGCAACTCAAAAGAAAAGAATTCACAGAATATTCTACAAAATTGATAAAGGAGTATATAATTGGAATCTTCTTGCATTTCCATTAAACAAAATTAGCTGTATCTTATTTTAATTTATGAATTTTGGCCAAATTAGCAGTAATTACTATTTATGTTCTAGCGCAATAACTATAATAAAAAAGAATAAAATTATAAAATTAATCTCTAAGTGGATATAATAACGACCGATAAGTAAATATATCTGATTGAAATCGAGACGAATTAAATTAAGTTTTATGTTTTTTAGGTTCAAATATGTTGATTTCGGTTTTAGAAATGTAAATTGACTTGTGCCAAGTCCGTTAAGATTTTAAAGTTTTTAAATCAATACTTAATCAAACCGACTTATATATTACTAATATACATATTTATTTTTTAATTTTATGTATTTATTTTACATATAATATATATGTTTATAATCATTTAATTTTAATTAAATATTTATTTCAATTTAAAAGATTAAACAATTTATATGTTTATTTTCTCTAATGTTCATTTTTTTAAAATTACTATAACTAATAAAAGATATAAATTAATTTTATTCTTAAATTTTTAATAATTTATCAATTTTCAAGAGTTTTTTTCTACTTAAAAATTGTTATTTGATTCCATTTAAATGATGATTACGACTTTTTAATTAAATTATTTATTAAACAATAAATTTTATTTTTTAATTTATTAACATAAAGTTAAAATAATTTATATTTACTTTAAAATAAGTAAATTAAAACACTAATTGAATCTAGACATAAATAAAATGATATAATATTTTTTAATCGATATTTTATAGATCAATTTTAGTTTTTAATTTAACAAATGGATATGTGTTAAAATAGTTAGCATTTTACCCTAGAATCAATCAAAATTAAATCGCATCTATCCCTACTCATAAGAATTAGATTCTCAATTGACTCTTTTAAGTACAAAAGCACTTCATAGCTTTATTAATACGAACAAATTCAAGGTCACATTTGAGGTATGTAGGTAGACCAAGTTGATCAAGGAGTCAAGTGTAAATAAAACATGAGAGATGTAAGACGTATAAAATTACACGTTTTTTTTTACTTCGTTTGTACCCTTCATTATTCTATGTTTTAATTGTTCTGCACTACTAAATCATTATTCTATGCGTTAATTGTTCCGCCTTACACAACAGCTTGATGTTGTACCAATGAATCAGATTGAGACTATGAGTTTAATCCTTTTGTTTCTCTCAGATTATTTTGATGTAGAAAACGCAATGCATTTATAACGTTCACGCATAAGACACACACTATGCAACAATAATAAAGAAGAAAGTACCTCTCTCTCATGTATAATATACTCTCACAGCTTTTCTAGTTGGCATCATTCAATGTCATATAAATTTACACACACTACTTATATATAATCCCATAATCCTGATATGTGAAAAAAGTTATTTATTTTTATATATAATACTTATATATGATACAAATAAGTTGGTATAAAAGTGGGTGGAAATTTATTTCACATTCCTCATTAACCGAATAAGCTAGCGAACAATCTATAATCGCACAAAATCTGGTACCAATTCATCATTCAACACCATCTTGGCATCTTTATTTATTTTTTTATTTTCCAAATCACACATATTTCATATTTTTGCTTTTGGGAAGTTGCATATGAAAAGTAACAAAAGCAATTTTCTATCTCACAGGAATGAGTGATGATATGAAAAGGATTGCTCGGTAGTGGTGTTTGTACGCGGATATGATTTTTTTTTTACTTGTGCCTATTTACTTTAGGGTTCAAAATTATTTGAAAATAATTTTTTTTAAAAATTAAGTTATTATAAGAATAATTAATATTGCTTTTATATAGGGGTGAGCATCGGTTCGAAACCGCAAATTTTAGGTCAATCCGAATCCGATCCGATTCGAAGCAAATTATGAATTATTCAATCCGAATCCGATCCGCTGTACATGTCAATCCGAACAAATCTGAAACCGCCAATTTTAAGTCAATCTGAATCTGATCCGATCCGATCCGAAAATTATTTAAACCAAAAATTATTCAATCCGAAACCAATCCGTTGTACATGCCAATCCGAACAAATCTGAATTTGCTAATTTTAAGTCAATCCGAATCCGATCCAATTCGAAAATTATCAAATCCGAAATTTTAATTTAAATCTATTAAAAAATTTACATAAATAAAAAAATTATAAAATATCAATCCGATTGGAACCGCTATAAATTTCAATCCGAACAAATCCAAATCTGATTTAATTTCAACATATAAAATGAAAAATTACATATAATAAAAAAATCTAAAATAAAAATATTTTTCATACAAATTAAAAAAGTAAGTGACAACATGATTAAAAATAATTCAACAAAAATAATCAAAAAGAAAAAATTAAACATTAATTACATAATTTAACTCCAAAAAATTAAATAGCAATTGCATAATTAACTTCACTCTACGAACATTAATAACAACAACTTTTTGATAATCATTCAAGGTTTAAATCACCAATACCATCAAGAATATCTGCACAATGAAAAATTAAAAAGTTAAAAATATACATAAATAATGAGCTAATAAACATAATAATATATATTTGATAACAAATAAATCTATATATATTTGAAAGTTTTATGAAATATACCTGATTCTAGAGCTTCAATTTCATCAAGTGACTCTTGGATATTAATGATTGGAGATGAACGAATCCAATTTTGAGTGCAAATCAAAGATTGTACAGTTTTAGAAGATAAGGAACTCCTGTATGGACTAATTGTACGACCACCAGTAGAGAATGCAGATTCAGATGCTACGGTAGATACTGGTATGGCCAATACATCTCGAGCTATCAAAGACAAAATCTTAAATCTTGAGGAATGAACATTCCACCAACTTAAAAGATCAAATTTCTCATCATCCATATCAACCAATGCTTCTAGTAAGTATTTTTCCACTTCAGATTTGTTTTCCATAGTATGAACTTCTTTTAAATGCTTTCTCTTACGAGAAGCATAAAGTTGGAATGCATCTGCTTCTAAACCAAAACCTTCTGTACCCATTTCTAAAGGTTGAGAAGATTCTTCTATGTTTGAGGGAAAATACGCTTTATGATACTCCTCGTACATATCTTCCAAAGTTTTTTTTACCCTTTTAGAACTCATTGAAGCCTTAATCTCATCCCCATTACACAATTCTAGCAAACTTAGATGTAAATAACACTCTTTATGCCTAGGATCAAGTAAAACAGACACAAATAACATCATATTCATTTTAGATATTCCTCCCCAATATTTGTCAAACTTTACCTTTATATCACTAGCCATCTTCATCATAATATAATCCTCGCATTTACTCCACATATCAAGTTGATCATGAATAAAACAAATACGATCCAAGAAGAAATTAGAAGTCACATATAAAGATCCAGAAAACATTAATGTAGCTTCATAAAAAACTTTCAAAAATTGGACAAAATATCTCGCATTATCCCAATCCATTATAGTCGGAGCTTGTTTAATTTCACCTCGACAAAACTCTTGATAGTATCCCAAATCAGTGATCTCTAACCTTTCAAATGCTTTTTGAAAATAAGTTGCAGAATCCAACATCAAATAAGTTAAATTCCACCTTGTCGTAACATCTAAACAAACGAGTTTTTGAGTAGAGAGTTTTTCCATTTCAGCAGCACTCTTAAATTTTTGTAGTCTAATTGGTGATCCTCTCACGTATCTTACAACAGCACGAATCCTATTTATTGATATGTTATACTCTTTCAAACCATGCTCAACAATTAAATTCAGAATATGTGCACCACATCGCATGTGCAAATGGTTTGATTTTAAAATTGCATTACCCCAACCATTAATGCATTTTTTCAAATAAGTAAGTGCAGTATCATTAGAACTTGCATTATCAACTGTAATACATAATATCCTATCAATTCCCCAATCTAACAAACATGCTTTAATCGCTCTACCAAGTGTATCACCTTTATGATTTGGAACTTGACAAAAGTTCAAGATTCTCTTTTGTAAATTCCAACCATTATCAACAAAATGAGGAGTTAAACACATATAATATAAATTCTGACAAGATGTCCATGTATCAGTGGTAAGACATATTCTTTTACTAGTTCTATTCAACAACTCTTTTAATTTTACCCTTTCAGTAACGTACAAATTCAAGCAATCTCTTGCAATAGTCCACCGAGAAGGGATTTTAAACAAAGGTTGTAACTCTTCAATAAACTCCTTAAATCCTTCACCTTCTATGATAATAAATGGCAATTCATCTTTTATTATCATCCTTACCAATTTTTCTCTACATCTTTCAGCATTAAAACTATGAGGTACAAGACTTCCTTCCTTATGGAAAACTAAAGTTTTTTGTTTCTTAAGAACTCTACCAGGAAACTTATCACATCCAATGGAAATGTGTGCAAGCAAATTTGATGTGCCAGATTTGCTTGACACATACTTATATTGTTTCTTACCATATTTGCATATAGCTTTGAGATGTTGCCCTACCCCTTCTATAGTAAAATGAGCCCATGCTTCACTACTAGATCTAGAGGAAACGTTTTTACATTCTTCTTTAGAAGCAATGCATAGGTCAGGAATTGGAGTACTTACAGAATCTTCTTCTTGAGTTGGTTGTGTTGCACTTTCATCTTTATTTACTTATTCAATCACATAAAGTGTATCATTATCTTTATCTAAAACCATCTGTATAGTTGTAGAAAAAAATATTAGACATTTGCAATAAATAATTGTAAAAATGTGCACATAGACGTGGGGTGATGTTGGACATGTTTAATTTCATGTGATTTAAAATATGTATTGAACATTTATATATAATATAACTAAAACTTTAATAATACGAATGAAATGTTCAATTAACATGCACCATTTATAAAACAATGTTTTATGATATTGATTTTTATAATTATGTAAATAACCATGATGTACTACAATGATGAAATTTGTTCCACCAAGCCACGATAGATCTCAATATTTTAAAAGATGTTTAAAAATTGTTATAGCTCAATTAAAGCATGAAAAACAGTGTTTTTGGCGAAAAACATAAAACAATGTTTTATGATATTGATTTGTATAATTATGTAAATAACCATGATGTACTACAACGATGAAATTTGTTCCACCAAGCCACGATAGATCTCAATATTTTAAAAGTAGTTTAAAAATTGTTATAGCTTAATTAAAGCATGAAAAACAGCGTTTTTGGGGAAAAACAACATTTTTGGCGAAAAACATAAAACAATGTTTTATGATATTTATTTTTATAATTATGTAAATAACCATGATATACTACAATGATGAAATTTGTTCCACCAAGCCACGATAGATCTCAATATTTTAAAAGTAGTTTAAAAATTGTTATAGCTCAATTAAAGCATAAAAACAGCGTTTTTGGGGGAAAACAGCGTTTTTGGCGAAAAACATAAAACAATGTTTTATGATATTTATTTTTATAATTATGTAAATAACCATGATGTACTACAATGATGAAATTTGTTCCACCAAGTCACGATAGATCTCAATATTTTAAAAGTAGTTTAAAAATTGTTATAGCTCAATTAAAGCATGAAAAACAGCGTTTTTGGCGAAAAATTCTGGAAAAACCGCCTTTAATAGTTTGGTGTGCCTAGATATCGAAAAGTTATATGGAATCATACAAAAATTCGTCCAAAACAGATTTCACAACACAAAATTATGATCGTTCAAAGTTTTCTTATAATGTCATCAAAAAATATAACCTTCTTGTTAAGGATGATGAAGAACAACGAACAACGAACAACGAACAACGAACAACGAGCAGCAGCAGCAGCAGCAGCAGCAGCGGCAGCAGCAGCAGCAACAGCAGAAGCAGCAGCAGCAGCAGCGAGCAACAACAACAGTGGCGAGCAGCAGCAGCGAGCGAGCAGAGAAGCACGAGCAGCAGTGGCGGCGAGCAATAGCGGTGGCGAGCAGCAGCAGCAGCAGTAGCAGTAGCAGAGAGCATAGAAGCAGTAGAGAAGCAGAAGCAGCAGCAAAGCAGAGAAGCAGAAGCAGCAGCAAAGCAGAGAAGCAGCAGCAAAGCAGAGAAGCAGCAGAGAAGCAGAAGCAGCTGCGAAACAGAGAAGCAGAAGCAGCTGCGAAACAGAGAAGCAGAAGCAGCTGCAAAGCAGAAGTAGTTGTGAAGCAGAGAAGCACTTAACAATGGAGGAGGCAGGGAGAGAGATGGAGGTAGCAGTATATATTAGGTTAGGTTTTGGAGATATACGGCAACTCTTTAGGTTAGTTTAAATAATTATATATATATATAAATATATTTTTAAATAATATATTAAATATATTGGATCGGATCGGATTATACGGATTTGAATATTTCTAATCCGAATCCGAATCCGAATCCGAGCGGATTGATAAAATCCAATCCGAATCTCATCCGACTTCGGATAGAAACCACTTAATTTTATCGGATTTGATCGGATTTTTCGGATTGATCGGATATTTTGCTCACCCATAACTGCTACAAGGCGTCTCGATCATGTTTAATTTTTTAAAAAATATATTAAAATCGGATAAAATCATTTATATTTATCAAATCAGATAGATAAAAACAAAATATTTTGATCCGATTACAGTTAAATTGTTAAATATACATTTATAATTAAATAATTATTTATTTAATAAATATAACATCGATTTTGTAGTTTGTTAGTTGATTTTGTTTTCTTACATTAAAAATTAGAGATCAAAATAACGTGTGTTTTTTTTAACAAACTATACACATGTATGTCAAATAATAATCATTTTATACATATATTAATTACAATGGTTTGAAAAAGTGGATAAAGAGACTAATAAAAAGGATGTGATTCAACCAAAAAAGAACAACTAATCTCTTCTTTCAAAGACTTTAAAAGTAAAAATTAGACAATCAATTTTTAAAATCCTTGATGTCTAAGAAATTACATATAAACATACAATTTACAATGTACTTGAAAAAATACGTTTATATGAAAATTTGAGCCTCGAAGATAATGAGACAATAACTTTAATTGAAGGTTGTAGTGTCATCCTTGAGAGAAAATCACCATAAAAGCTTATAGGTAGCTTTGACATCCCTTGCACAATTAGGAATACACATTTTAGCAAGACATTATGTAACTTAGGTGTAAACATTAACCTTATTTTACTATCAGTTTTCAAGAGATTGGGGGTTGGTGAAGCCAAAACCACTTTAGTAACATCGCAAATGGCAGATAGGTCAATCAAACAACCTCTAGGTGTGGTAGAAGATGTGTTAGTAAAAGTGAACAAGTTCATCTTTTTGCCAGTTTTTATTGTACTAAACATGGAGGAGGATTGCAACATTCCTACCATACTTAGCCATCCATTCTTAGCAATCGAAAAAGCACTTATTGATGTACAAAAATATGAGCTTATTTTAATGATGTAATTGTGAAATCTATGATATGAGTTGAGGTTATTGATTATGCAAATTATTTGGAGACTATGCCTCCCATATGTTTAACTAATATGATTGTTGAGTGTCTTGAGATAAGGTGTAGGCTCAAACCATTCATAGAGGAACCACTCAAACTAGAGTTCAAACCATTACCCAACCATCTATGTTATACATATTTGGGTAAGAACAAGACACTTTCAATCATATTCTTTGCTAGTCTAAGTGAGCAATAAGAAGAGACATTACTAAAGGTTCTTAATAAATTTAAAAGCGTTATGGGTTAATTTATTGCTAACATCAAAGGAATAAGCCCATCATATACGTGCATAAAATTTTGTTAGAGGATAGAGTTAAGCCTATCAGAGGTGCACAATACTATTTAAACCTTATTATGAAAGAGGTGGTGAAGCAAAAAAAATATTAAATGGTAGGACATGAGCATCATTTACCCAATATTTGATAGTAAATGAGTAACCCCAGTTCAATGTATACCCAAAAAAGAGGAATTATTGTCGTGGAAACTAAGATGTATAAAGTTTCAAGGAAGGACCATTTTCCTCTCCCAGTTATGAATAAAATGCTTAATAGATTATCTAAAGATTCCTTATTTTTCCTTGTAGATGAATATTTTGGCAATAATCAAATCTATAATGCATGAAAACCAAGAAAAGATCACCTTCACATGTCCATATAAAACTTTTGATTTTAGAAAAATTCTATTTGGGTTATGCAATGCACCTATAAAATTTCAATGTTATATGATCGTTATTTTCTCATACATGGTAGAGAAGTATTTAGAGATCTTTATGGATGATTTCTTGATCTTTGGGAACACATTTGATGGGTGTTTATTATCTCTCCCTAGTGTTGCAAAGATGTGAAGAAATCAATTTGGCTTTAAATTGAGAGAAATGTTACTTCATGGTGTGTAATATATTGGAAAACGATGTGCCTTTTAGATTTGGTGATAAAGTTTTAGAGGCATTTTGAGTGCTTAAAAAGAAATTAGTGTCAATACCCGTTATAATAGCACTTGTTTTGAGCAAGCTATTGGGGTTGTTTTGAGGCAACAAAGAGAAAAAATATTCCATGCCATATATTATGCAAGAAAAACACTCAATGATACTCAAACAAATTATGCTATTATAGAGAAAGAACTCTTAGCCTTTGTGTATGCCTTTGAGAAATTCAAATTGTATTTGGTTGGGACCAATGTGATTGTCTATACAAATCACTCTATAATAATGTACCTCATAACAAAGAAGGATTTCAAACCAAGATTGATAAGCTAGGTTCTCCTTCTACAAGAGTTTGACTTGGAAATTTGTGATAAAATAAGGATAGAGAACCAAGTGGTAATCATCTATCCATATTGGAGAAGGAAGCTAATATGGATGACAACACCAAAATTGGTGAATTTTTCCCAAATGAGAAACTTCTCTTAGTGACTCAAATTGACATCCATGGTATGCACACATTGTAAACTTCCCGGTTGCCAACATCCTTCCACCTAATCTCACGTGGTAACAAAAGAAGAAATTTTTCCATAATGTTAAACATTACATTTAGGATAACCTTTACCTCTACAAAGAATACAATGATGGTATTTTGAGGTGAGTCCCTTATGATGAAGTTGTAAGTATCATTCACCATTGACACAACTCAAACTATGGATCCACTTTAGGAGCACAAAAAAAACTAAGGCATTTCAATTTGGTTATTTTTGGCCTACACTATTTAGATGCCTACCTTTACGTAAAAACATGTGATAGATGTCAAAGGATAGGTAATATTTTCAAAGGGGATGAGATGCCTCTAAAGAATATACTTGACATGTAATTGTTTAATGTTTGGGGCATTGACTTTATGCGAATAACCTATGAAGCCATTGAATTGGAAAAGCAAAAACAAAGAACGGTTCATAGTTAATGGGCATAGAGTAAAGCACTATCTTAAAGACTAATTTCCAAATGAAAAGGTAATGATGACCTTGTTGGATACATCGTAGGAGATAATATGAATGTCTATCCAAGGCGTTAAATTTGGTGTTTGTTGGGAGGCAATATAATATTATTTTACTTATATGTTTCCTATTTTGTAGGTGAATAAATATGGAGAGCAATGGAGAAAATGTGAAATTTAAGTGTGAGGGAGGGAACTTTGTTCTTTACTTTAGTATTTAGTATGCATTTTTATTTTTTAGGATGTTTTTTATCATAATTTGAGTAAAAGTTGATAAATATATGGAAACTAAATGCATACATATTTGATATGAAACATATGAACCCAATGATAGAATTGATTGTCATGACTAGGAAGTCAACATAACATGCTCGTTAAGATACTTACATTAATCATGTGATATGCTTGTTTGTTTTGATTGAATTGATTCAAATATTTATGCATATATTCATGATTGATTTTGGTGTTCTTATTGAGAAAAAAATTTGGGATGAGTTATGCTAATTGATGAGATCTACCATGATTTAAAATCTATTTGATCATCTCTTGAGGTGAAATCCTAAATAGTATTTGGCTTGATAAATAATTTAGGCCTTTATTGGATCGATTAGGCCTTTCAAGCTAACCATTATTTATATCTTTAGTCAACTTTTAAGCCTTATTAAGAACCGTTCATATCTTTAAGCCATATTTTAGCCTAACTAATAAGCATACCTTTACCCTTACACCTTTAGCTTGTATTAAAAGTGCAATCATATGCTATGTTATAGAGAAAGTTGAAATGTAATGCACCCTACTTCTTCACGTCTACAAAAAAAATCACAATTATCCCTCTAAAAAAAAGACTAAAAATAAATATAAGTTTGATGGAGTTGTGAGGCTAAAAAACAGAAAAGAAAAGAAAGTGAAAAAAGATGTGAATTAAAAGAATGGTAGGATAGGGTGCACAAAAATATCAAATGAAAGTTCAATTGAAGTTAAATATTATAAGATGAATAAAAAAGAGAGCTAAGATGTGAAAAAAGTCTAAATATATCCATTTATCTACCCTCACCTAAGCTTTACACTACAAGTATGTAAAACCTTATTGATTTTTACCTAAGTGCATATTTACATTAGAGGAGAGGGCTGTGAAGAATAGACCTACGAAACTTATTCCAAGACTTAGTTGATTGTCATGCTCATATAAATTAATTTCTTGAGTGCATTGGATAACATCATTTGCAACACACACAAATTAATTTTTCAAAAACCATGCATATCATTGTATTAATATAACGTTAATTGATAGAGATGTGAACTTCATTGTTATAGAATTATATGACTTTTGAAGGGGATAGTTTTTGTTGAGCATGCATGTATTAATAAATATATATATTTATGAACACACTATCCATATCATTTTAGCTAGTTTGACTTAGCTTTGCTTGAGGGAAAACAAAGATTTAAGTTTAAGGGTATGATAATTCCATGAAAATAGAGTTATTTGACCACTTTTGAATCATTTATTTTTCTTATTTTTGCTTAAATATCATGAACAAGCTTACTATATGTTTATTATGGCAATGTAGGTGAAAAGATATCAAATGATCAAAACTAGGCAAAAATTAGGACAAAAACAAGATCATCAGGATAAATCAATCTAGATATTTGTAGATCGATTAAGGGCTCATCATTCAGGTGATCAACAAGGGAGTAAATTGATCAAGGCTTCATCACTCGATCAATCAAGGATAGGCTTGAAAGATCAAGCGGTAAGGATTTTAATGCATCAACCTTGAATTGAATTCTGACTTTCAATCTCAGCCTTTGGATCAAATTAATACGAGATCAAAGTAATATGAATTCTAATCTAATGAGGATCAATTTCAGCATATTTAAAGCACAATAGGGAGGTCATAAACAACACATAATTAAAAATTACGAAACCTTATCAGTTGCCAAGAAGAGAGAAATAGAGAAAAATTTCAAGAGGATATTAAAGGAGACATAACTTTGTGAAGAATTCAAGAGAAAATTAGTGATACAAATCAAGAGATTGAGTGTATCTCTTCTTCTTCTCCTTTTTTTTATCAATTTTGTTTTCTTTCTTTATGAAAAATCTGAGCTTTAAAAACATAATTGTTTCAAGTTAATGTATTAATCTATGAGTTTTATGAACCCAATTTCCTACATGTGATGATATAATATTTTACGCAATTGCTATTTAAATTCAATTATATTATTTAATCTGATTTTTATATTATTATTTGTTGGGCCAATAATTGTTCTATATAGACAATTAAATAGATTTGAGAGAATTATTTAATTTTTTGTCTTGTAAATAATATGCATAGTTTTTAGGAAGAGATGTATGATTCTTATGTGTGTGATTTATGATTTTTCAACTTAATGAGTAACATGCAATATAATTAACATGAGAGTATACTTAGGTTAATTACTCTATAATATACAGTGTACTTGAGAGAGAAATGCATGTTAGGTTAGATTCAATTGATTGATGATTGTATTTTGAAAATTTTTAGTAATTCATATGATATGAAATTGAGGGATTAAAGATTCCTAGCTCGTTTTCTCATATATTTTCGTAGTTGTTGAGTCTTGTGATTTAAAATTAATTGTCATTTTTTTTTAGTTTTTATAATTTTTTATTGTCTAAATAGTATATATAATAAGTATATTGGTACTCGGTTATAAGTTACACAACTCCCTGTGAGATCGATATTCATACTTAAATATATTATATCACTTGCATGACTCGTATACTTACAGATTGCATTGTGTTGATTAACAACTAATGACCCATTAATCCAGCTATGTTAAAGGTTATTATACCTATTCCATTTCTAAAACTCTGAGTTAACAACTTGAATCAAAATTTCATTAACCTCACAAGTAACCAATTGTGGTGGAAGAGCTTTGTAACCAAACAAAAACTCCTCAATACATATGAGTCAAACTTTGATACACAAGCAATTTCAAAAGAAGAATGTACTTCAACACCTATCATAATATTTTTCCCAAAATTATGAATTGGTGTGGAATTTGCCATTGAAGTAACTCACAATCAATTTATGAGTAAAAGCTCTTATACCATACATGAAACCAAAGAAGAAAGAAAATTTTCCTATATAAGGAATCGAGTGAAATGGACAAATTGATCCATTCGATTTTAGCATTCAATGTATATACAAAATACATAATCAATAGGATTGGTACATGTGTCCTAAGCATCCTTAAGCTTTTAATTAATCAAATATGGACAAACACTACCATCCAAACTACAGTATATGTTATATTTTTTTAAAAAATAACTAAAGGATCCAAAATGTAACAATAATATAACTAACGTGTATTAATTTTAAGAAATATGATTAATGTATCTAACTTATAAAAACAAAATTACTAAAATGTCATGCTTCCCATTCATTAAGTAGGAAACAAGTACAATTTCTTTTTTGTAATATTTAAGGATTAAGAAGTGATATACTTATTTTACAACAAAACTAATGTTTTGATACAGAATGATTTAACGCATTTTCATTTTATTAATTTAATTCTTCTTGTATTCTTCTTTTAATAAATGAAATGTAATTTTTTTTTTTAAATATATCCATAAATTAGATTTTAACTCTAGAGCTTTAACATGTTCGAATTAATTAGCTCGTAGTTAAGTTACAACTCATTTTCTCTAATAAATAGATTTTATATTTAATATTTTATATTAAAACATGGACGATATAATCACACGTAAAAAAATTGTGTTTATTATTTTATATGTATTTCTTTTTTTTTCCTTTATACTATAGAAAAAAGTATATCCAACTTTTATACTATTAATTATTTAATTTCTTCTTCTAATATCAAGATATATATATACACTTTATTGCTATACTCTCCGCTTCATTTTGTTTTCTTATAATAAATTTTTTCTTTCTTTTCTTTTTGCTAGATTTTTTCGTTTCTTTGTTTTCTTTGTGTGGTCTGATAATTTAGTCCATACTATTGGATATAAATTAGTGAGGAAGAATCATGATTAAGATCAACACGATAAGCCACCGGCCATGATAATGGGGTTGATAAAAATGCAAAAGGTGACGTTGAGATGAGTATATCCACTGAAATTGAAAGCATTTACAGCCTTGTTTCAAATGAAAATTAAAATGCCTTAGAAAGTTTCATTTCTGAAAGTTGTCATGGGTTAAGTATATATATATGGGAAAATAAAGAAAATTTAATTAAAAACAAAAGTAAGATTTGTTACTATTAATATTGATTTTATAGGTCTACGTCTATATATATATATATATATATTATTACTATCTAAGTATAACATACAAATTAAATAATTAAAATTCAATAATTAAGATTAATGAATTTAAAAACAAAACTTTCAATATCATTTTAATATTGTTAATAACCAACTCTCTTAAATAACTTAAAATATCAAAATAATGATCAATGTTATTTTTAAGCTTCTATAAACAACCATTGAGAAACCTACCTACGAAGCTTTTGTGGAAAAAAATCAGAAGAATGGGATTTCTATGTCAAACTAAATCATAATATTATGTCCTTTTGGAAACTATATAGGATTCATTTTCATGAATGCGCCAGCAAAACCTCTAAAACTAATAAGACTTTAGTTTGTTTCAAGGACAATTAACGAAGTAGACAACGTTTAATGAGACTCAAATTTTATTATTATTTCTTTCTTCTACTTTAGCATATAAGATAAACCAAAATACCGATGGAATCTAAAATAATGGAGATTTACTCGATGAGGCATCCAAAAGAAAATGGTGACATTAAATAGAAAAAGAAGATCGCAATATTCTATATATCAACCTTTTAGACAGAGACCATAAGGAGAGTATGATATCAGTTGAAAACTACATATTTCGAATTATTGTTTCTTGAAAGGTCGAGAATATGACAAATAGATAATTTATTGGGAAAATTATAGGAAGTCATTTTGTTATTACGAAAGATAATATTTAGTTTTCTAGGTTATAAAGTATGTTATTTAATCATTTTTTAATAAAAAAAAATATGTTATTCTGTTTTTTTAATGAAAAAATAACACTTTAAGAACTTTTGACAAAGATTATAATAATAAATTAATATTTAAAAAATATCAAATTTTATTCATTACTATATTTTTTATAAGTAAAATGATAAAAAAAAATTATCTTTGATAATCTAGTAGACTAAATGACTCTTTTTGTTAAAGTAAAGTGATTACCCTTCATCCTAATTTAGGTTTCATCAATGAAAGAATAAATAGCGATAAATAATATAAGATAAATTACAAAATAATACCAACAAAATTTCATAGTCTATATATTGATCTCCTTATTATTTTTTCTTATAATTTAATCCCTTTATTTTTTTATTTTTATACATTTATTCCAAAATTTAAAACTTAGAATATTCAAAAATATAAAAAATTAAAAATTAAAGAACTAAATAGTAAGAAAAAAATAAGAGAACAAAATATAAAAAGTAAATAATAAAATAACCAAATCATAAAAAAAATATTAAAATAAATAAAGTATAAAATGTTAAATTTATTAAAATAACATAAATTTGGTCTGTTTTAGCCCAAAAATATAATAGGGGTGAGGCCCGATTTGGAGGGTTTTTAATAGCTGTTGACCCACTTTATTAGCCCAAAGTGGCTGTCCTGGGCAGGCATCCTTTCTCTTTCACTGTTATTCATAAAATTTGAAGTGGGTACCTCATGGTTTCATGCAATGGGCACCCTTCAAAGTCAAAAATTAGAAAGTCAAAAATTAAGTAATAGAACTTGGGAGTCAAAATTAAAAAGTCAAAAAATAAGTAATAAAATTTAAAATATTAATGAGATTTATGATATAATTTATTAATTTTCAAAAACTCATTTAATCTTATCTCAATTAATTTTAATGAGATAAGATAATAATAGATTGATACTAACCATGAGACAAATAAGAATACAAAAACAAAAGAAAATATAATACATAAATATTTACAATGTAAATTTAATAAGAAAAATAATACAATATATATTTAAAATTAGACCCATTAAAATTATAATCTAAATAAGATAAAATAATATTTAAATAAAATGAACCATTATTATACTACAAATCTATTAGAAATATTAAATGAGACATAAAATAAAATAAATCAGCCCATTTTACATATTTCTAATTGACACCATAGAATGTGCTGATCCTTTGATCTCTTTCTCAAAAGAATACATCTAATGTCCCATATTCTTTGTTTTCTATACAGCTTTGATTCACACTAGAAAAGAACTGAAGATCGGGGAATTTGATCTGTAGCTTCTTGTGACAATTGTAGAAGAATTAAATGCCGAATATAATAGGCAAATCAAATTATGAATGCAGCATTTGACCCATTGAACTGTGAAATTTTTCTTTGGAGAGATTACAAGAGCATGCTACATGCTT
The DNA here is from genome assembly GCA_037013495.1 of Hippophae tibetana. Taxonomy (NCBI): domain Eukaryota; kingdom Viridiplantae; phylum Streptophyta; class Magnoliopsida; order Rosales; family Elaeagnaceae; genus Hippophae; species Hippophae tibetana. Next base: position 14,663,720 of record CM072812.1, read on the forward strand.
TAAGATTTTCGAAGTCGCCTAGCAGAAAAGGCACGGCTTTGCTAATGCTTCCCATCTGCAGACTGCAAGGTAAACCTTCAATAAAAGAAAACAATGTCTCTTCTTTGGTACAGAATGAATACATAAAACGGACAATATAGATATCATTGAGTTATGGAAAAAAGTTAAAATGAATTCAAGGAAAAAATAGAGTTTTTTTATTTTTTTTTCCCCATCGATACAATCTATCTTGGGATACTCACTCACTAACTAACCATTCTAAATTATGGGAAGGGAACTTGGACCCACATCCAATAAGATATGGTGCACCACATTTACAGCTAAGATATGGGGCACCACATTTACAACTAAGCTACTGAGGTGATGGGCAATAGAGACTATTACATGATGCAATTGAATCTCTTTTAAACCTACGATCTCTTCTAAGTTGCTAATCTAACGTCCTTACCATCCTGCAAAATCATACCTCTAGTCATAGAGATCCTATCTGATCGAGTGAAGAGAAGTTTGCATTGACCCTTCTAAGAGTTTCTTGATCAATTTCAGTCATCGTAACCAATTTTGGGAATGAATAATTTCTTTTGGCTTCTAAGTTGTTTTTCATACTATGTTCTCTGGATAACTCAGCATCCTTAGATTCTGACTGACTTGACTGGGTATGATGATTGAAGAGCTGAGATTTCACCTCCAAGCAAGATCTCAGATCCTCCTCATTTCGTGCTTTGTTTAGCTTTTCAATAAGATCACTTAAGATTGAAGCCCTTTCAGCCCAGGAATGTTTTGCTCTTTTGGGGATTTTATCTATTTCTTTTTGGTCGGTAGCTTCATTTGCCTCATCTAATTCACAACTCCGAAGTTTCTCTAGTCCATCATCTACATGTTGTTGTAAACTCTTTCTGAAGTAATTCAGTCTCATTGAATTTGATCTCAGCCTCCACTTAACCCCTGAAACTGAAGCTGCATTGCTATCTTCCATGGTAGTAGGGTTATGGTGCAGGATTGATGGCGTATCCTCAAAGGATCCACTTGGATTAGACTTTGTGGAAAGTAATTCCTCCAATAATTTTACATTTTGCATGTATCGATCAAAAGCTTCATTCTCCACTTCAATGTTTCGATCCTTATGTTCCTTTAACTTGGAAAATCTCCACTCATTTATAGCTGCAGCATCCTGGAACCACTTGCTAAATTAGGATAATTTACTAGTGTGCCAATTCAGAAGAAATATATGTTGAACTATATGCACCTTTCTTGTCAAGGGCTTCCTTGAGCGGAGTGATATTTGCACAGTATTGAATTGAGAGAAAGTGTTTGATAATTGCCGAAGAGATGCAGCTCTAAGTGAGTTCCTGAAACAGAGTGGATAGAGAAATAAGATCACTAATCAAAACAAAATATAAAACTTGCTTCTAATTACAAAACATCAATCTAAACTTATGTTACAAGGACATCAGGGTAAAGCAAATAAGTGATTAGCATTTTTAAAATGCATGAAAATTCTTAAGAGGAAACCAACAAAAAAAATATTGGGAAAGATGGTTATAATCTTCTAGAAGTTATTTACTTTTGTCAAAAAAAGGAATATGGATGACATTAACTTAATATAACTGGACACAAATCGAGAACTCACCCTGACGTTGTTGCCTCAGTGGACTGCTGGTCAAATGTGGGAGAGCTTGATGCTAGCGCCTTATCAGGAAAATTTGCTTTCAAGACTGCACCATGACATGAGTGGTATGATGGGAAAAAATGCAAGGCCATGTTCTTTAAAAGATGAAAATTAATTCAACTGAAAAAATAAAAATACAACTCTCCTTGCCAGACTCATGCCAGGGATCTGAAAAAACCTAGATGGATACTTAAGTACCCAAATTTAAAGTTCACAAGTTCCATTATGCGATAAAAATGAAATTGACTCACAGTTAAAGTTAACATACCATGAATGTGACATGGATTTTGAGCTTTAGCGCAGCAACTCTTGCATGATTCAAATGGGCACCTGCAAAATTAATCCCATACAATCAAAAGATCCAATTGAAGAAAAGCTTTAATTAAATACGAGCAAAAATGCGTATTTCACTATATATTGCTCATGAAGTAAGAAATACCCCAATTACATATTTACATGTTTAAGTTAAGTAGTTTATGCAATCCATGCACAACAGATAGATTTTAGCAATTTTGAGTAGTTTATTTTCAATTTGATAAGAGACCTAAGTTTAACTATTTTAGTAGAAATTCAAAGTGAAGGGAGAGCAGATATCAGAGATCCAAGCATACGCAACTCCCTTACCATTCAAAATGCCATCTAGATGCATAATTCCAGGAAAGAATAGAAAAAACCGTAGCAAAAGATCAACTTAGAAGATCATGCATTGACTATTTTCAGCTATTAACGTATCTTGTCCAGACACTTTATCAAACGCATGAGAAAACCAAAGAAAGCAGTAAGTGACAACAGAATAATCTGAAGACTAAAATCTTCATCAGAAAAACTTTCATATGTAACAGTTCGTGCTGAAATGATCTAATTTCATAACATCCAGAAAAGTTGATCAGTTGACTACATATAACAGGTTCCATATAGATTACTTGTAATCGATTCTACTGGACCGCACAAGCAACTGTTACATGTAAAAGTTACTCCTTCCTCCCAATACTTTAGATTTGTGCAATTCATATACACACACTGTGCTACCTTTATTTTATTTTATTTGTTTAATTTCCATTATAGTAACAATAACAACTTGATCACAACTGAAACCACAGTTCATAGGTAATAAAGCGATCCAAAAACAAAATACATCTAGTTCCATAACTCCATAAAAACGAGACCCAAATTAGGAAATACAGAAACACTTTACATTAGGAAATAACCAATAGTACAACTTCAGTGAGAACTAGGGATTTCAACGTACAGGTATTAGCTAGGATATCCCATGAAGAGGAAAGTCGGATACATCAATCAATCACTCAATAAAAATTTCCCAATAAAATATTAATACGCCTTAAAGAGCTTCCTAAAAGGAATTTCCTTCTCACACATGTAGTTCAAATCCGGCACATGATTCACCTTTCATTCCAAACAGCAAACTCAAGCAACGCAATTTCAGAAACTCTAGGGCACAAAACCTAATTCACTAAAATTGAAACGTCCTCAATTGCATAACGAACATGATTCAAGGCCAATAAAGAAAATATTACCTGGAGCGAGCGACATTGCCACACTGCTTACACTTAGGTTTGTTGAGACCGCGAAGAGTCTTGGGCGGCGTGTCCGTACGATTGGCAGTGTTTACAGCTGCAGAGATTGGGGGAACAGAAGCAGCTGTAATATTAGAAGCAGTGATGTTGGTGATGGAGGAAACCGTAGAGACTTCGGAACTGTTGTTGGGTAGGGCTGGGGCTGGCGTTGGAGCAGCCATGAAAGCTCGAGCTTCAAAGACTGACCTATGCAGAGCAAAATTCAAATCCAAATTCAAATTGGAGGTGAGCGAGGAGAAATAGGGCTACTTCTTTTGGTTTCGCGCTTGGTTTAAGTTCAATTCAACAACCGGAACAGAACAGAGTCGCTTAGCTAGGGATCGACAAGCGCGGCTTCTTTATTTTCCTTTTTACGTTCGTTACGAATATTTTTATTATTTAAAGTCTACATGGGTTAAGAGTTCTGAGCCGAGTTGGGAATTTGTTTGGACTTAAAAGTATTAGCAATGCTTATTCCTATAATTTTTATATAAGGGTAATTTAATCTTCTTCTTTTCTTAATTTAGTTATATTTAATGCTGTAATTTTTAGATATCTTTATTCCAATTTTAAAAAATAAAATATTTTTTAAGGGTAAAATTAGGTTTTATTTAAAAATAAAAATAATAACTAAAACATTTTACTTTTCAAAAAATATTAATTTTTTTTGTTCTTATTTCAATTTATCTTATTTATATTCTTTTAGTCTCTATGTTCTCTTATTCTCTCGTTATTTATATAAACATTAGAAATTTTATTTTTATCTCCAAAATTATTTGAATTTATAAATTATAAGAGAAAAATAGAATTTAAAAAAAATAAAAAGACTAAGAGATACTCAAATGAAAGATAAATTATTTTTATTTGAAAATAAAAGGAGAAAAAGTATAAATTTTTTAATTTTTTAATATTATTTTTGGGAGTATTATAAATAAAATATTATTTTAATAAAAATAATTTGAAAAAATGGATTAGATATAATCTATCTAAAAATTATTTATCTTTATCTATGAAGAGTTGGCATTCCAATGGGAGAATCTTGTATACAATAGAACATAGACAAACGAAATCATCTTGACTTTTTATTTTTATTAAAAAGTGTAAAAAGTAAGTATGAGATAAAACAAATTGATATTAAGAAGCAACATATAAGTTATATCTAATATGCAACCACCCTACCATGAAATAACTTTAAGTTTCCATTACCCTCTACCTCTCATGAACCCCATCAATTTATGGTTGTAATGTGAGAAAAAATCACGCATACCCCTGAGTTTTGCTTTTTTTTTCACAAATATTTTTAATAGTTGAAAAATGATCTCTAATGATACTAGTACTAGACATATTATTACAAACATCCCCATTAGTAATTATGTTAACTTTTCTACCCATTGTCTCTTACATATTATAGGGTAAATTCCTCCTGAAGTATGCATGTCATACTTTAATTGGTCCAAATCATCTATGACTAGTGAAAATTGGTACAATGAGTATGTAATCAAATTAAACAAATCAATAGATAAGTTTGAATTTGAACATAAAGTATATCCAGAGTATATTCCCTCTATAAGATATTATCTAATAAATAGATTAGATATTATTATAAATTAAGGTATTAAAATATATCTCATTAGAGCTTATTTATATCAGTTTAACCTCTATAAATAACCTCATAATACAGCTATAAGATACAAATTTTCTAATCTTTATAACTATTTTAGTTAAATATCTCTTAGATAAATGACTTAGGCATTGGAGTGGAATTGACACCCTACAATGTCATTCATTTTGAACATGTGTTCATCTATTTTAGGGTTAAGTTAGAAAATTAGTGGTGAAGGAAGGGAATGCAAAAATTAGCTTCAACATCCGGTGTTGTCTGTGAGAAAAAGATTTGATGTTCTAACTAATCTAGCTTACGAATAACTCAAAAAAATCATCTTGTTTTTCGAATTCTTCATCATGCTTATCACTCATTTTCTCCTATCAACACCATTTGATCCTCCAAATTATGAGTAAAGATCTTTAATAAATTTCTAGGGATGTCCCACCTCATTTTCACAAGGAGAAGCTGGGTGGAAACTAGAAACTCACACATACTTGTTATGCACCATAATGACATGAACACCTAGGAGAAGCTTGAACAACCTACCTTGACAGAAGCCACCTAGAATAAGCATTTGGTTATCCACCTAAAAGTTATATTCCAATATGCATTGCAACTAGGCAACAATTCAGATAGGCCAGCCAAGCAGAGTAGCTCGGTAGACTTGTGTCCAAGATAGACCAGATAGACAGAGCAACCTAATCTACTAGATATTAGTTGACATTGGGCTTTCTACATCTCTAAAAGGAGAAGATGTCAACCATCTTTCAGTGATCACCATCGTATAAGCATATGCAATCCGAACAAGATTTGCATGGACCACCTTATGGGACCACCCCAAGGTATGATGACTAGCGTAATTAGGTGAGAATAGGCATGCTGACAATGTCACTAATCTTAAGCTAGATGTCCACAACTATAATTATCAGATAAGCATCGCTTTAAAAGGGCACATATTCATGTGGAATCATGCCTTAACAGTATAGGTCACACCTCAAAAAGCTACGCTATCTAGGTCACCACTCCCAAGGTCATGCTTTCCATAACACCTCTTCCTAGGTCGCACAATCTAGGACATCGCAACTTATGGCATGTTGGAATTAATATATCACCATTTTTCCAGGCTATGTTATCGAAAAAAACTATCTTCTTGTATCTCACCTAATTAGATAGATATAGTGTTTATCAAGAAGCAACGATGGCCAAAATCATTGCCTCCAAGATGAGTATTTTAAGTCATTGTCATCCAGGATGTACCAAACTAGCAGCAACTTATTGTTGTATATCTAAAAGATGTGACCAATATTACATTTAAAATAGAAGCATTTTAAAAATTAAATGATGAAATCTTTCTTAAATTAAAAGGGTTACCTATTCTTAAGTTTCTCCAAGTTAAGCACGCTTAACTATAGAAAAGCTTGCCCAATCCTCCTGAAAATCAACTAATGGTTAGATAGTTAACATTAAATTGTTTAATTGCATTCTTCCATAGTTTAGAGATACTTCTTTCCCTATGATAGGACAAAAAAATGAGAATGGTACTTCACCAAAGTGTATATAGCATCCAAAAATATTCATCTCATAAATATGAACAGTCATTGTCTCAAAAGCACATCATCTTGGTCTCATTTGCATCTAAAATTCAAGAAAACTATAATACTCTCACACTCACTCATATTCAACTACTCTTAAGTCGGGCCAAACTTCACCTAAAAGTCCACAAGTGGAATCTAGAAATAAATGTCCGCTACACAATTGATTCCAGACGTTCTTGGTATGGAGATCTCCATAATCTTGCCACTTATAAAATATCTTACAAGAAAAACTTAGGATGGTTGAGAGCAACATCAACTTTAAATTATCACTTTCTCAGCTACTATCTCCCATCCAAAAGGCTAGAAGCCACTTTAGCTCCAGATGAGTAGAACTTAGAGAAACTTTCACTATAAGTTAGATACACTTATAAAGTTAGCATCAACTACATAGAACACACCCAAGAAGAGTCAACCTAACTAATATTCAACCATAAGAGTTCAATTAGACTATTTAAAAGACATAGAGACATAATGTGTGAAGTGTAGGGTATGCAAAAAGTGTACTCAAAAAGTTCACCTAGGTTTACAGTTAGAAAACTTGAGAAATCCATATTGGATAGTCAATTCTACCTTTGGACTTAGAAAGTTAGTTGCCTCTTTTAGAATTTACGTCCACAAGGTTATCTAAACATTCACTACAAACAACATATAATTTTTTTATCCAAAAAGAGCATTCAGGTCATATCACCCACAAGGTGTTAGTAAAATTCATAAATCAATGCAAAGTACTAGGAAAATGAGCATATAGAATGACGTACTTGAGCAAAAAATAAATCTCAAACACTTGGAATGCAAATCATCTCAAAACATAAAACTAATAATGGAAATGTTTGACCATCAAGACTCAACTTACCAACAAAATATCTAAGCATTCTTCTAAGAACCCAATAACTTCTCCCCTAAAAAAGTCAACAATAGTTGCTTTAAGAATCAAACTTTTTAGCCATGCATGATACATTATTGAAGTTAAGGGTGAATACATTCTTCCATTAAACCTTAAAAGCTGCATTAGGTCATAATCTTGATACGTAAACAAATCCAATGTTCTAACTTAGACAAAAAGTGCTAGAAGAAGTAGAAGAGAATGCTCCCCTTCAAAACATATCTCAATAATAACACTAACCTAAAGTTAGAATCTAGATGCGTCACCACGATAAGTAACAAGTATAAGTCTAAGATTTCCTTCATCATAAAAGTGAGATAAATAACTTCTTTGCGCTAGGAAACTTAGTACTAGAACTTGAAAAAAGGATTGATCATCCCCAAAGTCCAGTACAAAAATGGGGAAGAATGGGAACAACACATTCCTCAAAACTATGTAGTGTTGTTCCTTAGAAAAGACTTAAAGCATTTTTCATCACAAACCGTCCCACTAGAGAAAAGTAAATCACATCTCTAGAACCCAATAGCAACTAAGTCTTACTAGGAACTAAGTGTAGTTTTCCTAGAAAGTCTCGCTAAGAAAATGCAGGATAGTATATTTGTGCCAAGTGATGATGACATTCCGACCAGGGAAGTGTTTAGGTACCTATCTAGAACCCATTGATGACAAAAATATTAATAACTAAGTGTAAGATAACATACTTAGGCCATAACGATGACAATAGTCTTGCTAGAGAAACGAATAGCTACCTACCTAAAACCTAATAATGATAAAAATATTGCTAGGTAAAATTGAACAATGGAATCATGAGTGTGTAGGAATACCATATCGTTGCATCGGTAAAATATAACTATGGTTGACCAGCCACTGTTTGCCTAGATCATGGCTAACTAGCCATCCAACCGACTAGAGGTCACTGTCGTGACTGACCAGCCGACCAAAGTTGGTAGTCTAATTGACAAGTAAACTAGTTTTCGTACATTTCCCTAAACCTTCCTGACTTTGCATTGTAGTATGACACCAAATTCAGTCTACCTTGCCAAAGTAATCTAATTTCTAATTCATCGCATTATTTTTTGAGTTGAAAAATATATGAAAATGTTGGTTGAGTGCTAAGAATTCCCAAAATTTTAATGTGAACAGTGATGTGGCACCTTATAGACCACTACAACAAAAGTAGACAAGTGTTATTTAGTCTACCAAGCCCTTAAACACAAACACATTTGACTTTTTTTTAAAGCATTAAGATTGATTTGGAAGAATAATTTCTTTGAAAGTAGAAAATTTCTCCAGAGTAACAAAAACTTAAGGAAGAAAAAGTTATACAAAAGCACAAACGTAAAAGTACATTCTAGTATACCAAAGCACTAAGTTAATCCTGAGATACTAAGTTATATTTATAGTAATTAGTAGGCCATCTCGCCAGCTACCTCACTAACCATCTCGCCAAAGGTGGTGGCGAAGTCCAAGATGAGGGTGGTGGCAAGGTGTCAAAAAGTTACATTTTTCTGTATCCAAAAATGCTTAGTTTTATCTACAAATATCCATATCTGAAACAAGCCAAAAAATCAAGAGTAAAATTTTTGACATGCTCACTAGTCAAAAAACAACACTCCACTTAACACGTACTACAAAAACCAATCTCATGGTGTGTGTAAACATGCTCACATATAAAGTAACTATCTGCATGTTTGAATTATTGATCTGTAGTAACCAACCTAATATAGAGGAACGCAAAAATACTAAGTAAAATAAATTAGACACTGTGTTTTGTACACAGAAAGCCAACACACAAGCACGAGTACAATGAGACCTACTCACATCTAACATGAGATAATCATGAAAATACTTAAAGATTTTTGTTCTCATGAACAAAACATCGACACATACCCAAACTTGAAAGACACACCTATAACAAGTGCTTCCATCTTGTGTACTTCGTCTATCTTCATGAATTAACTCATCCACTCTATCATTCTGAAACACAAGGGTCTCAACACCACTGCACACAATGCATCTGAAGCATGAAGACTTCACCCTACATATGTAATCTGCACATATGAGACAAATACATACCCCATGAACATATCATATAGAAAACAATGTATAGTAAAGTCGTATACTATAGTGTTACCCCTACACGGTTAAGCACTGATAGGAAACCAATACAAGAAAAGTACACAACTCTCATTGACTTCATGCAACATTCCCAATGAAAGCATGCAAGTTAGAGAACAATATGTAGTGCAATCCTACATTCACAATCCATGTAGCACATATAATAGCAAGAAACACAAAGTTGTGCACAAAAACTTCTCCCCATTTTTGACACTGAAAGTCAAAGAAACATCCCTATAGAGGGAGATAAGCCAAACAAAAACGAGATGTAAAGAGAATTTAGACTGAGTAAGTTCAAAGAACAAGAGTGAATTTAGATTAAATAATACACTTAACGTAAACATTCATAAGGCCATAAATCCATGATACATCCAAGTATGAGTATGACTAAAAATTTGATTTCATGCTCATTGTGTGTTATGCTAAACATAGTTACTCTATATGATATCAAGAAATACTTATGTGAATCAAGAAAATGGATATATATACTCAAATTGAACCAAAATTCATAAGTTCATATGTAGCTTCTTTCTCCCCTAATGTAAGTGAAAGCTTAGAGAAAAAAACATTTAAGGCACATCTTTAGACAACTATACTTTCACTTTAATCACATATCTCACAAGTATAAAAGTAATTCCTTAAACTAAGGAAAATTCCTTGTATTTTTCCATTTTGAAACACTTATAAATATCTCAAATAAGGATCTTTTTCATTTGTGATTTATTATTCATTTATAGAACCTCCTTTTTATCTTTTTTTCTTCTTTATTTCTCCCTTTTCTTTTCTTTTATTTTCTTTTCATTTAAGCTCGAGAATAAAACAATCTAAAAAAATAAGTACAATAAGTTAAAGTTGAAACTTAACAAAATTAAGAAGTGTTAGGTAAGTGGGAATTATTATTTGAGCTAAACTAGTAGGTGCAAAGAAACGAAAGCAACATAAAGGCTTAAGAGGAAAACCTGAGGATAAGTAGACAAGGGTGGAAACAAGGATCAAACAGTTCAAAGATGGCCTAAATCATCTTTTCATCTAAGTATCACTTAAGATTTTGCCTCGAGAGACACTAAATATGGATTCTAAAGTTTGTTAGAGGTATATAAATCATTGAAGTAAGTAATTCCTACAAACTTCTCCAAAATATCCATATAAATTCACAATATTAAGAAATATGTAAGAAATACACACATCAAGACAGCCTTATCACTTAAGTTAAAGGCAAGTTAATCATAAAGCAGGCATGGTCCTTCAAAACAATTTCATATTACAAGAAAGCAGAAGAACGTATTTGAGCATTTAGAAAGTAACACATATAAGAAGAGAGGAAATAAGAGAGAACAAAACAGTAAGCAAAGTTCTTGAAAGTCATACAGATATGAATAACACAAGACCAAGTCTTTTAAAGTGAGACACAAACACTTATAGCCTTTCTAAGGGATTCAAACTTTTGAAAGTCTAGAGGTTTAGTGAAAATATCAACATGTTGATGATCAGTGTTGATATGTTGTAGAGTCAAAGTGTTTGATTCAACAAGATCTCTTATAAAATAAAAATGATGATGGATATCAGCGTGTTTAGTCCTTAAATGTTGGACCATATTCTTTGAAATACATATAACACTGGTGTTGTCACAATGTAAGAGAAGCTTTGATGCTATAGTTAGATAACATTTGTTTCATCCAAAGTAATTGTGAGCAATATAATCCAATAGCAATATATTCAGCCTTAGTAATTGAGAGAGAAACTAAACTCTATTTTTTACTATGTCATGAGATCGAGGAATTTTTCAAGTAGAAGCAACCATAAAATGTACTTTTTCTATCATCATTACATCCAGCACAATCAACATCAGAGTATCCAACCAACTCTACAGTACCAAATACTAACTTCTAAAGTACCCTTAACATATTTAATGATTTTTTTATAGTTGCTAAATGTGATTCTTTGGGGTTGACTTGGTATCTAGCATATACTCCAACACTGAAAGAGATGTCAAGACGACAGTAAGATATAGAAGGCTCTCAATCATACTTCTGTACAAAGTCTACTCAACATCCTTACCTAAAAATTCTTGATGAAGTTTCAGAGTTGTGCTTATAGAGGTTCGAGCACGAATGGTAGTATCCAACCCAAACTTTTTAACCAAATCCTTGACATATTTTTCTTGTGAGAGAAAGATCTCATCCTTCATTTGTTCGTTTTGAAAACCAAGAAAGAATTTAGTTCACCAACTAAACTCATCTCGAACTCACTTTGCATGGTGACTGCGAAGGTAGTACTTACCATTGATGGGTTTCTTTTCAAAGACAACATGTTGATCTTACAACCATCACTTAGGCTAGTTTTTAACAAACTTATAATGGTCAATATTTTCCAAGTATTTATCAAAATGATAAAGCAAGCTGAGTTTCTCAAACTTGTTTAAGAATCTATAGGGATTGTTAAGTATTAGTAAATATTTACTGAGTTGCCACGTTATGCTCTTTGGTTATTGGAAGTTGAGTTAGAGAAATGTAATATGTTTTTGCATGGTCTTTGGGAAGTAATTAGAACTCTGATCTCCTTATTTGAGCACACTCAATATAGGTCATTGGTGCAGGTTGCATTACAAGTGGAGCACAGTATTTCAAAAGGGAAACGTTTTAAAGACATATAAATATAGATGAATATACACAATAATTGGTCAGAAAGTGCCTCGTGTAGTAAACCACCAAAGAAGCAAAGTACAAGTCAAGGAATGGTATAAGGTAGCAGAAGTAGTTTTAGACCTCATAATCACACTAGTTAAGGTACTAGTTTTAGCCAGGCTACAATACAACAAAGATTTGGCAATCAAATAGAGAGTAGATGTCATTTTATAGACAAAAGGATAAGAATGAACAACATAGTACGTTTACTTATCCTCGGTGCATTACGTGTGGTAAATAACATGAAGGCTCTTGTAAGGTGGGTAGTGGTGAATGTTATCATTACCATTAGATTGGGCAATAAATAAAGATTGTCCATCTCCTACTTAGACCAATGCATAGGCACTTAGGGTAGTGTTTTCTCAAGAAAAAAATACACGCACTTTTGATCATAAAGTACAACAAAGTGGGTAGATACATCTAGTAGTTGAGTTCAACCTACCACAACAAATGCAAGTCGACAATAAGGCCAACCTAGTTGCTATAAAACCCAAGGTAGAGTGTTTGCTTTACTTATAACTTCCTTGTTTGTAGACAAAGTGGATTCAAAATTTTCTTTCATTATAAGACATAACTTGTACTCATGCACATATTCGCTTAGAGTTTGCTCTCAGAAATATAGCTATCCCTACCCTCTCACGTCAATACCACGAGCCACTTATCCATTCTCATTCGATCACGATTGGAGAAGAGTGGAAGTCAAAATAGAAAAACCCACACTAGGTTTAGGGATAACAAAAGGCACAAGCATCGCCTGATGTCGTCATATGTATGTTATCTATCTTTAATCAAAATTCTCATACTTTAATTGATCATGGTTACACAAACTCTTTTGTATTACTAATTTTTTCAATGCATGCAAATAAAACACTATAGCCACTAGAAATCCCAATGGAGGAATTCACTCTAGCGTGTGATTCATTACTAGTAAGAAATGTCTTTAGAGGTAATGTTATAAAGGTTGGTGATCATGATTTGAAAGTCAACTTGATTCCTTTTGATATTCATGTTTTTGATGCCATATTGGGGATGGATTGGTTAGCTACATATCATGTTTCTGTTAATTGTTTTAGCAAAAAATTTATTGTTTAGAAGTCCTAATAAACATGAAATAACATTTTATAGAGAATGTCAAATTCTCTCAAAAAAAATTAATATCTGCCTTTATTACTAAGTAAATGCTTAGAAAAAGTTGCATAACTTATTTAGCTCGTGTCATTGACTCGATTAAGTGAGGTGAAGTTGGAAGATATTCTAATGGTTCGGGAACTTTTATGTTTTTCCATATGATCTTTCGTGGTTACCACCTAGTCGTGAGGTTGAGTTTACCATTGACCTAATACCTAGCACGATCCCAATACTACAAGCATCATATAGAATGGTCCCAAAGGAGTTAAATGAGTTGAAAACTCAATTGCAAGACATTAAACCAAGTGTATCACCTTGGGGTACTACAGGTGAAGAAAAAAGACAGCACCATAAGATTGTGTATTAATTTTAAACAACTCAACAAGGTGACTGAATGCAACAAGTATCCTTTACCCCGTATCCATAATTTCTTTGATCAATCACAAGGTGCAAAAATATTCTCTAAAATTGATCTAAGGTCAGGATATCATCAACTCCGCCTCAAAGATTCTAATGTGCTAAAGGCTGCATTTAAAACTCTATACGAACATTATGAGCTTCTCGTCGTGCCGTTCAAACTTACCAATGTTTCTGCAGCATTTATGGATTTAATGAATCGAGTAATCCAACCTTTCTTAGATAGATTTGTTAGTCTTTATCGATGATATTTTGGTGTACCCTTGTAGTGAGGAGTATGAAAAACCTCTGGACTTGTCTTACAAATTTTAAAACGAAAGCAATTGTATGCAAAATTTAGTAAGTGTAGTTTTGGCTAGATCTTGGACATTATATTTCAACTGAAGACATCTATGTAGATCTTCAAAAAGTAAAGGCATTGGTAAATTGGGAGAGACCTAAAAATGTAGCAGAAATACGAAGTTTTCTCGAGTAAGCAGGATACTACCTTGGTTCTGTTAAGGAGTTTTTCAAAGTTACTTTACCTTTGATCCATCTCACTAGGAAAAATACAAAGTTTGTTTGATCCAGTGAATGTGAAAATTGAATTGAACTTAAGAGCTGCAAAAGAACGTCTAGATAGTGACCACTATGGTTTAGTTAAAATCAAGGAAAGTGGTTGGGAAAGCATCATTGGCTTCATCCATTGCTACCACATTGGGCAGAAAATTTATACGCATATCACTTGGTGGTGTTAAGGACGAAGCTGATATCAGAGGGCACAGAAGATCATATATCGGAAGCATGCCTGGGAGACTTATTGATGAATTAAAGGTATGTGTGTGTTTTCTCCCTCAATTCCCCGCCCTCCACCACACATACAAGATTTCTATCTAGTTTTACCATGCCTTCCATCTTACATTATTTTAACTCCACCAGCCAAACAACCAACTAAAAATTAATATGAAAAGAAAAATAGACACATAAGCCATAGTGGTCAATTTATGAGTCCATCATCACACTGTTCACTAAAAAGTATTTGCCAGGACAGTTTTCGGGTTTTCAAGGAAACCACGTATCTCACTCCGTACATATATTGGTTCTCTTAGTTTGTGAGGGATGTCACCGTTCTGACTCTTTATCAATTGATAGTTTCGGGTCTTTGGCATAGCTTTCAAACATGCAGAGTACATTTGTTTCTAGGTATTTATAGTCTGGCTGACAGTATTCTGTAAGTTTTGTGGATTATATTTTAAAGGTTCTTGATTAATATTTATTCTTTTTTGTTTTTTCTCCCGTCTTGATTTTTGAATTTTTTTTATTTATATATGATGGAATTTACATAGTAGACTAAGACAAGATTTCCAATTGTTTCGTATTCCAGAAAATAGGTGTGAATAATCCAGTCATGCTACTGAATGAAATTGACTAGACAGGTTCTGATGTGCGTGGAGATCCAGCCTCTGCTCTGCTGGAGGTTCTTGACCTTGAACAAAATAAAACATTCGATGATCGGTATCCTAATTTCGGGATCTCTTTCAGTGCATCTTGGGTGTGGATAAACTTTATTTATTTTATTTTTACTCTAATTTTACTTGAAATAGCTCGTATTGTTTTTATGAAACTTGAGGTTTGCTTATATCTTAAAGGGCCTCAATCTCTTTTCCTTCTTGAGCTAAACTTCAGGACTTTTGTTGCATCTTCAGATATATGTTTTTCCTAAGTATGCTTCTATTATAACCAAAACATAGTTACACAAACAAATTCCTGATACTTGCCTTATTACTGCTGGTGCTTTTATTACTAAACTCGTGTCTAGGTAGTTAGGCTCTTTGCTCAGCTTGATCACAGTATACCCATGTATATATATTGAGGTACTAGTGTAATGTAATTAATTAATCGTTTTTTACTAATAATCAGATCCGTTTCTGATTGATGCTTTCTCTCTAAAGATTTCATAAACCTTTGTACTTTAGTTTGTTAGAAATTATATAACTTTAGATTGGATAGAGTGTCAGTCTCAAATATTGGCTTGCATTTTGTGGATTTCCCCCCTAAAAACTTACGCAGATATGATCAAAGCAGTTATACTTGATAACTTCTGATTGAGGCGACTTTAAAGTGGCTGCTTAAAAAATTCCTTTAAAAAAGAAAAAAAAAATTTGAATGTTATATATTTTTTCCTAGTGTCGTTTGATTGTTTTATAAGATTCAAGTAAGATGCATTGTAAGATCTGTAGTTACAGGATATCATACTGTGTATAGAAAAGATTGTATACTTTAAGGATATCTCTGATCACCCCACACATTCTATCAGATATGAGTTGTCCATTGTGATTCCTTGATTAAAGGTGTATAGCTATTTGAAAGTCCCATTCGACCTTTTAAAAGTGTTTTTGTGGCATGGGGTCGAGCTTATTCCTCCAGCACTTTTGGACAGGATGAAAGTCATAGAGCTGCCTGGATATATACCCGAAGAAAAGCTGAAGATAGCCATGGACCACTTTATTCCATGGGTTGTTGATCAGCATGGGTTGAGCTCAGAGTATGTTCAAGTATCAAAAGTATCAATTAAAAAGTTTACTTGATAACAATTTTACTTGTGACTTGTAAAACTCAGAATTCACTCTTCTTATTTTCATTCAAAGACACTAAATATTTATATACAAAGATAGAGACAATATTAGGTGACATACACCTAAGACACCTAATACACAACTAATATATTCACCTAGTGTTAGACACCTAATACACACACTCATAAATCATCTTTAACACTCCCCTTCAAGTTGGAGCATAGATATTAATCATGCCCAACTTGTTACAAAGATAATCAACCCGAACCCCACTTAAAGCTTTCGTGAAGATATCTTCTAGTTGTTCTCCAGTCTTCATATATCATGTAGAAATCAAACCTTGCTGAATTTTCTCGCGAACAAAATGACAATCAATTTCAATGTGTTTAGTTCGCTCATGAAACACAGGGTTAGAAGCAATATGAAGAGCAGCTTGGTTATCACACCACAATTTCGCTGGTACTGAAGTTTTAAGACCTACTTCATCCAAGAGCTGATATATCCATATTATCTCAGACGCAGATTGTGCCATAGTCTTATATTCTGACTCTACACTCGATCGTGACACAACATTCTGCTTCTTACTTTTCCATGAGACCAAATTTCCTCCAATGAAAATACAATAGCCTGATGTGGATCTTCTATCCACTTTGGAACCTGCCCAATCTACATCTGAAAAAAATTCAATATGAGTATGTCCATGATTTGCATACAAGATGCCACGTCCAGGTGCTCCTTTTAAGTAACACAAAATTTGCTCTAACGTTGCCCAATGATGAACTGTTAGGGATGACATAAATTGGCTAACAATACTGACTGAATATGCAATATCTGGACGAGTCACGGTAAGGTAATTCAGCTTTTCAACCACTCTTCAATATCTCTCAGAATCTTTAAAGGGTTTTCCATCTCCTGTAAGGTGGATGTTCGGAGTCATTGGAGCACTACAAGGTTTTGCTCCTAATTTTCCTGTCTCAGTTAATAAGTCCAGGACATATTTTCTTTGAGATAAAAATATACCTTTTTTACTCCTTGTGACTTCAACACCCAAGAAATACTTTAGCATCCCCAAATCCTTCATGTGAAACTGAGTATGTAGGAAAGACTTAAGAGATGAAATTCCCGTAGTATCACTTCCAGTAATAACAATGTCATCTACATACACAGAATGGTCAGACTTGCTTTTCATCATACCAAACGTTTCTATAGCTTGACTAAATTTGCCAAACCAAGCACGAGGACTCTGTTTCAAACCATACAAAGATTTGCGGAGATGACAAACGTGCCTAGACTCTCCCTGAGCAACAAAACCAGGAGGTTGCTCCATAAACACCTCCTCTTGAAGATCACCATGAAGAAAAGCATTCTTGATATCTAGTTGATGCAAAGGCCAATGGTGAGTAGCTGCCATAGAAATAAACAACCGAACAGATGTCAATTTAGCAACAGGAGAGAAAGTGTCAGAATAATCCACTCCATAGGTTTGAGCATATCCCTTAGCAACAAGACGGGCCTTTAATCGAGCAACTGACCCATCTGGATTGACCTTAACTGTGAACACCCATTTACATCCGATAGCCCGTTTCCCTGAAGGTAAATCAACCAAGTCCCAAGTACCATTGTCATCCAACGCATTCATTTCCTCGATCATTGCATTATGCCAACCAGGATAAGATATGGCTTCATGAACAGTTTTAGAGATAGAAATAGAATCAAGAGAAGAAATAAAAGAGCAAGAGGAAGACAACAAGCAATTATACGAAACAAAAGAAGAAATAGGATAAGTACATTGACGTTTACCTTTGCGTAATGCAATAGGAAGATCATCGTTCAGGACAGGATCTGATGACGAAGGAGCAGGTGCAGGACATGAATTAGAAGGTCTGTGTCTGGAGTAGACTTGAGTTATAGGAGGCCTAACAGGAACTGGATCAGAGACAGGCTCAGATGATGTGATAGAATAGACTAACAAATCGTCATCCTCCCCCTGACATGCAGGAGGAGGAGAAGACGAAAAATAGGGTATGTCTTCCATGAAGGTAACATCTAATACACAACTTACACCACTAAGACACCTAATACACAACTAATATATTCACCTACTGTTAGACACCTAATACACACACTCATAAATCATCTTTAACATGACTATTCGAAATAATAGGATTAAAAAACTAAATTTGGAACCCTCCTACAAGATTAATCTACCAAATCAATGTACACAGTTCAGCATAGACATTTGTGTTTAGAGTCCTCGCAAGTCTTATATCTAAAGATTTTGAAGATTTCATACATTGGGGCCTCGTACAATCCACATCAATTACTAGATACCAATTTGGGCTCACATCAAACAAATTTAAGCATTTAGAAAATGTCGGAACCAAAACTAAATCTTAACAAGACCTGTTATCGTTCTCACTTCTCAATCATGTGTTGTTTTCATTCTATAAAAGTAACATGCTATCTACATTTTGATTTTGTACCCTTCCATTGTCAATTGAGGATGCTCTTTTTGTCTGGCAGGCCATGGTAAAACTTGTTGTTCAGAGGTACACTAGAGAGGCTGGTGTAAGGAATTTGGAAAGGAACTTGGTGCTTTGGTTCAGGCAGCTGCAGTGAAAGTTGCAGAGAAAGAGCTGACGGTGCAACTGAGCAAAGATGTACACCAGTTCGGTTCACCAACTGTGGAAAGCAGACTTGTTGATGGAGCTGAAATGAAAATGGAAGTCATTCCAATGGATGTTAATAATCATGAAATATCAAACTCGTTCAAGATTGCTGCTCCATTGGTTGTTGATGAGGCCATGCTGGAGAAAGTGCTAGGGGTAATTAAGCTTTTTGTATCTTATTATCTATACTTATCAGGATATTTCATGAATGGATTTTTTAACCATTTTCTAGAACTTGAGAACTGAAAAGTCAACTGCACTTTATAAATGTTAATGCAACATTTTAACATACTGAAAATCATGTATTGTCTAGAAACTGGGGCAATCCTTTTTATCAAGGCATACTTTGGTCCTCATTTTTTTAGTTTGGAGGTTGAGTTTTTCACGCTAGCTAGTTACATTATGTGAAGGTATTCTTTGTTTGATTGCATTGTAATGCAGCCTCCGAGGTTTGATGACAGAGAAGTGGCAGAACAAGTTGCAGCACCTGGGATATCTGTTGGACTTGTTTGGACCACTGTTGGTGGAGAAGTTCAGTTTGTGGAAGCTACATCAATGGTAGGAAAATGCGAATTACATCTGACTGGTCAACTTGGGGATGTAATCAAAGAATCGGTACAAATAGCTTTGAAATGGGTAATCCATTTTTCTAGAGAATTTCTGACATTTCTCCACTGGAATAATACATTCTATTGAGAGGATGGGAAGATAATGGTATTAATGTCGGGTATTACATAAATCATTGACTGCTTATGTCATCAATGTCTTTTGACTTATTGTTGTTGGTTGATGGTGTTAGAAGTTGTTGCAAAACTATTTCAACCAAAAGTTTAAGCTATTGTAAGAATGTCCAACTATACTTTTATACATTTATTACTTCCCCATAAGTGTTGGCTCTATATACCATACATATTAAACACTTACAATTCAATACTTGGAGTTACTGGGGTTTGAGTACATAATCTTCAACTCTATGTTAAAAATTATTAGAAGACATATTTTGATGAACATCTTGGTGACTTATGGAACAAATGTTCCACCATATGCATCCATATTGTTTCTCTAGCACATATCATGTTAATGTAGGATACATACTTTTCATTTTCTGCAGAAAAAGCAGATTGTCTTCTGCTTCTGAGAAACTAATTGATGTTATTGACAATCTTTTTTTTTCCTCTCTCTCTCTTCCCTGTGGTCTAGGTAAGAGACAGGGCAACTGTTCTTAAGTTAGCATCTGCCCAGGAAATCAAAGTTTTGGAGGGTCGGGATATTATTCATATACATTTTCCTGCTGAGGCTGTACCCAAGGATGGTCCATCGGCTGGTGGACTTTGGTAACCGCCCTGGTTTCATTGTTCAGTAAGAGAAGAGTGAGAGCAGATACAGCTATGACTGGAGAGATGACATTGAGAGGCCTTGTCTTCTGCTTCTGAGAAACTAATTGATGTTATTGACAATCTTTTTTTTTCCTCTCTCTCTCTTCCCTGTGGTCTAGGTAAGAGACAGGGCAACTGTTCTTAAGTTAGCATCTGCCCAGGAAATCAAAGTTTTGGAGGGTCGGGATATTATTCATATACATTTTCCTGCTGAGGCTGTACCCAAGGATGGTCCATCGGCTGGTGGACTTTGGTAACCGCCCTGGTTTCATTGTTCAGTAAGAGAAGAGTGAGAGCAGATACAGCTATGACTGGAGAGATGACATTGAGAGGCCTTGTATTGCCAGTTGGCGGCATCAAGGACAGGGTCTGATTGCTTGATTATGGATAACCAGTTGTATTTATAACTTATAGTGAAACACAGAACTCCTGTACTAGTCGATCTGGCATTATAATTGAAAACTTGAAGATGTTGTCTAAAAGAAGCTTGTTTCACACTTTAAAAAATAATTTGCCTTCCTCTAATGCTTTTGTGCTTTGACTTGGAGGCATGTTTGACCATAAGTTATGGCCATCAATTATGCTCTCTCTGTTTTTTTTTTAATTACTCTTGAATCAGTAACTGTGATCTTGCAGTCTGCAGATACTGGCAACACATCGTTATGACATCAAAAGAGTTATCTTACCAGAAAGAGCGATTCCTTTCTTATCTGTTGTAAGACTTTAAATTATATGAATGCATGGGTGAATAAAATATAGGCCGAATCAAAACTTTTAGTTTGACCAATTTAGTTCATAACCTTTGCACATGTTGATCAATCTAGTCCAAAAGCTTTTAATTGGAGTTCTTAAAACTTTCGATTTTGGTTTCATAAAAAAAATCAATTTTGGACCAAATGTGTATAGATTATGGGCTAAATTGGTTAAAAGTGAAAAGAAAAAGGATTAAATTGGTACTTAACCTAAAATGTATGACATTTGTAGACGTGGAAATAGTATGGCGAAATGGTTAAACCTATAAGAATCTTCTGTAGATATCTCGTGCAAACTAAAAGATGAATGAAGAAGATATAATTGACGCCAAAAATTAAAGGTTCCGTAACATTTAATAACCTGTTTGAACATGCATCAAGATTTGCATCAGACTTGTTCCTTCGATCTTGCTTACCTAATTCTAAATATGCATGTTACTATAAAAATGTCTATTCTATTTGGTTATTATTGCTTTTATTGGAAATGCTGTATCTGCAACTTACTTGTTCTATAATCAAAATCCTCTAAATAGATATTACTTACAAAGCGTATGGAAGACATGTTAGAGCGAGCTTTTGAAGGTGGATGTCCATGTCCCTGGATACAGCATTCCAAGTTATGACACCATATGGAGGCATATTTGCATTTTGGACTCTTTTTTCATTAAATTGTTTTAGCTGGTTGATACATCCATATTTCGCATAGCTTCGACTTTCTTATTGGCTTGTGCCTTTTTGGCAAGTAGAAGCATAAGCAATGGTGATTGACTCAGAAGGTCTTTTACATTGTCGATGGCTAATTCAGCTGGGGTAGAAAGGAACATGGTAATCGATCATTCACTTTCTTATGAGATTTTGGATGGAAGTTTGGTATTTAACATTCATTCTCTCATCGAAGTTGTATCGTGTCTATATGGAGGCTGGAAGTTCCCTGGTTCCGCATATATACTGTAAGTATCAGCTCATTCCAAGTTTGTCTATAAATTATAATTTTGCTAAGGGGATAGTTTTCCTAAGGCTTTCTGGTTTATGATTCCATCGTGAAAAAAATAATTTATTTCCTTGTACTTCACTAACATTATATCTGGAGTCAAAAACTTATAGATAGTTGAAAATTTAATATGTATGTCCTCTCAATACAGTTTATTTTAATCTGGTGAGATGCTTGGTCATTTTTGCCACTTCGGATTATTTTTTAAGATCACATTATTATTATTATTATTATTATTATTATTATTATTATTATTATTATCATCATTATTATTATTATCGTCTTTACTTTTGATCTGAGCATTTTTAAAATAAAACCAAACATAAAACATTCAAATGTAAAGTAAATAAAGAATATAAAAAAAAAAGATCCCCAAATTTTGAGGTAATTTTTTTTAATAATAATACTTAATTTCACATATAAGTATTATTTATCCAAAATACATTAAAAGGGAGAGAAATGTCATATATTTTAAGTAACTTGAAAAAGGAAAGTTTTAATCCTTATAAAAATATTATTTTACCCTTTAGCATATTTTAAGTAAAAAAAATGACATAAATAATAGAAAATTAAAGAATATTAAAAGTAGAAACATAAGAAATCTCAATATTTTTCTCACAAGAAATGATAATTAGTAAAACAAAATTTAAAAAAATTAAAAAGTGAGGTTAAATCTTAAAGAATGAAATATGTTTAAAGATACATCATTTTCAAAACTAATGAAAATATTTTTAAGGAAATATATAATTTAGTATGGAATAATTAATAAGTAAATAAGTATCAATATCATAAATGCAAAAGGATTTATCATATACCATTAATTGATAAGAAAGCTATAATAAATAAACTATAAAAAATTCTTCAAAAGATAAAGAAAAAATTGAATATATTCATTTAGAAATAATCCAAATATTAATAAAAGTTCATTTCAGATAAGGAATTGATACACTAATAAAACTAATACTATTAGATATAAAATGATAAACAAGAAATATATTTTATTAGAAATGATTCATGGTAACTTAGAATACAAGAAACTAAAATCTACAGCATACCTTAGGTTTGTTATTTTCAATACGATATAGTAGGATATTCATTAACAAATAGTCATAACGGTTCAATATATGAACAAAATGTATTTATAGAAATATATAAAACCTTTCAAGAACTTAAACAAATAATAAAACTAGAAATAATAGCATACTTTAAAATACTAGAGGAATGACACTTAAATATTAAAGAAAAACCATTGATATCAGGAAAAAAAATAATACTTAAATTTTTATCTTTATAGATAATGAAGAGAAAACTAATAACAAAGATAAAGAAATTACAGAATTAAAACAAGAAGTCTAAGTAGTGAAAGTATTACTGTATGATGTAATACTAGAAAGAAAATAACAACAAGATATTTAAAAATAAATTGCAAAATATAACTTAGAACATAATGGAAGCCTAGAAAGTATATAAAAAAATCAAATAACAATAATAAAAGCCTTGTTTTTTTTAGCAGAAGAAACAGATGTAATACAAAAATCTATAATCACAATTTAATAGAATACGTAAAATAATTAGAAAAACAATTTAAGGACCCTGAAAATAAAAATATAGGAAAATTAATTAGTTAGTTAACATTAATTAACGAAGAATTAGGAAAATATTATGATAAAAAGCTTTGTACAAATAAAGAAGAAGATAATATGTCAATAATCAACGAGATTGATTCTGCACCAAAAATCATAACCCCAAAAAATCATATAAACCAAATTCCATTACCAAGAAGAAACATTTGATACACATAGGGAAGAAAGGAATAGACAAAGATCAAAAGAACTTGATAATCCTTATAGAAGGAAACAACCACCCAAAATATAAAATGGAATACATTAGGAAACTAGAGGTAGTATCCTGTTAGAATTCAAACTCTATGAAAATTATAAGTCTGATTTTTTAGATTTAAACTATTATGAGATAGGAAAAAAGTCTTAGATGAATGGTCAAGTGATATGAGTGTAATTACACAAACTTCTCAAACTACAATCAAACCCTTCAACTTGTAGAGTCTTATTAGTTCACAAAATGATAGAAAATATTTAAGTTTAGTTTACAAATTTAACAAAACAACATCTATTAATGCAGAAGAATACTCCCACTGGTAGAGAATACTTAAAAAATATAGTAAATGAAATATAGAAAGAATTTATCGAAGAAGATAAAGAAAGATACATAATTGAATCCATTGAAAATGAAATTGAGGAAGCCAAATAGCATCTAACAAATATGAAAATTTGTAACATGTATTTTATAGATTCATTTATTTGTGAATATGAAATGTATTATCATAAAGTATCATCTTCTATGAAAGAAATTTATAAAGAGATGTTATTTTAGAAATTACGTGAAACATTACATAAAACCTTAATGGAAGGATGAAATAAAAGAAATAGAAAAACTATACCAAATACCTTAGGAGAAAGAATAAAAATATCTTAAAAATTAGATAATCATCAAATATGAAGAAAGAAAGGAATTTAAATAAATAAGAGAAAATGATAAAAAAAATATTTTAAGATGATAAAAAATTATGCATGTAATATAAAACCCTATAATTAAAAGTATAAAAAATATATAATAACAAGAACATTTAAAAGATATGAAATCAAGAAACAAAACTTCAAAAAATATAAAAGAATATATAATACTTATTGGAAGAGATATTTAAAAAAACATATAAACCTTCAAAAAAACAAATATTATTACCTATTAGGGAATAAAATACACTGTGTTGGATTTGTAATGATGAATGATATTATGCCAATGAATGCGCTTCAATATAAGAAAGAAATTAAAAATGAATTTCTATATAAAGTAAAAAATCTTAGAAGAAGCTTTTAAGATGAAACTATAACCAATTGAAAAATCAGATATAGATGATACTTACAGTATTTATCGACTAGAGAAAATTTAGAAGAAAATAACTGACTCAAAATATGTGTACTCTTCATCAGAGAATAAATGATTTATATAGTATTATAAATACAAACAATACCTATATTAAGATGGGATTGAGATTTGAAAGTTGTGTTAGCTATTATTTACATGTATATATAGATACAAGAGTTAGTATCTGTATAGCAAATAGATATATACTCCCAAAAGATTACTAGAAGATTAAAATTAGAAATCTACCACTAAAAGATTATATATATATATATATATATATATATATATATATATATATATATATTAGTGACTGGTCATACATACGGTTATATATTAATTAATGATCATACATATGGTTATATATTAATTAATGAAAATATTGGTTTAATCTTTTCATTTTTTAGTTAAAATTCAACAACTAGCCTTTGAATTCATTGGTAGATACATTGATGATTAACTAATCCTAACAATAAGGCTATTATACCAATCAAACAAAATCCATTTGATTCCTTGTTTTTCATAATAGAATAGAGAAGAAAAAAATATAAATAGTTGATGACCAAAACTTATATCTAATGATCAGGAATTGCTCAGGTATCCGGGTTGGTTGGATATTCATTCAAATCAGGCTTCTCAAATCAGCCACCAGTTCTTTTCTCTCATCAATTTTTCCAAGTCGTTTGTCTTCAATCGCCAATCACTTTCCTTGTCCTCCCTTCTCTACTTAATAAATTTCCTCCGAGTAACTCTAGATGATCATCCCTAGTATTTAAGAGTGGACTTTAGCTTTATTTCTCTTGGTTTTAAGTTTTTGGTGATTTCAACGATGGATACAACCGGTGAGAAAGACAATGATTATGAAGATTTAGATGCATCTTGGCAAGCATTGCAACACTCGTCCAATATTTCTTTATTCCATTTGAGTTGTCTCTTTTAATTTGCTTTGTTTAATTTTAGCCTCCATTATATTGTGTTTGCTTGATTGGTGGTGGTATGTTCTCTTTTTCGGAATGTTGCGGTGGTAGGAGAGAACCTTTTTTGGTTTTAATGGTTATTCCGCAAGCATTATGAGTGGGGTGCTTAGGTGAGAAGAGTTAGGATTGGGATTAGGATTTGGAAAGCGATACAAATATGGCTTTGTTATTTATCAATCTTGCTGGAATGTATTGAAAACTTATTTTTGAACATAAAAAAACCAAAAAAAACAAAGTGATTTCAAGACTTTACTGGATCTCACACATCACACTCCAATTCCGAAAATATAGAAATTTGAACCAAAAGAAAAGGTCAGCCATTATGGAACATGACAATAACAACATAAACAGAAAACCACTGAACTCCCAAAAAAAATGAAAACCAATATCACTCTTCATATACCATGGGTCTGTTGCGCACTATCCTTGACAATTATATAATATTGTCATTACCTCTAATTCAATAAATAACATGGAGCATAATTACATGTCAAGAAGAGCTGAAGGGATTCGGCAAACTTCCCCAAGCATGCTGTATAAAAAATTTGTGCAACTGCTTCCACTTTTAGAGTGAGTGTTCGCTATGAATCCTGCAAATAAATCCCCAAGAATTCCAGCGGCCAAACCCTTCCACCAAGAAACCATTTCATGTATGCTCGCTTTATCCGACCACTTTTACCTTTCTTCAATACAAAATCTCAAGCAGGTAATCAGGGTTATCATTTTCTCTCTCAACCCCGCTATGTGCTGCTTATGTCCACTCAAAAAGAAACTGGTCATTTGCCTGATCGTATATTCCACGCACCATTAATAAACTATGTTATGGGTTACAATGACAAGCATAGTCATCTCAACAAAACAAACCTTTCTGCATTAACCACAGATATATTTGGCCAAACAAGAAAGCACAGCCTGAGTTGCTGAATGCAAAAGACTATAACCCGTTATATCAATTATTGTCTATGGTCACTTAACCATTGTAGTGAATTTTTTGATTTTGCAAGCTCTGACCCTGCTGAGGTTGCTGTTGAGGAGCTTGTAAGTTCACTGTCTGTGTGTTGTATTGACCAAAGGGTTGGGAGTAGAGTGAATTCACCAAGCCCTGGAAATTAGTTTCACATATAAAAATGTTTTACAAACAAGAAAAATCTGCCCACAATTCAAGATAGCGCAGGCAAAATAAACCAAATAATTATGCTGCAAGCTCAGTGTTGCGTAAACATCAAACTATGTAGCTGGTTGCAAATTCTAAAGGAGAGGAGTCACATGGCCCTCGATATTGATGGCATAAAAAGTTAAAAACGTCATGGAAAAAAATGATGGGTTGGGGACAAAACAGAAACCTGAGACTGTAGAGGATTGGGATTAGCAACACCGTAGTGGTTCTGTGATATGTCATCTTGTGATGGGTCATTGAACCCAACCTGAGTAAACAGACCTTGTGATCCGTGAGTCATATAGTCCTGTATTAGATGGACCGGAATTACATGAGATAAAAAAATTAAAAAAAAAACACACACACACACACAATGAACTTAAGCAAACTTTGTTGGAATTAATATTAAATGGACTAGCATGATGGCAACCCTGAATCAACCCTGTTAAGACAACTGGGAAGCACTTAGATAAATTTGGACAATAAGATAGACTAAGTGATAGGCCCATGACTCACCTAGCTGTGAAGTCTAGAGCAATATGGTACATCTTTATTATAAATAGTACACGTAAGTGCTAGATTGGGTACCTCAATGAAACAACAAACAAGCATCCCCCCCCCCAATCAGAATGAAAAGATGTTAGTCTTATAAACAGTAAGTTACAAAAGACTTGAAAAAAGTCATTCAAAAGGCCTATTACAAAATAACAGACAACACATTATAGCCAGCAACATTAGCCTAACAAACTGAAATAATATCGTCATGGAATAAATCCAGCTCCTTCCATTTATATTATCATTTTCACATGTATAATTGAAGCAAGTTTGTTACTTTCACTACATTGATTAGTACTTTAACAAACCTGAGACATGAAGTCATTATTCCCAGAGCCAAAGCGAGAATATCCAGCTTGAGAATTCTGGTTTAAAAAGTTCCCTGGAAAGCCACCTTGTGTTCCTTGTGTGACATAATCAACACCATATCCACCCTGAGAAGCCTGCACAGCAACCTGTTAACTTAGCCAGATGTGATGAAAGCAAAAATACCATAATCGTAAAGTTTAGAACATAACACATGAAGCTAGAATCTCAATTTCATACCTGAGTTGAGAAATCAGACACATTATAAGGAACGTGGGATCCCTGACTTTTGAAATCATCACCCAAGAAGTCCTGAGGACATAAAACAGATGACAAATTCAAGAAATAAATATCATAAAATCAAACGACAAAGTGGTCTACCAATGCAAGAGACAATAAATACCTGAGACATGCCTGGTATGGAAAATCCATCACGAAATGTTTGGCTTGGCCCTTGAACAGGAATCTAAGACATTCGATAAAATACTGATTAGAACATGAAAATATCAAGAATTGAAATAAGCACTGAGAAAAATGAAGATCTGAGAGAAAGATAACTACAAATAATAATACACACATTATTAACAAATCCAGGTTGAGACAACGGTCCCCCTACAGAAGGCTGGCTGTTGGGATTTTCCAAAGCAGGAAAGTTAAAAGAAGAACCAATATTTCCAGCAGATTGCTGTGTTCCTTGGTGCAGTAGGTGACTTCCAATGGGACCACCAGCATTACCACGACCAACCCCAAAACCACGACTTCCAGGTTGAGGCACATGAGGCACCGTTCCAACAGGCCCATGTATGCCACCACGTGTTGGGATGGCATATGGCTGAGAAGGAGGTCCACCATGAAATGGTGGAACAGATACTCGGGGCATTGGGTACCCAGCAGGATGCACCCCAGGCTTATGGGTACCATTGGGTGGACCAGGAGGCAAATAAGAACCTGCAATTGAATATAGCAATACATTAATCGACTCAAAACTTCAGGAAACAGAAAACAAACATGCACAAAAAGGGTCACTGCATATCATAAATGTATACTAATTAACTGGAGTCAATGGTAACTCATTCTAAGAAACATTAGAATCTTCATACCCCTGCCACGGTTGCTTCTTCTTTCAGAACCTTGGCCAGATGAAGAAATAGACCCAAAATTATCATTAGGAACTATTCCCGGACCACCACCAAAGAAAAGACGCCGATCATTATAGATCTGTGACAGATTATACATTAATATGTATCAGTTCACATCTATCATTAACAAAGTATTTCAGAATGAGAACCAAGTCCAGATCCCCAAGATCAATTTATATTAGTTCAATCCCAAACCTTTTTTGGCTTTTGAAATTGAACCATACTCTGCTTCAGGTTATTCAGAGGCCCTTCAACCAAGCACTCATGCTCCTGAATAACAAAGTAATAAAATAAGCATATTATCACACTACCAAGCTAACATCAAATCAAACTAGTGGTTAGCCCGTGTAACATGCTTAAAAACTTGAATGACACAAGTAGTTCGAAAATCGAATATGCCAGACATATGAAACAAATTTCAACATCCCAACATGCTAAAAAGTTTTTAACATAAATGTAAGTTCATGAATCCAACAGTGCTGACCAGATGCTGCAAACTTCAACAGCCAGGAGTACAGACCTAATCAGAGTGTCTTATGGAAAAGATAAAAATAAAATAAAAGAATAAACAAAGCAATACCTTGTAGTGTGTCAAAAGACCATTCCAAAGTGGTTGTTTGCTTAGAACTTTAGGGTTACCCAGAATGACAATACCATATCTAGCACGTGTTAGAGCAACATTGAGCCGGCGAGGATCATTAAGGAATCCGATGCCCTGACGAAAAGAACAAGCAGTCAAGAAAGGCTTTAGTCATTGTCTAATAAATTTCAGAAAAACACAGCTGGAACGAGAAGAAATAACACTCACAATTTATCATACATTTTGATTGAACATGACAAAGTAATAAATGCATGAAAGAACTATGGAACCACAAGACTCAATATAAAACAAAACTATATATACCCTACTTTAATCTCTATTTTGACAATCGAACTTGTCTGCATGAATAACCTATAACTGCAACTATTAAAGCAAAATAAAAACCCATAGCTGCAATAGCATTTCTCCCGAGGGAAGGCAAATAGAAAAAAATCCAACATAAATTTATGTTATTGAGGGAGAAAACATGGTGACTCTATTATGATGGAAAGGTGTAAAAAGCATTGGTAATCCATATTGAAAGATGACGACACCAACGTACAGGCAATAACCAAGGTTCTTCTAACAAGGATAAAATACCACGGGAGTCACTTTACTTGTGTCAATAGAACACTTTAGTCACATTGTTTTCACAAGGGACATATAAGTAACTCACTTATTAAAAAGAAGACAATTTAATCACTATTTAAACAGTGACACAATTTTATTATTAAAATTAGGGGGGAAATGGTCAATACCGATTTTTTCCTCTATTATCACATTCCATCCACCATTTCCCAGTTTTACCATCATTTTGTTAATAATTCTGACTATTATTTGGCACTTTTCTCTTTCTTTCTTTCTTTTTTCTTTCTCATGAAATTATGTGTATGTGTTATTTATTCTTCATTTTCCTACATATAAATGCACAAGTTATCAAAAGAGACCCTAAACAAAATAACAGATTTGGAGTAAGTAACCTGTTCAAAGATACATAGATTTTTTTTCCTTATTTTTATTTTTAATTTTTTTCCATTAAGAAAAAGAAACACATAATTTTTCCAAAAAAATAAATAAATAAAACATACATAATTTACTACCTACTTTATAAAAAATTTGTAAGCTGATAAAATAAATGGATATTCTATCCATTAGCTCAAGACATGTCTAACCTCTATACCAAAAATTTGAAACAAATTTAAAAAAAATCGTTATATTTTTGGATAGTTGAAAAGACAGTAATTAATTAGAATGGAAGAGAGGATAAAAAAGAGAGAGAAAAGGGCCAAATGATAGTGAGAATTATTAAAAAGATGATAATAAAGAAGGAAAATGGTAGGAGGGAAGGTGATAATAGAGAAAAATAATTATGTTGACTACTTTGCCTCCATTTTAATAATAAAATATTGTGTCCCTTTTTATATAGTGATTAAACTGTCCCCTTTTAGTGAGTGACTTATGTGTCTCTTGTGAAAGCAATGTGACTAAGCGTTTATTTGACACAAACAAAGTAACTTCAAGAAACCCACACCCTTCTAACAAACCGATCATCCCCGACGCATCATGTTATAATACTAATAGTGTAAAACTAACCTGGTGTTCGTTACTCCTCACACATGACAGAATGATGTAATCTTTTTCCCTTCCTTGAAATGAGTCTACACTTGCAACCTGTAGCAAGAGCATATAGTGTTAAAAAAAATTGTTTCACATGAAACTCCATATTCTCTAGTAGAGTAACTTGCCTCAATTTCCTTGTAAAGTTGCTGTCTGAGAGCACCATTTCTTGACATGTAGTTAACAATGTATGCTCTTTGTCCCTCATATGGCGTTATTACTCCTATCTGCAAAATACCAAACAAAAATTCTTGTTTGTTAAGCAACCTTGACTCTTAGGAGTGGGGAATTTGGACGGGAGTTCCTCCTTGTTATGGGAGGAAGATGTCAATTGATTTTCAGCTCACAAGCAAACACCACACGTATATTTTTGACCCAAAATAATAGACTAGGACAGATGCTTGAACAGAGAACATACCTGACTGGGAACTACACCACTTCTTAAGAATGTGGTTACAATCTTTTCAACATTAGCAGCCTCAGTCCTATTTAGATAAGATGTACCACTGGCACTTATCTCTTCTTGTCCCATCTGACAAAGACATGAAGGTATCCAAATCATTTTTTTGACACTAAAAGAGAGGGGAATAATAAGGAGAAAAGGTTGAATCTCTGTATTACAAGAAACAAATTCCTGATCAGTTTATTTTGTGACAGAAACATACCTGCACATAAAATAACATGGGACGATTAGGAACAGGCCAAGGAAAATCAATGCCAGATGACTGCCTTTCATTGATAGTCACTCCATTCTGTAGCGTGCCTTCATAGAAGCTATTCGAAGGAAACTCTGAGAGAGCTGGATGCATACGATATTGAACCTAAATATATACATAAAGAATAAATATATGTCTTGCAAAATAAGTGTGGAATCCTCAAGCAAGAAAAAAAAGTGTAGAATAAAGTTCAGCAAAAGAGATGAATATGAAAAAGGGGCAGACATATGGGCTATGGCTTTTTTTATAAGAAACATTATTATAATATATTAACATATGTAATATGTAATAAATACAAAATTACAAAGTGGACCGGTAATCCACTTGGAAAAGAGAGCACCAAGCTATTCTGAAAAATAGCTTAATGTCATAACCCTTGCAAAGTTCCACCACCTAACTAAGAGATATACAAGCTTCCCCAAAACAAATAATACCAGAAAATATTGAAATCCAGCTGCAACACCTAGGCAATGGTATTATAATCAACAAAGTAATAACAGCTGGGAATTCATAAGAAATAGAAAAATTCTATTCTAATATCTTTTTGACCTTAGATTCAGTACAAACACAAGGTTTAAGCAGATAAAGTTAAAAACAAGGGCATGGACAGCCAAATGCAGCACAAGTACAAGAAGATTTGAAAACTACCTGCAACCTAATTGGTTTCACACCGAGAAGAACAAGACGCTCAAAGAGTGACTGAGCTAACCCAGCACGAGCTGCTTTCTTGCACATTATGACTGGACCGAGCTGGCAGTGATCACCAACAAGGACAACCTAAAGAATTCAATGCATTGAAGAGCATGTCAAGGATCAATTATGCAGTAAGAACCTCAATAAAGTATAGCTGTTTAAAGCACCTGCTTTGCACCGAGAACCAAAGGAATAAGGCACTCTGGTTCTGTTGACTGAGTAGACTCATCAATAAGTACCTGAAAACGAAAATAGATTGGTGAGGTTCACTCTTGTGAGCAAACAATTAACAGGAGAAACATGTGTAATCTTAACCTGACGGAACCTAAAATTTGACAATCTTGGATCTCCAGCTCCAACACATGTGCAGCAAATGACATCAGCACTCTGAGAAATCTCCCTCTCCGTTGCCCGCTTCAGAGCTTTGTACTTTTTCTCATCACTGCTAGACAGTTCTCCTGCAAGTTAAACACTTCACATCAATAAATTTTTAAAATAGGGTCACTTGCATTAAAATGCTGCAATGTTTCATAGATTTGCATGAGAATCACACAGTACACACAAGCGAAAATTATTCAAACTAATGTTTGTGAAAAGATCAAACATGTACTAGTTCAAGGACCCTAAACACCACTAAATGTAATGACAAACATCAAAAACGTTGGTCATTGAAAAAAAAGAGTTTAACAATTCAATTACTCAAGGATGACCTAGTTGCTGTCTTAAGAATTGAATACAAGTATTGTCTGCTAAAACTCCAAAGAATCTCATTCCAGTGACAATGCTCATACTGCGTGCAGGGGGAACAAACCAACCTAAATTGTAAGGCACATGTACATTCATATAGTAGAAACAGGTATAATAGGTCGGCAGCATTTTCCTCCAAAAAAGATCAATAAAAATAAAAGGAGAGGAAGAGAAGATTGAGAGAGGAAGACCGACTTAAAGAGAACTAACAACCTTGTTCATCTTTCAATTGTTGCAACTTGTAAAGTTCACTCTTTTCAGATGTATCAAGATGGCGAACCTGCATTTATACTCCAATGTGTAATATGCCCTATGATTGAATTAATAATTTAATTAGAAAAGGCAACAGATTGAAAAAAATCTGAATATCATTAAACCTGGTAGTGAAGTGTCAAATGCTCAACAGG
Organism: Hippophae tibetana; assembly: GCA_037013495.1. NCBI lineage: Eukaryota > Viridiplantae > Streptophyta > Magnoliopsida > Rosales > Elaeagnaceae > Hippophae > Hippophae tibetana. The sequence goes on from CM072812.1 coordinate 14,697,570, forward strand.
AGAGCTTACAGCTTCCCTTGATTTTGCACAAAGCCTAACAACCTTAACTCCAAAATAAATTCATAAAAGAAAAGAAATTATAAACATGAGTAGGAAGAATACAACGGAAAATCTCTCATTTGTTATACATAAAGTTACAGAAGTAATAGATTCACAATGAGCTAGAATATCAAGTGATGGCCGATTTCGCCACACTACCAATGATGAAATACTAATACACCAGCTACTTTGAACATTGGTATCTTCCTATAACCTCTATGCCTATGCTATTAAAAACTTAAACAGGACATAAAGAAAATAATAATGAACAATATAAAACAACAGATAAATCCAGTGGCACTTATCAAATAAGGTTAAGATAAATCCTTATAAATATTATGCAATGCCAAGAAAAAATAGGACCATACCTTTAGTCCAGTGGCACTGATCTTTTCAGCTAATTGGTCAACAGCCACATTACTAGGAGCACAAACCAAAACCTGATTTAAATTATTTTGGCAAGTGAGTGAAAACTCTATTGAAAATGAAATGGATCTCAATGGGAGGGAGAGAAAAAATAGAATAACATTGAGGACTTCACCTGTCCCTGGCCTTGTTTAGCCATGTGATAAACAATCGCTGCAGAAGTAACAGTTTTTCCTGTTCCAGGTGGTCCTTGAATCAAACTTATAGGCTTCTGTAAGACACTCTTTACAGCAAAAACCTATAACACGAGAAATAAATAATAATAAAATATTGATGAAGACTTCAAGTATAGGAAACAAAAAAATGGGAGCTGCCAAAACCATGATAATAACATAAGCAACTGACTTTAGACAATAATTCAAGAAAGAAGACAAAAATAACAACCGCTGAAATCAAGAATCTAATATAACAACAGTAATTAACTTAAGACAACATATTCTGAAATTTTTCACAGCCAAACAAATGGTAGAAGGATTCTAAGAGTGTCTTATGTCTTAACAAATTCAACATGAATAGATAAAAACTAAGCAAATAAACTGGATAACATACTTGAGACGCATTAAGCTCTGGAAGACCAGGTGCACCGAACCGACGAGGCAGCGTATTACGAACCATCTGAACTTCAACTTCATGACCCAGCAAGTGATGGTAGATGTAACTGCACATAACGTAGCTTTTAAAACTTTGAATAGATAAAATCCATCTATAAACCATAATTAGCTTCCTTGGTAAATGTAACTAATGGAAAGCAGCACCAACTTATTAGAATAAAACAAAAACCATATGTCATATATTGTTGACATGAATGAGTTGAGCTTCTTGGCAGTGTTTACTCACGTAAAAACCAACTAAAACACCAAGATAACCTACCCACTAACACTGGTCTCGTCCACAGCAAAGGTCTTCATTGCTCCTTGCATCCGATCAAAGCTTGTACTTTTCCAAACAAAATCAACACTAAACCCATGGTTCACATCAACTGGAACTCCCTGACTAGCACGAAGTTCAAGTGCAACTTCCTCTTGTGCAGTTAACTTGACCTGAAAAAAAGAAAAGCAGTATTTAATTACAACAAAGAATACACCGGCAAGTGCTGGCCAAGTCAAATTATTAAAGATCTTGAGAGAAAAGGTATACCACGTGGCCCACAGACTGCCACGCTGGATGAACTGCATCTCCAGAATAACGGAGTCTCAATTCATCTCCAGGTACAAGACGCAATTCATTGTCCTCCTACAAGGAAAAAAAATGCAAACTAGCTTGTATGCACAAATAAATACAAATAGAAAATTATTTCCTAGGAAAAACTAGAGGTTACTGAATATAGAAGTTGCCATACTACCAAAAAAAAATCAAAAGCATGATTGAGATAGCAAAGGCACCTTTGCGAAAACAAAATAAGCAACACGCTTCTTGTTAAGACCTATATCCCACCGAATTGTGACATTGTCTTTGCTTTGAGATTCTTTCATCATCTGCAACAAAATGGGGCACACAATCGTGATATTTTCAAGGAGATAATTAAAACACATGATTTTTTTATTTTCAAACAAACATAGAATAGCAGCATGAGTTTTATAAGCTTACTTTATCATAGTCAGCCTCAAGCTTAATAAGTGGTGCAAATACATTTTGATACTGCAACATAAATTGAAAACAACATCATCATATCAATAGCAAGGTTCGATCAAAATGTAAACAAAGCATTCCCATTTGACAAAACCTATCATCATCTCAAATGACAAGGAAAATCCCACAAGCGATTGCTGCACAAACATCACCTGATAAGCATCTTCATATTTCAAGGCTACAGACTGAGGTTCATCATCCACGCCAGGCTTTTCAAGATCTTCAAGAGTGGCATCAGGATTTGTCTTCCAAAGTTCTTCTACCTTATTTATTTGCTGGGCACTGATTTGGCGTGCTCTCAACTGTTCCTGTTCAGAAGGAACCTGCAAAACACAATTACTTAGAAGGTTCAGAAAATGCAGATAATAGTCTAAACAGCTAAAAGGAGGCAATGAAATATCAACCTTAACTAGCCACTGCAGGAAACACCTATCGTCAATCAGAGGGCACCACTGGCTCAGGTCCCAGTTCATATCCTTCAATGCATTAACACTTAAGCAAGGTTCCCTACAAAGAAGAACAACCACACTCTCTGTCTTTGCAGATATAAATCCAAGTAGAAACACATTGCGACAACCACAGTTATAGCATTCAAGGATTGTTTCTCCCAAAGGACTGTCTTTATGAAGACAAACTTCCTTATGTTTTGCACGAACCTACAGGATGACTCGACACAATTCGCCAGTTAATAAAAGTATCAAAGTTCACCACTAGGCAATTAGAATAGCACATTTATATTTTATTACCTCCCTTCATGGATGTTCATATTTATAGAGAAACTGATTAACTAGAGGCGTTGCACGTATATAGAACATTAGTTACAGAATGATCCTAATGCAGTCAGATAACTACTAAAATGAAGATCAATACGAATGACGATAACAGAAAACCTCTCGTTTATTTCTCATTTATCTGGGGAAGGGGGCAGCAGGCCCGAAATCCAATAGTAACTTTCACTCTCTTATCCCACTTCCGAGACTAGAATTTCAAAATCTGAATCATTTTTATGCAAGAAGTATTTCCAGGAAAAATAAAATAAAATAAAAGCATTATCAATTCAAACATCATGGTCTACATTTAAGATTAAATAATATTCTTACGATATCACCAAATCCCAGATGAAACGTCTACAGGGACGCTTTATACCCTATGCTTCTAAAGTGAACTCTAATGCTACTTTCCCATCTAAGATCACGTAATTAGTAAAAAAGAAATCAATGAAATTCAAACCCCTTTCTCAAATTTTATATCATTACTATCGTCATGATATTCAATATCCTAGCTATTAACCCAACGAGCAAACACCATAATTAATTTTTAACCATAAACTACAATTCATACACGGTTCCAACTTCCCTCGTTATTCTGACAGTGTATTCCATCCAAATACCCCAATTCCACTAGACCCGTAAATCAAGATATCAGATAAAAAATTCAGACGCCAAAAACAATGTAAATCAGTTTGGAAACTAACCAGGTGATTCACGATGTGCGAGCCAGACGTATTCCCTCGAGAATTACAAAACCACTTGCGGCACGAGGGCACATTACACCTAACAACGCAAGCAGGGTTCGAAACCCCACAGTACCTACACGCATGCTCTGTAAAATCCCCTTTGTCATACTCGAAATTATCATCATCCCCAGTATCCTCAAAGTTCAACCCACTCATCCCAGCCGCTAAATCATCCACCACCTGATTATTGGCGCTGCTACTGGCCGACCCAGCAGCCCTTGCCTTCATTGTGTTACCAGGAGATGCCGAAACCGGAGAGGCATCTGATAGGTGATCGGGAGCAGGTCCACTACCACCACGATCCGATGAGTCCACTAATGAGTCAGACGGAGTTGGCCAAGCCACGGGTGACCGGATTGGATCGCGAAATTCGGGATAGTCAAAGTCCTCGCCTTGGGTGTTGAACTCGAGAAACGTATACGCATCATTGCCTGTGTCAGGTTGTGAAGCCGTCTCGTAGAGGCTGTTCTGCTGTGAATCCATTACAGCTGAACAAAACCTACGTAAAAATTACGCAAACTAGGTCTAGGGTTTTGAGATGTCGGAGTTTTAATTAGGAAAATGAATAGAAGAAGACTGGGGTTGGGGTTGGGGTTGGGGTTGGGCGAAGGAAATGAATGAGGGAAAAATAAATAAAGCGGAAGAAACAGCGAGTTTAATTGGACGTTAAGTTTCTTGCTTGCGCCAAAATAACAAAGGATTTCTTTTTTGTAATTGTTTTTACGATGTCTCGTAAAAAATAAAAATATAATATGAAAGAAAAAAGTTGATGTATCGGTACACATGATAATGGAATCATTAGAGTTTTTTTTCTTTCTTAATAATTATAACATGGGAGTAAATTATTAAATATTATTTATTATTTTTAAAATATATTTTTATTAATTATTTTTTATCTTATTTATTTTTAAAAAATATATTTTTATTAATTTTAAATTTTATTAATATATAATACTATATCATTATGTATTTTAAAAATAATAAATAATTTACTGTAAATTACAGCATTTCGATAGTTCAAACACGTAACTTTGGTTTCAGGCATTGCAGGTTCATATATATTGTCGGGTTACAGTTAAACTGAATTTTTGAAATTAAATTAAAGTTTCAAAATCACACTGGCACACTAGGTCCAGTTTTTTCAAACTTTAAATTTAATTAAGTGAATTTCTGAGTTTCAATCTTCAACTATGTTAAATTTACAAGATTATGTACCAGTAAACTTTATCCCTGTTAATTTAAAGGAATATTCATAACATAAGAATGAATTTTAAGAAAATTTATAATATTATTTGAGTTAATAACAATTTGTTTTTAAATCCAAACTTAATTATGTAAACTTGTTAACAAAATTGGAAATGAATCAGTATCAAACTAAATTACTAAAGTAAACAATAGAACTTTAAAGACATAGATGAACCAAAAATTACTTATTTTATATATTAAAAGATAATTAATTTATATTTTAATATATATAATTTTGATAGTTTAACAATTTTAATCTGAATTTTAACAGTGTATGAATCATATTTTCATACGTGATATTATATAGATTCTTTAAAATATACTTATTTGTAAGAAGTTCATGATGAAATTAATTTAATTGATTAATTATTTTAATCTTAAAATATTAAATCATAATACATATTTATTAATATTATATTTAAACAAATTGGAGCTAGTAAACTTTGATGTAACAAAATTAAAAATGTAAAAAAATAATCAATATAAATATACATGAATATAAATTTATGGATTATGAACTTATTTGGTGTATTGTTTCCAAACTTTTACAAAAATTTATGAATTTTAAATCCTAAAATGTTATATAGAATTTTAGAAACATTTTTATAATTTTTTTTCTATATTTCAATAGATTTTTATAGATTTTTAATTTTAAGACTTTTCTGAACTTTCACAAACTTTGAATAACTTTTTACTTAATTTCATATACTTTTATTATTAACTTTTTTTCTTTTTTTAATTTCTTTTTTTTTCTCCCTACTTTACTTTTTAAAGATAGTGACATGTGTTAATATTAATAAGTAATATTCAAAGGACTATCACATCCCATTCTATACTCTAATAAAAAATTCATATTATTTCTTGTTTTATAAAATATTAAAATATTAAATCTAATACATAAAATAAACATTTAAAATATCAACGATGCAATTGTTTTACATTGAGTATACAATAATACAAAAAAATAAACAAATACACATTAATATAATTAATAATTAAAAAATACATAAAATCCAAACTTAATTAAATATTAAAAAGTTTATGTTAAACAAGCTCTTGCATTCCAAAAATAAATTTAAAAAAATAAAAATACACCCATAATTTATTTTTGTATATTTTTAAGCATGATATTTAGTAGCATTTCTTCACATGTGATTTTTAAAGAGAGAATCAAATCCCTTAAACAATGGGCATACAGAAGTACTTAGCATCTAGACCTACATGTATCGTTATTTGAATGGACCAACAACTTTTGATGACGAGGGAATAGGTGTATTACCATAGGCTAAAGTTATGTTTGTACATTGGAAATATTTATGACTTATCAACTTATTCCAAGAATAAGACCAAACGCTTATTTGATAAAGGTCGTATGGCCTAAGCCACATCAGGTCACATAGTGCTTGGGCGGCTAAATCATTCAAGATTGGTCAATTTCTTGTACTTTGAATGGTGATATGATCCTTAAAGTTTAGACCATATTGAGGCAATCAACTTAAACTTAATAAACGATACATATTTATCATTTTCTAGCACATCATTAACTCGTAAAGGCACACCTCGTGATAGGTTATACCTTACTAGTTCATTGGTATCAAAGTCATGTATATAGTTTATCCAAACATTAAGTCTCTCATTCTTTTAGTTTGAGACAAGGTAAAAGAATATAATATCCATGATCGAGTAAAAACCTACTCTCTTTTTATTTTCTCTTTGTTACAAATATTTTTAACTTTTGTCTTCTTTCAAGTCATATAGTGTTTGGGCTAAATCAAGCCACATAGTGCTTAGACTGAATTAGATCATATAGTTCTTGGGTTAAATCGGACCACATATTACTTGGGACTGAATAAAGCCACATAGTACTTGGACTAAATTAGGCCGCATATTGCTTGGATGAATTAGGTCACATAGTTCTTAGGCTAAATCAAGCCATATCTTGCTTTGGCTAAGTCAAGTCATATTACTTAAGTTGAATACGATCACATAATGCTTGGCCTAATTTAGCCCAAATGGGTTATGCGAAATCATGCCACGTATTACTTATGAATAATTAGTCCGTATAGTACTTGGATTGAATCAAACCATATGATTAAGCAATGACCTACTACATTCTTCCAATTCAAACTCGTTCTTATGAACTCAATAACTCTTCCTTAGGATAGGCTATTTGTTAAGTCTTTTACATTCATGTACCATTATGGATGATGAAAATCACACTCACACATATGGAAACTATCGTGTTACTTTATTCACAATAGTAGGTTAGCAAGTTGACCTCATTCTAACTGCTTTCATAAAGAAGGGGTTCAGTTGAACTCAATAACTATTCCTTAAGTTGAGTTATTTGTTTAGCCTCTTATACCCATGTCTCATCCCAGATGAGAGGACTATTTAGCCTCATTATTTCTTATAGAAAAGTTATTGTGTTATTTTACTTGTGAGATAGGGACATAAAAACGTCGAAAAGTAAATTCCACACTTATCATGTTCACCCCAAATAAGAGGTTTACTTTTATGAACTCACTGCCTTTCTTAAGACGAACATTGTGCCTCTTACACTTGCATTCAAAGTGAGGACCATTTATCCTTCTGACTCCTTACTTAGGGATTATTGTATTATTTTATTCATGAGATAAGGGACATGAATAAGTCGGAAATTAAATTCTTTATTTATCATGTTTGCCTTAAATAGAAGGTTCACCTTTGTGAATTCACAATCTTTTCTTATGATGGTGTCATGAGACCTCTTCAACCACATCCCAAGTGAGAGGGCCATTTAGCCTCCCTACTCCATAATTAATGATTATTGTGCCATTTTATTCATGAGACGTGTTGGAAAGTAAATTCTTTACTTGTCATGTTCACCTTAAAGAGAAGATTCACTTTGTGAACTCACATTTTGTTCTTATGATGAGCATCATGATACCTTTTATACTTGCATCTCAAGTAGTGGGATCATTTAACCTCTTCACTCCTTACCTGAGGTTATCATGTTATCTTCTTATTTAGAGGTTATCGTGTCATTTTATTCGCGAAATCAAGCCTTGAATAAAGAATTTTCTTCTTCCTTAGGCTCGACATTTACACACATACATTTTATCCCCAAGTGGGGAGACTATTTAGCCTCGTCACTTTTTACTTGGAGGTTATCGCATTATTTTATTTGTCAGATCAATCCTTGAATAATGAATTTTCTTCTTCCTTAGCTAGGCATTTCCACACATGCCTTTTATGCCTGTATCCGAGTCGATGGAAATCGTTTGGCCTTCTCACTTCTAAATAGGGAATATGCAAAGTTCTTAAAATAGTGAAAATTTTATGAGTGTCATCAATTCGAGTTACCTATTTGTTGTTATTAGATAAAATGTAACGAGCAATAACATAACTAAAGTCAATCGATCATATCTTGTTTTTAGAACTGATTCTCTAACTTTCATATCATGTCTTACCACCCATAAAATTTTCCCTTGTTTTCCTTGGAACTTCAACAATTTGGAATGCTACAAACATAGGGTGGAAAGGCGCATTATAAACATTCCTTTCTTGTTTAGGATCTTTTCTTATAAAATTGTTAGCATCAACGATTAGGTCTTGGTATCTATTGTCTCTTGTTTTACTTAATTGTCTAGTTTGATTTTCATTTCCCTTTTGAGGTTCATAAATTTATGGCATATTTAGACATGGCCTCCAAGGTCTGAGGTGTTGTCTCAACTCAATAAACAGTCTTGAACTCTTTCCTTTACGAAACACTTTGATTGCTATTAAATTTGGACAATCAAGTCTCTAAAAAATTATCCTTATATTGTTTCATGAAAATTTGTGTTGGTTCCTTAGGACCTTAGGTTGTGAAGAACAAGTGGTATGATTCTTTTACAGGCTTACTACTAGTATATTTGATAATAAAAGTATAAACGATCTTGCTAATGTAAAAACACTTCCAACATGTAAATCATTAAACCATTTATAAGTAGTCTTGAATTGGGAGCAAATGTCATGTACAAAAATAGAGGTCTATATCAATGGATATCTATGTGCCACAACGTGTTCAACAATATTGGAGGAAACAAGAGGTTCACTCTTAACTCTTAACCTTTTCAAATACTTTTTCAATTTTCTCTAAGGGAATCAATGATGGGTATGATGTTACTGCATAATATTTCTTTACCATAAACTGAATCATTCTATTACACTTCTTGGACCAATACGATACCATTGGAATAATAATACGAGCCATTTAGGGAACAAAGGTAGCTGGTTTAACGTACACCAAGCCATTACTACACATTTCTCAATCATTGGTTCATACTTTTGGTAAAGGTCTTTAGCTATTAGCTCATATTTGTTATACACATTTTTGATAGTACACTTGGTTATGTCCAACAAACTACCGTGTTGAACTTCCAATCCCAAAGAATGAGTGACTATCATGGCTTGTGTCAATGCATTTTTTCAAAATAGAAGGTAGATGATAGTCCAACCCACTTAATGATTCTTCAATCTTGCGATTGAAAAACTTGAGGAGTTCAAAAGGAACATCACAAAATTTCTTATATAATTGTCTCACGATAGTCTTGGTTGTACCTTAAACAATTTGGACCCCAATCTTTAAAGGATCAAAGTTTTCCTTGGCATACTTGTAGACATTAGAGAGATAAACCAAGATGTAAATAGTTGTTACTTGAATGAAATCAATGTACTTAGTTTTATCATTTATTGCACTATCTGTGACGGTGATGAGTGCTTGACTAAGGTAGTGTTTGGACAAACGATCTATATGAATGCTTTGTCGATACTGCTACATAGCTTGGAGGACCAGATCACACCTCTATATGCACTAATCTACTTAGCTCCAATAAAAGAAATCATGGCAGGTCTGACTCACTTCTTTAGCTTATAACACATTCCAAATTGTGCTTCGCTCAAGCCACATTGTGCCTCGACCTAACTCACGCAAAAATCCAGTACTTTCCAACTCTAAATTGTAGCCTATTCTATATGGCCCAATCCAGCTTGTTTCCAACACCAGTCTATGGCCTCACTTGTTTTCCCTCTCAATTAATAACATTTTAGCCCACCTAACTAGTATATTTAATTCTCTTTAATTTTCTTTGAAACACAAGGAAAACGAAACAATTAATGGTATAGTTTAGCCAACTTACTAGACTAAAATTAACCAATCATATCAAGCATAAATACAACAATAAATTTTCATGGCTGTCATTATATTTACCAAAGTATGACTCTCTTTATTTTAGACTAACCCAAAACAAGGTGAACTTGCCTATTAGCGATTGTTTAAGTGATTGAGGTGATATTCCTATAATACGATATAATTCTCTCGATTATAGAATAAAATGTCTCAAATTCTTATAATTGGATTAAAAAACTGAAGACTTCATGGTGGCCACTAATTGTTTAGATAATTAATAAGGATTTGTATAGAGATAATCAAATCCTTTAAACAATGGGTACATGGAAGTATTGATAAACATCTCAACCTACATGTATTGATGTCTGAATGGACGAACCATTTCTAATAGTAAAGGGACATGTGTGCTTTCCTAGGTTGAGATAACATATGTATATTGGAAATATTCTTTATTTGACCAACTTGTTCTAAGGATAAGACTAAACGCTCCTTTGGTGCAAGTCGTATGACCCAGCTTGCATCAGGTCATATAGTGCTTGGACTAAGGTACAAGTACATTATGCTTAGGTTGAATAATTCAAGATAAACCAATTTCATATATGTAGAGTGGTCATACGGTCCTTGGATGTCATACCTTATTGAGGTTATCGACTCAAATATGATAAGCAATATACATTTGTCAATTTCTAGCAAGTCGATAGCTCGTAAGGGCACACCCCATGATAGGTTATACATCACTAGGTCATTGCTAACGAGCTCATATATATAATTTAGCTAAACAACAACTTTTCATCCTAAGTTTAATTTGGAGGAAAATAATTTTTTTAATGATTGATAAATTTATCTTCATTTATGTCAACATATAATTTTTAAATTTAAATAATTAGCAAAAATAGAAATATATCGTAAAAATAATTAAGTGATTCAATTTAAAAAAAAATATTAAATTGTACATTCTTGAATGGTAAAACCATATCCAATGAGACACTATTGCACTAAAATGGTGTAACTTTTTGTACTAAAGGTTGCTTCAAAGAGACACCAAATATTATATCAAATATAATTCCATGAGTAGTCTCGCATAAAATTTAATGCGACATTATTCATTTGGTGTTACAACTTTCATGTGCTATTTTTTAATAAAAATAAATAAAAATCTAAAATACTATTTAGTTTATATTTCACTATCATTATATATCGTTATCTAACATTTATTACAATTATATATTTTTTTATTTAATGATATTGTTTTGTTTTTTATTATATGTAATAAATTAAAATTAAGCATATGATACAAAATTAGTAAAAAAATTATTAAATGCAACATAGAATTAAAAATATAATATAAACTAAAACAATAATTTAATAATCGGAAAAGTCATTTCTAGATCCTCCAAGATTATTAAAATATTAGAAAAAATTATTTGAACTATTTTTTGATTTTATGTTTTGACCATAAGATTAAAATGCATTACATGATATAATATTTGTGTGTATTATTATGCACAACATGATAATCAAGGATGAATACACTGTTAACGCATAAATTACTAAACGAATGGAAGTGCCAACTTCAAAAGTTGAAATGATGATAGACAAAAAATACTTAATTTTAAGAATTTTTTGCTCGTGGTAGACAAATCAAGGAAAATATGCCCACCTTACACTTCTAAATGCATAATCAAATATTTATAGGATGATTATACTAATTCAAAAAACTAATAACTATCAATATGTATTTTTAATTGTGTTTTTCCAATTAAATAAAGGCTTTTTTGGTATAATAAATATAATATTTTATAAGATAAATTAAGATGATTTCTTTATAGACTTCTACAAATTTTATTATTGATTTTATATTGTTCGTAACAAATTTAAAATCTAAAAATTAAGTTTTATAATCTAATTTTGACACATTGAATAAAACTTTATATTGATATTTCTCACAAAAGCATTAATTTAAATGTTTGTTATTTTGTTAGGAATAAAAAATAATTTAATCTAATTAGTTATTGATCTCATAAAAACTTTAGTTAACAAAGAAAATGATTCATTCATTTTTTTCCATATATACTATAAAAAATCAATAACTTTGATAATTTAATATAATCAATTATGATTAACTAGCTAATTATTTTCATAATTTTTTTTATTAATTATTTATTTGCTTAGAATTGTTTGAATCAATCATATTCTATTCTTTAATTAATTTTGTTATTAGGGTAATATTTTAAAAAACTTAAACATAATGATTAAGTTTATTTTTAAAAAAATTTATTAAATTATTTAAAATCACGTAATTTACTTTGTATCAATCTTGAAATTACATTCATTACTTATTATAATTGATTTACATAATTACGAGATTTTTATAAATATATAAAATTTAACGATCAAGTTTTTGTGCATTAATATGATAAAAATTTAAAATATATTAAATTTTGTAAAAAATTATAAAAAAAAGTCATATATTCAAATTTATATATAATTTTAAAAAGTTTAATAAAATATATTTTGAATTCTTTAAAGTTTTTTTAAAAATCTCTAAAAATTTTAGAATTTAAAATATATCAAATTTTATCTAAATTTTAATTAAATTTTTAAAAATTTAATAAATTATATGTTTAAAAATCTATTGAATTTAAAATTTGAATTTATATTTCTTAATATAATATTATTTTAATAGCTATTAAATAATAGGAATATCAAGATAATAACTTTTATTAAAAATCTATGAACTTCTTAAAATTTAAAATGTATGAAAATCTACATCACCATTAATTTAATACAGTCTCTTCGGTAAAAGCCGGATTCAAAACCTGAAACACACTGAAACCTCTTCACATTGTTCCGTTGCAAAACGGAGGTCTACCACCAAAAAAAAAAAAAAAACCATAAAAAGACAAAAGATAATTGACAGAGTCCTGAGAATTCAAAAGAGGTCAAGCAAGTCACTAAGCTCTATCTCTCTCACTCTTCACGTTTTCTAAGTCTCAAATCAACTTCTTCTCTAATCCTTCATTCTCTCCCCCACTTTCTACCCCACATCCTCCACCAACTTGCGGTATCGAAACGCACCGGCATTCCCAATTAAATGATTCTTTAATTACTCATTTTTAACAAAAAAAAGCGAAGATAGCTTTCCTTATATTCCTCTACGGTCTTTTCTTTTTATTCTTCGTCTCTTTCACTTTCACTGTTGTTGTTCTCTACGCTACTCTCACTCGCCCCAACACAGTCTCTTCTTCTGCTACGATTACCGATTCGCGAGGCACTTCTGGTGGTAAAGCTCTTGAATCTTCAGGTAATATCAGGGCTAGTGAAATGGCAACCATGGAAAGCTTGATCGGACTCGTTAATCGCATTCAGAGTGCTTGTACGGTCCTCGGCGACCATGGTGGTGACTCTGCTTTGCCTACTCTATGGGAAGCACTTCCTTCTGTGGCTGTCGTTGGTGGTCAGGTAGTACTACATATATTATATTTCCTTATATCGCTATCTATCCTAATGCATGCTTATCTTCTGTGTATATGTTTGTTTCTGTGCTTGTGTTTTGCTCAATTCTGTGGTTTGAGTTCGTGTTTGGTTGTGATCGTAGAGTTCTGGAAAGTCTTCGGTGTTGGAGAGTATCGTGGGGCGCGATTTTCTTCCCAGAGGATCAGGTTAGAATTCAATTAGTTTTATATTTTATATTTACGTGGATGAATGTTTTTGTTGCTGCACAATATTTCCAACAGTGTTTAGTTTGTTTTGCTATTTATTTGGTTTCGGGAAAGCACGAAAAGAAAATGCTAACCTTCACTATTTATTTCTTTGTCAAAAGATTTAGTAGTTAAAGACTTCAAAGTCGAATTCGTTATGCGAATAGAAAATTAAAGTCAACCAAGTCAAATTCATTTTTTTTAGGCTTAATCGGGTTCTGAAAAGGGATTTCTTTTCGTTTCGTTTTTTGCTCTTATATACTTTTAAGTAATTTAGCTCGATTTCACTTTTTTTCCCTCAAAATGTTGGTACCTTCACAAACATGGAGGGGACATCTTTTTAGTTTGTCATCATGTGTACGTCATTCATTTATGTTGCTTAAATCATCATTATTCTGAGGGACTCTCAGGGATTGTCACCAGAAGGCCATTAGTATTGCAGCTTTACAAGTCAGAACTGGGTTTAGAGGAGTATGCAGAGTTCCTACACTTGCCAAAGAAAAGATTCACTGATTTCTGTACGTTCTTATTAAGCAGTTACTACAATGTACATATTTGATTTTTTTTTTGTGATATTTAAAATGAAAATATTAGTTGTCTGATTAATGTCTACTTCTAATTTCTTCCCTTCTTCACAGCTTTGGTTCGGAAGGAAATTCAGGATGATACCGATCGATTGACTGGGAAATCAAAGCAGATTTCCCCTGTTCCTATTCATCTTAGTATCTACTCCCCAAATGGTAACATGTTCTATAGTTTGATTTAGATCTTGAGTTAGGTTCCAGAAACCACATATTTTCTCCCCCACCTTCCATCATAACTTACATCTTCCTTTGCTATTGCTTATACAATATTGGTCTTTTTAATTAAAATGCACCATGTTAGAAGATAAAAAGTATTTATTTGCCTTTTTTTGTTTTATTTAAAAGCATATGATGTTTTTTTTTGGGAGGGGGTATTTACATATTTTTTGGGCTAAAGTATAACATTGATTCCAAACCTTGACTAAATTCATACATAGCTTACTAAAATTTTAAAACGTACAATTTTGTAATCAAACTTTTAAAATTTCATACATAGATCTTTAAACTTTTAAATCTTCGTACATAAATCCTTAAACTTTTAAATCTTCGTACATAAATCCTTAAACTTTTAAATCATACGATTTCGTTCCAAATTTTTTAAAAGTTCATACGTAGATTTTAAATTTTTGATTCACAAATTTGTATTTTAGTAACAAGTTAGGATTTATGTGTGAAATTTTTATAGTTTGGAGACTAAATTATACGATTTAAAAGTTTATGGATCTATATATAAAATTTTAATAATTTAGAGACTAAAGTGTACTTTTTTAAAAAAATTGGGACCTATATATAAATTTAATTAAAATTTGGGAAATAATACTCTAATTTAACTTATGGTTTAAGTTACTTATATTTTTTGATATATTCATTATTAGTGCTCTGTTATCTTGGTTAATTATTGTGTGCATTCAAGCAGATAACTCCAGTCTGGTCTCAACAAAAACAATTAAATAACTAAGAAAACCTTACTTAGCTGTCAGCATCTATATTGGGTATATGTCCCATGGAATAGGAATAAACTGCACTTTCATTTGTGTTTTTACTTTTTTTTTTTAATGTCTGACACCGTGATTTACTTTCTGGCAGTTGTCAATTTGACATTGATAGATTTGCCTGGCTTGACCAAGGTTGCTGTAGGTATACTACAGAGAAGCTGTTCGATTTCCCTCTCACTATTAAGAAATAAGAATACGTGCATATTTACGTTGCTATTTAATTCTTCTCTGCAGAATAATTAACTTTGAGATGGTTTAATTTGCAGAAGGACAGCCCGAGAGTATTGTTCAGGATATTGAAAACATGGTCCGTACTCATGTAGAAAAGGTAATGAAGAAGGTATTTGTGTATCTAATAGTTAATTTCCCATGGTTACAAGCATATTACTGGTGCCCTTATAGTAAGTTGTGTCTAATAAGTGCTTTAGGAATTTTGCTAAATGGTTCCCACTGCATTCTCGGTTCAAGCAGTAATAGTCTTTGTCCTTTCAAATATGAATAATTTTTTCCCAAAGCTTCGTTTTGTTCGAGAACTCCCTTCCACCAAAAGGAAAAAAAAATTCTTATTTTCCTTTTCTTAAAGGGGGTGAAGGAGGGCATGAGATGCATACTAAAATGCAAGAGTACCATTGATGCACTATTCAAAAAACGGTTCTATTTGAAGCATTTTTTTAAGAAGCTATTTCGCTAGAATTGGTTTTATACGAAAGAAGTTACGTGTTTGGCAAAAAATATTAAAACACACCTGTAATTGTTTTGAAACAAAATTTTAGAAGTATTTGTTAACTACTAAAAGAACCCTAATAATATTTCATTATGGTGGAAAAATTATTAATAATGGACAATTAGTGAAATTTTGTAAAAAGTAATAAATGATATTAGTGGGTCCCATTATTTTAGGAGAAGCAATTTTTTGAAAAGTACGGATTTACTTCTTAAAAAAAAAACTTTAAAGTGCTTAAATGTATGCTCCCCAAATGTAGTATTTTATGTTTTACAAATTATATATATTTATATTCTATTTGATTTCCATAAGCAGGTTTCTTATTCGTGCCTACAACTTTAATTCTTATTTTATTTATGAATTATGAACTTCTACCCCTTGGATGCAGCCAAACTGTATCATTCTGGCCATAACTCCAGCCAATCAAGACATAGCTACATCTGATGCAATCAAGCTTTCTAAAGAAGTTGATCCCACGGGTATCTTTCAGCACGCTATTTTTTCGTTCTCTTTTATTCCCTCCTTGTATGGAGCAAATTTCACAGATTATTCCCCCCCTGCTGTCTTAATGTATTATTTCGCATATAGGTGAAAGGACATTTGGTGTACTGACAAAGCTTGATTTGATGGATAAGGGTACTAATGCATTGGATGTAAGAACCATTGTATTACATTATTACTGGAGATATCAGCTTTAAATTGAAACTTAAAACATTTAGCTGGAAGATAAATAATATAACTTTGTATTATTAGCATTGAAGGATGAGGAGTTTATTATTTTTTTTTGAAGATGGCTAATTTAATAGAAGGAATATCATATTTATTTTCTATTGATAGGTTCTTGAAGGAAGATCTTATAGGCTTCAACACCCTTGGGTTGGTATCGTGAATCGTTCACAAGCTGATATTAATAAAAACATGGACATGATTGCGGCTCGTCGAAGAGAGCGTGAGTTTTTTGCAAATAGTCATGAGTACGGACACTTGGCAAACAAAATGGGATCAGAATATCTGGCAAAACTTTTGTCCAAGGTTTTTCTTGTTCTTGTGATTTTCTAATATGCAACATGAGTTCTATACATTTACTTTATAAGTTTGTTATTAGTTGTTATTATATAGAGTTGCTTTAAAAATGTTCTATGTTCAGCATTTAGAGTCTGTAATTAAAGCTCGCCTCCCTGGTATCGCATCCTTGATTAGCAAAAGCATTTATGAACTTGAATCAGAGTTGGACTCTCTTGGTAGACCTGTTGCTGTTGATGCTGGGGTAAGCAAGTTTATGTTTTCTATTGCTGGATATTGGGGAAAAATTATTTTCAAAAATTAATACTAAACTTTACGTGTTTTCCATGTTTATCAGGCAATGTTATATGCTATCCTGGACTTATGCCGTGCATTTGACAGGATATTTAAGGAGCATCTGGATGGAGGGTAATACTTCCCGTCACTTTTATAGTTTAGCTGTTTAGATAAGAACAATAACATATGTTAAGTGTTTTCAAAAGCTTCTCACTGTTGATGAATAAAAGCTTTGCCTATCTTGATATTAAGATCCTTGTTTGTCTTCTTATGCCACACATCAGACGACCAGGTGGTGATAGGATTTATGGTGTATTTGATCACCAGCTCCCTGCTGCTTTGAGGAAGCTCCCTTTTGACCGTCATCTTTCACTTCAAAACATAAGGAAAGTTGTCTGTGAAGCAGACGGATACCAACCTCATCTAATAGCACCTGAGCATGGATATAGGCGTCTCATTGACAGTTCACTTAACTATTTCAGAGGCCCTGCTGAAGCTTCAGTAGATTCTGTTAGTCTTTGGTTCTGTACATAAATTTCTTTAGGTCAATTATGAGAATAGTTAGTTCAAAAGGGTTCTGCTGCCTGAGATGTTTTCTGGACTTGAAGCTGAAAACATTAACTTTTATGGATGCCATGTGTGGCTCACTGGCTCTCTCTCTCTCTCTAACAAATATAAAACAAAGTTTACGAAATTGTGGGATTCTTTGGAACCTGATTCCAAAATGAAAATATTTGATTTATTTTGAAGTGCAAAGTTACTGTAAAGAGACAATAATTAATCCACTAAAGTCACAAAGCACATGTCTCATAAGTTAGAGACTGGAGCGTACGTTTCATTACATGTTTGATGCAGTTTCTCTACATGCTTCAAAGGACACATGCTTCAAAGGACAAATGTTCAATTCATTACACTAACCAGTGCACTAAAGTAAAGTGTCCATTATTTTTTAACAATATTCTGGCATTGCAGGTTCACTTTATTTTGAAGGAGCTTGTAAGAAGATCAATTATAGAAACTCAGGTTATTTCTTGCCCAATAAACTTAATTTTTTAGTAGCATTGGTTTTGTGATGTGGATAATTCTAATTGTTGGCATGAAGCAGGAGTTAAAGCGGTTCCCAACTCTTCAAGCTGAACTAGCAGCGGCGGCTAATGAAGCACTTGGGAGATTCCTTGAAGACAGCAGGAAGACAACATTGAGATTGGTTGACATGGAATCCTCATACCTAACTGTTGAATTCTTCCGGAAACTCCCTCAGGTAGTGGAAAAGGGAAGAGCACCCACTACTTCCGCCGCTGACCCATATTCAGAAGGACATTTCCGCCGCATAGGATCAAATGTTATCTCGTATGTTGGGATGGTATCTGAGACATTAAAGCATAGCATTCCAAAGGCTGTTGTTCACTGTCAAGTCAGGGAGGCTAAAAGGTCGTTATTAAATCACTTCTATACAGAACTGGGCAGAAAGAAGGTACTCTTCCATTGACCTTCACCGTCCTCTCTCTCTCTCTCTACTTGGACTTGCACACATGCCCACATGTCCAAATAATATACTGATGGGAAAACAAGATGGATCTGACTGATTCCCTCTCCTTTTCTCCTCCTTTAACAGGGCAAGCAACTTGCAGAACTGTTGGATGAAGATCCTGCCCTGATGGAGAGGAGACTTCAATGTGCGAAGAGGCTTGAGTTATACAAGACTGCAAGGGATGAGATTGACTCAGTCTCTTGGTCCCGATGATATGAACTGTATAGGCAACTTAAGAAACTCTGATACTGCTTTAGAAATGTAAGGGTAAATAGCTTCCATTCCCGGTGTCCTTTTAGTTATGCTTGTAAAAGGCTTAGTTTCTTCTGACTTCATTTTATTACATCTTTGATATTTTAGTTGTGTTTCCTACTAAGTTGTTTTATTCTGATTATCACTTAGCAGCACCAAGAACCTAGCTAAGAAAAATGAAAAGAAATAAACCTGAAAAAGGAAAGTATAAAAACATCAGCCCATTTATATGTGACTTACAACTTACAAGTACCAATCTTATAACCATTTCTATTTGGCCTGGTAGTCTTGTTTTTTACTCGTAAGGCAGGCCACATGTTCAAGTTTTGGTAGTCGTAAAAGTATGGAGCTTGTAAACAATTATATCCACAGCCTCATAAAAACTGGTGACAGTATAGAGGAAAAGCCTCCATCAATTCTTGTTAAGCTCTCTTTCATTGGAGCAATTGTGTCTTTTTTCCATTTTGATCTTAATTCAACTATATATATATATATATATATACATATTACAGCTCCTAAGTTTGGGCTAAAAATTTCCTACATGACCTTTCCGATAAAAATAGACTTGTCTTGCATTGATGAGACAAACTAAAAACCAGAGAGCAAAGCTATAATAATACCCGCAAAAAATTTTGAATAACGAATTATTGTCCTCTGTTAAGTTAACCTCATAATTTTCGATTTATTTCATCAAGAAAAAAAGATGCTTCAATCTTCATTTTAAACCGTGTCTCCACTCTTGTCAAGCTCTTCTAATGCTGCCCATTACTTACGATCAGCATAATCCTTTATCAAGAAGGTAGGCTTTATTTCCAACAAAAAACGATATGGATTTCTCGTAGTTAAACCAATAACTGGCACACCAGCTGCCACTCCAGCTTTTATTCCAGAAACAAGTCCTGCAGAGCAAAGCAGAAAGAACATCACCAATTCATGTATGGAAATATTGGCCTAGAAAGAAGCAATTTTTGACCTAAATAGATGGGTTACATATATTTGACCAAAACTATGTTGGCTTGTAAACTTGTTTACAAGTCCAAAGAAATCAAAAACAAACTTTGAAATATTCTAGCCCATTTGAAGTCCAGCTCGTGGAAGCTTCTATGGTGATGATCTGGATTGATAAGGATACATCTCATGGTTGGTGGAAAGAAAAAAATCAATGGATTAGGTAAGGAGATAAGTGTATGGTTTAGATTGTTTTGATAGGTTTATATTGTATAGTTTAGATTTATTAGTTGTTTCTATAAATACCTCTCAGTAACAATGTAATAATTAAGTTAAAAAATCAGAAACAAAAATTTGAGATTTTCTGAGTGTTTCTGGAAAATTGTTCTTAAGTGTTCTTGAATTTTTGAGAGTTTTAATATATAATATTCCAACAAAGTGGTATCAGAGCTGTAGTTGTAAGTTTATGCCAAAAAGTGAGTTAACTCACTGAGTCAGCCGAGTTGACCGAGCCGTCAAGCCGTTTGTCCGAGCCATCGAGATAGTTGACCAAAAAGTTGACTTTGATCGTTGACCAAAAAAATTCATATTTTCCCCGGAGTTCCTCCTAAGGTTTTTTGACGTTCTGAATCCATCTGTGCGATCAGAATTTACAAATTCTCACTATATTGAGAGTTATGTCAAATGGAGGTATGTCATCGTTTCAAGTCCCGACACTTAACAACGACAACTATGATAATTAGAGTATCACGATGAAAGCTCTTTTGGGTGCACATGATGTGTGGCAAGTCGTAGAGAAAGGATTAAGCGAGCCAGACGATGAAGCTACTCTAATGCAAATGCAAAAATAATATTTGAAGGATTTGAGAAAGAGAGACAAGAAAGCCCTCTTTCTTATCTATCAAGCCTTAAATGATGATGGATTTGAGAAGATTTCAGATGCAACATCTTCCAAAGCAGCGTGGAATAAACATCAAATTTCTTTCAAAGGAGTCGAGAAAGTGAAGAAAGTTCGTCTCCAAATACTAAGAGGTGAGTTTGAATCTCTACATATGAAAGCTTCCGAATCTATTTCCGACTATTTCTCAAGAGTCGTAGTTGTTTCTAATCAATTAAAAAGAAACAGTGAGATGTTAGAATAATGGAAAAGATACTTCGTTCATTAGATTCCAAATTTGAACACATTGTTGTGACGATTGAGGAAACAAAAGATTTGAAAGAAATGACCATTGATAAACTCAATGGGTCATTACAAGCATATGAAGAAAAGCATAAGAAGAAGCAAGGGATCACTGAGCAAATCTTCAAGATGCAATTAAAGGATAAGCATGAAAGTTAAGGCAATGATAGAAACCAACGTGGCCGAGATAGAGGTAGAGGCCGTGGACGAGGTTGGAATTACAACAACAATTCCAACAACTTTGAGAGACCAGAAAGCTCAACACAAAGTCGAGGAAGAGGTAATATGAACTCAAGGTATGGCAAATCTCAAGTTCAATGCTATAATTGTTAGAAATTTGGACATTATGTTTCAGAATGTAGAGCTCCCAATAATCCAATAATAGAATAGGTGAGAAAATCAACTATATAGAGGAGAAGATCGATGAGAAAGAAACTCTTTTTCTAGCACGGAAGGAGGGTGATAGTAGTCAACCAAATGTCTGGTATCTTGACAGCGGTGCAAGCAACTATATATGTGGAAGGAAAGATATGTTCGTGGAACTAGATGAGTCAGTAAGTGAAAATGTCTTATTTGGAGATGATTCAAACGTGGCAGTGAAAGGAAGAGGTAACATTCTTATTCGTTTGAAAGATGGGCAACATCAATTTATTTCCAATGTTTACTATGTCCCAAATATGAAAAGTAACATCTTAAGTTTAGGACAATTGTTAGAGAAAGGTTATGATATTCATATGAAGGATTGTAATCTTTCTATAAAATATTATAAGAATAACCTCATTGCTAACGTGCCGATGTCAAAGAATAGAATGTTCTTGATCAACATACAAAATGACATTGCAAAGTGTCTGAAAACCTGCTATAAAGATGCATCGTGACTATGGCATCTTCGATTCGGGCATCTCAATTTTGGAGGATTGGAGTTGTTGTCTAAGAAGGAGATGGTGAAGGGACTACCTTGCATTAACCATCCTAATCAACTTTGTGAAGGGTGCCTACTCGAAAAACAATTCCGAAAAATCTTTCCAAAAGAGTCAAACTCAAGAGCCAAGAAGCCACTCGAGCTAATCCATACTGATGTGTATGGACCGATCAAGCCTAGCTCTCTCGATAACAGTAACTATTTTCTTCTTTTTATTGATGATTTTTCAAGAAAAACTTCGGTATACTTCTTGAAACAGAAATAAGAAGTTTTTGAAGTATTCAAAAGGTTCAAAGCTACAGTGGAGAGAGAAAGTAGTATAAAAATCAAAGCCATGATATCAGACCGAGGTGAAGAATTTACATCCAAGGAGTTTCAAGAGTTCTGTGAAGCAAATGGAATCTATAGATCTTTAACAGTGCCAAGATCCCCTCAACAGAATGGTGTAGCTGAAAGAAAGAACTGAACAATCCTCAACATGTCACAAAGCATGCTCAAAAGCAAGAAACTACCCAAAGAGTTTTGGACAGAAGCAGTAGCATGTGCAGTTTACTTGTCAAACCGATCTCCAACAAGAAGTGTATGAGGAAAGGCACCGTAAGAGGCATGGAGTGGAAGAAAGCCTGGTATTTCCCACCTAAGAGTCTTTGGAAGTATAGCCCATGTTCATGTATCAGATGAGAGAAGAACGAAGCTTGATGATAAAAGCGAGAGTTTTATCTTCATCGGTTATGATGCTAATTCAAAGGGCTATAAGTTGTACAACCCACACAATAAGAAGATTGTGATTAGTCGAGATGTGGTATTCGACGAAGAAAGAGAATAGGATTTTAACTCTAATGCAGATAACTTCAATTTCTTTCCTCAGTTTAAAGAAGATGAGCAGACAATAAGGGAGCAAGCTATAGAAATTCAACAAGAGCCAACGACTCCACCTACTTCACCAATGCCAACCACTCATGAATACCCTTCACCTTCATCATCTTCGAGTAGAAGTGAATGAGTCATGACACGTACACGAAATCTCCAAGATCTTTATGAGGTAACAGAACGATAAGATAATCTTACCTTATTCTATCTCTTTGTTGATTGTGAACCAGTGAGCTTTCAAGAAGCTGTACAAGAGAAGAAGTGGAGAGATGCGATGGACGAAGAAATCAATGCAATAGAGAAGAACGACACATGGGAACCTGTTTCACTTCCCAAAGGGCATAAGGCAATAGGTGTCAAATGGGTGTACAAGACAAAGAGGAATACTAAGGGAGAGATTGAAAGGCACAAGGCGAGGCTAGTAGCAAAAAGATATAGTCAAAAGGCTGGAATTGACTATGATGAGGTATTTGCTCCTATTGCTCGATTAGAAACTATAAGACTAATCATTTCTTTGGTAGCTCAAAATAAGTGGAAGATACATCAAATGGATACAAAATCTACTTTTCTAAATGGAATCCTTGAAGAAGAAGTCTACATTAAGCAACCATCAGGCTATAAAGCAAAAGGTCACAAAGACAAGGTGTTGAAGTTGAAGAAAGCTCTTTATGGGTTAAAGCAAGCACCAAGAGCATGGAATAATCGCATCGACAAGTACTTTCTGGAGAACAACTTCACCAAATGTCCCTATAAACATTCACTCTACGTCAAAATTGAAGATGGCGATATTCTAATCGTTTGTCTATACGTAGATGATCTCGTCTTCACCGGAAGTAATCCGAAGCTATTTGAAGATTTTAAGAATGTGATGACCCGAGAGTTTAAAATGACAGATATCGGGTTAATGGCATACTACCTTGGAATTGAAGTAAAGCAAAAGGAAGAAGGCATTTTCATCTCTCAAGAAAGCTATGCAAGGGAGATACTAAAGAAGTTCAAGATGAACGATTGTAAGCCGATCAACACACCAGTGGAATGTGGAATCAAACTATCCAAGCATGAAGATGGTGAAAATATGGATCCAACATTTTTCAAACGTTTAGTTGGAAGTCTGCGTTATCTCACGTGCACAAGGCCTGACATCCTGTATGTCGTTGGATTGATTAGTCGCTATATGGAGAAACTGACAATTACCTATTTCAAAGCTACAAAAAGAATCCTACGCTATCTAAAAGGTATACTTAATTTTAGCTTGTTCTATTCAGCTTCTAATGATTACAAGCTTATTGGATATAATGATAGCGATTTTGGTGGAGATATAGACGATCGAAAAAAAACTTTCAGATTTGTGTTTTGCATGGGAGATACTGCTTTTACATGGACGTAGAAAAAGCAACTGATTGTCACCTTGTCTAGCTGTGAAACATAATATGTAGCAGCTACCTCATGCGTTTGCCATGCAATTTGGCTGAGCTCCTTGTTAAAGGAGCTAAGTATGACACAAGAAGAGCCAACTAAAATTTGTATCGATAACAAGTCAACAATTGCCTTAGCCAAAAATCTTGTTTTCCATGATCGAAGCAAACACATAGATACTTGAAATCATTACATCAGGGAATGTATCACAAGAAATGATGTACAACTCGAGTATGTAAAATCACAAGATCAAATTGCCGACATCTTCACTAAACCGCTCAAGCAAGAAGACTTTGTCTGATTGAGAAATTTCTTGGCATCATAAAACAAGTTTAAGGGGAGTGTTGGTTTGTAAACTTGTTTACAAGCCCAAAGAAATCAAAAACAAACTTTGAAATATTCTAGCCCATTTGAAGTCCAGCTCGTGGAAGCTTCTATGGTGATGATCTGGATTGATAAGGATACAACTCATGGTTGGTGGGAAGAAGAAAATCAATGGGTTAGGTAAGGAGATAAATGTATGGTTTAGATTGTTTTGGTAGGTTTATATTGTATGGCTTAGATTTATTAGTTGTTTCTATAAATACCTCTCAGTAGCAATGTAATAATTAAGTTAAAGAAATCAGAAACAAAAATTTGAGAGTTTCTGAGTGTTTCTGGAAAATTGTTCTTCAGTGTTCTTGAGTTTTTGAGAGTTTTAATCCATAATATTCCAACAAACTATAGCCCCATAATTTTCTAAAAATTCTAAAAGGCGTTACAGAGTTCTAAAAGACCTCCATGAAAAAAAGGCAAAAATTTGTCAAACAAGGCTTTCCAGAATTTCTTTTTTACAAAAATTTATTACATTTATATTTTTAGTATTAAAAAATATTTTAATTGTAATGATATATTATGTCTATTTTTTTGTGTATATTTTGATATATCATTATATGTATCAACAATATTTAAAAGACACATGGACAAAAGTGATATAAATGAATTGTGAGTAAAATAATTAATCAGATGCATTTTTATTCACTCATTTAAAAAATATTAGTTAGTTATATATATATATATATAATTATAATATTAAATAGTACATAAAAATATATTATTAAGTCAATATATTATAATACAAAATTATTTCATATATTTAAATTTAATTCATGATAATAAAATACTAGTATCAAACATTATAAAAATTAAAATTAAAAAAAAACACGAGGAGAAGTTAAACTAAAACTTTTAAGGTTTTTTTTATTTATGTTGTCAAAGTTTTTCATATTTTATTAAATATACTCAAAAATTTAAAATCATAAATTATATTTTATTCTTTGTATTTTAATATTTTAATATTTTTTATTTTAGTTTTTAATAATTATACATGTATGGTACTAATATTTATTAAATTTTCATATTTTTATTTTTTATTTATATTAGTTAATTTTTCTTATAAGTTATAATACCTTAATTCTATGTATCTCTTATAAAATAATATGAAAATTTTGTCTATAATTTGAAAAAGGTCCAATGTAACTATCAATCTCTTATTAGATTTATATTATTATATATTTTTTACTCTAAATATTTAAATACAAATTTCTATTTTATATTAAATATATATATATACTTCAATTCTCTCAAAGTATATCTCTGACTTTGTCATTGTATATAGGTATAGTGAACTTATTTTCCAACAATCCAAGTATCTTTCTTTGGAAAAATGTATTAAGTATGATCCATGGATCTCCGATCGGGAAACTGTATCCAAGCTCGTGGCTAGTCTGCACTTAGTGGACTTTTAAAACTTAGTGAACTAAAACATCTAAGTAGCTAAAGGAAGGAAAATCAATCGAGATCCCGTTAGTAGCGACAAGCGAGAGCGGATTGGGGCTTTGAAGAAAAAAAAACACGAAGCTTCCTTCCTCAGCAAAGTTTGAATGTCTTTTTCAACAGCTTATATTCGATTTCTTGTGGATTGAATGATGGAAAAACCAAAAACCAAAAAGCCTTTTGACTTTAGATTCTATTAGTAAAGGGTGCAGTGAATTATAATTGTAAAAAGATTGTAAGATCTCACCAAAGAAGGTGATAGCCCTGTAGATTTGTTCTCATGGTTCGATCTTTCCCAATAAAACACGACATGTTCATATTCTGATTGCTTTTATGCGAGAAAGGGAACCACCCTTTAAGCCTAAGTATTCCTCAATGACTGATAGTGTACAAGTATCGTGAGTGAAAGGTAAAAATAACCCTATTTAGGGAGTGCAATGGAGAACCTGAGATCCAATGCAAACAATCAGTCGAAGGAGCGAAGCTTAGAACCTTGAATTCTATTAGTAAAGCACACTTACTCTAACGGTGTACCTTTTGCATGATGGGTCAGCTTGAAAATAGGAACAATAGCTTAAGCCATTAGGTGTAGGCGTTTTCCAGAGATAGAATCTTCTAGTTCTTCCTATTTGATCTGAAACCGATTGATCTAGCTATGAGCAGGTTAACGATAGCTCTAGTAGGCCTTGGAAGACCGAACCCACATATGTGGCAAGCCGTATCGTTCAAATTCAAATTGGTAACCAATTAAGTAATGAATTTCTTCAATAGTACCATAAATTGTTTAGGTTTAAGGTATGCCACTTAAAAAGTTGGGATTTTGGATCATTAATACTAGAAAGAAGGCACACCTCAAATATAAAAGTTAGGGTTCCTGGTGCTGTTTGGCATGATCACACTCACTCCCAAGAATCAAGGCTTGAAAAAAATCTGAGAGGCCAAGCTTTGAAATCATGAGTTCAGCATTTGGTCTTGGAGCATTAGTAACAGCTGCTCTTTTAAACCCACGGTCTTCAATCCATTTCTTTAATCTGTAAAGGCCATTGATTGGCTCCAATTGTTATATGGCTAGTCTGTTGTTTCCAGCATATCATTTTATACTATACAGTCGAATTAATAGAGAAGTTCGATATCAAGGGAAACTGAAATTTACCTACGAAACATGGCCTCCTTATCTTCCAAAACTTCAAGCCTCGTTCCACATCATCGGGGAATAGGATCTTGGCAATATCATCATTATGTTTGCCAGCAATATTCTCAATAAAGAAGTCCTCATTAATTGGTACTCCTCCATTAAAACCGATATGTTATCACCCATATTTTTGTTAACGAACATTACTAATTGTTTCATAGATTTTAAAATATAAATACTTTCATCATCTTTCACAACCCACCGTACAGTATGCCTATTGATTAGAAGCAGGTCACATCTACAGAGAAGGAAATTTCCTGCTTCGTGTCTGTACTTAACTATAATAAGAAACCATCCTCTAAAAGAAATATGAATTGTAATTTATAGTAGCAAAGAAGTCTCAACCTCTTGCAGCATTTCATGAAAGGCAATATGGTGAAGCTGATCTGAATCAAAGAGTTCCATCAACATCGAAGAGAATTGCTTCGACTGGTACAAGTGTTGAAAATAATTTTTTGCTGTTTCCACAACTAAATGCAATAAGACAAACATACAACAATTATTTTTGTTTCATTTTTCTCAAAGAGTGAAAATTAAAACATGCAAGAACAACCCATTTAATAAATCAATCATAACACTGTTGTTAGACATAAAAAGAAAGAAAGAAAGAAGCTTCTCTAAGATGTAGAAGTCATAACACAGAAGCAACCAAGTAGATGTATTCCAGAGTATCTTATAAAACCTTGTCTAAATATATTCAGAGATAAACAGAAAATGTGTGGCAAGTGTGTTAGCTTTCCCGTTCTTTAGTTTCTTTAACAAGTGAAACAAAAGCAAAGTACAAGTTTGACGTTAAACAATGAAAATACTACAGTGAGGTGCTCTCAAAATCTAAAGCAACATTACCTAGGTTTTTGATATGTTAGTAATAAGGTGCTCCTTTTTTCACTTGGTTTTACAAGTTGATTGCCTACTTTACCTGAGAATGAAATTGCCATTTGTTTGTTAAAGATTATTATTTTCATTCATTAGAAAAATTAAATAAATCTGTTAAGAATCATTCAATTGACAATCTAACATTACCTAGGCTGTACAGCAAATAATGGGCTAAAAACTTGAGATTTCCTCATACGATGAACACAGGATGATGTGGGGTGGGGGAAGCAAAATCATAATAAAGATAAATGACACAGGTATTGCATTCGTGGAATTGATTCTAGGAAGGAGAGAAGAATATTCACAATATTAGTTCGATTAGGAGCATAATTGGGTTCGGATAACTGTATAATAATATTAGATGGACTCAAATTTATTTATTTTCTTTCTGATTAGAATAATTTTTTCTCCATTGCGATAGAGAAGTGGCATTAAAGATGTAAATTAGAGAAATTAAAAAAGAGCTGAGATCGAAATTTGCTATGATTACTAAAAGAAAAATAAGAAAACCATGCAAAACACAAACATTTATACTCCCTCAAGTTTGGACCATTTTTAAATAATCCATTAGTTATTTATAGCACAGTGGCCATTATTTTTTTTAATGATTTGTGCTAATGATAATGATAAATACATTATTGGTCTAAATTTGACACTTATTCATACTTTTCATGAAAAATAAGAAAAAATATATATTTAAATATTTATGAAAATACTTATCATTTACGATCAAGAATAAAGTATCATTATAATATGTATAATTCCCAACTAGGTTGTTACTTATTTATACTATCTATCATTTTCATCTCTATCTATAAATAATTAAGCTTATCCCAACTAAAATTGCACATACTCAAAATGTCTATTAAGTCTTAACAATTAATATCAAAACTTTATAAGCATTACATTATATCTTTCACATGTGTAAAAATACAATGTAAGAAAACAAGCCCTACAATTTTAGCTTACAAATATAAATACTGTCATGGATCTAAAATCATTAAATCTAATTAGAATCTATATTTGCAACACCACATTATCTTCAATGTCACTAAAGAATGAATGCTTGTTTGCCGCTCCATCTCAAAGAAAAACACGATGCCAATATTTTACACACATACAACAGTAAGTCTGTTTCTTCCAAGGTCCTACCACCTACACAGAAAGCAGACTCAAAAGGTACTATAGATACATGAGGAGTTAGTATATCATGTGTCATGATAGAAAGCACAAGAAAATGACTCTTGTACTTTTTATCATTCTAAAATTCGAAAAGATTAATCATCTTGCGAAAGACCCCTAATAATATATACCCAACTAATATCGACTAGATGAAGTTCCATCAATAGATTTTTGTTTCCAAAACCTTACAAATTTCATATGTGTAGAAAGTTTGACAAAAGAAGTGACAATGTTTGAAGATATATGAGACCCAAACTTGAATGGATAAATTTCATTAGTATAGATAACAATTTTGTAATTTTATCATGAATCCAAATGAGTTGAATATGAAAATTTTGATAAAATGTTTCAATACCAGATATAATAGTCTCTTATTTGAACCATGGATCCAAGTAGCCAAAATTAAAATGGGAGGAATTGACTCCCAATATTTTTTAAACTTTAATTCCATTACAAAACAAACATGAGCAAATAATGGTTTATCTCTATAGGATGCAAAAACATATGACATGGAATATAAATTGACAATGCAAGATGGATAGTAAGGTAATATATTTCGATCAAATCTCTAGTTGCATTGAAGAAAACTTGCAAAAAGTTCATAAATACAAATGATACATTCCAATCATTTTAACTTAGTACGGACAAATCTAACACTCTTTTAGTATTATAAAATGTACTAATAGCTTGAGAATATCCAATTAAAAATTGTAACATAAGATATGTAGAATTCCACCTATTACAAATATTATTTTTTGAATTTTTTGCTTCAACTACCATGCAATGGTAAAATGCTACCATTTTTGAAACTAACACAAACACTTTTATTTATAGTAGCATTTTCTAAAATACCAGAAGAGGTCATATCACTTATGCCATATTCATTAAATACATCTCTCATTATATTATAAATTTGTGTGGTATTACGTGGATATTCTACTATTCTAAATGTAATTTTTTTTTTTACAATTTTCAATCAAAATCAATATAATAGACAGTTACACATATATATCTAGTGTTATTACAACCAGTTCACATGTCAGAAGTCACATTAAAAGAACGGTTTTTAAGACTAACATGATTTTTAATTAGTTCATATTATTTCAAAATTTCACTTCGAGTCGTGTTTCTAGAAACACAACTCGATTCAGATTGGACACATATTTTTATAAAATATTTATATCTAATGTCATCGAAAAAAGTGAATGGTTGCTCGGCACTAGCCATATAACGAGCTAAACCTTCTCTCATTTTCAATTTGTTATACCTAAAGGCATGTATAGTGCCTTCCTGTGTAACCAAACTAGATTATCTATTAGGGCATGAAGTTTTATGCCAAAGAAGATGGGTCAGTGCCTCTATCTTTATAGATAATCCTTAGAGCAATTTTTGCAAACCACTCTATTTTTATTTTTTGATGGCACAAATCTGATATCACAGGTTGCGTGCATGACTGTGTGGGTTGTGTTTGGTAACTATCTAATTCATCAAACATCACAGGCAACGATGTATCAGAATTCATACTTATAAGTTTACTGTATATCTTATTGATCGTAACTTGTAAAAGCAGCAGAATATCCTTTATTAATAAACTTAATAAATAAGAAAACAAAGATATAAACAGAAATTAGCTTTAAAAACAGTCACCTAGAAGGAACACAAAGGAAATGAGATCAATCCCATTTAGTCAGAGAAGCAATTACATACTCGTAATAATATTGAGCAGAAAGCCATGACCAGAAACTCCAATGATAAACCTATCACTCTAGTCAATCTGGAAAATACCCACACAAAAAACCAGTTTTTGTATCAAAATTTCTAAGCTTCCCAAATTTCCTCGAAATTTTAGTTTGTTGCAAAGTGATTTTGAGATAAAAAGTGAAGTTGGAGAAGTAAACAACCCAAAGATGAAGTGATACATAGCTTACACTCAAAAAGCTAATTTTGTTTTCACAAGCTGGAGGCTCTCGCATGGGTGGCTGAAGTGGGTAAGTGACCGAGGTATCATCAATCTTATAAAAGAAAAATAGGCTTTAAAAATGATGGGAGGAGTTATCTTAACGGGCTCTTGTGCTTTTCTGATTTAAAAAAATAACAGGCTTTTGTGCTGGCCCAAATAAATCACATTAGGTAATGGCCAATACAAAATTAGGCACATAAATTAAATGAATTGGGTCAAATTGTGCTTTAAGTGGGTTAGAATAGCTTAGGCCTAGGCCACTCAATCTATTTTACACTGTTAATTATATATAATAAAAAATTATAATATATAAATTTACTTTTATAAAAATTGATTTTTATTATAAAGTAATTAAACGTAAAACAATTGAGGGAGAAAAGAAAATTGAAGATTTGAATGGGTAATTTTAAATTTTCTTAGAAAAATAGAATAAATAAATAAAATACTACTTTTTAGTTTCAACTATAGATAAATTATCTAATAATATTCTATCATAATTTGATATACGTATTAATTTATATATTACAACTTAATTGACCCTTATTAACAAGTGGTTACATAATTATTTCATCATCCACTAATAATAACTTTAAATCTAATCAGTAATTAACACATGCATAAAATAATCTCATACATATAACAACTTTATGCATATAATACTATTTTAATTTATTGGTTTTTTTTTTTTTGGATGTAAGTTATGTTTTTATTGGTCCCGATGATTTATTCATCTCAATCAAATCTCAAAATTTCAATTGCTACTATTATTACTACTACTATTACTTTAAAATAGAATTTTCTCCTTGATTCATCGACACAAAATGAAACACGTGGTTTTAATACTATAAAGAATTCATAAAGAACAAAATACAAGTAAAATTATTTATATCACAATTTGATGCATGATAACATGACATAATATAGTTATCCTAATTTAGTAAGTTTGTTAGTAAATGATCTTATAATTATTTAATATCTCACATCTTATATCCACGTTCAATTCACCATTAACATATCATGATTGATACATACCATATTGTTCATTGAGAAAAAACTAATAGCTTATCAATTTTCCGTTATAATAGTGACAAATGACAAGTTATTGATGCTAATGCAATATTGTATGCAAATAAATGTGTGCAATTAACATTCCTCTCACATTCAAAACCAATAATTGTGAAAACTTTTTTAAATTTTAGTCAATATTGTCAAATATTATAGGTAAGTAAAATTAGCCTTATATGCCTTATACTTACGAATCAATAAAATACATAAGATAACCAACAAAGTGAGCTTGAGGATATTTTTTCTATAGCTATGTCTATGGCATAAAAAACTAATCATGTATCCATAATCTGTTAAGAATCAAGCCACTTAGTGAAGGCCTTTATAACCTTACTATACTTTCTACGTAAAAAACTTACAACCATCAAATTCCAAATTCCTATATGCAAGGTCAAAAAAACTCTCAAGTTACTTGTTAATCAAAATTTGGAGTTTATTCTGGTGAAATAAAACAAGTTTGTTAAAAAAACAAATTGATTATGAAGAAGGTTATTACATATCCAACCCTGAAGAAAACAATTATACAAAGTTGATAGATGTTCTAGAACTAAATGTTACAAGAAGTCCACTATGAGAATTAGAATTATAAAGTTCTCGATAGATTCAAATAGAAATTAAATGCAACAAAGATAAGAATATAGAGTTGGTACTACTTGAGGCCTCATTATAATCATTAGCTAGTGCGTGAGCTACTGTGATTAAAGTCATCCAAACAAATGTTACATAGGATGAATAACTTTCATTCTTCAATAAATCTACATGAATTTTTAAAAGTCTACTCTCTTTTTATATCCTTAGTCAAAAACTAATTTTATAATAAGCTTTAATGAATAAACCATCAAAACTCAAATAAGAATAAATACACTCTTTAATCCATCTCTTACAAAGAAGTAAGAAACTTAAGATGATATTTGAAAATTGTCACTCAAAATTACTACAGTACTTACATCTCTTTGACATCATAACATTACTTTGAGCTTATGGAGTAAAAGTAATTTTTGATATTGTATAACATATGCACGATAATGTTTTTACCATCAATTAGTGTCTTGTTATTTTGTAACAAATTTATGGTCTTACAAAGACCTTAAGTTTAAGGGAGAATATTAAGGTTTATGATCATAAGTTATATGATGACTATGATAGTTTGTTATAAACATTTTGGTAAATGTTATGTAAGTCTATATATAGTTGTCATTGTATTTATTCATTCAATGTAACCGAGATGATTGGAGTTTGAAAAAATGACATCTATCTTTGATACCATACTTAACAACAAGAATGATAAGTTCAATTACAAGTGTTCGATATATATGATATATAGTGTCAATACTTATGAGAGAGTGATAAAGTATAAAAATATTGTTAGTCCTTCTCCTATTAATTTAAACTTTTGGGAAAGTAGTGACCAACAACTTCTTACACTTCCAATTCTCATGTAAAATCAACTCGCAAGAAGTTTTGAAGAATGGTGATATTTAATCATAGAAACTTTAAGATATAAATATCACTTTATAAGGGCAAATATTAGTTTAAAAGTCCACATTTTCTATAACCATTTAACTATAACACCGAGGCTTTATAGAATCCCTTCTAAAATTCAAATCATGAGTCATACTACTATTTTCCCAATACATAACAAAGAGATTAGATTACTAAATAAAGAATACATTTCCTCAAGAGGATTTGTCTTATAATAAATGAGTAACCTCAAAATTGGTTCATGTAAAAAATAATTTTAGAATGAAGCACATTACTTGTGATTATGATAGAAGCACAAATTGTGCTTTCTATGCACTGAAAGCACTTTTATCTCAAAAGCATAAGAAAAAGACTCCAAAAATCATACATAATGTAATTTGTCAATAGAACTCAAACATATTTCATACAAATGTAACAACCATATATAGCAATCTTAAACCACCCAGCATGAATGAGAAATTTGCATTGGAATTACCTTATTAACCAAAGCATTCTCCAACAAGTGGGATTTTTAAAGGCTTATATTATCAGTAGTAATAACAACGTCGAATCTAGGATTAAACATTTCCTTGTGCAGCACTGACAAGAGATTTAACATCCCAATTTTGTGACTTCCTACACATTTCACACTTTGAATAGGCACAAACATGAGAGGTTTTTATATAGATAGGATCATTTTGATTTACCATTCTCATTTTAGAATCTCAAATAATTTTTTTAATATTTATGAACCTTTTAAAAATGGAATAGTGGTTATAGTTGGTTTCCAAGTGATTATATACCTATACAGTGAAACAATTTGTACACCAAAAAAATGTTGGCTCGTTACCAACCTTAAAGTGTCAAAAATTGTTGAAATTCTAAATTAAGTCTTAAAACAAGTTTGATTGTACAATAAAATACTTTGAGTATATTAAGAAAAAATCAAACAAGAGCACAAAAAAATTGAATTTTCAAAAAAACTTGCAATGCAAGCTAACCTAATCCCCAAAAAATGAGGGTATTAATAGGAAGTTACTTTTTGTCTTTAGGTTTCCGTGCCTTTTTAGGTTTGTTGTATAACATAAATGAAGCAAATTAACACTAATCAAATACCTTACTAGTACACAACTCATTTCCAAATTCAAAGTCATGGCTTGAAAGCCTAAAAAATCTTTATAAAATAATAAACAAATAAAATACATAAGTAAGTCATAATCAACATCATTACAAGTTCTAGGGTAAAATTAAAGTTCCAATAAAAACACATGGACTTTATGTTAATGAATAAATAAATGGGAAAAACAAGTCATAAAGGAGTTGAAATTATTAAGCAAAAGTGCGAATGAAGTGAAATTGACAAGATTGAGTGAGATTAACAACGATGTCACTAAGGAGTACCAATTAAGCTAACTTTCTTATGCTATTATATACGAGGCTAACGATGTAATATATTAGATTTGAGATGTCTATCATGTTCTTTCCTAGTTATTAGAGGGTGCACAGTCCTCAGACCAAGTGAAAGTGTTAAATATTTCCTTTTTCTCACACGACATTGTTAACTTTTCATTTTTGATCAAAAATGACATAATTAACTTTTCAATTTTGGTGGCATCATTAGTTTTTTAATAGCAAACAAAATAGTTAGCTTTCGGTTTAATTGCATTACATAACATATTCATAGATGTAGAAGATCCATTTTTATTTCCTCCATGCAATAAACATATGTTTTTTTTACAAATTTAAAAATGCATTGCACATTTTTTTTCCTCATAATGTAATATATATTTTAAGGATCAAACATGTAAATAGTTATATCATATAAGAGATCAAGTGTTTCCTATAGTCATGGGAGACTTGAGATCAATCCCAAGCATCGTCTTCTTTAATAGCATATCCAATTGCCAACTAGAGTAAGCTAAGTAAACATGTAATCTTCGTAACCATCCTAATATCATTACTTTTGTTGGGTCTATCTCTTTTATTCATTCAATTTGTATCCTCTAAATCCTTCCTTTTTGGGTACCTTTTTATATTCTTATTAGATTTTTTGCTCCCATTTAATAATTGACAATGACATTCGAGTTGGTCATGGTACAATTCTCAAGTTCATAGAAGAAACATTCAAAGTCAAAAAGTAACTAGAGAATTAGGGTTTAGAAGAGATGGATACATAAACGATCTAAAGAGTTTCTGGTAAATCTAACATCTTTGATCAATAAAATTAATGGATATTTAAAAAAAAAGAGAAAATGAATGTCTTATGAAAGAAAATAACAATAAGTATGGTGTTATGGAATAGGAGGAAAATGAATGGATTGAAACAACTATTAAAGCATTCAATAGGAAAGTTGAAACGGTGAAAGGTTATAACCAAAGCATTCAAAGGTGACATAAGGTGAAAATTGTAATCAATAAGCTAAAGGAATTATGGGAAAGAAAGTGGATATTGTTGATTCTTATGCTCATTTTTTAAAGAAGAGAAAGCATGTGGGTAAGAGAATGGAAAATTGACTAATGGGATAAAAAAAGATTGTGGCATAGGGGGATCATAAAAAAGAGTAGTGTTATTATTAATAGTGATGAAGATGTAGTAAGTTGGAGTTAAGTGAAGATATTGGATTGCTTAATGCTTTGAAGGCATTTCTAAATGATGTATCAATGAGTTGGAAAAATGATTATTGCTTTTATACCTGGAAAGTCCAAGGCTGCTTGTTTGAAGAGAGTTTTTGAATTAAAGAAAGATTTTGAAGTCAAAGTATTAGAATAAAAAAAACTAGAAGGCAAAAAACAATATAGGAACTGGAATTCAAGTACAATATATTGAAGAGAATGATTATAAACTAAATAGAAAAAGATGAAACAAACTTAGCGTTGGAAATGAATTTCAATAAAAAAATATTTTTTATTATTTTATGACCGTTATTTTATAAATTATGTAACTGTCATTTTCATAATTATATGATCATTATTTTTATGACCGTTATTTTCATAATTATGTAACCGTTACTTTTATGACCGTTATTTTTATAATTATGCGACCGTTACTTTTATGACTGTTATTCTCATAATTATATACTGTTACTTTTATTATCGTTATTTTCATAATTATATGACCGTTACACATATTTTTTCCACTATAAAAAGGGGCAATAGCCCTCAGTTTAGAATATAACTTAACAACTCAAAAACAGTTTTACAGTTTTTCATGGCAAAATCAAAGAAAAGAAAATTCAGAATTGTTTTCTCAGATTTTCGAGCAACATAAATATTTAGAGGTGTAGTATTCTGGACTTTATCAGTGCAATGAAGATCCGAGACAGAAAAAAAGATTCTGGACTGTTTTATCCTGGGGACAACGAGGTTGTGTTTGCTTGCACAAATTTGGCAGAGCCGCGAAACGTCTTAAAGAGAGCGACCTAGTCCGTGACTCAACCCAAGCAGTTCATTTCGGGTTATCGGTAATATTGTTCTTACATAGTTTTTCACATATTTGTTCCAACAATTTTAAGAAAAATTCTATCTGCCATGTCTACTGAAATGTTAACTGTTGATTTCAACAAACTATTTTGTTTTGAGAAACTACACTTTAAAAAATGGAGACAAAAAAATGTTATTTTTCTTAGTCATGTAAAATATCACTTTTGTTCTTATTATTGAAAAAACCAACACCCCTTTAATTCTCATACTGAAGCTACAATAAAATATTTAAACACCTGGATAAAAAATCATTTTCTATGCAAAAAATTTATTCTTAATGGATTAGCTAATGACTTCTATGACTATTATAATTTTGATAAGTCTACTAAGGAAATTTGGAATGCACTTCAAAAGAAGTACGACACTGAGGAAGCTGGAACTAAGAAGTATGTTGTGAGTAGATATATGAAGTACCAAATTATTGATGGCAAATCTGTGGAAGCTCAATCACACAAACTGCAGAAGATCACACACAAAATAACTTTTAAAAATATGACTTTAGATGAACAATTTCAAGTAGCTGTTATAATAGATAAATTACCCCCTACTTGGAAAGATTTTAAGAATACACTTAGGCATAAAACTAAGGAATTTTCTTTAGAAAGTCTTATAACCTGTTTATGATTAGAAGAAGAAGCCCGAAAACAAGACCAAAGAGATGAAGTACTTGTACTCAAATAACAGTATCAATAAGAAATCCTCCTCTATAATTCTGAAACCTAAAGGTAGAAATATGAAATCTCATAATCGTAATAATAACCAAAACTGCAACCACCAAAATAAAAACAGAAACTATCCTCCCTAGAATGGATCTCAACCCTCTTAAGGAATAACACATTCATGTGTTATAGTTGTAACAGACCTAGCCACTTGGTCAGGAACTGCCGGAACATGAATCATCATGTCACACAGGCAAACCTTACTGAAGATCAACTTATTGCTATGATATCTAAAATCAATTTTGTTGGTGGATCTAAGGGGTGTTGGGTAGACACTGGTACTTCTCGCCATGTCTGCTATGATCGAGACATGTTCAAGTCCTATTCTAATTCTGAGGATAATAAAGTGTTGTTGGGCGACTCTCGCTCCACTAAAGTTGTTGGTACTGGTGAGGTGGTATTAAAGTTTACCTTTGGAAAGACTGTCATCTTGAAAGATGTCATGCATACTCCATAGATGAGAAAGAACTTAGTTTCAGGATATCTTCTTTACAAAAATGGGTTTACTCAAACTATAAGGGTTGATTTATATACAATAACTAATAATAATATTTTTTGTTGGGAAAGGGTATGCCATTAATGGCATGT
This sequence comes from Hippophae tibetana, assembly GCA_037013495.1. Classification (NCBI taxonomy): domain Eukaryota; kingdom Viridiplantae; phylum Streptophyta; class Magnoliopsida; order Rosales; family Elaeagnaceae; genus Hippophae; species Hippophae tibetana. Next base: position 14,736,337 of record CM072812.1, read on the forward strand.
TTAAATTGAATGTTAAGTTCTTTTAATATTTGACATGTTAGACTTTGTCATGTTAATAAACCCATAATCAAGAACATGAGTAGCTTAGAACTAATTCCTAAACTATCTTTTATTTATTTTGGAAAATGTGACTTTTGTAGTCAAACTAAAATAACAAAAACTTCACATAAGTCAATAGTTAGAGAATTTGAACTTTTAGAATTAATACACTCTAACATATGTGAACTTGATGAAAATTTAACAAGAAATGAAAAAAAATGCTATTTTATAACTTTTATATATGACTGTTCAGATTACATTTATGTATATCTAATGAAAAAATAAAAGTGAAGCGTTTGACATGTTTAAAATATTTATGATTGAGATTGAGAATAACTTAAGAGAAAAATAAAAAGATTTCGAAGTGATAAAGACACTGAATATAATTCCAATTTTTTCAATGTTTTTTTTTAAATTCATGGAATCATACATGAAAAAACTACACCTGATTCTTCTGAAATGAATGGTAAAATTGAACAAAAAAATTGGAACTTTTGATGACCGTTATTTTCATAATTATGTAATCGTTACTTTTATGAGTGTTATTTTTATAATTATGTGATTGTTACTTTTATGACCATTATTTTCATAATTATGTGGCCGTTAATTTTATGACCGTTATTCTCATAATTATGCGACCGTTACTTTTATGACCGTTATTTTCATAATTATGTGTCCGTTATTTTTGACCATTATTTTCATAATTATATGACCGTTACACATATTTTTTCCACTATAAAAAGGGGCAATAGCCCTCAGTTTAGAATATAACTTAACAACTTAAAAACAGTTCTACGGTTTTTCATAAAAAAATCAAAGAAAAGAAAATTCAGAATTTTTACTCAGATTTCCGAGCAACATAAATATTTAAGAGGTGTAGTATTCTGGACTTTATCAGTGCAATGAAGATCCAAGACAGAAAAAAAGATTCTGGGTTGTTTTATCCTGGGGACGACGAGGTTGTATTTGCTTGCACAAATTTTGGCAAAGCCACGAAACGTCTTAAAGAGAGCGACCTAGTCCGCGACTCAACCCAAACAGTTCATTTCAGGTTATCGATAATATTGTTCTTACATAGTTTTCACATATTTGTTCCAACACTTAGCTAAGAAATAGGAGTTCTATACAAGATTGCTTCTAGAAAAATGGTTAATTTCCAAAATTTCTATATATTTTTTAGTTCTAATAACACTTCTCATACTAAGGTAATTATTTAACAATGCTTGCCTATTAGATCTACTACTGGATATAGGTATTGTTACTAATAGACAATGAGTTTCAGAAGAGTTTATTGTTACTAATAGAGTTCCATGTCCCCTTCTGCAAAGAGAAACAAGCCATTCAGAGTAAACTTAGCTACATTGTTCCCTCATTCTAAAGACCTCATTCGGAGGAAACTCAGCTACTCATTATAAGGGCCTCATTCAGAGGAAGCTTACAGTCTTAGAGAGGTATTTGGGCCTTCCAACTTTATTTGATTGAACACAAAAAAGGTGCAAGTTAATTATATTCTGAACAAAGTGCATCAACAAATTTAGAACTCATATATCAATCTCTCTCGCTATCGAGTAAGCAGATTTTATTGAACTTAGTAGCTTGTTCCATACCTAATTTTCCTATGCAATGACTTGGAGTTTGCAATGCAAAAAAATTGGTGGGGTTTTATGCATGGGGCTAGGAAAATTCATTGGTTTGCTTGGAGAAAATTATGTCATATACGTGAAGTTGGTTGGTTAGGATTCAAGGATTTGCGTGGTTTCAATCTTGCAATGGTGGGTAAAAAATGTTAGCGCATTATTAAAAACCCAAAATCTATGTGTGCATGCATTTATAAGAGTCAATATTTCAATTGGGTTCCTTTTCTTTGACAAGAGTAGGATATTTTTCCTTTTAGGCTTAGAGGGTTTTTTTTTAGGCGTGTGTGGTTCTTTGGCTGGATTTTGATGGGACATTAATGATGGTCACTCTGTTAACATTTGGGATGATTCGTGTGCACCCAATCTCCTTAGTTTTCATATTATCTCTACCAATGTTAGGTGATACTTAGGCACATGAGTTGTTGTAGAAGATAAACATTGTGGGAGTTATTGCAAAATGATAATCGTTCTTGGGATATTTCCAAGGTCTGACAATTATTTTATGAGTTTTGAGAAATCCATATATAAGAACTATTATACGAATGTTAATTGTTCTTTCGACTCAAATAGGTAACTAAGACCTAGATAAATGATGAAAATGTCAATCCATAGAATCTTTTCATAAGTTTTATACTAATTTGACCAAGCAAGCCTCACAAATATAAATTAAACAAATAACACAATAAAAGTACAAAATATCATGTTTAATTCAACGCATAACAAACATAACCAACAATAAGAAAGAACAACCTACAATAAAACACACTAATGATGGTGTGATTCACATGCTCTTGTCCAGACTAACAATAAGCATAAGTATAGCAAACAATAAACAACGTGTGTGACAAGAATGCATACTAGAACAACAAAAGGATTTTCAATCACTTCAAGATTTTCTATATGGGAATATATTCAGTAAATGATAATTATACTCTCACGATATATAATCATACAAAACATAGTTAACAATTAAATAATCTTACACCATGTACACCACCAGGGTAAAGAGATACATAGTTCTTAGAAACTCACACCAAACTCGCATGTAAATAAAAAACAATTAATATACATTAGTTAAAAATCAAGTAGATTAATTTAATATAGCAAAAGTAATAAACTAAAAGCTATAGGCATGTTACAAGTAAAGGAAAAAAAATTCAACTACACAAAAAAATAAGCTTTCTAATTAGAGTCCATATCTAATATGTTTGCAAATATGTAGTAGAAACTCAGATTATCCTAACACAAGAATTTAATCATGCATAACAACAAAGAAGGAGTCCAATACCCGATACATAATTAGGTTAAGGAGATATTGACTCTTTAAGGACTCATTTCAAACATGCAAACAAGAGAGTGATAAACATTTGACAGATAATCACTGATAGGTAATATTATAAAGCAGATGCAATATTCAGTATTTAGAAAGTAGGCAATAAATAATAAAAACTTTATTATCAAAGTTTGAACTTCAGTATATAGATACATATACAGTTTAAAACTGATTATACTACCCATATATTAGAGCATGCATAACACCAGACATAATAAGGTAAGCCTATATAGAATCCCTACTTAGGTGTAACATCTTGGTTTTGCTTATGGAAACCACTTGACAGTAAAAAAATCCACTAAGTAATAAAACAAATTAAACCCACATTACCTCTATCAGTCAGGACCAATGTCTGAACTACCTAATACTACCATTGTTTGTTGCATCCGTAATAACCTGATTCGACACACAAATCTGGATCTTCTCCAAAGCCAACACTACTTTATCGTTAATGAGTAATGTGAATAATCAACATAACTACCCTCGAACATGAACACCCAATAATCTTCGTGGGATACCAACAAACCATAATTGTATATGTGGGACATATAGTCAATCCACCTATTACACAACCAAATATATGAGAACTTAAATAATTCAGTTCAATCCAATCTTTTATAGTCGTTCTCATATATAAAAAGTTACACAATGGTAACTACTAGTCAACAAATGGCTCATAGCCACAAAGACTTCTTACAATTCACTTTCAAACATCGCTTCAAGTACTCACCATTCAAGAGCTCAATTTTACCCACATAGTTACGAATCACTAATACCTAACAACACTCAAGGTAATAGTGATCCAAAAGTTAAAAAAATGAGATGTCAATTTAGTAGAACTCTGTTACATATTTTCTGAATAAGAAACAAGATGAGAAGGTGTATTTATAAAAGTTTCCCAAACTCTCATCCAACCTCACCATAGCTTCGACATGGTCTTTGCTGACCACCTTGCCACAAACTTGTCGAGGAGCCAAAAATCATATATTTTTTGAGTAATTTTCAATAAATACTCGTAACATAATCGAGCCAAAATTTGTCACTTATGACTAGTATGTATATTAAACAATCAATCTCGTGAAATATGAAAATATGCTTTCAATAATAGTATTTTTGATTTTATGTGTGTATAGAGAAAATCAAGACACTAATTACAATAAATAGAATCTATACTTTGCACATAGGAAGCTAATCCATAAACACAAACACTACACTACTTACAAGTTTAATACTTCTTTTATTCTTTCTATTATTATGGGATCTATGTAAGTGATTGATCGGTCTGGCATTATAGCCCTAATGGGGTGTACTATGTTATATTGGCTTATGGAATTGCTTGTGATATTCTAGACAGGTGTTGTTAGTATTGGTAGTTCAGTGGATAAGCTGATTTGTAAGTCTATGTGGACGCCTCCGAAGGTTTGACACTTTCTTTCGAGGTGTCTCAATGAAGCTTTAGCAGTACTCTCTTTTCTCAAGGTTTCCTTTTCACGAGTATGTTAATAGCTCTTTCTTGGAGTTCTACAAAGCTTTTGTCCGTTGGATACATGCTCACTCTAGTAATAGTGATTTATTGGATATTATTGTAATGACTCTTTGGCGTTTGGGGAAAGGGAGAAATGTGGTCGTATTCAACTGAGAGGTATTTGATACAGATTCCATCATTGGTGGTACTCGTTATGATTTACAATATTTTGTAGACTTTTGGTTAATGCACTCGCTTTCTTGGTCGTAGATGCATCAGTGGCCGATATTGTTTTTGGGTACTAATTATATTAATTAAATAAAATTAATATCATATCATTTTATAAAAAAAATCAAAATCCTAACATAAAATTTTAATTATTTACAATATTAAGTCTTTTTCTTCTTCTTGTAGTTATAGTTGTATGTATTATATAGATAAATATATTCAAATAATGTGAGTGTTTTATAATAAAGGTTACTTTCAAAGTTTAAAGCTCTGGAATTTAAACAATAATATTACACTTAGTTTTTAATAAATAAAAATTTATAGGTACAATTTAAAAAGAAAAAAAAGTCCAAAAGCAATTCATCTAACCCAAAACCAACCAAAATGTGGTTTGTATTATTTCTACACTTTTAATTAATTAAAAATAGTTTCTATTTTTAAAAATCAATTAGATTTAGTTTAATGAAAACTAACTTCAAAATCAAATTAACCTAACTTTACGTACCCTTAAATCCCTAATGTAGCATGTATATATGGTGACTCACTGACTCCATGCATCATGCATTCTTTACATCAATAACTTTCTAACTTTATTGACATTGTGTTTGTAAGAGATGTGCTTAAAAATTAATATTAATTAAATTAATAAATTTTTGATTTTTTTTATCTAATATATAATTAATAATAAGAATAAAATATATATTTTATGTAATTTTATTATTATAGTAGTAAAAATTATTGTAACAATATCATTCATTTTTAAAATTAATAAATTTTTCATGTATTACAATCCCAATAATATTTTTTACTTTTTAAATTAATATATTTGATTCCATAATGTTTCATTTTTTTGTCATTTATTTAAATCATACTTAAAAAAGGCTTTTTAACTATTAATAAATTGTTCTTTAATATGTACAATGAGAAATGTTAATAATTCGTTGGAGTGAGGCCAAAGTTTCTTAACCATGTCATTTTTATTTTAGTTTCTAAAAATATTTTATTTTAAATTTTAAATTTATTATTATTGATTTTTTTAAGTTATATACATTTTATTTTACTATGTACATATATAATATTAATATTATATAGGTATAAAATTATTAAAATAATTGATTAAAATTAACCAATAAGAATTGATAATTTATTAAGGATGTTAAATTAAAAAAATTTAAAATAAAAATAATATTGTGTTAAGATAAAATACCTTTCAGAAGTTGGTGTGTGATGAAAAAAAATGGCAAAAATTAATCTTGCAAATACTTTTGTTTTATATTTGTAAAATTCTCGAAAGTGCACAAATCATTATATAGAAAATAATAAGTATACTCTCAAAGTCGATTTAAGGAAGTAATATATGTAGTTTTTAATTTATTATTTAAAATCTTAAAAATGAAATTAAATCATATACATCTTGTCACGATATTTTGGTTTGTTTGTTTTCTAATCTAAAAATATAAAAAATAAACATAGATATGAATTTAATAAAAAATTATACAAAATTTTATCATTCATAACAATAGATTATTTAAGGATATAATAATTATGTTTGTTCATATTATTTAGGCTATTAAAGATATAAATTGATATTTATCGATTCTTTTTTTATATGAATACCATATTTGGTGGGGTTAGATATTATTTATTAATTAAATAAATCAATTAACACCTAAGAATATGGTTGATAATTAATTAAATTAATTCTTTTTTTTCTAAGAGATTGAAAATTAACCATTTAAATGTCACATTTAGTATGGTTAGATATTTTAAACTTTATTCAAAGTGTCCAAATTAAACCTTAATTATCCAAGTAATAACTTTCAAGTTTTAAAACAAATATTGAAAATATATTATCAATATATTTTTAAATAGTTTTTATATAAACTTTTAAAATAGAGTTTCACTCTAATTACCGGGTGATTATACCAACAAATAAAAAATTACTACTCTAAATTAGACCGGATAATTAAATCTTAAAATCTAATTTTTAGATTTAAGTTTGTAATGAAAAATAATATATTTCTCTCTAACATCTTTAATATAAAATATTGAATAAAAACAAAATCAATTTATTTTATAAAAATATTTTACCTATTTAATATTTCGTAAGCATAACAACATTATTATTATATCATGTTTACAAAGAGTCAATCATGTTAATTTTAATCATAGATAAATTAAATATAATATATAAAAATAAAATATAAAGAATAACTACGAATAATTCATTTTAAAATTTATACCTTGAAAGAATTCTTACAACACTTTGATATTAATTTTGTTGCTTGAAAACCTTCAAACAGATATGCATTTTCGTTTATTGAATCAAAAACTAGAAATTTACAAAAACATAACTAGTTCTTCTAAAAAAGAGAAAAACTTTAAAACAAAAAAAAAACTTTATAGAGAGAGAAAGAGTTTAACAAATTGTTTCTTAAGCTGTGTTTTTTACGATGGGGGAGAAGGGTTTTTATAGGTGAGAAAAAAATTAAAAAAGTGAAAAACATATATTAAAAAAATGACGATATATACGTATTGGACATGCTGGCAAGCGTTTAGGGTGCTGATGCGCGCGATTGGACGGGATTCGTGGCCGAAAATGCACTAACATGTGTTGGATTTATGGCGTGATTGGGTGCAGTTGCGCGTGATTGCGTTCAGACTTTCGACGCGCATGATTGCACATTTTTGTTCATTTTTATATTTTTTTTACTTTTTTTCAATATATTTGTGATTTATTTATTTTAGTATTATTTTTTGTATTTTTAAATTATTTTTGAAGTAAAAATACTTTAAAAAATTTGTAATTTTGAAAGTATAAATTTATATAAATATAAATGTTTTTAACGAATTAAAATAAATTAAATCATCGGAGTTAGGCCGAATACAGTTTACATTTATCATTCTCTTGCCGTCAAAACTTTCAGATTATAAAACCCACGCTTTGTGTACGTTTAGACTTTAGATACTTGTTCGTTATCTTCAGCGATGGGGCTCTTTTCCTGGTGGAGTGGCGGCAGGCAATCCCAACCCGACAATAAACCCACCCAGAATCCGGACTCGAAACAGATAGCATTGGATGTACCGGGGATGAACGGTGCTCTAGAGGTTCGTCGGCCCGAAAACATAACGGTGTTCGAGTTCGGGTCGGTTGCTGCTTCTGCTGATAAGGTTACGCTGGCTGGTTACTGCCCCGTATCGGACGAGCTTGAGCCATGCCGGTGGGAGATCTTGCCCTCTAGTGGCTCCGACGCGCCTCAATTTCGCGTGGTCTTTTGAGCTACACACAGTTTGCCTAGGAGGTTCGTGTCTTGTATGAGCTTTGTACCTAACCTTGTTTAGAACTTTAAATGTGGAAAATGAGAGAGGGGGATGGGGGACATAGAGTAAGATGAAACCTTTTTAATGTGGACTTACTTGAAAATTTCGATTCTGATATTTTTTATTAGGTTACTTTCTCTTTTTGCATCTTCTTGTTAGTTTGTTAAACCAAGAAATTCGCCAAAAATTGAAACTTTGTGGAAAAAATGCCTAAGATGTGGGTAACTATTTTATGGTAGCTGCTTAGTAGAATAATTGATGGCTATAATTTTGTAGATATGCGCATATAAGTTTGTTGATGGTTCTATCCAAATCTTTTTCCCCTATAACGTCTAGATAAATTAGGGTTCATTCTGACTTAGCTGAAGTGTGGATTAACGTGTGGTAAACATAATAATTTATTGTGTGCATTTGGGTAGCATGAGTAGTTTATATTACTTTATGTATCAAATATCGTTGCCCATTATCATGTAATCGACTCTTGTTGCTAGTCATCTGTATTATTTGTTATATTTTGGATACCAAGGTGAACTCTGGCCTCCAAAAGAACAATGTTCGAACATTGTTGTTTTAGTTTGTGTAAAACAATAGATGGCTAGCCAAGAATGTAACAAAATTTTAAGCTGTGTTTTGCTTTTAGGCAATATTAACATAGCAAATGTTTGTGAGAATTAGACGTCTTGATGTAGTAGTGCAGACTGGCCTTGCAATTTCGGTGTTATTTGTCTGAGTTTGAGATTAGAACAGCTTGTGAAAGGGCTTTGAAACTCGTAAGGTGTTGATTTTATGGAAAATGGTTGTCGTATCTTTTGAACGAACACGGCCTTATAAAAGAGTCCAGATTAGGGAGTTGAAGTTGAAAAGGAGAACTAAAACATAATTCTCAGAATTGCAACAAAACATTTTTATCAAGTTGAGAGCAGGAGTAAGACGTTCATAATCTGAAAAAAATTTAGAAATTGGGATGATGCTGTCGACCATGGGTCCTCGTCGGCATTCTCCCCACGTGTCACCTCAAGCGTTTGTCAAAGGAACTATTATGTTACCTCGGTAAATTTTGATTTGTTTTCACCAAGTACAGATTCAAGCTCAAAAGACACCTCTATTTATGCACGTGTCTTGGAGCATATTCAAGATAAAAGTTTTCAAAAAGAGATTTTAATTTTTAAAATTGTGGGGGATATTTTCAAATAGGATATGCTATAGTACTTCCACGAAAAATTGTAATAATTTAGTAGGTGTCATTTGGTATGAGACATGTTAAAGAGTAATAATTTAGTAGGTGTCATTTGGTATAACACATGTTAAAGAGAGATGTAATTTTTGAAATTCGGACCTTGTGATATTTTGTAAGGAGACATGACTTTTGGATGAACCTTAATTGTTTATGAACAATTACATAGTTCATAAAAGACAACTTTTAGAATATATAGTCACAAGTTATTAAAGAGTTAGCATTTTATAAAATGAAACAGAAGTTCAGGAAGAACAATGTATGTTTTCTAATATTTTTTTCTTTTACCGTCATTTCTACACAAATAAAGCTAGGGTTTTAAATATTGTAGATTTATAACATTAATTATTTTGAATGTTTTTTAAAATCAAAGGTATATTTGAGTTGTTTTTGTGAATGCATATAACATAAAGCAAGATGTTTTATTATATCATAGAGTCATATTTATTAAACACTAGTGCATCATTAAATTGGAGAGGCAATTAGTGTTTTTAAGGACGAGTTGTTTTTGTGAATGCACGTAACATAAATCAAGATGTTTTATTATATCATAGAGGCATATTTATTAAACACTAGTGCATCATTAAATTGGATAGGCAATTAGTGTTTTTAAGGACTACGATTTAAAATGGTACCTTGAAGTCACATTCCAAATATTATATTATTTAATATGATTTTATAACATTCACCGACAAATTTAAAAAAAAAATATAATACTTATTGTCACCCTCCACCCAGAAATTAGAGAGAGAAAAGTGTTGATCTCTAATAACTTCTTATCCTAATCGTTCAATTATGTTGATTATGTTTATCATTATCATTTAAATGTACCATGAAACAAATCGCATAGACCTTAAAAAAGGCGAATCCATCTCATACCTTTTTAAATCGTATCATTTTTGTGTTGATGTCGCCTGTTGTTCTCGTTGTACCTCTTTCGCATCTTGAGTTCAAATGGTGAATTGTGAAGGGGGGACTAAGTAGACGTGGGAGAAAAACGTGAGGGTGGTAAGTGTTTGTTTGTGTCATACCCTGATAAAAATAAGAATGTGATTAGAAAAATTAAATGAGGATTAATAACACAAGATGAGATAATATAGAAACATGATAAAATCACATAAAATTTTGATAATTATAACATGAATGGAAACTTAGAACAACGAGAATATAAATAGATTTCGTTCGATTAAATACTAAAAATTTACCAAATAAGAGATTCTTAACATTTAAGTAAGTTCAAGGTCTTATGAGAAAATTAATACTAATGAAAATCAAATCAATAATATTTATAGTCATTTAAATATATTTTTCATTCTTTTAATTTCTATCAATTACAAATAAAGGATTCTAATGCTCGTGTCTAAACGATCTTATTAAGCTGTAAGACATCTACTGTTGGTGGGAAAGATAAAAAATAAAAAATAAGTTTTCACCTAGAGTTATTCTAATATATAATTTATATAGTAATTATCGTTAGTAAAATCAAATACATTAATACATAAATAGTCTTAAAACAAATACTACATATGAAGCATTTTGTATTAAAATTTAATTTAAATAAAATATTTTGTAATATAATTAAACTTCTTAAAATTTTAATTTCGAAGTAAATCATGTATCTTATAAAGTGAGAATAAATAAATTTTTCATGCATAATTATTGAATCTCTATAGTAAATTATAACACTCTAAATCAACATAAAAAAACATACATACACGTATCTTTGATTCTTCGTTTGATCTTAGAACGACTTGTTCTATATATCATGACTTTGACCCACATAATCACTATCATGTATCTCACGATGGATTATCTTGTATCCCAAGATGTAATCTCATATCCCAAGACAATGTGCAAACCTTGAGTTACAACACTTATATTATCATTATTATATTGATTTCGGTAGTATATATCATAAAATACTCACCTCAATATTTATAAAATATATTATAAAAACAACAACTTTATAACACTTTAAAACCATAATTTAAAAATATTTCTTTATGTATCAATATTATATATATAAATTAAAAACCTTCCCACTTTTAAAATTCATTGTAACATAAATATTATACTTTTAAATTCGTTGAAATTTTAAAAATCTTTAATAACTTAATATTTTTCGGATACATTTACAAAAATCAAAACTCTCGTTTATATGATTAATATATTTAAATATTACGTTTGTAATAAATTTTTAAAATAACTTTATTTGAATAACCGTACACTTCTATTTGGACACCCGTCGGAGTTTTCATAGTTTGGTTCCAAAAATCTCAATCCCTCTTAACAAAAGGAATCTACAGAAGATAGCAATGATTAGTGATTTCTGATAATGACATCAACTTTGTACAGAAAAGCTTTTTCTTCAAACTAAGTTTATGAACCCACTGTATATTTTGTCAAACCATAAGCCACACTCTTGTTGGTGTCTTTTACGGCTTGCTTTCAACGCATGTTACATCTTTCTCTTGTGCTCCCAATCTATATCTTTCGGTTTCAGCAAGTGGGTAATTGTAAGAGATGCCCATCTGGTCAAGCTCAGCTCTGATAAGCTTGCTAGTCTGGAGTCCTCATGATATTGACTAAGCTCAATGAAAATATCTTGCATCTCACCCAAATCGGCAGCGTTACCATGGTAGTACAAGAGCGTGAAATGGGTGCTTCCAAAATGCGGCAATTGTTGGTTTTTTTCCCTTCAAACTGCTCGCCAACCAACCGAGCAGTTGAACAGTTGGTCAGAACGTGGTCCAACCTCCATCGTTCCACTCACGTTATGCAGCCTCTTAAACGCACGTCCTTTTGTTCTTTGATGTGCAGAGTACTTGAGACGTGCTTCTTTATTGGTTTTATCCCTAAATCTGCTTTGTGATAAGAAAGAGGAGAGAAAGAAAGTTAAACAGTTCAAAAACAAACTTCAATGAGTTGTTCTCTACACTATCATGATAACAGAAAAAAAAAATTAGAAATATTAAACCAAAAACCTATTAAAATTTTCGTGAAATTAATGAAACTTATTAATGATTAGAAATATGTTCGTTTCCGGTATATGCTTTTGAATTGAATTATGATACAACATTTGATATTATAGTCGTTTTCAAAGCAAACTTGAAAAATTAGATTTTTATTTGAATTATTTTTAATACGTATAAAAATTATAAATTATTTCAATATTAATATTTGAATGATTTTGTGAATTAAGACGTAAAAACCCCTAAAGAAAATGATTCCAATTTGACGCGAACATTTATTGGAATTTTTTAATAATTTTTTTTTTATTTTGATATTTAACATATTTTTTTAGAAAGAAAATTCAACTAAATAATGCACATTAAATATTTTTCAAATTATATAACAATTGTAATTGTTTAATATTGAGTTATATTTAATTATGGTTAGTTTTTTAGTTATTTATTATTGATATATTATCTTGTTATTATAAGTTTATTATTTGAAAATTGAAAAATAGTCTATTGGTGAACTTTAAACAAATACAATAACTAACTAAAAGGTTGGAAGAAAAGTAATGCTTCTATTGTTTTTAAAAATTAACAATTTAACCTTCAAAAATTGAAATAAGGTGAATTAGATCCTTTATTGAAAGTTTTTCAATTTAATCCAAATTTCATTTACTATGTTAAATCCTCCAAATGACACGTGGTCATCGTTTTTAGGGCTATTTTTTTATTGTTTCCATGCTTTTTTATTGAGCTCAAACAATTTTGTCCTCTTTTAAACTTATAAAGTATGAAAAAACTTGGATTATGAAACTAATATTCTCATTCTTTGTAAATGTTATTTTTCCATGCACAAGCACAAAACCATCCTTGTAATTTTCTTGAAAGTAGCTTGAGAATCCATGGATTCTTAAGGCATATTGATTTGTTCATACGAAAAACAATTTATTCAAAAAAAATCATGGACTAATAGGATATTGGGAAGCGTTATTTGACTTGTGAGAAGGCAAGAGATGTTTTCATTTGGCTGAAAATTTGTTTAGAAATAGTTTGTGGGAATTACTGTTGAGACAAGTATGTTATAACAGTATTGGAACAATATTACCGATAACTTGAAATGAATTGATTAGGTTGAGTCCCGAACTATGTCGTTATCTTTAAGACGTTTCACGTCTTTACTCAAATTTGTACAAATAAACACAGCCTCGTCGTCCCTAAGATAAAACAGTCAAAAATCTTTGTTTTTTTGTCTCAGAACTTTACTGCACCGATAAAGACCAGAATGTTACACTTGTAATTTTTATTGCTCGAAAAACTCAAAGTAATTTAGGATCTTTTTCTTTTTCTTTCTGAGATAATTTTTTCTTAGTGAGATGAGTTTACAGATTGTTGTGTTTTAACTGAGAGTTGAGACCCTCTATTTATAGGTTTTAGAAACCGTGTAGCCATTATGATAATAACGACAATGTTTGGGGATGGAGAGCGTAACAACCATTTTTCTGAGTAAAGAAGAGTAACGATCATTTTCTCAGTAAATAAAAGCAATGACAAATTTCTAAGTAAAGAAGAGTAATGACCATTTAACGGTCATATCGTGAGTAAAAGAAAACAATGACTACTTTTTCTAAGTAAAAATGTAACAACCATTTTTTGAGTGGAAAATTATTTTAATAAAAAAAATTCTAAAAAATAAAATGTCATCTCACCTCATGCACATGCACATGCACTCAGACTTGGCTCGACCGGTCGGACGGTGTCATATTCTGAGTAAAAGAAAACAACGGTTATTTTTCTGAGTAAAAACGTAACAATCATTTTTTGAATGGAAAAGTATTTTAATAAAAAAAAATTCCAAAAAATAAAATGTCACCTCACCTTATGCACTCAGACTCGATTCGGTTCAGCCCAGTGAGGCCAATAGCGCGCACGCGCGGTATCACATTTGTCTAAATTCTCTCCATTTCCACAAAAGTGAGTATCCCTTGAGACTTAATCCCAATACCCAACTCTTTTACTATTTATACATATTTTAAATAATATAAAAATGCAATGTGGGACAAGGCTAAAAATTGACTTCACTAGTTTTTTATAAACATTCATTTTTTCCAAAAAATATTCTTTGGTCTCTTGTGTGTTTGTATTCGTTTCCCTATTTTTGAATGAAAAAACTTAAAATTTAAGATCAAGGCATGCTTATTTCAGAAAACATATTAGTTTTGTTTTGTTGTTAGGAATGCTTATTTAAGAAAGCATGTCTTTAATGGAAACTTTTATAGGATTCAAGTCTTTAATGGAAACTTTTATAGGATGCGTACCTTGAATGGAAAATTTGGGCTTGAATTAGTTAGGAAGCTTTTTCTAGGATTTTGAGCATTTTTATTAGTTGGAAGGGTGAATAAAAGTTGGGCTAAAATTAATTGAGAATTTCAAGCCTTAATGTTCGTGGTAATTTATGTAAATTGAGGTGATTTAAATTAATTCAAATTAAATTAGTTAAACTTTTATTCAAGTTGAATTTAATTTAAACTGATAATTATGAGTTTGAATCCAAAATCAAAAATCAACTTCTAAACTAACATGAATTGTTAATTATATATTTTTTATATAAATCAAAAATATTTTTAATGATATTAAAACTTAGGATAAAGTGCCTAAATTTTCATTTTGTTTAGAACAAATGTGATGTTATGTTCCTTTTGTTTATAAAATATGTTTTTAAATCAATTTATTTGTGAAAAAAATATCATTGAAGTTAATTTATGTGTGAAAAATGTACCGATTAAGAACAAAGTTAATTTTTAATCTCATTTTTTTTGTTAAATATAATGAAATAATACATGAATTACATATATGTTTATATTAATTTGATAAGTATATACATAAAAAATAATATTTAATTAAAAAATGTATTAATTTTTTTTAAAATTCTTTTAAAATTGAACAAATTTTTTAATAAATTGTAAATAAAATTTTCATTATCTAACATCAAAACTCACACATTTGACAATAAAAATTTAATTTAAATTTGATCAAAATATTTATTAAACAATTTGAGTAATTCTTTAATTAAAAATTATTTATAAAATATATATTTATCGAAAAATAAATACATGTAAATGTCACCTAAGCTATTTCTTTATAATTAATGAAAAATTGAATAGATAGTTATTTTTCTTATTTTATTACACTTTTTGGTAAACAAAAATACTTAAAAATGCATTTTCTCAACCAACAGAGTAAACAACTCCTAAGTTATAAATAAAGGTGTCTTGGTTACCCTTTTTCAAACTTAAAAATGCCACAAACTAAAATGCCAAAACAACCTAGCACATAAGCTCCTATTTCTCGAAAATTTTCGCAGTTCATCGTTGAAAGTATTTTGTGCGGTATTTTGCACTAATATAATTTCAAAGAGTTAAAAAAGAAGTCTTGAAAATGTTTTCGACACCAAAGAAGCGCCCAAAGCTCAAAGGCAAAGCCAGCTCCAATTCTCGCTTTTCTTCACATTCATCTATTACGTCAGAGTCTTCGCTAAGATCGATTGTGGAGCGAGAACCTCCTTTGAATCTTTTCCCCTCTAAGGGCGACTTCTTAAGGCTCATTGCTGTACTCGCTATTGCAACCTCTGTCGCCGTAGGCTGCAACTTGTTGGCTACTCTTCTCGCGAATCGACAACCGAAGCTCTTCTGTGATAGCGAGGTGGATTCCCCGGACTCGCTCTCTGGTGGGTCTTGTTTTCTTCATCGTAACCCTATTTCTTTTTAATGATTTTTTTGGACTTGTTTTGCGGTTTTGAGCTTGGAAGTGGAATCGGCCTATTGTCCCCCCCCCCCTTTATAGCTGTTATTTTTTAGAACACATATATTGATTGCTGCGTATAGTGATCTATATTAATTTTCCTTTTCATAGAATTAGTTGCCGATTTTGGTTGTCAATAATCGGATTTGAAGTTCATTTTCTCATCACAATTTTTAGAGTTTTGTACTTTGTTATTTACGAACCAAGTTTAGCTCAACATGTTATGCAACGTAATGAGAAATTGAGTAAAGTACCAGTCTTATGCCTTCTATATTAATAAAAAAATGTCTTATCCCTTCTAGAGGACTGCTGCTCGTATGGTGCCTATTTTCTTTTCTTGTGTTGATGTATGCATAACACGTGTATATTGCCACAGACTTTTGTGAGCCTTGTCCCAGCAATGGGGAGTGTCACCTAGGCAAGTTGGAGTGTGCTCGGGGCTATAGAAAGCATGGGAACTTATGCATCGAGGATGGAGACATTAATGAGGCAGCTAAGAAACTTGTGGGTCCTGAGAATCTTAATCATTCCGGTATATTGATACTCTGAAGTGAAAAGAAGAAGAAAAAAATATTTCTAATCTTATCTTGTTTTATACTTTCTAACTTAATTTTTTTTATCAATGCTACTGCAGTCAGAGTGGATTGAGTTTCGCCTTTGTAAAGCACATGCTCAATTTTTATGTGATGGAATCGGGACAGTTTGGGTTTGTATCTTTGCATTGACTCCGTGGATAGTTTTGTTTGGTGTGGAAGCATTGAAAAACAACAATTCTTGAATTATCATGTTCTAGAATCTAGAGGTCTAAATAATATACATCTTCAGGTTGAACAAGATGATATATGGAATGCCTTAGAGGAGCACAATTTGATGGAACATGTTCCCCCTGACAGTGCCATTTATTCATATACAAAAGAAAAGACGACGGAGTTCATTAGTAAAGTATTGGAGACAAGGATCAATTCTCAGGGGTATGCCATGCCAATGTGAAGTTTGCGATTAAACAAAAGCAGCAAGTCTTCTGGTTACCTATGCCTTTAAAATTGTGATTTTTCATCATTTTTTTTATTTGTGCAATAGGGTGAAGGAGTTAAGGTGTCCAGACATGCTAGCTCAACTATACAAGCCATTTTCATGTCGCCTACGTCAATGGATCTCAAATAATGCACTAATAATATTGGCAGTTTGTGGAGTGGTACTCTATTCTAAAAGGCAGCCTTCCAGTGCTTTTTGTTTTAGTATCAACATGTTGACACTTGTTGACTGTGTTAAGTTTTACAGCTTGTGGGATGTGGACTGTTACTTTGGAAAGCCCGTCAAAGACATTATGTTTCAAAAAGAGTTGAGGAGCTTTATCAACAGGTATGGAAGGAATTATTCTCTTTAGGTACTCATTTAATGAATTATGTAAGATGGTTCCTGTAGAGCCATCACCTTCCATTTTTCCTTAATGTTACTTAGACATGTAAACGTGCCTAAACAACCCTGCCCATGTCCCATAAAATGGCAAAGTGGGATAATGAGACATTTTAAGGTCCGTCCCACTAAAAGGCCGCCCCAATTAAATCCCAGTTCATTAAGGCCCATACCAAATGATGATGTCTGCTCATCTTGTTTTTATTTCTTTTTTTCCATGCGCCTTAAATGATTATAGGAGTTGAGACTTGTCTCCCAGCTGTTTTTTTATTTTTTTCCTCTGAAATTGGGTACTGTTAAATAAATTTTATTTTGGGACTTTGGTCTATAATTTTTTTTCTTTTTCCTCCCTGAAAACTAGGTAATAAAAGTAACTAGTAATTTAAAAATAATAATATTACACAACTTATACACAATATAGATCGAACTCCTAACCTCTAATTTGTGTACCTTATAAAGATGCTCTGGTGTCTCTGTGCTACAAGGACAAGGGCAAGTAACTAGTAATTAGGGATAGTAGATTAATAAAAAAATTCATATGATATAAGGGTCATGTTTGGATAAACTATGTACATGACTTTGGTATCAACGACCTAATGGGTTACAACACATCACAAGGTGGGGCCTTAGTTGTCCACGAAATGCGACCACTTATGATCTTATCACCATACGACGTGTATGAAATTGATCCATCTCGAAGAACACAACTTGACCACTACACGACCTAACCAGTTTTGCCACTGTGTGGTCTAGTGTAGCTTAGCCCATGTGACCTATATTTGTGGAGCGTTTGGTCTTATCTTTGAAGCAAGTTAGTCAAGTCAGAGATATTTTTAGTGTGCTTACGTGTCCTTAACCTAGGACAGTGCACCTGTTCCCTCACAGTTAGAAGTGGATGCTTAAATGTATAGACGTGACTTCAGCCTAAGCTAGTGTACTTGTTCCCTCATTGTTGGAAGGTATATTCAAATAGTGACACATGTAGGTCAAGTTACCTATAAATACCTCCATCTACCCACTGTTACGAAGATGGGATGATCGATACATGTAATCTTACTTACGAAATATTTTCTAAACAATTGGTGCCCACCGTGAAGCCTCACATTGAGATCTTTCATTTTTTTAACAAGGAGATCACAATCCAAGGTAAGGAAATTCAGCTAGTTTTGACACCTGACAGTTTGCTAATATTAATAGTCAAAAGATGAACACATGGTAGTAATAGGACCAATCATTTGTGGATCTTGGGGGTCTTTCACACCTCATTAAGCCAGATATAGTGCACCCCATTTGGGCTACAAATGTTTAACTCTTGATGTCCAATTGGATGATGTTTTAGAAGACGAACAAAACGGGCTCAAATAAAATGAGCACTGATTTCACAACATTAATAACGAGGTCTAGGCCATCAAGTCATTACATCCTCAATCAGATTAGTTCTTATTCCTCTTCAAGACAATCAATTGGGAATAAAAAAACAATTCAAGGAGATGTGTTAAAGCAACTTTAACAACAAATTATAGACCTACAACGAGCTATTCGTAAGACAGAGTGAAAATTGTAATTTAAGAAACCACATAACTTATATGCAAGATCGTCTTGAAGAGAACTATCAAACTCACTGTAGAACAAGATCAAGTTCTTCATTGTAATCATAACCTCAACCATAATCTCTACCACCTCAACTAGAACCTTAACCACCTCTACCATCTCAATTAGAACCTCAACCCCCCTAACATAACACCTCTTATAGGGGTGATACATGTGAAGCCAAATTTAAAAATTTGGAGGAACAAATGAAGGTACAAGGGTTGGATAACACTCAGTACGATATCGAGTAAGTCTGTGTTCAATTGACCGCATCACCTTTCATCGAGGCTGTTGAATTTGACGTATCACCCTAAAAATTTACAACATTTTGTTATACACCGTATAGAGGCACCAAAGATCCTGTGTCGTGTGTAGTACATTTCAATCTGCAATGACACTTATATGCTTATCTCTAAAAAAGAAATAAGCTATATGGTGTAAAATTTTTGTTTTCACCTTGTAAGACCATCGCAAAAATGGTTCAGCAACTTACCACCTCATAGTATACACAATTTTGTTGAGTTAGTCAAATTGTTTATCGCCAATTATGCGAGCCATGAGCCCATCAAAAAAGAAGTCACCACATTCTCTATTATTTAGAAATTATATGAAAGTATCGAAAGTTACGTGTAGAGATTCAATTTCGAGAGTTGGAAATATAAAATTACCTTGATTTTATCGCCATTTGTGTTATTTATTAAATTGACAAAAATAACACCAAGATCAATACAAGCAGTTTATGTAGAAGTTTTTAAGTTTGTTAACGTTGAAAGAGGCCTCAAAGCTATAACCGGGAGAAAAGAAGAGATGGGATCAAGCTTTATACTAACACATGACCTTATGTATCAAAATATAAGTCCAAACTTTCCCAGGCAACAACGTTGAGTATTGGGTCGATCCTTATCACCTTTAAGGGACCACTACTAAGAATTACATTGATGGAGCCCTCTTTCGAGCTCTCTTTTGAGATTAATAACTCTCTTTCGACGTTAACGAACTTAGTAGCTGCTTGTATTGATCTTGGTATTGTCTTTATCAATTCAATACATAGCTCGAAGTTTCTCTGAATACCCATTCTAGAAGCCTCTATGGCGATAAAATATGGGTAATATTGTGTTTTCAACTTCTTGGACTTGAATCTCTGGACATAGCTTTCGATATTTTCATATGATTCCTGAATAATGAAGAAAATGTGGTGCAATTCGTTTTTGATAGGCTTAGTGCTTGCGTAATTGTTGATAAACAATTTGAAAAACTCAGTAGAGTTGTGTATACTCCATGGGGTAAGTTGTTGAATCATTTTTTGCGATGAGTCTTGTAGGGTAGAAACAAAAGTTTTACACCAAATGGTCTCTTTCTTTTCTAGAGGTAAGCATATAAGTTGTAAATCTTGAGTGGTATAGCAAATTCAATAGCATCGACAAAAGGTGATGCGGCTAGTTGGTCACAGGCTTACTCAGTGTCATATTGAGTGCTACCCAATCCTTGTTCTTCCAACTTCTTAAATTTGGCTCTCCACGTATTGTCACTCATGGGAGGTGTTATGTTTAGGGGTGATTGTTCTTGCAATGAACCTGGCCCTATTTTGGACGAATTATGTGGTTTCTTAGATCGTGATTGTCGCTCTTTGTCCTATGAATAGCTTGTTGTCGGTCTATAATTTGTTGTTGTAGTTGCTTTAACACATGTCCTTGAATTGGTCTTTGTTCGTTTCTATTGGTTGTCTTGAAGAATTAGAATTTGTCTGATTAGGGATGTGGTGACTTGAGTTATCCTGAATCTCGTGATTAAGGTTGTGAAATTCGTTTTCCTTGTTCGAGCCCATTTTGTCCATCCTTGAAAATATCGTCCAATTGGACTTTAGGAGGTGAATGTTTGTAGCCCAAATTAACTCGACTAGGGGTGTCAAAAAATATTCACCACATCATGCGAGCAAAAAAGCAACAAGGACCGTAGCCCGTAACACCTAGGATTGAGTCACATTAATCTAAAATTAAATTCTATATAGATATATATGTATATTATGAAATATGGGTGTAGCCCAACGGATAAAGTTAACATTGGTACATGGGAAGTGGGGAATTCAATTCCCACTACTAGCATTTTTTTTTCAAATAATGGGCTAAATGAGCCACAGGTTGTGTCGACCCGTTAAAAGCCCAATGGGTGAGGCATGGCATTACACAACATGGTAAAGCCCACGAGCTAAGAAAAGAGGCACGATATAGCCCGTGTACGGGCCACAAGCTAGCATGACTCGCTAATTAATAGCCTAGCACGACATAGTCTTTGTGACGGCTCTAAACTTAACCTATATGTATCGCTATTTGAATAGACCAATCACTTTTGACGATAAGGGAACAAATATACTATCCTTGGGTGAGGCTATGTCTTTACATCTGAACATCCACTTTTTACTATAAAGGGACAAATGCACTGTCCTGTCCTAAGTTCAGGTCAAGTCAATACATTGAAAATATCTCTGACTTGGCAAACTTGCTTCAAGGATAAGACCAAATGTTTCACAAATACATTTCTTACAAGTTAGGCTACATCACATCACACAATGGTCGGGTTGGTTAAATCGCGTGGTCAAGTTGTGTTTTTCAAGGCCAACCAATCTCATACACATTGTTTGATGGTAAGATCATCAATGATCGTACCTTGTAGACGGTCACACCTCGTGATGGGTTTTGCCTCACTAGGTCATTGGTACCGAGGTCATGTACATTTTTATATTGAATACTATAGAAGTAGAGTTTTTTTTTCACAATTTACATAACTAAAAAATTAATTTAGACAATTGAATTTGCTAAAAAGGGTTAGAATTTGAACTTTTTTACCTAGGAAAGGGATTAGTCTTATTTATTTGAATTCGGTTTATATTATGAACGTTAAGTAAATTTATTTAGAATTTAATTGATTTAAATATTCTTAAAATATATGAAGAAAAATTAAGCATTTTTTAATTGTAAATATATAAAAATAAATAATTATGATAAAGATAATCGTGTGAGACAATTGAATGTTCATCCATTAAAATATTAGCCTTTAGATTTTTCTAAGTCAATCTCAATAATTAAATTTTTGGAGAAAAAAATTGATTGAATGTAATATACAAAATATATTTATTATAAAAATTTAAGTAATATATGATAATTCCATGAAAAAGGATAATTTAAAGCCATATATAATAATAATCCCATACCATCCCGTGTCTTCCTCTCTCCTTCTAACATTTACTTAAAAATAAAAACAGTGGCAAGTTCATCAGGAGTGTTCCATTTGGGCCGCATACCATTTCGCCTCACCCCATTCTACAAGTATGGGACTAATATAGTGTATATTTACATAGCATATTTAGTAATTAAAAAGCACAATTTAAAAAATAAAAATATATATTATACATTAAAAAGACTAAAACTATATCTAATTTTCATTTGCTACCATCACCATCACATTAAATCTCCAACGACCACCGTTAGTGAATCTGTAAGATTTACAAATTTTTCCTCAGATTTTGTACGACTTACAAAATAACTTTATATTTCTATAATGTGTACAAAATTATGTATAATTTGTGTACAATTTACAGGAATAATCCTAAAACATGAACATATTAATGAGTAATATTTTTAATTCAAAACTCATTTCTGTAAAGCTTACATAATTCTATATATAATTTTTGTACATTTTACAGAATAACCATACAACATAAATTATTCATGTCGATTAATATATATATATAATTTGAAATTTAATTATTTCAATAATTATTTTTAGTTCAATGTGATAGTTTAAAGATTTTTCATGTAAATGAATATAAATTTTATGTATATCTTATAAAATTATGGACAATTTACATAATAACATTTCTGCAAAGTTCAGATTTATGTACAATTTCTGTAAGTCAACAAAATAACCAAAATCATCATGTTTATAATAAGCAATATCTTTAATTTGAAAACTTCGTATTGAATTCACTCTGTAAAATGTACAAAACATGTACATTTATACATATTTGCCTAATATAAACAGTAAAAAAATTGTTCAAAATTATATACAGTATACAGAAACTAAAAGTATATACTAAAAAATGTTATATTGGTCTAGTCTTCTTCAATTTAGGAGAAACATGGGTTCCTTTTTTTATTTTCAATTTAACCATCTTATAAATAACATATAAAAAGGAAAATAATGAAACAACATTGAATATGAAACAATAACAAACAAGACAACTTTATATTGAATTTACTTTGTAAAATTTACAAAGTATGTACAACAATTTGTTAGTTGTACAGAAGTTTCGTACATATTTGTCTAAAATAAATATTATAGAATTTGAGCAACATCATGTATAGTGTACAGAAATCCTACAAACGAAAAACATAGTATGAAGTAGACTAAACACTTTCAAATTCTGTTTCGTATCACCTAGTAGTTGGTTTCACCCAAATGTTCATGCCATTTAGAAAAGGAAAACAGATAACCAATTCAATTGAACAAGAATTGGTCAAAGGGGAGGACCTGAAAAGGCCAAAACGAAAGGATGGTCAAGAGCACGAAAAGTCTCTTTGATCTGGAAAAGATGATGTTCATACTCGCTACAATTGATGTAATTGCCTCGCATGAAATAGAACTTGACAAGGATCAAACCCTCATCGTGCCTGCACTAAATCGATTGATGAAACGACCTTGTCCAAGAACCTCATTGAGGACCAAGCTGTAGGAAGAAGGTACCTGAAGAAACCAAATGACAGTTCGGTGGCTGAAATCTTAGAGAAGAAATAAATGAATTTAGCGCTCCTCTATTTCACATGGATTCTTTTAGGACACCGAGTATTTTAAATTTTTGGATACGTGTTCTATGCTTATTTTTTCAATTTTTTTTTTAAATTTTCATAAATTTGGAGTGTCAAGCACCCACATCCATGTCCATTCGCGTTCATTGGACACATATATTTTATGAAAAATAACGAGCCATGTAACATAAGTGCTCCCTAAACCCATTTGTGACCTTCAATCTGTGGCGAGGTCAAGAGAGTAAATTCACGCATCAAAAATGACACTGTAAATCTAGATTTGGAAAACAAACGCTAATAGTTGTAAAGAGCCTATATTTTGGGTCTTTAATTCCCATTTCTACAGTAACTGGTACATGACGAGCTGGGCTGTCAAAATACTTTGGATTTTCATGATTTAAATAGGAGACCCGGCTTAGTTTACATCTCTTATGTTACTTTTAAAAAGCCTTTGTTTCTGCTCTCCATTTATTCTGTTAGACATTATTCACACGGGAAAATAAATAACTAGACATTACATCTGATGAAATAGGTAAAGACTGAAGCCTGAGAAAAGTTAAAAAGATAAGAAAAATTAGAGACTGTAAGACATGTTTAATGCCTGTTCAATAGAAACTGAATTTCATTTCAGGTGTCGGATTCAAAAAGACATGTTTGCTTGTATGTATTTACGAAGTTTGGTAAATTACGTGGGAGATGAATGCCATAATGTGCATGCATGCTAGTCACCTTGAGATTTCTTTTATGTTTTTATGCCAAATGCAGATATAGAGAAAATGATTTATTGCTCTTATGTTTACCAGACATGTTCAAATGAATACAATTCTACTCCCCATTTGATTTTTTTTTAATATGATAATGTAGGTTTGTGACATACTAGAGGAGAATGCCCTGGTGTCGAAGAGGGTAAGTGGAGAATGTGAACCATGGGTTGTTGCTTCTAGGTTGCGAGATCATCTGCTTTTGCCAAAAGAGAGGAAGAATTCTGCATTGTGGAAAAAGGTTTTATATCTGCTTGATCTTATTATTTCAACCCTCAATTAACATGTTTCCATTTAATTAGCAAACACTCTTAACAGACATCTGTTTCAAAAATTATGTCAGTGGAGTTTAAAGTGCCTTCAAACTAGCATGTACGACTTATTTCCATTATTGTGGGTCGAGAATGTTGGTTTTGTTGTCCATATGGTTGTATGAATCAGTTCACATTTAGAATCACAGCTTAAAATAATGGTTGTTCATAACTTCAAATTCATGTGAGTAGGGGTGGCAATTTGTGTCAATTTGTGCGACAACTACTCTTTTAAACAAATGATAAATTAACACTGAATGAACAATTCACATATGCAACAAAATCTATGGAGATAAATCAACTCCTCACTCCTCACACACAGTTGTTATGTTACAATAACTAGTTAATTACAAAACAAAAACATTAGTAAACATAAATTAAATAAAGCTAATTCTTAAAACAAGAAGTTCATTTCGAAATAAATTTGACAAAGATAAACGCCATCAAATCTCTCATACAAAAATCAGAGTCGGTCGTATCTTCATGGAAACTCAGTTTAAATAAAGAGCTTCAAATCTCAATAGAATTTTTCCGGCCATTAAACAAAGAAATATATAAGATTAAATAAAGAATTTTCTCTAATCACTAAACAAAGAATCCAATGGAGCACATATTAATTTTTTCATATTTTTAATTTTAGATTAAATATAATACATATCTAGAATCTTGAAAAAAATGTCTTTGTAGTTATTATTGTTGACTGATGATCCATTTAAATACTGAATACTTATAATATAAGTTTTGTTCACAGCTATATATATTACATAATCACTATATACCTTCCCATAATACTCTAAGTTATTTTAAATATGTATCACAAAATTACAATATATTGAAAAAATTAAGTTCTTATGTATAACAATAATTTAGATACATATAACAGGCAATAAGAATTTAAATTTATACCTAACGCTTTTAGTTAACACTTTGATCCCTAAACACAATCATGTTATTAGAGTTTTGGGTGTCAACTTCGGTGTTCAACTCACTTGCAATATCTTCAGCAAATTCCTCACATGATTCATCTTGATTAGTTTACACATCAATAAAGGTAGGAAAACCATATGAATGAGAATATATGAATCCTACCTCTTTATTTTAGAACCTCTTATAGAATAAGATTTATCCAATTGGGTTATATTTAGGTTTATCTAAATAAATTCTATACTTTAGCTTGTTTTAATGGATGTAGGGCTACTGTGTGTAATGTTATAGCTTTTTATTTTTTAATTTTATTTCGGGCTACTGGGTTGAACTCAGCTCGATTTTTTTCGGGTTATTTGAGATGGTCCAAATTTTATTCGATTCTTATTCGATGTAGTCAATCGAGCTACGACACAAATTGTCAACCCTAGTTGTGTGGGTAGGGTTTCTATTTACATGTGAAATTCTTCTGTCATTGCCTTTATAATCAGCATAAACTGGTTTCAAACAGAAGCAATCTTGCTTAATGCCTGTGCAATAGTTCTGTGCAATATCTGCTTCAAGTTGCTTTTCGAAAGTATCGCACAGCATTGTTCAAAACCATTCAGTTTCAAAATCTTTGCAATTGATGGTCGTTATAAAATTATTGCTGAAAGCACTCTTCCACATTTTGACTAGTAACTCACCAAAATCCCGTATTTTTTTTTTTAAATTTCCAAAGACTGTTTATCTGGGAATGGTTATTAATTATTGCTTTATGAGTTTTAGTATCTGCACAGAGCTTACTCCACTGCCTGTAAATGAATCTAGGATTTTCTCCTCTCATTTTGGATCTTTGTATTTGATTACATCGCCCTAGCAACCTTCCTCTCTCTCGTGTTCTTTTCTTGAGGTGATCAGTGTAAAATTTTTTTTATCATCCTTGGCTCATATATAAGAAGATACTGTCCTATTTGTTGAGGAACATGAATAACATTGTATCTTTCTGATGCTATGTGAAGTTGGTTAGTAAGTAGTTATAATAAATGACTTCCTGTTGTAACTAACTTTAACTATATATGTGAAGGTGGAGGAGTTGGTTCAGGAAGATTCTCGTATCGATCGTTATCCAAAGCTGGTGAAGGGTGAATCAAAAGTAGTGTGGGAATGGCAAGGTAAGAATGTTTTCTAAGTTAGTATGCAAACAAGGTGTGCAGTAATGGGCCTCAAAATTTTAAGACAATTTATTTGAAAATACCCATTAAAACAGAAATCCGGACTGTTTAGGTGTGTTCATCGGATCGAAACTGCTGATTTTATGCTCATCCGATTCGATCTGACCATCCGATCGGATTGAAACATCCTAATCCGCAACCGATTCGATCAACTTTCACATCCGATCAAATCGATCTGTAAACTATTCGGATGACATCCAATCAATCCGATCAATCCAACCAATAAACTTAATTATATTTTTGGTATTTTTGAATAAAAAATTTTAATTTTCACATAAATCATAACATAAAATTATTCGAGTTAAAAGAAACCTTAAAAAACCAAATAAAAAGGTTAAAATAAGACTAAAATGTTCAAACCTATATAAAACAAAAATAATACAATACGTCAATAACGATTACAATATTCATTTTAATAAATTTAACAATTCATTCAAATAATAAACAAAAAGATAGTTCACAATAATCTAAACCTAAATTAATTTGATCATTTGATCATTTCACTCTTTAATATCCATCGACCATCTTGAAAATAATCTTGTCTTGAATCTTGAGAACAATAGCAAAAAATTTTAATGTGTCATCACATATTAGCCATAATTTAAAAAATATTAGCAAATTGATAACTAAATATATATAAAATAATATATGAAATACATATGAAATAAAATAATAATATATCATACTTAATCAAGGTTTATATCCTTAATGTCTCCCAACATATCTACAAAATAGAAGATAATAGAAAGTGATGAGAATATTAAATCATAAATCATAAAAGAATGATATCAATTAATAATGAAAATTAAAATAATATTACCTGATTCAATTGCTTCAATATCATCAAGCGACTCATGAATGTTAATTATTGGTGATGATTGAATCCAATTCTGAGTACAAATAAGTGCTTCGACAGTTTTTGGGGACAATGAGCTTCTAAAAGAATCAATAACCCTCCCCCCAAGAAAATATAGACTCAGAAGCTACAATTGATATAGGCGTAGCTAAAACATCTTTGGCAATCTTGGAAAGAACCTTGTATCTAGATGCATTCACCTTCCACCAACCTAAAAGATTAAAAGACTCATCATCCACATCTTCACATGTCTCATCTAAATATTTATCTACTTCATTTTGGTTGTCTGTCTTTTTTGCATCTTTGACACGCTTTTTATAACGATCCATACACGGTGAAAATGAATTAATGTTACAACTATCCACTTCTTCTGTGTCTAAAGGTTATGAGCATGTAACTTGGACATTTGCAGAATACAAAACTAAATACTGATCAAACATATTATTCAAAGTTTGTCTAAATTTTTTCATCATATGACCAACTATAATATCATCTTCATCACACAAAAGATCCAAACAAATTTTCAAACCTTGTTCCTTACGTCTTGGATCAAGCAAAGTTGTAACAAATAAAAAATCATTCATCTTATCTACACCTCTCCAATATTTATTTAACTTTGTTTCCATTTCTTTTGTCATTTTGTTTAACAAAAAATCTGTATTTTCATACCAGAAACTCAATTGGTTATTTTTGAAGTAAATTTGATCCAAAAATTAATTTGAAGTAATATGTACAGAATCAGAAAATCTCAATGTTGTACCATAAAATATTTTCAAAAACCTCACAAATACGTGAGCATTAGATCAATCAAACATATTAGGAGTTTTGCAACTATCATTTCCAATGTTGAACTCTTGTTTAAATATCACATCATCTTTTTCTAAACGCTTAAAAGCATTCTTAAATCTTATTTCAGCTTCTAACATTAAATAGGTGAAATTCCACCTTCTTACTACATCCAAACATAAAAGTTTATTAGTATCAATCTTTTCTTGCTCCGCACAATCCTTAAATTTTAACAATCTTGAAGGTGATCATTTGACATATTTCATAACTTATATTATCTTACTTATGTTTGAATCATATTCTTTCAAGCCCTCTCTCATAACCAGATTTAGAATATGAGTTGTACACCTCATATGCATGTGTTGACCATCTAGTATTGCACCACCCTAATTGTTCATTTTTTTACGCAAGTAAGAAGAAACTAATGTATTATTTGAACTAGCATTATCCACATTAATAGTAAATATCTTTTCAATTCTCCAATCTAACAAGCATTGGTCAATTGCTTTCCCAAGAATATCACCTTTATGGTTAAGAACTACACAAAAATTTAAGATTCTTTTTTGGAGTTTCCAATTATCATCGATGAAGTGAGCAGTGAAACACATATAATTCAAATTTCGAGCAGAAGTCCATGTGTCAGTGGTTAAACAAACTCTTTGAAATGACTTACCGAAAAATTCTTTCAATTTATCCTTTTCCTTTAAGAAAAGACTCAAGCAATCTTGTGCAACAGTGGTACGAGAAGGAACTTGGAACCTTGGTTCCAAAACTCTACTATACTTTTTAAATCCTTTATTCTTAACATGACTAAATGACAATTCATCAACTATAATCATTTCTGTAAGTGCAAGCCTACAAGCCTCAATACTAAATGTGTGTGCAACAAGTACACCTTCTTTATTGTTTGTGACATTTTCAAAAGCTAAAGTCTTTTGCTTCTTCTCATATCTACCAGGAAATAATTTACATTGTATAGAAATATGAGCATTTAAGTTTGATGTATCAGACTTATTGGATACATGCACATACTTGAACAATATTTACATCTCGCCTTGCGATCTAAGCCTTCAACTACTATATCAAAATGCTTCCAGGCATAAGAGAGAGGTTTAGAAAACTTTTGCTTATCTTTTCCATCATAGCTATCTATGGAAGGTTCATGTTTGTCATTCAATGGTAGTAGAGGTGTTTCTAAGTGAGCTAACTGTGGATTCTTATCTTGATTTTCAACATCATAGGTAGCGCTTGCACTTCCGGTGGTTGCAAGTGGACTATCCGTAGTAGAGGTCTTTTTTTCATTTAAGATAAAGTGAGACATAATCAACTTAATGTAATAAACACATTGTGTAGAAAAATAGCTGTTATAAAAATGCTATCAGATAAATGAAATAACAAAAACAACAAATATTACATAGGAAACAAGACACCAGATGTTAACAACCAAAAAAATTGGGTTGAAACAACCTCTTTCCTGAAATGCTTGGCTTTAATTCACCAACTATTACAACCTCCATCTCTCCCCAAAACTTAGAACTTGAATCTCAACCGTCAGCTTACAACTTCTATTAAAATATATACAACACCAGAACCCACTGACCAAGTACCAACGTATTAATTTTCAAGAGTAAATTAACCCTTTTCCCTATTAATATGTGTAAAGCTTTACTAAAGTGGGAATTAAAAGGATGAGTTGGATTACATTATATAATGAGAACCACAAATACACGTGAAAGATAAAAAAGAGTATACTAATGTCAATCTCAATGTTAGCGGCAAACTTCATACTGGTATAATATAGTAAACAGAATAAACTTTCAAGACCTCATCAAATTAAATTATTAGAGTATGTACCCTCCAACCAAAAAAATATAGCTTAGATAAAAGCAGATTTGTAGATTTCCAGAATATAAAGTAGATTTATAGATTTCTAGAACGTAAAGAAGTAGATTTACAGATTTCTAGAATGTAAAGAAGTAGATTTATAGATTTCTAGAATGTAACGAAGCAGATTTATAGCCAAAGTAATACAATTTCCCATATCTTATAGAAGAACAAAATAAATAATGAAAAACAAAAGTAGAACCAGATATTACACAAGAAACAATAGTCATAACTCATAGGAAACTAGATTGATGTAGAACGAAGAACAGAGAGAGAGTCGACGACGACAATACACGTAGTGGCATAGAGCAAAGGGCAAAGCAGCAGAGGGGAGGAGACTGGAGAGTGGATAGCGACAAGCCAAAGAGAATTCAAAATTCTTAGTAATTGCGCGAAAATGGAAAATGAAAAACAAAAACCTAAACAAATATATATATATATATATATATATATATATATATATATATATATTTAATTTAATAAATATAATTAATTTCGGTCAGATCGGATGAATCGTAGTGAAATTCGTTATCTGATCCGCACTTAATAGATGGAAAAAATTATATTGATCGAATGATCGGATTTTTTACACACTCCTAAGACTGTTGGCTTAATTCCCATTACCATGCATCTCATGCTATCAAGGATCAAAATTATATTGTTTTATTTTTTTAATCAACAATTCAATTATTATATTTTATGTGTTCCATTCTACAACTTAATGCCATTCTTCTTTGCTTAGAGGAGTGAAAGGTGATTTTTTCTAAAGACTATGCGTGCATCTCTTACTGATGCAACTTATAATTTGTATTATTCCTTTTTTACCTAGTTGAAGGCTCCTTGAGCTCTTCAAGGATGAGAAGAAAAGGTGAGTTTGTCAAGTCCAATTCCTGTGAGGCTGTGGATGTAAATGCTCACCAGAACCAACACTGGTCAAACGCTGGTAAGTCCATCCCTAAAATTATCTTCTAAATCTCAAGGTTAAAGCATTTGACATTTCTGTCTTAGTTTTCAATGTTTAAATTAAGTGGTCTCTATTTATTCCTTTCATTTTGATATAATTATATTTGGAGTGACAAACATGAACTGAAAAGTCACTAAATGCAGAGCCTAAGGCACTGATCTTTTGATTTATGACATGGGTATATCTCTCCTGTCTACATACAAAGATATACTCATTCAAATTAGAGGCAGACCAGCCATGGAGATATTGCAGTGTTTAATTTGGGGGTTGGTTTCTTAAAACACTTTAAGAAGTGAATGAATCAAGAGGTCTAATTTTTAGAAGCTTGTTTGGTTTGGTGAGTGTTGTAAAATCTTATTAGCTCAAATGTTGTATTTCTATATATACTGTGTCTCGTAGTCCTCAATATAAGGAAAATATTTGTGATCATCACAATTGAGATGCCATGATTTTATTGGCTAAACCAAAACTTATGCAGCCCCTTCTAAGTCAGTGGTCAATTTAATTATGCCACTTCATTTGTGATATCATAAATCTTGTGATATCTAGCACTATTCTTAAGCAAACGGGGCAACCCTAACTACTTCATTGATCTCATAGTATTTAGGAACTGCTAAGATGAACTTTTCTTTGCTATTTTTATTTTGCTAAGAGAGATTTCTACGCAACTTTTAGTACAATTGGTAAAAGCTTCCCATTTCTTAAAAATTGCACAATCAAATCTACCATGCTCTAAATATTGGTTTGGTAAAAAAATTAGATAATTCTTGGAAAATGAAATTTCCTACTGAGAGCTGTGTGTTTATCCCAGGTATTTTGTGCTCATCAATCGTTTAGTTTGAGGAGAGGATTAAAACATCAATATTATAAAAAAATATCCGACATTTTTTTATATGAAAAATATTTAACACTCAATTGCAGATAAATAATGAAGATATTATCAATAACATTATCCATATCAATAGAATCTTTTGCACATACCATGAACATCTGAGACATTGTTTTGTCCCAATTAGAAAAAAACAAGATAATCGGATCTAGCTTTGCCTACATTAAGTGCAGTATAAAACTAAGTACAAAAAGTTCTAGATGCAAATTCACGTTGTAATTCTTTGAAAACCTTCTAATGTTTTAAATATTACAATCAAAGGTAATAATAATGTATATTTTTTTCCTCTAATTAATATGAAGATGTTTGATAAAACAAGAATAAGAATTCTTAGTAAGTCATAATTTCAGAAACACGTTTTGTTTGTAGCCCTTTGCATAAATTGAAAGCATACAAATATCAAATTAAGATCATTCACTATTTTTGAACAAAATTTTCAAACGATCATTTCAAAGAAAACCAGCTGCGACATTTGGAGAACTAAACTGTGGGCTGGTGATCCTGTGTGTTTGCAATTATTACTAAAAAGTAGTCACAAAACAATTATTGAGTTTCAAAAGGAAAAAAAAAATTACACTCACCAGGTTGATTGAACAATATATTTTGGAGTCTTATGCTTTTCCGGTTTGTTGCTGCATATCGGTGTTTTTGTGGCTCAAATTTGACAGACCACTTGGATGATTCAGACACCACAAACTGAAGCAGCTAGGCTCCAATAGTATATTGGGTTGGGGTCACTTTCAGGTAAAGGTATTTCATATTTACCATCTGTGACATGCAGCAAACCGATTTGCTTTTATCCAAACAAGGTCCTGGAGTCGATTGGTTATATTTTTAACCTTACTTTTTAATAATAATAATAATGATAATAATATGATTAAAATATCATAAAAAAATTAAATATTATTTTTATAGTAAATATAAAACTTGTATAGTTAATTTTATTTTTATTGATGATTAATCGGAGATGTGGTGAATTGAAAAAAAAGGTACATCTTAAAATATCAAGCATTTACAGTAAAGGGGTCAGATGTTTTTCAATTTTTTTTTCATACTTTTGATTTGATTTAAATTTATTATTTTTAAAAAATAAAAATAAAGAATATTAAGATTATATTATTATTAGTTGAACCACATACTTTTTCAAATCACTCTGTATATATAGGTAGTATATTACATATTCCGTTAAAAAAAAATATTTATCTAACCCACTTTAAAAGGGTTTAAATTGTTAAAAAAAGATTAATTAAAAAATACTCAGGCCAAAAGGCAATTATGCAAACAAGCACCAATAGTAACATGTATATATCTTTGACAATTGTAGTACGTTTCATATAAAAATCTCCCATCTCACTCGAGAATGTTATAACTGTACATATATTTTTGACTATGTTGTAATTATTATTTTACACACTTAAATACCGGATTATAATTAAATATTTTTTACCAAACTATATTTATTATAATTTAAATTTGTGACATAAAAAGTAAAATATTACCATTAGATTATTAACTGAATTGCAACCTGAACAATTTATTTGTTTCACATGGGTGATGATCTACAGTTGTTAATTTAGTGTTTGTCAAATTTATTTATTTTCTACATTCACAACCTATTTTTTTTCTATTAATGAAAATCAAGTTTCACACAGTGTTTGATCTTATAATCTTAAACACCCATATTAATGAGCTATAATACTATCTAGGCTACAAGATTAAACATAATTATAATGTTACAAATTTACAATCGCAATCTAATTAATGAAAAGGGAGAATGAAAAAAAGGAAATGCAGTGTTGGTGTTTGAAGATGACATTTTTGTCAGTAAATATTGGTCTTAAGTGAAAATGAATTGATTGAAATAATTTGATTATATTCTCTGTTGAAATTAACAAATATAGGTGTAAAAACTCTAGTAATCAATGGAGTGATGAGATTGTACTTTGAATAATTTTTAGTTGTTGGGTAGAATATTTCTCCATCACAAGATAAAATAATTGAACCTTTTGAAAATAAAAATTGAAGAGACATGGATCGAGGGAACATATATCTAACCGAAGGATCATGTACTGGGACTTTCCACTTACCTACAAAAAATAAAAAATAAAAAGATAAAAGAAAAAGTTGGCTTCCCATCGATGTTTATAGTCGTACGTACATTTGTACATAATGTAATAAATGTATGTTTGTACCATCGTTTACTTTTCAAACCCGGACTTGAATATTTTTAAGGGAGATGGGTGGCTAAAGTGATCATTAGTTTTTTTAAGTGTTGTTTTAGGAGAAGAGTTATAGATGAACAAACATTACAAAAAAAAAAAAAAAATTGTAGCCTTATGCAATAAAATAATAATATTTAAAATTATTACTTAAAATAACATTATATGTTAAAAATAAAAATAAAAATATAACTTTTTAAATAAAGTAAGAGAGATGTAAGTATACCATAGAAAAGTCTCAACAAAAATAAATTGTAAATCTAATCAAATCTCTAAGCTGTCGATGAATCTATAAATCCTATTGAATTAATCATCCTCAACAAACACCATATTATAAGATTCTTTGTTTTTTTCTATAGAATTCATCAATTATTAGAATTGCTTTAAATCGAGATGGGATAATAGAGTTTTAAATAGTAAAAAGAGTTTGTCCCTAAAAGTAGTGTTTGCACGAGGAATAGAAGAATAAACTACTATACATGATATCTGTTGAAAGATCACGAAATAGTGACGAAGGTTCTTCATTGATACAAAATATATGTAAAAAGGAAAATAAAACCTATTTAATGATTTCATGTGGTTATCACGTTATCATTCTTATTAAAATAATGTTAAAATATCAATTTTATCTTTTAATGATTTTTTTTTACAAAACAATAAAAAAACATTAATTTTCCAAATGACGGATTAAATCATTAAAATAACTAAAGTTATAAGAATAAACAATGTTGACCCTATCTTTAATTACCAATTAGACTTATCATTATATTAAATTTGATAAAAATAAAAATAGTAATTTTTATTATAAGCATGCATCAATTTATACATTGCAATTAATTAGTCCAATTTATAATTTATCAGCATAATTTTACTTAAAAAAATATTCATGAATTTTTTCTTCATTTTATAACTATATGGTTTAAATAAACTAAAGAAAAATGAAAATTCTAAAGTTTTTAATAACTATTGATATTCTAATTTCAAAAGATTAACTTAATAGATGAAGATACTCATAATTCTTATAAATTACATTATGATTAATCAATTTGAGACATTCCTTTTAACATCATTTCAAAGTTTGAGTTTTTGTCACTTCTAAAACTAATCACTTTATATTTTTAACATATATTATTATATTCTATTTTATTTGAATCACTTGTTTCTTTATTTTAAAGCCATTTTAATTTTTT
Organism: Hippophae tibetana; assembly: GCA_037013495.1. Lineage (NCBI taxonomy): Eukaryota > Viridiplantae > Streptophyta > Magnoliopsida > Rosales > Elaeagnaceae > Hippophae > Hippophae tibetana. The sequence continues at coordinate 14,772,155 of CM072812.1, forward strand.
TGTAAGATGAAACCCAAAGCTTTTGGTCCCATCGTGATATCATATAAAAATCCATAAAAATTATAGACATTTCATTTTCAAAAAGTTAATTTAATAGTTATTTACTCACAATCATTATAAATTTTATTATAACATTGTGTTTAATCAATGTGAGACATTATTTTTAATAAAATCTAATCATTTAAGTCATTCAACTATTATTAAGACTTATTGATTTCCTATTATTTTCTACAAGATTTTAGTCATAGTACATAGAGTTTTAAACTTATAAGTGTTACTTAGAATTAATAATATAATGGATAAAATCAAGATGTCATTAATTAGAAGGTACATTTTAAACAATAAGAAAAATATTAATGTATCAATAATATCTATTTATTGGTAGCTAAACTATAAATCTTAAACTCTAAACTTTAAGTTATAAACATTAAATAAATATTAAATTCTAAAACATAAATCTTATACCTTAAATCTTAAATCATAAAAATTAAATTTAAAATCTGACTCAATTAAATTTAAGATTATTTTAATTTTAATAATATACATATATATTTTTATTTTTTAAAATTATATATTTTAATTATTAAATATATTCTTTTTATTATTAAATATAAATATTCATTGTATTAAATTTTTCCTTCTATTTAAAGTCGTACTCAATAACTCAAGTAACAATTATGTGACGTACGAGATTACTCCAATATTGTGATATACTGATATAAAACATTAATAATAAAAAATTAAAATTGATTACCATAAAACCTTCTGGCTTTTGCCACACAAGCATCATGTGACATGTAGTCTTTCAGCTTAAACTTTGACGTGACATGCCATTTCTCCATAAAAAACAAATAATTATTATATTTTTAAAATTCATAATCATAAAATTATCATTTTATAAATTTTTATTATAAAAAAATATAACATACTATTTTATATTAAATATCATTTAATTAAAATTTTATTTAATATTTAGTATTAATCAATTAAATACTTTAAATATTATTTTTATTATTTTAAATTTTATTAATATTATTTTTTATAAAAACTCGAAATATTTTACCATCATATGTGAATTTTTTAAGTAAAAATGACTTCTTTTGATAAATTTGTTTTTAAAAGTTGTTGATAAAAAAGATTCTGATGTTATATACTATATTCTGTCGTTAATTTTAAAATATTTCAAAATTAATTTAAATAATAATTAAATTATTTCTCTAGCAGGAAAAAAATTGAATTATTCCTCAAAAATTCTAACAATATTTCACACAAAACAAATTATTGATTTAGTTACATAATACAATTTTTTTTATGGATAATTTTTTTTAACTTTCATTCAATATTTGTTAGTTTTTTTAATGAGATTTTCTTTTTAATAAGATATTTTAGTATTTGAGTGAAATTAAATTTTCTTTGGTATTTAATTGTATCTCAAAATATAAACTTGGTATTTAATGTAAAGTGAAGCTATTACGATCTTTTTAACATTTAAATGAAATGTTAATGATATTTACCCTTTTATCATTGTATTTGAATATTTTAAGTGAAATCATGACTTGCATCTCTTGGTAAACTTGTATTTAAATTTAATAAAAAAATATTCTGTTACATGCTATTATTATATATTTTATACATCTTATTACTTTTAAACTATTTTAAAACTAATTTAAATAATAATAAAATGATTAAATGTTGTTATTCGAATATTCCAATACAAATTAGACATTTTACACAAAAAAATATATATATATTTATCATAAAAATTTCTTTTCCTAAAATTATATGCATCTCTCTATTCCTCAATTTTTTTTCCAACTAGTACTTAATCTACTCTACTACTCTCACAAGTCACAACTGATTAACAATGTACATGCTCTAATATTTTTATCTCAATAATTTTTAATAATTAAAATAAAATATAATCATATCATACGAAAGAATAATAAAATATAATCATAGAAGATTAGATATGAAACTTCATCAGTTTTTAATATAATTTAAAAAAAAAAAATTGGATACCTCAAGTAAATTATGAGATATATCCAGAATTTATATATATATATATATATATATATATATATATATATTTGAGTTTCTAATAAAATATACTTTTTTTAAACTGTTAATAAAAAAATTTGTTTGTAAAGTTTGAGTGTTGTAATATTATTTAAAAATAATTAATCAGCAATCAGCGTGTAAATAAGGCACGTCACATTAGCTTAATTTTTAATTAACGAACTAACGGCATGGAAAAAACAATAAAGAACTAACTACCAGCTTTGAAGTTGGAGAGGAAAAAAAAAAAAAAAGTAGACAGATGAAGAGTCATAATTCGTGAACTCATGATTACGAAAATTCTATAATATTAAGGATTAGAAAATTCCTTTAAAAAAACAAAAGAAAAAAAAAAGAAGATTAGAGAATTATATATGTCGCATAAATTTAATTTTGAGCAAGTACATTAAAGTTTCTTTAAAGATATTTTTTTTCCCACAACAAAGACAAAAAGATACACTTTTAATCATGTCATACTCTTTTAGGCTACTTCTTTATAAAATAAAATTATAAATTGATTTTGTCAGAGTATTTTTCTTTTATTAGATCACGGGAGGGTATATATTTCCTCGTGATTGAGTAAATATGTAGTCTTTTTTTAAGATGTAATAACATATCAATTTTTTATTTTATTTCCCGTAACCCAATTTCGATTGGATATAAATTTAATTTATTTTTTTTAATTAAAATCCGATTCAATAATATAATAAATCCAAAACAATTTATATCCAAGTATATTGAAATTGATAACATTGAATTAATGTTAAAATTTATTTATAAATTATTAACATATATAAAATATGATAATTATAGCATTTAAATTTTAAATTTTTATATTTTAACAAAATTTATTATTTATGATTATAACTAAGAAAATTAAAAGAATAAAAAGTATGATAGGATATTTATCAAATTATTATAGATATTTAATATTTAAATTTATTTTTAAACTAAAATATTAATTTAATTATAGTATTATAATATTTAAGTATAACATATTATAAAATAAAATATATATTTATTTATAATTTTAAAAATAATTCGATCTGCATCGAATTGTAGTAGATAAAATATCTAAATAAACAAGAAAAGAGTGTCGAGCTTACCTCAAGGATTTTTCTATTCACCATCGTTAAGGTATTGAACTCCTTGCACATGTCAACCAGGATAGCTTCATCTGTACCTATTGGCATCATGTTAATGAACTCATCTTAGGCTATAGGATTGCATGATAGACTCGTTAAATGAGTCTGAAGCGTCTATAAAGTTCACAGATTTGCCTTTTTCTAATGAGGGTGGAATGGGTGCAAAAGATGACATTGAGATAGGATGGGATGATTAGGTACTTGGAAGTGGTTAGAGGAGTCATCGAGTTATGAGATTGCATCCCCAATACCCCCAAATCTCAAGGCACTACCTTTTTCCTTTTTGACTTGGAGGTAGTGACGATCTGGTCCTCCTTGCTCAATTGAAATTGGGTGAGTAGGTCATTTAAGAACACATTGTCCACGTCCATATTTGAACACTGAAAACAAAAAATGATGTTAGTCAAGATGAAATAGAAAAAAATCAATAGAAATAGTCTTACTATGAGCTTCCAATTGATAACTTTACGAAAGTAAAGTTATTTGTTAAACCATTTATTTGCCTTGTTATGTGTTAAAATATCATGAATAAGCTTAATTTGTGTTTAATATAACAATGTAGGTGAATTAAATAGATTTGATAGAATTATTTAATTGTTTGTCTTGATTAAATAGTATGCATAGTTTCTAGGCAGAGGTATATGATCCTTATATGTGTGATCTATAATTGATAAACTTAATGAGTAGTATGCAATCTAATTGACATAAGAGTGTAGTTAGGTTAATTACAATATGGTGTGGAGTGTACTTGGGAAAAGAATGCAAGATAGGTTATATTTAATTGATCATATAATTAATTGATGATTATAATGAGGAGAATTTTAGTGATTCACATGTTAGAAAATTGGAGGATTAAAGATTCATAGATCGTTTTCTCATATATCTTTATAGTTGTTGAGTCTTATGATTTAATATTAGTTTCCATTTATTTATTTTTGGTTTTTATAATTTTCTATTATTCAAACAACATTCATAATATTGGTACTCGATTATAAGTCACATAACTATCTATGAGATCAATATTATACTCAGGTACATTATATTACTTACATGACCCATATATTGTAGATTGCATTGTGTTTATCACCAATATCAACTCAAAATTATAGCCAAATTTGGGCATACAATCCTTGAGCTTCACGCTTTTCTTTTCCAAGGTGGAATATGGCTTTTGCACTATCTAATTTTACAATAACCTTAACCCCGATCTGATCATTTTTGTGGTGGCTAACTTGGACTTCATAAAACCATTATCTATGACGTTGGTATAGGTAAACATTGTTGGAGTTGAGACCAACTATGATTTACCTCCTAGCTCAAGGTCGATATATGGAAGCATAAACTCTTCAAAATGGCCTTTACATTTCCCTAGATAAGAGGAATTAAGCTAACCTTGCCCTAGGATTCCCACCAACCATAAATATAAAAGAAGAATTGCTTATAGTTTTAGTCATTATGTGAAAGCTATACATTCATTCCTTCGTCTTATTTCCATTGAGGGTCTGGCAAGTTTTGTTTAGGGGTGTATGCCTCGTTAAACTCGAACATACCTATTACAACACCGAGCTCTTTCCTCAATAATGTGATACATATAAAGTATTTGTATCCTTTAGGAGTAGTTCACTAAGACTTATTTTAGTATGCCTTAAGAAGTATCTAACGAAGTTGGGTAGGAAAAATCACAAGCCAAGCCAAAGAGGTCTCTCATGGAACATATCCAACCCTTAAGAGATGGGTCACTGTAAAAAAGATGTTAGGTTAGGAATTTGGATTTGGATGGACTCAGGAATATTGATAGCCTCCTTAAGTTTGGAGCATAATTCGGTTCGAACTCATAGAGTTTAGGCTGAGACGTTTACCCTTTAGTTCTATAAGTGGGTTGGATATGTCAAACTATGTTTGTAGAAGGCATGGTCACAGTTACATTGTGAGATATCCCAGGGATCCCCGAGGATCTTAAGCTAAATGTTGAGCTTGAGTCTTCTGAAGACTTGGAGCTTATAGAGTCCATAGACTTTTCATTGCTCCTATTAATAATTACACTATATAATATAAGAAGGTTCCTAAGTTTTTTTCTGACCATATCTATTGGTAAATCTAATAATGAGCTAAACCTAAAATAAAAGGGAATGAAGATGTAAGGAGACAAGTTTGCAAAAAAGTACTTCAAATTGGAAATGAAGTAAGAGTGAAATATAAGAGAAAACTAACTTGAAATAGAATAGGATTCTTGAATTATTGCCCCTATATATATACCTATCCATTTCTCTCCAAAGTTAAAAAATTCAAAACTTTAAAAATTAAGTGAGATTTCATGTCCCAGTGTATGGCTTTGAAGCACCACGAAAGGGACTTTCAGGTCGAATGGGATGTGCATTCTCTCACCACAGTTCTTGCGTCTGAACTAAAAGAGTGAGGGAATCTATTTTTGGACGTAGTCTACGTGCTAATGTCGAGGTGAAGACTGGACAAATATCTATATGGTCTACATCAAAATCAACTATAGGTCGACATTTATGCTTATTTTGTGTATGTTTTTGAGGTTGTTCTTGTAAGTCAACGTGAACCCCTTAAATTAACGTCACATGTATGTATACTATATATATACTTAATGAAAGATATAGAGTTATCATCATTTATTGTTCATTTAAAACATCTCTCTACTTTCTTTTTCTAAACTTAATACATCCCTTCACATATAGATATAGGCATAACTATATGGTTGTACAACACTTATGCTACTTATGTATTGTTGTAGTATACACTATTAATGCTATTTGTGTTCAGTTGCAACATCAATTAAGTCCCAGACATATTGATAAGTAGCTTAGGTCATTAGCACTTATATAGGTTCCATAATTCGTGTTATAAATGTCAAAAGTTTAATTTTAATCAAATCTACTTTATCTCTTCCTTCCTTATTCTTTTTCCAACTAGAGTTCATCTTTATTCTTTGCATTGTTCATGAAACTCTTTCCGGTATCAGAGCCATACCCATGGCGTGTTCAGTGAAAAATAATTTCCTTTTTTAACACCAATCTCATTAAGTACTCAACCCGCACTAGTACCTTAATCAATTATGTTTGTACAAATTCCCTCAACTTTACCATCCTATAGCACCAGTTATATCCCAGAGTCACCAATGGTCCAATATGATCGTGTACTTGAGACAAATTTTGACCACATACCATATACTTAATCAATAGTGCCTTTTTCAACATTAACACCTTTGTCTTCTCACCCTCTTCCAATTTCTCCTTTACCTTTTCAATCAAATGTTTCTCACAACTTGTCACCCTCTATAATAGACCTCCATGTCAATACCTATCACTCTTATTTGACCTCTTATTAGTACTTACTAACCATAATCTTTAATCCAACAAGTATATATCTTATTATTGAATTACCATTAGCTCCTTTGTCTTACCTAGTAAACTCACATCATATAACCATAAGGTCAAATGATGGTATCATTAAACCAAAACTCTACACCACCAGCTTAATACTTACAAAAACAAAATATGTGAAAGCAGTTCTCAAAACTCTTCAATGGAAAGAAGTTATGAAAACTGAATTTAAAGCTTTTCTTCGAAACAACACTTGGGTGTTAGTTCCTTCACAAAATAAAGGAAAAGTTATAAGCAATAAATTGGTTTATTGTACCAAACTCAAGTGAGACAAATATCTTAACAAGTTTAGAACTAGAGGGGTTTTCCACAAACTTCTAGCATTGATTACACTAAGACATTCAATCAAATTGTCAAACCAACAACTATTAGGATTGTCATCACCATTTCACAATTTGAAAACTGACCTATTAGACAATAAGATGTTAATATAGCCTTTTTAAATGGTGATATTAAAAAGGAGGTATACATGGCTCAACTGGATTTGTGGATTCAATTCATGTTAAGTATGTCTGCAAACTAAAAAAGACATTTATGGCTTGAAGCAAGTCCCACGAGCATGGTATATGAAGGAAGTTAATTAGGTGCTTGTTGATGTACAAAAACTCGATTATTAAATTTTGTATTAATAAAAAGCTTGTAAATACATAAATAACTTATAATAAGCAATAAATATACTCATATGATCATAACTCATGAAATTGCAATGATTTGTTAAATTAATTTTCTAATTTAATTAAGAAAAAACAAATCTTAAAATTCTAACAAATTTTTGGTTTGAAATAAGAAAAATGTAAATTCTAAATTAAATTAACTTATAAAGAAAAGAAATAAAAACAATAAATTAAAGCGATAAATGAAAATAATAAAACTATACCAAATCTAGGATGATGGATGTATATGGGATTTTAACAAGCACTAATAACTTGATGCAATAGGGCTTCCAACACTCAAATGTTGATACTTCCATGAATATATATGTACAGAAAAAATCATGATTTAATTGTTATTTTAATATATGTTGATGACATTTTAATCATAAGTAGCAATTCTATCTTAATTCAATCTTTCATTGATCAACAACACACTCAGCTCTCTCTAAAGGATTTAAGTCAGTTAGGATATTTTCATGGAATAGATATTCAGAGACAACTCTCTCTAAAAGATTTAAGTCAATTAGGATATTTTCGTGGAATGGATATTCAGAGACATGTGAAGGTAATATGCATTAAGTTAAGCATTTTAGTGAATTGATTGACAAAGTTATACTTGCTGATGTTAAACCAAGTTCTACACCAATTAATACTGTGAAAGTTCTTTCAAAGTTTGATGTATACTTATTAAATGAGATTGAAGCAACACTTTCTCAATCACTAGTGAGAGGTTTGCAATATGACATACTAACCACACCAGAGATCAATTACATTGTCAACAAACTCTATCAATACTTGCATGCTCCAAATTCAATTCATATGATTGTAACTAAAAGGCTAATACTTTATCTAAACGTCACCTTGGAATATGGAGTTATGTTATCAACATCCACTAGTCTTGCTCTCACAGTTTACACTGATGTTAACTGGTAATCAAGCACAAATGATAAATACTATACTAGTGGACATTGTGTCTACATGAGAAACTCTCTCATTTTTTGGAATTATGGGAAACATAAGGTAATGTATTGATCTTCGACTGAGGTTGAATTTCAAGTATTAGCTTTTGGAATCATAAAACTCTTATGGATATAAAGAATTCTATAGGAACTCAAGATTGCAATTCCTGTCACTCCAATATTATATTGTTATAATGTAAGTGGGGTTTATCTTGCAAAAATTATAGTTCTTTACTTTAGAATAAAACATGTTGATTTTCACTTCATTTATCAAAAAGTTCTCTCAGAAGCTTTTACAGTTGAATACAATCCAACTTAAAAAGCAAGTGGATGATATCATTACCAAGCGATTATCCTCTCAACGTTTTCAAAAGCTACACACTAAACTTAGTGTCTTACACAAACCATAAGCTTAAAGAGAGATGTTAAAATATATAAATATAGTCATAGTTATATGGTTGTAATATACTTGTGTTGCTTGTGTATTGTTGCCTTGTACATTCATTTGCAACAACATTTGATTCCCACACATTGATTAGTAGCTTAGTGTTTTAGCACTTGTATATATTCTATAATCTATATTACAAATATTAAGAGTTTAATTTTAATCAAATCTATTTTACCTTCTATTTGCATTGTTCACAAAACTCTTCACTTACAATTATAATTTACAAACATGATAATAGTTAGTAGGAGTCTGTATTTATGATTAAAGTGAGCTTTACACTTATTGTAATTTAATAGACCATGACAATTCTATTACTTTTTGTAAAAGGGTAATCGAAGTTTATTTGATAATTTTAGACCAAATTTTAAGTGATAGAATTAAAATTTTAAAAAATATTTATTTTCTACCAAATCTTATGTAGTAAATTTTTAAATAATTTTTTTTATCTACAATTACATTTTACTTCATCTTTTAACAACCTTTTAAGTAAATTTTTTTTATATATACTTATTATTTTAAATCATAATTTATTTATTTTGATATAAAAAAAATTATATAATATTTTATCATATTATTGATAAAAATTACTTAATAACTTAATTATTAATTATTCATTATTTATTTATATGGCAGACCATGTCATTATATTTATTATTCATTTAATATTGTTGCTCAAATTTAAAAAAATAAAATAAAATTCAAAAAATTACAAACAAAAAATATAATTAAAACATGTAAAAAAATAATTGTGAATACTATGATTTTTCTTAGTAAGATATTGGTAATATCAGTAAATGACACAATATTTTTCACAATTTTTTTGCTAACTGAAAAATGAGTGATAATTATCTTTAAGATTCAATGTAAAAAAATAAATATACATTATAATGAAAATGAAAAAAAGTTAATGATAAAATGCATAGAAGGCATCTAAATAAAGTTTTATTAAACAATCATACTCAGATAAAAAAATCCACATAAATATGAATAAAATAATAACTATAAATATACAAATTATCCTTAAATATTTTATAAATAAAAAATATTTTGTTTAAAATAGTATGTATAAAAACTAAATATTAAAAAAATTACTAGCTATTATCTGTAGGAACATAAATCAAAGAACAAAAAATTATCATTTAAATATGAGTACTAAAAAATTGTAAACATATCATATATATTGTACTAAAAAATATATTACTAATAAACTAATAAATATATTATTGAAGTATTAAAAAAATTGTAAAAATATCTATAAATTTATTTGGTTATAAATATGGACTAAAATACCATAAGTTTTAAGAAAATATAATTAACATAACATAGATGACATTTTTGTATTACAAATATAGTATTAAAATATCATAAATTGTATTTGAATAATATTTTTTTAACACTGATATTTCATTATTATATTTAAAATTTTATAAATTTAAATAGTATGTTTATAATTTTTTTAATAATCCGATGATATTTTTTTTAGTTTATTTTTTAAATATTTGTTGTTATAATTTTTTGATTAAAAAATTAGATATTTTAAAATTTTAGTATAACATTATCAAATATACTTCCATAACCCCTTTATAATAAATAAAGAGCCTGCATTATCCCACCAGATAATAACCGAGTCTGACGTAGATTTTAACCGTAGGAAGCAATGCCTTATATCCCTGCAAATAATACCTAAAGTGAAGTTATATAGTTTGGATGGTTTATCACCTACGCGTGATTAGAGATGTAATATAGCTGCTTCATTTTATCCCAGTTTAATGTTTCTGATAAACTTGTAGTTTAAAATTATTATTTGTGTATAAAGTACGATGATCATGAGTCTGGATTATCATATATAGTACCTGAATTTTGATTCTTGCACGTGATACAATTTCATCATCTGTAACAGTAGAAGCTCAACTTCAAACTCGGATTTACAATATGGTTGCCATTAGACTACTTGTAGTTTTTAATGTTTTAATCTTATGAGTTACATTAATATGTATTCTTATATAATTTATACGTATTTATATATATATATATATATTATTAATAATTATCCTATAATATTTTATCTTAAATTATAATTTTAATATATCTCATTCTAAATATATCAATTTTTTCGTTAAATTAACTTATATAATGGCATTAACATGCCAATGCATAAAAAATAAAGTAATATTATATATCTAAAATTTATAATGATAACAAATGATATATTAAGATTTGGTTGGTTCATATATCAAAAAGTACATATGATTTTTTATCAATATTAAATAATTAAATAACTGATGGTAAATCAATATATGTAATAAATAATATATTTCTCTTAACAATAAATAAAACAAGACGTAATGTACTCTTACAATTAATTAATCATATTATAAATTAATAGATTATTTAATCTTAATTTATAAGCGGTAAAAACAGATTAATAAACGAAAAGGTGTGCAAATTATCAAAAAACGAACATTCACCATCTGTGGAGGGGATTTCCGGGTAATAATGGGATATTCATATAATGGAAGTGGAAATAATTTTTTTTCTTTCTTTTTAATTAAGTGGAAAGAAAGTTCGCAAAAGACTTTGTGGAAGAAAAAAGTATGGTTTACTTTTGTATATTCTGTGGTCCGTATGCAGCTAATGGCAACTGTTTATAATTTACAGAGACCCTTAAGAAAAAATCACATTTTTACCTGCAGAATCACGACTAATATAGCAAGTATTTATTAATTAAACAAAAATAGAGTTTTTTTTTTCAGAAAAAAGCAAAAGATCATTTCTCAGTCTTAAACCTTTTCAGTCTTCTCCCCCTTTCTCTGTGCATAATGCATTTTTTCAAAACAGCCAAAGCAGTGGAAGAACAAGACTCAAGAAAATAATAATATCATTCTCTCACTAATTAATCTGGTGCATCTTGTTTGAGTAGGTAACCATGAGGTTTTAAAGAAGTTTATTGCTTCATAAAGATATGTTTTTTGTGATATGACCAGTGGTTTTTGGTGCGCGTTGATTTTGTTTCTTTTATATGAGCATCAGTGCATGCATGTTGTGGCTTTTTTTGGGTTGTATATTGGGTTGCTTTCTCTTTTTTGGTTTTGATTTGAACGATTTAAAGCTTATATTTTTGCTTCTTGGTAATTTTTCTTCCATCTTTTGCATTAATCCATGATTTTGGGTATTGTTGTCTCCTTCTATGTGTTTTCCCAAAATTTTGCCCGGAATTTTGTCTATTTTCTGTTCTGCAATACTAACGCTACAAAACAAGAACTTCCACGTTTCAAGAATTATTATTTTTGTCTTCAAGTTGGACCATCAATTTTACATATTTTGAGTATATATGAAATTTGGACAATTTCTTTTTGGGTTTTTACTATCTCGTTTGTAATTCTCAGCTTCTAAGTTCCAAGATCTAGTAGTCACTGGTCAGTAACATCATTCATATGTTAAAAATCAGAACTTGCACTGGAGTCTAAACGAGGTCATTATCGATTATATAATAATAATAATGATAAGCTATTCACGTTTTGCTTGCATGAATATAAAGGTTACAAGATCAAGCAAAAGAGGTTCTGATGTGTGATTTATGAGTTTTGCAGAATTGGATGTATGAGAACAACCTGTGATCTGCTTCACTCTAGTGTTGTCTAAGAAAGGATGCCAAACCAGCTATGGTTTGCACTGCCAATGATCTGCAAAGATGGGAGGATTTTCCTAAGGGCCTTAGGGTTCTTCTCCTTGATTGGGACACTAGTTCTGCTTCCAATATAAGATCAAAGCTTGAGGCTATGGATTATGTTGGTTAGATATTCTGATCTTCCCTTTTGTTCTTAGCTAATTTAATTTTTTTCCCCAAATATTTGACTTTCCTTAATCAGAGATTTGATGATGTAGTTATTGTTTTCATTTTTTTTATATACTTTATGGGATGGGTGATTACATCCAGGAATTCCCTAAAGAATTGTAAGTCTTTACCACTAGAATGTGGCTTATTGTTTTCTAACTTTGCCTAGTTTTCTTCCATAAATGAAAATGAAACACTACCTACATTGCTGTGTCTTTTGAGTGTGTTTTACCCCCTTCTCAAATGTTGTTTTGGATATTAGTGAGACTAAGGTTCTACTTGTGCTTTTGCTAAAAGTGATTTTTAGCCAAAAGTTGTTTTAGAAGACAGTGCATTTAGGAAGCACATAATTACTGCTTCTGTGACATAAAGCTCCAAAACGAGTTTTCAAAACCTGAAAGCACTTATATATATTTTTTCGTATTTGGTTCAAAGTGCTTATGCTGTTAGAAGCACTTTACAAAGTTTCAAAAGTATAAGCAATTAGACCCTAAGCTTTGAACTGATGAACTTAATGAGTTCTATTGCTTGACACCTCCATAAGGATTTAAGTATCTAACCTTATGTTTGTTTTCGGTGTAAACATAAGTATTCCAAAGATTTGCTCTCTAGAGGTCTTGTGTTTCTGCATTTGCTGATAGCCTCCCTATCTATATTACAGTTTCTACATTTTACAATGAGACAGAAGCGTTGTCTGCATTTTCAAGTAAACCAGAAAGCTATCATGTCGCTATTGTAGAGGTGCGACCTGCAACTGAAACCCTAATTTTTCTTCCCTTTTTTTCCCTAATAAACTTGCAAACTTTTTTCAGAAAATGTGTTTTGTGTCAATTCTTTATTTATTAAACTTTTATAGGATTATATTATCATTGCCGTTGTTGTGATAGCTTATTTGTGGTAGCAGGTAAATACAAGAAATGGAGAAGAGAGTTTCAGGTTTCTTACATCTGCTAAGGACTTGCCAATTATTAGTAAGTTTAAGTAAACATAACCTTTTTCAGTATGCTAAAACACACTAGCTTTTTTATGGCATTATTATATAAGTTGGATTACCATCAGAACTGTCTTGCAAAGTAATTTTTCTTCACTTGATGATCGGCTAGAGGTGTAAATTGAGCTATCTCATTTCATTTCATGTCCCACTTAGTGTCCTTAATGGGTTCAAGGTACAATATTGTTTCATTCTATTTAAATATCATCTTATCTCATTTATATTTAGTCCTAATGTGCCTAACTTTAAACATAATGTTCTATAACTTTTCTTATTAAATTTTCATATTATCAATAATCATATATCATATTTTTTATTATTTTTTCATTTTTATCCATTTGAGACAAATGATATATTTCAACTAGTACTATCTCATTATCATTTCATCTTATGAAAAATTAAACGAGACAAGATGGGATGAGTTATGAAAATTAATGGGTTGTACCATGGGTCTCATTAACACTCTATTCCAATTTATATCCCTAAGATCGACCAACTTGCATTGTTTGATTAGATTAACGAGTCATTTGTGGCCTATAATAGCTAAGTCATACATGGGAAAAAAAATACTCAAGTAGTCACTGTCTTCTTTTTATTATATCACACTTTCTGAAAGCTTCATTTTTTTTCCGGCAGTGACTTCAGATGTTCATTGCTTGAGTACAATAATGAAATGCATAGCAGTGAGTACCTTTAAACTTTCCTAGTTAATATTTTTTTTTTTTGGGAGTTCTGTGTACTTCTTGTGTTTACTTCTGTTTTCAGCTTGGTGCAGTTGAGTTCTTGCGAAAACCAATCTCTGAGGACAAGCTTAGGAATATTTGGCAGCATGTAGTTCATAAGGTCTCTGGACTCTAATAACACTAAATAATTATCTTTTACTATTAGAGCATAAACATAAGTACAAATGCAGTGATTATAATCTTCTTGATCCTCCAAATTATAACAGGCATTCAATAGTGGAGGGAGCGCCCTCTCTGAGCCACTCAAACCTGTGAAAGAATCCTCAGTCTCTATGCTACCACTTGAACTGGAGAATGGAGGCAATAGTACAGTCTCAAATGAATGCAAGGATCAAGAAAACGATCAGGAGCATTCGGCAGGATGTGACAAATATCCTGCTCCATCAACCCCACAAATAAACCATGGAGCACGACTATTTGATGATAAAGATTGTCAATATCAAACTAACTGCTCGACAGAAAAAGAGTGTGGGGAGGGAATTGGTGAATGTAAATCTGTCGAAACTACATGTGGCAACTCAGTAGCTGAAAGTACTCCTTTAGTTGAACCACCTCAGAAGGACATAGTCTCTGAGGTGAAAGAGGAAGAGGACTCTGTTGATGGTTCCAGGAGTGAGAGCAATACTTCTTCAAACCCTCATAATGGTGATAGTCTAAACAATGCTGGTGGTGGTACTGCTGAAAATCCGAGTAAAATGCCTGTTCTGAATAATTCTTGCAAGTCTAAATCTAATCGGAAGAAGATTAAGGTAAAAATAAATATGAAAATCATAAGAAAAATTAGATTTGTTCGAGTAGCACAAGCAGTGGCGGAGCCATAATGTTATTCTTGGGTGGGCTGGCATATTATTTTTTGAAAATATTGGATTACTCGAAAAGAAAATTTAATTAGTAACAAAATAAGAAATTATACACAAAATATCATAATTCTTATAGTAAAATATATTATATTAAGTTATAAAGATAGTACAAATACAATTGAATGTTAATAAAGTTGTGTGACATACTAGTAAGAGTTAAGAAAATGAAAGAGAAAAAATAGTAACAAAATAATAAAAATAAGTAAGAATTTTTTTATTGTTTAAATGGATTAAAAAATATGAGCAATTAATAAAAAAAAGGAACAAAAAGAAAAAGAATAAAAGAAAAGTAAAATATGGAACATGATGGAAAGAGATGATGTGAAATTTTGTTTGATATTTGTTGTTCATTTAGAGAAAGTTTATTTATTTATTTTTTAATATACTTTATTTTAGTATTTTGATTTTATATTTTTTTAATATTTTTTGAAATAACTATATAAATGACACACACGTAAATGAAGCCTCAACCTCAGATATTTTACATGCTTAAGTGGTTTATATGTTATTGATTAATAACTTTGTTGACTTTTTAATTTATTCTTTTACATAGTGATTCGGATGGTACGTTTAATTTTCAATTGGTTTACAAAACAGTATGTTTATATACACAGTATAAATTTTTTAATCTAAAAATTGGACTGGGCTTCAGCTCAATCCAACTCAATATGATCTGACTTTGAGGACAAGGTTTACTAATTTTCTCTAGTTGGTTAGATATTAGTGATCAATGAGTTGATTTGTTCTGAGAGGCACCTTTGTGTCTTATATCTTGTTTCAGGTGGATTGGACTTTTGAACTACACAAGAAATTCGTACAGGCTGTTGAACAACTAGGGGTTGATCAAGCTATTCCTTCTCGGATACTTGAGCTGATGAAAGTTGAAGGATTAACGAGACATAATGTAGCTAGTCATCTACAGGTTTGCATTATGCAGAACTACATATATACCTATAAATACTTTCATAATGGAATAGGTTAATTATGGAATTCTATGAAAAGGGTCATGGAGATCTCTTTACTTAGGATTTAGGGGTTATTTAGTACATTTATTTAGAAAATGTTTTTAAGTTCCTTTGTTTGTGAAAAAAGTAAAAGACAATGATACAATTATTTTTTTATCGAATTTTTCATTAAATATCATATGACATATACATGTTTTTATGTTTCAATAGACATAGATGTAGTGAAGTAATTTTTAATTAAAAAAAAATAGTCAAATTTTTAACAAATATTTCGATCAAACTTAAAATAAATTTTCATTGTCTAATGTGTTACTTTGTTCACATATTAGAAAATGAAAATTTTGTTTAATTTTGAAAGAAATTTTTTTCTTAAAAAGTTTTGAGTCACTTTTTAGTTAAATATTAATTTTTTTTACGTATATACTTATGAAAGAATATAAACATACATGTGACACATGTGTTATTCCATTGTATTTAACAAAAAATAGGATGAAAAGTTAATTATACAACTTTTTCACAAACAAAGAGACACATTTTTCACAACAAAGGTATTTTAAAACACTTTTTTTATATAAAGGTATTAAACAATACATTTGACCTAACACAAAGTGACCATTTAGGTTGTGCACCCTTCTAAATATTATAGCTAAAAAGGGCTAGTTTCAGAGTTCAACTACTTTTTCTAAATAGTGCTATAATTTTAGACATTGTTGTCTTAAGACATCTATCTCTTTAGTGAATTGGCAATATTGTTTCCAAACAAATTTTTCCGACCAGATGAGTAACTAATGCTGTCAAAGCTCGAAACAGAAATATCGAATGCACAAGAGAAGCATCTTGCCCAAGGAAGAAGACCGGAGGTGGCAACGTTCAAGAGATGCAATGCATCGAAATTACTATCATACGAAACCTGTCATGGCTTATCCACCTTATCATTCTAACCATGCCTTACCAATAGCGACCATATATCCTATGTGGGGACAGCCAGGAAATCATCCAGCCATTAACCAGATATGGAGTCCGCCTGGCTGTGCTCCTTTGCAACCTACTGAAAGTTGGCAATGGAAGCCTTATACCGGGGTAATATTTCTTGTTCCTACTCCTAACCTAAGAGCTAGGCTTCTAAGTAGTATAAATACTTCCATTTCAACTAGCATCACTTAAGTGATATTATTAGAACATAACACAGATATAGCTGTTTGATGTGCTAATACATGATGTCTCAGATGCATGCTGATGCTTGGGGTTGCCCTGTTGTGCCACCTCCTCATGGTCTTTATAATAATTCTTATGTACAGGTGAGTAATCCCATGGAAGAGGAATGCTAAGGTCACACATTTGCACACGCATCATGAATGTGCGTATCATGTAATTGTAGACATTCTTATTGGTAATGTATTATTATGCAGAATGCATCAGGTTTTCACAATGCTGGTGTAGTTGTCAATAACGGTGGCAGCATGAATACAAATTCTTTCGACTCTCATCCGGTAACGATAATATAGCTTTATACATATTCTCCATGTTTTAGTGAAGCATTCAATTTTCCAATTCGTCTATCATAACTACAATATCGATATTTTTTTTTATAGTTGACAACTTGACATAGCAACAGTATTTGTTTTATTTACCTCTAAAGTTTTGACGAATTCTTTTTGATGATTTCATCCATATGGCAATATGTTTTCAATATTTTCGAGCATGTTGAATCTTTACATTGCTTTGTCTTTACCCAACAGTCTAACTTTCATTGTTTAGCATTAGCACCTTTGTTATTTTGGTAGGAAAGGAAATGTTATATATCTGTCGTTATACTTTGCCTTGTTGACCAAACATTTCAGCGAATAAATTTATACCCATTACTTACACGGACCCATCAATTCGCATTAAAGTCATACACATAAAAATGTAAGGGCTGCATATATTATCCTAAATCATTTAAAGTTGATTTCACGAACTAACGAGTTTAAACAAACCAACTCACCTGGCTCATGAGTTAGGATAAGTTAGCTCGAATATTAGCAGTTCCTAAGCTTAGTTAACAAATGTTTTTTTTCCAAAAAAATGAATGGCAATAATGTCATTTTGTAAAAACACATGTAAAAGATTAATGTTTTTTCCTTTTTATTTACAAAAATATAATCAAAATATAATATTTATATTGATATTTTTATCCTTAATAAAAAAAATATTTTTATTTTTTTTAATTTTCAAAAATTTAAATATGTAAACCAACATGGGTTAGTTTAGTTGGCTCTGTAACTTGACTAACAGACTTAGTACAAGTTCGAGTGCTGTCTTGGGCGATGATTTGGATTTCATTCCTGCATGCAGCTATTGGGTGATAGTGTTCTTATCATGCCTCCACGTGTAATTATAGAGGGGAAGTGTTGGTAGTTGGATGAAAAATTATACTACAATGCCTATGATCTGTGGGATAGTGTGGACAGTTGTTTGCCCCATTGATTTCTTTTCAGACAAAAAAAATAAATATGTGAGCTGGTGAGATTGTTTGGTACATTTTCCTTAAACATGATAGACTTTAATTGACAATATTTAGGCATTGAATGTTAGTTGTATTTGTGATAAATAGAATTGCTCAGAACTCTTATTGTGATAGATGAATTCAAATAGACATTACATATCTACAATAAACGTCATTTTTGTTAGTGATGGAAACACAGGATGCTTGTTGCTATTGTTTCATTGTTTGTTATGTACATGCAGGCAGATGAACTAATTGACAAAATTGTGAAGGAAGCAATAAGTAAGCCATGGCTACCTCTTCCTTTGGGCCTAAAACCACCTTCCACAGATGGTGTGTTATCTGAGCTCTCTAGACAAGGCATCTCCTCCATACCCTATCATCATATCAACGGCTCACATAACATCTGATATCTCCCTTTCACTCACATCATATCTGACTCGGATGGTCCTCCATGCAGCTGTCTTCTCTTTAGTCTTGCCACCACCTGATAGTCTGAAGTCATGCTCAGACTCGATGACTCTCCTGCAAATAGTAGTAAAATAAAAGGCACTATTATATATCGTAACATGGTTTTTCTTCAAATACAATTTTGCTGGCATGATATAGTTATAGTCATATTCTGCATTTACCTAAAATAATAGTGAATTCGATCAAATCAAGTTACTTCCATTGGGTAGCTACCTAATACATTGGTAAGTAAAAAAAATCAAAAATCAAGTAGTTGACCATATTAACGGTCAATAATTTGCCACGTTTGGGGACTTGTTACGGCAATTCTAGTTCATGTTTGACCCAGCTGGGAAAAAAAGTCACATCATGGATGTATCCTTATAAATGATTACTAACTCAAAACCAGAATCTTTTAGAAATTTGGCTCACTTCAGTTGTAGGGTGAGGGTAGTTATTCTTTTTTATTTTTTTATTTTTCATAATGACGGAAAGTATCCACGATCCGAAAAAAAAAGTTTAAATAGTCAAAATTTAATTTAAACAATTAACATATATACGTATGGGATAACCTTTTAAATTCTTCTTAGTTTCGTACAATTTTAAAATTATATTCCTTATTTGATGTAGCCATTAACATATATAATATCTAGGATTATATTTAGGATATTTAAATGGCATATTTATGTTTGAAAAGCAAGTAAAAGTACTTGTGTTTAGAAAATAAGTATAGTTATTTTGTGTTTGCCTTTCGAGAATAATTAAAATTACTTTTAATTTATTTTTATTGTCCTATTTTTGCACTTAAACAGTTGTAAGTTAAAGGTCTCAAAATCAACATTTTGATTAATTTCAATATTTTCTTTTGAAAATTCTATCATTGTCTTTGGAGATGTAAATTATAACAAAATTTTTAGTGACAGGCTATGTCAAGTAATATTAAAGCATTCATCTGTGCTAGACGCTACTTTCTTGAGCTACCATCAAGTACTATCACCTCATTACCACAATTTGCATTATTTTTTCTTAAACATCACCATTGCCTTTCCTGCTAGCCACAATTCTACTTCTCTTATCTTAAAAAAAATGCTCATTTCACCTTTACCGTGAACAACTTCCACCTAACCACTTTTTTTTTTATTAAAAGAGTACAATTACAATGAGATTTATTATCACTTATCTTTTCCATTTTACAACAACTATCGTTATCTTATATTTAATTAAAAAATGTAGGATATTGAATTTAAGTGCCAAACTCAAACAAAAAAAAAAGATATGCACAAAAGAGACACTCTTAATAAACAAATGCAAAATTTGAAAATAATATTCGACAAATATTTCCAAAGCATTTTTGACTTCTATGTCTGGACAAACCAAACATTAATAATGAAATTTCAGTTCATAAAATACTTAAAGTTAATCAATGGAGACAACATGATAATTTACAAAGTACTCTTAAATACCCTAAAAATAATATTTTTCCATATAAAGACTCTAATAACGACGATGAGTTATCTACACCAATGAAAGATAAATACATACCTCAACAAAATGACCATTGTATGAAAATAAAAATACTACAATTCGATGGTTTGTTTGTAATCGAAGAATTTTTTAAATGATTAGTTGAAGTGGAAAAAGTTTTTAAAATAATAAGAATTGAGGAATACATAAAAGTCAAATTAGTGGTCCATCAACTAGATTGGTGAGACAAATTGTAAACAATACATATGACAAAAGAAATACAAAATTCAAAGTTGAAGACGAATGAAAAATTTCATGATTGAAAATTTTCTACCTTGGGTTCTGAGCAAACACTTTTAAGTTGCTATCAACATTGTCGACAAGTATGTTGTATAGTGCAAGATCATGTTACCGAATTTCACATACTTGTAGCTAGAGTGGATATTTAAAAACCTAAAAATTAAAGAATGTCAAGATTTATCGATGGTTTACGTGTTAACATAAAAGATGAAGTTTACAAATAGTCACATTGCATACTTTATAATTCAACTTACCATGAAAATAGAGACAAATCTCAACAAAAAGAGAGGCATATTGCCTAATGTCTTCAGAATCTTTTACTTTGGCCTCAACATCCTTACCAAACAAGCGGGAGTAGAAAGAGCATGCAAGGATGCACCAAGGCCAAGACCACACAATGGTTAACTTGCAACACAATCATGATGAGAACAAAAACTAATTGGGCTTCTTCTAGCAACTCTTACGTGGTGTTTAGGGGAAACAAATGTTATCAATGTGAACAAGTAAGACAACTCTTACCAGTGTCGTCAAAATAGATTAGTCAACTTAGCTATTCATGATTATGACTTTGAGGGAGACGAATATCACAATAAAAGAGATGAGTCTATAGAAAAGGAAGAAGAGGAAGAAGAAAGTGTTATTTATGAGGATGAATGAGTATCTTTAGTAATAAAAAGAATCATGTATACATCAAAAAAGAAATAAAGTCCAAAAGGACACAATATCTTTAAAATAAGGTGTACATTTAATTAACAAGTATGTGATCTCATTATTTATAGTGACGGGAATAAGAACATTGTTTTCAAAACCATGGTTGACAAGTTACAAATTAAGACACAAAACATCATTCTCCATATCATATTGGAAGGATTAAAGATGTTGGAGAAATCAAAGTAACAAAACAATATTTTATTCTTTATTCCATCGAAAAATATAAGGATGAAATCTTGGGTGATAATGTTGATATGGAAGCATGTCACATGCTTCTAAGAAGATTATGATTATTTGACGGAAAAAAATGTATGATGGTAGAAAGAAATATTATATTTTTTATAAATATGAAGTGGAATTTTTATTGATCCTAAAGAAACAACTAATCTTGGAGATACAAACCCTATCTTAGTGGCAAAAGAAAAAAATTATTCCATAGTAATGCTTGATCAATTCTAGCACCTTTTATCTAAATTTAAAGATGTGGTCTTAAATGACTTACCCATATGTTTTCCACCACTTTGAGACATTCATTATTATATTAACTTTGTATCAGGTGCTAGTTAGCCAAATTTTCCTTACTATTGAATGAGTCTTAAGAAATATGAAATTTTACAGTCTCAAATTAATTAACTTTTTCAGAAAGGCATGCTTCAAGAAAGCATGATCCTTTATACTATAAGAGCTCTCTTGATACCAAAGAAGGTGGAAATTTGGAGAATGTGTGAGGATATTCGAGTAACCAATAAAGTCATAATAAAATATTATTTTCAATTCCTCGATCAGATAATATGCTTGATAGGTTGCCAGGATCAAAGGTGTTCTCTAAGATTGATTTTCAAAGTGGATACTATCATATTAGTATATGAAATAATGATGAATAAAAAACAGTTTTAAAAACTCAAAAAAGAATTTATGAATGGTTAGTCATGCTTTTTGATCTATCCAATGCACCAAGTATTTTCATAATAATAATAAACCAGGTACTCCAATCTTTCATCGGGAAGTTTGACCTTGTTTATTTCATTGACATTCTCATTTATAGTCGAGGGGATAAAAAGATTTTTTTTACACCTTTATGAAGTTTTCAAAGCACTAAGAGTAAAAATATTGTGTGGAAACATAAAGAAATGTAACTTTATGATCGGCTCTCTTATTTTTTTAAAGATTTGTTGTAAGTTTTGAAGGAATAAAAATAGATCAATAAAAAGTGAAATCCATTTAAGAATGAAAAACACAAAAGGTAGTGATAGAAGTTCAAAGCTTTCATGGCTCATCAAACTTTTACTAATAGTTTATGAAGAACTTCAATAATAATGTTCCACCTATCATTGATTTTTTGAAGTAAAAACAACTTATCATTGATTTTTTGAAGTAAAAACAACTTATTTGGACTGATGCATAATAATCATATACTACAAGGGATTCCACTAAATTATTTATTTAATAACAATGTATGTTTTTGTCATTTCATAAGGCATAATAATCATACTTATTTGAAGAAGGGTAGAAGAAATTTGATATTTTTCAAAACTATTAGAACTGACTTATTCCAAGGGATCAAGTAAGTTATTTCAATACTTAAAAAGGTAAAATAACTTTTTGCAAGTTTCCGAGTAAGTTATTTCTTACTTAAAGTTATATCCCAACCATTTCTTATGATCAACATAAATTTTATTTACTCTAAAGGGTTCTAGTAAATAAGAAATTTATAAAAATGAAAATAACTTATTACTAGAGGTCCGAATAAGTTGTGTTTTATTTAATATTTCAATTATATTCATTTCTTGTGATTAATAGTAATCTTAATTACTCGAAAGAGTTGAATAAGTCAATACCTAATAAGTTGTTTCTTACTTAATATTCCAATTCTATTAATTTTTTTTATAGTTAATAATAATTATAATTACTTAAAAGGGGTTCCAGTAAGTACAACAAATTTAAAAAGGTAAAAATAGCATAATGAGAGAAGTATGAATAAGTTATTTTTTGTCAAACATTTTATGTTATGTTTCTTATTTAAAAAAATTACAAGTTTGTTATATTACACGAAAAATTCCTCACTCTTAAGTTAATTTTATATTCTATTTTTTTATACTGCTTTAAGTAATTTTATACCTAGACACTTGTACCTAAATCATGTATTGCTTGTAATGTTTTATGTTGCTTTTCTAGTTCCATGTCATGAACTCTTTGTTTTTTTCCCTCTTTTTTCCTGTGCACAAAATAATCGATGAAGTTTACACATGAATTGAAGAGTATATTTTGAACACGACAACTTGTTGATTAGATTTTTCACAAGTTATTATTGTAATGTTTTAAATTTTAGAAAATGTATAGCTTAATGCATATTTGAAACTTGAAATTTAATTTTATAAGATACAATTAGTTAAATTTGAAAAATTAATTCAAATAAAATTTTATCTTATGATCTATTCATTAAAGTTGTGCTTCTCAAATTTTATTAATTATCATTGTATTTGTAAATCGAGAACTCCTAATCATTGTTTAATTTTTTAATAAATAAATTAAATAACAACATAAAGATCATTGTATGAATTTTTCTTAATTAGTAAGAAAAATAACAAATAATTTAGAATGATAGCACTTTAAATAAGTAGTAATTGAGTTAACCAACTATAAAGTGATTGATTTTCATTAAGAGTAAAGAATATAGTAAAAAAATTATGGAAAAAAAAAATTCAATTCAAAATAAATAAATATTTCAAGCTGATCAATTTATTAAACATATGAACTACTTAATAATTATTGAAACTTGCATGTTTTTCATTGGTTGTAACTTTAATATCAATTAAGTTGATTAAAACTTAAAAAAAAATAAAAAAGTATCATGGGTAAAAAGAAAACAAGAGAATATTATAAATGAAAAAAAAACAACAAAAAAGAATAGCAATGCTGCATTATCAAATTTTCCCATGCAAGCAGGCTACATCTAACGCAGCATCCTGTAGGTCATCCACCCTAGATGCTTATGTGGTAATATAAGCCAAATTTTCTTATTTAGGAAATAGTAAGCTTAAAAGGGTAATATAGTAGACTCCTTAACCTATTTTCTCTTAAATATCAACCAAAATGTTATAATAAAATGAGTAAACTATATAAATTATTTTTATATATTTATATATTCATGGGTTTCCTTTTCTTTTTAGAATGATTAGATTCTTACATTTTTCGAAAACACGCGCTAAAGTATACACAAATACAAGAGTTAAATTTTACTTTTTATTTTTGGATGATTAACATATATAACTAATTATATAATGTTATATGCACTATATGACCAATTGTAAGCAACATAACGTTTCTATTTTTAGAAATGTGATAATCTTTTCCTATCCTCCCAATGTCAGCCTTGGTGAAACTACATAATTGTAAGTTACATTGATAGTTCTTAAACTACATAATTGTAAGGTACACCAATAGTTCTTACCTCGTAGATTTTCCTTTACTTTTGTCTTTGTTAGATTTCCTCAGGAGATGAGGCGTAATAATTCTTATCGGAATGTGAGAAGAAGGAATTAGTGTATATTCTCGAGAAGACCTTGAATGGATGGGTGACTCATCAATCTAGACGAGGATGGTTGGATGTAAATATCTACAGGTGATATCTTAGAAGAAGGATGTGATGGATGTGAAAAGATAAAACCTCTTTTGTTTGTTAACCTTTGAATTTTGTTTGTCAATTTTTGAATAAAATGGTAAGAGTGGTAATCTTCTTTTCACACCAATAATAATGAAGGAGTCAAACACATTATAAGTAGAAGGTTTCTCCTCCATTTAAAGCATTTTAATTTGAGAGAGAAAGAAAAAATATGTATATTAGAGAGAAAATTAAATTTTTCCTAAATATTAATGTCTTTTTTTTTGCTTAAGAAAAATGTTTTCTCTTATTATAAAAGAGAGAATATTGTTAATTATGCTCTACTCATTTTAGAAAGAATGTGTTGTAATTCTTTTACTATAGTAAAATTTTCATAAATTTATATGTGGTTTTTCGCTTAATTTGTTTAAGAGTTTTTCACATAAAATATTTGTGTTTAATTTATCTTCATTTTTCTCAATTTCATTTTGTTTAAAAGCCAATTGTATCCCAATAATTTCCAACGAGGAACTAGAATTCAAAGCATAATGAGAAGAACTAGAATTCCTATTATCCATAAAAAGTAAGAGATTGGGTGTGTTGAAAACAAAAATGAACCTACAATTAATAAACCAAAGATAATGGTTAATATATCAAAGAGTTAAAGGAAGAGATAGAGAAAACTTTGCAAGCAAATAAAGTTACCAAATAAGATAAGGTTGATAATCAAGGCATGTTCAAAATCGAGGAGAGCTCTGAAACATTTTGGTGAAACGTGAGAAACTGAAAACTTTGGGATATATATATGTTTCCTCTTTGCTATAAAGTTTTTATCTTGGAAACTAATCATTAAGAGAAAATTTGAATAATTTGGTTTGGAAGATGTAACGTAGTGTAGGTTGTTTATCCTATTGCTTTTGGTCAAGGAGTTTTCATAACAATAGATCTCTTATTAACTTAAAAATTTCTGATTAATTTTTTCTATCTATTATAATAAATAAGTTTTAAATATGTTGGTAAAAGTCCACCAAAAAGAAAACATTTAAAAAGTATAAAAATTTAAGTGAAAAATAAATATATATTTATTTTATTTAAATAAAACATAAAAATATCTTTAAATTTCATGATCTTTTTTATATAAGTATTTGATTAATTTTACTATTTTGGGTTGAAAATGAGTTTTAATATTAAATGTAATTTTTTATTTCTACCTTGAGTAAAGGAGATTCCAAATATTCTGTTACACATTAATTTATTTTCAATTTTTTTATTGTTATATCATAAAATTATTAAATTAATATTAATTAATTAAATATGTATTTAATAAATATATTTTTATTATATATAATATCTAATTCCAATAATGTTATATTAATTGAAACAATTTAATGAGCGTGCCGTAATTAGCTAAAGAACATAATTACAAGAATAAAACATCAATTTTAGATACTAAACGGACATTATCCCCATATTATTACCCTAAAAATATTACAAAACGTTTAAAACCCTCAAAACCCTGAACCCGCCAACGCCATAGTTCCTGTCGTCGTCTTTACTATCCGGTCTACGTGCTCTCTCTCTCTCTCTCTCCGATTCCTCAGTACGTTCTCTCCCTAAACGTTTTACTGATTTTTGACCGTAAAGAATGGCAGAGCATCAAAAGCAAAAGAGCGTGCCGGCACTTCCATGGATGCGGAGCCCAATCGATGTCAGCCTCTTTGAGAGTTGCCCACTCGATCTACTTCCTTGCCTTGATCCCAGGTATCCAATTTTCCTCTCATGCTACGAATTTAATACCAATTAGGTTGCATTATATAATATTATTTTTTATAACTATCTGAAAAGGAAAATTTTCAAAGCTATGATCAGAGAATTGGGAAAAGTTTCAGAGTTTTGGTTAGAGAATTCAATTATGGTACATGATTATATGTAATCTGAAGTCTGAACAATGAACAGATAATAATCTCATGGTTTCCGTTCTGTTTTCTTAATTCATAATATACATTCTTTTCTTAAGTAGTTTACTTATTACTGTTTATATATTTACTATCTTTTCCTCCTAACTAGGTTGAAAGCAGCTTTGGATAATATGGGTTTCTCTTCACTCTTCCCTGTTCAAGTTGCAGTTTGGCAAGAGACTATTGGGCCTGGTGCTTTTGAGCGGGATGTCTGTGTTAATTCACCCACTGGTAGTGGGAAAACTTTAGCATATGCTTTGCCCATAGTGCAGGCACTCTCAACCCGTTCTATTAAATTGTTACGCGCATTAGTGGTGTTGCCTACTCGTGATTTAGCCTTACAGGTTTAGTGCCCTCTTATTTGACTCCTTTATATTAAACTTATGGTGGGAAGTTTCTCTTGTAATTGTTGAGTAATTTCAAGGTGTCACATTGCAGGTATTTTTAAATGGGTGCTCATATCTGTCTAGCTTTTAAAGATCCCTGTGTCTCTTTGTTTCAGGTGAGAGAAGTTTTTGATGCAATTGCCCCAGCCGTGGGCCTATCTGTTGGTCTAGCAGTTGGTCAATCTTCAATAGCTAATGAGATTTCTGCTCTAGTAAAGAAACCCAAACTTGAGGCAGGCATTTGTTATGATCCTGAAGATTTTTCACTTCAGTTGCAAAGCTCAGTGGACATATTGGTTGCAACCCCTGGAAGGTTGATGGACCATATCAATGCAACTAAGGGATTTACATTAGAGCATCTGTGTTATCTTGTAAGCTGCAGATTGTGCTACTGCATGTTCATGTATATGTGTGTTGTACGAATGGCACCTTTTGTTTGTTAATCCTTTTGTATTTGGAAGTATTGAGAGTCTTCTTATATTTCAAAGAGTTCTTGCTCCAGTGCAGAAGATGCTGACTCTGTTATTTTGTCACCTAAGTTGGCTGCCGAATGCTAATTCCATGTAGTTAATTTCCCCCCTCCCCCTCTCTCTTTTCTAAACATTATCAATCTTATAATGCATCATCCGTTAGGGAGCTGGGTTATGTTTCTAGTTTAAATGCAATCTATCATTTTGTAGGGCCCATTATTTTTTTGGTTATGTATTTCTATTTTGTGTCATCTCTGCTATGGTACAACATATGACATATTTCTATTTATCAGGTTGTTGATGAAACGGATCGGTTACTCAGGGAAGCATATCAATCTTGGCTACCAACAGTGCTTAAATTGACTCGGTTCAATGAAGAAGTTTTCTTTCCTTGTGCACGCATTATTTTACCTTCTTATCCTGGTTCCTTAAAAACCATTCGTAGATCGTAAGTTTTATGTTCAATGGTCTCATTTGTGATTTAATGGAATTCTAACTTTTACTTTTCCAGTGGATTCAGATAACCATTTGTTTCTACTTTTAGACAGGACTTTTAAGACATGTATCTTGAAATCATCCTTGAGAACTTTGAAGAAAGCAGATATATGAATCTCAAACATTTAAAACCAGAGTTGCATTTCAATTTAATTTTTCAAATTTAATGTTGCTGCATTTATAGTGAAGTTTGTTAATAAGAGTTGAATCTAGATTTTTTTTGCACTGGAGCTGTTATGTTACCTTTTATATTATTTGTGGTTGTCTGGATGTCGATTTACAAATTCTTATAAGTTGCCTTGTTTTGCATGTTGTAATTTGGCTAATCGTGGTTTCTTTTGTGAAACTTGAAACCATAGCTTTTAGAGGTTATTGCTGTTTTAAAAGTAATTATATTTGGTTATTTATGATCTGTTTTTCTATATCTATTGTCTAAATTCTTTTGCAGAGGAGTTGAGAGGGGGTTTAAGGGTAAACCTTACCCAAGGCTTGTGAAGATGGTTTTTTCTGCAACTCTAACCCAAGATCCAGGCAAGCTTGCTCAGCTTGATCTGCATCACCCTTTACTCTTGACAACCGGAAAAATGCGTTACCAACTTCCTGAAAAGTTGGAATGCTACAAGCTGGTAAGCCATCATTTTTTGAGCATTAATGTTACTTTATTGAGGTTGATTCTTGTTCTGTACGAAATATTAAAAAACTATTGAAGCAAGCTTGTCAAAATAAGTTGATGTTTGATCTAACAGATTCAGGGTTTATGTGAATTTGGTGTGTATTATACATTTAAATGTCTATATATAAATTAAGTTTGTAGAAAACATATTTTTTTCAGGTAAAGTTTTAGAATTTTTGATATCTTTACTCTTTGGATTGAAGTGAACAACTAGTTGCAAGCCTAGCTTCTACTACTAATAATTGTTCATGATGGAGAGGAGTGGGGGTCAATTGCAAATTTTTAATGTGCAGTTTAGCATGAATAAGTGAATTATAGGCGACATGCAATCGATATTAGTTTTGGATTTATGTGTGCCTGGGTATAGATTGAACTTGGCAATTATGTAAACAGGTAGAGAGTCAACTGCAAATTTTCGGTAGGTAGTTGTTGTTCCTGCAATAAAAATAAAAAGAAAGTTTTCTTCTTCTTTCCCCTTATCCTTTATGTTTCTTTTTTGGGAGGCGGGAAGGGGAAGATGGTGGTGTTGGTTGGGAAGGGATGGGGAGTAGTGAGACTATCATATCTTAAATGCATTGCTGTCACAGAGAAAGGGAGCATGATGTAGAGAGTGAGTGCCTATAACTAACTCTCTTCTTTGTAATATCGGTTGTGAGTTTACATATTTTTATGATATTACAATTAGATCAGTAGTCTCAATATTCTTATTCTACATGATATGTTAGATTACGTTAAATTTGAAATTTGATATTAGTGAAATGGCTTGTGTAGAATATACATATGTGAAGGAGATTTTCAAATAAGTACAGAGATTTTGCCATCAACTTGACATGGAGACTACAAAATTCGTTTAGTAACTTTGTCCATAATGTACTTTTTGTTTGAAGCGTTTCTAACTCATTTCATGCTTATAACTAATGATTGCTTGATCCTATTATTATGAGGGAAACTGTCTATGCCTCTGTCGGTGGATACATCTTAAACTTGTTGAGTGTTTGGCCGTGATATGTAAGACTACTTGAATGGTACCTAGGTCTTTATTAGTTATTTAATATCTGTTGAGAGTTGAGACTACATAAATAAAATTCTAAATCTTTATTCCTGATAAATTTTTGAATTGTTCAGAGCAGCTATTGCTCTCTCATGATATTAAATTTTCATGTATCCTTCACAGATTTGTGACCCAAAACTCAAACCATTATATTTGGTTGCACTTCTACAAAATTTGGGAGGAGAGAAATGCATTGTTTTCACATCATCTGTCGAGTCGACTCATCGTCTCTGCACTTTACTGAATTTCTTTGATAATATTGGAATCAAGATCAAGGAGTACTCGGGTCTCCAGCGCCAATCTATAAGAAGGTACTTCTGGGTTTTATTCAATTACCATGGACATGTGTGAGCTGCATGTGAAATTGTAACTATAGAGCAGCTGCATTTTGGAACCAAGTATTAGTTGCTAAATTTACTTAAATGTTCTGCATAAATCATTTTCCTGTAGCTGCCCTTGTATGGTTATCTATCCAAGTTTTATTTCCTGAACATAAGTTTGAACTAAGTGAATCTGTAAATGTACCGGCACATACTACATATGCATAATAGAAAACCTATTTTAGTTTTGATTTTTTTTTCTCTGTTTTCAAAGTTTTTTTTGTTATGTTGATTATAACGTACATAACTTATCCAGAAAAGGAAAAATTAGAAAAATATAATATGAGAATATGCAATGCAGTAAAACATTGAAAGGATTTCGGAAAGGAGAGATCCAAGTACTTGTTTCCTCTGATGCATTGACTCGTGGAATGGATGTTGAAGGGGTCAGAAATGTCATTAACTATGACATGCCTCTGTACATAAAGACATATATTCATCGAGCAGGTCGGACTGCAAGAGCAGGGCAGGTTGGAAGATGTTTCACTTTGTTACATCAGCAAGAGGTATTTTTCTGTTGTATTGGCTCATGCTTGTTAGGAGAAATTGAAAGCTAGATGTTATTAGAAATTTCAGCAGCATATTGGTGTCTTACTGCTTGAAAAACAGTAGTAGAGGGACTGGAATTGTTCAGGGTCAACTTCTTGTGCTCATCTATTTGAAAATCTTATTTAATTAAAAAGAGACCAGAACATGCTATCAATATAAAACTCTCGTTTCAATCCATTGTTTTGCCCAATCTGTTGTGTATCCTTCAAACCAATATGCCTCTAAAACATTTTTCAATACTTTTTTTGTGTTCCCTAAAATTCTTTTGTTTATTTGATACTCATCTTAGCTTTGACCTAGTTATTTTGTTATACATTTAATACATTCGATAACACCATTAGGTTCTGGAGAACTTCGTAAGGCACTAATTTTCTATGATTTTTCACCAATCATTTTAGTTTTAGTTTTGCATATCCTATCTACTATTGTTTTTGGGTGCAAGATGATGTATGTCCGTTGGTGGCATGATTTGCATGCTAATCAATGCACTTGCCGAAAAATGAAGAGGGTCATTCTTATTACTTTTTTCAACTTTGATTACAATTTATTACTTTCAGTTTATGTTGTGCGTAAATACATACACTTTGGGATTATTTTTTTGTTTGCCGTCTTAGGTTAAGCGTTTCAAGAAGTTATTACATAAAGCAGACAAACATTCTTGCCCCGTCTACACTCTTCCTTCAAGTTCTGTTGAAGCACTGACTTCTACTTACGAATCTGGTAATTAATCATTTTTGTTTTCATTGACGGAACATTTACTATAGCGTTAGTTCCATGAGTCTCTACCTGTGGGGTTGGTCACGAATCTGATTGGTCTTATTTAAAAAATTTCAAGACAACTATGAAATCATGAATCAACTAACAAACATTTATGGTTTCCAACTTTGAAAAATGGGGGGGGGGGGGGGGGGGGGGGGGGGGGGGGGGTTGAACATGAAAAACATAAAAAGTAGAAAGCAAGTTTATCATACCAAGCAAAGCAGAAACAATAAAAACTCAACAATTTGAACTAAGATAAGAAGATAAGAAACAGAACTAGGAAAATTTAGTTCAATAACAATGGAAAAAAAAAGAATATTAAATAACTTTAATAGTTAGAGCTCGCTCTATTATGTTCATAAAAGCCGCAAGAATTCAAGCATTTCAAGAAGCACTCTTTTTTCTAAAATCTTATGTGGTGGTTTTTTTTAGGTATGTTGACAATTACTTATCTCTTCATGGAGCATATAAACTATGTTTAAACTATTTATAGTTTTTAGCTATTTTAATGTATAACGAAGAATTGCATAGTTTGCTCAACAAACATGGATTTTTTCCTTCTTTTTGTTGTTACAGCACTCGAGAAATTGAAAGAGACCATTGAAGGGGAAACATCTAAGAAACACAATATTGGTGTCAAGTTTTCTAGCATGGGGAAATAGAATGAAAATTCTTCTATGGAAGGATAGTTTGTAAGTATCTAGGAAATGCAAAATTGATTTCAAGTCTTCGAATAGAGAGAAAAGTTAAATGCTACCTCTGTAAAAAAAGCTTGCAATCTTTGAAACTGATCATCCACAACTTGTGAAAGCTTTTACAAAGGTTGAAGATGGTGTGGAGTTCTGCGAAGCACTTGCACTTGTATGCGAATTTGTGGTGTTGATGGGCTGTTGCTAGCTAGAGACTAATCAATTGAATATTCCATTGTTTTATAGTTTATTCTTAATTTACAGACATTAAAATGTTAGTTTTGGTAATGGCAAAATCAACTAGGATTTATACTAGGCCAAGCATTTGGGGAGTAGCATATTGTTTGGTGGGCACTAGTGCTTGTAAACACAAGTGCGACAGATTATTATTATTTTTCTAAAAGAAAATTATATAAAATAATATTTTTAAAATTTATAATACTAAAAGTAATTCTTAAAAGTTGTAATAATAAAATTAATATTAAATAAGATTAAATTCAACGTTGAAAGAATTTAAATAGTTGAGAAATTTAATTTCTATGATGTACAATTGATAGATTTTTAATATAAAATATTTGGATTGAATTTTTTTTTTCTATTGAAAGGAAACTTTAGTAGCATTGTTATACTTGTAATTATAAGTGTTATATAAATTTTAAAATTTTGAGAAAATAAGAAAAAAAAAACTCTTTAAAATTTAGAACTATAAAAGAATCTCTTTATGTTAATTTTATGTATTTTTATTATTAAAAAATATGATATATTATTTTATATTTAACGTTGTTTAATTGGATGAAAATTGTTTAATATTATTATTGTATTATTTTATTATTATAAATTTTAAGAATATATGTTATTTAATTTTCTTCAAATATTTTAATAAAATTTAATTATAATGATTAATACCCGTTAAGAGATCCAAATAAAAATATTTCTTAAAGATCGGACTCCCAACGGGTATTTATTTATGGACCATTTGGTGGCTTTTTATTTAAAAGAGGCTTTTTAACTCTTTTAGACTTACTACAGCTAGTAAAGTGAGGTTTACGCTTAGAACTTTTTTTAAAAAAAAGTCTCTCATACAAATAGAGTAAAACCTAGAACCATTTTCTTTTTCTTCGTTATCAAGGTTCATACCATCTCTGGTGTCTCCTCTTCTTCATCTTCTTCTTCAATTGGTCAAGATTTATATATTTGGATTGGATTTTCTTTTTCAAAAGGTATTGTTGCTTGCTCATATTCAAATCTAGTAGCTTCGGCTAATTGCATAAAAGACCTGTGAGTGATTTATTTTTTTAACTACAAATTGTCCGGTTCTTTTCAATTCTAGCTCTTTGCTAATTGACACATTAGAGTTGTTTGCATGTCTAATTATGAGTGTGTTTTTTTCGTTTGAATTTGGAATTATTAGTGGAAACCTCAAAGACTGAGTGTGCCAGTGTTGAATGTTTGTTGTGTGTGTTGGTTTTATTAGGAAATATCTCTATAGTTTTCACTAAATAAGGACTGTATATTTTCTATGCATAAAAGAGTTGTTTCACTGTGCATTGTGGAAAATATTGTGTATTTTATCAAATTAATAACTCATTTAGAGAGTTTGCCTAAGTTTTTTAGTGCAAAAAGAAATTATCTAATTGCTTAATGGACATTGAAACTTCAAAACTCCTAGAAGTTTTGGATTGATATTTATTAAATTTGCTTCTTAAGCATTACTATGTAGGGTATGGTTTCAATTAAGTAGTAGTGAAAAGTTTGTTTTAGGGATTGCCAAGAATACCAGAGAGTCTGTAAGATAATCTTCCAATTACTGTTTTGCTATTTGATTATGGTTCAGACTTGAGTGTTTTGAGAACTGAACCAAGGTGTCGAACTTCCCCACCCCCTAAAAACAAAAAAACAAAAAAATTGATATCAGAGAATTACTCAGCATAATGTTTGAAGTTCTATTGTATGTTATAAACCTTATCTAATATCAGGATATCTGAGTTTGAACTTTGAAATTTGCCATACCATTTGTATGAAGTTTCTTCATAATCAAAGAGACAGTTCTTTTGTGGTTTTATCCATAAGTTTTCATTTAGTTTATCATATATATATATGCATTATTGTAATATCACATCATCTTCTCTCCTAAACTCTTTTATTTACATTAATATTTGGAAAACACTTCCCTTGAAATAAAGGATGTGATTGTTATTGTTCAAACTCGTGGGGTTACTTTGGCATTTAAAAAAACTACGACCAAGGAATTTGTTTATGATTTTTTAGTTGAAGTTCATATTTGTAAAATTTTAATACTGTTAAATTAAAGTCGGATGTATTTAAAAAAAAATTTTGACAAGATTGTTTGTTATTTTCATATTACCCTGTAAGTTTCTAATGTGTATTTGTATGTTTATCAACTTTTTTCTTCCATAATTCGAATTCATATCGATTAATATATTTCATATGCATACTTGATATTTAAGATTATTTACTTGAAGTTGAATGTATTTTAAGGAAAAATTTGATAAGATTGTTTGTTATTGTCATATTACTACTGCCTTAAGTCTCTGATGTGTATTTGTATACTTATTGATTTTTTCTTCCATAGTTCGACTTTATGTACTAATATATTTCATATGTATATGTGGTATTTAAGATTGTTTAATTGAAGTTGGATGTATTTTAAATGAAAATTTTGACAAGATTGTTTGTTATTATCATATTACCACTGTCTTAAGTCTCTAATGTGTATTTGTATGTTTATCGATTTTTTTCTTCTATAGTTCGACTTCATATCGACTTAATATATTTCATAAATATATGTGATATTTTAAGACTGTTCTATTGAAATTGAATGTATTTTAAGAAAAAAAAATTACAAGATTGTTTTTAATATCATATTATCATTGTGTCTCTAATGTATACTTGTGTGTTTATCAACTTTTTTCTTTTATAGTTCGACTTCTTATGGAATTAATGGTTAAATGGACTTTAGGCCATGCTATTCAACGATATTGGAAAAATGGTAGCATACTTCTCACTTTACCTATATTAGGTGTTAAGCAAGCTTTGAAAGCCCTTGCTCTTGTACTCACTTCATGAATGTCTTGTCTTCGACATAAATGATTCGAAGGCATATTAAGAAATTGGAGCTTCTCTTCTTGTCTTTAGTGATCTTCTTGCCGAGACATAACATACTAAGCTAAGCTCCCCCCTAATCAATAAGGCCCTAGAAATGCATACTAGAAAATGTCGATTAGAGATGCATAGCCTTTTGTTTTCCCTGTCTTGTTAGGGTGAAAGAGTCCTTTATAGTATTACAATATTGATATACTAACATGACAAAGATTGGTCAAGGTTGAATGGTCTATTTTGAAATGAAAAGAAAAAGGATGGATAACAATATAAAAGACAAAAGAATGAAAAATAGATGTATAAAAAATAAAATATTAGAGAGGAAAATATTTGACAGTTCTCGATCAACTAGCTCATCATTTTAAGGTTGTGAACTTTTTTTTTTAACTCGATAACAATGTTGGTTAGGGATGAGCACAGGGATAGACGAGACGTATTTTAATATAACTGTCTTTGAACTGAATTATAAAATTTGTCCACGAAATTATCCGAAAACCGTTGTAGTTTGGAAACGGTTGTTTATTTGCAGATAACAGTTCGGAACAGTTATTAAAAAAACCGAAAACCCGTTTTTCAAAATCCTATTCAATTGAGCTCTTTTTGGTTATGCAATCCACCTAAAACAAATGGTTGATATTGAACTTGTTATCTCAATTTGTTATTTTGAGTTTATGATAAAAAAAATTAACATTTAATAATATATATTTCTATGAATTTAGATAAGATTAAATACATATAAATAAGAAACACAAGATATAAATAAAATATTATAAACTAATACAAATATTGAAAACTAATTAAATAAATTTAAGAAAACTTCAAGTACAATAAATCAAAACTTATTTCTTCTAATTATTCATCAACAGTACCCGTATTTTGCAAAAATCAAACATATAAAATCACTTTTATAAACTAAAATAATAAATTGATTAATCAATAATGTAATTTTTTTTACCTCAATATCATCTTTTCCAATATTAATAGTAGAAGTTGATGAACCAGAAGATAACATATCTGAATAAATTATAAAATATTTGAATATACAATTAAATAATTAATATATAGTACATAAAATATGTGTTAATAAAATATAATATGTACCAATCTTGAGTACACATCAAAGTTTTCAATGTGTTTTCTTTGAGTCTACTACGATGTTTGCTCACTATTCTACGACTTGTGCTAAATGCAGGTTCTGAAGCAAATGTGTTGATCGAAATAGCCAAGATATCTCTAGTCATGTCATGCATTATTGGATACTTATGTTTGTTATACTTTCACCAAGATAATATATCAAACTCTTCATCCAAAATTTCTACATCAACCTCCTCTAAATAAGAATCTAATTCATATTTCAAAGATCTAGCTTTATTTCCATTGTTTATACTCATTTATACCACTAGGATTAAGAACACTAGTACCTTTTGAACTTTGAGATGTATTGGAACGTGTTGAAAATTCTATTTGTCGACTCTTTTCAAAAATTCGTTTATTTCGGTACATATTTATCAAATCATAACACTTTCTTCTCACCTTTTCAATTTCAAAAATGGTATTCTCTCCATATATTCTTGGAAAATAGAATTCAAGATAATTTATCTTAAATTTAGGATCCAAAACAACTCCTATTTCTCGGGCGACAGTTAAGAGAGACATTATAAAGATTTATGATGTTGAGAAAAAAAATGATGGATATG
The DNA here is from genome assembly GCA_037013495.1 of Hippophae tibetana. NCBI lineage: Eukaryota > Viridiplantae > Streptophyta > Magnoliopsida > Rosales > Elaeagnaceae > Hippophae > Hippophae tibetana. The sequence continues at coordinate 14,809,454 of CM072812.1, forward strand.
TTGGAGACAACAAAAGTCGTGTTGCAATCACGAGTGATATGTGGAAGTCTGAAAATCATAACAAAGGATTCATGCCTGGAACTTGTCATTTCATTGATGACAATTGGTATTTGCATAGTAAAATAATAAGGTAATTTTTTAAGTTTATTATTGAAATTTATACAATTTCTATTAAATATTTTTTTAGAGATTTGATATATTAAATGATTGTATATAACAATTTTATTGTTACTATATAATTTTTTGTAGGTTTATATATGTTCCTACTCCACACAAGGCTGTAGTTATTGGTCAAGAATTAATGAGTTGCTTTTTGGATTGGAACATTAATCGTAAGATTTGAACCTTAATTTTAGATATTTGTTCTACTAATAATTCAATGCTACACGATCTGTTAGATTCATTAGATAGAACTTCAATGTTATTATATAGAGATATTTTTCACATGCGTTGTGTTGCTCACATATTAAACTTGGTAGTGAAAGATGATGTTGAGGTAAAAAAATTACATTATTGATTAATTAATTTATTATTTTGGTTTATAAAAGTGATTTTATATGTTTGATTTTTGCATGATACATGTGTTGTTTATGAATAATTAAAAGAAAGAAGTTTTGATTTATTGTACTTGAAGTTTTCTTAAATTTATTTAATTAATTTTTAATATTTGTATTAGTTTATAATATTTTATTTATATCTTGTGTTATTTAATCGTATCTAGATTCATAGAAATATATATTATTAAATGTTAATTTTTTTATCATAAGCTCAAAATAACAAATTGAGATAACAAGTTTAATATCAACTATTTGTTTTAGGTGGATTGCATAGCCAAAAAGAGCTCAATTAAATAGGATTTTGAAAAAACAGTTTTTTTAATAACTGTCCCGAACTGTTATTTGTGGGTAAAAAACCGTAATCGAACTGCAACGATTTCGAGGATAGATTTTATAATTCGGTTCTGTGACGATTATATTAAAATCCATCCCTAGTCACAAGATCCTTTAGCATTCATATTAGACCCATTCTTTAAGAAAAATGTTCTTGCGAGAGATGCTAATTTTTCTTTGTATTTTCGTGTTCTCAAATTGCAATTTTTAGATAGTTTCAAGCTATAAAATGTTTCTAAGAAGTCATTTTATATGAGTAAGCATTGGTTATGATATCTAAAGTTAAAGCACTCTTTTTTTTTCAGTATAATTTGAATATAAATATATTTCTTTGTAATATGCATGTGTATATTGGTCTTGAACTTGTTTTGATCATAATCAAATTTATTTTGAATTTATTCAATCTCATTCTGACCATAATTTGACTTTATTTGATCTTTTTTTTATCAAAAAATAAATAAGTACAACAAAAAATATGAAAAAATAATATAACATTAGAATAATTATCTCATATATGTGTAAGAAAACCTATACTTTAAAGTACATTTATCACACAATTACATAAATCATTTTGAAAGATACATAATTGGATTTTTTTTTACCAACTTCAATATATTAGCAAGACTAGAACAATTAAATCGTATGCACACACATGTTAAATGTTAGTGAGCAATAAGCTTGATAGTCTTGAGTTTTTTTTTTTTTTTTTGCAAGAATTAAGTGGTTTTTATACATAATATTTAGACCAGGTACTACAAATAGACTCCATGACTTAACAAGTTAATATTTTCTTTAATAAAATAATTACAAAATATAGATCCCAAAAAGATAAAAATGTTTAACTTGAAAACAATATGTGCTACACAATGGGCCCTATAACTTCCGGTTGGAAAATGTTCCAGATAAAATGGAAAACAACCTAATAGATAAATGATGTGTTTACTAGTATCAGCTTTTTATTTTTGGTATTTTTTATCCAAATTTTTAAACATTAGTGATATTTCTTAAAAAAAAAGGTATCAATAAGATCTATTATTTTGTTAGGAATTTTTTACCTATCTAATAATATATATGCGATATTTAAATGACATCTCATTTAAAAAAATGTGTTAATTTAGCACAATTTGTTTGAGATTTTTCATATATTATAATTCTCTGGTCAACTTTGATGGAAGAGACTTGATTATGAAAAGTGATGAGTTCACGTTGAACATTTGTTCTTTGAATAGCTTCTACATCTTGATCTTGATTTTGCATTTGATCTCTAACAGTCATGATTTGTTCTTTTAGCTTTAGTTTATAGCTCGGATACCATATGAATTAACTGATACAATCTTAATTAAAACAATTGATTAACCTCAACTTGTATTGATTGTTTGCAGCTCTTGAGTTTGAAGACAATGAGAAGAAAATCAAGCAAGTAAAGAATAAACTAAATTAAGAGAGTTGTAAATTGAAGAAAGAATGCTCTGAATTATATTAATTTCTTAACTAATGAAAACAATATAATTGTGGACTATTTATACCATTCTCGTTTACAAATTTATCAAGCAATGCATAGCTTCTTGTTACTCAACTAACTCACACATGTATTGCTTAACTAACTCACACATGTATTACTTAACTAACTCATACGCACAAACTGCTTTACATTCTTTATAAAATAAAAATTATACATATAATGCCATCTAATGAACTCGTTTCTTGCTGTCCAATGACTTCTAACAGCTGCAAGCCTGCAACTAACTCTTCACAATGATCTTGATGATCAGATAAGCTCCATGCACCATATCACACTTAACCAAGCCTTTCACAGCTTGATAGATTTTCTTGATCAGACATTGAATTCAATCTCTTGTTCTTGATCAGCTACATGACAAGGGTAAAAAAATATTACTTAATTAAAATTCTAGTTAAATAAATATGATAGCAAGGGGTTAACGTAATGGTCTATATCTACAAAATTAGTTTCAAGTTACATGAACTACAAAAAATATATATATATATCTAGGCTTATTTCAATGGGTTTTTTTAAACCAACAAAAACTTTTTTTAAGCCGGTTAAAAACAAGTGAAATTGCTCCATTTTGTAGTAGTGGATCTAAAATATTTAAAACTATACAAACAATTCAATTACAAGAGGACATGAATCTTTTGGAGTATGGATATGTGATATAATAAGCTTGAGAGTAATGGCTCTGCTCACAACCATATTGTGGGTATACTTTAGCTTCCCAAGTTGTTTGTTGATTATATTCAAGGATATTGTTGAAACATTCAATATCTATATAAATAGACAAAAAAAAAATTAAAGGAATTAAATTGTATATATTTTAATAAACACATAAAAAGTTTAAATAATTTTAAAAAATAAGATTAATATTATATGGTATAAATAACAATGATATGTGATTATATGTGGTGTGAGAAGAAATAATTAAATTGTATGAGAGAAAAATTATATCTTTTTTAACAATAAATACTAAATTTATAAAAATTAAACTAATAAACTTTATGAGAAGATATTAAATCTTTACTACTTTATTATAAATAAAATTGTATAATATTATATTTAAAATGAACAATAGATAGGCAATGTTAATTGAGTATGTAGTATGATAAAAGGAAAGAACAAAAAAATATTCAAACAATAAATTTAAGAGATGATAATGTTATATATTTTTTGTAAAATAAGACGAATTATAAATATAACACAAATTGTTTGGTGAAATTATAAAAAAAATAAAATTTATAATAATAAAATAGTACTTTAATAGTATCGAATAAATTTGATGACATTTAATATTAAATAATCTAAATAATTATAGTTTAATTTGAACGATATTTAATTAAATAAAATTTAATTTAAAATAATGTATCATATTTTTTATAATAAAAATATATAAATTGATTATAATTTTAATTAGATAGAGTTTAATATAAAATAATATGTAATATTTTATATAGTAAAAATAATTATAATGTATATTATTTATATAATTAAAAGTTTGAAGGATATTATTTTATAAAATGTTAAGAGTATCACGTGCCCTTCTTAGTTAGATAAAGTGTGGCTCCGTCACTAGACAATAGGATAAATTAATATCGTTATTAAAAAAGAAAAAAAAGGAGGGGATAAATTAATAAATCTATGCTAAAAAAAAAGTCTCCTAAATCCATGTTCGACTATTTTTATTTTTATTTAAGGTAAGTACTCGATAATAAACAAAAAAGTTCATTTGTTATGAGTTTTTGATAAATTATAAAAAAAAAATATAATACAATATTATTGAAAAATATAATAATTTTTATATAATTATATTTAATAAAATATTAATATATTAATTATATTTTTTTATTATAATATATATATATAATTGCTCTATAATAAATGACACTTTATCTTCCAGTTTAAAGTGAAACATATTCTTATAACAAAATCATTAATTAAAAAAAAAAAAAAAGTTGTCGGTAAGGATACTTTATCAAATGGATAAACATTGATTTTATGAAAGAGGGTGGACTTAGTTTGAATTTAATAGATTTTTACTTAAAATATTAATTGAATTAGTATATATTAATTTATTAAATTAAAAATTAAAAATAATATATAAAACATTAATTAAATAATATTTAATAAATTTATTTACTTTGTTTTGATAGGTTTGATTTGAACTACTTATTTTTTAAATAAATTTAATTAATTTTATTTTATATTTATATTAAATTAATAAATTAGATTTATTATTTAATCAATAATTTAATTAAAAATTAATCATTAGTTTTTAAAGTATAAATATGCATCAATTTTCAAGTAGAAATTTTTTTTAAAAATAAATAACGTTGAAAATTTGAAAACAAAAAAGTAAATTAAGATTTTATTATAATACTTTGTTTTAAATGAACAAAATAAAATACCTTTTGAAATTACATATAAATTTAATTAAAATTAGATAATTATAACGATAAATGATATATGTGTCATAATATGGTATTTCTCTGATAATTATCAGTATATTTCATTATTATTTCTGTTATCTGTTTCTGTACAACAGTTGAGATATATGTATACAAAGAAAACGAAAATTAAACAATAACCATAATTCCTGCATATCCATGTTTTATGGATCCACTACCATTATTGTATGCTCCATGTTTTACTCCACTGAGTCATTGGTGTCTGCCCAACAACACACACCAACACTCCTCCTCAAGTTGGTGCATATATGTCTCTTATGCCCAACTTGTCAAGTGAGTTGTAGAAGTTCCTTACAGACACAGATTTTGTGAGTATATCAGCCAATTGATCTTCTGATTTAACAAATGAAAGCTTAATAATCTTTTCTTCAAGATTCTGTTTAATGAAGTTCCGATCCACTTCAACGTGCTTCGTGCGATCATGTTGAACTGGATTGTGAGCGATGGCAATGGCTGCTTTGTTATCACAAAATAAGTTCATTTCAGAGTTAGGAGCAACACCAATCTCAGTTAGAAGTTTTTTCAACCAAAGGAGCTCACATATTCCCTTGACCATTCCTCGAAATTCAGCTTCAGCACTGGATAAGGCAACTACATTTTGCTTCTTGCTTCTCCATGTAACAAGATTGCCCCCCACGAAAGTAAAGTACCCAGCAGTAGATTTCCTATCCTTCATATTCCCTGCCCAGTCTGAATCTGTATATCCAAGGACTTCCAATTGACCATTCTTTGAAAACATAAGTCCTTTCCCAGGGGAGGATTTTAAGTAACGAAGTATTTGCATGACCGCATCCATATGGTCTTCACTTGGGCAGTGCATGAATTGACTCACGACACTCACAGCATACGCAATATCAGGTCGAGTATGAGATAAATATATGAGTTTACCTACTAACTGTTGATATCTCTGTTTATCTGCTGGTACTTGGTCCACATATTCTCCGAGTTTATGATTTTGAACCATTGGAATATCGACAGGTTTACAATCTAGTAGTCCTGCCTCTGCTAGTAGGTCCAGAGTATATTTCCTTTGGGAAAGACATATGCCTTGTTTTGATCTTGTTACCTCAATACCTAAGAAGTATTTGAGCCCTCCCAAGTTCTTCATTTCAAACTCATTTGACAGTTGTTCTTGAAGCTTAGAGATTTCTTCTTCATCATCCCTTGTAATGATCATGTCGTCTACATAGACTATAAGGGCTGTTATCTTCCCTAATCGATGTTTTAGGAAAAGAGTATGATCAGAGTTGCTTTGTTGGAACCCATATTTCTTCATTGCTGAACTCAACCTACCAAACCACGCTCGAGGTGATTGTTTTAGTCCATACAATGCTCGTTGTAATCTACATGCAGTTTCGTTTCCTGATGTAACAGTATATCCTGGTGGGATATCCATGTAAATCTCTTCCTCAAGGTCACCATGAAGGAAGGCATTCTTCACGTCAAGTTGGTGCAATGGCCAATCTAAATTTGCTGCAAGAGATAACAAAACTCTCACAGTTTTTAGTTTAGCCACAGGTGAGAAGGTTTCTTGATAATCTATCCCATGTTTCTGTGTATATCCTTTTGCTACAAGCCTCGCCTTGTAACGATCAACTAACCCATCTGCTTTATACTTAATGGAGAAAATCCACTTGCATCCTACCATCTTCCTCCCTTGAGGCAACTCGCTTAACACCCATGTGTTATTCTTCTGCAATGCCTCAAATTCCTCTTTTATAGCTTGAGCCCATTTTGGATCAGATAAGGCTTCTTCAATGCTACTCGGAATTTGACATGAGGAGAGTGTTTGTGCAAATGCCCTGATAGGTTCTGATAATTTTTGAGTAGATACATAATTTGCTATTGGATACTTGGGTTGTCGTTCTTCTCTTTCTGGGGAGTATCGATTTGGAGGTTTACCTCGATTGTGTCTGAAAGGTAAAACATAACCAACAGGTGTATCTATAGCATTAGTTTGTAAAGGTGTGATAGGATAGCTTACCTCAGGAGTGTTCTCAGCAGGAGGATCATTGGGTACTAGAGAATGTAGGGGTACATCAACCACTTCATCTTCTGGAGATTCAATTACTATTTCAGCTTCAGTTCTTGGAAGTTCAAGCTCGGGTCTAGATACGGGCTCCTCCATAATATTGGCACGATCCGAGTATGTTGGACTAGTGTCTAATATTTCAACATCAAGCCAATTTCGTTCTTCACCATAACTCTCCTCCTGAAGAGTGTAATTGGATACCGATGATGGGAAAAAACATTCTGATTCGAGGAAAGTGACATCCATGGTAGTATAGTTTCTTTTAGTAATTGGATCATAACATCGGTACTCCTTTTTTTGTACACCATACCTCAAGAATACACATCGGACAGCACATGGATCCAACTTAGTTCTTGATTTTTATGGAGGTGGACAAAAGCAACACATCCAAAAATTCGGGGCGGAAGCATTAAAATAGTAGGTAAGGGAAGATGATCAGATAACACCTTTAATGGAGTCTGAAATTGTAAGGTCTTTGTGGGCATTCGATTCAGTAGATACACAGCTGTAGTAACAGCATCACTCCAGTATTTATTAGGCATATGTGCACCGATTAGTAAGGCCTGAGCCGTTTCTAAAATATGCCTATTCTTCCTCTCCGCAGTCCCATTCTGTTGTGGGGTTTGTGAACATGAGGTTTCATGGAGAATACCATGGTTGTCCAAGTATGTCCGGAATTGTTGATTAACATACTCTCCTCCATTATCAGACCTAAGTATCTTAATTTTTTCAGAAAATTGTGTCTGAATCATGGTGTGAAACAGGTGAAATGTAGCAAATACTTCATCTTTATGTTTGAGAAGGTAAAGCCATGTCATTCGTGTACAATCATCAACAAAAATAACAAACCAACGATGACCCGATGATGTAATAACCGGGGAAGGTCCCCAAACATCAGAATGTACCAAAGCAAAAGGAGTCATACTTTTATTCATGCTCATAGGATAAGACGCCCTATGACTTTTTGCTAGGATACAAGTATCACATTTGAAATCTGAATGTGTGATATTTGAAAATAAACTAGGGAGTAGGTGCCTTAAATACCCGAATGATGGATGCCCAAATCTACGATGACATAGCCAAATCTGTCGTTCCTTGTTACCAACAGTATGTTGCATGTGATTGGCTCTTCCTGAACTGAGGTCATCCACATAATATAGCCCTCTTCTCCTAGTACCACGCCCAATGATCTCCTTGGTGAGAATATCCTGTAGAAGGCAAAAAGTAGAATACATCAATACTACACAGTTAAGGTCTGAAGTGACCTGACTTACAGACATTAGTCGGTTTGACAGAGAGGGTACAAGCAAAGTATTAGATAATGATAATGAAGGAGATAAGGTCACTGTTCCAGCTCCTGTAACTGGATAAGTGACCCCATTTGCATTGGCAACACGACTCCGTCTTGGCTGGGTTGTATTGGAGAGATCGTTTGGGTCAAATGTCATGTGATTTGTAGCTCCAGAGTCTAGAATCCACTCATCTTTCTCACTACGAGTAGAGATGTGAAATGCTTTACTTGAAATACCTGGATCTTGGGAAGATTCGGCCTGAGAAGTAAGGGATAGTGAGGCATTATTGGTAGCCACAGCTGCTCGCCCAGTAGTGTCCCGTTTCTTCCGTGCTTGAAGATCATTCCACCATTCTGGATACCCATGTAGTTTGAAGCAGTTTTCACGGGTGTGTTTGGAGTTTCCACAATGGCCACATTTCATGTCAAGAGATGGTGGATTTCCCGTGGATTTCTTGCTACCCAAGGAAGTTCCTGTTTTTGGTGGCATTAGGTTATGGTGTCCCTTGACCCCTTTAAAAGCCATAACAGCTCCGGGTGTCGTATCTACACCTGTGATCATCACGGTCTGCCTGACCTCTTCCCTACGAACGAATCCATAGGCTTGTTCCACCGTAGGGAATGGTTTGATTTGAAGCACATCACTTCGAGTTTTATCCAATCTATCATCAAGTCCATCGAGGAAGGTATACACTCGATCTTCCTGTACGATGGAGTTGTATTTTTGTATATCAATCGCACACTTCATTGGATTAGGACGACGGAAATCAATTTCACGCCACAACCCTTGAAGGTCATTGTAGTATTTTTCAATGGATCCACCCGCTTGTTTCGTACGAGTAACTTGACGGCGAAGATCATACACCTGAGACGTGTCTGTCTCATCATAGTAAGTGGTAGCCACCGAATCCCAAACCTGTTTTGCAGTTGGGAATCGGATAAAATTTGCAATTAAGGAGGGGTCCATCGAATTGATCAACCATCCTTTGACAATGGCGTTTTCAGTACGCCATCTCCTAAATAAGGGGTCGGTTTTAACAGGTTGAGGAAAATCCCCATTAATGTATCCCAGTTTATCTTTGCCAGAGATATACATCTCTACCACCTGGGACCATAAGGCATAATTGGATCCTCCCAACTTGATACTAATGGGAGCAGTCGATGCTTCAGTTGGCGGAGGTTGTGAGCTGATCTGAGCTCTAGTTAAAACTTCCGTCATTTTCGCCGTCAAATCTTCCAATATGAAATTGGTAGTTAAATCTCTAGATTCCGCCATGAAATCTAAAAAAAATTTCCTTCCGTTTTTTACAATTCGTACAACACTATATAAAGAAAAATTTGTAACCCTAAACCTCCCTTTTCATATTCGCGCAGCTGCTAACCCTAAAATTTCCCCTTTTTTTTCCAATTTTTGCGCAGCTCCTTCTTCCTCCTTCTTCTTCCTCAGCGCAAATTCTTCCTTCCTCAGCGCAGCTTCTTCTACTGCGTTTCTCAACGCAGTTTCTTCTACTGTGGCTTCACGCAACTTCTGTGCAGTTCCTTCTCGTTCCACACATGCAGATAAACCACAAAATATATGTTGCTGCGTAGAGAAACTGCGATAATTCCACACCTGTTATCGTTGTGTTATGTTTCTTTTCCAGACAAGAAACTGATGGTGAAATCGGCCACTCTGTGAGGCAATCAGCGTTGGAGCCAACCAATTAGACCGGTACGGTTTCAATGAGTAAGTCAGAACGACCACATAGATCGAACCAGTGTCGAGAAACTGTAAACCAAACTGGCCACCCCAGAAATCAGATTCAGAGGGTAAGTGTAAACCAGAAATCAAAAAATCAGCAGTAGGAAACAGAAATCAGCTGAAATTAGAAATCTGCAGCAGAAACAGAAATTTGCTCTGATTGCGAATCCCTTGACTCCTTGTAAGTTGTATGCTGATATTTTTTTTTTAAAGTGTAACCCGTAATCTTCTATTGAATTTCTGAACAAATATTCGTGAAATAACTATCTTGCTTTCATTTCTGAGCTGCACATGTTTGGTGTTTGAAACGGCTACAAGAGCTGAATATAAACCAGAAATCAGAACTAAAAAAAACGAAAAACTGCAGCTACAATCAGTAGCCACACCAGAAATCAGAAACCAGAAATCAGAATTCAGAAATCAGAAATCAGAGATCAACAAATCAGCAAATCTGCAAATTTGCAAATCAGCAATCAAAAAATGGTAGTTTCGTCATAAATCAGCAGGTAGTTCATTAGCAATATCCTGCTCTGATACCATGTCATAATATGGTATTTCTCTGATAATTATCAGTATATTTCATTATTATTTCTGTTATCTGTTTCTGTACAATAGTTGAGATATATGTATACAAAGAAAACGAAAATTAAACAATAACCATAATTCCTGCATATCCATGTTTTATGGATCCACTACCATTATTGTATGCTCCATGTTTTACTCCACTGAGTCATTGGTGTCTGCCACAACAACACACACCAACAATATGTATTAAATGTCTAAAATTAAAAAATATATATGTATTAATAATATGTAAATCCATTCAATATTAATTACAAACTTTAAAATCTTAAAGTAACTCGAAACACATATTTTTTGTATTTTTAAAACAAAAACTAACTTATTTTAACCAATAAATCATAAATATTAGTTCACTCGTTATGTTTTAATCACTTGTTATCACTGTTTAGTAACATAATACTTTTATTATTAAAGTTGGAGAAAAAGTAATTAATATCAATTTTTTTATCATTTATCAGGTTACCTTGTATCATTTCCCTCCTTTATCATCAACTTTTCAATAATGTTATCATCATCATTTTATCTTTTTTTTTCTCTTTTATTTTTTCTTATTTTTTTCCCATTCCTTTAAAATAACAACTTTATCTTTTTAATTATCCAAAAATACGATCAATTTTTTTTAATTTGTTTTAAATTTTTAGTTTAGATTTAGACATCTTTTTTGTAAGGAATACACTAGTTATTATTATATTAACATACACTAATTTTAGAAAGTAGATAATAAATTATGTTTGTGTTGTTTCTTTTTTCATTTTTTAAAAATAAATTATGTGTTATTTATTTTTCTTAACCAAAAAAATTATATATCATCTTTGAATAGGTAATTAAATTACTTTTAATATGTCATTTTTAGAGTATTTTTTTCTTCGTTTAGGGGAATAATAGTAATAGAATTGTTATTAAAAACGATTGTAATGGAGGAAAATAGTGGATAGAATGTGATAATAGCTAAAAAATTAATATTATGTCATTATTTAAATAAAAATTATTTTTTTTATCTTTTTAATAAGTGAGTAATTTATGTATCTTTTGCAATGTAACTAATGTGTCTTGTTGACACAAGTAAATTGACTCTCAAAATACTTTATAATTTATTAATTATTTTATTTATTATTTTAAAAATATCTAATAATTAATTACAAAATCCAATTAATTTAATCGGTTAAGTGCATGCTATGAAACAATGACTCTCTACGTTTTAAACACAATATAACTATTAAATTCCTTGAACAGAATGTTAATATTCATACATAGACAAGGAAGGCAAAGATTTCTAGTAATTAAAATTATGAAAATTTGGAATTGTTTGTTCATATTAACATGTTCTTTGCATTGATATTTTATGCCGGTTGAATATTAGTTGTGAATATTGATTTACTTCGTGATTAAATTCAAAATAATTATATTCTTTTTCACTTTATTAAAGTAATGAAAAAAAACGAATGGACCTCTCTTCCACAAAAATACATGAAATTTGTAAAAAAAATATAGAAAAGTGATTAAAAAAATAAAAATAATAATTATTAAATCAAATGAATCACAATTTGAGTAAGATGTTGATTTATAAAAAAAATGTCACAAATTAATTAAAATATATATTAATATAATGTTTATAAATTGTATAAGACTTGTCTTCTTTTAATATTAACCTTTTAAAATTAAATGTCTTATATTACTTATACATTATACAAATTTATAATATATATATATATATAACAAGAGTATTTCTATTTACATCACTTATTATCATTATGATATTAATTTATTGACCAAGACAATTAGACTTAATTTTTTTTAACTAATAAATGACTAAGTTATTGTAATACAATAAATTAAGATAAATACACAATTTTATACATTAGGGTGCATTATTTCCTTAGTGCCAAGACAATGACTCCACAAATTTCTTATAACTTACTATTTTTACTTTTAAATTTTCACATTTAAGTCATTTACTCTCTTTTCTATATAATTTAGTTCCTTTGTTTTTATTTTTATTTTTATACATTAATCTTCTTACTTTTTATACTTTTAAGATTGAACTTCACGAATGGTCCTTATGTTTTACCATATCTTTCAATTTCCTCCACTTTTATTTTTCTTTTGATTTGGTCTAGTTATTTTTTAATTTTCATGTTTTAGTACTCTTATTTTTGTTTTTATAATTCAATCCATTTTATTTTTAATTTTTACATATTTAATACAAATTTTGAGATAAATTTGAATTTAAATTTTAAAAGTATAAAAAGGTAAGGTAATTAAAATTTAAAATTTTAAAAATAAAGGGATTAAATTATATAAAAAAATAAGGGATCAAGATACAAAATATAAAATTAATAAAAGGAACAAAGTATAACATTTAAAAGTATGTAAATCATTTGTATAATTTAGTTTAATAAAATAAATGATTTTATTTTTCAAATCCAATCTATACCCACTACTACAAAAATAGGTATTTAAGTCGATACGTAAAGTCGTTTTTTTTTTCCAAAAACTGACTTTAAATTGGTTTAAAGTCGGTTCGGTATAGAACCGACGCTATCCACGTAGGACGTAGCGTCGGTTGATCTGTCGAACCGATGCTATGCGTGGACGTAGCATCGGTTAACACCTGGAACCGATGCTATCCACGTAACATAGCGTCGGTTCGACACGTCAACCGACGCTACACACGTGAATAAATCTTTTCTCTTCTTTCTTCCCAAACATAAATTATTTTCAGCGTTGTAGAACTCTAAAAAACTGAAAACCTCCTCCACTTCTCCTCCACTCTTTCTCATTTTTCGGTCACCTATGACTACCATTTCCAACATCGGTTAGTGAGTTTTCTTCCTCTCTAACTAATCTTTTAGATCCCCTATTATTCATATTTTTTTCTGTTATTATGTGTATAGATTTTTGTATTATATATGTAGGTTTGTATTATAACATAAGGAGAAGAATATGACGATCTTGAATAAAATAGAACAAAACCATGATAATTTTTCTGTTATTAATTAATATTTTATTTTTTAAATATTTGTATTATTTGAACTATTTACTAAACTGATTTTGGTTTTTTTTCCTGCTTGAATACAGATTTAAAATGAAATAATTAAAAAAAAATTAAAATCGGTTCATCGCATGAACCGACTTTAAACGTAAAATCGGTTCATCGCATGAACCGACTTTAAACTTTAAATTAGTTTAAAGTCGGTTAAGGTTTTTAACCGACTTTAATGCCCCTTTTTATAATAATGAAAATTAAACATTATAAACCAATATTTAAGTGTCAAGCAAATTGTCTCGCATGAGACTTAACTCTTATGAGATGTGCAAATTATTTTCCCCATTATTATCCACGAAGAAACAACACTTGACAAGGAATTAAAAAAAGGACCACAATACTCGGCAGCACTATGAAGCTAGAAAATTTAACGTAGCATTGATACGTAAAGAAGGAGTATTTTTTTATATTATAAATCGTAGTATAATTATAATTAATATAATAAATAATTATTAATTAAAATAATAATTTTTTTAAAAAAAAAAAAAAAAAAATTAACATACCATAAAAGGACACCGCCACACCGCCCATATATATATACGTGATATTAATATATGGATCTCGAAATATTATAAATTTATCTTCTTGCTTTTATAAGTTAGGTAAATTTCATTGTCATCCTTTGTAATTTTGCATTATATCACGAATATATTTAAAGTTTGGAATTATATCAAAATAACCATTTTTTTAAAGTATTTTTCATTTTAATTATTGATTTTCTAAAATTGCATTAAATAATTTGATTGTTAAAATCTTAGAATGCATTTTGAAAGAGATAAATTGAGTTCATTAGAGTTGTTTATGATATTACGAAGGTTTATTTTGAATTTTAAAAATAAAAATAATATAATTTACGCATAAAAAAAACGATAAATTTTAATAATTATGTTTATGTCATTCATTTTCGTTATACTTAAAACATAGGGTCTTTCTCGTAATTATCAAATCCTGGGTTAAGTATGTGATACTTGGTATATTTGTGATACAAATTCTCTGTAAGCTGTAACTCTCAAATACATTTAAGTTGAAAAAATATAATTATAAAAATAATTAAAAAATAAAGATAATTATTTATAATAATTATGAGATTATGTTTATAAGTAATTTTTTTAAATACAATTAGATAATATGAGATAGAATAAGATAACATTAACTTATAAATTTATTAAAAATATTAAATAAAATATAAGATAATATAAAATAATTAATTTTATATATTTAGGTGGTGGTATATAATTATTGGTTTCACACTTTCACTGCTCTTAGAAGAAAAAGTTATTTTATTACAAGTTTATAATAAATGATAAATAATATGATATAATATTATTAATAAATTTATATAATTATATTTAATAAAAATTTATTTAGAAATTGTTACATCAAAATGAGCACAGATGTCGCAGTTCGGTTCAAATTGGGGCACCCCAAGGCCTATGCGCCATGTAGTATTCACGATAAGGATAAACCCTTTAAGGACAATATAAGGGTTTTTGAGGAATTTCAACTACAAAAAAACAAATTTAAAACTTTTTTGGACAGATCAAAACGACAACTGGCCACTACAGAAAAGGAAAAGACCGAAAGGCGATTTGGTTCTCGCTTTGAATTTATTGACGCTGCTATTATCAGAAATCTGTTGAAGCTTGCAGTCCGATAAATCCTCGGAATCGTCGCTCTTGCCCGTAAGTCTCGATTCGATTATTCTCTCTTAATTTTTCATACATGATCGGACAGGTTACCTTGTAATCCTTGAACTTCAATATGTAATTTTAGTTTTTTTTTCCTACAAGTATTATGTCAATTGAATTGGTTGGTATAATCGATTAGTCTGTTAATTGTAATTTTTGGAATGATTTTTCATTTTTGAGAAATTGTATGGCTTTAGTCCTTCTTTGAAGATCAGAACTGGTTAGAGTGGAATTTGACAGATTAATGTGGTTGCTCAATTGTTCAATGTTTTTTTTTTTTATGATTTCCCGAACTCTTTTTTGTTACCGGAAGAGTTTAGAGGAAATGATAAGTTAAAAAAGGTCGAGGTTTTCAGTTCCCTTTTGGTTTCCAAGGGTTTAAATTATGAAATCCGTTCAGCTGAACCCAAAAGAACAATTAGGTTTTCAGTTCTCTGATCTTAAGCAAGTACCTTCCTCAAGCTTCCAAACAGAACTTAATTTATTTCATTTTAAAGAAATTTCCATATTTTAAAAGATCCAATGTCTGAATTGTATGTTTGAGTTGTTGAACTTGGTGTAATATGGGTTTTGCTGTAGTGGATAGATACATTGATGAAGTAGAAGAGAAAGACCCATTTGAGTTTCGTTGAAGGTGCTGGGAGGATGGCTTGTAGAGGGTGTTTGGAATGTCTTTTGAAGCTTTTGAACTTCATTTTGACTCTCGTTGGTCTGGCCATGGTTGGGTACGGTATCTACTTGCTCATTGAATACAAGAGAGCAATTGGCCACACTCTTGCTGCCACACCTGCTGACGATGATCATGGTCTGGTACAGTTTGGCCGACCCATACTTATGGCTGTTTCTCTGTCAGCTAATATCTTGGATAAGTTGCCAAAAGCTTGGTAAGGCTGTTGCTCCTATTTACTAGAACTCAGAACACTGAGAATCAGTGACCTCTAATTCTGAGCAAGTTAATGTTTAATTACCATTAGAACGTATAACTGTGTGTTTATAATTCTATGAATAACATGGGAAATACATGGTTTTCTAGAATCATAATGGAGATCATTATGTTGTCTTATGTCATCAGTTGGAAGACTTTACTTTCGTTTAATGTTTAGCTAATATTGCATACTACTGATGTTTTCTCTGAGCTTTCTAATATTTCCTTTGGAACAAACTTGTGCTTTCAGGTTTATATACGTATTCATTGGAGTTGGAGTTATCATCTTTGTTATCTCATGTTTTGGTTGCATTGGAGCTGTAACACGGAATGGATGTTGCTTGATTTGTGTATCCTAATTGCACATCTAGCTTTATGATGGGAGTAATGCCTATATTTTAATGTCATAATCTACATGTGTCAGTTAGCCATGTTTTATAAGCAAATAATGCTATAGAATGCATAACATGCATCTTGATATGGCCTACTATATCCTCAGTTACTGATTCAACGTTATGCTCTGTTTTGGCATTTTTATTTGTCTTTTTCTTTTTTTTTTCTCTTTTCTTTTTATCTTTTCTGGGTGTTGTGGCTTTCCTTAAGTCAGAATAGTATTCCGTGTTGGTGATCCTTTTGATTTTGGTAGAGTTGGGATGTGCTGCCTTTATATTTTTTGACAAAAGCTGGCAGGAAGTAAGTATTGCTGAACAAATAATTTGAAAATTTTAGATTGTAAGATTGGCACCTAATAAATGATGCAAGTCACTTTTAGGAAATTCCAACGGACAGAACGGGAGACTTTGACACGATATATGCTTTTCTGAAAAAGCAGTGGAAAATTGCCAGATGGGTGGCTCTTGGAGCTGTTGTCTTCGAGGTAAGCTATTTATATGATGTGGAATCTTATCAGCAAGGAGTATAGATTTTCATATGTATAGGAATTAACAACAGTATAATATATCCCCATAGTTAATTGTTTGTTTTTATTTTCTCTCCCCCAAACAATCTCTTCTGGAGGTCGAGATCAGCTAAATTCATTTTTCTTTAAATAACAGGCTCTACTTTTTGTCTTGGCCCTTGTGGTCAGGGCAGCAAACAGACCCGTGGATCATGACAGTGATGATGAGCTCATTACTCCAAGGCAACAAATTCGGCAGCCTTTAATCAACAGACAAGCTAATCCAGCTACAGGTGTACCTGTTGCTGGAACCCTTGATCAGCGCCCCAGCAGAAATGATGCATGGAGTGCTCGCATGAGAGAAAAGGTTTGAACGAGTGATATACTAATACTATTGCAGGATTTTTCAAACTAGTTGGAAAGTTTGCAGGGGTGCATAACTGCATACTTCATTTGGTTGTTCGGATTTTTTAATAGCATTTTGGTAACTGTAATAAGAGTGTCAAGAAATATGTTACATGGCAAATGAATCTTTCATGAAGCAGTAAAACTTGGGCCTGACCTTCTTGATTTAGTCTTGAACGTTCTTTTATTTGTCTGATTAATTTATTTTTGACATGCAATTCTTCTTTCTCTTTTTCTATAATGCTTCTCCTCTATATGAGATGCAACAAAACAACGACAACCAAAATACCTGTTGCCGTTTTAACATTTACATTACCTCCATAAAAAAATTGCAAAATAAATCCAAGTAATAGAACTTGACTATGATGATTCTGATCTAGGTCTTAGTAGATTCTTGTGGATATTAGGGAAATAGCTTATTGGGTTGCTTTATTTTGGACCATAGAGATAATTTTAATTGAAATATTTGGGTCAATTCCTTTTGTCAATTGGTATTTTTAGTTTCCATGATGATCTTCTGCATGAGTTTCCACTTTAACTACAGCCATATACTATTTTGTTATTGCATCAGTACGGGCTTGATACTTCTGAGTTCACATACAACCCGAATGAGTCACAGAGGAACCAGCAAGCTGCCTCACAGCCAGCAGAAGAGAGGAGGAGCCGATGCTCTATCATGTGATGACTTTGTGGGCTTAGTAAGTTACAGATTTGAGCTGCTGGTGTATGGAGAAAATGGTATTGAACCTCGAGCTTCTCTGAATTGTCTATTTTGAGCTTGTGTACAACAACGTTTTTAGAGCTGCTTTTCTTACCCGAACAAATTTTCCTTTTTCTACTTTATTATTTATTATTTTGTCTTTATAACTGTATTGTCATATTAGGGTTTCTTAATGGAGTCAAATGTGAGCATCTTTTTATCCTATTGAGTGCTTTGATATGTCATAAACTGCTGCTGAAAATTTGTCGATTGGTTTTCCCCCTTTATTTTGCTAAACGCATTTCCTTTTTTTTTTCCTCTTCCAATTTTGTGTTTCGTTTATCAGTAGGTTGCCCCTGCTGTAAATCTGTATGTGTAAAATTTTCAATTTATTACTTTTTATATTTTTTTGTTTCACTTTCAGTTGATTAATTGTGTAATTAAAATATTTTTCAATCAATTATTCTAATAAAAAAATTCTCACTTCAATCACAAACTTGAAGTCATGTGTACGAAATTTAAAATTATAACTTTAATATCTAATTTTGTAAATTTGTACGTGTAAATGTTAATTTGGGTATTAATGTTTAAGTTAAAAATTTAGATTTATTACTTTTGATATTTTTTGTTTCAATTGATTACTTATATAGTTGAAATGTTTTTTAATCAATTATTCTAGCAAAAAATTGAGAATTTTTCTAATTAACGTGAAATTATATAACTTTACTATCTTATTCATAGCATGTATTTTTGAATTTATTAAATTGGTTAATTTTTTTGTTAAAATAACTGGTGAAAGATATTTTAATAATAAAAGTAAGTAGTTAAAATTAAAAATATTAAAAATAAATTAAAAACTTTACGTTGAATATATTTGACCGGTCTCTAATCTATTTGTTTATTTAGGAAGTCTTCCACTAAACAAGCATCTTGTCCTACAAATAACGGCTATTTTGGGCTTTGGCCCATCAGGTTTCGTTGAAAGAAAGATTCACTTATTTTGGGATTAGAAGAAAGATTCATTTGTAAGGATTCTGTTTCTAGTGTATTTTAAATCAATTTTGGTACTCACAAAATAGATTTAAAATACATTAGAAAGTAATTTTTTTAATATAGAGAATGTAATTTTATTTAAAATCGAAATATACAATTTATATGAAAAATTAGCAATTTAAATATATCAATAATTTA
Organism: Hippophae tibetana; assembly: GCA_037013495.1. NCBI lineage: Eukaryota > Viridiplantae > Streptophyta > Magnoliopsida > Rosales > Elaeagnaceae > Hippophae > Hippophae tibetana. The sequence goes on from CM072812.1 coordinate 14,828,821, forward strand.
AATTATTAAATCAAGATTAAAAATATTCTTAAATATATAAAAAATAATATTTTTTTATCGTAAAATTCTTTGATGGATTGTTTGGTTGCTATAATTAATATATTGATTATTTTAAAAAAATTGATATCAAATTATAATCTTGATGATCTTTAATACTACATATCTAAATTAAAATTAAAATTAATAAGAAAACATAAATTTTATAGGCATAAAACATGATATAGATAATCATATATAAATATTTAGATGATAAAAATCACTTTAGAGATAAATTTAAGTGAATAAATAACATAAATATGTGATTTTATTTAAAATAACTAATAAGTAAAAATAAACCTATCTAAGATGAGCCCTTGTAAAAGTAGATTCATATTCTGTAGAAAACAAATTTTTTTCTTGAAAGCTTAAAGAAAAAGAGAAAAACAAAAATAAGTTGGATTTTCTATTTAGGAAGTAGCTTTAGTTATTTATATTTTTGAAAATGCTATGATGCTTGGTCCAAAAAAATTTATTTTTTAAATTATCCCCTAATCGATCTCTCAAAAATTTGCATGTTATAACATATTTTACATACACGTGTATTTGGCACATGTAAACATTACAGGTGTGCGAAATATTTATTTTGTTTCTTTCTTTTTTAACTAGCCACTGGTCATATGTCCAAGCTACATTTCATTTATTTATAAATAAAATAAAGCCTGAGTCAATTTAAGCGGTTTTTTATTTTTGATTTTTTTTTCTTTTTAAGATTAAACAGTATTTGTTGGTAAGAAAAAGTCTAAAAGTCCTATTTTTTTTGCTTTTTTCGGTTGTTTTGAAATCACTAAGGTGACGTTTGTTTCGTGTAATGAAATCGAAATCGGAATCAGAATTACAGTTTTTGATTTATTACTGAAATAAAATAAAAAAAAAACTATAAATTATCGTAATATCCATACATTCAGTAAAATTCAAATAATTTCATTTAATTACTATTTTTTCGTCAAATAAAATACATTATTGAAATCTTTATTATTTTAAATAATTATTACATAATTAAAAATAAATATATCATTAAAATTATTATTTTTCTAAATAGGATTTAGGATTTTGAGTTTTGGGATTTAGGATTTAGGATTTAGGGTTATATTTGTGGGTTAAGGTTTAGGGTTAAAATTATTATTTTTCTAAAAAGGGTTTAGGGTTTTAGAATTTGGGATTTGGGATTTGGGATTTTGGATTTTGGATTTAGGGTTTAGGGTTTTAGGATTTGGAATTTGGGGTTTAGGGTTTAGGGTTTAAGGTTTAGGGATTTTAGGTTTAGGGTTTGAGGTTTAGGGATTTTGGGTTTTGGGATTTAGGATTTAGGATTTAGGGCTTTGGAATTTAGGTTTTAGGGTTTAGGGTTTAGCGTTTTGGGTTTTGAGATTTTGGGATTTGGGATTTAAGATTTGGAGGGATTTGAGGTTTAGGGTTTATGGTTTTATGATTTTGGGTTTAGGGTTGTAGGTTTAGGGTTTAGGTTTGGGGATTTCGGATTTGAGTTTAGGGTTATATTTGGAGAGAGGGTAAAATAAAAAAAAATTAGATGGGAATGAAATCATGATTACTAAAAGGAAGAAAGAATTGTGATTCCTTCTCCTTTAGTAATCGATTTCATTCCGTCCAACCAAATACACAAAATGAAAGGAATCAATTTTGATTCCTTTACATTCCCTCCAACCAAACATCACCTAAAATATTGAAGGCATATTCATGATCCAGTTACATTCCACATCTACTATTAGATATATACACTTAACGTTTTGAATTGTTAAAATATATAAAGTAATAATTAAAATACACCAAATATATCTCACACTTTTCTTTTTAAACCAAATATAAATTCTTTCGATTCTTCTTTAATGTTCAATATTTAGATTTCTAAGTTTTTTATATTTTAAAGTAAATAAAATATATAATGGTTAAATATTTATATGATTTAAGGAAAGGGTTAACGGTATAGTCTAACTATTTTTTTGTATTTTTAGTAAAATTATAATTTTACCCTCGTTCCAAAACCTAACAAAGACACCCTCATTCCCGCCTCCCTTTCTTTCTTTATATTTTTTTCTTTCACTTCGTTGCCTCCTAATATTGCTTGCTTCTACAGCCGGCTACTGTATGGGGAAGCATTTTCTTGGAGCTTTTGTTTCATGTTTAGAGATTTATTTTTACATAAAATCTTGATATTATTAGAGAAAAGGAGTATATTGAATTTATTTTTTATTTTATTTTATAATTTGATCATGTAAAACAATATATAAGCTAAAACCAAAATAAATGTGAAACTAATTCAATTCTTAATCAAAATTACTTGTTTTAAATAAACTCAGGATCAAACTTTTTATATCTAATTAATTTATTTATGATGTATTTTAAACATAGAATAAGATTTAATTATTAGTGAATTTGAATTATGTATAACTTATAAAAATAAAAGCTCAAAATTAACCAAAGATTTTCATTCATTTTTCAAGAAAATGAAAGTGAATCCAATAAAATCAAATATGTCTATTGATACTCTAATTCTTGATAAAATTTATTTTTTAAATCTCAAAGAGGTAAACTTGAAAAAAATGATATTAGTTCTCTTAAACGTGATCTAAATTTATATTGTCTAATATAACCATATCATGTTAATAAAAAAGATTATGATCGAAGCAAATATATTAACATAAGACCATATCAACCCAAATTAAATTTGTATCCAGTTACTTCTTTTGAAAGCTAACAACTTGGCTTCAATATTTATGGTTCACAAATTTTTTTGGCTAAAGTACTCTATAGAAAAGGATAAACTCTTTTATTGTTCATGCTTTCTCTTTTAATGTAATTCTCCGAACATCCAACATTTATTATTAAAGGATATGTAGATTGGAAGAGAAAAAATGATAAAAATATATGTGCCATTTTTACTCATGATGTGGATCTTAATTCATAAGTACTATACAATAATTAAATGCTTTAAAATATCTAGCACACACACTAACAAAATAATCCATGAAAAATCTTCACAAAAAATAATACAAAACCATTTATGACTCAAGGTTTAAATAGAGACCATTAAATCGCTTATGAAGCAAACATGTGCTTTTAGAGGTCATGATGAATCTAACACATCATCTAACCATGGTAACTTTATTAAGATGATTAAATTGTTTAAATTAATTGATAAAAATATTGCTAATATTACCCTAGATTATGCTCCACCAAATGCAAAATATATTTCTTTAATGATTCAAAAAGAGATACTAAATACTATTGCCAACAATAATCTAAAATGATGATGCAAAATTTTAATTTTTTGATGAAGTTGTTGATGAATCTAGTTCAGAGAAAATGAAAATTATCTTAAGATTTGTTAATTATGATGGCTTTGTTTGAGAGCACATTTTTTATATCATTTATGTTTAACAAACTATAGCTTCAAATCTATTGAATAAAATATGTTTAGATCTTTTTCAATGTAATCTTCAAATTAAGAACATTCATGGCAAGCATATGATGGTAGTTATAATATGTATGGTGCATGGAACAGTGTTGAAAGCTTCATTTATCAAAGATTCTCCATCTACACACTATATTCATTATTTTACACATTGTCTCTAATTAGCATTGGTTGCAGCATCTAAAGATGTCTATAATGTGTGGACTTTCTTTTTAAAGTTAAGCTTAGTTTTCAATCTTGTTGGAGCTTTGCTCAAACTTTAAATTTGTAAGAGAAATTTAAATAACAAAATTGTTAGATTATGGAGAACTTAAGACTAAAAGTAAAGCTAATCAAATTCGTACTTTACAATAACCTATAATTACAAGATAAAGTTCTCATTTTACTTAAATCAATAGGTTAATTGAAATATTTGGTGCAATATGTACTATTCTTGACACCGTTGTTAAAGATGAGCCTAATTATAATATAAGAGGTGAAGTTAAATGGGCATTCAAAACAATTAGATGTTTTGAATTTATTTTCATTTTACTTTTGATGAATAAAGTTATTAGAGTTATTGACATTCTATATCAAGAATTGCATTCTCAAACTCAATATATTTCGAATGCTACAAAACTAATCAAATCTACAAAAGAACTTCTAGATAGGATAAGAGAATGCAGATGCGATGACCTTTTAAAACTAATGTTATTATTTGGTGAAAAACATGACTTTAATATGCGTATTATGTGTGATATTTACTTGGATAGAACACATTGGTCATGACTTAAAAAATATTGCTCGTAGTGAAACGTCATTATCAAGGTGACATTTTCAATGTTTTAATTGATTTTCAATTAACGAAGATAAGTGAAATTTTCAAATAATGCTCTTCTTTTGATCCTATTCATCATTTTAAGTTATTAAACATTGATCATATTTACAATCTTGCTAACAAATTTTATTACAAGGACTTAAAGAACTTGAAGACTTGAGAAGGTAGTTAATGCATTACAAGATTAATATGGTCAAAGACTCAAAATTTCAAGAAATTTCATCTTTTCCAATCTTTTTACAAGAATTAGTAAGGATAGAAGATGAGAGATATTTTTATTAAATTACATATTAATCCATTTAATATTAACTCTTTTTATATCTATTATAACTACAAGGCATGCATTTCAGCTATGAAGCTTATTATTAAAACATATTTATTTAAACCATTAAGAAACATTACTTGAATATTTGAAATAAAATAGAGAAAGATTTTTTAGCAAATTATGTGATTGTTTATATTGAAAGAGAATTTGTTTAAAGTATTAATTCTAATTTGATTATAGATAAATTCTATGCTTTGAAGCATCACAGAGCTCCACCTATATAGTGTTTATTTCTATTATTAAGTGTCAATATACTCACAAATGTAACATCATTTTCACGTAAAATTTTACCTTTTAGATAATTTAATTTATGCTAATGTTATTACTACTATTAAAAATTATGATGTTGATAAAGTTTTTACAATTGTACTTGATTTTTTTCATGTTAATATGATATGAAAATCATATACTTCAACCCTCATGAGAAATTTATTGCTCTGCTCCTAAGGTTAAAGGTTGTAAAGGTTGTAGTGGTGATGTAAAAACAAATGATTAGCAGTTATTTTTTAGATTGAAAAGGAAAAAATGTGGGATGTATTTAGTAGATTGTAAATATTTGTTTATTATATGTTATAGTAAATTAATATGTCAGCTCCTTGATTAATTTATTTTACTTATGTATGTTATGTGCATGTGAGTTTGTTGTGTGTCTCTAAGGAGTCTATATCTTCTTACACTTGTGTGTTATTAGTGTCAGACAATTGGTTTGCAATATTTAGATTGATTGCTATTATGAGAGTACAATCATTATTGATAGAATATATTCTTACATATGAAATCTTGAAATGATTGGATATCCTTTTTTGGTTCAATATACATTCTTGTCTAATATGTTATTAGTTGTTTATCGTGCATATGTGTATTATTAGTCTTGATAATTGTCTATAAGACACTAAAAATACCATCTAAATCAATTATAACAATCATCTCAGTCAAAAATAGTCAACCTCATAAGCACTGGAGGCAATATAACTTTTTAGCACCATCGAGGAGGCAAAATAGAGCAAGTAGAGCAAACTAGTGTTGAAAACAAACCTAAAAAAACTAGCCATTTTTTTACAATGAACCATTGAACAATGTCACGAAACAACACCCTATGATGACCCTAGAGAAAACACAAGGTGAACATGGACCATTAGGCTTAAACGACTAAATTCTTATTATCGAAAAACAAAAATTGAAAAAAATTATGATAAGGGTGTTAGAGAAGGGTCAAGGAAAGAAAAAGAAGAATGGTAAAGAAGATGGTGGAAGTAGAGATAGAGATGAAAGAAAATGATGAAAACCCTATTGGAGCTCAACAACGATTTTCAAAAAGATTCAGGTTCGACGTAGAAATATTTGAAGTTATTTTTAAGTAAAAATATAACGAAAATGTATAAAAAATTTCATTTTAAGAATTTCTAAAAAATGATAGATCAAACTTTTATCGGTGATAATGGTACCCTTTATAAGTCATACCAGTTCAAATATTCCCTAATATACATGACATTTTGATTGCGATTGTAATAAGATGTATATAAATGCAAATGATAATTAAGGACCAAGTTTTTGTTTGATCACTTTTATTATTGTCATTACAATGCCCTTGTCATTTGTTAACCTTTTTTCATTTCCTCACACGCAAACGTTTTTTCAATAACTATTAATGTCAACAATTTCTTGTTCAAGCTATTTGATTAGATAGATTAAAAGGACTCAAAGAAAGTTTCAGATCTCCTAATACTTGTTTCTTTTTCCTTTTTTTTTATCAATAATAATCATCTCTTTCAGCGAATCAGAATTCTTACTTTTAGTATGTGGTGCTGAAAACATAGCCATGGGACGACAACAAAATGGACTTATTTAAAAAATTTAATAATTCTTAGTTTGAAAATGACAGTTCAGTGGAGATCAAGGTTCGAGGTTTTTTTTTAAAAAAGAAATACGTATTAAAAATAAAGAATAAAATTAATTTAATTAATAAAAAATATATTTTAAAAATAATAAATAACATCAGACACTTCTGCTAGTTTGTGGGGATCCATTTCCTTGTTGAGTTGGTGGATTTCTGGGATATTTCAAATATATATGCTTTTTTCTAATACTTTTTTTTTTCCTACCATTGACAAATTCCTGACAACTTGACACCACTATTGCAAGTTGACTACTAATTAATCTATTTTATTCCTTTTAGCTACAAAATAGTAACTTTTGTTTTTTTATTTATTTTTTATCTAATAATATTTTAATATTTTCCAAGCTTAGATAACAAAATTATGTTCCTTTAAAATGAACAAAAATTATGAACACTTTGCAAAGATATGTAGTATCATAAACAAGGATTCAGGTTAGATTTTATTATTACACGGTTTAGACGTTCTTTATTTATGTCAACAAGATAAGTTTGGTAATTTTGTTAATTTTTGTAGTAATTTAGTTTTCTTTTATTTTGAAAAAATAATAATATAAGAAAAAATGATAACTTTTTTCATTTTTTATAATTTTTTTAATTTTTATTGAAATGTAATTTTTATATATTATCTTTAAAAACGAATTATAAAATTGATAATAAAATGAAAAAATTTAAAATTTATTATTTATAACTTTTTCTTAAAAGAAAAACTAAACTATTAAATAACACGAGGGAATTCATCTTGTATTATTTAACATAGTAAAAGATCATTATTTTTAAAAATTGGTCCGAACCAATTATGTTTTGTCTCAATCCAAGTGAAAAATTCAAAAACAGTCAGCAAATTTAATTGATATTTAGAGTGTAATACAGTACTAGTATTAAAAAAACAAAAAACTAAGTGTTATTGGAAGAAGAAAAAAAGAGAGAGAAGGAACTTGAACTTAGATGGGACATATGTTCAGAAATACTTATCCACAAGTTGAGTTTATTTTTTATTTTATTTTATTTAAAAAAAAAATTAAAGAAATAACACTTGCACGTTTCCAGCTATTATATGTTGAAAAAAAATACAATTTGACATAAAAACAATTAAAAAAATATGACATATTTTTTTTAACATAATGGCTGATTCATAAAAAATATTAAAAAAAGAAAGAAAGAAAACTACACAGATAGATCTTCATCCTCTAGTGGAAAGTGGATATTTTCTTTTTATACACTTTTTATTTGTATTTATTCACTGTAAGTTTGAACAATTCTACCTTAACGATTATTATTATTATTTTTTTTTTTTTTGAAGAACTTAATGATTATTTCTTACGCAGTAATCTTAACCATTGAAAGTTTTCTGTCTAGTTATATGGTTGAGATGGTGTAACCGTGTAAATAAAGATATAAAGGAGGGGTTAACCTAAAAAATACTCATGAAGCTGTAAAACCTTTAAGATTTTAAAAATATTAAAAAAGATCATCTGTTAAGTCTAGTACATAACTTTGTTGCATTTCTGTATATTATTAAAACTTCTTACACAAATATAAATCACTAGAGCAAAGAAGTTCGGAAATAAGGTTTTTGTTTTTTTTTTGTGTGAATCATGATTTTATTCAACTTGTAACCTTTTGTAAATATTTTTCATTATGTCAATCATTAATTTTTTTAAACAAATATAGGCTAACTATTGTATTGTGTTAGGAAATTTGGATGAAATTATATAATCATAAATTCTTACTCACAATATCCTACTTACCAAAATATCAAATAACAGAAAAATAAATAATACACAACACAAGAATTATAGTGTAAACTTTAAATTGAAAAAAAAAACACTTTCGTTGTCAAAAGACAATCAGAAAAAGAAATTTATTATGTGGAAAATTGTTACAACCACGCTCTTAATAATTTTCTCAAACACCCAAAATACAAGAGCAATTATAAGTCCAAGAGAATTTTCCAACAAAATTCTCTCGCTCAAAACTTCTCATATAATTTTTTTTCTATTTTTGTGATGATTAATAATGAAAAAATGAAGCCATATTTATAGCCTTCAAGTTCTCATTTCATATTTTCAACATTTCTTCATTCAACAAAATTAGACTACCTAATTTTCCTATTTTTTATTCAAACAAGGCTAGGCACCTCTATCTTTAACAATATGATAAGTCATCTTCTAGGAATTTTCTTCTAAATTAGGCACTTTCTATTTTGACTAACAAACATATTATTATTTTTAATCAATCAGAACAATCTCCACCTTGATTAAAAATAAACATAATTACCACTACAACATTGTCTACTCCAACAATCATAATTTTCTACACCGAGAATTATCATACTCCACCATAAAAGAGTACACCCACTTAGAATTAATCACCAATTCTAAGAATTTCACATTGGCTCATGTCGGAAAAAAAACTTGCTAAAATTTATGGTAAAACTCTCACACTTGGTTTTCTCCGAGAGTTCATCAACCACATACCTTGCATCTATACCAAGCCAATGCATGTGTGCAAACTTGTGGACCCGCTACCAGTAACACATCTTATTTCATGGTAATATTTAGAGACTCGAGGCATACCATGAGGATGTACACGCTCTTTTCAAAGAGCATCACTATAGTCTTTAAAAACAGACACACTATTAGCGTCATCGTCGGTATTTGAGCTTCTTGCCGAATCAGCACACTATTTTTTTTCATGAAATTGTTTTTATTTCGGTTGTCAACTACCAATGTTGAGTTTTCAGGCGAAACATTTCTTTCACCACTCAGCCTTTTGTCTTCAGAAAATAGCTTGCTAGTAACTTCTGAAAAAATTATTTTCTCATTTCCATGAATCAAGATAGGTTTCATGTGATCATGAGAAGATGGAAGAGACCAGATGAGCCTTAAAGCTATTTATTCATCATCAAGTTTAACTCCAATGGTTTCCAATTCAGAGACAATACCATTGAGAAAACTGAGATGGTCAAACATAATAGTTTCTTCATTCATACGCACAGTATGAAACTACTCTTTCAGATACACCCAATTTGAAACGTCTTTTGCCCGATACAATTCTTCAAGCTTTTCCCAGAGTTCTTTGGCCATATATATTTCATGCACATTTACAAGAATATTTTTGGCTAAACAAAACCGAATTGCACTTGCAGCTCTTAGATCAAGATCTTCTCAATCTTCATCACTTATGTTGGTTTTACTAGACTCAATACCACTAACAGGGGCTAGTTTCCCCTTTAATGCCTTATGTAACCCGTATTGGATCAACAAATCTTTGACTTGTACTTTCCACAAGCCAAAATTGATTCTCTCATCAAATTTCTCAATGTCAATCTTGACTCCTGACATTTCTCCTTCTTTCTTTGAAATTGGTTTTGATACCTATTGTTAGGAAATTTGGATCAAATAGTATAATCACAAATTCCCCCTCCCAAGATCTTTCTTAACAGAATATCAAATAATAGAGAAATAGAGAATACACAATACAAGAATTATAGTGGAAACTCCAAATTGGAGAAAAACCACTTTCGTTGTCAAAAGACAATCAAAGAAAGAAATTTACTATGTGAAAAATTGTTACAACCACACTCTTAATAATTTTCTCACACACCCAAAATACAAGAGCAATTACAAGCCCAAGAGAATTTTCTCACAAAATTCTCTTACTCAAAAACTTCTCATATAAGTTTTTCTCTATTTTTGGGATGATTAACAATGAAGAAATGAAGTCATATTTATAGCCTTAAAATTCCCATTTCATATGCCAAACATTTTTTTATTCAACAAAATTAGGCTACTTAATTTTTCTATTCTTTATTTAAACAAAGTTAGGTACTTCCATCTTTGATAATATGATAAACCATCTTTCATTAATTTTCTTCTAAATTAGACACCTCCTATTTTGACTAACAAACCTAATATTATTTTTAATCAATCACAACATGTTGTTATATATTGGTGGAGAAAACATACCATTTACCAAACTTAGTGAATCTTTTTTCCTTTCATTTTGTTTGTTGAAATAGTTTTTAGCACACACAACCTTAATAAAAATAAAAAGTATATGTTTCTAAGATCAATTTGTCATCTAATTTAAGAAAATAGACTTCTAGAAGATTTTTATTTCCTTTTTATTTATTTTAAGGCTTGTTTGTCTTTTTCATCATATGTGAATTTTTTATCTTTCTTTAATTTATTTATAAGAGAAATCTCTTTTTGAGATAAATTCTTTATAATATTCATTTCATAATTAAAAATTCATAATAATCTTTGTAATTGTTTTTTGTCAGGGATCTCTTATGATAATTATTTTACTTTAATATAATATGTTATTGAAATTTTATTTCTGACTCACTTAAAATTATACGTAAGAATTCAATAGATATTTTCTCTATTTCTATTTTCTTTGGAGATAAAATTATTTCATGTTTTTGAAAATTTTCACATAATATTTTAAGTGTTTCTTGTGTTCTTCTATAGTTTAGATAAACACAATAATATCATCAATATATACCCCATAAATTTTTTTAAGATCTTTAAAGATATCATCCATACATCGTTGATAAACTTATAGGGCTATATTTAATCCAAAAGGCATAATATTTCATTGATAATGCCTTCTTGGTGTATTAGCTAATGATACCATCCATACAATCAAATTTACTAAAATTTTAGCTCCTTTAATTTGTTTAGCTAATGCATCTTTTCTAGGAATAAAATATCTATCAAATTTTAAATACTTGTTTAATCTTTTATAATTATTAATCATTTGAAATTTTTTCCTTTTTATTTAATTATGGTTTCTTATTATGAAAACTGAACTAGAGTGTAGACTTTTAGTTTCTTTTTTATTTAATAATTCATTTATATCTTGTCTAGTATAGATCATTGGTTTTAATCGAATAATAAAGTCACGTTATTTTAAAATACAATATTTATGATTTCTAGACCATAGTTTAAGTGGATCTTAACTAAAATTTTCTTCTAAATTTTTATATAACCAATGATCTTCTTCTGATTTGTTGATATATAGTGTACGATCATCACACTTAACTGCGAGGGGTTTTTTTTTATCGCATATTCACTTATGTTGCTATAAAGTATAATTTTTATAAATTCTTTATCTAAAGTGAAAGATAGAGAATTATGATTTATTTTCATTGGATAATAATTTGTCATAAAATTATTTCCTATGAAAAAATCTTCATGCATATTAGAAAAATATAATATTTTAAAAATAATGAATTTTTTGTCATTAAACCAAATAGTTATCTTTTTAACTTTATATTGAATAATGGTTTCTTTCCTATCTATTCCTCTAACTAAAAAATGATTTTTCATAAGTATCTATTTTTTTTTAGGAATTGCATTCTATCTACAAGAACATGCATATACTCATGTATCAATCAAAGTATATAACTTATATGGTTTATATTCTCTAAAATTAAAATATCCTAATACATAATAATAACGATTTTTTATCATAACTTGGTGAGAAGATTATTTCTTTTTTACATACTTAGATATGATAAATTGTACTTGAAAGATTTTTTCTTTTTGGTAAGTTCTATGTAATATTAAAATTTGAATATTTTTTACAACAATAATTTTATTAAGAGTGTCTTCGAGTTTAGAAGATGATTCATTAATTCTTTTTTTTAATTAAAAGTTTTTCAAATCTTATTCAAGATATGATGTTTGTCGATCTTTATTGACAAAATTTTGTTCATGTTTATGGGTCTTTATGTATAGAATTATCTATGATGTTTATAAATAATCATTATTTTGATATTTTTAATTTTTTTAATTAATAAGTTGAATTTTTATTTTATTAGGTATTGGTTCAAATATTACAAAAAAAATATCAATTTTTTTTGTTAAATTTTCAGGAAATTTTGTTAATTTATGGATGGTCATTCTTCTTGGCTTAAGAATTATTTTAATAATTCTTTAAGTTTCCTCTTTTTATGTCCAAACATTTTTTTAATGTATCATGGCTTTAAGTTTGGCTCATGATTAATAATATTGAATATTTATTTTACATAATAAATGGACGGATTGAATTATCAAGACGACATGATAATAGAGTTTTGTTTTCTTTTAAAAACGTTTTCGTTATTGCATCCCACCTATAAAAACCTCAATATAAAATAATTACAGTAATCAACAAGGGCTACAATATTGCAACAAGTCAACATAATAATATCTTGAAGATATTTTATTCTCTAAATTTTACTTAAATAGGACAATTTAGTATGAATTTATGAACAAAAGTATCAAAATATTACTAATATTTAAGGATTAAATTATATTAGTTAAAAATTTAAAGATTAAATTATCTCAAATACATAAATTTAATAAACTTTATCACCTTACCCAATCCCACCTTTTATATTATATATTGGTATTATTAATTAAGGTGGGTTTTAAGTAAAATGAAAGTTTGGGAAATTTAAAAAGGAAAAATGAGGGGTTGTAAGGGTAAACTTCACAAGGAATTCAAGATCAATTTTGTTGAATGCTGAATTAAGAATTTAAAAATATTAATAAATGGGTATTATTTTGAAATAAAATGTGTCTTAGAATCTCTCTTAAACTAAATAACTTATAATAAAATAACATAAAATGTTAAAACTCTAAGTAACATAATTATTTATATTCATATTTTAAATTAGAATACTTTATTTTTTCTTTAATAATTTAAATTATAATTTTTTTTTATTTTTAAACTTACGATGCATTTAGTGATATTTATGATATTTTAGAACTAAAAAAATAATATTTTTATTAAATAAATACTATGCACTCTGCGAGGAGTCAGAATTAAATAAAATATTTAACTAGGTTATCTTCGAAGATATTTTTGATATTATACTAATTTTTGAATATGTTATGGATATATTTTTTTTACTTTTATTGGTAAGATCAAGATAAATCTGGGGTGGAATCGATATTTACCCTACAAAGGAATGTTTGATAGAATTTTCCTGTTAATTATTTTAGATCCTCGTACACTTGTTTTATAAAAAAGAAAATTAGACATCTATATTTGGATTTATCTGAAAATATTAATTACTCAAAGAAAATTCATCGATACATGCAACTAATTACTACAATAATGCGTGTCTCAGTGATACATGCAACTAATTACTACAATAATGCGTGTCTCAGTCGGTGGTGTACAAGAGACAAGCATTTCAAATGACGGTGTTTCACCATGCTTTGCCAATAAGATTTAGGTTAAATATTTACTATTAGAATTATTACCGTTAATATCATTTAAATCAAATCAATCTATTATTTTTAATTTTTATTGATTTAAATTGATTTTTATTTTTATAAAATCAATTTATATTAAATTAAATTAATTTTTATTTTTTAGAACTTAAAAGAACGGAACAATGTGTCTATATATATATATATATATATATATTATTTTCGTTAAAACGACTCAGACATGATACATTTCTTCACTCCTCACTCCTTATCCATTGTTTAATCATAATAATAGTGTGTTAGTTCCTCTAATGACACTCCATCTAGTTAAATGTTTATGATTGCACGTAGATAATGTATTATTAATAACATTTATCAATCTTCTTTATTATTATTTTTAATTTAGAATTGTATTTTAATTTTAAAACTTTAAATTTTAATTACTTGAGTTTAATGATAAAGTAAGTTATTAAAATTTAATTTTTTTTAAATTTAAAGATTAACATTGAAAATATTTGAAACTATAAAACAAAAGTTTAAAAAAATTAATAAATAAAATCCATTATTTGTAGTAGTGTATAGTTATTATATTACTCAAAATGTATTAAATTGAAATGAAACATGTATTAAAATTATTATTTTATATGCATATAATTATATAAAAAAATTAATAATGAAACATAAATATTTTGTATAATTAAATTAAATTTTATTGATTATTATTTTAAATTTTTATATTTTACTTAAAAACATATATTGAATAATTTAAAAATAAAAATTAATGTTAATAATTTAAATAGCATAATTAATTAAAAATTAAGTTAATATTTAATTTTTTAAATTAATATTAAAAAATATGTTTAAATCATGAAAAAAAACTACATCAAATTATTATCATGATTATTAACTAAATATACTTAAAATTAATATATAATAATCATGATAATCGTTTTCATCCGTATTTCGTACATCCGTACTCGAGGGGCTCCTAGTATTTTTTTTTTTTTCCTTCATCTTCTTGTGCGCACTGCGCACAATGAAATAAAATATGATTACTTTGGTTAGCTCCGACAAAACAAGCATCAAGAATGGAACCAATCAAATGTATTTCCGAGTTCATGTAGTTATAAACCAATTGGTGATGGACAGTTAGATGTAACAATAGTTGGTCAATGATATCAGTGCATCATTATTTTAATAAATAAAAAGTGTACTATAAATTATTTAATATTATATATTATTGAATTTGGTTTTTCTTTTAACGAAATATCCAAATTCAATTTTCAAGGACACATTAACCACCATTAACTAAAAAAAACTTCATTTAGATTTACACCAAAACCGGTACTTGCTAAATTAATACCTACGTTACCACTTAAATATGCTGATTACGAACTTTCAAATATGTTTATATTGGACAAGCAAAGGATTCCGGTAGTAAATAATCTTCTAATTTTAATTAATTGATATTGTTTAGATTATAAGATTTATCTAGAGATAGATAATATAGATTAATATAAAGATTAAACTTATAAAACCTAATAAGTGATCCACTTATTTATAGCACATAAATAATATATGTGTTAGATATATAATGTTTAAATGTAAATATATATCAAGAGATTATGATTTAATTTAAAATACAATGTGTAAAGAATCCAAGTCAAGATAACATTAGATTCGGGTTTTTCTTATGCTCGGGCTTCTATTGAGCTGTGTCTTTCTAGGCTTGAGTTGACATCGAGCTCAGACTTGATATAGGTTAAGGCTATATGAGTTTGGTTTGTCCCATAAGAAGAATGTCTAAGGTTCTTCGTCTTGTGTCTTGGGTTAAATTTAGACTTGGTCTACATAAGGCTCGTTCTTTGGGTCGATTCATATGTATTATTGTTATAATTTTTAAAGTAAATTAATTTAATATTATAATTTAAAAGAATTATCAATCATGTCCAAATCATAATAACTTAAGATTTTTTAATGATAAAATATATAATTATTTAAAAATTTAAAAAATATATATATTTCTTTCCTTCTATTTTTTTGAGATCGTTATTTTTCTCGGTGATTTTTTTTTAAGTTTGGATAATAAATTTCGTTTTAAAAAAATAAATTTTATTAATTTTGATATCAAATTGATTTAGAATATAAAGGAGAAATAGATGAAAGGAAAAAAATAATAAACAAATTAAGTTTAATGATTTCTACAAATAAAAAGGGGAGAAATTGGGGATAAGTGAATGATAAATTAATATTTTATTTAATTAATTCTATACGTAAAATAATAAGTTTTATTTATAAAATTGAAATAACAAAAGTAGATAGTTAAAAATTAAAAGTTGGGAGAGAAGAAAGAAAATTAGTTTTTGTTTAATTTTCTATTTTACAGTTGAAAAATCTAATTTTTTTAAGATTTGAATTTAATCAACCAATTTTCATGACCAAGTATAAAGTTGGAGGATTATTTCAACCATAAACACACAAGTAAATTATAGAAAACAAATAACACATGATATGATTTTATTTCTATAAATTAGACATATTGGTTATCTTATTTTTAATTAGAACAGTTTTATTAATTTATTGTTATATTTATGGATATTTTATTTAAAATTATTATTTTAATTATTTTAACTGCTTTATTTTTTATTTTACCTATATTTTGGAAATTTTACTTATCAAATAATTATTCGTGCTTATTTGTAAGATTAAAATGATTTTGCTTAACTCTTTCAATAAAATGATCCAAAAAATTAAAATTGGTAAAAAAAATTATAATTAATGAGTTAAATTTTAAAAAATAAGGTAATGAAAGTCATCCTAGAGGTTTGTTTTTCCTTGGTTATTTACGTTAAATGCTAGTATTTATATATATTCAGTAAAAATAATATTTAAATTTTATATTTATTTTTATAAAAATTTACAATATACAAAAGTAATTACTATTTATTTTTTTAATTATATTACATAAATATTAATGTAACTTAAATAATTGAAGAAATATAAAATTTAAATATTATTTTTAAAATATAATATCTTTTCGGTCACATTCCCTTTTTTATTAAATTATGTTTTATTTTTTTCAATCAAAAGCTAAGAATCATCACAAATGTTAGTATTTATTGTCAAAATATTCTCTGATAATTATCATGTATATTTCATATTCTGTTCTGTTCTGTATTCTATACAAGTGTTGAGATATATGTATAAAAAGAAAACGAAAATTAAACAATAACCATAATTCATGCAAATCTATGTTTTATGACTCTACTACTATTATTGTATGCTCCATGTTTTACTCTATTGAGCATTGGTGTCTGCCACTGTTGCAGCATACACCACAACATACACCAACATTTATGATATTATATATACCGTTATTAGAAAAAATAAAGAAAACTATTTGTCTGTTGCATGTCTTATTAATGACTTTCAAATAAAAAAGAATATATACCTTTCGTAAATAGCACTTAATTTTAAGTGTTTTTTTGTTGTTGCTAGTTTTCACAGAGAATATGATGCTCTCTTTGGTCACTTGCATGTCGGTCAAGCCTTAATAACCATGAATCTTTTTTGGGGAAAAAAAATCTATAAAACCTTTTTGTTAATTAGTGCTCCTACAAATCCATGTGAGTACCACCTTAAAAAGATAAATAGCTTTCTTTTATACTAATATATATATATTAAAAAATACATTTTTTTAATCAAAAGAGTTTGCTTAGTATAATCACGATTCGGTCGGTCACTTTTGTACCCTTTTGCATAAAAAATTAAATGATATTTTTATGTTTAAAATTTTTTATTATTATTTTTACCCTTTTGTTCCTTTCTATATTTAAGATTTATCATTTAATAATTAAGATTTTAATATTTAAGATTTATTGAAAGAAAAAAAATACAAAATAAACATACGGGGGAGTACGAGTATTAAACGGGTTAGCCCAACACATTACGCCCCGTTGATAAGGAGTTGACACAACACGAAATGGCATAGAAAAAAAGACACAACATGGCATGTGGCTCACAGCCCGTAATGGGCCGACACATTTGCTCAAAACTAAAATCTTTATAAATTAATATTAAATATATAAATATACACATATATTATCATAATCTAACAAATATAATTAACATTGATACCTGATCCGTATGAAGTTTGACTTCCACTGATAGTATTTATTTTAAATAATGAGTTGGTAGAGTTTTGGCCTCTTTTACATCTTATGCGAAAGAGATAAGAGAGAATGTAAAAAAGAGAAAAATTAAAATAATTAATTTTTTCTTAACTTTGTACAAAAATAATTACTAAAACAATGATACTAATAAAGTAATGATACCTTAAAAACATTTACTTTTGTGTCATATAAAAATAACAAAATACATCATATTAAAAACAAGATTAAAAATAAAACATAATTTATAAAAAAAATTATATTATCCGATTAAACTTATTTACAATAAACAAGTCGTATACCATTGTTAAACAAAATGAGTAAAAATCTACTTTTTATTATTTTGAATAATTGATTACTTTCCTAATTTTCATTTATCCAATGGGAAGATACATTAATAATTTTATATGATATTATTTGATAATTAAAATAATTTAATATATTTTTGTATGGTTTAATTATTATTTTGAAATAAAATTCAATAATAACAAAAATATTTATTCTTTTTAATTCCTCATTATAATATTTTATTTTATTTCACATAATTATATAATCATAATTTTTTTTATTTTAATAATTTTTTTTATTTAAATAAATATAATAATAATAATATTAGTATTATTTTTATTTACGAAAAGGTTTTCCGGAGCAAAATAGTGCACTTATGCATAGGCTCACGCTTCACATGTGGTGCTTATCGGGTCCTCTTCCATAGTGCTTGAGAAACTATTGTTTACTAATCTCTAAATTAATATAATAATTTAAAAAAATATTATTAATATAAAAAATTGAGGATATATTCTAGAAATAATAAATAAATATTTTTATCATAAAAAACGTTTGAAAATTATCTAGCTAATTAAAAAAATATGCAATTAGTTACTTTACTTTAGGTAATATATTATTATTTATTTAATTTATATTTACTTTTATTTTGTTAGAAAAGAATTTCCTATCTTAATTACACGTAAATTAAGAGATAAAATAATTATTTTTCTAATATAATTAACTGCTAAACGTTAAAAAAAAAACTAAACCATCCCAAAAATTGCATGATCATTACACGTAGGAATGGTCACCAGATGTGTGGGAACTGTTTTTGATATAATCGTTCTCAAACTAAATTATAAAACCTATACTCAAAAATCGTTATAATTCGAGTATGGTTTTTTACCCGCGTGAAACGATTTGAAACGGTTATGAAAAAAATCCTTAAATATATATATAATTTAATTTATTAAATATAATTAATTTCGTGTATGGATAAATACGGTTTTTAATATACCCGTAATAATTGTTTCATATTCGATTTTTATCCAAAATTATCCTTATATCTGAAATTTACTGGTTAAAAACCGAACCCACGATTTTTTTATCATCTTTAAATTTACATGTTGAATTACAACATTTATCTTTAATTAAATATAAATATAAATATATAACTACGTGAATAACATGTAACTTAAAAAAACATTTTTGATTTTATAACTAGAAATAAATTTAAGCCCACGATTTTTTTATACATCCTTAAATTTACATGTTGAATTACAACATCTATCTTTAATTAAATATAAATATAAATATATAACTACGTGAAGAACATGTACCTTCAAAAAAACCATTTTTGAGTTTATAACTATAAATAAATTTACGCTTATATTATCATACAATAAGAGGTAATAATTTAATACCTAAAATAAAAACAATAAAGGGCACATTTTTTTATGAACAAATGGCCGAGGCATTTCCGACCCCGTTCTGAGATCACTTTTCGCATTACAAATTATGTATAAAAAATAAATTTTATGATATTTTCCAAAAAAAAAAATTCAATTTCCACCGCCAATCCAATAGTTTGACAACTTTACTGTGATTGGATTGCCTGTTTGACTTGAATTTCGTTACTTTAGTGTCAACCCTTGTTTTTTGTAATCTAAAATATTATTATTTAATTTTTAAAAGTAAAAAAAAAATGTTTAATTTTTAAAAATGGTAAAGAATTATTAGTCAGTAGCATTCCTATTTGGGTAATTGAGTTCTTTCATGATTAATTTAGGGCTTTTGTATTGGTGGGGATTTTGCAACTTACAAGTCTTGGTATGAATCATGAAGTATGAAATAGGATGGATGAACAGTATATTTAATAATATTATATGAGTAGTTTTTCTTATAATTATTGAAATAAGTTTATTTGATGATGTAATTTAAAAATTATGTTTAATTAAGTTAAATTTTTTTTAAAGATTATATATTTTATTAATAAAATCAATCGTCATTCTTTTTCTTTTTCTCTCTAAACTTTCTATCTCTTTTACTAGTTATTTTTTTTAATTTTAATTTTAAATTAATTAGTTATATTTTTAAATTACAAACTTAATTTAAGATTTGATGTGTAAATCACATCATTACAATATTAAAATAATAACCACGTACCTTTGCATTAGTAATGAATATCTCGTTTTTTTTTTTAATTACAAAAAATATATAATTATTCATTCGTTGGTATTCTTAATCACAGTTGCTTTTCTTTTTGCTAAATATGACTTGAATTCTTATTTGTCGTGAGGGCATGTCCATAAATGTTGGGTCACTCTTCTGTTTTAAAACTAGCTAGGGTTAGAAGAAAAGCCAGCAATTTGGTAAACCGTAGATGCCCACTTGGATTTTCGAGTTATTTAGGCATGCATTATATATTTTTGATTAAAGTACTGGTAATTATTGTACTAGTGTCGTTAATTTATAGTTCTTTTGATATATAATGTGACTTATTTTCTACTCATTTCTTGTTTTCTTTTCCTAACTTGTTCTGTCAGTGTCTTATTTTGCGATTCTCGCCCATTCTTGAAAATAAAATAGCTGTATAGTAGACTGTAGAGGCACAATCGATTTTAGTAGTAGACTTTATTTATTAATCTTGAAAATGACGTATTATTTCTTTTGGTAAGCTAATTTCACTATTTTGTTTTATTTTGAATTTTCAATAATATTTTGTTACGTATAAGAAAGTTGTGAGGATTAAAGTGTATACTTCTTTTTCAACAAGTTGAGTTTGTGGACGTATGTTATTTATGTCCATATCTTTTTCTGTTCTTTTTATTCTGTCATTTTATGAATTTTTGATTACTTGCTATTATTTACATCTAATTAATCTCCTACAATAGTGGTTGTTTTCTGTAGCTGCTTCCATATTTAAGAAGTCTTGCTTTGAATTGTCATTACTACCTACTTTTCTGGGTTTCAACATAAATGTCTTGACCTTTAAGGAAGATGAAAACCAAGAGAAGAAAGCGATCAGAGGTTTGTTTTTATGTCTTCTTTCAGTTCTTGTTTATATATGGACAACCAATAAACAGATGCTTAATTATCATTTACTACCACTATTGCATTTTCTTGCAGCCCTTTTGGCCGTCCATTGTGATGAAGAAATGGTTAAATATACAGCCTAAGGTGTATGAATTTAGTGAAGATGAGGTTGACACAGAAAATGAAAGTGAAGATGATGGTATGATCTGAGAGTTTAGTATAAAAAAAATAAAAAATCTTTCCTATGCTTTCAGAGATTGATTCTGTTTTTGGAATTTTTCTTTCAGCTTGCTCAGTTAAAGATGAAGGAACAAACATGTATGAGGATCGTACCAATAAGATCCAAAGGAACCAACATGTACCTAGTCATATTTCAGGCAGTAAATGATTTCTCTATTAATATGTTAGATCTGTTATGATTTATATGCTGTCTCTTATTTTTATATGAACTATCTGTCATTTTGATTCTGCCTTTATTTGTACTTCTTTGATCTTGGCTATCTTTGTTCTAATGTTTTGTGGCTCAGCTGCTTTTTGCTTGGACTTCTCAAATTTTCCGAAACTCTACTTAACTATGTGTTTTGTCTTATAAAAATATATATGTTGATTACTAGTGATGTGACCATCCATTTAGTTCATTTTCAGTTGGAGGCTAAGAATTTGATATCTGTGCTCTTGCATTGATTGTTAGGCTTTGATATGATATAAGGACAAAAATGGAATAAATTACTTTGGTTAACAAAGGAGCAATTTAAATTTGCATTTCGACCATTTGCCTCTGTGTTTTGTCATACTTTTTGGGTTGGCTAATACCCAATAAGGAGAATATTTAAGTCCTGTTAAGATAGGTACCACCAAATCCAAAATGATCAAAGCATGAAAAATCTAAACTTTTTTTTTTAAATCCTTTTTCTATTTATCTTCTTATTTTTTATTGGTGGAACTTCTAAATGATTTATTTTATGGTATTTCTAAATTTCCTTCATGTGAATTAATAGAATTTTTGTGGTTTTGGTAATTATTGGTGCAGATACACCTGCCAGAGCCTGTAATTTAAGACATAGGAGAGGAAAATCAGAGACGTTACGTGCTCAGTATATAAACACAAAGGACGTAAGGTTGGGCTGCTAGTTGTTTATCTTTGCAGTGCTGAACTGGAACTAGTACTAATGATTTATCACTTATCGGTATTAATTAAGCTCTTGATGTTTTGTAGAGTGACAATTGGCACCTGGAATGTTGCTGGGAAAGTTCCAAATGAAGATCTTGTGATTGACGATTGGCTTTGCACAGAAGAACCATCAGATATTTACATTATTGGGTGAGTAATCCTTCTTGATTGTGTTTTGTGAGAAGTATGGGCTTTTTGATAACAACATAACTTTTTATTGTTAATGAGGAGGTTTATGACTCATGATATCGTGTGAAACATTTTGAATGCAGAGAAAGTATAGTTAATGTGATTTTGTTGCTTTTAGTTTCCAAGAGGTTGTCCCTTTGAATGCTGGGAACGTGCTGGGAGCAGAAGATAGCAGACCAATTCCAAAATGGGAGGCACTCATTCGAAGAACTCTAAACAAGTCCTTAGATCCAGAAAGCAAACAACTGAAAAGCTATAGTGCACCACCCTCTCCAGTATTAAGAACTTCTTCTGTTGCTGATGTACTTGTAGATGAAATTAATGCTCATCCATTAGATCTTATGAACGAGCAATATGTTGGGGCCGATGCTGACTTTGATCTGAAAGCAGAACTGAGAGAAGTAATGAACATTGGAAAGAATCTACATCTGATGAGAATATATGGCATGGATTGTGATGGTAGACTAGATTGGCCTGAACATTCATTAGATGCTACTCCTCAAGTGATCTCATCCAATTCTAAATTGCGGAGAGTACCAAGCAGTTCTGCAAGAATTAATTGCTTAGAGAATCTTGCTATATCTAGTTCTTCTATGAAAAGATCACACCGTAGCTCAGGAAACCTTGGGTTGCTCTGGACAGAGGGAGAAAAGAGGCATAAAGTTCTTGATTCTCTCTCTGATTTGTTTGAAATGTCTTCTGAGGAGGTAGCAACCAATGATATTGTGAATAAGCAAAAGGGTAATGAAGTTATTAAAAGTTTAAAGTCACGTTCTAGATATGTAAGAATTGTAAGCAAGCAGATGGTGGGGATATATGTGTCAATCTGGGTGCGTAGTAGGTTGAGAAGACATATTAATAATTTGAAAGTTTTTCCTGTTGGGATTGGTCTAATGGGATACATGGGAAACAAGGTACTTAAAAATCCTCCTACTACTGCTATAGTTTTTTATATGATGATATGGATGTTTCATTCTATAAGGCAATGTTATTGTTTTCCCAAGGATAAATTTCATCATGTGATGCAGGGATCTGTTTCTGTAAGTATGACCCTTTATCAATCTCGGATGTGCTTTGTCTGTTCTCATCTTACTTCTGGCCAGAAAGAAGGGGCTGAACAAAGACGTAACTCAGATGTACATGAAATTATAAGGCGAACCCATTTTGAGTCATCTGCTTTTGATGAAGATCAACGTCTAACAATTCCATCACACGAGTAAGCACTATGTTAGATGGGTTCAACTTACCTTTATTGTTAATGTCACCACTTGAATCTCTATAGCTTTATTATTTATGATGAACTCTCATTTCTGTATAAATCAAATATGTGGATTTTCGGCTGTAGAAATAAAATTTCAAAGATAATGAGAAGTAGGAAGAAAAGCAGCAAGGGTTTTCACCCTTGTAAAATACACAAAAGGATATTAGTGTGGAAGATTTTTATCTTTTCAACTTGTATCTAAAAGTGATAACATTGAGTTTTACCTTGGTAACTGTTAGGGTGATTTTACAGTTTATAAGTTTTCCCTTATCTCTACTCCTTACC
Organism: Hippophae tibetana; assembly: GCA_037013495.1. NCBI lineage: Eukaryota > Viridiplantae > Streptophyta > Magnoliopsida > Rosales > Elaeagnaceae > Hippophae > Hippophae tibetana. Next base: position 14,852,918 of record CM072812.1, read on the forward strand.
ATGATTCACAACTCTGCTTTCTAAACAGTCAGATATTCTGGTTTGGGGATTTGAATTACCGTCTCAATATGTTGGATACAGAAGTAAGAAAGCTTGTCGCCCTGAAAAGATGGGATGAGCTTATTAACAGTGATCAGGTGAGACTTATAACGTTATGTCCAATGCTTGGTCTTTTTAGTTTTCTGTTTTTCATGGTGAAATTGCTTTGCCTTTAACGTCTCTGCTAGGGGACCTGATGCAGCACAATTAGTGCTTTGAATAGAAATGATATTGCAATGAAAAATAAAGAACAACTCGTCAGTTGAACTCAAGGAAAATTTACAAAACAATGAACAAAAAGAGCAAAAAACGACAGAAAATCAAGTGTGTTCTGGCGACAATGCCCTGTGTGGTCTTTATAGACGCTGTGCCTAACGGCCACCATGTACGCAAGGAACACGTATTCATGCACGCATGCAGCATATCATCTACACGCTACCCTATGTGCACTAGGCACTTGCATACCCCCAGCTCTAATTTTTTTGGCGCTAAAAGCCGTTATTTCTGTTACAAGAAAATAAAAAGAACAATCAGCATAATCTTTATTGTTCATCCTTTCTATCTGCATCAGGACGAATATTCAAAAACCTATGTCCAAACCAAAAGTGGCCATAGCTTTTTCTATATAGTTTTAATCACTGATATATCATATAAATAATGTGTTCAAGAGTAAGAAAAATATTTAGTGGTTTTGTCTGGCCAGTCAGATTTTTATTTTTTGGAATTTCTGTACCCGATACACCCTACTAAATATTAATTCAGTTTAATAGTCTATGATTAGTGTCCATTGACATATTATCTTTTACTATAACTTGATTTTCTTTTAGCTGAATGGTTCCCTTGTCTTGTTTTTTATATTTAAAAACAAAACCATTTTCATTTGAATATTGATTATGATTAATTCATTAAAATTATGCAATGTGATAGCTTAGCAAAGAACTCTGGCATGGACGTGTATTTGAAGGGTGGAAAGAGGGGGCCATAGACTTTCCTCCCACTTACAAGTATGAAATCAATTCTGATAAATATGTCGGCCAGAATCCAAAAGAAGGAGAAAAGAAGAGATCTCCAGCATGGTGAGTATAACTTTCTTGCATTCAGATGACATGGAGTTTGATTAAACAACTGGCACTTTATGCTAAATAAAAAAACAGAAAAAAACTTTCGATCATTCTTTGAAAGTAGTAATTTGACTAGTTATTGCTCTAGGAAAAGATGGAAATGAAAACAAAGGGAAACAAGTCTTAACCAGTGCTTCTCAAAAGATTGGTCAAGTTACTCTTGTTGCAGTTTTCTAGTTCATGAATATGGTGCTTGACTATGCTAGTCATGATGAAAATGTATTGATATAAATTTTGTAGCTCACTCTAGCGTAATCAGTGTTGCTTAATCGGTTTGACATCGTACGCACTTCTTATTTTTCTCTATTTTGGTGTTTTAGAGATGAAGCTTGTTATTGAAATCTTCCTATAAAACTTGTGCTGAAAGTTGGATGTAAATTGATTTTATAAGACATTGCAGTTGAGTTTTTTTCCTGTGATATTAGGTGTGATCGCATACTATGGTTTGGAAGGGGCGTAAAGCAACATTTATATACAAGGACAGAAAAAAGGTTCTCAGATCATCGTCCTGTATGTTCAATTTTCACTGTTGACGTCGAAGTTTTCAACCATCGAAAGTTGCAAAGAGCACTGAATTTTACCAATGCAGCTGTACGTCTCGAAGTTTTTCCCTGATGGAAGATGGGGAATTCTAGTATACTTTTGCCTAAAACGAATTCATTTCTCAGGCAATAGAAAACTATGTAAAGCAACAAGGTTGGACTTGGAGGTTCTAATCCTTCAACCTGTTTAAATTCAAAATGATGCCGCCAAACAACAAGACAACACAATACAAACATATCAATTGTAGCTGTTATACCACTTGGGCTTGAGTTAGACTAACAAGCTCTGTTCTATGGAAATAATGGTACATGCGGAGGTGTATATATGTAACAGACCCAAACAAATGTACTTGAATCAATTGTATTTTTTGAATTAATAATAATTAAGCTTTGTTTTACTTAATTATTTTTTGTCGTTTGTTAGTTAGAACAGATTAGCAGACAACTTTGTTATAAATAAACATGAAACCTATGTCAATTACTCTCTAGTAAATAACATAATTAAAAATGAAAACAATGTCAATTGTTTCTAGTAAATCACATATGCACCAAGTAGAGGCCGAAGTATGTTTCAACTAAGAATTTAGATTGATCATTATCAGATTATTATTCGTGTTACTATGATTCAAAGGCAACAATTGTTACTCGTCCATTTTAGAAAAAAATGAACTCGTTCATATACAAAGACAGTTTCATCAACATACTAGGATTATAATAATATCCTAACATCCCTTCCCAGCCAATACAGCTTATTTTATATAAAAACTGAAGAAAATGATTGTACATAAAAACTGAACCTGATGTTACAATAAATAGTGTCTGTTAATAAAGAAAACTAAAATGATTTGCCGCTTCCTGCATAAATGAACGGGATCATGATTTATCGCTCCACTCTAGATCTTTCTCAACTCAACTACCTTCTCAGTTTCCGAAAAAAGGCTTGTGCGCTGCAATGCAAACCATGCACCACAGCATAGTACCATGGGGGGAGAAATGACAATGTAACAAATATATTATAGAATCATGCAAGCTACTGCTGGTTTGGAGCTTTCAATATACAACGGAGGTTTACCAGGAGACAGGTAACAAAGTGCAATGATAATATGTAAAATGCACAATGCTGTTAAATACTGGCCCAATTAATTTATGCTTCGGAAACTAGAACATCCTTAATTTGGTTTAAAGGAGTTCACCATATGAAGCAACCCTTTCGAAAAATAAAAGACGATGCTATGCAGGGGAGTAATGCTATAAAGAAAATGGTAAAATACCAAACCAACCAACTACGACCATCTAATTAAATGCGTAGCTAATTTTTTTAAGAAATTTAGGATTGGAATTAACAGATAATCTATGCTTTCGTTGACACGTCCTTCATGAACTTGTAAACCAATAAAGAACGCAACGCCTATCAAAAGCAGAATTTTGAATAAAATTTAAGATTTAAATCAAAGAACAGAGGCAAATAAAATTAAAAGAGAATCACAAACGGATTGTGGAATTATGTAATATACAAAAAAGAATGTAGGTCCCATGGCCTTTCCATGTGGTAAAGGCAACAACGCAGCTACACAAGGCAATGGAAAAATGGCACCACAACGGAGGAGTTCTCACAATATGAGAGAATACCATCGACGTTGAATCAATATATGACGATTACTTGGGAATATACAAACACAAAAGAGTTTGCTCCTTATAAGTTGGAGATTCTTCGGAGAAATCTCTCGTCAAGTTTAAAATAAAAAGATACAATCAATCAAAAACAAGTCAAGATAATACATTTCTAATTCTAAAAGGAAAGAACTTTCTCAATACAGAATGAAAACATCAAGATGAAAAAGAAATGAGCATCAGTTCTCCAAGGTGAAATAGCATCAAAGAAAATGCATCAGACGCAAATTACCCATTTATAACCGTGAGATTCATCATTTGTTCGCTTCGTATAAATTTTAAGATTATTCAAAGAAACCTTATAAAGCTATTAGTTTTTCAATGGTAAAAACAAGAAAACTTCACAAATCATATGATCCATTCAGTTGAATAAATAAAGGCATCAGTTCTCCAAGGTGATATAGCATCAAAGAAAAATGCCTCAGTCGCAAATTACCCATTTATTAATGAGATTCATCTTCTGCCCAATAAGTAATATAAACTATTCAAAAATTAAAAATAAAAGTAAAAATAAAAAATAAATAGTTTTTTATCAAAATTAGAAAGAGAGAAATACTCAACGTAAAAGCAAGTTACATATAGAAGGCGATCAGAACCTGTCGGGATTCGCTGTAACATCACATAAATTTAAGTCAGTGGATTGACAGACGCTGAATTTTATGCATCACCTCGCCTTCATCAAAATAACATTTTCAATAAAAGTAAAATCAACTTATAAAATATATAATTGAAAAGGAATAGAATATTTTAATTGCTTCTCTGAATTGAGAGCAAGAAAACAAAACTATTGAAATACGTTTGTAAATGAATACGTTTAGGACAAATCAGCCCATAGCTGTAAGAAAACAAATCAAACAATTTGAACAAGACGATGAAAAAACCTTTAAAGTTTGGGAGAGATTGAATTGGAGATGGAAGCTCAGAACTTCTTAGAGGGTTGTGTAACCATCACAGGGTGGACTCGAAAGAAGCCGCCTCTGGAACACAGTGTTCTTTCATCATAGCTACAACTAATTTTGCAACAAAAACAACCTAATCGTACAAATCATTTGAAGATGGTGGACAGAAAACAAAGTATTCGGAGAGTGGGATCTTGATTTTAGAACCCCTAATCCTATAAAACCCTACGATAGAGATCGATGATACGGCTGTTGATAAAGAGTGTGCCTTGCGTAACCAAGTTTGAGTATCTAGGTTAGAGAAACATCCCTTTTATAGAGCTAAACTTTGGGTTCATGTCAAAACCCTAGTCAATGTTACAGCGCCGACTAGTTTTTATAAATTTTTTTAGCTGTTAATCAGTTATTACTTATCATTTTTATAATAATAATAATTAGTGTAATGAATTAATAACTTAGGAAAAAAATAATAACAACACGATATATAACTAATTTAACTTATTATTTTAACAAAAAATTGTTTTTTTTTTTTTAGTAAAACTCACGTTCACTGAACATGCATATCCATTAGATTAGGCTTATAATATATAAACATATTTATATATTTAATATTAATTTTAAAATATTTCAATTTTAAGAGTACAAATCTTGAGTATTGACGCAACCTAACCCGATTTAATATATTATTGGTCAAGGATAATAGATAGTGTTTATTACTCTTTTAGACTCACATGTATCTGCTAAAATTTTAATGGGTCATGCCACGTTAATTTGATGGGTCAAATAGTTAATAGGTTATGTCTTGACAGATATCTTGTAATGAAAATTAATGGCTAAATACTATTTAAAATAATTATTATTTTTATAATTTTATTTTTTATTACAAAAAGGAAATTCTTTAATGGGCAAGAAAATAAACAAATATAGGTTGATATAAAACATATTACTCGGTATCGATTCCCATAATTCGATGAGGCTTGCTTGAGAACTTTAATTTTCAAATTTAAATTCCATCATTTATATTACTTGTCGAATGTTTAAAGTTTTTATCGCATATTTTCTCTTTTGTTTTCTTTAGGTATTATTAAATACAATTGTAATGAAGATTGATGTGTCACTAATAATATATTTACATATATTCTCATTATTATTAATATCATACAAATAATTTCATGATCTTACAAAATAAATGAGAAGAAAAAAAAAGAGGAGTGCTCATGTTCAGAGTTTAAAAAATCATTTGATAAATCAAAGTTGTTATTTTAAACGGTCCTAACTTTTGACTCGAGTATGTTAATGATTATTATAATATATTAAATTGAAACTCGTATCGATTCAAATAATTCGAACAGGTCTAGGTCTTGCTTATGAACTTTAATTTTCAAACTCAACTTCCATTATTTACATCACTTACCGAGTGTTTAAAGTTTTTGTCACATATTTTCTCTTTTGCTTGCTTTAGGTATTATTAAATACAATTGTAATGAAGATTGATGTGTCATTAATAATATGTTTACATATATTCTCATTATTCTTAATATCATACAAATAATTTCATAATCCTACAAAATAAATGAAAAGAAAAAAAAAGGAGTGCTCACGTTCAGAGTTTAAAAAATCATTTGATAAATCAGAGTTGTTACTTTAAACGATTCTAACTTTTGACTCGAGTATGTCAATGATTATTATAATATATCAAATTGAAACTTGTATCGATTCCAATAATTCGAGCAAGCCTTGCTAAAGAACTTCAATTTTCAAACTCAAATTCCCTCATTTACATCACTTACTGAGGGTTTAAAGTTTTTGTTGCATATTTTATGTTTTGTTTGCTTTAGATATTATTCAATACAGTTGTAATGCAGATTGATGTGTCACTAAGAATATGTTTACATATATTCTAATGATTCCCAATATCATACAAATAATTTAATGATACTACAAAATAAATGAGAAAAAAAAGAGAGAAATGCTCCTATTCAGAGTTTAAAAAATCATTTGATAAATTAGAGTTGTTACTTTAAACGGTCCTAACTTTTGACTCGAGTATGGGAATAACTATTTACATATATTCTCATGATTCTCAATATTATACAAATAATTTCATGATCCTACAAAATAAATGAGAAGAAAAAAAAAGGAGTGCTCACGTTCAGAGTTTAAAAAATCATTTGATAAATCAGAATTGTTACTTTAAACGATTCTAACTTTTGACTCGAGTATGTCAATGATTATTATAATATATCAAATTGAAACTTGTATCGATTCCAATAATTCGAGCAAGCTTTGCTTGAGAACTTCAATTTTAAAACTCAAATTCCATCATTTACATCACTTACTGAGGGTTTAAAGTTTTTGTTGCATATTTTTTTGTTTTGCTTGCTTTAGGTATTATTCAATACAATTGTAATGAAGATTGATGTGTCACTAATAATATGATTACATATATTCTAATGATTCTCAATATCATACAAATAATTTCATGATCCTACAAAAAAAAATGAGAAGAAAAAAAGAGGAGTGCTTATGTTCATAATTTAAAAAAAACATTTGATAAATAAGAGTTTTAACTTTAAACGGTCCTACCTTCTGACTCAAGTATGGGAATTACCATTATAATATATCAAATCGAAGCTCATATAGAATTCCCATAACTCGCATAATTCGAGCAAGCCTTGATAAAGAACTTCAATTTTCAAACCCAAATTCCCTCATTTACATCACTTACCGAGAGTTTAAAGTTTTTGTCGCATATATTTCTGTTTGGCTTGCTTTAGGTATTATTCAATACAGTTGTAATGAAGATTTATGTGTCACTAAGAATATGTTTACATATATTCTAATGATTCTCAATATCATACAAATAATTTAATGATCCTACAAAATAAATGAGAAGGAAAAAAAGAGAGGAGTGCTTCTATTTAGAGTTAAAAAAAACATTTCATAAATTAGAGTTGTAACTTTAAACGGTCCTAACTTTTGACTCGAGTATGAGAATGACTATTATAATATATCATATCGAAGCTCGTATCGATTCCCATAATTCGAGTAGGCCTTGCTCAATAACTTCAATTTTAAAACCCAAATTCCATCATTTACATCATTTATAGAGGGTTTAAAGTTTTTGTCGCATATTTTCTGTTTTGCTTGCTTTAGGTATTATTCAAGACAATTGTAATGAAGATTGATGTGTCACTAAGAATATGTTTACATATATTCTAATGATTCTAAATATCATACAAACAATTTCATGATCCTACAAAAAAATGAGAAAAAAAAGAGGAGTGCTCCTATTCAGAGTTAAAAAAAACATTTCATAAATCAAAACTATAACTTTAAACGGTCCTAACTTTTGACTCGAGCATTAGAATGACTATTATAATATATCATATCGAAGCTCATATTGATTCACATAATTTGAGCAGGTCTTGCTTAAGAACTTCAATTTTCAAACCCAAATTCCATCATTTATATCAATTAGAGAGAGTTTAAAGTTTTTGTCGCATATTTTATGTTTTGCTTGCTTTAGGTATTATTCAATACAGTTGTAATGAAGATTGATGTGTCACTAAGAATATGTTTACATATATTCTAATGATTCTCAATATCATACAAATAATTTCGTGATCCTACAAAAAAATGAGAAGAAAGAAAAAGAGAAGTGCTCATGTTCAGAGTTTAAAAAAAGTATTTGACAAATCGAAGTTTTAACTATAAACGATCCTAACTTTTGACTCGAGTGTAGGAATGACTATTATAATATATCAAATTGAAACTCGTATCGATTTCCGTAATTCGAGTTGGCCTTGCTTAATAACTTCAAATTTCAAACCCAAATTCCATCATTTACATCACTTATTGAGGGTTTAAAGTTTTTGTCGAGATTGTCATTCTTCTTCGAAGCCATTAATGCCCCTTTCTAAGCTTCTTAGAAGCAATGGGATTTGGTCACAATTTGCGTATTCTAGAACTGGAGCCCATTAGACATGTTACTTATGGCTATGGTCGTTGCTACTCATAAGTCCAAAAGTTTGAGCCCGTTTTTAATTTCTTTACATTTTGGATTTGAAGAAAGGAGTTGTTTTTTTTTTAAGATAATTGATATTTAAAAAAAAGTAACAAGTTGGAGCAATTCAAAATTGTCTTATATTTTTGTTATACGGTATTTATCATATAATTTTCATACAGTCATATATTTAGCTAAAAAATGAGAATAATATCAAAAATAACCTTGAAAATTATCATATCTTTAAAAATATCCATGAGTTTTAAATAATATAAAAAATTCCTTCCAATGTTATTGGCATTATATCATCGTCTAAGTACAAAGGTAAAATGCTAAACTCTCACCTAATGTATATCACTCTCGTGTAATCCTCAAAACCCTCACATGTAACCTCGTCTTCCTCATCTCCGAGCCTTACAGGATGAATCATTACAGTCACCTCATCTCCCAGCCTCATAAGACGTATCGTTCTAGTCACCCACTCCTTCATTAGATACATCGTTTCAATCACCAACTTCCTTACCCCTCACGACTCTATCTTGTGAATCACCCTCACTTTCACACCTCACCCAAACCCATCATGTCACCATATCCTTTATGTGACCTATACTCACACGATAATACCATGTTTCACGAGAGCCCTAACGCGACCCATCATTCCAGACCCATCATTCTAGAATAAAAGGTATAAAATGACTCATTTCTCAGTATTTTAGACAATTCTACATGTTTTACAAACCTAAGGTCATTTAGTATTCTGTTTTATATTTATTTTGCATGTATTATATTTTACAATATATGTATGTATTATGTATTTATTCTAGATTTGGTATTTATTTTTATATATATTATACCTATATATACTTGTTTTCTATGTTTTTTAGGTTATTTTTTGTGGGATTTATTTTTGTTGGTATTTGTTGCTCAAAAATATTATGTTTTCAGCTTTATTTAGTTGAATTGTTTATAATTCAATCCTGAGATACATATCATTTTAGTATTATTTTCTTTAAATATTCTTCTATTATTATGTATTTTATACGAGTATAATATTGTGTGTTTTGTTTTGTATCAAGAATTTCTTTGCAAAATAAGAAATCAAGGGATGTAAACTAGTGATTATAATTTATAGTCAACGTCATTAGGAAGACAAATTCTAATCAATGTGAAAATAAGTAGTCTACTACCCACGAAATATTTTTTTTAAAATACAACAAAAATAATATATTTAAAACTTGTAATTATTAAAATAATATATATTATACCTATCTTGTATGTTTTTACTATTTAAATCGGTTTGACATTAGTGTCAAATTTAGAATTTACATTCAAAAGAGACTCATATAAAAAATAATATTAATTATTTTTAATTAAAAAAATATTATATGTAACTTATTTTAGTAAAATATGTTCCAATTGTTGAATTTTGTTGATATACTGAGTGTTAAAAGTTTAAAATTTTAAATTTAGGTATGATATAGTTTCATTTTGTACATTAATTTATCTATAATTTTATAAATATTACATGTAAAAATTTATTTGTTGAAAATTGAAATGAGACATGTACTCCTCCTTATCGGTTATAGATCTACTACATTTTGATACATCATTTCATTTTAAATACGTTCAAATTAAATTATTGTCATTTAAAGTTTAGACTCATTTAGTATTGAATGCATTTCAATTGAAACTTATTCAATATTATTTGATGCTATTTTTATTGTTATAAGTATTTATAAGTGTTATTTTTTTGTAATTTATCTAAATATTTTTGTTAAATTACAAACCGCCTTAACATATGAACATAACCGCACATGGTAAAATTTTCAGAGTCAATTTGCATAAAAAAAAAATAACTTTATTTGGTACTTGAAGGATTGTAAGCTTATATGTGTAACGGAAGAAGTGTCCCTGACTAATGTGGGACTTAACATCCCCCTTTACATCAACTAGAGTTTAACTTTAATACCATGTTAAACTTGAGACTAACTCCAACTTAACACACATCTTGGCCGTTAGATTGTTGCTTGTTTCCACCCTGAATTATGTGCTACTGATTATGCAAATTAGTACCCACTTCTCATCGTGTATTTCTCATCTTGCTTATTGCTCCAAAACATTGTGTCATCAACTGGGTGACCTCATGTGGCAAAAACAACATATGAATGAAATTTTCTTCCCAGATACTATCATTGGTAATCAATTCCTTCACATAAGCATAAGACACCATTGATTTTGGCGTTGTCATTTTAAAAGATGTAGGAAGAGGAACCCATATATCATTAAAAATATGAACTCGATTATCATTGCCAATTAGCCAACGCATCCCCTTTTACAGCAGCTCCCTGCCCAAAGTATGCTTTTCAAAATAAAAGAATTATTTGTGGTTGGTCGGCCTTGTAGAATATCAGTCCGCAGACAGTATTTTGCCTTCAACACTCATCATACTAATGATGAGGGATTTTTCAATCAATCTCTATGCTTGCTTCGCCGATAAAGCTTGATTAAAAACCTCTGGAGAGCGAAACCCAAGACCACCCATCGCCTTGAGTTTGCAAAGCAAATCCCATGAGAGCCAATGCATGGATCTTGATCGACCCGTTAATGAATTAAGCTCACAATACAATTTCAAAGGTAATCTGAACAGTGACATCGTATAACAAGGTATAGCTTGAACTACTGCTTTTAAAAGGACCTCTTTTTTGAAAGCACCCTTGCAGTCGCTTCAAACTCTTTCTTTAATATTTATGAAAGCATGACACTTGTTTGTGGTGAGATACCTCCATTACTTGCAATACCCCAGCAATATCCTCTCTGTCATGTGATGGAGTGTGTTTACTGAAGGTTACAGCAAACTTTGCATAAGTAATCACTTAGCCATTAAACTTGCATATTTTTCAAAAATCTGCTTTAAAGCAATCCTCTCATCCTTTGTAACAAACGTGAAACAATACTATCATTGACAAAGAATAAATGGAACAAAGTTGCATCATACCGTGAAACTCGAGCATCATGAATAGTTCCATCATTTTGAGCTCGCTGTGGTAGACCAGAGAAACCTTCAGTAAAAAATAAAAATAGACAAGGCGAGAGCGATTCGACCTTCCTGAAACCCCGTCGATGAAACACCTATGTTTCCTGACTCCTAATAAGTAGTAAAAATTAAACAGATGACACACACCGCATAATTAAAGAGACCCATATAGTGTGAAAACCCATACACAACATTAACTCCTGCAAGAAACTCAATTCCACCTATCCTACGCCTTACTCATATCCAATTTTAGAGCCATCGAATGTTTCTTACAGTTCCTATTAATAGAATGTATCAGCTCTTGAGCACACAAAATATTATCTACAATCTCTTGTCAGGGTGCAAATGCACTCTGGTACTATGAAATGACATCAGACAATAACACTTTCAATCGGCTTACAATTGCCTTAGACAATAGAGAGAATTTTGTATAATGATGTTTATTAAAAATTCTAATAAATTAGTTACTATGAAAATTAAAAATTTGGATCTTTATTAATTTCATCAGAAAGGATATTTTGAATTATATGTAAATTTGGAGAGATACAAAAGATTTTGGATTAATTTACTTTTCTTAAATTTTTCTTAGTTAACAATTTGACCTCCTTATATTTCTTTTATAATTTATTCACTCTACTTCTAAATTTTTGTGTATCTAATCCAAAATTTGAGATCAATTTAAAATTAAATTCAATGATGTAAAAAAATGATGAAGCAAAAATAGAAAATTAAAAGGAAAATGAATAAAAAAAAGGGCAGGAACCATATGACAAATTAAAGAAATAAAGGGATCTAAATATAAATATTTTTAATTTTATTTTTAACATAAAAAATGGACGAAAAACTATCAAACTGATATGAATATGATTTTTTTTAATTCAATAATACAAATTAAACAAATTTTACTTTGATAGTAGATTTAAAACAAACTCAATACTTCATCATTATATTTGTAAGTTTACAACAAGACCAAAGAAAAAAAGAAGTGAAAAAGATGAATCATTTATGTATTTAAAAGATTTTATGAAGAGTAAAACGTACACTATTACTTCTGGCTAGGGAAACTCATTTTCATTTCGAAAAATGCAAATTTCATTCAGCTGATAATTTGAAATATTCCAGCTCAGTAGCTCAAGTCAATTTATTGATTAAATATTGTATTCTATAGCTACAGTACATACCACCCGTTCTTGCATGCTGGTCTCAGCAAACGACCACTATTACTACGAAGCAGAATATATTAAACTGTGACGCCTAAATTTCGAATACAAAGAAAGGATATTTGAAATTGGAGGGAAATTGAACAAGGGAGAAATGGGTAGAAAGAGAACTAAGAGACACGACAAGAGATTGTATCTTTAAACTAAGTAGCAAATTTAAATAAAGCACTTCCATTGTCTATCTGATTTCACTGGAAAATGCTACTAACAGAACAGTCATCATGAACACGCCAAATGGTTTCACCCAACAGGTTAGCTACTGAAAGAACAGTCAACTGAGGGAAGTAGTTCTCCTCCGCAATGGGTAATGTGTTTGTAACAATAACCTCTTGAAACACGCCATTTGATAACCTCTCGATTGCAGGAGGGCTAAAAAAGTTAAAAAATAATAAATATATAATAATTAGGAAATTATTCAATTGACTAAGATAGTTCATTGACATAAGAAATCACAGTATCAACAACATATTGGAAAGATAATGATAGATTATAGCACTAACACATTTCATCGAAATGGAGATGAAAATGTTTAACATCACTGCCTCAAGTGTCATTACAGAACTATCGTTTGTCTATTGAAATTAAAAACCTTCCAATGCGGCATTGTGTCAAAACAGATAGACATGGCAGCAGAGTGATTAAAAGATACTTGCTCGACACCAAGAAATAACATTTAGCATCGACACCAATGTAATTGAAATTATCTAATTCATGAAAAATAAATAAATATTGAAGATATAACCACAACATTACATAAGAGTAACTATAGTTAACGATGCCATGTAATAGCAAATTAACAATAAGACCAAGCTTCTTCTTACATCTAAAGAAATCAAAGAAACAGAACAAATGCCACAAACAAATATTATACCTAAACACAGCATGAGTACAACATGCATACACTTCTCTGGCTCCCTCTTCGTGTAAAAGAGCTGCACCTTTTGTAATTGTCCCTACAACCAAAATGAAAAAGTACATTTATAATATTGAAAAATTGAAATCAACCACAAATGTCAGGTTGAGCATCAAATCCCATTCTTTTTCCCCTTTATTAAAGAGGGGAATGAAATTTATCAAAATAATTGGTATTGCTTTGGCTTACCAGCAGTATCAATCATATCATCCACCATAACTGCTACTTTCCCCTTCACATCACCTATCAGATTCATTACCTGCCAATTATATTTACGAGCCATTTTAAAGAGTTAAAGCAATCATCACTATAAAATTTCAGACAACTGGCCTCTCTGTTGGTGTTAGTCGGTAAGCTCCACAATTAGTCTGCAACTATTGTACTACCGAGCAACTCAACATCATATCATAAACATTTATCAGAGTGAAAATTAATCATAGCATTTAGCTGATAACAATTTATTAGAATTTACTAGAAAAAAACTTATAGAAATTAATGGTTAAGTTTAGAAGCACAAACAAGTACCTGAAACTGTTCCATGGTGGGTCTAATTCAGAAGAGTAACAGATAAAACAGCACTTCATTGTTAACGATTTAAAAAAAAGTAAATGCATGGTAATTACAGAATGCCCCCAAGTTTTGTAAAGTTTCTCATTTATTCCATTAGATTTTATCAATAAATCCCACAACCTAACAACTTAATTACATGCAATTTGAGAAATCTTGAATTGTTTCTGACATTTGTTATAATCATAAAAAGTGTATTAAATGACAATGGAGAAGCAAAAAGATTTACATGATGCCTTATTCATCAAATGCTGAAGACAGATGCCAAATATAGAGTTTAGCTGCAGAAATTACCTCAGCTACATTGTGTCCATGGCGTCTTTTATCTACAATTGCTAAAGGTGCATCAGATAACTTTTTGGCAAAAGCACGCGCCCTTGCAACACCCCCAACATCAGGGGAGACCACTACTAAATCATTTGAAGAAATTGTCTTGCTAGCCAGATAATCAAGGATGACAGACTAATAACATAGTAGACATATCAGTGGGAAGCATGAAAATTATGTCAAGCACACAAACCATGAAAATAGTTACCTGACAATGTACATGATCCACTGGAATATCAAAATAACCAATTGATTGTCCTGAATGAATATCACAAGCAAGAACCCGGTTTGCACCTGCTTCAGTGATAAGGTTTGCCACCAGTTTGGCTGCAATTGATTCACGCCCTTGATTCTAGATGAAAAAAAATAGAGAAAGATGAGCTAAGAGCGAGAATTCTGTGAACTAAATTTCATTATGGATTGAATACACAAAAGGTTAATACAATCAAGGTAGCATTTCCATCTCAAAAATGGGCTATAAACCATTGAAGAACAAGTGTACAAACTAAATATATCACAATTAATTTTATACTTAAAATTAAACTTACCTTTCTATCTGCTCGGGCATATCCAAAGTAGGGAATCACTGCAGTGATATTTTTTGCCGATGCCCTCCGACAAGCATCGATCATTATTTCTAGCTCCATGAGATTCTCGTTCACAGGTGGGGAGGTAGGTTGCAAAAGAAAAACATCACAGCCTCTCACGCTCTCTTGCAATTGAACATAAACTTCGCCATCAGCAAATCGCTTTATGTTGATCTTGCCAAGTTCTAAACCCATGTACCAAGCAATTTCCTGGTATAAAGGGAGTAAGTGTAAGCAAAACACAACCACAAAAGGTGTAAAATTGTGTTAAACGTTCTTATAATTAAACTTTTCGGATCAATTAAGTTTCTGAAAGTTACACAAAATTTTCAAAGAGCTTTCAATATATATATAGGGACCTAATTAATAAAAGTTTTATCAGGTCTCATACAAAGAATGGCATGTTACCTGAGAAAGTGCAGGGTTAGCTGTTCCAGAAAATAACTTGAGTTTGGAGCCGTTTCTGTTTACTGTTTTTTCCATTCGTGCTGATTCCAAAAACTTGGGTAGTGTCTGTTCATTAAGAATGGGGATTGACGGCTTCCCATTAGCATACTTGCCAGCTTCCGCCATATCACATTTCTGCCACAACGTAAAGCACCAATATCGATCAAATTTGCATTGACATTGGTCAAAAAGACTTTCTTTCTTGTTTATACTAAAATTCGCTTAATTTTTTTTTTAAATGTAAATGACAAAAAATCAATATATATAACTGAGCAGAACAATAACAAATATTTAAAAATCTATTTCCTATGGAATAGAAAACGGTTCTTACGATGCCATCAGTAGCGAAGAGTTGAGTACGAAACTTGTAAGAGAGCGAGGTTCCATGACTGATAGACAAGCGCGATGATAAAGAAGATGAAGACAGATAAAACGAAGATGCTTGAGACGGCATAACCAACGATGCGGCCATGTCCTCAACACAAACTAAAAATAGATTGTAAGATTGAGGGTTAGGGTTAGTGGTTGAGTGTTCTTCGGAGAATGAGAGAGAAAGCCAAATAGAAAGAGCACAGGATCAAACGCTCTTTTGGAAATCTATGGCGGGGGTCGCTGTTTTTTCCACGAGTTTAGAAAAGAAACCAGGTAACCAAATCAATTAATTGCATTTTAACGTAAAACTATTATGTTATAATTATATTTATAATATTTGAATAAAGTTAAAAATATATCTAAATTTTTATTATAAATATATTATTATTTATATATTATGAATATAATTATAATTTTAAAAATTTATGTTAATAGACATGCTTTTGTTATTATCCATGTATTATAGTAATAATTAAAATAAATTAAATATTTTTATAAATTATGTACGTTATAAACATAAAACATAAAAGGTAAGTAATAGACATGTTATTCAACCCAAGTGATATAACGTGAACTAAGTAAAGCCAATTTGTGCCAAATTATGAAAAGTGAAAACAGTCCTCCTTGGACAGAAACAACAACAGTGGACGATCTGCGTGATTAATACGCCGAATTTTGAAAATCTTGAATTATTTGTCTTTTATGTGGACGCCATATGGCCGTGACCCATATAGATCTTATTAGGCTACCACCCGTGTCTTATCGGCATTCGGCAGAATCTTAGTAAGACTACCCTATAAAAAGTGTCAATTTTTCAAATTTAGTTAATAATTTTTTTTAATATTTTTAAAGATAATGTTATTTTTTACTATAATAAATAAAAATAATTTTTTTATGCATAATAAATATAATACGATTAATATTAATATAGCACTTATTTCTACTACCTTCCTCTCATTTAAAATATAATTTGATTTAAAAAAATTGAAACTATTTTATTGGCCTGTTAGGTATTTATCTACATGACCTCTATGATGGAGTAAAATGAAAGATATATGCTTAAATCATTAATACAAAGGTTTATTAGTCATTTTTTTCTTATCTATTTATAAATTAAATAAATTTATTACGAATTATTTGAAATTTTATCAAAATAAAAAAAATTAAAATTAAAATTCTATTTTTTTAACACTTAAGATTAACAACCCAATCCTATTTTATTTATTAAATAAATTCTTTGATTTATTTGATGTTTATTAAATTTACTTGCGCAAAATAAATGGCTAGTAGGGAATAACTTTTTTTTGTAGTTGCACATTGATGCATCTATTTGACAATTTATTTTTATTTAGTTTACGTTCGTACCAAAATTAAAATATATGGAATTTTTATTACGTATATGTATTTTATTTTTTTTATTTTATCTTTTATTATTATTGTCACTTGTGAAAAGAAAAATATATATTTTTATTTTTTCATAGAGAGAATTTTTTAGTAGTTTTCCTTACTTTCTTTAACATTTTTATTTTTTAAAATATAAGATTATGTACTATCAATTAATTCATTCATTTTTGAAAGAAAAAAATGTTCTTATAACTTGTCTAATATTAAAGGAGTTGGCATTGCATTAATTTTACAAAAAAAAAAAAAACGATTAAATCATTCTTTTTGATTAAATGTAATGAGAATCAAGAATTAAAGGTGAAAATATAATTGTTTATTATTCATTTAGGGAAATACAGAAAATAATTAAAATTCTATTTATTCTTAGCCAAATTTATTAATTACTATAATTTTTTTTCCTTTTGTTCAATGTCCTCTAATTTAAAGGCTTTGACTGAACTTAAAAATAAAAGAAATAAGTTATAGTAGTCTTGAATTCTGGGTTTAATGTACCAAAATCTTACTTACAAGGGAAGGCGGTAGATAGAGGAATGATTTTATCTTAGAAAGGGATGACATTGTATAATTACAATTATGGCCAGATAAAAATATATATATAGGGATAAATCAAGCAATTAGAGCATGTTAAAAATCAATTCTGTTTCATATAGAATTAGAAATCAAGAACAATGTTATTGTTTAATTAAATCAATACTTTATCCGATGATTAAAAATAAGTTGACAAAGTAGTTTTTATGTTATATTGTTCCCAAAATTACATATAAGTAATTAAAAATTAGTGTTTGGATTGTAGAAGTCTCTTATATTATATTTGATTTATATTATTTGATTTTCTTAGATTATAATTATTGTTATTTATTCTTTTAGTTTAAGAAAAAAATACATTATTTTAATAATTTTTTTAATTAATATATTATTTTTAAAGTACTATTTTTTATAAAAAAATTAAAAGAATGCAATTTATCTTTAATTGATAACTTTTTAAAAAACTAAACAATGATATCACTATAATATAAAGAATCTCTATAACATTTTTTTAATCTATTTGGTATGTGCTATTAAACCATTTCATTTTCTTTAATAAATTTTTTAAACATTAACTCGTGGATAGCATGTATCCAAAACTTTACTATGTCATGCTTAATTTTACTCAAATGTTTATAAAACTAAAATTTAATGAAAATTTTATCAAAAATAAATTTAAAATTGAATTTTAGAACATAAAAAATTAAAAAATTATTATCAAACAAACACATCTAATTTTTAAAATATATTATTTTCATGATTTTTTAATTAAAATATTATTTTTAAAGTAATATTTTTTATAAAAAAATTAAAAGAATGCAATTCATCCTTAATTGAAAACTTTTTTAAAACTTAAAGATTAAATAACACAAGTTATAATCTAAAAGATCTCTATAACATTTTTCTTTATTTTTTAATCTATATGGTATGTGTTATTATTAAACCATTTCTTTTTCTTTACTAAATTTTTAAAACATTAAATCATGGATAGCATGTACCTACATTTAATGAAAATTTTATCAAAAGTAAATTGAAAATTGAATTTTAGAACATAAAAAATTGAAAAATAAGAATTTATTATCAAACAAATATATCTAATTTTTAAATTAAAATTAAAAATTAATTATCAAATAGCTTTTATTATTATTATTTAAAAAAATTCAATTTAAAAAACTAAAATTAAAACTGATTATCAATCATCAAATTATCAATTTTCAGCAAAATGTTATATATCCGGTAAGAAGGTCGTTTATATATATAAAAGAGAATTTATCTCAAGCTAAAATATCACATGATAAGAAGATACTGAAACAGCCTAGTAAATTATGCTCACAAAGTATACTCATAAAATATAGACAAACATATATTTAATTTTTCGTTTTCATACTAGATTTTTTAGAATATAAAATTTATAAAATATTTTAAAACTTGTAACCACAAAAATAAACTACCCTATATTCGACTCTTATATTTTTACTATAAAAAAATTCAACCCAAAAATCTCAAATTGGTCATCATTTTAATTAATTTCCAACTAATTTAATTCATTTAACTTTAAATTCTAACTAATTGAGATGTTATTTTTATTGTTATAAATTTTAAAGTTGTTATTTTATATAATATCTTTTTTTTTTGTTACAAAAATTTACCTGGCTAATGATCAAAGTTACTCACTTTTTCTATATCTAAGAAACACACAAGTTGTCTATGCAGATCCACTTTAATGGTTGTCAAGCACAACAATAATGCCAACGTCTTATCAGTGAGTTTGTCACTATTGTTGATTATGTTCATGTATAACGGAGAAGAAAAATAAGATAAATACATCTCATCGATCAAAGCCAATCTTTCAGACCATGTAATCAAAACATATCCTGCATGGGATGGGAGTGTTAATTCAGCCAGCAAATTCAGATGTGCACCAAAATGACTACTCTATCTTAGAAGTTCGACCTGCCATCTCGTGCTCCTAGCGGGAAAATGGGGCGTCAAAATACGGAAATGTCTTGAAAGTAAATTATCACTAATGAAACATTAACAGAAAACAGGGTGCTGAGAGAATTAGCTTATAAGTAGAGAAAGAAAAGATTATAACCTGTTGAGGGTCATAAGCAAGAAAGAGAGACCTCAGCTGACAACTTTTCATGTTTGAAAGTATTTGTTCTACAGTTTGCAAATGAGGAACACTGCAGAGGTCAAAATTCAAGTTAAGCAAGATGGCAACGAAAGAACAATGTAATAAGAAATAAAATCACAGATAACATCATAGAATTTTTGTTTCATGTTAATGATGATTTTCTTGTAGAACCTTTAATGGCATGTATGAGCATTTCATGTCATGTTCAATCCTTAGTTTAACACCAAGTCAAATAGGATGGCTTTAGGCAAACGTTAATGCACAAAGTTTCTGGCCTCATTAAGGACACCTTAATTAAACAATGAAAATCACAAGAAATGCACCTTTGCAGTCCATTTTCCAGATGCGCATCCATGGATGAAACAACGTGAGGCATCTGCTCTAACAACTGTATAGACAGAGAGAAAATGTAGGATTATAAATTTGAATTTGGCTGGACTTCACATGCTCAAGTTCACTACGAAAACATATTCTACGCACTTGCCCAGTATTTTTAATTGCAGGAGTTTTTGCCAAGAGGTTCTTTGGAAGCTTCATTAGTTGGGCCTGCATAAAACATGATACATTTACAAACGATCTTTAATAACGATTTTGATTTATGATTTATAATTAGATAATTAATTTTATGATTTTTGATTCTTTTATAAAAATAATTACTAATATGTTTGATAACAATTTCTGCCTAGTAATTTTCAAGAAAAAACAAAATCACCTACAAATTGTTTGATAATACTTTTTGTTTTTTGATTTTTTTGTTAATCATTTACTTTTAATAATTATAGATACCAAATTCATAAGACTTGATTTACTCTCTAAAATAATATTCGGTAAAAATAAAAAATCTGATTCAAATTTTTTTTAAAAGATTTATGAATCATCCTATATTTTAGTAGTAATTACTTAAAAATATAAAAATTTAAATAAAAAATTGTTACTAAACATATTTGATTGAAAAATCACTTGAAAAAAATCAAAAATTAAAAAACAAAATCATTATTAAACACACTTGAAGAAAACAGAAATCATATACGGTGGGCAAAAGATTTTAATAAACCATGAGATCAAATAGATTATCAGGAACAAAACTGCACCATGACAGTTGTTGCCTCACCACCTAATATCATCCATTTTATGTTAACATATTAGGTGGTAAAAAAAGGTTTTAAAAAGCGATTTTAAGCCTCGAGGAATTTTTCCGTACCACGGTAATACAAGGCTTAGAAAAAAAATGCACACAGCCCCGTAGCAAAATGGTGGCCACTGGTGGCGCTATGGAACCAATTCAGGTTCAAATTCCCCCTAGCACCATTTAGAATTAGGCTAGAGTATGCTTGAATGTGAAAGGGAAAAAAAGAAATGGTGGATAAAAATGAGAATATTCAATATTGTAAGTTTGTGTTTTACAAGGTGGTTTGGTGGATACCCCTCTTCAAACTCAAGTTAGAGGTTCAAAATTCAAACTACACCAAATACAATTTGATCCAAATGAAATCAAGTGAATTCAATGCTTGAAGGGTACATCATGCTCTACATATATCATCTAGGAAAGTTTTATACTTGGCATTTTCTAACGAAATACTCAGAAGTAGTGTTTCCTATATAAGCATCTATCATTGGACTTAAGTAGGAACCGTTATTTTCTGTTTCTTGTACTCAATGAAAAATCTCGTGTTCCCTGAGAGCTTCAGCTGGGTAACATTTATCAAAAGAAAAGATAGTACGGAAACAGACTGTACCGAAATGACCAAGACCAGAGATATAGATACAAGACATAGACACTTATCTACAGGGGTGGATGTACATGGGGCTCAAAAGGGACACGTATCTCTACTCAACTCTTTACGAAGAAAATTTTAGATGTAATATCAATAAAATTATAGATAAATTGTATGTACAAAATAGAACTGTGTCCCTGAATTTTAAGTTTTAATTTTTAATCACTCAATAACTCAATAACTCATTAAAACTCAATAATTTGAATATATTTATACTCAAATGAAATATTTATAACATATTTTTTCAATAAAAAGTTGGTAATAATTTAGAAGCAAGTAAATCTTTTTACTATATATATGACGACTCCCTGGGTAAATATGCTAAACCTGTCATTGTTTATCTATAAACCTTTCACATCAAACAAACTTCTACAACAGCTTTCATACAAATACAATCCTCTAACTATCAGCTAGTTTTCTAAATAAAATTTTTAAGCCTCTCATAATTGCACTGACGTTAATTCTCACATCACAAGCCGATATTGACTTGATCAAAATACAAGAAATTGATACAGCATTTCAATTATTTTATAATCAAACATATCACCCACAATCAATTCAACACAGAACATCAACAATCCCAACATTATTTCCAGTCAATTTGGGAAAATATGATGAAAACCCGGGTGCAAAATCAGTTCCGTATAGAGGGAGGGAAAAAACTCATTTGTCCAAAGTGCAGTTAAGATTTAACCTCTTTGTTGCTTATAATTCAAAGCAACAACCTAATAGAAACAAGAAAAGAAGCAGAGATAGACAAGTACCTCGGAAGAAGAGGATTGTTGAATGAAGTGTAAGAGGTTGGAGGTGGATTGTACGGCTTGAGAAATTTGATCTGCCACCATGGCTTTGGCCGTATTCTGCCGGGTTCTCCCATCGCCGGTCGAGGTTGCCATTTTTCTTCGAAGCCATTAATGCCCCTTTCTAAGCTTCTTAGAAGCAATGGGATCCGGTCACAATTTGCGTATTCTAGGACTGGAGCCCATTAGACATGTTACTTAGGGCCGTGGTCGTTGCTACTCACAAGTCCAAAAGTTTGAGCCCGTTTTTAATTTCTTTACATTTTGGATTTGAAGAAAGGAGTTATTATTTTTTTTTAAAAATAATTGATATTAAAAAAAAAAGAGTAACAAGTTGGAGCAATTCAAAATTATTTTATATTTTTTTTATACGATCTTTATCATATAATTTTCATACAGTAATATATTTAGTTAAGAAGTGAGAATAATATAAAAAATAACCTTGAAATTTATCAATCTTTAAAATTATCTACAAGGTTTAAATAATATCAAAAATTTCCTCTAATATTATTGACCTTATATCACCAGAAAAATGTTAAACTCCTACCTAATGTATATTACTCTCGTGTAATACTCAGAACCCTCACATGTAACCTTGTCTTCCTTATCTCCTAAATGAATCATTACAATCACCTCATCTCTCAGCCTTATGAGACACATCATTTCAGTCACTCATTCCCTCATTGAACACATAGTTCTAGTCACCCACTCCCTAACTCAACGCATTATTTCAATCACCAACTTCCTCACCCTCATGACTTTATCTTGCGAATCACCTTCATCCTCACTTTCACACCTCATGCAAACCCATCATGTCACCATATCCTTTATATGACTCATCCTCACACGATAATACAACGTTTCACTAAAGCCCTAACACAACCCATCGTTCTAGAATAAAAGGTATAAACTTACTCATTTTTCAATATTTTAGACATTCTATATGTTTTACAAACCTATGGTCATTAATTATTTTGTTTGTATTGATTTTGTATTTATTTTGCATGTATTATGTTTTACAATATATGTATATATTCTATATTTGGTATTTATTTTTATGTACATTATGCCTATATGTACTTGTGTTTTTGTGTTTTTTAGGTTATTTTTTGTGGGATTTATATTTGTTAGTATTTATTGCTCAAAAATATTATGTTTTTCAGCTTTATTTAGTTGAATTGTTTATAATTCAATCTTGAGATACATATCATTTTAGTTTTATTTTCTTTAAACATTTTTCTACTATTATGTGTTTTGTATGAGTATAATATTATGTGTTTTGTTTTGTATCAATAATTTCTTTGCAAAATAAGAGTATCACAAATTATTTTTTTTCTAAAATACCATATTTGTTAGTGTATTATATTTTCCCAATAAAAGATTATGTAGTTTAGTGTATTATATGGGATGTAAACTACTGATTATAATTTATAGTCAACGTGATTAGGAAGAAAAATTCTAATCAATGTGAAAATAAGTGGTCTACTATTTAAGAAATAATTTTTTTAAAATACAATAAAAATAATATATTTAAAACTTATAATTATTAAAATAATATATATTATACCTATCTTGTATGCTTTTACTATTTAAATCGATTTGACATCAGTGTTATATTTAAAATTTACATTTGGAAGAGGCTCATATATACAATAAAAAAATATTAATTATTTTTTAGTTATTATTTATTTTTAATTAAAAAGATATTATATGTATCTTATTTTAGTAAAATATGTTCAAAATTTTGAATTTTATTAATATACTGAGTGTTAAAATTTTAAATTTAGGTATGATATAGTTTCATTTTGTACATTAATTTGTCTATAATTTTATAAATATTATATATAAAAAATTATTTGTTGAAATTGAGGTAGGACACGTGTCTCTCCTTACAGGTTATAGATCTATTACGATTTGATACATCATTTCATTTTAAATACCGTTTAAATTAAATTATTGTTATTTAGAGTTTAGACTCATTTAATATTGAATGCAATTCAATTAAAACTCATTTAATATTATTTGATGTCATTTTTATTGTTATAAGTATTTATAAGTGTTATGTTTTTGTAATTTCTCTAATTGTTTTTGTTAAATTACAAAAAAAAAATCATATAATTTATAATAATAAAAATAACACTTCAATAATATTGAAAAGTGTTCAATTAGATATCATTTAATATTGAATAAATTTAAACAATTGTAATTCAATTTGATTAACTTCCAATTGAATAACGTTCAAAATAAAATAATATATTATACTCTTTTTTAATAACAAAAATATATAAATATATAGATAAGGTTATTTTATAGTTATAAATGTTAAAAGTATTGTTTTTATTATTTTTTATTTTTTTGGGCCAAAATAAAATATAATTAAAATTATTTTAAGTACTTAATTATTTCACAACTTCATTACGATTTTGCATTTAAAAAACTCGGTAAAGATGAACTAAATTTTTTCCTTTTAATCGGGTAATTCAAATCCGAGACATTACATGCTTCAATATGAATTTAATTTTCGATGAAGGATTATTGGTGTATCAATTGGAAAATGTAAAAAAAATTATATAGTTATCAATTGATGTAATTTCGAAAAAATATATATTGGTTCTAAATTGATAAATTCTTTGTTTTTTTTCCTTCTTAAAGTAGTAACATACCAAATATCCTATCATATTTTAAGACTTATTTTTAGAATTTAAATTAATAAAAAAATTAATTAATTCATTATCTCACTCAAAGATCAATGGTTAACTTAGGGTTAATCTACACTTTTTTTAAAAAATTATACGATTTTTGTACACCATTTGATAAATATAGAACTTTTGTAAGCTAAGTAATAATTATAAGATTTTCATACACTTTTATTAAAAGTTATATTACCTTGAGAATCTTTTGTCAAATTCTATACGTTTTGGCTCTGGTACAAGTTACAATAATAAAAATGATCCTCTGATTTTATATTTATTTATTTACACAATCTTATTTTTAATATCTCTAAATATATATTTTTTACTTTATAAAATTAAAACATATGTATACTATATTTTTTAATATAAGAAAAATATATGTTTTTATGTTATGTGAAAAATAACATATATTTGCGTTAAATTTTATTTTATGAAATAGGACTACTTAAAAAGTATAATATATTTAAAAATAAATAAAATCTAAAATATAGAAACAATAAAAAATAATAATAGTCTGAACAACTCAAAAGTACTAATGTACTCGAACATGCAAAATAAATTATGTTATTGTTTTTTATTACCTATCAAGCAAAATATACAATTTTACCTTGAGAATTCATGATTGAATGAGAAGGTTTAAGAGCAACATATTCCACATTTTTCATGTTAATTATGATTTGTTATATCCTAAAAAAAAGTTTGTGATGCATGCTAACATTTTAGAATTTGGAGACAAAGTAAAGTAAAACTACAAAAGTAAAAGTTATTAATGAGTCACTTAGTAGCCTTGAAAAATTGGTGGAGGTGGCGATGAGTATTGGGAGCCAAAGATGGGTGGGAGCACCAAGTCTTCCATTGGAGGTGGTGTGGAAACAATAAGAGGAGGTAAACTAGTTGAAGTAGGTGGCGAAGGAGAGTGAATTGGTAGAGGAGGTGATTGAATTAGAAGTGGTGGGGATTGAACTGGAGGTGGAGGAGAGGGAAGCGGTGGCAGAGGTGATTGAACTGGGGGTGGTGGGGATTGAATCGGAGGTGGCGGAGAAGGAAGCGATGGCGAAGGTGATTGAACTGGGGGTGGTGGAGAGAGAAATGACGGCGGAGGTGATTTAATTGGGGGCGGTGGGGATTGAATCAGAGGTGATTGAATTGGGGGTGGTTGGGATTGAATTGGGGGTGGTGAGGATTGAATTGAAGGTGGTGGAGGTGATTGAACTAGGGGTGGTGGGGAAGGCATCAGTGGTGGTAGAGATTTGATTGGAGGAGGTGGGGAATGCTTTAGTGGTGGTGGGGAATAAATAGAGGGAGGAGGGGAGTGGGCCTGTGGTGGTGGAGAATGAGAGTAAACTAGTGTTGGTGAAGATTGGACAATAGGAGGGGGAGAATGGACAGGTTGAAAAGGGGAATGAACTAAAATATGCGGTGGTGATGGCGATTGAATAGGTTTAGGTGGTGGTTTAACTGGAGATATTCCAGGATGCTCCTCTTGTGTTGGTGGAGTCTGAATAATTTTGGGTGGTTGAATTGGAGAGCGATCAGGTTTTTTCGGAATTGAAGGAGATGGAAATAGAGTTTGGATTGGTTTTGGTGGAGGTTGAACTGGTAAGCGACTTTTGGGATCATCGGGAAGAGGAGTTTCAATCTTTGGGAATTGGTGAGAGGGAGATGGGATTGTTTTCGGGGAATGTGGAATTGGTAAAGCACTAACAGGGTCCTCAAATGGTGGAGATTCAAATTTTGGTAGTAACGGTGACGAATATTGGATTGGTTTTGGTGTAGGATTAACTTGCGAACGATTTCTAGGATCATCAGGTGGTGGATATTCAACCTTTATTGGTAGGGGTGATGGAGAATGGACAGGATTTGGTGAAGGATTAACTGGTAAACGATTTCTAGGGCCCTCAGGTGTTGGAGATTCAACATTTATTGGTGGAAGTGGTGAAGGTGGAATAGACTTTAGTGGAGGATTAACTAGTGAACGATTTCTAAGGTCCTCAAGTGGTGGTGCATGTGATTGTTTTGGCTTTAAAGGCTCTCCTTTTATATGTGGTTCTGGTTTTGGGGTTTTATGCTTTGTTAGTGGTTGAGGGTTAAGCTTTGGAGATTGTTGCTTGGGTGGTGAATGAGGCTTAGGTATTGGAGATTGTTGTTGGGGAGGTGGGTGAGGTTTGGGTTTCAGAGACTCTTGTTGTGCGGATGGTTGAGGCTTGGGTTTTGGTAATTCTTGCTTGGGTGGTGGTTGAGACTTGGGTTGATGGGATTGTTTGGGTGACCGAGCTTTAGGTGTTGGAAGCTCTTGCTTAGTTGGATGAGGCTTAGGATTTGGTTTAGGCTTTTTCTTTGGTGAGCTAGAAGAGGATCCTCCTCCTCCACCTCCACATTTAGCCTTCCCACAATCAATTGGTTTACTCACAACATCATGACATTGTTTTGATGACTTTTGCTTTGGCCTATCAGCAACACAATTGTTTATATCATCAATTAAAAGATCTCCCTTAAATGTTTCACATTCTTGAGCTTCCCCATTGAAGTAGTTGTTAGAGAATGTCAAGTTCTTCAAACTAGGCAATTTGCAAATGTTCTTATCAACAAATCCAGTTAGCATGTTGTGAGCAATATCAAATTGCTCCACCATCTGAAGAGCTCCAAAAGATTTTGGTAGTATCCCTGTGAATTTGTTCCCACTAATATTTATAAGTGTAAGGTTTCCAAGATTACCAATCTCTGGAGGCAAACATCCAACAAGCTTATTATTTGAAAGTATAATCTCATTCAAAGTGTTGGTCATCTTGCCAATGGTATTAGGAATGCAACCATGAAATTGGTTATTGGCCATCACTAAAACTGAGACAGTAGAATTTCCAATTGTATCTGGAATGGTGGATTTGAATCTATTATTGTTCAAGAACAAAGCATCCAATGGCTTATCGAAAAGCTCCAGGGGCACCATACCTTCAAAATCATTGAACCTGATATCAAGATATTTAAGGTTTGGGAGTGAAAGAACAATCTTGGGAAATTTGCCCACAAAGCGATTGTTGCTAAGATCAAGCTCATGAAGCAGAGTAAATCTAGAAAAACTCTTAGGAATGATCCCACAGAACCTATTTGTGTTAATGTGGAAGAGAGCAAGATCAGTTAACAAACCCAATTCAACGGGAAGGTACCCTGCAATATCTGCATGATTGAGATCAATGCCAGCCACAACTTTGGAATGTTGCGGATCAGCAGGACTTTCTGCACAAAAGACTCCATTGTAAGAACAAACATCAGCTCCATCCCAATTTGCAGTAGTTTCAAATGGGTCTGAGTATATTGCCTTTTTCAATGCTTGAAGTGCAATATATGCATGTTTAAATCTATCATCATGAAATTTTAGATTCTTATCATCAACTTTAGGCTCATAATTTTCATTCAAATCACCATTCTCAGGAAGAGATAATAATTGGCGATGAGCAATTAATGTCACTTCATCACTAGTTAAAGCTGAGATCAATGTAGAGAATAAAGAAAATAGAAGAAGAAAGAAGGCTAAGAAGTAGCATGAGACCTTCATTGTTAAAAAGTGGAACTTTGTTTTTGCCTTGGTTTAGCCCAAGGCTGGTTATAGAGGTGAAGGAAAAGAATGGATAAGAGGGTGTTATAATAAGAAGAATTGGTTTGTTTGTTTTTTGAGAGGAACTGCAACAATTTCTCTGCGCTTCAAACAATGATTCATCTAAAATTACCATAATTTGGGTGGATATTCTTACTTCTTTCTTTTGTTATTTTCCTTTTTTTTCTTTTATAACATCTCTAATTTTAGAGTATTTGTTAGAACAAATGGTTTTATGTTTGATTATTTGTTTAAATTTGTCCATGACTGTTAAGAAAATAATACACCTCTCTCTTGCTTTTCTTTGGTGGGTAACTTCATGTAATTTAGTCTTGTTAGATATTTGTCATCAAATCTTTCTTACTATTGGCTAAAAAAAGAACTTAAAAAAAGAACTTATCTAATAAGATTTTTGTTGTTGCAATAAATATAGTATATTAATAAATCTTGTTAACAAATATGTAAGGCTGTTGGCTTTCTAATATGTCTCCATAAAACTGTTATTCACTAACAATGTAATAAGATTTTTTTTTTTAATGCAAACTATAAATTGTCATTTGAACTCATAATTGATCTCCGTAAATCAAGTCACATAAAACTTTGATATGAAGTCTATCAATTTTGATGGAATAATAAGGGTAATAAAAATAAAATTTAATATGAATATAAATATGAATATGAATATTATTATTATTATTATATTATGTTTGTTTGAATAGTGAAATTAAAATAATAATAAATATTAAAATAAAATTTATAAAATTATAAATAAAATAATAAGATTTTTTTTTTGTTTTTAAATGAGAGGTATGAAATAAATGAGCATTCTTTTTACTGTTTAAATATTTTACATTTTATTCTAAATTAACAATCAAATCAAATATAAAAATACCTTAAATCATTCATATTATATATTTTTTACTATCAACTAAACATAATCTTCCTATAGTTCAAGTTATGCAAACAAAAATTCTTTAAAAATATCAATGTGCCCACTTCACTATTTAGTACCACCATATCAAAATCTCATTATCATATAATTTGATCTCATTCTCTAAACACGTTCACAAGAAATTGATAATAGTGTAGGAAATATAGTAATTGTAAACAAAATAAGAATAAATATTGTACCATTCTAAATCAAAATTACATAAATACAAATATATATGAATTATAAATCAAGATTTAAATGACATAAGATAGAATTTGAGTAAAGAAATGACTAATGCGTGTGTATTATATTATGTTCTTAAGATAATTTTTTTTTTTGCTTACAATGGTATTTTAAGAATTTTGAAATAAATATTTTCCAAGATACAACGATCACCTCGCAGCAAATATGCATTAATTTTTGCTACTCCAACGAATGAGAATTTTGAAAAAATATATATCGTAAGATACAACAATCAACTAGAAGCAAATCTACACTATTTTTTACTACTCCAATGAACTTTCATGCATCTAAATTCTATGCGAAAAAACTTAATTATATATTGAAAATATAAATTAATAATAATTTTTCTCTCTTTT
The DNA here is from genome assembly GCA_037013495.1 of Hippophae tibetana. Taxonomy (NCBI): domain Eukaryota; kingdom Viridiplantae; phylum Streptophyta; class Magnoliopsida; order Rosales; family Elaeagnaceae; genus Hippophae; species Hippophae tibetana. The sequence continues at coordinate 14,883,119 of CM072812.1, forward strand.
TTCTTGCTTTTCCATGTTCTTTCTTTTTATTTCAATTTGTCTTCAAATCCATATATAAATAAGGAGTTGTGGCCAAAATGAATTAAAAGCAATAAAATAGGAAACTATATAGGCTTAAAGAAAAGAATAAAAAGTGGAACAAAATAAATGATTAAAAAGAATTAAAACCTAAAATGGTTACTAAAAAATCATTTTGTTTATTTTTTAACAACCCTACACTTAAATAAAAATTGACAGAGTTTTTTTTAAAATTCACTCAAATCAACTTTGATGCAGAACTAGAATTAAATGATTCGAAACCTGTATAGGATAAGTATGTGTTACTCTTTGAACCTTACATTGTGAAAGTATATTTATCTTACTGGCTGACCAGTATAAACAATATCCTTGAGCTATTCTGCTGTTTATATAGGCGATAACATACTTCACACAAGAGTCTTTCCTAATACAATTCAATTTTTATATATAGTAGATGTTTATGTTCATTTTGGCCATGAATATACGCCTAATTTTGTGAGAGTTTATAAAGAATTGAGCCCTACACAATTTCCTTTTAAGGTGACCCTACTTTTCTTTCACATAGGTGATCTCTTATCTATAATAGTAATCCATAAAAAGTATTCCACATACTCTGCTTGGTATTCTCTTCTTAAGAATCATCAACGATATTATCTTAACCTATGTCCTACGAGTATCACTGTTTTCATCATAGGAATGGACTTGGAGTTAAACCTTGACAATGATCTCACTATTTCTTTATAGTTAAGTGTCCCTTTGAACCTAGATTTTGGGATCTTTAATTAACTAAGTTTGGTTTCCTTTACAAATCCTTATTCCTTCATGAGCTTTAGTCCAATTTCTCTTGATGACTTATCGACTAACTCTCAATTTAACTCTTTGGTTAACATATTTGTTATGTTATAATTTGACTTCATATAGTCAATAATGATAATCCTAATTGAGAATAATTTTTTAATGATATTGTGTATACGATGTATATGTTTAGCCTTACTGTTAAATACATTGCTCTATGCTCTACCAATAGTATATTGATTATCACAATGGATGCCAATTACAAGAACATCCTTTGGCCATTTTGGAATATCCTTTAAGAAATTATGCAGTTATTTAGCCTCTTCGTCACATTTATCCAAATTAATAAATTTAAATTCCATCGTGGATCTAGTAATGCATATATTCTATAAAACAACTACATTACCCAGTTTGAACATATATTTATTGATGGACTTTGAGTCTTTCATATCAAATATCTAGTTTGCATCTATGTAACCTTCTAATACAGTTGTACATCTTGTGTAATGTAGTTCATAGCTACATGTCTATCTTAAGTATGTAAATAGTCATGTAATATGTGATAAGATCCTGGATTGCTAATGTATCTACTTAGTTTACTTACAACTTAGGCTATATTCAGTCATGTGCAACTAATCAAGTATATAAGACTTCTTATTACTCTAGCATGTTTCAGTTGAGACACACTCTCACTTTTATTATTAGAAAAGTATAGATTTATATCTACCAATGTTCTTATAATTCTAGAATCACCATTGTTGAATTTTTCAAGTATCATGTCAACATAATGACATTGATTTAGAATGAGATTGCTTGATATCTTTAATATCTTAATTCCCACAATTATGACAGTGGGTCCAATATCTTTCATGTCAAACCTTGAATTTAACATATTCTTAGTGAATTTGATCATTAATACCCATAATTAGTATGTCATCAACGTAAAGACACAAGATGATACAATTATCTTTGGTGTCCTTGATATAATCATCATGGTCTTGACTATCTTTATTTATAGTCTCATAAGTTCATTTAAATGAACTTCATTCCCCTTATGACATACAAGCAACTACATATTCAAAGAACAACAAATTTCTTGATTCCATTATGAATATCTTATATGATCTTTAACATATGCACTAGAAATTGATAAGCACTGATATGATATGTATATCCAATAAAATACAATCTATTATTTCAAGACCTATCTTAACTTTCTTACTTGTAGGTACAATATCTCTTGTAAAACAACCCTACACTCGTAAGTATTCATAGGATTCCACCATTTTTTAAATAACTCATACGATTTTCATGTGTCTTCTTTTAGGATACTTTATTAAAATATAATTACTCAACAACATGACTTGTCCCATAAGTTCTAATGTAACTCAAAATTTAATAGTATTGCATTCATCGTTTATATCAATTTGTGATCTTTACTTTCCAATAACAATATTGTAGTTTCATGTATGATTTCATGTTGTATATAGAGTTTAACAAAAAATGTTTCATACTTACCACTACGATCACTTCACAAAACCTTGATTTTCTTTTGAATTTATTTCAACTTTAGCTTTATAAAGAGTAAATTTCTCTATAGCTTCATCTTTACTTGTATGTAGATATACATAGCAATGTTTAATGCTATCATCTAAAAAAATATTAAAATAGTTATTAGCACCCCTTATTTAAACAAATTTCAAATCACATAGAAATATTATGCATCAAATCAAGGGTTTCAATTCCTTTTAGTTGATTGAAAAGATAATATAATCATTGTATATCCACGTAAGTGTGAAACTTATGTTTGGAAATAATTTATAAGAAGGGTATATAATCTATGTTATTTAACCTACATAGGTGACTTAGTCTTCCATTCCAAAATTTAGAAGACAAAAAAATAAGTAGGCAAATTAATAACATAATTAATCTCTAACTTAAAGGCCATTATATTTAGCTTGGACAACCTCTCGATTACATAGCCCTTTAAGACAAACATTTCATTCTTGGTCAATGTGACCTCATTAGATTCAACATCCATCTAGAATCCATAGTTCTCAAGCAACAAACCTCTCAAGGTTCTTCTAGATCTCTAGCTTGTACAATAAGTTGTTCAAAGTCATATATTTTTCAAAGGTCATCTTGATGATCACTTTGCTTACCATCAATCATAGAGGTTGTAGACTTCCTCATTCGCAACTTCTTACAAATCTTAAATGGTTTGAAGGAATTGAATAACTCATTATCTGAACATATGTGCCTAATATCACAAATATTGATCTATCATTCTTTCGAGTTAGACTCAACCAAATTCACATAACAAATAACTATCAACATGTTCATATCAGAACCAACATGGTAATATTATGCACCACATTCATTGTCATCTCAAAAATAAATTAATGCTTTTAGATGTAATGATATCCAAAAAGAACCAAAAATTAAATATCATAATACAATAATAAATATATGAATTTAATTTAATTAATTTAACTTGAAAATTAATTTTCCCAATTAGTAAAATTTAATTTTATTGAAACCTAGTCCCAATTTGTAATTCAATAAATATGGAAACCAAAAATCTATATATTTATAAAATTAAATATTTTAAAATCAATGATACAAAATTCATTATTTTAAAAATACAACATTTACTTCTTTTGTGAATACAAAATTTATCAAATTATTTCGTAAATAAAAAATTTATTTATTTTGTAAAACTACGAAACTAACAAATAAAAATTCACTATTTCTTAATTACAAAAATTCAACTAGAGTGAAATTAAAAGGAAACGAATTGGAAAGTGTGGGAGAAAACGTGTCGAACGTGCTCTATAAAGAAAGGTTTCACCCAAGTATTGGGACTCAAATATTTTCACCATCCCAATAAAAATAGGTAACTTAAGGCTCAAAAAATCTATGCTCAACTTAGGAACATATATTAATGTCCTGTCCTATACCGTTATGCTTCACTAAATCTAGATATTTTAAAAGAAACAAATATTATTGTACAACTTATTGACAAGATTAACGTGCATCCTAAGAGTGTTATTGAGGGTGTCTTAGTATAGGTAGATAAAATGATATTATTGGTAGATTTCTATGTATTAGACATGAGTGATGATTCTTATACAATATCTAAATCCTTATTCTTGGGAATGACATTTATAAAAATAGCTTGCACCAAGATAGATGTGCATAGCGGGAAGCTAACTCTTAAGTTTGATGGGGAGATAATTTGCTCCAACATCTTTGAAGCAATGAAGTATCCTAATGATGATGATGATGAAGACAACTTTGGATGAGAGTTGGCTAAGTCAAGTTGAGAATATTTTAGGATTAATATACTCTAAGTAGCATAAACAGTAGCTAGATTGGTGATATGATGATTTATGCCTTTGAATTTGTAAAATTATATGTTAATATCTTAGAATATTGTTTTAATTTCAATGGGCACGATTTAATTTCTAGAACTTTTTTTTGGATTTACCAAAGTGAATGTTGATAGAGTATTTTCTATAAAGGCATTAGGATTGAATTTTATGGCTAAATTTTCCTACGATTAAAGTTGTTCTTATAAAGAACAACCCTTTTAGTAAATCAATTTAAGCTTACATGAGTTGATTGTTTTTATTCTTTTCATATCATTTAAACCAAACATATTGACAATACCTTATAGTTTATAAAAAGTGGAGTTGCATAAAAAGATAATAGATTGTGAAAACACTATAATAAGATTTAAGAGTGCCAAACTATGCAATAATTGATAAATATCTAACATATGCAAAAAAAAAACCCTATTACAATATGACCCCATTTACAAATAATTAATAATACTAATAATAATTGAACAAGCTAAAAATAAATATCAAAAGGAGCTAAATATTGAAAATGAATGGAAAAAAGAAATGAAATAAATTAATAATGATGTTTGGGTTTAAAACAATAAAATTTGACCCTATTACATTGATATGATTAGTCTTAAAATAATGTTATTCATAAATCTCTTTCTCTTACTTCGTGAACTCATGGACTTTGATTTATCCTTTTTTTTCTTTCATTTGATTGATTCAACAAGCCTTGACATCATTACAACCAAATGAAAGACTTTTTTATTTTAGGAAATACCTTCGATAAGTAAAGATGCAACTTAAAAAAAAAAGCCTATAATGCTTGATCTAATTCTAGAAATATGTTAATGTTCCAAAGAAATGAACATGGGCTTTAATGGTTTAAATTACATAATTTGATTATCACTAATAAGGTTGCTAAACATACCCACTTTGAGCTATATTAATATGAAGAATTCCATACCGAAATAATGGTTATAGACCTACATTAATGTTTGTTAGATTTTGAAACATTAGTGTTATTCAGCTCTTGTGATCAAATACTAGAAACTGTTGTAGTGACTTATTTCACCTTTGCTCGAGGACTAGCACAAAATAAATGTGGAATATTTTGATTGGTATCATTTTATACATATATTTATGCATTAATTTATGCACATTTACAATAAATTATTGTTTCTATGCATTTTATTTGTTTGTTTTGTTTTATATAGGTGTTAGGGGACTAAATGAAAAAAAGAAGAAAAAAAGATACTCGATTGATTGAGCTTCAATCAAAGACCTTTGAATGGAAAAGTATAGATCAACATTCTCAATAGATTAAGAAACATGTTGATAAATTGAGGAGTTAGGGTAACAAATTGATGAATGGTAAGTAAGGCTCGATCGATCCAAAAGGGACTCGATCAATCGAGCATTGATTGAACAATCTCAAGTTGAAAATTGCAAATATTAGATCGTCATTTATTGAATTCAAAGGTTAGATTGTCACTTTAAGTGAGAATTCAAAGATGGAATGATAAAACATCAAAAACCAAAGGTTTCATTGAAGCTAAGCCTTTAACTTTTGTTTGTTCTTCACTTAGTGAATATATTCAACGAGGTATTGACTTTGGCAAAGTAAGGTAGATTTCACCATTGAGCATTATATTGAAGTTTGTTTAATTAGATCTCATGTTATGATTATAGGTCCAAACTAACCATATAAGTTGACTTGAAGGTTGATTTTTTGAGAATAACAGGTCGATATTATAAAGTTCTTATTGGTAGTTATAGTTGTCGATCTTACTTCTGTTGCTTCTATGAGACAAAATTCTTTCTGTTGAACTTCTCAATTTTAAACTTTGCTAACATGCTTGCTATATAAACTACTAATTCTAGTGCAAGTAAATAGTATCGTATATTTGAATAACGATGTATATGTGAATAATATCATCACCTAAAATTTTATAATCAAGCTTTGATACCACTATTAGGATGTTGATATAAGCCAAAACCATTAGATAGATGGAAAAAAACTTCCAACTTTTTATTATACACAAATACTAATGACCTCTCAAGGAGAAAATATAATATATCTCTTTCTTATAATAGAACAATATAATTAACATCTTTCTCTTAAAATGAAAAAATAATTCTTCTAAGTGGTTAAAATTTTACAACATCTTGAGAGCTTATGGTTTTGTGTTTTTGATTTTGGGATAATTTTTCATTTGAAAAATGACTTCTTATTTATAGAAATTGTAGAGCACAATTATTCATTTGTTAGTTGAGTTTTTTATTATCTTCACACTATTTAAAGAGTAATTTTTTGTGTTATAAATTATGTTATAATTATAATTAATGTGAAAGAAAATTTTATAATAAAATAATAAGATTCATTTTTTAACCTATAATCAAATTTTATAACATTTATGTATTATAATAAATAATTTTTTTCTAATTTTAATGAATTGCATCTAACTTTAAAAATTTACCTTATATTAGAAATGTTTGATTGATAATAGGTTGAATGCAACAGTATTACCTCACTAGATGCAAGTTGCATGGTTTAAAGTTTGGAACTACGCGTATCAATATCAAGCTTGTAAGTATGGCATCATTGAAAAGATATTTTTCAAAAAAACAAATAAAAATATCAAATATCATTCTTGAACTTAATTGCCTTGTTTGACTATTACATGAAAAGTAACTTCATTTTTTTCTTTCAAATATTAACAAATTGTATAAAATAATCTAATACATACATTATTCGTAATATAATTTCTAATTCATCACAACTTTCACTACTAATAACATTTGTAACTTATTATATATGCAAGTTTTCAACAATTTTATAAAAAAATTAGTTTTCTAATTATGGGAAAGCAATTATTGTTTTTAGTTTTATTTTTTAATAAATTGTGAGACGTTAATACTACAAGAAATTGACGGTCGATGTGATTTTATTTCTTTAGCGGTATTTGTTAATTTAATAATATTATAATTTAATTTTTAATATTTTTTTAATATTATCCTCATTTAAAAATAAGTATTAATTTAATATAATTTTTATATTAAAAATTAAAAAATTATATAAATTTATATTTATTTTTAAACGATAACACTACCAAAATATATTAAAAATTAAATTATGATATTTTTAAAGCAGCAAATCCATAATAATAAGTGGTAAAAGACAATTTCAAATAAATTAGTGGAGGTAAAACGAAAAGTTTTCATTATAAAGTGGCGAAACAATAATTTCGTAAATAATCGGATAAGCAGAACCGTCCAGGCGTCCACACCACTCTACCAAAATTATAAAAAGGTGAAGAGATGAGATTTTAAAAAGAGCAGTATCAATCCATAGCCATCAAAAGGTACGGATCTCTTCCTATTATTTATTTCTTTATCTTTACTTTAATTTATTTTTTTGATCTTTAAATTGTTCCTTAATCAGATCTTCATATCTCAATATGAAACTCTTTTACCAAAAAAAAAAAAAAAATCCTCAAAAGTTGAGTTTTGTCGCTGAATCTGTGTGCGGACTGGCGTATTTCGGGTTTGTTTCATCCTCGATTTGCAGCTTTAGAAGATTAATGTTATTCTCAATCCGGAAATAAATTTAAAATTTAATGAATCCAGTAATTTGATTATGAATCTATGATTATGATTAATCAAATTTTTTTTTTGTACATATATCGATCAAACTGTCTTGATTAATCAAATTTCATTAAAAAATGGGACTTGTTTTATTATTTAAGCAAGTAGTTTTAATGTATATATGTCCAATTTAAGCTAGTCTGTTGTGAGTTTCTCTTTTCCTGATGTGTAAAATGAATGATTTGATAACCCATTTTATATGCATGTCTGATTAATCTATAAAAATTGTTTAAAATGAGTGTGTTGTGTTTAGTTTAAATCCTAATAACAATTCTGAGTAGTGGATTTGGATTTTGGATACAGGAAGAGAGTTTTGACATTTTATGGATAAAAGAGAGGTTAACGAGGAGATTACAAGAGAGTTGCTTATTGCGATCTCTTGTGGTTTACCAGGAAAGGTTTTTGATACCATTCCCCACCTTTCGTCCAAAATCTTCACTGATATTGATGGAACTCTGGGTCTGGCATCAAATGGTGATCTAACTGAATGTTATCGCTCCCAACTGATCTCCCTTTCCAATGTTCAATCTCCTGATGTTAATCTCTGAGCTGCAGGTTCTTTACCATCATCATCAATACGCTTTTCTGTTCTATGGGAAAATCTTGTTCTTCTGTTGATTTGGATTTCTACTATATGTTGAATTTTTGAATTTATGTGTGACAATCCCATGTCCTGTGATATTGTAATAAGCATTTCTGCACATGATTATTTATTATATTTGGCCGTTGTTAGTTTATACTTTCTTCTTTACTAAAATTATTCTTTTACTTGGTTCACGTCAACTCATGATCAAAGATGGTGATTAGAAATTATAAGTTGAAATGAAGGACGAGTTAGTATTAGCATCAGCAATGACAACGTGAATTAGAGATGTTAATTATGATGAGATATCTATTACAATTCATAAATTTTGTGATCCTAATAGCTAGTTTTTAGCCTAAATAGCTTTATTTTTAATAAATCTAACAATTTTTTTAACTAATAATAACTCATTCAAAAACTCATAATTTTATATCAAATAATAAGATAAAAGACCTAAAGATCCTCTTCTAAAACTTATCAAAGTGATTGATCAACACGAATTGTATGCAATAAATACGTAAATATATATATCGTAACAAGTAATATAATGATAAAAAATATCGTTCTCACGAAAATTATGTTATTAAAAACTAATTTTAAAACTAAAAAATAAAAATCATTTTTTTTGTATTTTTATATTTTAAGAAAGTAAAATTAAAATAACTAAAAATAAATAACAGTAATTAATTAATTCAAAATTAACAGCTAAGAATATATATGAAAAAATATATAAGAATATTCAATCCTTTAATTTTTTAAATAAATGAATCACTAAAATCTCCTCAATATAATTACTAATTAATTACATGATTAATTGAATTTAAATTAGTACGTATTACTCTCTCAAGTAAACTACGTATCATATAATAATTAACCTAAACACTCTCATGTCAATTAAATTACATATTACTTATTAAGTTAATCAATTATGGACTATATACATAAGAATCATACATTTCTATCTAGAAATTATGCTTGTTATTTAATCAAGACAAACAATTAAATAATTCTCTCAAATATATTTAATTGTTTTTATAGATCAATTATTAGCCAAACAATTAATAGCATAAAAATCAGATTAAATAATATAATTAAATTGAAATCATAATATGTTGAAAATTGAGTTCATAAAACTCATGTATTAATAAATTAATTAGATATAATTTTGATAAAAAAACTCATATTTTTCATAAAAAAAGATATAAAAATTGATAAAAAAAAAGAAGCAAAGAAGAAATATAATTAATCTCTTGAATTGTAGCACCTATTTCCTATTGAATCTCCACAAAAATTGTATCTATTTTTGAATTTTTATGTATTTTCTTCTATTCTTAGCTCCAAAATCTAATAAAAATATCTAATTTTTAACTTATTAGGATTTATGGAGCAATTAAGGGGTTAAATTAAGCTCGGATTGAATATAGACCATTATATCAGCTTCAGGTTAAAGGCTGAGATGAAAAAAAAGAAGAAAAATTAGCAACTCTAGTTAATAAGAACGAGACACGTGGCATGTAGGACTAGTTATGGTCAAAGTGGCTAAGTTAGTGCCATGTGGCATGATGTGATTTACGGGCGAGGATTGTGTGGCGTGTCGTTGGATAGAATGGACAAATCGCGTGACAACGCGTGACACGATTATTGATCGTGCAGTAAAAGTTGGAATGAATGTTGTGCTGATACATGGCAAGGCATGCATCACATGGAATACTCGACATTGCGTGATTCAACCTCTTTGCTTATGTGGTATCCACGTGACTTAACCTAGTCAACTCCTCTACTTGCATAATGTTTTCTAATTAGTCTTGCATTAAAAAAATCATAAAAAGATCCTAAAAAATTTAGAAAAATATATTTTCACCATTTTTACTAAAAAATCATATTTTAATATTTTTAATCAAAAAAGTATTACTTATTAACTAAAATGATTACATATTAAGCTAAAAAGTATATTGATGACTCTACTTTCATAAAGTCATCACACATTCAAACTTAATTATTAAATATATAAATGTGTTTATATTATACTAAATGTGGACGTAGCCTAATAGATAAAGTTAACTTTAGTATATGAAAGGTTGGGAATCCCATTACTAGCATTTTTCAAATAATGGGATAAACATGCCACAGGTCTTGTCAACATGTTAAGCATGGCCTAACGAGTTAGGCACAACACGATAAGGTCTACGGTCTAAGAATAGAGACACAACACGACCTGTCTACGAGTCACAAACCGACACAAGTTGCTTGACACATCACAATCGCTTTAATACCTTTAACCTCTTGCTAGAATGTATTTATATATGTCTATAGGCTGATTTTAGTGATCTCATAGTATAAAAAATGGATAATCATAACAATTTAGTATTTATTTGGATTGTCCTTTTTATTTCATGATTTTTTTTAAAAACATACTCATAAAAAAATTAGATTTTATAATCAATAGTCAATATTTTTCTATTTGCAAGCTTTCTACATTATGATTTTAACATATTTTTTTTCTTTTTGCTCATAGTCACCGTGGCAATAGTTGAATCATATGGTGTGATGGTTTGTAGTTGTTAGAGTGGGTTTCCTTCTTCGACGTTGGTGAGATATTGGCTTTGATTTTGGTTGGATTATGGTTCTGTTTTAGTTTCTAGTTTGAATAAAGCCTTGTTTTGTGGATTGTTGTTTTACTTAGTTGTGGTATTTTGCAAATAGTCCTTCAATTCAGGGTTTTGTAAAGCTTTACAAGTGTATTTTTCTCTAATTTTTGTTTAAAATAGTTGTAGGTTATAATTGTGTTGGTTTGTTTTGTTGTCCTTTAAGGGTAAGGTATTTGTGAGAATGTCTCAAAGAATTGAAAGATTTTTGTTCTATCATTTTTTAAAGATTATAAAGGAATTTGTTCGTGTTATTTTTAAATAGAATTCTATGAATAATTTTGGTAGATCGTTGCAAAAGTTGGAGATTAGTCACTTGAGTGAGATAACATTGGAAGCTCTTTGTTTACCATAACTCACAAATGAGTGATTTAGTGCACAAATGAAAGAGTTAAAAGCCCAATACACAATTATGGTAAAATGATATTGATATTTTAGGACTCAACCTAATCTTGAAACAATAAAAGATGTAAAGCAATAAAGAACATGCAAAAAAATAAGGTAATAAATAACCAATTATTTCACACAGACATCCTAAATACAATTTAGTAGTTGGCACACAACATGGCAAAGAAATATAACATGGAAACAACATTAGGAGATAAGAAAGGAAGCAGTAAGAAAGTTGATCTTTACAATCACAATTAAATCCTCTTATATAGGATCAAACACATTCAAATGTAATCCTGATTGTACTCATATTACATTTGATCACCAAATACAACAAATAACATGACAAATCAATATATGATCTACACCTATGTGGTAATATCCATGAATTACTTAAACCAATTACTCAACATAAAAAAAATCACTATTTAGAGCAAATAATTAGTTCCAAAACTAAATATAGTATAAGTTAATAGCTCTATCAATCGGAGGATTACACTCAATTTCACCCAAGTTGCATCCATTGTTGTATGTACAACAACTTCGATCCAATCTAAGAATGTAGCTCTCATCTAAAGCCCTACCACCTTCTTTGAAGTGATGTACAATCACTAACTGATAGGTATTTTTAGTACACTTTAAAACAACACACAAATTAATCACCTATTTATTTTCCTTATTAGCACTAAGATTTGTCTATTGTAGCAAAAGCAAATAAGGATTTTTTCCAAATAGGACTGACTTATCTAATGACTTAAAATGTCACAAAATTGATTGTTGTTCCTAATGTTCAACCATCGAAAAATAATTATTAGACCAATATATTTTTATCTAAATTCAACAAAATTTTATATGAACATACTATACACAATGAGGTAACATTACACGAAATTTGAGGATTTAATGAGTTGATTTGATATTTTGATTAAATTTTATAAATACAAAACATAAACACTAATTAAGTAAAAATATATTTAAATTTCAAAGTAATAAGAGAAATAAGTTAGAGGAATTATTATCTACTATTAAACAATTATGCAAAAATTATTTCATTCAAATTCTTCTTATTTGTAGATGAATATTCTCTTATTGGCTCAATGTTAGAACATAACTGATGACTCTTTCTAACTAGTATGTTAACAGAATGGTGTTTTTAACTTAATTTAGCTCATAACATGCAACCTAGAATGGTGTGTACATGGATTTAGTAAGTAGAAATCATTAAGAACTAAAAGAGTTTGTCATCAAAAGGCATTATAAGTACTGGTGTCGTCTTATTTATCTTAGATACTGGTTTACATAATAATCACAACTAAGAGGTGCTATTCTAGAGCATATGTCAATCCTCATTTAGTAAGAATAAGCAAACACAAATTCATAACATTAGAATCCTTAAATTTTTTTCCAAATATTCATTCAAAGAAAACACTTAAAGAATTCAGCATTGACATAAGCCATGAACCAAATTTCATCCATTCATACGAAGAATCCATACAAAATGTCATAACAAAATTGCAATCATGTGTAAGGCTTCAAGATAGCTCCTAACCTTATGAGAGTTTTAACTACACATAATTGCTAAAGAAAATCCAAGATATCTTTCTTTTTTTTCCAACACTTAAGTTCTACGTTTTTCCTTCTCTCTCTCCTTTTATTGAATCCTTATTATCTCCCTTTTTTGATTCTTTTTTACATAAGTTTATTTATCTTTTAGTTACATAGCATTATGACTTCCGTCGTAGGCTTTATAGCTATGGACTTGATTGTATACATTCGATTACAAAATATTTAATCAACCTGACTTTCAAGTACTAAAATTGACATATATTTTTCTAGAAAAATGATATTAATGAACTATAAACTGTTTCAAAAAGTAGATTTTCATAGCTTTCTAAGCACAATGCTTATTTTTTGGTTCATTTTGAGTTGTTCTCAATTCATATCTAAAGTTTGCTAATTTGCAAAGATATTTTTCAATCAATCTGACCTTCTTTCAGTGTTAAAACTGACATATCTTCTTCTAAAAATGATATTAAAGAACCATACATGGGTTCAAAAAGTAGATGTCCATAGATTTTTAAGAATATAACGTTTATTTTCTGAATCATTATGAGTTTTTTTCAATTCACATTTAATGTTCGCAGATTTGCTTAGGCGATTTTCAATCAGCCTGATATTCCAGTAGTACAACTGACATATCTTCTTCTCAAAAAATGATATTAATGAACCGTAAAAATTTTCAAAAAGTAGACATCCTTAGCTTTCTAAGAATATAACGTTTATTCTTTAATTCATTTTGAACTATTATGAATTCATATTTAAAGTTTGTTGATTTGTAGAGATAGTTTTGACGACTTTACCATCTAAAATTCCATTTGTGCATCTTTTCTCTTATTTGCTTGAAAAATCCTACAAAACACAAAAAAAAGTAAATAGCACAAAACATAAAGAACTAACTAAAAAAATACAAGTAAATTTGATATAAAAATGCATAAATATAAGCTTATGACCAACGGATAAATATATGTGATATAATTTAAGGTAAGGACAATCACATGTACATGCATTTAATTGCAACTTCATTTTGGTGTTAATCAATTTTTAATAAACTCACTCAAAATATATTTTGCAAAATGCCTAACATATCAACAATATTGAAATACACTTAAAGTTTTGATGATACAATATTTTGAAAAACTTTTTCACATCTAAACTTTGGAAACTATAAGAGTTTTTTTCATGTTTTCTAATTAATTTCAAAATTCAAAATGCACCTTGTTGACCACACTTTAGTTGCTCGATGAGCTTTAAAATTTAGCATTTTTATTTGAAAAATTTGTGAAGTATTTTTCTACGAATACTTGCAAACAACTAATACATCTGAATGCACAAACACAACCTAATAGGCCAACTATATGTTTCCAATCTTAGGATGGTGTGTGTATCATACAAACATACAAAGTATAAGAGCTATATGAGTATGTAAAATACTAAACTATTTAGTATATGATCTTACATAGATGACGATAATCCACTAAGTAAAACAATACATATTCTGTGTTTTGCATATATATGAAAATACCAACACAAAATAATAGGAATTACAAGACTTACAACAAATATTGTCTTTGAGATGTAGATATTATTTTTGGGAGCTTCTTTAATACTTTGATGTGTACTTTAAAATTGACCTTACTACCTAATATAACTTTAAATTTTGATGATTAATAAATTTTTCCTTTTTTATAAAAATAAGAAGAAAAAATCAATATGTAGATTTTCTTTTCTTTTTTTTTCTTTTTGTTACACTATTTTCAAATTTTTAATCTGTAATTAATTTATAATTAAAATTAAATACGTTCAATAAAATAGTGAGATGTAACATTTTACTTGTAGTTGCTGTAACATTTCACCTTCAAAGTTCAAACTAGATGGAGTATTATTTAATGTTTCATCATATTTTTAAATAATGTTATTTATATCATAAAGATATTTTAATCACATAATTTTTATAAGATAAATAATTTGATTTTTAAAATTGATATATTTTAATAAAATAATTTCCAAATATGATTAAAGAATGGTTTCCCATTGATTCTCAGTCACTGCAAGTAATTAATTATAATTAAACGAAGTTATGGTGCATGTGGCCATAAATTCTTTTGGAAGATGACAAAATATGATCGCTAACTTCGTACAGGGATTTTATGAGTTTTTCTTCAGTCATTTAATATTTTGTGATCAGTCGTTGGTGAGATATGAATTCGACCAGAGGATTTCCGTTAGGTAGATTTTGTGTTTATTGTTTCCAACAGGCTACGGGAGAGAGGGGAATAATAGAGTTCTTAAAATTCTTATTAATTAGTTGAAATTTAGATAGTTTAATTATAAACTACAAATTATTTAAAATTGATAGAAATATAATGTACAAATTTCCATATAATGTCATATAAAATGGATGTCAAAAGGTTTAATTATGTATAATAAGAGAACAGAGAAATACTTACCATTTAAAGATTTGTTTACCTTAATTTATGAAATAATTAAGGTTATTTATGACACTTACCTTATTCACACAAAAGTCCTTGGTTTTGATGTAAAGGACAAATTCACCTATCAATAGAATTCTCTATATGATTTTCTCATCTTTTTCTTATTTTTTTTTCTTATTTTTATATCATGTTATCACGATAATTTCTGCTCAAAGGTTATGATTTACAAATCATTTTACAATTTCTTGTGACATTGTGACCGATCTTAAAAAATCATAAGTTCTTGGTTTCTTATGAGTTAATCTGTTTCGTTACTTGAAAATTAATATACTAGTTTATAATTTTTTCCATATTTTTACACCCCTTTAATTTTTTAAATTTATCTCATTCATGTATATAAATTATTCATGCTTTTATATTTATTACAAAAATATTGTGTTTATTAGTGGTTTGAATGTGCATAATATATGAACATGATTTATATTACTTTTATGGTTGCATGTAAGAGCAATAAAACTTTGGTTTTCAATTAAATATTTATATTTATAACCTTAATTATGTATATACATATTGATTGTTGATCATACTTTGCTTAATATTGTTTTTGTATCCTTCTTGTTCTTT
The DNA here is from genome assembly GCA_037013495.1 of Hippophae tibetana. Classification (NCBI taxonomy): domain Eukaryota; kingdom Viridiplantae; phylum Streptophyta; class Magnoliopsida; order Rosales; family Elaeagnaceae; genus Hippophae; species Hippophae tibetana. The sequence goes on from CM072812.1 coordinate 14,899,161, forward strand.
TTGATTTATTCGATCATTTTTTCTATAAAATTTATTGATTATTTATATCTCTTAAGTTCTCTTTCATCAATAAAAGTTACATACTTATCTCGAGGATGTTTGGTAGAGGGTCGTCTCAATCTATAACTTCTTCTTAGTAGAATAAGATAAGTCACATGTATTGGTATTGGATAATAAACATCATCATCTCACTCATATTCAGAACCAACTTTTATGGAAACATCATCTTTATTAAGTGGATAAACCTGGTCTTCATATTCAACTTGTCTTGACACTAATGTGGGAGGAATTAATTCTAAATTTGATAAGTCACCATTGGAATTAGGAACATCTTTCTTTATTTTGGCAATATCTTCAATGGTCTCACAAATACAGCATCACGACTCCTGACAAATCTTTTTACAACTGAATCATAAAATTTATAGTCAAATTGATCTTGACTATAACCAATAAAAATATATTGTCATGTCTTGGCATCAAGTTTAGATCTCTCATCTTTGGGGATATGAACAAATGCTTTGCAGCCAAGCATTTACAGATGATCATAGGAAACATAAACATCCATCTTGAGAGGAGTACAAGGTGAAAATTCAACAACACATGTGCAACTGTGAGAATGCCTTCACCCTAGAAGTTTTAAGTAACTTTTCATGTGAAAGTAGACATCTGACTCTCTCCATCAAAGTTCTATTCATCCTCTCAGCTAAGTCATTCAACTGCAGTATCTTTGAAGGTGCATTTTGATGCTGAATACCATGATTTTTGCAGTAAGCATGAAAAGGTCCTGTTTATTCTCCACCATTTTATGTCTGAATGCACTTCAGCTTCTTCTAAGTCTATCTCTCAACTAAGACATGAAATTCTTTGAAGACATCTAGCACCTGATCCTTTTTCTTCAGAAGATATACCCACATCTTCCTTGAATGATCATCAATAAAGGTCACGGAGTATTGAACGCCACCAAGTGACTTTGACATTGGTCTACACAAATCTGAACGAATTAGATCTAAAATATTATTCATTATGGAAGGAGGGAACTCTTAAAAGAAACTCTGTTTTGCTTTTTTGCTAGATAATCAACACATTTTTCCAAATGTACTTCATCCATTTCGAGCAGTATCTTCTTCCTAGCTAGACTTGTCAAATTCAAACGCATATTTGGAATATGCCTCACATCCTTCAAAAATAGTCTAGTTCTATTCTCTTTTTCTAGGCAAATATCTTCTCTGCCAACAACCTTTGATAGTCCTTCATTTCCCATTCTAACAACACCAAAATTTCCAAGTGTGTATGATGAGAAAAATTATTTACGTGATGTAGTGTGAATTGTAGCACTATTATGAATCATCCAACTGGTCTCGTGTGATACAAGATTGACAAAATATTCATCATAGACGATATTTAACTCATCTATGGTATTTGTTTGCCCATCATCACTGCTGTCATTTTTCTTCACTGTTTTGCCTTTGTTCGTTTTCGATTCCTTCTTGAACACTCGGAAAAATTTCTTAATGTGACCCTTCCTCTTATAGTGATAACATTCAACATTGGCATATTTGTTTAATTTGCCTCTGCTTTTAGGTCTGAGTTTTTGTTCTCTGTACTTTCTCCTTCCATTATACTCCATATAAGGGCTTGTGATTCTCAATCTCTCTCTATGTTCTATTTCTCATATGACAACATGACTTCTACAACAACTTCAAACTTCATTTTGTCTTTTGCATAAGTCATAGTTTTTGTGAGATGATTATATGATGAGGGTAATGATGTCAACAACATCACACCTTTCTCTTAATCGCCGAAAATCACATTGAATCTTGCTAAGTGAGAAAGTTTGTTGTTGAAATCACTAATGTGCTACATCATGCTCATATTATCTTCATTCCTCGTCTGATATAGCTCATTCCACAAATAAAATTGATTGATAAGGTTCTTTTACATGTACACGTTTTCTAGAGTCTCCCAATGTCTTATGAACCTTCTGTGTAATGAGAATATCCTTTATGTTCCTTTGTCATAAAGAGAAATTATTATTGTCATTAAATTTCTCAATATCTACCTTCTCGCTTGATATTTTTTTCTCGTTATGTTTCTTTTTTTACAAATAAGTACGCCATCGATCTAATAAAATATTTTCTGATGTAACAGATCAGTATATACTGTAACCATAGAGTATACTAAGAATTTTATTAGACCATCTTTGATACCAGTTGTTGGAGCACGACTGGTGAAAATAAAATAAATTCAATAGATTAAAATAATGACACCGACAATTTAACATGGTTCACCATTTAATTTGGGTTACGTATGCGAGATAAACTCCGAAAAATATTTCTTTCATTAATAAAATTAATGAGTACAAAGTGAGAGGTAATATAACAAATTAAGATAATTCTAAAATTAGGGGTGTCCATGGTTCGGTCCGGTCTGGTTTTGCCTAAAAAAAATTTAACCAAACCGGACCGTTCATATTACTCGGACCGGATCAGACCGTTTGATTTATAAACGGTTAGGTCCGGTTTGCTTCCCGATTTGGTCCAATTTTTTTATAATTTAATGAAGAATAATGTGAAATTTTTAATATATTATTAAACCGGTACAGTCCGATTCGAACGGTTTAAAATTAGTACAAACCGGACCGGACCGTCTGATTAGTAAAACCGTTCGGTTTTGTCCGGTCCGATCCGGCCCAATTTATGGACATTCCTATCTAAAATAGTAACACAAGTGTTTTCCAAATTATTATTTTGTTACTCCATTTTTAGAAAAATATCACAAATATTTTTATATATGATTGTTAATAAAAAAATTATTTTATTTCCATTCCATGTTAACGTAACTACGCTTTCTATGTTAGTGCGATGTACTCGGTAATACTGAAAAATTCAAAGTTGAAACTGTGAAGAACTCTTCCATTACACATCAATGTTATTTTACTAAGAGTCGAACTTTGAAATTGGATTGATATTTCCAATTGAAAATGCTTACCAAATATATATTAATAAACCCATCTAGTCATCTTAAAACCTCAACAAATATCAGAATCCTCCAATATCTACCGCAAAGTTATGCAGGTAGTAAAGAACCTCCATTGAAAACATACGAGTCACTGTTTGATCATTTAGTTGAATTATTAGGCAGATTAGTCAGGATCTCTGATATAAACTTAATCAAAGAACAAAGCCCACCCAAGAAGTTATGATCAATTACACCTCTGCCTTCTATGACATGTGCAAAGTCAACTAGTTTAACTATAGCGCCTGAACTCTTTCCTTTCACAACCACTTCCTTATCATACACCATTAGAATCGAACACGAATAAAAATGGAAAATAGTTTGTTCTTCAAACCAAGACTTCAGTTCCAACAATTGCGACAATATTTCACCATAAACTGTCAATGCAAAACAACAATCTGGCTCCATATCTGTTTCTCCAGTTGAGTTACAAGAAACAAATTTCCTCAGAATTGATCTCACATCCTCAACAGTAAGATTCATAATGAACTTCTTGTCAGGTTTCCAATATCCAGATCCTTTGTTTCCATAGACCTTAATTCCAGATACCCTAAATCCCAATTGCGGGCTTGTTGTGTCTCTATCTTTCTTTAGACACTTCTGAATATAGTCTTCACAAGCTTGTGGATACCATGTTCTAGAGCCAATTTTAATATCCATAACAGATGGATTGAGGTAACCAGAGATAATGTCTTGCAAGACCAAGTGAGGATGCAACCCAGATCCATCAGATACTTCGATTAGTCGAATGCCATGATAAGTGGGAAAGAATTTGTGGATGTTATCTGGGATATGAATATTTGAAGAAAATGATTCATAGAATGCTTGTTCTTTGGATCCACGTTCATCACTCTGGAGAGGCTTGTAGAAGCAGCCTGAATCATCTACAAGAGGGCCAAGGACTCCATTACAAGCTTCATGGCCAGCAACTTGATGATCAGGTGCTTTAAACATAGTCTAAAGAACAAGAGTTTCACAGCTGGATCGTCGGTTTTCTATCTTCTTCAACTTTATGGACTCCTCACTGCATCATGTAAACAGCAGAAAAGGGAAAAATATAAACAAAGTGAAGAAAAAAGAGAAAGGAAGTGTAAAATAGCAGTATTGGGAATGTAATAGAGAACAAATAATAAACACAACACAAGAATTTACGTGAAAACCCCACCACTGTAGAAAAACCACGAGCCGTCAAAGACAGAGAATCAAATCCATTATGTTAAAACCTGTTACAATCACAAAATACTACTCTCCCAAACCCAAATTGATCCCAAATACACCCTTACACGCAAGCCCCTTTCTCACACTCACTTTGTTCTTCTCTAAGGAAGAAGAAACAAAAACGAGAGAATAATACAAAAAGGCTTGTTGGGGTATGGTGCATTTCATTGCTCAAAGTACTCATCTATTTATAGGATATAAGAAGCTTAAGGAAGCAAGCCAACTTGATTAACCAAGTAGGTTTTTGATAACGCCAATCCATCTTATCAACATGACACATCAACTTTCACAATTAGTTGATACTTTGATTCGTGTACTTGGATTGTAAATTAAAGCCCGTCGACATATAACAAACAGTACACGATAAGTTTATCTCTGGAATCTACGCTAACACGCTGTGATAATGCTAAAACACAAACAAGGTTCATATCACAGAATCTATTTCTTATATGGGGAAGGGAGGATGAATATAGGGTCTGAGCTTAGTAAATGGCGGTAATAAAAAAAAGTTAGTTGAATGGATCCACTTTTTTATTCATTCTCATATTTATGTTTATTATTAGTTTAACATGCAAATGACGTATCAAAATAAACCAAACAAATTTGAATCAAAATAATTTATATACATATTTTTGTAGTGATAATCGTATATTGTTATTTAGTATAATCATTTATTTTTATAATAAAAAAAAGTGAAATGATTGAAGACTAAATCATCTATTACGCATACAATAACTAACATATAATATTTTATCATTTTTTTATTTTTAAATACAAGCATTTCATTTATAAATATATATAATGTCATAATATTTCTTAATATAACCAAAATTTAGTTCAAATACATAAATTTTATCAATCTATAATAACAATATTTCATTTATTCTTCTTTCTTTAAATAAAAAAATTTCATGATATTTTTTTCTTTCAATTTCAACATTATACTAGATTATATGGTTTAACATCTTTTTTTTAATTTATTTGAAGTTTTATTTGAAAATTGTAATACTTTTTTGTTGTGATTAGCTTTTTCATCGGTTTTTTTTAATCGTTAATTTTAAATTGTTTAAATTATTTATATTATATTTTAGATTTTAATATATTTATTTTATTTTAACATTATAATTAATTAGTTAGTTTAATTTTTTTTATGTATGAATTTTAATGTGTTTTACCTTACATAATTTTCATAAAATATTAAGGTAAAAACACTAAATTTTGTACTGTAATATAACATTAAAAAAAACATAATCTTCAGCCTCCTAAGAAATTTTTTCTAACGGGATTGAATGGATATATTTGCCATTAGACTGAGAAATTTGAGAAAAAACCATAAATATTTATTCGGGCCACCAAATTTTCACATCTCAAACAAGCATGCAACTAGAACAATCCCAAACCGATGAATATTTAAACATACTAGGATTACAGAGAGTTACATCAAAAGAATCAGACGCCTGCATTTTACACTCAGATCTCCTTAGACAGCCGAAGCTTCTTTTTTTTCTTTTCTTTTCTTTTCTCTATTCATGTATCAGATATGGGACATGTTGCAGTTGGCATCTAAACAGTAAAAGCAAAACCGAGAATTCCAACATGAAGAATACGATATAAAGATAGCATAAGATTCTCAACACCAGTTACAGGAAACTATATATTCCATTACTAAGGTGCTACCAGGCACTACCAACAAACAAAACCAAAACCACTTTCTTGCATGCCCATAGTTTTTTGTTGATAAAAAAGCTCAATACCAATTAATAATTAATTAATTCGTAAAAGACACTACTGCTCTTTTCTTTCTTTTACCTCTTTCAGATTTATTCTCCTAACAACAACAACAACAATAATAATAACAACAAGGTATTTGGTGAAAATTCTGATACTTGGCACAAGATAATTAGTGCAAATGTGAGTGCACTTAGAACCTTTTGAATCAGATCGCAATTGTAAATCAAGAGCTAAAAAAGAAAGAAAGATAGCAATTGTAAATGGCTTTAACTTTTTCCCTATTCCACACCACCAATTCAAACCTACTAAATAATAAATAAAATCAAAAAGTTGTTAAATTCAACATATATAGATTTTGACTCTCCATTTCCCAAGAAATATCCACTAATTTTCAAATGATTTACACCACAAACGTATAGCAAAACAAAACATACCATATGCTGATTTATAACAATACATACAATAAATATTGTTTAAATTTTTTATAAAAAAAAAAATTAAAGATGAAAATTCTGATTTATATTTTCCATCTCCAATATTACCATTATATGTATTCACTATCTAATAATTAACAAAATAAAAATTTTATTTCTTAAATACGTTTTTAGTACGAGATTATTTTAGAATTTGGGAGACTAACAGCATAAATTTGAATATTTGATAATTATTTTGAAATAATATTTATATTTTATAATAATTTAATTATATTATTGTTAAAAATTAACAGATAAGTGTTAAAACCTATATATAACAAGTAGTTTCACAATATGATTTAATTGAAAGTATTTTAATATATATATATATATATGATAATTGATGGTCTTGTTTAGTGTTAAAATCATTCATTTAATTTAATGTTATATTTTGATAATGTATGAAGTAGAAAACATAGAAGATATTTAATTAAGAATACTATTGGAGCACTAATTTCGTGTGCATTCCATGTAAAACACTAATTTCGTGTACATTTAATGTGAAGCACTAATTTCTTGTTCATTCAATGTCTATCACAATTTTTTCAAGGATATTGCCTATAAATAACTTATTTTATTTGTGCAAAATATAAGAGCATCCATAAGAAAGATAGTAAAAATCTTTGTAAGAGTTATCTTGTGAGTTATTACTTAGTAAGAAAAATTTGTTCATTCTTTATAAGTAATATTTTCCCTATTTTGTGAGAGAGTTATTTCTCCTATTACAATAGAGATTAGAATTGTTATATCATTGTAACTAGAAAGAAGGTGTTGTAATCCCTATTTTACAATAGTGAAATCCTCTTACACTTGCTCGTGGTTGTTTACCCCAATTTGTTCGGGAGGTTTTCCACGTAAAATATTTGTGTCCATTTTATTTTCATTATTTTCAATTTTCACTTTAGTTGTGTGTTAACTTCGACCCGGTAATTTTTCCTAACAATGGTATCATAGCAATTGGTTGAAGGGTGGGAAGTAGATCGTTTTGAACGAGATGTCAACTACGAAAAAGTTCGATGTTGAGAAGTTTAACGGGAGTAATTTATCGTTATGAAAATTGAAAATTAAGGGAATTTTAAGGAAAAGCAATTGCTTGGCAGCAATTGGAGAAAGGCCCACAGAGATCACTAATGACAGCAAGTGGAACGAGATGAACGACAATGCAATTGTCGATTTGCATTTAGCACTAACCGATGGAGTGTTATCTAGTGTGGTAGAAAAGAAGACTACAGAGGAAATTTGGGATACTCTAACAAGATTGTATGAGGCCAAGTCACTACACAATAAAATCTTCTTTAAGAGGAAATTGTACACTATTTGAATGATGGAATCCACATCGGTGACCGACCACATCAACATTTTGAATACTCTATTTTCGCAACTTACATCAATGGGTTACACAATATAGACATCTAAACGTGTGGAGCTTCTATTACAAAGTCTACCTGACTAGTATGATCAACTCATCATTAACCTGAAGAACAACATCCTCACGGACTATCTAGTCTTCGACAAAATTATTGTCGTTGTTTTGGAAGAAGAAACCAGGCATAAAAACAAGGAAGATAAATAGGTAGGTTCATGGCAAGCGAAAGCTTTGACGATGATGAGAGGAAGATCAATGGAACGTGGCCCCAGTGCAAGTCAAAATCATGGTAGATCAAAATCAAGAAATAAGAAGAATTTCAAGTGCTACAAATGCGTCAAGAAAGGGCATATCAAGAAGGATTGTTGGTTCAAAAAGAAGAATGGAGTCCCTGAGTCATCAAATGCTCAAGGGAATGTGACAAATGCCTCAGATAATGGTGAAGTTCTATACAACGAGGCAATAACAATAATTAGAGATAGAAAGCAGTTCGTTGATATCTGGTTATTAGACTCAGGAACAACATGGCACATGACATCTCAGAGAGAATGGTTTCACAAATATGAACCAATCTTAGGAGTTTCTGTACACATAAGTGATGATCATGCTTTGGAGATCACTGGTATTGGTATTATCAAGATAAAGATGTTTGATGGTACAATTCGCACTATTCAAGAGGCACGACATGTGAAAGGAATGAGGAAAAATCTATTATCTTTGGGTCAAATGGATAGTCTTGGATGCAAGACCCATATTAAAAATAGGCTCATGAAAATTTTCAAAGGCACACTTGTGGTTATGAAGGCAGAAAAGATCGAGATGAATCTATTCATGCTAAAAGGATAAACACTAGATGAATCTGATGTGTGTGTTGCGTCAATCAATAAGGGAGAAGAGTTAACGAAGATATGTCATCTCAAACTAGGTCACATGTCAGAACGAGGTTTGAAGATTCTCTTCAACATAAAGCTACTTCCAGGGCTCAAATCGGTAAATATACCTTTCTGTGAGCATTGTATTACAAGTAAGAAGCATAGATTAAATTTTAACAGATCTGATGCCAAGAGTAAATTTACTCTAGACTTGATTCATTCTGATGTATGAGAGTCACCAGAAATGTCCCTAGAAGGAGCAAAGTATTTTGTGTCTTTTATTGATGATTATTCCAAGAGATGTTGGGTGTATCCAATCAAGAAGAAGTCAGATGTATTTTCGGTATTCAAAGACTTCAAAGCGTGGGTGGAACTTGAATCTGGGAAAAAGATCAAGTGCTTGAGGACAGATAATGAAAGAAAGTACACAGACGTCGAGTTTCTTGCTTTTTGCAAGCAATAAGGTATTAAACGACAATTCATAGTCACATACATGCCTCAACAAAATGGAGTGGTAAAGCGAATGAATAGAACTCTTACAGAAAGGATGAGAGCTATGTTGAGGATTGTAGGTCAATCCAACTCTTTTTGGGTAAAAGCAACCAAAACTGCTTGTTATATGATAAATCGGTCGCCATCAATAGCAATTGATTTAAAGACAATGATAGAGATGTGGACTGGTAAGCCAGTAGACTACTCTACTTTACATTCTTTTGGATGTCCTACGTATGTGATGTACAATGCCCAAGAAAGAACAAAGTTGAATCCGAAATCTAGAAGGTGTATATTCTAAGGGTATGTTGATGGAGTGAAAGGGTATCGCCTATAGGATCCTACTACCCGCAAGGTTATTCTCATCAAGGATGTGATATTTGTAGAAGATCAACTACTACAAACAGATGGACACGATAGCATATCGAAAGAGGTTTCAGAGATACAATAATACAGATGGAAAATAATCCGGTATAAGAAACTCCATTTTCTACTGAAGCAACACCAGAGCATGAGGTACAAGAACCAGTCGAGTCTGAGTCTTCAAAAGTTTGTCGGTCAACTCGTGAAAGAAGGCTACCATCTTGGCATTCAGAGTATGTTACAGAGAGTAATGTTACATACTGTCTTTTAACGGAGGACGGAGAGCCCTCAACTTTCCAAGAAGCTACAAGTAGCTCAGATGTGTCTTTATGGATGACAGTAATGCAGGAAGAAATTGAAGTTCTACACAAGAACAAGACTTAGGAACTGGTACCATTGCCACATGGGAGAAAAGCCATTGGTAACAAATGGGTCTACAATATCAAACGGGATAGCAATGATCAAGTGGAACGGTTTCGTGCAAGATTGGTGGTAAAAGGATTCACTCAAAAAGAAGGTATTGATTTCAACGAGATATTTCCCTCGGTAGTTTGGCTTACAACAATCAGAATAGTCCTAGCTATGTGTGCTATGTTTGACTTACAACTGGAGCAATTAGATGTAAAACCTGCATTTCTTCATAGAGAACTTGAAGAAGAAATCTATATGCTCCAACCAGAAGGTTTTGGTGAAACAAGAAAGGAGAACTTGGTTTGTAGGTTGAACAAATCTATATACGGTCTCAAACAGGCATCGATGTATTGGTACAAGAGATTTGATTCCTTCATTATTAGCCTTGGATACAACAGACTCAATTCAGACCATTGTACATACTTCAAAAGGTTTGATGGAGATAATAATTTTATTATCTTATTGTTGTATGTGGATGACATGTTGGTAGTAGGCCCCAACAGAGATCAAATCCAAGAATTGAAGGCACAGTTGGCTAGGGAGTTTGATATGAAAGACTTAGGACCATCAAACAAGATTCTAGGGATGCAGATTCACCAAGATAGAAATAACAAGAAGATTTGGCTTTCTTAGAAGAACTATTTCAACAAGATCTTGCGAGGCTTCAACATGCAAGATAGTAAGCCAATTTCTACCCTACTTCCTATTAATTTCAAGTTATCCTCATGTATGTGTCCTAGTAATGAAGCAGAGAGGAGAAAGATGTCTCGAGTACTATATGCATCAGTAGTAGGAAGTTTAATGTTTGCCATGATATGTACAAGACCAGACATTGCACAAGCAGTGGGAGTAGTTAGTCGGTTTATGGAAAATCTTGAAGGAGAGCATTGGACTACTGTGAAGAGGGTTCTGAGATACATAAGAGGAACCTCAAATGCTGCATTATGTTACGAAGGATCATATTTTATTGTCAGAGGCTATGTTGATTCAGATTTTGTAGAGGATCTCAATAAAAGAAAGTATATTACAGGTTATATGTTTACACTTGCAGAAGGAGTTGTAAGTTAGGTATCTAAACTACAACCAGTTGTAGCTCTATCTACAATAGAAGTAGAATACATGTCGGTTGCACAAGCTTGCAAGGAAGCAGTTTGATACATATATTATTGGAGGAGCTCGAGCACAAACAGGAAAAGATTGTTTTGTTTTGTGACAATGAGAGTGTTTTGCACATTGCAAGAAATCCAGCATTTCATTCACGAACAAAGCACATAAGGGTTCAATATCACTTTGTTTGAGAAGTAGTGGAAGAAGGTAGTGTGGATATGCAAAAGATTCACACCAACGAGAACCTAGCAGATGTTATGACCAAGCCAATCAACGCTGATAAGTTTAAATGGTGTAGATCCTCATATGGTCTAGCGGAAACATAAGCAAGCATGGATTTGGCAAGTGAGGAAGGATGGAAGGATTACGTAAGTGATTTTAAGTGGGAGAATGTGATAATTGATGGCCTTGTTTAGTGGTAACGCCACTTACTTGGTTTAATGTTATATTTTGCTAATGGATGAAGTAGGAAATACGGAAGGCACTAATTTCTTGTGCATTCAATATGGAGCACTAATTTCTTATCCATTCAATGTGGAGCACTAATTTCTTGCTCATTCAATGTGGAACATTAATTTCTTGTTCATTCAATGTGAAACATTAATTTCTTGTTCATTCAATGTAGAGATGAACATAGAGTCTTTGCTACCACAAGTTCTTCAAGGATGTTACCTATAAATAACTTGTTTCATTTGTGCAAAATATAAAAGCAAATAAATTAGAGAGCATCCATAAGAAAGATAGTAAAAGTATTTGTGAGAGTTATCTTATGAGTTACTACTTAGAAAGGAAAATTTGTTCATTCTTTGTAGGGGTTTTTTACTCTATTTTGTGAGAGAGTTATTTCTTCTATTATAATAAAAATTTTACAATAGTAACATCCTACTACACTTCCTCGTGGTTTTTTACTCCGATTTGTTCGGGGGGTTTTCACGTAAATTTTTTTTGTGTTCATTTTATTTTTATTATTCTCAATTTCACTTTAATTATGTGTTAATTTGAATCCGTTAATTTTTTCAAACATATATATAATGTGCATTTGTATTTTTTTTTAGTTCAACATTATTGATAAATATGCTGTTTGTATGATGACTTTATAATGTGCAGGGTCAATGAAACTGCTTTTAATTTAAAGGTGTTTAACAATCAATTTATAGGGGTTGATGTGAATGGGAACGGAATTGATGCAGTAGCTGATACTAGTTCCCCTGGTAGTTCTGAGACTTTCGAGATCATCAGGCAATCTGATGGCTCGAACCGTGTTCAAATTAAAGCACCCAATGGTTTTTTATTGCAGGTTTGTTCTGACACTTTTTCTCCAAGCAAAAATCGGAAGACGTGGGCTAATTCAAGTATTTTAAGAGTAAATTGTGTGCGCCTATGTTAACATCATGTTTATTGGGATCGGTTTGTGTTCACCTTTATAGTATTTTCTTTATTTAATATAAAAACAAAGAGAGTTTATTTATTTTTATCTTTAAAAAAATGTGTAAGATGTATTAGATATTTTTATAAAAAATTATATAAAATAATACATTTAAAAATTATTATAATAAAAATTTAAATATATAAATTAAACATAAGACTATTATTTTATAGTTATAAATTATACCGTAAATTATTTAATGATTACAATCATAAATATATTTTTTATTATTTAAATTTAAAATAAATATTAATAACATAATCCTTATATTTTTATGATATTCAGTTCACCGGAAGAAAAGAATTATATAGCCAATATGATATCCATCGTGCATACTCAACAATTGAACACCCATAAATAGGCCAATGGGTAGGTGGAGGAAGACAACAAAACCATAAAGTTGAACTTGAAAAGGAAGTAGGAGAAAAGCAAGATCACTTGTGTAGAGAAATTGTAGAAATAATCTAAGTATACAGAACAACGTTTAGAATTGTAAGTGTTAACCTAGTTATCTTCAAAACTGATTTTTAGGAATTTATGTTAGCTTCTCTTTTGAATAAATCTCATAGTTTGAGTGGAGTGTAGCCAATGGTATGTACTGGTTGTTTCCTTTAGTTTGAATGTTTCACCGAAGCTTTATGGCTCAGAAAATCCACATTTAAGAATAGCTAAAAACGTGGTAACTTTCTTGTAATCAAAAGGCCTATATAAAGGCTGATTTCGAGCTTAATAAATTAAGTTTTTATGAGTTTCAAAACTGAAAATAGATTAAGAATTAGCTGGTACCTGACAAGTGGTATCAGAGCCATAATTTTCAGTGTTGTTCGTAAAAATGTCAAGTGACAAAGATGGGTAGCTGTGCATTCCTAAGTTTGACGAGGATTATGAGTATTAGGCAATGCTCATGGAGAATCTGTTGCGTTCTAAAGAATGGTGGCACCTAGTAGAGTCAGGGTTCACATAACCACATAGAGGAGATGTGCTAAATGGAATACAACGCACAAAGTTGACTGATATGAGATTAAAAGACCTCAAGGTAAAGAACTATCTTTTTGCTGCCATCAAGAAATCCATTTTAAAAACTATTCTTCAGAAGAACACAACAAAGGAGTTGTGGGATTCCATGGAGCACAAGTATCAAGGGAATGAGCGCGCTCAACGTGCACATTTACAACGCCTATGAAGAGACTTTAAAGTGCTTGAAATGAAAGAAAGAGAGTCAGTGACTGACTATTTTCCAAGGGTGATGATGGTAGCAAAAAACATGTGGAACCTTGGATAAGATATGTCAGACTCCAAGGTTGTTGAAAAGGTCTTATGAACCCTTCATGAGACATACAATTATATTGTGTGTTCAATTGAAGAGTCGAAAGACATCAACACACTTTCAATAAATGCACTACAAAGCTCTCTCATGGTGCATGAACAGAAACTTCGAAAGCATACTGGGGAATAGCAAGCACTGAAGGCTGTAGTACGTATTAGGGAAGGTAGAAGTGACAGAGGATGAGGTAGATGAGGATATCAGGGAAGAGGGAGAGGAAGAGGCCTGGACAAAGCTCTTGTGGAATGTTTCAAGTGTCACTAGTTGGGTCATTTCAAGTATGAATGCCCTAGTTGAGAAAAAAGTGCAAACTACTCAGAACTAGATAAAGACAATGAAATGTTGTTAATGTCCTATGTCACAATGAATAGAACACGTAGAGAGCATATGTGGTTTCTGGATTCAGGATGTAGTAACCACATGTGTGGCACAAAAGAATGCTTTTCTGACTTTGATGGTGACTTTCAACAATCAGTAAGACTTGGAGATAATTCAAGGATGCTGGTAAAAGGGAAAGGCAACATCAAAATTGAAATTGATGGCTTGGCATAAGTAATCACCTATGTTTACTATGTGCCAGAGTTAAAAAACAATTTGTTTAGTATGGGACAGCTGCAACACAAGGGGTTAACCATTGCCATAAAAAATGATGTGTGCAAAATCTATCATTCGGTCAGAGGGCTGATCATGAAGTCAATCATGACAGCAAACAAGATGTTTATTGTAGTGACATTGGTTAGAACACAAATTGAAGACAATGCCACATGTCTACAATCTGTCACAGAAGATCCAATGCAACTGTGGCACCATAGATTTGGTCATATCAGTCTAAAGAGTATGAGAACTCTCTATTACAAGAAGATGGTACTTGGAATGCCAAAACTTAGTGTTTAAACTAGGGTATGTGAGGTGTGCATGAAAGGAAAGCAACATAGAGAATTCATTCCAAAAAGAAGCATTTGGAGGGCAACACGTCGACTACAACTTATGCACAGTGATATCTATGGACCTATAACACCAGCCTCTCATAGTGGGAGAAGGTACTTGATTAACTTCATTGATAATTTCAGTCACAAAACTTGGACCTACTTCTTAACAAAAAAATCAAAAGCTTTAAGTGTGTTTGAAAGGTTTCAAACTAAAATAGAGAAGAAATGTGGAGACTCAATCGCATGCCTACACACGGATAGAGGTGGTGAGTATACCTCGAAGAAATTTCAAAATTTTTGCAGTAAGAATGGAATAGCAAGGCAACTCACTACAGCCTACACACCTCAACATAATGGTGTGACTGAAAGAAAGAATCATACAGTCATGAATATGGTACGGTGTATGCTGATTGGAAAATCCATTCCAAGAGAATTTGGCCAGAAGTAGTAAATTATGCAATTCACATTTTAAATAGGAGTCTATCAATGGCATTGAAGGAGGTAACTCCAGAGGAGGCTTGGAGTGGTCACAAGCCTTCGGTTGACCATCTCAGAATCTTTGGAAGCGTCAGCTACGTCCATGTGCTAGATGCGAAGAGGACAAAGTTAGATGAGAAAAGTATGAAGTGTATCTTATTAGGATTAAGTGGAGAATCAAAAGTATATCGACTCTACAATCCTGAAACAAAAAAAAATCCTGATCAGTCGAGATGTAACATTTGTAGAAAGTGAGGAATGAAATTGAAAGAAGAATGAAACTAAAAAGGTGATGTATTGGAGTGGAAAGAAAGTCAACCAATATCAGCAGATGAAAACGAAAAATGAAAGCCAAATCATTGATGAAGATACTCACATTGAAACAACAGCAAATTCATCACAAGACACAACGAGCAGTGAAATTAATGAGGGCTCAATTCAAGGGAGGAATAGACGAGAACCACAATGGATGCAAGATTATGTGATAGGAAAAGGGTTGTCCAAAGAAGAACTTGAAGAGCAAGGGTTTGTAATGTTTACAGCCTCTGAAGATCCAGAGACATATGAAGAAGTTGTGAAATATCCCAAGTGGAGGGAAGCTATGAAAAAGGAGATAACAGTTATTGAAGACAATGAGACATGGGAACTAACAACTCTACCAATAGGAGCAAAAAGTATAGGTGTAAAATGGGTGTTCAAAACGAAACTCAATGAGAAAGGAGAAATTGAAAAATTTAAGGCTCGACTTGTGGCAAAAGGCTACACATAAAAGAAGGGAGTGGATTTTAATGAAATGTTTGCACCTATTTCTAGGTGGGACACAATTCGCATCATACTAGCCCTAGCAGCTCAAAAGGGATGGAGTGTGACACAGCTAGATGTCAAAAGTGCATTCTTGCCGGGAGAATTAAGTGAAGATGTTTATGTGGATCAACCAAGAGGTTTTGTAAACAGGGGAGAAGAAGACAAAGTATACAAACTCAGAAAGGCTCTATATGGACTCAAACAAGCCCATCGGGCTTAGTATAGCAGGATCGATAAATACTTTAGTCAGAAAGGGTTTGAGAAATGCTACTATGAGCACGCATTGTTTGTAAAAAAGGAAAGTGAAGACAACATTCTCATTGTAAGCCTCTATGCAGACGATCTTATTTTTACTGGGAATAATGAAGCTATGTTCATAGAATTTAAAGGATCTATGATGAATGAGTTTTTCATAACCGATCTTGGTAAGATGAAATACTTCCTTGGAGTAGAAGTGGTGAAAGGAGAGAAGGGGATCTTTATCAACCAAAGCAAGTATGCAAATGAAGTGTTGACTCGTTTTGGAATGAAGGATTGCAATCCAGTAAAGAATCCAGTTGTCCTTGGGTGTAGATTGACAAAAACTAGTGGTGGCACTGTTGTGGATGCTACATTGTTTAAACATTTGGTTGGAAGTTTGAGGTACTTAACAGCAACTAGACCAGACCTAATGTTCTTTGTAAATTTGGTCAACAGATACATGGAGCATCTCCTAGCTGCTAAAAGAATTCTTAGATATGTGAAGGGCACTATAGAGTTAGGAGTTGCATACAAAAAGGAAGGAGATAAATACTTGGTAGGATATGCAGACAATGACTATGCAGGTGATCTAGATGACAGAAAAAACACCTCAAGGTTTGTTTACATGTTGGGAAATGGAGCTGTGTCTTGGGCATCCAAGAAACAACCTGTTGTAACCCTTTCGAAAATTGAAGCTGAATTTATTGCGGCAACCTATTGTGCTTGCCAAGGAATATGGCTAAGAAGAGTTCTTGAACAAATTGGGCATGTTCAACGTAAGTACACTACCATCTATTGTGATAATAACTCTACGATTAAACTATTAAAAATATGAGTCTTACATGGAAGAAGCAAACATATACATGTAAGATATCATTTTTTGCATGAACTATCAAATGAAGGTATTGTGGAATTAATATATTGCTCTACTCAAGAATAAATATCTGATATTATGACAAAATCACTAAAACTGGAAACATTCTTGAAGCTCAGAGACAATGGGAATGTGTTCAAAAATAAATTAAACTGATTACATCAGTATGTAATACAGTTTAATGGAGGAAATGTAAGTGTTAACCTAGTTATCTTCAAAGCTGATTTTTAGGAATTTCTGTTAGCTTCTGTTTTGAATAAATCTCCCAATCTGAGGAGAGTGATATGTGCTGGTTGTTTCCTTTAGTTTGAATGTTTCACCGAAGCTTTAGGGCTCAAAAAATCCACGTCTAGGAATAGCTAAAACGTGGTAACTTTCTTGTAATCAAAAGGCTTATATGAAGGTTGGTTTCGAGTTTAATAAATTAAGCTTTTATGAGTTTCAAAACTGAAAATAGATTAAGAATCAGCTGTATCTGACAAGAACAGTTGTCAATGAAACTCCCTACTCGCTAACATATGGAACAGAAGCAATTATTCCTGTGGAAGTGGGAATCTTGAGCTGCTTGCAGAACCACAATTGAGAATTTAGAAGGAAATGAAGAAGGCCTCACACTAAACCTAGACCTATTTGACGAAAAAGAGAACAGAGCAGTATGAGATCACTTGTAGCATATATATCAACAGCAAGTTGCTAATTAATTAATTGTTACAATAAATCAATCAACCCTAGATAGATCAAGGCTAGCAGTCTGGTTCTCAGGAAAACCACACAATCAACCCTGGAAAGTCAAATTGGGAAGGTCCTTACAAGATCAAAAAGGTACTAGGAAAAAGAGCTTACACAATGGAGTACTTAATTGGGTGGGACAGAAGTCCCAAATACATGGAATGTACAACACCTCAAGAAATACTTCCAATAGATACTAAGATCATTTTTATTTTATTTTTACTTTTTTAAGTGCTAGCTACGTGAGGTCTGCATGACCAAGTCAACACCAATACGTACCAAAAAAAGAGATTAAGAATAAATAAATTGTTTAGCCACCTGATATTAATTCTTGAATGTAAAGTATTTTCTTAATAACCCCTCATAGACACTACATTACTTTCACACAAAAAAACGCTATAATAGAGAAACTAAAATTAATCTGTATAAATTTCTTTATTGTTGGTTTGTGTAGCCAACATACTTTCACTCACAAACATAGATCAAACTAATATCCTCTTGATTTTTTATCATTTGCTATTTTGCAGGTGGGTCTCACCTTTTATATATAAATATAGCAAATAAGAAAGTCTTTTGACTTTCCACTTCGTAGGGTAATGAAAGACAAAGAGACACATTGATTCAAATTTAAGCATATATTAATCAATATGCTGTTATCGACTCTTTCAACGGCAACCCATGAAAATCAAGAAGATACATTGATTTTTTTTTTATAGAGGAGACAATTAAAACCTTTTAGCTTCAACCATTATGATGTCTAATTAACATTAACTAGACTCTTTGTTTTCTTCCCATCAACAAGCCAAAAAAAAAAAACCTGTTTTTTGCTACCATTATTATTATTATTTTGAAGTCAACTCCATCAATACTTCAGCCAAAACTAACTCTATAACTAGTTTAGCTCTAGCCAGTCTAACTCTAGCTTGTAACAGAACCTCATAACTCGTGCCACAGCATCCGGTTGACTTCACTCCATCACTTGCAATGCCTTCAGTTGATGAGTCTTCATAATTAGCACTTTAATGTCACATCATTTTTAACCTACCTTAATGTTTTATGATCTGTATTCTGTATTCTTTAGCTGTCTATCTTTATATATATGTTACTAGAAAAACATAAGCAGATACATGATATTGGATGTGGAACGTCTATTCATATTATATAATAAATCTTTATATATTTCAATATTTTTGAGTAAATTTTATCATTAATCCGTTTGCATGTGGGTTTGAATCTCCCTACCCGAATTTCAAAATATTAGTTAGTTTATGCATGGTATCTATATATATTAATTCTAAGATTTATTGTATCAAATGTATATATATTAATTAAAGAAAGAAAGATCACTTAAGACAAATTTAATAATGGTTAATTAGAAAAGCAGGTAATGAGGTAAACCGATATTTGATGCATGTAATTAAAAATTAATATTCTTAATAAACAATGGAAGGTGGTGGCCGGTGGGTAACTCCACCAATTGAGACCTGATGATTGCAACACTTGTGCGTCAACTACTCTTAAAGTGGGTGGGTGTTTCTGTCATTTTAATTAATGGATGTGATCTCAGATTAAATCATTAGCTAATCCAATAACACGTTTGCCTGCTAAGTAATTAGATTATTATTTCATTCACTGGACCCTCCCTCACTCATTCGATTCCACTTTCTACAGTGCATGGCTTATTGATCATTGGATCTAACGTCCTTTTGGATTGTGCTTTTTATAATTTTTATGACAAATTTGGGGTTACTTCAACAAAATTTTCCCTTTGTACCACTAATTGTACCTATATGTGAATTATTAGCCCCAGAAAAATTGCTTTTTTTTAAAATAAATTTGGTTTTTGAATTTTCAATAGGAGTGAAGAGTGGAACTATTCTTTTTATCCATGTTATTAAATTCCTTTAGAATTTACAAAAAGTTAGGTTCCATTATTTATAAATAAAAAGAATGAGTTTTTGAAATATAATATGAATTTTTGACACAGTATTTTATTATATATATATATAATAGCAAGGGATATTTGAAATAGCTAGTTCACTCATTTTCCTACCACTTTCTCCTCATCTTCTCTGACTTTTCTTTTAAGTGATTTCCATTATATTAGATTAATTTTTCTTTTTTTTTAATTGGTTTCTCACTCATCTAAATAGTCTCTAATCTCTAAACTTTAAACTAATTAAAAAATATAAGTTAATTTTTTTTACCACATTCAATACTAACAATAAAACAAACATTTAATATTATCAATAATATTTATTATTAAAATATTTAAAACTCTTATTATATTTTAATTGAATAATTTTTTATATAATTATTACTTCAAAAAATAATTGTAAAATGATTTAGATTCAAGAAAAAAAAATAAGACTAATAATATCAATAACTATATTTTATTAAAATAATCCAATACAATGCATAAATTCAATAAGTTAACGATGTAATTATAAAAATA
Organism: Hippophae tibetana; assembly: GCA_037013495.1. Classification (NCBI taxonomy): domain Eukaryota; kingdom Viridiplantae; phylum Streptophyta; class Magnoliopsida; order Rosales; family Elaeagnaceae; genus Hippophae; species Hippophae tibetana. The sequence continues at coordinate 14,919,467 of CM072812.1, forward strand.
TATCTTAAATGTTGTTTGAGCTGCTCAATTTGTTCCCATACTTTTTTAAGGGTTTATGGTAGTCTTAGGACTATGACTAGTTCTTTTACTTATATTTTTCTTTCTTTTAATGGTAGATAGTGAGACTTGTTTTTCATATTATACATGTAATGTGAAACAAATATAAGAATTTTTGGATTCTCAATAGATCTTTTCTAAATTGCAACTAAGATTACATACACAGATTACATTAAAATTACTAATACACATATACCTTAGATTGATTATTTACACTAACTTAGACTTCCAAATAGCACTTCACTGTTTATAATCTATTAATAATAATATGCTAGTTAATATAATATCAACTCATTCATCTATTTATGTTGGAGTATTAGATTACATCTTCTTTGTGCATCGACTTTTTTTTCTTTTTGCATCCTTTTTCAAAAATAAACAACCCTTATTGTTATGTAATTCTTACTCTTAACTAATCTTATAATTTTATAAAGTGATATATCTTTCATAATTTTAATAGTAAAATATTTTTGAAAATTTAAATTAACTTGAGTGATTTTTCATAACTAAAGAATTTATGCACTATTACAATATATGTTTTTAGTCTCGGAAACCGAAACAATAGAGTTTTGGCTATGGTTTAATAAAAACCGAGACCATAGTGTATATATATAGCCTCGTTTTTATTAATAACTGTGGCTATAGGTTAAATTATAAAAAATATTTAAATATATATAAATAAATTTATATAACAACGTTTATTAAATAACTGTAATTATAATTAAAATAAAAAAAATTAATATTTTTAAAACCGAAATGAAATAATATACTATATGTTATTCATTTAAAAAAATAAAAAATTACTTTATAATTTTTTTATTTTTATCTATTATTAATTTAATTTAATGTATTTTATTTCTTTTATAATATATATATATATATCAAATTTTTCACTTTGTTTTATCTCTTTCTTCTTTTTTCCATTTTTTCTTTATAATTAAATTCATATTACTTATATATATTAATATATAATTTCTAATTAATATATATATATTAATTCCCTTATCATAAGCATATGTATCTCCCATTTTTTTCCTAAATCATTTTTGGCCTCCCGAGCTCGCGTCTTTGTGCCTCTCAACGAGCAGCGCCGCAAGAAATTGATAACGACCTCCCTCAGCAGCTCCTCCTTTCTAGCACCTCACTCAACATTTACAACAACTCATTTTCCCTCTTTTCTTTTTCTCTCTCTCTCTCTCTCTATTTTGTTCTGTTCATATTCCCATGTTTGCACCTTATCGACCGACCGTTTGTACTATCGTCACTCACGACCCAGATCTGGGTAAGTATTGTTTTCAAAATCCATTTTAATCTTAGATTTCATGGTTAACTTGATTTGATTTTTTTCAAAATCTAGGTTTCCTTCTGTTGCCCGATTTTTCTTATGTTTTACTTTTGTTTTGTATTTTAGGGTTAACTTGAGTTAGTGTGGGTTTGTAAGATCCTGGTTACTGCTTGTTTCTGTTTGGATTGAAAATTTATATTTGAGGTAACTTGTTCTATGACTTGTTTAATTTCTTTTATTTTGTACTGTGAATTAAGAAGTATGGGTTTAATTTCTGGTTGGGCAAGTTTGGCCTGTGAATTAATGCAACCCGTGAGAGTGTTTGGTCTAGAGTTTTGGTTTTTGGATTCCTTGGCTTCATTTGTTCCCTCATATTTTAGTTGTAGTAGTTTAATGACATATGTTCTAACCTTCTCCTTATAAGTAGAGCTAGCACATGGTGGACGTGGACATTCTTCTTCTTCAGTGAATTTACTTTTGTGCTTTATTAATTGTTTCCCTCTAAATTATTTTCTTTGTATGCTTAAGCTGTTTTATGTGTTTATTATTGCAATTTTAAAGAAAGATATGATCTAATAAGATTCATAAAAACAATTCAGAAAGCTGAACTCTATGCTTAACTTCACATTGGACCTTCTGACCTGGTGTTGTGACTGTGCTGGTGCCTAGGGTCAAGTATAGTTCTATTTAAAAAAAACTTTGGTTTGTTCATGTACTAATACACTGTTTTTTTAATTATATTAATTAATTGTTGAATATATTAGTACCTATGTTATGCACTTTGTAATATATTGCAAATATATAAAGATTTTTCCTTACATCATATAAAAACATCCTTGGATGATCTATATGCATTGGATTATTTTGATAAAATGAAAGCATTTTCTGATGAATTGGTTGTTATTAGGCCTATGGATGATCACACTAGGCCTCAATCTGGGGGAAGACCATTAATGGATATGAAGATTTTCTAGAAAATGATGAGAAATCCTTAATGAAGGCTGAGAAATCACTTACATAGACTTGATGAGTTGACATTGAAATAAGTTGCCCTCACTCACCATCTCACCACTCTGATAAACATTATACATTGTCTGTCTACTTGTGAGAAAGCAGAAGATACAGGAAATAAGGATGAAATTTCTGGTGCTGGTGTGTTGGTGTTGATGCTAGTGCTGGTGCGCTACACTGGTGTTGGTGCTGGTATGATGCGCTGGTGCTGGTGCTGGTTTGTAGTAGATGGAGTAAAAAAAGACTTGAGAGACTTTTCAATCAACTGAAAATCTGGAATTATCATTATAATCTTTTTTGTAGCATATTTATGCTTGTAATTAATAGGAAAAAGTCAATTTGTAATAGTAATTTTTTATTATGTTTTAGTGTATAATAAACTCTTGAATGTAATTATACTTTTAATTTTAATATAATATGATTTTTAATATTGTTTTAATAAATTTATTGTAATTTATATTAATTTTTAATATTATAATTATAAATTATATATTTTTTAATTTATGTATACCCTATGACCTCAGTTATTAGAAAACCGAGGCCATATGAGTGCTTATAGCCTTGGTTATTAGACAATCGAAGTCAAATGAGGGTACATATGACCATGGTTATTAGAAAATTAAGGCCAAAAAAGGTACCTATGACCTAGGTTATTAAAAAGTTGAGGCCAAAAAGGGTACCTATGGTCTCTCTTACTTAGGCCTCAGTTTTTATAACTGTGGTCATAGACCTACGGTCACGGTTAAAAACCGAGGCCATATGTACTTTTTGTAGTAGTCATGACATATTTAATTAATAAAAATAAGAGTGAGGATGAAATTGATTTCATACATTTTTATGTTTGATTGTGTTATAGCTTAAGAATAGAATGAAATTCATTCCAAAACGAGAAAGAATAATGATTCCATTAGAGCTGAGAATCGATTCAAAACCAATAGTTTTAAGAGAATCTGAATTCGATCTGATACGAAGCAAATTATAAATTATTAAATCTGAATTTGATCTGCTATAAATGTTAATATGAATAAATCTGAATTTGATCCGCTATAAATATCAATATGAATAAATCTGAATTTGATCCGCTATAAATGTCAATATGAATAAATCTGAATCTGATTGGATTTGATAGTATCAAAATTTAAATTTAAATCTATAAAATGAAAAATTACATAAATAAATAAATTATGAATTATTTAATTCGATCTTAACCGTTATAAATATCAATATAAATCTAAATCCGATATAATTTCAACCTATAAAATGAAAAATTACATAAAATCAAAGAAAAATTTAAAATAAAAATATTTTCCATACAATTCATTCTAACATTTGATATAAAATCAAATACTATATTAATCTTCACTTTTTTCTAATTTAACTTCTTTCTCAATAACATGTAGATGAAATGAGCAGTTCCACCAACCACAAATATAACTTCAAGCTAAATTCAAGATAGTAACCAGCGTTATGTCTAGTACAATTTATAGTATTGCTCTTTCATCCAATGGAAACGTTCATAACTTCATATCATTATCAAATCATGAAAATAGGTTCTTCCATCACAATAAAAAAAATTGGATTTTTCTTATTAATCCAATATTTTGCTCACCTCTAGATTTCACTATCTCGTTAGTAATACTTATTACATTCTCACACTCATTTTATATTCTAATTTTATCTAATTTTGGAGAAATATAATTTATATTGAGGAAAATAATTAATTATTTGATGTTATTTTAATAATAATTTAGAAAAATAAATAATATTTTGAAGTAATAATTATTTAGAAAATTAATAATTTTAATAATATTTTTTATTTTAATAATAATTGCAATGATAATTTAGAAAATAAGTAATATTAAATAATATGAAATAATATTTTTATGTAAAAATTATATAAAAAATTAATTATTTTAATAATAATTTATAAATTTAAATAATTATTATTTCAAAAACTAATAATTTTAATAATAATTTAGAAAAATATAATAACTGTAATATATATTTTCGATTGCATTATAGTTATAAATCAAATATTATAATATTAAAAAATCTTAATTTTAATATCAAATCAAATAATATAATAATAATAATACAGTTTTATTTTTATTTAAATATCTTATCATTCAAATTAATATTAATTTTTTATTTTATAAGCAAAACGTCCCAAGTATCTTTTATATACAATGATACTAAGTGACATTAATTGTATAAACATGCCAACATTTTTTTAACTTAAAAATGTATACACATGTTTTAAGGACTTAATCCCATCAGCTTAAAATAAGATTTACAATAAATATCATTTAAACTATTACCAACCTTAATATCCCTTTTTTTCCTTCGAATATCTGTAAATTTCATATACGGGCTTGGAAAATAATAGAATATTGAAAGCGAAGATATAAAGTATATGTTTTGATATGGTTTTTGTAATATCTAAAATATTTAAAAAAAATCATTTAATACTCATAGTATTTTAAAAAAATTATTCTATTTTATTATTATATTATCAAATTTAAATATATTAAAAATATTAAAATAAAACTTTTTAAATATTTTGAATATTTATGGAATTATTTCAAAACATAATAAAAAGATTAAAAAAATTATTAAAATATTAATAGTATAAAAATATCTAGCCCAAAATTTATTAGCAAAAATTTAAAAGAAAAAATGATGGGGAATAAACAATAAACGGCTTAAGCATTAACTATTAACAATCAAGTAGTTTATTAAAAAGAGAAATAATAATAATAATAAATAAAAAGGAATGCGACAGTGAATAAATCAATCTGGAGGTCAAGGCCACGAAAAGCGAGCTTCACATACCAGCATTGTGTCACCATCATTGACGAGCAGATTTAACGTGGACCCTACGTTCATCTTAATAGTGTCATATGATATGTACGGCGTTATTTTTAGATCGTATATTAAATTATAAATATAAAAAAAATTAAATCGTTAACAAATATATAATTATATAATAACATATAAATTAATGTATATATTAATTACAATTAAAGATATTTTCTTTCGAAAAATATAACGATCTTAATACTTTTTATATAAACTTATAAAATTCGTTCCCTCGAGTTATTAAATTTTTATAAAATATACTTTATTAAATAAATATATAATATAATACATAGTTATAAGATATACTATAAATTAAAAAATACAGACTAAATAACTATAATCCCGTCAAATTATAAAACTTAATATATAATCAAATGACATCACAATATAAGTTAACAAAGATGGGAAGTAATAAATAGCATAATATCTACTATGAACACAATGGACAACATTTGGTTGCCAAAATATTAATTGTACACTTTCAAAACTTATTTGGTAATTTTAAATTCCAAGGTTTATTCTAAAAAATCTCATCATTTTTTATATGATTATTTTGACTTGATCACTCCAAATTTCATCACTATTAAGAACCAAAGTTATCTTATAATCCTAATTAGCAACATACATGATTTGCTATAATATCAATAAAGAACATGTAAGAAACAATGAACAATAACGAGAATAGAATCTATCACGTTGATATCATTATAAATAAAAATATCTTAAAAAAGGTTAAATTTTACCTCCATGTTCATTAATCAAATCTTTAACAAAATTGACACTTTAATTTCTAGAAATTATAGGTTAAAAGAGCTTTGATCTTGGAATCCATGCATAGTTGTACCCAAATGCAAATGGAACTCCCTTTGAACTAATAGTCATCTCAATCTATCAACTAATACCTTACTTTTCACGATAATCTCCCTACATACCAAAGATATATTGTTATCCACTTTAGTTTCCATAAAAAAAAACAATTTTTATAATATTTATATCTCATGATTTGACCGAGCAATGATGATTCACAAGTTAGCAACCTCAAACCTTATTTAACAAGCATAACCAAATAAAAAGTTCTCAAAACTTTAAAACCCAAACCACCTTCTCTCTTTAGCTTGTGTAATTCCTTATGATTTTTCCAATGATTTTTTTTTTTTTTTTGTATTTGAGACAACCACCAAAATTTTTCCATCAAATAGTTTATCTCCTAAGGTTTTAGACAAAAGAAGACAGCTCATTGCAAAATTAGGAATGATCAAATAAACTGATTAATTGTGTTGACCATCCTTGAATTTTATATTGCACTCTTTCTTTAATAAATTTGAAAGTTTGTGATTTTGACATACCAACCAATGCCAGAAACCCAAAATACCTAACCATATCACCAATAAAATATATCCCCAAAGAACTTTGCAACTACCTTCTCAAGTGCGTAGAAGTGTTTGCACTAAAAAAATAGAGAGAATTTTTTAAATTAACTTCCTAACTTAAGGTTGCTCGATCCATATAATTGTTGAGTATCTTGAATTACATTTATTTCTTTAAGGTGGCGTTTGGTTCGTGGAATGGAATCGGAATCGGAATCGGAATCAGAATCGGAATGGAATGGAATGGAAATGAAACAATTTTGTTTGGTTTAACCACTGGAATCAAGCTCAGAATTAGGATTATAGTGTTTGGTTTGCCACTGAAATGGAATGAAAAAAGTTGTAAATGATCTTAATACCCCTACATGCTGTAAAGTTCAAATAATGTCATTTAATTACTATTTTTTCGTCAGACAAAATACATTATTGAAATCATTATTTTTCTAAATAAGTATTACTTAATTAAAAAAATATATATTATTAAAATTATTATTTTTCTAAATAAGGTTTAGGGTTTTGAGGTTTGGGAAGTGTGATTTAGGGTTTAGGGATTTAGGATTTGGGGTTATATTTGTAGGTTAAGATTTAGGGTTAAAATTATTATTTTTCTAAAAATAGTTTAAGGTTTTAGAATTTTGGATTTAGGGTTTAGGGTTTTAGGGTTTTAGGGTTTAAGGTTTATGGTTTTAGGATTTGGAATTTGGGGTTTAGGGTTTTGAGATTTATGTTTTAGGGTTTAGGGTTTAGAGATTTGGAGATTTGGGGTTTAGAGTTTTAGGGTTTAAGGTTTAGGGTTTAGGGATTTGGGGTTTAGGGTTTTAGGATTTGGAATTTGGGGTTTAGGGTTTAGGGTTTTGGGTTTTGGGATTTATGTTTTAAGGTTTAGGGTTTTAGGGTTTAGGGTTTAGGGTTTAGGGATTTGGGATTTGGGGTTTATGGTTTAGGGATTTAGGGTTTAGGATTTAGTGTTTTAGGATTTGGAATTTGGGATTTAGGGTTTAGGGTTTAGGGATTTGGGATTTATGTTTTAGGGTTTTGGGATTTATGTTTTAAGGTCTAGGGTTTTAGGGTTTAGGGATTTGAGGTTTAGGGTTTAAGGTTTTAGGATTTTAAGATTTGGATTTAGGGTTTTGAAATTTTGGGTTTAGGGTTTAGGGTTTTGGAATTTTGGGTTTGAGAATTTGGGATTTGAATTCAAGGTTGTATTTTAGGTGAAGGTAAAATTGGAAAAAAAAAATTAGATGGGAATGGAATAATGATTACCAAAGGTGGGAGAAGGAATCACAATTCCTTCTCTTTTAATAATCAGATTCCATTCCGCCCTCTATTCTGTCCAACCAAACACACAAAATGGAAGGAATCAATTCTGATTCCATTCCATTCCCTCCAACCAAACGTGGGGTAAGGAAATCTTGCCTAAAATTAATGAATCATGGTCAAAGATATTACTTAAAAGATTTTAGTGGTAGAGGTTGACAACCAAGAGAACGAAAAAATTCTTTAATTATATACATTATTTCTTAAAAACGTTATTGAAATGCGTTTTGGTGTTCTAAAAACACATTTTACATTTTAAAATCTTGGAAATTAATGCATCCTTACGAGTTTGAGCAGACAAAGCTTAATTTTTGTAACATGTTATACTCATCATAATTTTATTTATTTATGTGCTCTTAATGATCTTTAAGTTTATGAGATGTGAAAATGATGAAGTTATGATTGATGAAGAGGAAAATCAAATAAACTATAAGAGGCAATGATAAGTTATCGAAAAAGCATTTCTTATCAAATATGGTAATAATATGCTCCGCTAGATAATTATTTTTATAATTGAATGTTATTAATAAGTTGTATTTGATTTTGACATCTATTATTATGATATTTATTTTCATTTCAATTATATTAATTATGTCAAAGTTTATACTATCTAAATTTAATTATAACACTCAAATTATTATTATTTATAAAATTAATATTAAAAGATATACAATGAAAATAATTTTTTTAAAATAATTTGTCCCAACAACATATACAAACATTTTTTTTGTTTTAAAAACAATTTTTTTAAATAATGGTCAAAACTCATTGTTTTTATAAATTATTGGAATTTTTTTAAGTAATTTCAAAACATTTTTTAAAAATAATTTATGAATTAATTAACTTTCCATTGTTTTTTTCCTTACATTAGGCATAAAGAATAAATAATACCCGTTCCCTAGTTGCCTTTATCCTTATTAATATTGAGATATCTCTCTCTTAAGATAATGATAAAAGGGATAAAGTATATATCATCTCATCAAATGTTTTATTTTATATTTTTAATAAATTTATACTTAAAGTTGTATCATCTTATTTTATTTAAATTTTAATATAATTATATTAAATATAATATTTCATCGTTATTTTATTAAACTTTTATTTTATAGATACTAATGTTATGTATTTTTTATTATTTTCTGTATTTTTACTTGTGTTATTTAAATTAATTTACAATAAATGAAATATCTTAACTAATATCATCTTATTATAAATACATCTTATCAAAAATTAAATAAGATAAAATAAAATATTTTTTTAAAATTAATAGATTAATATGTATTATCCCAATTTATATTTCTAATGATATGCAACATTACTTAGAATAATATTATATATATATATATATTACAAAAACATAACTCTAAAATACCTATTCTGAATCATTTTCATAATACTAATTTTTTGATGATACGTGAATTTTTTGTATTTTGTTTTTCAAATAAAATGCTATGATTTTGGTGAAAATAAGATGTGAGATGGTGAACAACGTACTAATACCTCTCAACTTAAAAAAAACTTAACAATAACTATGATAATTGCATTGCAGTTCAGTAAAAGCCAATTCATATAATTCTTTAAAGAGGCACAGAGCTAGTATGAATTACAGTTCAAAAGCTTGCTCCTTAAACTACAAATTAATTATAAGTCTTATTATTAATTGATGATTGTCATATCTAAATAGTATAGAAATAGAAATAAACATTATTATTATTCTAAAATTATCATATTTTGTTACTTATTTTTCATTAATTTATTAAAAATTAGAAAGAAAAAAAATTAAAATTTATCCATTTTTGAAAAATCAATCCAAAATATTTCACCGATTTTTAAAAAAATTGACTTAATTTTTTAGACTTTCTCCAATTTTTGAAAACTCAGTCCTTTTTTTTTTTTTAATATCATCGATTTAATAAACCGGCCTAATTTAAAAAAAAAAATGTCTCGATCTTTCCCAGACTACACCACTATAACGTACACCTTCACATTCCAAAAACTCATTCACAGCTCCTTCACGCAGCGGCAAACCCCATCGAGTTTTTTCCACTGCCGAGTCCTTCTCCAACTCTGTTCGTCCAGCGTCGAGTCTTTCTACAGCTCTGTTCGTCCAGCGTCGAGTCTTTCTCCAGCTCTGTTCGTCCAGCGTCGAATCTTTCTACAGCTCTGTTCGTCCAGCGTCGTCCTCAACCACCTCCATAAACATGACCTTTTTTTTTAAAGCTGAGATGATAACTGGTAGTGGGTAGTTCTAATTTGGCAGTTGTAAATCAGGTAACACCTTTTTCTTTCACTTTCTTCTTCTATCTACTCTTTGATAAATTGATGATGTATTAGTTGAAATCTGTGAAAATTTTCAAGATGCCCAAATGGGTTACGTGTGATTTGGGGAATTTGATTTTTTCTCTGCTTTGCTTTGTTTTTACTTTCTGGGGTTTCTGTATCTGTATTTTTTAAGCTTCTTTTCATGACCCCATTTGATTTGTTATTTCATTAGCTAGAGGCGAGATAGTCAATCAAGAGGTCTAAGGGTTAAGTTCAGGGAGGTAATAGAAAACGTATATTCTTCTGTTGCTGTTCCTTTTAGGTTAGAATATTTGGTTCATGAGGATGCAGCTGTAGCAACCCAAATTGAAATTAATGGTCTCAATCGAATACCAAATGCAACAACCCAATTCTCAATCGAGTAGCTGTAGCAACACTAATTTTTCCCTTGTGGGTTTGGTTTGATTCGTGTTCGTTTCTTTACAATTTTAATTGTCTACATTTGACTAATTGCTTGTGGTTTAGTCGGTCAATGTGTGTCTATTTACGCTTTCGTATATTGTATTGAAATTAGTACATTTAACTTATGAGTTTATTTAACTCACAAAATTAAATGAATATTTTATTTGAGTTCAGCTTATTAATTTATTTGAAAAAGACAATAAATTAATAAATTAATAAATAAGAAAAAAAATAAAAAATTACCAAGATATAATTATTAATTATTAGTGTAAACTTTACAAAAATATTAATATTAATCAAATTAATAAATAAAAAAAGTAATAATTGATATTTTAAAAATAAAATAAAAAGATAAAATTAAATTAATTTCATATTAGAATATTTCAATAAATATATAAATCTAAGATAACAATAACACGTAAAAATATATATATAATATAATTGAGGTTAAAGAGACGATCATTTATTCATTTTTAAAATTAAAATTATATTAATTTATTATTAAATTTATATATCATTGAAAATATCAAATAATCTATTTTATAAATGTTATATTTTAAAATTTTGATTTTTTTAAAGAAGCTATTTTATTAAACATTGTTCATATTTTATTAAACATTTTTGAAATATAAAATGTACTAAATCATCAAATTTTATGATTTATTTCATATATCATTATAAATCATTATAAGTCTATTTTTTAAGAAATTTTATGATTTGTGATTTCGAGTTTTCTATTGAAAGTTATGCACATTTCGCTAATGATTGTATAGATTCAAAAGAATACTTTTTAATTATGTTTAAAATATAAATTGTATTAATTCACAAAATTTTATTAATCATTTTATATGCCATTAGAAAGTTCAAGAAATCTACTTTTTAATAAGTTTTATTGTGTATGATTTTAAGTTTTATATAGAAAGTTATATATATATTACTAATCATTCTTTAAATTCATAATAATGTTTTTTACTCATTTTTAAAAGATAAACTATATTAATTTACGAACTTTTGTGAATCATTTTATATATTATTAGAAATTTATAAAAGTCTAATTTCTAATAAATTTTAATGTTTGTGATTTCAAGTTTTTTTTATAAAATATTGTACTAATTTTATAATTATTGTTCATATTTAATAGAGTATTTTTGACTTATTTTTAAAATATAAACTATATTATTTCACAAAATATTATGAATTATTTTATATATAGTTAGAAAGTTCTAAAAACCTAGTTTATAAAAAATTTACTGTTTATAATTTTAAGTTTTTTATAAAATTAAAAATGATGAATTAATTATTAAATAAGTAATATTTACTTTTTAAAATTGAATTTAGAAATTAGTTATCAAATATTTTTTAAAAAAATATTTTAAAATTAAAAATTTAATTCTAAGATTCAAAAATTAAAAAATTAGAAATTAAAAAGTTTATCAAATATGATTAAATGTTTAAATAATTTAAATATATTAAATAAAAAAATTAAATTAACTACGTATAAGCTACTTATAAGTTCATTTTAAAAATCATATAATTTCATTTAAGTTATAAGATTAATTAAGTTATATATATATAATATAAAGAGATTGACCTGAAACTTTATCTCTTCTTGTAGCCGACGGAGAAGACGAATATGCAATAATAGAGAACAAAGGAGACAAAGTCGTCTTTTTTTCTGATAATGGAGATTGCAAAGTCATACACGTACGTGACCTTTGTGGATATTTGGGTTCTTTTCTTTAATGACATGATTGAGGTATAAAGCATTTATATAATGATAACTCATGATGTGATACTGTGTTAATTTACAAGCACTTCTTAATCTCTTACACAGCTTACACTTAGCTATAATTTATTATAATTATTTGTAGTTTTTAGGTCGTTTTATAAACAAATGAAAAATGAAAAAAAAAATCGCTGATTTATAAATCGGAGAAAATGAAAAAAAAAAAATCAACTGTTTATAAACCGGTGATGGTAATACGATTGTTTTAAAAATTGAGAAATTATAATAGTTTCTATTGTTATACTAAAAATTAAATGAATGCTTTTTTTTAAGATCACAAATTTTTAATTATTATTTTTTTATCTAAAAGAGTATAAAGTATAAACAATGGACTTGAAAAAATAATAATTTGGAAATATTCAGCGCATGAGCACATCTTTACATTCTATATTATCATGAGTGTAGTCCGATTCTTTTGTTGATAGAATATAATAGCTTTTGAATACGTTTTTCTGATTTAAATTTAATAAATATATAATATTATTATTATTTAATTTTTTTTATAAAATAAAATAAAAAGTAAGTCTTTTATATATAAATTTTTAAGTTATTTTTATTATAATTAAAAATTTGATGTTAAAATATTTTATAAAGTGATTTATATAAATATTTTTAAAATAAATAAATAAATAATTTATTATTTTAGTGGCGAATAGATATATAATAGTAATTATTTTATAAAAAAATATAATACAAATACAATATAAGTATAATTAATTTTATGATGATATTAACAATAATTGTATAATTTTATTTAATAAATAAGTTAAATATAACATGATAACATATGAACTTATTCAATTAATATTTTTATTATCTAAAAAATTAATTTTATGTGAACAATAGATATGATTTAATTGAATTTAGTAAGCATTTTTTGTTTAAAAATAATTTATATTAGATTAATATTTTTTTAATTGATATGATATATAACTCAACATAATTTTGATATGCTCATAGTAAAATGTTGAATACTCATTAAATATGTAATCATAAATTATATAAATTATCACCTTTAATGTAATAAAAATAATTATTCATAAAAAATGTTTATTATATAAATATTTTGATATTTATTAGTGTAAAAATAATAAGTAAAAATATAAAAAAACATAAAATAAGTATTTATCGTAAGGATATTTTAATATTTATTTATGTAAAAAAATTTAAAAAAACTATTTATAAAAAAATTATAATATAAATATTTTGATATATATTTATATAGAAAACTAACAAAACGTAAAAAAATAAAGATAAAAATAATATTTATTATATGAATATTTTAATATTTAATGGAGTAAAAACAGAAAAGTTAAAAAATAAAAATTATATTTATTATATATTTTTTAAGAGAATGTAAGAAATTAAAAAGAAAAAAATAAAGAAATTAAGAGAATGTAGTCTTCTACCAAACATTCTTTCTTATATATATAAAGATGTCAATAAGACAATAACGACGTTTTCTTTCATTACTAAAATATTATGAATCTTACTGTAATACCCACATGTCATATTACTAAATTTCTTTCTTTCTTTCTATTTTATTTTTATTTTTATTTTTAAAATAGTAATATTTTATATAAAGAAGGAATAAACTATTACATAAAAAAACTGCAATTTCTATTGATATAAATAATATTGTTCTTTAAAATAAAAATATAATTTTTTGATGATATAATAAACAACTTCAATTTCTATTGACAATCATTATTGCATCCATTGATAATAATATTATATTATAATTAATTATATAAATAAAATAAATCATTTACAAAAATATGATAATAAAAATAATTATACTAATATAATAAGATTTAAAAAAAAGAGACGTACAATGTTCACATTCTATACAATAATACAATTAAACATATAAATAATATATTAATATAAAAAAATGTCATTAGAAAATATTACAAGCAAAATATTAAAAAAAATATCGTACTAATTTTATTTCTAAGCAATGATTAATGTTATTGGATAAAAAAAATATTTTTAAAAATAAATAATTTACTTAAATAATAATATTCATTATTATAAAAAAAAAATAAGTTTTTATCATTAGAACGTGGAAGAAGATACGAGACGCGTGACTGCATGCGGTTTTTTGTCGTTGAGTAATAAGAATTCACGTAGCTAACAAACACTTTGACTTTGCAGTGTGAATTTTTTTAGAGAAAGCTCCCGCCCTCCTAAGCAAAATTATCTTCCTACTCTTTTAACTTCTTTTTTTTTTTCAAACGACGTGAAATAAATCAAACAAAAAATAATAATTAATTAAAGTAGTAAGTATCCTAACTATTTTATTGGGAAAAGCTCCCGCTATGACTTCCTATTATAATAATAATAAAACCACTTTATATTTATTATTTTACGCAGATGAAGTTCGTCTAACAAAAATCTCTATTACTCTTTATTTAGGAATTTTTTTTTGTTATTTTATCGGTAAAAAAGTTGTTATTGAAATAGCAAAAAAAAAAAAAAAACAGATAAAGATAACATTAACTTTAAATCATATTTTTATTAATATAATAAAATAACACTTGTATCATATATATTTATATTTTTAAATAATTATATAGGTAAAAAATTATTTTAAATCTTTAAGAATATTTTTTTTTTCAAAATTAAACAAAAAATTTATTATTTAATATCTAAAATTACACATTACACAATAAAAATTTAATTTAAATTTGATAGAAATATTAGTTAAAAACTTTGACTAATTTTTTTAATTAAAATTATTTTATTATATATATGTCTATCAAATTTATATTTTTATGAAATATTTTTAACTAACATATAAACTTAAAAACTTATTTTTAAATAAATAAACTAAAAAAATCTTAATACCTAAATAAAAGGAACTTCACAACTATTTTTCATTATATACTTATATTCTGTTTGTAAATTACCTTAAAATTACATTTTTATAATAATATTCCACATCAACAATATAAATATATTATTAGTTTAATTGTTAAATTTTCAATTTTCTCATGATTATTTGGTTAATAACAAAAATTGATTTGATAATATTGTCACCATTTTTATTTATTTATTTACTTATTATTATTACATTTTTTTTGGATTCAAACACAATTTCTTTTATTGATTAAGTGTTAATTGTGTGCCATTTACTATAACTCGACTTAAACAAGTGTGTGAACAAATGTAAATCATGTAAATCCTATGTTGTATCGATTCATATCTACTTTAGTATGTATTCGAATCCCCGTTATTGTAATTTTGAGTAATTAGTTTAAACAATGTAGGTGACTTTGAGGAGAAAATAATGAATCAATTTAAACTTATTTATATTTACTTTTAACGTAAACACAGAATCAATATAAACGCACTTATATTTATATTTGCTTACGGGGTAAACATGTTCTAAATGTTTATTATTATCATTATCATATCATTACCATTATTATTATTATTATTAAAAAAATCTATCCTAAAATAAAAATATATATTCTAATTTTTTTATCCAAGAATTCAAATATGAAAACCCATAAAGATTGAATAAAAATGTTATAAGTAATCCTATCTATATAGGCTAAGTAATCAAATTGTGAGCGTACACATTGAATTCTTGAGAAAACTATCTCACTCATAACTTGAAATACTGAGTGTCTGATTCAATTGAAGACTAACTTTTTGTATTGAAAGCATTAATGATTAATTTTGCATCTCCCTTAATATAAATTGCTATGATTTTTTAGTTTAATGCATGTTGAAATACTTTGTAGAAAACAACATTTTCTACTTCTTTATTGGATAAAGTAGTAGTAAATTCGATCCAGACATATGTAACTCTTCCATAATGATTTGTGATCACAAAACCTAAAACATACTTTGTTTTATGTCCATGCAACATCAAAATTTATTTTAATAGCATTTTGGGGATAAGGTTTCCAAGACTTGAGAATGATATAGAAGTCTTCAGTAAAAATAAATTCCTTCTACTTCTTTTTTCCACGAAGGAATTGAAAGAATTCATTGACTCTCTTAAAAACTCTATTAACTAGATCTTGGTAATCAATAGTCTTGTTGTTGTAGACTACTTCATTCTGTAACTACCATATATGTTCAAGCATTAAAACTACAATAAGGGTAGATGTTTTTTTATATATCTCCTTAGTTAACCATAAAGTTTGGGGATTCAAAATGAAAGATAAGTATGATTTAGTGTTCAACTTTTCAGTAGAATTATAGAGAATATTTCGTTTGCAGCTAAACCACCAAGATCTGAGTAATTCACATCTTATGAAAAGATCTTCCATATCATCTACCTCCTTTCCACTTGAAGGATAGTTTAGGTCTTCAATTTTTCAAAGTGTAGGGCTAGGGATGAGCCCTCACCATGATAATAAAAGATTTAGGTCAGATCAAAGAGATAATAAAAAAATCGGGGACATAAATCTCATTTGTCTTGAGCAAGGTTTCCAAACTTATCCTCCTCTCAGTATAACAAGAGAAGCCTTGTTAATGCAAGTTGGGTTCTAACTTATCCTAAGCTGGCATAAGAAATAAAAAAAATCCAACTAGGATATGTCCTAATACTATAGGTTCCATGAGGACACAGGAAACTCAATTGAGAATGTCAGAAGCTAAAGGATGAAATTGAGTACCTTGCTAGAAAATGTTACTTAGATGAGGTTGTGAACAACCCAAGGTCATAATAGTAATAGTCTCCATGACAGGCGTACTCACCCAAAGAAAGAGAACAGTCTCAAGTATAAGAAGTTTGGGAGGTTAAAGTCAGTTCAAATAATGCTTATAAAGTACTCATTTGAGAGGCCATTTTGGCCCAAAAATTCTACAAGTTGTCGTTACACATAACCTAGACAAAGATCCTAATCTCACAAGCTCAACATAACATTGTTTTTAAAAAGAAAAGCCCATAGATTGATCCATCATTACATAAATGCCCCTGTAGTCATCCTTATAGTGGCCAATACAACTGTATATTGAATACTGATGGATACATACAGCTTAACTTACGCTCTGTTCTATAAGGTTTAGAAACAAATACAACTCTCTTACCCTTCCAAGCTAGTAACTACCACTTTGATAGAAATTTTTGGACTTTTACTTATTCTAGAAGAAATTATGATCATAGTAGTTACAATTAGATAGACACCAGCACAAGAATAATTATAGTGGACTTCCTTAGATTGTTCATTCTCATATGATTGCATCCTGTAAAGGCCTTTCTTATATAGGGTCAGGATTGTAACGTTAACCAATCACCTTGCCTTAATGTTCCCAACAGACATAGAAACATAAAATGGTGCTTGGAAAACATATTACAGCTAGAGAATGGTTTGCCATGTGATTCAGATGGGATATAAGTAAAAGTTATACTTAATGTTGATAAAAATTAACATTAATAATTTTTATAAGTTGAATCGATTTTCATGAAATTATTAATATTAAAAATCAATCAATCTTGGATTGATATTTTAATTTATGGAACAAACCAAACTAACCTAATAATAGGAAGAAAAACATATAACTTGGTGATGAACAAAATCGACATCTGGTTAGCAATATCAATTTTACAGATATTTTGATTTTATATTTGTAAAATTCTCACAAATATACGAATCATTTTATAGAAAATGATAAATATATTTCCAATGTCTATCTAAGTAAGGATATATATGGTTTTTAATTTATTATTCAAACTCTTAAAAATGAAATTAAATCTTAAATATTTTGTCGTGATATTTTGATTTTTTGTGTGTTTCCTAATCTAGTAACATAAAAAAAACAAATATAATTATGGATTCAATAAAAAATTATGTAATTTTTTATCATTCATAACGATAGAGTATTTATGAATATAATAGTTAAGTTAATTATGCTTGCTCATATTATTTAGATTATTAAATATATAAATTGATATTTATTGATTCTTTTTTTATATAAATACGACATTTGGTGATGTTATATATTTTTTGTTAATCAAACAAATCAATTAACACTTATGGGTGATGTCGATAATTAATTTGGTTAATTAAATTAATTTTTTTTCTAAGAGATTGAAAATGAGCTATTTAAATGTCATATTTGGTGGGGTTAGACATTTAAAATTTTATTTAAGGTGTCTAAATTAAACTTAAAGATTTAATTATCCGAGTACTCACTTTCAAGTTTTAAAATCATTACTGAAAATATGTTGACAATACATTTTCAAATAATAGTTCTTATAATTTTTTTTAAAATAGAGCTTTACTTTGACTACTCGACAATTATACCAACAAATAAAATAACACTACTCTAAATAAAACCGGATAATTAAACCTTCAAATTTAAATTTCAGATTTAAGTTTGTAATAAAAGATAATATAAAATCTTGAATAAAAATAAAAATCAATTTATTTTATAGAAATGTTTTACTCATTTAATATTTTGCAAACATAACAACGTCATTATTATATCATATTTACAAACAGTCAACCGTGATAAATTTAATCACAAACATATAAGGATAAAATATAAAAATAACTATAAAAAATTTATTTTTAAATTATATCTCAAAAGAATTATAATAATCAATTAAAATATATAAAATCATGATAATTCTAATATTTTTTAAACACTTATGACTTGGGTGTGAGTATGACGTTGATTGAATAAGATTAGTACTTTTTTAATACCCATAGACCACCCTGATACTATGCAATTTACTATCGTTATTTTTAAGAGATAAATGTACACCTTAAGTAAATATTAATGAAAAATTTAATTCAAAGTTAAAAAAGAATCAAGTAGTAATATATTAATTGGAATAAGGATATTAATAGTATATTAATTATGATCGAAGTATATAAAAATTCATTAATTTATATATGTGATACTATAATTTCATTAAATGTTGAAAAGTGTATAAAAAATCAAAAATTTCACAAAAGTTAGAAATAGAACACGTAAATGCACATTTTTATAATTTTTTGAAAATTTATGTATTATCTAAATCAATTGTAACACAAAAAATATGATTTGGGTAAGTTCAAACACATAAAATTTCATTTAAAAACACATAATAATTAAAAAAAATACACATATTTATATTCACATGATTTATTTACGATCTTTTTAAAGTTTAAATTCCGTCACACTTTTCAATAACTAATAAATTTATAATATATTACGTAAAAATTAATAAAATTTTATATAATTTAATCATAATTAATAAATTATTATTATCATTCATCCAATATATTATTTCAAATTAATCTCAGTTGTTACTTATCATTTAAGTAACCTTTCAAGCAATATTGGTGTCTTTTGTGTGGAAAAAAGAGAGGAAATTCAGTATTTTTTAGCTAAAATAATTTCAGAAATAATTTAATTACAAATAATAATAAATTTTGAACATATATATATATATATATATATAATACTTATTTATAAATGAACTCAAACCTTCAAACTTTTATAAGTTGAAGAATTTGAGCCATAATCTCATTAATTATGCCTGGTAATATATTTCGAAAAGCTTAAGAAAAAAAAATCGTGTAAGAAAAAGGGAAGAACAGAGATAAAAATAATAAATAAAATTAAAAAATGTGTGGACCCCATATATTTGTTGTGTAACCTGACGTGGCCTCCACATTTGTCACTGACGGACTGACTTCTGCATTTCTGCTAAACTCCAGCCTCCAGGTGTAACCATCGAGCAAGAGCCAACCACTGCACTAAAACAGAAATATAAAAACAAAATAGTTTACCCATTTTCTTATATCCCAATCACATGTATTTATTTTCAAGTGAGCACTAGAACTGATGAAGGTTGGATACACAATCAAAATCAATTTAATTCATATTTCTTTTATTTTTGATCTAAATTTTAATTAATTATTAAAACATAAAATTTAATGTAATAATTATTTAATTATTAAAAACAAAAATTTAACTATCCTAACAAAAAAAAACAAAAAAAAAACAAAAATGTAAATTCTTACTTTTAAGAATTAATATTATTGTTTGGATTCTGATTTTAAGCCAAATAGTTACCCATCCATGTTATAATATGCACTAATTAAATCTTTTTAATATAATTAATTATATAAAAATAAGTTATAATTTTTTTATGAAAATAAAAATTTATTTATTAAAATTAAAAATATAAATTATATAATTTATTAAAATCAACTTACATATTACAAGACAAGCATTTTTTAAAATTATTTTAGTGTTAGCAATAACATTCACTTAATTTAATGAGTTTTGATTATTTAGATGTCATAAAAATACATTAATATTTTTAATTAATTTTATAATATTTGGCTTTAAAATATCAGAATCTCAAACTAATAAAATAATAAATTCATATCTACCATTATATTCAAATAAAAAAAAAATACCTAAACAATAACAAAAGTTTTCTAAACTCGTACTACGTAAAGTCCATGCAAAAAAAAAAAAATCCTCTTATAAATAAATTTATTTCAAAAAGCACCGCAAATTGTAATTAACTTTATTTAACTAAAAAACAAAATTTACCTAAATAGAGAACCAAATGAAAAGTATCTCTGCCTTCAATAGCCAAAATCTAATATATAAATATTAATAGTTTGCTTCCCCTTTCCTCTTACTTTTAACTTAAAAATATTTTTAAATATTAATATCTATAAAATATACAACAATTTAAATCACACTTAAAATAATTTAAATAAAATATCATTATATTTTAATACAAAGACATGTTTAACATTTTATTTTATTTTCAGTTTTTTTTAAATAAAATAAATAATAATAGTAGCCAATAATTTTAATCTGTCATTATCAGAACAATTTTTTTATTGAAGTTGATTAATTTTTTGGAATAGAAAAGAAAAATTAATTAACATTTTTTGATAAACTGAAAACTTAATTGATTTGAATAAAAATAATATATAATATTATTAAATAGATTAATGGTTATGATAATATTTATACGATGAATAATTATAGAATATATTATTGTAATTTCTGTTTTATTTAATAAGCAACTTACTAATTTGAAAAATAATATTTTCTTAGTTCGAACACTACGTAGAAAACAAACTTGGAAAAGGCTTACAAATTTGAAAAGCCAAACAATTTACTGGAGAGAGAGGAAAAAGACACACTTTCTCTTTATAAAACGAGCAAGTCTTCTCAGGTTAAAAAGGAAAAAAATGGGACTCTTTTACTCCGTTGTTCTCGTATTTTGCCGGAAAATCGCGTCGAGATTTTCTCGGTAGCCAAACAGAAAAGGCGAATCAAATGTGATGGGAAGTGGACTCTCGACTCTCTTCCCGTGTTTCACACCGGTGAACCGTACCGATCATCCGGACCCTCAGCTCCAACAACAACAGGACCTGACCTTCACTGGTTCTGAGCCACTAGACGAAACCTTAGGTCATTCTTTTTGCTATGTTCGTAGCTCCGCTCGCTTCCTTTCGCCTACTCATTCGGATCGCTTTCTATCCCCTTCCAACTCGCTTCGATTCTCTCCGACACATGAACCTGCCCGAACTAGATCGGGTCCACCAGAGACCAGCTTCAAAACCATATCTGGAGCTTCTGTGAGCGCCAATGCTTACACTCCCAGAACTGTCATCCATCTTGATTATATTTGCGACGATGCCACTGAGAGCACCATCGATGGTGGAGTTGGGTGTGGTGTAAGGGGAAGCATAGTGAATGGCTTCGAGAGTACGTCATCGTTCAGTGCTCTTCCTCTTCAACCGGTGCGAAGAGGCGGAGGCGGTGAGCCTTCAGGCCCAATGGAACGTGGTGGGTTTTTTCTCTCCGGCCCTATCGAGCGCGGCGTGCTTTCCGGTCCACTCGATGCCAACACTACCGGCCCAGACGGAGGAGGTGGGGTTCCCTTCTCTGCGCCGCTGGGTGGACCTTATGTAAAAAAGAAAAGAAAAAAGAGTATTTCGGGAATTCGAAAGGCGTTTTATAGGAACTTCTCGGAGAAGAAAAGGCCGTGGGTTGTTCCGGTGCTCAATTCTGTGGGTCGAAAGGATGTTTCTAGTGGAGGAGAGGAATCGGAGTTGAAGAACGACAATAATCTCCAATGGGCTCTTGGGAAAGCTGGAGAGGATCGTGTACATGTGGTTGTATCGGAAGAGCAGGGTTGGTTGTTTGTTGGTATTTATGATGGATTTAATGGCCCTGATGCTCCTGAATTTTTGATGGGTAATCTTTATCGTGCCGTTTACAATGAGCTACAGGGATTGTTTTGGGAGGTCGAGGATGTAGAGGAAGTTAGTGACCCACAAAATGTAGCTTCGGAGAGTATAGCGGTAGTAGAGGAAACTAACCATTCAGAGACTAAAAACAATCCACACTCGGTGATAGTTGATAAAGAGAAGAGAGTCACGTTTCAGTCAAAGGAGACAGAAGGTACGCAGGTTAGGAGGCGAAGATTATGGGAATTTCTTGCCGAGGCGGAAGCTGAAGATGGGCTAGATCTTTCAGGTTCGGAAAGGTTTGCATTTTCGGTAGATGACGCGCTTAGTGTCAGCAATGGTAGCTCTGCAGAAAATAGACGGTGGCTACTGCTTTCAAAATTGAAACAAGGGTTGTCGAAGCACAAGGAAGGTCATGGTAAGAAGTTGCTACCTTGGAGATTTGGTTTGGAGGATAAAGAGAAGGACGATGTTGAGAATAGGGCAGAGGAGAGGTCTTCTAGGACTGGTAGGAAGCGTAAGGAGGGTCCAGTTGATCATGAATTAGTTTTAGGGGCATTGTCAAGGGCTCTTGAAGTGACCGAGCTAGGTTATCTAGACTTGACGGATAAGGTTCTGGATACCAATCCGGAGCTTGCCTTGATGGGTTCGTGTTTATTGGCTGTGTTGATGAGGGATGAGGATGTGTATGTGATGAATGTTGGGGATAGTCGGGCAATTGTTGCACAGTATGATCCAGAAGAAGTTGGTTCGAGTATGGAAGGAAGAGGGCAGACAGACAATGGTTCCTGCGTGGAGTGTATAATAGAGGAGCCTTCAGCTGTGGACGTAAGGACTAGTAGCGTGGAAAAAGAGGCTTCCGAAAAGCCCAAGAAATTGACTGCTTTGCAACTGTCCACTGATCACAGCACGAGCGTTAAAGAAGTAAAATTTCTCTTCTCAATTAAGTGTTTCAGTGCTTCAACTTCTTCCTGTTAATGTATGATGAATTGGTCGGTTGTATATGAAGTCCTTATATTCACCGTTTCTTTATCCTTTATTGATAGCTTAATATGTTGATTTGTTCAACTTCCAAAATGCTCTTAAGCTTTGTATTCTTAATAACACTAGTTTCAACCAGAAAACAAGCTAGCGTCTAGAATGCAGTCATTGAATGTTTTTCAACATAATAAAGTGTGATTTTCAATCTGAATAACTTATTTTATTCGCTGTTATGTACTTTTTGGTGAAATAATTTTTCAGTTAAGATTATACCATAATGCGGACATGAGCGTAGAGAATCACGGAATTTTCTCCTTTTTTACTTTCTATATTTTTGTTTATTCTTGCCAGTTATCATCTATTAAATGAAATAGAAATTGTCTGAAGCTTCTTTAAAGTTCCTATTTCTTAGCCTTGAGTGCTTGCTGTAAAAGATATTCCCCTGGATGCAGCGTTGTGGTGTAACAATTATGGGAAATGCTTCTTGTTGATTGTTTAATGGTGTCAATCTAGATATCCAGATCTTTCCTAGCACCATTTCTGCATTTCACTCTCGTTCTTGTTTTCCTATTGATGTGATATCTTTTAAGTTTTATGCTTCATTCCATTGTTTTTCATTTTAAATTTCATTTGACTGACTATCGCTATATATTAATATTTTCGAAATTTCTTTACTGTTTTCTTGCTAATTTTGATGATTGGTACCTTATTTTTTCTAAGTGATGTTCATCTTGCAGGAAATTATAAGAATCAAGAATGAACATCCAGATGATAAAAAATGTATTGTTAATGATAGAGTCAAAGGCCGTCTTAAGGTCACCAGAGCATTTGGGGCAGGATTTCTCAAACAGGTTATCCAAATCTCATGTTCATTAGCTGTATCTATTCACTGTTGCAAAATATGCTTCTGCTTCAGAAAAAAGAAGAAGAAAAAAATGATTTTAAAAAGAACTTAAGAAACTCTTCAAGAGTTGGGGTTTGTTTGTTTCTATTTCTGAAACCTTGTAAAAGTGTTTTTGATAGCAAAAGCACTTTAAGACCAAATAAGAAAAAAACTAATCTGAAGTGCTTTTAGGACTTATCAAGCGCATTTTGTGCATGCTGACAAAAGCTTTTTTTTTAATACTGTTTACGTTTGAAACCACTTTTAATGGAATCACAAGCAAATGGACCCTTAATCATATTCTCATCCTACAAAGGAAGGGAGAAATTGGCTTGTACTTTGGTATATGATACTTTGACAGAGGGATGTTTTGGGGCATTCCAACCTTCTGATGGGCTCCAAAACCTGAGTAAAAATTATTTGTTCATTATAATTTATGAATGAATAGATGAATTTTATTCGATCTCATCTTTGTGCCAGATGCGTCCTCCAATTATAATGTTGTCATCAACTGGACCACTTACACTGGGTACTCTTAGCTGTAATGTTTTATGTATACCATGGTGATACTTTTGTGGCTTGAGATTTTCTACAGATTTTTGTTCAGACACTTGGGAACCTAAATTTAAATCTTTCATGCATTCTGCTTAGTGATATTGGAAGCATCAAGCATTTTATGTAGCCAGAATGTTTTTATGGTGACCATTGTTTTTTTTTTTGCATAATCATCAATGCACGTAACCATGTTTCAACCAACAAATACCAGCAAAGACATGCTATTTTTATTCTCTGTTGGACACAGCTTCCTTGTTGCTGCTTTTGAATGAGTTAAAAAGTGCATTCCAATGTTTTCAAGAACATAGAAGTTATCTGATAATGTGATGTGCATTGGTGCAGCCCAAGTGGAATGATGTATTATTGGAGATGTTTCGAAACGAGTACATTGGTAGTGCACCATACATATCTTGCTTGCCTTCTCTTCGTCACTATAGTCTCTGTCCTAGAGACCAGTTCTTAGTCCTCTCATCAGATGGTTTATACCAGTATTTCAGCAATGATGAAGTAGTTTCACATATTGAGAACTTCATGGAGAATTTTCCTGATGGAGATCCTGCTCAACATCTAATAGAGGAGCTTCTAGTGCGTGCAGCAAAGAAAGCTGGTGAGTTTATTTTTTCATATATTGTGATTGTCTTTTGAATTTGTTTAGATTGCTTTCCTTGTGTTCGTTGCTATAGTGATGTAACTATTAGTTGGTAGGAAATTCTTCGGGGTACAGAACCTCTGCAATCAGACTACATTTTAAGTGAGACACATGCAGAGCAACATCAATATTTTCATCTATAGGTTTTCAACCTTTCAATAATATGAGGTCTAGCTTTTTGGAATAATGACATTTATAGTATCTTTTTAAACTTGTAATCACAAAAAATCACTCATAATGTTTGGCTCATATATTTTTACTATAAAGAAAAAGCCCACCTCAAAAATCCCACATTGAATGTTGACCAGTTGTACACTGTTTAATGTTGCATTTTGGCCAATTAGACCCTATTTAATGTCAAACTTCTACCAATTAGATCTCAAACAATATTATTAGATGTTATTTTTGTTGTTATAAGTTTGAGATGTGTTATTTGAGATAATTTACTAATATTATTACATTGGCTAATTGGCTCATTCTCTCGTTACTAAAACCATGTGATTGATTTTGTTATGAATGGAATTGTAATTTGATCTATTTAAAGTAAAAAAAAAGTGATACACTGCTACTATCTCATGATGTTTACTTGCATACTCTAGATGGGGAAAACGACGTTATAAATATAACGAGCTTGCAATATTGAAAGTGAAACTGGTTTGTGTGCAGGAATGGATTTTCATGAACTATTAGAAATTCCCCAAGGTGATCGGAGGAAGTACCATGACGACGTAACTGTTATGATCGTCTCACTTGAAGGAAGAATTTGGAAGTCATCTGGAAAATACCTTTAAGAAATTGATAAACTATGAGCCATCTCTTTATGCAGGTGATTTTGCAAGTCAATTTTCGACGAGGTACTTTTCGAGTATTAAGGAAAGCTTTGCTGCTGATCCTTTTTCGTTGGCCCTTCAGGCACTTATTTTTGTTTCATAACCTAAAAATACAGCTAATAGGGACAACCTAGAGTGCTAATGGACAAAAGCTCATGTTAGTTAGCATTAAAAATTGGCTGAAAATGGAAGAAAACCGCAGATGGGGCTGCTGATAAATGCTCTCTGGGAAAAAAGTAGCATCAATTTTTAAATTTTAAATTTTTATGGGTCCTTTTTACCCCTAGACAATTTTCTTTCGTTAAAAGAAATAGGAAAAATAGAGATATTGCACAAGGGCAGTTCATTTGATATTATCAGGTGATGTCCTCTCTTTTATTCTTTTCAAAGCAGCCAAAAAAAATATGTATATTGGTGGTGGGGCTATAAATTTAGCTGCTGAAACAGAGGATTTCCTAGTCAATGCTGAGCATGTGTAATGTTGAGGGTGGATTTTCCACCGTTGCGGATGCAGAAATTTTGTTCGAGGTCATTGTGGAAAAAATTGTATTTCCATTTAGAGAATACTTGTGGAACATCGAAGTAGTTTTCAAGTGCGATTTATCCCAAAATGGATCAAACAGGAGGAAACGAACTATAATTAGCTTATTATTATCAAAATGATAGACTGATTCGAAATGCATATAGTAAGCCTGATGTTGCTCCTGAAAATTTAACTCTAAGTTATGTAAACTTGTACAGTACGACCCTCTCTTTCAATGAATGATTCTAATCTTCCAACATGGAAAATGTGCAAGTAATTGTTTAGAAAAACGCCCTAAAAGTGAAGTTGTAGCTCAGGTTGATTGAGTACACTATATTTCTTCTCCATGCCCATTATTTTCGTTTGTTTTCAAAAAGATGCATCAAATTACTCCCAAACCCGGAAAAGAAGCGTGATGTCTCTTCAAGGATGAGAAAATCTTATGTACAACTTGATCTATGTTTCTTATTAATATTAATCATACACTTTTCCTTTTTTATAAATCATAAAAATGAAGGATTAAGCTGATCTCGTTGTATGTAGAAATCTTTCCTCTTTAAGCAACACAAAGTAAATTACATTCTTCTTGTACAGTGAATGTAAGTCATAAAAATGCAATAGAATAATCATATCAAGCAATTCTGCAATATCAACGTAATTACAATTAGCTATAGTTTATGATGTAGTAGAAGATGGAGTCCTAGATTGTACCCATGACAATAAATCTTCCCTAGTCGCCACAAAACAACCAGGTTTCTCTTCACTTTGCCTAAATGGTGCAGCAAGTTTCTTCACATGAGAAGCAAAGGAATTAGCCAGTCCTTGTGAAAATTTATGAGTTCCTGTGCCAGTTTGCGCCGAAAACAACTCTGGCAATGCCTCATTGCGCTCAACCATTTTGTAAAGTGTTCCCATCCACTCTTCTAGTGCAGTTTGAGCTGCACCTGTTGATAATGATCGAACATCTAAGCACCACTCTTTAGTAGTCTTGTAGTGTAAACCTGGATATAAACCATAAAGAGTTCCCAAATAAAGTAGCTCATGAGCCCTCTCATGGTGATATCTGCTTCGACATATATCGATTAAACAATTACAAAAGGGTCTTCTAGCTTCAATTGCAGTACTGCTTATAACAGTCCTAAATTCATCCTTTATGGTCTCAAAACTTGTTTCCTCCTCTTGTAACAATTTGACAAGAGTGACCAACTTTGTGTTAGCTTTCTGCAAGCAAGCAAGAACCTTATCCTCATTCTCACCATTCTCACATAAAGAAACAACTGACAATAAGCACCCAAAAAGCCTATCATCTGGCTTAACCCCTTTTTCAATTGCAACATCAAACACACTAACCAAATCATCAACCCTCCTAGCTTTCCCTAAGCATTGAATCAAACACGTACAACCCATTACATTAAGATTAACGCCCACTTCAGACATCTCTTGAAATAATTTCATTGCCTTGTCAACATTACCTCCACTACCATATATGTTGAGCATTGCAGTGTAGCTATAGTTGTCCGGTCTACAATGATCCGACTGCTTCATGTCCTCGAATAGCCTCTCAGCTTCTTCCACTAGTCCTAAATCAGCACACATATTCAACAAAGTGTTGTACAAAATGAAATCCATAGGCCATGAATTAGATTTCATTTGCTCCCACAATTCCATGGCATCTCTAGCCCACCTTGCCTTGCCGTATATTTTAACAAGGGCAGTTAAAGTTTTCTCATTTGGAGTTAGACCTGATTCAAGCATTTCCTCAAACAGGCTTCTGGCTAAACCTGGCTTCCTAGCTTTGCCCATTGCTTCTAGTAATGTATTGTATACCACTAAATTAGGCTGTACTTCCAGAGACTTCATCTCTTGCAAAACATATCTAATGCCATCATAATCTCCAACTTCACCAAATACCTTTCCTAAAACAGAGAATGCAATAGGGTCTGGTTTCCACCCATTAGCTCTCCCTCTCTCATATAAACTAAGCACGTCTTCAACTTTCCCCAAATGGGCATAAACATCTAAAATAGCAGAATATGTTACCTCATCAGGCATCTTACCTGTTTTGTACATTCTCTCAAACCATTCCAAAGCTTTATCGAAAAGCTTGCACCTTTTAGCACAAGTGATGATAGTGGAATATGTGATATTGTCAAGTTCTATGTCATTACTTACCATTTCATTGGCAAGGTCTTCAATGAGCTGAAACTGCCTCCCAAACCTAAGAGACTTCATTGTAACATTATAGAATATAGTTTCCATGGGAAATAAATTCTGGGTTTTAATCCAATTGAAGAAAAGATTGGTTTTTTGCCATGGCTTCAAGCTATTGAGTATCAAAAGCGCATTTTCTCTAGTAGGCGGATTTGGGAGTTGTTCAAGAGCCGCCAAGAAGGCAACTTCAGATTCACAATCATTGAGCTTTTGAGAAAACCGCCTCAACTCACTAACCTGAGGATTGAAAGAGTAAGTAGACCGTTTATGCCTTTGAAGGGATATAACAGAACGCCTGGGTTTAGTGGGGTTGACCCAAGTTGACTTTGGCTTGGACAAGAGATGAGCTTGGTCCCTGGGAGGAGTTGGGAGAGTGTTAATGGATAAAGGCTTCAGTTGCTCAGACAAAGATGGGTTTTTGTTGTTGGGTTTTGTTGAATCTAGCGAAGATTGCGGAGGTGATTTAGAGGAATTGCAAGAAACGGTGAATTTCTTAAAAAAGGTTTGTCTGAATGGTGAAGCGAAGAAGATGGGTCTGTTTGTTTCAGAGGAATGGCCAGTAAACCGAACATCCATAGTTGCAGAAAAAGTAGTAATAGACATTAGAAACGCTGAGAGGAAAAGAGAAGGAAACAACGGTAAGGTAGAGTTTTCTGGCCGCTATCTGACCCTTATCTAAAAGTCTAAAACAGAAATTGAAATTGCCAGTGAAATCAAACAGTGTGAGGAGACTAAAAAGAGAAAGCGAGGGCGAATATCGCCTAACAGGAAAACCCTAAAGCTGTTTCCGCTTCGTTAAGGTGATATGCAAGCATCTCTTATTTGGATCGAACACGACGTCCAGTTTAGGTCGATAACTATCTAAATTCTTTTCATCTTTCGTGATGTTTCGATGTGGGTCAAGCGAATTGGAAAAGACAAAAAAATAAAAATAATTAAGTAAATTGATTTTCATATTAGGAAAGTTTGAATTATTATTAAATATACTCTTAAACTTTCTATTTGTTGTATCATTAAAATTTTCTAATATGATAAAAATATGATTGCCCTGAATAAAATGATGGAATTTAATAACAAATGATGTATGCCTTGCACGTGTTCTCCTAACATGTTAAAGCCCCAAATTTTATCATGATTTCAAATGAAATTAGGGGAGCTTCTTCTTTACTATAAATTGATTTAGATGAAAATAGTGGGTCTCTCTTCAGTGTTTACACGTCTTCCCTATAAAAAGGTTTTGGAAATAATCCAAATGCATCATCAAATATATCAATTGGTTTGGATGAAATGGTAAGTCTACGATAAACTCTTCATTGTCTTCTTCAACGTAAAGAGATTTGGTGAACCCATCTGCATTATTGAGATTATAGATTGCTTTTGATCATAGTTAGCACTCTGGTTACCCATCTTTGTCTTCTTCGTCATCACCTGATAGAGTTATAAAAGGTAGTATAGTAAGATATAATAAAGCAACAAACTCTTCTTATGCGAAATGAAAAACATTTTCTCTACTTGTTGTTTATCTAAAGATTTTTTTTGGGAAAAAACCTTATATATCTCACCAAGAAACTCAAATGTTTTTGACCAAATATCCTATGAGTTTGATCCCAAAATTGAAAATGAAATTAGGGTTGTAATCGCTTTAAAATTTATGGTTTACATGTTTTAGAGTAACACACGTAAGTTATATGTTATTTGATCTTTACTTCGAATAACTGATTGAGGTCGATGATATTAATTATATATCATTTGTTGTTTAGTTCGAATAAATAATTGGTATTATTAATATTTTTCTTACATTAAAATAGTTTAATAATGTACTTATAACAACTCTAAAATATATATTTGTATTTAACACTTTTTGTTTCACTTGAACATTAAGAATTAGGAGAACAGTTTACTCAGAAATAATAACGTTAAGTAAATGGAAAAATAGATAAAGATTATATAGAAATTTAAGTGGTTTAGGTACTAATATCCTAATTCAGTGGAGTGGGAGAAGAACAATCCATCATACGAATCAAAGTTACAAGTTACAGAACCAACTCGATACAATCTGTACACATGAATAAACACACCCACTAGACGCTAGACACTAGACACTCAAGAACAAACTTACGCAACTAACTTCTCATAAGAAAAACCAAGAGTTTATATGAGAACCAAAAAACCCTAAAACAAAGGAAACTAGAGGAATGCATGTGAAAAGAATAGAAGATAGTGCAACTTCCCTACCGAGTTGAGATAGTATATATAACGTCCAATCTAATTATCATTTTGCCCTCAATCGAACTAGTAAATTACAATTAAAACCATGGGTTGAAAAACTTAATCAATTGGGCTGGCAAAACAAATGAACCCAAGTCTATCACATATTCATATTGGCCCAATCCTCGAAAGCAAAAGTAACGAGGTTACTAAAATACTTTCAACCAAAATTACCAATGTATCTCGACATACTCTAATACCCATTTTAACTTAGATGGTATAATTTTAACAATTCTCCACCTTGACACCTAATGCAAAATTGATTGTTTTGCTTTTCCCCTACCTATACACCTTATTAAGTGATTGTATTTCATAAACCTTAATTGGCCTCCATTAGCATAATTTTGATCATTTTTTGGAACTAAAAAGAGAGAAAAATACAAAAAAAATCAAGAAAAGACAAAAGTTTGGTCGAGATTCAAGAGAAAATTAATACTACAATTCAAGAGATTGATTGTATTTCTTTTTCTACTCTTTTCTTTGTCAGTTTTATGTCTTACTTTATGAAAAATATGAGATTTATGAACACAATTATGTATAATTAATTTATTAATCTAGGGATTTTATGAACCCAATTTTTACCATGTGATAATCTAAAATTTTACCTCAATTATAATTATAATTTAATTATATTATTTAATTTGATTTTTATGCTATTAATTAATTGTTTGACCAATAATTTATCTATAGTGACAATTAAATAGATTTGAGAGAATTATTTAATTGTTTGTATTGATTAAATAACATGCATAGTTCCTAGGGAGAGATATATGATTCTTATGTATGTGATCTATAATTGATGAATTTAATGAGTAATATACAATTTAATTGACATGCAAGCGTAATTAAATTAATTACTATATGATATGTAGTTTACTTGAGAGAGACATACATGTTAGGTTAGATTCAATTAATCATGTAATTGATTGATAATTATATTGGAATGATTTTAACGATTCACATGTTTAAAAATTTAGGAAATTAAGTATTCTTAGATATTTTCTCATATATCTTTTTAATCATAAAATCTGATTTAATTAATTATTACTATTTATTTTTAGTTATTTTAATTTTATTCTCTTAAAATATAAAAACACAAAAAAAATTATTTTTTACTATTTTTAGTTTTAAATATTAGTTTATAATAAAATAATCTCCGTGTGAACGATATTTACTTATCATTATATTCCTTCTTACGATACGTATATTTATGTATTCATTACACACAAACGACGATAACTAATTTAGATCTTCAAATTTTGAGTTTTTGAACTTTATAGATGAGATTTCTAACATACTTAGGGAAGTTTACTTTTAGATGTAAATAACGAAGATATGATTATTATAGATATAACTAATCATATTTTAATTGAATGACTGTGTTTTAATTAAAAAAACAACAACCAGTCACCAAAGTATGCTTGATATTTCTAGATAAAGTGCATAGTGTTTTCTTATCCTTAAGAATACCTCTCTCAACTTTCCCTCAATTTCTAAATAATAAGATTTAAAAAAAATTTAAAATTTTATATATAAGTCTCAAAATTTTGAATTACAAATATGTGTTTTAGTAACAATTTGAAATTTATGTATGAATTTGTAAATTTGTTGACATTAAATTATATGATTTAAAAAATTAAGAATTTTGTGTAAGATTTTAAAAATTTGAATATTTAAATAGTATACTTTAAAGTTTAAAAGTTTAAAAGTTCATGTAAAAATTTAATTAAAGTTTGAATATTAATAAAATAATTGAAGTTGTTATTTATTATTTTTTAAAATATATTTTTATCAATTATATTAATCTATCTTTATCAAATATTTATTTTCTAAAAATATTATATAAATTTTATTAATTTAAAGTATTAAACTGTATTTTAAAAATAATTAGTGTTTTCTTGAATAATTAAAATAATTTAAATTATAAACGACAACGTTGAATGTACTAAATATTAGGGACGTGTACGGATATTAATAGAAACGGTTATTGATATAACTATTTTTGAATCGAATTATAAAATATGTATTTAAATTTGCTCAAAAATCATTACGATTTTAGAACGATTTTTTATGTGTGGATAACGATTCTAAACGGTTATTAAAAAATATACGAAAAAGAATCATAATTTTTT
Organism: Hippophae tibetana; assembly: GCA_037013495.1. Classification (NCBI taxonomy): domain Eukaryota; kingdom Viridiplantae; phylum Streptophyta; class Magnoliopsida; order Rosales; family Elaeagnaceae; genus Hippophae; species Hippophae tibetana. The sequence continues at coordinate 14,953,083 of CM072812.1, forward strand.
TCTTAATAAATCTTAATTATTAATTAAATAATTTAATTTAATAAATGTATAAATGAATTAAATAAATATAATTAATTTTTAGTATAAATGAGTACAATTATGAGTATAAAGGTATTAAAATCGTATTTGTTATTTCATGTGAATTTTTAACCAAAAATCGAAATTATATTTAAAATTTATCAAATAAATTTTTTGATAGATGTTATAGAAACCGCATTGTATTTTTTTTTTTTTTTTGCCATCTCTATTAAATAACATAAAATAGATAGGGAAGGAAAGAAGTACTATTGTTGAGCACGAGGAGTTCAATTGTGGAGCACTAGGAAAGAAAAAGAATAATAAATAGCTACACTTTAATTTTGGAGGTGTGACAAAACTCTTTCCATGACGTTTGACAGCCGATATATTAGACGGCATACCTGCGCATACAGAAATTATTTATGTTTATTAAATATGATATCTTATATCAATAATATTTAAAATTATTTTAATTTTTAATAAAAAATAAACTCTAATAATAATAAATAATAATTTATTACATATATAGATTATATTTATGAGGATGAAAAAGTGATTACATATAGATTACATTTATCCTATAAAAAGTGATTAAATTATTATAATTAATAGTATTTGAACACAATGTTTATATTTAAGCACGATCTTCGTGATCAAATGCATTTTTCATTATAAAATCTTTTAATTAGTGGACACACTAACGTTTTAATTCAAAAAAAAAAAAATCTACATCAATTAGATTGCTAAATTCATGAAGATTGTCATTTACAACTAAGCTGCGCCGTACATCGTGTTATTCAATGTTTTTGAATAAAATTGATATTTTAATTTGGGGTAAAGTTATCCTCATATTTTACATTATTATTTCAACAATATATTTATTATTAATTTTAAAAATTATTAAAAATATTTTCAATAAATTTTTAATTTATATATAGTAAATATGACTAGAAACAATAAAATAAAATATAACAATAAAACATCCTATATTTATTATTTTTATTAATTAATATAAATCACTTATTATCTACCTAATTTATTCTTAGCATCATTATTTTTAGGACTAAAAATCCTTGATATTTTTAAAATATAATTTAAAATGTCTACAATAATTGGGACTATTTTTTTTTTTTTTGGCTCAAACTTTTAAAATCATCCTTAAATTCGGTATAATATTAACAACATTTCAATACCAATAAATAACTTTTAATGCTTAGTGATCCACCTAATAAATGCACCAGCTCTCATCTAATTTTTTTCCCCCCATCTGACGTAGATATACACAAGTCACGTTGACGTGATAGAATTTTGTTAAATCTTGTATTACAAGTCAGCCATGAGTGTATAAATCCATCATTCTTTCTTTAAAAAAAAATTTAATCTCAATCTTATCTTTTATTAATTTAAAGTATTACATTTTTATTTATTTTAATTAATAATTTATTAATTACATGTTTGTTAAGTAACTCATTAAATTTTTTATTTATTTGGTAAAATTATATAATATATTATTATTAATACATATAATTAAAATCATATAATTATATATAATAAAAATTATTATATGAATTATAATTATTATATATAAAATTAATATTCTTGCTGGTTTTCAATAATTGGAGGGGGACATGTTTTTGATAATTGTGAAGGAAAATGGCAAATAAAGTGGGACATCTTTTTCTACACCCTGGCTTTTAGGTAACAGTGTTTGGAGGCTACCTTCTTATTTTTCCAATGAGTCACAAAATTATTGTAAAAATAGAAGTTGGTAGATGGTAGTGAAATTAATTATTGCAATAAATTTATAAAATTACTTCCTTTTTTTTCTACCACATGAAAATGCCGTATATATGCAGCGAAATGACTCAAAACAATTTTCTTTAACTGATGACTGTTATTTAAAATTGTAAATTGGTAGTCGGTTGTGTCAATACTAAGCTAAATGATATTTTTGAAATTTTACTTCGCATTCTTAGGTACGTATATATTTAAAAATAATAATTCTAACTTTAAATCTTAACACACAAATATAATCATAAAATTTAATTTTAAAATTTTAAAATTAAAAACTTATTTAAAAAAATAATAATTTTAAATCATAAATATAACTATAAATCTTAAATCTTAAAATCTTAAACCCTATCTAAAAAAAAAAAAATTTTAATTCTAAATTTTAACCCATATATATAACCCTAAACCATAAATCTTAAATCTTAAATCTCAAACATCAAAATCCTATTAATTTTTTTAAGTAATAATTATTTAAAAAATAATAATTTTAATAATATATTATATGTATCTTAATATGTTTAATTATTGAGTGTTGTGATATATTAAGCTTTAAAATTTAAATAGGTTATAATTTTATTTTATTAATATAATTTATCTATAATTTATAAATATAATATCTTTAAAAATTTACATTTTAAAAATTAAAGTAAAATACGTGCATATATACCAGATGCATCTGCCCCTGGTCATATTGAGTCAGGATGCTGAAAGGGTGCTAAGTAGAAGCTTTAATTGCATATATCATAATTTCATTTTTAACCTACACACGATCCTCTTCTTCTCTTTTTTTTTTCTTTCAATTTTTATAGTTTTTTTGTCAAATTATTTAAATCATGTACACATTTTATTAATGAATGTGTGTATATAAGATAAAAAAAATATTTTTGAAAAATATATTAATTCAATCATTTAATTTGAATATATGTCGTTTACACTGGGGTGAGCAAATGTTATTTTGAGAGGGTTTGTATTTTGCTTATAGTTTAGAACAAGAAGAAAACTATTTTCCGGTAATATATATAATTATTCTTAGGTTATAATTAATGCTTACAAATAAAAGAATATTTAAGAATTATGATAATTTCATTAATTATTATGCTATGATCATGAAAATTGTATATTACCTAAAAACAAGAAGTAGATTAGTATAAATTAATTAATATAAATTTTAGTAACGAGGTTTATTTTGAACAACCAAATACATATTACACAATAATCTCTAATTAATTATCATCTCTAATTAATTATCTGTTTGTCCATTTCAAGTGGTGTTGGTGGACTGACATTGGATCACCGAGAGACAAATTAAAGGAACCGAAAGCAGTCTAGACAAACAAGGACAAGGATAAGGTCTTAATTTCTTTCATTTTTCCAATTCCCCATAAAAGCAAAAACTTCAATTTTTTTTTTAAAAAAAAAAAACACTTACTTAATTTCTTCCTCATCTTATTTTAATTTATTTAATATTATTCATTTGTTTGACCATCTTTTGATTTTTTTCATTGATTTTTAAGTCACACCAGCTTAGACAATTCCTTAATTATTATCATTTAAACTTAATTACAAATTCTTGACAATTTTAATTCTTTGGTATAAATAATTTTTACCTGCTCTAGGTCTTTCAACTTCATCTTTTCCTTTGTAATATAGTCAGAATCACTTTTTCTTAAGAAAATTTTGACTGAAGCTTTTGAATTGGAGTACAGTACGTACTGTAGGAAGAAAACAATTCAATACCGTTTAGTCCGCTTTTGTTGTATTTTATTACCTGCTCGAAACTATCACAAATATGTTTTGACAAAAGTACTTTTTCGAATATGTCATGCGAAAGCATTTCTTATTTAACGACCCCTTCATTAACAATAAAGCAACCTATAATATCAGCTACCCTTGCATATAGTATAACCTTTTCCTAGAAAAAAGTTTTATTTTTAATATCTCTTCGATACACTCATATTTTATATAAAAAATCACTTTTTTTTAATTTTTTTTTTACTTAAAAATGAAATAACTTAAATATCTATGTCATATAAATATCGAAGGAAAATATTATGATAGTATTTTCATTATTAATTTGAAGTGAAAATCAAAAGAAATTTGAATGTGGATGAATATGAATATGAATATAAATATAAATAAATTGGAATAAAAAGAATGTGAATATATAATATGATTATATTTGATGTTTTTACTAACTCTTTTATAGAATTAAAATGAGCAATAAACAAATTTTTGCAATCTGAAAAGTAAGCATGTTGAATCAAAATAGAGAAAAGAAAATAATTTCACCAAAATATTCTTATAATATTAGTTATTTTTTTCGTTTTTCATATAGGGAAAAAACTAAAAATATTATATTTTACATAAATAAGATAAGAATTTCTTTCTTTTATAAAATATGATATACTAACCTATTTTAATTTTTTTATATAAAATATAAGCAATGATATATAATCAATAAATGAATAAATTAAAATTAAAATAAATTAATAAATGATTTAATTAAGTATTATATATACATTGACAACTTATTCTTTCAAACTTTAAAATGCAAAAATTATATATATATATACTTTAATAATTTTGATAACGAAAGAAATTAATAATAGGGTTGTAGTTTTACGAGGAATTTGAGTTTAAAAAGTGAATGAAAGTAGTAACTTATAAATAATTTAATTTTTATTTTTGGTAAAATATAAAAAATAATATCGTTAAAATTTATAATAATAAAAATAACAAGATTTCAATTAAACAATACTTAATATTAATAAAATTAAATAATTGTAGTCTAATTTAAATAAAATTTAATTAAAATATGTTTAAAATAAAAAAATATATTATATTTTTTTAATAGTTAATATAATGAATTAATCATAAAAGATATTATTTTTCTTATTTTTTTTATATAATTATTGATACAATTTAAAAAATAAAAAACAAAAGTAATCATCAACCTATTTTCGTGATTAATAAAAAACATGTAACTATGAATTCAGATTTCTGAAAGAAAGAAAAAAAAGCATCCAGTCCCAATAAAGGTGTGTTTGGTCAGGGAAAAAAAACGAGTTAAACACTTTTGCAACTAACTTTTTTGAACAGTGGAATCCACTTGATAACACCATCATCTCAATAAAATAGTCATTTATCAAACTATTTACCAAAAATTTCAAAATAAAGTTTTTATGATTGTTATAATAAAATATTATTTTATCTTGATAAGTTTTATAGTAATATTGAATATTTTTTCAATATTTATTTAATTTTTTAAAATTAAATTAAAATTATATTTCTTTTATTAAAATCCTTCAAAATTAATATTTATTATTATTATGATAATATATTACTATAAATTTTATATTTTACCAATCCTTTTAAGATAACCATTGTTATAATAAAAACTTCTTAATGCGATTTTGATAAAAATAATTAATATTAAATAAATTATTATATCGAGTTTATGGGAGTAACTTAAAGAAAGTATAATAAGAAATAAAAATATATAATTTTTCTCTTAAATTAATGTATTTTATTTTCATAGGCGTAGATAACATTATAAGGGATAATTTTTTTTAAAGAAAATAAGTTTTATAATTTAAAATAAAATACATCAATAATATTTAAATTAAAAATATTAAATTGTCAAAATTATAAAAATAAGTTATATGAATAATATTTTTAGGGTACTTTTATTTAACTCTTTTTTATCTCTATTTAAACTAGATTTTTTTAATTAATAATATGATAAATTTTTAATAAGATTTATTTTTGATAAATTGAATTCTTTAATTTTCTAATTGCAAGAAACTTTAATAATAATACTAGATATTTATTGAGATTTGAAAAAAAAACTTGATAAAATATAACAAAATATATATAAGGTCATCATAAATCAAATTTATGAAGAAAAAATTATGACATTAGAACTAAATCTTTAAGGAAGGTAAAAATCACATAATAACTCTTATAATATTTATTTAAAACGAAAAGTAAATATCAATTAATGTATGGATGAAAAAATTCCTATCTGAATTGAACTTATTCTAAGAACAAGAATAAAAAGACGATTAGGATATTTGAAAAGAGTAAAAATATAGAGAAAAAATAATACCTAATAAATACTTACTTTTTCAATAAATAAAAAGTTATACAAATATCAATTTTGTCAATTATAGTCAAGTGGTAATTATTATTTTTATTATTACATGATATATACATTTTATTTTGTAATCTATGAGTTGAGTTCTTTTAATTTTATTATTTATTAAAATTTGATACTTTGGTGTTAAAATTAATCTCTCGTACTAGGATTAAAAGTACATTTTTTAAAAATAATTATGAGATTTAAAATATTTATTTTTAATAATTATCAACTAAATATACTCATTTTTTATAATATTAAATTTTGAAAAATTAATTCAAAAATTATATAAATATAGTGATTTGTTTTTTTTAAACAGAGCTTGATACCAAGCAACCTATTGTAATAATATATATGGGATTTGAAAATAAAAATCCATAATTCCATCGCACGATGAAGATAATGAGATTTTTTTTTATCCAATCTATAAATTGGATCGTACGTTATCATTCCAACTATACTCATGCGAACTGAATTAATCGGATGAATTGATTATTCTCTTCGGTAAATTTTTTCTTTTAGTAGAAAAATATATATTCATTTTTATATATAGTTAGAAATTATATTTTTATTATTGTGGTTAAAAAAATAAAATAAAAAAATATTTTTAAAAAAAAATAAAAAAAATATATAAAATAGATTATATACCTTATAGTAAATGGAGAGTTGAAAATCGTAACATCAATTGTAAAATGACGCAGAATGGTTCGAAAAACAGATAAGGAAGAGGAAAACTGTCAAGTTAAACTAGTAAGGAAATGTAGAATTGATATTTTTCGAGAAAAATCACTCAATAATTAAATATTTTTAACTTATAATTTAATGTTATAAAAATTTTAAAAATAAAAATATTGCTATCTCATTGGTTTTTTTTTTCGCTCTAAGAATAGGTTACCAGGAAATGTCAGTTAAGTGTGAACTGAGTCTGTTGAGCTCAAAGCTTTGTGGAGGTGGGCCATCCCCATGGAATTTTGTGTATGCGTCAGACAAGCAATCTCAAACTTTCGGTTGTATTTTTTTGGACTCTTTGTTACCTCCAAATCCTATATAATACTTGCCATTCTCCTCCATTACTACTCTACCACTCTTCTTTATTGTTTCCCTAACTCAACTGATACTAGTTTCTTCTAATTTCTCTTTCTGGGTTACTATTTTTCGAGTCCCACCCATCTAAAAGTTCCCATCTTTAAGATTCAAGTGATTCTGGATGTTTGGGTACACTGCAATAGGTTCCAATTTTGGATGTTCTAACTTGTTATTTTCTTCAACTAGTTCTTTTCAAACTGTTGCTTTTGAAAATGAAGCAATATTAGTTTCTGGGTATTGCTTGAGATTAACTTAATTGATTTTAATTTTATCTTATTTAGGGTTAAACAAATTGAGAGGGGGTGGGTGGGGGTGATATTTCATAGATTCTGGCATTTTTCCTGAAGGACAATGTTTGTGTTATACGATCGGTGTATACTTTGGAAGTCTTATTCAATTCTAGGCAAGAAATCAATCGTTGAGAAAAGATTTTACTTTTGGATCTTCCAAATTTTTAATAGATATAGTTTGGGTACTTAACACTTACCAGGTTTTTCATAACAAACTCCTTCAGTCCCAATAATCTTCTAAGTTTCACCTTTCCATTTTTTTTTCTTTTCTCCTCTTTCTCCTTTTAAGAACCTGAAAGTTAGGAGGTATAGTTATGGGAGGGGCATCACTGCCACCAGGTTTTCGGTTCCATCCAACTGATGAGGAATTGGTTGGTTATTACCTGAAAAGAAAAGTGCAGGGACTTGAGATTGAGCTTGAAGTAATCCCTGAGATTGATTTGTACAAATATGATCCTTGGGAATTGCCAGGTATCTTTTTTAAGTCAATTTCTTGTCTATGTTCCTCATTAACTGAAGGAATTAAAGTATTTTGTTTCTATATGCTACATTTTACAGTGGCCTCTGTGGAACAATGCACATGAATAGAGAGCCTCTTAGATGCAAACTATTGCCTTCATATGTTATTCATCTTTTCTTCTTCTTCTTCTTCTTCTTCTCCTTTATATGGATTGAACCTGCTACGGTCTTCTTTTACTTGTGGGCAAGTAGTTTTTGTCTTGATAAAGCCAAATCATTAGGCTTTATTGTTTTGATGCACCAAGTTCATTAAGAAAGTGCAAAAGGAAATTTCATTCTTCAGTAACTTCTTGTACAGTCATTGTTTGGGATTGTTGGAGTCTGATATGTAAACTGTAAATGCAGATAAGTCATTCCTTCCTAAACGAGATATGGAATGGTTTTTCTTCTGTCCCCGAGATAAGAAGTACCCAAATGGCTCAAGAACAAATAGAGCTACCAAAGCTGGCTACTGGAAGGCCACTGGAAAAGACAGGAAAGTGGTATGTCAATCTGGTGGAGTGATGGGGTACCGAAAGACCCTTGTTTTTTATTATGGACGTGCTCCTTTAGGTGACCGAACAGATTGGATTATGCATGAGTATCGCCCCTCTGATGAACTCATTCAAGGTTCATCAAGTTTTAAGGTAAACTTTTCTCCTCTTCTTAACATGATCCATCTTCAAATTTGTATGCCAGCCTCGGGGTTTTCGATACTGATACATCTTCTTCTGGGGCATTGCAGGGAGCTTTTGCTTTGTGTCGTATCATCAAAAGGAATGATAACACACAGAAGACTAGTGATTTCCTTAGAGAACCAAGAAGTAAAAGGGTTGGCGATTCTTCAAGCAACGGAGATTTCAACACAACCGAGCACATTATTAGTGTTCCTAATAATATTTCTTGTCCTGCTAGTTACCAAAACAACGAGAGTCGATATTCAAGTCCAAATACTTCATATGATGTCACTCCAACAGCAGAGTTAGAGCCTGTGGCAGAGACTGCTCCTGCAAACTTCTGGGTCTCACCTGACTTAATTCTTGATTCATCGAAGGTATTAATTTCGATGGAACACAGCAATTCAGGAAGCCATTGTGAGATTCACAAATTAGATTTTAAAGTCTTCTTTGGCTTTTTGCAGGACTATCCACAGTTACGAGAAGCCATGCCTGATTACTTTCCACAATATGGTTTTCCTAGCTTGACTACACTCTGGCAGTCATATGAACACAAGGAAATTTTACCTTCTTCGTCATACTCAAATTTCCGGGGTGAAATTGAACTTGCAGATGAACTCAGTCGATTTGACTGCATGTCACCATACTCGGGATATTATAGTCAAATGGATATGCAGTATGAAGGTTATGAACGGCTCAAATTCAATTAGATACCAAAGGCCCTTCTGAAAAGAAGAGGGAAGATCCTTCATTATGATTATTTTTTCTAAATGCAGGGTTTGAAACTCAAGACCAACTCCCAATTTGCCAGCAAGCAAGTGGAGATTCGACATTTGAGGAACTTAACAGTCAATGGACACAGGAGGACAGTATGATTATTGTCTTACAGGAATCTCGCTAACCGGTATGGATGATATGTATTGTGTGGTCTAGAAGGGCTTCAAGACAACGCCTTTTAATGTTGGTTCTTGGTTTTGGAATAACGAGTATAATCCCCTTCCTATGTGTAATGCAGAGAACGGTTTTCTGTAACACTATTTCATGTTATTTGGATTTGCATTTCAACTGTAAGCTTTGGTATCTTGTTTGTGTTATTGTACTGAGTGAGCCAGGTGGTAATCACTTTTACAGATTGCACCTCGACTTGTTCAAGTACTGTATTTTTTTTTCTTACCTAGGATTTGGATCATCTTTATGTACTAATTCCTTCTACATTGTAATAAAGAAACTTGTTAATTTGCAAAAAGTTTTGCCTTTTTTCTTCAGCTGCAGTGGGTTTTGAGTTGAATATGTCTTCATTGTATTTGCTCCCTTACAATCCCTCTCCACTTTAAGTTACATATTCAAGCCACCAATTACTGTTTTATAAAAAATAAAAATAAAAAATTTGGAGAAAATAGCTGGACAATTCCTGTGACTTCCAAAAATTATTGTACTTATTCAGCAGTAAACGAAAAAAAAGTGTTTTCTTTGAGTAATTACTTTACAAAAAAAGAAGGGTGGATAAGCATGTTAATTGGAGACCAAATTATAAAAAAAAAAAATAGTTTATTTTGTTTAAAATTCTAATAAAATGATAGCTTATTTTGTTTAAAGTTTTAATTTTTATGTACTAAATCTCGTATAAAAACTTTTATTTGTAATTTTTTTTGTTTGTATTACTAAAATTTTGTATAAAAACTTTATAAAATATTCTAAGTATTTTTCAACTATAAATAACTAGGTTCTATATTTTTATATGATATTATCGAAAATAAACAATTTAGTTATATTAAAGAAGTTTATTTATTTCTCTTTTTTCACTTATTCTTAATTTTTACTAATATTTTTCTTTTCGTCTAGAACTTAAGTCCTCTTATTCGTGAGATAGAAAAATATCTTTAGAGTAGTTATATTTTAGTATTATTAGAGTGCGTCTAATGATAGATAATATAACTAGGTCGATCTTATTCTAAATTTGTTAGAATGTTTGTCTAGAAAATAATTTACGTTTGTTCGTTTTATAACATAAATACGATGACGAGAATGAGTCTGATTAGTATAAACTTTGTTTATATTTTTATTATTTTTTAAGTATTTTCATATTATTGATGCATTCTTATATTTACATCACTAATCATATATGAATTCAAAAAAAGTTCTTGTCTCAACTTTCAACCAGCAAATTTGCCATCTTCATGTTTATCCCGCTTAATTATCAAATTAAGATTTTATAATGATATTTTAAGGCTAAGGATAAAATTTACCTTTAAGTTTGATAAACCATTTGACTAACGAGTTACTTTTGCAAACACTCTTTATACTTTTAGTTGGTCTATCATTCATATTGTTCTGGTGGGGCACTATGGTTTTAGTTGAAAGCTAAAAAGATCCACTAAAGAGTGAAGCCAGCTTATCAAAGAAGCACTTTCTATCTTTATTGGTACCTTTTGTTTGTCCAGTATAGCTGTATCTACTTAAGGAATGTACTTTCATTTTTAGAATAGGAGAAAAATGCATATGATTATTTAGTTATGTAAATTAAATTAGTTTAATTTCTTGTTATAAATTTAGGAATGTAAAAGCTGAAGTATGAATTATTTGATTTATACAAATAAATAATAATGAGTGAAAGTAAAATAATACACTATAAGAAAATATATGTCTCATAAAGATTTCAATTATTTAATTTTTTAACATAAAAAGTCTACTCTATTAACGAAAATACATTAAGAAAAATTCACTAATAATCAAATAAAGAATAATTCTTAAAAATCAATTATTTATGTCTCTATAAAAGTAGAGTTATTAGTGCACTTTTCTATATTTGTTCATTTTATTCACATATTTAAAATTTATTATAAAATTTATTTAAATCAATATTTAATTTATTTTTATATCTTTGTTATATTTTAAAAATAATTTTTTTTAATATGATATGAAATAAAAAATAAAAATACATAATTCTAAAATTAAAAATTTACACATATTAAGTTAATTATCCAGTATAGTTTAGATTTATATCCTTCTTTATTGTATAATTTTTTTATATAACTTTAATTTTTATATTATACCATAAAATATAATTTTATAACTTGTATATAAATTATATACTCAGAGTTTAACAGTGAGTAGCAGACATGTTGCAAGTTTTCAATAAATAGACATCTCTCTTTGCAAAGCCAAAGTTTTCAAATTGTTCCCCGCCCTTCTTCACTTTACATAGAAGTTTATAAAGAAACCATACTCTGCGACTTTATAGATTATCTTTCAATATACGCCTATTATGCACTCTCTTTTTTATTAAATTTAAATCAAATACCCATAAAAACATTTTCTAATGTAGATTCGTCCACCTTCCGCTACTACTTCACCATCGAAGCCTACTTGTTTGCTCAAAAGCATCAAACAAGCGTGTGGTCCTTTCCTTCATTATGCATAGAAAATTAGAAATATATATATATATATATATATATATATATATAGCGCATTTGTTGAGAATGAATTGAGAAAATTAATTTAAAGAAAAGTTTCCTATATTGCTTTTAATGTGTTTATTATTGGTAAGTTCTAATAAAAAAGTATTGAGTATGGATCGAACTATGACTTGAAATAAGATGAAAAACCTTATGTATCATACTACAAATTGAACTACTATGTATAGACAATTTAGTGTTATTTCAGGGCATAGAGCATTGTCCTTCTCTTTTGAATTGGTACATTCAATGTTAGCTTCTTGCTTAGGAAACATTTAGTATAAGCTTGCTATTTGAGGACTACAGAAAACTTGAACCTCTTCAAGAGTTGCTCTTGACTCATCCCCAAATAGTGACTCCTTTCCATCTTCCCTGGTAGCATATGACAATCCTAATCTAGATTTGGCTTGCCTTAAGTCACCAATGCCGGAATTAGTATCCGGCCCTGCGAAACCGCCCATAACTGGTGCCAAAGGTGGCCCAATAAGAAGCCCGTCCGCCCCAAATTGCGGGCCTCCCCGAGCATAGTCAAAAAGGGCTGCACCATTGCCTCCTACTTTGGGTAGAACAATGGGATAAGTTTTTTCATTGTCTGTCCAATAGAAGAGAAAAGCATCAAATGTGTCATAGTAATCATCTGTGCTTCTATAACCTTCAGGATTGAAGGCACCAAATTTGAAGGACTTGTTTGTATATCCAATTATTACACATGGTCCCTTGAAGTCACAGAAATTGTGAAAATCTGTTGCACTAAAACCATCAATGCTTGCCTGATAGCAGCATTTGAGTTCCCTGCCTGTTCATAATTTTAAATGTCATAAATGATAATTTGACTGAACATAAAAACATTACATGAATGAAGTATGGACAAGTACTTCACTAGTTTGTGCTACTTAAGTTTGTTTAATTATGCTTTTGAAACTCACAGAAAAATAAGGATTCTGCATAAAATAAAATAAACTCCCAAGTGTTTTTTTTAAATAATTTTTAAGATAAGTGTTAGAAGTTTGTTAGAAAACTAATTATCCTAAAAACTTAAGCTATTGGAAGGAAGATCCATCATAATTTTATACATTTATCCCTCTCTTATAAGTATTATCTCTATGCACCATACATGTCAAATATTTACAATTAAATAATTGAGTTTGTTAGTTCTTGAACACATAACCTTCATCTCTAATACCATGTTAGAGTTTTGTTGAAAAACAAACTATCACAAAATTTAAGTTATTGAGAAGAAAGTAAACTATAATTTTATACATATATCAAAAAAAGTTATAAAACATTGAAATATGGTCTTAATGAATCAAAAGAGATAATTAAGATGTGGGAAAACAATGTCCTTTGCCTTTGCCCGGAAGGCTAAGAGAAAATAATGTTTTGTATATATTAAGAGAGATAGAGAGGAGAGAATACCCTTTAGAAATGTTTTGTCAACCAAAGAAGTTGAGAAAGGAAGATGAGTATCATGGTACTTGATCTGTGGTTTATCATCATTTCTTTTCTTGCCTATATTCCAGCCAAATAAATTATATGGAATTATCTTTTGTCCATAAAATACAGTATTTTGTGATATGAAACAAGCCATGATCTGCAGATGTATAAACCATACTACTCATTACTCATTATCACCATCCTCATAAGTCATAACATTAGAAAAAAGGCAGTATCTTATCCTCATAGCCTTCTTCTACACAAAATATGACACGTGTCCCCTTCTTATACTATTTCCCCCCTATCAAATTGTAATATCCTCGTTCCAGTTGTCAACAATAACAACAAGATGCATAGTCATATTTTCGTACCATTAGTGTTTCTGTCAAAATTATGTTTTGTTATACTTGCTTCAAAAATTAGCTTTCTAATCCTAATTGTAACCCTAAATTGACCGAAAGAAAATGAGTTACATTCTGCTCTCTCTCTCTCTCTCTCTGTGTGTGTTTTTGTTTTTATTTGCTATGACTAATAAAAAAAAGTAAATATTTTTAATATATTATTATTGATAAATATAATCGAGTTCACGTATTTATATCTAAATATAAACAGTAAAATTAGTTATAATCTTATAAATTATTGAAACATAATTTCTGTTTACTAGAGTTTTCACAAAATATTAATATATTAATTAATTTAAATAACTTTAGTTCTTTTCCCATCTTGAGCAAAAATAAAACGCTTTATTATTTGTATGAAATATATATTTGGTTTAAAATCAAAACAACGGGTCCATAGCTCAGTGGTAGAGCATTTGACTGCAGATCAAGAGGTCACCGGTTCGAACCCGGTTGGGCCCTTTTCTTATTACAATCCTTGTTTCAAGGAGAGAGCATTAGTTATTTTGCTCCACGAGAAGCCAAGTCACTTTGAAGCAACATAACCTTACCAATTCTTCAACTTGTTCAAGACAAGTTCTAGCTTTGCCACCGTCTCTAATAGCAAGGAAGCAAATGGAAGTGCTTCTGAGAAATCAAGTTTAGTTATACCAGCTTTGCTTAGTTCAGGTCTTAAGACCTTCCTCTCAGTCTCCTTCCTTTTCTCTGAATTAGATCTTTTAGTTTTCCACTCAAACAAAGCCGAAGAGTCGGTTTTATTGCATTGTAAATGTCTTGTAGGACTTCATGAAAGTGATCAGAGGATATTTTTGGAGAGCAATCATAATTCTTTCAACTTGTGTTAAATAACTTCATTAAGTTGGTAAACATACGACACAATATATGTTTACTCACTTCTATTTCATTTTTATAGCAAATGGTAAGGATTTTATTCAACTTTGAAGAAGAAGAAGAATACAAAGAGAAACAAACATTTTGATTTTTATTCAATTAGGTTAGCAATGCTTAAATAAAAATGAGAGAAAATACTTTGAAGCTTTTAAAGTTTGTTCTATGTTGTTAGTCACTTAGTGTTTTAAACATGTCAATTTACTCAATAACATATATCATAAATAGATTAAAAAATATATTAATTCATGTTTCCAATCTTTTTGGCCTAAAATAGGATAAAAATATATTTTTAAAATCAATAAACTAATTGAATCTAAGATTAAATTGAACATATACTTTTTTTAAAATTTAAAAAATCTATCTATGTAAGTGATAAATTTTTTATTTTATAAACCCATAAAAATCGAACCAAATTATTTATATTATAAATATATTTTAATTTTCTTATATTTCTTATTTTTTATAAATTTTAATTTTTAAATTTATTTATGTGTATGTAAAATAAACAATTTTCTTTTTTTTCTTTTTGGGAGGGAAATATAAAATGTTTTAGAAAAAAATATTATTATTTATATAAGAGATTTATTTCTTTATTGTTTATAAATTTTAATAACTTTAACTATATTTATTGTTGTGCTAATTAATTAATAAATTATTAAATCATATCTTTTCAACCTATACAATAACTTTAAGCTATTAATCAATATTTTAGATTCCACTTAAAACAAATTTTTATTCTAATTTTAAATTATTTTGTTAAGAAGAAGTGTGAACTTTATCCAACACCTCGTTGGTTGGAACAATAATAATTGTTATTATTTCTTAATTTTTTAAATAAATTATTTGCAATAAAATTAATAAGAATGATGAAATTTAAATAAAAATATTATAATAATAAAAATAATATAATTATTTATCTTTTAAATTTAAAATATATTTTTATAATTTTTAAAAACCCAAAAATTCTATAATAATTTTCCCTATTTTATAAGGTTTAAAAATAAAACTAGGAAACTTTATAGCCTTATTCAGCAATATATCGCTTTTGGCTCAGAAACGGAGCAAAACAGAATCTCTAATTCATGGTTGCCTGGTGAGCTTCCCTTGCTGACTAAAAGCCTAAAAGGTATAGAAACCTTCGCCCCCATTTGAATTTTGATCTTGTATTTCTGATTTTGATGCAATCTTCGAACTGGGTTTTACCACCTTCTTTTGCCAGTGAGATTGGTACATAATATACATTTTTGTGGCTAATCCTTTAGGTTTTAAAGTTTGATATAGATGGGTAGAGTTGTTACCCTTCAAGTTTGTGTACGCGCCCAATCCATTATTGCTTATTTCAAATGGAAAACTAGGGAAAACACCAAAAATCCTGTTATTTTTTTCTTCGCTTTGTTTTACCTGCATTAAATGCTTTTCTGGCTATGTCGGGTAGTTATGAATCAGAGGCTTCTTTTATTTGGAAAATTATGCAGCTTTATTTGTTCGTAAAAAATGATGAAACTTTATTTTCAGCTGACTAGTCTCCCATTGCTTGTTAATTTTGATTTCTGGATGATAGTTGTATAACCTGATTGGTAATTTGTCCACAATTGTTATATCATGTTCTAGGCTGAATATCAGCTCTTATTTGATTGAAAGCGCAATAAATAAGATCATGAGTGAAAGTACCAGTATTCCAGAACAAAAGACGAGTGGTTTATCTAAACCCACCCCAGATCAAGTAACAATCGTGTATATATGGGATATGGATGAGACTCTTATTCTGCTAAAGTCTTTGTTGAATGGGACATATGCTGAGGCTTTCAAAGGTTTGAAGAATGCTCAAGAAGGTACAGAGATAGGAAAGATGTGGGAGAAGCTCATTCTTGATATCTGTGATAACCATTTCTTCTATGAACAAGTAAGTTTGGACTTTCGCTTTCGCATTTAGACAGTTGTATGTTTACTGCTGCCTTGAGCTGCATGATATTTGGCAGTTTGATGGTGCAGATTGATAACTTCAATGAACCCTTTCTTTCTGCCTTGAGCCAATATGATGATGGTCGGGATCTTTCTGACTATAATTTCAATCAAGATGGTTTTGGTCCTCCACATGACGATGCCAATAAAAGAAAACTAGGTTATAGGCATCGCATCATTGCCTATAAATATGAAAAGGTAATTAAACAGATTTCATTGTGCAGTAAATTTTATTACGGACTTAAATTTTCTATCCGATTACTTAAATATGCTCGAAATGTCATTTAATTTAGCCTTTTTAAAATAGTATCTTCTTCTTATACTTATCATTCAATTGCACTCCCCATGGCCATGGTAAATACGCGTTATTTTTTTCTCTACTTGCAAAATACCTATTATTTTTGTGATTGTTATTAGAGATATAGAGTATGGAAATATAATTAAAGTGAGAATATTGTGTCAGGTTTAGTTTTCTACCAATGGTTTATTAGGACCAACAGAAGGCTTAAAAGTTTTATATCATTTATGCATGGTGATTAAGGGGTGTGTTTGTATATTTGACTCCATTTTTATTTATCCATTTGTTTTTGTTTAACTGTTTCTGGCGATTATATGGTTCAGAGCAATGTGAGAAGTTTTCTTATAAGGGTAAATATCATCTAAGGTAGTGAAACCTATAAATCCAAAACTTTCCATTTTCATTCCACAAGAAAAAATCTGAAGCATCAAAGCAAAGAAGCAGCAATAGATCTTAAGATGGCGCATGTTGTGTTCTTGAGGCATTATCTGTTCTTGAGCTTCTTGTGTTCTTCCAAAGACTAGCCCAAAAATAAATCTCTATTAGCCAAATTTCTTGTTACGTCATGCATATATGAATGAGTATATTGCATATTTGCACGTGCTTAATGAAAGAAAAATATAGCACACAGTAAAGAGTGACCCTAATATCTCTGAATTGTGGTATGTATATCAATAGTTCAATACTGTTGTTGACGTTTGCTTTTCTCCTCTCTTATTTGCTCATTAAATATTTTTTGGGGGTGGGGGACTGGGATATTGTTCTTCTCATTCTGTTACATGGGTTTGTGTTGCATTCAAATTTGCCTGATAAGCTAGCTACTCTGTGAACTACTTTGAATGATAAGATACATAAGCTATATTTGCTGCTCAAATTTTCTGTACTTCAGGGGTTAAATAGTTTTTCTGATCAAGAGATTATAAAGCACTGGGAAGAACTGTATAATATGACCGACAAGTATACAGACAGATGGTTATCCTCAGGTATTTAGTACTACTGTGATGCAATTTCATTGAATTTTCATTCTTTTATCTCTTTTAATCCATTTAGGCTTATCCTTTCCTGCTAAATGTTGATTGCTTCTCGAGTTCTATCATGTTATGTTAGAACCATAATTTGTTAAATTTTATTGACGCAACATGGGTAACATATTTCCTCCACTGTATTATATCTTGTACATAGGATTTGATTAAAAATTATATAGTATGATTGAGAAAAATATACCTTTTCTTTCTCATGAAAGGGGTAGTTTAAATTGGTCAGAAAAAATGGAGGAAGAGAAGAAGTTGTTAAACAATGTAAAGGTGATATAATTGGCCAGGAGAAAACCATTACAGGATTATAAAATAGATTAAAAAAAAATCCTTCCAGGCTTCAAGCTAAGAAAAGAAGCTCCTCCAGAGGAGTCATACATTAATTAGATAAGAGCATCTTTAGTGAATAAGTTCATAATGGAAGAATCAATTCCCCAAAGATCTCACTGAGAATCCCAGTCACCTTCAAATGAACTGAGTTTTGATAATCAATCATAAAGTAAAGGAAGTTCTACATCTTTGTAATGTATTTAATCTTACCTTTTGATTTGGTCTTGCATTCCTTGAAACAATATTGCATAAGTTGCTTCATGATCTGACTCGCTATCTTAATGCAGCACATGCCTTTTTGGAGGAGTGCTCAACTGAGAAGGAAGATGCACATGTTGCCTCCAGTGGTTCAAAGTATCAGTATATTAATCTTTTAGTGACATCTGGCTCATTGATTCCCAGCCTCGTAAAATGCTTACTCTTTCGACTCGACAGTTTGATAACACATGGGAATGGTCCGCCCTCAACTTTCTCCCTTTTCTGTTTACTTATTTTGCTTGTTATACTTTTGATAAATAATCAACTTTCTTGGTTCTGGGCATCTGAATTATTTTCGACATGAATACCTAGCTGGCTATTTTGTAGAACTGAAAATGCCAGTGGTTCTTTGTTTTTTTGGTCTGATAATGCTTGTGTATTCTGCTCCTGTGTTATAATACCAAGTGTAACCTCAAAGTATATGTTCTCAGATCTGGCATGGTTACAAAGTATGATCAAGTTAGACATTTTTGCAGCCTATTTGATTTTGGCAGAGTTAGGGAGAACTAATCTCACATTCCGAAATACTTCTTTGTTTTATTTTGATTTTTGTTTCTTCTTTTTTTTTTTTCCACAAGTTACATGAAAAGATTGTGGTGGTGTGATATACATATTCCTTGATCTGTGAATATACATTCTGGGAGTAAGAGGGCCTGATGCCTAATTATAGAGTCTAGGACATGCAAATCCTTTGTAGAAGTACTTATAGTTTTATCTTAATTTTTTAAAAAATTTACTGTAGGAATCTTTCAATGCATGGACCTTGTGCATTCTGTTATGAGCTAAGTGAATGCGTTATTTAGTTGCAACATTTGTTCTGACAAATCTATAATATTTGCAGTGTATAGTTCATGGGAAGTGGGGAAACTCCAATGCTTTCGTTGGATCAAAGAGCGTTTTGATGGCCCAAATGTTAGATTTTGTGCGGTCGGAGATGGATGGGAGGAGTGTGGAGCTGCAGAATTTATGCAGTGGCCATTTATGAAAATTGATCTGCAGCCAGGATGCCCTTACAGGTTCCCAGGGTTAACGTTGAAGATGGTAGGTTACCATCTATCTGCTGTATATGGGAGTCCTCATCCTGAAAATGATGAATAATTATATAGGTAAGCCTTTCCTGGACTCTCTATCTGTACATATAATTGGAGAAACCTTCTGAGCTTATATGTTCATTTAATTTGTACAATGCACCCAAATAGATAAAACTAACTCCTACATATTGATTCTACTGATGGAGAAAGAAGGGATAATATTTTCATTAATCTGATTATTCTCATTTGTTACTTAATTTCATCTTAGTATTTCTGACGTACATTTGTAATCTGTATATGTTGGAGTATAAGAAGAGAGTCCTCCCCCTACCTTAAGGTGCTTATTATGGCATCTACCACAAAACTCGTTATTATCAACATCCATAAAATATCTCTACGCATCCACAATTCTTAAATTAAATCCCTTTTATATAGAAGCCTGCTGAAAATTCTGGCTGCATTTAGTCCAAGGGAAAGGCCATACATCGAATCATTGAGAAAGTGAGTAACAGATGTGATAGAACTGTTGGGTTGGATAAAGAGGGATGGAAATTCTGTCCTCATTCTCTAATGTTGAAAGAGAGTAACTTTCAAAACAGATCCTAACTCTGTTTTATTTACCACTAATATTTATCTCCATGGGAATTTAAAGAAATCAACTTGTCTCTTTGGAAGTTGATAGAGGACCTCCTGCATAGTTCAGGTCTGAATTTCCGGCAGGAAAATGCATGTCGTATCTTCGATGAAGATCTTTGGCTTGCTGTTTCCATCAAAATGACAATCCAAGTGACAATTTTCGTTTGTTTTCTTTACATCAAGTGGGTTGATTTTGATGTAATGGCTCACAAACACAAAGAGTAGAAGAGGCTGATATTAAGGCACGTTATATAGAAATAAGAAGGCTAATTCATATAGTTTATCCTAATAATTTATATTTTTTAAAAAGTCCATGGACCTTATCTTTTTGTAACCAATCTCTTTCATTATCACTTAAATTGCCAATTAAGTTTAGATAACGTTGTTTTCTTTGGAAGTCAAGATACAATACGAGTTGGATAAATTAGAAAGTTTGGTTTGGTTTGAATTCTGAGACTCATTGTTTGAAGTAATTAATTTTTTTTTGAAATAATTTAATGGTTAGAAATCGACGTTGTTGAGTAGCATGACAGCATCTGAGTCCATATGAGGTCATAGTTAGGCGTTGTCGGTAGTAGAGATGCACAGGACAGGATAAGATTGGTGGGTTATCTTTGGATTACCAAAAAAGAGAAGGAAAAAAAAACATTTTTTACACGTTAAAAATGAAACGTACACAAATCATACCCTGTTTTCGCTCTTTCAGTCTTTGAGAACTTAAAACAAATAAAAAAGTTTGGAGTTTTTTTTATTGCTTTTACTGGGAAAAAAAGGGTTCATTATTCATGGTTGGTCTTTGATAGTCTTTACCACCATTCCTGATTGATCAATAGATTCATTAAGAGAGCTCCAAATTGGACAGAGTAATTGCATTTTGTTCAGTTTTTCTAGATATGAAATTCATACAAAAATACATTCAAATATATATAGGGGACCACCTTGGTGATCTCTAAAACAGATTACAAAATACTAAAAATATTTAAGAAACACCTCATATCTCGATGTAAATAGTAAATCAAGATCTAAGGATTAGATATTCAAGTAGTCTCAATCTTCATTGAAACTAGAAAATTGAAAGTTGAAAGTAACGCTCTATCACAATTTCAAAGTAACACTCTCTATCACAATTTCAGGTATTATTTATGGTTCAATTTTATTGAAATTCATCTTTTCAATCCCAATCATCTGTTGTGTCGACGATTTCTATTGTTAAAGATGCATGGATATATATTTCAAAGTATACTTTTTTTATTGAAATTATTATTGGTAAGAAAAAAAGAGTTTGTATGAGATATTTAATATTTTGATCCTTAAATTTTTTGTTATTTAATATTTTTTGACTCTATTAATTTTTATGATTTGGTCTATTTACCTTTTAATTTTCACACTTTTGTCCATTTATTTTTTCTCCTTATGATTTGATTCTTTCATTTTTTTAAAGATTTTATTTTTATTGTTTTTTTATTTAGGATTTTTTTTATAATCATTTATAGGGTTATTTTATTTACTTAAACCATTATTTTTCATGGATGAAATTAAGCAACCGACTTGGTGCAGGGTCGAATTGAATTATTGGGGAAAGGAAGCCTTTCCAGAATAAGAATGGGAGGAATATCCAGTTGCAATCAATTCTACAGAAATAATGCTAAAGAGGGCCACCGAAGGATGACAAGAATGGTCCCTTTCTTCATTTTATTGCTTTTATCTATATAGTAGACTTTAGCCTTTAGGGTTGACTGCACTGTTCTATATTGCATTTTTTGCTTTACAAAGGCCCAAAGATGTTTGTTTGTAATAAATTGTATTATTATTAGGATTAGTTGTCTCTTTAAGATAGTATTTTAGAAAGTGAAAATAGATATTAAAAATAACTTTATAGCCAAGTTTAACTCATTCTTTGTAATCTTTAAATATGTGAATAAAAACATGTCAACATCATTGTGAAAATATGTAAATACAACGAATCAAAATATTCATTTGTATAATATATAATAAATTAAAATAAATATGAATAGAGTGTGTAATGATCATGTTAATATTAAAGCATGTCTATTTTCTTCATTTTATAATTTTTTTTAATTTCATATTATTTTTTTAAAATTAAGGAAACATCAATAAAAATAAGAATAAAAAACAAACTAAAGAATACTCACATAAGGTCAATTAATAATTCAAATAAAAGTATCTAGGTGAACAATAAATGACAATTAGATGAACGAAAAAGACAATCTCTTCTAACCTAAATTTTCTTGAATTATTGTTTCTTTATATCTTTAAATTGAAAATCAACTACTTTAGTTGTCATTGGTATATTCTTGAACTTATCTTTAGATTTTTCATTCATCTTAAATGAAGATGTAATATGATAGGATGATAATAATTACTCCTATAGTTACAAGTATTGAATTTTGCATGCCTTTTTAAATCAATAATTTCATGCTTTATAGTAGAATTTTTGAACATATTATTATAATTTTCATTCTTCCTAGAAAATGATGCTATATGTATAGATAGATGATGGTTATAAGTACTTTTATGTGAAGCATGAAAATATTATTAAATTAAGGATTATTCATCAAAAATCTACACTTGCTTAATATGATACCTTTCTTACCATAGTGATGACATACAAACATAAACTTGACAGGTTTTTCAATCACAAGTGTAACTGTTTTTTGTTATTTATAGGTTTTTGAAAGCCCATCTCAAAGTTTTGAAGTGAGCCAACAAGTTTCTATATTTTGATGGTGTCAATATCCTTGTTTTCATCAATAATAGTGATCTTTGCATAGAAGTGATATGGTAATGAGTATAGAATCTTTTGAACTATCTTGAAATAATTAATTTTTTTCCAAGATTATTAAAATTATTAGTAATATCACATAATCTAATATAAAATTCAAAGAAAGTTTCATCTTTTTTGATCCTAATATTTTCAAACTGACTACCAAGCATGCAAAGTTTAGTTTTTTTAAACTTATGTGGTGCCCTCATTGGCAACCTTTAAAATATTCCAATCAAGCTTTAGCAATATCAACATTAGAAATATGACGAAACTTATCAAAAGACATAGCACTAAAAATACTACTACAAAAAGGGTATTTAAGTTGGTTAAAAATCGACTTCAAATGAAATGATTTAAAATTTAAAGTCGGTTCAACGTGTGAAACGACTTTAATTTTTTATTTATTTACAAAATTTACTCATTTTCTATTATACTCAAATTAAAACCTGTATTCGATCACTACATAATAGTAGTAGAAAAACAAAATCTGTTTAACAAATAGTTTAAATAATACAAATAATTGAAAAATAAAATATTAATTAATAGTAGAAAAATTACCATAGTATTGTCCTATGTTATTCAAGATCATCATATTTTTCTCCTCATGTTATAATACAAATCTACATATATAATACAAAAAATTATACACATAATAACAGAAAAATAAATGAATAATAAGTGCGTAGAATTAATAAAAATACTTACAAGAGTAATTGAAGAAAAAAATGATGTTTTGTAAGTGAGAAATAAGTATAATTTTTTTTGAGTAATTTGCTCAAAAAATAGGGGATCTAAAAGATTAGTTAGAGAGGAAGAAAACTCACTAACCGGCGCTAGAATTGGTGGTTATAGGTGGCCGAAAAATGAGAAAGAGTGGAGGAGAAGTGGATGAGGTTTTGGGTTTTTGAGAGTTATGCAGCGCTTGGAATAGTTTCTATCTGGGGAAGAAAGAAGAGAAAATAATTTATCCACATGTGTAGCGTCGGTTCTACGTGTCAACCGACGCTATCCACGTAAGACGTAACGTCGATTGACGTGTCGAACCGACGCTACATGTGGATGTAACATTAAAGGTAAAACCCTCATCACTCGATCGATTCAAGTCAAGTTTGATCGGTCGAATAAAAAAAGTTGATCAATCAAAACCCTTTTCGATCAATTGATCTAAGGTATCAAAAAATAAAACTTGAGACCAGGTAAATTGAATGTGATCGATTCTTGATCGATCTAGTCAATGCTAAACTTTGATCGATCTACCACATATTAAAATTAATTTCGAGAGGACTTAGATCTTAGTAAATCGATGCTCGATCGATCCAGTAACATGTATGCTAAATTGTTCTTATATATCTAATATGAAATCTAACATGTATAAAAATATAAATATATCTGAGATGTGTTCATTTGATGCTCGATAGTTTCTTCGTTTTGAATAGTATTATTTAAAGACTTATCTCGAAATTAAATTAAATTTAGATATTTTGTTCACAAATATTACTAATACTTATAAACCTTTCAAATTCCCAATTGAAAGCATAATACTAAAAATATATCTTTAACTAGACATATATTGGTTCAATTTACAAAAAAAGATTACTTATGAAAATCAATATAAGTAATTTGAATTTGTTTGATTCACTAACCTATCTTGTAACTAACTGTAATATCATACCCAAATATAGCTATAGATGATATTGTTTTTAAATTTTATATATACAAAATATTTTGTAATTGTTTTTGAAATAGATTTTTGGTAATGAATATTATTATTGGTATTAAATGTGGCCAAACGATAAAAATGATTTGGATTTTTTTCATTAATTTAACATATAGAGATAATTTAGAAGAGAGACCAATTAGATAAAGAAAAAAATTAACACAATATAATGGAATTAACAAAAAAATGGAAGGAATAAGAAAAAAGTAGTAAGAGATAATGAAAATTTCTTTAAATAACTCATATATCTTTAAAATATTTTTTATTATATTTTAAATAATAAAATATTATTTTATAGGATCAAATTATCCTCCTAAGAACATTTTTTTTTTTACTAACAAAGATACCTAAAAATATATTTTGTAAAAGAATACATTAGATGGTCCGAATAACCTAAAAAAGAGGACTCCTAATTGGACCTTCAACGTTCTCACAAATAACTAGCTAGTTGTTAAAACCTAAAAGCGACATTTACACAATGATGAGCCAATAATTGCCAAAATATGACGACATTGTCAGATCTAATAATTAGATTTTTTATTTCCTGTTTTGTGTATAAATAATATAAGAAATATGTGGTAACCAACGATGGTCGCACAAAATTTGTATCAAATGCACTGTGGGATACATCTGATTTGTTTGCGAAACCCATGCATGATAACTAATAAAAATAAATTACTCATTTTATAGACAAATACATGTGATTTAACCTCGACGTTTAGCTTCTAATTTGAAAAACTAATTAAGCTTTTAATGCTAGAAATTAAATTAAAGATTACTTTAATTAATATAAATTAAAGTAACATGAAAAATTAAATCCTAAAATATTAACTTTAAATGAAAATAAATTTTGTATTATTTATAATATAATATTTATTATTCTATTTACTCAACACTTTATTGTATTATAATTTTTATTTAAATCGCTTGATTTTTTTAAGTTATATGTATTCTTGTATTAATCAACTATAATTTTGTACCATGTAAATTTTATAATTTATAAACAAAATAAGACATTTAATCTTAAAAAGTTATTATCAAATAAATGTAAATTTTATATTATTTATAAATAAATACTACATTAACATATTTATTAACTAATGTAAGATATTTTTTTTATACACGATAAAAAATAATTTAAAAAGATAATGCTTTTATACTTACTTGGAAAGAACAAAAAATACTTATATTACAAAGTTACTTATGGTAAATTCTTTTTATATTTGGCTTAAAAATATTTCTTTTTAGCATTAAATTTGATTTCAAATGGTATGAAAAGTTAAAAAAAAAACAGATCTACCTATATAAATAAGATATTATATATTATAAATATATTATCATCTTAATTTACTTAACATATCTATTTCACCAAAATCATTTTGGTTATATCTCAAATTTGAGCATGTCATTTTTCTATCTAAAAGGCCAAAAGGCAAGTGATGAGCGTTCCTTTGCTCTTTAGAGGAATAAAATGAACTGAGAGAGTAGTGGAAAGGTCAAGTAAATCTGTTTAATTAACTCCGACTTTTCTCCCTATACGTTAGCCCAATGTTTAACCATATCCTTTCTCTCTCTCTCCTTCCCTCTTTCTCTCTCAACTTTATCTGCAACTTTCTAAAGGTATGTGCTTGCCCCACTTACCATTGTTGAACTGTTGAACTGAATATCTCTCTCTCACACACACACACACACACATATATTATCTCAACTCTCAAGTGTCTTCTTCAAGCTTTTCTATTTCTGGGCATCAGTAGAATAACTTAAGTTGTTTGTATAACTTTGAAAGAAGTTAACACGTGTATTTGATAATGTAATCTTATATATTTTCCCTGTCTTTCCTTTTTCTTTAATCTAGTTGAGATTCTTTGATTAATTGAATATTTTATTTTATGCCTATTCAGACCCTTTGGTTTCTAACATTTGAGAAAGCTTTTATTTTTATTTTTCAGGTATGGTAAGAATTTGATGTGACCAATATGTCCCCTTTCTGAGTAGGAGTAAGCTTTTTAGAAGCTTGAAGGAGTAGATTTCTGATTATTTTTTTTATAATGCCAGTTCCACTTGCACCATATCCATCACCTTCAGCACCATATTCACCTCCTGTTAATGGTATTTTACAATCCTACTGATTTTAATGAGATGTGGCTTGAAAACAATGCAATCTTTTCTTTTCCTTTTTTTTAAATTATGTATCAAATGATACTTGTTATGTTTCGAATATAATACTTGAAACCCAGATAGAAGTTTGTAACAAGATTGATAAATGTATAAAAGCAATTTTGGCTTTTCTCTCAATGGTTTGAAATTTACAACTTTTAACATGATATCATAACTAATGTTTATGTGTTCAAGATCCAATAACTTGAATTGCAAATGTTTGGTTTATGTTAATATATAGAAAGTTAATATTTGTAAAAAATAATAAATGTATAAAAATAATATCGATTATTCTCCCAATAACTTAAATTTTTAGAAGAGTTGGTTTCCAAACAACTTCTAATGGAGATGACTAAAAGTTTGTAACAAGATTCAATTTATCCTCTTTTTTTATCTTTATCAAGCGTACTCATGTTATGAAACTGATTTATGTTAACCTATAACATATAAAAAAAAGCAGAATGGTAGTCTTCTATGCCTACACTTCTAGTAGTTGATGAAAAAGTAAAATGGTTAGCAGGTGCACAAAGCCAGCTAGTATGCTCAGGATGTCGAAACCTTCTAATGTTTCCAGTTGGAGCAACCTCTGTTTGTTGTGCTGTTTGTAATGCAGTCACAGCTGTGTCACCTCCTGGTATAGTTCTTTCTCGTTACCAATACTCCTAAAAACTCAAGCTAATGAAAAAAGAGCCAACATATTTTATTTACTCTAATGATTTTGACCATTAAAGTCTTTTTTTTTTTTTGTAAAAAGAAAAGGCAGCATAATGATACCTGTTTATAACTGTTAACAGGAACTGAAATGGCACAGCTGGTTTGCGGCGGCTGCCATATTTTGCTTATGTACATCCGTGGAGCAACAAGTGTGCAATGTTCTTGTTGTCACACTATTAATCTTGCTTTAGAAGGTATAATTCAACACCACCATTAGCTTTATTGAGTTTAATTATGTTTTCAATCAAATTAAGCATGAAATGAACAATGTTGCAGCAAATCAGGTGGCACATGTAAATTGTGGGAACTGCAGCATGCTATTGATGTACCAATATGGAGCTAGATCTGTGAAATGTGCTGTTTGCCGTTTTGTGACATCGGTTGGGGTGAGTGTTAAGTTTCTTCTCAATTGATCAGTACTTAAATTAAAAGTAAATAACTTTGAAGGTCATACAAAGTTAAAGAAATGTGAAGCTGTAATGACAAACATGTTTCTAGTACATTCAATTAACTGTAAGCTGAATTTGAGTTTTAAAAGGTGCGCTTAGATTTTGAAGTTACATAAAATGTACACTAAAACTCCTAAAAACAGACTCAGAGTGCACCCTTTATGTAACTAATAGGATTTAAATGTACTTATTTAAAGAAAAAGACCTAAATTGCACTTTTAGTCAAAGTTATGAGGCTATCCGGATATAGTGCCCAAGCGGGCCAAGTATGATTTATAATTAAAGCTTGGTGAATGTAGGCAGTGCAGAATGTAAGGTTTTATATGACTAGAATGAGCAAAAATGTTACTCTTTCGCTAATGTCCTGTTATTGAGTTATGCAGGCTTCAACAAACACGATGGAACAGAAACTGAGCAACTAAAATTATGTAACACTTTGGTCATAGGTGGTGCAACTTTGGTTTTACACGACGAGTCTCCAGTATGGTTTGGTTGTATAATAAACAGATAACTTTCCCTAGTCACCTGTATAGAGTTCATTTTTCCCTTGCGTGAATCATTTTTTCCTTGCGTGATCTGTAATCCTCTACCTTTTGGAATGTATGAGAAATCTAAATGTGAATAAGACTTGGATTCAAAATCCAAGTTTTTTCTTTTTCTTTTCTTTGATGAATGAAGGGAAAGTTCTCGTCTTAAATGCTTTTAATTCTTTTGTATCCTTCAAATGATCCTTCTTTTTGAGGTTCTATACGCAACCATCAACTTCTTTGGAGGAATATGCTCGTAAATTTTGATTCAGATCATTTTGTAGACCAAGCATGTAATGCTCCAAAGTTTTCCTTGAGGACAAATTAAAAAAATGTTACCCTTTTCACTATTTTCTTTAATGAATAATTATCGAGTAAAAACTCATTCATTTATTCATTTATTTAATAATTAGTAAGTCAACAATTTATCAATTTATCATAAAATATTTTGGTCTTAACAAACCAAATCAATAGAATTTAAAAGTTATAAAATTAATCTCAAGGATTTTAAAAATAATCAAACTCTTTGAAGATTACTTTGTTTGAAAGACCACTCTATAGTTACACCATCAATCGTCCCCTCATTGTAGTCCCGATCTCTATTCATTATCTGAAAAATATTAAAAATTCACGTGGATGAGCTAACATCAAGTATGTAAATCCACGTAAAATATACACCATGATGGATATACATGATAAAAAAAAGATAAGGAAATAAGGTTTGACTCTAAAGGAGTAGGAAAAGGAGAAAAAGGAAGTTACAAGACAGGAGAAGAGCTAGTATGCTAAGTCATATGATGAGGAGACAAAGAACCAAAGCATGGTCGTGGGGAAGGAACCGAGGAAGAAACAATAGGTAAAACAGTTGTTACAAAAGAAGAAATTGAAGAAGGGGAGACAGAAAAGTGTTTAGGAAAAGGGAAACTGTTTCATTGAAAGTGAAATGTCTGGCAGTATAAACTCTCCCACTTGGATGAAAACATTTATACCGTTTATGTCTAGGGCTATAGCCTAAAAAGACACAAGAAGTAGACCTGAATTCTAACTTATTGTTGTTATATGACCTTAAGTAAGGAAAGCACTAACAACCAAAAACTCTTAAAAAATCATAGTTTGGTTTCTCTGAGTAAAGAACCACCAAAGGAGATATAAAATTTAAACCGGAAGCAGGCAATTAGTTAATGTCATAAACCACAGAATAAAAGGACTTATCCCATATTCAAGAGGCATAGATGCTTGAGGTAGGAAACTAAGACCTTGATCTACTATTTGTCTATTTTTCCTTTCAGCTAATCCATTCTACTCATGCATAGGTGGATAAGAGGTTCTGTGAGCAATTCCATTGGCAACAAGAAACTGAGTTAATGCTTGATACTCACCACCCCAATCTGTTTGTAGTTGCTTAAACTTAGCCTAAAACTACACTTCTACCATAGTTTTAAACTGAGAAAAAGCTTGAGCAACTGCACCTTTGGACTTTAAAAAATACCATGTAAATCATGAAAAGTGATCTAGGAAATTAACATAGTAACGGAAGGATGAATAATCACAGTTAGGGGTGTCTATAAACCGGACCGGACCGGACCAAATCGAACGGTTTTACTAATCAAACGGTCCGGTCCGGTTTGTATTAATTTTAAACCGTTCAAACCGGACCGAACCGGTTTAATAATATATTAAATTTTTTACATTATTCTTCATTAAATTATAAAAAAATCGAACCAAACCGGGAATAAAACCGGACCGAACGGTTTTATAAGTCAAACGGTCCGGTCCGGTTTTTATTTCTTAAAACCGTTTCAAACGGTCCGGTCCGGTTAATTTTTTTTTAGGGAAAACCGGACCGGACCGGACCATGGACACCCCTAATCACAGTAGTAGAAGCATCAAAAGTAACGTATGTGAGTTTCCCATCTCACAGGCAGAACATAAAAGAATATCAGTCCTATTATCACTAAAAGAGATATCACATTGTTTAAGTATCTTTTTCACTGTAGGCAAGAAGGCATGGGCTAGTCTCCTATGCCAAATATCAAGACTAACCTTAGATGCAGTACAAGCTGCTACTCTAGGAACTTAAAAATTGAAAACAACACTATGATCAACAACTATAGGATTAACAATACTCATACTATGGAGTGTATTAGAAGATAGAGCAGCCACAGTTGGAACCAGTGAATAAGCATTTCCTTTCCTAGAATTGAGCTGGAAACTGAATGTCAAAGACATAGAATCCATCATTAAGCCTGCCTTGAAGAAGCTTCTGATGGGTGATCTTGTCCTTCACACAACAATAAGTTGCATGAAATTCAAAATATACACTATTATCCTTTGCAAACTATGAAACACTCAATAAATTCTTTGTGATAGCAGGTACGTGCAAAATATGATACATAAACAAAGGCTGTTGTTAACAACATGAAAGATTTAAAAGAAGAAGAGCTAACATGTAATATTGGAAGGGTCTTACCATTTCCAATCATAACCTAATTAGCACCAGTGTATGGTTGAGAGACCATCAGATTTCCAGGATCAAATATGACATGCTGAGAAGCACCAGAGTCAGGATATCAAAAAGGATCGCTGGACAGATCAGGTGCATTAGCAAAATCCATAGATCCATAGCTTGAAGGAAAAGGTAAAGAACTTTGTTGTGAGTTCTCCTGGGAAACAACAAAAACCTGAGCAGAAGATTATAGAATTGGTGCTTGTTGATTGGAGACAGCCTGTAAGTGCTGTGAGTTTTGTTGAATATTAGATCCAAGTGAAGAGGGAGAAGAACCTTCTTATTGTTGCTGATCAGATCCAGTTTGTGTTTGTTGAAATATAGGGACAAATCTATACCAGCAGGTAGAGACAAGATGGCCATTCTTACGACAAAGTTGACACTGAACTTTTCCATTTCCAGATGCTCTTCCACCACCTCGACCATTAGGATTCCTTCCTCTTCCATTTTCTCTTCAAAACATACCAGGAAAAGGAAAGACAAAAGGAAAATTAAGATTTCCAAAATTATTCATAGGAAATTGTCCACCAATCATGACAGATCTAGGATCAAATTGATTATAATTTCCACTAGACATTAAGACTCGAGGAGGAAATTGATTAAACTGAGTATTATTAGGCACTAATGTTCTATTATCAAATTGACTATGAGGACAAAAGGAACAGCCGAAAAGAACTGTCCTTAAGTAGTTGATTGTTGATTACCAGTATGTTGAGACACATTGACACTTGGCAACAAAGCATCTAGACCATTATCCCTGGTCTCAACCAACTAGGGATGCACAGTCTTGTCCGATCCAATTTTTTTAAAAATTATTAAAATCAGATCGAATTTTTTATATTTACTAAATAGGACAGTATCAGATAAAAAAAAATAGAACAGATTGGTGCATTTACAGTTAAATTGTTAAATATATAATTATAATTAAATAATTATTTATTTAATAAATATTGATTTTGTTTTTTTACTTAAAATGCACCCTTGGATTTGATACTTACAAAGCGTAATATTTTTTCTGTTTTTTATGTTTTTGTTTCGATGGAATAATAAAAAGGTAAACAAAATACTTATACTTAAACTAGAGATCAAGACCAAGATCAAGATATGTGCGTTTTTTTTCTTCTAACGAAATATATCACATACTGTTAATAATCATTTTATGCATATAATTATTATAATGATCCCATTTAATTTAAATAATTTCTAAATTTTATAAACCGTATCAAACCAAAATTAATAAAAAAAGAGACCGAATTATCCTATACAATATAATTTTTCATTTCGGTTCAATTTACTACTTTGTTTGTCTACCCTTAAAGTCAGCTTTCATGACTCAACATTAAAGAAATTGCATCAGCAAGAGTCACAATCTCAGACTGCAGTTTAGCAGTCATAGCTGACACAACATATTCAAAATCTCTCTCTAAACCAGCAATAAGATAGAGAACCTCGTCTTCTTCTGTTAATCCATAACCTGCTGATTCTAGCTAATTTGCGATTCTTTATGCTTAACTACTATTACGAAAGAGAAAAAGAGAAAAATGTAAAAACAAAATAACAATCTCAGTTTTTTTTTTTCTAATACAAGAATACTCTTATATACCATCATAAACCAATGAAAATAAGTCACTTGACATAACAGAAAAACAATATTCTAACAGTCTCTCTCAAGATGGAGAGTAGATGTTAATCAGTCTCATCTTGTCCAACAAACTTTTGAAAATGGAAGGATGAAGAACCTTAGTGAATACATCAGCCAATTGATTCCGAGTAGAAACATGTAAGGTCTGCAAAACTCCTGCCTGAATTTTATCATGAACCAAATGACAATCTATCTCGATGTGTTTTGTTCGCTCATGGAAAACAAGATTCGCTGCAATGTGTAAAGCAGCTTGATTATCACAATATAACAAGGCAGGCCTAGAATGGCTTACCCCAAACTCTTTCAACAACGACAACAACCAAGTCAGCTCGCAAGTGGCATTAGCCATGGACCTGTACTCAGCCTCTGCTGAAGATCGAGAGACTGTAGTTTGTTTCTTAGACTTCCAGGAGATCAACGAGTCTCCTAAAAATACACAATAACCTGATATGGAACGTCTACTGTCAGCACAACCAGCCCAATCAGCATCAGAGAAAATTTTGAATTAAACTTCAGTTGTTGTAGATAGATCACTTTCAGTATAAGCTCTAAGTTCTACTTCAGACTTAGAAGGAAGAAAAAGACCTTGTCCAGGAGTCCCTTTCACATATTGCAAAACTCTTTGCACAACATTGAAGTGAGGAAGTCTTGGTTGAGACAAGAATTGGCTAAGTCTATTAACACCATATGATAGATCCGGCCTAGTGATGGTGAGGTATAATAACTTCCCAATTAACCTCCTATAAAGAGAAGCATCTGGCAATAAATCCCCTTCATCTTGACTTAATTTCAGATTTGGTTCCATAGGTGTAACCGTTGGTTTACAACCTAGGTATCCTGCATCAGCCAAAAGTTGCAATGCATAAGACCTTTGTGAAACCGATATGCCCCTCTCTGTTCTACCCACTTCTAAACCAAGAAAGTAACGCAAAGTTCCAAGATCTTTCAACTTGAATCTAGCATTAATCCTACTCTTCAAGTGTTGAACAGCCACATCATCGTTGCTGGCTATAATAATGTCATCAACATAGACAAGAATAACCATGAAAAATGACCCCTTGTTGCTGATAAACAAAGAATGATCAGTTGCTGACTGACGAAAGCCTTCTTCAATCAAGGCACTAGAAAATTTTGCATACCACTGCCTTGATGCTTGTTTCAAACCATACAAGGACTTGCTGAGTTTACAAACAACATTAGGAGGTAATTGTTTCTCCCCCTTATAACTATAACCTTGAGGAGTAGTCATATATACTTCCTCAGAAAGGTCACCATGCAAAAAAGCATTATTAACATCCAATTAATGTAAAGACCAACCATGGATTGAAGCTAAAGCAAGTAAAAGCTTGACAGTAACAAGCTTTGCTACAGGAGCAAAGGTATCAAAAAAATCAACTCCCTCTTGTTGAGTATATCCCTTGGCAACAAGTTGCGCTTTGTATCTTTCGACAGTCCCATCAGCCTGAAACTTGACTTTATACACCCACTTACAACCAATGGCGTGATGTCCAGCAGGTAAAGAGACAATAGACCATGTATTATTGAGTGTTAAGGCATGTAACTCATCAGCCATAGCTTTATCCCACTTAGGAATACCATAAGCTTGAGAGAAAAATTGAGGCTCGGGTGTGCTAGAGATGGACATAACAGCCGCCTTAAAGTCCCCTTTGAGCTTGTCATAACAGAGAAAATTAGAAATAGGATGCTGAGTAGAATGATGATTGACAAGAGAATCATGAAGAACAAAACCACAATGATAAGCCTGCAAATAGCTTGGCTTTTTAACACAACATTGTGGTCTAGTAGAGAGGGGAACAGAAACAACCATAGGAGAGACTAAATCAGGAGAAGCAATAGGAACAACAGGATGCACAATGTCAGAAACATCAGCCGGCTCAGAACAAGGAGAAATATTGTCAAGAACAGGCAAAGGAAGAACATTATTGGAGAATAAGGCACCAATATCAGCAGAGGAACTCTTGGCAACCAAAGGAAAAATGGTCTCATGAAACACAACATCACGAGAAGCAAAAATCTTATTACTCTCTAAATCTAGCAGCTTATAGGCTTTCATCCCAAAGGGATAACCAACAAGAATACAAGCTCTAGATCTAGGAGAAAACTTGTCATGTTTACTCAACAAAGTAGAAGCATAGCATAGACAACCAAAAGAGCGCAAGTGACCATAAGAAGGAAACTTATTATTCAACACTTCAAATGGAGTTTTAGAGCGTAGAACAGGAGATGGCAGCCTATTCATAAGGTGAGCAGCAGTCAAAACAGTATCACACCAATAAGAGAAAGGAATACCTGACTGAAACAAAAGAGCACGAGCAATATTAAGCAGATGCTGATGCTTATGCTTAACAACCGAGTTTTGCTGCGGCCTTTCAACACAAGATCGATAATGAACAACCCCTTTAGAGGTATAGAAATAAGTGATCAGATCCAATTCCTTCGCATTGTCTGAACGAACTCCTTTGATATGCTTCCCATATTGGGTCTGAATCAGCATAAAAAAATCTGGAATAATCTTCTAAGCCTCAACTTTAGTATGTAAAAGGAAAACCCAAGTATATCTTGAAGCATCATCAACAATGGTTAAAAAATATCAAAAACCTTCATTAGATATTACTCGAAATGGACCCCATACATCAACATGAATGAGATCAAAAGGTAAAGCTGAAAGTTTATTATTAGAAGTAAACGACAAACGTCTTTGCTTTGCAAGAGGACAAACAGTACAAAGAGGCCTTTTTTCAGCTCTAAAATTGAAAA
The DNA here is from genome assembly GCA_037013495.1 of Hippophae tibetana. NCBI lineage: Eukaryota > Viridiplantae > Streptophyta > Magnoliopsida > Rosales > Elaeagnaceae > Hippophae > Hippophae tibetana. Next base: position 14,988,583 of record CM072812.1, read on the forward strand.
TGGGAATCTTATCCTTATGCTGAGAAACCAAAAAAGAAGGATGTCCTAGACGATAATGCCATAACGTCTCAGTGGAAAAAACAGAGGAAGCATTACAAGCAACAACAGAGTTAGAACTAGGTTGATACAAAGCTGGAACACTGAGATGGTAGAGATGCCCCACTCTTTTACTCGTCCCAATCTTCATGCCCTGAGTATCCTGAATCACACAGCCACCATCATGAAAAATTAAAGAACATGAGAGGCTCTTTATGAGTGAACTAACAGATGATAAGTTGTATCTTAAAGAAGGAACATAGAGCACTTTAGATAAAACTAAGGAAGACGATAACCGAACAGAGCCTATCTTAGAAATGGGGGCAGAATGTCCAGTAAGTAGAAGCACAAAGGTAGAAGTATAGTTGTTATCAAAAGAATCAAACAAACTCAAATCATGACAAACATGATGAGTAACACGTGAGTCAATAATCCAAACATTAGCTAATATAAGAGAAGAAATACCAGTGAAGTTTGACACTACAGGCTACTGTTCTTTAGTATCCTGAGAGATCCCCTGCATCTGAGTACTTAACAGAGATATCAAATGTTGATAATCATTAGCAGTCAAAGCATGCAAAGGGGAAGTATTGTTACTAAAATTCTGGTAATTCTTTGGATTGACTTGAGTTTTAGCAACAAAAGAAGTCTGATTAGCTAGGGGCTTTGAAGAACTTGTCAGATTGGAATACCCTGGATGACTACTTGTTTGGCCCTTAGAAAAATCTCCAGAATGGCCTTTTGGTTTAAAACCAGGAGGATATCCATGAATTTTGTAACATTTATCCACTGTGTGACCAGAGAAACCACAGTGTGTACAGACCAGTTTGTCCTTCTTTCCCTTATAAGCACTGTAATTGCTACTAGCCACTCCATAAGATGCTGAAATATGAGGCAGAGATGAACCAGAAAAATGCATAGATCGTTGCCTTTCTTCTTGTATAACCAGAGAAAAAACTTTGTTAATCGGAGGCAATGAATCACTCATGAGAATTTGAGCCCGGATCTGACTGAAAGACTCATTCAAACCCATAAGAAATTGTAAAACATAGTCTTCATGTTGATAATCTGTCAGACTTTTCATTCCTCCACAATTACATATTGGTGCAGGTCTAAAATCACGTAATTCATCCCAAAAAATCTTTAGTTTGGTGAAATAAGCACTAACATCATTAGAACCTTGTGTGAGTGCGTGAATTTGTTGCTTTAGTTGAAAAATTCTAGGACCATTGCTCTGATTGAACCGATCATGAAGATCAATCCACATACTTCGAGCATCATGAATATACATAATACTATATGCTATGTCCTTGCTAACAGCATTCAAAATCCATGACATAACCATGTTGTTACAACGAGACCAAAAATGATACAAATTATCCCCAATTTCTGGTTTAGCAATAGATCCATTAACAAATCCAAACTTGTTCTTAGCAATAAGAGCTATAATCATAGATCGATGCCAAGAATTGTAGTTGCTACCTGTTAGAGGATTCAAAACCAAGCCAAGCCCTGGATGATCTCCATTACCGAGATAGAAAGAACTATTGGAATCTTCATGAACACGATCAGTGTTATCCAAGATCGAGAAAGAATTTTTATTGCTCTGATTGCCTGTTACCTCATCGATCTCCTCCTCCACGAGCCATTGAAGAACAATCAAGAATCAAGAACAAAGAAAGATCAGCGAGAGCGAAAAATGGTGCTCTGATACCATATTACGAAAGAGAAAAAGAGGAAAATGGAAAAACAAAATAACAATCTAAGTTTTTTTTTCTAATACAAGAATACTCTTATATACAATCATAAACCAATAAAAATAAGCCACTTGGCATAACAGAAAAACAATATTCTAACAACTACAAATTCAGTTACACTCTCACTTCCTTTGCACGACTTCAACAATTTTTGCCTTAATTGCAAGATTCTTCCCTTGGATCTGGAGGAGAACCGCTTCTCGATCTCAATCCAAGCACTTTTTATAGTAGTGAAACCACTTATCTGTTTTAGCTTCATCAATTACACAGTTCATCAGCCATCCACCAATAATTTGGTCTTGTCTGTCCTATTGTTTGAACATATATAGGGTTGAGTTTGCCATCAATTAATTCAGGAGGTGAGTCTGTATAGATATTCATCGAGATCATAACAGAAAGCATCTTGCACATTCTTGTTGCTCACTGATGATGAAATGCTAACCTGCACTATCATGCACATCCTTACACACGTTCGAGCCTTGCAATTGATCAGATAATGATAATGATGGATCCTTCACATGTTCTTGAACTGATTGAACCTTCACATGTGCATTGGGTGAGTGCTCAAAGCCCACACTCCTCCACATGTGCTTGAAGTGAATGATTGTGTATGAACAAGCCCACATACATGAGCATCAGCACTACTCTCTTTAGCATATAGATAATTGAATGAGAAATAATATCCAATTCATATCCTGATGATAATAAACATACAAACGTAAAGACTTTTCTGATAATATAAATTAATATCGCTAATTCTAATTCAAAATTTAAATATAAATATTAAATACATAATATCTTAACTTCTAAATTCTAATTTATTCCAAATAATATCTAAACAATACCAAATAACATAATTTTATCATCATTATTATAGGATTATTTTATGTTATACTTGTTAAGAAAAAAAAAACAATTCTTTAAAAATAATCATAAATATGTCCCCTTTAATTTTTTTAAATATGAAATACTTCAGGTTGTCCCTTTTCTACGTTTGATATCTTAATAAGACTACTTTCTACTACAAGAATATTTTACTTTTGAACGGTGATATTATAAATTTATATAACTATCTGTGAGTAATTTTTTTAAAATTTTATCTTTGTATTAATATATTTTTCACAAAATATATATTTACTTACAAATATATTAATACTAGAGTAATCTGTTGAAAATATATATATTAACATATTACTAATATGCAAATTTTATTAACAAATATTATTAGTTATTGTTATTAATTATAAGCTACAAAATTTTGAATAATTTTGCAGTGATAATTACAAGTGATTTGAAAGTCCAAACCTAACCTTTATTATGAAAGATTCCGAATGGCTTCTTTGACGGTTTGGAGGTGAACTCTAAACTATATAACAATTAGGTCTTATCGTTTATTTAAATTTATCGAGGATCTAGGTGTCAGATGTTAGAGATGTAAAGTGTGCTAAATTTTTGCATTTTTAATAAACTCATAATTGAATATTTTCTTATTTCATTTAAATAACATTTCATTTCATTTTATCTTATTTAGATCGTAAACTTAATTGATCTAACTTTAAACATATTTTGTATCATTTTTTCTTATTAAATTTATATTATTATTTATTATTTTTGTATTATTACTTGCTTATTTAGACATATTATGAACAAATTAGATATCTCAATTAGTATCATTTCATTACTATTTTATTTCATTAAAAATTAAGTAAAATAAGATTAGATAGTTTTTGAAAATTAATATATTATCTCATGAATTTCATTAACATCTTATCTTAATTTTCACATATAACGGGTTTGATGGCGGGTATTGAATACTACATCTGATTGTAATATTTGATTCCATAGTTTATTCATTTTAGAATTTAGTAAAGGTTAATAACAATTAATAGCTAATTAAGTCGCATCAATTTTTGTTTTATTTTTTAAAATTGAGTTACTTAACTCCACTAAATACTCAGGTATATTCATCTTGAATGAATGTATTTACTATTATTTCCCTAAGTTTCTTGAATTTATGATAAATTTTAAGTAGGTTTAAACGCAATAATTTCCTTAATTACTTATTGTCGTTTTTATACCCAAAATTGGAACAATGAAGCTTGATTTCAATCTTTCTTGGAAGAATTTCGTCATGTTTTGTCATAATTCAAGGTTGAATTAGTAACTGAGCCAAAATCCACACCCTATGCACCGAAACCTAGTTCCACTAGCCACCCCTCACGACCACCAATTAACTCTACCCTACCTCTTTGATTCTTCTAATCAACGTGAGGCCAACCAAACTGCTCCTTCTTCATCGTGACTCCATTTCCAGTCCACCACCATCAGTTCAATTTACCCATTCAACCCAAACGTTGACAAATGCGATTTTGAGTCGCACCATGAGACGAGGCTCACAAAAAAGTATCATGCTTATAGCTCCTAAAGAAAATTTAAGGTTAATGCATTTTTCTTGTGAGGCACAAGCTTGAAGGTATTGAGGCTTAAGCTTAATAACGTTTATGTTTTTTTAAGTTGAGTCTCTTGGATCATAAACTTGATTTATTATTTTCTACGAGTCACTTATTATTACTTTTAAATTATCTTAGACTTTATTTATTTTATCAATAAATGTTAGTAGTTATAGAAGATGATTTAGTAAGAGTAAGACTAATAAATGCAAATAGGTATCGTTAGTATTTTGTATGTGTGAAGCTAATTAATGTAAGTAGTTGGATAAGTAATTTAATGAGTGATTGTGAGGTGTAGAGAAGCAGTTTTGGAAGCCTATAAATAGAACTTCTATAGGACCATTTGTAATCAAGAAAAATTAAGAGCTTTTAAGAGAGTGAAGAAACAAATCCTAAATAAGAGTGAGTTGTATCTTATATTTTGAGTGAAAGTTCTCTTATAATATTTCTTTGAGTTTGAATAAAAGTTGTTTATGTGAGTGTTTCATTTCCAACAAAGTAGTATCGGAACCAAGTTGGAAAGTATACACTATTGCATATCAAATCGAAGATTTCGATGAGAGGAATCTGGCACCGCAAGAATCTCCCTTATCGGAGTTTAGATGCACCGCCACGTGCCGCCAGAAGAGTGCTGCCAGAAACTGAGTTGACTCATCGAGTTGAACCAAGTCAGCCGAGTTGAACCCATTGACCGAAAACAATTGAATTTTTTTCCAGAGCTCCTTCCAAGGTTTTTCGACGTTATGGATTCATCCGTGCGATCGAATTTTGCAAATTGTCATCATATTGAGAGATATGGCAAATGGTATGGCACCATTCCAAGTCCTCACACTCAACAACAATAACTATGATAATTGAAGTATCAAAATGAAGGCACTTCTTAGATCACAAGATGTGTGGGATATCATAGATAAAAGCTATAACGAGCTTGCAGATGATATTGCTCTTACTGCTTTTATACCTCGTCAAAAGAAAACTTTGAAGGATTCAAGAAAGAGAGACAAGAAGGCTCCCTACCTCATCTACCAAGCATTAGATGATGATGGCTTTGAAAAGATTTCGAGTTCAAGCTCTACCAAGGAAGCATAGGAAAAGCTACAAACCTCATACAAAGGAATCGAAAAGGTGAAAAAGGTCTATCTCCAAACATTAAGAGTTGAATTTGAATCCTAAAACATGAAAGTATATGAGTCTATTTCAGATTATTTCTCTCTGTTTCTAATCAATTAAAAAGAAATGATGAAAATTTAGAAGATGTGAGAATAATAGAAAAGATACTTCGTTCGTTGGATCCCAAATTTGAGCACATCATCATGACTATTGAAGAAACTAATGACTTGGAAGAAATAATGATCGACTAAATCCAAGAATCATTGCAAGTATATGAAGAGAAGCATAAGAAGAAGTAAGGATTTACTAAGCAACTCCTTAAGCTGCTACTCAAGGATATACGTGAAAGCCAAGGCAATAATAGAAACCAATGTGGCCAGGGCAGAGATAGAGGTCGTAGAAGAGGTGAAAGTTGCGGTCGTGAACGAGGTTGGAATTACAACAACAACTATGATAAAGGAGAAAGCTCAACATGAGGTTGTGGAAGAATTAATCCAAACTTGAGACGTATAACAAATCTCAAGTTTGATGCTATAATTTTTAGAAGTTTGGGTATTATGCTTTAGAATGTAAAGCTCCTAACAACAAAATTGAGGAGAAGGCTAACTACGTGGAGGAGAGGAAAAATGGAAAATAAACTTTTCTTCTAGCATGAAAGGAAACTAATGATGGCCAAGCAAATTCTTGGTATCTTGACAATGGTGCAAACAATCACATATGTAGAAGGAAAGACATGTTCGCGGAGTTAGACGAGTCAGTAAATGGAAATGTTTCGTTTGGAAATAATTCCACAATAGTAGTGAAAGGGAGAGGTAACATCCTTATCTATTTGAAAGATGAGAGACATCAATTTATTTCCAATGTCTACTATATGCCCAATATGAAAAGTAACATCTTGAGTTTAGGACAATTGTTAGAGAAAGGTTATGATATTCATATGAAGGGTTATAATCTTTCTATAAAAGATGATAAGAATAATTTCATTGCTAAATTGCCATGCACTTCTTGTTGGAAATCAAATTGACAAGTAAACTACACACGCCACTACTTCCGCCTAAAATTCTATTTTTTGACTCAAGAAAAAGTATCAAAGAACAACACGAGTAAAACGTGCCCAACTTCAAGCTCCTCGAAAAGACTTTGAGATTCTCCATATGAAAGTAGGATAATTAATGAACGCGTATTTCTCTCGTACTCTCACCATATCCAACAAAATGTGAATTCATAAAGAGTAGATGGGAGATATTACTATCATCGAGAAGATTCTCATTCCATGAACCCTAATTTCGACTATGTTGTCTACTCCATTAAGGAATCACATGATTTAGACATCATGTCCATTGATAAGCTACAAAGTAGTCTACTTATCCATGAACAACGTATGAATGGACATGCTATAGATGAGTAAGCACTGAAGGTTGTTCATAATAATCAATCTAGAGGACATAGATAAGGCTATAGAGGATGAGGAAGATCAGGAAAAGGTAGATCAACATTCGATAAGTCTTATGTAGAATGTTAAAACTACCACGAGCTTGGACATTTTCAGTATGAATGCCCAAAGAAGGAGAAACCAACTAGGGTCAATTATGCATAAACTAGTGAAGAGGTCTAATGAAAGAAGAACTAGAAAGCCCCCAATATGGATGAAGAATTATGTCAATGGAGAAGGTCTTTCTTCTGAGGAAAATGTAGATAATTTGGCTATGTTTGTAGACAGTGATCCACTATTGTATACTGATGCAGTAAATAGTGCTAGATGGAGGAAAGGCATAGACTTAGAAATCAAAGATATTTAAAGAAATGATACTTGGGAATTAACAAACCTATCAGAAGAAGGGAAAAAAGAAGAAGGGAAAAAGATTGGGGTGTAATGGGTCTACAAAACAAAATTAAATGAGAATGGAGAGGTTGACAAGTACAAGGTCAGGCTAGTTACAAAGGGGTACAGTTAGCAATATGGTGTGGACTATGTTGAGGTTTTTGCACATATAGCTCGGTTAGACACCATTCAAATGGTTATCTCTCTTGTTACCTAGAAGAAGTGACCTCTCTACCAATTAGATGTGAAATCAACTTTCTTACATGGGAAGTTAAGTAAGGATGTATTTGTAGAACAACCTCTAGGCTATGTCACTAAAGGAGAAGAACACAAAGTATACAAAGCTTAAGAAGGCTTTTTATGGACTTAAATAGGCATTTCAAGCCTGGTACAATCGCATAGAAAGTTATTTCATGAGTGAAGGTTTTCAAAAGTGTCCTTATGAACATACTTTGTTCACCAACATATCTGCTTAAGGTAAAATTCTTATAATATGCCTTTATGTGGATGATCTTGTGTTTATTGGAAATGATGAGTTAATGTTTGTTAAATTTAAAATCTATTATGGATGAGTTTGAGATGATAGATCTTGGAAAAATGGGGTATTTTTTAGGTATTGTGGTAGTACAAGAATCCAAAGGAATTTTTATTGGTCAAAGAAAATATGCTCATGAAGTACTGGAAATGTTTGAAATGGGTGATTGCAATTCGGTTCACAATCCAATTATTTTTGGCCTCAAACTTATGAAGAATGAGCAAGAAGTGAAAGTGGACAACACATTGTATAAAAAAATCATAGGGAATCTTATGTATTTGACTGCTACTCGACCTGATGTTATGTTCAAGGTGAATCTCATTAGTAGGTACATGGAATCACCTACTGAAATTCATTTGACAATTGCCAAAAATATGTAAAGATAATTGAAGGGAACTTTGGATTTTGGGATATTCTACAAGAAAGGAGGAAACGGGGAACTAATTGCCTACACAATTGGTGGTTATGCTAGAGATCTTGATGATAAGAAGAGTATATCTGGTTATCTATATGTTAAGTTTAGGTATTGTATCATGGTCTTGTAAGAACCAATATTGAGGTAGAATTCATTGTAAGAGCCTGTTGCACTTGTCAAACTGTATGATTAAGAATGATATTAGAAGTGCTTTCATATGCTCTCTGAGAACTTTATGATCAACAATTAAACTCTCTAAGAATCTTATGATGCACGGTCACAATAAGTACATTAACGTACATTTTTACTTTTTATATGAGCTCACAAAGTAAGGAGTGGTGGAATTAGTTTATTGTCCTAATCAAGAGTAAATTGCAAATATCATGATCAATCCACTAAATCTTGATACTATTTTAAGGATGAGTGAGTTGATGAGGATGATGTATAAACTAATTACTTGCAATATAGTTTAAAGAAGGATGTAGTCTTAAAATTATTGTGAATAATCCCAACTGTTTAAGAAATTTGTTTTTCTATTTTCAATTTACTCTCTATCACGATGATACGTGGGTAGCTATTTTTTCGTTGTGTTTCATTCTTGTAAATCTGATATAGCTTTTCAATTCAATAGACTTTTAATCTTCTTCACAGATTTCACAGGCACAAATCCAGAGAGCAACACTATACCAAGGAATCAACTCGATTAATTAACACTTGGCAAACCTACAAAAGAAGACGAAGAAATCAAGGGGGGGAAAGGGAGATGGTCATGAACACCACATCCACCGGAACCAGAAGGCACGAGAATTGGACCAAGTTTATTTGGCCGATCAACGAAAATCTGAGCCGACACGCTGAATTATTTGTGAGCCATTCCAGTTTGTTGCATATGAACCTAATTCCGCAATTGAGCATGAGCATTATCATCGTCTTTTTCATCCGTGACAACGTGGTTATCATCCTTTACAAACCCTAGTAACGTAGCTATCCTCTTAAACAATCCCATCGCTCTATTCTATTGTTACAAAGCAATCAGAGGTGGAGCATCGACGACTACCTTTTCAAGTCGGCGCAACCACAATATTTTTATTTTTTCCCACTCTATTTTTTTCACTTTCCTTTTTTTATTTCTTGGGGTTTGTTAATAAACGTTTGGGATATTTTATAATTAAAAGATGAACAAGTCATTAATTCTTTTCTAAATAAAATTTATCTTAAGTTTTCTGAGAATATAAATATATTTTTTTATAATATAATAAAAAAAAATTATACGTGTTAAATATTTATTTTTTATTTTTATCAATAAAAAAATATATTTTTATGATATAATAAATATTTGATAGAATTAAAATTAATTAAATAATTAATAATACATAAATTTAAGGATTAAAATATCCTCTTTTTATTATTTTCTATTACAATATCATTTTTAAGGCTTAATAATGATTTTTATTTTTATTTTTTATTTTTTAAATAATCACAATGAAGATTCGTAATCTTTAAAAATAAGATTTTTTTAATTAAATTTCTTAATTTAAATTTTTTTCGCTTTTTTAAATTTTTTTATAAAATTAATTAAATCTTATAATTTTTGTAATTATAAATATGTGAAAAAAATTAATAAATAATAACTAACAAATTTGTTTATATTTTAAGTTCTTGAAAAAGTTAAAAAAATATAATGCATTATTAAATAATTTATAAAAAAAATTAATTTTTACTTTAAAATTACTGTATAAAAATTATTATTAAACATATTAATAATTATTTTTAAAAAATTATAAATTATAAATTACAATCATACTTAATTATTTTCAGCTACGAGATGTTTTATCGCCATCAACTTTTCAGGACAAACCATTCTCTATTTGGACATAAGCATACATAGAAGATAATAAACATATGAATGTAATTTTTATATAGCTTTTCATAAGTTGATAGATATCGGATTTTAAGATAAAATAAATTAAAAATTCTAATCTTCAAACTTATAATAACATAAATTTAACATTTCATGATATTAAATAAAATAAAATTATATAATATTTAACGTTAAATATTTTTAAATAACCATAATTTAATTTAAGTGAAATTCAATTAAAATACATTGAAAATGAATGATATGTTAGATTTTAAGTGACATAAAAGATACTATTTATTGTTATAAATTTTAAAAATTTATTTTTATTATTTTTTCAAATAAATTAAATTGAGTAATTGTAATCTTCGTGTATAAAAGCACAAATATAAAATGATGTTTTGATTGTTATCTAATCATTTTTTTATTTTTGTTATTTTATTTGAAAAAACGAATATATTTTTTATTTATACATATAAATAAATATTAAATTCGTAAAATAAATATATTTTTTATTCTTAAAATAAATACTCTTTATTTATATATACAAATAAATATCGAAAAATTATTAAAATAAATATACTTTTTATAAATATTGAGTAACGTATCTTTAATCATTCTCTGACATTTCCCTATTACTTTTTTAAAAAAAATAAACTTTTTTTTATTTATATATACAAATAAATCCACAATATCCTTAAAACAAATACATTTTTTATATTTATAAATAAATAAAAAATAACTAATAAAGTGTACATTCATTATTCTCTCGTTTGACTACTTTTTCTTTTACTTAAATAAATATCAAAATATTTTAAAAATACACATACTTTTTATTTATATATATAAATAAATATCAAAATATTTTTAATTAAATATATATTTTATTCTTAAAACATATACATTTTTTATTTAAACATACAAATAAATATCAAAATATGTTTAAAACAAATACACTTTTATAATAATAAATAAATAATAGGAATAACTAATGAACAATATATCAATTATTTTCTCATTTTATTATTCAATTACTTTTTTTTACAAACAAGTAAATATCAAAATATCCATAAATAAATATAGTTTTTATTTATATATAATTAAATACTAAAATATTCTATAAATAAATATATTTTTATAAATAATTATTTTATTAATTTTATTAGATATTTTGATTATTAGTTTACTTTTTTTAGTCTTTACCTTTTTCTTTATATATAAAAATATTTAAGTTTAGTTCGTTATCTATACTTTTCTCTCTATTTTTTTATATTTTTTATTTATACATATAAATAATTTTTTTATTTGTATACAATGCCAAAAAAAATTTATAAAATAAAAAACTTTTTATTCATATACATGAATAAATATTAAAATGTATTTAAAATGAAAACACTTTTTACAATTATAAATAAAAAATAAAAATAACCAATATACATTACATTGATTATTCTTACGCTCTATTGTTCCACTATTTATTTTGTATATAAATAAATACTAAAATATTTTTAAAATAAATACATTTTTTATTTATTATACAAATAAATATCAAAATATTCTTAAAATAGATATACTTTTATAAATAGTTATTTCGTTAGCTTCATTGTATACTATTTTGATTATTTTTTACTCTTTTTAAAAAAAACACTTATATCTTATTCATTTTTTTTATTTTTTGTTAATTTTTTACTATTTATTAATTATTCTCTACATTTTTTCATACATTAATAAATATCAAAATATCTCAATTTATTTATCAAATTTTAAAATTCGTGTTTAAATATATTTTTAAATCAAGAATTACGTAACAATGTTAATTGTTTTTTGATAATTAATGTACTATATAGTTATCAAATTTAAATAATATAAGATTGTTTATATATTTTTTAAATAATATCAATATTTTAAATTAAATATTAATACAAAATATAAGATAAAATAAATATATTATTTATAAATTATACGTTAATTTAAATAATTTTATTAACGGAATTATATTTTATTTAATGCAACGCCCAAAACTAATATTAATAAAAGTACAGCGAGCACAAGATCATTGATGATCCTATGTGCGGTGACTGGTGAGACCCCATTGCGGATTGGCTTTTCATTACAATCCATTATCTCCGCGAGGAAGGCTAGATACATACCATACATATCTATATTGACTTTATTATGACGTGTTATTGTGTGACGCACTCAATATTTTGAGTAGAGATTATTTATATACTCTTAATGTTCCGCCTTTCTTTATTATTCGCTGTATCTATATTTAAGGAAACGAATCATAAACTCATGTGTTAAATAATTTATTAAATTTTACTTAATTAAATTTATAGTATGGTTATTATTATAAAACTTTTTGATAATAAAACTCATATTTTGAATGTTATTTAAGATAATTATCAATATTCTATATATTAATAATTTATTAATTAATCAATAAAAATAAGTTTAATACATGTATAATAAGTGTGTTACTAAATGAATTTTATGAGATGATTTAGTTGCAACTAGGTTTATTTCACACAATGTTTGGCCTTATTACAATAATGTTAGTTCATGGATGTAACTTGTTAGACACTTTAAACTTATTGTTATTTTTTTTTCTAAATAGCTTAATTTTTTTATCAAAATTATGAAATTATTTTTTTATGGATAATTTTGATGAAAAAATAACTATTTTTTCTTTTAAAACAATATTCATGCCAAACGTAAGCTTATTCAATAATTCACTATATTTTTAAAATGATTTCACCTTTGAAGTGGGATATCTCCTATTTCTTAAGTAAAGTAGTAACATTTCACTTTTCGAGTGAGATATCTCATGTTTCTTAAGTAAAGTAGTAATATATATTTTTTGATTGTATTACTTCAAATACGTGCTTATATACTTAAATTATTTTACTTCTTTTTTACTTTCTCTTAAATTAATTTCAATAATATATTTAAAATAAATATAAAATTAATTTTTTTTATGCTTACAAATTAATTGCTAAGAAAACATACAAGTTTTTAAATTAATTAGGTAAAAGTTTTATAACCAACAAATATATGTGCATATAAAAATGAATATGATTGTAGCAATATATATATATATATATATATATATATATATATATATACGTGTATATATATAATCACAATGGATTAAAATATTTAAGTTTTGAAATTATCTTTAATATATGCATAGTATTTATTTAAATATAAAAGATAAAATATACTTTTATTTTAAAATATAAGAACTTTTTTGGCCTAAATTTAAACTATTTTAAAAATAATTATCATTTATTAATAAATATGTTTTGTTTTCCTATATTACTTTTAGATTTATTGAATGTGTTTATCATCCTATCTGACCCTTATTTAATCATGTTTAGAGTTTTTATTAGATGCTATAATAAAGTTTTTTAACTAATGTAAACAACTTAAAATATAAGAATAATTCTATTAAAAAAATTGAGTTGGTTTAAATTTTATAGATATAATAATAAATATAGTTACAGCAAAACAGATGAAAAAACTATATGTTATATTAGTGCACACTAACATGCCTTATATATTTAGAAAAAAATTAAAAATAACAACTTTAAAACTTATAACAATAAAAATAATAATTTTTATAATTAACTCGTATGTTTTCACTATTAATAAAAATATATGATATATCATTTTACATTAAATACTATTTAAATTAAACTATATTATTTAAATTTGTTCAATATTAAAAATTATTTAATTGAATACTGTTCAATATTTTTAAAATATTATTTTTATTATTATAAATTTTAAAAATATTATTTTTTAATTTACTTATATATTTTATAAAATTATTTGTGTATAATTCAATCTAATTATACGAAATAATATATAGTTCTAAGAAAATTCTAAATACACAAATTTTTATACGTAACATCCACTGTCAATATCACATTATTCTTGGCTAGTTTTTTTTTTCAATACAAATTTTTATATTAGCTATTAACTTTGAAAAAATCTAATAACTCAAAATTATAAAATTTATTTTACAAATGACCCATTTTTAAATCATATTTTATTATCCTCTAAAATGCATCATATTCATTTAAAAAGATTCTTATAGTGTATTTAAAAAAAAAAATTGCTACAAGGTATTTTCAAAACATAAAATTTGAACGAATATTAGTTTGTTTTAATAATAGGAAAAAACGCTAAATTAACCGACCAAGTGAACATGCACTTTCAATAGGTTGGTTGGTTTATATTACTGGTAAAAAATTATAGATGTATCTATTTATTATAGTTACCTTTTAAAATTGAAAGAATATTCTTTCACAATTATTTTAACTAAAAAAACAGCAGATATCTCCTCAAAAAAATATAAAAATGGATTAGGAAAATAAAAAAAAGTGACGATTAGAATATAATAAATAAAATATATTAAAAATTATAAAGTAATACATTTTATACGGAAAAAAAAGGCTCTTATTTTGATAAGAGTGTTTGAGAGATGTAATGTATAGGATGATATTAATATGAAATTTACGGGTAAAAATAAATAATAATATTATTAAATTAATATTTTGATATTTTAATTATAAAAATTGGGGTTTTTATATAGATTGAGGTCATTTAAGTTTTCATGAATTAATCTGAATTAAATTCATTTAATTTTAAATTAACTTTAATTTAATTTGCGTTAACAAATATAAGTTTAAATCCAAATCAAATATTAATGGATTGATACAAATGATATAATTTGTTAATTAATTTTTTCAATTAATTGTAATTTTGTATATATCAAATTTTTTTTTTGATGATATTAAAGTTTATTAGTAAAAATATTATTACATGAAACAATAAAAATAGAAAAAATAATATAATAATAATTAATTAATTATAAAAAATACACATTAACAACATCATATTACATCATTATTTAAAAATTAAAATTCAAAATAATTTGTATCATGAGTTAAAGTTTTGTAATTTAAAATCATAATATTATTTACAATAATTTATATATGTATTATTTAATTATAATATTTTTAATTTTGATTTGGGGCAAACGAATGGATTCAAATCTAATTTAATTTTTTTAAGTTATTTAAAAAATATAAATTTAATTTTGATTTCATCCTAATAAAAATAATATTAAAAATTAATTAAAAGTGATATTAATATAATTAAATAATATGAGAATTATTATTTTTAAAGTTAAAAAATTTTAAAATTAAATAAATCAGATAAGATTAAAATTCAAAAGCAACTGTAATTTGTTGTTCAGCGAAGGTTTAACTGACGGCATAAATATGTCATACAATTTTATAAAATGTCGGTAAACGTATTAAAATATATATTTTTATAAAAGTATCAAAAATATTAATGTTGATGTTAGAAATTTAAAAAAATTAGATTTTTTTTTTAAAATATAGAATTTTTTATAAAATTTTATAAAATATCAAAATAATTAATTTTTTATTTGATACATATATTTTTTAAATAATTAAAATATTTATATTAATTCAATTAATTAAAATATTATATAATAAAAAATATATATTTTTAAGTATTATAGAATAAGTAATTAAAAAAATTAAAAAAACTAATTATCTCTCTATTAAAAATAAATAAATTTTAATCATTATTTATTTTTAAAAATATTCATAGTTAAGGAATATAATGAGCTCCATCTTTTAATAAAATATACATGTTATAATATTAATATAAAATAATAAAAAATAAAACATACGTACTAATTACAATAATTATTAAATATCAAACTTATTAAAACCAAAAATAATAACTAAACATCAAACTTATTGTCATTAAAATCTCTACCTTGAGGTTCAATAATTAGATATAAATCAGTGTTATTAATGAAGACACAATAATCTTGCAGCTCTCAAACATTATGTATTATATAATGATTGGTGACATAATTTTCTTGATACTAATTAATTTGTATGTGTTTCAAATATAATTTACAATGATAACTTACAGTTTTAATTTTACTTTATTGGTATATATGTATAGTAAACATACTACAAAAAAAAATATTCTCTTATATAAAATGTGTAAAAATTAAATTAAAATGATAGTTAAGGGAAAAGAAAAAAAGAGAAATATAAATTAAGAATTAATATTTTTGATATTTTAATAACATTTTGACAAAAGTTTAATGATAATATTTATAATATCAAAATATTTTAGCAAAAAAAACTTTTAAATGATATTTAAGCGATAACGATATTTTTGATAATTTAACGACAATTTAATCATAAGTGTTGAGAATAATTAGATTAATAACGCTAACCGTTATTAAATTAGCCATTATTAATCTAATTATTCTCAACAATAAGATATAAATATCATATTTTATATTACGATGTGTATAAAAAAAGATATTATTGTCTTAATATTGATAATATAATCGATATTTTCATTCTTAATTTTATATATTATAATTTATGCATATTTAATATCTATAAAATAATTAAATATTTTTTAAAATTATAAAAATAATATTTAATTAAGTATTTAAAGATAAAAATATAATTTTTTTTTCATTTCACTAATATTTTTCTATACGTAATCTCCCTATCAACGTCAATCCATCACATCTATATATATCTTTATCATCAAATCAAAGTAAAAAAGAAAATATATCTTTTATCGACCATCTCTACATAGATCATTTTTTTTGTTGTTAACGTGTTTACTATTCATAATATTTTTTTGTCTTTATCCGCAGTGACCATCCCATAAACGTACAAGTACATGAGATTCAAATAAATTGATGGCAATGAAAGTGAGTTGTGAAAAATATTTAATAAAATATCTCTCAATAGTAAGACTATTTTATCTTTTTCAACGAATAAAGCATATGTGTAACGATTTTTTTAACCTAAAACTTAAGAAAAAAGCTAATATTGATTTTTATGTTAAATAGAATACGTATTTAATACCGTCTCAATTTGTATTTATAGGTTTGTCTAGAGGTCTATTTACATAGATTGATGAGTCCGCCGATAAATTTGAATAGAAGTAACTATATATATATATATATATATATATAACAAGACATTATATTATTTACAATTATAGGATATTTGAGTGTTGAGAAACCATACTCGATCGTTAAATATAAGTATTATTGTTGTCTTCGAGGATTTAGATGTACGCAATTCAAAGTTTATCGATTGCATGTCTTTAAGTCGAACTTAATTGAATGCACTTTGATTCGTATCAAGTCATATATATCCGATAGTCTATACTGTACATATCATTGATGATGCTAAACGCATATCAATTAGGTGTTTTTAAATCGAAATTATAAAATATGTATCTAAAATTACTTAAAAATTATTAAAATTTAATGATTATTTTTTCTCCCAAATAACGAATAACGGTTCGAAACGAATATTAAAAAAATACTAAAAATTTATTTTTATAAACTTTTTTAAAAAATTATTAATTAATATATAATATTAATTAATTAAATAAATATAATTAATTTTAAATATAAACTTACCAATATAATCGTATCCAAAGTGTAACTATTATTTTATGTTCATTTTTTATTTAAAATCATACTCGTCTCATAAATTTATCGAATAATAACCGAACTGATAGTACAAATAATCACATATAAATGAACCCATAATTTTTTTTACATCCCTTACAACAATATCACTATTTCTTGGTTAGCTTTTTTGGATAAAATAAATATTATGTAATATTCATCTAATAATTTTGTAACTATTATTTTATGTTCAATTTTTATTTAAAACTATACTCGTCTAATAAATTTATCGAATAATAACCGAACTGATAGTACAAATAATCACATATAAATGAACCCATAATTTTTTTTTACATCCCTTACAACAATATCACTATTTCTTGGTTAGCTTTTTTGGATAATAAATATTATGTAATATTCATCTAATAATTTTGTAACTATTATTTTATGTTCAATTTTTATTTAAAACTATACTCGTCTAATAAATTTATCGAATAATAACCGAATTAATAGTACAAATAATCACATATAAATGAACCCATAATTTTTTTTACATCCCTAACAACAATATCACTCTTTCTTGGTTAGCTTTTTTGATAAAAGAAATATTATGTAATATTCATCTAATAATTTTATAACTATTATTTTATGTTCAGTTTTTATTTAAATTATTTAAAATTATATTCGTCTAATAAATTTATCAAATAATAACCAAATTAATAGTATAAATAATCACATATAAATGAACCCATAATTTTTTTTTACATCCCTAACAACGATATCACTCTTTACTTGGTTAGCTTTTTTGGATAAAAGAAATATTATGTAATATTCATCTAATAATTTTATGATACACTAAACAGGAGTGACGGGTAGTTCTATATTATCTCTTATTTTAATAAAGGATTCATACAGACATGAATCCTTTTATTTTTAACAAGCCCATATATTTCTATATATATATATATATATATATATACATATACATATATTAGTTTCGATTCATCATCCATGTTGGCACGTGTCCTGTGTTGGAGGTGGAGTTGGGATGAGCTTCAGTCCCTCTTGTATCCTCTTCGGATGTTATTCCTTGGAAACCACCACTGCATGTACATTTAAGGATGGATTATATAATTCACCCGAGAACTAACACAAGTTAGGTTGTTGTATCTTGTATAATTAATATTATAATTTTTTATTGAATACGTTTATATGACAATTATATCTCATTGAATATAGTTACATAAATCTAACTACATTTATCAATCAATAATAAATATACATTTTTTTTATATATAAATTTGATTTAACTCAAATTATATTATACTTAAAATAGATATTTTGGTATCATTAAAGCTTAATTTAAAAGTTCATTATATATTTGAGCTCAGTAAGCCTTAAGTTTTAAAAGCTTGTTTTAGAATCTGGTAAAATAAATATCTAGATATTTTTAATTTTTCCATATTAGTGTTTGTCAAAAATTAATTTTTTATTACGTATTTTTTTCATAATTTTAAAACTTATCTTCATTAAGATTGGTCCGAATTTAATTGCATAAAAACTAGTGTAAATATCTTAAAGTAGTGTAAAAATATCTTAAAAGGATATAAACAAAATTTCTTTTAATAAATTGCAGGTCATAGATATCTTCACTTTATGTAAAAGTTAACGTGTGATTGATGGATCAAATTGAGCCTACAAAATAACCCAATATATATATTGGAAAAGAAAATATTGATTCATATACTCAATATCATATATTTAATAATTTTTTAAAATTTAATTGATAGATTAATTTATATTCATATAAGTGGTTTTATTTTCCTAATTATTATGCCGTATAACAGTAATTACTAATGGAAAAGAAAAAAAAATTACTACCAATATAATATATTGGATTCATGAAAAATCAATTACGAAGAAGAAAGAGAATAATCGGAGAAGTTACCCCAAATTAAGATCAGAAGGAAGTGGAGGTGTTGATGGGGGCAAAAGCGGAAGAGTAGATTGGTTTTGAGTACTGCTTTCTTGCTGTTCACCCAGTGCATGCTCAGCTAGTTCCTTTTGGTTTTCCTTCACCTGTTTGTTTTTGCTTAGACGATAATTTACCGATTTATCCATTACTTGTATAATATAAATTAAGAGGGATTATTTCCACAACTCATTTTTCTTATTTTTACAGCATATTTAACGTTAATATTTTAAATTGATAAAAATATCATTTTATTTATAATACATTTATTCTATACTAATTAAATTACTTTTAAATATATTTTTATAAATTTCTAAAATTGACATGAAATATACTGTAATTAAAAACAATAAAAAAGAGGTGCATGTGAGAATATATTCACCCAATGAATTATTAATAACATTAGGTAAGGACCCTGCAGCAATGTATTTTTTTATTGTATAGACAATACCTTCCTCTCAAGCAACTTGTTTTGTTCCTGTAATGCTCTTTCCTGTCAAAAGTTACAGTGTTAATTAGTTAGCTTTTACTTTTTATAATCACCATCTTATTTTAGCTAAGTTAATCAAAAGTCCTACTACATATATATGCCTAGTCGTTGCCTACCCAAATTCATTAAAAATTCTTAAATGTAACAAGTTGTGCCATTTCATAATCATAGATATTATTTATTTATCTAATAATTTTTACTTTTATAAAAACTTAGTGAAAACTAATCTATTAATTCTACCAAGTATAAATCCAATAACCATTTATAGATAATAGTCTCTCCAAATTCTTATTTAAGCCCTAATAGGCATAACCATGGTTACCTAGTCGATAAACCCATTTAAATAAAATAATCTTTTCATCACAAATAACATAATATTTTATAACTAGTAAATACATTTCTTGGAAAAAAAATAATAATAAACAACTTCCATCATTAGCTAATTACTGTTAATTAGTTTATTTAACAACACTTAATTAATATTAATTAATTGATGTGATAAGAGTCTGGATAATATTATTAAATGTAGAGAAATATTTTTAGGTATTTTTGTATAAAATGAAAAAAAATAAAATTTGTTGCTTCAATAATATTATTTTTCATATAAATTTGTAATTTGACAAAAGACCAGTAAGCACAATAGGCATATAGTGAAATATCTCAGTACTATTACATAACTTGATCCTATCCATCAACTTATATATAATAAATAAAGTTTTACGAAATATTTAAATAATAAGCAGCTAGGTTGATATTAATAATATCTTCTTACATCATACGTTTGATCCATATATATTAAAGTTTTTCATGCATAACATATAGACGCTTCAGGAGAATGGCAACAATAACAAACTCCATCTAATTAGACTCTAACGCGTGTTCTTGATATAGAAACCGTCATAATCTCACCCGTAGTTCAATTCCATGAGTCAGCCTTTCAAAATATGATCGCAAATTAATTCTTGTCCCCCTACCCCGACATTGAAAGGATTTTTATTAATTTAATTAAAAATTAATTAATTTTAATTTTTTTTAATAAAAAAATATATTTACTTTCCTACAATATTTTAAAAAATATATTTATTTATATAATAAAATAAATAAATAAATAAATATATTTTTAGATGTATTAAAAATAAAATTATATATATATTACTTAATAATTTAACGATAAAAAAAATAATTTATTTTAATCATACGTTAAAATAATATCAAATAACAATTGTTAAAAAAATAAAATAATCTACCAACCTTCTTCTGTAGCTCCGAAATTGATTGCTGCATAAGTTGGTTCTGCATAAATCAAAATTCAAAATTGCGCTTTTAGTGATGTTATGTATCACAATTACGATGGATCTCAATCCATTTGTTAGTTTATAATTGGAGGAGTAAATTATAGGGTCACTTATCATCAAAATTTATTAAATTATATTATTTGTATCATTTAATCTAAGATTAAATTAAAAAAAATATCATTTAATCTTTTAATTTTAATAAATTAAATTATTTATATTATTTATTTTTTAGATTAAAAACAATATCATTTAGTTTATTAAATTTATAAAAAACAAATTAACTAAAAAAAAATTATATTATTTTAATTATTTTTCATTTAAAATATTATTAATTTCTATCAAATATTTAAAACGTGATTAAAATATGATGAGTTTTTAATAAAAATAAAAGTAAAATTTAATACGAATAGTTTAAAAAATAAATAAATAATAATAACAAAAATTTAAACAAAAAAAATATTTAAATATATATTTTGTTTTTTTTAAAAAAATTAAAAATTAATAAAATATTAAAATAAAATAGTGATAAAGCACAAACTGCACAAGAATATCTCACCTTTCTTGTTCTAATGCGCTTAAGAGCTACATCCATTTGCTGTTCCAAATTATGGAGCTCTTTCAAACTTAAAGGATCCAGTTCGTCTCCCTTGAAATTCCTAAAGTAAAAATATCAAACAAGGGACTACTCTTTCAATTGGTATTATATGCTAAGTGACTAACTTCAGTCAAGACCCAGGAAAATGAGTTATTTTAGAAAAACTAATTCATTAGTTATGACTAAAAGTTGAGATGTTATTAGTTTATGCTAATAATAAGAATGAAAAATAGAGATAAGTGAGTTATAAAATTGACAATATTTTTCTTTTTCTTTACTATATATCTCCTCCTATGTTATTATTAGTCTCTACCAACATATCACCTTGATTCATAATTTTTAATACCCATTTTTTTATTAATTTTGTATTTTATTTTTCAAATTTTCAAATTAATCTTAAAAAAGAAGAAGACTATTTGGAGTTTATTAAAAATTGTACGTTTTTACCGATTAGTAGAGCCTTAACCTTTCATTTTTAGTCGATATAATTGTAAAGTAGCATGCATGAAGCAAATTAGTAGAGCACCTCAGGTTCCTCTCCAAAACTTCAAGCGTCGCGTTTAGCTTTGGGTACTCCACAGACGAGCTTCCCTAAGCATTCAAGAGAAAGAATTATAATCAGAGCTCCTCAATGGTTTAAGTAGGATTTGCATATATTTACATGCCAATATATAGGCTGTTCCATACTCAAACAAAGAAGCTGGATATATATATATATAGAATGAGAGTCCAACATCGACTCAACTAGACTTTACAAGTAGTCTTACTCACCAAACATAAGATTATAATAGATTAAGCCAATGAGTCCTTAAGAAGGCCAGATTCCAAAGAAAAGCTTTTAGAATAAAGCGTGAATCTATTGGACTAAATTTTATAAAAGGAATGTTTGTTCATCTCTTATTAATTTAAGCTTTTGAATAAAGGGTACCTATAACTTGTACTTGATAAAGGCACAGGAGGGGTTCTATGATGTTCCCAATAGGTACAAGTGATAAGCTTTAGTAAATTCAAAGTAACACAAATCTAAGATGAGTGTCAGAAAAATATTAAAAAACATTAGTGGATCAATATTATCATTTTTAATTTTTAGAAAAAAAAAATGGTTTCTAACACATGTAGTGCTACAGGACATTAGCTTGTGATCAGAAAGAAAAAAAAAGGAAATACCTGTTTTAACCACAAGAAACAAAAATAAAAAGAGAATAATAAACTTTATTGTTGAAGAGGTAAATGTGCAAATGAGTACATATTTAGAGGAAAATAAAATAGCGATCAAATAATTGGTCAGGTACTAAAAAAATGTGTTACGTTTCAAAAATCAAAAAATAAATTGAAATAAATTGCAAATGAATATATATGAAGTTGATCACGACTTATTATTAATAGGCTATACTAATAGATAGGATAAGCCTATAAATATTACCATAATTGTAAATATATTAACTAATTTTTTAGAAAAAAAAAATATAACACAGTTGTATCATAATACTACAAAAATATCATCGACATAACTTTAACTTAACTTAGATGATATTTTTATAGCTACTACCAAAATATCATAAATTGCACTAAGATTGTATTTTTGGAAGATTTATAATACATCAATACTATATTTATAACACGTTAAATATTTAGTTTAAAACTTTCTTTTAAGTCGGTTAATATACATACCTGCGTTTCAGATACAGGCCCATCAACTTGTTGTACAAAGGAATATCTGTCATATCGTTCAAGGATCACCTCCATCCTTTTCAGATTAAAAAAAACAAAATGAATATATATCTATATATATATATCTGTGTGTGTGTGGGGAAAAAATGTAACCAATATCTATTGTGCTCCATTATGAGTTGTTGTTGTGTACAAAGATAACACAAGGAACAAGTCATCGTGCAAACATGGTTCAAACTTTAGCACAATTATTATCAAATGATACACAAAACGTTTGCATAATAATTCCTATCTTTCTAGTAGCACCGTAAATATAGCAAAATGTGAACACTGAATATATATATATATAGCGCTGGCAATCCATGCGTGAATCATGAAGGGGCCGGGCATTTTGAATTCGGTACATCACGAAATGGGGCAGCAATCGTAAACCGTCATTCAATTTGTATTCGGTAATTAAGTAGTAAAAACTTATTACTAAATGTAAAAAATGAAATTTTGGTTTTGTTCTTTTTTCACATATGACACGTCGACCATCTTATTTGAAAAGTACTTACATGATATACATACACATACTATGAGTAAAAAAGAATAATAATAATAATAATAATAATAATAATAATTTTGAGATGCTTTCTGACAACAGATATAGATGGGCACATAATCTTTATATCTGATGACGAGATGGTGAAAAGGAGGAAGCAAATTTGTATATCTCTCTCTCTAATCTTATCTCCATTTTTTTTTTATCCCGTTAAAACTTCGTACTTTTTCTGCAGAAATGATTTAGAAAAGAGTAATACTTGGACTGAAATTGAAAACTTTTAGCAGGAAATAAAAGTAAGAACTAAAAAAGGAAACACCCATAAGGTTCATAACCCAAAAAAGAAAAAAAGAAATTAAATGCTGGTGTGAGTGAACAATAAATAACAACAATACACATAAAATAATAATGTATAGTGAAGCAAGATAGAAAAGAAGAGAGAACCTGGAATCAGTAGAAAACTCAAAGAGCTTGCCTTTGGTGGAGAAGACAATCAAAGCAACATCAGCATCACATAGAACTGAAATCTCATTAGCCTTCTTTAGCAACCCAGTTCTCCTCTTTGAGAATGTTACCTGTCTACTTATTTTGTTCTCTATTCTCTTTAGCTGTACTCTTCCTCTCCCCATTTTTATCATAAATTGGAAATTAAAACCCGAAGTTGGGTTCGTTTATTTACACAAGATTTAAAAAGAAGAAGAAGAGTGAATTAGGAAGGAGATATATATTATTAAGAAGAAGAATAGTGGAGAAAGGAGAGTGTTTCTTTGTTTAGCATGAGTAAGAATAAATAGAAATTCTTGGAACTATGATAGAAAAAGGAAAGTCAGAGAGAAAAACAGATCTAAGAGAGAGAGGTGGTATTCTGAAAACCAGAGTGGTTTTAGATAATGCGTTGTCGATTGGCTATTGGTCCAAAGGGAGAAATAGTGGGAGTGTCACGATATTAGCCATAGATGAGAGATAAAATTGGAGACAGTACGTACGATATATAATTGACAGCGGCGAGTCTAATCTGGGTGGGACACCACCATCAATATATGTAATGTGATTTGTGAATTAAAGAACAACCCTTCTTGCTTCCTTGATCCTTTTCTATTTCTCTCAGTGCTGACGGCGCATTCCCGCCCCATTATTCCTATTTATTTCTTCTAATATCTATTAAGAAAACAAATATCATTTACATTTAAAAATAAATAAAAAAATTATAAACTATTTTTATTTATATTCTAAATAAAATAATAAAATTTTATCATAAAATTATTAAAATATTAAATTAACAGTAAAAATTATTTTATTCAAATTTTTTTATAAAATATAAGAGATTAAATGTTAATTTTTATAATATAAGAGAATAATTGATATAAATATATTAAAATAATTGACTTTTTTGACCGTTTTAAATAAAATGAAAATTAATGTTAGAATTATGTTAAAAAAACAATAATTAAATTTTAGTATATTTTTAGCCTCCCTCCTTTAAAAATGTATTTTTTAATTTCTTAATTTAAAAAAAAATATCAATTAAATATAAATAATATTTTTTATTAAAATATTATTATTTCTTATCAAGTAATTAAAATATATTTAAAACTCAATTATTTAAAAATGAAAGAAGAATTTTTTATATAAAAATTTTCACAAAAATTTTGTTTTAATATTTTATTATTATCACTATTTTTATTTTAATATTTTATTATTTTTATATTAAAATAGAAATAAAAATATGTATTTAAATAACTTTTTATTAAAATATTATCTTTAATAATATTGTTAAAATAAATAATATTATTTTAAAATGAGAGATTAAATGACATAAATTTCATAATTTAAGAAATTTATATTATCCCTCTCTTATTATGTATAACATGTATTATAATCACTTCATCACAATTACTTGAGTATATTCTTTTTAAACAATAACAATATTTTTAAGATAAGATAAGTATATTAGGCCAATATGAATGATAAAATTCCTCTAATAATGTGAGATTTCAACATTATTTATAGATTGAAATATGTACATGTGTCGAATTTCAATTTATATAATAAATATTGGAGCCAAAGTAATGGTACATATGATAAAGTAAGATACAATAGTGATGCATGACCATGTATACTTGATAGAAACATTTAGGTCTTGTCATTGTTGGTTGGTGTTGGGCTGAGAACAAGCTCGTGATAGATGGGTTATAAGTCAAGAAAATCATGGCTAACATATCATGTATGTAGGTCAATAAAGGACATGCTGTTAGATGAGCTGGAAGTTGAGTGACAAATAGGTTTCATTGGTCATGAACGAGATATTTCACAAGTCCATGAACAAGTTCTTTTGTATGTCTTGAGCTTTTTAGACTTTATGTCCAAACAAACAAAAGTAGGAGTTGTGATGGAAGCAAGCAACCTAGTAGGGCATTTACATTAGATTATATTTTTTTTTATCAAAATCGGATTTGAGGTAAGAATTACCACTATTGTGGTAAGTCATTGTATTGTGATAATAAGCCTTACCATAACACTAGATGCTAGTGGTAAGTCTTCCTACGTTGGACCAATGTTTTTTCATACCAGGTTAATGCCTTACAAAGAATTATATTTTTTACCAAAATTGTTTTAAGACTTAGCACTATTGTAGTAAGATATTACTTTATCGTGATAAACTTTACAGTAATACTTGATGTTATTGGTAAGCCTTTATACACTTGACAAATTTATTCTCACATTAGGTCAATATCTTACTATAAATTTTATTTTTTACTAAAATACTCGGAAGTAAGACTTATCAGTATTATGGTAAGTCTTACCTCTAAGTGATTTTGATAAAAACAAATAAAAGAATACCAAAAATCAATTCATTTTGGGTAATTTTTTCGAACAATGAACACCCCTATATAGTAGAAAATTTTAGTACTTATCACTAGTTTATAGTATTATATATATATATATATATATAATTTGTTATTTGGAATTATTTAATTAAAATTTCTAGCTCCATGTTAAAGTACTAAAGTGTTTGTGATTAGATATATATAGTTCGATGGTTTATTAAACATGCCAAAAGTTGCGAGATTGTTAGTTTATTATCCAACTCATCATCTATTATATACTTACCAATATAAATAGTATGTACTCAATAGAATTATCAATATAAAACTACATTCATTTTTTCTCATCTTTTACATTATTCTTTTTTCTTTATTTGTGTTATTTATCATGGCATCAGAGCTTGTCAATAATGTCCATTACCATTTCAGTTGATAAATCATTCTCTATAGATGATGTTTTTGTTACTCTTGAAAATCTTCAAGAGATTTATATCATTAATTCCTCCACTATCATAACTCCATTTGTTACTCTTGAACCAACTGTTGTGTTCTCCTTATCTTGAAAAGAATTAATTTCTTTGAAACAATTATGTCAAGATAACAATGTATGTGTGAAATTTTACCCTCATCATTTTCTTGTTAATAACATCATGACCAAGTATACTATTTTAACGAGGAAAATTATGCATAGATTGTACAAGGTTTTTATTCTAGGTATTAATCAAATTGCAATCCCTCAAGAATCTTCCAAGATTCTAATTCAGTGTCATAAATTTGAGATAAGTTAATCTCTTTTACATAAGAGGCTTATCATCCTCATAGTTTAGTAGTACAAACAATAGTAGTACATATGCATAAAAAATTGAAATATCATAGTAATTCTAATGTGTGCAATGCTTGCTGGCTAGATAAGTTACACATACTACTTATGCCTCATGTTCATACCAAATCTTTGAGAACCTTTTCCTACAGATACAATTCATGGAATAAATTATTTTTTATTGTTTGTAAATGAATGTACTAGATTCTAATGGATTTATGTCTTAAATAGCAAAACACAAGTTGCACAAATTTTTCTTCACTTTAATTTTATAATTGTTAGGTAATTCAATACTTAGAAAAACAATTACACAATGATGGAGGCACTGAGTTAAAAAGTCTTAAAACACCCTTATTTCAAGGTGGTTACACACATAATATTTTATGTCCTTATACTCATTCACAAAATAGTTTGATAAAGAGATAAAATAAACATGTTGTTACGAATGGACTTTCAATCGTGATAAGTGCTGGTATTTTAATGGCATATTAAGAATATAGTTTCAAAAAAATTATGCACATTATCATTAGAATGCTCTCAAATACTGTAAATAACCTTAGTCTCATTGAACTATTTTTTTTTTGTAAAAATCCTTATTACATTTGCCTTAAAATCTATTGGTATCTATGCTTTCCTTAACTTCACCCTTATAATTCCAACCACCTTGAGTCATATTCATTACCTTGCATTTTCTTGGGTATACAACTCATCATAAAGGTTTTTTCCTTATGTGGTGTTTAATGAACTATTTTTCCTATGCTCGTTGTTGCCTCTTCTTACACACCAATAGAAATTGCTTCTTCTATTGTGGCTCAGTCCCCTAGTTTTGTCCACATTCCTAGTACTTTAAATTCTAGACCTGTTCTTAACTCTTTTCCATCTTCTGGCATTCATAATACATAAGAAATTTCCTCTTTAACACCAGTGTCATCCATAATTTAGTTTATATCTGACTCCTTATCCTAGCATATATAGTTTTGCATAACACCTACTAATATTTCTCGTGACATACCCATTTCTTCATAATCATATAACTTTTCTCACACTCCAATTTCTTCTTCTTTGCTCTTAATGTCCTATATTTATTTTGTATCTACCTTAGTTCATTCTCTTCCTTCTTCACCTAATGGTATCTCTGATCTAACATGTATAACACTTGAAGTTGAAGTCCTTGTTTCTAGTGTTCTTGAATCCCTTCAACCCAATACCAACACAAATACTCACCTTATGTGTACTCGTTCTAAGAATGGTATCTTCAAATCTAAGGTTTATATTTTTGCATTCATATTTCCTAAACTTAGTTCAAAAAAATAAGTTTTGAAGATTTTAGGGTGGAAGTAGGGCATGAAAAATGAGTATGATCCCTTGATTCAAAATTATACTTGAAAACTTATTTCTCCAAGGAATAGGAAAGTTATTGATAATAAGTGGGTGTTCATAGCAAAGTTGATGGTTGATAGATGACTTAATAAATACAAATCAAGAGTATTTACTAAGGGCTTTCAATAGATAGAGGTTATAGACTATATTGAAAAATTTAGTTATGTTGTGAAACTCATTGATATTAGAATTGTTTTGATTTTGGCTTTGTTCAACAATTTAGATGTTCAACAACTTGATGTAAATACAAAATTTTTGAATGGTGATATAGGAAAAAAAAAGTATATATGTCATAGCTTGAAGGATTTGTTGATGACGAGTTTCCTCATTATGTGTGTAAATTAAAGAAAACTATTTATGGCTTAAAACAAGCATTGTATGCATTATTTCTTAATTTTAGTGGTTTTTTGCAGCAACTTTGTTTTAAGACATCTCAATTTGATGCTTCATTGATAATTTACAATTAGAATGGTTTTAATTTGAGTCAATCCAAATACATAAAAGATCTTTTTGATAAGGTGCAACTTCAAGTATCTAAACTTATTTCTACACCTACGGTGGTTAATAAGATGATATGCAAATCTAATGGTGATTTGTTGGAAGATGCTACTTAATATAGGACATAGGTGCTTGGTATATATTGTACCTTAACTAAACTAAATATTAGTTTTACTTTTAAAAAAACTATGCCAGTTTTTTGCATTGTTTAGCAAGTGCACATTGAGTTGCAGCCAAACGCTTACTATGATATCTTAGAGGCATAAAATATTATGATCTTATGTTGTTTAAATCATACTTATATTATATCACATGATACATTGATATAGATCAAGCTACTTGCCTTGATTATTGGAAGTCCACATATGGGTATTGCATATACATGGGGCAATCTCACATTTTTCTAAAACTCAAACAAGTAAATAGTGGTGGCTCGTTCCTCCGTTGAAGTTGAGTTTCATCATCTTACACATATTGTCACTGAAACATTATAGGTACAAATGTTTTTTTGCTAAGTTAAACATTGTTAATAAACAATCCTAACTGATTTATTATGATAATGTAAGTGCTAGATAATTGGCTAAAAGTCCAGTGTTACACTAAGTACAAAACATGTTAGAGATTGATTTCTTCTTTGTTTGAGAAAGAGTCATGGTTGGAGAGCTATTTGTCAAGTATGCTTATGGTAAGGAGCATATTGCATGTGTACTTACAAAACCTTAATCAAGTCATTACTTTGAAGAATTAAGAATTAAATTTTGTGTCATTAGCAAACCTTGAGCTTATGGGGAAGTGTTAGAGTAGTAAATTGTTTAATGTAATGAAATACATAAAGCTGAACACTTTGTTATAGAATTTCCAAAAGTTGAGGTTCTTACGTTATTATCCACCTTAGTATCCATAGACTTGACAATATAAATAATATATACTTAAAAGAATTATCAATTTAGAAATTTCATTATTTTCTCTCTCTCATCTTCTACACTCTTCTTTGTCATCATCTATGTCGTTTATTAATCCATCTCTACCTTTAAAGTATAGGAATTATAATTAACTTAATAATTTTATCCTTTTTTCTCTATATAAATGGTGATTTTCAATTTAATTTAAAAAAAAAAACTTACCAGATAGTTATTAATTATGAGTAAAGGATAACATAAATTTATTGTTTATAATTAACATTACTCTTAATCAAAACATGAAAAAATTTGTAAGTGCTAACCATTTTTAGAGTGGTGGTTCAATTTGACGTGGGTTCAAGGTAGAGATAGGTCTAATTTTTGTAAAAATTGTCCAACCGATTGAATCTAAAACTAAACAGAATTTATATATTTTATTTATAGATTAGTTGATATCTAGTATTGTTCTTAAAATTTTAAAAATTGACATAATTAGATAGGTTAAAGGTTTTTATTTTATAAAATCAATAAAAATCAAATTGATTTAGTTTTATTATAATTAACTTTTAATTTTATTATATTTATAATATTAATTATAAATATTTTTATATTTTTCATAAATTTATTGCTAAATCTAATCATATGTATGTAAAATAAATATTTTTCTTTTTTTTCTTTTAAGAAGAGAGAGATAAACATGTTTTAAATTGAATTTTGTAGTAGGTTGTATAAAGTTTAATTCTTATTTGTTTTTAAATTCCAACCATTTTGACAATCTTTATTGTTAACTTCATATTGATTTGGGATATGAAACATATTTTAAAATCTTTTTCTTAAATAATTTTAATTTTTAATTAAGTTAAATATTTCTAAATAGTAACATATATAAAAAAATATATTATAATAAGGATTCTTTTTAATTGTAGGTTATAGTTTATGAAGAAAGTTTTGATAAAAAAAATATACGTTTAAAACTTTCAAATCCACGGCATTTCAACCAACATTGTAAGGCGGTTTAAATGTTGATTTTTGAGAATTTATAAATTTGTTAAGATTTTTTTTTTCAAAATTATTAATATAATATTTATTTATAAAATAAACCAATAACAAATCAAATCAAACGTGTACACGTGTCCATCCTTAATTCGAGGTATATTTGAGGATTTTTTTTTTGTAATTTTTTTCCATTTTTATAATGATGGATTATTTCACATTTGTTAATCGTGTAAGATCTTTCACGTCATTTTAGAATTTTGAATTTTGGATTTTATTTGTGCTATTTATTTATAATTTGGCACGCCACTAATAACAGTAAGTTTACAAAAAAAAATGGTGACTTACTCATGCCCATTCATGTTAGGCTAAATTAGACTTATTTTGTCATAAAAAAATCACTTCCCATGCATCTAATATTAAAAAATATTACCATATTCAATGTGTTGGCCAATGATCTTATTAGATGAAGAACTAGTATGTTGGACAATTCACTTTATTATATATATATATATATAATTCTTTGGATCTTGTATTATATAATATAGTAGTTTAAAAATTATAAAGATTATCCCTGTTCTTTTTTTTTAAAACTTTATCTTTGTTGTCAATAAATTGATAATACAACCATTTATATAAAACTAGTTTTGCTTCTTAATTTAATGGCAATACAATCTCTTGGTAGTAATTAGTAATTTTTATAATAAGTTTGGTACTGTTTTTAATTTTAAAAAGAACCACATGTTGTCATAAAAATTAGTATATTCTTTAGATAAATTATTTTTTAAAATTATTATACTGTTATAAGTGTCAAGTGTATTAAATAAACTTAATGAGTAATGACAAAAATATAATACATAGAGATCAGAGATTGATAAAAAATATCAAGATGGCTATACAATTCATACAGTCGGTGACAAAAGAAACGATCGAAAAACACTATTTATTATTATTTTTTAAATATTATCTTAAAGTCAAGTTACGTATGATATTTAACCTTTAAAGATTTATTGATAAAGTTCGGGCAAAAAAAAAAAAAGATACTTCAAATGCAAAAAGTTTCAACTGTACAAATGGTATTAAAATTTTTCACGTTCGATACTTTAACTCTTTTTTTCTACTTATAATTTAACTTATTTATTTTTTAATTTTAACATTTTTATTCATTTATTTTTCTTATAATTTCTTTATTTTTTATACCATTAAATCTCATATTTTTTGACCAAATTATAAGAACAACGAAAAATACCAAAGTATAAAATAAAAAAAAAATTAGAAACTATATGTGTAATTAAACTTAAAATTCACCGCATAAGTACCAGTTGCTGAGAATAAATCTCACGTACAATATGGTATCCATAGAATAAAGTTATTTGGTTACTTATATTTATAAAAAAAATATTAAAAATAAAAATAAAAATAACAATTAATATTAATATTAATAAAAAATATATAATAAATTATAACTAACATATTTTTACATTAAAGTTGATAAATTTAAAGGTATTGATCGATATTTCATTATTCATCTACTTTAACACTCTATCCCAACAAAGATGGCCCAGCTAATTGGACTAAATAGCAAGATGTCAATGCATGCACTGTAAAACCACGTATATATATATATATATATATATTGTCGGGATTTTGAAGCAATATTTTTTAATAAATTACGGGGTAGAATTTGAAAAATAATTTAACAAATGTCAAATATTTATTAACTTTACTAAAAAGGGTGGACAAAAAATGGGTGCCAAATCAACTTAAAAATAATTAAATTTTGATGTTTATTAAAAATATATATTATTATGATATAAATTAATTAAATAATATATTATTGTAATATTATTTATGACTTTAGCTCGACTTTAGTTCTCAAGTTAATGATAGACTTTTAAATAATTAAACGTGTTAAGTATTACCAACTTTCTTAACGTTATGTGTTGAAGGACTTCTCCCAATATATAGCTATATATATGTCCCTTTTGTCCTCCATGCAATCGCAAAATTGCTTGTTCCTACAAGTTGCGATGAGTCCTTAAATGACCCAAAGTTATTTGGACAAAATAGTAATATTAAAGTCACTTATAAATTAACATATATTTGCACTAAATAACTTTATTATTTTAAGTTTAAGACTTCCGTTAAGGGCACCTAACTCATTAATTATAGTATTTTACGTTGTTAAATAATTTTAAAAATAAAAAAAATATTCACATATTCTATTATAATTAATATATATAAATTTAAGTGATGTTATCATTTTTCATTATATAAAAAACAAGTTTTAAACTTGGATTCACAAATTCGTGTAGTAATATTTCCTTTTTTTTGGGTTCAATTTTAGTATTATATTTTCCAAACATTTAAGTTTATTTGCTAAATTCATTTTAAGTTTTCAAACTTAAAAACTAGTTTTATTAAATTTTTGAAACTTTTAAAAGTTATATTAAAACTCCTAAACATTTTTTAAAAAAATTTATTTAATAATATTTTAGTTAATAAGACATGATTTTAGTTACACTAATTTTGTCCATACACGATAATGTGCATATAAATTACACGTGTTCTATATCCCATATGGACAATTTATCTCACGTGAAAGATATCAATAAATTAAGCACATGTTAATAGCTACGATAACTAAAGTAAATTTTTTTATTTAAAAAATAGATCATAAATTAGATTATCTTAAATAAATCAAGTTGTAAGTTAGTATAATTAGAGTTTAGCCAACATTATATTTGTTTTTGAGCATCGAGACAAATATAGTAATGTTTTATATCAAGACTATAAACCATATTACGCCTAAAGATTCATTATATTTCATTGTTTATAACCTATATTTTCTCTATCTTCTCTGCAATTATGCTACTTAATTCTTTTTTATATAATATGATAATAATGATATTTTTACCATAGTTTTTATTATAATCACGATAAAAATATATAAATAGTTTACTATATATTTTTAGTATTAATTATACTTCATTACTATTATTATTATATAAAATCTTTATTAATAAAAAATTATTGTCAAAATAACAAATATAACTGTAGCAATATTATCACTTTAATTATATACTAATTCAACATCGATTTAATGGCATCTATTTAGTTTAATTAATAAAAGAAGTAAAAAGTACACGCCGAACACTAAACTCTATTTATAGCAATGGAATCTGAAGAACTGTATTTAATGGAGTTGTGGTCCATAACAGTAACAGATTTTTTTTTGGTTAACATAAAAATAAGAATGTATCGACATATTATACTGCAAATTGTTCGTTAATTATAAGTGTCTTACTCATAACAAATATTCATCTGTACTATATTCATTTTTTAATTATTTATTAGTTATATTATATAATACTTATTATTTATTTTCCATTTTCCATGAAATTTTAATTATCATAAATTTTTTTATATAAGTTATATACCACGGTTGTTAATAAATATTTATTAAAAGATTAATATATATCTGTTAATGTATAGCTAATTTATTTATAATTCTTATATAAAGTTATCATGTATATTCTTTAACATATAAAATATAATATAATGATTAAATATTTTTAACATGATATTACTCCATCTTTATCATTTCTGTTGTCACAACATCCGTTATAGTCACACACCGTTGAACCTCTGACGTGATATATTATCGTGGTACACCTTTAAGTATCATTATAACTATCATCGATTTTTTTAAAATGAACTATAATATTTTAAGATTTAATTAATATCTTAATATTTTAGTGTTATTTTTTAAAAATATAACAACATTAAACAATATTCTTTAAAAAATTAAGTAGTTTATAACTCATATATAATTATAAATATACTTCCTTATCAGCTTCAATCTTCAACAAAGTTCTAAACAAATTAAAATATTTGAGAACAAGTTCTGTCCAAAAAAAATGCTTATTTAAAGAAAAAGAAAAAAAAGAGGTATTTCTAATTCTCACTCTTTCTACCAATCCTTCCTATCTTCATATGCACTTAACCCATGTTATTCTCTCGTTGTCAAATCAAATACTCATATTTTTTACATTAAAAACTAAAAAGTAATGTAAGAAAAGATAATTAATAATGGATTTAATAAAGGAAATTTATCAATAAATAAATAAATGGAGTTGATATTAGAACAAATTACAATTTCAACAGCCGTCAATAACCGTTATAATAACATTTTAATCACGGTTAAAAAAACTGTAGTAAAAAACAAAGCCGATCATAAGACATCCCTTTAATCACGGTTTTCAACCGTAGTCATAACATTTTAGTCACGGTTAAAAAAAAACTCTGGTTAAAGGTGGAATAAACATAGGATACCCGTTTAGACCATGGCCGTTGGTATACTTTTGAGCGTAGGTACACCTTCATGAAGGTTCGTAATAATCAATTACTCTTCAGTAAGATATCTAGTGTGCCGTTTACATGGTTAGCTAATCAATATTTCTGGATCATTCTAACTTAAAGAAGAGGTAAGATACATATCCTGTATTCTTTTTCAAGTTAATTTCAGCCATGAAATTTAAATTTGAAAAAGAAAAATTAATTTTAATATCCACCCAACAAAACAAAGTGAAGATATATTATTTTCTTATTTTTCATTAGAGTTTTTTAATATTATCATTAATTTAAAAAAAAAAATAAGAATTCATCCAATAAGTAATGATTTGAAACTTTTCATAACCTCACACCAAAATTACATTTTTACGGTTCCAGTTCAAAATTATTATCCTTCAAACCCCTTTGAACTACGAGATAATACCTGACATTTTGAATACATCGAGACAATAAGTGAATTTTTCCAAAATTAAAACACCAATACTACTTTGAACCGTGTATAGAAGAAAACAAGCTTGACAAGGCCAAGATCATAGTCCAAACTGATTCAACGAAATAGGTTTGGGACCATTTAAAGGATACATATAAACAATTAACATATCTACAACAACCAACTTAAAACACAAACTGTGCTGGTTTTTTTAATAAAAACATGATATATGTATCTCTGTTACACAGTCTTTCTCTTCTTTTTTATTTTCTTGGTGGTCGTGTCATTTGTGCATATGGGTGTAAAACAATTGGTTTCATCTCGTATAAAGATGAGTTTTTCATTTCAATAAATGTTAAACAGTTAAAAGTGAGAAGCACAACCACATTTGGAGCCGGAATATGGGGGATTTTTTAGATATATTCATTAGCCAAGGACCACTCCAGGCTAGTAATATGGAGAAAGAAGATAGCTAGAAGAGAGAAAAAATGGCCAGAGATCTTCTGTCTTGAATTTTTTTCCTAATATCATGACATGTTATTTTAAAAAACAACCTAAGTTTATGGGAATTTTAGATTATAGATAATATTTTAAATTACATATCATGATTATGTTAATAAAACATAAATTATGATGGGATTTAAGATAGAGGATCCAAAATCACAAAAAAAACATGCATATACATTTTCCGTATCTTTCTATCTAGCATTTATCTCTATTTTTCATTCTTATTAGCTTGAGCCAACATGTTAACTAGGTCGAGGACGGATGAATTTTTTTTTTTTTATAACCATATCACGCAATTAAGTTTGTTTCCCGTACAATCAAGTATTGTGGTGGTAAAGTATTGGAGCTAGTGTGTGCTTGCATGTAGAGTAGTATGTCTAGTGCATGTGAAGGTTGTTATGGTTGTTAAGTAGTGTAGCTAGTAACTATAAATAGGATAGGATTGTGATTACATGTAACTACCTCTTCTGCAATTAATACATTCAATATACATTTTTCCCTTTTAATTTTATATTTGCTTCTTCTCTTTGATCTTTGAGCTTTGGTGGTTCTTGAATGATATCGGAGCCTATTTGTAGCTATGGCGGATTAGGTGTTGGCAATCCAAGTTATAAAGAAGTTGTAACTCGATTACACTCTTAATTGTGTACTAAATTTTTTGGTGTGCTTGTGTCGTCTACTCCTTTAGGTTTTGCAACGTATAATTCTCCTTTTGTGTCCAATCTTGACTTTTAGAGTATGATTGATAATCTTGATTAGAGTTTATCATCATCACCATCCATGAATTTGAAATTTTCTATTAAATTGGATAATCACATCTACTTGATTTGGAAAGTCAAATATTGACTTATATTGTTGCTCATGGGTTTGAAGGAGTGATAGCTGGATCTTTGTGCTATCTATCAAAGTATTTTTAAAATTCTACATCTCCCATACCTTAATTTCTGAGTTAGTATCGATTGAATTCAATTATAAAAGGTTGGATATATAACTCTGTAGCACATAATATGCATGGCTACTTGAGTAATGGTTTAACTCCTCATGAACAATGAATGGCTCTAGAGAAGTCATGCTTGACTTATGTACAATCTTGAGTCATGGATCTTTATGAACAGATTCAAGATTTGAGTAAAAATAGTTTCATAGTATCTCAATACTTCATAAAGGCTAAAACCATTGTTGGGTATTTAGTAGCAATTGGAGAACTTGTTAGGAAAAATATACTTTTGTTGTATGTGCTTGGAGGATTAGATCCTCGTACAACTCATTTGTGAATGATATAGAAATGAGGGATATGAAACATTTTATTAATGCATTTCAAAATTTTCTTGAGGAATATGATATAATGCTTCAGAAGCAAACATGATCAAGTATATTAGGCCAATTCTACAAGATTTCACTCCAAGAACTAGGCAGTGGAAATTCAAGATTTACTTATACCAATAATTCTAATTTAGATTAAAAGCCTACATAGAATTTGAAATAGTCTTTACAATATGGAATTCAAGATCAAAATAAGCAAGGCTTTTTCAACAATCAGTCTAGTAAACAACAATTCAAGAAGCCTAAAACCTATTTGTTAAGTGTATGGGAAGATCGGTCACACAACTCAATCTTATTTCAGTTTGAGAGATTTATT
The DNA here is from genome assembly GCA_037013495.1 of Hippophae tibetana. Classification (NCBI taxonomy): domain Eukaryota; kingdom Viridiplantae; phylum Streptophyta; class Magnoliopsida; order Rosales; family Elaeagnaceae; genus Hippophae; species Hippophae tibetana. The sequence goes on from CM072812.1 coordinate 15,026,981, forward strand.
ACTGAGAAAAGGTGGCTCACCTTTAGCTATGAGTGCTCAGTGTTCTTTAGAAGAAAGTAGACTCTAGTTGTTCTTGGATTTTGGATACTAGTGCCAACCATTATGTAACATCAAATGCTGGGAAATTGTCTTCATCTATGTCTTTTCTTGGATCTAAAGGAATTTTTCTTGGAAATGGTGAGAAACTCTCTATTTCTTGTGTTGGTTTTAGTTCTTTATCGTTTCTAGTTCTTTATATGTTCCTAATGCATATGATATGTCTTTAGATTATATTATTGCTATTACAAATCTAACATCAATTAATAAGCTGATAGTGTTATAACTGTTAAATTTGACTTTCATACTTTTGTATTAAGGATCTCATTTTCAAGGAAGTGAAGCTCAAGGCCCTAGTTCTTATGTCTTGTACAACGTGAAGGGCTTTGTGTAAAATGAAGTTTCTAGAAACGATAATCTTATTGGGTTTCATGCTACCTTGGACACTTGGCACAAAAGGTTGGATTATCCATCCTATGCTACTGTTACAAGTGTTTTCCAAAGGTATGATCTCTTAGCTTTAGTTTCTGGTAATCGTGATAGTGTTAAAGATAAATTTTGCTCTTCTTGTCAATTTTCTAAATCTCATAAGATTTTATTTGTGAATTCTAATATTAGAGGTGATATATATATTTTAGTTTATTGTTTTTGGATTTATAGACTACACATAAGCATATTATTTCTCATGATAGATACATTCTATATGTAGTTGATGATTGTTCTCAATTCATCATTTGAGTACGTGTTTTGTCTTCACCAAAAAGATAAAACTAATTCCATTTTTGCTTTGTTCAAATATTTGGTGGAAAGGCAGTTTGATGTTAAATTGAAGGCTATCGAGATTGATAGGAGCACTCAGTTTAAGCCTATCAAAAGGAACTTCAAAAATGATGCATTTTTCACATATTAACATGGTAAGTCTCCTGATTATTCTCATCTAAGAGTGTTTGAGTATGCTTGCTTCCCTTGTATTTGAGCCTATAGTAGCATGAATGGAGCCTAGAACTAAAGCTTGTGTTTTTCTTGGTTATAGTGACAATGAAAAATGGTTTCTATGATTGGAAAGAAGTTATTAAGTAGACATTTGATCTTTCACGAGTCTATGTTTCTCTTTTCATTTGGTGATAGTGTTTTATTTGAGGTTTCCTTGATTACAATATCTGGTAACTTGCATGCTAATAGTTGATCCTCTGAAAATGATGTACCTTTTCCTTTTGAATTTATGTCTGGTGCTATGGCAGTGTAGCTAGCCTAGACGATCCTTTGTTATCTACTATTTTTAGTTCTCATGAACAGTTTCTATATGTTCTATGAATGCCAAAATATGACAAATTCATCTCCTTATCATATAGTTATTTCATCTGAGTCTCCCCTTAGTAACAAGGTGGTTATATATTCATCTATTTGAGGCTTCAAAAATTGATATTCTCATATCTTTTAATTCACTAGATTTATTTGCGCAACTTTCTACTATACCATTTGACTTAGATATGATTTCTAATACTCATTCTATGATAAATAGGTCCAAGAATGAAGTGTTTAAGCATAAAGTGCATGTAACCAAGCTAGTTCCTTCTGCTGTTCTATGTTAGCCTAGAGGTTACAAGGAGGTTTAAAAGATTCCAGAATGGAAAAAAGGCTATGCAATAAGAGATTGATGTTTTGAATGCCAATGATACATAGGTCTTAGTTGTGTTGCATATATGGAATAAACCTATCACATGTAGATGTGTGTTTAAAGTCAAGTTGTGTCTGATGGTACCTTGGATAAGTACAAGGCTCAGTTGGTGGTTAGAGGATTTTTACACCAATTTGGGGTGGACTTTAATGAAGGTTTCAAACCTATGGTGAAGAGTACTACCATCAACGTCGTTATTACTTTGGCTTTATTCAAATGATGGAAGATCAGAAAAATTAATGTTAATAATGCATCTTTGAATGGTGATCTAGCTGAACATGTGTATATGACTAAGCCACTTGATTTGATGATGGCTCGAGTATGGTATGCAAGATCTAGAAGACACTACATGGACTTAAAAGGGCTCTATAAGTCAAATATCAAAAAATATATGCCTAATTATTGTCTTTATGGTTTAAGAACTCAAAACCAGATAGCTCTTTATTCACTTAATCACTTTAATATCCTTCTTTATGGTACTAGTATATATAGATGATATCTTACTCAGTGGCTCTGATGCTAATTTAGTGGACAAATGGATCGAATAATTGCATCTCAAGTTTGCATTGAAAGATTTAGGTCTCTTACAATATTTCTTAAGGATGAAAGTTCAATTTTTTCTAGTTGTATGCAATTGCCTCAACAAAAATATATTTTGGAATTGTTGTATAATACATGTCTCTTTGATTCCAAATATATTTCAACTCCTATAATTTTAGGTACCATTCTCAATAAGGTCGATGGCTCTTGTCTAGCTAATTTTATTGCTTATCAAATGCTTACAAGATCTTATATTAACTCGACCTTATATCTCATTTGTTGTCAACAAATTATTTCAGTTCATGGCATCTCTAATTGACTCTCACTGGTTTGCTCTTAAAAGGCTCTTGATGTATCTAAAAGGCACCATTCAGTTTGTCCTCACTTTCACTAAACCTGATGGGTAAGATTTGGTGGCTTTTTATGATGCTAACTATGTAGGTTGCCCTAATGACAAACACAACATATGTTCCTTTTGTGTATACGTTGGTGACTATTTGGTTGCTCGACAATCCTCTAAGCAACAAGTTATTTCTCATAGTAGTACTGAAATTAGGTACTGTACAATGACTATTGCTTTTATAGAGTTGATTTGGATGGAATCCTACTGGTAGATATCCAAATTGTGTGTGCAATTCCAACTTTGTTTATTGATAGTATTAGTTTCAAAACATTGGCTAATAATTCTATTTTTCATGCAAAAATTAAGCACATTGAGGTGGATCATCGTTTTATTCGTGATCACGTGTGTTGTACAAGAACAACATGTAATTGAGTATGTTCCTTTAGTTAATGAAGTGATTAATGCCCTTACCAAGCATATTTCTTGTTCTAGTTTTTGTTTTCTTCATCCCAAATCTATGGTGTTATCCCACTTTCATTTTGAGAGAAGATATTGAAGCTAGTTTGTACTTACACGTAGAATAATATGTCTACTACATGTAAAGGTTGTTGTAGTTGTTAAGTATTAATACAACTAACAACTAGCAATGGGGATAGGATTATGATTATTTGTAACTAACTTCTACCATCAATACATTTAACATATATATATTTTCTCTCAAATTTACATTTGCTTCTTCTCTAAAATCTATTCAATCTTTATGTTTCTTGAAAAAAGGACTAAAGATAATGCCTCATTCAATCTTGTATGTGGATTGAAATTTCTTTTATATAAGTAGTAAATGAGTCTCTTTTTCAACCTCAAAGAGATTATATGAATTAAAAAAATGAAGTTTTTTTTCTTTTTCTAAATATTAAAATAATGCAAAAAGTAATAAAAAAATAACATTTTTTCCTAAATTTATGTGCTAAATTTTTTCACACACCATTATGTCTATTAAACATATTCAAATTTATTATGTCTATTAAACGTACTTAAATTTAATTGTTAATTGTTTGTAATGTGATGATTAAGAATGTAGCTTCTTATGGGTTGTACAAGACTATAACACCGATTAAATTTTTTATTAAAAATTTAATTACATACAAAATTGTATCAAATTATTTTTGTCGATATTTTGATACATCATTCTACATTTTAACAATATTTAATAAATATTAATATAAATTATGAATAAAGTGATTAAAAATACACTTTTATTGTCGTATTTAGTAAACTTTAGAGACACATATGAAATTATAATTAAATATATAATATAAAAATACTTTTTAAATCAATATATATATCGTGTAATCCAAAAATACTTTAAATATTTTAAAGTATTTTTAATCAACTCCCAACCGGTCAATTCTACAAATGTGTTAAATGGGCTGGATAATTAATTCAACATATTAAAAGTTTCCTTCAGTTGGGCCGGTCTAATTCTCATTTATGCGATCCACTTATTGGGCCTCATTGATTAATCATATGCTATTTGTGATTTTATTTGAGTACTTCTACTTCCATCTCATAATTTAGATTAAAATAAATTTAAAATACAAAGCATTGTTAAGCAATCCACTCTTTGAGTAGAATGTTAATGTATAAAAAAATATTTTATTTTAGTTAAAAAAGATAATGTAATGTTTATTAGTTAGAAACTTATCTTTCATATTAAACTTTTAAAATTAAATGACTTATGTTACTTATAAACTATACAAAATTTATACATGAATACTTTACAAATGATACTGCTAATAAACGCAGGAAACAGTAGAATTGGACTTGATTCTGGATGGATCAACACATGAAAAATTAGAATTAATTGAAAGCCGAAACAAGTTCCAAAAGCTTTTTAAATTTCTTGCAACCATATATTGTCTCAGGCATTTCAAGGTCCTGATCTAAGTCCAGTCATTGCAAAATTTATGTCATTATATTAAGTTACAAAGAGGATATATTTTGATAACGAAACCATTTTATATAATATATAAAGAGATACCAAACAAGAAGCATGTATAAACTTGAAACACTTGATGATTGATTAAGTAGTACGACTCTTTATCAAAGCATCCATCCAGGAATGAATTCATTGACTTGTTGCGCATTACTGTTGGTCATCTCTGAACTCCCATCTGGGTACCTATTATAATTAATACACATATTTCGAATGAATTAGAAAACAAGAAAACTAATATATATATTATCATATTAGCAGTTGAGTTAACCTCAATTAACCTCCAAATAGAATTCATAATTACTTCAACAGGGAATTTAATTATAAAAAAAGAAAAAAAAAAACAGACTGGATTTTACCCGATTTGCAAGGTGGGGTTGCAATTTAAAGGTTGAAAAAACTCTTGAGAATGAGAGTTATGCTGAGGAGCATATCCCATGTTTTGTTCCCCACCTTCCCATGTTTGTCCAAACTGATTTCTTGAACTAAGCTCATCAAGCTACAAACACAGATGTTATATATAGACATTACTTTATATTACTCTTAAAAAAATAGAATTGTCATTTTATATTGAACTGTATAGTGATAATAGTATAAAAAATAAAAAATATATGTATTTACAATAACAAAACAATTAGCATTCAATTCTAATAAAAAATAATTTATATTTTGTTATTGTGTGTCATGACCCAAATTGTCACCCTTGCATGCCTTGTGTGAATGATAGATAAATTAGACCTCAAAGTGATACATGAGTTCTTTCTCCTATATGACCTAAAGTAATTTGCCTAACAGAATAAGTACATTTAGGAACTAATAAACTTTCTTCTAAAATCCTTAATTGCCACTTAGATTTCATTATATATGAAATTACCTTTATTGTCAAGCCTCTGTTAGTTTCTATTAATATGTGCTCCTGTGTTTAAAACACACACACAATTGTTAGGCTTGATTAGTAAAGATATCTCACTACAGACACTAGCTAGCCCCAAATGAGTACTTCACCTTGTTTTGAAGGTCAGTAAGCTGGTCGAGCATGTATTGAGTCTGCAAAAGCAGGACCGCATGACATTAGTCTACCAAGAAATCTACAGTATTCAACCACAATAAAGCAATAAATTGGAGATTTGGAGCCTTATAGGTAAAATGCTTATTTGTTATCATGTAACTTAACAAATGGTTTATATATGGAGTGTGAAACACCGTAAAATGGAAGTTTATGGAACTGGGAATTTAGATCCTTCCTATATTTCTGTTGTCTCATAATCACTAATAAAGCATTTATATATAACTTTAATTTTCCTTTATATAAAACTTTAAGTAGCTAGAAAACAAATTGTTAATAAATAAATTATTTGACAAGAGCAATTGAATATATTGGAAATGTATTTACAATCTTAGAATACAATGAATACTAATACATGTTTAAATACAAAAAATAAGAATCTGTTTTTTGTAAAAGTGCTTTTTAAGAAAAGTATATTAGTTGTATGCAACTAATATACAGATGATAACGTATATTAGTTGCATACAACTAATATACCATTAATGATTTATTAACACTCTCCCTCAAGTTGGCGCGTAGATATCGATCATGCCCAACTTGCTTAGTGAACTGTATAATGCCTTCTTGGAAACTTCCTTGGTAAGCATATCTGTAAGCTGCTCTTCTGTGAGAACAAAAGGAAAACTAATAAGTTTGACATCTAACTTCTCTTTTATAAAGTGACGATCAACCTCTACATGCTTAGTGCGATCATGTTGTACTGGATTTTGTGATATATCAATGGCTGCCCGATTGTCACAATACATCTGCATAGTATTTTTGAGTTCGAAACCTAAATCCAATAACAAAGTTCTTATCCACAGCAATTCGCAAACCCCATGAGCCATACCTCTACACTCGGCTTCAGCACTAGATCGTGCCACCACTTTTTGCTTCTTACTTTTCCATGTAACCAAATTTCCTCCCACAAAGGTGAAATAACCCGATCAACCTCACTTGGATTATGCATGAACTGACTCACCACACTTATTGCATATGCAACATCTGGTCTAGTATGAGCTAAGTAAATCAAACGTCCAACCAATCTCTGATAGCGAGCTTGATCAGTTGGTATCTGATCTGGATACTCTGCTAAACAATGGTTTTGCTCAATAGGAGTGTCAATAGGTTTGCAATCCAACATACCTGTCTCTGTTAGCAGATCAATAATGTACTTCCTCTGACACAGATATATTCCTTCTCTTCCCTTGGCTACCTCAATTCCTAAGAAGTACTTTAGTTCACCTAAGTCCTTCATCTCGAATTCAGAGGCTAGCTGTCTTTGTAATTTATCCATCTCAATAGTATCGTCACCAGTGATTACCATATCATCAACATAAATGATTAGGGTTGTTACCTTCCCTCGTTGATGTTTGAGAAACAGAGTCTGGTCTGAATTACTCTGTCTGTAACCAACCTTTTGCATGAACTGTGAAAACCTTCCAAACCAGGCTCGAGGGGATTGCTTGAGGCCATACAAAGACTTCCTCAATTTGCATACAAAATTACCAGGGGAATCAACTACATACCCATGTGGAAGACTCATGTACACCTCCTCGGCTAATTCTCCATGAAGGAACGCATTCTTGACATCAAACTGCCGAAGTGGCCAGTTTAGGTTAGCAGCAAGTGAGAGCATAACCCAAATCATGTTCATTTTGGCAACAGGAGCAAAAGTCTCATCGTAGTTTACACCATACGTTTGAGTAAACCCTTTTGCTACAAGATGAGATTTATACCGATTTACGGATCCATCACCATTATGTTTTACAGTAAACACCCATCGACACCCAACTGCCATTTTTCCTGGTGGTGGTGGCACAAGTTTCCAAGTATCGTTCTTCTTTAACGCATCCATCTCTTCAACCATTACCTTCCTCCATATTGGATCTCCTAACGCATCTTGCACTTTGTTAGGTACTGATACACCAGACATTTGATTCACAAATGATTTATATGACTTAGATAATCTTTTAGTGGACATGTAATTGGCTACTGGGTATTTTGATTTTGCATGAATATTTGGTTCATACCTTTTGGCTGGTTGACCTCGAGTATACCTATTTGGTAACACATACTGTCCAACATTAGACTCGATGCTATTAGTATCAGTAGGTGTACATACCTCAGATGAGTGACCTTCAGTACCAGGGAGTTGTTGATCAAGGGTAGGAGTAATGCTTGAGGGTATAGTTGTGTCTTCAATGTCTGCTTCTGCAATGACTGGATTCAATGAATTAGAAGTCTCATTTGGTCTCATTGAAACATCAATTGGTGATTCTCCTAATGTCTCCCCCTCACCATGATACAGTTCTTCGAAATATGTATTCTCCCCCTGATGAGCAGTATCAGGTGAGAAAAAATAACTCATGTTCTCAAAGAAGGTAACATCCATAGTAACATAATACTTTCTGGTTGGTGGATGGAAGTACTTGTACCCTTTCTGATAACTTCCATAACCAACAAACACACATTTAATTGCCCGGGCATCTAATTTAGACCTTTGAATTTTAGGAACATGCACAAAAGCAACACAACCAAATACACGGGTAGGAAGATTATGGAAGGATGATAAGGAGACGCAAGATGCGAGAATTTGGAATGAGATTTTTCCGTTAAGGACACTAGACAGGAGACGATTGATGAGATGGGCGGAAGCTTGTACAACATCACCCCAAAGGTATTTTGGCATATAAGCACTAAATAAGAGTGCGCGAGCCATATCAAGTAAATGATGATTTTTTCTTTCAGACACTCCATTTTGTTCCGGTGTTTGCGGACAAGTAGTTTGGTGAATACTCCCATGTGTTTTGAATTTTTTTTTAAAAACATGATTAACATATTCCCCCCATTGTCAGAACGGAGGATCCAAATAATGCCATTATATTGTGTTTGAACGAAGGTATGAAAATTTTGAAAAACTAAAAAAACTTCATCTTTTGTTCTAAGAAGAGAAATCCACGATAACCTTGTACAGTCATCGATAAACGAAACAAAATATCACATACCCGATATAGTGGGTTCTTTAGATGGTCCCCAAACATCAAAATGAATTAATTCAAAAGGAATAGTACTTTTATTAGAAATACTAGGAGAATAAGTAACACGATGGCTCTTGGCCAAAACACAAGTCTCACAATGTAAAACATTTTCACTAACACCAATAAATAAAGTGGGCATGGTTTTTTTCATAAGACTAAAATACGGATGCCCTAAGCGACGATGCCACAACCAAATTTTACTACTTATCTGAACTAGAAGTCAATGCAGTGCTTGCCCGTGCTCCTGGTTTCTCCCCTCCGTAGTTCTGATCCAAACGGAACAATCTGCCCCTCAGATACCCTCGACCAATTATTTCCCTGGTAAGAAGATCCTGAAAAATCACATACATAGGATAAAAGGTTACAAAGCATTTAGACTCAATATTCAATTGTGGGACAGATATTAAGTGATGAGATAGGTCAGGTACATATAAAACATTATGGAGCTGTAAAGATAGAGTGATATGAACTGACCCCTTTCCTAAGACAGGAAAGGCCTCACCATTAGCATTCGTAACATAAGACACTGGTGGGGGAGATAACTCATTAAAAAAATATTTATCATAAGTCATATGATCAGATGCACCAGAATCAATAATCCAAGTATTAGACCCAATAAAGTGAGAAATATTTAAGGTCATACCAATCTTACCACGACCAGCTATTGAAGCTGTAGGGATACCTCCACATTCCATAGGATGATTCTGTCCATAGTAGTCTGGTTCTTGGACAATTTGCACGGTAGCTGCTTTTGCTTTAGAATGATACCCATTTTTTCGTTTTGCTGCATAGTAGTCTGCTTTTGGTTTCAAGTGTGGATATAGTTTCCAACAAGTCTCACGAAGATGCCCATGTTCATTGCAATAAGAGCAGGGAGAACGAGAACGATTGGTAAAACCTGGTGGAGGTCCCTGTTGATAAAGTGGAATTGAATTTTGCTGCTGGAGTAAGGGTGCCTTTGATTTGGCTTGAATGGCTAGGCTTGATACCTCAACATGTTCCTGATGAAGACTCTTTTGCTGAGATTCGTCTTTACGGATGTATGTAAAGGCAATAGTCAAGCTCGGAGGATCTGACATTCGAAGCAGTTCGCCTTTAGCACTATTATGTTTTGTATCAAGGCCTCTTAAAAAGGCATGTACTCGTTCAAGCTCCTTCTCTTTCTAGTACCACATAAGGTCTTCTGGATTTTTAATTTTACACCGGCGTTTCTGGTCAATTTCAGCCCATACATTTTTCAGCTTGGTAAAAAAAAGAGATATTGGTTGCCCATTTTGCTGCATGCCAACAGCTTTGCACATAAGTTCATGAACTTGAATAAAGTCAGACTCATTCGTATAAAGATCGCTTAAGGTATTCCATATGGCCTCAGCAGTTTCACATTCCTCCACCATTTGTAATATATCATCAATGATGGCTCTAAATAGAATTGACATGACAAAGCCATCATCATCTTCCCACCTAGTATAGGCTTCTATATCATCTTGACTAGGAGCCCGAATTGATCCAGATACATGTCCCATCTTATGCATCCCACGAAGATAAACAGACACAACTTTTTTCCATGTTCGAAAATTTGTACCATTAAGTTTAGTACCCCCGAAAGAACCAATTTATGAACTCTTAACAGAAACTTCAAAATTTGGAACCTCATGAATTCTGGAAACTTGATGTTGTCTTAAATCTTCCATTGAAATAATAATAAAAAATATATTGTGCAGCGGAATAAAAATTTTGGGTTTTTTTTTTGGTCTAGGTGGGCTGAAAAGTGGGCTTGAGCTGATGGGCTTGGGCTGATAGGCTGTTGAGCTTGGGCTGAACTTAAAACTAATGGGCTGTTTAGGGAGCCGATTAGGGCAGGAAGTGCAGTCTGTAGATAAAACTGAAAAGAGGGAAAAAAATTTCAAAAACTGAAAACGTAGTGTGCGGACTCACAGAAAATGCAGGGAGAAGCTGGACAGCGCGCAGGGGTGCGTGAGCTAGACATCGTGCAGGGGTGCGCGAGCTGGACGACGCGCAGTGGTGTGTGAGTTGGATGGTGCGCAGGGCTGGACGACGCATGGCAAGATAGCACAGGGTTGGTCGACCCAGGCTGAACAACGCGGGCTGGACGTCGCGAACTGGACAGCGTGGACTGGACGACAGATCTACAACTGGGACGCGAACTGAACAGTGCGAGAAGGTTAACGACAATGCATAAAAACTGGCGGCGGCGCTAGGCGGCGCTGCTTGCTCAGAAACCGGTAAAAAAGTTTTTTTTTTCTTTTTCTTTCCTGCTCTGATACCAAATTGAATATATTGGAAATGTATTTACAATCTTAGAATACAATGAATACTAATACATGTTTAAATACAATAAATAAGAATCTACTTTTTGTAAAAGTGCTTTTTAGGAAAAGTATATTAGTTGCATACAGCTGATAAAATATATTAGTTGCATACAACTAATATACCATTAATGATTTATTAACAAGAGCTTGACACTACTAATATTAATATTGGTAGTAAAAAAAAGTAAATTAGTCTGACATTAATAAAATATAAATATTACATGATTTTATTAATTATTAGTGTATGAATCAATTCTACTATGTTAACTTTTAAGGATGTGAGCACTTGTAACTATTAAATAGTATCAAAGTCTAATGTTATTCTCTTGGACCAAATGGTGAAAAACTCCATGGTGGGCCATTTTAGCAAATAAAATGCATGGTTGAAGTTAGAAAACCTTGTAAAGGACTTAAAACTTAAGAAAATAAGTTGAGTTAAGGTAAAAAGGGAAAAAAATAACTATATAAGACTAGTTTAATTGATATGAGAGTGTGAGATTAAGAAAATCAAATGGTTTTACTAAAAAATAAATTATTGGTAATAAAAATGTAAATAAGTCTACCAATGTATATATTTGTTTATAAGTATATAAGTCAAAAATACTAATAGAAATATGAGTTTATAAATATATGAATCAATCTTATTCAATATAATAAAATTTTGATACAAGAATTTATTATTTTGTGAAAATTCACAATAGGTCTAAATTTATTTATTTATGGCTAATTTTAATAGATCTTATACTTTAATACTTAACTTTTTTTAACACATTTTTGTTTCATAACTTTTACAGATTTTATACTTAAGTTTCTTAACTTTTTTTTAAAATTTAGTCTCTTAACTTTTTAATTTTAACAAAATCAATCCACTATAAAAAAAAATGTTTAATATAATTTTATTGTTAAATTAAACCCACCTCTAACCCACGTCTAATTATATTCTAACCTTTGTGTTTTTTCCCATCAAAACCCAATTTTTAAATCCTTAATTTTAAGTCACAAATCGTTCACCCACGTGACAATAAAAAGAGAAAACAAATATGTATTGCGTAGTTCTTATGCATTGTCTTTACATTGCATCACGTACATGTTTTTTTAGTATAGCTTTTGTTGTAGAATAAGGAAAATAAAAAATTAAAGGAATGATCAAATATCAGGGGAATAAATTGTAAAATCTATAACAGTTATGAGACTAAATCGCATTAAAAAGGTCAAAAGATTAAAGTGTTGAATCTGTGTAAGTTAAAATCTTAAGAAATAAAAATGTAAAATTTATAAAAGTTAAAAAATTAATTGTGTTGTTCCGCCTTTATTTATTAACTCAAACGAGACTCATCAAATCCCACGTTAGGGAAAAAAATAAAAATAAAAATAAGAAGAAGATGAATAAAGTACATGGACTTGGACTCTTGGCATCTGTTTTACATTAATTAAGTTACCTTGGTTGACCTAACTTGCCTGAGGGATCCCTCAAGCTGACGCTCAAGTTGTTCAAGCTCTTTTGAGTTCAATGGACCAAGTTCTTCTCCAAGAAGGTTTCTACAAGATACCAAGGAGTAATGATCAATAGTATGGTTACATAAGTCTGCTCACTGTTATAAGCTACAACACTCATATAACATAGTGAATGTATAATGCTATAAATAAAACGCTACAAAGATCTATTGATCCATAAATTCTTAATATATTTTCCAATTCATTCCTAGCTAATACGAAATTAACTCACTACCGAAACCCTCCTCTAGTAGCATTAACCTTCCTTCCCTATGTTTGAATTCCAACCTCTAAATAGTGATTGAAATAAAATCCACACTACTACAAGGCTGGACATGCATTTAAGTAGGTCTGGTCAAAACCGGCTTAAAATAAGCTTCAGGGAATATAAGCAGACATTACCTCTGAGTTCTTTGTAGAGACTCAAATCTGCTTTTCAGCTTCAAGTATTCCCTGTAGCAGCTCTGCTACAGTGAACATTACTAAGTCAAAATTCAAATTTGATGGAATATGAAATGACAGGGAAAAATGGTAATAACAATTACATTTTGATATGAGCTACTAATTATATGAATTTTAATTTAAGATGTACATATAAGACGGAGGCAAGATTAATCTAATCTTGTTAGTCACTTTTTTTTTAAAGATAAATAGATTTCGTTACTACTAAAATTTAGAGGTTGTTACAAACATATCATCTAATTTTTTTTATTACTTTCATAACAATAAACTTTACAAATGTTACAAAAATATTACGATTTTTTTGTTACTTTCATAACATTAAACTTTACAAATATTATAAAAATATTATTAAAGTCAATGAGTCAATAGGCACGTATGTTGATGGTATTTTTATAATATTTGCAAAATTTAAGTTATAGAAGTAAAAAAAAATGATAATAATTTTGTAACATTTATAAAATTTAATGGTATGGAAGTAATAAAAAAAATTCAATAATATTTTTTCAAAAATCCCTAAATTCGATGGTAGAAAAATATATCTACTAATTTTTTAAAACCAAACTACAATATTTTAGAATTTGCATAGAATGGAAGTAAATATTAAGCTTAACTTTGTTTAATTATCAACGAGCTTTAAGCTCAACAGTACATAAACAATTTGGGAATGTAGAAAGTTTAGATTCTATAAGGTTTATGAATATTGACGATATTTGTGAACAAAATATCTAAATATAATTTTTTGTTTCTAGATGAATCTTTCAAGAACGCTTTTAAAGCCGAAGAAATAATTGAGTTCCAAATGAAGACATCTCAAGTATATCTTTGTTCTTATGTATATTAGATTTCATATTAGATACATAAGAATATTTTACATTTAGATTACTCGTTCGATCGAGAAATATCTAGAATGATTGAGGTAAGTAGATTGATTGAAAATCAATCTACCTTGATTTCATTTTTAAATGAGGTAGATCGATCGAGTACTAGATTGATCGAGAATCAATCTACGTGTCTCAAAATTTATTTTTTAATGCCTCAAATCGATCAAGAATTGGTTAGATCAATCAAGCTCCTAGATTGATCAAGCCCTCAAGGTTTTAACTTTAACCTAATTGTGTACTCAAACCAAGCATTTCAATTATAACTTTGTCCTTATTATTTACTATTCTATAAATTGTTTAATTGACAGAATTGTAATTGAACTTTAACCTTGCATTAAGGCTTCAATCTTTCTTATATATAGAACCTAATGCTTTATATTTTAATAAACCACGAGAGCATAAATATTCTCATCTTAAGTTATTTCTTTTAAATTGTTTTGTAAAAACTAGATTATATTTCTTTGGGTTTCTTTGTTTAATTGATGGTTGTGTTTGATTAGTTAATAAAACTAATTAATTTATGATATTTTGATTAAATGTTTATATAGCTTATTCTTTATTTTGTTCTTGAATTATTGGATCAAATAATTGTGTGTATAATATCATAATTATTTAGTTTGATTATTTATCCTTAAAGAAGCTATTTTATAGAACTTGATCTAAATCTACTTGTTATAGGGTTGCTAAATGATATAATATAACTGATATATTTTTGAATCTTCTAGTTATGGTTATTCATTGTTGAATATGCTCTACGACATACTTTGCACTTGTGTTATGCTAACTTGTCAGGTACTTATTGAATGAATTTGATTGCTTGTGTAACTCAAGTTATCATAAAATTGATCTAGATATGAACAACTTTCTTATGAAGACTATGAAGGAAAACAACCGCTTATAAGTAGATTACTTAAGAGCATTATTTTGGAGGGTAGTTTAATTTTTGACCTTATAATTGGACCTTATTTTCAAAGTGGATAGTTAGGTGGTCCAATGAATTGGTAGTTTTTCTCTTACGTCATTGTTCTGGCCTAGATTATTTTCACCTAAAAATCCTGTGTGTTAATCTATCTTTTTACATTTACTTTATATACATGTTACTACATATTTAACCATTTGTAAAAAAATTAATATGACATATTTCTGTTAATTATCTATTCACCCATTATAGTTAAATAGATACATAACTTAAGACTTTTAATTGGTATCAGAATGGGTCGTTAGATATACTTAGTGTTGTCTAGGATTTTGTAATGGATCATTTGAGATAGACTTCGTCCACAACCTGTGCTCCCTTCTTTGACGGGTCTAACTACCCATATTAGAAGACTCGTATGATAGTCTTTCTATGATCTATAGATGAGAGTATCTAAAACTCTATTATTTATGGTTAGGAACCACCTACAGTTATCAAAGATAATGTAGTCACTTTTAAACCTAGGAAAGGATGGAATACTGAAGATAAAATTGCTCGTAATTGGAACAAAAAAATATTAATGCTATGTTTAGTATTACTTATGTTAACGAGTTCCATTGTATCTCTCATGTTGATACTAACACCTCTATCAATCTTGAAGAGAAATTTGATGATTTTAGGATAGTTCGAAAGATTCTTTGCTCATTACCAAATCACTTTCATGCAAAAGTCATTGTCATTGATGAAAACAAAGATGTGGACACCATTAAATAAGATGAACTCGTTAGCTCACCTCCAAAGAAAAAAAGTATCGCCTTTAAAACTACCATGACTAATAATGGCGAGAATGAAGAATTGAAACTCTTATCCAAAACACTCAAGAAACTCTTCAACCATAAAAATTCATAAAGTAACTAGCAATCAAACGTTCAAGGGATCAGAATCCATGAGAACTCAATCTAATAAGTTCAAAAGATAAGAAAACTAAACCCACTAGACCTAGATCTTTTAAATGCAATAGGATTGGTTATAATGTAGGTGCTAACAAAAAAAATAGAACTGTAAGTGCTTTCAATGCTACCCTTAGCGACTCAAAAGTAACAAAGATAATCCTAATGACTTAGAAAATTGTGGCACCAAGTTCATGGCATTTACTGTAATTGTTAGTGGACACTCTCGTAAGTTTGAAATTGATTTAGACTATGAGGAAAGTGATTATGAATTTTTACTCAATAAATTTAATGCAAATAATCTTGATGAATTATTTATAGATTTAATTTGCAGTAAGAGACAAAAGCATATGTTACTTGTAGAAGTAACTAAACTAAACGAAAATTTTAATACTTTGAAATAACTTTCTCAATTATATAAAAAGAGAAAATTGAATTGTTTGAATGTGTTAATGTTTTGAATTCATGTCTTGAAAATCTCAAATAGAAAAATAAAAATTTTGTTCAGGAATTGGGAGAATCAAAGGAAGCTATGAAGAGATTAAGTATTGGAACTTAATGGATAAACAAAGTTCTTAAACACTCTATGTCATTATCTTTAAATACAACTGAGTTTGCAAAACCCCCAAGTCCTTCTTCATATGGTATACATTCACCTCCAACATCAAAAACCACACTTGTAAGTGATTCTAACTCTACTACTACTATTATTAATTATGCTTAAAGAATTGTTGTTCCTATAATAAAAAAAATGTCAATTTTGTGTCTATCTGTCATTATTGTGGTAGAAAAGATCATATAAGATCAAAATACAGGTTTTTGATTAATGCTCCAAAATTTAATAATTTCTCTCATGCTTCTAGTTATAAAACTTATTATTATCATCCATCTATACATAGTATGTAAAATAACTCTATAAGAAAGCATAAAGTTATAGGTCTAAAAAGGAAAGTGAATTTAAAAAAAAACTTAATTCTAAGACCAATTATCATCATCCTACCATACATATTGTATCTTTATTTAGGATAAATGTGAAATCTAAAGGTAAGTCCAAGAAAATTCCTATGATAACTAAGGTAGTTAATTTTCAACCCAAAGGTATAGAAAAACTAAAATTCAAGAAAGTTTGGATTAGAAAATATTTTTTTTCGGTCACCTGACCATCCCTTAATGTTCACCTAGGTACCTTTGTTTGAGTACTTATTTAACCCTGGGTGATCATCTTTAATTTGTTTAATTGTTTCATTTTTTACTTTTATTGACGTTTCTTTGATTTCAAAAAAATATAAAAAAATGACGAGTAGACCTATTTTAACATTGACATGAATTTTACATATTATTTTCATACTATCACATTTTTTTTTGGTTTAGTTTACATTGTAATGGATATTTTGACTTGTGTATTTACATATTTTTCACATAGTGATCGAAATTGATATGAACCTACTCACACACTCACTGGATACATATGTATGTCATGCTTAAAGTTTATGATTGATATTGTGAGATTTTAGGGCTTGAGATAACCTTGATTGCAAAACTGTGTTTGAGGTCTATCTTTTACTTTATAAATTGCTACTATAGAGAGACACCTAGTTTTGATAGGATTATTTAATGTGATATGTGAAGCTACCGTAATGATTAAATAAGACTACCTCATAACTAGTGTGAAAATCTTCATACTAGTTTATTGGCTTATGCACATTTTCTTTAAAAAAAAGTTATAATAAAGGAAAAAAAACATACAAAATCAATTGCAAGTAGTAAAAGAAATATCCAAATGTAGTTATAATAAAAAAAAAGGAAAATAAATAAGTGAATAATCAATCACTCATATTCAAAAAAAAGGGAGAATAACAAATAAATAATAACAAAATTTTAAGTTATCTCTTGATAGATAATTTTATTTTATGAAAGTAAGGATTCAATTGCAGTTTTTCATGATAGATGATACATTTTATATTAAGTCTTTTATGACTGATCATAAAAGAATAAATTGACATACTATTTTTGTTTAAACATGTATCTTATTTTTGGGTGAATAATGATATATTGTCGTATATGCTAATATGTCTGTACGTCTTGTCTGTATACATATGTTTTCAATGGAGAGTCAAAATTTGAATAAGATTATTATCATTGATTAAATGTTCTATTCTAATATTGTTTAAATGAGTCTACTACTCTTAAAGTTTATATATATATATATATATATCAATTTTTATAAACTTTTGTGTTATTCTAGTTTATTTAAAGGAGTCTAAAACTTAGGGAGATGTCATTCTTTTTTGGAAAATTTTGTTTTTAGCTCTCTATTTTTATTTTATTTTATGTTTGTCTTTGCTTCATGATTATATTACTTAATTGTATGCCAAAGGGGGCAAGAATTATTTAATGTTAATTAAAAATATATAAATAGGGAGAGTTAATTGAGAGAAAGAATTATTAAGTGAAGATTTTTTTTTGGGAAAGATTGCATTTAGGGGAGAACACATTGAGTGTTCAAATTTATTCACACAATGGGAGTAATACTAAATATTCTATATGTTGTTACTCATCACTTATGTTTGTGTTTTTTGTATTTCAGTTACACATGATCTGTCAAGATTCAAATGAAAGTGCTTCACCAGATTATAGGATAGTTTCACTATGTAAAATAATTTTTCAATGAGTATTATGTAATGAGGAAGACGTTGTGTCAACGAATATGCAAAAGGGGAGGATTGTAAGGTTTATGAATGTTGGCGATATTCATGAATAAAACATCTAAATGTAATTTTATTTCTAAATAAGTATTTCAAAAACACTTTTCAAGCCAAAAAACAATTGAGTACAAACAAGTACATCTTAGGTATATCTTTGTTCTTATACATGTTAGATTTTATATTAGACACATAGGAACATTTTGTATGTAAGTTACTCGATCGATCAAGAAATATTTGGATCGATCGATCAAGAAATATTTGAATCGATCGAGGTAAGTAGATAATAGAGAATCAATCTACATCGATTAAAATTCCTTGATTTAATTTTTAAATGAGATAGATCAATTGAAGTTTAACATTTCATCGATTGAGTACTAGATAGATCGAGAATCGATCTACCTATTTCGGTAATACTTAGATCAATCGACCTTTTTGGCTCAATCGATCGAGTTTGACCTAGATCGATTGAGCGATAAAGGTTTTAACTTTAATCTAATCAGTTACTGAAGCTAAACATTTCAATTACCATTTTGTCTCTATTATTTAATGCTTTATGAATTATTGAATTGAGAGAATTGTAATTAAAATTTAACCTAACATCAGGGCTTCAATCTTTCTTATATAAAGAATCTAATGCTCCATATTTTAATCAACCACAATAGCATTAATCTTTTCAAATTACTTTGCTAAAACTAGATCATATTTCTTTCAGCTTCTTTCTTTAATTAATCTATCAAACATTTATAGTTGGGTTTGATTGGTTAATAAAACTAATTAGTTTATGATATTTTGATTAAATGTTTATATAGCTTCTTCTTTATTTTCTTGAATTATTAGATCAAATGATTATGTATATAACATTATAATTATTTAGTTTGATTATTTATCTTTAAAGAAGTTATATTTATTGAAATTTTTCTAAATTTTCTTATTCTAGGATTGCTAGATGATTTAATATTAACTGATATATTCTTGAATCTTCTAGTTAGTGTTATTCATTGTTGAATATGGTATAGGACACACTTTGTACTTGTGTTGTTGTGCTAACTTTTCAGGCATTGGTCGAATGTGTTTGATGGTCTGTGTGACTTAGTTATCGAAACGTTGGTCATAATTCGAATACTTTTTTGTGAAGACTATGAAGAAAAACGATTTGTAAGTCAATTACTTGAGTGCATTATCTTGAAAGGTAGTTTAAGTCCTAATCTTATTATTGGACTTTATTTTCTCAGTAGATAGTTAGTTGATCCAATGAAACAATAATTTTTTCTTAAGTCATTGTTGTGATCTAAGTTGTTATCATCTAAAAATCTTGTGTATCAATTTATTTTTTCGTATTACTTATTTATACGTGATTGTATATTCTGCAAAAAATTTAATATAACATATTTTTATTAATTATTTATTAATTACTTTTTAGTTAATTAGATCTATAATTTCAAAATTTTTAATGAGTGTTCGAAGTTTAGTTATTTCTTTACTAAAAAAATTGTTTAATTAGGGACGTTATTTCCCTGCTAAATAAATAAGCATTAGCATATACATGTATAATACAATATTGACATCAATTATGTGCTTGAATGATTGATTTGAAGTCAATAAAAATATTAAAATGTAAGATGTAAGAATTAAAAATACCTCAAGTTCTTTGGCGGGTTTGCTGACCTGTTCCATTGCTCCATAACTACATTTTTGGTACCTCTCAAGGGTTTTAAGCATGCTACTTATGAACGAATCAATCAGACACAAAGATCCATCAGGACATTATTAAGCCAAGGTCAGAGAGAGAGAGATAAAAAAATCAGGCAAAACTTAGAAGAAGTTAAAGAGACTAAAGAAAACAACTACAGATGAAAGAGTTCTACTTGTTCAAGAATAAAGAGTTAAACAACAACTAACACCAATAATAATAATTATAATAAAAAAAATAAAAAAAACAAGACTCTTAAAACTTATGTAAGTATAAAAATGATATGCCTTATATTTACGTTATATATTTTCTTTATTAAAAAAAATTGATACATTATTTTCGTTTTAAACAACCTCAAATTGAATCATGTTTCGTATTATTAGAGTGTTGTTATAAGTTTTAAAGGATTATTTTTTGTAATTTTTTCAAAAAAAAGGAAAAAAACAACATGAGTTAAGATGAAACCAAGATATTTCATTACTATACTGTCTATACGTGATAAAAAAAGATAGGATCTATTAAGCTATATTTAATTTTTTAAATTACGCAGAACGGAGGTCAATTTTGACACTTTTTGTTTACTAAATAAAATTAGACACGTTAATATACAGTTATTAAATTGGATTTTCTTTAATTTCAGTTAATAAATGTGGGTTTAATTTTTTTTTAAAATTCACAATATTCTTATATGTTACTATAGTTCGCGCACTAGTCTATAGGACAGGGTCTCATATCAATACATAAACATTTAATCTGACCTCATATGAAATAATTTAAGGTGAAAAGTACCTTAATACCTACATTTTAATAAGAAAATTATTTTCTTATATGACATTTTTTGCTAACCTATAAATGGAATTAATTGTAAAACTAAAAAATGAAATTATAATTCTACTTGCTTATTATAAAAATAATTTTCCAGTGAATACAACATGAATTCTCTTCTTCATTTTCCCAAGAGTCTTGATCCACAATAATATAAATGATAATAAAAATAATTTAAATATTTTTGTATTTAATTTAATTGTTAATCTAATAAGAAATATAAAACATTCAAACATTAACAATATTGTTCATTCTTCCTACACCTTTTGGGTTCAGAAATAAAAATAGATTATCTGTTGGTTTTTTAACATACTGATATTCCGACCAATAATTATTTGTTTTTTCAATTTTATATATGATAAAGTTTTTATTTAATAATATAGAATGATATTTACCATTAGATGTATTTTTAAATTCTAAGATTTAAAGATAAGTAAAGATCAATATAAAAAAGATCAACAAAATATCCAAACCTTTCAAGAATATTTTAAAATGTTTTATTTTTCTCACATATTTGTATAATTATTTATTATTTTTTCTCATTTTATCTCATTTACAAATTAAAAAATCTTATTTTATAATTTAATTCATTAATAATTTTATAAATTTTATTTTAATATTTATCATTATTTTGATTCTAGTATTTAAACAAACAAAATAATAATAATAATAATAATAATAATAATAATAATAATATTGTTTTTATTGAATTTCATTCCTATTATCATTTTAATTCCCAACATTCCGAACATGTTTGAATTATATGAATCAAATATTAACTAAATGATAACAATTATCATGTTTGAAAAGGGAGATTTTCAATGTTCGAAGTCTCTTCTATACATTATTTGACAAAAACAAAACAAAAAAAAAATAGTGTACAGGCTTTTTATTATGCATCGAAAGCCTAACAGCTATAGGTCTCTGATTCTTTTCCCCTTCATTTTAGCCCACCCTTTTACACAAAGATTATTTGCATGAACCTCATTAATAAGATCATGACTTTAACTTTAAATAGCCAAAATGAATTTTAAAGAAAATTAACCCAACAAATATATATGATATAGAAAAATATAAGTTCATCAGGATCCAAGCTAGCTTTTCATTGAGAAAAATAAGATGAAAAAGGAAATTAAAAGAAAATGGAAAAAAAACTAATTAATCTTGATACAAACTTCTTCCCATATATGATCAGGAGAAAGAATGGTGCAATTATGTCTTTAATTTATTGATGGAGAATTTAATTAGCACCGGAGTAACAAAATACAAAATAATAAAAAACAGATTGACAACGAATTAAGCCGCTGAAAAACAAGATTAGATCAAAATATCCGACCTAAGCTAGTAGAAATTGAATAGAAGAATCGAGTTATTTTATGAAATTTATAGTTTAAAACTTGCAAAATACAAAAAATATATATATTCCTACTGAGACAGAAGCTTGGTTATGTGAATTAAAGAGAGATCGATAGGAAAAAATCAAACATTAACAAAACATTTAAACAGATCTACATAAACTTGATAAATATAAAGAGAGGGGGTTAAATTAATGGCTGATACGTACCTAGGGCTGCTACAAAATTCATAAAGCTTGCCACGATTAGAGAAGATGATTAGAGCAACCTCAGCATCACATAGTACAGACAGCTCATATGCTTTTTTCAGAAGCCCATTTCTCCTCTTTGCAAATGTTACCTGCCTGTTTATCTTGTTCTCTATTCTTTTCAACTCTACTCTTCCTCTTCCCATTTTACCTTTTTGCTATTAATTATTATCTTAATAAATATTTTCCCCAATTTTTCCTTTTAATTTCTTTCTTTTTTTTTAACCCTAAAATTATCTTGATCTCTCTGTAGTTGTTTTTCCGGTTCTACTTCTACACACTTGTGTAGTTGTGTACATATCAAGATCCTCCTTTTCTGAGTCACTGCTAAACCATGTAATCAATTTTGTGATAATAAACAAGAGAAATTGTATAAAATAATCACTATCTGGGAAACACTAGAGAGAGAGAGAGAGAGAGAAGAAAGATCTTATGTTTTCTTGAATAACATTTAGGTCTGCTTTGGATTCTTTCACTTAGTGTTTTTAACCTCAGATTTCCAATCTACACCCAGAAAATGAAACTAAGCTTAGGGTTGGTGTTCTTTGTTTGTTTCATATATATGAGCCATATATATGGACGTGGATAACACTTTTATTAATTATATATATATATATATATATATTATATTATATGCATCGATAACATTTTATTGGTATTATCTTGATAAACTAGATATTCATCTAACTAGTTTGTACAAATTAAAAATTTCTTTTGTTCTCGTTTTTCCTTGTCACAGTTTCTATATAAGAGTCGATCTTACCACGCGCAGTCAAAAGGAAGGGTCTAAAATCTTACGTATCGTACCCGGCCCTTTCATCTTTTGAATTAACGAGAGCCCGTGGAATAATTGTTGTCAATATTTAATACATAAATATTTTTAGAGAACCTCGTGGTAAAATGAAGATTACATGATAAATTTTTTAAACAATTATAAAAACAACATATTTAAAATTATAACAATAAAATAAATATTTTAATAATATTAATTGTGTTATAATTAGATAAAGTTAAATATTAAATGAATTAAAATTATTATAATTTAATTAGGATTACATTTAAAATAAAATGATGTTTTAAACTTACTTTTAATAATAAAAATATACGAGATAAATATAATAATATTATTTTTATATTTATAAATTTTAAGAGTATTATATTTGTTGTTTTTTAAACTTTTAACCATAAAATTATTAATTTTTATTTCAACCTTATATATTTTCACAATTAAAAAAATTATATCACATTATTTTATTTTAAATATTATTCAATTAAAATTTAATATTATTGGATCTTATTTTTATTGTTAAATTTTTTTAAAATATATTTTTTTAAAATTTTTAAATAAATGTTTAATAAAAGATCAAATATAATTAAAACATACATTTTATTGTAATAAAAAGCCTTTTTTTAAAAAATATTATTAATTATCATTATTATGTGAAACTAACTATTTAATTCGTATCTCACAAAAAAATATTACTATTTAATTCATTATACCAGCCAAAACATTTGAGAAACATATACGCGAAAAATTATTGATTTGTCTTAGTAAGAAGAGAGAGAATTGATTGGATAAATAATTTACGTGACCAGTTTTCTCTCTCATTCTCTTTATTTTATGAATTTACTCATTTCTATCTTAACATTACATTTTCTTGGTAAAACTGTAGTTATTTCGTTAGGATAAAATATGTAACACTTAGTCACCTTAAATAATATACCTATTAAAATTTATAATAATAAAAATAATATATAAAAATATTAAATATAAATTAATTTAACATAATATAATATAAACAAGTCTAATTAATTAAAATTTAACCTAAAATATATTCAATCTAACGATATTCAATGCAATATGTATAATATAAATATAAATATAAAGAATAATAATCTTTTACTTAATAATTTTAGTTAGTGTTATAAATATTATTTTTTTAATATTTAATATTAAATTATTGTCTCAACAACATAAATTCGACTCAATCATGCTAAATATCTACTAGTTAAATTTTAATTTTAATTTCTTTTGTTACTCAAGTCTCAAATATAATTATCCCCCGGGCGTTGATCTCGCAACGAAATTTGAATTGTATATAATATTAAATT
Organism: Hippophae tibetana; assembly: GCA_037013495.1. Taxonomy (NCBI): domain Eukaryota; kingdom Viridiplantae; phylum Streptophyta; class Magnoliopsida; order Rosales; family Elaeagnaceae; genus Hippophae; species Hippophae tibetana. The sequence goes on from CM072812.1 coordinate 15,051,628, forward strand.
AGATAACTTAGATGCTTCATTAAATGATAGTATGATTTTTGAATACATATAATGATATACAATATAAATTAAGATAAAATATTAAGTAAAATGATAAAAATATACCTATTTTTATTATTCATGATTTTTACGCTTAATAGGAGTTATAATGGTTTGTCTTCTACCTAGTGAGTTTATGAAAGACATTATTGACCTTAACTTAAGACATATCTTCACTTGTCGTCGTAGAATTGGGGCTAAAATATTTTTTCATTCATAGTAGTATTTTTTTAGAGTTATATACTCTAGTAACTCAATATTTATCACAACATTGGTTTGGATCTTCATATATATATATATATATATATATATAGGAAGGAAGACTAAATCATACAATAGATATTAGAAAACCAGACTTAACCATATTAAAAAACTAGATTCGATCATATTCGTACGAAACTAGATAATTTCCATATATGCGTGAGACGGCTCCCTTTGATAGATTTTTCATGCTCCCATCGAAAACCATACACGGACTCCCTCTAACGACTATGGTAGTTGTGACGGCACAAGTGTTACAAGCAAAAAGCATATTAAAAAAATATGAATGAGAGCCATTAGAAAAAGGTTGGACATATGTCTAACTTTGATCATCTAAAGTGATTAATTAGTCATTTATCCACTTAAAATTATTTTTTATATTAGAAAATAAACATGTTGTGTATTTTGAAAATGTATTTGGTTGGACAATAGTCCAACTATGTATTGTAAAACTGATATTATGTACGTTAAAGGAGGTCTTTGGTTTTCATTTTGACGTATATCCAACTCTGTTGTATCTAGTTAGACATGTCCAACTGCATGTATTTATTGATGAATTTAGTTTTTTGTCATGTTAATTTATTTTAATTACTTCCCTTAGGACCAAATATGATAATTGTGGAAATATTTGACATAGGTAATGTATTTCTAAGCAAAAAGTATATTAGGAAAAAAAATATGTGGCATGAGAAATAAATTTGCATTCAAAACTAAGAAATCAAATAAAAGATTCTTCAAATTGTTATGCCTTGACAACTACTGCAAATAGATTGGGTAATAGTGATTCTTTTCATTTTACTATACACGATCGTGTACACACGTGCTCTTCAATGTACACATCACAAAGTGATTTCCATATAGATAGACATATCATCGTTGAAAATATTCTTGATGAGTTTTAAGATATTCATCATCTAGTAAAGGCTTAAGATATTATAAATGACAAAAGAAATGAATTTGGGATTACATAGTTATACTCTATTGCATAAAGAGCAAAATATGAGGCTCTTACATCTATTAAGGGATCACCAAAGGGCTCTTTTCAAATGTTACCTTATTTTTTTACATGCTACAACAAAAAATACTAGGTACTATAATAGAGATATTAGTGACAAGGATAACATATTCAAATATCTTTTTCTTGCCTTTCATGCTTCACAAATGGCCTTTCATTGGTTAATAAGACCAATGTTAATTATTGACGTAACATTTTTAACTTCAAAGTAGAAAGGAACATTTCTCGTTGCAATAGGCAAGGATGGAAACAATCAAACATATTCATTAGCTTTTGGAATATTGAATTAGAAAACAAGACTTCAAGGAAATTGTTTTTCTTAAAAATCAAACAAGTAATTGGTAGCATTCCTTAACTACTTGTAGTTTTTTATCAATATAAAGCCATTGTAAGGGTTATATTTGTTGTCTTTCTTGATGCAATGCATGGTATTTTGGTCAACCACATATGTGAGAACTTAAAGAGGAAACCTATACCTACTGCTATTTGCGTACTTTATGACAGTGCTACATATTCATATCGGTATGTTGATTATGACTATTATTACTCACAAATAAAGGCTTCAAATAAGAAACAATGGATTTGTTGGAGAAGGGAAATGTAAAAAAAATAGATAAGAACACGTTGTACAAGTACCATATACAAAATAAGGATAACAAATTTTATAAAGCTTGAATGTAGTTTTGAAAGACACAAGCAATGTTCCGGTTATTACACTATTAGTTGAAATTCAAAAAAGTGAAAATATAGTATAATCAATGTTTAATTGCTGCTAGACAAGTGAATACTAGGCTAAGTGCATGGGGTAAGGAGATTCTAGTTAATCAACATGCTAGAGCAAAGAAATATAATGTCATTCAAATGAATGAAGTAGAGTTTGTTGTAACCCATGAAAATTTCAAAGACATATGTCCAACTAAACATAAGAGAGTAATAATATTAAGTACATGTATCCAAATCTTCATGTAGTTAGATATATTTTCAGTTTAACACAACAAAGTTGGACATATGTCCAACTAAAAATCAGAGAGCATTAATGCTAAGGACATGTATCCAAATCTTCATGCAATTGAACATATGTCTAGTTCAACATAACAGAATTGGACATATTTTCAAGTAAAAAAGAGAGACATTAGTGTTAATTGATGATTTATAAACCTATCAAATGGAATTCTCACCTACATCGTTGAGATCATGAATGTGTGTGTCACTAAATGTGACATATTTGGCATTCATCTAAATTGTGGCTTGTTCATCTAGGTCCGTCTAATCAATCCCAAGACCTTCAAGTTCCTTCCTTATAATAATTTCCTTGTTAACAATGGCAAACCCCTAGCAAATGGTGGTACCATTTCTTTTTAGTAGGGAAATACTTATCTCTACCTTTTATCAGTCTCTCCAGTAATTTGTTAACTCTTAGAAATAATTAACTTTACAAGACAAATCAAAATCATGTAAAAATAACCAAAGCAAGTTTTGGTTTCTAATTTTAGGTGGTGATACACATTTCACTTATTGATTTGCTTGATAGGGTTTTGATTTTTGTATATGGTGAAAGGGACTTTTGGGTTCAGATTGGTGAGTCGGTGAGAAAAGACAGCATATGCTACTAAATGGAGTGCAATAGTCCCTTGGAAGCTTTACTAGATTTTGAGACATTACTTTTTTTTATTCTTAATGTAACTAGTTATACTAAAAGAGAGCTTACTTGTGCAAGGTTGGGAGATTGAGACTTAGTATATAGAAAGGTCATGTTGTGATTGTTTCTCTTGAGGGGTAGAGTTGTTTTTCCTTTGACGTGTTATTGAACCTCTCATTATAGATTGTTTTTTGTTGGACATATGTCAAACTATGTTATGTCCAGTTAAACATATGTCTAACTGTGTGTATTTACTAATGAAAGTGTATGTCACTGGATATTTTACATACCATCAATTAACATATCATTAATTAACACAACAAAATTAAACCTAAGTCTATTGATAGACAATTTTATAATGGCTCTCATAGCTTTGTAAGTTAATTCCTTATAGATTGGTCTTGGACACATAAATTCCTTAATTCTGTTACCATTTTTTTATATCTTGAAAGTTGGACAAATTGTTTAACCCAATCATGATCCTTAAACAAACAAGTAAAAGTTTTATACATCAACAAAATATAAAAGTTTCATTAAATGTTATCAAATCATTAAATTTATCGGTGTAAACGACCATAAGAGAATATTGATTAACACAATATCTCTTAATATCTTCAATATTATACTTGTTGATGTTTAACTCGTTCCCTCTAACATAGCTAAATAGATGACATATTAAAATAATTTAATAAAAATATAACATTCAAAACCAACAAGAATAATTAGTAAAATGCATATTGTGTATTTCTTATATCTCAAATACTCTAGCACTGAAAATATCTATGACATCATCCTTGTAATTGGTCTAGGTCTACCATGAAGAGCAGATCGGTTTTCACTACCAATAAAAGAATCATACACTTTGATCCTTTTGTTATCAAACTCAATAACAACCAAAATCCAATGCTTACTATCGAATAGAATAAAACAATACAAAACAATTACATCTATCCAACAATGATGTCCATCTCTCATACCCTTTAGTAACTTTAACAAATTATGATCATCTAGCATTATATAAAAATTCCATTTCCTAGTAGCATTCTTCAAAAAATCAATGCAATAATGCTATACATAGCATAATGAAATAAACACTTGGAATGGTAAGGCAAAATACAACTAACAAAAATGACACAAAAATTAATATCGCAAAATAAGTATTGAGACATGTGTATCTCTTACTTGCGACTAAGTCTTTGAAAACCATTTATCCACCTTGAAGCATTCGATATCACATGTAGATTTTCTGTAAAAAAGAGAATCAAACATAATTGTTAACACAAACAGAGAAAGAGCACAAATACATATAATAGCACAAAAATTGAATTTGATTAACATACTCATTATCATCCGTCATCCATCTATCATAATGACTTTGAAAAATTGATGACAAAGGATTCAATGGTTCTACATCTTCATCATAAGATTGAATCAATGGAACATTGGAACAATCTGACCACTTTTTTACCTTCTTCTACCCAAAATATAAAAAAGGCTCAGTCAAATATCTTGATTTCTTTAGTGCATACTTCTGAGCTCCCTTCATAGCATTTTATAAAGCATCATCAAATTCATCCATATTTATGGATACTAAAATCTTTTGAGAACAAAATCTTGGATATTTTAGAGATGTAGTTTCAAACAATTTTCCAAGGTCTAACCAAATAGGATCCACATCATGATACAAACGAGATGTTATAAGGCATTCTTCACTTGCACTACTAGGAAAAACATTGTGAATGTGCTTTATCATTCGATACAAGTAGATCTTATAAACCAAGCCCTCTAAAATTCAAACTATAATCTTCATCTTCTGTTGAACATGACTTATTCATGTGCAATAAACAAAGAAAATGTTAACTCAAGAATGCACAAGATTGCGCATACATGCTAACATAGTTGCAATTGGATACAACATATTCCAAGGAAAAGTTTGATAATTTTATTGAAAAAATTGTAATGTGAACTGGTAACTCATATGTATAATATAACATGAACTGAAACAATTATAGCTTGTCTAACATGCATAGACTCATTATTCAGATATGTAACATTAGGAAGTTGATTTTGCCTAAAGCAAAAAACATAAGTTAACATGAGAGAGTCATAGACCAATTAAATAATAAAATAGGACAAAACACATGTACTTTCCATTTGAAAAAAAGACAAAGGATAAACCATGAAAGCTGTCAAGTCAAATAAACACATGAAAACAAAGTTAGACATAAGACCAACTACACACAATAGAGTAGGACATATGTCCAACTAAAAATTAGAGGGCATTCAATTGGACATAGTCCAACTAGATATATAGAGAGTTGGACATATGTATAACTAAAAACCAGAAAACATATTTTAGTGACAAGCTAACTAGCCTTAAATAATAAGGTTGTGATATTTTTCAACCAAATACATGACATTTAAACAAAAGTTATTAAATGTTAAAAACAATTAATTTGATAAATGATAAATGTTTCTACCTTCATAGCAACAATGATTTTGAGCTCATAATCAAAATAGTCTCTTTGTTCCTTAAGATTTCGATCAATAATCTCATCAAAAGACTTAAATTTTGTCTCAATACATTGGTTTTACTCTTAAAACATTTTACAAATATTAATTAATAATGTATTAGATGACACATCCTCCCATTCACAAACATGTTCTTTCTCTTTATCAGCACCACTTTGTCTTGCATAATGTACTTGATAGAATAATGTTGCCCCTACTACGATCATGACTTTTGTCTTTATCATGAACACTACCAATCTTCAAAACCAATGCCCTGATGAACCAATTTTTTTTTCCTTCACATAATGATGATTGAGGAATCTAATATGTCGATGCAAAAAAACATGTTCATTCGAACAAAATCCTCATCCTTCTTATGTTTATGGAATAATAGTAAATAATGCAATTCAAGTTGCAAAAAGAAAAAAAATCAAGTACATTGATAACTATTAAAAATATCTTTTATAAAACGTGTGTCATTCCCTTCATCTCTATTCGTTCCTCCAAAATTCAAGCCTGTAATGAATGCAAACTCCTTTTTAGAAAATCTTAGAACCTTGTCATTCATTTTAAACCATATTTCGCCATCTCTTTTAAACCCACACTATCTAATCAAAAGATAATGTACAAGTTGAATAGAAAATTGAAGCAGTTCAACACCAAAGAATATACCAAAGCAACTACTTTTAAACATATATAATTGAGTTATTGTAGATGATTGCTGATGAACGAAAACCGGCATCGCCGATCTTCGCAAATACTTTGGTTTTAATATTTATAAAACTCTCGCAAGTGCACGAATCATTTCGAAGAAAATGATAAGTATACTCCCAAGGTCGATCTAAGGAAGGAATGTATGTGGTTTTTAATTTATTATTCAAACTTTTAAAAACGAAATTAAATCCTAAACATCCTGTCACGATAGTTTGGTTTTTGTGTTCCTAATCTAATAAAATAAACATATATACAGATTAATTAAATATAATCTAATAACATAAAAATAAACATAGATACAAATTCAATAAATAATTATCTAAAAATAAACATATATATAGATTCAATAAATATTCATGCAAATTTTATCATTTATATTAGCGGAGTATTTATAATAACTAAATTAATTATGCTTGCTCATATTATCTAGGTTATTAAAGATATAAATTGATATTTTATTGATTCTCTCTTTTTTATATAAATACCACCTTTGGTGGGGTTAGATATTCTTTGTTAACTAAACAAATCAATTAACACCTATGGGTGGGGTTGATAACTAATATGCTTAATTAAATTAATTCCTTTTTCTAAGAGAATGAAAATGAACCATTTAAATGCCACCTTTGGTGGGGTTAGACAATTTAAACATTATTCAAGGTGTCCAAATTAAACATAAGAATTTAATTATCCGAGTACTAACTTTCAAGTTTTAAAACCACTATTGAAAACATGTTGTCAATACATTTTCACATAATAATTCTTATAAAAACTTTTGAAATAGAGTTTCACTCTAACTACTGGGCGATTGTACCAACAAATAAAAGAGCACTACTCTAAATTAGACCGGATAACTAAACCTTAAAATCTAATTTTCAGGTTTAAGTTTGTAATGAAAAATAATATATTTCTCTCTAACATTCTTAATATAAAATCTTGAATAAAAACAAAATCAATTCATTTTAGAGATTTTTACCTATTTAATATTTTTCAAGCATAACAACGTCGTTATTACATCATATTTACTAAACAGCCAGCATAGTTAATTTTAACCATAGACAAATTAAATATAATATGTAAGAATAAAGCATAAAAATAACTGTAAAGAAAATAAAATCCTTACAGAACTTCGACACTATTCCCGTAGCTGGAAAACCTCCGAGCGGAATTTGCACTTCCATATATTGAATCAAAAATCTAAATTATTACAAAAACATTACAAGTTCCTCTCAAAAAGAGAAGAACACTAAAACTAAGAGAATTGAACTAAAAACTAAGAAGGAAACTAAGAAAAACTTAGAAACTAAGAAAGAAACTAAGGAAAACTCAAAAACTAAGAAATGAGAGAAAGAAATAAGAGAGAAGTGTGGTTTGAAGGTGTGTTTTGAAGTGAAGGGAAGGGGGGTATTTATAGGTGAGGATAGAGAGAAAAAGTAAAGAAAAAAATGTTAAAAAAATGTAAAAACGCGGATTTTTGATTGCTGACGTCATTTGATGACGTCAGCATGACAGGGGGCGGCTGCACAGTACCGGGTATGAACAGTGCCGAGTCTGTACAGTACGCGCGGATGAACAGTGCCGAGTCTGTACAGTACGCGCGGATGAACAGTACGCATGGATGAACAGTGCCGCGCGCTGCTGCTTGGGGCGGTGCTGGGCGCTGGGGCGCGGCGGCCGGGCGGCGCGGCGGCGCGATTTTCGTCTTTTTGACATTTTTGACCTTTTCGACCCATTTTGTCCAATTTTTCCATGTTTGTTGACCTTTTCCCACTTATTTATTAATATATTTGTGATGTATTGCTTCAAGTATTTCTGTTTGAGTCTTTAAATTGCGTTTTTAAGCCAAAATACCTGAAAAACAATAAAAATACCCGTGATTCCGAAAAAGACAAATTTATATAAATATATGATAAAACATATAAATATATGTATTTTTAATCAATTAATGTGCATAAAATCATGGTTATTTTAGTGCTTTTTGAGCACTCATCACAACCCCCAACCAGCTTCTTGCTAGTCCCTTAGCAAGAGAAGCGATAAAAACTAAAAATTAAACTATCCTAAATCACTTTCGTGGATTGAAACGGTTGCATTTAGCCTATGCAACAAGCCGTTAAACCCCTAGGTTGCCCTAGTGGACGAGTTTGAGTCTCGTGAGGGTTTTCAGTAATGATACCCACAAACATTGAACTAAATGTAGAAATCAAAAGAAACAATAAAAACAATCAAATCAAAAACTAAAATTACAACAAAATCAAAAATTAATTTAAGGATAAAAGAAAACAACATATCACAAAAATGTCTCATACTTTTTAATCTATTTTAAGATCATAATTAAAATCTCAAGCATAAGTTATTTTAATCTCTTTAAACAATCATGATTTTATTATAATAATTAGTCGAAAATCATTTTCATATTTCATATCAAAAATGTATCAATTTAATTTTACCCAATTTCAGTGTCATGAATCAGAATTCGCTTCGACTCTATTCCTCACAAGTCAATACTCTCAAAACACTGAATCCTATGGGTTCAAACACTCATACTAATTTATATGCGAAAGAGTTTATGTATAGAAATGAACTAATATGTTCGCATATGTATAAAGAATAAAGGCTCAAAGTGTTATTTTAACATTGATCTCATGAAAGGAATCGAATGTATAAATTATAAAGATATCATATATAAAAATTATTTTTATGCATAAATCAAACTCATTAAGAAAGAATTTCAAGATATATGCTTTTTACAAATGAAGAAATTGCAATGACTTTTTAGGGAATTACTTCCTATATCTTTCTTTTGTAATTAGCCTTTACTCACAACTTTGTAGGCAATGTGGGTCATAGTATGTAGATGATACTATATATATTTTTTATCTCTCTAATTTTTTTTTTATTTTTTTTTTTGTAGATATTTTTCAATATATGTATTTTTTTAGAGAGTCAACCCATGTACAGATTGTACATTTTTTTGGATTTTGGTGAGTGGTTAATTTTGATGCTTTTCTGTTTGATCTTGGTTTAGGTAACCCCAGATATGTCTTTTTTGTTTTTGTAGCAGTCATGCATAAATGAGATATAAGCATATACTATCAATTTCAACTCAAATCATTTAATCTTAAGCAAAAATAATAATCAAAAATATATGATACTCTATTAAGATGAGAAAAAAAATCATACATTCAATGCTAATACCTATAGAGATCATCTAAACTTTTTGAATAAATAAGAAATGTGTTTGGAGTAGAAAAAATATATATTTCACTCTGAATAAAAGAATTTAAGCTCAAATTATATCTCACAAGGGTATTCTCCACTAAAAAAATTCATAAACACCGATTTTGGGTTTAATATAATTTCCACATTTTATCAAGAAATACTAGTTATGACAAAAACTAACTAATTATCAAAAATAATTACACAATATTTCATGATATGTTTTCAAAAAAATTAATCTAACAGTACCAAAGACTTAACTATTTACTTAAATTTGATTTAAAGAAATGATAAATTTTTGTGAGAATTTTTTTTTATTTTTTTTATTAAGCATGGTAACTTTTCACCACCCCAAACCTAGAACTTACATTGTCCTCAATGTAACAACTGCAAATTAAAGATAAAGAGAAAAGAGGAGAAAAATTACCTATTTCTTGAGAATGTGTAAGTAGTAATGAAGAAATGCAGGTGCATCCATCATATTCATCATTAAAGTGTATACAGACAGATTGCTGTGAACTTCTAACATCTCAACAAATATTTTCGTTTTAACAATTTTAAAATTATTCACATATAAGTAAACTAAAATAAACAATAATATTAAGTAAATAAAACAAATAAAACAAAAAATTACCTAACATGATGGGTTGCCTCCCATCCAGCGCTTAGTTTAACGTCTTAGCAAGACGTATCTTTTTGGTGCTAAGGGTTACTCAGCCAAATGCAATCCATTTCAGCAATGTTGTTTGGTTCTTCTACATAAGGCTTGACACGATGGCCATTAACTTTGAACGTTTTTTGTGTCTTGGAGTCCAATAGTTCTACCACTCCATGTTCAGATACCTGAACTATTTTGAATGGTCCATCCCATCTTGATCTCAGCTTTCCTGGAAACAATCTCAAACGAGAGTTAAATAAAAGAACTTTCATTCCAGGGTGAAAAGTTTTAGGAACTAGCCTCTTGTCATGGTAGCGCTTAGTACGCTCCTTGTATAATTTTGCATTCTCATAGGCTTCATTCCTAATTTCTTCCAACTCATGAAGCTGGAGTACTCGTTTTTCACCTGCTTTATCTAAATCCATGTTTAGCTCTTTAATTGCCCAATAAGCCTTGTGTTCAAGTTCAACTGGAAGGTGGCACGCTTTCCCAAAGATTAACCGGTAAGGGCTCATCCCAATAGGTGTTTTGTAAGCGGTGCGGTATGCCCATAAGGCATCATTTAACTTAAATGCCCAATCCTTCCTTGAGGGACGCACAGTGCGTTCCAATATTCCCTTAATTTGCCTATTACTTACTTCCACTAAACCGGAAGTTTGAGGGTGATATGGAGTAGCTACCTTATGTGTGATATTGTACTTGTTTAGTACTCCATCAAAGAGTTTGTTACAAAAATGGCTACCTCCATCACTTATTATAGCTCTAGGCGTTCCGAACCTACTGAATATGAAATCTTTCAAGAATTTCACAACAACATTAGCATCATTGGTTTTGGTGGGGATAGCTTCTACCCACTTGGACACATAATCCACAGCAACCAAAATGTATTGGAAACCATTAGATGGGGGAAAAGGACCCATAAAGTCAATCCCCCATACATCAAAGAGTTCAACAACTAAATTAGATGTCAAAGGCATTTCATCTCTTTTGCTTATGTTTCCTGTTCTTTGACATCTATCACATTGTGCACAAAACATATGAGCATCTTTAAAAAGAGTGGGCCAAAAGAATCCAGACTGTAATATCTTACGGGCTGTCTTTTCTCCTCCAAAATGACCCCCACAATGAAGTTCATGACAAAAAGTCAGAATGCTCTTATGTTCTTCTTCAGGTACACATCTCCGGATGACTTGATCTTGACCAATCTTGTATAAATAAGGGTCATCCCAGAAATAGTCCTTAATAGTTTTAAAAAACCTTTTCTTGTCCTGATATGAAGTGTTAGGTCGCAAAACACCAGTGGCAAGATAGTTTACAATATCAGCATACCATGGGTTCGGACCTATGAAAAATAACTGTTCATCAGGAAAGGTTTCAACTATATCGTCATTACTCTCATCTTTAAGAGAATTGAAGTCAGAAATCAACCTAGACAAATGGTCAGCTACTAAGTTTTCACTGCCTTTCTTATCCTTGATTTCTAGGTCAAATTCTTGTAAGAGTAAGACCCACCTGATTAATCTTGGCTTGGCATTTGGTTTACTTAATAGGTATCTTAAAGCAGCATGATCAGAATGCACAATCACTTTAGATCCTACTAAATAAGACCGAAATTTGTCTAAAGAGAATACTATAGCCAAGAATTCCTTTTCAGTGGTGGTGTAATTCATCTGGGCATCATTGAGTGTTTTGCTAGCATAGTAGATGACATGTAAACGCTTATCCACTCTTTGTCCCAGGACTGCTCCTATTGCATAATCAGAAGCGTCACACATTATTTCAAAGGGTAAAGACCAGTTTGGTGCCATTATAACAGGGGTAGATGTGATTTTATCTTTCAAGGTATTAAAGGAAGTAAGGCAGTCATTGTTGAAATCAAAATCAGCATCTTTGGATAGCAAGTTACATAATGGACGACTTATTTTAGAGAAATCTTTAATAAATCGTCTGTAGAATCCTGCATGTCCCAAGAAGCTTCTTATCCCCTTCACAGATGTAGGGGGAGGTAGTTTGGATATCAATTCAACTTTTGCCTTATCAACTTCAATACCCTTGTTTGAAATTATATGTCCTAAAACTATCCATTGTTGAACCATAAAATGACTTTTCTCCCAACTAAGGGTTAGATTGCATTCAATGCATCTTTCTAAAACCAAAGTCAATTTATGTAAGCAATCATCAAATGAGTTCCTAAAGACAGAGAAATCGTCTATGAAAATCTCAATGAATTTCTCCACCATGTCCGAGAAAATGGATATCATGCATCTCTGGAACGTGGCAGGGGCATTGCATAACCCAAATGGCATTCTGCGAAAAGCAAATGTCCCAAAAGGACATGTAAATGTGGTCTTTTCCTGATCTTCTGGTGCTATGGGTACTTGATAATATCCAGACAGTCCATCCAAAAAACAGTAAAATTCGTGCCCAGCTAATCTTTCCAACATTTGATCAATGAATGGAAGAGGAAAGTGATCCTTTTTCGTATATAAATTTAGTTTCCTAAAATCTATACACATTCTCCATCCAGTGATTATTCTAGTGGGCACTAATTCACTTTTGTCATTTTTAACAACTGTTATCCCAGATTTCTTTGGTACCACATGCACTGGACTAACCCACTTACTATCCGCAATAGGATAGATAATCCCTTCTTCTAATAATTTAAGAATTTCTTTTTTTAACTACCTCTTGCATGTTTGGGTTTAGTCTTCTTTGGGCCTCTCGTACAGGTTTAGCACCATCCTCCAAGTTGATCTTGTGCATACACATTGTTGGACTAATGCCTCTTATATCCCCTATACTCCAACCTATAGATTTCTTAAACTGTTTAAGCACTTTGATGAGTTCCTCTTCTTGTGGTTTGGTCAAGGTTGAAGAAATTATCACTGGATAAGTTTCCCCTTCTCCCAAAAACACATTTTAAGTGCTCAGGTAAGTCTTTGAGTTCAATTTCAGGTGGATTGGCCTCTTTACTGGATGAAGAACTAGGTAGATTTAAAAGTGTACTAGATTTTGTCATCACTTCATTATTGTCTAGTTGTTCAAGGTACCCCTTAATTTCTTCATCTAAATCTTCTTCAACCTTTTCAAGTGTAAGAACGGTTTCAAGCTTGTCTTCTATTCTGGTTCGGAAAAAGGTGTTTTGGACAAGATTATCCAAAGGATCAACATCGAATATTTCATCGATGGCAGAAATAGAAGGGAAAGGTGAAGAATCAAAAACTTTAAAATGAACAGTCTCTCCTAAGACTGTCATTGTCAAATTTCCATCGTGGACATCAATAATAGTTTTAGTAGTTGCCATAAATGGTCTACCAAGCAATATTGTGTGCTCTCTGTCCAATGCTGGATTTTCTTGCATATCCAGAACCACAAAGTCAACAGGTATTATCAGTTTGTCTACCTGTACCAAAACATCCTCAACTATTCCCTCTGGATATTTAAGAGATCTATCTGCAAGTTGAAGGGACATAGTTGTGGGTTTTAAATCCCCTAGATTGAGCTGTAAGAATATAGAGTAGGGCATCAAATTTATACTAGCACCTAAATCAAGCATTGCTTTAGCAACCTTCCTATCCCCCATAGTTATGTTTATAATAAAACTTCCAGGGTCTTTCAACTTAGGGGGTAGTTTGTGCTGAAGTACAGCGCTAGAAATTTCTGATACTACTACTCGTTCATTCAGTTCATACCTCCTTTTCTTAGTGTTCAACTCTTTGAAAAACTTGGCATATGAGGGCACATTCATGATCACTTCTAACAATGGTAAATTGATATTCACTTTAGAGAGCATATTAAAAAGATCATTGAATTGCTTATCTTGTTTGGACTCTTTTAACCGGTGGGGAAAAGGTACTTGTATCTGGTGTGGTTCTGTTGTCTTTTGAATTTTGGGGGTGTCAGATGACCCCCCAATGAGTTTTTCAGAAGGCTTGTTAAGTTTAACACTTGTTTCTCCTTTTTGCGAGATTAGAGTATCGCCTTCTCTGTTACCTGAACTACAAGGTAGATTGTTAGAGATTTCAGGTAAACTGGTATTGACTACCTTACCACTTCGAAGGGTTCTAACATCCTTTGCTTGTTCTGGTTGACTGGGCAACTTTCCTGGTTCTTTCTTTTGCATTTGTTCAGCTAGTTGCCCAACTTTAGATTCAATTCTTTTAACCGAAGCCTCCATGGTGTTCAACCTTTGATTAGTCATCAATTGGTTGTCACGACTAACTTGAATAAAAGCATTCAAGCTATCTTCTAAGGTTGGTTTAAAAGATTGGCTTGGTGGGTAAGGGTGGTTGTTATCCGACCTTAGTGTTGGATATTGGGTGTAGGCTGGGTGATTATAGGTGTTTGGATGATACCTTTGAAAAGATTGGACTTCCTCTATGGCATCGACACTAGAATCACAAGTATTTGAACAATTATGAGTACCATGCCCAATTGAACAACACACTTCACATACCTCTTGATTTGAAATTTGGTGGGAAGTGAGGAATTTCACTTGTTTAGTCAATTCAGCAAGTTGCAAGGTTATCTCATTATCAGAGCCGACTTCATTGACCTTTGCTTTCCTTCTACCACCTCTTTGTTGGGAATTAGAACCCAATAGCTCATAGAGATTATAGGTTTCCTCTGCGGTCTTTTCTCCTACAGCACCTCCAGCAGCATTATCAACCATGTATTGACTCTGTAGTGTCAATCCATCGTAAAAGAATTGGTTTTGTAGCTGTAATGGAAAGCTATGATTTTGACATTGAATGAAAAGGAGTTTGAATCGTTCCCAAGCTTCATGAAAGGGCTCTTCATACATTTGAGAAAATGTTGCTATCTTTGTTCTTAGATCAACAGTCTTTTGATGGGAATAGAACCTACCCATGAAAATTTCATAGACTGCCTCCCAAGTTTTAAGAGAACCTGACTGTAGAGTAATGAACCATGACCAAGCTTTATCTTTGAGAGTGTAAGGAAAACCCCTCATCCTAAGTTGATCTTCATTAATTGCATGTAGTGGAAAGGTTTGGACAATAGCATAGAATTCTCGAATGAAATTTAAAGGGTCTTCATTAGGGATACCGTAAAAGGAAGGCAACAGAGAATAATGAATCTTTTTCAATTCATAATTCCTTGCAGCCTCTTGTAATTGGATACCTGAAGTTACATTGCCAATGATTGGCATTGTATATTCTTTCATCTTTTTCCACTTATCTTCAGCATCTCCCATGGTTGTTTGTAGTTGAAAATGATCCTCCTCCTATTGTGTATCAACATTTTGCTCTTAGTAGATATTTTTATAACTTGATAAAACGTAAAGGCTTAAAGCAAAAAGGTGCAAGGAACCTAAATTTTTTTTTTAATTTAAATTTAAACGAATGGATACAATTTTTGAAACAAACAAATTTATTTCATTTGAATTTTTATTACACGCAAACTAAAACAAAGCAAAATACAATAATGGGTGACCTCCCATACAGGACTAAAATTTATCGTCCTCTAGTAAGACGTTGCTTGGAGATTGCAGAATGAAAAACTCAATGTCTCCTCTTCATTGAATTCATTTAAGTATCAAATTAGTCTTTGCCTTTTTGCAAATGTTCAACTAACTGTTCAACTTGAACTTCCACCTTTTTAATAGAAGCTTCCACAGAGTCCAACCGTTGATTGGTTTTAGATTGGTTATCCCTACAAACTTGAATAAAAGAATTCAAGTTGTCCTCCAGGGTTGGTTTATTGGGAATGCTTCTTGGAATAGGTGGGTGGAATTGCTGGCCTGCCTGGTTTGAGCTTTGAGTGAAAGGAGCGGGTTTGTTTTGCCTCCAAGAAAAATTTGGATGACTTCTCCACCCAGGATTATAGGTATTTGAATTGGGATCAAACCTTGGTCTCTGTTGATATGCTCCCAACACATTGACCTGTTCAGGTCCAGTTGTATCTCCTTGATATGGACAGGCTTCAGTACCATGTCCCATGTTGTTATACAAACCATATTGATCATTATTGGTGTTGGTTTGTGTAGCGAGAAGGGCAACTTGCTTAGTCAGTTGAACAAGTTGTTGTTGAACTTCATTATTGGAGTCGATTTCATGAACTCCAGCTTTTCTCACTCGGGAGCTTTTCTGTTGGGAATTAGCACCCAACATCTCAAAGAGGTTATACGTCTCTGAGGCAGTTTTTTCTCCTATTGCTCCTCCTGCAGCGTTGTCGACTATGAACTGACATTGTTGTGTAAGTCCATCGTAAAAGAATTGGTTCTGCAACTGCAGGGGAAAGCTATGATGGGGACATTGAGTGAGAAACATTTTGAACCTATCCCAAGCTTCATGGAATGGTTCTCCATCCATCTGAGAGAAAGTAGCAATCTTTCCTCTCAACTCTGATGTTTTTTGGTGGGAATAGAATTTTCCCATGAATTTATTGTAAATGTTACCCCATGTCATCAGAGAACCTGGGGGAAGTGACATCAACCAAGTTTTGGCCTTATCCTTTAATGTGTAGGGAAAACATCTCATCCTAAGTTGATCCTCGTTTAGAATACCGAGGGGGACTGTTTGGACCGTAGCATAGAAATCTCTCATAAAGGAAAGAGAATCTTCATTAGGTAACCCATAAAAGAAAGGAAGCATAGAAAAATGAATATTTTTAAGGTCATAATTCCGAGCAGCCTCTCCCAACTGGATAGCGGCAGTTGCCGTGCCAATCACCGGTCTTGCAAACTCCTTCATCGTAGTTTCCCTAATATGTTGGTTTTCCTCCATTTCTTTTGGTTCTAGCAAAGGATTAAGACTTGGTTCTATGTTTGGCTCAAAAACAGGTTGATGGGTAGAATCCAGTTTTGTTGACACTTGTTTAAATTTATGAAAATTATTTACATATGGTGTAAGAGGGTTTCCTAAGGATCTCCTACCACGCATAGACTATTGTAAACGTAAATTTAAAACTCCTGTCAACAAAATAAAAAATTTAGAGAAAATTTACATGTTATTTAATACAAAGCACTAAACAAAACTAGTTAAACCCTAAAAAAAGAATTTTTTTTTTTATCATTTTTTTTTCTTAATTTTTTTTTTATTTTTTTTTTATTTTGTAACATAATTAGTATTAACCAAGAGTGCTCCCAAGAAAGAATGGTGGTGCAAACGGCTCCTTAAATACCATTCTCCTAGCCAGAGCAACGTTTCCAGGAAAGACTAGTGACACAAAGGCTTCCAAGAACTAGTCTCCTAGACAGAACTCCCTTAGATTTTTACTTTTCATGTTATTTAGTTAATTAGGTATAAATTCAAGTAATGTTTTTTTTTTTATTATTATTCATGAACGGTAATTTTATTTTACTATTCACGCTATATAATGTCTTATTAACTTAAATTTTTTTTGAAATTTAAGTTTTTGAAATTTTTTTTTTTACTATTCATGAACGGTAAAATTTTTTACTTCAAATTTCAAATTTCTAAATTATTTTACAATTAAAAAAAATTATTTGTTTTTATTTTTTATTTTTTTATTTTTTTATTTTTATTTTTATTTATTATGAATTTTGAAATTTGATTATTATTAAAATATCACAATTATTTACAGCACAAAAATGTTTTTAAAATTTTGATAAATAATTTAAAAACGCTATTCCTTCCCCGGCAACGGCGCCAAAAACTTGATGAACGAAAACCGGCATCGCCGATCTTCGCAAATACTTTGGTTTTAATATTTATAAAACTCTCGCAAGTGCACGAATCATTTCGAAGAAAATGATAAGTATACTCCCAAGGTCGATCTAAGGAAGGAATGTATGTGGTTTTTAATTTATTATTCAAACTTTTAAAAACGAAATTAAATCCTAAACATCCTGTCACGATAGTTTGGTTTTTGTGTTCCTAATCTAATAAAATAAACATATATACAGATTAATTAAATATAATCTAATAACATAAAAATAAACATAGATACAAATTCAATAAATAATTATCTAAAAATAAACATATATACAGATTCAATAAATATTCATGCAAATTTTATCATTTATATTAGCGGAGTATTTATAATAACTAAATTAATTATGCTTGCTCATATTATCTAGGTTATTAAAGATATAAATTGATATTTTATTGATTCTCTCTTTTTTATATAAATACCACCTTTGGTGGGGTTAGATATTCTTTGTTAACTAAACAAATCAATTAACACCTATGGGTGGGGTTGATAACTAATATGCTTAATTAAATTAATTCCTTTTTCTAAGAGAATGAAAATGAACCATTTAAATGCCACCTTTGGTGGGGTTAGACAATTTAAACATTATTCAAGGTGTCCAAATTAAACATAAGAATTTAATTATCCGAGTACTAACTTTCAAGTTTTAAAACCACTATTGAAAACATGTTGTCAATACATTTTCACATAATAATTCTTATAAACACTTTTGAAATAGAGTTTCACTCTAACTACTGGGCGATTGTACCAACAAATAAAAGAGCACTACTCTAAATTAGACCGGATAACTAAACCTTAAAATCTAATTTTCAGGTTTAAGTTTGTAATGAAAAATAATATATTTCTCTCTAACATTCTTAATATAAAATCTTGAATAAAAACAAAATCAATTCATTTTAGAGATTTTTACCTATTTAATATTTTTCAAGCATAACAACGTCGTTATTACATCATATTTACTAAACAGCCAGCATAGTTAATTTTAACCATAGACAAATTAAATATAACATGTAAGAATAAAGCATAAAAATAACTGTAAAGAAAATAAAATCCTTACAGAACTTCGACGCTATTCCCGTAGCTGGAAAACCTCCGAGCGGAATTTGCACTTCCATATATTGAATCAAAAATCTAAATTATTACAAAAACATTACAAGTTCCTCTCAAAAAGAGAAGAACACTAAAACTAAGAGAATTGAACTAAAAACTAAGAAGGAAACTAAGAAAAACTTAGAAACTAAGAAAGAAACTAAGGAAAACTCAAAAACTAAGAAATGAGAGAAAGAAATAAGAGAGAAGTGTGGTTTGAAGGTGTGTTTTGAAGTGAAGGGAAGGGGGGTATTTATAGGTGAGGATAGAGAGAAAAAGTAGAGAAAAAAATGTTAAAAAAATGTAAAAACGCGGATTTTTGATTGCTGACGTCATTTGATGACGTCAGCATGACAGGGGGCGGCTGCACAGTACCGGGTATGAACAGTGCCGAGTCTGTACAGTACGCGTGGATGAACAGTCGCGCGGATGAACAGTGCCGCGCGCTGCTGCTTGGGGCGGTGCTGGGCGCTGGGGCGCGGCGGCGCGATTTTCGTCTTTTTGACATTTTTGACCTTTTCGACCCATTTTGTCCAATTTTTCCATGTTTGTTGACCTTTTCCCACTTATTTATTAATATATTTGTGATGTATTGCTTCAAGTATTTCTGTTTGAGTCTTTAAATTGCGTTTTTAAGCCAAAATACCTGAAAAACAATAAAAATACCCGTGATTCCGAAAAAGACAAATTTATATAAATATATGATAAAACATATAAATATATGTATTTTTAATCAATTAATGTGCATAAAATCATGGTTATTTTAGTGCTTTTTGAGCACTCATCAATTGCCTAATAATTTTCATAGCCTCATATGAATTGCTTAAAAAACATATTTAAGAGTGAAATTTATCTTTAGGATCTATTTTAAGTATAAACTCAATGACCTTCTAAAATAATTAGAGAAAAAAATTGATACATAATAAGAAAACAAAATTTCAAATACATAAAACGTAATTAAACTTAAACTTGGTCAAAATCACTATTTGATGATTCCTCAACGGGAATTCCCAAAGTTTGTTTTAATTTCCTAACCATTTCTATGACTACAAATGAGAAAAAAAGAGTAAACATTGTATATCAATATAGGAACTAATTTAAAAAATAATCAATCGAGATACTAATATATAATAAAAATAATTTTCAGATTTTGACTCATTTTACTCTTTGAACTAGTTAAAATAAAATTTATTAATAATTTATTTATAAAGAAAAACATTAAACGGAACTAACAAATAAAATAATATAAACAAAACCAGGTAGCAATGGTTGGTTTAAATTGGTTCCTCGTATGAACTATTTTATAAAATACTAAACTAATAGAGACAAATTGTATTAGCATCAATTTTCAGTTTACAATGACAACACATTGTATTGGCTAATAGAGAATTGTCTATTTGATTTGTTCTACTAAATATAACTTATTATCTTTTTAGATAAACACTTAGTCAAGCCCATTTCCTACACTATGACATTATATCTTCTTATACATTATTCATTTACTAAATCAAAATAGTATAATACTTTAAACAACAACAATAATCATAAGAGATTGATAAATACTATTCATTTCAATCCAATTTTAAACAACTCAATTGATAGATTGTATACTCGCATTTAAAAATGAAAAGAAAAATGTGTGTGCATCCCAAACATGAGGCTCAATAGTCAAATATGTCTTAAGAAACTCCAAGTTCATAAGGATTTCAATGGAATTCTCTATAACATTATCTTGACAATAGTTACTATTATTATGGGTACTTTATCTTGCATGATAATCATTACCAGAGTTTGTAGTATATTGGAAAAATTGCAACATGTTCTTATTAAGGTAATTGTAACCTGTTCTTATTAAGGTTGTGTGAGAGGAAGAGAATGTGGGTTTATTACCTATAAGTATGATTGAGACATGTGGTTGGTGTAGGAGGGCGGGCTTGAATGTCGAGGGGAATTGTAAGGAGATAGAGAAAGTGTGGGTGTCATTTGAGAAAGGAAAAAATCAAAGAAAGGGTGAGATAATTAGGAGGAAAAAACCAAAAAAAATGGAGGTAGAAAGAACGTGTGTTGATTGAGAGAATATGTTGACAGTAAGTATATACGATTAGGAATACGTAACTAGAGAAATAAGAAGAAAAAACCAGATAAATGGAGACAGAGAGAGAAAGGGCTAAGTGAGTAAGGGTTGGGCGTAACGAGGGTATAGGTAAGGAGAATATAATTAAAATAGTCTTAAAATTACAAGTTGGGTGACTATTGTAGAATAGAATTAGTGTTAGGGGTTATTTGAGTCTATTTTCCTTTTTTTATTATTATTGAGCAAAAATACTCTCTTTTAAGTTAAAAAAATTAAACTTTATACATTATGGAGTCCTATTGTTAAAATTGTATTATATCTTGCATTTTGTCCCATATTTTTAAATAAAATAATAGCATCTTTTAACTTATATATTGTTTTTTTCTAAAAAAAAAGTGTAACATGTCACTTTATATCAAATGTTTTTTTTAATTTTGAACCAATGTCATTTATACATGTTCAATATTAAACTCTTTCAAATTAATTTTATTATGTTGTTATTTCTATTTTATGTGATATAAATTTTAAGTGTTATATTTTTTAATTTTAAAAACTGTATTTTTATATAAATAAAAAGTTGGATTATAGGATAGAAACTATCAAATAATGACGTATAGTTTGTCATTTAAGATAACAATAATGCAAAAATTATGTGTAAACTAATATTAAAAGAATAATTAATTAATTAAAACTCATTGATTAGAAAAAAAGAATTTCATAAGAAACGAAGTGATGCAAGATTATACCAAAGCCAGCAAAATACTAATCTCAGTCTCAAATTCACACTATTAATTTATTTATTTTTACCAATTTTAGCTTGCAAAATTGAAATAAAAGGTTACCAATATTTCCAAAAAACTCACATATATACCAAGAGGAATGATTTGGTTAACGCATGTGCATGGTCTAAATACAGTAAGTTTTCCTAATAAGTTAATTAGATATTTGTATCTAATACGTGCTTACTTAATACTGAATTAAAGACTTTTAATTGGGTTGTGATTTTTTCTTTTATCAAAATTTTTCCCTAGCATTCGACTTTGAGTTAGGTAGTAATTATCACATCATTACAATTATAATCATTGAATTTGAAATAAAAAATCATGTATGTGATATTATTATAATAAAGTTTTGGATTAAAATAAAAAATAAAAATAAAAAAATGAGTACGTCAGCATGAGCAAATTATAGGCTTATAGCACCAAAAAATGTAGGAACATGTATTATTATCAACCAACCTTAGCAAAACAAATAAAGAATGGGAAAATGTTGTGCGTCTTTCTCCAAATAATGTCATTTTTTTTATATGAACTTAAATGAGGACTTGTACCAATAATTCATGTTAGCTGTGCTTCAATATTTCATGCTTGGGAGTTTAGTTTTCTTACCTATTTAGTCAATTATTTGGTACATTCTTTTAGTTTTAAACAAATTATAGATTATTAGCACTATTATTTATATGCATTAATTAATTAATTATTATATGTTTGGATTAGATATTAAATTAAGAACATGACATGTTGAGGTAAGATAAATACACATGAGTTTGTAGTAGCATTCATTATTATGTGTCATATATCAAAATAATTTTGAAAAAGATTAATTTATTTATTTTTCAAAAGAAATTATGTCAATAGTTTAAGTTCAAATTTGTGTATATTATATTTTTTTAATTGTGAAATTATTTATTAACAATGATTAGCAAATGATAAATGCATACATAAAAATTATGACAAAAAATGTTTTTTACTAGCCTTGCAAATATTTGTGACAAGTAAAATAGAGTACCCACATCCAAAAATGATCGAGAGTTCGAGCATCGGTAGAGGCAAAATGTTTACATGAGCTTGTACTTAAAAATCTTCTTTCTTAAATCTAACTTAGATTAGGCCTGATTTTGGTAAAATAAAAAATATTTGTGACAAGTTATTTTTTAAATCAAATTATCTTTAATATGGCTTGAATTTGTGAAGTAAAATAGAAAACAAGTGACTCTTATTGACAGTGTATAAACAACCTGGGACAAGTAGTTGACTACCTTATTCCATGTACATGTGGTTTAACTTAGTAGTTAATATTTTATTTTGGTAAAAAACAAAAAAAAAACTTCATTTGATGTAGGAATGGTCATTGTATTTCATTACCTAAATCATTAGTCATATAGAAGGTACTAGTTAAGATTGAATAAATAATCTAATTAATTCATTTAAATTAACTCGTAGCAAATAGTTGACTACCCTATTCATGTTTAACTTAGTAGTTCATATTTTATTTTAGTAAAACAATTTGGTAAAAAACAAAAAAACTTCATTTGGTGGAGGAATGGTAATTGTATTTCATTACCCAAATCATTGGTAATATAAAAGGTAGTAATTAAGGTTGAATAAATAATCTAATTAATTCATTTAAATTAACTTTTGGCAAATAGTTGACTACCCTATTTTAACTTAGTAGTTCATATTTTATTTTAGTAAAAAAATAAACCTTCATGTGGAGGAATGGTCATTGTATTTCGTTACCTAGATTATTGATCATATAGAAGGTATTAATTAAGGGTAAATAAATAATCCAATCAATTTGTTTAAATTAAAAAATTCAATCTGATTTGTTGAATTCAGATCGGATTGAATCAATAAATTTTATTTAATTAGATCGGATTCGGATTTAAAATTTTACAATCTATTCAAATTCAAATTGATAGATTTTATAATCCGTTGTATCTGATCCAGACTGAATTACTATTAAGTTATAAATAAATGTATATTTTATTTTATAATATATTATATTTAAATATTATACATACCATAATTATTTTATATTATTATTTTAGCTTAAAAAATAAATATAAATGTTTATAAAAAATTAATAATTATATAAACATACTTCTTATTCTTTTGATTTTTTTAGTTTTGACTATAAATAATAATATTTGTTACAAAAATATCAATTTAGAATTTAATTTTCTGTATTTCATATTTTATATATGAGAATAATTCATAAATCAATTCTAATATCAATATAATCGGATTCGAATTAGATAAAAATAGATAATTTTAATTTGTGCTCACCCCTAGTACTAGTCATGAGCTAGCATAAGGCTGAATCAAAGTGATGAATTTTAGTAACCATTAGATACATGTTCATCACTCGAATCTACAACTTGATGCATATAGGATGGGATACGTTCACATTTCACCTATTCCATAACTAGTTTACTTTGTAGTTTGTATTAAAATTGGGTAAATAATTCAATAAATCTCTTTAATTTGAGAAATTTGATTCAATTAATTGGATTTAGATTGAAAATTATACAATTTATTTGGATTCAGATCATGTTTAGATTGAGAGATTCTATAATTCATTGTATAAAATCCAAACTAATTTAGTATCAAATTATAAATAAATGAATATTTAATTTATAATATATTTTATTGAAATATTATATATATTATAATAAATTATATTGTTATTTTAGCTTAAAAATAAGTATAAATGTTTATACTAATTTAAAAATTGCACATACATACTTTTTACTTTATTGATTTTTTTAGTTATAATCATAAATAATAAATTTTGCTACAAATACACAAATTTAAAATTTAAATAACGTGTATGTCGTCATTTATATATGATAATGATTTATAAATAAATTTTAATATCAATATAATTTTATCCGATCCAAAAAATTAGATATATGTGAATTTAAATTGGTTCAGATTGATTATATCAACGAATTAAATTCGAATTGAAAATATTGAAAACCGATTTAGATTGAATCGAATTTGAATTAATCAAAAATAATAGTTTCAATATGGTATTTATCATATTAGTTGGCTCTCTTTTATGACCTAGGTGTCCTAGTGAATGGCACATATCATGGTAGCCAAAGTTAATAAAGCATATTGGGCATGACTCTATTCGACTTTCTTCGTAAAAAAAATATTCGACATGAGTCTAGTATGTATTAATAGATCTAATAATTGAATATATTGAAAATATATTTATTAATTTTGCGTGAATAAAATGAATGATAATACAAGTATAAATACAGCTGATAAAATATATTAGTTGTACACAACTAATATACCACTAACAATGATTTATTAACACTCCCCTTCAAATTGGTGCATAGATATCGATCATGCCCAACTTGCTAACTGAACCGTATAATGTCTTCTTGGAAACTCCTTTGATAAGCATATCTGCAAGTTGCTCTTCAGTGGGAACAAAAGGAAAGTTAATCAGTTTGACATCTAGCTTTTCTTTTATAAAGTGACGATCAACCTCTACATGCTTAGTGCGATTATGTTGTACTGAATTTTGTGATATATCAATGGCTACCCGTTTGTCGCAATACAATTGCATAGTATTTTTGAGTTCAAAACCCAAATCAAATAACAAAGTTCTTATCCATAGTAATTCACAAACCCCATGAGCCATACCTTTATACTCTTTCTCAGCACTAGATCGCACTACCATTTTTTGTTTCTTATTTTTCCATGTAACCAAATTTCCTCCCACAAAGGTGAAATAACCCGATGTTGACTTTCTATCTGTAATACTTCCTGCCCAATCTGCATCTATGAAGCCACAGACTTCAAGAGGATTGTTGTGTTTAGAGAACATTACTCCCCTTCCTGGAGCCGATTTCAAATACCTTAAAATTCTCAAAACAACATTCATGTGGTTCTCACTTGGGTTATGCATGAACTAACTCACCACACTTACTGCATATGCAACATCTGGTCTAGTATGAGCCAAGTAAATCAAACGCCCAACCAATCTATGATAGCGATC
Organism: Hippophae tibetana; assembly: GCA_037013495.1. Taxonomy (NCBI): domain Eukaryota; kingdom Viridiplantae; phylum Streptophyta; class Magnoliopsida; order Rosales; family Elaeagnaceae; genus Hippophae; species Hippophae tibetana. The sequence continues at coordinate 15,077,336 of CM072812.1, forward strand.
TCGATCAGTTGGTATCTGATTTGGATACTCTGCTAAACAATGGTTTTGCTCAATAGGAGTGTCAATAGGTTTGCAATCTAACATACCTGTCTTTGTTAACAGATCAATAATGTACTTCCTCTGACACATATATGTTCCTTCTCTTCCCCTGGCTACCTCAATTTCTAAGAAGTACTTTAGTTCACATAAGTCCTTCATCTCGAATTCAGAGGCTAGCTGTCTTTGTAATTTATCCATCTCAATAGTATCATCACCATTGATTACCATATCATCAACATAAATTATTAGGGTTGTTACCTTCCCTCGTTGATGTTTGAGAAATAGAGTGTGGTCTGAATTACTCTGTCTGTAACCAACCTTTTGCATGAACTGTGAAAACTTTCCAAACCAGGCTCGAGGGGATTGCTTAAGACCATACAAAGACTTCCTTAATTTTCATACAAAATTACCATGAGAATCAACTACATACCCAGGTGGAAGACTCATGTACACCTCCTCGGCTAATTCTCCACGAAGAAACGCATTCTTGACATCAAACTGCTGAAGTGGCCAGTTTAGATTAGCGGCAAGTGAGAGCAAAACTTAAATAATGTTCATTTTGGCAACAGGAGTAAAAGTCTCATCGTAGTCTACATCATACGTTTGAGTAAACCCTTTTGGTACAAGAAAAGCTTTATACCGATTTATAGATCCATCACCATTATGTTTTACAGTAAACACCCATCGACAACCAACTACCTTTTTTCCTTATGGTGGTGGCACCAATTGCCAAGTATCGTTCTTCTGTAATGTCTCCATCTCTTTAGCCATTGCCTTTCTCCATATTGGATCTCCCAACGCATCCCGCACTTTGTTAGGTACTGATACACCAGATATTTGATTCACAAATGACTCATATGACTTAGATAATCTTTTAGTGGACATGTAATTGGCTACTGGGTATTTTGATTTTGCATGAATATTTGGTTCAAACCTTTTGGCTGGTTGACCTCGAGTAGACCTTTTTGGTAACACATACTATCCAACATTAGACTCAATGCTATTAGTATCAATGGGTGTACATACCTTATATGAGTGACCTTCAGTATCAGGGAGTTGTTGATCAGGGGTAGGAGTAATGCCTGAGGGAACAGTTGTGTCTTCCACTTCATTTCTGTAAGCGAATTTGGTGCTTGAATACTTGGAGCATCTGCTTCTGCAATGACTGGTGATTCTTCTAATGCCTTCCCCTCACCATGATACAATTCTTCGAAATATGTATTCTCCCCCTGACGAGCAGTATCAGGTGAGGAAAAATAACTCATGTCCTCAAAGAAGGTAACATCCATAGTGACATAATACTTTCTAGTCGGTGGATGGAAGCACTTGTACCCTTTATGATAACTTCCATAACCAACAAATCCACATTTAATTGCCCGGGAATCTAATTTAGACCTTTGATTTTTAGGAACATGTACAAAAGCAACACAACCAAATACACGGGTAGGAAGATTATGGAAGGATGATAAGGAGACGTAAGATGCGAGAATTTGGAATTGGATTTTTCCGTTAAGGACACTAGACGGGAGAAGATTGATGAGATGTGCGGAAACTTGTACAACATCACCCCAAAGGTATTTTGGCATATAAGCACTAAATAAGAGTGCACGAGTCATATCAAGTAAATGACAATTTTTTTTCTTTTACACACTTCATTTTGTTCCGGTGTTTGCGGACAAGTAGTTTGGTGAATAATCCCACGTGTTTTGAAAAAATCTTGAAAAACATGATTAACATATTCCCCCCTATTGTAAGAACGGAGGATCTGAATGATACCATTGTATTGTGTTTGAACGAAGGTATGAAAATTTTGAAAAACTGAAAAGACTTCATCTTTTGTTCTAAGAAGAGAAATCCATGATAATCTTGTACAGTCATCGATAAACGAAACAAAATATCTCATACCCGATATAATGGGCTCTTTAGATGGTCCCCAAACATCAGAATGGATTAATTCAAAAGGAATAGTATTTTTATTAGAAATATTAAGAGAATAAGTAATACGATGACTCTTGGCCAAAACACAAGTCTCACAATGTAAAACAGCCTCACTAACACCAATAAATAAAGTGGGCATGGTTTTTTTCATAAGATTAAAAGACGAATGCCCTAAGCGGCGATGCCACAACCAATTTTCACTTAGCTCATCGGAACTAGAAGTCAATACAGTGCATGCTCGTGCTTTTGGTTTCTCCCCTCCGTAGTTCTGATCCAAACGGAACAATCTTCCCCTCAGATACCCTCGACCAATTATTTCCCTGGTAAGAAGATCCTAAAAAATCACATACATAGGATAAAAGGTTTTAGAATATTTAGACTCAATATTCAACTGTGGGACAGATATTAAGTGATGAGATAAGTCAGGTACATATAAAACATTATAAAGCTGTAAAGATGGAGTGATATGAACTGACCCCTTTCCTAAGACAGGAAATGCCTCACCATTAGCATTCGTTACATAAGACACTGTTGGTGAAGATAACTCATTAAAATAAGATTTATCATAAGTCATATGATCAGATGCACCAGAATCAATAATCCAAGTATTAGACCCAACAGAGAGAAACATTTAAGGTCATACCAATCTTACCACGACCAACTATTGAAGCTGTAGGGATACCTCCACATTCCATAGGATGATCATGTCCATAGTAGTCTGGTTCTTAGATAATTTACACTGCAGCTGCCTTTGCTTTAGAATGATGATGTTTTCATTTTGCTCCATAATTTGGTTTCAAGTGTGGATACAGTTTCCAACAAGTCTCACGAAGATGCCCATTTTCATTGCAATAAGAGCAGTGAGAATGATGACGATTGGTAAAGCCTGGTGGAGGTCTCTATTGATGAAGTGAAATTGAATTTTGTTGCTGGAGGAAAGGTGCCTTTGATTTGGCTTGAATGGCTAGACTTGATACCTCAACTTGTGCTTGGTGAAGACTTTCCTGCTGAGATTCGTCTTTACAGATGTATGTAAAGGCGGTAGTCAAGCTCGGAGGGTCTGAAATTCAAAGCAATTCGCCTTTAGCACTATTATGTTTTGTATCAAGGCCTCTTAAAAAGGCATGTACTCATTCAAGCTCTTTCTCCTTCTGGTACCACAAGAAGTCTTCTTGATTTTTAATTTTGCACGGGCGTTTTTGGTCAATTTCAGCCAATACATTTTTCAGCTTGGTAAAAAATAGAGATACTGGTTGCCCATTTTGCTGCATGCCAGCAGCTTTGCACATGAGTTCATGAATTTGAATAAAGTCAGACTCATTTGTATAAAGATCGCTTAAGGTATTCCATATGGCCTCAACAATTTCACATTCCTCCACCATTTGTAATATATCATCAGTGATGGCTCTAAATAGAATTGACATTACAAAGCCATCATCATCATCCCACCTAGTATAGGCTTCTATATCATCTTGACTAGGAGCCCTGATTGATCCAGATACATGTCTCATCTTATGCATCCCACGAAGATAAACAAACATAACTTTTTTCCATGTTCAAAAATGTGTACCATTAAGTTTGGTACCCCCGAAAGAACCAATTTCTAAACTCTTAACAGAAATTTCAAATTTTGGAACTTTATTAATTCTGGAAACTTGATCTTGTCTCGAATCTTCCATTGAAATAATAATAAAATATATTGTGTAGTGGAATAAAGTTTTTTTTGGGCCGGGTTGGACTAAGATAGATGGGCTTGGACTAAGACAGATGGGTAAGTGAGCTGATGGGTCGGATGATGGGCTTGGACTAAGACAGATGGGCCGGCTGATGGGAGGATTAAGGCAGATATGAAAGCTGAAAAATTAAAAACTGAAAAGAGAGCATTGCGGACTCACAAAAGAACACCGAGCAGTGCAGGACGGTATAGGGTGGAGCTGCTACGCGAGCTGGATGGCGCAGGGCTGGAGTTGATGTACGGGCTGGACGACGTAGGGTTGGAGTTGCTGCGCGAGCTGGACGGCACAGGGCTGGACAACACGGGCTGGACGATGGCACTGACACTCACGGCGGTGCTCCTGTATAGGCTGCTCAGAAACCGATAATTTTCTTTTCTTTTCTTTCCTACTTTGATACCAAATTGAATATACTGAAAATATATTTATTAATCTTAAATACAATGAATGATAATACAAATATAAATATAAGAATATAAGAATCTACTTTTTAGAAAAATACTTTTAAAAAAATATAGCTGATAAAATATATTAATTGTAAAATATTAATAAAGCACTAACAATCATTTATTAACACTAATAACCCAAAAAACAGTGATTATATTAAATTCTCCCATTAACTATTTTGCTTAATTTATATAGTTTTAGGCTTCCGAAAAAAATATAAAAGTTATCATACATTAAATCCTTATAATATTTTTATAGGTTTGAAATTATTCTATAAAACCACCACCTATAAGGAGGATATTATGATTTTACCTACTTTTATACTTATGTTCGGTCATCATTGCATTTTTTTATTTTTTTTTGCCGTGAGATTGATTTTATCAAGGCCAAAATTTATTGGATTTTAGAGAGATTAAATAAAGTTAGAAAATGAGTGTTATAACCTATTAAGATGTACTTAGTATAATAATAATTCTTAAACTAACACAATATATGAAATTATTTTCTAAAATGATAAAAAGCAAAATTACAAACAACTGATATTCCTAGAGAATAAAATGTATATAGTGTCTAAACACTTCTTTATGTCACATGAAAGATAATTATTAACTAACATATTAGAATCTATTTTTTAAAAACTTATAATTAGCATAGACATTAATTTTGATAATAAATTTGTGATAAATAAATTTCTTACTGTTGTCGAGATAGGAATCATATTTTACATTAAATTTATACCATCCTTCGGGTTTGGGGATGAATTAGTCCTGTAATTATAAGTTTAATACACTTTGGTATTAGATTGATTGAAGTGAGTTCTATTGATGTTATAATTAAAAGAATGGTTCAACAAAGAAAATTTTACTTAAGATTTTGAATGTTAATTTTTAGTAGCATTTTTGGGTTTACATTAATTGAAAAAAGAAAAGAAAATGCTAACCAATCTGTAATATTAATTGAAACCAAAGTAAAAAAAAAAATAGAAAAGCAGAGACAACGTCTCTGTTTCCGTTCTATTATTTCTTTTTCCTAAACTCTAGGTATATATTCATCTCAATTTGTGAAGATAATATACAAAGAACTCAAATTTCTTGTAATTTTGGAATGATTTGGTTAACGCATGTGCATGGTCTAAATACAGTAAGTTTTCCTAATAAGTTAATTAGATATTTGTATCTAATACGTGCTTACTTAATACTGAATTAAAGACTTTTAATTGGGTTGTGATTTTTTCTTTTATCAAAATTTTTCCCTAGCATTCGACTTTGAGTTAGGTAGTAATTATCACATCATTACAATTATAATCATTGAATTTGAAATAAAAAATCATGTATGTGATATTATTATAATAAAGTTTTGGATTAAAATAAAAAATAAAAATAAAAAAATGAGTACGTCAGCATGAGCAAATTATAGGCTTATAGCACCAAAAAATGTAGGAACATGTATTATTATCAACCAACCTTAGCAAAACAAATAAAGAATGGGAAAATGTTGTGCGTCTTTCTCCAAATAATGTCATTTTTTTTTATATGAACTTAAATGAGGACTTGTACCAATAATTCATGTTAGCTGTGCTTCAATATTTCATGCTTGGGAGTTTAGTTTTCTTACCTATTTAGTCAATTATTTGGTACATTCTTTTAGTTTTAAACAAATTATAGATTATTAGCACTATTATTTATATGCATTAATTAATTAATTATTATATGTTTGGATTAGATATTAAATTAAGAACATGACATGTTGAGGTAAGATAAATACACATGAGTTTGTAGTAGCATTCATTATTATGTGTCATATATCAAAATAATTTTGAAAAAGATTAATTTATTTATTTTTCAAAAGAAATTATGTCAATAGTTTAAGTTCAAATTTGTGTATATTATATTTTTTTAATTGTGAAATTATTTATTAACAATGATTAGCAAATGATCAATGCATACATAAAAATTATGACAAAAAATGTTTTTTACTAGCCTTGCAAATATTTGTGACAAGTAAAATAGAGTACCCACATCCAAAAATGATCGAGAGTTCGAGCATCGGTAGAGGCAAAATGTTTACATGAGCTTGTACTTAAAAATCTTCTTTCTTAAATCTAACTTAGATTAGGCCTGATTTTGGTAAAATAAAAAATATTTGTGACAAGTTATTTTTTAAATCAAATTATCTTTAATATGGCTTGAATTTGTGAAGTAAAATAGAAAACAAGTGACTCTTATTGACAGTGTATAAACAACCTGGGACAAGTAGTTGACTACCTTATTCCATGTACATGTGGTTTAACTTAGTAGTTAATATTTTATTTTGGTAAAAAACAAAAAAAAACTTCATTTGATGTAGGAATGGTCATTGTATTTCATTACCTAAATCATTAGTCATATAGAAGGTACTAGTTAAGATTGAATAAATAATCTAATTAATTCATTTAAATTAACTCGTAGCAAATAGTTGACTACCCTATTCATGTTTAACTTAGTAGTTCATATTTTATTTTAGTAAAACAATTTGGTAAAAAACAAAAAAACTTCATTTGGTGGAGGAATGTTAATTGTATTTCATTACCCAAATCATTGGTAATATAAAAGGTAGTAATTAAGGTTGAATAAATAATCTAATTAATTCATTTAAATTAACTTTTGGCGAATAGTTGACTACCCTATTTTAACTTAGTAGTTCATATTTTATTTTAGTAAAAAAATAAACCTTCATGTGGAGGAATGGTCATTGTATTTCGTTACCTAGATTATTGATCATATAGAAGGTATTAATTAAGGGTAAATAAATAATCCAATCAATTTGTTTAAATTAAAAAATTCAATCTGATTTGTTGAATTCAGATCGGATTGAATCAATAAATTTTATTTAATTAGATCGGATTCGGATTTAAAATTTTACAATCTATTCAAATTCAAATTGATAGATTTTATAATCCGTTGTATCTGATCCAGACTGAATTACTATTAAGTTATAAATAAATGTATATTTTATTTTATAATATATTATATTTAAATATTATACATACCATAATTATTTTATATTATTATTTTAGCTTAAAAAATAAATATAAATGTTTATAAAAAATTAATAATTATATAAACATACTTCTTATTCTTTTGATTTTTTTAGTTTTGACTATAAATAATAATATTTATTGCAAAAATATCAATTTAGAATTTAATTTTATGTATTTCATATTTTATATATGAGAATAATTCATAAATAAATTCTAATATCAATATGATCGGATTCGAATTAGATAAAAATAGATAATTTTAATTTGTTGCTCACCCCTAGTACTAGTCATGAGTTAGCATGAGGCTGAATCAAAGTGATGAATTTTAGTAACCATTAGATACATGCTCATCACTCGAATCTACAACTTGATGCATATAGGATGGGATACTTTCACATTTCACCTATTCCATAACTAGTTTATTTTGTAGTTTGTATTAAAATTGGGTAAATAATTCAATAAATCTCCTTAATTTGAGAAATTTGATTCGATTAATTGGATTTAGATTGAAAATTATACAATTTATTTGGATTCAGATCATGTTTAGATTGAGAGATTCTATAATTCATTGTATAAAATCCAAACTAATTTAGTATCAAATTATAAATAAATGCATATTTAATTTTATAATATATTTTATTGAAATATTATACATATTATAATTACATTATATTGTTATTTTAGCTTAAAAATAAGTATAAATGTTTATACTAATTTTAAAATTGCACATACATACTTTTTACTCTATTTATTTTTTAGTTATAATCATAAATAATAAATTTTACTACAAATACACAAATTTAAAATTTAAATAACGTGTATGTCGTCATTTATATATGATAATGATTTATAAATAAATTTTAATATCAATATAATTTTATCCGATCCAAAAAATTAGATATATGTGAATTTAAATTGATTATATCAACGAATTAAATTCGAATTGAAAATATTGAAAACCGATTTAGATTGAATCGAATTTGAATTAATCAAAAATAATAGTTTTAATATGGTATTTATCATATTAGTTGGCTCTCTTTTATGACCTAAATATGGTATTTATCATATTAGTTGGCTCTCTTTTATGACCTAGGTGTCCTAGTGAATGGCACATATCATGGTAGCCAAAGTTAATAAAGCATATTGGGCATGACTCTGTTCGACTTTCTTAGTAAAAAAAATATTCGACATGAGTCTAGTATGTATGTACAAAGAAGCTAGCAAGTACGTAGAATTAAAAAATAAAATAAAATGCAAGTTGTAGAACTAGGAATCTCAATCTCTACAACGAAAAGGAAATGTTGTTGGAAATGGGTAGGTCGGTCAATTTATATCATATAGCCCATAAACGCCAACCAAATCAGGTAATCTTTGTATGGATAGAAATATCCCAAAAAATTAAATTTCCTCACCAGAAAAGCAGAAATATCCAGCTTAAGAACGTAAAACAGGTAGATGATTTAATTTTTTAAATAGGTCAATATGAAACCACTCATTAATCTTATTCTAATATAAATATCTTATTTATATATATATATATATTTATGTAAGGATCATCCTAAAATAAAAAATAGTAAAAAAGATCGTCAAAACTTGTTTCCCTTTAATTTTAAATAACATATAGCTTTAACTTGTGTACTTACGAGTGGCTGCACATAATGAGAAGAGGTTTCAATTTTGAAGCGGAGATGATACATATATATATATATATATATATGAAATTTTAAAATATATTAATTTATCAATTTATATATATATATATATATATATATATATATATATTTTTTGAAAGTTGGGAAGTGGATATGATTTTGTTTGAGAAAATAAAATCTAAGTGTGATATAAACCGACAGGGAAAAGATAGAAGATAGAACAGAAAATAGACGAAAACAGTTAGATAATAGATAAAATGAGAAAATAATTAGATAAATGTAATATGAAAGAGATAAAAATGATAAGTAAAATTTAATTCATTCCATAAATAAGTACCATAATAGGTTGAATTGAAATAACAAATGAATAAATATAAAATAATTAATAATAATAAAAAATAATAGTTTAAATAATAAATAAAATTTGAAAATAAATAACTAATATATAGATATTATTAATATTAAGAGTAGTAGAAAATTATTGAGGTAAAATATTACTAGAAATAAAACTCTTAACATAACTATTAGATACACATTTAGATAAAAAAAATTAGCAGTTGTATTAATAGATCTCATAATTGAATATATTGAAAATATATTTATTAATTTTGCATATAATGAATGATAATACAAGTATAAATATAGGAAAATAAGAATCTATTTTTTTAGAAAAATATTTTTAAGAAAAATATAACTGATAAAATATATTAATTTTACAATATTAATAAAGCACTAACAATAATTTATTAACACTAATAACCCCAAAAATAGTGATTATATTAAATTCTCCCATTAACTATTTTGCTTAATTTATATAGTTTTAGGCTTCCCAAAAAAATATAAAAATTATCATACATTAAATCCTTATAATATTTTTTTAGGTTTGAAATTATTCTATAAAACCACCACCTATAAGGAGGATATTATGATTTTACCTACTTTTATACTTATGTTCGGTCATCATTGCTTTTTTTTTTTTTTGCCGTGAGATTGATTTTATCAAGGCCAAAATTTATTGGATTTTAGAAAGATTAAATAAAGTTAGAAAATGAGTGTTATAACCTATTAAGATGTACACTAATAAATGCATAAATCGACTTAAACTCGATCATGTGAAGAGACTTAAAATGTTACAGGCTAATGAGTATGTTTCTGAGATTCATCATTCTAAGCATGAACATAATTTAAAGGATTGGGCAAGCACTACTACATAAATAGGCATAAAAGTCGGTTAAAAACCGACTTTAAACAAATTTAAAGTCGGTTCAGAGAACCGACTTCAAATTCAGAGACTTAAAATATAAAGTCGGTTCACGGCCTGAATCGACTTTACGGTAAAAAATTGATTTACTAACTGTCCTTGAAAAAAACAAATGTCTGGAAATGATGGAAGTTCTGACAAAGAAGAAAAATCTGAGGCGGTTCTCATTTTAGAGAGTTTATCCGCCACCTTGTCACAACTATTCCAACACAAGACGGGTGATTCCAATCCTGATGGGCTCAGTTCCGCTATGGCGATCAAACTCGATGGGAAGAACTTTAATCTGTGGTCGCAGATGTTGAAAATGAAGCTGTCAGGGAAGGGTAAACTTGGCTACATCGATGGTTCGACTCTAAAACCACTACAAGCTGATAGAAGTTACCAGAAGTGGCAGATGGAAGACTCTCGGGTTAAAGACTACATGATCGAATCCATGGATCCCTTCTTGGTAGGTAACTTTCTCCCTTTCTCTACGGCCAAAGAAGTTTGGGACTCGGTAAGAACAACCTTTTTTGATGGAGATGACCTGACCCAATACTTTGAACTGAAAAGAAGGGTTAACCGAGTCAAACAAGCCGGTGGTCCAGTTGAGGCTTATTACACCCAATTACAGGGGTTATGGAAGGAGTTAGATGTCTGTAGGCCAAACCCTATGACCTCTCCAGTTGATATTGAAAAACACAATTCTCTTGTTCAAGAGGACCGTGTATTAACCTTCCTGGATGGTCTAGATGACCGGTTGGACTCTATCCGGGCAATGGTCTTACAACAAAAACCTTTTCCCATAATAGAGCAAGCCTTTGCATTGGTTGGTAGAGAAGAAAACCGTCAGTTAGTAATGTTACACAAAGGGGAGGGAACTGAACCTTCTATGGTTATGCTAGCAAGAGACCGAAACTTAGTCATGAACAAACCTGATTTCAAACCAAACTCGGGTCTGGCTGTTGGGTGCACTTACTGTCATAACCCAAAACATACTAGAGATAAGTGTTTCAAATTAATTGGGTACCCACCGGGTTGGAAAGATCGAAGGAAGAAGAGGCAGGGAGATTGGCCTCCATACAGGGGTGAGGCACAAATGGTTGTAGGTGCTTCAGCTACAGCTCCTGTTGAGTCGGCTCCTGCTGAGCCGACTATTACTGAACCGACTCAAGCAGTTGCAGCTTCGGTTTCAAGGGGTGGCTACTCTGTCTTACCACCGGTTGAGAACAAAGAACTGATGGAAGGTAAAAGTTTTGTGTTTCTAATAATTATCATACTGATAAGTTTGACTGGATAATCGATTCAGGGGCAACCGATCATATGACCTACTCAGAAAAGGATCTAGTAAAGAGTTCCTCACCAAGGAGAACAATGATAGTCAATGCCAATGGAGAAACATATCCTGTGATGGGTGCCGGAGATGTTCAGTGCTCACCTTCTCTCACTTTATCAAATACTTTACTTGTGCCCTCCCTATCAACTAAATTATTATCTGTTGGTCAGATTTGTGAGGAACTAAATTGCGCTGTTCTCATGTATCCTCAGTTTTGTATATTTTAGGATCTTCTCACAAAGGAGATTATTGGTCGTGGTACTAGAAGAGGAAGACTGTATCATTTGGACGACATGGTGACTGGAAAGGCTCATTTTTCTAAAGGTTCCTCAGCAAATCGGATCTCTCATATCTGGATGTGGCATAAGAGACTAGGACATCCATCTTTCGGGTATTTAAGAAAATTTTATCCAAGCTTATTTTCTGGTTGTGAGAATGAAAACTTTGATTGTGAAACCTGTATTAAAGCCAAGAGTCATCGGGTGTCTTTTCCGAGTAGTTTGGATAAGAGAACAACTTTTTTTGATTTGGTTCATTCGGATGTTTGGGGTCCGTCCCCGGTTAATTCATCTGTTGGAAATAGATGGTTTGTGTTATTTATTGATGATTGTACTAGGATGACTTGGTTGTATGTTCTTAAAAGAAAGGATGAAGTGACACATGTCTTTAAATCTTTTTTTAACATGGTGCAAAATCAATTTAATAAAAACATTAAGATTCTGAGAAGTGACAATGGAGGTGAGTTTGTCAATAGCATACTTCGAGAATTTCTTAACTCTAAAGGTATAATTCATGAAACAAGTTGTGTCGGTACTCCACAACAAAACGGAGTAGCTGAGCGGAAAAACAGACATGTCTTAGAAACAGCCCGGTTTATGTTACTTGAGAATACTGTTCCACAAACCTATTGGGATCATGCGGTTGCTGCTGCAGTATACCTAATTAATCGTATGCCATCCAATGTACTAAATTTTCAAACTCCACTTCAAGTACTTTCTTCATACGTATCGCTACCATCAACTCTTAACCTCTCACCAAAAGTATTTGGGTGTGTTGCATTTGTTCACATACAAAAGCATCAACGGTCTAAACTCGAACCATGTGCAGAAAGATGCGTATTTCTCGGATATGGTCAAAATCAGAAGGGCTATAAATGTCTCAATCCTGTTTCTAAAAAGGTATTTGTTACCATGGATGTCACTTTCCTGGAATTAGAGAGTTTTTTTAGAGAGGACACGTATCATTCTCAGGGGGAGAGTTTCTCTGCGAATGAAAGTCTGTCCTACTCTAATAGATACTGGAATGTCAGTTCGGAACAAACCACAGGAAATCCAGAACCAGAACCAGCTGCTACTGGGCCGAACCCAGAATTAATTGCTATTGGCCCAGACCATTTCGCTGCTGATCCATCTGCTGATGCCGAGCCTGAAAGTGAGCAGAGACAAATGATACAGTCATCTTTACCTCACCACGGCCAATCTCCTGAAAACGAGGTAACCTCAAATTCTGAATTTCTAGATTCACATAATTCTAACACAGGTTATAGATTACCTGACAGACATAACAGGGGAAAACCTCCTAAGCGGTTCAGACCGGATGAAGACAGTGGAGGAAATTACGCGATTAGTAAGTTTGTAGCAACAGAACACTTGCCCAATTCTCTGAAGGAGTTTGACGCTACTCTTGCTTCTGTTCGGGTTCCGGAAAAAATTGAAGAAGCGATGAGTGATCCCAAGTGGCTAGATGCTATGAGGATGGAGATGGAGGCATTAAAGAAAAATCACACATGGCGGTTGGTAAGTTTACCAAAGGGAAGAAAAACGGTAGGCTGTAAGTGGGTATTTACTGTAAAGTATGGTCCAAATGGGTTGGTCGACCGGTATAAAGCTAGATTAGTTGCTAGAGGGTTTACACAAACATATGGTATTGATTATCAGGAAACCTTCTCACCAGTTGCTAAGTTGAATACCATCAGAATTCTATTATCTCTTGCAGCTAATCTTGATTGGCCTTTGCATCAGTTCGATGTAAAGAATGCTTTCCTTCACGGTGATCTTGAAGAGGAGATTTATATGGAGATTCCACCCGGGTACAACCATTCAGGGTCTCAACAGTTGGTTTGCAAATTGGAAAAAACACTATATGGGTTAAAACAATCTCCTAGAGCATGGAAAATTTTGTAGTGCTATGAAAAAATATGGGTATTCTCAAAGTGATTCTGACCATACTTTGTTTTACAGGAAAGGACATGAAAAGATAGCTGTCTTAATTATTTATGTAGACGATATGATAATCACAGGTGATGATCTAGATGAGATAGAAAGTCTGAAGAAGAGACTCTCTAAAGATTTTGAAATGAAGGACTTAGGTGGACTGAAATATTTTCTCGGCATTGAAGTGGTAAGGTCCAAGCAAGGTATATCTTTGTCCCAACGGAAATATGTACTAGATTTGCTAACTGAAACTGGAATGCTTGACTGCAAACCAGTTGATACCCCTGTTGTCCAAAACCTTAAGTTAGGTGAGTTTCCGACTCAAGAACCGGCCAATAAAGAGAGATACCAGTGATTGGTGGGCAAACTCATTTACTTGTCTCATACTAGACCAGATATAGCATATGCTGTGAGTTTAGTAAGTCAGTTCATGCATGCTCCAAGTGAGCAGCATATGGAAGTCGTGTTTAGAATTCTCAGGTACCTAAAAGGTGCTCCAGGTAGAGGAATTTTCTTCAAGAAAAATGAACACCTAAGAGTGGAAGGGTATACAGATTCGGACTAGGCAGGAGACATCACAGATCGAAAATCCACTTCTGGATATTTTACCTTCGTTGGAGGTAATTTGGTAACATGGAGAAGTAAAAAGCAAAAGGTGGTAGCCCTTTCTAGTGCCGAAGCTGAGTTTATTGGCATCACTAAAGGGTTACAGGAGCTAATTTGGTTAAGGAGAATCCTAAGTGAACTTGGTTTTGGTCCAAGTGATGGAATGAGGCTCTTTTGTGACAACAAGGCGGCAATTGCCATATCTCAGAATCCGGTACAACATGATCGTACAAAGCACATAGAAGTAAACAGACACTTCATTCGACAAAATCTAGAAGAGAATACCATCTCCCTTCCATTTGTGCGAACTGGTGATCAACTAGCTGATATTTTAACCAAGGGAGTTTCAAGTGCAATTTTTCATGACTCACTTGGCAAGTTGGGCATGACGGATATCTATGCACCAACTTGAGGGGGAGTATTGACGCAGTTTCCAAGAGGTCATCCCTTAAAATGCTGGGAATGTTCTGAGAGCAGCAGACAACATCCTTGAAACCAGAAAGCAAACAACACAAAAGCTGTAGTGCACCATCTCCAGTTTTTATGTACCATCTTCTGTTGTTGATGTACTAGCAGATGAGATTGATGCTCATCTATAAAATCTTATGAGTGAAAAATATTTTGTAACACAGAAATTCATTAAATAAAACAAGGGAGGGAAGGGAGATATTTGATCCTTAAAAGGCTTTGCTAACCTATCTGTATAAGTAATAAGTTCTACTGATACTTACATAGTTATCTGATATTATTTGTTGAACATGATATTTGTTAAGTTTTTTTCGATCTCACATCGATCAAGAGTTCGATAGCAGTGTTGTTTATAAGTTAGGTATATGTTTCTAACATGACATCAAAGTTATGTTCTTGGTCTGTATGTGTTTGGACTCTGGGTTCTACCACAGTCTCACCATGTCATTTATATCCACCTTTATCTGCCGTGTGGGGGGAGTTGTTGAGCAAATACAACAATGTTGTTTATAAACTTGAACAACTCTTATCTTAATGAGATGATTGAGTTAGGTCTAAATGTCTAACATAGTATCAAAGTTGAGTCTGATTTGATCGATAATTTGGACCTTGTCCTTAACAGTCTTATCGTAATTTTGTGAGACCACCTCTGCCTATGTAAAGAGATGTTGTTAAGTTTCCTTTAGTCTCACATTGGTCAAGAGTTCGTAAGCAGTGTTGTTTATAAACTTGGGAAACTCCTTTACTCAATAAGATCTTATTAGATTGAATTAGACTTGAATTTATAACAATGTTTATCATCTTCTCAACCACACATTACAACTTAGTATAATAATAATTCTTAAACTAACACAATATATGAAATTATTTTCTAAAATGATAAAAAGCAAAATTACAAACAACTGATATTCCTAGAGAATAAAATGTATATAGTGTCTAAACACTTCTTTATGTCACATGAAAGATAATTATTAACTAACATATTAGAATCTATTTTTAAAAAACTTATAATTAGCATAGACATTAATTTTGATAATAAATTTGTGATAAATAAATCTCTTACTGTTGTCGAGATAAGAATCATATTTTACATTAAATTTATACCATCCTTCGGGTTTGGGGATGAGTTAGTCCTGTAATTATAAGTTTAATACACGTTGGTATTAGATTGATTGAAGTGAGTTCTATTGATGTTATAATTAAAAGAATGGTTCAACAAAGAAAATTTTACTTAAGATTTTGAATGTTAATTTTTAGTAGCATTTTTGGGTTTACATTAATTGAAAAAAGAAAA
Organism: Hippophae tibetana; assembly: GCA_037013495.1. Classification (NCBI taxonomy): domain Eukaryota; kingdom Viridiplantae; phylum Streptophyta; class Magnoliopsida; order Rosales; family Elaeagnaceae; genus Hippophae; species Hippophae tibetana. The sequence goes on from CM072812.1 coordinate 15,093,321, forward strand.
GAAAATGCTAACCAATCTGTAATATTAATTGAAACCAAAGTAAAAAAAAAATAGAAAAGCAGAGACAACGTCTCTGTTTCCGTTCTATTATTTCTTTTTCCTAAACTCTAGGTATTCATCTCAATTTGTGAAGATAATATACAAAGAACTCAAATTTCTTGTAATTTTGGAGTTTCAGAAGTGAAGTTTGGGCTTAAACAGTGGAGTTTCTGTGTTGAATAGTTTCTCTACACTTTATTGCCTTTTTTTTGTTATTTTTGATACAAATACTTTCATGAACTTTTATTTGTTTCAAGTATACTGTATCATATAAAATGATTTTTTTTAAAATGTTGTGCATGTGGATATCTATAATGCAGCGTGGTCCCCATTATGTCCTCAAATATATATAGTATGTTGACTTAAATAAATAATTATTTTTATTGTCTTTTTGTATTAAAGTTATTTGTAGAAGTAAATTAAGATAATAAAGAAGATGATATTACTTGACTTTAACTTACTTTGTTTTGATTACAAAGTAGATGTGTTATTTGATAAGTAACGTGCACAATTGCCTACACATGTTAATTCTATTGGCACAATAATAGAAAAGATGTTGATATTCTTCTATTGGCACACAGAAGACCTTTAAGCCATATCAACTCACACGCAGTTGAAGCCATTGCACGATACTCTACTTCGGCACTTGATCTGGCAATGACAGTTTGCTTCTTACTCTTCCATGTGACCAAGTTTCCACCGACAAATGTACAGTAGCCAGTGGTGGACTTGCGATCAATTGCATTCCCTACCCAATCAGCATCACAATACCCCATGATTTGTGTGTTGTCATTCTTCTTCATGATAATACCACGACCCACTGATCCTTTTAAGTAGCGTAAGATCCTTTTAACAAGGGTCAAATGCTCAAGTGTCGGGGAGTGCATGAATTGGCTCATAATACTTACAGAATATGTGATGCCATGTCTGGTGATTGTTAGGTAGATCAACTTACCAACCAGTCGTTGGTAATAACTTATATCCATGAGTGGCGTGCCCTTCAAGCTAGGTTTGAGCTTGCTGTCAAGAGGGGTAATGGCTGGTTTAACGTCGCTCATGTTAGCTTCCTTAAGCAAATCTAGCACATATTTCCTTTGGTTAAGAAAGAGTCCCTTGTGCGAGGTTGCCATTTCTATACCAAGAAAGTACTTCAATATCCCAAGGTCTTTAATTGCAAACCTTTATCTGAGGGACTGTTTGAGGTTGAAAATCTCGTCAGCATTATCACCTGTAATTATCAAATCATCTACATAAATCAGCACAACCAATTTGCCCATAGCTTCTATGCGAACAAATAGTGAGGAATCGGCATTGCTGCTTTTGAAACCAACACTAGTGAGAACTGAGCTTAGCTTGGCATACCAAGCTCGTGGGGACTGTTTCAAACCATAAATGGATTTGTGCAATTTGCACACTAAATCCAGTTCATTGCTTTGAGGATGCCCAGGTGGCAATTTCATATAGACTTCTTCTTTGAGATCACCATGCAAGAATGCATTCTTCACATCCATTTGGTACATGGACCACCCCTTGTTTACAGCCACAGACAGTAGCACTCTTACTGTGTTCATTTTTGCAACAGGTGCAAATGTTTCTTTGTAATCCACCTCGAATGTTTGAGTGAATCCCCGAGCCACCAATCTTGCTTTATACCTCTCAATTGATCCATCTGAATTGAATTTGAGCTTATAGATCCATTTGCAACCCACAACTTTCTTGCCTTTTGGAAGTTTGGTGATGCTCCATGTGTTATGTTGATCTAGGGCTTTAAGTTCTTCTTGCATGGCTTCCTTCCACACCTTTTGGCTGTTGGCCTCATGAAAGTTTTAAGGCTCACTATAACTCGATATAGTGCTGAGGAATGCGGCATGGGTTGGTGTCACTCTCTTATATGACACATAATTTGAAATGGGATGTGTGGGTTTGCAGGTGACAAAGTCTTGAAGTCTTGTGGGAGGTTGCCTAACACACATTGGATTACGTCGTGGAGCAGAAGGAGTTATCTCACACTCGCTCACATCTTGTACCATATTGTGAGGATCATCTTAATTATCACCATCTTCATGCAGTGTACCATTAAGACGAGACCCTTTTGTGTAGATGAATAACCAAGAAAAATACATTTAACAGCTCTAGGATCCAATTTATCTCGATGATGAGATTGAATATGTACAAAACAGATGCAGCCAAAGACTCTAAGGTGTGAAAGGTTAATTTTCCTTCCTTTCATGACCTCTAGAGGAGACTTGAAATCCAAGACTCGACTGGGTAATCTATTGATGATGTAAGCAGCTGTCATAACCCCTTGGGACCAGAATCTCTTTGGTACATTCATTTGTAGCATTAATGCTCTAGTTTTTTCAAGTAAGTCCCGGTTTTTGCGTTCAGCTACACCATTTTGTTGAGATGTGCCAACACAACTTGTTTGATGCATAATGCCATGAATGCTGAAATATTGTTTCATGATATGGGACATGTATTCAATGCCATTGTCAGACCTTAAGGTTTGAATTTTAGAAGAGAAGTGATTTTTAACAAGATTATGAAAGTCCTTAAATACTTCCATAACTTCATTCTTAGACTTTGAAAGATATAACCATGTGACTCGAGAGAAATCATCAACAAAAATCACAAAATACTTATAACCATCAAAAGATTCATTAATTGGTCCCCATACATCTGAATGAACTAGTTCAAAACACTTACTAACCCTAGACAGGGAAGAATTAAAAGGCAATCTAGTGGCCTTAGACAAGTGACAAGTTTCACATGCAATTTCATCATTTCCTAAGTTTGGAAATAAAGTTGACAAAATTGGTAGAGAAGGGTGAGCTAAATGTTGATGCCACAATTGATTATCTTGGATAGATTTAAACTTGGCTTGAAACCCTCTGGGATTGCTCTTGGATATGTAATAGAGACCATCTAAGTAAAACCCTTCACCAATCGTTTTTTTGGTGACATAATCCTGAAAAATGACATTGTGAGGAGAAAAAATGGCTAAGCAATTCAAGGTATTTGTGATTTTTCCTACAGACAGAAGTTGGAAAGGAAAGGAAGGTACATATAAAACTGCCGACTCGATTTCATCTGACATTAATTTTATTTTTTCCTTTCCTAAAACCTTTACATTCTCACCATTTGCAATTGAAACTTGAGAAGGATTTGCTAATTTTTCAAACTTATGAGACTTTGACACATGGTTTGTCATATGATCTGTGGCACCTGAATCTACAACCCAAAAATCATGCAACATATTTATTTTAAGAGCAGTTTTAAAGGCTTTTATGATACCTTGCATGTCCTCTTGTGGTATGAGTTTTATATCTGCCAAGAAGCCCGCAAACTTGCCTAGCAATGTTGTCGAGTTTCCTTCTTCTATGCTATCCACACAGTCAATTCTAGCTCCTCTTGTCTTGCTTTGAAGATACAACATAAACTCATTCATGAGTTCAACTGGATTCGCTGTGAAGTTCTTGAATGGATCAGACCCATTAGAGGTAGAGGCAAAAGCATGATTTGCACGGTGTCCAGTACGATTCACTTTCTGTAAACCCTTATCCTTTATAAAATCAGGTTTTAATTCTGGATGTAGAATCCAACATGTGTCCTTAACATGGCCCGTATGGTTGCAATATTGACACTTCAAGTTTGGATGCTTACCTTTGTACTTCCTCTCGTTGGTTAGATAGGCTCTTGCCTCAGGTGAACTAGCCATTGTATCCTTGTTCATGACTTTCCTTTTTACTTCTTCACGTTGAATTGTCGCACATACATTGGTGAAGGAAGGAAGTTCAGTATTCATGACTATATGGCATCGTATATCTTCATAAGTTGAATCTAGACTGGACAAAAGTTGAAATATCTTATCTTCTTCCGCTCTCTTTCATAGCAGAGCTACATCGGTTGTATGAGGAAGATATATTTCCAACTCATTCCACATGCTTTTCATGCTTCCTAAGAGTTGTACAAAAGGCTTTCCATCTTGTTGCAGATCTGAGATGTCTTTCTTTAATTGAAAAACTCGTGCAACATTGTTTTGACTGCCATACATTTCCTTGACCGTCTCCCATAATTGGTATGCAGATTCAGAGTAACTAAATATTTCAGCTAATTTACGTTCCATGGAATTTAGGAGCCATGACATCACCAACTGATCCTTACTAAGCCAGGATTCATAGGTTGGTGAGGAAACATCAGGTACTTCGATGCTTCCATTTATGAACCCCAACTTGGATCTTCCACCTAGAGCCAGAGACACTACTCTTGACCAAGGCAAGTAATTAAACTCATTCAACAAGACTAAGCTTAATCTTTGATTTGGGTTGACATCCACCTCATGCATATTCATGAAGGAAAGCACTGATGAACTTTCAGCTTCTGATCCTAGCGGCTTGTCTTCAGCCATTTCAAAGATTGAAGATGCTAAGATAATAATAAAGCAAAAGCAAGTTAATTTTCCTACTCTGATACCATGTTGAAAAAACAAGAAATAACTCTACACAAAAGAGTTCTCTAGTTTGTATTATTTTCTTCATATTTTCATTACAATTGTATAGTTATTTATAAGGAAATTTTACTCCTTCAATTACTCTTTAAATTAAGCATTCCTTGATTTACTCCTTGAATTAAGCATTCCTTGTTTTACTCCTTGAATTAAGGATTCCTTGTTTTACTCCTTGAATTAAGGATTCCTTGTTTTATTCTTTGAATTAAAGTCCTTGTTTTATTCCTTGAATTAAGGTCCTTGTTTTATTCTTTGAATTAAGGACTAATATCCAATAAGTTCATTTGTAGCAAATGAAAACCTAACATTTTTTAAGGATAACCAATTATATAATTGAAGAAAAGTTGTATACCATGTTAAAGAGAAACATCATTTAGATATAACCGAGTATCAAGTGAAAATGGTTAAGTTATAAATAACAATACAATTTATTGAAATATTACATGAAGAAGCTAAAAAAATACAAATCTAGGAACTATAGGTGAAATTCTTACTACATCGTTCAATGGATAGAAAAAGTACAAAATTACATTTAATTGATTTTATAATAATTTTTAGTTTTATATATATTATAATTATTATTTTTTATTTCATTCAAATAGGTTTGAGGTTATTTGTGTTTGTATTGGGGCTATTAAAGAAGGTTTCTTGAGAGGGTGTAGAAAAGTATTAGATTTTGATGGTTGTTTCATGTCAAGTCCTAACAAAGGCTAATTATTATGTGCTGTCAGGATGGGTGCCAACAATGGCATCTATCCAATATCTTATGCTTCCATTGGTGGAAAAGGTAAGGAAAATTGGAATTGGTTCATGGATTTGGTAGTATATGAGCTGAATATTTGTAGTGAAGATGATTGAAACTTCATATATGATGAACATCTAGAGTTAATTTAGTTAATTTCTGTTGTTAATCAAGTTATCCTAATGATAGAGTATATACACTGTTCATGACACATATATAAGAACTTCACTAAGAATGTGAAAGTAAAAGAAGATGTTAGTCTAGGCTATCATATTTGGATCTGTGCTAGACCAACAACAAAGGCTCAATTTAAACGACACATGCAAGAACTGAAACAGGTTGATGGGAATCATGCGAAAACATGGAACAAGGCTTATTATAAGTAATAAAATTCAATTATTAAACTTTATTTTTTAAAAATTATCATACAATATTATATATTTATTTCTTTATTTTTGTTCTTATTAACCTAGATGTGATACTGTGTGTAATAATCAATGCAATAATCATTGTGAAAGTTTTGAGAAAAGCCATATTAGAACCTCTTTTGTAATTATTAGAAATAATGAGACAATACCTTAGGGATGAATTTACTAGAAAGAAACATGAGGTATTTACATGAACACATGACATAGAAGACAAAATTATGAAACAATACAATGTGAAAATGAAGGAATCCCTTAAGTGTTAAGCTATCCATGTTGGGAGAAATGTTTTTGAGGTTATATAAAGTATTACATAAAGGGTTGCAGTGGAATTTAATAACATGACTATGTAGGACATAGAGCCTTAGTGACATTCTATATGGTCATGCCATTAATGCAATTTTGCAATAATATGAATATCCAATGAATTATATCCATCACTTGCTCAAAATACCTACATTTGAATTGACCTATAGGTCAATTATATGCCCAATTCCAAGCTTTCATCATTGGGTCAACATTGAATCAAATGATACTATTGAGGTTATTATTGTTGGGTTTTTCTCTTAGTTTGGAGGAGCCCAAGTGAAGCCTATGTGGCTTAAAAGCCCATGGAGTAAGAAGAGGAAATTTTTTTCATTTCATTGCTTCATTAATAAACTCATTTAGGGTTTGTTGAGTGGGCATTCTGTAGAGAGAAAATTGAGAAGTTTTTTAGTTTCTCCTTCTCCAGCAAGTCTTCATCAAGTGCTCCGATGGAAGGTCGTTTGTGGTCTTGGTTAATCTGAAATTTTTCAGACTGGTTCACGACTCAAGACTCTTTAATCTGTACGATGTGATTTGGATTTGGCTTACCTTTTGGGAAAATCTGAGTCGTAAACAGTGACTATGAATTGGGTTAGATTTCTCCATTCTCTTGAAATAATTGTTAGTTTTCAAGAAGTGTATTCTTGATGATGTTGTTGATTGTTTGCCTCTAGTTTTACCTAGAGAGAACTGTTGTACAATTGTTTCTTCATAGTGGAAGTTTTGGAGAGGAGTGTCGTGGTTGTTTCCTTCCTACACCGGGAAGATTTTTCCACATAAATTACTTGTGTTGATTTTGTGCATGTTTCATTTTAAGCTCTATTTATTTGTTTCCTAAAAGATTCACACAAAGAAGGAGAATAGGTTTAATTTCGCTATTTAGAGCTTGATTAAGTTCGAATTAAAATTGTGAATCTCCTAACAAAATGGTATCAGAGCTATGGTTATTATTATGGAATTTCTTGTGTTGAATGATGAAAGAAAATTTGAGTAGAATGATTACTTTGAATAGTTCTAATTATCACACTTGGAAAGGAAAAATGGAAGATCTCCTTTATGTCAAACAGTTTCATTTATCGGTGTTTGCCTCTGAGAAGCCAGAAAAGTTATCTAAAGAATAATGGACTTTGTTACATCAACAAGTCTGTAGGTATATAAGGGAGTGGGTAGATGATAATGTTTTGCATCATATTAGTGGAGAAATACATGCACGGTCACTATGGAATAAACTTGAAGAGTTGTATGCTCAGAAAACAAGAAATAATAAAATATTTCTTATAAAGCAGTTGATGGCTTTAAGGTACCAAGATGGAACTTCGTTGACATATTACTTGAATACGTTTCAAGGAATAATCAATCAGTTAGCTGGAATGGGTATCAAGTTTGATGATGAGATTCAAAGGTTGTGTTTATTGGGTACGTTGTCGGACTCTTGGGAAACATTTAGAATGTCATTAAGTAACTCAGCTCCAAATGGTGTAATCAACATGGATCTGGCAAAGAGTAGTGTTTTGAATGAAGAAATGAGAAGAAAATCACATGGGTCTTCTCAGTAGTCAGAGATTTTGGTTATAGAAAGAAGAGTGAGGAGTAAAAGCAGAGGTTTCAAGAGCAAAGAAAAAGAAAGAAACAAGTCAAACAAGTTTTCTAATGTTGAGTGTCATCACTGTGGCATGAAAGGGCATATCAAGAAATATTGTAGACAGTTGAAGCGGGATAACAAGAAGAAAGACAAAGAACAAAGACAAAGAACAAGAGGGTGATGTTGGAAAGTAAAATGATCGAGTTGCCACCGCTAGTTCAGAAGACTTTCTCGTTGTTTATAATGAAGATGTTGTCAATGTTGCATGTCACGAGACTAGTTGGGTTATTAATAGTGGAGCCTCCATTCATGCTACGTCTCGAGAGGAATTCTTTACATCCTATACAATAGGTGACTTTGGGATAGTGAAGTTGGGTAATGATGGCTTGGTTAAAGTCATTGGTATTGGAGATATGTGTTTGGAGATGAATAATGGCACGAGGCTACTTCTTAAAGGGGTAAAACATATTCATGAAATTCGTTTGAACTTGATCTCTACTAGTAAACTTGATGATGAAGGATATTGCAATACCTCTAGTAATGGTCAATGGAAACTTACTAAAGGTGCTATGGTTGTTGCTCGTGGAACAAGCATTCCAATTTGTATATACTACATGTGAGACTCTTTAAAGGCGTTATTAATGTTGTGACAAATGAGCTCACATTAGAATTGTGGCATAAGAGACTTACTCACATGAGTGAGAAAGGTTTGGCAATATTGACTAAAAAAATCTTCTTTTTGGAATGAATGATGTTTGTTTAAGAAGATATACTCATTGTTTGGCAGGGAAGCAAAATAGAGTTTCTTTCAAGAGTTCCCTTCCTTCAAGAAAACAATACATACTTGATTTGGTACATTCAGATGTATGTGGTCCTATGAAGACAAAAACTTTGGGTGGTGCCATTTATTTTGTGACCTTCATAGATGATTGTTCAAGAAAGTTATGGGTGTACACTTTGAAGAGCAAAGATCAAGTATTATATGTGTTTAGACAGTTTCAATCCTTAGTTGAGAGACAAACTGGGAAGAAATTGTGATGCATCAGAATAGATAATGGGGGAGAGTATTCAGGTCCTTTTGATGAGTATTGTAGGCATCAGGGCATTCGACATCAAAAGACACCTCCTAAGACTCCTCAATTAAATGGGTTGGCTGAGAGAATGAACAGGACATTGGTTGAAAGAGTAAGATGTCTTCTTTGGTAGGCTCAGTTGCCAAGATCTTTCTAGGGTGAGGCTTTGAATACAGTTGTACATGTTCTTAATCTCACACCATGTGTTCCTCTTCAGTTTGATCTACCAAAAAGAGTTTGGACTGGCAAAGATGTTTCTTATGATCATCTTCGCGTTTTTGGTTGCAAGGCATTTGTGCATATACCAAAAGATAAGATATATAAGCTCGATGTGAAGACACGACAGTGTATCTTTGTTGGTTATGGTCTGGATGAATTTGGCTATAGATTTTATGATCCAGTTGAGAAGAAACTGGTAAGGAGTCATGATGTTGTGCTTATATAAGATCAAACTATACAAGATGTTGAGAAGATAGAAAAAAGAGTCCATCAGTATAGCGATGATTTGATTGATCTAGATCTGGTTCCTTTATCAGTACAGATGGAACAAAATGTTCAAGATGACCAACAAGGTTCAGATGATACAGATATGTAAGCTGAAACAGATCACCAGACTACTGAGCAGTTGCTAGAACCAGAAATTCCACCCATGAGGTCTACCAGAGACTGACGTCCTTCCACACGGTATGATACAGATGAATATGTGTTATTGATAGATAAGGGAGAACCTCAATGTTATGCAGAAGCGATGGAAGATGAAAACAGAGCACACTGGATTGGTGCTATGGAAGATAAGATGCAGTCACTGTATGAAAATCACACGTTTGAGCTAGTAAAGTTGCTTAAGGGTAAGAGAGCTTTGAAGAACAAGTGCGTCTACAGGGTGAATCAAGAAGAACACAATTCATAACCATGATACAAAGCTAGACTGGTCGTCAAGGTATTCAGTCAGAGAAAGGTATTGATTTTGATGATATTTTCTCTCATGTTGTGAAGATGTCTTCCATACATGTTGTTCTAGGTCTAGCAGCAAGCTTGGATTTAGAAATTGAGCAAATGGATGTGAAAATTGTCTTTCTTCATGGTGAGTTAGAGGAAGAGATTTATATAGAGCAGTCAGAGGGTTTTGAGGTTAAAGGAAAAGAGGATTACGTATGTCGGTTAAAGAAAAGCCTCTACGGGTTGAAGCAAGCACCTAGACTATAAGAAGTTTGAGTCAGTTATGAGGGAGCATGGTTACAAGAAGACTACTTCTGATCATTTGTGCAGAAATTCTCTGATAATGATTTTATCATTTTATTGCTCTATATTGATGACATGTTGATTGTTGGTAGAAATTCTTCAAGGATTGATAATTTGAAGAAGCAGTTGAGTAAGTCCTTTTCCATGAAGGACTTGGGACCAGCAAAACAAATTCTTGGTATTCGAATTTGTCGAGACAAGAAAAGAAAGAAGTTGTACATGTCACAGGAACGGTACATCAATAAGGTACTTGAAAGGTTTCATATGGATAAAGCTAAAGTGGTTTCTTCTCCTTTATCTAATCACTTTAAGTTGAGATAGAGTCAAGGCTCTTCAACAGATAAAGAAAAGGAAGATATGGAAAAATTTCCATATGCCTCAGTAGTAGGAAGCTTAATGTATGCAATGGTGTGTACGAGGCTAGACATAGCTCATGCAGTTGGAGTTGTTAGTCATTTTCTTTCGAATCCAGGAAGAGAGCATTGGGATGCAGTAAAGTGGATTGTGAGATATCTTCGAGATACTTCCAAGTTAACACTTAGCTTTGGAAGTGGAAAACCAGTGTTAGTTGGATACACTGATTCAGATTTAGCAGGAGATGAAGATTTTTGTAAGTCTACTTCAGGTTATCTAATTACTTTCTCTGGTGGAGTAGTTTCTTGGCAGTCAAGATTGCAAAAGTGTGTTGCACTTTCTACGGCAGAGGCGAAGTTTATTGCAGCAATGAAAGCTTGTAAGGAGTTGTTGTGAATGAAACAGTTCTTGAGGGAACTTAGTTTCAAGCAGCAGAAATATGTGTTATTCTACGATATTCAGAGTTCTATTCACCTAGCGAAGAACTCGAAATTTCACTCAAGATCAAAGCATATTGATGTGAGGTATCATTGGATAAGGGATACTCTTAACAATAAGTTACTTGAACTTGAGAAAATCCATACTGATGAGAATGGATCTGACATGCTAAAAAAAGCAATGTCAAGATAAAAACTTGAAGTTTGTTGTTCAATTGCCGGGATGACGGATCCCTCCATCTAATCAAAAAAAAGGGAGATTTGTTGGGTTTTCCTCTTGGTTTGGAGGAGCCCAAGTGAAGCCTATGTGGCTTAAAAGCCCATGGAGTAAGAAGAGGGAAATTTTTTCATTTCATTGCTTCATTAATAAACCCATTTAGGGTTTGTTGAGTGGGCATTCTGCATAGAGAAAAACGAGTGCAGAAAAACAACAGCTGTAGTAGAAAAACTAAGAAGTTTTTCAGCTTTTCTTTCTACAGCAAGTTTTCATCAAGTGCTCCGATGGAAGGTCATTTGTGGTCCGATTAAGCTGCAATTTTGCAGATAGGTTCACGACTCAATACTATTTAATCTGTACGGTGTGATTTGGATTTGGCTTACCTTTTTGGGAAAATCTGAGTCGTAAACATTGACTACAAATTGGGTTAGATTTCTCCATTCTCTTGAAATAATTGTTAGTTTTCAAGAAGTGTATTCTTGATGATGTTGTTGATTGTTTGCCTCTAGTTTTACCTAGAGAGAACTGTTATACAATTGTTTCTTGATAGTGGAAGTTTTGGAGAGGAGTGTCGTGGTTGTTTCCTTCCTACACCGGGAAGGTTTTTCCACGTAAATTATTTGTGTTGATTTTATGCATGTTTCATTTTAAGCTATATTTATTTGTTTCCTAAAAGATTCACACAAAGAAGGAGAATATGTTTAATTCCGTTGTTTAGAGCTTGATTAAGTTCGAATTGAAATTGTGATTCTCCTAACAATTATACCACCATAAAGTAAAGTAGAAGACAAAGAGGAAGGCATAGAATATATAGGTTTAAAACATCTATTTCTGAATTTTGTGGTAAACGGGGTTGGTAACAAACCTGATAAAGTAAAGAGAATGAATGTTGTCACCAAGTGTAGAACTTGTGGCCAACCAAGACACAACAATAGAACTTGTCTTAGGAAGCAAGCTGCAGCATCAAAGGTAATATTCACAATTAATTTACCTTTCTTATAGTTTATTTTATTATTATTAACTTAACATTGTTTTGGATTTTAAGGTTGAAGAATGTTCATCACATGGCAGATGCATCAAGTATCATCACAATCAAAAATCTCAAGTATTTTAAAGATTAAACATTTAAAAAAGACAAAGGCTCAAAAGAATGAACAGGTCAAGAGCAATTGGTAGTATGGACAAGTTCATTTTACCTTTGTTTTGTTAAAATAGAATAGCAAAAAGAATTAAGGGACTAGTTTTTTTTTAAATACTATCTGTTTGGTATTTACTGATAATATTTATTCTTTGTTATAAGTTTATCCCAAATTTAGAAAAATGTCCATTTCTTGCTTTGAAAGTGTTATGGCTCTTATATACCTCTTTTTTGGGTTATTAGTTGATACCAAAACCTTCTTATAGCAAGAAATTCTCAACATCTACTCCTTTATAAGTTGTGTTCTGCTACTCTTTTCCTTTAGTTACATATAATTATAAAGTAACGTAGAATTTAATTTTGTTGTTCTTTGAGATTTTAAGTTGGATTGCTAAATGCTCAATAATCAATATTGAATATTCTCTATTTTTATTCTATTTAAATTCAAACATATTTGTCAATGTTAAGATAAATTACTAGAAAACTCTAATGAATATAGAATTGCTTCTCTGCTTACAAAAAAGTAGAAGTTTTATCAAGTTTTCTGCTCAATGACCAATATGTTTAACTAATATTATTTTGCTGACATATGGTTCAAATAGATAGGACTATTTCCTACCATCCTTACAAGCATCACCTTAATGGAAGGTCGAAGTTAATGTAATTCTGCCATCGTATGATTCTAACAAATGCTTTTGCCTGTATTTTGCTTCTTTTTGTTTACTGTTGAATATGAATTTTTTTTTTCCAAAGGTTGGATTGTTCATTTATTCATTCATGTATTGTGGGTGTACGTGGATGGATCTTATGAAAAATCTGCCAAGAAGCTTAATCCCACATATTCTTTATCCATTTATCCTTTAAAAATTATGGATTTCTTATCTATGATCATAGAGATTAATGGGTGCTTTTAATGAAAAATAAGCAGTTGAATCCACATTCTTATCTTTCTGCATTTAAGATTTGAAGTAACTAGAGATTCTCAGAATATAATAATTTGTCTCAATTTTGATCATTGCTAAGTTCCAATTATTCATTTTTTTTCCTACAGATTTCTGATGGAGGAAATTTGAAGTACAATTATTTTATAAAAGAAGAGACGTGGCCCCGTAGCATGTTTGGAGGTCTGGACATTGCATTATCTCTATCAGTGCCCCCCTATCTATCAAACAAGGTAAAAACCTTATGATACGGGGCTCATGGATCAGACTTAAAGGAAAAACCTCTGCATCATCCATTGCAGACATGGATAAAAGAGCCATTTCTTCTGACACATCCTTTAATTTGGATTGCTAAATGTTCAATAATCGGTATGTTTTTGCAAGATTAGGATTAGATAAGTGATGGCTTACAAACCCCTTTCAGTTTATACGACTGAGCAAAGCCAGAAATCACAGTTTATACACAGAAAAATGGAAGACAAGAATCCCCTTACAAACCAAGAAATCTTAATAAAATACGAAAAATCCTCACAAGCATATGGTGTTCTTGCCAATTTAATGGGTGAGAAAAAAATTAGAATAGGAATAAAAACAGGGGTTTAGGAAAAAGAAATAACAGAATGGATACAGAGACACTTGTGCTGTGTCTCTGCTTTTCTTTTTTCTTTTTTTTTGTTTCAATTAATATTATAGCTGTATATTAGTTAGCATTTCCCTTTTTTCGATTAATGTAAACCCAAAAATGCCCCTAAAAAATTGAACATTCAAAATCTGATGCAAAATTTTGTTTTTTGAACCCATTCTTTTAATTATAGGACCAATAAAGTTAACTTTAATTAATCTAGTATCAACGTGTATTAAACCTATAGTTATAGAACTAACTCAACCCCAAACCCCATCCTTCTGTATTAGACAATTACCACGGACTCCTTGATGGAACAAAACAAGAAAGAGGACAATGAATTGCACATGACATCACAGCGACAAGTAATTAAAAATCACCTTCAAGTAAGTGCATAAATGTGGAAGATTAAAAATAAAAGAGTGAAAATAATCTAAGCCGCAACAATGAAATATGAGAAAAATCACATACACTCTAAACCAGCTAATAGATCAAAGTGGTGATGCTTTAGAGCAACTGGGGCAGGAAAAACAACCTCTCACTTGACAACTTTTGCACCCAATAGATCTTATCTTGGAGTCACCAGCCCCCAAAGACTGATACAGGTCACCAACAATAGTTGAACCAAAAGGTTCACCTTCTCTGACAAATCCAACTCCTTTACATTTAGAGCATGCTATCATCCCCAAATTGCCACATCTCTTGCACATGCCCAAAGAACTTAACAGAAGAACATATAAACAGCACCAGATTAATGTGTTATATCATTTTATATGTGAACCCATATATGCAAATTTGTCTGCACATTTCACACCCCAACTACCTAACAAAAAGAAAACCAACATGATATTGGCAAACTAAAAATTCTAAGGCCACCTTCTTTTGTTTTTTTCCCTAAAAGTGATTTCACAGTACTTCCCTTTTGAGACGGGGTGAATATGCCCAAAATATCATTCAAGTATCAATATATCAACAACTACCATTATAGGAAGCAGAGGAGATCAAGAGACAGAATTAGTGAATCAGTGAGAGATTTAATTAGCAGTAGCATGAACTGGCAAGCAGTGTGAAGTAGTTCATAAATGTTTATAGAATAACATACCTCACACAAAACCATGAAGTCATTCAGCCAATTTATACTAAACCAAAACAAAAGGACCAGCTAGAGTTTCTGACAGAAACAGGACATCATTTACAACTTTAAATTCAGATCACTTACAATTTAAGGAAAGTCATATTGAAAACAAATTCATGTCACAGTTTCCTAATAACTTTTAACATGATATCAAAGTTGAAAATTCCGTATTCAAAATCCAATAATCCCAATTGTTGATTTACAAGTGTTTGATCTGCATAATGTATAGAGTCAATAATTGTGAAGGAGTGATGAATATATAAAAATAAAATTAATCCTTCTCCCAATACCTTTTGAACTTTTATAAAAGTTGATTTCCCACTAATTTCTAATAATATTATGGGTTAAGAGTTGATTTCCCAGTAATTTCTAACAATATTATGAGTTGAAACTCTACCCTTCCAAGAAGCAAGCTAGAAGACCAAACTTTAAGACAACGTAAAAAAAAAGAGAACATACTAGAGGTGATTCAACGATTTTTCTTTTCTTTTCTTTTTTTAATATTCGACATGTGACTTGGAATAAGGGTCCATCATAGCACCAGGCGAACCATATTCAAAGAACCAGGTCTCACTTTCTAAGAGAAACCTTTCGTCGGTGGGAGAAAGCCAATTGTTGAAAGGGCTATTTTGTGTCAAAGAACTGAGAATGTTAACAAGTCAATTGCGTTAATTGTTTGTATTTTAACGAAGTCCACTAAAATATTCACAAAATATATTGCAAATTTTCTCTGACTCATTTCAAACGAGAATTTGAGAAGATGCTCAAATGGGTAAAACATCTCACAAATGGTCTCTGTGGGGAGTAGAAAAGAGGAATATAAAGAACTTGAATTGAAGCTTATGGCACAGTTGCACCTAGAAACAACTAAGAAAGCAATGTCCTAGGTGTAAATAAAGCATACATACCAATGAATTCCAGCATCCTAAATCAACTAAACAAAATCGAAGTAAGACCACGATCAAAAGACAGGATGTAATAAATTGACATAAACCGAAAGCGTCAAAAGATAAAATTAACTAAAAAAAACAAAATTATTATGATACATAGCTAAGAAGCTACTGTAAAAATGAAAAATACCTGCGTTGTTGGGAAGCAATGAAAGCATCTACTTTCGGAGCAGCAATGGTGGCACACAGCAGCAGAGTTCCCACTCCAAAACCAGCTAATTCGTTCGCTGTTATGTTGTCCATCTGACCCTCTTGGATTTGGAAATTTCGCTGCTCCCCTTTAAGGAACTATCTGTGTAACCTTCTTAAATTTTTAAACATAGTAATTAAAATACATGTCGTCGTGGAAGCAAATTGGCCTATTAGCTCAGCTGGTTAGAGCGTCGTGCTAATAACGCGAAGGTCGCAGGTTCGAAACCTGCATGGGCCAAATGTTTTTATTTTCATTCTTTTTATTGTTTGCGCTAAAACTTGGTTATTTTCGCTTATTCTGACCTTACTTGTTTGGTCTTGAAACTCTGACCATTTTCCAATATTTAATTATTTGGGCTAAAACTCGGTCATTTTTCAATTTTACGTCATTATACTTCAATTTTTTTCATAAATAATTTTTTTTATATAAAATAATTAATTATACCTAATTAGATACATCTCAAAAGCTACAACTTTATATTAAATTATCCAAAAAAAAATTCATTTTATAATTTTTACAAAAATTTTATAAAATAGAATCAAGATATTGTTAAAATTTTAATAATTATTACCTGTGATTTTGTAGGAATTTCGATGAACTTCAATTGATCTCACCACAGTTATGACAACCACAATCAAAGTCATTGGATAAAAGATTACATCTAACCTCAAAACATATCAAATGCCTTAAATTTGGAGTGTACGTAACAAATATATTACATGTATTTTTAAAAAATATGTAAAAATTGCATTTGATAACGATGGTTAGAATTCAGATAAGATCATTATAAATTTAGAAATTATAACTGATAATCCTATTAAAATTACGATAACAATTATAATCGTTTTTATTATTACATACAAATATTTAATAATAAATATAAATAGAACATATTAAATACAAAGATAAATATAAATTATTATATTCAAATATAAAAAAAAATTATGCATTTAAATTCATATAAAGATTGAGGCGTATATAACTTATCAAAAAATAAAGAAATTAACAAACACCCAAAATTATTCTTGCCCAAATCAGATATGAATAGAAAAGTTGGAAACATCGGTTAATAGTACAAAAAATATTTTCCTATAGAAGATTAATATGCCTCAAAGTAGCTTCCTCCTCCTAGCCAATTATAGTTCGTAATCGTTACATGAGTCACCTTTCATTCCAAAGAGCAAACTCAAACAACATAGATTAAAAACTCTTAGCGACAAAACATAGAAATTACACTTCTTAATTAATATTATAAAAGTATTTTCATTGAAGTTCTTGACTTAATTTTTTTTTTAAATTTAAAATAAAATATAAAGAGAAAGATGTGTTTAAATTTATTTTAGATATGATTTAAACTTTTATATATAATATAAATAATTAAAGATTTAAAGATTTTAAAAATTCATTAAAGTTTTAATACACCACAACTATCATAACGTTCAATTCATTAAATTTTTATTTTCCCATCAATAAATGTTAGGGCATGTCATGAGCTAACAACTATCATAACGTTTATACACTAAAATACCAGGTTAAATACATTGGTCACTGAATTTCGTACTCTACTCCTAATGATTCTTCTACAAACGGTGAAATATCAAATGGTGGTTGTGAAGTTCCAGAAAGATACTTGAAGAAGAAACACATTACCTTTCAGGGGAACCAGTCAAGGCTGTAGACCAAAGAGAACAAAAAGTGCTTAAGCCACCAAGAGTTCTTGAGGTTTTTGCCAAACTTCTGTTTGCACTAGTTCTGTACCTATCATTTTTTTTTTTGTTCATTTCTTTTATAATTTAATGTCATTTTGGGTAAAACCGTTAATCCGCATATCTTTCTTGTATTATTTGAAAAGGTTATGTGACTGGTTTTTATGTGAATATGCAGGCCTTGTCAGCGTCTGGATTAAGAGCCCTAAGGTATGTTCGTGAAGTAGAAGGCATTGGTCAAGTTGTGGCCTTAGATAATGATAAAGGTGACTTTCTAATAAGAAAAGTATATTATATATCTATAGCGGTAGCAATTTCAAACCTTTCTGAAGGTCCTCTCTGTTACTGCATTTGATTGAAACGAAAGGCTTTTAGCTTAGAATACTGGAACAGTGGAATTGCATGTACTGATATCAGTTGTATGCTCCATGTTAACGCATCTTATCATGTTCTCTGGAACAATATATGCATGCCATAATTGTATTTTGGCTTTGCTAACTTGAAAATGTATTTTCTATAATTAGAAGTAATACTTTTTGTTTTCGTACCATGTGTATGTAATTTGTTACATGAAGTCACGAACTTATGAATAGGAATAATCATTGCAATTGTTATCCTACTTGTAGCTTCGGTTGAAGCTTGTAGGAGAAACATCAAGTTCAATGGTTCTGTGGCCAGTTCCAAGGTGGAATCACATCTTGCAGATGCACGTGTATATATGCTCACTCATCCGAAAGAATTTGATGTGGTATGTGTGTCATGTTTTATGTTTGTATATTAATCTTGTGAAAATTTGTTGGTACATAGTTTCAAATTTAATTTAGATATAGCGAATGAATTGATATTGACTCGAATCCATTAGTTATAAATTATTTACGCTATCAAAGCATAAATGAGTGGGTTAATTTACTACCTGTCATTTGTTTTTGCTCTGTCATCTGTCACCTGGGGTTCATGATACTTTCCATACATGCTATTGTATTGTGGAAAATGAAAATTGCTTTCAGCATGTCGTATGTTTTGTTCAATATTTAAATTAGAATGATTTATTCTTTCACTGATTGTTTTTCAGGTCGATATTGATCCGTATGGTTCACCTTCTTTGTTCTTGGACTCTGTGGTTCAGGCCATTGTTGATAGGGGGTATGCTAATGTGTACTGCAACTGATATGTGTGGGGTTAATGGGGAGGTTTTCTATTCAAAGTAAGGGTATTTACTTTTCATATTATTTCCCTTGATTGAGTAATAATTACTAATTTGCTGACTTGCATTTTGGAAAAATGCCTTGGTGTTAGATATGGTTCCTATCCACTGAGAGGAAAATATTGTCATAAAATGGCTTTGAGTATTCTTCTAGCAAGTATTGAGGTATATTATGTTCTTTATAGTGTTTGCTGCTGTTGTGTTTTTTTGAGATGAAACAGTTTCATCGATTATTTTTCTAACTTGAAAGAAATCAAGAATGAAATGCAGCCTGACAGTAAGATTTTCATGAAGTATTTTAAGTACATATTTTAAAAGAATTATTTTTTCAGTACGTAGAAGTTCTTTTTCTGAGATGTAGAAATTTAAGATTTGATCCTTGCTGTATCTTTATCAACATCTTCACTGTCTTTTATGTACTGCTTCATTTCTTTTTACAAATGCAGAGTCATGCTAATAGGTATAAAAGATACATTGTTCCTGTGCTATCTGTGCAAATGGACTCCTATGTTCGAGTTTTTGTTCGCATCTACACATGGGTGGCTTCTTAAATTGAAGAACACTCCCCTTAAGATTTCATATTTGTATCAGTGCTGGGTGTGATTCTTTTCATCTTTAGCCTATTGGGAGGATTGTCTCTAAGGTAGGAATGTGTATATATATGATATGTCAAGGATATTAGTAGATAACCTATATTCATATCATAATAATAGTTGTGTTTCAATGTTTATTTTATGTTATGTCATCTGTGTTTGTGTTTGTGTTTGTGATTTTTCTATAAAATGAGATATCTCATATGAGTTGGAAGGCAAGAACACTATAATTTAAGAATCTGACTCGAGCTATATTTTCCTTTGGAAGAGTTAAATCATCTTGCTTTTGATATTCTTAAGTGTTTGGTATTAAATATGTAACGGACATGCGACCTGATGAACATAGATACCTCATTAAGATAAAGTTATGATATAAAAACTAGTTTTACAAAAAACTTGTGCCCAACGAACTTGGAAGAGTACGCCAACCCAATCTACAAAACATTTCGTCATCAAGTAGCGAGGTATAAGATGATAAGACTTAGTAAAATTATGATATCCTTGATATCGAGGTCGTCATTAACAAACGACATTTATATAAATATCTTTTATTTGTAAACGTTTGTAACGAATGATCTCAATTCTGTAAACTAATTTGTAATAATTTGATCACTATTACGCACCCCGTTATTTACATAAAAGTGCTTACATATATATATCCCTCAAATAAGAGAAGGGGACGACGAATATTCAAAAAAAAAATTATCTTATTAAAAATCACTAAATTTAAATATTTAAATTCTTTTAAAACGCTAAGTTAGCTTTAGAAGGTGAGAGAATAAAATTGTATCATTTATATATCTTAGTGGTACCATATAATACACATATATAGAATATATATTAAGTATATGTATTTCACTTTCTATTTACTTAAAGAATTGAATAATATTATATATTATAATAATATTAAAATCATAGTTGATATAATAAATTTAATTATATCCGAAAATTAAAATAAATAAACCAAAAAATAGTTATAATTTCATTGAAATATGGAAAAATTGGCCGCCAAAATTGCAAGGAAAGCAAGTTTGACAATTAGCCGCGTCGGCTGAGAAGAGAGAAAGAAAGACGAAATTAAAAGGCGAGTTGATTTGGTTGGGCATAAGCAATCTAAAGGTTCGTCCTTGGTGATCATTTCGGATCTTTTACAATTTCTCCAATAAAAGAGAGCTGATATATTTTTGTTGCGATAAAGTGACGCCGTCTCCTAGATTTTAGGAAGTATCAAATTCCGACGACAATGCTTTTGTGATTGTTGATTCGCCGGTGAGATTTGCAAGATTCATATGGCGGCGGATTCTATTCCTGCGTCGAGTGCTCGACCTCAATCTTTTGGTCAGACCGAGATTAACTGGGACAAGTATGCTCCTTCTATTTTATATCTAAATTGAAACAATAAAATCATTATCATTTTTTTTTTGTATCAATTTTGTACTCACCATGAATTGCTTTGAATCAATAATTTTTTGTTTCTGGTAATTAAAAGAAAGCTTAACTATGAATTATTGGGATTATCTCTGGTAGCCGAGATATGTGATTTACTGAATAAAGAATTGAAAAAAAGAAAAGAAATAAATGTTTGGATATCTTTAGCTACGATCTCCAAATTTAATTGTCTCGGAAATTTCTAAATTTTATAGTATAGAAATTGATGGAGTTTCCTATTAGGATTTTACATGGCTATGCCGTACGGCTTCACATGAAAAGAATTCCCTGGAAAAGAATATAAACAAGAGGGAACCTTCTTTACAAGGTTGTTGGTCTTTGAGTTAAGCTCAATTTCATTTCCTTGCTTGGAGATACCAACATCTTTGCACATAGCAGCGCAGCTGCCTCCTAGAATATTTTATGGGACGTCACTCACTTTGTAAACTGGATGTAAATCAATTGTCCTGCTACCATATGTATCTATATGAAGTACAAACATTTTATTTTTCTTTCAATTAGACCTCCTAATTTGATTTACATCCATGCAATTTCTGTGAATTTCTCAACTCTTATGCAATTGTTGACTCATTCCCAATATTATCTTATACATTCTGGAGCTTCATCCCTTCCTTGCACGTCTAATTTTGCAGGCTTGATAAAACTAGATTTTATGTCATGGGAGCTGGTATCTTTACTGGAATTACAGTGGCATTATATCCAGTTTCTCTTGTAAAAACAAGGCTGCAGGTTGCAGCAAAGGATGCTGCCGAGAGGAATGCACTTTCGGTTATCAGAGGTATACTAAAAAATGATGGGGTTCCAGGTTTATACAGAGGTTTTGGTACAGTCATTACCGGTGCTATACCTGCCAGGATCATATTTCTTACTGCTTTGGAGACCACAAAAGTGACTGCCTTTAAGATGGTTGAATCAACAAATTTATCAGAACCTACTCAGGCAGCCATTGCTAATGGTATAGCCGGCATGGCAGCATCGGTTTGTTCTCAGGCTGTGTTTGTTCCAATTGATGTGGTACGCAAACTCTAGTCCCTCTTGTATGTCAATAAGGTCTTTCCTTTTGACTTGGACTTGCAATGACCTTAGTCTGGTGTTTTATGCATATGTTTTTTCTTCTGTGGATTCATATGGTCCACCAAAACTAAAATTTAATCCCATAAAACAAGTTAAAATTAAATAAAAAGTTTGAGTAAGCTTTGTTATGTATCACATGAAGGAAAATAATTTTGCGCAAAGATGCTCCTCTTATGCTGTAATGATCTCTTTGTGTAGAATTAATATAAGGGAACTGTTTTCGTTATATGCATATTTTAATTGGTAAAGGGTGATTTTCAGGTTAGTCAAAAGTTAATGGTGCAAGGATATTCAGGTCATACAAAGTATAGTGGGGGTATCGATGTTGCTCGTAAGGTGTTGAAGTCTTATGGAATTCGTGGATTATATAGAGGGTTTGGTCTATCCGTCATTACTTATTCTCCCTCTAGTGCTGTATGGTGGGCAAGTTATGGTTCAAGCCAACGCTTCATCTGGAGGTGAGAAATGATAGTTTATTATTTATCAGCTTTATATGTGTTGTAAGTATCTATTTTGTTGTTTACTTTGATGGTTTGATAAATGATTTCTCATTTCTAGGAGTTCTTTTATGAGATCATTTCTAGGAGTTGACTTTGATAATGATGTGCCCTTACAATTTGCGTCCAAAATATTCACAGAATAAAAAATCAACCCATGCTAAGAATTTGAGTTTTCTATATCCTTGATGAAAAATATTATTGGCAAGAAATTTTTTTTATGTAGCAGTTAATAGGTGAAGTTGTGTTGCTTAAAAATTTCAAGAAGAGCTGATTGGCTTCTCACACATAGCGGACCACTGTTTGCAGTAAAATTAATCCTAATTCCTAATTGGCCCTCAATCACATCTTATACCTCCTGTCCTTATAACTTGTAAAACTTTCTCCTGTTAATAAAGTGGTTCTTATCAGTTACTATGGTCATTCATATTGACGAGCTGGCACATAATGGAAGCAAAATGGTTGTTCAGATTTGGGGTTTCCATCGTACTTATGCTAGTGAATTTCTTATTACTGAAATAATGGGTTGGGGAAAGGGGATTTTTGTATTTCATTTTTCAACAACTTCGTTCATTTTCACTTCTGATTCTATTTGCAGCATACTAGGTCAGGGAACTAACATGAAAGAAACTCCTAGTGAATCAAAAATAATTTTGGTACAAGCTACAGGAGGAATCATAGCTGGTGCAACCGCATCTTGCATAACCACTCCATTGGATACCATCAAGACACGCTTACAGGTATGCTGTATTCACTCATTCAATTGCCATCTAGCCATCCTGATTGTTCATCAGTTGCAGCTAATATTTTAGAATGTGTTTTATTTTACTACAAAGCCATGAGCTTTTCTGAGAAGAAAGCTGCAGAAGCATGCTGATTATAAACTGTTGCAAAAGTGGGCATATTGCATGTGAATGTGATAAAACCAAATTGGTGTGGCAAAAAAACTTTGATCTTGTAGGACTTGATGCTACAATATAATTTGAATAACGACACTTGTGGATTGGATTACATATGCATTTCGGCTGGTTAGATTTTTTAGACCAACTTCATGTCTACTGGTATGTTGTCAAACACTATTTTTACTGATGCTAAAATAAAATATATATTTTTTCTAATATTTAGTAAAATAATGATGTAGTGTACTTTAAGTTTATTTATTTACTAGCAAAATCTTGGTTATTGACTGCCTGAAACTTATTGCGCTCTGCTGAAAATATCCCTCACTGATGGACGATCTTTATACACTAGATTCTTAACGTCAGAGAATTTTTTGCAGCTGCTTTTATTCCTGAAGAAGTAGCTTATCTTATAACGCCTATAAAAGGAATGTATTTGAAATTGTTCGCATTTTCATATGAAAATAACAATCCTAACCCCAATATGACATGTCAAACATTAATTGGTAAGTTATACTCCAACTATTATTGTATGTTATATATAATCTAATTTAACTATAAATTAATTTTTATTCATTTATTTTTTAAATTATATTTAGTAAAAAATAATTGATTTTATGTATTAATTATTTTTTATGTGAGAATTAAAAGGAAACCAAAATTCTCATAAAATAATTAGTTTTATAGAATAGATTTAAAATTTATAAATTTTTTCTTATTCGAAATTTAAAAAAGAAAATCAAAAGATTTCTGAACATTATAATAATTGTTTATTATTATTGAATTAAAAGAGAAAATCAAAAGTTTTCTAAATATGTGAATTTTTAAGTTATTTACTAAATTTATTGGGAAATTAACAAAAAATAATACCCCTATAACTTATAAAAACAAAAATAGCATCTCCAATAATATTGAACGAGTCCAATTGGATGGCGTTTATTGTGAAATGATGTACAAGATTTTTTTTAATAGTAAAAATATATGAGTTAGACATAAATATGTGTTATTTTGTGGTTACAATTTTAAAGATACTATTTTTGTTGTTTTTCCAATTATATTTAGTGTAAAGAATAATTGATTCTATGAATTAATTATCTTTTAGTGGATGAACTAAAATGAAAAAACAAAAGACTCCTAAAATAATTAATTCTACGTGAACAGATTTAAAAAAAATTATAAATTTTCTCTTAGTGAAAATTTGAAAAGAGAAAATAAAAAGTCATTAACATTGTAATAATTGTCTTTATTGAGGAATTATAAGGAAAATTCAAAAGTCTCTTAAATTTGTGTTAAATTTTAATTTATTTTTTAAAATTATATTTAATGTAAAAAGTAATTGACTCTATGTATTAATTATCTTTTAATGGGAAAGTAAAAGATAAAATCAATATACTACTAAAATATTTGATTCTACGAGAAAAAGTTAATGAAATTGATAATTACCGTTTAATATGCATATAAATAGATTTAAAATTTATAAATTCTCTCTGGATGAAAATTTAAAAAGCAAAAATCGAAAGACTAATAAATATTATAATAATTGTTTATGATTATGGAATTAAAAGAAAAAATTAAAAGCCTCTTAAATATGTATTAAATTGGTATATCAATAAAATGTGATTAAATATGTTATAAAAAGACTTTTTTACTTGCTCCTATAATTTTATAATACATTCAATATTTTGAGGATTTTAATATTTTTTACTTTTTTTTTGTAATTTTTAGTTTGAAATGTCTTGTGTAGTCATACATCCAAATATATAATCGTTTTAATAAATGTAAATTTTAAGTATTTTAAGCAATAAATAAAGTTTTATTTAATTAGATAAATTTTAAAGTTACAAAAGCTATTGAATGTTATTGTTTTTTTGGTAGTTCTTTATAACTTAGTTTGAGATTAATCATTGTATATATTTTTGTTTTATTTTATTTTTAACTTATCACTTTTATTTTGATTTTGAATTTTTTGATTTATGCAATTTTGACTTTTTGAGTTGATTATGTCATAAAATTAAAAGAAGTAAAATCTCATATGTATAAGTCCAAAAAAAAAAACTAATGACTTATTAAACTTTAAATACCCTTTAAATTAATTATACATTTATCCTATATCATTGTTATTTACATATTGAATTTCTTCACATGCAAAGGAAGTAATATTAGTTAATATTACTAAAGAACAACTATCACTGCTTTGTGTGCTGAGGGCTTTCCAATTATATTGGTTTGATTAAGTTAATGCTAATTATTTGTTAGGTGTTGGGACATGGGAAGGGACACACTACTAGACAAGTTATTAAAGGTTTGATGGTAGATGATGGCTGGAAAGGTTTGTACAGAGGGCTTGGTCCAAGATTCTTCAGCATGTCAGCTTGGGGAACCTCAATGATTTTGTCTTATGAATATCTCAGTATGACTTTAACCTCTAATTCTTCCTTTTCTGTTCTTTTCACTGTTTCTAAACATTAATTAACACATAGATTGCACTTACTGGTGTTTCTCCTATGTGTATCAATGTCTCAAAAATATATAGAAATTGAAATCTATGTCAATGTATTTCTTTTTCGATCTCTTGCTTACTCGACTCTTTATTTCTTTTGGGCGGTAGTCTTCTCATACTTTAATAACCCATTTGTATTGTTTGTATTGTTTCCAGAGCGTTTGTGTGCAAAAGAATAGTTAGTCTCCTGATATTTGAAGACAGCATTTAGCATCCAAGCTCCAGCACTAAGAGGGACAATGTGATTTTCAATATTCACTTACTTAAACCATTTTCATGGAGAAGCTTAGATCCTCGCATGAATTTTACTAAATGAATTTTTTGCTATCTTCCTTTAGTTAAGCTTCAGCACCTGACCCAAAAAGGTTGTGGAATTGTATTGTTTCAAATATTGCCAATATTCTGCGCTAGGCGAAACCAATATGATCGTAATTTTTTCTCCATTAATTCTAGTTCAACACTTCAACGCTATTAGCTGACCTAATTCACTTTGTATATACAATATGTTTCCCATTCTCTTCATGCAGTCTCACAAGGTTTTTTATTTTTTATTTCTTATTTTGAGTCAACTGAGATTAAAAGTACCAATGGCTGTGAGTCTCAATTATCTCTTGAGAGTTTTCTTTTTCATCCTTGTAGTACAGCCTTTTATTAATTCAAGGACCTTGTAACCCACTAACCAACAATCCTTCAAGTCCTGGCCTCAACAAGGTGAGACTACCTCAAGACTTCCGAAAACCTGAACACAATAACATGACCTCAGCCAACAACAATGACAACTTCATCGACGCTTTATAAATGGCAGTGAAACTATACCGATAAGTTTCAAAGTTGCAGGAAAGCTTGATACCATTATGCTAATGAATTCCCCACGTTGTGGAGTAACTGATGATTCCCTTCATGCAGATTCTTTAAATTCTTTGAACTTCAGTTTTCACTAATGCCTCTCCCAAAGCAGCCACCAGAAATATTTCATCTCAGATATACGTTCAGTTCCAATGCCCAACCCAATAATGCCATGGAAGATTTTAGGACCGCTTGCCTTCAAGCATTTGGAGAATGGGCGAAGAATCCCCAGTTCATATTTGATTAGGCCCCACTAGGATCTCCGGCCAGTGTTGTGATTGGTTTCCACGATGGTGATCATGGTGATGGGAGTACATTCTATCGGCCATATAACATTTTAGCACATGCTTTTCAGAACAAAGGACCTAATATTATAGGTGTTTACAATTAACAATAAAAATGAAAAAAATAACATGTTTAGTAATCAAAATGTATAATTTTTTTAAAAATAAATAAATATATATATATATATATAACTAAAGTAATGTAAATATAATCAATTTAGTGTTTAAGATTTAACAACCACTAAAAATATATTATTAGTAAATTAGCGTTTTTTTTTGTCTAAAATATGCATTCTAATTAATGATCATTTTATTTTGTTATTTTATTTTTAATGGTAAATAATACCCATATCAATCCCAAACTCCATACTTTTTGACCAACAGTTGGGAGAATGCATTTGGATGTTGAAGAGAATTGGAGCTTCCCACCACCCGGTCCTAACCAAATTGATCTTTTTTTGGCTAACAGTGCACGAGATGGGGCATGTTCTAGGACTTCAGCATAGTTTTCATCCAAATGCTATCACGTATGCCAAGTCAACCCTTGTCAAAGCTGGAGGACCTTGTATCATTCCAAGATCTCTATAATTCTCCCATATAGACACAACATTGATCTAGTTAGTAGTTACCCTTAACCTCCAACGAGGATGTGCCAGAACAACTTGTTTACATGGTAACATATAGATAATAAAGTTGAATATATAAACTAATAAAAAGAGTTTAAAACCTATATCACATGGACACTTCAATTTTCACTAAGTATCAATATCCTTGCGACATAACATGAGATGAGTGTACATACTCAAACACCCCTACTCATCAATAAAAAATTAAATAATTTTGCATAAAAGGAAAGGGTAGACGATCTTGACAAATCCAATGGCTCTCAAAATTGCATTATTATTTTAAATATCAATCAAATGGCAAACAGAAAATTTCTCTACAACAAAAATTGATTAGAACAAGATAGGCTTGATCTTTTCCTAAACAAATTCAACAAAATCCACAAGAAAAAACCTTGTTTATGAAATGTGCCAAAGTGAAAGATAGCAAATGCCTCCACCATGAATGCATTCACGGGGAAGAACTAAAAGCAATACTGGAAATCTCTTTTTACCTAACTAATCTTAGTTACAAACTTATTGCATCTCTGCTTCCTTGTTCTCAATGTTATCCTCGTCATTGGAGTCATTATTGTCATCCTCATCAATAATATCACCCTCACCCTCACCCTCACCCTCACCCTCACCCTCACCCTCACCCTCACCCTCACCCTCACCCTCACAGTCATCCTCATCATCCCCCTTGTTCTTATTTTCATTTCTACTTCCTTTAGCATATCCTTCAAGAGACACAGAAGGAAACAAGTCCCCAACCTTCTTGTGTTCTTTCATTGTTGTAGTTATATCTGAACTATTTGATTTTTCTTTATTCATCTGTCCAGCAAGAAATAATGGGTAAAAGATTTATTGAAAAGTAACGCATACAAAGAAAGAATAAATACTATAACATTGAGTTATTGATAAACAAGGTGGTAGAGATTCTAGTGAAGTGGGTTCAACATGACCCTACTGGACTTTCACATGTGAAATGGTTACATAGCTTCATGTTGAGTTAATGATGTTTCAATGAGACATATGCATAAGAGCTCAACTCATATGAAATGATTAGCAGATAGTACAAGGTCAATTCCAAAAACAAGAACTTGCTAGCAACGAGTTGGTAAAAAGTGGTTATAAATAAACAAAAATGTGGTAGCCAAGCCCAGCATTTGAAATGACCATACTCGGTTGGCACATGAAATTAAAATCTTTGACATTCAAAGTCCAAGTAATGGGTTTAAATCTGCATAGCTCATAATCTCTAAAAGGTATTTATGGCAACAATCTGATATTTATATCAATCGTTCTGAATATATGTTGCATATAATCCCTCCCATGTAGGTGACTTTTGCATAAATGGCAGAGCTCTCACTACAAGGCATTCTAATCAGGCAGAAGACAGAAGAACGGGGGGAGGTCGCATAGCTATTGGTTGGTACTGGAGTATGTTTAACTAGTAAAGCCTACTATTAATGAAATAACTCAACCATCTTCCACTAAGTAAATGTCATAATCACAATACTAAAAACCCAATTGTACACATGAAAATTAATCGACTCATAAAGTTTTTAGAATATACTGTACTTACAGCACGTAGAAGGGATCGTCTGTCCCTCTCCCGAGCATTTTTCATGGCCTGAAAACAAAGCAAACGAATAAGATTAGCTTCTACTTCAGGTCTTAGAACTTAAAAAACAGAACCGAAGCTTCATTAGGCAGAAGAACAGAACATAGTCACAAACCTCCTCAAGCAGCTTTTGCTCAGCTTCTACTTCCCAAAGATCTCTACATGATAAAATAACAACAATAATAAAGCCCCAATTGAACAAAGATTCAAACACACCCCAGTTATGAATCAAATACATACAATTTACACAAAGATGAAAACAAAGAAAAAAGTGGCAAACTCAAGTAGAAAGGTCATGAAAATAGATTGAATTAAAAACCTTCCCACTGTATGGCCAACATGGCAACGACACTTCGCGCACACGTTTTGCTCCTTAGCACATCCTAAAAGCAGAGACCTCAGAAATTAATTTTGAAAAATAAAAGGTGAAACTTAAAACCAAACACGTGAACTGAATTGAAACTAACCAGTACAAAGATTATGGTAAGCCTGACGAACGTTTCGTTTCGAGCAAAGTTGGCTGTAGCATTTATTTATAATATTAATATTAAAAAAATCATTCATCGAACAGAATAGAAGAAACTGAAAAAAGAAAGGGAACGAAATTCGATGACCATTTGGTGGGCTCAACAAGAGGCTTGTACTTGCCGTAACGGCGTTTCCAATCAATCTGTTCCTTGCAGCGAAGGCACACTCCGGTAATTTCTGATAAAGGCCTGAACCTCCCTCCAACTTCCTAATTGTTCACAAAGGTATTGTATTTTTGTTTCCATAAATATCAAATTATGAGCTTTAGGGTTTATACAACAGAAAACAAAACAAATAAGGAAAGGAAAATTGGATAGGTTTAGAGTCTAGGGTTTACCGTTTCGTTGATTTTGCGGCCGGCGTTAGGCTTCCAGGCATATTTGTTTTGGTGCTTTGGAGGACCGCGCTTATTAGTGCTCATCTTTACTCTCTGCTTACACCAGATCGTAACCTCTGTGGCTCTGTTATTTGATGGGCGAGCTAGGGCGAGCAATGAATATTTTAAAGTATCCATTCGTTAACGTATCAATTATTTATTAATTTGCTGTAAAAAACAATAAATATAAAAAAAATTATAAATTTGATGTAAAGTTGAAAAGTTAGACAATAGAGTAAGGTTAATAAAATTATTATTATCAAAGAAATTTTTTTATTTTTAGAAATAAATATATGTAAAAGTAAATACTTTGTTTTGAAAATAATATTTTTTTAAATAATTATAAAATTATTTATTAATATGATTTAATTAAATTGAGATATGTGTATGAATGGAATTATAAAAATAAATATTTATAAACGTTATATTTTTAGTTTTTTAAACTTAACTTTTAAGAACTATGAAAAGATAATTCTAAGGGTATAATTATGTGTAGTCATATGATGGCTATGAAGTCATTTTATATTTTACAAAATAAAAATTATGTTTTATGTGTAAATTTTAACCTAATAAATATGAGTTTAAATCGTATTGATAACTTAATTTAATATATTTGAATTTTAAATTTAAAAATTATGTATTTTGTTTTTTATTTTATCTCAAATTAAAAATAATATTTTTTATTTTTAAAATGTAAAAAACATAAAAAATAATTTGATATTATTTTAAATTAATTTTATAATGAAATTATTTTAATATGTAAGAAACTATATCAAATAAATTACATATTATATTAAATATAAATTATTATATTAAAATATTTAATATTAATTTTATACAATTATATTATACAAATTATCACCAAACATTATTAAAATTAATTATTAAATAATTTAATATAGTTTAACCACATGCAACTATACTTTACATATCTAATAGGATATTCTAAATACACTTGAAAATACCAAAGAAAGAAAACTAACAAACCCAAGCATTGTTTTTCCAAACTTTACTTTTAAAAATAGGATAAATAATTTTTTTACCACTCAACTATATGCAATGTTATAAATCTATTACTCAACTAAAACATATTGCAAAAATATCATTAAAATTTTTCATTTGCTACAAATATACTATTTTTGTTAATTTGTTAACATATATAATGAGATTATAACTCTAATTAAACTTTAAAATCCTAATTTCATATCAAATTTTCCCACTTAAACACCCACAAAACCTAAGAAAATCGATTTCACATATTTCCTTCTCAATCAAAGATTTGTCAAATGAGTCATAAATTGAAGAAATTGTTATGAATCCTTATATTTTTATAAAATAACCTTATAATATGATAGAAAAACCAATTCATACGAAAATGATGGATATTGAAATGTGAAGTGATACTTAACCAAGCTACGATAAATGTAAATTTGATCTTTCCTATTTGATTGGTAATAAATTATAAGGGTTATATATGTGCGATAAATTTAGTATTGGGTGTGTGTTTTATGTGTATTTCAATTGTGGGCATGGGTGGTGAGTCATTCTAACCATTATGTATAAGGATTTGGGTAATCACGTGGATTCTGTTTCTTTATCTTATCTCTTTGCTAGGATTTTATTTGTAATGGATAAGCATGTATATGTATCACAAATAAGAAATATAATAATAATAAATATTATTTATACATAGATTGTAATATTAAAAATGAATATAAAAATTAACAAATAAATATCATTTTGTATTTTAGTAATAAAAAATAAAATAGCAAGTAATAAGTTGTAACATCTAGGTAATAAAATTTAACTCAAAAAGATAAATAACACATAATTCAAATGATTTATATAGCTAGGATTTTGTCTTGAGTGGTTCCTTAAACCAATTCTAGAGAATTAAGCTCTCCCATAATTTTAATCATCTCTAGATTCACATCAAAATCAAACCATGATTACTGCACAATTTTTTATGGGATTAGCATTTTAAACAAGCTTTTGAAAGTCTTTACCAACAATTAATTAAATTCATTCTTTATACCTACAAAAGGTGTTATTTATGACAAACCAACAAAATAAACCTTTAAAAGAAAAATAACGAAAAACTAATAGCAATATATCGTAAAATATCTCACCATTTAAAACAAACCAAAAGTCAAAATAACATACCACCCAAATCAAATCATACTCAAACATAAACCACCCTTCAAACTTAAAGCAAGAAATGCCCTCAATGCAAACAATTTAGAACAACACCACAAAATATAAAAAATATTAATACGAATGGGAATCTAACAAAATGAATAAGGGTAAAGAAAATTCTTCTCTTATGTTCCAGCAAAGTAATAATAATGGTCTGATTTCTTCTTAATTGAATTTTGAGACATTGCGTAGCACTCTTCTCGTTGATGTTAATTGTGACCATTAAGTGTGTGTTTTATGTGTATTTCAATAGTTGGTATGGGTGGTGGGTCATTGTAACCATTATATATAGATATTTGGATAATTGTAACAAAGTGGGTGTGAGAGTTCAAAAACGACACTTATTTTTGGGTTATGTGAGATTTTCTTTTTCCTATTCCATATATACATATGGTTTGCACATGGATTTTGTTTATTTATCTTGTCTTTTTGTTATACGTGAAGGGAAGGTGCTCTTGTAATTTTGTAACAAATATCCATGGACATTTTAATAATAAGCTCTATCTCACCTCATAATGAACTACCAAATAATTCTAACATATCATTTTATTTTAAAGATCGTTTAATTAGACGGTTTTTAAATCATGTAATTTTTTCTCATTTAATAAAATATGAGCTTTTAATGAGTTTTTTTTTAAAGTATTTAGATAATTAGACTTGAAAGGAAGAAGTAAAAGTAGTTATCAAAGAGAATTAACCATATTAAGAAGTGATTCCCTTGATAAAATAACTATTCTTTTATTGGAATATATGATGATATGATATTTTAATCCAATACACCACTATTAATCGGGACCACTTTGTCCTAACTCCTATTGCTACCCTCGCTTATTTCCTCTACAACTTAATTTGACACACGAATCTAGCTCTCCTTCGGAGCTAACACCATATACAATAGTATGATCAATCACCAACAATCATCAATGTAAACATAATAAGGTACCTACCTCAATCACAAACCCACTAGTAAAAATGTCCACTACTTAAGAACATTGTTTTACTCTCACGAACACATATCAGAAATATCAAATAACACTCAAAGTAATTTATGAAACAGAATTAGAAACGTGACAAAAATTTAGTAAAGCAAAGCTTGATTGTTCTAATTACAATAATAAAATGTGGATATTTATAAAAAAAAATCTCAATTGTCCAAGGGCCTCACCAACCCTCTCGTCGAGCCTACCTCGATGAGGGTAATACATTACCCCAATAAGGATAATACCCGTTAAAGCTTAGCCGATCAGGGTAGATGAGCCCACAAAAAAAATGATTTTTCATTTTCAAAAATTATCAAGTAATTTTATACAAATGCTCACAAACAAAAAGACATAAAAACCACAAATAAGTCAACCTAGTATGCACATTACAAAAATCAATCTCATAGTGCGTATAAACATGATTACATACAAAGTGTACCTAACTAAGTGTGTATGTGCATTATTGGTTGCTAGTAACCAACCTTACATAAAAAAAAGAAGATACACTAAATAAAATAAAACAAACTTCATGTTTTGAATATGATAACCCCAATAAAGACATAAAAGGATATACAAAACTTACAAAAACTAAAAAAAAAAATAAGAGAAGGTATAACCAATAACCTTGTAAAAAATATATTTTACGAGAAAAAAGTACAAGCCATTAGAAAAGAAAAATTACTGTCTATTAAGGAAAAAATACAGATATTAGATTTGAAATGAGAAATGTCATTATGCTAATGAATGCTCTAACATGCTTCAATATTGAAAAGAATTTTAAAAAATTCCAATAGAAAGTAAAAATCTTAATAAAAACTTTTAAAATATAATTATAACCAATAGATAAATTAAATACAAATGATACTTGTATTTAGATATTAGAAGAAACTGAGAATTCAAATATTCTTCATCATATGATGAATGGTTTATATAGTATTATAACTTCAAATACTACTTACATTAAAATATGATTAAAATTTAAAGTTCATACAAGTTATCATTTACATGCATATATAGATATAAAAGCGAATAAATATGTATTTTCATAATAATTTTGAAAACAAGCACCAAAATATTTCATTATAAGAATTATTAATAATAGTACAATAAATCTTAATAAAGTCTTGAATGATACATATATAATGATATGATCAGAGAAATTTTATATTTTTATTATATATTAACAAGAAATTAAAGTTGATTTATTAATAAGAAATAATATTCTAAATTTATGCCAACTATTTACATAATATTTAGACAATAAGCTTAACAACGCTAGATAATGAAACCATTTATATGTTATCGTATCAAATCCAACTTTTATACAACATAAAAGAAAAAAAAGATAGCGAGATAAACACAAAGCAGTAACAAAAACTTATTTTGAAAATATTTTATTAGTTACAAAAAAGAAACAAAACTATTTTTTAATGAAATCCAAAAATATAAACCTTAGTAAATATCAAAAAATTATTAAAAACAGTAAATTCAAAAAATCCTATAGATCCAAAAATAAATAAGTCTAACTTTATTGATAACATACAGCTTAAAAGACTTTAACAAAGTCATTATAGTAAAACCCATAGTTTATAGTCAAAAAGATAGAATTTAACTTCAAAAAGAAATTCAATAACTTTTGAAACTAAAAGTCATACTACCAAATAATTCACGTCTATAATATATCATTCTTAGTTAAAATAAATATTTCGATTGTAGAAATAAATTTTGATAAATAAGACTTGATAAGGAATTTCAAAAAAATTAACGTTATTTAGTTGCCTCCAAGAACAATTCTAATATATTGTTATACCATTTAGATTAAAACAAGCTCTAAGTATCTTTCAAATATATATGAATAATATTTTAAAAAAATTACAAAATATTTGATGCGTTTATATAGATGATATTTTGGTTTTAAGCATAAAAATTAAATAAATATTATTAATATTGTACGAGAATATTAAAAAGAATATAGTGTACTTTTTAAAAAGAAAATAATAATTGCTCAATTTTACATAGACAATGTAAAAAATCATGTAAAAAATTTACAAACTTTATAAATATAAACCTAGAAGGTTTTATATATTTTTATAAAAAATCATATACATATATGAATATATGTTAAAACACATATACATGAATGATAATTTCTCTATAGAGCATGTATAAAGTTTTAGGGTTTTAAGTTCATAACATAAGAAAAATCTACCTATTTCATAAATAATTCAATTATTGAATTGATTTATTTTTAATATTAATCAATAATATATATATATATATTGAATTAGATTAAAAATAAATCAATTAAATAATTAAATCATTTATTTAATACTTATTTTTTACAAATTTAAAAAATATAAATTTATTTACGTTTTAAAAAAATAAATAAATATTTTTTAATGAGATTATATCATATAATTAAATAAAAAAATTATAATAATATTTATTTTTTAATTTTCTCGAAAATAAGTTTCTCAATAATAGTATAAAAACAAGTCTTAAACGAAAGTGAAATTAATGCGATGAATTTAGTATAGTTTAAACATAGTTAAATTAAAATATTGTAGTGATATAAATAAATTTTCATAATTTAAATAGCAATGTACGTGTCATGAAAGTAGGAAGACAAGTGCAATTCATAGAGATTCCGTGATAAATTTATTGTTATAAAAATATACAGTGATGTGATATTTTATTTTTCTAATTTTTTTTAAACAACAAATATGTGATAGAAGATGAATACAAAAAATTGTCATTATAGAAAGGAATAAGTGAGTTTGCCGACAGCTTGAAATAATTGAAATGAAATTAGCAGTCTTTATTTTTTTGTGGTAACGATGAAAAGTAGCTGTCTTACTAGGCAACCTCTCACTCTTAGACGTCTGACCTTAACCACTATAAGATAGACAGAGGCTAAGAGTTGGTCAGAAGAAACCACGAATTGAGAGGGAGAGAAGAAATGGAAGCTAATCCTACGCTACCAAGAAGAGATGTAACTTCTTCCAGAGTAGTGTTAGTAGTGATGATTCTACTGGTAGTCGTCGACTTAAGTCACTGTGTAATTTCTAGTGATACATCATTGATGTCAGTTGAGAGCCAAAGCAACACAAGCACGAATCGTAGCACCAACAGAAACAAAATGGATAAGGAAAGTGTAATTGGTTATAACGAGGAAAAGTTAGAGTACCAAATGGATTCTGAAATTAACAGAAGAATACTAGCTGGAATAAAATATACGTATTTCTCAAATATCGGCAAAAATCCAAATGGACCTACTTCATGTGGGGGTGAGCGTTTTAACGGTAAAAGCTGCGTCGGTCCGGTGAATAACCGAAAGACCAATTGTGGAAAAGATGATTACTACCGCGCCTGCTAGAGCTTTAGTTTTTATTTTTGTTGATACCAGTCCTTAACGTGTTACCTGGTTATTGTAAACAAGCAGCAGCTGAATTGAGCTGGTTTGCTTTAGTTTTATTGTCCCTTCGGTTTTTTCGATGATCAAATAAAATACCAATCAATTGCTGCATTACGCCTTACCGACGCAGCCTTACGGTGGGATATATTTTATGGTAACCAGAGAACATTAATCAAAGTTACTCCTAGGCAACCATGTTCAAACACAGCACCACAAATCTAAATTTTAAGTTGCACATAAATGTATTTGTACACTTTCTATCTGATTTATGGAAGACAGATGCCAAAGATGAGTTCTTGCAACACTCCAAAAAAGATAAAAATTAGTTCCCTTTGTCATTGCCACCAAAGAGGTAATCTAGAGACGATCCACCGCCAGGAGCTGAGTGAACCTTTGTGGATGGCCGGTCCTGCATTAATTATTATATTGTATTTAGCAATTTAGCGAGAGTGAACATAATTTTGACAAGAAAGCGTAGTGGTTCCAACGAACAATGACTTAAAGCAAGTTCACTACCATCATATATCATAAGAGCATGAGCATTTACTATTTCTCGTTAAACAATGAACAAACAGGTGTTCCTTTTACCCATGTTACAATTTCTACATGGATGCTTCCGGTGCCTTTGATCGAAGATGCAATCTGATGGCAACAAAAATGCCGACTTGAATAGGAAATGAACCAAGTACCTCTGAAGGTAGTATCCTAAAATGATTATTATAGATTTCCTTCTGCAATCTTAAGAAAAATGGTTCTTCGACTGAGGAATTAAATATAAATGGAGGATCTTATTTGGCTGAACCAATTTGCAGGGGAGAGAGAGCCAGTATGCATCAAATTGCTATACAGAGGTTCAATCTCCACTTAATTTTATGCAATTGATGTCTAGAGTGTTCTTTACTTTCTTGTGTATAACTATAGGAGATTTACAACTTGATTTTTTGAATTATTATTTAATTTACTCGTTAAATTAAAAATTAATTGATTTATTCATTGAATTAAGTTTATTAATCTACTCCTTGAATTAAGAACTAACATCTAATACTCTCCCTCAAACTATATCCAAAAAATTTATAGATACAAGCTTAGATAGAAGTTGTTGAAACCGATGAGAAGACATGACGAAGATATTGGCTAGTTGGTCGAAACTTTTTGTATAATGTATCGTAATCACCTATAATTGAATTTGTTTACGAACATAATAACGGTCAACTTCAATATGTTTCGTACTCTAATGAATACCGGGTTTGATGCTATATGCATGACTACTTGATTGTCACAAAATAAAACCATAACAATTCACACACAGTTAAAGTCATTGCACGATACTCAGCTTCAGCACTTGATCTAACGATGATAATTTGCTTATTACACTTTCATGTGACTAAGTTTTCACCGATAAATGTACAGTCGTCAGTAGTAGACTTACAATCGATTTGCATTCCCTACATAATCAGCATCCTCATATCTCATTATTTGTGTGTTGTCAATCTTTTTTATGATGATACCATGACCTATTATCCTTTTAACAAAGATCAAATGCTAAGTGTTGGGGTAAATCAACTTACAAACCATTTGTTAATAATAGCTTATACTCATGGGTAGCATGCCCTTCGAGCTAGGTTTGAGCTTATAGGCCAAGAAAGGTAATGACCACTTTAGCATCGCTCATGTTAGCTTCCTTCAACAAATCTATGACGTATTTCTTTTGGTTAAAAAATAATCCCTTGTGTGAGATTGTCATTTTTATACCAAGAAAGTATTTCAATATCCTAATGTCTTTAATTACAAACATTTATTTGAGTGACTCTTTGAGGTTGAAAATCTCGTTAATATTATTATCTGTAATTATCAGATCATCTACAACCAATTTGCCCATAACAATTCAAGGTATTTATGATTCTTCCAACAAGTATAAAGTTTAAGGTACATACAAAACCATTGACTCAATTTGATCCAACATTATTTTTATTTTTTACTTTTCTAAAGTCTTTACATTATCACCATTTGCAATTTAAACTTGAGAAAGATTTACTAATTCTTCAAACTTATAAGACTTTGACACATGATTGGTCATATGATCTGTGGTACTCAAATCTACAACCTAAAAATCATGCAACATATTTATTTTAAGAGCAATTTTAAAAGCTTTCATGATACCTTGCATATCTTCTTGTGGTATGAGTTTTGTAACTATCAAAAAACCTACAAACTTGACTAGCCATACCGTCAAGTTTCCTTCTTCTATGTTGTCTACACTATCAATTGTGGTCCCTCCAATCTTGCCTTGAAGATACAACATAAATTCATTTATGAATTCATGTGGAATTCGCTGTGAAGTTCTTAAATGGATTATACCCATTAGAGGTGGAGGCAAACACATGATTTGCACGATGTACAATATGATTCACCCATTATAAACCCTTGTTGTCCTTCGTGAAATCAAGCTTTAATTTTACATGTAAAATCCAACATGTGTCATTAACATAGCCTTTATAGTTGTAGTGTTGTACTTCAAGTTTGGATGCTATCTTTTGTACTTCATCTCATCGGTTAGATAGGGCATTATCTCATGTAAACTAGTCATTGTATCCATGATCACTACTTTCCTCCTTTTTTTTCACGTTGAATTGTCACACATAAATTGGTAAAGGAAGAATATTATGTGTTGATGAGTATATGGCATCATAAATCTTCAAATGTTGAATTGAGACTGGATAAGAGTTAAAATACCTTGTCTTCATTTGCTCTCTTTCATAGCAGAACTACATCGATCGTATGAAAATGATATATTTTCAACTCATTAAACATGAGTTTCAGGTTCTCTATAAGTTATTCAAAAGGCTTGTTGACTTTTTGCAAATCAGAGATTTCCTTTAATTGAAAAAATCGTAAAACATTGTTCTAATAGTCATACATTCCTTGACCATCTCACATAGCTCGTATGAAGATTTAGAGTAACTTGATATTTTAGCTAATTTACATTCCATTAAATTCAAGAGCCACGACATAACTAAATGATCCTTACTAAGCTAGGATTCATAGATTAGTAAGGAAACATCAAGCACTTCGATACTTTCATTTATCAATCCCAGTTTAGACCTTCCAACTAGAGTCAAAAACACTGCTCTCGATCAAAGCAAATAATTAAACTCATTCAACAAGACTGAACTTAATCTTTGATTTAAGTTGGCTTCACCTCATCCATATTCATGAAGGAAAGCACTAGTGAATTTTCAGCTCTTATATCATCTTAAAAAGACTTAACTCTTCACAAAAAAGCTCTCAAGGTTGTATTATTTTCTTCATATGTTTATTACAAATGTATAGCTATATATAAGGATATTGACTGTTTGAATTAAGGACTGTTTGAATTAAGAATTCTTTGAATTACTCTTTGATTTAATTCTTAAATTAAGATTCTAGATTTACTCCTAAAATTAAGTACTGACATCCAATATGATTCGAGTTCCTCTTCTACTCGAGATGGTTATAATAACAATAAAAAAGAAAGACATAATTGCCAAATTTGCAACAAGCCTAGTCATAATGCATTCACCTATTTTTTTCTTCGTGATATATTGATCGAAAAGCATCAAGGTCCTTTTTGAGATCATGTAACGAATGTAATTCTATTTAGGAATTATGTGAAGACAATAATGTCTTTATAGAATTTTACTCTTCTTTTTTTCTATAAAAAATCTATCTATCAAATATATTATCCTCCAGGGTGTGAGCAGAGATAGGCTCTAACAATGATTTTTCTCACTCAACTTAGGAAAGCTCTAGCATCTCTCATTTGATATTGTATATGTTTTTCTTCAAGCTAATGGTTTTTATTTACCTAAGCAAAATAAGCGTTTAGAGATATGTAAAAAGTGTGAGATCTATTTAATAAACAACCTATTACTCATGCACATGAAAGGCTTTTAGCAACTTTTGAATTGTTTTATATGGAATTTTGGTCTATCGTCTTGCCTCATATAATGGTAATAGATATTTTCTATCCATAGTTTATGATTGTTCCTAATTATTTGGATTTTTCCATCAAAAACCAAAGATGTCCACTTCTATTCTTAACTAGTTTAAAAGTATGATTAAAAAACCAATTTAGTGTTTTGATGTACATCTTTGTTTTTAAAAAGAACAACATACTTCATAGGATAACATATCCACAGATTTATGCTTAAAATGGTTTTGTTTTGTCCAAAAATATCGTCGTATTGTTTAAAAGTCTTGTCCTACTTCTTCATGCAAATGTTCCTATAGAGTTTTGATGTCAAGCTTTCAAGACTGTTCTTTTCTTGATAAATAGGATCCTTCCAAAGTTTTTTCTGATGGATCTTCCTATGAGCTTTAATACTCTAGGAAACCTGATTACTCTATCTTAAAGATTTTTAATTGTTTTGTTTTCTTTGTATTTGTGCTTACAATAAGCACAAATTAGATGGCAAGTCCTTTAAGTGTGTTTTAATGTATATTAAGCTATACATCTAAATAAAAAGATTATATTTATATGATCCCATTTCTTCCTAATATTTTGTTAATATAAATGTTTGTTTTCTTGAAAATTAATTTCCTTTTTCATGTCTATATGAGTCTGGTTCTTTTCACGCATCTTATTGGTTTGTTACTTTTTCCCTTACTTCCCTTCCTTTTGTTGTGTCTCATAATTGTTCAACAATTGATAAATAGGATCCTTCCAAAGTTTTTTCTAATGGATCTTCCTATGAGCTTTAATTCTCTAGGAAACTTGATTACTCTATCTTAAAGATTTTTAATTGTTTTGTTTTCTTTGTATTTGTGCTTACAATAAGCACAAATTAGATGGCAAGTCCTTTAAGTGTGTTTTAATGTATTTTAAGCTATACATCTAAATAAAAAGATTATATTTGTATGATCACATTTCTTCCTAATATTTTGTTAATATAAATGTTTGTTTTCTTGAAAATTAATTTCCTTTTTCATGTCTATATGAGTTTGTTTCTTTTCACGCATCTGATTGGTTTGTTACTTTTTCCCTTCCTTTCCTTCCTTTTGTTGTGTCTCATAATTGTTCAACAAATCCTTTAGCTTTTTCATCATCATCTACACCATTTGTTTCTTCTTCTTTTTCTTTTACTTCTACTAATGTTGTCTATTCCTATTGTGTTACCTACTATTAACATATATCCCATGCAAACATGTGGTAAGACTGGTCACTTGAAACCTAAATTACTTAAAGCAACTGTCATTCTTCTTGAACCTAAGCGTTTTAAGGATACTTTAGCTATTCTCAAATAGAAAGGATTGTGAGTATAAGATCTTAGTTGTTAATGGGTTATATGTCGAGTGGATGTCGATAATACATTCTTCAACATGGATTTATTTGAGGAAATGTACATGGATCCTTCTCTTGGTTTGAAATGGCTTCTAAAACCTAATTTCAAAAGTTAGTACCACTATACTTTCAATGGATTTTGCCAATTTCAAGTTTAATTCCTCGTTGTTTCTTACTTCTTGTAATATTATTTTAGTTCTTGTTTATATTGATGATATTTTAATCACTGTTGGTGATTCTCAGATGATTTTTTATCTAATTTCTCAACTTCATTCTCAATTTTTTTAAAAGATCTTAATGATCTTTACTTTTTCCTTAGGTTAGAGGTCTCGGTATGGTATTACTTAAGAATGAGTTATATGTCATAGATGTCAATAATACATTCTTCAACAGATATTTAGTTGAGAAAGTGTACATGCCTCTGGTTATCAAATAGCATTTGAAATGGTGTGTGAACTTAAAAAATCTCTATATGGTTTCAAACATACTCCTTGAGTCTGGTTTCAAAAGTTAAGTATTGCTCTAGGTTTTGTCATTTCTCTATTTATTCAACTTTTTCTTCTAGTATTCTTTTAGTTCTTATCTACATTGATGACATTTTAATCGATGTTAGTGATCCTTAGATGATTTTTTATCTTATTTCTCAATTTACTTTAAAAGATCTTGTTGATCTTTCCTATTTCTCCTTTGTCCACTGGCCTTGTTCTTACTAAACTTTTTGGTACTCCTCTTGAGGATCTTACTCAATTCAAGTTTGATTGGCACTTGTAGTATTATTGTCTCACTTGTCCTAATATATCGTTTATGGTCAATAAATTGTCAATTTTCCTACCATATCGATGCTCATTAGGTAGCTCTTAAAGGTCACTTCTTCTTTTGTTCTTCACGTTCTAATGTTTTCTTCTCCTAATTTGGTTGCTTTTGATGACGTTGGTTACCCTTCCTATCATGATGATAGAAAAAGTATTAAAAACTATTGTGTTTTTTAAGGGAAATGGAGATAATTTGGTTTCTTGACATTCTAGCAAAAAAAAAATTTGTTTCTTACTCCAGAGTTTAAGACTACTGCCATGGATGCTAGTAAGATACTTTGATTGAAGGCTTCAAATACTAAGATTGGTGTGTCTCTACTCACTCTTATTATTTTTTATGACATCTCAATCCTACATATCTTCAAATGATCTATATTCCATGCTAGTAAAAAGCATATTGACATCAACTTTTACGTTGTGCATGATTTAGTTCAGAAACAACACTTGGATGTGCAAACCACTACCAATTACTTAGTTTCTTGCTCACAGTCTCAAGCTTCGGGTTCTTTCAATTCCTTTGAGGGGTGATGTAAGGATGTATCATACTTATCACAGGTCTCTCTATATTAGATATTGTCACTAGTGTAGTTAGTTT
Organism: Hippophae tibetana; assembly: GCA_037013495.1. Taxonomy (NCBI): domain Eukaryota; kingdom Viridiplantae; phylum Streptophyta; class Magnoliopsida; order Rosales; family Elaeagnaceae; genus Hippophae; species Hippophae tibetana. The sequence continues at coordinate 15,136,727 of CM072812.1, forward strand.
ATAATGGTTTGGTGTTTTCTTTCTCCACTATTGTTTGTTTTGTACCCTACAGTGTAATGCTTCCTTTCTATAAATAGCTTGTACAGTGTAATTTACAAGATACTGAATTAATATTCATTTCCTCCCTTTATTCTCATTACAACGAGTGATTCCCAAACTATTTGCTATCCCAGAATAACACTTTTGAAACCCACTCAGAGTACTTAGATGGTGTTGACATTCCATTTCAGTCACGAATTAAACCTACCGAGGAGAGTAAAGGGATCATACCGTGATAAAGTTACCACAGTTCTGCCCATCAGCACGTAAGTAGTTGTTTGTAAGATTTCCTTGTGCGCCTGCAGGTATCTTTGGATCAATTGGCTTTGAAACAGCGTCATTCTTCTGGGAAAGACAATTGTTTGCAGGTTTCGCTGGGCTCTGAACAGCTTGGGGTTTGTTAGTAGGCTCTCCATCCCCAAAAAGGTAACCCAAAGAACTTTGGCCGCCGCCACTGCTATTTCCACGGCCCATTCTCTTGGTTTAACCTTAAAAAACCAAAATCAAAAATAAAAACGACACTGATAATTCAGATTATAACAACTTGAAGTACATTAAATCATAAAGCTAATGAAAAAATGACATGTCGTTTGCACAAATATTATACAAAATATTTGAAAGTTTGATGTGTGCAAGCCACATATCTATTTACACAGTTAACATCGCAGAATAAATACCAAATTCTTTCCATTTTTCCGCCACATGAATGGTACAAGTAAAATTTACTCCGTATCACACAACACAAAATGGGAATAACGAACTAAAAGTAGGCAAAATACGCTGGAAATCAGAAGCTTATGCTCTTCATGCCAAAACAAACAAGTAGTTTACAGGTAACAAGGAGGAAGTGTACTTAGACGAGTAAGTATTCGACTTAAAGTTTTTGTACTATAGAGCAAAGGAATGTTGATCAATCTCTCAATTTAAGCTCTACCAGATCCTTAATAACATTTCAATCGAAAATCAGATCATCATCTGCTTAATTCAGAAAAGTAACAAGAAATTGAAATATATTTTCAGACACAGAATCATACAGATAAGAACATAACCACTAATCAAACCATTTCCCGTGCAATTTTGACTCCTTTACATTCCAACACATTTTTCCAACAACTTTCATCTCCGTAACTTGTCTCATTAGTCAAGATAACATGAATTTATAACCGATTAGCCAAAAATCAATCAAATAAAAAATATCACACAACGGAGTAGGGAATGCAAGATCAGAACAGATCAATAGTGATATCCTAAAGTATTCGTGACTAATTAGAGAGAATGTAACGGATGGATCAGCTTAGAAACGGTAAATATGGATCTGAAACCTTGAAGCCAAAAGAACTAGACATTTGTTATGGAATTATTACCTCTTCCTGCTTTACCCTTTGGATGGAATTTGGAGCAAAATAACAAGAGACTTGCGAACCTGATACTCCATAGCATATCCAAAGTGGCTTACTTATATAATCGGCGAGAATGAGAAAGATATTTTGTAGATTCAAATGTTTGAAATTCGAAATATAGAGGGAAACCCGATTATATGGTATTTTATTACAATAAAAAACCATTAATCTAGGGTCTGATTAGTTTATCCATAAATAAATAATCTGATAAATTTATTTTAATTAATAATTTATTTTAATATTTTGAATTCGTATTTATTTATTATTAAATTATAAATAAATATATATCTTATTTTATAATATATTATATTTAAATATTATAAATATATAATAATTGTAAGATATATTCCTTATTTTTTAATTATAATTATAAATAATAAATTTTCTACAAATACACTAATTTAAAATTTAAATATTTTCTATGTGTGTTTTATATACGGTAATAATTCATAAATAAATTTTAATATTAATATAATTTTATCTAATAAAAAAATTCATATCTATTTGGATTCAAATTTGTTTGGTTAATTACATTATAGGATTGAATTTTAATTAAAAATCTTCAAATTCGACTAGGATGTGATCATATTCAAACTAATCAAAAATTGATAATTTTTATCAACTTTTCATGGTATAAGATGAAATTGAAAAATCAAATACATACAATGTATATATTTTATTATTTAAATCCAAAAATAAATATTGATATCATCCTATTATGAAAGGTTGTTAATATCATTAATAATTATATATTAATTCATTCAATATTTAAACATTAATTAATCGAAATTAGTTATTGATTATGTCATTTGTCAAAACTTTTAAATATGTCCTCCTAACTTGAAAATGTATGTATAAATTTATACCAAAATATTTCAAATTTTCATTAATCTTAATCTTTTCCCTCATAAATTAATTTAATCATCAAAGTAGATATAACACTCTCTAGTGTCGTACTTCATGACGTGATTTTTTAGTGATTTGTAAGTACATATGTTAATGAACGTGACCAAACATAAATATATATATATATTTCAAACTAGAAAAATTTAAATAAATATGAATGAAAATGAATAACACTAAAAAAATATTGAAAAAATGATTAATGTACTTAAATATCTTTTTAAAAACAATAACGAAAAATATTAAATGAAAGAAAATATTAAAATAAGGGATAGTATTATAATGCATGGTAAATTTTAGAATCAACTATCAAACTTTACACATTTATAAAAATTTACAACTAAACTTTTGAAGTATAGAAATCTATCACCGAATATATATAAATTGTAACAATCTATCATTTATGTTAAAATATTGATGGAAATTAACATAAAATAGGTTACTTACAATCTATTTATACAAATTAACCATTAAAATTATATAAGTTGTAATAATTTAACATCAAAATTCATTTATTTATACTTTTATCTTCAATCGTTCCTATACAAATCATCAAAGAAAAACATAAGTTTTTAATATAACCATGGCAGCTTTTCGATGAGCAAATGTAGTGAATTTGGAATGCACCTTGGGATAGTCATTATTTGTTTAATTTTGTCAACTTTTTAATTAACTTAGACAAATGATAAAGACTAACACATAGTTTGTGATTTATCCCCCTAAATTTGAATACTGAAATGTGAAATTTATTGTGTATTGATGTGTATTTTATGTACAAGTAACAAGGTTATATTCTCTTTCTTGACCTATATGTAATTTTATGTTTAGGTAATAACGGAGAGAACCAAGTGCACATAGGTTTAAAATAAATAGTAAAATATTATCAAAAAAATTTATTTATTATAAAAATGATATTTATGTTATGTACTTTTTTTTTTGTAACAATTTAGTTTTATTGTTAGAAAAATTAATTTCTTTTAAAAAAGTGACCTCACAAGAATAAATATATTTTTAAATTTTTTTAATTACATTAGATATATATCATTATAACTTAAATAAAATGTAACGAAAATAACTAAATAAAAAAAATAAAAATATAAAATATAAAAAATAATTATTTATACACGTGAAGTCATTTTTTCATAACAATATAATTAAAATATTATAAATTATAAATATTATTTTTAAAATAAGTAGAAGATCTTTAAACTTACATTCTTTAAAATAAATCAAAACAACACAAATGTGATGTTTGGTTCATTGAATGAAATGTGAATAGGAATGTAATGAAATGGAAAGGAAACAATTTTGTTTGGTTTAACTACTACAATTAAAGAATGAATCAGAATTACAGTGTTTGGTTTACAGTTAGAATGAAATAAAAAATATTGTATATTACTTTAATACTCATATATTCAGTAAAATTTAAATGATATCATTTAATTATTATTTTTCGTAAGACAAAATACATTATTGAGATCATTATTTTTCTAAATAATTATTACTTAAAAATAAATTATATTATTAAAATTGTTATTTTTCTAAATAAGATTTAGGGTTTTGAGGTTTGAGAATTGAGATTTATGGATTTGAGGTTTAGGGTTATATTTGTGAATTAAAGCTTAGGGTTAAAATTATTATTTTTCTAAATAGGGTTTTGAGTTATATTTGTGGGTTAAGGTTTAGGGTTAAAATTATTATTTTTCTAAATAGGGTTTTGGGTTTTGGGATTTAGGGTTTTGGGTTTTGGGATTTAGGATTTTGGGTTATATTTGTGGGTTAAGATTTAGGGTTAAAATTATTATTTTTTAAATAGGGTTTAAGGTTTAGGGTTATATTTGTGGGTTAAGGTTTATGGTAAAAATTATTATTTTTCTAAATAGGGTTTTGGGATTTGGGGTTTAGGGTTATATTTGTGGGTTAAGGTATATGATTAAAATTATTATTTTTGTAAATAAAGTTTTGAGTTTTGAGATTTGAGATTTAGGGTTTAAAGTTATATTTGAGGTTGGGGTAAAATTAGAAAAAAAAAATTAAGATGAGAATGAAATCATGATTCCTCAAGGGTGAGGTATATCGATTTCTCTTTTAGAAATCGATTTCATTTTATTCTCACTTTTCAACTCAACCAAACATAAAATTAGAAGTAACCAATTCTTATTCTATTTCATTCCAATCAACCAGATATACACAAAAATAAAGCATTTGAGCACAAAGAAGATGCCCAATTTCATGAACAAGTATGACAAAAGCCTTTCTTCCTATCCTATATATATCAACACTACAGATTAAGCCCACTTCAATTACCTCGTGTATTTCTCCAACATATTTTTTTAAAAAATGTAGTAGTTGGAAACTTTCATTTGAAGCAAAAAGATAATCTTCATTATAAACGGTAGGAGTGGAGAATATGCAGTCTTTTTTGGAAAAATATATATATTTAAAAATATTAACAATGACCTTCTAGAAAGCTTTTAATTTTTTTCCTTAAAAAAATAAAATAGTTACAAGTGTATTGAGATTTTTTTTTCTAATTCATCGGTCATTGCAATGCATTAACTCCATAAGTTTGGCTTTCACATAGGTTAGATGCATATGGATATAATGATGTTGGATATAAGGGGCCATACGTAGCAAATTAGGTCTACAATTTTCATAATTGCAATACGACATTTTTCTTATTAATAACTCACCCCACACACATAGTAGTAGAATCTGACAAAGCTATTGGTTTCATTCATCTTGGCCCAAACATGGATGACTTTAGCACGTTATAATGTTCCTTTGCTAATCATTTCTAGCCACTATTTGAGAGACTTGGTATGCATCTTTCAACCGTAGATAGTTTTTGTAATATGAAGGTTAGCCAAAGCACGTCCGATTGTTATTCACTGTTACAACAAAAATGCATTCTCTTCTATAAGTGTCAATTAGTTTGTGTATTTTCTTTAATTGAGTAAAAAATGCCCTAATAATTATGTATTTTTGCAAGGATTTAAGATTCACATCCATAATAGACATCATATACATAGAAAAAATAATATTAATTATTTTTTTGTTATTACTTATTTTTAATTGAAGAAAGATGTTCTTTATATTTTATTTTAATAAAAATATGTTTAAATTGTTAAAATTTATTGTGATAATTATTCTAAAAAATTTTAAAATTTAAAATTAAAGTGAGATTATATTTTATTTTATACATATAAATTATTTATAATTTCATAAATATTACACTTAAATTTTATCCGGTAAAATTTGGGATGTAACACGTGCCCCATTTCAAGTATATACAGAGACTCCCCTGGGTCCCCCATCAGTTAAGCATACAATATTTTACGTGTAATTTTTGAATTTTTTAAATCTCTATCAAAACTTGTTATTAAATATATAATTAAATTTAACCAATGAATTTGTAACTTAGAGATATATAATTTATTTGAACATACAAAATGTTGAACGATTTAGGTTCAAATTAAGTTTGAGACTAATATATGTATTATTTATAGTCAATAATAAAATAAACAAAAAAAGAGTTAATAATTAAAATGCACATTTTAAATAAGTAGAAAAAAATTGAATATTAATAATATCATTTTATTAGTTGTTAAATTCTAATATTTTTAATATATACATTTTTTAAAATTTGTGTCTTTCAATTACTAAATGTTAAATATTCAATATATTTGATCTTTTATTAGTGTAAGTAATGTAATTATTTAAATGAAAAAAAAATCCAAACATAAAATCGGTTTTGAGAGAGTACTAGTTTTTTCTTTCACGGGGGACCAATGAAACCTAATATCATTATCAGTATTGGAGATTAATTTAAGGTCCTAAAGAATTAAAGTGTTTTGATTGCAATTATTTAAATCATAAATTAGACTCATTACGTGGTTAACATATATTAGTTCAAAGTTTAGCATGTGATATATAGATGACTTCTAGATCCCAAATACCTGGCAACGAGTTGCTTTATTTTCTCAACCTTCTGCTATTGTCAATCTTGTTGACTTTTATATTTCACATCCTTTTTTTGTTTTAAGTACAATATATAATCAATTATTCAATTACAAGTGACATGCATAACCAATATTCATTTTAATAAAATTATCTAATCTGAAAGGTTTTGCACATGCAAATCCAGCAATTGGTGCAGAACCACTTAACGAGTTGTTTAGGCTCCCTTATAAATTTGGAAAAATCTATGAGTATGAGACTATACGTTCACTTGTTTTTATTTTTAATAGAGGTATGAGTTCAATTGTTCTACTTGTAAATGCATTGTGCATGTGTAGGAAAAGTAGAAAAAAGTCAACCAACTTCATCAATCGGTCGGCTTCAATAGGCTTTAAACTCAAAACAGATATATCAAATTCTTTAGTGTTAGTAGGATGGTAAAACGATAAGCATAGCTCTATTTATATTTGCCATGTATAATCCATTTTAACTTATATCAAAACAGATTATTTTTAGAATAGATTGAATCATGATTCACATACAAGATAAATGAATCATGACATATCAGGATGGATCAAATCACGACGGATTGATACAAATCTAAATTTATTTAATAATAAAAATATCATGCATTCTTAATATATTTTTCTAATTTTTACAACTATTTATTTGAAAAAATTACATTATGAATAATCATTTTTTAAAATTTTATCGCTTACATTTTTATAAATCTGAATTTCTCTCTTAGAATTTTCATAAATTTATTAAACAAAAGTTTATATCTCATCATATTAATAACTATTTATTTATTATAAATGATATTTTTTTAATTTATCATAATTTGTTTAAAATAAATATATAAATTTCTTAAAAAAAGTAAGAAAACGTTTCCCTACCATATATAATATTATCATTTTTTAATTTATACACCAAATCAAATAATGTTTTAATCTTAGAAAAAAATTTGAACAATTTAGATCGAGTCATGGATATCCATTGATCCACGGATCAATATCTAATTTAATATATCTTATCCATAGATCAAAATAAATCAGATCTGATCCGATCCATTGTCATCTCTAATTGTTATAGTAAATAGGATAGGACTCCTCACTAATGACATTGCATGATTTTTTAATCAAACATTGGGCATTTCTATTTTTTAAGGAATTAATTAAGTAAATGCACTAAATTTTCATTGGTCTATATTATAACATCGTCATTAACTTCAAGAGTAATAAATAATTTCAAGGCACATCGATCTTGTTAAATTTGGAGTCTATTTTGATGTGAAATAAGATAAGGTAGAATCTTAACTTGGTTTATAACGAATATACACTCAAACTCAAAGCTAAAGATGGGTAATGAATAATATATTGGATAGTATAGGATCTTGTGATAGTACCATATGTACCTAATTATCACCCAAGTTAGTTATGAGTGCTTTCATACCTTACTGTCCATCTTTTCTAATATTCTTCCACTTATTTTCTGTTATATATGTAGTGTGTATTCACTACACTAGCACTGTAATGTTGTAAGAGCTCATTTTATAATTATCATACTCATGTTGTCGAGAGCTTCTTCCTTTAATTCAAGCATGGTATTAAAGTTTTGATCTATTTTTTTGGACAACTCAATTTATTTCTTTGTTCTCATGGCTTCGAACACTCAACAATCATACATAGATGTTGTAAACTCACCTCCATAAAATTTTACACCACCAACTCATACCTCTATGTCAACAAATATTGCGAAAGCAAATGGATTACTAATATTTTTTATACAAGATCCTAATAACCATTTGACTGAAGGTCTTGCTCAAAGTTTTTCATCAATTTCTCATGGTAGTATTTCTTTATCTATTAACCTTGGTGATTTTTGGAAAGATCCAATGTTAAGTTTCATTACTGCTTATGGATTGGATAGTCTTAATAATGGAACAATTAGACCACTTCCAAGATATATTAATGGACATCTCCATCCCATCTTTTCAAGATGGAATGGTTTGGATTCACAAATTAAGGGCTAGGTTTATAGTTTAATAACCTAACATATGAAGGATTTACTTATTGGGAAACATACAACACTGGAACAATAGACCTCATTCAAAGATAAAATTTTCATGAACTTACCAAAATCAAGTTATGGGTCTTCATTCTTAACTTCAAATTCTTCAAAAAGATAAGAAGTCTATTCTAGAGTATTTATTTCGTGATAAAACTATAGTAAACCATTTGGTTTCTTCCAGTGAATCCGTTAATGATAGGGATTTAATACTCTACATTGTGTAAGGTTTGGGTCCTTGTTACACTTTATTTGTAGCATCTTTCAGTATCCTAGCAATTAGAACAACGTTTGGATTCTTTTGTATCATGTTAGAAGGCCATAACATAATGCTTCAAATGAAGTCCAACTATGAGCCTAGAAATGGTTTTCAAGCTCATATTGCATATGATGGAAATTTTCATACTAATAATGTTAACTTTTCTAAATGATAGTCTAATTAACCTAAGAAATTTAATAAAAGTAATAAACAAGAGTTGAGTATTCATAAATTTTTGTAGGATCGAGGAAATAAAAATAAGGGTGATACAAATAACTCTGTAACTTTGTCAAACCCAAAGAAAAATTGGAATACTTCAAATAACAAAAACTATGCCCCATCTGGCCAAAACAACAAAGATAGACTAATTTGTTATTTTTGTGACAAAGTTGGTCTATTGAAAGAAATTCTTATAGGCAAAGAGTTAGAATGAGCCAATAGATTCAAAAATGCATCTACTATAAGGCTGAAACAGGTACATCATCTACTAATGAAAGCTTAACAACACTAACAGGGTCATCTACAACTTCCATTACCTTCATGCTAGATACATGTACTATCACCACTTAACTAATGATTCCTCTTAGGTTCTCAATGCACAACCTTACTCAGGTACTAACAACATTCTATTAGGAAATGGAAATAAATTGTTTTATTAAAAGTACTGGTAATGATGATTTTTCACCTAATTCAAATGCTTATTCAACTCGAAGAATTTATTACACATCAAAAGCTTCTACAAATTTATTATATGTACATAAATTATGTTTAAGACAACTCAATTCCTATTGAATTTCATCCTCGTTTCTTTCTTGTCAATGATCTTTCTTCAAGGAGGGTAGTGACAATGGTTTACACAAGTTGCACAGAGAAATTCAAGCATAAGACACACCTTCATTTATTGGGAATTTTTCAAATAAGTCAAGCGTATGTTGTAATAATAGTTTTGATCATCCTTTTTTTTAATACTATCAAACAATTATTACCTACTCTTAGTTTTCATAAAAAAAATTATTCTTCATGGCTCAAATTTATGTGTTGATTGTTAAGTGTCTAATGCAAAAAACTCCATTTTTAATCTACTTATAAAAGAGTTAGTAAACCTTTTGTTGTAGTTTATGATAACTCGTGGGCTTCTCCACATCTTTCAAAGGATAGTGATAAGTATTTCTTAGCTATGGTAGATGACTATACAAGGTTCACTTGGATTTTTATTCTCAAATCGAAAAATCAAACACATTTAGCTTTTTTCATTTTAAGAATATGGTAGAATGTTTTTTATTGTAACATAAAATCTCTCCAAACTAATGAAGGTGGTGAGCTCATACCACTAATTCATGAGTTTGAACAATAATGTATTGATCATAGATGCACTTATCATTTCTAAGCGAAATCAAGTTGTTGAGTCAAGACATAGAAGGATAGTTGAAAAGTGTTCAACTATGCTTCAAAATATTGCATGTCATCAGTCTATTGAAGATTTTATTTCAAAACTATTATTTATTTGCTAAATAGATTACCCACTAAAGCTCTTAATAATCTATTTTCTTTTAAGCAAATATACAACAGAAAAACCAGTTTACATTGGACTTAAGGTATTTGGGTGCTTATATTTCCCTTGCTTGCAGGCATATACCTCAAACAAAAGTTGATTGGATATTAACCTCATATGTATTCTTTAGCTATGCTTCAAAACAGAAAAGGTATTTATGTTTAGAAAAAATACAAATAGATCATATATCAGTCGACATATCACATTTCATAAGAAATCATTTCCTTATAAGCCTATAATTAACTCCTAAACAAATTCTTTTCTTCTTGAACAACCATCTCAAGTGTTTATTCCCTCAAGGACTCCAAGATTTCCTACTCTTTCTCAAACACCTAGTCAACTATCGAATAGTCTTCCCATGATTAATCTTCACTTATTCAATCTCTTTCAACTTTCTCAACCGATACCAATACTTTAATTAATTTCCAAACATAATCATTGCCTATAACTTATATCACTCCTTCACCACTTCTTTCTAATATAATTATTCTTCTTCCAAAACAATTGCTTTTGCCAATATTTCCATCTCCAAGCAACAATATTCTCATTGATCTTCGTATTCCTAATACTTCAACTATTATACCTTTTGGAAATACTCATACATTGTTAATAAGAGGTAAAATAAAGATTTAAAACCTAAGGGATTCAATGTTGTGGTTCATATTATGACTACTCAACCTATTCTTTTTGAACCTCATAGTTGGAAAATATAAATCTCCATGCAAGAAGAATGCAATGCACTAGTCAACAATAATATATGGGAATTAGTACCCTTTCCCTCTAATCACAAGGCTATTTCTTGTAAATGGATTTTTCAAGCAAAATTGAGATTAGATGATACTCTTAAAAAATACAAATCCCGTGTTATTGTTAAAGGGTTCCTTTAAAAATTTGTATTTACTTTGTAGAATCCTTTGCCTAGTGGTACAACTCACTACAGTTTGTGTCATTCTTACGATTGGTCTCTCAAAAGAGTAATTTCCAAGACAAATAGACATTAATAATGCATTTTTCAATGGGAATATAGAAGAAGTTGTTTATATGCAACAATTTCCAAGATTTGAAGTAGATAGCAATCTTGTTTGCAAGTTGAATAATGCATTTTATGGTATCAAATAAGTTTTAAGAGCTTGGTATCAAAAATTGAGTCAATATTTGATTGACCTTGGATTTTTCAACTCTTAATTAGACTCTTCGTTGTTCATTTTCTTTAATATAAATAATGGTTTATATGTACTCATTTGTGTTGATGACATAGTCATCATTGGTAGCAATACCAATCTTATTCACTCACTTATCACTAAACTTCAAGAACATTTTGGTCTAAAAGATCTTGAAAAATTCATTTTTTTCTTAGGTTTTGAGGTTCATTATGTGCCATATGGAATTCATCTCAATTAGAAGTAATATATCAAGAATCTGTTACATAAAACAAGTCTTCTTGACTCCAAAGTCTTACTCGTACCTATGGATTCAAGTCATATTCTTAGTCCATATGAAAACACTCCTCTTAAATATGCTAATGTGTATATAAGTACTATTGAGGCCTTACAATTTGTCAATCTCACTCATCCTGAGGTTGCATATGTTATTAACAAATTATGTCAATTCCTTAGCACTCAAATTGATTTACATTGAACTATAACTAAACGTCTTCTTAGGTACCTCAAAGGTACTATATCATATAGATTACTTCTTATTAATAGCCTTCAACTTACACTTACAACATTCAATGATGTTGATTGGCTAGCAATGTTGATATAAGAAGTATTGAAGCCTATTGTTCTAGGAGATAACCTTATTATATGAAAATCTAGAAAATAAAAAAAATGTTTCACATTCATCCATAAAATCTGAGTATAGAAATCTAACTGCCATAACTACAGACTTATTATGGATGTAGTCACTCCTTTTTGAATTGCATATTCCTTTGAATTCTTCCCCCTTGATTTTTTGTGACAATATTAGTGCAAAATGCTTTGCTTAAAATCATGTTCTTCATCATAGGGTTAAAAATATTCAGATTAATTATCATTTTGTTAGGGATAAGGTTGTTCATAAGAAACTAACAATTTAACATGTCTTTTTTAAAGACAACATTATTGATGCTCTAACAATGACATATGTTGTCATGCGATTGCTCCTCATGACCCACCAATGCGCCACGCCATCTACATCATCGAATCATATTATACTTCATGGTGTTGACTTAGCATGCATTGACTCGGACTAGTCTTCCTAGCCACGCGTCACACTTTGATTCACTTAGTAAATTCTATGTGCCACGTGTGCGTTGTTATTGGTTGGCGTTGTTAATTTTGCTTATTTTATTCTCAACCCTTGATTTGAAGTTGATCTAACGGTCCAAATTGTACCTGAGCTATATTTAAGTCCTTAATCACCCTATAAACCCTAACCAGCCACCATTAACATAATTTTGATAAAATTTTAAAGCTAAGAAAAGGAAAAATTTAGAGAAATTAAAAAGAAGATACAATTTTGGTGGAGATTCAAGAGGAGATCAACACTACAATTCAAGAAATTGATTGTATTTCTTCTTCTACTCTTTTCTTTATCAATTTTTATGTCTATTTTTATGAAAATATGAGTTTTATGGACAAAATTATGTGTAGTTAATTTATTAACCTTTGGGTCTTATGAATCTAATTTTCACCATAGGATGATCTAATATTTTATCCCAATTATGATTTTAATTTAATTATATTATTTAATTTGATTTTTATGCTATTAATTATTTGACCAACAATTTATCTATAGAGAAAGATAAATAGATTTAAGAAAATTATTTAATTGTTTGTCTTGATTAAATAATATGTCTAGTTTTTAGGCAGAGATGTATGATTCTTATATATGTGATCCATAATTGATGAATCTATTGAGTAATATGTAATTTAATTGATATAAGAGTGTGATTAAATTAATTACTATATGATGTGTAATTTATTTGAGAAATGAATACATGCTAAGTTAGATTCAATTGATCATGTAATTGATTGATAATTATATTAGGGAGATTTTAGTAATTCACATGTTTTGAAAATTGAGATTAATTATTTCTAGATATTTTCTCATATATTTTTTTAATTGTCAAATCTAATTTAATTAATTATTACTATTTACTTTTAGTTATTTTAATTTTGCTTCTTTAAAATATAAAAACACACAAAAATTAATTTTTATTTTTTTAATTTTAAAAATTAGTTTTTAATATAATAATCTTCGTATGAACGATATTTTCTTATTATTATATTAATTGTTACGATATGTATACTTGCGTATTCATTGCACACATTTTGTATATACTATATGATCTTATGTTAATACCATATGTATTTAATTATCATCCAAATTAGTTAAGAGTGTTTCCATACCTTATTGCACACCTTCTATGACATTCCTGCACTCATTTTCTCTTATATGTGCAATGTATATATATTCATTGTACTAGCATTGTATTTTTTTTAAGAGATCATTTTATAATCATATTGGAGATAAAATTAAAAAGTAATTTAAGGAGTGTCAACTCCTTAATTCAAAGAGTAAATTAAGGAGTAAATCAAGGGATTATCATCCTTAATTTAAAGATTAATTCAATGAGAAAAATAAGGAATCCTTAATTCAAGGAGAAAAATAAGGAATCCTTAATTCAAGGAGAAAAATAAGGAATCCTTAATTCAAGGAGAAAAACAAAGAATCTGTTGAAGTCTCACATCGACTGAGCATTGGGTTTCTGCTACACTTATAAGTCTATGACAACCCTTCCTCTTTGAGAGCTCTTTTGGAGGGAGTTAAGTCATAAATTTCTTCATGGTATCAGAGCTAGGTGACTCGGTCGGTAATCTTTAATTCAAGAAGTAAATAAAAGAATGTTTAATTCATAGAGTAATTTAAGGAATAAATCTCCGTATATATAGTTATAAAATTGTAATAAAAATATGAAAGAAATAATACAACTTTGAGAAAAATTGTTTTATTTAAAAAGACCTCTAGGCCTTGACCTTTGGTTTTGGCATTTTCCAAGACCAATTTTCAACAAATCATCGTACTCACATTAGTGAGAGCTTTTTTCCTTTAATTCAAGCATAATATCCCTAATTTTAAATTCAGATAATTTATGGTTTCATTCTCATTATATATATGGTAATAATAATTAAATTCAATTAAAACAATATTATTATTTTTATATTTATTTGAATAGTATAATTAAAATAATAATAAATACTAAAATAAATTTATAAAATTAAAAATAATTTTTTTTACTTTTAAATGAGATAAATTGATTAAAAAATAATTATTAGTATACAAATGTTTAAGAAAAATATACATTTGAATACTTTATATTTTATTTATGATTAAGAATCAAATCAAACACATAAATATTTTGAATTATTTCTATTATTCTTATTACTATACACTAAACATGATTTTAAACTTTTTAGCCTTATTTTTGAATAACTAAACTCTTTTATTTTTATTTGGTTAGACGGAGAGAGATTTGAACTACATTCAAGCATATATATGAAGCAACAGTTTTATCACAATACTAGAGAAGGGTAGCTTGACATAACTAGTGATTCACAGAATCACATGGTAGAAGATATGAGAGAGATCATGTGGCAACGATCAATATGATTGACTATATTGAGAAAAAGTAGGATATAAGAATAATTGCTTTTTAGAAACCTCAACTTAGGATGATGGAGATGGCTTGGTAGCCACCTGTCTAATGAAGCCATGTTCATGTGATACCTTTTCACTTTTTCCATGTGTTTCTCCGTCAATCCTTTTCCATTTGCAAAACATCCCCGTAATAATTTTATTAAAAGCAATATTTATTAAAAAATTATTCACTCAATTCATAATAATATATAGAATAGCCTATAAAAATAGACTGTTTTAAGAGCCCAAAATAATGTATTAAGTTGTACATTATGATATGCATAAATGCATATAAATATAAACTAATATACATCTATATAACTTTCCATTTTTCCCATGTGTTTCTCTGTCAATCCTTTTCCATTTACAAAACACCACCATAAGAATTTTATTAAAAGCAATATTTATTAAAAATTTATTCACTCAGTTCATAATAATATACAGAGTAACCTATAAAAATAGATTGTTTTAAGAGCCCAAAATAATGTATTAAGTTATACATTATGATGCATAAATGCATATAAATATAATCTAATAATCTATCTAGTTTTTATATTGGAAATATATATATATATCTAACATGTTTAACTAATTATAATTAAGCACACAAAGTTACGTGTAACAATGAAAAATATCTAATCAATAATATGGTTTAATTTTTTTAATAAAATTATATGACCTATATTTTTTTGATGATATTATAGTGAGTAGGTTAATTAATTTTTATGCTTACACATGTGAGTTACAAAAATCTAAAAACTTTTAAATACTTGTGATTATATCCATAAAAAAATATATGAAAATATACGTGATATAATTTTATTAAAAAATTAAATATTAATTATCAATTAAATATGTTTTTATTATTAAATATAAAATTATGAATATAATTGTAACTAATTAAAAGTTTTTCACACTTTTATAAATCACTTCATATCTTATAAGCATAAAACAAGTTTATAATATAATGAGTGCTTATATTTAATTAGAATAAATTTATAAATATAATATTAAATTATTGTATTATATTATTTTAACGTTCTAACTAAATTTCATTTTATTTCTATCGTCGAATTATAAAAATATTTTATTTATATCTATTATATCATTAAAAATAAAAAATAAAAATCTATAAAATTGATTGGTTATCATATTTCTCATTAGTTTTTTAAGAAATAATCTTCCTACGGTAATTTCTAACCTCCTCCTTTTTTTCCCCTCTCAATCTGGCTGCCATTCATTCCCTAACATCTATTCTCTCTTATATTAATAAACATCAAGAGAAAGATCAGCAAATACTGAAATTAAATTTACAAAACTCAACAAATATCAAAGACGACCATGTGACCTTAACTTGAAATTTCTGAAAAGGATCAGACGGGCTTCACTTGAATTTCTGAAACTCGTTGTACCTCTACAAAGCCTTAACTCGAAATTTCTGTGTACTATCACCAAAATGCTCCCATCATTGTTTCTTCAGTTCACCTCTTTTCCTTTGTGCCCATTTCCATGTGTTCCACAGCATAAAAAATATCATTATCAGACCACTATCAGGAGAAACGGTAGATTAAAAATTACCATAAATAAGTTATTTGTTGAACTGGTGAGTAAGATAATAAATACTGATTATAAATTATTTGATTTTGATTTTATTTTAAACGATTACATATATGGATAACGGATGTAATAGTACCAAAGGAATATTTTTATAATTTAATGAAATAGAATGAAATTTAATTTAATGATATAAACAATATAAATATAATAATTCAATGATATATTTATAGGTTTATTTCCATTTAATTATAATATTCAAACATGTTAAAGCAAGAGCACGTGACATATTTGGCATTGTATATGATACATACAGATCACTACTTGGGGATAATGATCATGAGTACTATGTATGGCAATGGATTGGATCAGTATATTAATACTAGAGGTGTAAAATGTATTATTCAGTGTAACACACAGTTCACTTTAACCATGAACATCTTAACATCTCATTTAACAATTTTTTGGAACGAACATAATTTTTTATTTAAAAAATTTATTTTTTGCTAAAAGGCTGAACATATTTTTAATCATTTTTTGGTTGATTTTTTTTTAACATTTTTAACCCAAATAATAGACTCTTTTTTTCTAAACATTCATTTTTTTTATTAATTAACAAACTTGAATCATTAATTTTTTAACTATTACAATATAACCATTATTATCACTATTTAAAATTTTAAAAATTAATATCATAGACCTATCAAAACAAGTTCAACAAAATAATAAATCAATCTATTTAATATCATAAACCTGTAAAAAATTGAATAATTTAATCTAATTTAAAATTAGTTTAATAAAAAATAAAATGTGATCGTAAAAAAATTAAAATTAAATGAGTTATTCATGAATAGTCCAATTAGTATATCAAATACAAATGAGCTTTTAAGTCATAAAAAAAATTAAAAGAAGTAAATTTAGCTACACTTTATTTAAGATTAGCTTATATAAACGAGCTGAGCCAAAATATAAAGAATAGATTATAAACGGCTAAAAGTTGAGGCTTAGTGAATTGTTGACATTAGTTAATTCGGTGAAGAACTAAAGGGCGTAATTTGGCATATATACCCAAGTCTAATTAGCCTTTGCAGAAATTATCTCGCTCAAGTCCCTGTTGACTGTTCCTATCTCACAAACACATGAATTGCTGCTTACACACAATGCTAGTGCGAAATCTCTAGCTGAGAACCCTGTGTCCCAATATTCCAAAACAAAGCATGCATAGTGAAGTTCATCGATCGTCACTTCATTAGATCAGGTTGTTGCAGGGTTTATTACCATCAACTATGTGTCACCTTCTAATCGATTGTTTGATGCCTTAACTAAACCACTTCCCACTTCTAGCTTTCATTCTCTTTTTTTTCTCTCCCCAAATTAATTGTTCTCCCGAAGCCATTAGTTTGGAGGCGTGTTAGAGTCTCCAACAAATTTAGTTTAAGAGTGATCAAGTGTATTTTAAATATAGTTAGATGATTTAGATCAGGGCAAATTAGTCTTTTTTTGTTGGGTCAATTAGTCCCAATTATTTTTAAGAAATAACTTAATCCAAATCATTATTCAAAGAGTTTAAATAAGATATAAAAATATACGTGAGAGATATATAATATTCATGAATATAGTATGAATTTTATTTATTTTAGTGCTAAAAGAAGCTATAATATCTTTAAATTATGTAATTTTTAAATCAATTTTTTTCTTCCTAGTAAGAATGATTTTTTTAAGATTTTTAGTTAACCTGAACTAATTATGTATGTGCTCAATAAATATATATTTTATTATATATGTGTAATATTTAATTTTGATGATGTTATATTTTAATTAAATTATTAAGTCTAATCTACTCAACTTAATTAAATGACTAAATACATATTTTAATAATTATTGATATAAAATTTTACTTAGTCTCTGTTCAAAAGAGAGAGAGAGAAGAGGGGGAACTGAAGTATATAATACAAACAATTATAAGCACTAATTTATTTCAGATTTCAATTTATTCACGATAATTAATAATTACTCATTTTTAGACAAGTTACGAGAAATATTATATATATATATATATATATATTTTAAATAAACCTCATATTTAGCTTAAAGAAGACACCTATGGTACACAATTACAGATAGGCGTTTACCAACCCTAATTAGAATACAGCAGGTTCAAGTGGAATTATATATGTACATGATCTTCAATTGCTCAAGAAAATTTCTGCTACAACGGAACTTATGAAAACTTTCAAGCTTGAGCCAATTGTTTGGTATGTAATGGTATATATGTATTGATTCAATTCCATTCCAACGTAAAATGGTGTGTAAGTGTATGTAGTCATTATTTTAAAAAGTTAATTAATTTTGAGTATTTCAACAACAACAAAAAAGAAGAAGTAAAAGTAAAAGTTTGTTTGACCATTTAACTTAAAACATTTCTTAAAAGTTGTTTTCAAACTATTATAAAAAATAAAAAAATCTACCATTTTAAAAAATAATAAATTGTTTTGTCATTGTTTTGAAAAACTCTTCTAAAAAATAAAAAATATAAAAAACATATTTTCCAATGTGTTTGACAAAATTGTTCTTAAAAATTATTTTAAGTGAAATATTTTTGAAAGTTTCGTTGTATTGAAGATCATTACACGAGAAAATCAATAATTGGGTATGTGTTTAAGCTTGGGCTTTGAACAATTTTTTAGTGTAGTAAGAAACAACCAATAATATCATTATCAACCATTGAAGTTGAGTATCAAATAACGACAATGACAACTCAAGAGAGTACATGGTTGATATAGCTAATGAATAATTTACATCAACCAATAGATTATACAATTCTGTTATACTATGACAATCAATTGTCAATTCATTTGGCAAAGAATCCCGTCTTTCATAAAAGAGTTAAGCATATTGAATTGTACTATCATTTTAGCATATAAAATGTTATGTAAGAAGAAATTAAGATGAGACAAATTAAGACAAATAATCAAGTTGCAAACTTGTTTACAAAAATTTTGAGCATTGTCAAGTTCAAAATGTTTCGATGTTAGCTCAACATAATAAAAATAGCGAGAGTTGTTGTTGAATATCAACTTCACCTCATAACAAAGCACGAGGAAAATAAAAGCCTAATCTATTTTATCCAACCATATAACATGGAAGCTTATGAAGAAATGTTGAAGAAAATATTTTTAAGAGAAAATTCTAGAAGAATATAGAAATGAGATTTTTTAAGAGAAATACGTAAAATGTGATAATAATGTATAATTAGAATTATTTTTTAATTTTATATTTGTGTGGTGTATATTGCATAATAAATATTATAAATAATCTTTTTTGTATTTAAGTTAGTCATGATTTAAAAAAAATAAGTTTTTATATTCTTAATTTGAGTATGAATAATAAGTTGTGAATTTTTTTATTTCTTTTTAAATTGTAATCGATATTTTAAAAGTATTATAATATAATACAATCTAAATAAATTATTCAATTATTTGAATATAATATTAATAAGTTTATAATAATACACTTTAAATTTTATCGACATTAATGGCTTTAAACTCAGTAGGATATCTCAAGAGAAAAAGAAAAGTTAAAAACAAAACAAAAACAAAACTCTGCAGGCTTTTATTTCCACTTAAATATCAACCTTCTTTTATTCTCTCCTTTCCTTTTCCCACAGTCTGACAGACTCCACATGCATATGAGAGAGAGAAAGAGGTTCATGCTTTAGAGACCCACACAAATAATTTTTACCACATGGGAAGTTGGAGAAAAATAACAAAGCCAATCCGACCCACACAACACAACGTGGCTCACAAATCACACCTCTCCCACTTTCTTTCCTATCTTAGTTTCCTCGCCTGTTCTGTTCTAGCCAAATCACTCTCTCTCTCTCTCTCACTGTGTGTCTCTAACTCAAACTCTCTATCTATCTGGCATAATATAATTTTATTAAAAGAATGACAAGACCACATCTCATTCTACCAATCTGATAATCAACGTTGCCTTCCTGTCATATGATAATATTTTACCCTCAAAACTCTAAGAAGCCTTTACTTAGAGAGAGCCAAAAGAGAAAGCATTATTTTTCAGAAAATACTCTGCAGTTTTGCATTCACAGCAAGTACTCCATATAAGGTAGATATTTTTTCAATTTAGAATCTCTTCCATATCTTATTTCCTTCTGTTCCTTCTGGTTTTTCTTGCAGAAGATATTGTCTATCTTGTTCGGTCAATTGTGTTATTACTATTTTGAATTTCATTCTTTAGTCCTCTTTAAATGTACTACTACTATTCACTCATTCTCTTTTGGCACCACCAGTACTTTGAGTAGATATAACCCAATGGACTACATTGTCTTGAATCTTCTAAATATTATTCGAGCCCTCCAAAACATTTGGGTTTCTGGTTAAAGAATCACAAGTGTGTGGAAGTTGATAATCAGTAAAGTCGAAAGAAAAAGGTGAAAAGATGTCTTCAAATCTTATATATTCATTAAGAGATGAAAACCCAGATCTAAAGAAGCAGATTGGGTGCATGAATGGAATTTTTCGACTCTTTAACCGTCATCACTTCCTCGCCAAACGCTTACATGGTCACAGTCATAATAAGCTACCTCCAGGTGATTCATTTTTTGTGAAGTTTAATTGTTTTGCCAATACAGTTCCTTAACTTTCTAATTATACACCAGAGTGGTTTTCTTCGACTCTTTCTCTTGTTTAACACTCTAATTGTTTTCTTAACGTGAATTGTTTATTTTATTTGAATTAAGATAATCACATATGGTCATAGGCTAGTTTTCTTCATTACACACCAAAATTATTTCATCTAAAAGCTAATGCTTTTCATTTTGTGTGTGTTCAACAGTAGATGAATGTGGCAATCAAGCAGTAGAGTCCAGCAGTTCATTTCAAAAAGCTACAGTAAGAACTTTAAAACTCATTATTTCCATGATGGTTTAATTCAGAAAAATTGATCTTAAGCAAAACTTCTGGATGCAGCAAAAAGGTACAAATAACGTTGTTAAAAAGAAACGAACCTCCACAGATTCATCAAGAACTTCGTTTTCTTCTTCTTCTTCTTCTTGTTCATCCAGCTTCTCATCTGCTGACTATGCTAGAACACTTCCAGTTGAATTGTATCTATCAAACCAAACAATTTCCAATGGAACATCCAAACATGACATGCTTGCAAATAGACAAAGTTCCAACATTCAGTCAAGCCAGCAAGGCCTTGATTTTGGAGATGTCATTAGAAATTCTATGCACAGAGAAGTTCGTGGCATAGCAGTAAAAACTACAAGTAAGGATGAAGCTGTGGTTCATACCTTAAAATACATAGACTCACCAAGGCCTTTGCAACTTCCCAAATCTGTAAAGCCAAAGCTCCTTGGCCTCAATGAGTCATTTAAAGGACCTAGGAGTATAAACGAAATGAGGGATGATTATATGCATTGTTCATCAAAGGAGATCCGAAGGCTCTCTTATGATGAAAGGGATACACTCAAATCCAACATAAATCTCAAGGAACTCCCAAGGCTATCTCTCGACAGTAAATCAGGGTCCTTTAGGGGTTCTAATTCTGAAACAAAATCAAGGAACTACGATCAAATGATTGATATGCAGCCAGAACCAGAAAGTTCCAAACGATCATACAGTGTCATAACAAAGTTGATGGGTATAGAGGCTTTCCCAGATTCAACATCAACCAGCGAGGGTCAATCCAAGTTCAATAGCACCTGCCAAACTAATAGACATGATCTCCATTCAAAATCATCAAAAGCAGCCAACAAAGATAATCAAGATTCCTTTTCAGGATCTCGAAAGGACTCAACATCAAATCAGATGAAAAATGGTGATCTGATCGACAAGGCTACCTCAAGTCAGAAATGTCCAACAGAAACAGAAACATGGAAGCAAATACATGGAAGCAGTGGCCCCCAGCCATCAGGCTCCAAGTGTGAGGAAGTTCCTGCACGAGCTACAAACTCATCATCCTCGGTTTATGGTGAAATCGAGAAAAGATTGGCAGAACTAGAGTTTAAAAAGTCTGGAAAGGATCTCAGAGCTCTAAAACAGATACTTGAAGCAATGCAAAAGTCCGAAGGAATGTTGGATAGTAAAAAAGATCAGACCTCCAGTTTTGAGTCTCAAATGAGCTATAACAACAGTCTCGGTTGCAGCTCTAACTTGGAAAGTCATAAAAGCCTACAAAGTAATATCTCAAATCCTCCCAACACAAAAGGGCGTAATCGTCCAAGAACTAACCGATCACCAATCATCATCATGAAACCAGCTAAATTTAATGGAAAAAACACTGATCCTGCTTCTGCTGTCAGCTCCTTTGACAACTTAACTAGCCCAGGTAAGATTCGACCTAGCGACTCCACATTTAAAAAAAAAGAGTTAGCTGAGAAACGGACAGCAAAACATCCAAGCCAAAAGAATATGAAGAGTACAAACCATGCAAACCATTGCCAGTCCTCTACAGAGAAAAACGCCCACAGGAGAACTTCGAAATCTGTTGAAACATCAAAGACATCTAGAAATGATAGTGAAGGGAACAGCTGTGGCTCAGCCAAAAGCTCAGGAGCTGCGAGCTCTAATCTGCAACATAGACAACTTGGGATGGACAGACAGTTTCATCAGGTTAGCTCACCATCAGATTCATGCAGGAGTCGAAGACAAAAAAGCAGACAGCCAATGGAATCCAATAGCCCAACCAGAAAATGCATGTCAGGGTCTCCCCATTTGCATAGAAGCAAAGACCAGTTGAGTGAAACAAAGGCCAGCATTAGACACTTGAGTCACCATGGTAATGCCTTTTTTATTAATTCAGAGAGCACCATCAGCTTGGACTCGCATCCCAACAAAGAGACCACACTCGTTATTCAACCCCAGGAGATAAAATGTACCGACAGCAAGCATGATGGCAAAAACCAGAGAGTACGTGCTCCTGCTTTTAGATGATAGTGAAATTAGTTTAGCTGCCAATTATAACCTTTTTTTTTATCTCATTCAGGTTGCAGGGTTGGGTAGAGCAGAACCAGGGAATGCTAGTGCTGAGCAGCCAAGCCCTGTGTCTGTTCTTGATGCTACATTCTACAGAGACGACTTGCCTTCTCCTGTAAAGAAAATATCAATTGCTTTTGAAGGTCAGTACTCAAGTATTCTACAGGTTTCAAAAGTTAGAAAATATAGCTAAAAATCCAAAAGTGAAGAGAACATTGAAAATACATTTAATTTTCCTTTTATTTTGCTTCAAGCCTATATTTGTGAATGCATGAACATTGAAAATTCATTTACATTTACGAATGCAAGATTTTTGAATACTAAATGTTCCATAACTTGTATAGATGAAGAGATTCTGTACCCTGATGACATAAAACAGCAAAGTATTGAGCTAGCTCAGCTATCCAGCAGAGAATCATGTTTCAGCACTGAAATTGACATTAAAATATTAGAGGACATCAAGAACTTGGTTCAAAACCCTCGACCGGCAAGCTTCTCTGAGATGGACCAACTCGTCTGCCATCCTGTAATACAGTATGACGGCAAAAATCCAGACCACATATACATTTCAGATATACTGTTAGCATCAACCCTCCTTGGATATCTGGACTCCGGCTTGAAAAACATTCAATTCAAAAATTTAGACTTTGTGATCAACCCTAAATTGTTTTTTACACTTGAAAGGGTTAAGGCAAGCACAGAGTTGTTGCCTGAGGAAATTGGAAATAAAAATACTCTCCAGGTAAAATACAATCAAGCAATCCACAGAAAACTGGTATTTGATGTTGTTAATGAAATTCTAAGTCACAAATTAGTGGCACAATTTTCATTTAGACAGTGCCTTGTGCAAAAACCAAGAGGACAACATCTCTTAGGAAAACTATGCTTAGAGGTTGACCATTTACAAGACCATGACAATTGTGGTCTAGTTGATGAGGATGACAACATGAGAAGCATCATACCTGAAGATCTAATGGATTGGTCAGTGTGTGACAGTGAAATCCCACAGATGGTGTTGGACATTGAAAGGTTGATCTTCAAGGATCTGATATCAGAAGTTGTGGCAGGCATGGCAGCTGTTTGCCAAGGTCAGTCTGGTCAACATTGCAGGGAACTGTTCCC
This sequence comes from Hippophae tibetana, assembly GCA_037013495.1. NCBI lineage: Eukaryota > Viridiplantae > Streptophyta > Magnoliopsida > Rosales > Elaeagnaceae > Hippophae > Hippophae tibetana. The sequence continues at coordinate 15,161,261 of CM072812.1, forward strand.
CAAGTAATATTTTTCAAGAGATGTTATATGTAGTTCTTTTTACATGTTTCCTTTTATTTATAGTTCTAAGTCCTAAGTTTTCTTTATATCTTTTAAATTTATATGTAACATCAAAATAATCTTCCAGGAGCTTTTAGCTCTGTGCTAGTATGTAAATCTCTGATTTAGTCTTATGACACGATTGTATTAGACATTCAAGAGATGTAACTCTGACGATAGACACAAATACATATAAACTACAATCTCTACGTACAACAATTCATTATGATAGATGTAAGTTGCATAATCATTTTTCGGTTATTAGTCTCTATCCACATATTGCATACTTTTTCGAGTGTTACTGCTAACACAATTTGATGAGGTGTTAGTGATAATTTAGCGTACAACAGTTCTCCTCCTAGCATACTTTGTGCAGAAGAAATGAAACAAGCTTAAAAAAATGACTGGATATATGACGTTGTCTTTGTAAGATATATTAGGATGGCTTAAGATGCCTATAGTTTAAAATTTATTAAGGAGCCATATTTTACAGTAGAGCCATAGAAGTAAGGTATACTCAACATATAGTCCATAGAAATATAATGTAGCAAATTCAGATTTGATAGTTAAATGTATAAGGTAGAAACAGTAACCACTAACCCGGACAACAAATTAGAAAACATTCCTCCAGGATATGTATTTGCACGACTTTCACATTGCAATGTTACTGCAGAGCAAAAGGTAAGAGAGCAGCCAGATTCTTATGAGAGTTCTATGACTATGTTTTACACTAATATTGAGGCAAAAGAAACTTCAAGCATGAATTTCTCTTAACATTTCCACTCATAGCAATTACCTATGGAAGGAAACAAGTAAGGTATGTCCATTTCTTCAATTCTTCCACCACAATATGGTGACGGTTTGCAAATATCACTTAGTTATTACGACCTAAATTACATCTATTTTGCAATCATTTTATCAATTAGTTATTAGGATTTATAACGATAAAAAAACATCAGTAGGATTTATTTCTTTTCATTTAAGCAATCCTTATAAACTTCGAATGACATTATAAAAAAATTGAGATATTCCCATACAAGCAGAATGTGCAATTACACTTATAACCATACAATCTGATCAGTTCACCATGATTTTCTAGGAAGAACTTGGAGAATTCCTGCATCTTTGTTTGGAATATTTTATTCATTCTACTCAGATTTTTATTTTTAGTATTAAAGTTAATGAACATGTAAAAGTAATCCAGTTTTTGACTTTTTGTCAATAACTGCTACTGCTATGATATTATTACAAAGATTCTACGTTATTGAACAAGGTATACAGGTGGAGGGAAACGTATTCCTCGATGACAGGCAGAAGAAAGTCAAGCATCCATTCAGTGTTGAATCATACAAGAAAAATGAATTTCAATTACAAAGAATCATTTTATCAGTCTATCCTAGCAACTGACACAAACATATCTCAGAAAATTATCAAAGGGGGGAAATTCCCTCAAGAAATTTGCAATATCCATTCTTTAATGCAACACGATGCCCTTTGGCTTCCCTGGAACCAGCTTGCACTGCCAGTCTACTAAAAATTGTACAAATTCTACTAAAACCAAACTAATTTACAACTGAGCTGGCGTCTGTGGATTATGATTATCAGTAGATTTCTTCAGAGTTTTCTCAGATCGCCTTTTCTCCTCATCCGTCTCACCATTCTCTACAAACCAGGACAATATTTTCTCAGAATGCTTCTTCTGTTTTCTGAAATCTAGCACATCACCGAAGTACTTCGTTAGCATTCCAATGTTAAACTGCAAAGACAGCTGCCAAATCGAAGGACCCTTTTTTGTACCTCCTCAATATATTGACATGTCCTGAATGGCTTCCGAAAATATTTGAATTCAAATGTAAATTGATTTTGTATTTAACTTAATGATTCTAGTGAGTAAGAAATAACTAGGATATCATTAGAATTATTTGAAAGATATTTTACATTGATAGTTTTTTTCTTCAATTTTTGTGATCATTTACATGTATTATAAATTGAGAGTAGAACTGTGTATAAATTTTTGTTTTAACCTCTACGATCCATTATATATGGTATCAGAGCAATGAAAGATCCATTAGCTTCCAATAAATCAATAACTAACCCTAAAATTTATAATCAAAACTCAGAATCAATTCCTATAACGAGTTCAAATGATAGTCCATTTCTACGACTCTAAGTAAAGAAATTTAAATGGTAGAAATTTTAAAGAATGGATTCGATTGGTAAAATTAGTTATCGTTAAAGGGAAAACTAGGTTACCTGGAGAAACAAAAAGGCCAATAGCCACAAAATCCCAATATTCTCCAATGTTGAGCTTGAAAAATTCAATAGTTACAGCATGGCTCATCCATTCGATGATTCCCTAAATCAATAAAATTTGTCTATTTTTACTCGCAGTTAGAGATGTATGGCAAATCGTACGAGAGATTTACTCCAATGGTGAAGACTCTACCCATCTATTTGAGTTAAAAACTCGATTGTGTAAGTTAAATAAGAGGGAGAAAAGGATAGCTGAATATTATGGGAGAGTACTCAATCAACAACCATTATCATCAATTTGGATGTTTTCTCTCAGATGTGATGGAAGGATCACCAGTTTCATATGATGCTCGAAGAATCATCATCATCTTCGTAAGTATCGCCTTTGCAAGTTGCTTCTCAAGACTAATTGTGCAAAATCAACCCTAAATTATGGTTTATATCAACCATTTAGTTTAGTTCAAAATGGGCCTAGAAAAACTAGATATGGATTGAATGAGAAAATTTTTGGGTTGGGTCATGGGTTTTCACAACCTTTGGCCCACACCAATCAAAACAAAACCACCCGTGGGCCACATGGAAACGAAACTAGACCAGGCCTAAATACACAGTAGAAAAGAATATTTTGTGAACATTGTCAAAAACTCAAACTAGGGGCACACAAACAAACTAGTAAATCAAACCGAATTGTAAAATTGGATTGTATCGGACAATCCGGTTTGATTTTTTACTAATTTTAGTCTTGTTTGGTTTACAAAATCTATGTATTTTTTAAACTAGCTCGAACTATTATAATAAATATATACATAAAAGAATTAATATTTGACACAACATATGATGTAGTTTATTGGAAATAAAAATCAAACACAACATCTTGGACTCTAGTTTGAGTCCTAAGTATTACACTTACTTTTTTTAATTATTCCATTGAAGCAAAAACATAGAAACCAAATGAAAATTGTGCTTATCAAAAGTTGAACTCAAGGTGGTCTTTTTGAGAAAACAAAATTAGTCAATAGGCTACAAATTTAAATGTATGTTTATTGAACAAACAATTATTTAATTATAACTGCATACTTAACAATTCAACTATAAATAAACCAGATTATTTCGATTTTATCAGTCCAAACCGGTCCAGTTTGGTAAGCTTAAACAATCCGATTTGATTTTAATAAATTTTAAAAAAATTAGACTAGACTGAACCATGTCCACCCTTAACCCTAACACACTTGTTAGGAAATTCATGGAAAACCCATGAATTGGAAGCTAAAACAATAAAAAATTTATAGCTATCAAGCCTCAATTGACCCCTGCTCAAGTAGATCAATTTTGTAAATTGTTTTCCATTTTTCAAAATGTTAGTTAATCATCTCCCTCATTAGCTTACAAAGGTAATCACTTAAGTGCCCTTTTTGCCACCTCTCAAACCAAAATCCCTTAGATTGTTGATTATGGAATGTCAAATCATATGAATGATGCATATAATTTATTTACCATTTATGCACCCTGTGTTGAGAATCTTAAAGTTAGAATTACATATAGATTTCTATCATATGTTGCTAAAAATTCCCGAATTCTATAACTCTCAATTATGTATTCCATATCCCAAACCTGTCTTTTAACCTAATTTCTATTGCTCAATTAACAAAAACCTTCATTGTTATGCTATTTTTTCCTCATCTTATTGTATCTTTTAAGACCTATCATTAGGGACAACGATTGGCAGTGCTACAAATTGTGAAGGTCTGTAAAGGAAGTTTTTAATCAAATTTCTATATGTAATTTTGTTTATGTTCCTAGTGATAGCAAAATATTATTATGGCATAATAGAATGAAGCATCCAAATTTCCATTATTTGAAATAGTTATTTCCTTCCACGTTTTATGATAAAGGCTTATACTTCTGAATCTTTCTCCATGTTATGTTTCTCATATGACAACAAGACTTCTACAACAATTTCAAACTCTATCTTTTCTTTTGCATAAATCAGAGTTCTTGTGAGATGATTTTATGATGAGGGTAGTAATACCAGCAACATTAAAACTTTATCTTCATTGTTGAAACTCATATTGAATCTTGCTAAGTAAGAACTCTTGTTATTGAAATTGCTAACGTGATGCATCATGCTCACACTATATTCCTCACTCATCTTATATAGCTCCTTCCATAAATAAAATTTATTGGCAAGGTTCTTTGACTACATGTTTTCTAGAGTCTCCCATGTTTCTTTTGCAGTCTTGTAATTTTTTAATTCAATATTTTGCAAGACATTGTCTAAGATATTTAAACGAATTGTACTCGCTGAAATCTTATCTATCTCATCCCACTATACCTCGATGACGATTCTGCATTATTTTCTTTTCTCAGCAACGCCTTATGGACTTTCTGTTAAATTATTGACATTTTTTTCTTGCTATGTTTTTTTTTCTGCAAATAAATACACCCTAAACCTAATAAAACATTTTATGATTTGGTAGATCAATCTATGTTGCTACCACAAAACATACTAAGAATTTTATTAGACCGGTTTTGATACCAGCTATTGAGGCACAACGTGTAAAATAAATTCAACAGAGTAAAATAATGACACTAGTAATTTAACATGATTCATTCTTTAATTTAGGCTAAGTCTACGGAACAAAATCCAAAAAGTATTTATTCTACTAATAAAATTAATGGATACAAAGTGAGAGAGAATACAATAAATTAAGATAAATCCAAAATAGTGTCACACAAGTGTTTCCCAATCTCACTATTTTGTCACTCCTTTCTTAAAAAAATATATCAATATTTTTTTAAGAAATTATCTCTTATTCTCTTACACACAACACTATTTTTATTCAAAGAAAATTGTTCCTTTAACTTTGTTTTACTTCTCTTCTTTTAATGTGTTGATGTGTCTTTAAGTCAAACACATTGCTTATCCCTTATGTGTTCATAAATTAATCACATAAATAACCAAATTTTAACCACAAAAATATTAGATGCATTTGACAAATGTGATTGCACCTAATATTTTTATTTTCAAATATTATTACACTTCATATATATTTTTCCCTCTTCTTTGTGTGAGTAACTACAACTAACTCATCAAATGGTGGAAAAGTATATGAAAATTAGTTGCATACTTTTCAACTTAACTTAGTAGCAATTATACTTGGTAGTAATTATATTGGTATCTGACTTGTACTGAGTTATTATTTTTATTTTACTTCTGAAGTTTGTTAAGCAACCTAAGAGAAAAACAGCCCAAGAAAAGCTCAACTGATATAGCCACGAATCAAGGTAGAAACAAAGATGTTGAGATATCGGGTGAAAGCGATCATTCTCTAACAACTCTATTGACCCAAGAGGATAGACAAAATTTACTAGATCTTTAAGCAAGAAAAGGAAACGGGCCCCTACTAAAATGGGATTGAAGTGTGTAGGGAAACCTACACCTGTGGAATTTGAGTTTAATGAAAGAGGTCAAATAGTTGGCAAAATCTGAGCTGAACTTGCATCCACTTATGCAGTTCTTGTCAGAGAACATGTGCCTATTGTAATATTAAGAATTGGGGAAAAGTGACAGAAAAAATGAATGATGATATTTGGGAATTAGTTATGGTAAGATGGTCATGTTTTTCATTTTATTGCATTAGAATGTTGATTACTTTAAATCTTAATTATTTATAAAATCTTTAGTCTTTGATCCGATATTGCAGTAAAATACCCAATGGATAAGTGTCATAGAAGTTGGATTTTTGAAAAAATGGGAGCATGTTAGAGACAGTACATGTTGAAGATAACAAAAGCAAATAAGAAAGCACAAAAATGTCTAAACAAATCTCATTTATTTTTCCAAATGTAACAAATCCTGAAGAGTGGGCAGCGTTCATAAAATACAAGATTTCTCATAAATTTGATGTGAGTAAAAAAAAATTATGACATTTTTAACATCTTATGAGTATTTGATATCTAATTTAAATATTATTTTGTATGCAAAGAACAAGAGGTTCAGCACAATAATAATAAAAAATAAAAAAAACTCTTTTACATACTATGAGTCAAAAAGGCTATGCTCGTCTGAAAACATGATATGGTATAATTTTATAGAAATTATCCTATATGACTGATTTAATTTACGACATCATTATTTTTTTCCCCAAAACAAGAAAGTTCAGCACTAATCAAATTAACAAGAACTGATATTTGGACTCGTGGTCATCTTAAAAAGAATGGAAAACCTGGAAATGAAGCAATTGAACAAACACTGGTGATGTTTTATTTGACATTTAAATTTCAAGAAGCTCCTAAAATGGTATATTGCGTGTCGCTAATTCGTTTTCATATAATCAGGAGGACATTCAAAATGTAACGCAATTAACTACTGATTACTCCCCAAATGATAGTATAAAAGAAGATGCCATTGTAAAAGTGTTGGAAAATTAAGGAGCCTACTGGACTTGTTCGAGGACTTGGATATGAAGTTACTCCGTCACAATTACAAGATCAACTATCTTCCAACTTGATAATGAAAGAACTCAAAGAGATGGTTGTGGTCCAAGGTCATAAACTATAGAAATTTGAAGAAATCTTTGAAGCATTAATGGCTACTAAGCTTAATCAATCTGAATAGGTTTGTCACTTGAAATACATAGGATATTTACTTATATGTTTATTGCAACGATTTACTAATTCATTTGATATTATTCAAAAAAATTCAAGTGATAATGTTTCATCTATTTATATTGTAATTAAAAAGTTTAGTAGAGTATGACAAAACAAGGTCTTTACGAAGATGCAACATGCTTATTTATTCTTGAATTGGTACAACTTTGATGAAAAAGTGTTCTGACAATGGGAAAAATTTCATCAATAGATCCAACGAGTAATGCATCATATCATATGTCTTTTGAAAGAGATTGTTGGAAAGTGTGGGTTGAAGAAGTAATTAATGGAAATGTTAGATTATACAGGCCCACAGATGAATCTCGCACCATGAATGATGCTCATGGAACCACCAATGCTTCACCAAAAGGTTGCATCAAATTAGAAGATTAAGGTAACTCATTTTTGCTTATATATTTTGTCTTTAGTCAACTTTAAACAATATTATATTGCGTAGATATCTTTATCTCTTAGACTCTAGATGACATTCTTAGTTATTACAAGAAAAGACAAAAAAGACTGTTATCATATTAACATTGAATTGATCTTTTCATAATTCATATTTTCAACCTAAGTCATATAGGCTTTGTACCAAAAATAAATCAACAACGGCACAAATGTCTAGGATTCTAGATTGTAATAAGAAAATCTGGGAGTGACTCACCTATTTGCAAACAGAGATAGGAACCATTGTCTTGTATGATTAAATCATGAAACTAGCTAATCCATCATCTAACTTCTTATATAGATGAGGTACCAAGGAATAGAATCAATAGATATCCAAATTAATCACACCGAAGGCATTCCCAGTTGAACCCTCACCTCATATTGCTCATTTCTTTGAGCTACCTTAACAAAGAAACTTTGTTTTCCACCCTAGCTACTATTCATGAGTATGTTTCCCACCACTGGCCAAAGATCGAAGGTTTAATTCCAAATCCCCACTAGCTCCACACTCAAAATAGATGTTTATAGTTTAAACCAATTGATTTTTTTTAAAAACAATATGCCCATTTGTTATAGATTGTAAGTTTGAGTTAGTAGTTGGCATATAACTAAACTAGAAAAGCATTTCACTGTTTTTTTCATCAGATTTTTTATCAACATTTTTTAAAAATCAAGTTTGGTCTCTTTTTCGGTGTAGTGGTTGATTTTCTCTCACACACTAGAGAGATTGGTTAATTTGTTTTGTAAGGATTTTTTATTTTTTTGTTGCTCTGCTTGTTTTGCAAACCATTAACTCAAGAGTGAAGCAAAATGAGGAAGGGATTCTTAATTAGTTTTTCACTCTTTTTCTACTCTTAATTAATTATTTTTCCTTACTTGGACTTCAAGTATTAGTATCTTTAATATATTTTGTTCTATGACATATGTCTAGTGAAATTATTATCACTTTTTTTAACATGATATTTACCTTTTGAATATGTTGTATGAAATCAAAGGTGGTAATTGATTAATACCAGGACAACATTCATAACTTCTTGTAGAATGGTATAAATGACAACAACAAGCATGTTGTGAAATATTAAATAACAACATACATTATATGTTATAAAAGCTACATTAATAAATATTGTTTCTCTTTACAACAACGTTTGTTGATTAATAGACAACATTCAATGAACGTTGTAATAGGTTCGACACTTTTGACAACATGCTGATCAACAACATTTCCATGTCTGTTATAAAAACCATTCGACAACGTACAATACCTGTTGTAAAATATTACTTATCTTGTATTATTATTGGATGTATATAGTATGACTATGTACTGTAGTAAGCACTGAGGGAACCAAACAATCACATATTCACATTATTTGTTAAATACAATTCAAACCAACCAATATTCGTACTATTGAAGGTGATCTCAAATGTGCTTTTTGCCTTTCATCAGCACACAAAAACATAAAATATACTTATTATGATCATGCTCAAATTCACACCGATATGCATGTCAATGCGCGCGGTTGCACTTCAAAATGCCAAAATAAGATATACTCTACAGAAATGTTAAAGATTTTTTTTTTTATGCATGCTCTCTCTTATACATGCTCCTATTATCTAAATATTAATTAACATGCGACCTTGTTTTTTATTATATATATATATATATATATATATATGTGTATTTAATTAAGAGATTACTTACAAGAAAACATATTATGCTCAATATAATGGTAAAAAATGCTTTATCAAGTAATAACTAATTGATTGAAAATTTCTCTTTTAAATGTGAACTCCAAATCAATCAGCACAAAATGTATCAAACTTAAATAGAAAAACAAAACATAGCCCAAAAAAAAAACCCATAACCAAAAAGTAGTCCATATGCAGTTATTGCATCAATAATTCGATCTAACATCAAGAAAGAACTGAAATAATACACTTTAATAATACTCAAAATCATTTCCACTATTCATAATTAATTGTTGGGTGCGCGAACGCATTCTACTTTAAAAAATCACGAAGAGAGCAAACTGGGTATATGTATAGTTCAATAAGAGCCTGTAGAAGAAAACTCCCCATGATGATGATCAGTTACTGTTGTTTGGTGAATGGACTTGTTGATCATGATCCTGCGCCTAATCAGCATTCGTACTAAAATGGAAACTGGGTCGACTCATAGACAAGCTGTTATTAGGATATAAAGTTTGTGATGAGGTTGATGAGCTCAACATCAAAAATTGGTTTACATGTCTTGGATCAATATTCTCTCTTGATGAAGAACTTGAATCATGTGAAGGAAAATAAGTCTGTGTGGCTCCAGGAGGAGGAGGACAAGAAATCAAAAATTGAGACCCAGAAGATGAAGATAGAGACAATGTATTTGAGGGCAATGAGACATCATTCAAGTTGTGATGAAAATCTGCTAACATTTCTTGGCTTCCTAGATTGGATGTTGAATATGGATAATTATTCAAATTAGGCTCCCAATTATGATGATGATAAACAAATGACATAACATTATTATTATTATTATTCAACATACCAAAAGCATGATTATTGGCTCTATTTGATGAAACCTGTTCTTCATGATCATCATCATTTAATATAATTCCTTCTTGTTTTGTCTCATTTTGTTGCACACCAAGTGTTTGATCATTTGCAACTTGCTTTGCTCTTGCCCTTGAAAAATTTGAAATTGGTAACCTACAGTTTGAACCTTCCCAATTTTCAATACTAGTATTGTTATTAGGTTTAATAAAAAGAGATTGAGTATTAAGGCCATTAATGAAGTTTTCTGGGAGTGGTGGAAGTTCATCAATTTCATCCTTAGCAACATTAAGCAACCAATCAACAACTTTACTAGGTTGATTAAGACCAAGCTTATCTTGAAGATCATATAATTGAATAGCTGTGGGTACTGAAAGTCTCACTCTTCTATCTCTTAGTCCTCTTACTGTGCACACTTTGCTGTGTCTATCCTTTCCTCCAAAAGCTCTTGACACTCGTACGATTCTCGAATCTTTTGATGCCATGGTCATCAATGGTTTGTCTTTTTCATTAATATTAATAATATCATCATTTCGATAATGTTCTTCCTCCTCCTTTTCTTCTTCTTCTTCTTCTTCTTTTGGCTGACTTGTACTACTCATCTTATGTTGTTCATATTTCTCTTTGATCTTCTAATGAATAATTAATCTGTTTCACTATTATATATAAAAACCACAACAATATAATCTTAATTAGGTTTTTTATGAATCACAAATAATAATTGGAAATAAATTAAGAAAAATTTCATTATAAAAGTTTTAATATGGATAATAATTAGAAGTATATATATGACCAAATAGCATAAAGATGAAGATTGTTGTGGAGAAATAATCAAGTACTGTAATATATAATAAGAAACTCACATGAACCCTAGATGTAACTTTTGTAGATTTGGTTGCAGCTGTTACTTTGTAATCCCTCTATATAGCTAGAAGCGAAACTAGATTCAGAAATATTCGATTTGATCACTATCTAACTTGTATAGTAATGGTTGGTATACAGGAGCTCATGATTCGACCCAATTAAGCAAGAGCATTACTATTAGGTACTAGTTCTAAGTTTAATAATTATAAACAGCTAGCATATAGAAGAAGTGGGCTAGCTTAAATGGGTTTAGAAAGGAAATTAAGATGTCGGAATTCAACCGACCATGACTCTTATCAACGATAAAAGCAATGGTCTATATGCATACACGTGTCTTATATTTCTCCCTATTGAAAAACTTTAACACCTTATCACCTATACTCTAATGGTAAAGATGCTGCCACATGTATATTTATAACACAGAAGAATTTAAACCTAAGAAGAGTATTTATTTTATATTGTATATATTTACTTAATAAAAAGGAGCATATATGAATACAAATATTATTTATTACAGTACGTACTGATATATATCATGAATTCAATTGGGGACCATGGGAGAAAAGAACTAGTGGGAGCTTCTTCTTCTTCTTTTTATCGACAAAATACAAAAGGGTTTTTTAATTGGGACTGAATTCTTATGACATGGGTGGATCATAGATCAATGCACGCCTAGTAAGCTAGTACAAATTAAAGAAGATATATAAACACATGTATGAAATAGTACCAATAATAAATCAAATAAGAAGAGAAGAGAAAATTCCAATATTAAAGATAAACTCAATTTCAGGACTATTTATGGAATTAATTAATTAATAATCCTTTGTAATTTGTAAGTAAACAAAAAAAGGTGTGCTGAGGTCGAATTATGTGTACGTGATTATGTATATTTCTCTCTTGAATTTGAATAAAAGAGCCGGTACTGGTAAGGATGAGGACCAGACATACTGTACTGGCCTACTTTTCCTGACCGAAAGATGTATATGCATGGAGCAATGTAATGAAGACGAATAAGAAGATACACCTATAAGAGATGAATGTGTCACATCAGAAATCTATTAATTATATAAAAATAATAATTTAATATCTTTTGTTATTTTTATAATATTTTAATTCTATTCATTTTAAATTTTATAGATTATCTTTAATAAATAAATAAAAATCTAACCATGTGTGATTGTATTGTTATTTTTTCGTAACAAAAGGATTAACAATAAGAAAAATACTAAAAAATAACACTTAAAACTTATAATAATATTACACCGTGTACAATCAGATAATATTTAACATTTAACGAATTTAAATAACTCTAATTCAATTTGAATAACATTCAATGTAAAATAATATTGATTTTTTTAATTGTGAAAATATATAATTTTTTCACAAATTTTATTATTTTTGTAATTATAAATTTTAAAGTTGTTATTTTTGTTATTTTTTCAAAAATAACAAAAGATTAAAATGTTCTAATTGATATAACTGGTAACTAATGGACATTGGTTATATTTATCTCATAAATGTATTACTCTTTTACAAAACAATTAGTGTGTTTACTAATTCGTAATGAAATCAACTAGAATGCAAATAAATTGTTAGAGTATAAAAGATTGTAAATTAATTAAGACATATATTAATATAATTTTTATAAATAGTATAAGATTTACATTTCTTTTAATGTTAACCTTTTAAAATTTTATGACTATGTTGTTTATATGCTATACAAAACTTCAATATATCACTAAGAGAAAAAAAATTAATGATCTCCTACAAAAACAAAAAATACATAAGTCTTGAAAAAAAGAATACAAGTGACTCAATTATAATAATATATAATAAAAATATGTTAAATATGTGACTACTTTGGTGGATTTTTCCAAAGTAGGTTAATCAAGCTCTTCCTAGGTGGTCATGTTATCCTGGTGCGCAATAGGTATAAGTGTGTCTTTGGGTTACACCTTGGCTCTTGACGTGGGGAGGCTTTGGGTCATCCCTAGGAACACATTAAAGATTTAGAGGATCAAACAACATTTATAAAAAAAAAAATGGGTGATGAAAACAATGAACAGATTGAAGAATGTGAAGATCATGCTATTATTGATCATAAAAATAGATGAGCAAATATTCATAAAAAATAACATTGAGGGTGTAAAATTAACTTTGATGTTTGAGTCAATACTTTGAGAGAATTTTAATTAAAATATTTGTAAATTGTGTACTATTGAATACATTTCATAAATATTTAGAAAGACAATTAAGGTTACATAGACTAAAAGCTCTAATGAAATATATTTAAATATTTAAATATCTTAATATTTTATAATATCTAATTATTCTTTAGATAATTATTTTTTAGAGTGAATATAATCTAGATATGTCTTATGCTCAAATTCAAACATATTTGTTAATTGTATTGTCTTATCGTGTGCTAACTGTACTATTTTTAACTAGTCAATAATATCGTAGATTAACAAAAGGTGTCATGTGTATCTATATAATTTTCTTCAAAAAAAATGTATAAAAAAGGAAAATATTAAAATAAAGCATATCAATCAATATCATACTTAAGGAAACATTTAATTAGAATAACTTTCAAATTTAAGAATACTCATTTTCTTTATACTATAATGTTATGTAGTAAACAAGAAAATAGAAATGAATTATTTTCACTTAAAAGAATATGTTTGCTAACCCTAAATAATAACCGATCAGATTTTTTTTCCAGCTTGAAGAAAAAGTTATAAACAAATCAAGTATTATGTAACTACTTTCTATTCTGATTCAATAGGTCATCAGAATTTAAACACACTAAAATTAATATTGCAGGTCAGTATTTCTTTTTGTGGGATTTTTTCCCTGTGATTCGTTGCTCCTGTCAGATAGATATTCCTGATCAGAAGCTATAAGATTATCATGAATAATTAGTAGTAGAAGAATATTGGAAACCATAGCTATAACCTATAGGCACTAGCTAACACATATGTGCTAATAGATTTTTATAGCTAACTATTTTTTTAAAAATAGTTTTATATCTAACTAGCTTTAACTCTCTAAACTAAGTTTATTTCTCATTATTGTCATCCATTGATTTTTTTTAATAACATTGATTAAGCATGTTTCCTTCCCAATAAGCACTAATTATTTAGCTTCTAATTATTTCTTGAATGCCTAGCTAGGGTTTTTTTGTTTGCAAGTTAAGAAAAATAAAATATCGTTTTAATCAGGGCTTATATATATTTTCGATACAGAGGTCTGATCATAACAAAAAAAACAAAATCCTCCTTATCACAACTTTATTTTAGCATCTCTCTTGGAAAAAAAAAAGTAAAATTAATTAAATAATTATATCATTTATTCACAAAATTTAATCAACTTATTTAATAATTTGTAATACAATTATTTTATCATTATATATCACTAATTTTTACCGGTTTATACTTGCATATACTGTTGGGCTGCTTATACAATATCTCCCTCTGGGAAATTAAAATTAAAAAAATTATTTATCTTAAATTTATAAGAAATTATATATGATGTGATATAATAATATTAATAATTATAATCGAATTTATATATTATGATATAATTATTATAGGTAGAATTAATTACTGAAATGGCCGGCTTAGATTATGCAGCACTTGCAGCAAGAGTAGCTGTAAGTGTTTCTCAGTAACATGGTCCCCATGCTTCCAAGCACTAGCCCTTATTAGGTCTGACTGGTTTGCTCTCGATTTATCATTCTCAATCACACCCTCTCCATCAATTTTATTTAATTTTGTTTTTATATGGCAGCTTTCTCACACTACATTTTTAATTACAGCAAACTATTCCAATATTTGTCTGTTTAAATCGAATTTTTGTGTATTACAAATAAAAAATAAATTTTAGAAAAAAATTAAAATATAAAAATCGTTATTTATTCTTGTGTACACATCTTTTAAACAATAGTATACTAAATTGTTAAAAAAAATTAATATATAACTTAATTGCAAATTTTGCAATAACAATAAGATTTTCCGTGGTTTTTCTTTAAAAAAAAACTCATTTTTCTTCTCAAATATAGCTTTTAAATTTCATATTGGAAATAATTTTTTATTTTTTTTATTTTTATAACTCAATTAAATAATTCACTCTTAACTTACTTTAAAAGATATACTATTAGTTAGGTAATAAAAAATATGCGTACTTTATTTTTTTTATTTTATAGAAAAATGTATGAAAAATAATATATATATATATATATATATATATAACGTGTGAAGAAAAATTAAAAAATAAAATTATATTTATAAAAGTAGATTATGGTATTATGTAATCAAATCTTATTTTTAAGTAAAATTAATTTTAATAGAACCACAAATAAAAATAAGATTAGAACAAATTTGCATATATTTTAGATTGATTATCAAAACATTTAAACCAAACTTTTGAAATTAAAAATAAAAAGCTTGAAAATGAGCGGAAAAATAGAGAACGGAAATAAATTTCAAATAAAAATAATCTTATAAAAATATAAAGGAATTAGCAAAGCTAAGTAGAGAAAAAAAAAAAAAGGAACCAAAGACATGAATTGAGCTTTTCCTTACCAAAAACACATTGTTATATCACTTATGTCATGTTTTATCGATAAAAATGCAATGAAATATAGTTATTTTTTTACAATTTTATATTTGATTTTATTATAAATTAAAAATATAATAAAATTAATTCTTAAAAGACAATTCATGATTTCATCACCCTTTTAAAAATCATGTTTACATTCCAATATTAATTTTTAATTTCAATTTTATCCTAATCTTAAATATAACCTTGAACCTTAAATCCTAAACTCTATACCCTCAAACATAAACCCTAAATTTTATTTAGAATAATAATGATTTTAACCATAAACCCACAAATATAACCCTAAATTCTAACCCAAAAACATAACCTTAAACCACTAACTCTAAACCTAAACCTTATTTAGAAAAATAATAATTTTAATAATATATTTTATTTGAAGAAAAAATAAAAATTAAATAATATTATTTAAAATTTACTAAATACATGAGTATCAAGGTAATAGATAATGTTTATCATTTTATTTCAATTATAAACTAAACATTGTAATAATAATTCTTTATTTGATTCTAATAAACAAACCAAATAATGTAATAATAATATTGTTTTATTTCTATTTAATTTTATTCATTTTTTATTCTATCCACCAAATACAACTTAAACTATTTATGTATCATAAACATATACTTAAATAATTTTGATTTTCTAATGATATATAAAATTAGCCTTTTCTTTCTTGCATGGCATTATTATTTATTGCCTATTGTTGGGGTGATTTCTAACTAAAGCAGCGAAGGAAGTACACAAAAAGGAGCTGACATATTCATAATGAATGCGCATGCTATTAAAAAAAAGAGCAATTTAAAGACTTGTTAAACATTTTTCATGAAACTCATAATTTGTTAGGAAAATTATCCTAAATATCTTTGAATTTTTATATCTTGTAATTTATATTTATAATATTTTTAACATTAACCTAATTATATCTGATGTTAAAACTCGTTAAACATTTTTTTATGAAACTCATAGTTTGGTAGGAAAATTATCCTAAATACCTTTGAATTTTTATATTAGTCACATATATTTATAATATTCTTAAAATATTATAAATACTTTTAACATTAACATAATTATATATGATGTAATATAGTATGAAAATTATCATAAATATCTTTAAATTCTTATCTTTTATCACATATACTACTATTTTTTTTAAATATCACATGTACCCTTAATACTAACATTATTATATTTGATGTGATATTTAAAAATAAAATTATAATTAGATCCCAAATATGAAAAGTTATCATTTAGAGATTTTAGTTCGTTTATATTCTACGAACTCTCTCCCTAAATGAAAAACATCATTTAACCCAAAATCCACCCGTTCATGTATTATTTAATTGATAATTGAAATCCTAAATTTTCTAAGTTATGACAACAACAACAACAACAACAACATTAAGAATTGATGTGTTTGTCTCTGTGTTCTTATCAAGAATGCAATGAGTGATGACATAAAGATAAGAGGATAATGTTGCCAAGAACTTGTATATAAATTATTTATCTTTTATGATAACGTTGTCTCTATTTTATGTTGTTGAAAAATGCTAAATTTTAATGAAAATTGTGTTTTTTTATTTCGGGTTTTGTTTTGGGTTTAAATCATCTAATATGAGCACATTTATCTACTAATCAATTTAAAATCTTAATTTGAACTATTTAATATAATTATTATTTTTCTAAAATATTAATTATAAACCATTAATGAAATTCTTATATAAAATCGTTTAATTTTTTTTAATTTTACACAAGATTAAGTTAATCTTATTTTTTGTCAAACTCTATCTCCAAATTGATGTGATGGTTTCTTTATTTTTCTTTAAAGTTCTAATATTTTTGGTATGAAATTGAACTAAATCAGCTAACAAAGCTTTAAAAAAATAAGTTAATAAAGACCATAATTTGTAACCTTCTACCACAAGTATTAATTTTTTAATTATAAATTCTAAATTTTATATTAAAAATGCATGAAAATGGAGAAACTAACTATAAATATTAACACAGGTAACAATTTAAGAGTATTAGTATAATATATAAAATATTGAGATTATTTGTAATTATGTTATAAATGTTAGGAGTATATGCGACAAACGATTAAAAGTTAGGAGAATATGGGATAATTTAATGCATAAAAAATTAAAAAAATTATGTTAAGTATTAACACCGTTAACAATTGAAGGGTATCAATAATAATATATAAATTATTAAGAGTATTTGTGATCAAATTATAAACATCATAAGTATATACAATAAAATATAAAAATTCAAAAATATTTGTGATAATTTCTCAATTTGATATTAGTTTACTTAACATTTTTGACAAGAATATAAGCTATTTTGTCATTTTATTAGTAAATCATCACACATATATTTTATCAAATGATATCAACTTTTAAATAAATACAATTTAATAATATATATATATATTTAGTTATTATTAAATATTTTTTTAATTTTAAAAATTTCTCATTAATTTATGTTTCTATATATTTTTAAATAATTTTATCTAAAAATCACTATGATTTTTTAATACTATTTAAATAAATTATTTGTTAATGGAATGTATATACATATATGGGAAAATTCATGACAATAAAAATCACCTTAAATATTATAATAATAATAAATAAATAAATTGATGAGAACCTTCGTATTAAAGTTAAAAAGATTTGTGATTAAAATTGTTAGTTTCTTATATAATTTTCACTTTAAATTTTAATTTTATTTAATATTATATTATTTAATATTTTAAAACTTATAAATTTTAAAAAACTTAATGTATTTGATTCAGATTTTCATTGATTATATTAAACTTTAGTTAATTAATTTAATTATACTCATATATTTTAATAATTATTAATATGTTATATAATTTTCTATATATATGATATAATGAATTATCTTTAACTTTCAATAATGATATAATATGAAATGAAAAGTTTATATTTAAATCGAGTAAAATTTACTTTAACTTTTATTAATTCTATATCATAATATATCTTTTATTTTTTATTATTTAAGTAATTTTTATTTTTTACGTAAAAATTATCCATCAACACCCTTTAAAAATATTTTTTAATATATATATAACCAACGTTATCAATATAAATTTATACATATATTTTTATTAATTTATCTTGATTTTAAATAAATAAATATTTTTAATTATTATTAAATATTTTTTTAATTTTAAAAATTATTTATTAATTTAAATTTTTATATTTATTAATTTTTATATTTTTAAATAATTCAAATGCCAATATACCTATATATATGTGCGGGTGAGTGAAGTCCGGTAAGCAACTTACCCGTCATGAACTAACTGTTTCCTTAATATTAGCTTCCAATATGAATTCAATTATAGATATTTGCACGTTAGTCCCGTATTTATATTATTTATAAATTAATCCTTATGTTATATTTAAAAGAAAAAATATATATTTTCCTCTACCTATTTACTGAAAGCGGGCACGTCTTTTGAAAAAAAAAATCGTCTTTTTCTCTATTTATTCAAGGAAGCAGTATCAAAAAAATTCATTATTTTTAAAAAATTATATACTTTAATTTATTAATTTATCGATAATATTTTAAAAATATATTAAATTTATAAAGTAAAATATCAAAAATCTTAATGAATTTATAATATCATATTTTTTTAAATTAATGTACGTCTTATCTCCATTAAATTTAAAAATTAGAGTATTAAAAATATACTTAGCCTTTTAATATCATACTTTCTAAATTTAATAGATTTTTAATAGATTATTTAAAAGATAATAAATTTAAACTTCTAATTTATTTAATTTAATGAAGTTTTAGAATATTTCTTTTTCTTTTTCAATCATAGATATTTATTGTGAAATTTCAATAGCCTTTAATTAATTAATTAAAGGCTATTGAAATTTCATCATCATATTTATTGTGAAATTTCAATAGCCTTTAATTAATTAATTAATAATGGTATGAAATGATCATAAAATAATTATTTTCTTTCACAGCTGCTTTATTAAATAGTGCGCATGTATTAAATAAATATTTACATTCTTAATAATTTTAAAATATTAAATTGTTAAGTAAAATATTTAATTATTCTATCATTAATCTTTTTTTTTCTAAAAATATCACTTGCTTTTAAATTTTAAAAAGAAAGGTTGAATCACAGACTAAAAAAAGTTGCATATCTCTTTATATTCTTGTGAATGCTAATGAAATGATATAAACCTCTTTTACTTTTATATTTTCCTACTTTTTTATTTGAGATGCTATTAATTTTGAAATTTAATAGGATCCAGTATATTTCTTATCAAGGATTAGCCAGTTGAATTCATTGTTACTTTTATGTAATTTCTTAAAATCTATAAATATATAGTTTACCATTATTCATTCTTTTTCTTGACTGTGCAAGGAAACTAATGGCATGTAGTTTTAAATTATGTAAGTATATGATAGTGTTGCTTAATATTTTGTTCTTGTTCTTTCAAATCTGTAGTATATTTATGATATTAGGCTTTGTAGCTAGTGTAGGGAATGGGTATTTGGGGACGGGATGTGTATGTACAGTTATATCGGTATCTGGATGTGTATGTAATTAATATATATTATATTTATTAAATTAATAAAAAAATTAATTTTTAGATATTTAAAAATTGAATATCTTACTCATGTATTAATATTTAATACTATTAATCCATCTTTATCTTTTGTTAATTAATTTTACATTCAATCTATTTTAAAGAGTTTGAAAAAAATTGTTTAATTCATGTATGTTAGTATTTTGTCCAAAATTTATTAACTTCTAATCCACGTATAAATTATCTTCTTTTCTTTATTTTTTTAATAAAACTTAAATATAATTCATAAAAAAAATTATATTTGAGGTTACTTTAATTTTATAAATTAGATATATTAAGAATTTTACTTTAAATTAGTACATTTTAATCATATTAATTTTACATTTGTGAATACTTTAATCATTTAACCAAATTTTGATGATTTTAATTTATTTTATTTTTTAATATTTATTTAAGATATTTTCATTTTCAAACATATACTTGCAGGACCTCTATGTCAAAAATAATTAAAATATACAAAATGAAATAGTAATATGACTAAAATGTCACTACTATAATAAAAAGTATTTAAGTCAAAATTTAATCGACATAGTTATTTTATTTTTTTTTATAATTTTTTAAGTGAGTTGACATGTAAAACTAAAGTTACAAGTAGAATTTTAAGTTTGTTTTACGTATCAACCGACTTAAATCACATGTAACATCGTTAACACGTAAAACTGACTTAAAGTTTTACATGTAACGTCGATTCTACTTGTTAATCGACGTTGTGAATTAAAATTATTAAAATGGTTAATTAATTTCAATTGATTTTTTTTCAATTACTTTTTTTCCGTTAATGTTTTAATTGATTTTAGTTACTTTTTTTCCTTCTGTTTCTTATTGCTTTTATTGTCTGCCTATATATATTAAAAAAACAAAGACATAGAGATATAACAAAACAAAGACAGAAAACAGTGAAAGGGAAAAGGGAAAAAGAAGAACTAAAAAAAGAAAGAAAGAACTAATATGATGGAGCATGGTCAAAGTTTCAAGAACAATAAGAATAAAGGTAAAGGTAAGGTGGATAAAGGGTCTAAGTTGAGACTTGAAGCAAATTTTAAAAAAGTCAAGCTTCAGAAGGATTTGATTTAACTGTTAGAAAACAAGTCATAAAGCCTCACACTATAAGTTTCAAAAAAGAAACATGAATCGTAAGGTAAACATGGTTGACAACATCACTCATGATATCTCTGATATTGACTTATGTGCATTCATTTCTGAGGTGAACTTAGTGAGATCAAAACAAAAGAAGTGATGGAGTAATACTAGTGTAACAAAGCACATATACTTAGATAAGAATCTATTCACTACTTTTGAACCAATGAAAGATGAAGATAAGCTTTTCATGAGAAATTCAGCCACAACATCCATTTAAGGGCAAGGCCAGGTCAAGCTGAAGATGACTTCTGGGAAGGAACTTATATTAAACAAATGTACTCTATGTGCTAGACATCCATAAGAATCTTGTTTCTAACTCATTGCTAAAGAGGCACGACTTTTGAATAGTGTTTGAATCTAATAAAGTCGTTTTGACTAAAAATAGGATATTTGTGGGGAAAAAGTATGTATCCAATGGGCTATTTAAACTCAATGTAATGACAGTAAAAGCTAAGAATATTAATAAGATTAATTCTTATGCTTATTTCCAACTTGTGGCATGGTAGACTAGGTCAGGTTAATTATACATTGCGTAGACTAATTAACATGAAACACATACCCGCATTCTAAATAAATACAAAGCATAAGTGTGAGACTCGTGTTTCATTCGATTGAAAGGAAAAATAAACCTTTTGACTTAATCCATAGTGATCTATATGATTTGAAATTTCTTCAAACAAGAGAGCAATAAGTATTTTATTATTTTTGTTGATGATAGCATAAAATATTACTATGCATATTTGCTTAAAAGCAAAATGAAGCTATAGATAATTTTACTCTTTATAAAATAGAAGTTGAGAATCAACTCAACAAGAATATTAAGATACTATGCAGTGATTATGGTGGTTAATATGAAACACCGTTTGGTGGATTCTATACATTACGCGATGTTATCCATGAAACCATAGTGACTTATTCACCTTAGTAAAATGAAGTTGTTGAACGTAATAATCGTACCTTGAAAGAAATAATGAATGCAATGCTATTAAATTTTGGGTTGCCACAGAACTTGTGAGAGGAAGCTATTTTGTTAGCTAATTATCTTTTAAATAAAGTACTTTGAAAAAGACACATAAGATACTGTATGAATTATTTAAAGGAAGCATATCTTCCTATAAATATTTACAAGTGTGAGGATGTTTTGTTAAAGTAGCAGTACCTATACCTAAGAAGGTGAAGATAGGTCCAAAAATGATAGATTGCATCTTCATTGGATATGCACATAATAGTAGTGCTTATCTTTTTCTTGTGCATAAGTCAAAGATCCTAGACATACACAAGAAAACGATAATGAAATCGAGGAATGCATCGTTCTTTGAACATGTATTTCTCGGTACATCTCAAGGAGAATCAAGTTTGCCTAAACGAACAAATGAGACTATGAATAAAGATAGTCAAAACAAAGAACCTGAATAAGAGGTTGAGGTTGAGGTTGAACCCAAACATAGCAAGAGGACTATGATAGAAACGTCTTATGGTCCAATTTTTTTGACCTATTTGCTAGAAAGTAAACATCAAACCTATGAAGAGGCTATGAATTCTTCTGAAGGTCCTTAATGGAAAAAAGTCATTGATAGTGAAATTGAGTCCATTTTACAAAATCATACTTGGGAACTAGTTGATTTACCTCTAAGTAGTAAAACACTAGGGTTTAAGTGAATTTTTGCGATAAAATGTAAATCAGATGGATCAATTGAAAAATACAAGGCCAAGCTTGTAATTAAGGGATGCAAACAATAATATGTACTTGATTACTTTGATACTTATTCTCCTGTGACAAGAATAACATCCATAAGGATGATAATTGCTATCATCGTTCTGCAAAATCTTGAAATACATTAAATGGATGTAAAGACAACCTTTCTAAATGGAGAGTTAGATGAATAAATCTACATGGAACAACCCAAGGGTTTTTCCAACCTAACATAAGAAGGAGATGTCGGTAAATTGGTGAAGTCTTTTATATAGCTTGAAACAAGTACCAAAATATTGGCATAAATTTTTTGATAATGTCACGAGGACAAATGGTTTTAAAATCAACAAATGTGACATATGTGTGTATGTCAAGAACAAAGAAGATGATTATCTTATCTTATTTCTTAACATTGATGACATGATAATTATGGGTAGTCATGATCAAATAATCAAATCTACTAAGACTATGTTGAATTCAAGGTTTGATATAAAAGACATAGGCTCTGCTAATGTAATTATGAGAATTAAGATATCAAGCAGTTTCATTCTAAGTCAATGTTATTATATTGACAAAATACTTGAGAAATTAAACAATGATGATTCTGGAATTGTGAGAACACTAGTAGATGTAAATCTACACCTATCTATGAATAAAAGTGAGAGTGAGCCTTAACTAGAATATTTTAGAGTAATAGAAAGTCTTATATACTTGATGAGTTATACGAGACCATACATTACTTTCGTTGTAAGCAAACTAAGTAGATATTTAAGTAATACATGATCTGATCACTTAAAAGGTATTGCAAGACTACTTATATACTTAAGATATATACGAAGCTATGAACTACAACACATAATATATCCAGTTATATTATAAGGATACATCGATGTAAATTGGATATCTGACATGAAAGACTCAAAGTCTACCAGTGGATATATATTCATATTGAATGCTGAAATTATTTCATGAAAGTTCTACGAACAGACGTACATTGCTAGATCAACATGGAACCTGAGTTCATCGCTTTGGATAAATATGGCAAAGAAGCCAAATGACTACATAATTTCTTAGAGGATATTCCTAAGTAGATGAAGTCTATACCTGTAATATGCATCCATTGTGGTAGCCAATCTACTATTGGTAGGGCACAGAGCAATATGTATAATGATAAGTCTCAATATATACTTTGTGGACATAATATCATTAGATAATTACTCTTAACTGGGGTTATCTCTATTGACTATATGAAATCAAAGTCTTAACTAGGGTTATCTCTATTGACTATATGAAGTCAAAGTCTTAACTAGGGTTATCTCTATTGACTATATGAAGTCAAAGGATAACATAATGAATTCCTTAACCAATGATTTAAATCAAGAGTTAGTTGATAGGTCATCAAAGGGAATTGAACTCAAGCCCATGAATGAATAAGGATTTGCAAAGGAATCCCAAGATCTAGGTTCAAAGAGACAACCAAATTGTAAAGACTTAGTGAGATCACTATGAAGGTTTACCCTCAAGTCCATTCCTATTATGAAAATAGTGATACTCGTAAGATACATGATAAGTTAAGGCTTTTAATGATTCTTATGAAGAGAATATGGAGTAAAGTATGCAAACTACTCTTTGCGGATTACTTTTATAAGTAAGAGATCACCTATGTGAGGGAGGAGTGAGACCACTTCGAAAGAAAATTGTATAGGGCTCAATTATTTAGAGACTCTCACATAACCAAACATATGTTCATGGTCAAAATGAACATAATAGTGAGAACTAAATTGTATCAGGGAAGACTCTTGTGTGAAGGATGTCATTGCTTACATAAATGATAGAATAGTTCAAGGACATCATATCTACTTGTCAGTCAATAAGGTAAATATACTTTCGTAGAAAAAAGCCCAAAAGATAACAACTACCTCTTCTATGTAGGTTTCGAACTGTTGAACTCTATTTTCGTGTCAAAATTTAATTTAAAATATACGTCAATTTTTATTCACACGAGAGATTATTGAATTTTTTAATTAAAAATATTGAAACAGTTATTTAATAGAGATTTATTTTTCTATTACTTTTCTTTTATAGTGTTTCTTTTCTGTTTGCCTTCAATGTTTTAATTGATTTCAGTTACTTTTCTTCCTTCGATTTCTTATTGCTTTTATTGTCTTTGCCTATATATATTCAAAAAGAGAGACAAAGAGATGTAATGAAACAAAGAAAGTGAAAAAGGAAAAAAAAGAAATAAAAAATAAAATAAGTGAAACAGGGAGACAGAGAAGTGATAGGAAAAATGATTTTTTTATTTTCTATTTAGAGTTAAGTTCATTCAATAGAGTTCATACACTTAAAAATTCGTGAAATAATAACTTGGTATAAGTTTATTATTATTTGATTATTGTATCTTAGAAAATAAATTTTCATAGTTTTATAATATCTATGGTGAGTGAAAAAATTATCTTAATAACACTATATGATACACATATCTCATTTTTTTTCTTTTACTCTATTTAAATTTTATATTTATACTTTATACATATATTTATATATTTATATTTCTAATTTTAATAATATAATTTTATTTTTAATTTGTTTGTTCATGTATTATTTTATACAATTATTTGATAATTAGACATGCAAAATTGTCACATCTACGTGCTCTTTTAATTGACGAGGCATGTATAACGGATGAAGGAGCCAACCTAATTAGTAAAGAGTTTGTTGTCATTCATGAGAAAATAAAGGAAATAAATCATAGCAAAAATGTTCAGCATTGTCATGAAGTCTAAATAGATCCTAGAGCATAAAGACCCACGCCAGTTAAAACTAAAGGAAGTAGGAAAAGATTTAAAACATCAATAGAGAAGTCTATTTCAAAAGAATGACTTTTGCAGTAGATATGGATTGCGTCAACAATCACATGATAAACAAAATTCCTAATTTAATGAAAATGTATCGTGATTATTTAGTAATTTCAATGATTATAACTCTCGTTTTTAATTGTTATGCTCAATTTTTCTAAATTTTATGTAGTCCAATTATGAATAGATATGATAGCTCGGATGACACAGAGAATCACACTACTCATCATCTAGTGATGGTATTGTGTGAAAATTAAAATAGTTTATTTTGATGTCATTATTTATATGTGATTATAAGTTGGTGTCATAATTTTAATGATTCAATTTATCGAGAGTGAGAAGTTGGATTTATTTTGTATTGTTCATATAAAATGATTTGCTTTGTTTATGCAGATGTGATGTAATTATGGTTCTTTAATGTTTGTGCATAACAAGAGAGATCAAAGATTAAGTATCATCAGATATACGAAGATCACTTATTTTTATTTACTTGAAGAAATAAATACCTCAATTTTATCAAGTTTTAATATTAATTTCATGTTAATTATTTTAATTTGTGATTGATTAAATGTTATATTTATATTAATAACATGATACATAATTGAATTAGATAACAAGATATTAATAAAAAAAATCTTAAAAGACGTGCCCTTTATATTTTCAACATGAATTTTTTTTTAAACATGACAAAAGGATTGTTTTATAATATTATAAATAAATGACTTTGATACAAATATATATATATATAAACTAAGCGAGAGATCTTTGCTTAAGGAAATATATTTTTACTCCAATATTATGTTAAGGTCCTAAATATAAATTCTGGATAAGAGAATAATACTTTATCCCTGTTTCATATAAACTAGGAATCTCTATTGTTCCTTCTTTATACAATAACCATACACGTAGCCTCATCTTATCTTAAAGTGAATATCATGTTTTACATAATAACCACACGCTTAAGTGTATCTTATCTTACAGTAGATTCTATAAGTAACATTATCTTATTCCACTTTATACAATGAACTTATACGAATTACATTAAAAGATAAGTATTTATGATAAAAAGAAGATTCCTAGTTTTATCTATTTCTGCAGACAACTTTATGTCAAATCCTATTATACTTATGTGACTTTGTTCCTGTATCTCTAATTAGTCCCATCCATTACTTGGCTAATATTATTTTTCATCATATTTAACATCTGGATCTTCTGAATCAATGTCACTTAGTGTGTTTTCAAGTCAAACTAACTCTTGTGTTAGGATATCATCGTTAATGTTTCAGGCTATTACTTCAGTTTTATAGGAATAGAGAATTGGGATTGAGATGTAAAGCCAGTTCAATTAGTATTTGACTAGTTGCAGATGAGTTTCCATATATATATATTTATTAGTTTAAAAGTTTATAAGATAATGACTTAATTAATCTAGAGTGTTGAATAAATTATTTTTAATTTTTATTAATTTATAATTTGATAATTTAAACAAATTGGTCAATCATGCAATCGTGTGTAAAAATAAGTGCAAAAATAAAATAATAGCACGCGATATTTTTAGGTGAAAACAACCTAGGCCACAACCATGACTTAAGAGGAAAACCATCGGTCCACCAGACCACCTAAATTTTCACTATGAAAATCAAATGTTCAAGTACAAACTCGATCTTATACTACCCTCCCTAGGATACTGTCATAATGATTACGAGTCACTGTTCTGTTTTCACAGTTTTCAATATTAGCGTGAACGGTTTTCAGACCAATATTTCAATAAGCTTTCCGTCAATCAAATACGTTCTCAAATTAACTGTAAAATAGTTAGCACAAAAACACAAGTACTCATGTGTGTTCTAAAACATATTTAATAATGAATAATCCTAACTAGATGATTAAAAACATATGTCACTTAAATCAAATCAACTAGTAAATCCTAGACCAAAAAGATCAAGCATCAAGTTCAATAAAAATAGCTTCTTTAAATATTAATAATCAAATCAAATAATTATGATATGACAAAAATAATTATTTGATCTAACAATTTAAGAAAAAAATAAAGAATAAGCCATGAGAACATATTATCAAAATATCATAAAATAATTAGGCCTATTAATCAATCAAACATAACCACCAATATTTGATAGATTAACTAAATAAAGAAGCCTAAAGAATTATGATCTTATATTTGTAAAATAAGAGAGAGAAATTAAGAATATTTGAATAATGTTTTTGTGTGGTTGATTGAAACAATGAGTAATGAGTTTTATTTATAGGAAAAATTAAAACCTTCATCTATGTAATTGATAAATATCTTTTCTATTATAAATAGGATCAGCAATACTCATTAATTAAGATAACGCATATATGATTGATAAATATCTTTTCTATTACAAATATAATTAGTAATACTCACTAATTAAGAAGACTACTATTTAAAATAGATTTCTTTTAAAATAGATTTTATGCTAAAGATTTCAGATATAATTTAAAGTATATCTTATCTATTATCTTTTAAAATGGATTTTATGCTATCTTTTATGCTAAAGATTTCAAATATAATTTAGAGTATATCTTATCTAATATCTTTTAACATATCTTATTTTATAGTATATCTTATCTAATATCTTTTAGCATATCTTATTCCATATTTTAGCACTAAAAATAATTTCATATTTATAAGCATGTGCTATTAAATGCATAAATATAATCCTATGTGTCGTAGTTATCAAAGATATACCTTAAATACAATTATCTAGAACTCGGACATTTGTTTGACTTTTCTTGATAGACTTGATAGTAGGCCTAAAAAATATTTACAGATAAATATTTTATCTACAAAAATAACCAACATTCATAGTCCTTACATAGTTAAATAAAGATTAATGTTTCTCTTTCAATCTTACTACCATTAATAAAAATAAGTTGATCAATATCTCAAAAGATTGGGGCAAGTAGTCTTTTGAGATGCCAGATTTTTCCTAGATTCTAAAAACCTGGGAAATAATGAGGTTCAATTAAGATAGTCATAGGAAACATGTTGATACACAACCATGTTACATAATATATAATCGGGTTAACATTTTCTTCAAAGGAAGGATGTCCATTTTTTTTCATGGCTTCAAGTATCCTGACTCTTGTAGGTGCAAACAATGTGTGCTTAACATTTCCTGGATTTGAATCATTTTCAAAAAATCATAGGAGAAAACTTTTTCTATATTAGATATCGTTGAGATTATTTATTAAATTTTATGTCATCATAGTCTCCTTAATAACATTTGCAAGCATCATGTCTTGAATACCTTCTGAAAATCTTTCATTAAATACTGCTATAATCTCATTATCACTCCTAACAAAAGATTACATGGTAAATGAAGAATTATTCTTCTCTAATCTTCAGGATTTGTGTTTTAGAATTGCTATCATACTGAATTATGAACACTTGATTACTAGGGTGTTTTTGAAAAATAATTTACAATAACATTATGTTCTTCTTTGATGTGCTTAACTATCCAATGATACTTCAAAAGCCATTCTAACCACCTGAGGAATTTGGGATTGAGGAGTTCTCCTTTCCTTCTTTTGAGTAATTCTTCAAATACTTATAATTAATTTTAATAATAAATAGATTTTGTGTAAGAAAAAATTAAAATTTCTTGATTCCATTTATTAATACAAGTATACCTTTTTTTTAAAAGGAGAATGATGTTGAAATGTATTGAAGGATCTGACTTGTATCCACAAATTTCTCTCTTTCTATTTGGGCCTTCCTTAATTGCTATTGTTGCCCAAATTTGTTTTGAGACATTAATCTTGAGCATAAGCTGGCCAATTCTTTGGAGTTTAATGGGAGGAAGATTGTTGCATAATTCATTTAAGGTCTTGATTAATTAAGTTGCTTTGGTTGACCAAAAGTATGCATTTTTCCTTAAGTGTCAAGAGATTTTGATGTTGATGATTTCATAATAAGATAGGCTAACCACCAATCTTCATCTTGCATTTTGAGAGAACTAACCCATATTTATCTGTCAGTTCTTAAGATAGGCGAAGATGTCTTTTATGTTATTTTTCCTCTTGACTGAATGTTAGGACATCATTAATGAAAATAAGATAATTTGAAGACAATGGGACATAGACTCAGTTCATCCTATATTGGAACTCTGATGGTGTAGTTTTGAGTACGAATGGAGTGTAATTCCATTCATAGTGTCCACATGGCACTATAAAGGCTATTTTATAATTGTCATATGAAGTAATATCAATTTGAGAAAACTTTGGCATCATATCAAAATTTAAGGATACTTCGATCTTATTAAACTTCTTTAAGAGTAATAATTTTTAAGGATGAGACATATAATATCTCTCAAATATTTATTGAGCTTTTGGAAATCTATTACTAAATTCTTCTTTCCTGTAACTTGTTCAAAATGTCTATTTACATAGATAATTGGACTTACCTACTCCTTGTATTTCTTCTTTGTATAATTCTTCATCATGTGGCCTTTACTGTTGGAATGTTATCTTATTAGGTATTTTCATCATTCTTTATATAAAAGAGAGACAAAGTATCGTTCTTATAGAAATTATTTAGGACAACATAACATTAAAGGAAAAATATCTTTTCTTTAGCAAATATTCCTTGGTTAAATACAACGACCTAAAAAAAATCATTTTTTCACCCCAAGAATTTTATGTTGGGTATAATGAAAAAAAATCATAATGCAAAATATTAAAATGGGGACTAAAGGGTTAGGAAATCAAATCCTAAAATAGCATCTAACTCATCATACATGTAAAAATAATGTCTTTATGATAATGAATTAGATAAAAAGACTTCAATAGGCTTGTATTAAGTAGGGCTATAAAATCTTTTTTTCCATTCGCTATTATAAATGAATCTTTTATTATTGGAATTTTTGGTAGGTTTTTACTATAAAGAAGCAATGCTCAACTATTAATACTATTAATTTTATATCTTACAACTATAGTACAATTAGATTTCTTTGAAGATATGAACAAAATGATTCTCCTTGACAATGGAAGACATCATTTGCCTAGTCATTGATTAGTTTTGGAACTCTTTGGTGAACATATTATTTTGTACTAAAATTAGAATATGAGTATTGGGGTTCTTTTGATTACAAGTCTTTATTGGAGCAACGCTTTAACAAGTTTCGTAGTTCAATCAAACCATGGATCATTAAATTTCGAACCTTCTATGAAATGAATGAGTTTTGGAGTTTTTTTACCTTCTTTTATCTAATGTCCCTTTCCCCCCTTACAAATGAATCATTTGTCTATGAAAAGCTTTGGTTGTTTTCTTCTTTTAATAAACTTGTATCGATTTCTTTATAAGATTTCCATCTTGATGACTTCTTTTTTTTATTTTGTAGACTTTTTTGAGCTCATTTAAGTAGAATGGTGATATTTTTACAAAATATTGTCAATGTTACATATTCTGATTACTATAGGGTTTTCTTGAGCTTTTGAGACAATCAATAATCTTGTATTAGTTTATCAGCAAAAATATACTAGATAATTAGGCTGGTTTGTGTGATATCAATATTTTTTTGTTTTGAGCTTTTCTTCAACTAATTCACTAACATGTTGAGGACAAATGTCCTTTTGATTTTTTATGTATTTTTGTTGTAGATGAAAAGAGTTGTTCTTGTTTTATACAATATTCTTTTTGTTGTGAGACATCACAACATTTGCTTTGAATAAATTTCTTCTAAACACTTTGAGATTCTAGGACTTCTATTCCAACAAAGACTTTGTTTGTGAAGATTAGTAATGTTGCCACTAGTTGGTTAGCTTGTTGGATCATGTGCTTATCATCTACATGAGGTTCTATCCACCATCTTCTCAATGGTCCTATAAATTCTATTGTATCTCTTTCAACATTTTCTCTTAGAGTTGGATTGACATTCCTTAGAGCTTCTCCTTCTTCCCATGAAATTATCCTTTTCAAATATGAGTTCTTTTTCAAGATCAATTTGATCTATATTTGAAAATTATTTGTATTATCGGGCTTATGAAATTTCCATCTTATTATTAACTACCATTAGGTCTCCAATGGGTTCTCTTTGCTAAGGATTAGAACCTCTATTTCTTCCTTTGAGATTAATTTATAGAGAATAATCATAGTTGTACATTTTCAAGTTGTATATTTGAGAGGGAGTGAGATGCTAGATGTGGATGGATTTGTTGAGTCTAGATTTTCATAATCATCATCAAACTCACCGCTCTATCTAGTACGTTATCTTGGCCAATGGTAAATAGGAGGAAGAGTAAAGTTTATCCAAAAACACTTTGGATTATTTCCTTATTCTTTCTATATATCATAAAGGGATGGTCTGGATTTCCATCTAGGTAGGACAAGATCATGAATATGTTGTTTTTATTTCTTTATCCATTATCTCTATTTTGACAACGTTTCTCTTTTACAAATATGGCCATTGATTGTGTGACATGTCTTCTAGTATCTTCTAGCTCATCTTTAGTCCTCATTGGAATTATCATAATTGAAACAATGAATGACCATGTTTTCATCTTATTGGTTCTTTTTAGTTTTGCTATTTTATTTTTAAGAAATCAAGCTTATTTTGAAAATATTGGTGTAATGATTGGAATGTTAATACTTGATATTGAGTTTAAGAGTGTAAGTCCTATTTTTTTGTATTGATGTTCTCATGTGCAAAATACAGAGTCTGTATTATCATCCTCTATACAAGGTCAACTATTGTTGATTCAGCATTGCACACTCACATAGAATTTATACTTTGTATGTTATATGATATATCTACCACTTAGGGGTTGGGGCATATAGTTGGTATGTTTAGGTTGTGTATGTGTATTGTGTTCACTTTATGTTTGCATGTATTTTTAAAAACTTATTTGGCTTTTTTGAAACAAAATACAACTTGGTTATGAAGCCTAACAACCAACTTATATCCTTATTGAATTGAATGAGTGTCTTTGGATTTGTTAAAGATGATTAGTTGTGTGTGTATTAGGTGTCTAACACTAGGTGAATATATTAGTTGTGTATTAGGTGTATGTCACCTAAGATTTTCTCTAACTTTGTATATAAATAGGTAGTGTCTTTGAATGAATAAAATAAGAGTGAATTCTGAGTTTTACATGGTATCAGAGCATTTGGGTTACAAAATTTGGGAAAAAAAAATTTCCGTTCAAATTGGGGGTTGATTTTGGGTAAACATAAATTAGGATTTGGTGCATTTTTGAGTTCCAACTCGAAATACCCTTTTGGAGTGCACATTTTTTCTCACCGCCGGCACAGGGAGGAAGACCAGCCACCGACAAGCCAAACCCTGACGTCCAACCACCATATAAGCCGCGAGTGGGTCACACGCACCACGGTGACTTTCTGTCAAATTTCCACACGTCTCACCACCGGCACAGGGAGGAAGAACAGCCATCGACTGGCCAAACCCCAAAGTCCGGTCACTAGACGAGCCGCGAGTGGGCCACAAGCGCCACCGCGACTTTTTGTCAAATTTCCACGTGCCGGTGCGTGATAGTGCGTCCATACAGAATTCTTCTCTGATCGACCTCATGTCGTTCTCTACCGTTCCCCTACGTCATCTGTGGTGGTTTGGCACTCATCGCTTGTGATTGTTCAGGTTTGGGTTCTTCCAATTTTGTGTTCTTGTTCGCTGCGTGTTCGGTCGCTGCTATTGTTGGATTTTGTTTGTTCGTTTGCTCACTGTCTTGTCATTTGTAAGAGTTATGGCTGAAAATAAAAATAATGTTGTAACGGATATGGTGCATGTGATGTCTAAAATCACGGACCATAAGCTCAATGGCTCGAATTATTTGGCTTGGAATAAGACCATTCGAATTTATTTGAGAAGTATCGAAAAAGATACTCATTTGACTAATGATCCTCCTAAAGATGATTCAAAGTAGACATGGCTTAGAGACGATGCTCACTTATTTTTGTAGATTCGGAATTCTATTGAAAGCAATGTAATTGACTTGATCAATCATTGTGAATTCGTTAAGGAATTGATGGATTATTTGGATTTCTTATATTCTGGTAAGGGAAATCTTTCTCGCATATATGAGGTATGCAAAGCATTTTACCATGCAGACAAACAAGATTAGTCACTCACAAATTATTTTATGGAATTTAAAAGGACTTATGAGGAGCTCAATAGTTTGATGCCTTTTAGCCCTGATGTCAAGGTTCAACAAAGCCAACAGGAACAAATGGTGGTCATGAGTTTTCTTGTCGGTCTTCCCTCTACTTTTGAGACTGTCAAGTCTCAAGTTTTTTCTGGTTCTGAGATCTCCTCTTTACAAGAGGTGTTTAGTCAAGTACTTTGTACAAAAGGCACTCCACCTCCATCTGCTCAATTAAATGGTGCTTTGGTCCGCCGAAGTAATAATTATGAGCATGGACGGTAAACTTATATGAACAGAAACAAAGGAGGCGGCTCACACGGGTTTGAAACTCGACCACAGGACCTCGAAGGTATTGTATGTCACTATTGTCACAAACTAGGAAATACTAAACATGACTGTAGAAAGCTTCAGTACAAGCATCATAAAGGTCACTCGGCTCATTTTGCATCCACTTCTGATACTTCTAAAAAATCGGTTCTTATCTCTACAGATGAATTTACCAAGTTCTCACAGTATCAAGAATCACTAAGGTTTTCATCACCTTCTGTCACTGCTATTGCTGATTCAGGTAAATCAAATGCGTGTCTCATTTTCTCATCTTCCAAATGGGTTATTGATTCTGGTGCCACAGATCATATGATAGGTAATTCTAGTCTCTTTTCTACTCTTCAGTCACACACTTCTACCTCTATTGTTACTTTAGCCGATGGGTCACCATCTCGTGTTCTTGGGTCTGGCACAATTACTCCCACTCTTTTGCTTCCTTTGTCATCTGTCTTACATTTACCTAGCTTATCCTTTAATTTGATCTCTCTAAGTCAGCTTACTCGTAATCTTAACTATTGCATCTCATTTTTTCCTGATCGTTGCTTATTTCAGGATCTTATGACGAAGAAGACTATTGGTAAAGGACATGAGTCTAGAGGCCTCTATATTCTTGACACACCTATGAAGTGGACTATTCTGACACTTTCTCACCTGTTGCTAAATTGACATATGTTTGATTGTTTATTTCTATGGAAACTACTCACCATTGGCTTTTGCATCAACTAGATATCAAGAATGCTTTTCTTCATAATGATCTTCAAGATGAGGTGTTTATGGAGCAACCTCCTGGTTTTATTGCTCAGGGGGAGTCTAGGCACATTTTTCGTCTCCGCAAATCTTTGTATGGTTTGAAACAGAGTCCTCGTGCTTGGTTTGGAAAATTTAGTCAAGCTATAGAAACATTTGGTATGATGAAAAGCAAGTCTGACCATTTTGTGTTCTACAAACAATCAGAAGCTGGTATCATTCTTTTAGTTGTGTATGTAGATGACATTGTTATTACTATAAGTGATACTATGGGAATTTCATCTCTTAAGTCTTTCCTACATACTCAGTTTCACACGAAGGATTTGGGGATGCTAAAGTATTTCTTGGGTGTTGAAGTCACAAGGAGTAAAGAAGGTATCTTTCTATCTCAAAGAAAATATGTCCTGGACTTTTTAACCGAGACAGGAAAATTAGGAGCAAAACCTTTTAGTGCTCCAATGACTCCGAACATCCACCTTACAGGAGATGGAGAACTCTTTAAAGATTCTAAGAGATATCGAATGGTGGTTGGAAAGCTGAATTACCTTAGTATGACTCGTCCAGATATTGCATATTCATTCAGTGTTGTTAGCCAATTTATGTCATCCCCAACAGTTCATCATTGGGCAGCGTTAGAGCAAATTTTGTGTTACGTGAAAGGAGCACCTGGACGTGGCATCTTGTATGCAAATCATGGACATACTCATATTGAATGTTTTTCAGATGCAGATTGGATAGGTTCCAAAGTGGATAGAAGATCACATCAGGCTATTGTATTTTCATTGGAGGAAATTTGGTCTCATGGAAAAGTAAGAAGCAAAATGTTGTGTCACGATCGAGTGTAGAGTCAAAATATAGAGCTATGGCACAATCTGCATCTGAGATAATATGGATATATCAGCTCTTGGATGAAGTAGGTCTTAAAACTTCAATACCAGCGAAATTGTGGTGTGATAACCAAGTTGCTCTTCATATTGCTTCTAACATGTGTTTCATGAGCGAACTAAACACATTGAAATTGATTGTCATTTTGTTCGCGAGAAAATTCAGCAAGGTTTGATTTCTATAGGATATATGAAGATTGGAGAACAACTAGAAGATATCTTCACGAAAGCTTTAAGTGGGGTTCTGGTTGATTATCTTTGTAACAAGTTGGGCATGATTAATATCTATGCTCTAACTTGAGGGGGAGTGTTAAAGATGATTAGTTATATGTGTATTAGGTGTCTAACACTAGGTGAATATATTAGTTGTGTATTAGGTATCTTAGTTGTGTATTAGGTGTATGTCACCTAAGATTGTCTATAACTTTGTATATAAATAGGTAGTGTCTTTGAATGAATAAAATAAGAGTGAATTCTGAGTTTTACATGATTCAAACCTCCAAACTAGTCTATCTATTTATTCTAAAATGGAAGTGTTGAGAATTGCTTGCATATCTACTTGCCAAAAGATACTTTGAGTATTTGCCTATTGATCACCTAATTCCTTATTTCAATAGACCCATTTACTCTATAATACTTCTCCACCCCCAAGATGGCTTATGGATTATATTTGTCTCCAAAAAAGATGAGCTATTGAATAGAACAGTTTGATATCAAGATCAGGATAAGGAAAAGAAGATAAGAATGTTTCAGAAATAACTCGAGGTTTTATACCTAAGGAAGTCTCTTTTATAAATAGAAATTAAACAGGAAAAACTTAACAGTTCAAAACCAACATTAGGGTCCAAAATCTCTAATGATGAATCCACCTCAAAGATTCATTCTAAAAGAGGTAAAAAATTTAAAGAAAGAATTCAAAATGAGAAAGAATAACCTAACAGTTCAAAAGAGAATAACACATTTGAAACAAAAAAAAAGAAAAGCTCAATTAGGTTGAAAAAGTAAAAAAAAAACAAGACTAGAAAGAGATTTATGTGATCTATAATGATTTAAAACTAGAAATTTATAACAATTGACCTTAAGCAAGCAAAACTATTATTGAATTTAAAGGAATAACTCACAGAGAGTTTTTACTAATCAAATAGAAGTTGAAAGCAGTTATGTCAACTATATAGTACCAACACTATTAACTCCAGATTGTCAAAAATTTATTTGCATTATTACAACAACAACCATCACCACCAAGAAGATTGAAGACCCTAAGAAAGATAGTATGACTACCAATACTATTCAGAAAAATACCTCTTAGAGAGATAGTAAAGATAATATGACCATAAGTATTATTTAAGAAAATATCTTCAAGAAATACATTGATCATTGAAGACGGAAAAGACTAATATAAGAATTTAAGTAAATCACAATGGTTGTATCTCTATAACTTAGCTAGAAAATCTATTCAAAAATATATCAAAGGTATGAAATTTTATACCACAAAAAAAGAATTCTCTACAAATAGTAAATTGAATATTCTTGAATGAGCTAATCCAATTTTTATTTATAAAGCTTTGCATGCAGGTCTAATTGAGAACTTATATCTAAGAATTAATTTAAATGAATTAAATTATTTTCTTGAAAATTTCAAGAAGGGTATCAAGAACTTAAGAAAGAAGATTAGAAGAACATGTGGCAAGCCTATCTATCTTAGATATTTTAGTTTACTTGTGAAATGGAATGCAAAAGTTTGTGTTAGTCTCTACAATTTTATCAAATTAGAGATTTTCAATAATAATAGGAAAGTTTCAAAACCACTGGCACTTTTAGAAAAAAAATTCAATATAGAGGAACTCTGTATTCTAAGATGACAGATGTTAAGTCAAATTTATCATGAACTCAAAAAAATTAATAATTCTTCTGAAGTCACAGTAAATTACTCTACTAGTAAAATCATAATAATTTCTTATAGCAATATGAATCTCACTAAATAAGATGATAAGAAAATTAATAAGTTTGAAACAAATTTTAACAATAATAATTTAGAAATTTGTCAAGAAATAAGAAATGTGTTTTGTTTTTATGCCAAGGAAATTACCAAAAATCATAAATGCATTTACTTCATTAGAAATCAAAAGATAAAGATACATCATTGTTTATATCATCAAAAGGACTATCGGTAAAAAAAGATAAAAAAGAATAAAAATATAAAACTCACATTTTCACTCAGAAGATCATGTCAAGAAAATAAAAGACTTAATTCAAAAACTAAAAGTAGTGGTAAATAGTGATTGTTTCAGTGAGTTATTAAATTAGGGATAAAATAATTATTTTTATTATTGTAAACATGAATTCAATATCTTATAAAAATAATCCTTATTTTCCTTAGTTAGATATACCTTTAGTAATATTAAACTCTCTATTCTAAAAATTATTCATCTAGCAAATATATATTTAGAAACTATAAGCATCTAAGATTTTCTTCAAATTTATTAGTTAGGTTTTAGAATTATAATAATATTATGAATAAAATAGAATGCGTTCACTTTTTTCATATTCCCTAATAAGTTAAAATTTTAAGTCGATTAATAATCTTCGATAATTAAATATTTGTTTATAATATTTATAAAACTAATAACTAAGAAAATAAAGATAAAGAAACTAATCACAAGTCTATATAAAAATAAACATAAAAAATTATAAAATTAAATCAATATTTTGATAAAAAAAATTGAATATTTGTTTTTAAATAATAATTACATGAAGTAATAATTAATGTTTTAAGATAATTAACTTCAATTTGATATCATAACCCTAATAAAGAAAATATATATCATTAAAAATAAAGTTAACAATATTTTTTATCATTAAATATAAAGAAAATATATATTCGAGTGCATTTTTAATTGAAGTATAAAAACCGAGGATATTATTACTATTTTTATAAAAATAGGGAATGTATTTGAAGATATATTAGAAAGCTAGGAAAATCAGTAATAATTTTCCCCTCTTGTAAAAATAATCCTGACCTTGCAAGTAGCTTTTGCTTTTGGCGATTCCTTTGCTTGTGCGCCAACAGTTGAGTATTTCCTTACGACTCTCTCTGTGCTCTGGTGAAGCCATTGGTCAATCTAATCGCGCCTCTAATAGCGTCTCTTGCAATATATAACATTTCTTCGGAAAATGTACTTTTTCTTCTTCTCTATTTTCTCAAATTTGCATCTTCTGTTAATGGTTTCTTCTTCTACACATTTGATTTTATTCTATTTTTTTGTTAATTTCCTCAATTTTTCCCGTAAATAATTTTATGTTAAATCTTCAATCATTATCGGCCATTCCTCTGCTTGTAGTATGTCTTTACTTCAATCCTGTTTTGTCAGTGCTAAGATATTTAAACCCTACGTTGGGCAGAGTTAATTTTTCGTTTTTCTCCCCACGGGTTGGGTATATATATATATATATGTTTTTTGGGTGTTATGGGAGTAGATTTAGGGTTTTGAGTTTGTCCTTTACTATCCACATGACCGAGAAACTTAATGATGCCAATAGAAGTTTCTTTTCCGTACCGACTTAGCTTATTGTGCGAAGAATAGAAATGTATCTAAATTTTCTAGAATGTGGTTCTTTTCTTTTCAATTTTTGTCTATGCTGATCGTAATATCTAAAAAGTAAACATCTTGACCTGGATAAGTTACCCTGTTGTCATATGCGGTTCTGCTATAGACCTATCCTGAAGTTGATTATTTCATTATTTAGTTAAATTATATGCTTAATTTTATAAATTTTCTTACTGAATTGACCTAGTTTTCATTCCTTTTGATGATTTGGTTTATTCTTGGTTTGAAAATCCTAGAGTTATAAATAATTACATCCCATTGTATGTTACTTGACAGAATGGCCTTGCAAACTGGGAGCCCTCCAACAGCTCCTACTGCTCAAGTGGTTGGTAATGCTTTTGTTGAGCAGTATTATCATATTCTTCACCACTCTCCAGAATTAGTCTATAGGTTTTATAAGGATACAAGTATCCTAAGCCGACCGGACTCCAATGGTTTCATGACATCCGTGACCACCATGCAAGTAAGTCTCTTCACCCGAGTTAACTTTGTTTTGTTGTTAATATATTTATTGTGGTTTCTTGGTTTTGTATAATCTTTATGTTATATTAATCTTCACTTTTTTATCATGATAAATCATTGAACAATTTATCATATCCCGTGATTATTTATTTTTTAAATTTTTTTTTGGAGATGAAACTGAGATAAATTCTAAATTCTCATATCATATCTTCATGTGCATTATTTGACTGAATGTATTTTGAGCACGATTGAATGATATGATTTCATTGCCAAATTTAAGATGCCTAGCTTTAAAATGGAAGTTTCGCTAGAACTTGTGTGCCTCCCATGTTTGGATGGATATCTATGTGTTGTCCCTTTTCTCTTTAAATGAATATTGAAGTTGATTTGTAGGATGCAATTTTGAACATTTCATTTGCGAAAATAGCTTACTGGATTTGTCTTTGACTTTTATACTCTGGTGACATCACCTGCTGCATTAACATTAAATGTTCTTTTCTTGATTTAGGGTATAAATGATAAGATCATTTCCTTTGATTACAAGGAATATAAGGCTGAGATAAAAACTGTAGATGCTCTGACTTCTTACAAAGGAGGGGTGACTGTACTAGTAACAGGATGCTTAAGCAAAGATAACTTGAAAACAAAATTCGCCCAATCATTTTTTCTTGCTCCACAAGACAATGGG
Organism: Hippophae tibetana; assembly: GCA_037013495.1. NCBI lineage: Eukaryota > Viridiplantae > Streptophyta > Magnoliopsida > Rosales > Elaeagnaceae > Hippophae > Hippophae tibetana. The sequence continues at coordinate 15,201,861 of CM072812.1, forward strand.
TACTTTGTCTTAAATGATGTATTTAGGTATGTAGAAGATGGAGAATTATTGGTGAGCCATCAAGTTGATGGAGTTGATGATGCCACAACAGTAGCTATGACCTTCAATCCTGGTTGCTTCAGCATTTCTTTTTTATTTTTTAAAACCTATCTTATTACCACCCAGAACAATTTATTGTAATTTTGGTTGCAGAGCCAGCACATGTTCCAGATTATTCTTCATCAGATATAGTGGTTGCTTCCAAGGAAACAGATCAAAACGTTGTTGAGAAATCTTATGATGTATCAGATCATGAAAGACAGCTAGGTAATCAGAAAGAACCTGTTGCAGAGTCTCCACCTCCTTCACATGGGAAACATGGGAATGATGTCTCTTCTGTTCTCAAAATGAATTCTACTACAAATGAACAGGATGCTGCCAAGAAGTCATATGCATCAATTGTAAGTTGACAAAAACAACCAATTTTCTTTAGTAAGATCTGATGTTAAATTGTTATCGAAATTCATGACATTTTATTGTAGGTAAAAGTAGCAAAAGGGACTCTAGGATTTACTAAAGTATATGTGCCAACAAGTACCAAAGTGGCTCCTAAGAAAACTGAGAATCAGCCCGTTGCATTTGCAGAACCTGTATCTGTACCTGATGTACAGTCAACAGGCAATGGCGATTTCACAGAAAGTATCAATGCTAGTAATGATGGTGTGTATGCTTTACTCCCCTCTATTCTGTCCTTTATTCAATTCCTTTTGGTGTTCTATTGCGTCCCTTGCAGCTTTTGTGTTATGATTTGAGAAAGCATATTAAAAGTTGCATACAATTGTTATGACATAGGATCATCAGTTTTGTTCTTTGCTGTGCATAAATATACACTGTAATTGACTAATTTCACAATTTTTAATAGTTAATTTGTGATATATATATATATATAAGGAAACAGAGGAAGATGGGAGAAGGGCAAAAAAGAAATTGTGGGAACGATATATATATAGAAACAGAGGAAGATGGGAGAAGGGCAAAAAAGAAATTGTGGGAACGAAAAGGAGAAGGGCAAAACAGAAATTGTGGAAACGAAAAGGAGAAGGGCCAAAAAGACAAATAAAGAAAAAGCTAGAAGATAAAATAGAAGGGAGAGATACAAAATAAGGAGCCGTCAGCGAGGAAAACGAAAAAAAAAACAAAACGTTGGAAGTAGCCAAATAGAAAGAAAAAAAAGAGAGAACAACGACGCAAAATTAAAGCAAAAGTATATTCTTTTTGCGAGTCAATTTTCTTTCAATTTCTCTCAGAAACTTATAGTGAATTTGTTTATGTTAAGTTTAATTTTTAGTATAAACTAATTTTTCTTTATTCTAGGAAAAAAATGTAATTTAATTCTGAATTATGCTTGATTTTTTACGTTAATTTGAATTATTTTTCTTCATGTTTGTCTGATTTATTCTAAGTTTAATGCTTCTAATTAATTGATCATTAATTAGATGGTTTTAGTCTTGTGATTTACTATCGAAAGAGGAAATTATAGGATAGATCTGGAATATTTCAGTATAGGTAAATATAGAGATCGAAAGACTAAAATCATCTAATTAATGGCCAGTCAATTAGAAGTATTAAACTCAGAATAAATTAGACAAACATGAAGAAAAATAATTCAAATTAATATAGAAAATCAAGCATAGTTCATAATTAAATTACATCATTTTCCTATAATAAAGAAAAATTAGTTTATGCTAAAAATTAAATTTAACATAAACAAATTCACTATAATTTTCTGAGAGTAATTGAAAGAAAATTAACTCGCAAAAAGAATATGCTTTCGTTTTAATTTTGCATCTCTGTTCTCTCTTTTTTCTTTCTATCTGGTTGCTTCCAATGTTTTTTTTTCGTTTTCCTCACTGACGGCTCCTTATTTTGTATATCTCCCTTCTAGCTTTTTCTTTATTTATCTTTTTCGTTGTTATCCTCTTCGTTCCCTCAATTTCTTTTTTGCCTTTCTCCCGTCTTCCTATGTTTCCTTATATATATCATATTCTTGCACTCCTTAATCTAATTAGTATATATATATTAATTTAAATTTGATAGTCCTTAGATGATATGCTTCTAAAGTTTTGGATCTTCAAATTTGCAATAAAATTTAAATAATAATGAAGTTTAAAATAAATAAAATTAGACTAGAGTTGAGAAGTGATAAATTATGTCAGTCATCAAACATCTCCAAACTTAAAACTTTGTTTGTCCTCAAACAAAAATAAAAGAAAAATGTAAACAGTGTCAACAAGACCCCGTAGAGAACTACCATCACTTACCAAACCATGATCTGAATTTAGATTTAATCACTAATAACTTACTCTTTTTACATCAAAGATAACAAGAAAATCAATCAAAATTCCTTAATTTATAGAGCAAGAGTTGAGCATTTATTTCAACCTAAAGCTAGGTCCTTAAGTGTGTTTGTGAAATAGTCAATTTAACTCCAAACCACTAGTAAATTCAGATTAAAGTATTAAGATCATTTCTTCCAAAAGAGAAGTAGCACCTTCAGGTGTCTTTGACATCAAAATTCCACCAGAAGCAGTATCAACTATGGTTCTAGTTTGCTCATTTAACCCATTATAAAACATCTAAAGTTGCAACCAATTTGACAATCCATGTTAAGGGCAATGTTGAATCATATCTTTATACCTTTTCTATGCTTCATAGAGTGTCTTAAAATCATTTTACTTGAATTGACCAATTTCATTCTTGAGTTGGGTTGTTTTTACAGGTGGAAAGAATTTAGCAAGAAACTTTTCTACCATGTCTTGCCAACTAGTGATGCTTCCTGGTTGTAAAGATTGTAGTCAACCTCTAGCCTTGTCCCTCAATGAAAAAGAAAACAATCTTAGTCTAATGTTGTTTTTAGTAACACCATTCATCTTTATAGTGTCACAAATCTCCAAAACCATTGCCAAATGAATATTGGGATCATCAAGTGGTGATCCGTTAAATTGGGCTTGTTGTACCATGCTGATCAACACCGGTTTGAGCTCAAAATTGTTGGCATTAATGGTCTGGCGTCTTACACCTGAGTAATGGTCATTCACAATTGGCCTTACATAATCCTTCAAGGTGCGTGGCAGTGTATTATGTTCTCCTGTAGCCATGGTTAACACTTTCTTCTTTCTTCGTGATCTAAAGGTTCTTTCAATCTCTGGATCAAAAGGAATAATATTTTGGGTTCTAGCACGACGCATCCAACGCCAAAAACATACCTAAATAAAAATAATTCTAAATTAAAACCAAGATTACTTTGAATCGATGTTGGTAAAAATAAGAAAAATCAATCCCCGACGATGGTACCAAAAACTTGATTGGTGCAAAATTATAAGTACCTATTTATCGTAATTTTATAATAAAGTGATAAGAAAAATATCGTTCTCAGTGATTGGTAACTTATTTTTGACAAATACCAAAATTATATTAATCTCAATTTTATCTAGAAAAATTACTAAGGTTGTTATAAATAAAATTTAAAGAAAATAAAGATGTTTGAAAATCAAATCAATGGGAAAAAACTTATAGGAAATCGATTTCACCTAATCCCTCATTATGCGTTACTTATCTAGCTAATTAAATTTAATTATCTCTAAAAAAATATTCAAAAACCTCTTTCCATAGTCAATTGGAAATATTCATGTTCATTAATTTACAGAAGAGTATGTAATTTAATAAAACAAGAAAACATTAAGACTAATGATTTTAAAATTACGCAAGTTCATACAAGTTTTTCGATCTCTATATTTATCTATGTTGAAATATTTTAGATCTATCCTATGATTCCCTCTTTCAATAGTAAATCACAAGGCTAAAATCATCTAATTAATAGCCAATTAATTAGAAGCATTAAATTTAGAATAAATCAGACAAACATGAAGATAAATAATTCAAATTATCATAGAAAATCAAGCATTGTTCAGAATTAAATTACATCTTTTTCTTAGAATAAAGAAAAATTAGTTCTTTTTTGCCCTTTCTCCCGTCTTGTTCTCCTTTTCGTTCCCTCAATTTCTTTTTTGCCCTTCTCTTATCTTCCTCTGTTTCTATATATATATATATATATATATATATATATATATATATATAATTTGAATTTGATAGTTCTTAGATGAAATGCTTCTAAAATTTTGGATCTTCATTATCTACAAATCTGCAATAAAATTTAAATAATAATAATAACACCTAAAATAAATAAAATTAGACTAAAGTTAAATTTGAAAAATGATAAATTATGTCAACTTATGTAAGTCATCAATCTACTAAATAATACTTAAAATAGAAAAAAGTGACCTATAAACTATGAAGCATATTTTTACATTTATTTATGCAATCTGAATCCACAGATGATATATTACTTTTCAGAAATTCACAACACATAACAAAATCATTTACAAAGCCTCAGCGATATGATTTCCATAATAATCCAAGACTATATATACATCTATTTCCCCAACATTATCCCATTAGCATAATAATCAAGATTAGAAATATATCTATTTCCCAGACATTATCCCTTAAAATTTCCAATTCATTAGTGATACTATGTAGGTGAAAAAAACATGTGAAATGAGCTTGCTGTACTACTCTGGCATGACACTAAAGCCATGATTGGACTGGCATGGAAAACATAAAAGCTATGAACGAGCCTTCTGGTCTAGCCTTCCTTACAAATTATCAGAATGGGCTGACCTGACATCATTCTTCTCTCCTTGGCCGAGCCAATGTTTTTCTCTAATGGCATTATTATGTAAAGTTTGCTTTATTATTTCCATTTTGTCTTTCTAATATGACACTTCACTGTCCTTGTAGCTGTGGGGCACTCTATTTACATAAGGGATTTGCCATTCAATGTGACAATTGCTGAGATTGAGGCTGAATTTAAGAAGTTTGGATCAATAAAGCAAGGAGGTATCCAAGTCAGACACAATAAGGTCGGTCTCTGAGTCATTGTTCATCACACTTGATTTGCTTTTTCCGACTCAAGTGCATTCCTTATTTATTTTGTGAATGCAGCAACAAGGATACTGTTTTGGCTTTGTTGAATTTCTCTCATCCAGCTCTATGAATAATGCCATTCAGGTATGTCTTTGTGACGATGATATCCAACTCCTGCCAAAACTAGGCACATTTGATTTGGTAATGGGAGGAAACTTCACATTCTATTTCATTTGACTGTCTTGGTCAAACAAGCTTTTATTTTGTATGTATAGATGACTGCACAATGTGTTTCTGTATAACTGCATTCTTGAAATTAATCTATATACCCCATATGTTTTGTGCATTGTGATATATAACCGTAAAAACCAAGTAAATGTGGCACTGTATAAGAAATGGTCCATTTGCTGATCAATGTGTAGAATTTTTATTTTGCTTGAATGACATTTAGTGTTTTTCTTTGGCTTAAACGTCTTTATCCATGGCACCATCAAACCCTCTGCACAAGGTCATAATCTACAAAGGCTTTTATATGTTTTATCTTTTTATTTTATTTTATTTTATTTTATGTGAGACGGTTCTTGATACTATATTAGGATTCTTGTTATTTAACAAATACTACTTTTCCCCCAGACACTTAAATAATTTGTTTTATTTAATAAAGTTTTGCTTTAATTTAGCTAATTCATTTGGCTGCATGATGATTATTGCGATAATTGGATGAGTTTATGAGGTTGATTGTTCTCATATGCATATCATTGTGCAAGGTAAAGCATGCCATTGACATTTTGCTAGGCCGTAGATATTGCTAACTAGCTTGCATGGCTATTATAATAATCAGATTTTTGCGTGGCTCTGATATTATGATAGTTGGATACTGACTTTACAAGTTTAATGACTGGGTGTGCTTTTGAGTAACGTAAATGCATGGAGTTCAGCACAAAAACATGTAAATCATGCATTTGATGGATTGCAAGGCAATAGAATTCTTTACTCTAAAGATTGCAATCAATTATTTAGAAATTAGAAGTTTCATTTGCGCAATGTTCTTTTGATAAAATTATATTTTTCCGTATTATGGAGATAAAGCTTTGCTACCTGATGCCAGGCTATTTTTTGTTTATTGTTAAGATTTGACAACTGATAGTAGGACTTCCTGCCATATTCCATTTTAATTTATTTGTTTGAAATCCTATCTAACTTAGGAAATGATGTTTCAGGCTCCACCAATCACTATTAGAGGCTATCAAGTTGTTGTTGAGATAAAACGGACTACTACAAGAGGTAAGCGTGAAGTGTTTTTGTTCCTCTTATTGACTGAGTGATCTTATCTGGAGGTTATGATGCTATAATCCGAACTGCAGTTGGTAGCAGTGGAAGAGGTAGGTTCCCTTTAGGAAGGGGAGGATTCAGGAATGATAGCTTTAGGGGCTGTGGAAATTATGGTGGTAATCAGGGCTATGGTAGAAATGAGTATGTAAATGGAGGTGAGTTCTCTGTTCGAGGTAGAGCTGCAGCTGGGCATGGTGGAGATGGTGGTGATTAACAAGAGAAGGAGAAGTGGTCGTCCAACTGGGGCAAATCACAATGCCGATTCTGCTTGAAACTTTTGCGATAATTTTTCAGTTGTTAGTGCTCGGTAGGATATCTTGAAGGTGATTCCAAAGAAATTGAAGGTATTGGAAAGAAGAACGTATTAACTCAGAAGTAGAGTATCACGATGATAAAGATTCATTTGCGACAGTTCAGGATTCCCCCAACCAACCACCTATTACGGATTTTTGTCTAGGATATTTTTTTCCCAATTGGATTGTGTAACTTATTACCACCTGTTTATTAAAATTGGTGGAAACTACATAACTGCTGTATTGTGTAGTTGCTGTAATGGAACGATCCTAACAATGTAATAGATGTGAAGTTTGTCTGGTAAGTCTTCTGTTTTTTAGTGTTGAATGTATTCAACCTGTAATGTTAGAGCAGGATATAGATTTATATATGTGATAGACGGCAACGTTACCACAAGCTAGTGTTTGTCAATTATTTAGCTCAACTTGTTAAAAAACACAACTTAAATGAGCCATCTCATCTCTTGCACTTAAAAGGATTGTATTTTGTTTTTTTTCTTCTATTTTTGCACAACTGTAATTAAAATTTAATAACATTTAAATAATATTTTTGTTGTTAAATAAAGTTCTCTTTTATTTAAAAAAAACGTTTGTAAGCTGGCTCGTGAACTAATTATAAACGATTTAGTTAAAGTTGAATCAAGTTATAATTTAATTAAGTGAGTTAAGTCTAAATGAACTTATTAGCTCAACTCATTCCATACATCATATTAGGAGTGTTAAATAGGATGGCAATGGATATGAATGAAGCTAAACAAGTTAGGAATGTGTTGAAGGACATGCCTTGTGTGTTTACGAGACTGACTGAAGATGGCCCTAATGGAAAACGAGCAAAGGGATTCCTACGGGTATAGAAAGGATGAAGTAAGAATACTGTGTCTTTGTCAGGGAAGTTTTTTTTTTTACTCTAGCGGAGTTTGTAAAACATGCTGGTGGTGGTGATGTTGCACACACCTTAAAGCATATAGTGGTTAACTCTTCATCCTTATTGTAACAGCTAATTTTAGAGAAATTATGGAGAAACCTTGAATGTTATTTGGATACATTCTATTAATTATAAAACATTTAAAATTATAATAAAATGAAAACTTTATCCTCATATATTAAAACTAAACAAGACATCTCACCCTCGTAGGAACGTCGACGGAAGTTTTCTAACCAAAACCGACACCAAAATATTATATTATATCAAAATTGAAATCAAAATCAATCGGTATAAATTTGGAGAATCACAATAGAGAATGGATATTCGTTTGGAGTTCTTAAAATTAAATTTTGACATCTTTTTAATTTAAAATGTTTCAAAAATATTACATTTATAAAAAAAATCTCTACAAGTTAAAAATAATAATATGTTATGTACTCTTAATATATTTGGTTTTGTTTTTCTTCGAAAATATTGAATTATAAGTGTTTTTATTTCTACGTATATACAAAATATAATATTCAATAAAATATAAATTTATAATTCTATGCATTGGAGTTGGAATATAATAAGCCGAATCCAAACTCAAAATTTTAAATAAAAGAATAAACAAATCTAAAAAGCGATCCAAATTTTTAACATCCAAAACCAAACTCGTACTGTTATTATTTGTGGTTAGTTGAACCAATCAGAGATTTTGACATCCATAAACCATCGTATATTTAACTTACAATAAGAAAACATTTCTTATAAAACCCCAATACATCCCATTCCTCCTCGCTCATCTCAACCTCAACATACTTCTCGACCTCCACATCCACGATCAATCACACACAAACTTTAATATTTCAATACTTAGAACATTAGAAATATTAAAAATGAGAGATGTATATCAAAGATATAAAAAAAGAAGAAAAATTCCAACAAGATTGAGCTAAAAATTAGTTTGACCAAATACGATCTCGAGTTTTTTTTCCTATAAATATCACAAAGGTTTGCTAAGAGTTTACTGAACAGTAATAAAAAGGTTCGATGGTGTCTACCAAACCAACAAATGTTCAATAGGCTATACCAAATCATTTATTCAAAATATAAAAAGTTATTCAGTATAATCCACTAAACATTCTAAGTTTGGTCAGTACCCCTACCGAACCCATTGAACTAGTTCGATAAGTCCTATCGAACTAATATATTTTGAGTTATTTTTAATTTTTATTTTTTTTAATAGGACGATAGAGCATATGAGTTACAAGATGGACAAAATATTGACTATACGAATTTATTCAAGAGAGATAGAGTAAGATATCTTATATGTTTATAATAAATAATACATCTTTTTTTATTATTGAAATGTATTTGAAAGAGTCTTAAATCCAACGAAGAATTAGGATAAAAAGATACAAATTTCTTAGGTCTTGTCTGTAATTCGCACAAAAAAACAATAAAAAATAGATATATAACATATTAAAACAAATCCATAACATAAAATATTAAATAGTCAAACTATCATTTTAATATACAACATGAACATATCATAATAGACAAAGATAAAGAAGCATGGCATAGCATAATAGATAAGGAAATAGAAAACATGCAAGAAATATAAATAATGAATTTTCAATCACAAAACAATCATTTTATGTGCGAATATATTTGGATCAAATTCGGATTATACTAACACAATATGTGAGCATACAAACAAAATAATATAATGAGGTAAACTATATAAAATCCTCACATAGTAGTAACATACTTAAGGAAACCACTTGGCAACAAAAAATTCACTGAAAAGTAAATTAACAATACACGACTTAAAAGCGATATAAAACTATTACCCCTTTTATCATTATCTATTTATATCATGTATTTTTCATATTTACTTGTACTTAGAGTTGTGTTTCTCTCTCCTTATAAATGTACATCTTTCTTTGAAAAGTGTTTTGAACATGGAGATGTTAATAATAAAATGTACGAGTTTTTTTCTTAAATATATCTTTACTTTTTGTACATTAATAATATAAAACACAAATAAAAATAATAAAAAACTTAATACTAATATATAAGTATTATCAAAAGTATAAATAAAAAACAAAAACAAAAATAAACAATATACACAAGTTAGTAAAAATAAATAAATTATACCAAAAATAAGTTAACATGCAGAAATATTAAACACAAAATAATTAAAAGAAATAAAATATTTAGCAATTAAAGTAAATAAATAAAATAAAAATAATTGATACATAATTTAATAAATAAAAGAAAAGAAAATTAAGGTAAAATTAATTTAAAAAAATGTTTTTAGTTTTATTCGAAATTTATTAATATTCTCTTTTTTTATTTATTTTATTTTATTTTACTTTATTTTAAATAAAAAAATCTTAATTTTTCAAATTTTTTAAGAATTTAAAATATTCTTAAATAGATTTGTTAAATAAATAAAATCTCAAAATTTTCAAATGTTAAGACTTTAAATTTTTTTATATTTAAAAAAAATCACGAAAATTTATAACACAAAAAACTTTGTAAGATGGGATGTACTCTGGTAAAATGGGTAGAATAGGTAAAATATGCAAGGAATGGTCGGGTAATTTATAATTTCATAAATTTTTTAATTAAATGTAAATTATATTGAATAGGATATCTAGGTTTAAAATAGAATAGGTAAAATATGTAAGGAATGGTTGGGTATTTTATAATTTCATAAATTTTTTAATTAAACGTAAATTATATTGAATAGGATATCTAGGATTAAAACTTATTAGCAACTTAGTGTTGAATGTGAGAACAAAAAAAAGTTAAAACTTTTATTTTAATTTTAAAAATATGATAACATCTATAAATTATCTTATAATTAAGATATATTGATTTAAATTATCTTATAATTAAAATAATTTGTTAATATCTATACATGTGAAACGGACCCATTATATATAATCACAATCTAGACTGAACTTTCCATTATCATTTCGTATTGAAACAAATAAAGTTCGGCCAACAATCACTTTAACTGAAATTTCTCAGAAATGTCACTACTACTCTATTGACTATTGTTTTATTTAAGAACAAATAAAGATTAGAGTGGTGATATACCCGTACGTGAAAAAGAAAATATCTGCATTCTTCTGCAGATTCGTCAACAAACCCTCCGACTAATGAAATCAACATCAAAAAAATGGGGGGCATAACTATGTTAGTGTACAAAGTGGAATAACTAAAAACTATAGAACTCAACCTAAGACAAGTCCACAAAAGGGGATTCTAAAAACACAGATTTCAATGGCTGTTATCTTCTACAAATGACTATGTTAATCAATTGAAGCCTCATTATACAACTAGCAAGATGGCGGTTGGAGTTGCTTAAGCCTTTGTACAACTTGCCTCATTGTAGGCCTAGTAGATAGAGAATCAACAGTACATATAACTGCCAAGTGTAAAACCTCTACCAAATCATCATGTGGACCCAAATCCCATAATCCTGTGGTAAAAAATTCCTTAGCACGAACCTGCTGCAAGAGCATGCACCCCCAGGCTACAATGTTGAAACCATTACCATAAGACGAAAACGAGGGATCCAAAGCTTTCTTGTCAGAGAGTAACTCAAGAAGCACAACACCATAACTATACACATCGGCCTTATCTGAAACACGGCATGTCAATGCATATTCAGGAGCAACATAGCCAAATGTACCTGCCACACCAGTGGTGGCATGAGTTTCAGAAGTCCCCAGAAGTCTTGCCAGGCCAAAATCAGATAAATATGCATTGAAATCATCATCCAACAAGATATTGCTAGGCTTGACATCACGATGGAGAACACGCGGAACACATTGATCATGCAAGTATGCAAGTGCTCGGGCAATGTCCAAAGCAATTTTGTGGAGTGTCCTCCAATCAACAGCCCTGGTTGACCTTTCCTGGATGAATCTCTCCAAATTACCACCAGGCAAATAGTTGTATATAAGGAACATCTCTGTTTCACTTGCATGATAACCAATTAAAGTGACAAGATTTGGATGTCGGAGCCTTCCTAGGGTTTTTATTTCAGCATCAAACTGTTGAACTCCTTGGAAACGTCCAACTGCAAGTCTTTTTACTGCCACTAAGACTCCAGGTGCAATTTCTGCTTTATAAGTTGCACCAAAACCTCCATTTCCAATACAATTGCTTCCATTGAAACTTCCAGTGGCATACACAACATTCTCAAAGGTCAATGGAACGCCAATGTCAGTGAAAATTGTCACTTCCTTTCTCATAGATCCCATTACTTTGGATATCGGGTTCCACTTACGAGTGTAGAAAAATAGAACTATTAGAGCTAGAAGCACCGATACTATGGCTGATGCAGATGTAATGGATGCTATCTCGATTGAATTGAAACCACCATTTCCACTCCTTTGAGTCGGAACAGCAGATGGTGAACCAACATAAGGTTGTGAATCGCCAGCTCTCCCTTGAGGATAGGCAGATGAATCTGTCAGAGTAAACATTCGACAAGACCGTAGAAGAGGGTTTCCAATAGCACTATTGCATTTGATAAAGTCATTATTTGATGGCAGGGAACCAGATAAGTTATTGAAGGAAACATTAAATGTCGAAAGTGTGGTGACATTTTCCAAACCAGATGGAACCTGCCCAGAGAGTTTATTTTTGTCCAGCAGAAGAACCATTAGGCTTTGCAAGTTCACAAGACCTTCGGGAATCTCACCAGTGAGAGAGTTTGAAGAAAGCTCCAGTACTTCTAACGAGTGCAGCTGCCCAAAACTCGAAGGAATAGAGCCAGTAAGGTTGTTACCAGCCAAAGAAAGATATTGCAAATCCCTTATCTGACCAAGATTGCCTGGTATCTGATCTTGCAAGACATTCCAACTCAAGTTAAGGGCACGCAGAGACACCGCTTGTCCTAGGCTGGTAGGAACTCGTCCGGAAATCTGATTGCCTGATGCATACAGAAATCTAAGAGATCTACACATTGTACCAATTTCAGAAGGCAACTGGGCAGATAACTTGTTATAGCTGACATTAACCAGCAGAGCCTCCAGTCCTTCACATTTATCAAATAAATTACCTGGGAATGCACCGGTGAGCTTGTTTTCCCCAGCTAGAAATGCATAAATAGTTTGCTTCCCCAATCTTTCAGTTGCAACAGGCAACGACTGCAAAGTGCCAGTAAAATTATTATGCCCAAAATTGTGAAATACTGCAACATTATGGTCATCTGCATCCAATTGCAGAGAGTCTTGAGCTTTAGATGAAAACAATGCATGATAGGATGACGACGGATCGTTAGATGCAGAAAACATAGCATCCATGGAAGGAATTGGGGAGCAAATGCCACTAAAAGATGATGGAATTGAACCAGACAACATATTCTCACTGACATCAAACACAGTCATGCAAGGAACATGGAGATCCTTGACGAGTTTACCTGTAAGTCTGTTTAAGCTTAAGTCCAAATAGTGAAGCTTCTTACAGCTATTGAGAGCAACAGGGATTTCGCCTGTGAAAAAATTTTGAGCCAAATTGATCATTTCCACATTTTCACAAGCACCCCAATTACTTGGAATCCTACCCTCCAGAGTTGCCCTAGGCGCCCACAATATCCTCAATTTTGGAAGGGAGGTAATTTCCTCAGGCATAACACCTTGAAAATAATTGAAGTCATCACTCATAAAACTTAACTGCTCCAATGAAGAGTCATCATCTGTAAAATTGACTTTAGGAAGCAGATTAAACAGATTTGAAAGCACAAGAATAGATAACTGAGAACAATTCCCTAGCTCCCGAGGTAGCGAACCGCTAAGACTATTCCTTGAGACATCAAGCACTTCAAGCTTTAGAAGCAGACCAAGTTCAACCGGAATACCCTCTTCCAACATGTTAGAATACAATAAAAGCCGTCGAAGCTCTCTACAATTACCCAAAGTACTGGGAATTTTATGAACCAAAAAATTGACAGACAAATCTAAATGCTCTAGCCTCCCACAGTTCTTTCCAATCTCCTTCGGAACAGGTCCACTGAGCCTATTATACGACAAGTGCACACCCCTCAACTTACCAACAAAGGCTGGAACTGTCCCATTTACACTGTTCCCAGCTAAATTCAAGATCTCTAATGCCTCACAGTTCGACAGAGATGTGGGTATGTTCCCCTCAACTTTGTTGAACCCGAGATTAAGTACCCGCAAATTCCTATTGAACCGAAGTGGAAGGAATCCATTGATAGAATTGCCCTCAAGATCAAGAACCTCTAAGTTGTTCATGTCCCAAATCTCACCAGGAACTTCACCATCGAAATTATTGAATGGTAGTGATAATATACGCAACTCCGTGAGGTTCGCAATGAAAGGCGACAACTTTCCAGCCAAACTTCCTCTAATACCCAAGCAATTCCTTCTGATGCCAAACCCATAAAGTGGAAACTTTGCATAATCGAAACACATAAAGGAACTCGACTTACCTCTTCCGTGGCTATTCCCAGTAATGTTGAGCGAAACAACCCGAGAATTTGAGTTACATGAAACGCCAAACCATAAACAGTAATCAGAAGTGGCTAAATTCCAACTGGAGAGCAACCCAGATGGGTCGGAGACAGAATTCTTAAACTGAAGAAGCACCGATTTTTCGGCATCGGCCGAGACGAATCCACCATGCTGAGTGGTGAAAAAGATCCATAACAGCAAATAGAGCTTCAGAACGAGTTTTGGAGAAGTGGGTCTGCGCAAAAATTGCCATTTGATCACTGACGAAGAAGAACCCATTAATGAAACCCTTTTAAAAGGGCGTTCAAAACCCAAAAAGAACAACCACCAGAACCCTTGTACAGAGAGTCTGGGAGATTAAAGGGGTTTTTGAAAACCCTAACCTAGCTTGGTCCAGAAGATGAAGAAAGAGAGGGGGACAGATATGAGAAATGGAATGAAGAGAGAAAAATGAAGTATTCTTTCCAGACGAAAACGTGTTTTTTCTATTTTTCTATATATATATTTTTTTGGTTGCACAGTCTTGTTATTTTCCTTCTTCTTCATTTTGTCTAATACTTTGTCATTTATTTTTTATTTTGTTTTTCTTCTCTATTGTTATTTATTTTTCGGAGTCATTGTCGTCTTTGAACCCCTTGGGATAGAGAAAATAGTACCAATAAAATTTGGTTAATTTAAATTTCCTTAAATTAATTTAGTAATTTAATTTAAAGTAAAAAATTTAAGTTAATTCAAACTATTTCAAATTAACTCAAACTTTTATTTTTATTTATTAATTAATTTTTTTACCTTATTTAACTTGATATTTATTTAAAATTTTGAATTTTTTTTATAATTTTTAATTTAATTAGAATAATAATTTTTTTAAACCAAATGCATTCTAATAATATTAAATATACAAATAAAAAACTTATTACAAGTTTTTAGGAAACAAAAAAAAGTTTTAAAGCTATAAATATATTATAAAAAGACTTAAGAAACCACTACTTAAAATTAAAGTAAATAACTATTTTAGATTTAAAATTTATATAATTGTGATTAATGAAAACATTATATATTTTCAAAAATAATTAAGAATAATAAAATTATAAATCAATTTGATAGACTTATGAACAAATTAATAAGATCATCGTAAGTATTTTATATGAATTAACGTATAAATTCAAAAAACTTATGACATATTTTATTTTTAAATAATATTTAAAAATATTCATATAGATAGTCATATTCGTTTTTGATAAGATACTGTATAATTATTGTTAATAAGTGAATAATCAATAAAAAAATAAAAGTTACAAAAAAAATGTATAAATTTTTTCATGACATTAACTACCAATCCAAATACATTCTTAATTTTTTAATGTTATTCGTGCGGGCTCAATTTGTATTCGATTTGTGTTTTTCGATTCATGTTTGGTTAGGAAAATCTAGCTACACCACAAACTATCACCTCTAATTATATGTTTTATATTAATAACATATGTTTATCTCATTCTTATTTATAACATCTCTTTCTATGTAAATGAAAAATTAAAATAACTACATTCTACTATGTATCTATATTTCATTGTATGCAATATTCTTCCATTTGAATGTACTAACTTTTAAATGATAAAATATATAATAATATTTAATTTCATATAATTTGATTCTTATATAATTTTTTTATCTAATTCATATATCAAAATATTGATATTGTACTCAAAATAAATATTAGTTAACTTAAAATAACTATTTTATTAAAACAACATTTAAAAATAGAAGAAATTTAAAAAGAAAAGGAAAAAAACCCAAGTAGAAGAAATTAATTTTACGTTCAAAATAAATATTAGTTAATAGTTGAAAATAGAAAAAAAAAACAAAGAAAAAACAAATTGGTGTCTAAATTAATCATTCTCATTTTTGAGTATTTTCTCTCTTATTCTCTACCCATACCAACCTTAATTCCTCAATATTTCATAATAAATTAAATTTGTAGTTTGATTTTTTTGTTTTTGAAGTAAGCAAAATGCTTGACTTTTTTTAAATGAAACTTTTTGAGTTGAAGGAAACAAAGGGAAAAAAATCTACCAAATGTAAAAACTTAATAAAATAATTAAATAAATAAAATTAAAATTATTAACTTACTTTATTTTTTATAAAATTATTAACTTTAGTTAACTGATGTTTGTTTACATGTAAAAGTGTTTTTGGATTAAATTTAATACAATAATAATATTTTAAGAACTAAATTAGATCAAAATTTATATAAGAATTAAATTTGATGAAATTATATAATATGATGACTAATAATGCATTTGATCCATTTTTACATAAAAACAAGTGATATTCTACAAATTTTATTAAAAATAAGAGAAAATACAAAAATAAACACACAATACAAGCAATTTAACAAAACATATATCTAGAAAATTTGTTGAAATTTGAAAAAAAAAGTTGCGCAAATGATAGAGCATCTCACCACTAAGTCATGATACAAATGCTAGGAGCATTAGATGCTATAATATCAATTACATAGCTACTCTTCCTAAAAATTTATGAGCAACGAAACTTCATGCGAGTAATTCTTTCAAAACAATCCACCTAAGCAAGGTACCAACGTCAAAGCACTAAAAGAGAATTGGTCCGAAAAAATGTAAACACATATATCAAATCCATTTTCAATCAAAACTTTCTCCAACCAAACAAGTCTACATACCTCACCGTATGAATAGTCACTACAAGCTTGGCCTCAAAAGCATGTGCAATGGCAAGAAGAATTTGACAACCTTACACAAAAGACCTGAAAATTCCTAAAAGCTCATACACAACTCACTAAACTTGGGGTTCTAAAAGATGCACCATCAATGTTAACCTTTTGTCAATCTTAAGAGGATAGCTTCCAAACAACCTTTAGAATTCCAGAGGCACAAGGTGGAATACCCCGAATCCAAAGTTTATGGGAAAATGGAAAATCAACCATTGTATTCCTTATTGCACCACTATGCACTATACATACTTCTTTGATAAATCGACATAATGAAATAAGAGAAGCTAGAAGTAGGATGGTATTATTATCAAAACAATACCGATTTTGAGTTAATCAAATAACCCAAATGTTTAAGGTTTTACCTACCTTTCAAAGATTCGAACTTGTGGACTAAGATCTATGGATATGATATGTTTCCAAAGGTCTAAGATTATAGAATCGATAGTGATGGATGCCAAAAAGTTTTGAAAAAGATTCCAAAGGGAACATGCAAAAGTGTGTCTTAAGAAAAAATGAGTAATAGTATCCTCAAATAAAGTCAAATAAATAACATCGTGATGGGAAAGAATATCTACGCTTTTGAATATTTTAATATGTGGGTACCTTTTCATGAGCCAATCTCCAAAACAAAATGGACTATGAATAAGGAATAAAAGAGGCCCAAATATCCTTAGCCCAACATTTGTGATATGAACCCTAATACAGGAAACACTACAAGATTTTTCAAACCTTGATAAACTAATGAACTCATAAGACCTCGTAAGCTTTGATAAGCAAAATGTTCAATTAAGAACTAAGAGGAAAAAATCTCATAATTTTATTCATAATATCTTATATGTATTCTCATTGTATAGGTTCAACCTTATATAGGTTAGAAATAAAAATAAATTAACTAATAAGATAATTACAAAATACTAAGTAATATTTAAAAATAAAATAATTCCTAAAATAATTAAATCTTAAAACAATATTTATCTTATGTAAACAAAATCATAAAAATCTAAAGAAAACGTCACCCAAGTAATACTTATCAAAAATAAGTCTTTTTGCACACAACCATTCTCAATTTTTGGAAACAACTTGTTAGCTCATTTTGGCCGAGTAAAAGTTTGAAATGGAAAACTGTAAATATTATAGCCCATTTTTTAAGATTTTTAAAACATTTTGATTCGTCTCAATTGGATATCGGATGACAAAGATATGGTGAAAGTATCGACAATTGCTCATGAAATTTTTTTAAAGGGGATTTCATTTATTTAATAACTTTTGTTCTATGACTCAAAGCTGGCCAATATGCTTGCTCTATGGTCCAAAGAATAATTGTCTCATCACTTTGTTTTTCTCCACTAAACGTAACGAGTTATAAGTTTTCTTTGTAGAGAGACTCCCTCAAACAAAACACATCCAAATACATTTATAAGTATCAATACCCCACCACTGATTGATTTCTAATACCATATTCGGGTACAAAGCCTCAAAAGAAAATAAGGCAAATGTCACGCATTTTCTTGAAAATAATCACCAACTACAACACCAACACACATTTCTGAAAGGATATCATAAATTCTCCCAACTAAGGGATTGTCAAGCCAATTATCATACCATAAACGCATAGAAGAGTTCCTACCCAAAAGTAGCTGAGGTTTCTTTGAGATTGTGTGAAAATGTGATTACAAATCAGGCCAAACAAAAGAGCGAATATAATACCCTCTCAGGACATTGCTTCTATCTAGATACCTTCTTTGTAAGTAATATAAGGTAATAGTATCTCACTGATGAAATGCTAGATATATCTTCTTAACATGACTTTGTTATAACCCTAAGGTCTTTCAAACCAATTCTTCGTTGATTAAGAGGTTATAACAATCACATTAAGTTACTTGAATTAATTTGAGTCTATTAGTAATTCGTAAGATCATATAGCACAAAAATTGACCACCCATATATCTAAAAAGAATGTAAATACATACTATAAATAACAAAAAAATCAAGCATAAGGATCTTATATTATAATTATTTTTTATTAATTATAATTTTATACAACGGAACATAGTGTAATTTATAATAAAAAGTTAATTAATTTTTAGTGCAATAACGTGTCCTTTAAATGGATACTAAAAAATATGAATTCAAATTCTATCAAATATAAATGTGTTTGAGTTTTTATATGTGAATTAAAAAACCATTAAAAAATCTTATTTTTATTATAAAAATAAAAAACAGTTGTAAAATAAAGATTAGAGTAGAAAAAATTAGATGATATAGCATGGATAATGAAAATTTTGATATATATTAGTTAAATTAAGAATATAATTTTATTTGTATTTTGATTTATTAAATTATCGGTTAAGTATTTAAAGTCGCATATAGGATATTATTTGTTTATTTTTTTAATTTTCTATGAAATCAAACCAGAATACAATCATTAGTTTCTTACTTAGTTATCTATTTGTTTATCGTAAACCAGAATACAAATTAGATAATCGTAAAATATACAAACTACTTACTTTTGGTATCATTATTTTTTTAAGATATTTATCCAACTATAATTAAGGACATTAATGCATGTTTATTGTCATTTTTGAAGTTAAAATTATTGTTTTATAGTTTTAACTCGTAGTCCGATGTCTTATAGGAAAATGATGCAAAATAAAAAATATATATTATTTAAATTAAAATTCTATCTTTATTTATATTTTAATTTATTAATTTAATTAAATATTTAAAATAAAATTTAGAATATTAGCTGTTTATCTTGTAATATTTTAAGATTATTTAATTTGTTATTTCTATTTTATAAATAATACCTAATATTTGTAATTTTAAATAACATCGGATTGAATTGAATACAATTATTAATTTTTTTCTTAATTATTTTTTTGTTTATTTTCATTTTATTTGTTTAAATATTGAGTATTATTTTTCTTATATAATTTATTCTTTTTCTTATTTTATATTAAAATTATTTATTAATATTAATGTAAGTAATGATACAAATTTAACATATTTATTTTCTTAGAAAACCTAAATATTTAACGATTAACTGAGAAAAGCATACAATGCATTTGTAAAAATATCAACTCAAAATAATCAATAATTTCATATGGCTCTGAGAGTGGTTATTAGGCTTTAATTGGGGCCAAAAGATTAGTTATGCACGTTATTTCACATAAAAATGCCCACGTCAGATGTGCTATCAGAAGCATAATGGGGCCCTCAACCTTTTCAACATGTTGGAGTCCCACATAAATTTATATTTATATAATAATAAAACATGTAATTAAATTTAAAAATATATTTTTTTATTCTTAAATTTAATTATATCTCATATTATAATTAACAAAAATATAAATTCAACTTTAAATTTATATAAATTTAACATTATTATATTAAATCTTTTTTAAGTTTTCTTTATAAATTAGTAAAAAATTATCATAATTTAAAATCATAAATATCAAAATATTTTTAAAATATAATTTATTAAAATAAAAATAATATTATATTATATAATATCTTTGACATCTAAGCCTACCAAAGTTTTGATTGTTATATTTACATACATGTTTGTATGTAATTAATTATATCTACCTAGTTTCATCGATATTTTGAATATAATACGTTATATTAATTTATATTTTTATATATAATATGTTATATTTTATCAAAATTTTGATAGTATAAATTATTGTAACATTAAATTAAGTTGTTAAGAGTTTTAGTGGAGTCAATTGTGGTAAATGTTAGAGATGTGTTAGATGTAACAATGATAACATTTTATTGAAATTATTAAATGAGTATCTTTTGATATTTTTATTATGTAATTTAGTATAAAATTTTAAATTTTAGAATGAATTATTGATATTTAGGAAAAAAAAACGATTAATTCATTAAAAATAAAGCTATTTAGATATAAAAAAAATCCCTTCAAATCTCTGACAAATAAATACACAAAAATAAATTAAATAAGGCTGATCCTTCTTATATCCACAGATATTCCTTGAACATATGACACAAACATTTTAAATTATTACAATAATTAAGAAAGTAATATAATTTTTTAATTATTTATCAAATACATCACACACTTTTCCTTTTTAAGGTGATAAAACAACTACTAGACATATTAATCTCACTTCCACCATCATCACCAAAAACATCAACCCTAAATCCAAATCATAATCATTTAACTACTAAACCCAAATCATATAATATTTTTTAGTTACTTTGAAATTGAGTACTTAGATATCCAAATACCGAAAAATAAAGAACTGAGAGAGATATTCACCGACTTTGCATTCTTAACAATTTTTTTTTTTTTAAATTGATAAATATCTGGCGAATTAGGAGCGGATAAATAAACAGTGTTCAAAATATTTGGAAACTCTAGTTGAAAATTTTGCACCTGGTTCATCAAACATATATTGATTTACGAAAAAAACGTAAGTTACAATCGGTGATCCAATTCCAAATTGATTAATTAATTCACACATTATGAAGCTTGCGTTGGATGAATGATCAAGCCATCACTTGTGATATTCCCTTTTTATCTGCGTGGTTTTTTGGAGTTTTAAGGAGACTTTTGTTCAACGTTATTTTTGGTCTCTGTTATTTGCAAGCCGATTATATACCAATATTTGCTTTCTCATTTTGTTACTGATATTTGTGAGAGATTTATGTGTAATGGAGTTTTAGTTATGATTTGGTTTATTTTGTATATAATATTTGTAATCTTGATTTGATTATTAATATAACAATATGATGTGAGAAACTTGATTAAAATTGTACGTATGAATATATAATTATACGTATCGTAACAAGTAATATAATAATAATAAAAATTATTATTATAAAAATTATATTCTTAAAAATTAATTTTTTAAAACAAAAAAATTAAAATCAATTTTTTGTATTTTTATATTTTAAGAAAGTAAAATTATATTTTTATCCTTTTTCATTATAAAAATTATATTTTAATATTTTTAATCCTAATAATACTACTTATTGAATAAAATAAGTAAATATTAAATAGAAAAATATACCGATAACTTTACTTTTATTGAGTCATCACATCCCTAAACTTAATTATTTGTTTATCATCAATTAAAGTCAAGTCTACTCATATTTATATATATATATATATTAATTCATGCATATTTAACAAAAAATATTTTTATCAAAAGTCATACAATTCTATGATAAGAAGGTTCACATATTCATCAATCAAAGTTCCATCAATACAAGAATATGCGAGTTCTTTGACAAATTAATTCATGTGTGTTGGATATGATATCATCCAATGCACTCATGAAATAAACCTATATGAATATGCTAATCAATTCAATTTTAAAATAAGTCTATTTTTCACATCTCTTTTTACTAATATAAATAGTCACTTAACTAAAGATCAATAAAGATTTTACATGCTTGTAATGTAAGACTTAGGTAACGGTTGATAAATGAAGACATTTAGACT
Organism: Hippophae tibetana; assembly: GCA_037013495.1. Classification (NCBI taxonomy): domain Eukaryota; kingdom Viridiplantae; phylum Streptophyta; class Magnoliopsida; order Rosales; family Elaeagnaceae; genus Hippophae; species Hippophae tibetana. Next base: position 15,224,080 of record CM072812.1, read on the forward strand.
ATTTTCACACCTTAACTTTCTTTTTATTCATCATGCACTTTTGAATTATAATTGAGTTTTTACTTGATATTTTAGTGCATTCTGGTTTATCATTTTGTTTTATATTCTTTAATTCAATCTTTTTTTAACTTCACAACACCCAAAACTTATTTTCAATTTTTTTTCTTGAGAGGGATAGTTGTGTTTTGAGTTCTTTTTTTTCTTCATAAAGTACATTACATTTTACCTCACTCTATAGCATAACACATGATTGTTTTTTTCTTTTCATACAAGTTAAAGGTGCAAACATAAAGGTAATGCTTATTGGTTAGGAAAAACGTGTGGCTTAAAGATATGAATGGTTTTTTGCTAGACTGAAATAAGTGACTACGAATATTAACAATGGTTAGCTTAAAAGGCTCAATCGATCCAAATAAGGCCTAAACCATCTCTCTCGCTAAATACTATTTAGAATTTTGTCTTGAGTAATGATTGAATAGATTCTAAAACATGGTATATCTCATTAATTTTCACAATTCACCACAATTTTTCTCTCAATAAGAATACTAAAATTAATCATGAACATATGCATAAAAATTTGAATCAATCCAATCAAAACTAACAAGCATATCACATAATTAATGTAAGTATCTTAGCGAGTATGTTACATTCCTTAACCATTTTTTATCATTGAGTTCATATGTTTCATATCAAGCATGTATGTATTTGGCTTTTATATATTTATCAACTTCTACCAAAATCATGATTAAAAATATCCTTAAAAAATTTCTTAAAAAATGAAAATACATACTAAATACTAAAGTAGAGAATGAAGTTCCTTCTCTAAACTTATATTATACATTGTCCCCAATATGCACATATAAATATGAAAAAGGTAAAAAAAACTCCCTCAACCTTGGCACATCACATCTATATTTGAATTTTCTCAATAGTGTTGTGTCATTACTCTCTGTATTTATTTACCAACAAAACAAAAATATATATAAGTAAAATAACGTTGGATTGTCTACCAACCAGCATCATGTTTAACGTCATTGACTAGACTGTCATATCAAGTACTAAGGTATATCCTTCTATGTCCATTTACTTATGTGTTTGCCTGAAAATAGTTTGAGTCTTGACTTGTTTAATAATATTTTATGTTCCAGTTTAAAAAAATGATGCTCAATTCTCTTGTCATGCTATATTTTTGTTTTCCTTTTGTACTTTTTGGTATTTTTATAGACATTCCACCATAGCTCATCTAATTTATGTATTTGTAACATCTTTTTCACCTCTCTATTGAACTTTTCTGCTTGCCCATTTGATTGGGGATGATAGGGTAAAAGTGTGAGGTCTAAACTTGGTGGCCCTTTAATAGATAGTTTGAGCTTCGATCCTATTTCAAAATTTTCCATAGCTAATTAGGTAAACACATGGGAGGTGGAACCTCCAAATAGTTCACATAATCAATAATATCAATTATAGATTCCAAACTTTCAAAATTAAAACCGATTGAGTTGTTTCTTGATGAGTTTACTTCATTATTCATAACATCATGTGAAATAGTCTTAAGTGCAATAGATTATTTTAATTTATCATCATAATCAGTACCATTTATCTTAAAGCACTTATTAGCATTATCAATATCAAAGGGTTTAGATGCTTTAAAAACTTTAAATGTTACTTGTTCATCTTGCATTCTCATTAAGTTCATCCTTTTATACATCAATGTGTGCTCTTCCGGTTGCTAAGAATGGATGACCAAGTATGATAGGAATGTTACTATCCTCTTCCATATCTAGTACAATGAGCAGAAAAGATGAACTTGTTTACTTTTACTAGCATATATTCTACTACACTTTGGGGTCGCTTAATTCATCTATCTACCATGTGTAGTGTTATTGAAGTGTGTTTAACTTTACCAACCCCCAATCTCTTAAAGACTGATAATAGGATAAGGTTAATGATTGAACCTAAGTCACATAATGTTTTCTCAAAGTTATGTTCTCAATTGTGCAAGGAATGTCAAAGGTACTCATATCTTTCAATTTTTGATGTAGTTTTCTAGTAATGATGGCACTATAACCTTCAGTAAAGGTTATCACATCAGTTGAATAGGTTTTTTCATATAAAAAAGTCAAATCACTTAAATTGTATGTGCCATTAATTTTTTATTTTATTTTATTTTACTTTAATCATTAATTTGTACAATCTAAATTGATTTCCAGTTCGAGTATAACACATTCCAATGATGTACAAGACTTAATGCTATGAGGTACTCTTTCTCAAAATTTCACTTTTTTAACAATATACACCCAATTGCAACTTCATACAAATAAAGTGAATCAGACATGTTTATACATAATTACCTTAGCCAGCATAAGGGTTTTATCGTTACCCTCAAGTTATGGCCTTTTGACATTGACATCATGAGCTAAGGATTAGATAGATATGCCTTCTCATCGAAGGGAAAGAATCAATCTTGTAGTTAAAACAGCTAAACAAATCCTTTTGACATGTTTTCTTATTAACATGGTGACTTGCAACAAGAGAAGCAAAAAAAATCAACCTGTTTTTGCCTCCTTTGATGTTATTTTAAAGCATTGAGATTGCACTTCTTGTTGCATGTCCTTTAGTTGCTGCTTTTCTTGACATTCTTTCCACCATCACCTAAGAATCTGACAAAAACAACCTTAATAAGTACATCCAAAGTTTATACATGTTGAAATATCTTCTAATTTTTGTACTGCACATGATGTTAGCTTAGGGCTACTAAGTGGAACTTTTAATAGGAAATGTCTATGAATTCATCAAACTTAGGTAGTTTTCCATCCTTGTGCTTAGCAGGATGGATATTCTACATCGAATTTTCAGGAAATTTTTGGGATTTAATATTAGTCCCTAGTAAATAATATACGTTTTAATTATATATTTAATGTTACAAGTTAACAAAATTTATGTTTAAAAACAAAATAAGTTTAAAATTATGTTTGATATATATTAAATGTAATGTATAAATTATAGATATAATTAAATTATATATTTTGATGGTTGTTAAAAAGTTAAAATATAATGTATTTTTAATTATAATGTTGTATTTTTTAAGTAAATATATAAAAAAATTATATAAAATGGTAAAAAAAATCGAATTTGGGAATTTAATAGGATAGATAAAATGACCCTTAAATCACCCCATAAAGTCATTTTTTTCCATTGGGGTTTCCCTATTGGTGGAAAAATCATATTTTCCCCACAATTACCCACCATGTGTGACAAATTAATGAGCTCTTTGCCAAATATGACACAATTATCATGTTAGCATTAAAAAACAAAATCAATTAGGCTCAATCATGTTAATAAACAACAATAAAATTTATAACACAATTAAAACATAAATTGATTAATAATCCAAAGAGACCTTATCTTCAATAAAATTCAAAATCAAACTAACTTCAATTATAGTAGCATTCTCATGTAGGTAATATGGTAGAATATCAATAACATTAAAGGTGCTTGAAATGTGTCAGTCGTCAACGAGTTCAATAATGTACGAGTTATCATTAATCTTATGTTTAACACAAAAGTACCACAATTGCATGACTAAAGTTTAATGCATGATCTTGGGGGAAAACATTGTTTATTTAAGTGCATAATCACCATTTCCTCCTCTTGAAACTACTTAATCTTCCTATGCTTATCAACATGAATGTTATATTGGGCATTCATCTTTTCAATATGTTGTATGATCTCATTATGAAACTACTCATAGTTCTTTAACCAAGTGGTGGCTAATTGACTCTTAGGATTAGAGAAAACCAATAGATCAACATAAACATAAGGCACCTTTGTGTACACAATGGAAAATGAAGAGTACTTAGTAGTTCTGCTCATAAGGAAGGAACAAGCTTAAGTATTTCACAAGCTAAATAATATAACATACAATCCATTGATATGAAAATAGCTTTAGTCTACTCATCTAATTATGGATGATAAGCATTACTGAAATCATGTGTTGTGTCGAAACGTTTCCAAAGCTCTTTCCAAAAATGACTCATGAACTTTATAATCATGTTATAAGTTATGGTTTAAGATATCCCATATTACTAAACCACCTCTTTGAAGAACAAATAAGCTATGTTACTAGCATCATGAACCTTTCTACAAGCAATAAGGTGGAAAATTTTGGAAAATTGATCTATCACAACTAAGATAGAGTCCATTATTCTTTGAGTTGGTGGGAGCCCTATGAAAGAATCCATGCTAAGGTCCTCTCAAATAGTACGAGGCATGAGTAGTGGAGCATACAAGCTAGTGTCTTGTATTCCTTGTTAGGCGCTTTGGAAAATAGCACATTTTCGAATGAACTTTCCTATGACCTTTTTTTAGATAAGGCTAATAGTACCTATCTTTAACAAGCTAAATTGTTTTGTCTCTTCCTGAGTGGGAATCATGCCATCCAATATGGAGTTCATAGATCAGATGGTCTCTTAGGATTGACTTGGGTGTACATAGTTTATTTCCTCTTAATAGGTATCCTTTTTAGGAATGTAACTCACCCTTGGTCCCTCAGCTTTGACATTGTTTCCAAATAATTCCAAAATCATCATTTGTGGAATACAATTATAATAATGAATCAAAGACAATAATTTAATTATTTGAATATAAATAATCATATGTTACCTTCAATTATAATCATTTTCAAGATGAAAATCAAATGAAAAACATGGAGGTTATTGAATTTAAATTTTCAAACTTTATTTTAAAGAGATAGGATGTATCTCCTAAAAAGTCAAATACTAATAATAATATAGAACAATATGTATTTAAGGAACACTTAGGATGAGATTTGAGGAACAGAAATGGAAACCAAATAGGGTTCAAATTCAAGTTATGATATGAAATATTAGTCTCTTCTTATATTCAGTTCAAATGTTAAATAATTCTAAAGACAAATGCTACCATGTATATGAATTGTGGTTTACCTGTAACCATAAATGATGCAAATTATTAAATATTAAAATTAATTTAGTAAATTAACTTAAAAGAGAGTAGTTTTTAAAAATTAATAATAAAAACAATTTAAAAAAACTTGGTGGTTGAATGCTGCTAAAAATTGACATGTTTTAACACTAAACCAATTCTAATAAAATAGATAATGAACTACTACATTTCTATACGACACTGCCCTAACTTGATCTGCCTCGAATAGGTTGGATACCCATGAAACACTAACTTGTTAGATCAAATTCACATCTTTAGGAGAGAAAATGTTAGAGGTTATGTGTTGCCTTATTTGGGTAAATTAGTGGCATTTACACCATAAAATAGCTAACTCTTTTCCTTTAGTTGGAAAAAAGTACAATTTTTAGGCCATTTGAACGTTTTTTTGGATTTATTGTTAATACGAGACAAAATTAGAAAAGAAAAAGTAGTTTATTTTATTTAAAGTTTTACTAAAGTAATAGCTTATTTTGTTTAGAGTTCTAATCTTTATGTACTACTAGAGTCTCACATATAAACCTTTATTTAGAGTTATTTTTGTGTGTATTTTTAGAGTTCCACATAGAAACTTTATGAACTATTATATGGACTTTTCAACTATAAATAGTTAGGCCATATTTTATATAAGAATCTTAGAACATAATCAACTTAGTAATATTAAAGAAGTTCTATTCTTTTTTTTTCTTATTCGTAATATTTTAGAAATAATTCTTCTTTCTTTCGTTTGGAAGTTGAAGTCATCTTTTTCATGAGACAGAAGACTATCTTTAGGCTAATCATACTTTAGAATCGTTAAAATATTCTTCTAAAGACAAATCGTATAACTAGGCTAGTCCTATTCTAAGTTTGCTAGATTGGTTGCTTAAACAATAGTTTTTTTGTATTTGTTTTGTAACACAAAAATAAGAATCTCTTACTAAAGAGTGAGTCTGACTAGTCTAAACTTTGCTCATCTATTTTTTATTTCCTAAGCGCTTCCATATTATTGATGCATTCGCGCTTCCGTCTTGCATCAGTTGGTATCAAAGTCGTTACCCTATTAGGTCATATGGGCTTGCGTCCCTATAAAGATGCAAGACTCCCTAAGTGGGAGTGTATGATACAATATACTTACACACGTCATAAATTGCTTAGGAAATCAAGTGGTAATGTATTTATAAGGGATGAACACTCTCTAGATGACATAGTTTATTTTGGGGTTTCTTCTTAAAAGTAAAACCGTAAGGTCCTACTAAACCGTCGAGTTAATGGCTGTGGGCTCACTAAATTGTCGAGTTATTGACCAAAATGAACAATCTCATGTCACTTGAAATTGGTTGCGTCATGTTGTAAACAAAGTGATTGACCTTCATGTAATCAATTGTTTATTCTATAAATGGCTCTCTAGATGACATAGTTTGTTTTGGGGTTTCTTCTTAAAAGTAAAACCGTAAGGTCTTACTAAAATGTCGAGTTAATGGCTGTGGGCTCACTAAATTGTCGAGTTATTGACCAAAATGAACAATCTCATGTCACTTGAAATTGGTTGCGTCCTGTTGTAAACAAAGTGATTAACCTTCATGTAATCAATTGTTTATTCTATAAATGGCTCTCTAGATGACATAGTTTGTTTTGGGGTTTCTTCTTAAAAGTAAAACCGTAAGGTCTTACTAAAATGTAGAGTTAATGGTTATGGGCTCACTAAATTGTTGAGTTATTGACCAAAGTGAACAATCTTATATCACTTGAAATTGGTTGCGTCCTATTGTAACAGAGTGATTGACTTTCATGTAATCAATTGTTTATTCTATAAATGGGCTTACCATGTTACACAATTTATTAGACATGCGTTTACAAACTTACTATTCTTACTCTATTTAAAATTGACAATTAGAGGAATCATTTAGACTATGAGTAAGGGTCAAAATAACTTTCAAATATAAGACACATATTAATAAAATTAATATAATTAAAAATAGGTTATAAAATTTGTATTTGAATGAAAAATTATTGATGCTATTAATACTAGAAACAATATTGAAAAAAAATAATAATTAATTTTAGAAACGAATAACATGGTGTTCCATTTTAAGCCATAATTTTAATTAAAGCATGGGAGAAAGCTATAAATAAAGAAAGGAGAAAACAAGTATTCTCTCGTGATTTTAATGAATACGATAGAGTCTTGATATGAATCATAACTCTAAAGTAATCTTCTATTACATTACTTGCTATATGAAATAATGTGGAGTTGGCTCGATTGAAGTGCCAAGCGAGCATATCCGGCCAAAGAGTGAATTTCTTTGATTTTTGGTTTAAAAAAACCTACTTTATAATAAATATGATAGATAATTATAAGTTAAGAAAAATTACATCCACTCTTTTAACTAATAGTTACATAACATATAGATTCAAAGAGTGAATGCCTTGTGACATGTTTGTGAACTTGAAATCCATGGAGATGAAAAGTACAAACCAGGATTAGATTTCTTTTTAATCTATTTCATTTGAATAAACAAAACACTATAATTTTATATCAAATGAAGAGAAATACAAAAGCACTGAAGAGAAATACAAAAGCACTGGGATATGTTGAGCAATCTTATTGCTACACTGGGAGTTCTAACAAGTATCCTATATATAGCACCCTTTGTCATGGAAAATGGAGAGAAATTAGAGCTCATGCATGTCAAGAGTCTCAAGATCAAGTGCAACCTCTGATCGATCACATACTTCATTTCTGGAAAAGACCCATCACATCCTGAATATTCAAATCCTGAAATCAAATATCAAAACAATAAAAATAAATAAATAAATAAAAACTCCCATATATTAAAAGTTCTAACAAAATTGTATAAATTGATAAGTGATACTGATATAGAAATAAAATCAAATAAAAGTCATTAAAATCAAATATAAATTTTATAAGCAATCAGAAAATAAAGAAATATAATCAAATAGAAGTGATTAAAAACAAACCTTAAGTTGATTTTTACTAGGAGGTAGGAGAGGTCCAGTACCCTTTCTGGTTCTTGCAAGGATGCCTTTGGTTACAGGGGACATCATCATATCAGTTGGGCTTCTATACCTACAACACCAAAAAGATGATTTTTTTTTCTTTACTGCCAAATAAAAAAAATTGAAATATTGAAAATTTAAAAGATGGAGGAGGTACCTTTCAGGATACTTAAAAGCCTTGGGGACTTTGAGGCGATCTGGGTTGTTAGTCTTTTTTAAATCGTTTCCAGAATTTAAGGAATTCGGAGAACTTAGTGGTTTTTTTTTAATTGGGGATGGTGTTTCGCACTCGGAAACAGGTTTTGCTGATTGAGCTGGGCTCCTTATAACGATTTCAGGAGAATTCTCCATTAGTGAAAAGGGAAAGAAATCAGATACTAAAATTTGAATATTTGACAAATGGTATATTTGTGTTTGTGTGATAGAGAATTTTGAAGGTTTAAAGTTGAATAGAGAAAGCGAAATTGGACAATTCGATCAGATAATAGCTATTTATCTGAGAGATACCGTTTGAAAATAAGACAGGAGTCACAACGGTCAAATTCTATTCCAGGTCAGCATTGTGTACGTTGTCAGTTAGAAATTCTTATATGTTATACCTTTATTAATCATATATAATACTTTATATTATTTAACTATCTAACATATATTTTTTATAAATATAAAATATTAATATTAATCTATTCAATACAACTTATATGCAGAGATCTCTCACAGTATTGGCTAATAGATGATTACTCTAAAAATCATAATATATAATAATTTTTGTTAATTTTTTAATTAGATATAATTATATAAATTTAACTATATAATTATGTATCCCACTTCATTTTAGATTTATTTCAAATTTAAAAAATATTTACTTTTTTTTTTGGATAACATTATAGAAAAATATTTGTATCACATTTTATATATGTATTAGTTCACATGAAATAACTAGAAATTCAATGATAATGACTCTAGAATTATTAAAAAATTTGTAGATGTAAATCTAAATTTGTCTAAAAATAGAGGTAAGATTATGTCTCAATTGAAATATTCAAGAGTGATAATATGTCTCATTGTACTTAATGAATTGAACAAGATTAAATACTTTATACATTAAGTAAATTAAAGAGATATACAAACAATTTAGGATTTTATCATTGAAAATGTATAAAAAAACTACTTAAATATTTAAGATATATTCATAATTATAGACAACATTACATAAGATATTACAACATAATAGAAGGATGAAGCGACAAAAGCTAAAATATATTACAATTCTCTTAATTTTTTATGTAAGGATAATTTTCTTAGTTGCAAATATAACACTCAAAATGAGAGGGGGCATTGATCAACAACTAATAATATGAAGCAAGCAAAAAATAAAAAATAAATTAATTAATCATTATAGTTAAAAAATTGACAATAAAATTTTTTATTCCAAAGAATGATTAAACTGTGAGTTTTATTTTCAATTTTATTGTATTTTAATTAAAAAATAATATTTTCATATAAAGTATGAACAAAAATCATTTTAAATTTAAAACATGAAGTTAAGAGTAAAGTTGAGAGTAGAACCTTCAATGTTGATTTAGAATTATAAATTATAAGGGAAATTATAAAAAAAATCAATTATTTCTTTTTTATTTATTTTTAAAATATTTTATATATATCTCATTCAATAGTTGATTTAGAATTAGAAGTTATAAGAGAAATTATAAAACAATAAAAAAATTCAATTATTTCTTTTTATTTTTTAAAGAAAGATTTGATATGTATTTTATTTAAGTATAAATATGTTTAAATTATTAAAATTATAATGTTTTTAAGTGGTAAAAATTTAAAATTTAAAATTCAAAGATAAAATTTCATTTTATATATAAATATGTCTAATATTGTACATAATTTTTTTTTGTCAAAAAATGAAAATTTCCCCTCTTAATTCATGAACAAATCCACCTTGGAGATTACTATGTGTTAAATATGATTTAAATTTCATGAAAATTATAAAATTTTATATTTAAAATTATATTTTTAATCAAGTGAAACGATATATGTTCTCTAATCATACTTAATGAGAAATATGAAAAAATTTAAATTTATCAATACCTAATATATTATTTAGAATTTTAAAATAAATATAAAATTGTATTATTTTTTGTTGAACGACGAAGAATATACCTTCCATTTAACTTCATAAATATATTAAACATATATATGTTTATAAATATATTTTTAACATTTATATTTTTTTACTATGAATATGTTTTTGATCTTTATATTTATAAAAATATATTTACATTAAAAATTAAATATAAAATATGTGTTGAATATATGTTCAAAATATATAATGTTTTTAAGGATAAAAATAAAACCAATTATGCATATGTGTAAACAAAATTATAAAATGTGTAAATAAGTCTAATTTTTTAAGAAAATATAACTAAAACCTACTATTCTCTTAGTTTTTTTTATATGGACAATTCTCTTAGCATCCAATACAATACTCAAATTTAGAGGAACATTGAAGACCGAGTAATAATACAAAGCTTACTTAAAAAATAACAAATAAAAGATTAATTAAACATTAGAGTAAAAAATGTGATAATAAATTTTTTTCTTCCTAATAATTATTAAAATGTGAGTTGTATTTTTAATTTTATTGTATTTTAATTAAAAGTAATCAAATTTATGAACTAAAAACATTTTAAAATTTGATATAGGTATTTAGTGTCGGATCTAGAATTATAAGTCATGAAGTATACTATAAAACAATAAAAAATATATCAATTAATTTATTATTTTTTTTAAAAAATCTAATATTATATAATTGAGTAAAAATGTGTTTAAATTATTACATTTATAATAAACTTTTAAGCGATAAAAATATAAAATTTATAATTTATAATACAATTTTATTTTATACATAAATTTATTTATATTAAAAAAAATTATTAAAAAATGAGAGAGGCCATGTAATTCATTAACACATTTCACTCGGTCAAGGGACTCTATTTTTTAAATATAATTTAAATTTAAGAAAATTATAAAATTTTATATATTAAATTATCATTTTAAGAAAATAAAAGGGTACATATCCCTATTCATTATATACTTCAATTTCTAGTATACTATTATATTATATTTAATAAAAAATCTATTATATTATATTTAATAAAAAATACAATGAAAAGATAAATTTATCAACAAATCTAACTTAAAAAGACATTTTTTTAATAGAATGCATATGAAACCCACCTAAAAGACATTTTTCCAAATAAATGTAGATGAAATTGTGTTAAACCGTGAGATTTCAGAGCATGTAGCCTGTGATGATTCAGATCCAACGGTTGGAAATTTGATGCACAAATCAACAATATATTTCGACCACTCAAGCTTGATGTAAATTCAACCCTATCAAAAAGGGACTCATGCACAATAAAATGTTTTTGCGTCCGTAGGAACCGCACCATAGTATATAAATCATTTTCACTCTTGAGCGTCTCATTAATTATAGGTGCGTAGCGAAGGGCAACAATAGCGCCGTCTGAGTGATAGTCAGTCTATCTTCTCCCCCAAATATTATCGAGTACAAAACCCTAAGCCAAGAAGGTAAAAAAACAAAAAAAACCCTTGTATCATTCTTGATTTATCTGTCCTTTTCTTTTCAATATTGGCTTGGTTTATCGAGTACATGAATTTAAGTAAAGGAGAAAATTTATCTACGTCTATTTCCCGCTAGTTGTTTTCTTTATTCATGTTTTGATTTCTTTATTATTGATGGTAGATTTCCGGAGCTACTGGAGTGTTTAAGTGATTTTGAGATTTGTAGATTGTTGGTTCATATATTCATTAGATTTATTTTGTACCTGTTTCTTATAGTTTCTCTCTTAGAATTTGCTGCTTTACTACTAACTATCCCGAATGGGTCTTAGTTTTTGGAAGGTAAAGGAGAAAATTTATCTACGTCTATTTCCCGCTAGTTGTTTTCTTTATTCATGTTTTGATTTCTTTATTATTGATGGTAGATTTCCGGAGCTACTGGAGTGTTTAAGTGATTTTGAGATTTGTAGATTGTTGGTTCATATATTCATTAGATTTATTTTGTACCTGTTTCTTATAGTTTCTCTCTTAGAATTTGCTGCTTTACTACTAACTATCCCGAATGGGTCTTAGTTTTTGGAAGGTAATGTGCAATGTTACATATTATTATATAGCAAGCAATAATCTTTTGGCATGCAGTGATTATTTCCATTATCTATGGTTGAAATTTGATATCAATTTCCTATTGATTCTGCTGTTATGATTGGCTTGCTTTTTTCAAGTGCATTTTTTATACTATCTACATGGTAGATTTACCTTACAAAAGATTTGTTATCTGTTAGCTTTGATATATTTAGTAGCTATAACTTAAAAGTTTATTGTTAAAATACTAGATATGTTAAACTGAATCCTTTCGTATGACATCCAACATTGGATTGAATTTGATTTTGTAACTTGCTATAGTTTTAAACTTGTTCACATTTGTGTCATATTTAATAATTTGCACCATACATGGGATGTTTGCAATTGTATTTTTATTAGAGTACCTTTTTTTGTTAAGATACCTTTATATTTTCTTTATGTAGATGAATCGGGATAAACTTATGAGGATGGCTGGTGCTGTCCGTACTGGTGGAAAGGGCAGCGTGAGAAGGTGTACAGTGTTAAACTTGAAATTTTTGTTGACATCAAGTAATCTAACATTGAGTTAACAAGATAAAGATTTTAAGTGTATGATGAATACTTTTTTATATATATTTATAAGTTGGGTCATTTTTTTCTTTATGCGGTTGTAGCTCAGTTTGTGCGAACAAGTTAATTCTTTTAATAAAATGCAATATTTTCAATGTTATCTTATTGGTATAGCATTAATTCTCTTTCAGAAAATGGCTTTTTGTTTACTTCATAATAGATATGATGTGAAGATCTGCTTTTCTTTTGCATTATGTGTTTCTATTGGGTTGATCATTCATCTGGATGGAGATCCCTAATATTTTGTCTTTGTTTTACCAGATAATGCTAATGGATCTTATAATATCTACTTCTTAATTCTTTTGCTTATTTTCACAGAAAGAAGAAGGCTGTCCACAAGACTACAACCACCGATGACAAGCGGCTTCAGAGTACATTGAAGAGAATAGGGGTGAATGCCATTCCAGCAATTGAAGAAGTTAATATTTTCAAGGATGACGTGGTTATTCAGTTTTCTAATCCTAAAGGTGCGTCATATTAAATAGAACCATTTATCTCTGGATTATTTTTATCCTCGTAATTGATCTCTTTTTCCTTCATGTTGTTACAGTTCAAGCCTCAATTGCAGCAAATACTTGGGTGGTCAGTGGTACACCTGCAACTAAGAGTATGCCTTCATTTCCTTGCTGCATATGATTCAGTTGTAGTTAGGGATGTTCATTAGATTGAAATCGTTGAATTTGAAGCATTTGATTGGATTGGAATATTTACATGGATCTGGTCACTTGTTTTTCATCAAATCCAATCTGTTACTTGATCTGATTGGACAATTTGATCTATAGTGTCTTCTATGCCCTTTTGGGTTGTTTTTGAATATCTACTCTAATTTTTAATCAACAATCAATGTATAAGTATTTGATGTATAATAAAATCACAAATATCACAATAAAAATGCAAATACTACACTTTATAATCTTAAATTCAACATGATTAAAATATTAAATATTAAATTAATTCAAAAATATAAAGGGGGAGAATTCAATGACATTAGAATCTTTTACCAACAACTTGGAAATGGATAGAAAATATATAATAGAAGTGGTAAAGTTCTTAAAAGAGTTACATATGTATAAAATATAAACATTATTTAGTTTTGATCTATTCGAATTGGATTGTAGTGGATGGTTGATAGTGCAATCCACTAAATGACCCAATCTAAATTGATTGAGAATTTTCCAATCTAATTCAATGTTCGGGTTCTTTTTCACACCCTAGCTGTACTAATAGTTGTAGTTGTTTCCAGTGGTTTATGGTTAATACAACAGATAAAATGGTTTTTGGATTGGTGCATATCTGCCCCTTTAGGTATGTTTTTACATGCAAACTGACTTGAAATATTTTTGGTTCCTTACCTCAGAGTTGCAGGATATCCTTCCTAGTATCCTCAACCAATTGGGTAAGTACATGACCTACTTGTGTTTCTTAACCTCTATTTAGCTATGACGTTGAGATAACGTGTTAATGTTACTGCTTTCAGGGCCAGATAACTTGGACAACCTGAAGAAACTCGCGGAACAGTTCCAGAAGCAGGCACCTGGTGCGGGAGCAGACAATGAAGCAGCTATTGCACAAGAGGAGGATGATGATGAGGTCCCAGAGCTTGTTGGCAGTGAGACTTTTGAAGCTGCTGCTGAGGAGAGTAACAAATCATAGAACCAAGGCATTTTGCGAAACTTTATATAACTAGTGTATTTTCTATTTGTCCTTTTTCTCCTTGTCTCTCTGAATTTGAATTGCTTCATGTTCAACTGATGATACCTCCATGATACTGAGTTATTCTGTCATGTTAATCTACTGTGCTTTTCAACATGCTTGGGCAAGCTACATGTTTTGTTTTAAATCAAGCTACTTTTTTCATTGTCAGGACGTTTTAAATCAAGCTATTTTTTGTGTCTACGGTTTGGTCCTAAGTTAAAAGATTTAACCAAATTTGACTGTTTATGTTCTTTAAACCGAACCGAATCGTATGGTTATTAAAAATATTGGAATTAAACAGTTTGGTTAACGATTTTAAATGTTTATGATACATATATCATATTATTTGGATAAATAGATAAGAATATATCATGTGCCATAAATCAAACCAAACTAAATAGGTGTAAATTTAACACTAATTGTAGTATATGTTTTTAAAGGTGTAAATGGTGCCGAGAGGTATTCAAACCAAATATCCATATAAATTACCCCAAATAGTTAAAAATAACTTTGTAATTTCTATAATTAATAATATATTGTATACTTATATTCAGATAATCACCGTAACAATTAAATCTTAAGTAACATGCTTATCACAAAAACCATCTCCTTGCTCATCTTTTAAGTTTATATCCTTCACCTGGGGGTTGGAAGAAAAGAACTCAAAAATGGAGTTTTTAATACAGTAGGTCCTTTGGTATTTATTTCTTCCCTGGTACTTAGTCCACACTGTTTATCTTGTTTTTCTAACACCTAAAAATAATACATAAAACATTTCATAAGTATTTTAATATTTAACCTTTACGATGTTTGCTTTTAGTGCATCTTTGTATAACATTCTTAAACTTCTTTTGGTCTTTAATGAACACATTATCAATGGGGATAAAAATAATAAAAGAAATCTGATTCTTAGAAAAATAAAAACAAAAATAGAACAGTATCGAAAACTTTTGCTTTCAAAAAGGTCATCAAAACATAGTAACAATAGAAAACGACACATAAGTAAATCATAACTATTTTAATTTCCATGGAAAGAAAACATTACAATAACAAATCTTAATAGAAAGAGATGGAATAAAAACCTACTTGGAGAAATTTGGGGCTAGTTGAATTCTGAATAGCAGTACGAATATTGTCATCGGTCAAATCTTTACATGGATCCACCTCTTGCATAACACAACTCATAGTCATAGTCTGATATTACTCGTTCAAATCTATAGTAGAACCATAATCCCTCTCTTCTGAAGTTAAGTACACAATAGTTAGGCATTGAGACTTATTTCTCCAAAAATCAAACATAACATTCTTTTATAATACTCTAAGTCTTAACAAAGGTGAATCCTAAAGTGCATTATTGAGAACTTCATGTAAGTTATCTTAAATCAATTAAGGTTAAAAACAAGAATTATACAGTAATGCCCAACAAGGAATTAATTGCAATGTGATACATTTTAATTCATGGTACTGGTAACAAAATATAATTCTGATAATAATGAAATGGTTACTAATATACATTTCAAATTGCATTCAAATGCATTGGAGTCATTGAGAGTATGTGTGCATGTATAAGATAAAACAATTACACATGCATGCTCAAATCACTACTCTACTCACATGACATCTCAAATTTGCTTCAAATATAAATTGCTAAAGGTTTCCAAATTGCAACTACTAATTAGTTTCTTTCTTTTAGGTCAAAATTGAACCATATTTCATGAAAATATAGGGTATATACTAGATAGAAAAGCATAACAACTTCGACGCTTGACCTTCTTCCTTAATGCAAGGGCGTCCAAATTTCTCTTGGTAGCATAAGAATCCCAAACTTCTCCACCGATATCTAACAGAACCTTAACGACTTGAGCTACCTCTCATAATGACTCACCAAAATGCTATCGGGCAAAGCCACAAGGTTTGGATCGATACCACAACATCCCAGGCAATCGCATACTTGACGAAGATATTTGTTGGAAGGTAGGGTTTCTAGAGTTTGGAAAGAACCATGTCTACGGGAAGTTCGGTTTGAACATATGCAAATTTCTTCCATCTTTGCTCTAAAATATTCATGACCATTGAGAGAAGGAGTATTGGACTTGAGAATTGAGAATGAGCTATATGACATTCGAACAAGCAATTAACTGTCTACTTGTTGGTGATTGTACTATTTTTCGATTAAGATTATAAGAATTGAAAGTCTTAATGTGAGTGAAGAAAAGAAGTTTCAGTTTACAGTTTAATAATCGTTAAGATGACTTGTTAAGGACATAAAAAGTATATTTTATATTTAAAATAAATTTTAATTTTTTTAAATAAGATAGATAACTTATAGGACTTTAATTGACTAAAAAGAGGTTATAAAAGCTTTGAGAATAATTGGTAATACATTAATAAGAATTTTGTCATAAAAAAGTTCATAAAAAACCCAATTGACAACCCTATGAGCTAAATTATTTACTTCTTTTAGAATCAATATAGCTATGTACATAGAAAAAAATATTTTACTCTAGAAACATGGACTAAAGAAGGCCAACCGAAATGGGATGAAGTTGTTGAATATTCATAAAAATCTTCGATAATCATCTTTACATCTCTTTCCAAATAGTATGTTTCCATTTCAACCCGAAAGGTATAAAAAAATGTCTCCACCACCTCTAAGTAATGAATTTTCATCAATTTTGATCATCTATAACAATATTTAATATTATAGTCCATCAGCACAAATTGCATCATTATCATTAATGCAAGTTGCATCAAATTTAATTTGTAAGCACCGTAAAGAGGGCTGTCATTTTTTGGACATGAAGCAATTTTTAGATAAACTGTCTATATTATTTAAATGATTATTGTTTTGGAAACAAACTCGTAACTCTAAGTTTTGCATTTATTATAGCTTGGAGATTTATTCTTGAGGTGTGTCTGTCACAGTTCGACTCCATACAAAATATAACAGATGAATTTTAGGTGCTTTGATGTCTGCACATATTAGGTATCCTACAACATGCTCTATGGATGGTAGAGATGATGACTTGGAGGGCGTTATCTTAGGGATTAATAAAAGTCAATACGGATGGTGCTTTTTTGGATTTTTAGGCTTGTCTAAATGTATAGATGTCAAGATCATTTTTTAAAGGTTGTTTTTGCATCTCGCTTGGGATTTCATATGCTTTGTGGTAGAATTTGAGGCTTCGATTTATGGCCTCGGTTTTTAAAGACTGATAAAATGATATGTCTATGATTTCAGTTTTTTAAAAATTGAGACTATATGGTATGTTTATGACCTCAATTTTTTATAAAATGAGGTTATAAGATATGTGTATGGTTTCAGTTTTTTATAAAAGCATGTATTACTTTGATTTTTTATAATACCGAGACGATAAACATATCATATGATCTCAATCTTATAAAAAAAATGAGATTATAGACATATCATATGACTTGAGTTTTTAAAAAATAGAGGTTATAGGGTATGCATATGGTCTCAATTAAAAACCGAGACCATAGGTAAAAGTTTATGACCTTTCTCATTTAGGTTTCGATTTTTATAATCGTGTTCATAAACCAACAGTCACGATTAAAAACCGAGACCATATATCAATATTATAATAGTGTAAATATTAGAGCTAAAAAATGACAATAAAAAATTCTTACAAAGAAGTGTTAAAATGTGAACTGTATTTTCAATTTTACTATATTTTAATTAAAAGTAATGAATTTTTTTGACATAAAATATGAAATAAAAACATTTTACATTTAAAAAATAGATCTAAAAGTAAAGTTTAAAGTGGCATTTAGTGGAGACTATATGAATATAAGTCATGAGTGATACTATAAAATAATAAAAAATGTTTCTCATTTATTTATTTTTATTTTTTAAGAAAAATCTTATATGTATTTCATTTAAGTGTAAATATATTTAAATTATTAAAATTATAATATTTTTAAGTAGTAAAAACCCTAAAATTTAATATTCAAAAATATAATTTCATTTTATATATAAAATTTTATATAAAAAAAATCACACACATCATATTCCCTCCTAATATATTTACAAATAAGCATGGAGATACATTATATGTTAAATATGATTTAAATTTTATAAAAAATATATTTTTAATCAAGTAGAGTATCAGGTTGTCTCGTAATCATTATATACATTGCGTTAATATATATGTAATATTTAATAAAAATATGATAAAAAATTAAATTTATCAATACTTAAATACATTATTTATAAACAAATCAACTCAAAATACTGTTTTTTTAATATAATGTAAATCAAGCTAAAAGAAATACACTTAAAGAGGCATTTTGCAAATAAATGTGAACAAATTGTGTCAAAGTTTAAACCGTGTGATTTCAGAGTATGTAGCCTGTGATGATTGAGATCCAACGGTTGGAAAATTGATGCACAAATATTTCGACCACACAAGCAGCATGTAAATTCGACCCTATCAAAAAGAGACGCATGCACAATAAAATGTTTTTCGTCCATAGGATCACGACCCTCGTATATAAATCATTTTCACTCCTGAGCGTTTCGTTTATAGGTGTAGCGAAGGGCAACATTAGCGCCGTCTGAGTGCTACTAGTGACTCTATCTTTCTATATCCCCTCCTCCACCAAATCTTATCAAATACAAAACCCTAATCCAAGAAGGTAAAAAAACCCTTGTATCATTCTTGAATTATCTTTTTTTCTTTTCAATATTGGCTAGTTTTATCATGGACATGAATTTAAGAAAAGGAGAAAATTTATCTAGGTCTACACGCTCGTTGTTTTCATTTCGTTATGATTGATGGTAGTTTTCCGTAGCTACTGAAGTGTTTAAGTGATTTTGAGATTTGTAGATTGTTGTTTATTATATTTATTGTGTCGGCAACCTGTCAAATGTTCTTGTTTTTGCGTTTGGCTTTATTTTTTGTAGAATGCTTCAGTTAGATCTGTTTCATTCTACCCATGTCATTGACATCTCTTAGAATTTTCTGAATGTTTCTTGAGTTTTTGGAATGTATTGTGTAATGCTACATATTATTATATAGCAAGCATCTTTTGGCATGCAGTGATTATTTGCCATTATGTTGTAATTTGATATCTATTTCCTATTGGTTCTGTTGCTATGATTGGTTTTCTTTTTTGAAGTGCATTTTTATATTATGTATGTACATGGTAGATTTGTCTTACAAAGGTTTGTTATGTGTTAGCTTTGATATATTTCGTAGCTACAACTAAAAAGGTTATTGTTAAAATACTAGATACGTTAAATTGAATCTTTTCGAATGACATCCAACATTGGATGGAATTTGATTTTGTGACGTGCTATAATTTTAAACTTGTTCAAAATATAGTTTGACATGACAAGCTTTGTACTTTAGGAGTTCATATTTGTGTCATATTTAATAATTTTTGACCTTGATGGGATTCTTGTTTGAAATTGGTTTTTTATTGGAGTACCTTTTTTGTTTTGATATTCACCTTTATATTTTCTTTATGCAGATGAATCGGGATAAACTTATGAGGATGGCTGGTGCTGTCCGCACTGGTGGAAAGGGCAGCGTGAGAAGGTTTGCTGTGTTAAACTTGAAACTTTTGTTGCCATCAAGTAATCTAACATTCAGTTAACAAGATAAGGTCTTTATAGTGTATGATGAATACATTTTGTTTGATATTTATAAGTTGTCATTTTTTTCTCAGCAGTTACGAGGTCGTTGCTCAATTTGTGTGAACAAATTCATTTAATAATTTGCAATATTTTCAATGTTATCCTACTGGTTTAACATAAACTCTCTAAGAAAATGGCTTCTTTGGTTAATTCATGATAGATGTGATGTGATGTTCAGCTTTTCTTTCCAATCTGTGTCTGTACTGGGTTGATCATTCATCTGGATGGGGGATCCATAATAATTTGTCTTTGTTTGATTACATAATGCTGATGGATCTTATAATCTCTACTGCTTATTTCTATTGCTTCTTACCACAGAAAGAAGAAGGCTGTCCACAAGACTACAACCACCGATGACAAGCGGCTTCAAAGCACATTGAAGAGAATAGGGGTGAATGCCATCCCAGCAATTGAAGAAGTTAATATTTTCAAGGATGATGTGGTTATTCAGTTTGTTAACCCTAAAGGTGATGTCACATTAATAGAACCATTTATTTCTGGATTAGTTTGATCCTCATAATTGGTCTCATGTTGTTACAGTTCAAGCCTCAATTGCTGCAAATACATGGGTGGTCAGTGGTACACCTGCAACTAAGAGTATGCCCTCATTTCCTTGCTGCATATGGTTCAGTTGTAGTTAGTGGTGTTCATCGAATTGAAGTCATTGAATTTGATCTCATCTAAACCAATCCAATCTTTTGATTGGATTGCATAGTTTCTATCTGATGAGTATGCATTTCCTTGCTGCATACGATTCAGTTGAAGGTAGAGGTGTTTATTGGATTAAAATCATTGAATTTGAGCTCATCCAATCCAATCAATTGTAGAATTTGCATATGATCCTATCACTTGGTTTTCATAGGATCCAATCTGTTAATTGAATGGATTGGATTTGATCAATTTGATCTATAGTGTCTTCTATGCCCTTTTGGGTTGTTTTTGACTATATGCTCTAATTTTTTATCATCAATATATAAGTATTTGATGTATAATAAAAATGCAAATATTACATTTTTTAGTTCAACATGATTAAAAAATTAAATATAAAATTAATTCTGAAATGTGAAGGAGGAGAACTCAATCTCATTAAAATCTTTCACCAATTTGTAAATGGAAAGAAAGTGTATAATAAAAAGTGGTAAACATCTTAAAAGATTGATACATGTACAAAATATAAACATGATTTAATTTTGATTGGTTTAGATTGAATTGTAACTTTTTGGTAGACAAGGCAATCCGCCAATCGATCCAATCTTAACGGATTGAGAAATTTTCAATCCAATGATCTGATTTTTTCCCACACCCCTAGTTGTATTGTTTCCAGTGGTTTATGGTTTATAAAACGGATAGAATGGTTTTGGGATTGGTGCATATCTGCCTCTTTAAGTATGTTTTTACATGCAAACTGACTTGCAATCTTTTCAATTCCTCAGAGTTGCAGGATATCCTTCCTAGTATCCTCAACCAGTTGGGTAAGTACTTGACCTACTTGGGTTTCTTAACCTCTATTTTGCTATGACGTTGAGATAACTTGTTAATGTTACTGCTTTCAGGGCCAGATAACTTGGACAACCTAAAGAAGCTTGCGGAACAGTTCCAGAAGCAGGCACCTGGTGCGGGAGCGGACACTGAAGCAGCTACTGCACAAGAGGAGGATGATGATGATGTCCCAGAGCTTGTTGGCAGTGAGACTTTTGAAGCTGCGGCCGAGGAGAGTAACAAATCATAGAACTAGGGCATTTTGTGAAACTTTACTTAACTAGTGTATTCTATTTGCCCCCTCTCCCCTTCCCCCCTTTCTCTCCTCTTTTCTCCCCCAATTTGACTTGCTTCGTGTTCAACTGATGATACCTCCATGATACTGAGTTTTTGAATTTTTCTGGCATGTTAATCTCCTATGCCTTTTGCCATCCTTGGGCAAACTACATGTTAATCTTTTTTCATTCTCAGTACGTTTAATGTAGTAAATTCGGTATGGCATTTCTTATTTTCCTGTGCATGAAGTTCTTTGGGTGAAGACTTGATTCTTTGTAGTATTGTACTTGAAACCTTTCTATGTTGTGTCCTGGATTGTGAATTGATAACGAAAACGTTTATTGTGAGTACGGTTGAGCATAATTTTATTACGACTTTATTGTCACTTTGTTTCAACTATTTGGGCAAATGACGGTATATCAACGTAAAATCCATGAAATTCTTCCAAAGCCCTAGCAATTCTGTCTTTTATCTAGTTCATCTGTGCCTGCCATTTCCCCCCAAATATATATATATATATATTAAATTGCATGAAACTTTATTGAGTCCATCGAGGAATGTAAGGAAAATGATATATAATTTAAAAGCATCTCATGCCAGATAATATTTTTATCCTTATTTTTTTACATTACAAATGAATTTTTTGTAGGTATTATTTTTTTAAAGGATAACTTTACATAACTGTAATTAATACACTTGATTTTTTTGGATATTCAAATGAGTTAAATGATATTGAGTTATGATATTAAGTTAATTATTTAATTATTTAATATTTAATAATTGATTTTATTTTTCTATCTTTTAAATTGCATTCAAATTTATGATCATGAGTCAATTTATTTCTTTTACAAATTCACGATTATGATTCAATTTATTTCTTGGACACTTAGCACGATGAAATTTGAAAAGATAAGTTGACGATGTTATTGATTCTATGATAGATGTTCAAATTAAGTTGTCAAATAAGCGTCATTTCAAGTGGGCATAGATTCACTTATAAAAAAACATCAAACTTTAATAGAATTGATCGCATCTCAAAAAGTTATGTTATTTAATTCATACTAGAAGTGATGGATTGGTGCTTAGCCAATCAAGTCGTCTCCGACTAAATTTGATTACGTTATCGTACCTAGGTGAAATAACTAGATCACCTCACTCGTTAACCTAGGAAGACTAGTGTTCATATTAAGGGAATTTTATTAAGTATGAGTGATATCATTTGATTGTTTCATCTCATTATTAACTTATCAAAAAGGTTACTATCAATGTAAAATCAAACACACTATCAACCTTTAGTTAACATATAGGATTGAGTTTAAAACAAATGTAATATTGAAGGAATATTTTTTTATAAGATATTAATGAATTAAATTAATTATTTAATAAATAATATTATGAGATATGATAATATCGTCTTTGATTTTCTTAATTTGTTACATTTTAATCTCTATTATTAGCTCCACAATTTAATTATAAGGCATGTTATTATTAACTTTTTACTTACTATTTCTATCTTTTATTTATATAGAAAAATAACTTATATATAAGAGTATATTTAACACCCCATTATCATTCTTTTTAAACCTTTTTTCTACTTTGACATGAATATGATAAGTGTACTTCTTTTAATGTAAAACGACTAATTGTAAAATTATTTTTCTTATTTTTATGAGACAAGTGGCCGTGTTGTTTTGAATACAAAATCCACTTTTAGAAAATTATTAAAAGAAGAATGTAAGAAATATAAAAAAATATCTTATTATTTTACATTAAATATCATTTAATTAGACGTCGTTTAAATTAAATTACGATTATTTAAATATGTTTAATATTGAATGTAGTCTAATTTAATCTCATTCAATGTTACTATTATGTTATTTTTATTGTTATAAATTTTAAACATGTTAATTTTTATAATTTTTTTAAAATATTTTATCACAACAACTTGATATATAATTTACTCCTCGATGATAAGTGGTCTCACAATTATTTTGAACATTCTATTTTTTTTTATATCTAATCTAAGTCTTATGTATTAATGCATATAGCATTATAATTTTAACTGTTTTGTTTATTTTATTGAATTAGTTAATCTTGTGCTCCTTAGGGGGAACAAAAACACACACACATGTTACGCCCCAAAGGTATTAATACTGGGCGGGGTTTTCATTTCAGTTGCTTCACTCAGCAAACGATTTTGCTTGATTTCACACTCTCACTACTCACAACAGAAATTGGTCCCTCCCTCTCTCTCATCGTCAACACCAAGAAAGAGCGCCATTCAAATTCCTCCAAACCTCAAGAATGTTACTTTGGTAACTTCCTAACCGTGAACCTACACTATCAAGAGTTATTTTCGAAAGAAAATTAATGACAGAAAAATAATCCTATTTAGACTTTCGGCTGGATTTTGATATTTCTATATTTCTGGTTCTTTAAAGAAATCCGTAAGTTTTGTAAGAGTAGTTAGCTCTGTTTTAATATTGTACAATCTCAGATATGTGGTTAATGTTTGGTACAAATTGTAACTGTGTACATTGATCTTTATCGATCGATAAGTATATAAAGTATCCGATACGTACTACGATCTGAAAGTGAAAATGGAAGGACTGAGGCCAAAATTGGCGGTAAAAGCAATCATAGTTATACTACTGACTTCTGTTTGTTCCGATGCGTCTCTGCTGCAAATCATACCGTTGGCGGATCTTTTGGTTGGAATCTTTCAGCTGATCTCCAAGCTTGGACCGCCAAGTCCACCTTTCACGTTGGTGATTCTCTAGGTACGTAACTGTTCGCTCTTGCAATTAATTAACTACGTTCTTGAATTTCTTTTTTCTTTCTCGATCGACATAGTTATGTCAATGTGCCCGAATGTTAGTATCGATTGATTCATGCAAGAACCTGTTCAATCATTTTTTTTAAATGTTTATTTCCGTTGTCCTGTGGATTTATATTTTGAAGTATCATTTTAAGTTCATTATCAAGTTTGACTCCTTAGCAGAAAATCAATTTAAAGATTAATGTCTAGCGCTCTTCAAATTGTCGGTTTCTTCGTTGCCGTCTATTATTAATCTACTTCTGGGCTCGTATTTGGTTACTCAGAAAATTATAGAAATGAATCTATTTTTCATGACATCTTGAGTAAATTTTCAATAAATTAATCATGCGTCAAAGCTGTTTGTTTGTCTTGTTAGAAAATTTGAGCTGATGAATACGACGGAAAATATCTATCACAAATTAACGAAATTAATTATTTTAATTTATAATTTAAGGTAATATCTAATTATTTTTCAATGAATAATTTTGGGCAGTGTTCAGCTACACGCCGGTTCATGATGTACTTGAAGTGAACGAAGCGGATTTCGAACGCTGTCATACACTGAATCCGATCAAAGCCTATAACGATGGAGATACAGAAATTCAACTCAATCAAATTGGGTTAAGGTACTTCATGTGTGGTCGTGATGGACATTGTGGAATGGGACTCAAACTCAGAGTCCAAGTCCTTCCACAAAAGCACCTATTTGGCAACCAAACCTGCTCTTCTTCTTCCTCATCCAACTCCAACGCAACTCATGGAAGCAGTAAGGCCCAACCACGGCGTCGCCATGGTAATCATCACAATGCTAAGCCTAGCCATAGAAGGACGTTGCCTCCGATATATGCTCCGGTGATGAACAATACTGCGCCTAATAAGACAAAGAGATCAGTTGGTGATTATTATTATGGTTACGGTTCAACTTCAGACACAGGAGGTAAATGTAGTAATTGGGGTTCTATTGATGATTTGAAATTTCGTTTGGCTTTGAGCTGTGTGGCAATTTTCTTGGCTTTCGACACGTCGATTTTTCACCCTCGGAGTTATGCTTAAATTCTAATCTAGCTAAGGGAGTGTGAAGCATTTAGTTGAATAATAGCTCCTATAGTATAAGGGTTGAGAAGTAAATATATATCAATATATGGCTCATAGTACTGTGGTTTTGAAATATAGTGTCCATGTTTGTGCTTTGTTTGGTGCCTGTTTGCCAATGGCAAAAGAAAAGTTTTTGAGACTTAGCTGTTGCTTAATTCTAGTTAACGATGGTTATGTAGTATAATCAATTGAATATTAGTAGTTACCAACTGTTTTCTTTTCCTACCAATATTGAGTTGCTTAGCTACGTGTGTTTGCTTTTTTATTTTGCGTGCAATTAAATTAACCTTTGATGGTCATCCTGTCATAAATATGTAAATTGGAATGAAATTTCTGGTTAGTTTATATTATGACTCATAAATTTTTAAGAATATATATATATCTATTGTATTACTTATTTTGTGGTGATGGTAAAGAGATGTTATCATACAAGTAAAATTACAAAAGTAATAGAAAAGATAAATATGATTATCTATAATAACAATTAACCTTGATATGAGATTAAATATAAATAAGATAAGATAACTTTAACCTATAAATCTATTACATATATTAAATAGGATCAAAATAAGTATTATTTTCAATCAATTGAAAGGAAAATATAATAACTTGATTTAATCTACAGTGATATATGTTATTTAAAATTTGTTCAAATAAGAGACGACAATAAATATTCTATTATTATTGTTGACGATAACACAAAGTATGAGTATTTCTCATAAGACAATGACAAAATTGTAGAGAATTTCGTTTTGTAAGACTTAAGTTGAGAATCATCTCAACTTAAGATGAGACATCATTAAATGAATTATATGCACAACACAGAATTATACGTGAAATTAATGCACCTTATTAACTTAAACAAAATGGTTATACTAAATGAAAAAATTGTAATAAAAATGAAATGACGAAAGCAATGCCAATCGGTTTTGTGTTACCTCAGAACATGTGATGGAAGCTATGTTTATCGACTGATTATATTTTAAATAAGATACCTAAAACAAGGAAGATAACATCCCATACGAATTTTGAAAAAGGAAAAAATATTCTACAAATTCTTAAGAATGTGAATGTGTCTGTTGTAAACTCTTTTGAAGGATCTCATTTGGAAGAGGTTCTTAAAAGAAGAATTGGTTCCATCATGCATAATCATTCGTGGGAACTAGTGAACCTTCCTTGGAGAAGTAAAGTCCTAGTGGCCAAATGAATTTTTTCTAAGAAATTTAAACTAGATTGATGAATTGTGAAGTACAAGTCCATGCTTATGACAAAGGGTTACAAGCAACAAAAAAGCCTTTGATTACTTTGACACATATCTTTATGTGATTGGAATAAAGCTCATCTAGATGATACTTACAATGATATCTTTGAAAAAAATTGGAATACATCAAATAATTGTGATAATTTCTAAATGGATATTTGAAAGAATAAATCCATGTAAATTACCTTTAGGTTTTTCCACCATGAGCAAGAAAAAAATGTATGTAAGTAGGTGAAGAAGAGTGCTACGCCAATTCTTGATGGAAATTCTAAGAATTGATAAGTGGCTATAACTTATGTGTGTGATGGCATTATACATCTATTCCAATAGCCATTTTTGTACTTGGAAGGATAGATATCGATAATTATAATAGTAAGTTTATACACTTGACACAATACCATTATATAATTACTCTTAAATGAAATATTTGTGTTGACTATGCAAATTCAAAACTTAACATTGTAGATATGTTAATTGTTAAATATAGAGTTGGTTAATAAAACTTAAAAGGGATCATGTGACTAAAGCCCTTTAAGGAATAAGTTGATATAACATAAACACAACATAGTTGACTAAAGACCTTAAGATTTAGGTTCAAGAGGATAATCTAGTTGTATCAAACTTAGTTAGATCATTATGAGAGTTTATCCTCATTATCCATTCCTACGATGAAACATTGATGCCCACATGAAAAGTTAAGCAATATTTTTAATGATTTTTATGTGTAGAGAATCTAAGAAGAGTAATAAGAGTTATTCTTTACAAATTACTTTTATAAATAAAATATCACCTATATGAAAGAGAAGTGTAGCCGCTTCAAAGTAGATTTGTAATGGGATCAATTATTTAGAAAGTCTCATAGAACAAGGCATATGTTTATGGCCAAAATGAACATATTAGTGAGAACATAATTGTATCAAAAAAGATTCATGTGTGAGATATGTCATCGTTTACATAAATGACAAAACAGTTTAAGTATATCGCGTATACTAGTCATCTAATAAGATAAAAATACTTTCACAAAGAAAAGTTCAAAGGATATCACTTATGTATCCTATGCAGGTGTTAGACCATTGAATTCTATCAACATGCCAAAACTGATTTGAGTCGTTCCTTTTGAAAACTCCATCAATTTTCATGTATGTGGGAGATTTTTGAAAAATTGGCACTATATTTATAACGATATGTTATTTCGGGGAATAAATTTTAGTGGGACTCATTTAGACTTTGTTTGATAACGATTTTAATTTTTGATTTTTGATTTATGATTAAATAATTGATGTTTTGTAAAAACGAATCACCATTATGTTTGATAATAACTTTTACTTAGTGATTTAAAAAAAATCACTTATAAATTGTTTGATAATGCTTTATATATATTTTTTCAAAAACTTAAAAAATAAAGAGTTTTTTGGTTATTATTTATAAATGAATGTTTTGATCATTTTCTACAAATATTTATAAATACAAAAATCGCAAGAATTAATTTATTTTACAAAAAAAGTTTAGTGAAAATGCACCAATAAAAAGTAAAATACAAATAAGAGAAAAAAATAAGAACTAAGAAATATAATTCAAAAATCTTATTTTTAAATATTTATGAATCATCTCATATTTCGATAGTAATTCCTTATAAAAGTGAAAATCAAAATCAGAAATCATTAAGAAACATGCGTGATTGAAAAATCACTTAAAAAAAATCAACCACACTCATTTTATTCTTCTAATTATTTTTGTTCTTTCTCTCAAAATACTTTGTTAGGCTCATTTTTGAATTAATCTTTCAAATATTATATGATTATGTTTGATTGATTAATAAACTATTTGTTATATGATACTGTAAATTCATATTCATATAGTTTTTTATTAGGTTCTTGCATGTTTAAGTCAAATAATTTTGTGCTACGCGTGGCGCATCAGTTGCCATATAGAATCAACATTATGTTACATATCAGTTGACGTGTACAACCGACGCTACACGTGACATAACATTGGTTGACTTGTATAACCTATGTTAATTGACATGTATAGCGTTGGTTGTACATGTTAATTAATGCTATTTTTTATTTTTTAGCATTTTATTTTTAATTTTAAGTCTATTTAAAGTTGGTTTTTAACTTGAACTGACTTTAAATTTTAAGTCTATTTATAAGCATATGATTTATAATTCATTATAAGTCTATTTTTTTTCTTCTTAAAACCGACTTTAACTCCGACTTAAATACTCTTTATTGTAATAGTATCTATTCGTTCTAGGGTTTGCTAAATGTTTTAATTCAACTGATTTATTTTTAAATATTTTAGTTAGGATTTTTCATTATTGAATACGTTCTAGGGTACACTTTATAATTATTTATTTAAAAAAACTATCTTTATTAAACTTGTACTTAATATGTTCATTCTAGGGTTTGCTAGATGATATAATTTAATTGATTTATTGTTAAATCGTCTAGTTAAGATTTTTTTCATTATTGAATTTGCTCTAAGATATACTTTACATTTTTGTTATTTGTGTTAATTTTTCTGGTACTAATTGAACGAGTTCAATTTCTCACAGGACTCAAGTGATTGGAACGTTAGTTCGGATTTGTGCAGTTCTCTTGTAAATATTTTGAAAGAAGCAATGGTTTATAAGTAAATTACTTTAAGGGTTTTATCTTGAAAGTAGTATAAGACTTGACCTTGTAATTGAACGTTAATTTTCATAATAGATAGTTAAGAGGTATGATGGATTAGTAGATTTGTGATTTTTCTCTTAGATCATTATTGTGACTAAGGTTATTTTCACATAAAATATTGCGTGTTAAGTTTTTGTTTATTTATGCTTTATATTATTTATACACACTTGTATTTTTGATAGCGTGTGATTTTTTAATTAATCATAATTCAAAAAATTATTTATTCTCCACTTTAATTAAATATGTAACTACAAACTTTTAATGTCAAATAATTAAGTATTGGTATATCAAAAAGATAAAAAAACATGATAGTGTCAAACAATTAAGTACTCTTATATTTTGGAGAATTATCTCATTTAGTAGGAAAAATATAATTAATTACAAACATAATGTATTTTTGTTGTATATTAATTATAAATGTAGTATAATTGAAGTAAAAACTACTAAATTTTGTAGTTATATTATATTTATAATATATAACAAACATAAAATATATTTGTAGTCGTTGATATTTCATCTATCAAATGAGATAATTTTTTAATATATTTTGATGACCGTCTTAATTGATTTGAAATGAGGAAGTTTGTTGTGGAGAAGCTGAGATGGCAAAAATGGAGGAGGTAGAGGTGGGAACGGATGAAGAGCAAAGGGAGAGAGAGAGGTACCAATGAGACAGAGGTAGTTTTTTTTTTTTTTTTTTTTAATATTTCTCAAACAATTAGAGTTATGGTTATGTTTGTGATATTTTCAACTATATTGTTATTTTTAAAAATAAATATATTTTTATTATCCTTTTAACAATAAAAAGATTAAAATATATATTTTTCGTAACAAATGAATTTATAGGACTCTTTTATCACTCCTTAACCATGTACAAACATTAGGATGAAGATTATCTCAATATTTAAATAAATTATTTATTATTATTAAAATATATAATGAATTGGTATTATATGCTAATAAAATTTAATAAGACAATGAATCAGCGTATATAACGATTTAATAGAAAAATAAAATAATATGTTTAATTAAGAATATAAAATAATAAATAATATCTCTCAATTCCTAATTTGTGCTAAAAACCTGTTTTATTTAATTTTTTTTTTCGTTGAAGACAAAAATAGCACTGGATGACGGGATGGTTACAAGGATATCCAAAAGTTGAGGATTTTTAGAGATAAAGGTAGCTGCTGCTTGTGCTGTCGACTTGTCCTCTCCCATCCCACAGACTCACATGTCCATCAAAAAGGGAAGAGAACGAGAATGGAGATGTGAATCAACTCCGGTTATCTCTTGTGCTCGTTCAATGAAGTAGAAGAATGTAGTTGAAGAAGAACCAAGAATAAGAGGCAGAAGATCCAACCGTACTTTTAATATAATATTTGGAAGCCCATGAAAGCAGTTGCTTCCTTCTCGCCATCAACCTCTTTGTTGCTGCGCACTGGTCGTGCTGTTGATGATGCTTCTTTTTGCCTCCGTTTCTACTTTCCATTGTGCAATTCTTCTTCTCCTGCCCTTACTAGCACCTCTGACAAATACAAGTTCCTTAAAATTATGGGTAGAAGCAAAAAGTTTCCATCTTCTTCTTCCAAGGTTAGTTTTCATATCATTTTTTTTAGTTTTCGGATTTTTGGCACTTGATTTATGATCTCAATTATCCTTCCCACTGAGTAATTTTCATTTCCCTTGTTGATTATTGTTAATTACCTTCTTGCATATTTAAGAAACACGGTGTGTGCTCTTGTGCGTGTCTACCCTAGATTTGTATGGAACCAGGGCATTATCTCGACCTTTACCAACCTAGATGGGCCCTAAATTAGTCATATGAAGGAAGAAAAAAAATTCTAGTAATTGGTTACTTGATGTATATGGATTCTTAATGCGTGAAAAGCCGAAGAACTTGAAGTACTCATGATTTGTTTGACAAGATGCAAATCACTAGCCTTTACTGATTATAACTCAATTAGTGTAAAAAGAACTTGCCAATTGCCCCTTGTTTATGTGCTATTGCTTGCGTATTGTTGTCAGAAAACACCGTTAACCCAATAAAATACCAAACCAAACAATGGCACAGCATCTTAGAGGGTCATTCATTGTCCCTAGAAATGTAACAACGTGTCCTCTTTTTCTCACCTCGGCCTTGTTCTAGGTGATAGAAAATGCACGGTATGGATTGTGATTTATACTCATAATACTCTATTTTCCCAAACAGAAAAAGAAAAAAAGGGAAAATATTTCACATGGTTAACTTTACTTGGACATATTAGTTACATTGCTTTAAATCGTTGCACTTTAATCACCTTATTATTGTACTTTTGAACTTTTTTCCATTTTTTAGATATTTTATTCATTTTACTTAACAATTTTTTTTCTTCCAATTTTGGACATTTTCGGCATCAAACATGCTACGACTCCTTTCTAGTCAGGTTTAAATCAATTCTACCCAAGTTTTTCTCCCAAAAAGCTAAAATTGCAAAAAATGATTAAGGTGTTCAAAAGTGCAATAGTAAGATGACTAAAGTATATCAATTTAAAGTAAGGTGACTAATGTATTTGTTGTGTCTTAATAGTGAAGAAAACTCTCAGTCCTTAGTGGTTTATTGGTCTTCAAGTGAGTTTGTTTGAATAACGAGGGAAATTCTTAATTTATAGGGGGTATTGCACTTCTAGATTGAGTGTGGGCTTTACACGTGTTCTGATGTGAAGCTTGCCAAGAGGATCTCTCAAAGTTAATGATCCCCGTATACTGTACAAAATGTACATAGCCATTACTTTATTGACGGGAGTTACGGTCAAGGTCCAAGGACTAGGGTCATAGAGGTCTTATTTGAACGATGATTATCAGTTCAACTGGTCCGAAGTCCTAAAGAGTCTAATGGGGTCTGGCACATGGATACTTTGGTTGGGTGACAAGTGGGGGTGTGGGGTCCTTTCTGCGGTAGCCAAAGTGTACCAGCATCTCCTATTCATGATAGTAAAGTGATTGGGCCGTCATGTTCTTAAAAACAGAGATTGGAATGTAACTCCAAAGATTGGGCTGAAATATTGGTTATATTTTGTTCATAATTCTAGCTAATCATTGACAACATTTTAGAGAAATACGAGTTTGGTACAATTTATTCACACTATTGACAAATTTTCTGCCATTAGGATTCTGAACCTACACCGCAGAGAATTACATCAAATGTCAAACAGAATTTGCAGTTCTTACGGTTATGGAAGGTAGTTCGGTTTACTACCAACTCATGTAAATCTAGTGTTCATTTTTCTTTATTTTCAGTCTACCTTATCTGGGTAAGATGTTGCAGGAGTTTCAAGAGAGTAAGTCTAGGACAGCTAAGCCTGCTACAAGTTATAGGAGAAAGAAAGTGCAGAAAGAAGATCTGCCAGAGGATACAGGGCTCTATCGTGATCCGACAACAACCCTCTACTAGTAATATACTTTCCAGGTTCCTCATGCATTCAATTATTTTTTCAGTTTCTTAGAGAAGTATTGCTCCTTGATTTCTAAATTTATTTTACAGTACAAATCAGGGTTTAGAGAGTGCAGTCCCTGTGTTGCTAGTCGATGGGTATAATGTGTGTGGCTATTGGGTAAAGCTGAAGAAGCACTTCATGAATGGAAGGCTTGATATAGCTCGCCAAAAGCTTATTGACGAACTTGTAACATTCAGCATGCTAAGAGGTTTCTCTTGGTATCTTCTTTTACTTGCATAGCAATCTTTCATTGATTTGTACGCATGGACATGAATGTCCAAAGGTCCAATATACATTTTCGAGGGTTCAGTTTTTAAGAAATATTTTTCTTCCCCATCATTAATTGTTTTGGCACCTGCTATTTCATAATCAATACTTTTTCACATAACTGATTTAACCTTTGATAGATTGAAGGGCATTTACGTTGAATAGCATATGATATCAATTTTTGATAAATGAATCGTGTGCTCTTATTGAGCTAGTTTTAGGTTCAATGCCTTTCAATTCTGGGACATCAAAACCAAGTTCTGGAATGACATCCCACAATATTATTGAGAGAACTAAGGTGCTGCTTAAAGTACTTTTATTTCAGAAAGTACAGTAAGGATAGGGAAAACTTACATACTATGATAAAGTACGGGATGCCATTTTTGAAACCTTGTCGGATGATTGGTTTCCTCTTAAGGGTGCAGTGCTCTGCGATGAAGAGAGCTTAGTGGGATAATCACACTTGTTTCTTTATTTATCGTTGTCTTCCTTTTCAATAAAGAGAGCTTAAATGTTGATGCAGTAGTTTGGCATCTTTGGGCGGATTTACTTCAGAGAGTGGACCTAAATGTGTTCAACCAGCTTGTAATACACTGGTTGTCACATAATTAGTAGTAACATTTACTTCGGATTAACTTGACCTATATAGCGTCAATTATATTAACAAGTCTTTATTCAATAAAATTTCTTTATTGTAGCTCCAAATGTTATGTTGAACAGGATATCTTGGAAAGAGTATTTCGAGTTCAGACACTATATAACGTATCTTAAAAAAAAATTATATTTCTTAAATCACAACTGCCTTAAGAATAACCACATGACTTTTCCATTTTCTTCTTGGTTAACATGTAGATGTTGTTATATCACCTATTAATTTGTGGAACATTTGCAGAAGTGAAAGTGGTAGCTGTATTTGATGCCTTGATGTCTGGACTCCCAACGCACAAGGAAAATTTTCAAGGGTTTGTGATGCCTTTTTATACACCTCTGTTATTTTTTCACTACTTCCAATATATCTTAATTTTTCTGTTAGTCTCATCAGTATGCATGTGCAAGAGTGTAGTTCTGCTTTCTAATTGAATATAATCATTTTGATAAAATTCAATTTATGGAGCGCTCTTGATATTCGATGTATAAAATAATTGTTGGCTCATTTCCTAACTACTTAAGCTTGCTTTTTGGAGGATTGGTGACTAACACACTCTAATATGGTGTCAAAGAAGGTGTTATCTTCAAACCCCTGCATTCCATTTGTTGAATTGTAAGTATTGGGCCTACAATGAGTATAGAACCAACACTTGAAGATGAGCATTAGACACATAAAATGATTATAGGCCTCTCTCCCATCAAAATATTTGGAAGGATTGATGACCAATGCATTCACTTAGGTTGTAACGACTGTTCAAGAAGGCATAATGTTGGCCTGATAGTTTTCCGAAAATCAAATATGATAGATAATCCAAATGTTCAAGACAAAGGAATTAGCTTAAACCATGAAAACCTTTGTGTTATCTTGATTTCACATTGAAAAAATATCAGAATTGAACCTGCATCTATAACTCATGATCAGAAAAATGAAATTTTTCATGAGTTATATTGTGCTGCTGCTAATATGTTCAATGCATTTTGATTTTTAAAATATTAGTTTAAAATAAATACGGTTATTAAAAAGGATAAGACTACAATGTATTTATACTATTTAGGTATAAGACTAAAATACTCTTATTTGAACACTCTTCCTCATGCTGAAGTCTATATATTCATGATGTCCAGCTTGGAACGAAAACACATAAATATACTCTTAGTAACAAATTTAGTAAATATATCTCCTCGTTGCTCGTTTGACTTAATATACGAGGTACACACATCTTCCCACATGACTGCTTCTCTTATGAAATGATAATTCAATTTTATATGCTTAGTTCGTTCATGGAATATAGGATTACAGTCAATGTGAATTGCAACTTGATCATCACAATACATGACCATACTCCAATGTCTAATTTATTCATGAGGTTTCTAATCCATATAATTCACCTACGGTGTGAACCATAGCTCAATAACTTATGCACTCGAGCAAGCAACCATATTTTTCTCTTTGTTCCTCCATGTCACAAGATTTTCTCCAACAAAAGTACATTACCTAGTAGTAGATCTTTTATCAGGACGAGAACTTGCCCAACCTGTACTAGAGTAGCTAACAATGGCAAGGTTTTGACTTTCTTATAAGAATACTCATGCCAATAGTCCCTTTCAAATATCTTAGAATATGACAAATTGCTTCCTAATGTATTTGATTAGGCTTTTCCATAAGCTAATTGACAACTCTTACAATAAAAGTTATATCAGGCTTAATAATAGTGAGATATATCAATTTTCCTACCAGTCTTATATTTTTTTTTTCATTCAAGTCCTCACTACTTGTACCATTGAACTGAGAAGTCGGATCCATAGAAACATTTGAAGGTTTAGATCCTAACATACCAACTCATGTCAACATATCTTGCATGTATTGTTTTTGGCATAATACAATACCTTTCTTACTATAAGCTACCTCAATACCCAAGAAGAAATGTAATTGGCCCAAGTCCTTCGTTTGAAAGGTTTTGATGTAGAACAAGAGAAAAATTATGAAATAACATAATTAATAATTAGTCAGAATTAAGATATTTGAGGATTAAGGTTAAAGGATAGAGAATTTAGAAGGAGAGAAGAAGAATTAGGAAATAAGCTCATAAGAAATTTTATTAATTCATCAAGTATGGGTCTCATCATACAATTGTGGTCTTATTTATAGAAAGATTTTACTAACAAGATTGGTTTTGATCTCTAATTCAGAATCACTATTTAATGTTTAAATTTCTAATTAAAATTTCATCCTAATCAAAATTTAAAACAAATTAATTCTTCAAATTAAAAGATAATTATTTGAATGTATATAATAATCCTAAAATGCATTTAAAATTCTAAACCATATTATCATGATTTCTTTCAATTCTCTCAGGTTGAGAAAAATTCAATTCTAATGAGTTAGCTTGTAAGTAGCTCTCCAAAAGGTAAGATCAATGTGATGAAATTCGTCTTTAGTAATCTAAGAGTTATCAATATTAGGACGATTCTTCTAGCGGACAAAGAATTTTTGATATCCATCATCAGTAAAAACAAAAAATTGGTTTCATAAAATAGAATCTATCTCATCTGAGGTACCATGTGTGATTGACAGGAGTTGTGGCTTAAGGATTGGTGTAGAACTTGCAAACACAACAAAAGACAAAACAGGAGACTCTAATGTGCATTGGTTAGGGAACAAATCCACCACATTAAAAATTAGACTAATAGTTAAATGAATTGGTAAATCAAGAAAATTAGCATTAGATCCAAGACATCGAAAAATACGATTAAAACCAAAGGAACTAGTATGTAATTTTTTTGATGAGGTTTTAGAGAATCTTTTTGGACAAATGCGTATAACATAATCACCAACCTTAAACTCACAAGGCCTATGGTGCACATCTGCGACAAGTTTATACTCAAAATTACTTAAAGCAATTTTTTGTCATATCTCAATATGATGATCTCGAAGGTGTTGGGCAAATTCAGAAGGGCAAGCATCATAAGGTAATGGGGGTGAGGTTAATAGGCTAGTGAGGTTTGAGGTCATGGGCAATCTCAAAGGGGTTATGATCAATAGAACTCTTGACCGAGTTGTTGTAATCAAACTCAGTGGTTATTAACACAAAATACCAATTACCAGTCTTTTTTCTTACCAAACGATGAAGCAAATCACCCAAACTCCTGTTATTGGTTTAAAATATATTAGTTTAATATGAATACTGTTATTGGACCAGTTTCAAAGACAATTGGTAAACCATCAGATTTTTTTTTTAATGACTACTTTACTTGAACTTCATAATCATCATATATGATTATAATCTTGTGTGATTATTGAATTTTTTTAAATTAAGTTACATTCTATTCTCCTTCCTTCAGAAAGCTCACTTTTGGGCATGTCCTACTTGAACAAGTCTAACTAACTTGCCTCATCTTTGAGAATTGTTAAAACCATTAGAAGCAGATAATGCACTTATGGTTTTATGTTTTTAGATGCTTTGGCTACCTTTAGGTTTAACATGGAGTTTTTTTTTTTTTTGGACAGCAAGGATCATAGATTTTTGGATTCGTATCTAGATGTTGGACACGCTAAATTAGAGTGTCCACACCCATATCCGTGTTACGTTACTTGGATAAATACTTCACGAAAAATGAAGGTCCAAGTAACATAGGTGGAGGAATGTTGGTACTGAAGTTTTGTTTTCATAAGTCAAGACAAATATCTAGCTTCTATTATTGATATTTTTTTTGCACTTTTGTTTTATTAATATGCTTTGTTGTTTCAACGAAATTGTTCAATTTCATTTAAATTCTTCTGATGCTATGGAATCTCATAACTGCAGCGTTGACCTAGTTTTCTCAAGTGAGACATGTGCTGATGCTTGGATTGAGAAAGAGGTAAGTAATGACCTGTTTCTCTTCTAATTTAGTATGATCATATTAAGCTCCTGCATATCTTGACTCTTGAGAAGAGCAGTTCTTTTCCTTTTCCTTTGTTTTCCTTGATTAATGTACAACACTGTCTATAAAAAAAAACTGCAAAAAATTCAGGGCCCATTTGCAGCCGCTTTTCATTTGGGTTCAAAGTTCTTTCAAATGGATCAAGGCATCTCTTAGAGAAGTGATTTCAAATTTTCTAAAAGGACTATTTTTGCTTTTAAGTAAATAATACTTTTAGGAGAAGTAATAATGAGTGCATACTCCCATTCTAAAATAATGTTTAAAGTACCACAAACACCTTTAATAATTTTATGTCAAACGTCTAAATGCTTATCTTGAAATCATATTTGATCGAATTACGTCATTTAAAATCACTTCCATTAAAACCACTTGTAAGAAAAGAACATCCAAACGGGCCTAGGACTTACAACAGTAGTTTCCTAGATTTTATATACCAAAGAGCTTCATTCCATAGCCGTTTTTGAAGAGACCAATGTATCTCATCATTAGCTGATGCAGGATGGAAGTGCGAATGCACTAATAATATAGAAGCACTTAGAAAATAAGAAATAGATAAGCAAGATTTAGACTAACCAGAATCACTCTTTGGTAAGAGATCCTCGTATTTGTGTTATAAAACAAACACAAAGAAACTTTTATCTAGGCAATCAATCTAGCAAATCTAGAATAAAACTAACCTAGTTATATTATCTATCTTTAGAGAAACACTTTAGCAACTCTAGAGTAAGATTAATTTAAAGATATTTCTCAATCTCACGGATGAGAGAACTTCAACTTTCAAATGGAAGAAAGAAGAACTATTACTAAAATATTAGGAATAAAAGAAAAAAGAAAGAAGAGAACTTCTTTAATATTACTAAGTTAATTATTTTTCTAGAATGTCTTATACAAGGATAGGGCCTAACTATTTATTATTGAAAAATACA
Organism: Hippophae tibetana; assembly: GCA_037013495.1. Lineage (NCBI taxonomy): Eukaryota > Viridiplantae > Streptophyta > Magnoliopsida > Rosales > Elaeagnaceae > Hippophae > Hippophae tibetana. The sequence continues at coordinate 15,263,045 of CM072812.1, forward strand.
CAAAAAAAAAGAACGCTAAGTAAAATAAACTATTACCCTAGTAAAACTCTAAAAAAAATAAACTATGAGTGTAGTAGAACTCTAAACAAAATAAAATACTTTCTTTTTTCTAATCTTGTCCCATATTATTCTCCTCCATTTATTTAAAAATCGTCCTCGAATTTTCTTCAAATGAGAATGGTAATACTTGTAGCATTCATAGATATTCAAAATTATTTTTTCTCATTATACCACTTAAACAATATTAGCGAAATATTTTCTGCATGCTTACCTTTAAAATTAATATTTTTAACAAGTTCTGGAATAATGAAATATGACTTGGTATGTTGAAGATAATTTGACAACCCTTTTTACTTTGGAAAATAATTTATTGTGATGTTAAATAACTGATTGTATTTGAAAGTAGTGAATACACTTGATTCTTTAACTTTAGGAATATCTACCATGATATTTGAATCTTCTTTTATGAAAATAATTTTGAGATTTGGAATTAACTCACCTTGTAAAGAGATTTCCTCTTCAAATTCTTTCTTTTGAATTTGTATGATCTTTAACATAGGTTTGTTGGCCTCAATAATATGATCATTTTTGTCTTTGGTCAAAACTATTTCAGGAACCTTGTTTTCAAAAGACTGTTCTTCCACTTATAAAGTTTCAAGTGAGTCTTCCTTTTTTGACGGCTCATATTTAATGCTGTGTTGGATCATCTTTTCCATTCGAGTAAGATCTTGATTTTGAGTGTTTTTATAATTTTTTGAATAGGAGATTGATTCATATTTTTGTTTAATAACACCAATGATGCAAACATTTTATTAAAAGCTTCATCAACCTCTTGATGAAGTACTTGGAATTTTTTTCATGAAATACCTTTATTATGCTCCATTGAACCCACATGAACCTTGCTATGATACCACCTAACGTAGGATGAAAGCGTGAATGCATCAATAATATGAAAGCACTTAGGATATAAGAAATAGATGAACAAAATTTAGACGAGCCAGAATCACTTTCTAGTAAAAGGTCCTCGTATTTGTGTTATGAAACAAATAAGACAATTGTCATCTAGGCAAGCACTCTAACAAACTAGAGTAAGATCAGCCTAAAGATATTCTTCTATCTCTCGGATGAGAGAACTTCAACTCCCAAATGAACGAAAGAAGAATTATTCCTAAAATATTAGGAATAAGAGAAAAAAGAAAAAAAAGAAAAAAAGATAACTTTTTAAATATTACTAAGTTAATTATTTTCTAAGATACCTTATATAAGCATAGGATCTAGCTATTTATAGTTGAAAAATCCCTAGAATAGGTTATAAAATTTATATGCGGGACTCTAGTAATACACAAAAAAAGAACTTTAAATAAAATAAACTATTACTCTAGTATAACTCTAAATAGAATAAACTATTAATTTGGTAGAACTCTAAACAAAATAAACTACTTTCTCTTTTCTAATCTTGTTTCGTATTATCAACAATAGGAAAACTAAAAATTTTCAATCTCAATTTTCATTGCCCTTGTGCACCTTTTTTCAATAAATTCCTTACTTCTTTAATTAAATTCCTTGTTCTTTTTATTAAATTCCTTACTTTTTAAAGCCTTTTGGACATTAACTTGTTTCGATTGTGTTTGGCTAATGATGTGAGTGCATTATGATCATTTATATTTCCACATTTGGTTGCATTCTTGGTCCTTGATATCTTCATTAACATTAAGAATGTCTATTTTCTTAATATGCTAGAAATTGTTTAGGATTTGGTATCTTTCTTCTTTTTTTCTTTGTTCTTTTTAACTCTGCTTTAAATTGTGGTTTGATTTTCCAAAATACAATTGTTTTACATGCCATATCTTAACAGGTTGTAGCCTTGAAGGAGGATGGTTGTCCTAAAGTTTGGGTTGTGACTTCTGATCACATTCAACAGCATGCCGCATATGGAGCAGTAGGCATTTCTTCTTATGAATGAAATATAGTCGGTCACCATAAGAGTTGTTATGATAAGAAGGGCACGGTGTCAAATTGGTCCACTAGCTTTTGCAAGTTGGACACTTAAGTTTACTAGCCTTTTTTAGTACCCTAAGTTCATTAGGTTAACAAATTATTTGGACCTTAGAAGTTAATGGCTTGATCGGCATTGACTTTTGGAATACATCTCCATTACATCTCTGAACGATGAAACTGACGGTGGAAATGGTGGAGGCAAAGATTTTTGTCACTCTAATTTCATCATTTGAAGATTCACATGTAAGAAAACTAACAACTACTAAATTCCTCTCACCAAACGCTTTCTAATGCCACCACCTTCATTGAAGGTGTATTTTAAAAGTCAATGCGGGTCAAGCCATTAGATGGACTTCTACATCTTTACTTTGCTAATCTAGTAGACTTTTAGGTTATTACGAAAAAACTACTCGATTAAAACGTCTAACTTTCCTATGACTCTTAGGGTATTTTTTATTACATGAATTTGGAGTAAACAATATATATTTTTGCTAAATGTAAAAAAATAAGATCGTTTTTGTGTTGAAAATATGAGAATTTAAGGTTATCTTGATAATTCTACCTACATGAATTACTTTAAAAGTTGTCTAGTTTATATTTCTTTTTGTAACTGTTGTGTTTTGTTTGCCATGAGTCATGCATTGTTCCATGATCATTAGTTCTTGACACTTGAAGCCTCATTCCCTGCATTTCATTTGCATGTCTCAAAAACCTCATTTGTTCTTCTCATTATCTCTGATAAGTTCCTTTGAATTGTTTCTTTCCACTTCTTTTATTTAGTGCTCTTAGTGTTCACACGTACTTCATTAGCCCCACATATCACTTTTTAGATCTAATTGTACTCAAGTGTGACTCGAACTTGTGACTAGAATCAAGTAGCAAGGCCAACCAGATTTTCCAATGTTGTTTTACTTTTTCTCAAATTCCATGATCATTAATGCCTGATTCCTTATTTTATTCTTATATTATGATCCGTTCAGGGAGCCTTTGTTTGGAGTTGCAAGGCATTGGTAACTGAGGTGAGGCAAAGTAATTGTTTGATGTAATAGAAATTTTACTGCTCCAAAATAGTGCGGACATCCTCGTATCAAAATCATCTTTTTAGAAACTCTATATATTCCCACTAGTAACTCATCTCAACCGTATCCCAGTCAAAAATAAAATAGATGCTTCATTGATTGTTGTGGGTCACCCTTATTTGATAGTGGCACCCATGCTTGAAATCCAATAAAAGATATATAAATAGAATTACTTGTCTTTTGTGCCTCGTCAAAAGTTAAATGGCTTCCCACTTTGTAAGTTTTTTTTATCTGATTCCAACTTGAAAATTGTTCACATTACATCATGCCTTCTTGGATATAGATTAAATCAATGAAGAAGGAGATGGAGAAGATGCTTCAAGAAAATAGGTGTGCCTTTTTAAAAAAAAAGAACAAATCATTTTTTGTTCAATGGAGAAATGTTATTAAAAAAAGTTGTTCTTTCTACAATTTATTTTTGTTTCGTAATGTGTTACACTGTTTTTAGTTCTGCTTTCAGGGTTTAGAAAAATAGTGCTAGGGCATGACATATTGATGCAAGCTTTGTTGATTGGTTGTTTTTTTTTCTTTTCAGATCGCACTCTTTTCAAGGTAAATTGTTGAAGCACAATCTTGATTCAGATGTTGTAGATGCTCTCAAAGATCTGAGGAAGAAGTTATCAGAGATCGAATAAGGGCAGTTACTATCAAGCTTAGTTTAAAGCAAATCTTCTGGGGTGATGTGAAACTACTTAAGGTGTAGGACATGTTATTTCTTGATACCACTGCTCTGGATGTATCTGGAAATATAGGGACGTGATTAGGAATGATTAAATGTGAGTTTATTTGAAATAAAATGAGTATCTAAGAAATATAAGGACAAATTAAGATTTTCCATTCAAGATAGCTCCAACTGTCATACAAAACGGAGTAAAATTGATTTTGAAACAAGACAATCGTGAAAATTCATAAACGTGTGACCAACGAGATTACAATGGTCATGCTTAAAGAACATGTAGAAATCTTGGAGTGGCAAAAACATGTGATTTTGGAACAGTTACACAAACTTGCGCAAGTACAAAGCAAAAGGACCAAGCCAATACAGTTAACAAAATTACAAAAATCAGGATGTGGAAAACTTGGAGTAGCAGGAAACATCTGATTTTGGAACAATTACACAAACTTGTGCAAGTACAAAGCAGAAGGTCCAAGCCAATATAGTTTACAAAATTACAAGTTGGGTGAAGGTTTACCATAGAGAAATCTAAATCGACGAATAGGTCTAGTAGAGTAATTCCATGAATATCAAAGAAAACAAAAGCGAAGACATCATAGTTTTGTACTCCCATACAAAGTTATCTAGATCGAAAAATAATCCCATAATCCAAGAAAACATAAGTGAACACATTATAGTTTTGAACTCCACTACATAATCATACAATTCAACCACACCACACAACAAATTGACAACAAGAAAGTGACTAACTTATGTCTCCATACATGTAACAAATATTTAGTTTAAAAGAACTTTTCATCATTAACTCTATATCCTAAAACCTCGATCCTTTGTCCTTAGGACTTTGGCGTACAAAAAAAATTAACGATAAAAACTTTTGTACTTTTTGCTAGGGAGCATGGACAAATTTAGTCCTTATCCCTAGTAACACACAGTAACAACCACATGGTCCATCGATGTCCCTTCTTTTTTCTCAAAATAACTATATAAAAGGAGAAGAAAAACTAGAGACGAATACATCATCATAACTTGAAAACCTTAAGCCTTGTAAACCTAAGGACAACCTTACAACCATCATATATTCGACTACTGTGTCCTATAGTTTGGCACTATTTGTGAGAAAGTTTCGATGTTAACCTCTTTTGAAGAATGAAGAAAGTTAACTTTCCATTTCATTATTTCATCTCTTTCATAACATTCATTGTTTCATTGATTTATAACTTTTATTGTTTTATTGGTCCATAACTTTCATTGTTTCATAACATATGAACTTGAATCATAATAAGAATAGCTCTTATAGAACCTGCCCAAGAAAACCAACCACCACTACAAGAAAGACCAATGTGCATCCTATGTCTTTCAATAAGGGCTTGCTCTAAGCTATCACATAGATTAAGAGGAAGGCCATCTTTAGTAAGGGAAGTGAACAAAAGAGTAGATGTCGTCAACCGTGAGTAAGTGGAGCTGAGAAGACAAATGAAAGTTGATGAGGGTCCTAGTTGATAGAATATTCCCTTATCATTACAACCCTAACAATGCCCATAAGTAACATTGTTAGATAGTCCTCAAGAACTATTGCTAGAGAGGTGAGGATGAGATACACCATGAAGGGTGATTGAATCAACATCATGTTAACCAAAACCATGAAGCCTTCTAGAAACTTGAGCCAGTCATTTTTCAAAACCTTGAGCCACCTATCATAAGTAACCCGCATGGTTTCCCAATTGTTGACAACTAGCTCTTTTACCCACTTAATTAATCGATAGTCCAACCAATCCAACTCTTTTTGAACAAATATGTCCAAAATCCTAACTCCTTATGAACTATTATCCCCAACCCCAACTACAAGTCCATCATGCATACTTCAACCCTTTAGCACCTAACTTATCTGAGAACTCACAAAATTCTCAACATGCCAACCCATCAATACCACCCCAACTGACATGATGAAGAATAGATCGAGAGAAATAGAGAGCCTCATTCAAACATTGGTAAAGGGAAAAAACTTTACCTTAGCCAATGATGTGAACCTAGTTGCTCTATAGATAAAGCAAACCATTCTCCCACTCAAGATGAACCTACTAACTTTTGACAAGTTTGACAAAACAATAGACCCTACCTTACACTTAAATCACTTCAAGATCTTTATGATGTCAACTAGTGTCTCAGATGGGCATAGAGATGACGTTTTGTACAAAGTGCTTCAGAAAAGCTTATATAGAGCAGTGTTGAAGTAGTTTGGAGAACTAGCTCTTAAAACTATATTTGGCTATGCTAACCTGCTTAACTTATTCATTACACACTTTTTAAACTACATAATTGCTCAAAATAAGGCTAATACCTATGTGTGCTTAGTCAAGAACCCAATGAAATTCTTGAGAAGTTTGTAGAGATGTTCAAAAAAGAGAGATTAGATGTTGAGGGCATTGATGAATCTATGATCTTTGAAGCTTTCATAAGAGGAGTCAAGCCCGATACCACCCTATGCACATTTCTTTAATCAAATCTCCTTTTTTTTCCAAGGGTGAAGCTATAGCTAGGTCTTGGAAAAAGACCAAGGAAGAAGAAAAAAGGTATCTAAAACCTCTACGAATGTTCTTTCTTTCTTTCTTCAAGAAGGCAAAAAAGATGGAATCCTCGGCACACAAGTTCACACAAGAAAAGAAGCAAGGTTGGAAACAAAAGTTATAATAGAAGAAGCATAACAATGACAATGTTTAAGAGATACACATCAATATAATTTTAACTACCTTGTTAGAAGAGAACTTTCACTAATCAAAGGACCTCATCTAGGAGTGCCACTGGTCAAGGAAACTGATGTAATGACTAGACGCCTACACATGTAGTGTCCTACGAAAAACAATCATCCTACCCTAAAAGATGATTCGGTATATAGTATCCATAGGATACTATTACAGAGTTGGTTGGATATTCTGATGTCGACTGGGCTGGGTGTAATGATTAGGGATGTTCATCAGATCGAAACCGTTGATTTTACACTCATTCGATCCGATCTGACCATCCATTCGGATTGAAACATCCTAATCTGCAACCGATCCGATCACCTCTCACATCCGCTCAATCCGATCCGTAAACTATTTGGATGGAATCTGATCAATTCGATTCGTAAACTATTCGGATGACATCCGATCAATTCGACCAATAAACTTAATTAACTCTATTTTTTGTATTTTTAAATAAAAAATTTAATGGAATCCGATCCGTAAACTATTTGGATGACATCCGATCAATCCGACCAATAAACTTAATTAACTCTATTTTTTGTATTTTTAAATAAAAAATTTAAATTTTCACATAAATCATAACATAAAATTATTTGACTTAAAAACCATTAAAAAATTAAATATATATATAATTAATTTTGGTCGGATCGGATCAGATGAATCGTAGTGAAATCCGCCATTTGATCCGCACTTAACGGATGAAAAAAATTTCCATCCGATCCGACCATCGGATTGGATGAAAAATCAACGGATCAGATCTGATGATCAGATTTTTTGCACACCCCTAGTAATGATGACAAGAAAAGCACTTATAAGGGTTGTTTTTACTTGTGTAATTCCTTGATTTCTTGGCATAGTAAGAAGCATAGTTTTGTTTCCCTCTCTATTGCTGAGGTTGAGTATATTGCTACTGGATTGTGTTGTTCACAATTACTGTAGATGAAGTAAATGTTATAAAACTATGGTACCATGGTTAAACCTTCTTTTACTCTATGATAACACCAATACTATCTATATCTTTAAAAATTCATTCCAACATTCAAGGACCAAATACATTGATATACGTCATCATTTCATAAGAGATCTTGTAGAATCAAACATCTTTTCCTTGTAGCATAATAACACTAATTGTTAGCTCGTTGATTTTTTTTACTAAACTATATATTTTTAAAGGTTGGAATCCCTAACAAAGGCTGTTAATTTTTGTTTCTCTCCCTAAGAGACTTTTTCTTGTGTTCTTCAAATTTTTGTTGAGCCTGAAGAACTTTATGTGTTATGTTTCTTATTATGTTTGCTCTAATCTTCTCCATTGTGTTGCACGAGTGTTTGAATTATTTCATTACTGTTTGACTTATCTCCTCATATAGGGATATTTCTTTGACTTTTTGTGTCAAAAGGGAAAATTTTGTATCCACAAATATGTGTTTATTTCCATATTGTGTGTTGCATGAGTGATGAGTGTACGATTGCATTACATCTCGTTGCCTAACTTTCATACACTTAGGGGAAGTGTTGCTTATGTTGATGGGGAGTTCACAAATCTGTTACATTTAGATTGTATTTTTTGTGTTACATGTTTACTTTGTTTAGCCAATCAGTATGTACTTGTGTAGGGATAATACGATAGTATGTGTACATACTACATATTATTTCTACATGATACATTCATGGAGTATGTATTTGTTTCATGTGTGCTAGGTACAGGTAGGGCTATCCAAAAATCGGGATGGACTGGTTTAAATCAAAAAACCGATCCGGATCGGACCGAACTGAGCAGTTTTTTAAATAAAACGGTCCGGTCCGTATTAAGTAAAACTGATTTTAAAACGGCCCGATCCAGTTATAAAATATTATAAATCGGTCGGACCGGACCGGTTTTATTAAATAAATAAATTTTTTATATATAAAATATTATAAACCGGGGTATATATATATATATATATATATATTATTTTTGAGTTAAGGCATTCAGCCGTAACTCGTTAACACTTAACCCTAACCCTAGAAATCGAAATCGAAATCTCATTTCCTCTACGCTCTGCGTTCGCCACTTTGCCGTCTACGCTTTGCGTTCACCACTTCGTTGTCTACGCTCTGGGTCTGGCTGTCGTCGCTTCCACCAACAGCTAGCCACCGTTCCTCGTGTTGATTCCACCAGCAGCTAGCCACCGTTCCTCGCGTTGCTTCCACCAACAGCTAGCCATTGTTCCACGTGTTGCTTCAACCATAAACTAGCCACCACTCCTCGCGTCGCTTCCACCAGCAACGAACCACCTCTCCTCGCGTCGCTTCCACCAAAAACTAACAAACTCTCCTCGTGTCGCGTCGTGTCATGACAACCATGGACAAAAATCACAAAATAGGTATGTGGTATACTACTACTGGTAGTCTGGTAGTAGTTTTTTCCTAAATAAACTGAATGGTAAGTCTGAACTTTGAAATCTGAATGGTATGTCGTTTTTTTGTTAGTCTGAACTCTGAAATCTGAATGGTATGTCATTTTTTGTTAGTCTGAACTCTGAAATCTGAATGGTATGTCGTTTTTTTGTTAGTTTAAACTCTGAAGTTTGAACAATTTTTTCTCACAGAGTTTAATTTTTTTTAAATGGTAGAAACTAATTAATACTGTTAGAACTTACAACTTCAATTAAATTGTTCGTACGTTGCCCCTCTTTTAAAGCCTAATTATTTTGATTAAGTTCTCTTTATAGATTAAATATATATAGTTCATTTTATTAATGTTTGATCATTATAAATTTCAAGAGGTACAGGTCTACCCCCGAGAATAAAAAATCTATGTCATCAATTTGTTCATCTACATAGTTCATTTTCAGTTTAAGCTAATTATAATCATTAGGATGCATTCCACCTTTCTTATACCCATCATGATCTTCTGTTAAAAGGTAGAGTTATTTTTTGCCTGTTGGATCCGATTCCAATTCCCATCAAATTGTTATCAATATTTGTTTGATCTAGAAAGTTAATTAAACTTGGAGCTCAAATTCATGTCTTGTTGATGGTATGGACTATGGAGAGTGTTCTGAGGGTTGGTTCTAAGTGAACAACAACCACTGTGGAGTGTGGACTCGTTTAGATAATAAATTTCTCTTTAAAAAAAAGTCACAGGTTTAAGGGCATTTGTATCCAATATATATTTATTTATTTATATGACTATTCCCCTACATTTAAAAAGTGTTTAAACAAATTGGCTTAGTATAATCACAGTTCACAGAATACATTGATCTTTACAATTAAATGTGTTTTTTTTATTAACATGATTTGTTAATATAAATTTTTATATATGATTTATATATAATCTGTATTTTTGTCATAAAATGTACATAAATTGTGGTGTTTTTGTTTTATAGGTTGTTATTAAATCATATTAGTTCTTAATTTTTAAAATGTACATAAACAATGTTTAAATTAATATTGTTATAGATTGCATAAAGTTTCTGAATACCAAACTGTATTATTAATTCATTAACGCCTGATATCATATATGCAAGTAATGTAGCTATAAACTAAATATTTATGCAGATAATTATATTTTAAATGTAACTAATCTACAAAGTTAATAATGTAGTGGCACCAAATATTTTGTGAAGCCCTCAAATTTAAGGTAATGTCCTGGATTGTTTCAGTGTGAGTCGTGTAAATGCTATTTAAAAAAAATTCACAAAATGTCCTTCACTATAGTTTTATTTTATAATTAAGCTTAACTGAAAATAAAAATAAATTCTTTAAACTTTCTATAATCTATTAATTATGTAAACTTCAAATGTTCTCGCATATATGTGAAATATCAATCTTAAAATATTATTTGTTACACTTTGGTGAAATGATTTTTGATTAAGTACAAAAAGTAATATTTTAATATATTAAGAATACGTACTAATCTATATTCTATATATAGGTGATGATGTACATGAGTTTATTGGACCAAGTCAATTTATAGACTTTACTATGTCTATGATTGAAGACATTGATAATGACAATGTCCTCTTACCAGAATACAATGATGGCCTAGAGATTATGAAGATGTTGATTTTGTTTGATTGTAAAGTTCATTAAAGACACTACAATGATCATTGATGATTAATAATGGGTAAGTTTTAAATATTATTATCTAATGATATATTGTTGTTGATTGTGAGTTTGGATGTTTGTATATGTTTAAGAATTCTTTGTAAACGAGATATTTGGAATTCATTTCTTCATGTCTAATCTTTTTTTATTTTAGATTTTGATAACATCTTATTTATTTATCAATAATATCTATCTATGTATGATTATAAATGAACATGACATTTGATTGTATCTTATTAAATTATATCATATTAAACTGAATCATATTTATTTATTATTAATTGTTAAAAACTGTTCAAAACCGTTAACCAAACCGGACCAAACCGTTCGGTTATAACATTTTAGATAGTTGAATGGTCTGGTCCAGTCCGGTTTCAACTATATGAACGGTCCGATTTGGTTAAAAATTTTTTAGGCAAAACCGGACCGAACTATGGACACCCTTAGGTACAGATGTAAATTGAAGTCATCGAGCTTCAAAGGTGTTGTGTATATTGGTGTCAAGACTCTTATGTTTTAGAGTGATAGAGGTTTAATAAGTTGATTTAAGAAGATGGATGAAATGCATAAGATGGATGCATTTGGACTAGATGTGTTTCTAGGTGTTGGGTGTTAGTCGATGTTTTGTTTATAAGAACAAACATCTTTAGGTCATCTTATAATCATCTCATGATTGATGTGCATCTATACTTAGTTGTACAATATTTTGACACGAAAAGCCAAAAAAAGGAGATTGCAAGTCTTCTAGTGCTTTGTGTCGTTGTTGGCTTTCGTGTGCAAAATACCGAGTTTGTTTATTTTACTTAATGTATTTTTCTTGTTATGTATAAAGTTGGTTACTGTAGATCAGTAATGCACACATGCACATAGTTAGATACACTTTATATGCGAGCATGTTTATACATACCATGAGATTATTTTTCATAATATGCATACTAGATTGAGCATTTTTTATCTCAGATCGAGTGTGAGTATTTATGAAAATTATTAGACAATTTTTGGATAAAAAATATGTTCTTTGGCACCTCGATGAGGTCCACGATACGAGCCTCACCACACACCTCTCCAAATGTGAGGTGGTCAACTAGAACCATGGTAAGGTTATGGAAAGGTTGGCCATATGCTTGGGTAACTTCTATAAATATCCCTTCTTTTTGTTTATTATCCAAAAAAATATAGCAGAGTTCTGTCAAATTGACATATCATTTTTCTGTTTCTGGATCAATATTATTTCGAGGGTTGTTCGATATTAATGATTCATGACTATGTGAACAAAACTGTGATCTTGAGTGGTGAGTACTCGATGTGGTGTTTGCGAGTCATTTTATGAGTGAGCCTTGTGTTAGTTGGTAAATTCTTTCATGGAAAATTTTCTTATGTGAGAAGCCTATATAGGTGTGAATTGTGTGTCAACTAGTAGTTGCTTTCGTACAATTTTTTCTGTGTAAGAACTACACTATGAGAGACATTCGTGATTGACGGTAGTCATTAGGTTTGATTGTTCACTTCACATTATTGATCTTGGTAGCTAATCACACTACATCAAGTGGTGCTAGCTTTAGAGAAAAGCTAGGTTCTTATGTTGAGCCAAGTTATTGCAAAGGCAACAAATAAGGGTATTAATATATAGTTCGGAGAAAGGTCCTAACTGAAAGAGATAGTAGGAAATTTTTTTAGGGTTGTAAATTGCTTGGTGGATTTGCTTACTACTGAGTGGTTGTCATAAACAATCTGAAGATGTTATCACATAGATACTATTTTTACGTGGGTTTATCTCATTATATCATATGTTATATATGCTATGTAATCTGAGTTTGAATTATGTATGTTACCATATACTTAAGTTCAAATTTTGATTAGAACACTTTATTTATATTTACTTGTATTTTCCTAATGAATTATATATCTTTTATTTAAAGTATTCTAACTGCTTGTACTTATTATTTATTGTTGCACGAGTCCTTTAGAAATCTGCATCTCTTTATCCTATTTGAGTACCAGGTAGTGGACTCTTTCAACCCTAAAAGCTTGCCCTTAGTCCTCAGGACTTTTGCATACAGAAGAGTAACTGTAACAATATTTGTACTCTCTGTCAAAAAACGCTAATATGAATAATCTTGATCCCCTACAATACTTGGTACCAACTACATGGTCCCATTGGTAACACTTCTTTTTTTTCCTTCAAAATAATGATATAAGAGGGAAAATAAAATCAGAGATGGACGAAATCATTATAACTTAAAAAATCCTAAACCTTGTAAACCAAGAAACAACCCTACAATCATCATACCTTCAACGATTGTGTCCAACAATGACCATTGTAGAGTCTTTGTTTTTAGTGTTAACATTCCTGTGAACAAATCACATAATCTTTTCTTATTTGATGTATTTGTCGATCCCTTTGTAAGGTTGATCATTGATGTCTTAGTATGTCTCTCTCTCTCTCTCTCTCTCACACACACACACACACACATATACTTGTTTTGTATGATACCCATTCCCCTTTAGAATTTGCATATAGAACACATGTTTAAGTGGTGTGCTTACTATAAATGTTTGCAGTGTATTATGAGTAATACAAAGCTTTTTTTATTTATTTATAAAATGCATTTTTAAATAAGGTTAATGAGGCCACATTGAGGTTTAAGCAAGAGTTTGCTTACTCCATTGATGTGCATCTCATGGGTAGGACGAGGTTCTTAGTGAAGACTCGGTGAGATAAGCGACGATTGGCCAAGTTTATTTAACGAATCCATGCGATGGCTATGAAACTCGATGAGCATTCAACAAGGACCCGTAGAGGTTGAGAATTCCCTGTAGATACCCCCTATTTTATTATTTGTGGTAATTATAAAATTAGGGTAAATTATTGCATTTTGAACTCAATTTTCAACTTGATTTTTCCATTCTAATTAAGTGGTATCAATTGGATGCACTTTAAACTTTTTTCAAAACTTGTTTTTAAGCGTGTTAATTGAAAAATTAAATGAAGACATAATTTGGGGGTTTAGGTACAAGTAGATAGAGTTTCCTTACCTTAGTATATTACTTTGTATTGAGTCATTGATGATTGATTGAGACAAGTTGGATTCAATTGAATAATATTGAAAGTGTGACTCTAACTGATAAAATTATAAAGTATTTACATTTTTAAAATTTTAAAAAACTATTTTTATTAATAGTGGATTAATTGATAATGATGGTATATATTTTCGTGTACAAAACACATAATCTATATTTTATTTAATATATTTATCATCTTTTACGTATAATTGATAACTAATTGTTCATTATTTCACACTCTTATGGATTGCAATTCCTATTTTTGCATTATACACATAACACTTAAGTTTAGCATATAATTAGCATGTTTAAGTTATATTATTTTTCAAGTATTGGTTAGAAATTAGTTAGTGTTTTTAAAATAAAAATTAGGAGTTATTTTATTTGATAAAATAAAAAATTTAAAAACATATTATTATTATTATTAAACAGTAATATTTAAATAACGTATGCAAAAACCAACTCCCACTAAAGGATCCAAAGCAGTAGAAAATAGAGATTAGCCGTTGGTGAATATTTTGAAATGGCATCGCTAGAAAGAAGATGCCAAGGATATAGAATTAATTATATTCTAAAGAAATAAATTAATGAATTAAAAAGTTAAAAAAAAAGCAGCAGAAAAATTTAACTTTTAATAATGTTATTATTAAAGGAAAGGCAACAAAATCGAGTGGTGGGTCAGTAGATTCAGAATTCAGAACAGATTGCCCCGAAGACCACATCCAACGGCTCTCCCTTCATAACGGCTCCATTCCATCTTAATCCCCAAAATTTGAATTTCTCTCTCTCTCTCTCTCTCACACACACACACACACACACACACACACAGAGATTCCCCTGACTCTCTTAAATGAAATAAAAGATAATCAACTTTTGAATTTGCTCCTTTGAGTTACTCACAGTTATCCTCTCCTCTCCTATCCATTCCTTATCTCAACAATTCAAATCTCTCTCTTTCTCTCTGCCATTTCCTTAACTCTATTAGAACCACGTTTTGTTTGCAAAGTTCACCTTTTTATCGTATCATCATTGTTATGACTTGAGATTTCTCCTTACTGTTCTTTTCTATTCACCACTCGTATAGCTTCTATCTATTTTGATTGAATCGAACCCACAAGACCATAAGATGGGAACTTGTTTCAGCAAGAAGAAAGACTCATCTTCCTATACTGTTGCTAGTAAAGGTGGGGTTGCAGTTTCTTCTTCTACACCAATTGGAACAGCAGTTGAAGAAACAAGCAATTCCAAACCCAACTCAGAAATTAGGGAAACAAATCTGAAACCGCTGAAAAAAGATAACACAAAGGAAACTTTGCATCTGGAAAAACAAGAACAAAGCGAAGAAGGTGAAGTAATCCATAATAAGAAGAAACAGATTTTTGTCATTAAACATCGCAGAAGCCACGATGGAAGGGAGAAAGAGTCAAAACAAGTAATGGATCATGAGCTTGTTTGTACTACAACAACCTCTGCCCATCCTTCTATTGAAGAAGCAACTTCTGCGGCTGATGAGCTCTTGGAAAATAAAAACAATAAGGTGAACAATTACTGAAGTTTACAGTATTTTTAGATCTTTTTGCTATTGTTAGAACAAAATTTTATTTTTAGAAATATTTAATCATTAAATTGTGAGTATAAATTTTAAATTATTCTAACATTAATCTTTTCTGTTCTGAAAATATTAATTTTCTTTTTTTTTCATCTGAATTGTTTGCTACATAGTTGCTTAGATTTGAGCTTTGTATTGATAGATGTATAAAATCATTATTATGCCTACACTCAATATAGTTTATGTTTATAAGAGAGTTATTTTTAATATACTTCTAACACGGAAAATTGTATGCAAAAGGAAGTAGGGATATGAACATTTTTTGTCCTCTAGCATTATTCTTTTTCCATCGTTCACTTAATATAGTTTGTTTGAATTTTTCTGTGGTGGGCATTATGTGATATTTATCTCATTCTTAACATAATATTTTCGTAATAAGGCCCCAGCAGTACCAACACCATCAATTGGATTGGGTGTGACAACTTCAAGCTGCACTGAAGAAGAACTAGAAGCCATTCTCATACAATGTGGAAGACTAAGCCGTAGCTCTTCAGGCAAAGCTGCTTCTTCTTCGGACGATATTCGGGGAAGAAGGTACTCTGGTTCGAAGAGAAGCTATGACTTTGATCAACGTGACAATGACGGGGTTGTAGCAAATGAGTCAAAGATAAGTGACAATAGTGCTGATTATGATGGTAATGGTGGATTGATAGAGAAACGTCACCAACATAGACAACGTACCCGGAATTCGTCAAGAGGAGCTTCTCCTTCTTCTACTCATGGAAGGAGAAGAACCCCAAGCAGAGAAAGGGATCAACAACGTTCCAGCAGTAGAGAGAGAAGGGTTAGTAGATCTCCTGGCAGACGTTCTTCAGAACCCAACAGTTGCAATATTACAAGAAATTATTGTGAAGGGACTAATAGGCCCTCAAAGATGGTTTCAGTCCCAGCCACTGTTTCTTCATTGGTGATGGACAAGAGCAACAATGGTGGTAATGAGAATGCAATCAAGAGGATTTCAGTCAAGAGAAATGTTGGAGACCCAGCAATAATGGCTGGTTCAAGGTCTGCTGCTTCCCCAAGAGCTCAGTCACCAATCAGAGCTAAATCTTGCAATGAGGGTGGTACTGGTCAGCAGCAACCTTCTCTTAGCCGAAGTTCTTCAAGAAAAGCAGAGCAATCACCTTGTAGAAGAAATCCTTTGAGTGAAATTGATCCCAACTCCCTCCAATACCCACAGTCACAAAACAACAAATGCAAAAGGGATATTGACGTAGAAGAAATCTTTGTCAAGGAAGTATCCAATGTAAGAAAGAAAACATTATCTTTACCCAATCTTTTTTTTACTCTTTTTTGTATTTTTAAACAAATGATTACACACTTTGCACACAAAACTCTTTTAAAAATTACTTAATAAAGAGTAAAATTTATAATAATAATAATAATTTCTCAATAATAATCAATAATAATATCCTAATATACCCACGATAACAAAACAACAAATGCAAAAGGGATGTTGACTTAGAACATTCTCTTTACCCTTTATCTTTTTATTACACACTTTAAATAAAACTTTTTTGTAAATTACTTCAAATAACACAGATTAAGACTTGTAACAAACAGTACATTGTTATTGAATGGAGTTAAATGGTTGTAGTTTCAAAGACTAGTAGTACTATTTTTGTTGTAGTTACAAATAAATGTTATTTTCTTAACATGTTTTTATGCATAGAGTAGGCTTGAATACTTTATAAACTTTATACATATACGATTACTGAGTTCACACAGCTATTACATGCACTTGGTTGATGGATAGAAAATGTTTTCATTTATTATTTTGCCTAAATGCATTTAATGACTTATAGATATCCATTGTAACGACTAATAATATATTCTTAAAATTAATAAATGTATGTGATATTTACGGATGAAGTTAAAAACATTCGTATTTATGCTTTATGAATACATTTATTTTAATATAAAGACTAATAATGTATTTTTGAAATTAATAAAATGTACAGTATTTCCAGACTTATACGAATTTTTTCTTCGTACCTTGTTGTTTTGCTACAAACAACTTATAGTCTAATTTGATTTATGTTGTAGGCGCAAAAGCAAAGACCAAATGTTGAGACTGGCAACAACAAAGGAGGGGGGAGAACAACCAGCAGAAGTCGAGTAGATACGAAGAACATGAACACAAATTCAACAATAAAGGATCAGCGGCAACATCAACAAGTATCATTGGACGAGGCAAAAACGATCAGAATCTCAGGAGCACCTCACACGCTGTCAAGAAGCAGATCATTACGATGTTCCAGAGACCTTGATGAGATCAATCCCGAAACACTTTTGAATCCTACACCATCCTCTTATACCAGGTTGTTGTTAGATGACATTCAGAACTTCCACCAAAAGAAGACGACCAACAACAACACTAACATTATTAATACCAACACTGTGGTAGCAGTCCCACAATGTGTGAGCAAGGCTTGCTCTATCCTTGAAGCAGTTGCTGATCTAAACTCAACTACAAGTTCCAACTTGTCTGAACAATCGAACAGGAGATATGGCTACACATCTCTATTGGTTTCCAATAAGAACTTGTCAGATAGCAAAGACCCTTTCGTGGAATCTGAAGTGATTGCCAATGATGATTTGATGGAACCAAGTTTTCACAAGTACGTGACAGTGAGAAGAGGTGGTGGTAGTACAGGAGGAGGAGCAGATGCAGAGGATCAAGAGTCCTCTGGCAGCAATAGCTATGTACAGCAACAGAATTGGGGCAATTCATCTTCTTCATGGGAACCCAACTCTGCTGATTCAATTAATGATGGTTGCTGGACCTCAAAATCTCACACCAATCCAACTGAGACTGAGAGGAAGTGTGTTGTTGATCACCATAAGAACAGCGGAAGGCCTTCGATTGGAAGAGGTAGGTCTGGTGCCACCACCCTTCATTCTGTTTCTTTTGGTGCTACTACATAGTAAAAATAGAACTAGTGCATGGTTTTTCTTCAATTTCTTGCTGTTTGTTTTAAGATCTTCCTTTGTTTTGTTGTATTTCTATAAATCAAAAGCCACTTCGGGTTACTCATTACACGATATGTTAACAGTTCTTTCTACTCGTTTGGAGCAACGCTTAATAATTTAATTTGATAGTGTTGAATTAGATTTTAATTTAATAACTACTACTGACATTAAGGTGTAAATTACTACGAGAGTTCTATTTACGTCATGGCAAACATATTTCATTTAATTTTTGATAGTATGAGATTAGGATTGAATAAAAATAAAGTAAAATGATAAATTGTTTAAAATCAAATGTACACTTAAGAAAAAATGTTTATTTTCATCTCAAGTTAAGATGAGATTTTAATTTATATAACAAGATGTGAATGGATGTTAAAAATGAGGCAAACTCTTTCATCCAATTACATTGTATTAATTTATGTTCTTTTATTAAAGATATTTATTTTAAAAGAAGATTTAATAATATAGACGAAATCTAATAGGACAAATAATAAAATGGTGTTCATGATGAAAAAGTCTAAAACAAAACAAAAAGACTCTAAGGATAAAAAAGAGAGGATGAGAAGGAGAAGTGAATATGAACAAGAAAATGTGATTGTCTATTTTTTAGAAGAAATATTGATAGAAAATCATTCTCATTAAAAGTCGAGGATTAGTTGTAATACACATGATCATCGATTTGTACCATGTCTTGAGAATTATCTATATGTAAGAAAACTCAATAATGAATGAATTTACTAATTGATATGACAAAGTGCAACGTTAGGTCTAGGGGTGTACAAAAAATTTGATCAATCTAATCTAATTGGTTAATTTTTTTACGATTTTGATTTAACCATCGAATCAGATCGGATGAAATTTTTTTCAATCCGTTAAGTTCGGATCGGATGATAGATTTCACTATGTATCATCCGATCCTATCTGATTCAACCAAAAATACTTAAATATATATTTATATTTTATATATTAGTCATATTCTCATTGATCATTCCTATATTACTCATATTTTAAGGATTTTTAGCTCAAATAAGTTTATATTATGTGAAAATTTAAATTTTTTATTCAAAAATAGAGTTAATTAAGTTTATTGATCGAATTCAATTGATTAAATCCGAATAGATTACGGATTAGATTGCATCAGATTTGAAATGTTATTAGATTGGTTGCGGATTATGATGTTTCAATCCAATCGGATGGTCAGATCAAATCAAATGAGTATAAAATCAACAGTTTCAATCTGATGCACACTCCTAGTTAGGTCCAAACACATTTTGTATAAAATGAAGAATCATAATGAGAAAACTTATAGTACAATGAAAAATATATAATACTCATTAAAAGCATAGACTCAAAATATAAGATGGAAGGTAAATATCCTAACAATTGGTGCATTATTTGTTGGTTCTTTACAATTATATAGAGTGTTATAGGAGCAGTTAGGGGTGTCCACCGGTCTGGTTTGGGAAAAAAATTAATTGGACCAAACCATTTATATTACTCAAATTAGACTGGACTAGACCGTTTGATTTATAAAACTATTCAGTTTGATTCGGTCCGATCGGATCCAGTTTGGTTTAGTTTTTAGACACCTTTAATGAGAAAAAATATAAATTTTTAATATATTATTAAACCGGTCCGATCTAATTTGATCGGTTTAAAAATTAATACAAATCGTACTGGATTGTTTGATTTATAAAACTGTTCGGTCTGATCCGATTTTCCAATTTGGTCCAGTTTGAACTGGTTTATGGACACCCCTAGGAATAGTGATGTTGATAAGGTTATTATATCCCTAGTTTTTGCTCATCTAGTATCCATTGATTTCTTAAGAGTTTTTCCTCGTGTGATTATCATGGATTACTCATATAAGACTAACAAGTACAAATTGTTGTTTTTTGAGATTGTTGGGTTTACTTATATAAATATGACATTTTTTATTGCATATTCATATCTAGAATTTGAAAATAAATATAATTATCTTCAAGTATGGAGAGATTGAAAATCTTTAATGAATGAAAATATTATGTCTAGTGTCATCATAACAGATAGAGAGAAAACTCTTATGAATGTAGTCACAAAAGTGTTTCCCATATCTACTTACCATCTTTATAGATGACATATTTCCAAGAATATATTAGAAAATACGAAGAAACTATTCAAAGATAAGGAAAGATGGGAAAATTTTAACAATATGTGACGTATTGATGTATTGTCTAAGTCTATCACTGAATATAATTTGAACATATCTTGAGCGTAATTTTTTCGAACGTCAAAAAGTAATTCATTATGTGAACAATGTATGGCTAAATCTATACAAAGAAAAATTTGTTTTAGTTTGATTTACATATGCATTTAAGAAATACAAGGATAAAAAATGCACATGTAGTCTTGAAACGAAAATTGAAGACATGACAAGGAAAATTGCTTTCAAATTGGAATAACATTCAATAGGAATTGGAACTCCAACGTATACAAATTAAAGCTTAATTTCATATGAGTTTGACTACAATCCAACTTATATAAGGAGTTAAGAGAATATGTTTTATGAATCACACTGTAGCTTATTTTGAAAATATATGAGATAACAAATCAAGTATTATTTGACTTTACCAATTATGGTTGTGTAAAGTTTTAAATTCAAGGACTATCATGTATGTATGCCATTAATCAATATAAATGATAAAGTCGTCCTATTGAGTTGTATTCACTTCATACTTATGGAGAAGAGGATTTCAACTTACAAACAGTGGAAAAAATAACTATTCTTAAAATCTTAAAAATAAGAGAAAAAAGAAGAAGATAACTTCTTTAGTATTATTAAATTGATTATTTTCTAGGATGTCTTATACAAATATAGAGTCTAATTATTTATATTTGAAAAATCTCTAGAATAATTCAAAAAAAAATTATGTGGGACTCTACTAATTAGGGATGGGCAAAAAAACCGCGGGTTCGGTTTTGAACCGTGTAATTTCGGGGATGGGTTCGGTTTTGGGTAAAAACCGAACATAAATGCGCGTGGTCGGTTCGGTTACGGTTATACTAAAAACCGTACCCGTCCGTACCCGAAATTAATTATATTTATTTAAATAAATTATATATTAATTAAAATTTATTTATTTTTAACCTAATATATAAACCTAATTTATGCTTGCCGTCCTAATCCCTACTCTCTCAGTGCCTCCTTTTTTTTTTCTTAATCTCTCATTTTCTCTCATTTTCTTTCTAATCTTTCATCTGTAGATCAGCATACATCTCTCACAGCGCCACGTCGTCGCCAGCCGCTGCGTCTTTTCCAGCCGTTCCGTCTTCTCCAGCCATTGCGTCTTTTCCAGCCGCTGTGTCTTCTCCAGCCGCTGCATCTTCGCCAGTCGTCACCAGTCCATTCAGAGCGCTGCGTCGTAGAGAAGAAGAGAAAGGTAACGTAGATATTAAAAACCTTGTGTATGGAAATGTGTGTTTTGGAAGTGTATGTGTTGTGTGCTCACAGAAAGTGTGTAAAAGTGTAGTGATATGTGTTGTGTAAATTGTGAACCAATGTGCTAAAGCTGTGTGTGCTATTTAGTGTGCTAAAATTGTGTGTGCTATTTAGTGTGCTAAAACTATGTGTGCTATTTAGTGTGCTAAAACTGTGTGTGTTATTTAGTGTGCAGCCACGTTCCAGGATAAGGATCACTGGCATTAGAGGTTATCATATCAAGACTATCCAGAGATTTTAAATATCATGACAAGTGAATATGTTGAAAAGGTAACTTGAGATAATAGAAAGTATAAGTATATATTTTTTACATATGAATTTACATTTTGAAAGTTATTTTTTTCAGAATTGTTCACCACAATCATCTCAAGGAGTAAATGACATTGAACTTAATGTGGAGGTAACAAGTGGTGGAACTTCAAGTCCCGATCAACATACAAATGTTCCTCTCCTTACATCAACCTCTTCACCTGAAAATACACAAAGTCAACCATCAAATGAATGTAGTGAGGAAGAAGATGGGAAGGCTAAATTAAAGTCTGAAGCATGGGTTCATTTTGATAGGAAGAAAATTAATGGGATATAGAAGGCAATATGTAATTATTGCGAAAAACGGTTAGGAGGTGATACAAGGAATGAGACAACTCATTTGAAAGCACATACAAAAGGTTGTCCATTCAAACGTCAAGAAAGGGGTATCAGTTAATCATTGTTAAATCCTAACAAGAAAAAGGATAGAATTGAATTAGGACATTGAAATTTTGATTCTCAAATTTCTCGTGATAAATGTGCAAAGATGATAATTTTACACGAGTATCCTCTTAGTATTGTAGAACATCATAGATTTAGGGAATATTCACATTCATTACAACCAATATGGAAGCCTATTTCTCGGGCTACAGTTAAGAGAGACATTATAAAGATTTATGATGTTGAGAAAAAAAATGATGGATATGTTGGAGAACAATAAAAGTCGTGTTGTAATCACGAGTGATATGTGGAAGTCTGGAAATCAGAACAAAGGATTCAAGGCTATAACTTGTCATTTCATTGATGACAATTGGTATTTGCATAGTAAAATAATAAGGTAATTTTTAAGTTTATTGTTGAAATTTATACAATTCCTATTAAATAATTTTTTAGAGATTTGATATATTAAATGATTGTATATAACAATTTTATTGTTACTATATAATTTTTTGTAGGTTTATATATGTTCCTGCTCCACACAATGGTGCAGTTATTGGTCAAGAACTAATGAGTTGCTTTTTGGATTGGAACATTGATTGTAAGATTTCAACCTTAACTTTAGATAATTGTTCTACTAATGATTCAATGCTATCTGATCTGTTAGATTCATTAGATAGAACTTCAATGTTATTGTATGGAGATATTTTTCACATGCGTTGTGCTGCTCACATATTAAACTTGGTAGTGAAAGATGGGTTAAATCTAATTTCTCAATACATTGTTAAAGTTAGAGATAGTGTTGCATATTGGACAGCAACACAAAAGAAGGAGGAAAATTTTAAAAAGATTGCATCTCAAGAGATAAAGTCTTCTTGTAAGAATTTATCTCTTGATTGTCAAACTCGTTGGAATTCTACTTTTTTAATGCTTAAAAATGCATTGTTTTATGAGAAAGTGTTTCCTCGTTTAAAACAACTGGATAAGAATTATAATAGTCTTCCTGATGCATTGGATTGGAAAATGGCAAGTACAATTTTTGATAAGTTAGAAGTGTTTTACAAGGTTACTGAATTGATTTCTGGTTCCAACTATCCCACCATAAACATGTTATTTCCTCATATTTGTGACATCAAATTGTCATTATATAATTGGATTAATGATGAGGATGATTTGGTCAAGGGAATGACGTCAAACATGCTTGTAAAATTTGATAAGTATTGACAAGAAGTTAATATTGTCATGACTATAGGAGTTGTTTTGGGTCCTAGATTTAAGATGAATTATCTCGAATTCTATTTTCCAAGAATATATGGAGAGAATGTCTTTTTTGAAATTGAAAAGGTGAGAACAAAATGTTATGATTTGATAAATATGTACCGAAATAAACGAATTTTAGAAGAGAGTCGACAAATTGAATTTTCAACACGTTCCAATACATCTCAACGTTCAAAAGGTACTAGTGTTCTTAATCCTAGTGGTATAAATGAGTATAAACAATGGAAATTAATGCAAAATAAAGCTGGATCTTTGAAATCTGAGTTAGACTATTATTTAGATGAGGCTGATGTAGAAATTTTGGATGAAGAGTTTGATATATTGTCTTGGTGGAAATATAATAAACATAAGTATCCAATAATGCATGATATGGCTAGAGATATCTTGGCTATTCCGATCACCACAGTTGCTTCAGACTCTGCATTTAGTACAAGTGGTAGACTAGTGAGCAAACATCGTAGTAGACTCAAAGAAAACACATTGGAAGCTTTGATGTGTACTCAAGATTGGTTATGGGCTAATATTCATAAACAAGGTATAAGTTTATATATTTAATACATATTATATTTTATTAACACTTGTTATCTCTTGGTTCATCCGCTTTCATTATTAATATTACAGAAGATGATATTGAAGTAAAAAACTTACATTATTGATTAATCAATTTATTATTTTGGTTTATAAAAGTGATTTTATATGTTTGATTTTTGCAGGAAATGCGTACAGTTGATGAATAATTAGAAGAAAGAAGTTTTGATTTATTGTAATTGAAGTTTTCTTAAATTTATTTAATTAGATTTCAATATTTGTATTAGTTTATAATATTTTATTTATATCTTGTGTTTCTTGTTTATATCATTATATGTATTTAATCTTATCTAGATTCATAGAAATATATATTATTAAATGTTAATTTTTTTATCATAAACTCAAAATAACAAATTCAGATAATAAATTCAATATCAACTATTTGTTTTGGTTGAATTGCATTGCTAAAGGGCGCTCAATTGAATAGGATTTTGAAAAATGGTTTTTTTTTTTGGTTTTTTTCAATAACTGTCCCGAACTGTTAACTGTGGGTAAAAAATTGTCCCCAAATTGTAACGGTTTTTGGGCAGTTTTGGGGACAGATTTTATAATTCGGTTCGGGGACGGTTATATTCAAATCTGTCCCCACCCGTCTCCGTGCACATCCCTACTACTAATATAAAAAAAACTTTAAATAAAATAAACTTATTTTAATAAAATTTTAAATAAAATAAACTATTTTCATTTTTTTAATATCGTCTTGTATTAAATAATTATGTTATATTTTTGTATTAATTGATATATGAAAAAAATATTAATCATTATTGACTAAATTTCTTATTCGTATTGTTATTTCTTGTAATAATTGCCACCACTTATTAACTACTCCGATAGTTGAGATGCATATATGATATTTATAAAAGCTATAAAGTATTTTGTTTTAGTGAATATAAATATATAAGTGTGGTTGTTCGGCTAATACATCTAACACAAATTGTATAAAAGTACAAAAGAGGTTCCTCAGCCTTACAATTAAAATAGATGAATTTTATTTTTACACATGTATTTCTCAGATTAAATTCATTTCTACCTTTCAAATACGTGATAAGCACGTGTTTGAATATTTATACTATTTGTTCGAAAAAAAAGAATATTTATACTATTTGTTCGAAAAAAAAGAATATTTATAATGTTACCGACATATGCTACAATGTGTGTATAATATGTTTAACAATTATTTAAATGTGAAAAAATATTTGTCATAAAATAATATTTATTTCAAATAAGTAATAAAAGGACGTGAATTCAAACTCGTATAATTTAAGTGTGTATGTAAAAGAAAAAGAAAAATGAAAAAAATAATTGAAATCTAAATATATATCACAACCTTTAAATTTATTCTCATATTTAAGATATATAAAATTTTCTTTTTTTTTCTTTCTAAAACATCTAGAATGAAGTGCGTCATTCTAGGACTTTATTGTGTTTGAATGGACACAAAAAAAGAAAGTTCAGCGCCATATATCTATTTTATAATGTCCCGTGCGGATGTAGAAGAGGTTTAAAAAAAACTGATTTCACATAAAAGAATATTATTCTAACTTCCGGACTATTTTAACCAAAAATACTTTCAAATGGATTGAATCGCTTTGAAAAAATGTTTGATAATTTATATATAATAAGTGTTTTCAAAAATTTTAAAAATACTATTTATACTTTTAAGAAAAATAATACTTCTTTTTAAAAGACAATTTTAAATGCATAATACCATCATAAAATAATTACTAAATTGTATATGGAAACTATTTCTTTACCAAACAACTTCTGTTTTCATTAAATCTACTAAAAACACACATCCCAACCGGATAAATTATACTACAAGTAAGAACCACTTACTTTTCTAAAAATATATATAATATTTCTAAAAACTTTGAAACCATGAATATTGGAATATACTCCTGAAAATATTTTAAAACATTTAAAACCACTTTAAATGACAATAAAAGCTCAATACTAATACATAATGAATTGGAGATGCGTGTTTTGAATATGAATATGAAAAATGTCAATATTTTTTATATTTTATTATTTGCTACAATTATTTAAAAAAAATCAATTTTTAAATAATATAAACCCATCACAAAAGATAAACAGGTATGTCTGCGAATTTAGTTCAAAGAAAAACTTCCAAGAACGTGTTGGCCTTTTTAACTTTCTTCAGGTCAAAAAAGGATGCTTCACATGTCATGGCCTCTCTCTTTCTGTATATATTACCATCTTTGTCACCCAAGTAATTAAGTATTTTCTTTATATATTACCTTTTCATTAACATTAGTTGGGAAAAATTAAGAGAAAAGAGATTAGAATTGAATCTATTTGAATACAGATAATTAGTTTTATTTTTCTTTCTGTTTTCAGTATTATTCTTTTTTGGCACAGCATAAAATTATGGCAGATCATCAAAGAATTCATCCTGTAGTTCAAGATGTTGAGGCACCACAACCACCAGTAGCATCAGCACCAGAAGCTCCTTTGGTACAACGAGGAGGCTCGAAATCCGAGAGAGGCGACCCGCCGGAGGCACCACCTCGTCCATCTGAGGACACCATTCCAATGATGCACTCAAAATCAGCAAAGAAAAAAAGAAGCTGCTTATGCAGATGCCTATGTTGGACAATATCACTAATTTTACTCCAACTTATCATTATTGCAATAATAGTAGGTATCATATTCCTCATCTTCAGACCAAAGCTACCAAAATACTCAATAGACACATTGCAAGTAACAGATTTCAATCTAAACAATGATCAAAGTTTAAATGCAACATTTGACGTGACCATAACTGCTAGAAATCCCAACAAGAAGATTGGTATTTATTATGAAGGAGGAAGCAGAGTAAGGGTTTATTATTCAGGCACACAACTTTGTCAAGGAGCTTTGCCTAAATTCTATCAAGGTCACAGAAATACAACAGAGTTGATTTTGCCTTTAACTGGACAAACACAGAATGCAACTGAACTTCTCAGTAGACTTCAAACGCAGCAACAACAGTTGGGTTATGTTCCATTGAATGTTAGGGTTAGACAACCAGTGAGGATTAAGCTTGGGAAATTGAAGTTAATGAAAGTTAAGTTTGTGGTGAGATGTACACTTCAAGTGGATAGTCTTTCTGCCAACAATCAAATTAGTATTAAGAATAGCAGATGTAAGTATAGGTTCAGGCTATAAATTACCTTTTTCTTAGAAAGATATACAGAGATATCATCGTTGCATTTGTGGTTATATTATTTTATTTTCATCTTCTATTGTTTTTAATTTTATACTAGTTAAGAAATTGATGCCTTCCCACATTTTGTTATTGTTTCTTTCAATTGTTACATTTTTTTTGTTTTTGTCATTATTTGTATATATAAGACAAATAATTAAATTCCCAGCATATAAAATAATATGATATAAAATTTTAGTGTAGCTCAAATTTTTTATTTAGAGATTCTCCACCCATTGAACTATTCGTATTGTGCGTTACTTCCATAGTGATTATAAGCTCTATAAAATTGATCGTATCGCAGCGTTAATCTCTTGTTTATTTATTTATTTATTCAACTTCACTATCTCCGTCATTCATTTAGAAACTATAGTCCAATAGTTTCAACGATTTGAGGAGGTTTGTTTCAACTATGCTTCAGGGCCACTCTAGAAGACACAATAACATTTGGTTTGAAATCACTTCTATTTTTTGTTTGAAAGTGGTTTTAAATGACTTAAAGTGTTTTCAAGAGTGTTTATTAATCTTCACTAGAAGTTTCAAATTTTTGAGGAAGAATATTTATGCTTTAGGGAAAGTAAGTAATCATCATTTTAAGATAAGTACTTTGGAATGCATGTTAATTATTTAAATTAATTGCTAAAAAATAACTTAATTTTTAACAATCTTATGCCATGTGACTTAGTGTTTCTCTTTAAACTACTTTTAACCAAATCATATCATTTAAAACCACTTCACATGAAACCACTTTTAAATTAAGCACATCCAAACAAACCCTAAATCAAATATTGAGAACAAAATAAAAAACAGACCACACACTAACACAAGCACAACACCTATGAACAATCTCACATAAAGCAATCAACATGTTAAAGTAGTCCATAGTCCATTTTGAAAAGCTTTTGCATTTGTCTGGTTTTAAATGACCTAAAGCACTTTTAAAGGTATTTTACATTCTCCATTAAAGTATAATTTTAAAATTTTATTAAGTATTATTTATGATTTTAAAAGAAAAAAAAAGTTACACCATGAACCATAAACCAAACGAACAGTACAAAGAGATAGTTCAAATGATGTCATCCTGAAACATGCGTACGTGAATAAAATGAAAGAAATGGATTTTTTTTAAAAACAGTTTAAAGAAAATGTTGATATAATCAATTAAACTCAAAAGTAAAAGTTCGGGTTAACCCTTAATTTAAAAGAACCATTTCTCAAAATTGCAGAATCTCCAATAATATTATTACAAAACAGTTTCTTTTAAAAAAATCTTAAATTAATTATAAAATATTAACTTATTCATTACTCTAACAGTGTATAAATACACAACCTTATTTGATAAGTTATCTTAACCATACTCAAACAAATATGATATTTCTTAAAATAAGTAGAATAAATACAATATATATCTATATGTACATTGACTCTCCCCTAAATATTGAGCACATATGTTACACATATCCAACTTGAACATTGTATGGAAACTTCCAAATACACAAAGAGTAATGATGTCGACTAGCTAATCAACACTCTTATTATACAAAACTTCCATATATAAGAGTCCATATTATCTTTTACGTAGTTTCTTTGATATGCTTTGTTTGGTATGTTATATCAAGTTATTAGTAATCTCAATAACTGTAGATTTATCACAAAATAGAGACATAGACTCTTTATGATGAAAACTAAGTTCATTGAATAAAATCTTCAACCAATAAAACTGTATAATAGCATGAAGAAGAACGCACTACTCAGTTTCTATAATAACAATGATACTATTATTATTTTTTTAGTCCTAGTCACCATATTGCATCTAAGAAATATAAGATATCTTGAAATAGATTTTTTATCCATCTTGGGACTAGAAAAGTTGGAGTTTGTACAAATGTGATATCTAGATTCATTACATTTGACATCTTTGGTCTAGTACTAGTCAAATAAATCAAATTTTCTACTAATTTATGATCCTTCTATATTAGTTGGGATTTGATTTGGATTAACATTTATGTCATGGTTCATTTCAATAGGAGTGTACATAGGGACACAAGCAGAATTCAAAATTTTGTTGAAGATATCTAATATAGACTTTCATTGAGAGAGAAGGAATCCTTGTTTAGATCGAAAAACTTTAAATTCCTAAGTGTTAGGTGATATATCGTAAAGGTCACATAGTTGACATATATATAATATTTGATTGCATTCAATTAGTAAAATAATCATTTCATTGAAATATTCTTGTATCTTTCTAACTTAGTTTAACATTAATGGTTCTATACCAGGAATTATAGGCAATATGGTGTGTGACATAGGGGTTCATGTATGCCTATTCCACTTCGCTTAAAACAAATCTCCACACATTAAGTGACCCCAGATCAGGGATCACTAGAAATGTAAGATCCCTAATTACATTTAATTTTTCTTAAGGGTATTTTTGTCTTTTAATTTGTATTAAATGTCAGGATTGTACAAATTTTTAAACGAATCACATGTTTTCAATTTTTGTAAAAAAAAAAGGAAAAAAATTCGTATTAGCAAACCTCCTTGCCAAGGGCTTGTCAACCAACACTAACGAAATGCATAAAACATCATAAAGAGATCACAAATGAACTATATTCTTTACTCGATTCTAAAGCTTTTTCTCTCTCTTTATAAAGCATTCGCCTGTAAGTACCCCATATGTTTTTGCAAAATTCTAGATATCTTTATTTAGAATTAAGTACTTTATTTGCATTCTTCTTTTGCAACATGATCGAGGTAAGTAAATGCTAATATTGTTGCATTATATACAGATGAATTTTCTATTTAATTATGTGAATTATCTTGCAATATTATCATGCATACATGCTTATTATAAAATATACATACCATACATGAGCATTAAAACATTAAAGACATCTTAAGAAAATGAAATAAGAGATATGTAATAGAATAAAGATAATTATCACAAATGGTTAAAATAAAAAAGCTTAAAGTTTGTGTGTAAGTATATTTTGAGGAATGAATGAGCAAGGGATGCGAGGGACCAACGAACCCTCAAATGTTAAATAAATAAACGATCTTAGGTAAGGAGCCTATCCATGTAACCACAAGAGGTAATAGACCCTTTTAGGATCATTGATGTATATTTTATGACTTGGTTGGTCCATATTTACGTCATGCTCCAAGTACGATATTATCAAGGATCCAACAATTGAATTTTTTTGAAAACCATGATCCACTAGTTATCGATAGCATAAATATCACACAAGGTCCCTACTATGGAAAGAAACAAAAATGAAAACTATCTAATATGCACTATGATGATTGCGCTATGATGTGTTTTAACATTTTTCAAATGATGATTAGAGACTTAAACGACAAAGAGGAGACGATCGTTGGTATGCCTATGAAGTAGTTTCCCAAACAAAAGGTCCTCCAAAAAATTTAATTATTTTTAAATCTTTTTCTGTGTTTAATTTATGACCTTTAAATTCTATTGATCAAGTTTGTTGCGATTGAAATTACTTTTACAATAAAATAATAAATTTTTCCTTTCATAAATTTTAAATAAAGAAATGAATTTTACCCAAAAATTGTATAATTAAAGAAATAGTAAAAATGTAACATTTCCTAATTTGTTCTCAAGACAAACTTAGGGGCATTACAAGTAATGTGTATCTCATAACTACAATGTGATGTGGTAACTTAGTCCAAGACAACTCATAGTCAGAGATAGTGTGGGAAAGTATTGGATGCGATCACTAGTAGATGCACTATATCACTACATAATTGTTACATGATTTGTATAAACTATCGAGGATAACTATCAATTGTATGAATGTTAAGATATGAGCCCAAAAATGCAAATGTATTTTTATTTATTTCATTGAAATTATAATAAATAAAAATGATTTAATCATTTTCATTATCCTTTGTTTCATTAAATATAAAATGTAAAATTTCTAATTATTGGTGTTTGTTTAAAGTCAATGTTTAGGAGTATACACAAAAGGATTGAGTTTAATTAAAATAACCTAAATGTTTGTGACGAATAATTGAAGTCGAGATCTTCATATTGCATCACTATTACAACCGATATCCATTTAAAATGGAGTAAATCTAATATGGGGTCATTGATATGAAAATATCTAGTTAGATGTACTTTGTATAATAATGAATTGTACATGACAGGATTAGATGTATTAAAAACTTTATAAAGATATATTTAACCTATAGCAATTTTAACACATCAATCACTGGTAATTTATCGGATGATCTTAATCCTGAGTGTTATAACTTACTCTTTTTTGTAGCACCTTAACGTTTAACTTACTTGGCAATGCCCGTACAAATGGGCTAATATGTATTGTATTTTGATTTGATGTCATTACGAGATATCAAGCTATCTTACAAGATGAGGAATCCATCCATTTTGTTTCATATGATAGATAACAATTCATTTGTTTAACAGTTTGGATATTTGTTTAGCTATATATGTGATATGATTGTTTGTTTGGATAACTAAGCTTAAGAGATGCACTTAATGTTTCTAACATGCCTAAGATATTTTACCTTGATTTAGAAAACATGTTAAGGTATAGAAATAATATCATAATTTTGATAATCATAAATGTTGTGTCTACACATTCATATATCTTCTAATTCGAGTTATTTTAAATTTACTTACGGAAGTAGTAGTTATTAACAGTTAATTTTTAACGAGTGAGAAACCTTTTACCACCCAATATATATAGCTCCTAGCATTTACCTTTATCGTGTTTTATTAGAGAATTTCAAAGCTCTCCACGGTTTCAATCTTACTTTGGTTCGCATTGTTTTCTTCCAATAATTTTGTTAGCTCAAAGGCTTTATTTTTCTCTCTTCTTTGACATTTCTAACCATTCTCTTCAATTTGTCAATTTCAAGTCGTTTCTTGTCTTCATCGCACTTTCTTTTCCGTCAAGTTCCACACTCTTCATATATGTAGGTATTTTATTCTCAATTTCTATGCTCTCTTTTTCTTTTCTTTTTTAAAGCTGTAGTGCCAATGGCACTTGAAGAAAAATGGGATGCCGAGCAAATATGTTTAAGAGATGTTGAATCTCATTAAAAAGAAAATCAATCTAGTAGAATCAATTTCGTCCTACACAGATGTTGAAAGTTTAGGTTCTTCATTGGGCGCTCATTCTGAATCTTGTAGGGGAGACTCTACACCACATTCTTCTTATAGGATGTCACTCGAGAATCTACATTGGCTCGTCGTTATTCTCAAGAAAATCTTTTATGACCTTGTAAAAAAATAATTTTTTTTATGAATTTAACTAATCAATTAATTATTTGTTTAACCGATAAATATAAACAATGAGACAAAATCATGAACGATGTAGAAAAATAGAAATATTTAAAAAAAAAATAAAGATGAGAGAGATGAAGAGATGTAAGTGAGGAAAAAATCAAGAATATTAGCTTAATTCTTTAACATTATTTTTATTTAAATAAGCTTTTATATTTTTATGTATTTCTTTATTTAGTATAGAGTTCTACTTTTTAATAATAATAAATATAGTAAATAAATAAAAATATTTTTTACTTTATTATTATTTTCAAAGGACATTTTCATTAATTTAGCAAAAAATGAAGAAAAATATGTAAGAGAAAATGTATGAAAAAGTTAACGCCATTATCGATAGGCGTAATTTGTGATAATACGTCTAACCTCAATGTCTTTAGAGACATATTAAGGGCATTTGAGAAGAAAATATTAACCTCAAGAGTATGAATCATTTTTTTAGGATTAGAGTAACCAAATTTCAATACTCACTTAAAAACTATCAAATCCTATGAAACCTTCATTCTCATATATATATATATATATATATATATATTTATCACTTCTATGCAATAAGTATACTTGTGATTTTAGCACAATAAAACCTACCAAAGTGGTATGTCCTCTATCTTTGTGAAAAGCATAATAAAGGCCTTCCTTTGAACTTATTAAGCAATTCCACCAAGGAGATGGTTAAGAGACACATCCCTCTACTCTTGGTGTTGTGAGATATTGAGTCATCTTTCATATTAGAAGGTGGATATATATTCTTTTTTGTCGTTGTGTGTATGATAAAGCTCCTATTACAAGGAGTTATGTCTCAATGAGTCAATGTCCTTTTCAATTGTGATGTGTTGCTTCTTATTACTCAATACCTTGTCGGGGTAGTCGGGGTTATGTGTTTCCTTTTTGGTCACACCTTTTACAAGATGTTCTTAGGCAATAGACCCCTTATAAAATCTTGGACAACCTTTCTTTTAGAGCAACTATCTATTTGAATTTTAGTTGTATTAATACAATGATGGCAATTCCTACGTGAATCGTTCTTTTTTTATGATCGAGAGTAAGTCGTGAGCTTCTTTTTTAATTTTCTAGCTATAGGCCAATTGGTTAATGAATGCATGTGCCAATTGAGAGAAGTTGTCGATGCACCCCAATGGAAACTTGTAAAACTAAGAGAAAGTAGGCTTGGTTAAATTCAATGCAAATATTTTGCACGTTATTTGATCCATTATCTCTTTTGGCATGTATGTTAACATCATCTTCTACTTATAGTGCAAAATATCCTCTTCTATATACGAGAGTTTGTTAGTAAATGGGGTTAAAGAGAATCTCATGAGGACCTTCTCATCCACCTTCATTGTGAACGTGGGAGCTCTGATAGGAGTGATCAGAACCATTTTATACATATATTTATGCATCAATTCTCATATACTTACAATGAATTATTATTTGTTATACATTTTATGTGTTTATTTAGTGTTATACAGGTGTTTAGAGACGAAATGAGCAAAAAATGACAATAACATGTATTTAGAGTAAAAATACGATATCATATAGATTCAATTGAGATCGATCAAGGAGTCAAGAAAAAAAGAAAAACAAGTGTCGATCGATCCAAAAGGGATTCGATCAAGAAAAGATCTTAATTGATCTAGTAGTCTAATTTACACTCAAATTTGGCATTTTTCAATACTAACTTCTAATCCTAGCAATTTGATCGATCATATTCTAATCCAACTTGGATTATACACTATATAAACAATCCAAAGGGGTATTCAAAACATAACAATTACAACAAAGAACAAGGGAGATCAAAGAGAACATATATGATAGCTTTGGAAGAGATTTTGGATATCTTATCTTAATCTTCTTTTTTAATTTTTCATAATAATAATGTTGATTCTCGTGAAATCTAACTAATTTAATAATGTGATTGTGGACAATTTCAAACTCTAGACTATGGTTTAATTAATTTAATGTCATAATAATTTTATATTCAATTCTTGATTTTTAATATATTCAACTCTATGTTTAAATGTCAAAATTATGCATATATGAATTAGAGTAATTAACTAGTTTATTACATAAATATGTTTATATCTAATCGAAGATGTTAGTATGTAATCTTAATATTTATATTCAAAGTGGTGCCTATTGTCATAAGTAGAATTGAATATATATGCTAAAGATTAAACAATTGTATAATCTTAACTAGTTTAGTTAACATCTTTTTTTTATTTTAATGCAACGAAGATATTATCTAGTAAGCATAACCCTAGGTTGTTCAGGATTTAAATTTATTAATAAAAGAACCTTTAATCAATTACATGGTAAAAAAAAATTGGAAACCTTAAGCGAAGTTAGACTTCTATTTAAAGTTAACAAAATCAAGAACGGTTTTACATTATAAAAATGATTTAAAACTTAAGAACTAATTTATATTCATAATATGTTTAATTAAACTGTAGACGTGGGTGAAGATAGACTTATAATCACATATATCTTATAATTTTTGTGCAATTTATTTTTACTCTTTTATGTTAAGAACAAATCTTGGTTCTAAGCGAGGAAGTGTTCTAAATTATGGTACACTGAACACTAATTTTTCTTTTTTAAAGGACGGCAAATAACAAAACTTGTACGTGGGAAACAACTAGTGATATTCCAAAACTAATGTTCTAAACACCACCTATGATGAACCAACCAATAATTTTCGCATCAAAACTAGAGAAGAGAAAAAGAACCAACCAGTAATTCTTCTAGAAAATGTTCCCTGGAATTGTAATAATAGGATATCACGTGGCAACAAGAAATTATTAAAGAACTTTGCTTTTCAATCAGATTTGAAACTACTAACATTGCCAAAAACATTCACATACTTCTTTAGCACATAACAACATTTCTCATAGTATTAATAGGGTCGAACTTCTACTTTCTCTTACCCCAGTTGTATCAAAATGGTCATAATTAAATCTCATAAAAAAAGTTTAAGGGAAGAAAAGGCCCACAAAATATGCAACATGAAGCTGTTGAATAAAAAAATTAAGCAAATTTTCTATTTCACTACCAAACTAAACATATTATCAGTTAGTAGTTCAATTCTGCATAACAACGTAATGATGCTACATTTTTCTGACAATTGCTAATAGTTTACCTTTCAGGCTTCTAGGTGAATTAACCCAACAATCAGCAATCAGCAAGAAGCCCATGAAGATAACCAGTTGTGCCACGCTTTTTCCCCTGTAAAATTGATCAAGAATAAGAGAATTTTCTGAGCAAAGAGGGGGAAAAAAGAAAAGATGAGGATATCCACCATTTCAACTAACCCCAACTATTCTCATATAGAGCGGCGGCACATATGGCATTTTGTGCCCCCCCCCCCATATGTTTTTAAGGTGTATATCTGGTTATAAATGGAAAAAAGGAGGGAAAATGAGGGATGAAGCCACTCAGTGAAGTGAAAATCCAAAGGCTAGATCTATTATTCTTGCTTAGAGGCTCAACAAATACAACTTAAGCAATGCACATATAAATCATTCACAATCCAGAGGAAATATAAAACAATTAAGTAATAAAAAAAGATCAAGGGAGTCAACTAAGAATTAGCAAGCATCACAGATCAGGAAATAAACAGAGCAGAGGGAAGGATAGTTCTCAGTTTTCTCTGCTTCGCCACCTTTTCATTGTTAAATAAGTCTTCAGCAACAGCTTCTGTTCCTTTTCTTCTTTTTTCCTCTCTCATCGATTCGACCATTTCCTCGCTCTTACAATAAGATTCTCTGTCACAAAGAATGAAAGAACGAGGTAAATTATAACACCAAGTGACATTCCTCGCATCATACATTATATGGAAAAAAAATCCTAAGAGTCCCTTAAATTTGGTATTTGAACAGTTTATTCCCTTAGCTTTTGCAAGAGACACTTTAGTCCCTTTTAAAAGTAAACTTAGTCCATACTAAAGTGTGCATTAAAAGGTAAGGGGCTAAAGGATCCTTTGCAAAAGCTACTGGATTAAAGTATTTCCATGTTTAAAAGCTAGGGACTAAAGTGTCCCCAAAGGATCATCTCAAATACACGAGTAAAGGGACCCAAAGGTCTAGAGGATAAGCTTAGTGAAAAGGTCTTACTCATAAGGACTCTTTGAGAATGGTACAAGATTGTTGAAGCTATTCCCAGACTGAGCACCTTTCTGTAATTCCATCCCGGAATAAGGAACAGGAGAGATGGGGTAATTAGGAATTAGCATTTCCTAATCAAAATATTAACAATAACACAAAAAAACCAACATGGTTTCGACTCAAGCAGAACTAGTGCCATCAATCAAGTTTGTCACTGTACAGCTATCTCAGATAAATTAAATACCATCATATGTACTCTAATAAGCAATTTTTTTCCCCTAAAGATGCCAAAAAAATAAAATAAGATGGCATCAAGTTAAGTTTTTCCACAGGAAGCTATTCACTATCTAAAGAAAACAGATGAAAAAGGGAGGAAAACTGTTACTTTTAGGAAAATAAGCTAACATAACCCCTTTCTCTAATCGTATTCAATATGACCACCCCACTTATATTTTTAATACGTGGGATCACCTTAGAATAAGAAACATAAAAAGCAATCATATTAGCTTATTTCCCTTCTTTTTTCCTTGTTATTGGATAGCACCTTAGAAATTTTATATACATTTAACTGCATCAGCTGCCAATTTTGAATCTTAAAAAGAACAAAAGCATCCTTCACTAGACATTTGCATATACACCATAGTAAAATGGAATAGTGAAGTGTAAAAACCATTACCTTCTTGAGGTGGTAAGTGCCTTTTGCTTTACTATGCGAGTTCCTAGACATTTCTAGGCTGAGGCTATAGTGATTACTGCTTTTTTCATTAAGAGAATGTTTGCTCGTATTATTGACTATCAGACCTCATTGAGAAAAATCTATTTTTCACATATTACCTTATGTACTTAATTGATGTCCTAAAGTGTTTGATTGTATATGTTATATTAGTGTTCATGTACTTCATAGGGACAAGTTTGATCCACGTGTCCTTAAGTGGATCTTTCTTGGATACCCTAACACATAAAAGGGTATAAGTGTTTTCACCTAGCTACAGGTAAATATTATAGATGTCCAGTTCTATGAACTTGGATCTTATTTTTATGAAGACATCTATCTAACTTCTCTTTAGAGGGAAATTATAGTAAGGAAGAGAAGTTATAGTTGAAAGAAAAGAGAATGTAGATTTCTAATAAGAGAAGGATTTTTCTCCTTTAACATGTGATGACTCAAGCGAGCCTTCTCGTCCTTTTGGAGAACCCGAACCTGAAAAACCACCTAACTTGTTAAAGCCACCTCATATATTTCACCAACACTTTGAAAGGAGGAATAAGGATGTTATTGCTATGCTCCCACCTTCTGACTCATATGCTCCTCTTAATGATCCTACTATTCTTCCGAGATTGATTCTGAGGTACATGTTCCTCATTTACCTCCTACTTCTAATATATCTAATCCTGACATACCTTCTAATTCTATAGTGTTAGCACCTATTACTATCTTAGATCTACCAACTAGTGACCAAAGTAGGTGTAAAATCAGAATTCTCTCTTTTTATTATCATTCAAAGACTACCTATTTATATACAAAGATAGAGACAATCT
This sequence comes from Hippophae tibetana, assembly GCA_037013495.1. Lineage (NCBI taxonomy): Eukaryota > Viridiplantae > Streptophyta > Magnoliopsida > Rosales > Elaeagnaceae > Hippophae > Hippophae tibetana. The sequence continues at coordinate 15,301,480 of CM072812.1, forward strand.
TAGGTGATATACACCTAAGACACCACTAAGACATCTAATACACAACTCACACCACTAAGACACCTAGTGTTAGACACCTAATACACACACTCATAAATCATCTTTAACACTCCCCCTCAAGTTGTAACATAGATATTAATCATGCCCAACTTGTTACAAAGATAATCAACCCGAACCCCACTTAAAGCTTTCGTGAAGATATCTCCTAGTTGTTCTCCAGTCTTCATATATCCTGTAGAAATAAACCCTTGCTGAATTTTCTCGTGAACAAAATGACAATCAATTTCAATGTGTTTAGTTCGCTCATGAAACATAGGGTTAGAAGCAATATGAAGAGTAGCTTGGTTATCACACCACAATTTCGCTGGTACTGAAGTTTTAAGACCTACTTCATCCAAGAGCTGATATATCTATATTATCTCAGACGCAGATTGTGTCATAGCCCTATATTCTGACTCTGCACTCGATCGTGACATAACATTCTGCTTCTTACTTTTCCATGAGACCAAATTTCCTCCAATGAAAATACAATAGCCTAATGTGGATCTTCTATCCACTTTGGAACCTACTCAATCTACATCTGAAAAACATTCAATATGAGTATGTCCATGATTTGCATACAAGATGCCACGTCCAGGTGCTCTTTTTAAGTAACACAAAATTTGCTCTAACGTTGCCCAATGATGAACTGTTGGGGATGACATAAATTGGCTAACAACACTGACTGAATATACAATATCTGGACGAGTCACGGTAAGGTAATTCAGCTTTTCAACCACCTTTCGATATCTCTCAAAATCTTTAAAGGGTTCTCCATCTCCTGTAAGGTGGATGTTCGGAGTCATTGGAGCACTACAAGGTTTTGCTCCTAATTTTCCTGTCTCAGTTAATAAGTCCAGGACATATTTTCTTTGAGATAGAAATATACCTTTTTTACTCCTTGTGACTTCAACACCCAAGAAATACTTTAGCATCCCCAAATCCTTCGTGTGAAACTGAGTATGTAGGAAAGACTTAAGAGATGAAATTCCCGTAGTATCACTTCCAGTAATAACAATGTCATCTACATACACAACTAAAAGAATGATATCAGCTTCTGATTGTTTGTAGAACATAGAATGGTCAGACTTGCTTTTCATCATACCAAACGTTTCTATAACTTGACTAAATATTCCAAACCAAGCACGAGGACTCTGTTTCAAACCATACAAAGATTTGCGAAGACGACAAACGTGCCTAGACTCTCCCTGAGCAACAAAACCAGGAGGTTGTTCCATAAACACTTCTTGAAGATCACCACGAAGAAAAACATTCTTGATATCTAGTTGATGCAAAGGTCAATGGTGAGTAGCTTCCATAGAAATAAACAACCGAACAGATGTCAATTTAGCAACAGGAGAGAAAGTGTCAGAGTAGTCCACTCAATAGGTTTGAGCATATCCCTTAGCAACAAGACGAGTCTTTAATCGAGCAACTGACCCATCTGGATTGACCTTAACTGTGAACACCCATTTGCATCTGATAGCCCGTTTCCCTGAAGGTAAATCAACCAAGTCCCAAGTACCAATGTCATCCAACGCATTCATTTCCTCGATCATTGCATTATGCCAACCAGGATGAGATATGGCTTCATGAACAGTTTTAGGGATAGAAATAGAATCAAGAGAAGCAATAAAAGAGCAAGAGGAAGACGACAAGCAATTATACGAAACAAAAGAAAAAATAGGATAAGTACATTGACGTTTACCTTTGCGTAATGCAATAGGAAGATCATCGTTCAGGACAGGATCTGACGACGAAGGAGCAGGTGCAGGACATGAATTAGAAGATCTATGTCTGGAGTAGACTTGAGTTATAGGAGGCCTAACAGGAACTGGATCAGAGACAGGCCCAAATGATGTGATAGAATAGACTAACAAATCGTCATCCTCCCCCTGACATGCAGGAGGAGGAGAAGACGAAAAATAGGGTATGTCTTCCATGAAGGTAACATCAATGGAGACAAGATATTTGTTAAGACTAGGACAATAACATCTATAACCTTTTTGGAGACGAGAATAACCAAGGAAGATACACTTCAAAGAATTGGGATCTAATTTAGTAACATGTGGACGAACATCCCGAACAAAACAAATGCTACCAAATATCCTAGGATCAACCGGAAATAGTGACTTATTAGGAAACAAAATTTTGTAAGGAATCTCACCATGAAGAACAGATGAGGGCATGCGATTAATAAGAAAACATGCGGTTGAAACTGCATCGGCCCAAAAAGGTTTAGAAACATTCATTTGAAATAATAAGGCACATGCAGTTTCGAGAAGATGTATGTTCTTACGTTCGGCCACTCCATTTTGAGATGGAGTATCAACACACGAAGTTTCATAAAGCATGTCATTTTGAACCATATAAGATTGAAACAAAGCTGATGTATATTCTTTGGCATTATCACTTCGTAAAGTATGAATTGAAACATTAAATTGAGTTTTAATCTCAACACAAAATGCACAAAAAATAGAAAACAATTCAGAACGACTCTTCATTAAATATAACCAAGTTACACGAGAATAATCATCCACAAAAGTAACAAAATACTTAAATCCAGGTTTAGACAAAATAGGACAAGGACCCCAAACATCAGAATGAACTAATTCAAAAGAAACACTAGCACGTTTATTAACTCTTGGATTTGAACTAAGACGATGATGTTTTGCAAATTGACAAGACTCACAATCTAATGAAGACACCTTACTAAACTGAGGACAAAGTTTCTTCAGTAAATGAAGAAATGGATGACCCAATCTACAATGTGCCTCGAAGGGAGAGGTTACACTAGAGCAAGCGACAGATTTCGGTATCGGTGTCAAGAATATAGAGGCCTCCAAACTCATGTCCTTTACCAATAGTCTTCTTCGTCATAAGATCCTGAAATAAGCAACAATCAGGAAAAAATAAGATACAACAGTTAAGATTGCGAGTAAGCTGACTTACAGAGATCAAATTAAAGGATAAGCTAGGTAAATGTAAGACAGACGACAAAGGAAGCAAAGGAGTGGGAGTAATTGTGCCAGACCCAAGAACACGAGATGGTGACCCATCGGCTAAGGTAACAGTAGAGGTAGAAGTGTGTGACTGAAGAGTAGAAAAGAGACTAAAATTACCTGTCATATGATCTGTGGCACCAGAATCAATAACCCATTTGGAAGATGAAGAAATAAGACACGCATTTGATTTACCTGAATCAGCAATAGCAGTGACAGAGGGTGATGAAGACCTTAGTGATTCTTGATACTGTGAGAACTTGGTAAATTCATCTGCAGAGATAAGAACCGATTTTTCAGAAGTATCAGAAGTGGATGCAATACGAGCCGAGTGACCTTTCTGATGTTTGTACTGAAGCTTTCTACATTCATGTTTCGTATGTCCTGGTTTGTGACAATAGTGACATACAATACCTCCGAGGTCCTGTGGTCGAGTTTCAAACCCGTGCGAGCCGCCTCCTTTTTTCTGTTCATATAAGTTGACCGTCCATGCTCATAATTATTACTTCGGCTAACCAAAGCACCGTTTAATTAAGCAGGTAGAGGTGGAGTGCCTTCTGTACGAAGTACTCGACTAAATACCTCTTGTAAAGAGGAGATCTCAGAACCAGAAAGAACATGGGACTTAGCAGTCTCAAAAGTAGAGGGAAGAACGACAAGAAAACTCATGATCGCTATTTGTTCCTGTTGACTTTGTTGAACCTTGACATCAGGGTTAAAAGGCATCAAACTATTGAGCTCCTCATAAGTCCTTTTAAATTCCATAAAATAATTTGTGAGTGACTGATCTTGTTTGTCTACACGGTAAAATGCTTTGCATACCTCATATATGCGAGAAAGATTTCCCTTACCAGAATATAAGAAATCCAAATAATCCATCAATTCCTTAACGAATTCACAGTGATTGATCAAGTCAATTACATTGCTTTCAATAGAATTCCGAATCTGCAGAAATAAGTGAGCATCCTCTCTAAGCCATGTCTGCTTTGAATCATCTTTAGGAGGATCATTAGTCAAATGAGTATCTTTTTCGATACTTCTCAAATAAATTCGAATAGTCTTGCTCCAAGCCAAATAATTCGAGCCATTGAGCTTATGGTCCGCGATTTTAGACATCACAGGCACCATATCCGTTACAACATTAGATTTCTTTTCAACCATAACTCTTACAAACGACAAGACAGCGAGCAAACGAACAAACAAAATCCAACAACAGCAGCGACCAAACACGCAGCGAACAAGAACACAAAATTGGAAGAACGCAAACCTGAACAATCACAAGCGATGATTGCCAAACCACCACAGATGACGCAGGGGGACAGCGGAGAGCGACACGGGGTCTGCCGGAGAAGAATTCTACACGGACGCGCTAGCGCGTGGAATTTGACAGAAAGTCGCGGTGGCGCGTGTGGCCCACTCGCGGCTCGTCTGGTGACCGGACTTTGGGGTTTGGTCGGTCGACGGCTGTTCTTCCCCCCTGTGCCGGCGGTGAGACGCGTGAAAATTTTGACAGAAAGTCGCGGTGGCGCATGTGGCCCACTCGCGGCTCGTATGGTGGCCGGACGTCGGGGTTTGGTTGGCCTGCGGCTGTTCTTCCTCCCTGTGCCGGCGGTGAGAAAAAATGTGCACTCCAAAAGGGTGTTCCAAGTTGGAACTCAAAAATGCACCAAATCCTAATTTGTGTTTACCCAAAATCTGCCCCCAATTTGAACGGGGAAAAAAAAATTCTCAAATTTTGTAACCCAAATGCTCTGATACCATGTAAAATCAGAATTCTCTCTTTTTATTATCATTCAAAAACTACCTATTTATATACAAAGATAGAGACAATCTTAGGTGACATACACCTAATACACCACTAAGACATCTAATACACAACTCACACCACTAAGACACCTAGTGTTAGACACCTAATACACACACTCATAAATCATCTTTAACAGTAGGAGATATCCTCTTTGAGCTCAAGTTGGGTTTCTCTAAGCCTTCATCTATTATTATTTATCAATGTTTTATTTTGGTTCTTATCACCTCTTATCTAAAACTCGCTTAACTTTTACCCTTCAAATTTCTTTTATGTCTATCCCCATTCATTTTTAGGAAGTTTTTGAAGATCTCAAATGAGGAGTGGCCATGGTAGAAGAAATAAATGTCTTCCAAAAGAATTATGCTTGAGAGTTAGTCAAATTACTTAAAGGAAAGAAGATTGTGGGTTGCAAGTAGATGTCCACAATCAAGTTTCATTTAGATGGGATATGGGAGAGGAACGAGACTAGAGTAGTGGCTAAGAAATATGCTCTAACTTATGGGATTGACTATCAAGAGAAATTTTCTCCGATAATCAAAATGAATATTGTTCGAGTTATATTTTCTATTATTGTGAATCTAAACTGACCATTAATTCAATTAAATGTTAAAAACGCATTTCTCCATGGATGAGTGACATAGGAGGTGTATATGGATCCTACTCCCAAATTCCCAACTGAAGGAGGAAAGGTATGCAAGTTGAAGGCTTTATATGGATTGAATATAGCTTTAAAAAAACCCAAGCGGATCACACTCTTTTCTATAAAAGGAATGATGATGATATTATTTTATTTCTAATTTATGATGATGACATGTTTGGTACACGTAGTAATGTTAGTGAGATAAAAAGGTTAGTAGTTACTTAGCAAAAAAAATTGGAAGGATCTAGTAAATTTGAAATACTTCTTAGGTATTAAAATTTCTCAGTCCAAGTAAGAACTCTCTCTCAACAAAAGTATACCTTAGATCTCTCTACTAGAATTGGTAATTTTGCTCATGTAGACACACCAATTGAAGTAAATCATGATCCTAACTACTAAAGAATGATATCAAAGATTGGTGAGAAAGTTTATTTATTTGATGCATACTTGACCTAATTTGTCTTATATTGTTAGTATAGTAAGTTAATTTATGCATAATTTGAGTTAAGTTAATTTATGCATAATTTGAGTTATTGGTACAATTATGTTGTGAACCGTATCTTGGAATATTTGAAGTCCTCCTCAGACAAAGGTATTTTGTTTTCAAAACATGAACACCTAGACATTATGGGTTATACCAATGCTGACTTTACAGTTTCTAAGATGGATAAAAAGTCTACTTCAAGACCCCTTGCGTTTGTTGGAGATAATATAGTGACTTGGAGTAGTAAAAAACCGAACGTGGCATTATTATCTAATGCAAAGGCCGGGTATTGTGCCCTTCACCATGGTATTAAGGAGCTCTCTTGGTTAAAGGTTCTCTTAAGTGAGATTGATTTTGGTCCGAAGAAGTCTTGATTTTATTCTATGATAATACCACAACAAATGAGATTGCTAATAATGCAATACAACATAACCAAACTAAGCACATTTAACTTGACAAAAATTATATCAAGGACAATTTAGATGTTGGCATCATTAGAGTCTCATACATTAAGAGTGTTGATCAATTAGCTGATGTTATGACTCATGGTGTTGGAGGAAGTTTTTATCATACCTCACTATCCAAGTTAGACATGTTGTGATATTTATGCTCCAACTTGAGAGATAAAGTTAAATTATATATTATGTATTTTATTCTTAAAATTATTCTAGGATTTTTGTGAATATCTTGTATATATTGTCTTTCCTTAAATAGGATTAGTAGATGTGTATAAGTACCTATTAGTTATGTTACATGGACTCTTCATTTTTCATTAAATACATGTGTCTAACAGACACAACATGGACATAAGTATGAGTGTTCGATACTCCAAATTGGTGAAAATATAAAGAAAATTGAAAAAAATAGTTGTTGAATACATATCCAAAAATTTAGAACACTCGGTGTCCTAAAAGAGTCCATGTACGATAGCCTATTAGGATTAATGAAAAATAAAGCCTTTCATTATGTTAATTCGATTGAACCTATAGAACAAATCATATGGGGTTATAGCTCTATTGTTCAAATGTCAATTTGGAGTCATCAAAAGCAATAAAAATGGTGACGGTAGAACACAAACTACAAAAGAACAAAAAATATCGGAGCAATGTGTGCAAAGATATGAAGCTGCAGACTTAAAAGAAAATAAGAAATAGAAATATAAATGGTCAAATAGGGGGAAAATAGTGCTTGCAAGGTTGCAACGTAATGATTGTTGAAATTTGGAGTTATTAAAGGCAAAGAAAATGTAAGTTAGAGAAAATCAAAGAATGTAAAGTAAGCAACCCTAGTCATATTTGTCAATGGAATTCTAATGTTCTTTTTCCATTTCTTATCTAACGTTCTACTCTTTTCGATTTTTAATGAAATCGGGTAATTTTATGAGTAACCCATAAAACTAACTATACGAGAGATAATAATATATGTTGGTCTAAAGGTCTCCCAAGTTTCTAATGTTTTGGTATATATGCTAGTAGGCCAGTACCTTGTGTGCTAGTCTACCAGAAGTTTACAAAGAGGAGTGTGCATGGAACCCTTGATACGGGTAGAGGTACGACAAACCAATTGACACATCAGGAAGATGTATTAGGATGAAAGTTCGTACGAGACTAACGATGATCCACGAGCTGGTGGTGATCCCAAGCTAGTGGCAACCTACGGGCTAGTGAAGATCTATGAGCAGACCATTGAGTATTGGGCTTTATTGATAGGCCCTAAGGGTTAAGTTAGGCCATGCAATGGTTTCAAGATACTCAATTCCTTTGTACCAACACCAACATAAAAGGGTACTACTTGAGGTTATACCCTCAATAGTCTTGAGGCATGAAATCCTTAAGGTTAAGCCCTTCCTCAAGACAAGCCTCAAAATAACCATTTATAACAACCATAAGGTATACGCAGTAGAAGAAAAGTGTGATTCATCGATTTTCTTTAGTGACTGTTTGTGATTACAAGTTATAAGATATTTATTGATTGAGACAATTATTACTTTTCTAACCATATTGTAGAAAGTTTATCAATATTTTGCATATCAGTTTAAGTGAAGTAACAATGGCATATTGTAAAATACTTTTTTCTCTCATAAATCAAAATTTGGTCTACTGAAAGACCATGCAACTCAAATCGTCAAATTGAGATAACTTAAGAAATTACCTTTCTGAAGCGTTTGAAATTTAAAACTTCATAATTTGAACAACTGACAGCAGGTCTGCTTGAATCTCGCACTAGTATATTTTGGCTGTAAATAATATCTGAATTTCCACATTCAGAATCACCGACCCTGTCTTTTTGGTCAAGCATACCACCACCGCTGGACCTAAAGCTTGATGTATGAGCAGAGGCAGGACAACCAGTCGGAACTTCCATCTTACTCAAACTTTCAGTGGCTTCTTCACAGTATCCAATGATATTTGCAGGGACCGATGTGGCTGTTTCCTTTTCTAGTGACTGATTGGTAATAGCATGATCAGTAAGATGATTCATCTTAACCAAACTCTCAGTGACTTTTTCACGGCATCTAATGGAAGTTGCAGGGAGAGATGCAGCTGTTTCTTCTTCAGCTTCAGAATCGGCAACAATTGTCTCATCTGTTGAGCATGACGATGATACAACTACTACAAAAGAACGCAACAATTTGACATACTACTTGGGAAAACATATGAAGTATATCATAAGTTCATGACAAGTCATTAATAAACCAACAAAAAGAGAAACATTGCAGATGCACATGTGAATACCAGGTCCATTTCCGATAATGCTATTAACAAATGGCATTGAACCCCAAGAAGGCTTTATTGAAGAGCTATGTATATGAGCTCAGGAAAAAGGGTCCAATACAATACGTGTCCAGGGGTCACATTCATCACTTAGTAAATTTAACGGCAAGGGGACACAGGATATATTATATACTTTTTATATATGGTCTATTATATGACATATAGATTTTGTACATACCTTATAATATTGGCTCTATTATAACCTCGGCATTATGCCACAGTGGAGACTTTATTGGCCATGATTTTCAGCTATTAATGGAAAAAAGAGAAGGAAGAAGAGGTTGGTTGCTGATGAATACTAAGAAGAGAAAGAAGACCTAGGGCAACATAACTGACATCATGTGACTTTCACATGACTAATATTAGACTAGTAGATATGGGCTTTTAAATACTTGGGCTGTTTGTTAGAATTATGCATATAATGGGCTTCCTTTTCAATTATATTATGTGCTTTCTGTTTTATGAATTTTGAAAATTAATCACTTTTATGTTGCTGAACTACACTAACAGTCCCTATATTTTTTTCTAATCTACACTTTGGCCTCGTTATTTTTTTCTAATCTACACATTAACTTCAATTTTGGGACTAAATTTGTTAAAACTAAGAAATAAGAGAACTAAATCATAAGAAAAAATAATAAAAGAACCAAAGTATAGAATTAGAAAAAAATATAGGGACAATTATTATATTTAGCCCTTCTAATTAAAGAAGCAAGATAACTACGAATAAAAATTATAAATCACCAAAAAAAAAATACAAAATGTTAATATTTGAATCATAAGTATAGAATCTATATATCATTTATAGATCTAACATATATACTAATTTACACAATTAGTTGTATCCCCATATTTGTGTTAAAAAGTTAGACACTTATTATTTATGTCCACTTTATCTTAAAATTAAACACTCGGACCCTTCTCTCCAAGTCAATGTAACATCAAATGTTGGTTATTTATATTTTTTTATTCAAATATTAATAGTTTCGTATAGTTATAAATATTATTCGCTAGCAAAAAATTTGATATTATTGTTTTATCTTATTTTTTCAATTAAATAAAACTATTTTTTAAATTAGTGAAAAGCCCATCATTTTCTTCATAAAATAGACACCTACATTGCCCAACCCATGTTTTTTCCTTTCTTATCCTTGTAAACAAGAATCCCTTATCTCTCCCCCTCATTTCTCCTTTCTCTTCAGTTTTGTGAACACTTCCAAGAGTCGAATGTTACAGTAACCTGTTCAAATCCAAATCAAGTGAAACGTTGATGCATGGCAAACATCAATCCTATTCCTAGAAGGATTAGATAGGAAAAAGAATTTTATGAAGAAATAATTTCTAAATTTATTTTCCTCAATTTATTAGGAGTTTATATTATTTACCTTCGTTTATTGGGACTTTATATTTAAGTGCTCATGCGATACTATAGCAGTGTTAAGTTTTAAATTATTTTAAGACTTAGAACTCTTATTTGGTTAGAAGTTAGTTTTTTTCAGTTTAGAAGTATTATTATAAGCCTAAATATTTATATAGCTAGTACCTTGTTACAAGGGAAGAGGCAGATTTTTATTATAAAGTTTATTCTCTTTTACGTTTATCCTTCTTGGGCTCTTCTTGGCTCTTTAAGCCTAAAATTTTATGTTTCTCTGATTTTCCTTCAAAATTATAATTTTTTTTATGCACTTCTTCAATTAGTTGGTATGGATCTTTGTTTTCCCTTGACACTTCAATTAGTTGGTATGGATCTTTGTTTTCCCTTGACACTGTGATCAACAAGGAGGTAATAATGTTATTAAGAAGGCAAATTGAAGCTTTAACTCGGTATTTAGCACAACTTGAAACTCCTACTCATGATGATGTTGAGAATCCATTCCACGATCAGGCTACTTGTAGAGACCATTACACCGGCAAACTTAAAGATCGAAGATGGGATGGTGAATTCAAGAAACAAAATATGGTCTCTACAAGTTTGGAACAGTTACACAAGAAATGTGCGGAACTTTGTAGTTAAAAATTCTTACATGAACTACAAGTTGTTGTAAAGTCTCTAATTAAATTTTATTGTGACAACAAAGCCACCATCAATATCTCTCTTAATCCATTTCAATATAACAAAACCAAACACGTAGAAGTGAACATACATTTTATCAGAGAAAAGATTAAAGATAAGACTATATGCATGACTTATATTCCTATAACGAAACAAAACGGCAAATATATGCACGAAATGGCTTCCCCGATGAAGTTTCGATAATTTATCTGCAAATTAGATATGATTAATATTTATGATCTAACTTGAAAAAGAGTATCGAAACCATTGACCAAAGGAGATACCTGATTTCCAACAATACAGTTGGAAGAGATAAATTAGGAGAATCATGGCCTGATTTGGAAGAGATAAATTAGGAGAATCATGGCCTGATTTGGAAGAGATAAATGTATTAAACTAGTTTCTTTTTTTGGATTTCATTTATATTATAAATTAGCAATAGTTTGTATAAATTATATATACAAAAATACATAACTTCAATTCTCCATTTTCCCTTCTAGAGTAATGTTGAATCTTTCTATGCACCAAATTAGAAAGAGTAGCTACAAAATTATTAACCAACGTCTAAAGGAAAATTGTCACCTTAGAAGGCTCAGGCAAATTCTAGATCATCATCCATAGTTTAGATAGCATCTTGATGCCTCTTACCAAGCATATCATATGCAACAAATGGTAACATGACCTCAAAGTAAAATAGTATGAGGCCAAAACATCATATCTTCCTTACTCCCATTAGGCTTAGGTAAAGCCAAAACTTCTCTTGCTGGTAAAAGCACCTCCCTTAACCTTCCAACATCCCAACCACACTCACCTTCACTAATAAAGTTAGATACCCATTCCACTCCATCCACCCTAAACATCAATAAGTCCTTATAATGAACCAACTACCTGTCAGTCCACGCATTCACCTATGAACCCCTATACACTCCAGCCACATTCCTTCTTTAATCTCTTTATCATATCATACTTTTCCAAACCCAAGAATTAGCACTATAACATTTAACCTGCATAAAACCATCACTGGCGAAATACTGCACCTTTAACACACTAACACAGGAGGATCCTGTGTTTCTCAAAATACCCAAGCTTGCTTAGCTAACAAAGCTAAGTTAGACTCACTCCAAGTCCCCAAATCCCAACCCCCCCAAATTTCTTACTACAAGCAGCTTTATCCATTTAGCACCAACTATTACCCCCTCTTTCACCCCACTAGACCACCAACCACCAAATCTCATCATAGCAGCCATAAGACAACAAAAATTTGCTTTAGGCAATTTAAACACACATACCATACCCTGACAGCACATGCTCAACATATTTCAACACCACCTCCCTACCCTCAATTGATAACCATGAACTCCATGCAGAGGTTTTAATTTCCAACCACTCTTGCAACAAACCATAAATGCTAGCTTTAGAAGAACCCCAGTACCAGCATTGGTCACAATTTGAACCTAAAACATACGTGCAACCTTCTCCTGTACCTCCAAATGAGTATTACTACTGAAGACAATGTTGTTTTTTTCTCCAAATTAACTGTTTGATAAGAAGTCTTACAATAAGCATCAATCTGCTCCAATAAAGCACAACAAGACCCTTCCTCCACATCCTCAAAGAACAATGAGTCATCTGCAAAAAAAACAAGGTATGCAGCAAAGGACAAATCCTTCTCAGCCTTAAACCCTTAATCATACCCGTAATCATAGCCTCCTTGATATTCCTGCTTAAAACCTCAACAACCAATATAAACAAAAACGGTGACAAATGGTCACCTTCCCTCAAACATTTGTGGGTTAAATTGTGATTGAGGGAACCCATTAAGAAAAATTTTGAAAAAAACAGGAGATACATGCTTCATTACCCATTCCACCACCACATCCTTAAAACCCATCTTTATCAACAAAGCATGCAAAAATTTCCACTCTAACCTATCATATGCTTTAGCCATGTCCATCTTTAACACAAACCATCTTTTCCCTCTCTTCTTCTTTTCAGATGATAGAACACCTCTTGAGCCACTATTACATTCTCTTGAATCTGTCTATCACCCACAAAAGCACCTTGAAGCACTTTAGGAGCCAAGGAAATAAAAGTTTGATTCACTGAGGCAGATAGGAATGTAGAGTCAAAGAAATTCCTGATAGCCCTACATACATCCTTAGAAATAAGACCCCAATGCTTATGATAAAAACACCATGGAAGCGATCAGGCCCCGGTGCTTTCATTGCACCCAACCCAAACACAGCCTCTTTTATTTCCTTATCAGTCACATCCTTAGAAACTTGAATCTGTCTATCACCCACAAAAGCACCTTGAAGCACTTTAGGAGCCAAGGAAATAAAAGTTTGATTCACTGAGGCAGATAGGAATGTAGAGTCAAAGAAATTCCTGATAGCCCTACATACATCCTTAGAAATAAGACCCCAATGCTTATGATAAAAACACCATGGAAGCGATCAGGCCCCGGTGCTTTCATTGCACCCAACCCAAACACAGCCTCTTTTATTTCCTTATCAGTCACATCCTTAGAAAGCATATAATTATCCTCATCAGAAATGCAGGATTGGTCCTACATCCCTCGTCACAACCTTGTAACTCACCAGTAGCAAAAATGTCACTGATAAAACATTCAACAACATCAAAGAGTTGTTGCTAACCCTCACTCCACACACCATTCCCACCTTTTAACCTAGAAATTAATGGATAAGATTAGAAAAGAGAAAATAATTTATTTTGTTTAGAGTTCTACTAAAGTAATAATTTATTTTATTTAGAGTTTTTGTTTATAGTTTTACTAGAATAATAGCTTATTTTGTTAGACTTTTAATTTTTATAAACTACTAGAGTCCCACATAGAAACTTTATGAACTATTTTAAGGATTTTTCAACTATAAATAACTAGGCCTTATACTTGAATAAGGCATCCTAGAAAATGTTCAACATAGTAATATTAAAGAAGTTTTTTTCTTTCTTGTTTCTCCTACTACTAATATTTTAGATATAATTCTTCTTTCTTCCGTTTGAAAGTTGAAGTCTGCTTATTCGGGAAATAGAGAAATATCTTTAGGCTAATTCTACTCTAAAGTTGGTAGAGTACTCGTCTAAAAATTGATAACATAGCTAGATTTGTCCTATTTTAGATTTGTTAGAGTACTTTCCTAGATAATACTTTCTTTATGTTTGTTTCATAACACATACAAAAACCTCTTTCCAAAAAGTAAGTTTGGCTTATCTAAACTTTGTTCATCTTTTTCTGATGTCCTAAGTGCTTCCATATTATTGGTGCATTCGCGCTTACATCCTGCGTCAGGTGGTATCAAAGCGAGGTTCATGTTGGCCCAATGAAGCATAATAAAGATATTTCATGAAAAAAAATTCAATAATTTCGTCAAGAGGTTAATCAAGCTTTTAATAAAATGTTTGCATCATTGGCATTATTAAACAAAAATATGAATCAAGCTACTATTCAAAAAGATTATGAAAAAACTCAAAATCAAGACCTTACTCGAGTAGAAAAGATGATCCAACATAGCTTTAAATATGAGCCGTCAAAAAAGAAAGACGTAATACCTAAAGCTTTAAAAATGAAGGAACAATCTTTTGAAAACAAGGTTCCTTACATAGTTTTGGTCAAAGACAAAAATGATCATATTATTAAAGCCAACAAACCAATGTTAGAGATCATACAAATTCAAAAGGAAGAACTTAAAAAGAAAATCTCTTTACAATGTGAATTAGTACTAAATCACAAAATTATTTCTATAAAAGAAGATTCAAATATCATGACACTTGTAGATGTTCCTGAAGTTAAAGAATTAAGTGTATTCACTAAATTCAAATGCAATCAAGTATTTCACATCACAACAAATTATTTTTCAAATCAAGAGTTGTCAAATGATCTTCAAGATACCGAATCATGTTTCATTATTCTAAAACTTGTTAAAAATATTAATTTTAAAAATGAGCATGTAGATAATATTTGACTAATATTGTTCAAGGAAGTGGAACAACAAGAAAAGCAAATTTTGAAAATCCATAAATGAACCAAGTGTTATCATCCTCATTTGAAGAAAACTAGAAAACTCGAAGACGAGTTTTAAATAAGTGGAGGGGAATAATACAAGACAAGGTTAGAAAAGATAAAGTAATTTATTTTATTTAGAGCACTATTAAAATAATATTTTATTTTATTTAGAGTTTTTGTTTACAGTTCTACTAAAGTAGTAGTTTATTTTGTTAGAGTTCTAATTTTTATGTATTACTAAATCCCATATAGAAACTTTATGAACTATTCTAAAGACTTTTCAACTATAAATAGTTAAGCCCTATACTTGTATAAGGCATCCTAGAAAATATCTAACTTAGTAATATTAAAGAAGTTTTCTTCTTTATTGTTTCTCTTATTCCTAATACTTTAGGAATAGTTCTTCTTTCTTCCGTTTGGAAGTTAAAACTCACTTATCCGTAAAATTGAAAAATACCTTTAGGCTAATCATACTCTAGAGTTGCTAGAGTGATCGTCTAAAGATTGACAACATAGCTAGGTTTGTCCTATTTTAGATTTACTAGAATATTTGCCTAGATAATAGTTTCTTTGTGTTTGTTTTATAACACAAATACAAGGACCTCTTGTCAGAGAGTGAGTCTAAGTAGTGTAAACTTTGTTCATCTTTTTTTGTCCTAAGTGTTTCCATATTATTGGTGCATTTGCACTTCCTTCCTACGTCAGAAATCCTATTCATCATCCTTCTTTGCAAAATAGTTTTATGAAAAAAAGTATTCCTATCCCAGCTACAACAATTGAACTCTAGACCTTTGAGCCCAAAAAATCTCATCCTTCCATATCGAAGCAATCTTAGACAATTGGCATCTTCTTTGGAATGCCAAAAAAAAATAACTATTAAAGGCATAGGGAAATTATTTTTCTAAGAAACTTGACCAACTTTAACTACCTTTGCATATGTTGTACATGATTTTCGCAACTAAAACTTGAACACTATAATCCAAACCCCAAACCACTTGAAATTCATGCCATCTTGGTAGAACCCCAATCATTCTCCAATACAAGTATAGATGTTTTACTATGCTCCTATCACCGTGATATTAACATTTCATAATAGTATCTCAATATACAAACTCAAACTAATTACTACTCTTCAATGCATAACTTGCTACCTCGTTAAGCTTTCATAAAATATTTACAATAATTCTAAAAACATTATTTAAATTATCCACTGTGGCATTTAAATAAAAATACTTACCACAAGGTGACATCAAAATGGACGGATCAAGCTGCCCACTCAAAATAGCACATATTAGGTCTATTTCCTTCACACTATATATTGATTTGAGTGTATTGAAGCTATCAAAGTTGTCTGTTGGCACAACACACACGATATTTCCCTCATAATCTGATCCCTACAAGAGTAGCTCGGAATGAAACAAGAAGTAATTTTCTAAACAAAAAAGAAACCTTGTTCAACACCCATAACAGATTGGTTGAGGGTGCAGTATGTGCATTTTTAATATGAAGCAAGAATGATTATAACACTGACATTGAGAAAATTTAAGCAAAAGATGAAACCTGTTTCCAACCTAACAACTATCAACCTAAATTATATGAGTAAAACCTTTATCCTTTCTCTTTGCAACTACATTTGCAACTAAGGACGAACTGACTCCAAATGGAGTACAGAGATAAATCATTTAATCAGTGAAACAAATAACAATCACAATACCTAGAAAATGACATTTCAAATTAAATGAAAACTGCATACTTGGCTACTTGAGCTGAACCCTTCAATGGTATGAATCTTTGCACTGCTCACTTCCAGTAGGCATTTTATGTGGTCCCTGAATTTATACTGTAATAGCACATAACTAAATCCAATAAAAATGACGATCTTCAAATGCAAACAACAGCAATTCAGCTCTAAAGCATCCCTACAGGCTACAGTTGATGAACAGCTACAGTTTCATGACATGCACAACATTTCAGCAACTTCTGAAGTTCTCCTACAGTTTCCAATGTTCAATACGAAAAACATCACAAAATCTTACATGCACATTTTTATGAGTTACTGTGGTTGTATATATCCATTCGTTAAAATTAATTAACTTTCTCCTAAAACTATATAAGTTTTTAAAAATATAAATTAAATGAACTACAGTAAACCTTCTACTCCAAAGATACTTATTTTTAGCAAACAAAAAAAGAACTTCAGAAATGCCAACCTTATATAAATTATAATCAGTTAATAATCCTCAAGAGAAAACAAACTAGACATCATTGATATTTCAATTTGCAACAGGCACATTATATCACATATAATTAGTATTCTTTTTATGTTCATAAAATACTACAATGATCAGGTAAACTGTTTATTTACGGTGGAAGTTTAGGACTTCATCACTTGGATACCACTAGAAGTTTATGATGAGATCAACCTTCTAACATCAAGTAAAAATAAATAAACCTTCTTACAGTTAAGCACTAAAAAGTCTAATAGAAGGGGAAATGTCATAAAGAAAAAGTGGCACAATGGTGGATCACAGGTCCATCCATTGTCCAATCATGTTGCAAACACAAAAAAAATACAAACAAAACCTAGAATTTAGCACAAGAACAGGACCCAGAGCCCTAGACAAAATTCTACAAATTTGAAAGGCAGAACATCAGACAAAGCTAGCAAATAGCTAATGATAAAAACAATTGACATGTTTGAAATTAAATACTTACCAATAACAATATATTACTTCACATTGAACAATCATAAATGTGAATACAATTTTCTTTATCAATAGAAACATGGATCATATTAAACTAAATGCCAAACCAAACAAACGTAACATTTCCAATGTAGAACAGGAATAGAAGGATACCTTATGTACAGAATCCAACAAAAAAGTGTATCCTTTTAGACAGTTTTTACGAACTTCTGGATCTGCAACTTTGGCTGATATTCCTGCAACTACAATTGCTGGAGTATAGCTGATTATGTACAGAAATGATACTTGGATTAGTGAATCAAATATTGTATGAGAAGTCTAATGACAATGAGCAACCCACATTGACAAGATCAAATCAACACTTACAGACTGCAGCTAGGGATCTCCGTTCGAATTTTTTGTTCTGTAAGAGTCTAAATAAATGACTATAATCAGTAAAGAAAAAGAATCAGAAAAACACATAAGATATCATATGTTTCATAGGAACTTGTAACTCTATTTTCGGTGAACTAGATATTACAGGTCAAGAACTTATTTATTCTTTTCTGATAGGTAGAACTTATTTATTCTTTTCTGATAGGTAGAACTTATTTATACAAATTACTCGAATTGAAACTATAATGTCCGTTGGCCGAAACTTTGAGAACCAGCTCAGTGACATTTCCCTACATGGAAAATACAACTTACTGAAACGATTCTTGACAAATAACAGATACTCAAAAATATATTTTCCAGTGACTATACACGACCTGATTTTGGGAATGGCTCAGTGTTTAGCAACATTTATTTTAATACCCTAACCATCGAAATTGCATCTTGCAAATATGTATACATTATACTAACAGACACCTTTCCGTCAAGGTCTTAAAAGGCGGATTCTAGATCGAGGTGTTTTCCTTCTGGCAAGGCAAGGCTTAGGCCTCACCTTAAATGTAAAAAGTAACACAAGAATTCCAAATAAAAAGTTATATTACATATATATCAAAAATAACTTCATAATAATCATATGAACCTAAAGAATTGAAAAGAAAGAAAAATAAAAAGGGAAGTCTTAAGGACTGGCCATAAATCCATAATAGTGAGCAAAACCAAAAGTTAAGAGAATTTCATGAAAAATAAATAAAGAAAGAGAAAAAAGAACAAGAGAAGGATAAGAAAACACCCAAAAATTAGCTGGAGGAATAATTGTATACTTTTGGGGAGAGAAAGGCCAAATGAGATAAGTAATTCTATTCAGGAAAGGTTCTTAGAATTTTTTATTTTTTTCCACCTATATTTAGTTCTTTCAGAAAGAAATGTTCACGAGCTTTTCATGCAAAATGTAAAAGAGGCCATAATTTCTCAAATATGCTAATTTTATTTCATTACATCAATGAAAGAGATAAACACCACGCATCATCCCAATACGTAAATGCATTTAGGCACATTGAGGCATGCTGCCTCGACAGAAAGAGGCATAATCCTCAATACACAATGAAATAGGACCTCAACCCTATGTTATCAAAAATTGGTCTCTATGAGCCAACATACCATTTACAAATGCCATTTATTTATTTAAAAGATTAATCTGGCACATCAAGAAATAAAGAACAAAACAAAGACAAACAAGCAATAATCAGGCATAAATTTTGGGATCACATGAAAGAAAAATTAAAGAAATAAAATACATGACGAAAGAAGGAAAACAAATTCACTGACAAGTATCCCTCAAGTAATAAGCTGTAATATTGTAACTGTCCAAGCCATTTGTAAGTTACCAAGAGAACTTAAATGTGAACAGAAATAATACAAGTTCTTAAATATTTGTGTACCTCAACCCAACTATTCATAACAAAAGGTTTCTTTGCCACAATTGCATCAAGTAGGTCATCCTTCACAGGCATGAATTGATCTACAAGCACGTGTGTGCAACCTTCTTTGCTGTAATTATAAACGAAACGAGCACCTACATCAAGAAAAGAATATTTAATGAAAGTTTATATAATATAACCAAAAGAATGCCTATTGTTAGATTCCACTATGATGGCAAATCCATGGACATCAAGTCCAAGATCAAACAAGGACTTCGGAGAAAAAGGGATAAAAATAGGAAAACATCAAGTGGAAAGTAATTGCTACAATCTTGACTCATCAAGTTGTAACCCATGTAGAACCATATGACCTCTGTCTAAAATATGGAAAATGCCCAATAAAAAAGAAAATAAAGATCAAGAACTTTCACCATGCAATCTCATGATTTGCAGGGAGGTTATACAGAGACGTATAATGTTGAAATGACTGCTCATAGAGTTCATTGAATTATGTTAATATTCCTTCAACCCTCAAGTTCAACTAGTCTTCTGCTTTTCAAATCAATTGTAATTGAGAAAATGAAACTCCGTATCATCCAAATGATATTGTCAGTTATATGTTCTCCCCTTTCATTTCCCCCTAAAATTGTTTGTTTGATTGAGGTTAGAGCATGTTATATTTTATAGTTTATACAATTAGTTGAAAAGTCAACAAAAAGTTTTTGTGGTGAATTGCAAAGGTAGTCTGGCACTACTGCTTTATTGTTTAATAACTTTTCAGGACTGCAGCATTTAACTCATTAAAAGAGTCGTGTGAGAGAGGAAATGCAAGTATCAAGAGAACATCTAAAAAACTGGCATTATGAATATAGCTGCTAGATAGCTCTTATCTACAGTGTCGTTACTGACCAATTGCTGAAAGTTTGCTTTCCAAGGAATTATTCACTAGGAAGGGCCCTGAACTGCACACCCAAAAGTTAAGTGGCACATAACAAAACCTGCCAGATTTATATTACAAAGAATAAGCATAGAAAAGTTGACTAATGTGCAAGAAAAACTGATAAAATAATCACTTGCAGACTCTAGTCAGAGCTGGGATCCTCCAGCACCAATCTTCAAAAATAATGAATTATTTAATATTATGCGAATTCTCAAAAATACTAGTTTCATTCTAACAAAAAGAAAGTTTTGATCTCTGCAGTACTTCATAAAATAAAGGGAAGAAAAGATACTTTAATTAATTAATTTACCTGTATGTTGCATTACCAGCTCCAAATGAAATCAAATCCCAATCTTTTAAAGCTATTTCTTTGTTTGGCAACTGATGTACTTTCTCCATTGAACCAAGGTTCTTATTTACAAAAGTTCCATACTTTGAGCAATCCCTAACTCGAACTTCTGTTGATGAGTTAGAAGATTTAGTTTGCGGGGGATCAGAGGAAGTCATTGCATCAACGAAAATTTCTGCATGAACCCGAGAGACTCCTTTGTCTTTATTAATAACTATATCACAACCTATAAGAATCCGATAAGAAAAATACGACAGTAACATAATCAATATCTACTAAAAATGAAAAATTAAGGAGGGCAAGCTAAGAAATAGGATACTGTTCTCTACGATGTTATATTAACCAAGGTTTTAAAAGGTGGTTCTATGTGTTAAGACGTCTTTCTCACATAAAGCAACGCATAAGGCTCATTTTGAAGTTTTCTCCCACAAAAAGCCTTGAGCCAATTTTCTCTCACAATGCAAGTCATAAAGCTTAACTTAAATTTTAACAAAAATGAATAAGAAAATACTAATAAGATAACATTCATAAATAACAAAAATTTCTTAACATGTTCATAATTTAATATGGAAATGGTCATGATAATAAGAAAATATGTGATGTTAGAAAATACTTGCACTGACAAAAGAAAAGAAGTTTCTGCTCTTTTTCTCACGCATAATATGAATAAGGTATTACCATTAAACTAAGAGATACAAAAGAATACAATAGAACCAAATGACTGATAGAATTGGGATACTTGAGTCAAAACATAATTTTGCGTGCAACTTATTTTTCCCTTTAAAAACTAGTTTTTACTCTAATGTGGTATTGGGTAATCAAGGATTTTCAATCAAACTATGAGAAAACAATCCCAAAATAAAGAGAAACTTTTAGGCTTATAGCATCAAGGGCTTGATTACTCACCATCTAATTGTGTAAACCTCAAACGACAAAAATGTATGTCTCAACCAACAAAGACGTACGTCTCAAAAAAACCATCTGAGTCCAAGCCTTGATTCGTGAAAGAGATGAGCCTTACTACAATGAGCCTCATTACAAGCCTTAAAATAGTAATTTGGAACGAAGATATTAGTTACAAGATGACTATAAGAACAACACATGGATGGATACAGTACAAATCAAAGATAAACTCAAGCATGAGTTGTCAAATTGAATGAAAACATTGTGCCAGTACATTGTGCCAGTATGCTACATAGACTCGAAAAGATGGGTTTGACACGGGTTCAAAGATAAACTCAAGCATGAGTTGTCAAATTGAATGAAAACATTGTGCCAGTACATTGTGCCAGTATGCTACATAGACTCGAAAAGATGGGTTTGACACGGGTGCAATTAGATATCCACTCGATATCATCATCAAACCACCAGCAAGGGATGTGTTCATGAAAAAATTTGAGTGTCGGACACAATTGTGTCATGTTGACACGGATGAGGTACCCTAAAATGCCAAGTCTAGGTAACATAGGTACCAGTTGATTTAAGGAATATGATACAAGATGGAGGGAAAGATGAAGAGAGTTAAATAGGAGAGATTAACAAATAACCTACTTTGCATCTCTCCAAGGTTGGAATTTAGAGTACAAAACAATAGGTTGGAGCCAAGATCCACAACCACCATTACACAAACTTTAAACTTTCTATCTATTAACAAAAAGAAAATACAGTGTGTGTTTAAAGTATAAGCAAAAAAATAAAAAATTATGAGAATCATTCCAAAATTAGATTTTACATAATGCAATGCAAGCACATTTTTCCAGCATATTCAAAATGGGTGAATGTAACTAAAATAAATGATAAAAATTCATGACAATCAACGCTCATTACATGTTGATCAAATGCTTAACCACTCTTTTCCAACCTATTGAATGTTTACTGAATGAATTATTAGTTATTACAACTTATATTACAAAATTTGTAAGCAAACTCAGATGATAGAGTACCTTTACGATCGTAGCAAATGTCATAATAATTTCTTTAATTACTACCACTACAATCCAAATGGGAAAGGAAACGGCCCTTATCAAGCTCCGGTAAGGAAAATGAAGTACTATCTTGGAATTGCGATGGATTAATTAAACCCTTGACTTTTAAGTATTTATGTAGTATGGTTAATATTTATAATCCATATTGTATTTTTATTTAGGAGACTAAGCTAGTAGTAGTTATTGTGTTTTTGTCCAACAATGTTTAGGCTATTTTGATTGTTTTTGTGTTCTACTTTAAATTGTGCTGGTGGTTTATGACTTATGTGGAAACTTGGTGTTAAACTATCTGTTGTAGCTTTTGATCAACCTGTCATTGCTCTTGAAATGTGTAACTTTGCTCTCAATAGAATGAAATATAATTTATTTTGTTGTTATTCCCCTTGTTATTAGGTTCTTAAGGATGACTTTTGGACTTATCTTATTGCTATTATTAGCGCTTCAAATGGCATTTGGATGTGTATCGGTGATTTAAATGAAGTCTTAAATCAAAGTGACATACCACGGGTGCACATCTTCTTTTTCTTCTTCTTTCCCATCTTTAACAGTCATAGATATCCATTGTGTATCATCATCAAACCACTAGCAAGGAACGTGTTTGTAAAAAAATTTGAGTGTCGAACACAATTATGTCATGTCGACACAGATGAGTCATCTTAAAATGCTGAGTCTAGGTAACACAGGTGAAGATTGATTTAAAGAATATGATACAAGAGGGAGGGAAGATGGAGAGAGTTAAATAGGAGCGATTAACAAATAACCAACTATGCATCTCTCCAAGGTTGAAATTTAAAGTACAGGTTGGAGCCAAGATCCACAACCACAAAGCCACCATTACACAAACTTTAAACTTTCTATATATTAACAAAAAGAAAATACACTGCATGTTTTAAAGTATAAGCAAAAAAAAAATTCTGAGAATCATTCCAAAATTAGAATTTACACAATGCAATGCAAGCACAATTTTCCAACGTATTCAAAATGGGTGAATGTAACTAAGATAAATAATAAAATTCATGACAATCAACGCTCGTTACATGTTGATCAAATGCTTAACCACTGTTTTCCAACCTATTCAATGTTTACTGAATGAATTATTAGTTACTACAACTTATATTACAAAAGTTGTAAGCAAACTCAAATGATAGAGTACCTTTACGACCAATCTTGTACAATCCCTTTGCAAAAATATAGTATTTATTTTCACCTGTAACATGATTAAAACCTAGTTACACAAAATAATCAAATTCTTCTACCATCAAAGCACCATAATAAAACATTTCAAAGATATATGCCAATGAACCAAAGTAAGGCACTAATATATAACTACAAGAATGCAGAACTCCTCTACCTTATACATGTTGAATATGTCTCAAGTTCATAAAGTAGAATAAGATACTAATATAGATTGTAATGCAACTACCTTATACATGTTAAATATGTTTCAAGTTCATAAAGTAGAATAATAAACTAACATATATTGTAGCATAGACCAGGCAATTTCATCAAAGATTACTTTGTTATCATAGAGTGATATCTTAAACTAAACATATTTAACTTCCAGCTTGCCTAAACAAATTTTAAAACTAAAATAAAGTGAACTCCTTCAGGTTCATGCTGAGACAGGGATGAGTACATGCACATCCCAAAGACTGAGAAAGAAAAAGTTGTGAGGTTAGAATGTGAGTCAAAATCAAGCAATCAAGTCAAACTTAAAATTCCTACTCTCTGCTCTTTGTAGAGAAGAATATGTAAAAATCTTGTGATAACTGAACCAAGCATGAATTCATGTTCAGAAACCAATTCATGCCATCAAAAGAAGGGAAGTTAGTGTTCCTACAATCATAAATATATCAACAGCCCTAGAAAATAAATGACAAGTGTCACCGAGGAGCATGGCATAGGTCAAAATTGGTAGTTAGATCATGCTTTCGAATGAGGTTGCTTCTCATGAGAAATGAGACAGCGTATTTCCCCATGTAACATCTTACTAAATGCTAGTGAACCAAACCCTTTAAAGCTTTCTGAATACAACGAAGCAGAACAGACGCCTACCATGAACAGCAAAGAAAATGATAGATGAGGACAGTCTACCCTTATATAAGCTAATTATTCATCTAATGCAGGCTTAATTTCAATAGTTTAGTATTTGGGTTGATAGATTTCCTAAGTCTATTAAGATTTTTTGGCTTTTCCATTTAGGGATATTTCCTCTTATAGACTTTATGTGTTTCTCATAAAAAATAAAAAATAAAAGAGATAAGACTTTATGTGGTTTCCAACTTTCCATATATCAGTTTGCTATTTGCGATACATATGGCTCGTATTTGAAGTTGAAACTTGATCATTGGGATGATTATAACAAAAAATTTACCCAAAATCACTTGATTTTGGATAAT
The DNA here is from genome assembly GCA_037013495.1 of Hippophae tibetana. NCBI lineage: Eukaryota > Viridiplantae > Streptophyta > Magnoliopsida > Rosales > Elaeagnaceae > Hippophae > Hippophae tibetana. The sequence continues at coordinate 15,326,471 of CM072812.1, forward strand.
ATTTTATATTTTACTAAAATCACTCGGAGGTAAGACTTACCACAATAGTACTAAGCCTCACCTCAAAGCAATTTTAGTAAAAAAATGAAATTCATGGTAAGACATTTGCTTGATATGGGAAAATATTTGCCTATTGTTGGAAGCCTTACCACTTGCATCCCGTTTCGTGGTAAGGCTTACCATGACAAGATAATCTCTTACCACAACAGTGGTAAGCGTTACCTCGGAATGATTTTGGTAAATAGAATTCGTGGTAAGGCATTGGCCTAGTGTGGAAAAGCTTACCACAATAAAGCAATTCCTTACCACAACAGTAGTAACCCTTATCCCGGGAACGCTTTTGGTAAAATATGAAAACTAACCTAAATGTTCTACTAATTTAATAAATCACTCTGATTATAACTTATATGTTAAAAGTAACAAAACTCTATCATTGACATAATTACTGTACATAGCTTTCTCTTTTTACCTCTCAATCCTTAGTTCTTATCATTTTATTCTATTGGTCTCTCTCTCTCCCCTTCATCCCCCTATTTTTTTATCTTTGTTCTAGATCAATTCTATTTTAACTAGGAAACCTCATTTGGAATTCTATTTTTCGTTTATTCAAATCTATTCTTAAATTCTCTCTTTCCTCGTCTTTTCACCACCGCAAATATCACTTTCTTATCCCATTAATCATTTCAACTGTCAAAACTTCCCTTCTTTTACTTAAAATAATGAAATTATCTATAAGCACCAAAAGGCAATTAAGGAAAAGGCCTCCAAAGCTGTCTTACTAGGTGAGCACTGAGTAACGAGAGGAAGATTGGGAATGGGCAAAAAAAGCACTTGATTCTAAATGCCTTTATTCTTAGTTGCATTTCTATCTCTAAATATAAGGGTATTCTAGTTTAGGTAAATAGCATCCTTTTCTTCTATTTTTTTTTCCAAACATAAGTCCCAGTATTAAAGAAACTGACAGCCAACTATAACATAATCGACATAAAAAGCACAAATACAACAAAATTTGACTATTCCTAAAATATTAAAATGGATATCTTGTTATCCAACACAACGGGGACAGAAAAGACCTACACACAAGCATATCTATATCAAACTAATGTCTACCACGACAAAACAAGTAAGTGAATATCATGCATACTGAAAAGTCACACTGGTACACTCAATAAGTGAACTACTGCTAAAAGATGGAAAAAAGATTTGAAAAAACAAAGAAAAAATGTAAATAATAATTTGAAATGCAAATGGGTAGCTAAAATTTTGACGGCTGCTCAATGATATCATTCGTATAGCCACTCCCCAATATTATAATTTCAAAGCATATTAACAGCCAGAAATTCGATACTAACCTGAAAGGTGGTCAACGGGGAAGAGTCCCCAAACCATTCTTCTTCTTTCTTAGAAATACAGTATCGTCGAAGACAAGGGCGGAGATACAGGCGGATGATTATAGGTTTAAGATTGAGAGCAATTGATTCACCATTCCAAAAGGTGGAAGTTTAATTCAATCCGTAACCGAAATAATCTCTAGATTAAGAATTACAAGAAGCGCCAAAACCATACTTCAATACACAAATTACCAAATATCCGATACCATAAACTTAATCAAAAGGATTTTTATAGGGTTTAATGAATTTTAAAAATTTATAAAAGTTTATAACTTTTATAAACTTTTATAATAGATATTTGAATTTTAAATTTTTTTTCCATATAAACAAATTATACGATCAATAGCATCTTCTCTTATTATATTTTTTAAGACTTTTTTAACTCTTTTTATTTTTTCTTTTTCTTTTCTTTCATATTTCGTTCTTTTTTTCTCTCTATTTTTCTATTTTTCCGTGTACTCTTTCTTCTTTTTATTTTTTATTTCTTACGTAATAATTTTAAAAGAATAATTTTTTTTTGTAATTATTTAGAATTAATTTAAAGTGTTATTTTATATACATAATTTGAACATACTAACATTAAAAAAAAATTCTTAATATAATTTTTTTTATAACTATTAAAGATAATAATCTTGTAATAATAATTTTTACCATAAATTAAATTAGATATATGACTTTTTTCAATTATTACAAACATGCATTTACTTTATGAAAACTTAGGATATTTTTATAGCTTAAATAATATTATAAATTTTATTAAGTATTTTTTGATAAAATACATGAAACGTGAATATGATAAAAATTATAAAATAATTAAAGTATATTGAAAAGCGTGAATATGATAAAAATTTAAAATAAATTAAATTTTATAAAGTTCTAAAAGGCTATAAAAATTATGAAAATGTTATACTAATATATTTAAACTTATATAGATATTTAAAAAGTATAATAAAGTATATTTTTAAGTCTTTAGAAGAATATTAAAATCTATAAATTTTTTAAGACTTGAATTCTATCAAAATCTTTCTAAATCTACTTGAATTTTTAAAAGTTTAATAAAATATATCTTAAAATCTTTAAAAATTTATTAAAAAAATTTTAAAATTTTAAATCTAAGTCACTATAAATCTTAATTGAATACACACTTCTTACTAAAAGTGTGAGTTAGGAAATAGAAACTTAAATATTTATACACACACCTTTTAACCAATTTGCACACAACATCTATACATTTTTGCAAGATTCTTTATTATATTATGAGATCATAATGGAGGATAATTTTGCTCAGATTTGATATTTTAATGATACATATATTAAATAAAACGACTAGTATTATTAAATTAGTAGTTCCCAATTTAACAAAATATACATAGATGGTTTAATTTTGAGATGAAAAAAAACTTTATTTATAAAAATGTAATTTTAACTTTATAAAAATATTTATTATTTGATGTATTTTCTAATTTATTTTTATTCATTTCAATATAAAAATAGTTTGTACTATTATAGCAATCATCCTCAACATGCATCGTTCTTTTCATCGTATTCTTGATATTGTTTTATTTTTTTATTGATCAAAAAACTTTTCCAGTTTATTTCATAATAATTAAAAGTTTTATTTTTTTTACTAAATTTGTAGTTGTATTATCAACAACTTATTTAAAGTAATTGTCTCTATCTCTGACCACCATAATTATTAACTCATTCATTTTGAGTTCACTGATTTATTTATATTTTTTAACTCTCTTATATTCTATTAAACCTAAACTAAAAGTAACTTTGATTGAATACAATGTTATGATATTCACTTTTTTGAATTATTAGGTAATAAACAATAAAGGATGATTATGTTCCAAAAAATAGGATAAAGTAGGAGTAGATAAAGAGGATAATAGAGGTAGATATAATTATTAAAATAGATAAGGTTGTTTTTTAATAAAATGGACAAAAAATAAAAAATATATATAAATAATAAATATTTTCATAAAGAAAAAATTATATTTCAATAAATTAGATTTATAAAAAAAATTAGATTATCAGTGGAGCTTTAATTAAAGGTGAGACTACTACTATTATTGTTATTGATACAATGATATAATTCTTAATTTTATATAGATAAGAATAAAATGAATAGTAAAATATCAAGAAGCTAAACTCAAGTAAGAGGGGCACGTGTCTTATCAAATTTTTAATATATATATTTTTTATTGCTTTATAAGTATATTTTTTTATTCAACGAAAATATATAACAATATTTCCTCCCAAAATTATTATTTGAATATTATTTTTTTCTTTTTCTTTTCTTGTACTACATATTCATTTATATTTTCCTTTTTTTCATTTTTACTTTATAATTATACATTTTTTACCAACTAGATTTTAATAGAGTGATAAATATTTAACATTTTCTCATTTAAAAAAATTATATGAAATAATATCTAAAACTTATATATAATAACAAAAATAATATCCTAATAATATTGAAAGGATTTAACATTAAACGAGTTTAAATGATTATAATTTAACTCAAATAGTATCCAATTGGATTAGGCTTAATGTGATATGATGGTTTATATATTTCTAATAGTAAAAATATATTAACTGAAAATAATAGGTACTATTTATGTGATTATAAGTTTTAAAAGTATAATTTTGTTATCTTCCTTAAATTTTACTATTTTTGTTTTTTTAGTAATATATTTTATCTTGTATACAATTTAATTATTCTATGTTATATCATATATAATTATATAAATATTTATCGTTATTTATATCATATAATATTGATATTATTTATTTTTCTTACAAATACTTAAATTTTTATACATATTTATTATAATTTATGTTATTTAATTTCTTTCATTTTTTTATTCACCTTAATAGATATTAAATTATGTTATTTAGTATTGTTATAGCTTACTTTATGTAATTTTGAGTTTTATTTTAATTTGATAAAAATACACATTCAACATATATTGCTCTGGTTAATATTCAAAAAATCTTGAAACTCGTAAATTTTTGGAACATTAATTATGATCATTTAAAATATCATTTTATAATAATTTTATTAAAAAATTCATAAATTTTACTATAATCATTCTAATAATATTCAAATTATCTCCCCTTTTATTATTGAATTTGTTTAACAGTGATTACATCCTTGATAAGAAATTTATATATACTATTGGAGATTGTTATAAAGCTCCTTAATTTAAGGAGCAAAATATGAAGCAAAAAAAGGAGTAAAACATGGAGCAAAATATGGAGCAAAACATAGAACTTAATTCAAGAAGTAATTCAAAGAATTATTAATTTAAGGAGTAATTCAATGAGTAAAATTTCTTATAAATAGATGTATAATTGTAATGAATTAATCATCCAAAGTGTTCATTCCAATTGAGAGAAAAGCTTTTATGAGATAAAATTGAGAGTAATTTTTTTGGGTGTAATTGGATTGTGAGTTGTGAGTGTTGTAAACACCTTGTGTAATTTCTCTTCTTTCAGTAAAAAGATATACAGTAGGTCTAGAGACGTAAGCAAGATTGGCTGAACTCCGTTATCAAATTTGTGTGTTATTTTTATTCTTGTTTTCTCATAATCTGGCTTATCGAGAATTTGCGTAATTTCCCAACAACTGGTATCAGAGCTATTGGTGGTGATTCTTGTCAATTTTCTACAAGGTTACTATTTACGTGAATAGTAAAATTTTGTTGGCGATATTGGTTTGTCGACGGAGGTGTTCTAATACACGGTGGTTTGCAAAAATAGTCAGAAACGATCCGAAGGAAGTTAGATTTGAAGGGAGCAATGGCCGTAGATGAAGGGAAGGTGAAACTTGAGAAATTCGAGGGCACAAATTTTGGATTTTGGAAAATACAGATAGAGGATTATCTATATCAAAGAAATCTGTATCAACCTCTCTCAGGGAAGAAGCGAGAGGCTATGAAGGAAGAAGATTGTAATCTTCTAGACAAACAAGCCCTCGGAGTTAATCGATTGACGTTATCCCGTAATGTTGCTTTCAATATAGCAAAGGAAAAGACCACGATAGGTCTTATGGCAGCTCTCTCCAATATGTATGAGAAGCCATCAACCTCAAACAAAGTGTACTCGATGAGGAGTTTGTTCAATTTGCGGATGACGTAAGACACATCGGTATCTTAACATCTCAATGAACTTAACACAGTCACAACCGAGTTGAGTTTAGTGGAAATTGAATTCGATGAAGAAGTACGAGCATTGATACTTTTGTCTTCTCTACCAGAAGTTGGAATGCTACTGTCATGGTTGTGAGTAGCTCGTCAAGAAGCAATAAGTTTAAATTTGACGATGTTCGTGATTTGGTTTTCAGTGAAGAGATCCAACGTAGAGAGTAAGGTGAATCGTCAACTTCTTTAGTTTTGCATACAGAGTCAAGAGGAAGAAATTCAACCAAAGGGAATAGACGTGGCAAAACAGACTATCGAGGTAGATCAAAGGACATGAGGTCCAAATATAGGAATCGTAATAATTCCCATAGCTCGAAGACTATCGAGTGTTGAAATTGTGGAAGAATCGAGTACTACAAAAATCAATGCAAGAGTGCACCGAAGGACAAACAAGTGAAGGCAGAGGAAAATGTTACTTCCACCTCAGGAAATGATGATGCATTGATATGCTCTTTGGAGAGCAAGGCAGAATCTTGGGTGTTAGACTCTGGAGCATCGTTCCATTCTACTTCACAGAAAGAATTCTCTGAGAAATATGTCTCTGGAAATCTTGGAAATGTATATCTTGGTGATGATCAACCATGTGCTATTATTGGCAAAGGTGTAGTGAAGATTAAGTTGAACGGGTCTGTTTGGGAGCTGAAGGATGTCAGGCATATTCCTGACCTCAGAAGGAACTTAGTCTCAGTAGGGCAGTTGGCCAGTGAAGACTACACTACGATTTTCCATGGTGATGATTGGAAGATTTCAAAGGGTGCAATGACAATAGCTCGAGGCAAGAAAAATGGCACTCTTTACATGACAGTAGATGCACGTTTTTCAATCACAATTACAGCAGGCAATGAAACACCAAATCTATGGCACCAGAGACTAGGCCACATGAGTGAGAAGGGGATGAAGATTATGCACTCAAAAGGAAAACCTCCAGGTCTACGGTGTGTAGAGATGGACATGTGCGAAGATTGTATACTTGGAAAGCAAAAGAGAGTCAACTTTCAGACAAGTGACAGAACCCCAAAGAAGGAAAGGATAGAGCTTATTCACTCTGATGTTTAGGGACCAACGACCGTCTCATCTATTATTGGGAAACACTACTTCATGACTTTCATCGATGATCACTCTCGGAAGGTATGAGTTTACTTTCTAAAGCATAAGTCTAAAGTATTTGAGGCTTTCAAAAGATGGAAAGCTATGGTAGAAAATGAGACGGGTTTAAAGATCAAAAAGCTCAGAATCGATAATGGTGGTGAATATGAAGACACCAGATTCAAAAATTTCTACTATGAGCAAGGGATCAGAATGAAAAGAATTGTGCCAGACACGCCTCAACACAATGGTGTACCTGAGCATATGAACTAAACATTGATAGAAAGAGCCAGAAGCATTCGTATACAGTTAGGTCTACCGAATCAATTATGGGCAGAAACAGTCAACACAACAGCTCACTTGATCAATCGAGGCCCATCTGTTCCATTGGAGCATATAATACTAGAGGAGGTATGGAGCGGAAAAGAGGTGAAATTATTACATCTAAAAGTTTTCGGCTGTGTGGCATTTATGCATATCAGTGATCAAGGTAGGAATAAGCTTGATCCCAAATCTAAGAAATGCACATTCATCAACTTATGGTGAGGATGAGTTTGGCTATCGCATTTGGGACGACGAAAGGAAAAAGGTTATCTGTAGCAGAGATGTGATTTTCAACGAAAGGGTGATGTATAAGGACATGCATAAAATAGATGTCGATGACTCAGAGCAGAATGAGTCAGTATTTGTAGATGCAGATGATGTCCTAGATAGTTATGCAACAGAACCAATTGTAACAAGTCCTCAGCCAGAGGAACTTGTTGGATAGAGCAGTACACAACATTCTGAAACACCACAACCTCTTACTCCAGCTAATGTATTGAGAAGGTTTTCTTGACCTCATGTGCCTAACAGGAGATACATGAACTATATATTGCTGACTGATGGAGGGAAGCCTAAATGCTATGATGAAGCTTGTCAAACTCGAGATTCTAGCAAGTGAGAGCTTGCTATGAAAGAAGAAATGAAATCTCTCATCTCTAACCAGACATGGGAACTAGCTGAGTTACCTATGGGAAAGAAGGCATTTCACAACAAATGGGTGTACCGGGTGAAAGAGAAGCATGATGGTTCCAAGAGATACAAAGCACGCCTAGTTGTTAAAGGGTTTCAACAGAAGGAAGGAGTTGACTACACTGACATTTTCGCTCCCATTGTGAAGCTTAATACTATCATATCAGTGTTGAGTATTGTAATCATTGAAGATCTTCATCTTAAACAATTAGATGTGAAGACTACATTCTTTCATGGAGATTTAGATGAAGAGATATACATGTACCAACGATAAGGTTTCTCAGAAAGAGGGAAGAAGAACATGGTGTGCGGACTTAAGAAGAGTTTGTATGGCCTGAAACAAGCCCCGAGACAATGGTACAGAAAGTTTGACAGGTTCATGCACAAGGAAGGTTTCCAGAAGTGCAATGCTGACCATTGTTGCTACTTCAAGAGATATAGGTCCAGTTATATCATTTTACTACTTTATGTTGATGATATGTTAGTAGTAGGTTCAGATATGGATAATATTAAAAGGTTGAAGCAGCAATTGTCAAAGGAGTTTAACATGAAAGACTTGGGTCCAGCAAAGAAGATTCTTGGAATGCAAATCACAAGAAATAAGAAAAAAGGATCCTTGCAGTTATCTTAGGCAGAGTACATCAATCGTGTTTTTCAGAGATTCAACATGGGCGATGCCAAGCCAGTTAGCACACCCTTGGCAACTCATTTTTGCCTATCCAAGGATCAGTCTCCTCAGATAGAGGAAGAAAGAGAATTCATGGCTAAGGTTTCCTTATGCCCCAGCCATTGGAAGTTTGATGTATGCAATGGTCTGTACGAGACCAAACATTGGCCATGGAATAAGAGTTGTTAGCAGATTTATGTCAAATCCAGGGAAACCTCATTGGGAAGCAATCAAGTGGATTTTGAGGTATCTGCGAGGCACCACAAAAAAGTGCTTGTACTTTAGTAAAGGAGAGTTAAAAGTACAAGGATACATAGATGTAGACTTTGGAGGTGAAGTTGATCACCGAAGAAGCACCACCGGTTATATATTTACTGTTGGAACTACAACTGTTAGTTGGATGTCACAAATACAGAAAATTGTCACTCTATCTACTACAGAGGCTGAGTATGTAGCAATAACTGAAACTAGTAAAGAGATGATATGGCTTCAAGGTTTGTTAACTGGGATGTGATTCAAAGAGGAGAAGAATGTTATGCATAGTGATAGTCAAAATGCAATACACTTGGTGAAGAATTCAAAATTTCATTCTAAAACCAAGCATATTAGACTTCGTTATCACTTCATCAGATCTCTATTGGAAGATGATGTGTTAATACTGGAGAAGATTCAAAGAAGTAAAAATCTAGCAGATATGTTAACAAATGTGTTGACTATTGACAAACTGAAGTTGTGCTCAACTTCAGTTGGTCTGCTAGAGTAACAAAGACTAGAAAAACTGTTGCATTGATCGAGGTGTGAAGACATATTGAAATCAGTCTTCAAGTGGGAGATTGTTGGAGATTGTTATAAAACTCCTTAATTCAAGGAGTAAAACATGGAGCTTAATTCAAGGAGTAATTCAAGGAGTGAATTTCTCTATAAATAGATGTGTAATTGTAATGAATTAATCATTCAAAGTGTTCATTCCAATTGAGAAAAAAACTTAGAGAGAAAAGCTTTTGTGAGAGAAAATTGAGAGTAATTTTATTGGGTGTAATTGGGTTGTGAGTTGTGAGTGTTGTAAACACTTTGTGTAATTTTTCATCTTTCAATAAAAAGATCTGCAGCAGGTCCGGAGACGTAAGTATGATTGACCGAATTCTGTTATCAAATTTGTGTGTTATTTTTATTCTTGTTTTCTCATAATGTGACTTATCGAGAATTTGTGTAATTTCCTAACATATACATCTATGTAATTTATTTGTAACTTGTGTGACTTTATTTTTTCACAAACCTTCTAAAGTTTTAAACTCTTAAAAGAAAGGAAAAGTTTTATATCATAAATTTGAAATAATCTTTAATAATGTAATATAATTTTATTAATAAATGTAATTAAAATATTAAATTTATTATTTATAATGTTGATATATAATAATCTTTAAAGTGTCTTAACATTCTAATAGTCATTACATAAATTTATTATCTTTATTTTATCATAACATTTCTTATATCATTTGCTAGATCATCCATGATTTTCAGTCACCTAACGCTGGAAAAAGAGAGCGTAACTACTAATTTACTGTTTTGTTTTGTTTTATTATGAATGCAATTATGCAAACGATGGTTTACTTGGTATAGAAAGACACCAAGTATTAGTTTTACACGGTATGGAGAAAGGGTAACCACTGACCAGCCAACTAATGGTTTATTCACCCTCAAAGGAAAGGGGAAAAAAACGTAACGTAAAGCTAAAAAGTATGAGAAAAGAATCTACAACTCACATTGAGAATTTGACATCTTAAATTTTGCCACCACCCTATTTTAATTAATTTAAATGAATAATATTCTATTACTTATCTCTTATAAATCTTAAACATTAAGATAAGTAAATTTAATAATTTAGCTATTAATATTATGATGTTTTGATATTAATAATTTAAACAAATATAATTAATAAATTATCATATTTATTAAATTAGTCCGATTGAAAGATACGTGTAAATTTATCTTAAGAAATTAGGTATCAAATACCTATAATTATTTTATTTGAAAAAATTTAGTATTATAATTATTACATTAGATACAAAAAAATCTTTTTTTTTTGAAAAATCGTGATATTTTTGTTATTATATACAAATAATTACTTTAGTTTGATATTTTTTTGAGTTGAATATTTATAGTCCTCTTATTTATTAAAATTAGACACAATAAATACTCATTTTTAATATTTTTAATGAACTATAAGTATTTATTTTAATAAATTATAGGATTAAAAATATTTATTTTCATAATAATAAGATTTATATTAAGTAACTCATAAATTATAAAATTCAAATATTTATTTTGAAGAATTACAAAATATCTAACACCTAATAAAATAATTATAAAATTAATGTGTTTATTTAATAAAAATTAAGAGATATTTATATATTTTTCTCTTAACTTAATATCTTTTGTAAATTTTAATTTTTAAAAATACTAACATTTATACCTTTAAATAAATTAATTGTTTATTAATATTATTATAATTGTTTTATTATCACTACATAAAATATGAATTTTATCTTTATTATAAAATTATACCTATATGGTAATATTATTAAATAAAATAATTATTATAATAATAGTAACAATTTAAATTATATTAATCTCACTATTTTGTCTTTTAAATAAAATTTACTTAAAATCAAGATATTACATTTTAGTTATAGAGCTCACGAAGATGTTCGGTGCCAGCTACAACTACTCGTTTTTTTACCTTTTTTTCACTTATATTTTATATTCATAACATATAAAATATATTATAAAAATATCTAAAATATTATTTTATTATAGTTATACTTATAAAAATATATTTAATTTTAAATATAATTATATCATTATTCATAAATTATACAGATAATAACAATTTTAAAATATACATTATTGAATATATTTTTATTATTATTATATGTATAATTATAATAAAATAAATATTTTATAAATTATCTTATACATTAATCACATATATATATATATATATATATATATATATATATATATATATATATATATGCCAATAGGACTCGTGAATATTAATGCATTAAATAAGGGAAGTAGCAAAATGTCAAAAGTAGATGAAGAAAAATATTGCTATGAATATAGAATTGGAGACAACTGTAAGTGGATCGATAGAACTTACAAATCTAACAGCCAACACCTACCTTCACATGGACACAAGTGACAAACTCTCCATTTCTTTATTTTTAATAAAACAATTATTGGTTACTATTTTTCTTCCCTTCCTTTTCCTTTTTCTTTTCCCTCGTGAGTCCATTTTAGTCTGTGTGGGAGAGAGAAGGACAAAACACTATTACCCTGAGTCCCTGACCCATCCACCGACATTTCTTCGTCCTCTCTTTATTTGCTCATCTGATCTTTATCTAGGTACTTCCGAGAATTGCTCAGGTTTCTGTTTCACCATCTGGGTACTAAGCATTTAAGCACTGCAGTTCTCAGCAAAAGTGTTAAATCGGAAAACAGGGGAAAACAAAGACATGTACGGAAGAGATCCATGGGGTGGAGCCCTCGAGATAAATACAGCAGATTCAGCCACCGACGATGATCGTAGCCGTAATCTACAGGACTTCGATCGAGCTGCCTTGTCCTCTCGACCATTGGACGAGACCCAACAGAGTTGGCTTTTGGGACCTTCAGGTGAACAGAACAACAAGAAGAAGTATGTGGATTTGGGTTGTATTATTGTCAGTCGTAAGATTTTTGTTTGGACTGTGGGAACTCTCTTGGCCACTGCTTTCATCGCTGGCTTCATTACCATGATTGTCAAGTTGGTTCCTCGCCATCACAAAGCTCACCCTCCTCCTGACAACTACACACTTGCTCTTCACAAGGCTCTGATTTTCTTCAATGGCCAGCGCTGTATGTTTTTATTGCTGGAAAAGTTGCAAAATAAAAAGTAGATAATTATTTTTATTACTGGAAAAGTTGAGAAATCAACTTGTTTTTCTTAGATCTGATCTCGACATTCATCCTAGAAGCATCGTATTGTCTAGTTGCTGGCACTTCACAGTTCACGGTTTCATTTGATTTTATTCCACTTTAAGTTGGTTCAGAATTGGCTACTTTCTAATTGGGAGATTGTTTTTCTTCCTTTAAGTGTGCCCTAAGTGATGTAATTTAGTTCACTCTTCCTTCAATCCAATACCCAATTATTGAATTCGTTCACTCTTTTTTTCTTTTTCAATTTTATAAAAAATTGATAAGATAACAACTTGGCGAATTTTGAAGATTTGATCTTGGGATTAGGGCAGGGCAACTGGGCAAGGCACTGCCATTTCCCAATTTGTAGATTTATTTACATTGGCTGTGTGGGTTACTTTTTCTCTCAACTTACTCATACTATTTTGGATGTCAACCCAAAGTTGATTGTTCTTAATTACTCAGAATTTTGCTTTTCTTGCTTTCATTCAGTAAGTTCTTTTAGAGATAATATACTTTCTAAGATGCATGATGGATGCCATTTTCTTGGAATTTTTTCCTCCATGGGCTCAACCCATCACTCTTATGCTGTGTTTGGTCGGAGGGAATGGAAAGAAATCAGGATTGATTCATTTAATTTGTGTGTTTTGTTGTGCTGAAAAAGGGGTTAGGAATGAAATCTATTCTTAAAGTAGAACGAATCACAATTCCTTCTCCCTTTAGTAATCATGATTCTATTTCCATCTTAATTTTTTTTCCAATTTTAGCCCACCCCAAATATAACCCTAAAACCCTAAATCCCAAACCTCAAATCCCTAAATCCTAAATCCTAAAACCCAAAACCTTAAATCTCAAACCCCAAATCCCAAACACACTAGACCCTAGACCCCCGAACCCCGAAACTCTAAACCCCAAACCCTAAAACTTTAATCCCTAAACCTTAAATCTCTAAATCCCTAATCCCAAATCTCAAAACCCTAAACCCTATTTAGAAAAATAATAATTTTAATAGTATATTTTCTTTTTAAGTAATAATTATTTAGAAAAATAATGATTTCAATAATGTATTTTGTTTAACGAAAAAATAATAATTAAATGATATATTGATTTATTTTTTTGATTTCAATGGTCAAACCAAACAACATAGTTTCCTTTACATCCTATTCCTATTCCGATTCCATTCTATGAACCAAACGCCACCCTAGAGATCAACAACATTCAAGCTAATGATAAATGATTCAAGTATTTTTTTAGTAGAGTTGCAGTAATAGTAATGCAAATCATAATAGTAGCAGCATCTTTATTAGAAGCAAGGGTAGTTAGGTGCTCCAAATTTTTGAAGTTAATTTGATTATCGTTGATTTATTATCTTTTTTATTTCTCCCCATTCTAATTGTTAATGTATAATTTCTTCAGCTGGAAAACTCCCAAAACATAATAATGTGTCATGGAGGGGTAACTCGTGCTTGAACGACGGTAAATCTGATTCGGGCACCATTTTCAAAGATCTTACGGGTGGCTTTTATGATGCTGGAGATGCGATTAAGTTCAACTTTCCTCAATCATTTTCCATCACATTGTTAAGCTGGAGCATTATTGAGTATAGTTCCAAGTATGAAGCTGCTGGGGAACTCAATCATGTTAAGGACATAATTAAATGGGGTGCTGATTACCTTCTTAAGACTTTCAATCATACTGCAGATTCCATTGATAGATTAGTTGCTCAGGTACTGGCATACATTTGTTTGTGCTCTGACTTTAGCTGCTTTTAGAGACTTTATATATGCCTGGTGTAGTTTACAAGTTACAATAAATAGCATGCCTAGGCAATAATTTTTTTCTTCTCTTATATAGATTTTTGCAGTTATAATATTGCTAATCAGGACCAGGTTCTATTTTGATTTTCTTCTTTAGATCTTTTGTGGAATATGAAGCTTGTCATTTGACAGGTTGGCTCAGGAGATACTTCTGGTGGTAGTACAACTCCTAATGATCATTATTGTTGGACGCGACCTGAGGACATTGATTATCCTCGCCCAGTGACTGAATGTCACAGCTGCTCAGATCTTGCTGCTGAAATGTCTGCTGCTTTAGCCGCTGCATCAATTGTTTTCAAAGATAACAAGGCCTACTCGCAGAAACTTGTCCATGGTGCCAGGACCCTCTACAAGTTTTCTAGGGATCAGCGAGGAAGGTATAGTGCTGGTGGTTCTGAGGCTGCAACTTTCTACAACTCCACCATGTACTGGGATGAATTTATATGGGGTGGAGCTTGGTTGTACTATGCCACTGGAAATAATTCTTATCTTCAGCTTGCAACAACTACTGGTCTTGCGAAGCATGCTGGAGCCTTCTGGGGAGGCCCTGATTATGGTGTATTTAGCTGGGATAACAAGCTTGCTGGTGCTCAGGTATGTTAATGAAGAATATTTATCATCTTATTTTATCTTGCATTCACCCTTTTGCTCTGAGTTTTGATTTGTGCACGAACAAACTGTTCTGTCTGTCAGTTTGAATGTTCAATACCGCTCCCTGTTTAAAGGACTAGCCCACAGCAACTTTCATTGTTTGTGTGGGATTGAGTACCATTGTGCATCTCTTAATCTTGTAATCTTATAATTATTGTCTTGATGAGGTCTCCAGGGAGTATTAATGTATTTTTTCATATAGCATAATCCAACTATAATTTAATTTTAATATTTTTTATATTTTCTTCTCCTAATTTTGAATATAATGTTTTGAGGTATTAATACATATTTTGTGGACAAGTAAAATGATATCCAAATAAATCTCCACTTTTTGTTTTAGTTTGAAACTTATTGTGTAGTCATGTATGCAAGTATATAATTGTTTTAATAAATGTGAAATTTAAGTGTTTTGAGAGATAAATGAAGCTTTATTTAATTAGTAAATTTTAAAGTTGTAAAAATCATCGAGTGTTATTGTAATTGTTTGTGATTTCATATGTTTAGTATGAGATTAATTATTGTACATATTTTTGCTCTAAAATTTTAATTCACCATTTTGATTTTAAGTTTGGCTGGTTATCTGAAACGGTTGTGTATATCATGTTTGAAGCACTGTTTATTCTTTGATTAGGTACTTTTGAGCCGTCTGAGATTGTTCTTGAGCCCTGGTTATCCATATGAAGAAATTTTGAGTACATTCCATAATCAGACCAGCATTTTTATGTGCTCATTCCTTCCTGACTTTACCAGCTTTAACAGAACTAGGGGTAAGTTTTCTGGACCTCATTGGTCTTAATTTGGTATTATTACTTTTTTAATAATATAAAAATGTCGATGACTTCGGAGACATTGCTATATCAATAAGTTGAGTTTCTTAAATTTTACCTGTGCCTAATATCTTTGCGGCCTTTTGCAGGAGGTTTGATTCAATTGAATCATGGAAGACCTCAACCTCTTCAATATGTTGTGAATGCAGCCTTTTTAGCTACACTATACAGTGATTATCTTGATGCTGCAGATACACCTGGATGGTATTGTGGACCCAATTTCTATTCCACTGATGCCTTGCGTAAATTTGCAAAAACACAGGTGTGCTATCACTGATTTGGCATAAGAATCTTGCTGTAAAACTTAAGTTTGTGTTGATTATGATGGTGAAATGTGAATAATTTCCTTCCGTTATTTGGCAGATTGATTACATCCTTGGCAAGAATCCTCGGAAAATGAGCTATCTTGTTGGCTTTAGCGACAATTATCCTAGACGTGTCCACCATAGGGGTGCTTCAATCCCCAAGAACAAAATCAAATATAATTGCAAAGGAGGATGGAAATGGAGGGAGTCTAAAAAGCCAAACCCAAATACAATTGTTGGAGCAATGGTTGCTGGCCCTGACAAGTATGATGGGTTCCATGATGCTCGAACTAATTACAACTACACAGAACCAACTCTTGCAGGCAATGCTGGTTTAGTTGCAGCACTTGTTTCTTTGTCCGGTGATAAATCCACGAAGATTGACAAGAACACTATGTTCTCTGCAATTCCCCCAATGTTTCCTACTCCACCACCTCCTCCGGGTCCTTGGAAACCATGAGATGCTGTGATGCGATTCTCAAATTTTTGTTTAGTATGTTGTGTGATTTATGGCTAAAGTGATCTCAGTAATAGTCTTCCAGACTCGAACCACCTTGACATTAAGGAGTGTCACAAAGATGGCGACACACAAGGAGAAAAAAAAAGAAAAGAAAAAAAGGACAAAGTTAAACAAGCACTAGAAAAGTGATACTTCTTGTACGTCTCCAAGATTTGAAATTTGTTATGTATACAGGAACACGTATCAAAATAATCATGTATTCTTTGAGACACTGGAACTGAACCGAGATGTAATTGATTGACAATAAACTCCAGTTGTTGTGTTATGTTTTGTAGTTGCAAATTTTCACTTGCAATTCAGATTGTGGTGTCCTCAATTTGTATGTTATAAGCACTTTTCATCAAGCAAGAACAATAATGGAGATTGTGTTCTACTTTTTAAGATGTCTTGCAACTTTGTGCTGTATTGGAAGCCTGTATTTTTAATATTTTATTTGGATGATTTTACGTCCGTTTAGAGTCTTGTCTGCTTCTATTTTTGAGAACTCCTGAAGCCGCTCTTGATGCAGATCCTTGATCAATTATAAAGTCACTTTTCTCTCCTTTTGGCTTCACAGAATGAACTTTCTCACTAAATTGACATAGTAGAGCTCTTTGACACTTGATTTCAACTTGCAGCTTTTTGGTTCTCTCAATTTTTTGGTGTAATTCAAACTTATAACTTGTAATGAGAGATGAGTGAGATTTTACGATTCTTCATCTATCCGACTATCACATGCTAACATGGATATCAAAGTTTATCTTCACACATAAGCTAAAGATGGCTCATATCAATTTGGAAGAGCAGTTATGGTGGGTGAGCTCAATAGCTCATTGGAGTTTACACCAACATCACATGGGTAGTTTTTTCGTCTGCTTTGTCATTGTTCTTGTATCTCCTTGATTTCTTCGTTAATTCTCCTTTCGTCAACTTCCAAGTGCAACTGGTTTTAACCATTTTCTGGATTTTCTCTAGCTTTGGGAAGAGCTGATAGTAATAGATTGTTTTCCAATTTTACCCCCATTTTAAATAATAGATTTTTTTTCTTCAATTTTATTCTCATTTTAATTCTATTATTTAAACTAAACATATGAATTATATTAATCTTTTCATTCAATTTAATTATCATTTTGTTACTTTTTCAAGAACTGAAAGTTCTAAATAAAACTAAGTGTTATAATAATCCATCTAATTTTTATATGATTCAATTATTCTATATGATCTAATTGAATAATTGTATTTTTATATGATTAAATTAGTCAATTGGTTTCATTTTTATTCTTTAAACAAACATGTTTTTATGTTATAAATATATATATATGTACCATATTTTTTAATATACATTTTGTTCATCAAATTTACATGCACTAAATAGTGTAATAAATAACAATAAAAATAAAAAAGTGGTTGTCAAGCCAATAACCCAAGAAAGCAATAGACGGTACATCTTTTTGTTAAAAAAAGAGAAAGCTAATTAAGAATTAGTTGGTAAAATACGTAAAAAGGGGTATTTGCATTTATAAATAGAGCATTCCAATAAATACTTTGTATTATTCAATTAAGAGAAAAACTTAGAGAATTTTTGTCAACGATATTGGTACCAACTTGTTTTCTAATAAGGTACTTAAGGGTTAGGTATCGAGTTCGAGAACTGTGGAGAGCAAAAGAAATACATGTCAGTCAAGGTTGGGCCCTACACATATATCCTTATATGTGCGAGTCATGCGCAAACAATCTGCCTTTCTTCACTCTCATATTTATGAGTCTATTTGCTTCATATAAATTCCTTAATTAGTATTTTATATATTTAAATTAAATAATTGTATAAATAATCGTGATTATTTGGATTTAATTATTAAATTTTAAAAAAGTTATTTATATTTAT
This sequence comes from Hippophae tibetana, assembly GCA_037013495.1. Taxonomy (NCBI): domain Eukaryota; kingdom Viridiplantae; phylum Streptophyta; class Magnoliopsida; order Rosales; family Elaeagnaceae; genus Hippophae; species Hippophae tibetana. The sequence goes on from CM072812.1 coordinate 15,344,781, forward strand.
TTGTGAATAATCTTTTTGCTCCAGAATTTATTAATTGATTTGATTTAATTTATATATGATTATTTATTATTAAATCTGTTCTATAATACATATAGAAACTTGTGTTTTTTTGTGCTAATTTTAGTTGTAGTTATTCCATATACATGTTTGATTAGCAAGGAGTTAATTAGAATGTTAGTTTAGACACTACTCATTTTAATCTTGAAAAATGTGAAAACAGAGTATTGAAAGTTAGGTATATTGGGGCAGTATCCTAAAGATGATAGCATAAGAATAAGTTTGTACTTGAATGTTTGATTTTCATAGTGGAAAGTTAGGAGGTCCGATGAACTAGTGATTTTTCTCTTAAAGTCATGATTATGGTAGTTATTTTCACCTAAAAATATTGTATGTTATTTTTTTTATTCTCGCACTTTATCTTATACGCGATTGTATGTCTAACTGTTTTGTTTAGGTTATTAAATTATAAATTGGTTATTTCCTGTAAGTTAATTAGGTCCGTATTATAAACTTTCAAAGTTCTTATTTTCACATAGTACCAAAGATATTGATCTTTAGTTGTGAAACTAAATCCATCATAAAATCATCCAAAACTCAATTATCTTTACACTCGCATTCATAGTGTGAAAAATTATATTTTCTCAACCAATCCAAACTAGTTTCTCTTCACAATCACAAAAGATAAGAAAATATTCAAATAAGCCTGGTTATTTCCTCTTGGATTGTCCAACTCGACCATGCAAATATTCTCACAAACCAGATCATTATCTTGTTAATTGTCATGTCATTCCAAATAAATGGTGCAATAACAAAAATAAAGAAAATTCCTCTAATTCAATCAATGATGATCCCTTTCATAACTCCTCCACCATATCCCAATAAGAAATTTGAATTCAATTTTCAAACAAGTTATCTCTAATTCTGGTTCCTCCACCATGTCATTTACTCCAATAATGCATATTGTTTATTTTTTCACTTTCCACCTTCCATCTCATTTACTCATGTTGTAATTGTTGTCATCAACGACTCGACCAAAAAAAGTTTTGTAATGGTGGGACTATGTGTTTGAAAATGTATTTGGGTTTCAAAATAATCAAAATTGATCGAGATTAAAGATTACAAAACAATTTTGTGATGATAAAATGCGATTGAGATGTCAAATTGTCTACCTATTCCATATCATTCATATTTAATTTGATTTTAATGGCTTTAGATCCAAGTATAACCCATCCGTCTAAAACTCACCCGACATCTCATCCCACCCCTACACAACCCAAATAAAATATGGGTTAAAATTTAATTTAACTTAAAATTAATTTTTTATACTTATTTTATTTTGTCCTTAATTTCTTTTATGATAATTGATTTTTTTTTCAAACAACTTAAAAAATTTTGAGAAATAATATATAAACATTTTTTTTAGTATGGTATGAATGATAGCTTAAGTTTTTTTGAAAAAAAATATATTTTTAAGATTTCTTTTTAAGATTATAACATTTTTTTAAAAACTCATACTTTATTTTTTCAAACAATATACAACTTTTTTTTAATAACATGATATTGAATTATTATTTTTCTAAATAACCTATATTATAAAATAATCTTAAATAACTTTTAAAAATAAAAAGGAAAGTTAAATCCATTAAATAGAATAATAGTATTGAAAAAATGAAGTTACGAATACTAAAATGCAATAAAATATGAATGATTTTAAATAAAAGAATTATGACTTTCTATGTAAACTTAACATCACTAACATTAAAATTCTCAAAAACTTGATATGTAAAGCTTTCTAGTAATATATAAAATCATTCTTAATTTTTTGTAAGTTAGTATTAATTATATTTCAAAAACAAATCAAAGATATTCAACATAATTTTAATAATCTTTATAAAATGAGCATAATTTTTTATTGAAAACTTGAAATCATAAACTGTAAAATTTCTTATAAACTAAATTTTAAGAACTTTCTAATGATATATGAAATTATTCATAATTTTATGTCATTTAATATAGTTTATATTTCAAAAATGGATCAAAAATATTTAGTTATCTTAACAATCATTAGTAAAATAAACATATAAAAAATGTGAAATTACAATCATTAAAATTTCTTATAAACAAAACTTTTAGTATTTTTTTAATGATATATAAAATGAATCATAATATTTTTTTTAGCTTTTTGATTAAACATATCTTTATCTCACTATATTTAACTATAAAGATACATTTTTCTTAAAAAATAAAAATAGAAAATAATTAATAAATTAAATAGATAATCAACAATTTAAAAATAAGAATATAAAAATAAATTAAATTATACTTTTAACACTAATTACTATAAAGTATCATGTTTCATTTATTGTTTTTTATTGATTTATTTCAATTTCTAAAGGAAAAATGATCTATTTGTTTGGTCTCATAACCCATTACAAATCCAAATGATACATGATAAAATAAATTCTCAAATATAATAAATTTTAAAATAGATTAAATAAAAACCTATTACATTTTACATCTGTAGGCTGTGGAGTTGAAAATGTGTTTGGGTTTCAAAGTCCACCTAAACTAACCAGATAGATAAAACCAAAATTGACTAAAACCCACAACCGGTTGTCAACAAGTTGGCAGTTTTAAAGAAGTTATTTTTGAAGTATGACACCATTTCGAACATTTTTGAAGTTTGGTCACACCCACAACTCATTTGAGCCAAAAATGCCCAATTTTTCTTAGGAATTACAATACTTGTTGATTCATAGAACAGCCAATCAACATATGTTTTGTACAATGGAAGGGCAAACTGCACAAAAAGGACCAACTTGAATCTTTCTACGGATCAGGTTCTATATTGTAACAAGAAAATTATAGGCGGCTTTCCAGTAAAAATGTGATCTGACACACTTGTGGTTATGGTATAAATGGTTCCAGTAAAAAACACATTGAAAGAAAATGAGAGAAACCTATTTGTGCTAAAATGTGCTTTATGGCACTAAAAGCAATTCAAACAATTTTTATTTCTCGTTTGTTTTGAATACATTTTTTCTGACATGTGCTTTTTGCAAGGTTTCAGCAGCAAAAGTAGACCAAATAGTTTTGGAGACATTTAATCCCAAACAATCTGCTTTGGAAAAAATCTAATTATGTATGGAAGCACAAATTGGAAATAAGAACCTTTTTTTCTATCATACAATACAACAAAATAGAATGAATTGCAGGAACTGAGCATTTATCTATGCTAACTGTACATACAATAGAGGTTAACAAAGAGATCCTAAGCCTAACAATAAAAATAAACTATGCAGAGAAAGTTATAGATGTGAACTGACCAGAAATCAGTCCAATGAATTGGATTATTCTATACTTCAGTCTAACCTTCCACATCCAGGCTACAACAAACCGTCAAAGCTTATCTTGCTTAGGCTTTTCATGCGGAAGCTTCTTCATCTCAAAGCTTCCTTGTTCAGAGGCCAATGTTTGATCCCCATTTGCTTCTGCTTTTTGCAGCTCATTTATAGCTCGTTTTGCATAAACAGTGAAAGCAATTGTGGTCACAATTGCAATAATGAAGGATATAACATTGTATATGATCTCCACCGTAGTCAAATGATAGTTCCCGTACTTGACATCTGCTAACGTCCTTATTAACCGGCCACTGCAACAAAATAAAAAAATAAGGGTTTAACTAAAAAAGAACAAAGAAAGATACAAGGAGAGACAAACTAAATGTCAAGAGAACAATGTGTATGATTGCTTTTGGAATGATTCCACTTATTTTCATATTTGGTTGTCATGGAACAAAATAAAAATATAAGATAGGTAAAAGAAAGAAAGCGGAAGCTAAAATATTAAGGAATTGAAATTGAGTAGAAAGAAGAAACATAAAATCAAAGGATCATTCTAATTAATATATAATATCAAAGGATTGCATCAATATTTTTAGGAATAATAAAATTAGAACCCTGATCCTTATCGGACTCTAAATAAAAGTCCTAAACCAATAAAGAAATATAAAATAATTATCTAATATTCTAATTATAATTATATTAAATATATAATATCTCAATTCTTATCCTCAAACTAAACATAAATAAGTTCAGTTTGAACAATTATAAAAGACGTTGCAAAAGCCATGAATAGATACGTCATAGTTAAAGTTGAATCTCAAAACTGTGTCACTAAAAATAGTTAGTAAACAAACTAAAAATTATAAAATATAATGGACTATGTCACTTTGTTGAGAACATTAACCATGACTGAAGTTGTATGTCACATGTAGAAATACCCTCAGAGTATAGAAGGTAACACAAAAAAATCCTGAAGATCCAAAAAGTAATAGAGGTGTGATGACTTGGGCTAAACAACAGCCTAAACCACAAAGAAAAGATAAGTGGTGACATAGGCTAATAATGGTGAACAACCACATAGAAAATGGCTTTTTAGAAAACTGGAATAGTCTGCCACATAGACAACTGAGTAGAAAAGCAGATAGCAAAGACACCAAGTAGATAAAGGTTAGCACAAGTATTTGTCAACACACCTACAAGTAGTTGTCAACACACCTAGAAGGAAGACACTCTAATTCTCCTCCTCACATAAATATAAAATATGCCCAATTTGAATAGTGAGATATGAAAATATTTTAATAACTAACAAACTTACTATAGAACATTAGTAATAGAACTCAAATTTTATCGAACTCAAAAGGATAATCCTTTAATTAGGCATATAAAAACCATGTAACTAAGCATATTCAATCAATCAAATAAGAATCTCAACTAGTGCATATACCCCATATGATAGCAACAGCAACATAAAAGCACTCTAATGTATCAGACTATGTAGCAACAGCATAGACCAAAAATCCAACAACTAAATCACACAATAATCAACACTACCACCATAGAAGCCAAAGACCAGATACTCAATAGAAGACAACGACACAAAAACTACCATTATTGTCTGCAATTAGTGTCAACCACTAAAGACAACCAACTCAGACCCATGAATACCAGATGCGCAATGTCAGAAGCAGATCTCGTTAAACAGAAGCAGGGGCAATTGGGTGTTCATTTTTACAGTGATGCTCGTAAAAGTGACTCAAGTGATGGTGGGGCCATGGAAGTTGCTTGGTAGATCTGGTTCGTGATGGCAAATTTTTTTTGGTTGAATCTGATGACAGTGGGATCTTGAGTTTCTGAATTACTGGTGGCGATACCAGCTTGGCTAGTTAGTTGGCAATGGCAACAAGAAGTTGCATAACTGAGGCTACTTTTTCCATTTCAGATAAGGAATCAATCACAGCCATAGTAATAACACATTGAACTGCTGGAAATGGAGATAGATGGCCAATGGTACCTGGGATAGCTTGGCTCTGGGGAGATGAATAGCAGTGATTACAAGTGACCCTTGGCATGCGGCTATTTTCCTTTAATGGGTGTCAGCTTTTGGATTTTTTTCCCTCTTTTTTTTTTTAAATAAATCTTTTTTTTAATCAAACGAAAAATGTTGTAAGAACTATGAGTGTTGGTTATTTTCGTGGATAAAATATTTATCTGTAAATTTATTTTTAAGCCTGCTATCAAGAAAAACTGAACAAATGCTCAAGTTTCAGATAATCGTACTCCAAGTATATCTTTATAATTACGACACATAGGATTGCATTTATACATTTAATAATACATGTTCATAAATCTAAAATAATTTTTGGTGCTTAAATATTTTATGTGTTTTAAAATTTTTAAGATGTGATTTAAAAAAAAATTATTAAGGCTTTGAATGGACCTTGAATAATTTAGCCCAAAATATTCTAACCCTAGTAGGTTATCATTATTTATATATATATATATACATAGGGTTAGTGTGTGTTTGAGGCCGAATAGTAGTTGAAACTGATCATGTGTTGATGACGAAAACGATAGAAAAGAAAAAAAATCAGAGGAACTACATAGAAGCTTAATTGTCTTCATGCTGCGTGATATAGGTAATATACATTTATATATATTTACTTAGTCTTGTTGTGTTCACTCTGAATGTTATATAGGTAATATATATATAAGATTGTAGAAGATTAACAGCAATGGACTCATAAATTGATGATTATTATTTTATACTTCTCATATTCATATAGTTTATTCTATGATTAGTATCTTGCATATTTAAATTAAATAATTATATGAGTGATCATGATTATTTGATTTAATTATTAAATTTCAAAAAGGTTATTTTTATTGAAATTATGCATAATCTTTTTGCTCTAAAATATTCTAGTTGATTTGGTTTAAATGACATTTGTTTTTAATCATCTAGTTAGGATTATTCATTGTTAAGTCCGTTTTAGAACACACACGGGCACTTGTGTTTCTTTTTGTATTAACATTTTTTGCAGTTGATTTGTGAACGATCTGATTGGCGAGGAGCTTATTGGAACGTTGATTTGGAAACCACTTACGCTAACATTGGAAACTGTGAAAACAGAGCAGAAACTCGTAAGTAAAATACATTGTGACAATATCCTAAAAAGAGTAGCATAAGACCGAGTTTGTACTTAAACATTTGATTTTCATAATGGAAAGTTAGGTAGACCGGTGGCTTTCCTCTTAGATCATGGTTATTGCTTAGGTTGTTTCCACCTAAAAATATCGTGGTATTATTTTATTTCTGCATTTTACTCTTACACACTATTGCATACCTGACTGCTTTGTTTAGATTATTAAATTATAAATTGATAAAAATTAAAAATAACCCATTCATTCCCTTTTAGGTTAATCAGGTCCATATTTTATACTTTCAAATGCAAAAGCTAAATCAAAACACGTAGCAAGGAGAACAAGAAAATCAAAGAAAGACATTTCAATATTCATTCATATATAATATTGAAGGATTAAGGCAATATTTATAAAAATAATAAGATTAAAATGACTAGGATTTTAAATAACTCTTAAACTAATAAAGAAGTATAAGAATAATTATCTAATATTGTAATTATAATAGTATTAAATATATAATATTTCAATTAAATATAATGGAAAAAATTACCAATTTTTTTTAACCTTCCACTAGTGGAAAGACCTTTCTTTGCATATGTTTTTACTGACTTGCAATGAATGAAATATGGCCCCAACTATTTTTCATAATATTTCCTCATATTCTTGTATTATAAATGTAATCTCCGTAGTTCTTTTCATGTAATTATATTATACCACGCGCGTGTGTCTATGTGTGTGTATATATATATATCCTAGAATTAAAGATATTTTGGTGACTTAATTTGTGTAAAATTAATATTAATTATTAATTATCTAAATTTAAATAAAACTAGTCTATATAAATACTAATTTGAGTTAGTTAATAAATCAAGCATTTCGTAAACAATTTTATATCAAAAGTAGGGTCTAGTTTAAATTGCGTAGGAACATATAAGGTGAATTCTTAAAGTCAAAGTGAAAATGTAAGCAATAACACACGTAACTTAAGTTGAACAAAAGACGGACCCCATGTTGGATCACAATGAAGAAATTCTGCAATTGTGTTCTAAACTTGTAATGGACTCTCGAGGTGTGATTAAGATATCGTGTTTATATGCCACAATAAAAGTATGGTGAAGTATTGACTATCATACCCCATTGAGAAAATTATCTCATTTCAATTTATACCTTATGCACTTAATTTGTGTTCCTACTATCTTTGGTTGTATCTGTTACGTTCATGGCTAATGACTTTATGAAAATAGTCATTAACGTATTTTTTTACTTAATATTTGCTTGTTTTATTTAATGAATAGTATTTTTATGACAAAAAATTAAAATATAATTTTTTTTAGTGAAAAGGGGTGAAAATATAATTTTTGAGATTTTTCATGAATTTTTAACGCAGAGTCAATCAAGCTAAGGAGCTGATTGGGCAAGCCACGCAGATGCCACGCAAGCACCAATAGCGAATCACATCTTGTCGCGTGGGAGGAGGAAAAAACACGCGCCACGTGTCAACACGGTGTTCAATTCGAGTTCGAAAATCGGTCAACGCATCATGCTACGTGTCACCACGCTATTGCACCGCGCGTTCCACCTGTGCGCCACGTCATCTGTTCTCCTGAATCATGTCACGCCACGTGTTGCTGACTCGGCAAGCGTTGACTATAACCGATCTCCCCTGCCACGCGTCGCTACTTGATTCGCCAATGAATTTTTGATGCCACGTGTCGCGCTGTGATTGGCTGAAACTGTCAGTTTTGCTTGTTTTGACTGTTTTGATCGTAGCCCTTGATTTGAAGCTGATTGGACAGTCCAGATCGCACCTGAGCTTTATTTAAGCCCTTAATTACTCCATAAACCCTAATTAGCCTCCATTAGCATAATTTTGGTCAATTTTTAGAGCTAAAAAGAGAGAAAAATACAAAAAAATTGAAAAAACGACACAATTTTAGTGGAGATTCAAGAGGAAATTGATTCTACAATTCAAAAAATTGATTGTGTTTCTTTTTCTACTATTTTCGTTATTAATTGTCTTTCTTTATGAAAAATATAAGTTTTATGAACACAATTATGTGTAATTAATTTATTAATCTAGGGATCTTATGAACCCAATTTTCACCATGTGATGATCTAATATTTTTTTCCAATTATAATATTAATTTAATTATATTATTTAATCTTATTTTTATGTTATTAATTGTTTGGCCAACAATTTATCTATAGAAATAATTAAATAGATTTGAGAAAATTATTTAATTGTTTGTCTTGATTAAATAACATGCATAGTTTCTAAGCAAAGATGTATGATTCTTATGTATGTGATCCATAATTAATGAACTTAATAAGTAGTATACAATTTAATTGGCATGAGAGTGTGATTAAATTAATTACTATATGGTGTGTAGTTTACTTGAGAGAAGAATACATGTTAGGCTAGATTCAATTAATCATGTAATTAATTGATATTATATTTGAGAAAATTTTAGTGGATGACATGTTTAGAAAATTGGAGATTGAGTATTCCTAGAGATTTTTTCATATATCTTTTTAGTCACAAAATTTGATTTAATTAATTATTGCTATTTACTTTTAGTTATTTTAATTTTGCTTTATTAAGATATAAAAACACCAAAGAAATGTTTTTTATTATTTTTAGTTTTAAAAATTAGTTTCTAAAAAAATAATCTCTGTGGAAACGATCTTTACTTATCATTATATTACTTGTTACGATACGTATACTTACGTATTCATTGCATACACAATTTGTGTGGCAATCAATGGTCATGCATTTCATAGTAAAAAACTTTATTCTCATGCTCTTTGTGTCTTTCTTGGTTATTCTAGTACACAAAAGTGGTACAAATGTTTTCAACAACCTATAGCTAAATAATAGGGGAAACTCACAAAATAAGGTTAAGTTATACAAATACTCAATCTATTTTGAGCGGGCCTTATTTCATAATATGTTTCAGTCACTATTTATTTTATTGTTCACTTTCTCAATTTTCATTTACACACTACTTGAACATACCTCCGAGAAAATTCCACAAACTTGTAAGTTGTATAATGTAACATGTATGTGTTGAATTTCTACACAGGTATATAAATTTTTTACACCCATTTAACTTATCGTTTCTACACTAGTATGTGAAGCTTTCACACCTAGACTCTAGGTTAAAATATTCGCTTACTCATCATTTTTTCTAAAATACGTTAAATTTGAACCCCAAACTGGTGATTCCCATAAATACTATGTATTTATGGACGTTCACTTCAATGAAATGGAGTCCTATTCTAGGGAGATTTATTTGTATCCTCTTTGGGGAGAGATTAGTAATAAGAAAGAAGAGAAATTATAATAGGAGGAAAAGAAGTTATGGACCTCTGACATGGGGAGGATTCTTCTAACATAGGATGTGATGATTCTTTGGAAGAGAAAGCTTTAGAGCCTTCTAATCCTATGATTGGATCCGAACCTAAGAACAGAATGGATGAAAGATCAACTCACTTTTTTCAATAGTGTTTTATTAGGAGGAATAAGAAAGACATTGCTATATCCACACCTCTTGACTCATATGTATCTATCTGAAGATACTATCATGCCATTTGATGGCTTGTCCATAATTGATTATGAGGTACATGCTTTTCATTTATCTACTATTACTTCTTTAGGTGCAACTCCTATTTTACCTTCTACTTCTTCGTTACCTCATACTATTTGGATTCCGACTAAACCTATAGGTTCAACACCTACTACCTTGAATCCACCAATTAGTGATTAGAGCAAAAGCTATCCCTTTAAGACCTTAAAAAACTTGATAAGTGGTTTTTCTAAGCCTTCTCTAATGTTGTTTATCATATCTTTGAATTTTTTTCTTCACTTATCTAAAAATCACTTAACTTTTGTCATTTTCTTCTGTATTTATTCCTAGTCATTTTCAAGAAGCCCTTGAAGATCTCAAGGGAAGAGCTACCATGTAGAAGAAATAAATGTCCTCTAAAAGAAGCATACTTTGGAATCGTTACATAAAGGGAAAAAGATTGTTGGTGAGCCAATTCACACAAAATCCAATCCGAGTGACCAATACATGGATGTTTATTTTCGGATGTGTTGATATTCTCTTTTTTCTAATTATTGAGAAAAGAAGGGGCAAAAAAGATTCGGGATACAATCCAATATTTGTAAACCTCCCAAAGCAAAGTTATTTTGTTATCTAAACATAGATACCTACACATCATTGGTTACACTGACTCTAACTTTATGGATTCCAAGATGGATGGAAAGTCTACTTCAGGATATATTTATTCAAGGGAATTTATTAAAAAGTATAAATAAATTGTTAGACACATCTTCCACAAGCTTTAACTTTTTGGAGAATTAATATCTAATACTTCTGCATAGTATCAGAGCATAATATCAGAGTAGCAAAGTCTTAGGATTGAATTTTATAACTCTCAAAATCAATTAAAATTCCCAAATGGGCCTTCCAAAAAGACAATGAAACCCACGAGAAAAGTTCAAATGATTGGCTTTTCCAAAAACAAAATAACCTACACTTAAGGTTGATGAGTAGTGTTAAAGAATATAAATGAATTATTAAGATCACTTACACAAGTTGAGCTTTTGGAAGAATTGGTGGCTAACATTTCTACAGAATTTAATAACTTTGAGGAGTAAGAAACAAAACGTGATATCATTGTCTAGTCTAAAAGTTGAATATTGCGTTCTTTATTATGCTATTACAGAGCTTTCTTGGTTTGAAGATTCTATTGAGTAAACTTAATTTTCGTCCTTAGAAGCCTATGATTCTATTTTGTGAAAAAATTATAAGTACAATATGAATGAACAAAACATGTTGAATATTGAACTTGAAAAAATTTACATCGAGAACAATTTGGGTTTTGGTGTCATCAAAGCTCCATATACACCAAAGAGGGTTGATAGGTTAGGTCACATTATGACTCATGGTATAAATGGTAGTTGTTTTTATATCACATTGTTGGGCATGTAAGAGAAGAAAGTTTCTAAGATATATATGTTTGTGTCTATGTAAGTGTCATACTTTGTATATGATTATATTTACTTATTACTTATCCTAATTGCATTATTAATAAATCAATATTTTCATAAACATTCTTTTTCTATTTAATTTTTTTTACTTTGCCTTTTTTTAATTTGGTTAGGTCAATTATGGAGACCAATCATTTTTATTGAAATTTGTTATTTACTAGATTATTTGGATTTAACTTTTCTAAGTAAATTATTCTTAAAAATTAGGTTAATAAATATAAGTACTTATGCTTGATTAGTAATTACCATATTCAATTTATATTTTTTTATAATTTGAGATAATTTTAAGAATATATGTTATATAATTTTTTTATTAATATAATAATTTAAAATGAATAATAAAATGTCATTATTTAAATTTCACTAAACATATGGATATTATTGTAAAATACAGTATATTTCATTCTATTCCAACTGCAAACTAAACAAAACATTAGCAATTCTTATCGTTGTCAAACCAAAGAAATTAATAATAATGTTGCTTTGTTTTCATTCAATTTTATTACCATCACCATTATCATTATTTTTTCATTATGTGAACCAAACATGTAAAATATATTAAGTGAAGCAGTGAAGCAATAAGTTGCAATTGCTCTTAAGAATTTGTATTCCAACTTGTAAATAACAAACACTAGTAAAGGCACCATAATTATGATTTCATGACTAAGCATTTAGAGAAACTTGGAAAGTTGAAGAATAATCATCTTATTCTTCTATTAATAACCCATGCAGTAAATGACAATTTTAACCACACAATAACTCGGAAGACATACCTGTAGATGTAAATGAAAGCTTCTGGCACCATTCCAGCAATCGATCCCCATAAATAAGGCCAAAATTGTAAACTTGTTACCACAACTGCGTAGTTGAAAACTGTGTATGGAAATGGTGATACCCGAAATATAGCTACCACTCTGAATTGATGGAACCAGCTCCCTTCACCAGCAAGTCTGATTATTTCAGCCTTTTCAGGCCATCTCTTTAACCATTGCTGCATTATGAAAGAAGGAACACGGGGTGGCCCCCCAAGAGGGGGGATGTAAGTAGAGGTGCATAATAAAACATAATATCGTTTTTAAACCTAATAATTTCATTATCAATCTCAAATATAAGAGTAAACTATCAAATCTACCATTGAACTAGTGAAAAAGTTACAAGACGAAAATACCACTTAAGTACAATTAATGCGACAAATCTACCATCTGTCGCCATAAAAACTAAGGGAAACAAGTTCGGTGTTAAATTTATAAACCAATAAGTTGCTGGTAGATTTGTTAACTCATAGCTAAATTAAGAATTACAAATTTCCCACCAAATTATAAGTTTACAAATCTATTATTGAACTATTGCACGTGACGCTTTCCATTAGTATTTGACAATCAATCAAACGGATAGTAGTGTTGTCTCACTCACTAATTGCACTTTAGTGGTATTTTTGTCATCCAATAAAATTAGATAGTAGATTTGTAATTTTCTTAATAGTTTGAGGGTAGATTTGTTAGTTTACCCCAAACATAATAGTCTTACATGAATCCGGTCACGGAATAGAAGACCTATCAAGTACGGCAGGACCATGCCAATGGTTGTGCCAACCATGATTATAACAAAGCCAAGGCCATATCCAAAAATCATTCCAGCCAACCACATGGAAGGGCCAGAAGGAATTAAGAACACAGGAAATAAAGCCAGAGATGCAACAAGAACAACGGCGAGAACAGGACGGCCAAAAGCAGTGGCTTCCCATTGCAGGATGGGGATGAGAACCTGTAGTAAAAAAGTTAAGCTCGGTAAATAACAAACAGAAAAGGAAAAACAATAAAAGAAAAAAATATTAGGCAGACAAAAGCCAACAATGTTCCAGACAAAAAGTGTAAAAGCAAATGCAATTCATACCAATTATAAATAAGAAAAGAAATGATTCAAGAAAAAGTAGTGCTAAAATATAGGAATAGAAGAATATGTTTCACATGGATACTTCATGATGTTCCCAAAAACTCCTAATCGACCCAGATAAAATAAGGTTGTATATAGTAGTGTCAATCTGTGAGGAAATGATAATACTACCTTTTGGAAAAGAAAGGGTACTCCCCAATTCGCAAAAACGAGAAGAAATATAATAGTAATGATGCACCATAATAAGGCTTTGACCCACCAAAGGACAGGTTTAGTCTTCCGCTCTCCTTGAGGCTGCAAAATGCTAGCTTCAGCAGTCCTTTCTTCATCAGATATAACCAGCCTCACATATTCACTATCTTCAGTAGTCCTTCTCTCTACATGTTTTTCCAACTCCTCTGTGGAGTTAGACATCTTTTTAAGACGTTACAAAGCTGTGAAATTAAATAAAATACATAAAACTCATCAAAAGAGAGACACAAGATAAAGAAAGTACCAAATTAACTTTCTAACAAAGTTCGTAAAATAATGCCCTTTAAACTCATATATAGATCAAAAATGTTGGAAAAAGTAGAAAACATTCTGAAAAGTACCCACTTACCAATATTGCTGTTAGTTGTTGATTATATCATTCCCAATCATAGTTGAGAGATAATAGGAAGATAAGATTTTCCAATGCTAAATCACAAAAGGAGGCCGTTGCAGAACTGTAAGCTGATGCACCCTGGGCCAAAGAAAAATAATATAGAGAATCAGTGCGAATCGGATTAATTTTCATTGCTAAACAGAGACCCTAAATGGAATATGAACAAGTCCAATAGTTCTGAGCCAGGAAACTTCAAGGAGAAAGTTAAAGTTGCAGAAATTGTAAATTTGTGAACTAAGATATCGCAATTGATGCTAGGAAGCAAGCCCAAGATATACACAACCTTATTTCCTGACAACTTCAGGTAAGGAAGTGCCAGTTCAAGATTTAAAGAGTCTGGCTGTGATTGACTATAAATTATAGCAATCTTTTTTCAAATATGCACATTGTTAATAACACATGCACAACAAGATGGAAGACCACGAATAAACAGGAACAGAAACAGTAGGGGAAGTCTGATCAGAAAGAGATGCACAACACAGTGACAAAGAGGGGGAAGGGGAAGGGAGAGAGAGAGAGAGAGAGAGAATTGGCCTACAGAGTTAGTGCAAAAGCTTTAAAAGAATTGTTGTATCGGCGTCCCTTGTGTTTCTCTGCAACATCAACACTATCAATCTAAGAAATTACTAAAGATGGTAAGACTCAAGAAGGCAGCAGACACTAAACACCAATCCAAACAAAAAGAAACAACTGTTTCCATAAAGGCGAGTGCTACTCCTAAAAGCAAACCTAATCTTTTAACTGACATAGCACCTTCCACTCTTATCAATGTTTCATTCATTCAATGACCATAATTAACTGGGATATATAGCTCAAACACTTGCAACAAAAGTCTCTTTATTTGCACCAAGTTTTTAAGGGGGGTCATTCAATATTTATTCAAACGATAACACAATAAAAATTTAATAAGGGAAATAAATGGTAAAACGACGATTATTTCATTGTCAAAAGACTCACAATGTTCATGATGGAATTAGAAGAAACCAAATTTGAGCAGAGTAATGAGTGATATATAATATAATCTAGTTAATAATAAAAATTTCTAACAGTTATTAATTTCCCCAACCCTTTTACAAGTTAGAAACAGGAAAATAAATAAATAAACAAAAGGTAGGAAATTCAGAAAGAACTCAAACAAATCGATGTTATCAATTAAAAAAAAGCCTATGCATCATATTTTTAACAAATGACCAAATAGGAACAAGGTGTTATAAAAAAAATGGTATAAATATAGTATTTAAAAAAAAAAGATGCCAGAGAGAGCGACAAAAACGAAGCTATCAATCTAATTTCTACCAAACCACAAAGTATTACCGTCGAACTAAACCAGCAATTCAAACGGCAACCTCGTCCGGCAACTTCGACAGATGCTCCGGATATTGTCTTTCACAAGCTCAATCACTAGACCACCTTTGCAAATTCAAAACAGAAAAACAAAGTAGTTCTCCCTTTGTACGCCTGCCTGTATGTAGGTAAATCGGGAAACATTTAAAGTCCCATTTTTCGCATTAATTTAATTTTTTTCTTTCCATCGTCTTCTTTTGAAAACATAAACAAGGAAGAAGATTCAAACTTCAGTTCAAATATTAAAAAAGAGAAAATAGCACCAACCGGTGAAACCCTTCAATCAATTCTGTGCTGGTACGAGCTTCTTCAAAGCGTAAAGCTCAAACAAAACTAATTCCCTTCTAGAAAGTTGGAAGAAAAATCAAAATTAGGAAGAGGAAAAGGAAAAGGAAAGTGAAAAAGCAAAAGAAAATGTAAAATTATGAACTTATTCAAGCCCACCCAACGAGACTTTTGACCTTTTGATTTTAATTTAATTCACGGATTTATGTTCCCTTGACCCTCCTACCGGAGTGACAAGATTTAAAAAAGATCATTATATATATATATATATATTGATTTAATTTTTTCAAAAATAATAAAATTGTTAATGTTATCCACAAAAATTTAAAATAATACACGAAAAATTATAAGGTATCAAAGTTAATTTTATTTTAAATAAATTTTTAAATATGTTGAAATAATTAATTTTATTATTTAATTTATTAAATTATAAATGTATATAATATTTATCTAGAACAATAAATAAAAATTTATAGAATAGGTAATTAAAATATTTAAAATAATTATTTAGATTAATAATTATAAATTATTAATTATAATATAATAAATATTATTTACAAAATAAATTAATTTTTTTTAAAATATAATTAAATAAAGATATTAATGATTTATTTTTATAAAAATAAATAAAATTAATTATACAC
Source organism: Hippophae tibetana (assembly GCA_037013495.1). Lineage (NCBI taxonomy): Eukaryota > Viridiplantae > Streptophyta > Magnoliopsida > Rosales > Elaeagnaceae > Hippophae > Hippophae tibetana. Next base: position 15,361,134 of record CM072812.1, read on the forward strand.
AATATCTTATATGTATTTTTGATATTTTATCTAGCAATATCTATGCTTTCAATTAGTATTATATTAATATTTTTTTAAGATATTTTGAAAATATTTTTACTAATAATTTATATAATTTTCAAGATATTTAAAACATGAATATTATTGATATATTATAGGCAAACCACCATTCATCTTTACTAGTCGATATTACTATAGTTAGAACCCCTCTTTCTTTTGATATTACTTATCAAAAAGAAACAGAAAAGAAAAATTCACATCCTGGCGTCCATGTTTGTCTAAGAAGGAAAATCAGTTTCATAGTTATCTATTAGTTATGGACCAAAGTATCTTGTCACACTTTTATATTACAGATGGTGTCACGTCGATTTATAACAACAAATAAAGAATTAGGTGTAACAAATTTGTTTAATATAAATTTAAATTTTATTAATAAACATCGGATAAAATTTAAATCATAATTATGAGATATAAAGAAAAACTTGAGATATAATCATTTATTTTATTGTAAGGTTTTCAAATAAATGTTTAATAATTATAATTGATATATTGTATTGGTGTAATATAAACATGTTAATATTACAATGATGTAAATAATAGTGTGTACAAAATAAATACATAACTTTATTCCAATAGTTATTAAGTATCACATTTTCATTTACAACAAACCTAATTACATATTCTACCGATTTAGTTTACATATATTTTTCTCTATTTAATACTACTTGTAATTGAGAAACTAGATGTAAAAGGTGCTAGAGAGGTGTTATCCTAATTGGGATATTTTGATGCACCTATAGGTATTTACAAAATACGGTGTTTATTTTATTCTATTTTGTGTTTTGTCATATTGTATATAAAGTTGGTAACAACAAATCAGTAATATTTTGTATGCAAGCATATTTATATACTATGAGATTTATTTTCATAGTGTACATGCTAAGTGGAGTCCAACATGATCACTTATGTTTTTGGTGTGAGTATTTATGAAAAATACTTGTAATTTTTGGAATGAAAAAATGTGACTTTTTAACATCTCATCACTAAGCTCGCCACCACCCTTGGCGATGTAGCTGGAAAGGTGTTAAATCTGAGTTCTATAAATACCCCAATTTCTTCTTTTTTGTATCCAAAAAAATGTAGTAAAGCTTTATCAAACTGACATCTCATTCTTTTTGTTTTCGAATTACTAATACCTTATTTGTTGTTCTATATTAGTGATTAGTGATTGGGTGATTAAAATTGTGTTTATGAATAGTGAATACTTGAGACGATGTTTGCATGTAGTTTATGTGAAGTGAGTCGTGTGTTGATTGGTAGTTGCATTCATGCAACTTCTTATAGGTGAGAACCTCTTTGTGAGAGTAGGTAGAGCTAGATTCTAAGTTATCACATCTTGAACTGTGTGTCCCTTGGTGATTTGTGGTGGACTGTGTATCCTTGGGTTTTTATTGGGTTTTCGTGTTTGAGAGTGGTTCTGTTGTTTATACACGTCACTCACTATTGATCGGTGGTTTTCAATCACACCATATTGGGTAGTGTTGGCTTTAGAGGTGAGTTAAGTTTGTGTCTCGATCTAGGGTGTTGCGAAGGCAACAAGTAAGAGTAGCAATAGGCAATTAGAACGGAGGTCACAGTCGATAGAGGTAATAGTGGTTTTATTTGTTTCAAAGTTGTAAATAATTTATTATTTAGTAGATTATTTGTTGTTAAATAATTGTCCTACGTAACAAGAGGATGTTATCACATAGATAAAGTTTTTATGTGGGTTTACCTCGTTATATTTGGAGTTATGCATGCTCAAATGTGTGGCTAGTACAATTAGAGTTTAAAATGGTGTATATCTCTACACACTGTAGTTTAAACTCTGATTATAAAGCTTTTAATATTTATCATTTGCTTTCTATTTACTAAATTCTATATCTTCTGCTTTATTATACTACTTATCTGTATTTATTTATACTGTAGTTGTGATTATCTGTCAAGTATTTTTATCTCCGGTGTTTGTAAGATTGGGTTGAGTTTTTAAGAAGTCAGCATCTCTTTAACCTGATATTGTATCAAGGCTTGGACTCTTTCTTAGTAGACATGCATGTTTAGATTGTATGTTAATATAATTTGTCTTTTATCTGTATTCATGTTTGGTATGAGTTTCTAAGAAGTCTATATTTCTTTACCCTGGATATGTGTTAGGTGTCAGATTTGTCATTAGGGTTTACCATATATGGTTAATTGCATGCTATGAAAGTACAATTATCATTTACAAAATATGTTCTGAAATGATTGGAAATACTTTTAAAATTTTTGGTATATATGTTTGTATCATAAGTTGAGTATTGTTTGTCATGTATGCATGTTACTAGCTTAGGAGTCTATGAGGCACACCATTACTAGTGTGTATCTGCATATTGTTATTGTTGCATCTACTAGTTATTTTTGTTATGTTTTAAATTAAGCATTTTGTTTTGTACTTCTGGTGTGTTAATTGCTTAATTCATATTATGTGGCCTATTTTGTAGAATTGATATAGAGTTCGTGTTTTTATATTTTAAGGAAACAAAATTAAAATAACTAAAAGTAAATAATAATAATTAATTAAATCAAATTTAATAACTAAGAAAATATATGAGAAAATATCTAAGTAGCCCTCTTATTTCCTCTTTCTTGGTTAAAAATGATCTTTCTTTGGTGTTCTTTGCCTTGCTCAGATCTAGTAGCTTATCTTTTGCATATGTTTTTCTCTTCTTCAATAAAGAAAAAAGATTGATAAAGAAAATTAAAATAAAAAAGCCCTCTTTCTAGGTGCTCAGTTAGTTCTCTTTATTTTTTACATGTTGGTTTTAGGTTTGTACAAAGTGAGATGACATTCTTGTGCCAAATCCAAAATATATCATTTAAAAGTGAATGTTTAGCTATCCATTTTTGCCTTTAATTAATTCAAAGTTATCTAGAGATTTGCTTTCACATTTTAGTAACCTTGATGCTCAATTCATGGGTAAATTTGCTATAGTAAAACTACAACAAATTATGAACCATTCTAGCTTTTATTCTCTTCATTTCATGCGATGATATCAAGTGTAACTACCATGAATAAGTTTTAAAATATTAATTTCTTTAATAAAATACAAACTAAATTCATATTTTAAAGTTAAGAGCACAAATAAAGTCTATTTAAGCACAATATGTAGATTTTCTCAAATAATCAAGTAAGTTATTAAGATAGTAAAGATAATATTATAAACTCACGTGTATCTTGAAAGTTGACCATGCATGTGCCCATATATTTCGGAGTTATACATATGGAAGTTGCATATTATGCGTATAAACTTTATATTTAACATGACATATTTTATATTGTATGAGCATACATAGGATACCTATAATATACACTCCACATGATTTCGAAAGTGAGGAATTGCATGTATTCAATATTTTATAAATAAAATTCTCTCCACATTATAATACATTATATTGATGATGATGATTAATTATGATCATAGAATTTATTATATGTGACATTCATAATAGATATTTGTTAGATATTATTTCAAGTAGACTCATACTGAGCTAGTTGTAGCTAACCCTATTTTCCCCTATTCATCCCCTATATTAGATTTTTGGTTGTGTGGATCGTGGGTCAAAGTTAAAGAAGAAAGATGTAAAATCTATGTGAGCGTTAACAATATTCATGAATAAACATACAAATATAATTTTAGTTTCTAAGAGTATTTTTCAATAATATTTTCAAGTCAAAAAAATTATCGAGCTCTAACTATCATAATTAATGTATACCTTTATTCTTGTGCACCTTAGATTTCATATTAGACATGTAGTAACATTTTTAGATTAGACTATTCGACCAATTAAGACATATCTAGATAAATCGAGAATTGATATACTTAGTTTAAAAAATTCTAAATTAATTATTTAATTGACTAGATCGATCAAGTAATTAATATTTAATCGATCGATTTATTAATTAGATCAATCAATTCTGGTTTAGAATTGATTCTTTATTACACTAGATCAATCAAGAATTGACTGGATCTATTGAACATGTTTTGATCACTATATTGGATTGATCAATAAGGGCATTTGATTCATCAAACTATGTACTCGATCTATCAAAAATATGTTAGATCGATCGAACAGTTAGGGTTTTGAATTTAAAACATATTTCTAACTCAAATTGAGTTGATTTTTTACTAGATTATTATTTTTTTAATTCTGATTTTATAGATAAAATAATAATTTTACTTTGATCTAATACTTCAAAATATTTTGTATATACAATTTTTTTTTTACTGTTTGGATACATTTTATTCCATGAGAAATGGCTTTACCTATTTTTCTCACTTCTATTTGAATTCAATCTTGAGTATTTTTCTCTCCAAGATAATACATCTCAATAATATGTATTATCATCGTATTTAAATTATTTTCCTAAATTATATAGGTTTCACCGCATAACATATGTGAGGATAAAAATAATTTTCCAAATAAGAAGGTAAAAAGGGAAAAGAAAAAAATAAAATTACTGACTAATAGACTACATTTGACGGACTAACCCTATAAAACAAAACTATGGCTGTTAAAATGGAAGATTGGATGATTGATTCTTCTTTCCAGATTCCTTGACCTGCATTCTCTTGCAACACTTGACTGAATAGTTGCCGGTCCACACACAATAACACTAATATCGACTTCACCTGCACTCTCCCATATTGATCCAAATATTTCTGCAATATGCGACAATAAAATATGGTTTATAAACCACATAAATACATTTGGTGGAAGCAATTGAGTACTACTATATATTACATTCATAATTATCATATAATTTTTCATTAAATATAAGTTTGATTGTATTTATTTATACGTCTCTTCCTAATTCTAGACTTTGGGTCACGTCATAGTAGTGTGGAAATGTTTGACTTAGAACACAAAAGCGTGATGAATATGATTGTGACCAACGCTTAGAAGTACACATCTTAATAGCTATTAATACCAATTTTTAGTAATAAAAAAAATAAGTTAATTTAAGTAATGAAAGCTAAGGTTTTCAAATATACCAAGCTAGAAACTAAGTTTTCATTGATCTAATAAGTTGATAAGTTAAAAAAAACCTAACAACTTTGATTCAGAACTTAATTGAAATTAGTTCAGAAAATTAATGAACATCTCACTAATTCATTTAACAAAATATAATAATAATTATTATATTATTATGAAAGCACACACTTAAAACTTAAAAGATAATTATTTATTTATTTTTATTAAAATAAATTCAAAATATAATATATATAGTAAAATGTTTGTCAAAAAAAGATTATATATGTATTAATTTTAAAAAATGCAAATAAATTAGTTCAAAAATTACTTAATTTAACTCATTTAAAGGTAATGTGATGAAAACTCACACAAAATTTAAATTATATGAGCTATAACTCAGTGAGTTAAATCTAAACGAAGTTTAACTCATTTAACATCTCTAATTACAACTAACTCAGATAGCTTAATTATGGACTTTCATGCATATTATAATTCAGCTTAGTAGATGACACTTATGTGGAGTTGGCTTTTTCTAACAAGAGGGCCTGAGATATACCTGTAAAGTCTGGTCTGTAGCCATAGTGAATAATACTAGGACTGCACAGAGTTTCTTGGGTTAAGCTCTCATTAGTCACCGATTCATTATGCTGCACAATTTCAATACCTTCCTTAACTCTCTCACTTTCATCCTTGGATGAAGTCCTCCTTTCACAAAGATGCCAAAATATGATCACAAGACCTCCAAATGTGATAACACTTATAACCATACATCCCAAAAACAGAAGTCCTTTGTACCACCAATATGAGATACCGTAAGGATTGATGTACCAGATGTCTAACAAAGCTAAACATATGACAAAGCCTATAGTTGATATAATAACATAGCTTCCAGCCCATATCTTATTTCCTCTACCAACCAATGTTGACATGATCCCACTATTCGAGATAGAGAAGACAGAAGAAGTGCTTGTTATCTTTGGAACTTTTCCCTCCTCCTACAGTAAGTAGTAGTCAAAATGGCAAATAAATGAGTAAATTCTACGTAAAATAAATGAAAGATACTCTAAGAATGGGAGTGTCCAATTAGACTTACCATTGGAGGTTCTGATTCACGAGTAACATAAATTCTTATTTCGATATTTAGTCTATTGGAGAAAGTTGGGAAGATTGATCCCACATCAACTTGGGAAAGAAGAGAAAGTTCATTGGAACTCTTAACTGTCCATACAAGTAATACATGTCTTGGCTGAAATGTTTTTTTCTCCTTGATACGATGGAAGATGTCATTTAAGATAGCTAAAAACGGTGAGATGCCACTGCCTCCTGCGATGAGGATAAGTCTTTCATACCTAGGAGTGTTAAAATTAATAGTTAAAACTTAACAACAAAAAGATAAATAATAAACATTTAACATAAACAACATATCTGATACATAGTTTCTAACTCGGAACAAGATTATTTAACTTTGGCATCTTGCTCATCCTAGTATTTAACATACCCAAATGAGCTAAGATGGCATATCAAAAATAAATTTAAAGGTTGAAGTCAGCATAAAGAAAAGTTTGTAACTTCTGGATTATAGTTTTATCTGAATAAAGGTGAAATAATATGAAGAGGATTTACATCAAATAATAAGGTGATTCATGTCCATAAGGTCCTTCAACTGAAGCCATGATCAAACGAGGTGAAGATAGCACTGTCTCAGATTCTTCTGTAAAAGCATGTGAGGTTATGTCTCTTAGATTTTTTGTCCAGCCCCCAACAGCCTTTATGAGGACTGAAAGATGATGTTTGCTGCCCAAGGGACTAGATGAAACACTGAAAGGATGCCATTGAAGCCGAGATATTGCTGGTATTTGAAGGAAGATGAAGCCAAGGGCATTGTACTGAAGATCTAGATTGTCAAATAGAAAGATCTAAAGTTCATGGTAAGCAGAAACAGAACAACATAAGTAGAAGAATAAAAAAATTTATTAAAAGAAATAAATATGTATGCAAAAGTTACTTTTAGGTTTTGGAAGCACCAACTTCATAGTTCCGCATGGAAAGCATGTCATTGAAACCAGTTTGAATTTCCTCCGCGACTGGCAAAATCTTAGAAAGCGATCAAGCAAAAAGAGAAATATCCCTCCAGCAGCTTTGCTAAAATACACATCACCGATATGCAAGGCCAAAAAGATTACAAACAATATGTAGAGTTGATGAGTGAAGAAGAAAAGCTCAAAACATCCCTTCCTTATTGGAGGAAGGGTTGTCACCCAAATTATTAAACCAAACACATAGCAGATAAACCCTGCAAAGTTTGCACCTCCGTCACTTTTCCACTCAATTATCTGCATTAATAAATAGTAAGACAATTGGTAACTATGTTACATTTGCAATTCTTGTGTCTATATGTGAATAAAAATAGCAAGACACTTATGTTAATTACTTATGTAAAGTGTTCAGTCTATAACTGCTTGCACTATGTAAGAGGTATTTATCAATTATATATTGAAAGCAAAAGGTACATGCTTTTTTCAGTTGAATGCCCATATGGAGTAAATGGTGTGTAAGAGACACTACAAGAAGTAGTAACAATGTTGATCCTGAGACACCAGTTCAGACCTTAAATGGATGGGTTTTTGGCGATTTGGTGAAAATTATCCCAAAATCGCGTACACGAATCATGTACACCCTGTACCCAACTCGTGTACAGTGTACAGTGTACATGAGTCGTTTTGGAACATGTTTCACTTAATCCCTGAAAACCTGTAATTTTGAGGTCTCCTTTCCCAAACACACTAGACTGAGAAATTTGTTTGAGAGGACTCAGCTAGTAGCTCTAACTCTTTCGAAGGTATACAGGTAAGCATAGTAGTATATGAAGTATAGCCTATGTTTGGAATGTATCTCAATACTCTAACTCAAAAAAGGCCAATATTATTAAACTATTTGGATTCTTCCCATCAAATTTTTCTCCATTGTTCAGTGTCTTCTTTAATAGGCTCTCATTTACGTCCTCAGTGATCAAATTCTTCTCTGCGTCTAATGGATATATTCTCACCATTTTGTAAAGGCAGGCCAAAATATTCAGTGAAATTACGCCTAATGTTTAGTTAACAATCATCATACAGAGTCTGATTGGAACAAAGCACCTTTGAAGTTCAGATATTAAGACTTATAGTATAGAAAGATTCATTAAAGGAAGAATTTGTAAAGAATAAAAGATAATTCAAACTTGTATTCAGATAATTGATTTTTGCTTGAGTCCGAGGTATAGACAATGAAAACCTTCATATCATCTAATTATTACCACTTCATTACTACCATCTCGTTATGCTTACATCAAAGCAAGCATAAACTAAGCAAAAGTAACTTACCTCAGATGCTACAATGCCTCTTATGGTCCATACAATCATATAGCAAAGTCCATGCATTGTAGAGAGGAACATTACAAGATTTCCCAACCATACATGATATCTGGTGGTATGCTCAAAAGGTATACCGATGAGACGAAGAAGAATGGAACCCCTCGTGATAGGTAGAAAAAGAAAAGCCAGGCAAGACAAGGTGATTAGACCAAAGCAATACGCAGACATTTGTAACATAAAAACCCTGAAAATCAAACAAAAGCATCATGTTACTAAAAGCATGAGGATGATTTTTGAATTTGCTATTCCTATTCTTTGCACGAATACAAGGGAAACCAAAATCAAAGCAAACCATCTCACCTTTTTTCTTTGAGAGTCAAATCACCATAGGAAGGTAACATTGCAAAGTTCGCTACTGTGTATATATACAAAGCCCATAGAATGAACACTACAATGAGAATGATGCCAAAGAATTCAGCAGCATTGACAACTCCAAAGGGTCCATCTACCAGAACAGGAAATGTCCATAAGCGGAATCTTGGAGCTTTTTTCCTGCAGTAGACATGGTTCTACATTAAGATCAGATTTTTTCATAAATAATCCAAAATGACCAGTGTCCAAGTGACAAGACATGGCATGAATATGCATACTGAACACTCCAATTTGATGTAAGTTTATAGAAAATTTATAAACATTGACTTACTTTATACTTGAATAAATATTCAAAAATTTAACTCTCTCGGTATCCTAAAAGATTCCATAACATAGAAAGAGAATGAACATGTAAGAAATAAATAAATCACTTAAAACATCAAATGGAAAGACAAATTGCGTACTTTTGAAGTTGTTGTTGTTCTTCCTCATGCCCAAATATGATAAGATAGGGAACGGCAAGAAAAGCAATAATGAGAATTGGACCGCTATATAACAGCAGTACACTTCCTGAAAACACAAGCATTAGTGTGAGCTTTTCTGACTGGCAAGCAAAACAAGGAATTTTAAGGCAGAGATATACAACAAAGGAGATTGAGATGAGATAAATTGTTCATAATGGAAATACCTGTCTCCCCAAACAAAGTTCCACTGGTGGCAGCAACCCAATCATTGTAGAGGGTAGTACCAAAGTCTGTTGGAGCTACAAAAAAGAGTGCAACCCATGAAATGAAGACAACAAACATTGTAATTTTCAAACCCCATTTGGCGATTAATGGAACCAAGAACAAGTAATTAGTCTTCTTGAGTTGGTTTCTGTTGACATGATTACTTCCTCCATTAGAAAGAAGAGGTTCATAAGCATAGCGAGAGTCATTCGTGGCCATTGAAACGAGGCTTTCAGAGGTATATAGCTGTAGAATATTATAAATAGTTTATTTGATGGCCATATATGCTTGTTTTGATGGAGGAAATTCTGGAGCATTCGTTTGAGCTGTATTTCAAACATCTCATTTACAATTATGGTTAGCCAACTGAACAATGATAGATTTCGTCTAATGTTGAAGAAGAGCAAAACACAAGTACTTAGACAATTTAAGGAGCGTGGAAGATTAGCTGGCTTCATTACGAGCAAAGAGCAACACTTCTATGGTCATCTCCGGTTCTATATCTGTCTGCTGACTGTTAGTTACCAAAATATCTCTCTCCCTATGTTCTTTCATTTCTTCTTCGTTCAGCTCAGAAAGCTGGATAAAGAGTTGGTTGGGCGTGGATACTAGCTGATTTTTCTCATCTTTATAAAAAATTTAAATTTTCACCTTTAAATTATCATATTATTTTATATTATTAAATAAAAATATTACAATAAATAAAATTAATAAAATATTAATAAAAAAAATCAAAGGATTTTATTAAAAAAAATTAACAAAAAATCCGTGTATGTAAATCTTACCTACTACCTATATGAATATGGTAGCCATTAAAATTAAATTTATGACAAAAACAAATAATAAATTCCTATTTTTAGTAAAATCTACATTTGTCATTCATGCCCTATGTTAAAATAATTTGTCATTTTTTCCTTTGAAAATTTCCAACAATTTTTCTAAATTTTTAGCACAACTCAATTGTACGAGTTACAATTATGGTCATAATTTTGACTTAAATTTAGAAAATAAATTGTATTAATCTACGTATAATTATAAATCATATTATAAACCTTATTCGACCTCGATTTTTAAAAAAACTTTGGCTAAGTTTTTGAGATCAAATGTCACTATCTAATGAAATGTTTTTAAATAAGGTTTTGTTGTTGTTTTGTATCTATCTCATCACATTTTTGCTTTTTATATTATTGCATAAAAGTTAGATTTGATATAATTAAAGTTTTTTTTTTACTTTTGATACATAAATGATTTCACTATTAGTTTTGTTAGACTTATAAAGATTGATATAAGTTTAAGAAATTATTTTCTATTAATAAATCAAATATTTTTTCTTATTAATATATGGTAAAAATATAAAATTTATCTCATCATATCATCATATCTATATTTTTTAAAACTTTATTATAATTTATTATAATATTGTTAGCAATTCTTACAATTAAATCTTTTAATGCTTATTTCTAGAGTTCCTCTAAGAATACATATGTAATAGCTATATACATACCAACTCTTATATCTACATATACATATAAAGAGTAACTTATGTAACCTTTAATTTTTTTTAATATATGTACTTTTTAAATTTGTAATACTAAACAAATTATCTATAGAGTATTCATCTTCTGAGTTAATTATTTCTTTCTCAATTTTTATAATAGATAAATACTACAAGTATCATCTATATTTGATTCTTCTATTGGTTTTAATTACATCTTAAAAACTTTTTCTAAGATTGTTGTGTTTTGTGAAAATTCCCATTTAAATTAATTTTTATGTTGAATTTTGTACGATATTCATTAGCATAATGTATTTTCTCATTACAGATCCAACATCTACATTTCTTTTTTCTTGATTGGTAATAATTTTGTTTTATGACGGCCTATAAATTTTTCTCCTAAATTTTTTTTATAATGTTACGTTCATATTTTTTTGGCATTCTAAAATCTCTTAAATGACAACAAATTTTATCATTTTCTCTTATTTTTTTTATATTCATATATTTCTTGATATTTAATGATTTTCTAGTTTTTAACAGTTCTTATTATTCCTTCTGAGGTGTCTGGTATAATTGTTATATTTATTGTATTCCATCATTATGTTATAGTTTTATGTAATATTTTAGGTAATTTTTGAAAAATATTTATTTATAATTTTCTTGCATCATTCTTTTAGAAGTTCATTCTTGACGAGGAATTGGTAATAAAATTGGTTTCATATGATTTTTTTGAATCATATTTTCTCGTTCAAAATTAGTTTCACTAATTATTTTCACATCATCTTCTTCTATGTTTATATACAGTTTTTAATTGTTGTGTCTTCCTAATTCTTCATCTATTAGGGTTAACAAATTAACTAATTTTCCTATGTCCTTATTCTTAGGGTCCATAAACTATTTTTCTAATTCTTTTCTATATTGCATTAAATTAGGATTATAACTTTTTTCTTTATCTTTGAGTTTTTCCTCATTCTTTTTTTTTATTTCTTAGTATCAATGCATCTGATTTCTTGTGTGGTTCTTCTTTTAATCCTACGAATTGATCAAACTTCTTATATGGGCATACACTACAACTACTATAGAACAACTCTACATCCCATCCAATGAACCCATGAGAGAGCCATCATACCAACTTGACACGATGCTCGAGAATCTCAACCTGTTGAAAAGACACCACATTTTCCACCATTGTCAGAGCAATGTAAGCCCGTTCCTATCTCAAAGAATCAACCTATGTTAGGTTGGATCGACACTCATATAAAAGGACTTATAACCCTGTTACGTCCTTAAAGAATTGGAGTAGACATAATGCTTCCTACATGACTCACGGTTGCAAGACATAGCTCATTGAGTGAGGCCAATAATCTACCTCGTATCGAGTCATTGGCCCAATTTGAAAAACCTACCACTTCTTGACTTAGGGACTATAATAGACTAATGCATATGCCTATGACTCATTGTGCACCTTAGGTCCTACACTTAGAATAGCCAAGTCTGACCACGTGGACATATTTTGTAGTATAAATAGGAGGTGGTTCAAGTCATTTGGGGATTTTTGGAACCACTATACATTGTAACCCTTAGGAGGATTTACTCTTAAACACTTTTAATCTATAATTTTATTATTTTTAGGTATATTATTTACATCTATTCTTGATTTTGTAAACTCTTGATGTATGTCTTGTTGTAATTTTTTATTATAATCATATTCTCTTATTTATTTTAGGACTTCTTTTTGTGTTTTATTTATGTCTTGTAAAGACTTGATATTTTATTATTATATTATATTAATTTCTTCTACTAAAATAATTAAGGTTTTCATTGTTATTATTATTTAGTTTTTTGATGTGTTTGTTACGTTTTCATCATGATCTAATTTTATATCATATAATTTATTTTTGAATATTATTGGGATAATAATGATATCATTTTCTTTCTAATATTATGTTATTGATTAATACTTTCATTATTTTAACTTCTTATTTTATATATGTTACATTTTTTTTAGAGGGTTTTTCTTCAATATCTATAAACGTAAACCTAGATACATTACTTTCTCTTACTGGTATTAGAGATTTTTCTTTAACATCTAAGTTTCATTTTCTTATTATTTTAAAACCTGTTTATATTTTTAGTTTTATTATTTTGTTTAACTTCTCGAAAGATTTTATCTATTTTTATGAATTCATTTTATTCATATGTTAAACTATTATGACTGTTTGTTGATGAATATCATATTATGTAGTTTATTGAAAGTAGATGATTTTCTTCCTTTATTAAATCTTATCTTTTAAATTCATAGACTAAATTTAATACTTAGTTTAGGTTTTTATTATTGATATTAATGGAAAACCTAGTGTATGTTGTGAATTTTAATTTTTGTTATCCTAGGTTTTCTTTGGATCATTCATAGCAAAACATCTTTTTTATTCATTATTTTATTGTTTAGTAGTGTTAATTTTTTGGTGTATTAATTCTTTGTATAAAATGTGTTTTTGTTAATATTTAGATTCATTTTAAATAAATGTATCAAAATTTTATTTTATCATTATGAGAGATTTTTAATATTTTCTCCATAATCATTTTTTTTATTAATTTATGATATATTATACATTACTTTTATGTTTGTAATATTAATACCAATTTTTTTATTTATTTCATAATAAATTATATATTTTTTTGAAAATATTTTCATTACTCTTGAGAACGATGAATATTTAAATCTATCTCAATTTTTAAGATTTAATCTTATTTTTTGTATTTTTTAATTTTTTTTATCATAGTTTTTCTATGGATCATTAATAGCAAAACAATCTTTTTTTATTCATTATTTTATTGTTTAGTAGTGTTAATTTTTTGGTGTATCAATTCTTTGTGTAAAATGTATTTTTGTTAATATTTAGATTCATTTTAAATGAATGTATCAAAATTTTCTTTTATCATTCTGAGGAATTTTTAATATTTTATCCATAATCATTTTTTATTAATTTATGATATATTATACATTCTTTTTATGTTTGTAATATTAATACCAATTTTTTTTATAATAAATTATATATTTTATTAAAAATATTTTCATTATTATTGAGAACAATGAATATTTAAGATTTAATCTTATTTTTTATATTTTTTTGTTAATTATCATTTCATATTAAACACGTTCTTAAATGTATTGTATTTTTATTTATAGTATTTTTGTAATTTTTATATAAAAGATTATTATTTATTTTTTTAATTTTTAATTTTGTTAAGTTCGGAGAGAATATTTTATAGATTATTATTTACTTTTTTTAACTGAGAATAATTTATTTTAAAACTTTAAAAATATTTATAATATTACTTTCAAATATATTATTGATATTATCGCAACCTTTTATTGGGCCAACATTGCTGAGAAAAAGCCGAGAAAATTAGTCATACTTATTTGTCTAGGTGAGTGAGCGAACTCAGCTATAAGCGATCACCGATTCTCTCCCTTGCATCATGGTAAGAAAACTTCCCATTTTTCTCTTCGATCAAATTCGTCAATTTCTAGGGCAAATTTAGCAGTCGAAAATTGTAACCTTTCCTCTCATCTGATTATTTAGGAAATTTAATAAGAGCAATCGGCTTTAGACACTATTAATAGTTTGCAATTGATATTATAATAAACGAAATTAAACTTTAAATTCTTTGTTAAATGGTATTTTGATTGTACATGATGAATGTTCAACAGGCTACTACTGGTACTGGGATTGTGGAGAACCAGCTAAAGCTGAAGCTCTACTCGTACTGGAGGAGCTCATGCTCTTGCCGTGTTCGTATTGGCCTCAACTTGAAAGGTCTCAAGTACGATTACATGCCTGTTAACTTGGTTAAGGGAGATCAATTCAATCCAGGTTCTTTGCTTTCCATTTATGTTATTGTCATAGCTATCCTCTTTAATTGGGTGGAAAATGTTAGAAAAGTCCCTATTTAACTAAAAAGCTACACACACTATTCTATTGTGTAAGGTATTATATCATTAGTCTCAATTTCTTTAAAAGTTACACATAAGTTCAATTTTACTTCGTTAGGGAAAAAAAGCTGCACTTGTTAATCACTTGTAAACTAAAAGGATGGAAATTCTATAAAAAAACCCTAACTCATCAAGATCCTCCATATTCACGTGCTAAATTACAACACCTATCCTTCGTTGAATACGCACGTCCGGAGCATGTGCGTTAAAAGATGACCATTTTTGAGTTGGTGATGAGAAATAGAACTTATGTGTACATTTATATATAATAAAGGACAAAGGAAATACCACCTAAAACAAAGGAACTAAAATGTATCTTTTTAAAGGGACTTAGGCATTGCCCATCGCTTTAATTGGTAGTGTGGTACTTTACTTTCATAAGTTTTGGCTTATATTTCTTACCGTTAGAATCAACTCCTTTTTAAATCCAGAGTTTACAAAGTTGAATCCTTTGGGTTATGTTCCTGTGCTAGTAGACGGGGATGTTGTAATTTCAGACTCTCTTGCTATCTTACTGGTACCTCTCTATCCAAAGAATGTTGCTTTTCTTTTTTAATTTAAGGTGAATTGTTGTCATTTGGAATAAAAAAATGATTTTATTGTATTGAAAAAGTAAGATTGCAATATGTTTATGATAAAGGGTAACAAAAGTCCGTATCTTTGATGAAAATGTACTTTAATCTTCTAGCTGTGAGTTGAGACACTATAAGGCCTTTATTTCTTTTGAAAGGGTCATTGAAGTCCATTTTAGACCAATTTTTTAGAGATAAAATTAGCATTTTATAAAAACTTTATTTTCTTTTATAAAAAATAATCAAAATATATTAAAAAATTATTTTTTGATTAATAATTTATGATTTAAAATAATAAGTAAATAAAAAATTAATATTAAAAAGATATCATTGAGACTATTTGTTGTAAGAAGGATTACGTTGTAGTTGTGAATAAAAATAATTTTTTAAATATTTATTTATGTTACTTTTAATGAAAGAAAATAAATTTTTTACAAAATGTCAATTTTACTTTGAAAATTTGACCTAAATATTCTTGATGAACTTTAGTGACCCTTTAAGAAAAGATAATAGACTTTTAGTACCCCACCAAACAATTGGCAAACAAAAGTGTATTTTTGTCAAAGGTTGTGGACTTCTGCTATCCTTTATCCATATATTTATATACTAAATAAGATATAAGCATGATTGAAATGCCTTTATTTTAATACTTCTCTTCATGCTGGAGCACACATATTCATGATGCCTAGCTTGGAAGGAAAATACATAAATTGACTCTTAGTAACAACTTTAGTAAATATATCTCCTAGTTGCTCGTCTAACTGAATATATGTGGTACACACACATCTCCTTTCATTGTTGCTTCTCTTATGAAATGATATTCCAGGTCTATGTGCTTAGTTTGCTTATGAAACATAAGATTATTGGCAATGTTAACAACTTGAATATCAAAATGCATGATTATAGGATTCTTATCTCCAATGCCCAATTCATTCACGGGGTTTCTATTGTACATCAATTTACCTATAGTATGAGCCTATAGCTTGATACTCAACTTCTACACTCGAGCATGCAACTATATTTTTCTTTTTGCTCCTTCATGTCACAAGGTTTCCTTTAACAAAAGTACAATGCTCAAGAATAGATCTTTTATCAGAACGAAAACCTGCCTAAGCTGCATCAGAGTAACTAACAATGTCAAGGTTTTGACCTTTCTTATAAAGAATATCGATGCCAATAGTCCCTTTCAGATGGCTAAGAATATGATAAACTGCTTCCTAATGTATTTGCCAAGACTTTTCTATAAATTGATGGACACCTCTTATAACAATCAGGCCTAATAACAATGAGATATATTGGTTTTCCTACTAGGCTCTTGTATCTCCTTTTATCATCAAAGTTGTTATTACTTGTATCATTGACTTGGAAATTTGGATCTATAGGAATATCTAAAGGTTTAGTTCCCAACATATTAGTTTCTGTCAACAAATCTTGCACATATTTTCTTTGGGATAATACAATGCCTTTCGTAATATGGGCCCATGTTACTTAGACCCATCATATTTTGTGAAGTATCTATGTTTAAGAGACATAATATGGACATGGGTGTGAGTATTCAAATACTCCAATTTGGTGTAAAGTTACAAAATTTTTAGAAAAATTGGCATATCTGACACCCAATTATTTATCAAAAAATTTACGATTTTCAATGTTCTAAGAGAATTCGAGTAATATAGCTATGGGCTACCTCAATACCTAGGACGTAATGTAGTAGGCCCGAGTCTTTTGTTTGAAAAGTTTTCAACTACATTTTTTTGCTTTTGCTTTTCCCGCAATCTCACTTCTAGAGACAAGGATATCATCTACATACTTGATGAGCATTACAAGCCCTACTTTTTTCTTTCTTACAAATATATAATGATCCGAGTGGGATTTAAAGAATCCAAAGGAGAGAAGCACATTACTCAATTTATCAAACCATGCGTGAAGAGAATGTTTTAGCCCATAAATTGCTTTTTTTAGATGACATACTAGTTTAGTCTTTCCCTGAGCAACAAACCCAAGTGGTTGCTCTATGTATACCTCTTCTTGTGGATCACCATAAAGAAGCACATTTTTAATATCTAATTGATAGAGAGGCCAATCAAGATTAACTACTAAGGAGATGAAAATCAAAACATAATTCGGTCGAGCAAGAGGAGAAAATGTGTCATAATAGTCAACACCATATATCTCTAAAGCTTTAGTAACCAGGCGAGCTTTTGCACGCTCAATATACCCATTAGGTAAATATTTAATAATAAAAACCCATTTATAACCAAACATTGTCGTACCCTTTGGTAAGCTTTTAGGTACCACGAGATAGTAAAGCCAACATTTGTTCTTCTATTGCAACAACCCAACCAGGGTGGGTAAGTGCTTCCTTATAAGCTTTAGGAACTAACATAACATAGAGAGAGCATAAAATTGCGACACACAAGCTATTGTATAGCCAAAAAACTCCAAAGCATTATTAGAATGAAATGTATGCAAAGAAACACCAAATTGAGTCTTTGTTTCATTAAAAAGATTGAACAAAAGGAACTTCAGACTGTTGTTTCAAAAGAAATAACCAAGTATCCCTTGAAAAATCATTTATAAAACTACAAAATACAACAAAAGAAATAACCAAGTATCCCTTGAAAAATCATTTATAAAACTACAAAATACAACAAAAGAAATAACCAAGTATCCCTTGAAAAATCATTTATAAAATTACAAAATACAACAAAAGAAATAACCAAGTATCCCTTGAAAAATCATTTATAAAACTACAAAATACTTACCCTTGAATGTTGGGAACTCGACACGTATCCCAAAATATTAGAGTTCACTAAAGAAAAAGGACTATGACTTTGTTTATTGACTTGAGATGGGTATGTATGCCAGAATTTGCTGTAACTAAATCAGCATATTCATGCCAAAGAGTCAAAAATGTCGAGTAATAATCTTGGATGGAAAGACTACCATGTTGGAACATGACAATTGCATGTTCCAATTGAAAGCGACGAACATCATTGTCTTGATGATAAACTTTATTCAAATAATTCCACATGGAGTGAGCAGAGCGATGAGCCATCAAGTTGGTGACGATATGTGATTCTACCAAACTAAGAAGCCAAGACATGATTCGAGCATCAAGCACAACACAAGAAGGAGAAAACACGACTTCCTTAGAGTTGACAGTATCAGATGTTGGTGGAACATCTGTGCCATCAATATGGCTCCAAAGGTCTTTTCCTTTGAGGAAAAGTTCAAATTGGAAAACCCAGGTAGAGTAATTTTTTCCCGTAAACTTAACACACACTGGTGCAGTGTCCATTGCAAGTAAATGAAACTCGAGAAATATTCAAAAAAAATTAAGTAAACCAAGATAAGGACCTTAAACAGAGATTGTCGAAAAACACTTGTTTGAAAAAAACGCTAGAAAGTATCAATGAAGATTTTCTCAGAAATATAATGCTGAAATTAAAGAAACCGAGAAAATGACTTTAAACAGAGATTGTTGAAGAACACTTGTTTAGTAAAAAACGCTAAAAAAATATCAATGAAGATTTTCTCAGAAATAGAAAATCGATTTTTTTCTCAAAGAAGCTCTGATACCATGTCAGAAACAAGTCATAAATGTTGTATGAAAATAACCGAATGATTTGGTCTTATGATTTCTTTCTATTTATAGACTTTACAAAATACAACAAACCTACAAAATATAACAAAACTGTCTATGGACCGCTATGGACAGCTGTTTATGGATAGTTTGTGGACAACCATGGATTGCTGTCTATATAGATAACTGTTTATGGACAATTATTTACAGCTAAAAAGACTATGGACAACAATTGTGTACAACTAAATGAATATGAACAACAAATTATAGCAAAACTGTTATGGACAGTTAAGCTGTCAATGGAACACAACAAAGTTGTCCATTGATAATGTAGACCTGTAATGTTTTCCTAGCCCACAAGTTTGACATTCTAATTTTGACACAATAATAGAAGAGGAACCCATAAGTTAAAAAAGACGAATATGAGGATGGTCTGAGCAACAATGCCACTATAACACATCATCAGAGGAATGAAAGGTAACTGGAACAAGTGGGATTTATCTAGTTGGTAAACCCCATTAACCAAGTGCTCACTACCAATTGTCTTCTTTGTAAAAAGATCTTGAAAAACACAATATGTAGGAAAAGATGTCACAGAACCAATTAATTGATTGATAAACAATAAATTGACCATAAAATGTGTAACAAAAAGTGCAGAAGACAAGATATATGTGGACTAGGAGAGACAATGCCTTCCTTAATAATAGAAGAGGTTGAGTCAATGATCTAGAGTGAAGAGGAAGATGTACTAAAAGCAGTAGTATCTGACTTAACCAAAGTAACAGTATGGGGGGGAGGGAAATGGAAGATCGAAAGCCAACTAATAAGATTCTTGCAATAGTTGATTATATTAATCTCGTGACACCAAGACAGACTCACTAGATGGAGCAAAAGGCACAGTATTGGTGGAAAATGAGTTATGAGCCTCAAATTGGGCCTTATTAGCCTGTGGGATTTTTCAAATTTATGTGAATACCTATAAGACCAATGATTATTTTTGCCACAATGGACACAATAGAAGTAATCACAACTGTAGCCATGCCCTCCTCTTGAATCAGAGCCTTTATTTCGACTACTAAGAAGACCACGATCCCATGAGACGACACCGAGGATGTTGCAGTGGAATGAGGGACTGCATGCATTATTCATGAATACATAAATCGAAGGGAAGGAATTTGATCACCAATCATAATAGTTTGTCAAACATGAATACTCAGAATCTAAGCCAGATAAAAATTTAACAATGTGAAACTCCTCTTGTTGACGCTTAAGGGTATCCAAATTTGAAGTCGGGTGATACAATTTAAGTTTCTCCAATTGATCAACCAATTGTTAGTAGCACACACTAATAAGCCTCTCATTTTCATTGCAAGATAGTATGCTGAAATAGAAATCTGAGAAACAGTTTTGTCTTGAGAGTATTGGTCACGCACTGCCTTCTAAACTTCTTTAGTAGTTGCAAAGAACATGTAGTTTCCTACAGCAGTAGGTTCGATGCTATTCCAAAGCCAACTACGAACCATAATGGCTATCAACTAGTGAGTCATCTTTCAAATAATTGTTATTTTTGTTGGCTTTTTAAAACACCATAATAATTGCTTGAGCCCAGTGCAAATAATTAGTATCATTAAGTTTAAAGGTTGTAATTGGAAGACAGGAGCTATCAAACATGGTAGTGACTATAGAACTAACATTAGTGCCAATATGATAAGTCTATGGAGAAGGGTCAATCATCATTTAATTTGTTTAAGAAAATCATCAATAACTAAAGTGAAGTAGCACCATAAAATAATAGAAAATACAACCATTAAAGTAAAGGGTGATCCACCAAGCACACACCATAGAGGAAACATATAAAAAAAATCAGCTCATAAAAATAAAGGGACCAACATTTGTACTGGCCCCAATAACATAATAGAAAATTCGGATAGCAAGAATAAATAAAAAAATGAGTAGTTAGAGTAATCAAAACCCAAACGAGAGATAGAGAGAGTACTTATCTTCAACAAGGGTTGTCTACAACAAATTGTTCTAGAAAAAAATAACCAGTAGACAAATTATCAATGGGGCATGGTCGGAAGCCGTCAGTGGATGTTGAAAGTGTTGGAAAATGGCATGAGTCGGTGAATTAGGCAAGGACAACCCTCATGGGTCGCGATTTAGGTTCTACGTGACCTAGTTCACAATTTCAGCATGGGTCTTACGATTATGGGTGGTGGGTTCGTGATTCCAATGACGGTTGGGTTGCACGATTCTGGTTTAGCTTTGGGTTTTGCAATTTTGGGTGGTGGAATATGTGGGTATGGTTGGAGGTAGTGATGGTTGATGGTGGTTGACTGTTGGTAGTGACTAAGGAGGGTTAGGTTAAGGTTAGCCTTTGATACCATATTATTTGGAATGAAATAATGCCATATTATTGTATTGAAAAAGTAAGACTACAATATATTTCTATACTAATATGATATAGGCATAAGACTAAAATGCCATTATTTTAACAATTGTATCAATATCGAATATCCATTTTTGTATGGTTTCACTTTTGGTTGTAGTTTTGAGTAAAACTTTTAATCCCATTGTTCTTTGTGAACAACAGTGGTTTCACTAACCAAATTTAATAAGTATATGAATATCACAATTGACATTGTGTATTAGACAATCATGAAAAACTAAAAATTATTGTTGTACATCAAAAAGCTAAATCTAAAAAAATATGCTTTTACACCCTCTCCAGTGAAACCAAGTTGTGAGAAATTTCTCTCACAGCTCCTCTAAATCCACAGGGTTAACCCCGTATAAAATGCATGCACTTCAATAGGTAGACTTATGGTGTAATATTTGTTGCAAATAAGGTGACCCATGATTTACAACTAATTGATATCCTCATTCCTTTGTACCCCAATTGAAGTTTATCTTCACTTGATGGGCTGCTTATGTACTTTGTTTGATGGAAGCTTGTTATCTCTACTTGATGGTTTTTCATATATATCTGTTTAGCCTATGCCTATAAGGGAGAGCACAATACAAATGTCTACTGTGTTCAAGCAACATAACATGGACATGTGTGTGGCTGCTCGGATACTCAACTTTGGTGTAAATTTACAAAAATAAAAAAATTTAGAAAAATGGCCGTGTGCAACTAGAGTTTCTATTGAGTGATACTGAATTGATATATTCTGGAATTTTTTTTTGATGTATCTGTACAAGACCTTTGCTACATATTTAAGTTAGATTGTAAATATTATTCATATCTAACTTGTAAATAAGATCATCGAAGTTTTGTCAAGGATGCCCTTTAGTGAAGATTTTGCAATTTGTTCTTTAGTTGGAATGTAAGTCATATAGATAGTCACATCTTAAACTTTTTCTTTGATGAAACGTCTATCCACTTCTACACGTTTAGTTCTATCATGTTGAGCTTGATTCAGGGAAACATTGATGGCTGCCTTGTTATTGCAGTAAAGTTTAATTGAAGACTTTACTTTAACTTGTAGTTCATTCTAAGAGTTTTCTTAGCCATAGTGCTTCACAAATCTTTTGTGCAACTGCCTTACATTTGGCTTCATCACTGCTTCGAGTCACAATGTTTAGCTTCTTACTTCTCCAAGCCATTAAATTCCCAAATACAAAGGTACAATCTCTAGTAGTAGATCTTTTATCTTCTACTAAGCCAGCCTAATCCGTGTCAGTAAAGACTTCTACCACCTTATTTTCATTTTTCTTGAAGATCAAAACTTTGTCGGGTTACCCTTTTAGATACTTGACAATCTTGTAAATAGCTTCAAAATGTACTTTTGAGGAATCCATATGTTGGCTTATCAAACTAACTGAAAATGCAACGTCAAGTTTGATGTGAGACAAATATATCAACTTTCCTACTAATCTTTGATACCTATCTTTGTGTATTGGTTCTCTCAACTCTTCTGACCTTTTTTTAGCTTTGATTAGAGTGTCACATAGTTTACACCTAAGCATTTCAGTCTTAGTGAAAAGATCAAGGATATATTTTTGTTGAGAGATACTAATTCTTTTCTTTGATATTACAGCCTCTATTCCTAAAAAAATTCACATTTGTTCTAGATCCTTAACTTCAAATTTTGTTGCCAAGCTTTTCTTTAGTCTCTCAATCTCTTCCATTTTACCCTAGTTGGGATTATACCATCAACATAGAATATCAATATTGTTTTTTTCCCGTCTCCAATGTGCTGGAAAAACGTTGTGGGATATGATTGTCCCTGTTGATACCCTCGTTTCCTTATCACTTTTACAAATCTATTGAACCATGGTCTGGGTGATTGTTTGGGGTTATCCAATGACCTTTTTAGTTTACACCATATTTAGACTCTCTTTGCAATGGTCATGTAGACTTATTTTTTAATTCTCCATTTAAAAGGGTATTTTATGTCTAGTTGTGGAAAAGGCCAATCCAAATTCACTACTAGTGATGAGAACTAAGACTGTGTTTAGTTTCTTCATAGGTGAAAAAGTTTCAGTGTAATCAATTCCATAGGTCTGTGTAAATCCTTTTGCAATTAGACGGACTTTATATCGTTCTATTATCCCATCAACCTTGTACTTTATCGTAAAGATCCATTAACAGCCAATTGATACCTTTTCCTTTGATAACTATGTCACATCCCAAGTTTCATTTTCTTCTAGTGTGTATATTTTTCAAAACTGTCTCTTTATTTTAGAATTTTTAAAGCCTTATGGATACTTTTTGGAATTTTTGTTCTATCAAAATTAGTAGTAAAAACATGAAATTTAGGAGACAAAATATTATATGAAACAAATCTAAAGATTGGATGAAGTGTACATGGTCAAGTTGGTTTTTTAAGTGCAATAGGTAACTTAGAAGATCTAGGTGACTCGAAATTACTTGGTCTTGATGTTGGCTCATAGATAGTCAGATCTACCACCGGATATTGTAATATATGGAAATGTCATACACCAATTTTTTCAAAAGCTCAATCTTGTAGGAGGTAGATTAACATTTTATTTATATTTTTTTAACACTTTTTCAAGTGTTTGATACTTTTTCTTTGCAAAGACCTATCACTTGTATTTTGCTCAAAAGTAGGTTTCCTTGTTTTTTTTCAAGGTCAATCAACTTAGAAATTTTAAATGATTTTGAAAGTTATCACAAGGATTCGATCTCAGGATCTTACTACTCTGATACCATATAAAGTTGTTATAAACTGATATTGAATTGATATATTATGGAAAATATATTTTTAATGTATTTGTATAGGGCCTCTGTTACATATTTATACCAAAGTGTAGGCTAAGTAGAAAAAGAAATAAATCACCTAATTAATTAATGCAATCCCCTGTTAACACCTAATTAATTAAAAAAAATCTTAATGTTCAATTAATTAAATAAAATCCCTTATAATCTGAGATTTCAACGCCGACACCCAAATATGTATCAAGAATTAACGATTTGGTGTCTTAAAAGAATCCGTGTAACATTGTGTATGTTTTAGAAGGTTAGGGACCAAAGTGGCTCTATGTTTAGACTTAAGTGTTTAAGCCTATTGGTGCATTTAACTTTATTTTCTCTTCCAGCCATTCCATCTAATGTTTAGCTATTATGTTTCTCAATGGCCAATGGAAAAGTACTTGGATGAAAAGTACCCTCAGGATCTCTTGTTGCCTTGTGATCTCCAGAAGAAAGCCATCAATTACCAGGTTATAGTTCTTATTTTTACGTATCTCTTCATTTTCTTGAAATATTATAGCGAGATATAATAGTGTCATGCACCTTAGGATGTACACCACATAAGTAACTTACCGCACGCCCTTCCTAAATAAAGAATAAGTTAATGTGTGACTTTGTATATGTGGCACATGATATGTCCCAACCACATTAAAGAAAAAAGAGAGAAAAAGAAGGCTCACTGTTTTTTTCTTATGATCCAGAGTTTTGAGGTGATCTTCCCTAGTATTTTTTCCTGGTCTTTGCCAGCAAATGTCGTTGTGGCATTTACATATAAGACCTTGACTTTTTAGCATGTTTCAAATTGCAAAACTGTTGCTTATTTAGTACTTTTAAATAAATAGGTTGCAAATATTGTTTCTTCAAGCATCCAGCCTCTTCAGAATCTAGTAGTTCTGGTAACCACCTGGACTTGATTATTCTTGTGTTATATCATCTTCCCCCAGCCCAAGACATTGATGTTCTGGTTCTGAGACATTGTTCTATTATGTATATTGTTCATGTCATGTTGCTTTTGGGTTTATAGAAGTACATTGAAGAAAAATTGGGTCCAGATGAGAAACTAGCTTGGGCTAAACACCACATTGAAAAGGGCTTTGTGGGTAAGTTTTAATCAAAACCACCTTTGACTGGGTCCGTCTGTCCAACTCCTTTCCTTTCTCAATTGTCAAAAGACAGTATTAACATCGATTGCTAGCAGCTGATCATCCCTTATTATTATAATCAACCAGCTGATCATCCCTCTTATTATAATCAAGCTGGGAGCTGTAGTTGAATCGAAATTTCAGGTTCCCTAATTTCATATGCTGACTGAAACATATCATTATAAGTGATATTCATGCCATTTATTGTTAACCTAAAAGGTAACTTAAAATATTTTGAAGCCATGAGACGTTCAATAATTGGTCAAAAGACAGTATTGCTAGCATAGAAGTCTAAAGTAGAGGTTCAGTGACTTACATCCTAATGCAACTATACCTCAAAAGTAAATCTCTTTTGTTGATTTAAGCAGCTCTTTGTCTGGCTTCTCCTGCAACTTCATGTATGATTCTATCCTTTTTGTAGTATGAATGGTTTGTTTGACATTGTCAACTTGCAATTCCAATGTTTAAACCTTTGAGGTGTTGTCACTGTCCTGAGCATTCAACACGCAGTTGGGTGGCATGGAGAATTAGAATGAAGTAAAGTTACATTTATTTTCGCTTCTTGTTCTATTATCTCTACCACTATTGGACTTCATGCATTAACACCTTTTTGCTGATTTGGAGATCATAGCTTGATACTTATGTGTTACAGTCCAAAGCTTGCAACAGAACTATTTCTCAAGTTAAAGCAGTCTTTAATATTGTATCTGATGAAAATTCAATTTCTCTGATTAAAAACACTGGTTTTACTCTTCGTTTATAGCACAAATCCCTTCCAAATGTGAATTCCTCTGTTAGTCTGTTGCTATTTTGCATGTTTTGTGTATTATCTGTAAATCAGCACTAGGAAAAGCATGTAGCTAACCTAGTTTATGATTTTGCGGTGGATTTTTGGTTTTAACTCAATAATTCGTGTCCATGTTCTTCAGCCCTCGAAAAACTACTTAAAGACTATGCAGGAAAATATGCAACTGGAGATGAAGTTTACTTGGTATGAAGATGTTCAACTTCCTTTATACTTTCATTCTATTTGTTCTATTAAAAAACCTTTAGAATTGTTCTTTTTGCTTGTTCACGTGTTTATGCTTCTCAGTTTTTGTATTTGATAAACAAAAGTACTACCACACACATGCGGCCACAGAGGCAGAGTTGCAATCTTCAGCTGGACCATTGTATGAGAGCTGTAGTGTTTGGCTTTAGTCAATGGCTCTATGCTTCTATTCCTTATTTTTTGTTGCGAAACAATTAAAGCACATCAATGCCGGATAATTTATTTGGTATAGGATGTTTGAAGTTTTCATTATAGGAAAGATAAAACCCCATTAGAAATTAATCGCATCTTTTTAAAATATTTAATCAAAATTTAAAAGTTTTTGAATTAAGCATATGTGTTTCTTTGCGTACAGCGACCTTCATAGCCTTGAAGTTTGTAACTTGGAGAGAATGCACATCAATGCCGGATAATTTATTTGGTATAGGATGTTTGAAGCTTTCATTATAGGAACCCATTAGAAATTAATCCTTTCCTTTTAAAATATTTAATCAAAATTTTAAAAGTTTTTGAATTAAGCATATGTGTTTCTTTGTGTACAGCCACTGTCAGTCTTGAAGTTTGTAACTTGGAGAGAGTAGTTTTTTAAAACATGTATGGGTGATCTAATAGTTAAATCTCATGTTGCACATTATCTGGAACTTCACATCCTGATATATTGAGGAGAATTTTTTTCTTAAATATGATTCAAGTTCTGGTTCATGATTGCAGGCTGATTTATTCCTAGCACCCCAGATTGATGGGGCAATCAGAAGGTTCCATATTGACATGGTAGTACTTGCTACTCTTTAACTATATTAATATACCAGTTAAAGTAGATAATTCTTGCACAATAATTTGGGAACCTTGAATTAATCATCTTGAAAACTTTCCTTTCTCTCTGGGTATTTTTTTGTCTTCCTTGCCTTTTTATGTGCTTGCAACATCAATCATAACTTTCCACGTCAACTTCTATTTTCAGTTCAAAATTTATTTTTAAGCTATAATGAGAAGTTGCTGCATTATTTGCCAAGTAGGAGCTAACTCGGATATCGATTATTTTGTTAGTACCTAGCATTCAGTTTTATTAGTTGCAACATCCTCTGGCTTCCACTAACATTTTGTCTCCTGATCGGGTAATTTAATTTTGTTCATTTATTTTTGCGGTTAAGTATCTAAACCAATGTTTATGTATTGAATTTCATTGGTAATCCCTATTATTAAATATATTTTCTTTATTTAAGCTATGTTATTTAGTTATCTCTTTACACTCGCTCTTCAAGTCTTTCTTGTCTAACTTTCCCACTTTTCTTCGTCTCTCTCATTATGTATAATACAACGTCATATATATACATTTATCGAACTTTGTTGGATAAAATAAATACTCATATGGGTCAAAACTGAAACCTCTTGCAAAGAGGGATCTATGATGAATATTACATTTTATGGGTCATAATATATATTTGCTTTTGATATATTTAGTTTAGTTTTTGTTTTTGTTTTGTAAAGTCCGCCTTGATTGTTGTTCCTATTTAGAAGCTCCCCTTCTCTGTATAGACAATTTTGGAATACATTTACTACCTTGTAACAAATTTTTTCTTCAATCTTTTTGCAGAATCAATTCCCCCTTTTATCCAGGTTGAATGAAACATACGGTGAGCTGCCTGCATTCCAAAATGCCCTGCCAGAGATGCAGCCGGATTTTCCATCACA
This sequence comes from Hippophae tibetana, assembly GCA_037013495.1. NCBI lineage: Eukaryota > Viridiplantae > Streptophyta > Magnoliopsida > Rosales > Elaeagnaceae > Hippophae > Hippophae tibetana. Next base: position 15,389,392 of record CM072812.1, read on the forward strand.
AGCAACCTAGAATTAAGGAATCAATATATCTTTTTGTATGTTGCTATTTAGATATGTTTAATTTTGTTAAAAATTAAGTTTCTTAAAAAAGACATCCGGTTGTGCACTAGAATGAAGAACATCAAAATGTTTGAAATTTGGAAACAAATAAAAAAGAAACCTCTTGCATAATTATTGAGTAAAAATTTGCTAAAACAATTTCATATCCTCCCTCCTAAAAAGGAAAAAAAATGTTTATTTTTACGTGGGTATGGTTTTCAGAAAAGAAAAATTATCATTGAAATTAATTGCATGGATATGATTAGGTTCATAAATTAGAATTTAAAAAAAATATGAAATATATTAATTAATATGTATAAATATTTTAAATGTAATAATATTAAAATATATTTATAATATAGGTAATTCAGTTCGATTTATGTTATAAAATAAAAATTTTTAATTGATTTTTCTATATCTTTTCTATCTTGATTCTATCTAAGCAAGCTACTCTTCTTAATAGTCATGAGATGATTATTTTAAGGTGATTGTTTTGTCGATGTATACTCTGTTATACTTGTAGTCTCTGAAGTATGAGAACCAACTATATAATATTTATATCAAGAATTCAAGTATTGTATATGTAATTAATCAGATCCTTTATAAAAACTATTTGTAATAGTGAATATGCAAAATATATCTTTTTATGATAAAGAGATTCATTGTTTATGATCCTGTCTATTTCACCTTAGTTGTTATTTGAATAAGTGAAATCTTGGTCAAGTGGGGATAACAATTCTTTTATTGTTTTGAAAATTTCAAATATCTAAGAGATAGGTAGGGATTTATCAAACAAATTGTATTCCTTTGTATATGTTAGGAGCTAATTGATACGAATGGATTAGGGAAAGTTTGAACCTAATTCATATAGTGATGAATATAAGTACAATTGAAATTCTTGGGGAGTTATACATTTATGTATTGATAAGACCATTATTCTTGAAGCCTGATCTCTCCCTTAGATGAATCATATAACCAAGAGAAACTATGAACGAGAATAGAAAAACTTGCCTCATCTATGAGTAAATGTTTTGTAGTAGTCTCATCAGATTGTATATCTTTCTTGGTATATCTAGAAAATAGATAAGATTATAAACTAAAACATTCTGGAGTAACAAAGATAGTTATTAAATTGTTAGCAACACATAGAAAACATTACTCTTATAGTAATTGTTAATAAGTATAACAAAAATCTTATTATAACCATTTCTATACATTCAATGTACTCTACGGAGATAAGAATATATAATGTTAAACATAGTAAAATAAGAAAATGAAATATTGTGTTGAAATTGTTCGTTGGGAAAATTTTCATTAGTTTTTCTTTCCAACAGAACAATAGGGCCATTATTACTAAACATGTTGAACATATGAAATATAAACAAAGTTTATATTTTTTTATCAAAGATTGAATCAATCATCAATAGAAGAATTGGGCTTTAAATTATGATACATTTTGAGAAAATAAAACTTCCATCGGACATAAAGAATGAAAGGCTTTCATAAAAATTCTCGTAAAATCGAGAATGAGATTTTTATTCTATATATGCCCGTGAATTAGTAGTTGTTTCTAATATAAAAAAAATCCTAATCTTTTGAGCTATCTCTTTTTGGAATAGCATTTTTACATATTCCCTACGATTATGATTAAATCTTATTCTATGGCATTAACATAAGATTCTTTTTCTTTCTAATTCTTAAACAAGTCTACCAGATGGCTTAATTGATCCATGATTTATCTTTATCTTTCGTTTCGTTTTTGTTTGTTTTTAGAAATATAGTGATCAATTTCGATTCTTTATTATCCTATTGATTCTTTTACGATCGAGATGTATAGATTAAAGAAATGTGTAAAAACTTTATTTCCATATGCCCCTCATAAACAATGAATGGCAAGTGTTTTTTCTTATATGGATCCTATTACAAAGGGAATTTGATGAGTTGATCCACTACACATCTTACTTTTACTACTATATTGGGAGTTACTTCACATATTGTTTGATGTAAAATAAATAATGGATTTGTTTCTGCTTTTTGTTGAATCTATTCTATGGTTCTATAGATAACTTAATAAGCCAATGATTTTTTTGTTTTTTAAAATACAATTAATTAACCATCATATCAACTAATCAATTACGATAAATTGGATAAGAATAGTATAAGTCTTGGATAAGAATCTACAATGCACTAGAATGACCTTATTGGCGATCCTTACTTCAACAACATCTAGGGTTCCTCTAACAATGTGATATCTTATATCGAGTAAATCCTTAATCCTTCCCCCTCTTAGACTACAAAATGTTCTTATACATTATGACCAACACCAAGTATATGATCAATGATTTCAAATACAGCGTTCAAGTGCACTATGGTAACTTTACGTAAGGTAAAGTTTGGTTTTTGGGGGGTGATAATAGAAACATTGACAGATAAGTCACCCTTACTACCACTCTATAGAATCGTACATGAGATTTTTATGGGGCTCATGTGGGTTTATGGGGCAATTAGAGGTTAAATATAGCTCAAGTGGAATGTAGACCATCAGATCAACTTCAAATCAAGGACTAAGATGAAAACAAGAAAAATTAACAGTGTTAGCCAATAGGAGCGTAACATATGACACGTGGTATTCATTTGGAAAATCATTGCGTGACGTGTGGCATTAGAGGACTAGTTCAGTCAATGGTGTTTTTTGGGGGTGATAGTAGAAACATTGACAGATAAGTCACCCTTACTACCACTCTATAGAATCGTACATGAGATTTTTATGAGGCTCATTTGGGTTTATGAGGCCATTATGGGTTAAATATAACTCAAGTGGAATCTAGACCATCAGATCAACTTCAGATCAATGGTTGAGATTAAAATAAGAAAAATTAATAGCGTTAGCCAATAAGAGCGTAACACATGACACACAATATTTATTTGGCAAATCATCGTGCGACATGTGGCATTGGAGGACTGGTCTAGTCAATAATAACTGAGTCAGCACCATGTGGAAATCTGTGATTCACGGTCATGGATTATGTGGCACACATTTAGAAGGAGTGGACGAGTAGCGTGACCACATGCGGCATAAGCGTTGACCAAAGGGAAAAATCGAAAAGAACGTTGTGCCTACACGTGTCAAGGTGATGTGTCGCCCCATACATGTAGTGTTGTGTGATTGGCCCTATCTGTTATGTGGCGTTCACGTGGCTTGATGTGTCAACTCATCTGCATACATGGCATCCACGTGACAACTCCTGATTGGTTATGCGTTAAAAATTTATAAAAAATCCATAAAAACTCCAAAAAAATCCAAAAAAATTCAAAAAGTTCACCCTTTATATAAAGATTCTCTTTCATATTGTTGGTATGACGTAATATCATTCATAAGCTTGGCATTCCTTGTTGATGGAAAATATTTTATCAAAAATTTCTTTGCCAAATCATTCCAAGTTGTAATGAAATCAGGTGGCAAAGAGTTTAGCCAAGCTCGAGCATGGTCTCGCAAAGAGTAAGGGAACAATCTAAGCTTAAATGTCTTCTTGGTTACATCAACGAATTGAATGAATCTCCAACTTAAAGGAACAATTTGAGATGTAAATGATGATCCTCTGTTGGTAATCTGCTAAATTTTCTAACTGTTTGTAACATTTGAAACATCACTGGCTTCAATTCAAACTGATTAGCTTGAATAATCATGACCATGTGCATAAAAATTTGAATCAATTCAATCAAAACTAGTAAGCATATCACATGATTAATGTAAATATATTAATGAGTATGTTACATTCCTTATCCTAATCATGACAACCAATTTTATCATTGAGTTCATATGTTTCATATCAAGCATGCATATATTTAGTTTTCATATATTTATCAATTTCTACCAAAATCATGACTAAAAATATCCTAAATTTTTTTCCAAAAATTAAAAATATGTACTAAATACTAAAGTAGAGAATGAAGATTCCTCCCCCAAACTTAAATTACACGTTGTCCCCAATATGCACATATAAAAAAGTAAAAAGAAAAGAAAACTCCCTTAATCATGGCACACCATATCTGTCGTTGAAATACTCAATCTTGTTATGCCATTACTCTTCACATTAATTCACCTACAAAACAAAAACATTAAAAATATAAGTAAAATAATATTGGATTTCCTCCCAACTAGCATCACGTTTAACGTCCTTAACTAGACAATCATATCAACTTCTGAGGTACATAATTTTATGTCCATTTAGTTTTGAGTTTTCCTTAAAATAGTTCGAGTCTTGATTTATTCAATAATACATTATGTTTCGGTTTAAAAACATGGTGCTCAATTCTGTTATCATGCCATATTTTTGTTTTTTTTTTTGTAGTTTTTGGCATTCTTATATGCACTCCACCATAGCTCATCCAATTTATGTATTTCCAACATCTTTTTCACCTCTCTATCAGACTCTTCCGCTTGCCCACTTGATTGAGGATGGTAGGATAAAGGTGTGAGATCTAAACTTGGTGATACTTTAATTTTTGGTTTGAGCTTAGATCCTATCTCAAAATTCTCCACAACAACAAGGTATACATATGAGAGGTGTAACTTCCAAATAGTTCACACAATCAACAATATCAATCATAAATTCTACACTTTCAAAATTAACACAGATTGAGTTGTTTCCTGATGAGTTTACTTCATTGTTCACAACAACATATGTAACAATCTTAAGTCTAGGTGACTCAACAGATTCTTTTAAGTTGTCATCACAATCAGTAACATTTATCTTTAAGCATTCAGCAACATCATTAATATCAGGGGGTTTAGATGCTTTAAAAATTTAAATGTCACTTGTTCATCTTGCACTCTCATTGTAAGCTCACCTTTTTGTATATCAATGAGTGTTTTTTCAATTGCTAAGAATGGACGATCATGTATGATAGAAATGTTATGGTCATTTTCCATCCATCTCTAGTACAATAAAATCCACTGGAAAGATAAACTTGTCTACTTTTACTAGCACATCTTCTACCACACCCAAAATCTTTTTGAAAATCGATAATGGCATAAAGTTAATGCTGAAACCCAAGTCACATAATGCTTTCTCAAAGTGGATGTTCCCAATAGTGCAAAGGATGTCAAAACTGCTTAAATCTTTTAGTTTTGAGGGTAGTTTTCTAGCAAGGATGACACTACAAACTTCAATCAAGGTTATTGTTTCATTATCTCCAAGCTTCCTTTTTTTAGATAAGATGTACTTAAGAAATTTGAAAGAAGAAGACATTTGTTCAAGTGCATCTGCAAATGATATATTCATATACAGTTTCTTAAAGACATCTAGAAATTTTAAAAACTGTGTACTTTTTCTTTTGAAGTCTTCGAAAGGAAGGAATAATGAGTTTCTAAATGTTGTTCTTTTTTGGTTGAATTTTTTCCTTAGTAACTTTATCCGGCTCTTTTTATTCACTAATTTTATTTAAGTTATATTTTTCATAATTTCAATTTCAATTTTAATTAATTTATTTATTTTAGTTATTTTTTTGTAATTTTAATTAATTTATTTAATTTTTATATATTTTTAATTTTGACATCTCCTTTAGTGCTATTTGAAATATATTTGGTTCTATTATATGAGTAGAGTTTGTAAGAGAGAAATTTTACCTTTAGATCCCAAAATCGAACATACTTTGAGATCAATAAAATAATAATAAATTATCATCCAAGTGAAAAAAATGACTAATTTATTATAAATAAATAATAATAAGCTAAATTTGTATAATCAAATTCATGCATTGCATATGTTGTTAGAAGGGATGAAAGTATTATAAGACTAAATTTTCAAGTTAATCAGTTTGAATTAAAACTAATAACATTTCAAATGTTACAAATAGTTGAATAATTAAACGAATTATCAACAGAATATCCTCATTTATATTTCAAATTATTTATTGATAGTTTAAATTTCGTAATTAGCGCATCAACTTGGAAATTTTGGATAAAATTGACCAACAATAAGGAATGTAGGACAAAAATGACTAATAAGTTTGAGATTTTGTTCAAAGTTATTAAATTGTAATGTATATATCAAATTAAATAGTCTTATTATTATTTATAAATGAATATTTTAATTTCATAATTTTTAAATTTGATATTTATAATTTCGATATTTATGAATATTAAACAATTCAATGTAAAAACTAGTTCTCATTATGACACTAGAAATGTAGGTTTTATATAATTAGATGGATTATAAATACTCGTTATAATAATCATGGGAGTAAAAATACTCCCCAAAACTTGTATCCCTTTGTCCTTGTTCTTCTACCTCTTCCCTCAAATATCAACATTTGATACCCATCTCAAATTTTATTGTTCACAAGAATTGTCCGACCATCTCAAATTCCATAGTTTCCCAGACTGTCCAGTTAAAATTCCACCATCACCATTTTCTTAGTTCTTGGTATTCATTTGAACCACCATGGCTTACAATTTGAGATAGCGAGGAGGGAATGGGATAAAATTAGAGATTCATTTTTTTAATTAATTATTGCAGAGCATTTAATATCCTTTTTAATAGTCATTGGACTCTAGTACCCATCCAAAAATTAGTCAATTTTTGGACTCTTTTATCAAAGTTAGTCAATTTTTGGACCCTTTTATCAAAGTTAGTGAATCATTACTACTCTTCGTTTTTTTTTCTTTTTTTCTTTTTTAGTATTAAACCCAAGTTGAGTTTTCCGGAATCTCAGAGTGAGCATAAAATAATGGCACCATAGAAAAGCAGGAAAGCAGACAATAGACTATACTTAAAAATCAAAAAGTACATTGTGGTCGGCTTACTAGAGAGTCCTTACAACTTACAAGTGATGTAAAAGCTATACTTTCAGGGATCCTTAGTCACAGGCATATTTGTTGGTAAAAGATTACATCCTTCATATGCACTAGCACATTAGTCCTCTCTGGTAGTTCTTCCATAACCACAACAAGAACAATCTCAAAGGTTCAACGCTGAAAACCAAGATCAGTTAGGAACATGTACCTCTTTGCTGGCCTGCATTCATTTTGGCCTAACCCTGAATAACTGGGCCAGCATATTTTCCCGAGCGCATGTACAGATCATCCGGAGTTTCTATCTTTGCAAGCCATGCATAGTCCTCTACTTTTCCATCATGTATCTTAATTCCATCTCCTGTAGCTGAAGTATTGCAAAATCCACTCAGCTTAGCCAATGGTTTTCATGCATATAAACACAACAATGACTACACCATTAGAAGGCACAGGAAAAATGACTGAAAAAAATACTTAGTATTACTTACAGAATGCTATATAAGGATAATCATGATAATAGGTACATTTTCTGCCTACATCTTCTCTGTAAGGAGGTGTGAGAATATCGAGGATGGCACAAGGGCTGACTGCAGTAAAACAATGCACATTACCCCCACAGTTTGGATACAGAACTGATGTTTCACAAGGCGCTGTCAAAACTTTGTCAACTGCCCGTTTTGCCAATCTTACTACAAAGAGAGATTTAAATTTTTTAGCATGCATAAGGTACACTGGAAAGAAAATTTTAAAAGCTATACAATTATTCAATAAGCATTTTAGTAATACAGTCTCCATATCTTACTTAGTGTGTCTTACTAGTAAGTTCTGATTACTATCATCACTTCATCACAATAGTTGCGCAATGCTACAAATATCAGACATCATCAAAATTTGTTTCTATTGTTTTTACTGCAAACAGTGGAAGGTAGAAGGAAAATTCCAAGCTCGGTTCTTAGCAACAGTTTGGTGAATGCATCAACAAACAGTGTAAGACAAAACAAGCCACAATTCAACTAAAATACATTTATTGTAACATCATACACTAAAATAACCCAAAATAAGATGCAAGAACTTTCCATTCAATAACAGCACCTCCAAATAACTATGATATCTTAAAATGACATAAAAGTGCAGGCCCAGAAAGAAACCTGGTTCTTTGACTTCCTGGATGATGGCAGGCTCAACCCAATCATAAGCTTTCACATACAAAGAGCCGTAGAGAATTTTGCTAAAAATAGTCATCCCAGGGTGATCATGTAGTGGTATGACTGCAGAAGTGGGAAAACAGAATATACACATCTGCATAAAAATAAATATCTTCACTCAAGTACAAATTATCTCTCAAATGTCTTAGAAGGGAAGAAATCTAGAGCTTTTGGTTTTATTCCTAATCATAATTTTACAGACAACAGATCAACAGATGATACCACTGAAAGAGGCAACAAGCGTATTTTCGCATTCTAATCTACACTTTCATATAAGTAAACACATTTACAGAATAGCAGAGCTACAAATTGACTTTCAGGCACAAAAAGACAAACAATTGAAAGGAATTTAAATTATGGGAAAGTATTTTCGCATTCTAATCTACACTTTCATATAAGTAAACACATTTACAGAATAGCAGAGCTACAAATTGACTTTCAGGCACAAAAAGACAAACAATTGAAAGGAATTTAAATTATGGGAAAATATGTACCGTTGAAACAAATGTGATTCAACAGAAGCAGAAGGATATTTTAGCACATGGAAGTTGCACAGTACTCAAAATGTAAATGATATAGTTGGTATCAAAAGCTCAATAAACGAACGTTGCAGAATAGAAAGATAGTAGAGCTTACCGTAAAACTATCACACTCGTATACATCAATATAAGTTATTGGCTGAGCCCAACGGTCAACCCTATTTAATTGGCCAATTCCAAAGAATCCATGCCCTCTATTCTCATCTAGATTTTCCTCTTTCAGTCCAACATCAGAGGGATTCACAGTATCTAGGAAATGAATTTGAAATATGAGGAAAACATACTACAAGCCTACAATGCCATGTATTTTTTAATTAAACAAAAAGAAAATGCATTTTGTATGAGCAGTATAACTGTAACTCAGGAAAATAAAATAATCTGTAGTAATATAGAATGTGGAAGCATAAAATAACAAAGATACAGTTCAGAAGAACACATGTAAGAATAGTATCATAAAAGAGAAACTTAATCTTGAGAAATATTGAATCTCTTGTATACTCCCAAAATCACGTGCCATTTGAAGGAGTGAATGAAAAACTATATATCTATTATAATTATAAGGACTATGAGTGTTGGTTATTTTCATGGACAAAATATTTATCTGTAAATTTGTTTTTAGTCCTGCTATCAAATCTATCAAGAAAACCCAAACAAATGCTCGAGTTTCAGATAATTGTACTTCAGGTATATCTTTGATAACTACGACACATATGATTATATTTATGCATTTAATAGCACATGCTTATAAATCTGAAATTATTTTTAGTGCTAAAATATGGAATAAAATATTAGATAAGATATACTCTAAATTATAACGGGAATCTTTAGCATAAAAGAAGCATAAAATCTATTTTAAAAGATATTAGATAAGATATACTCTAAATTATAGCTAAAATCTTTAGCATAAAATGTATTTTAAAAGAAATCTATTTTAAATAAGAGTCTTCTTAATCAGTTAGTATTATTAATCCTATTTGTAATAGAAAATATATTTATCAATCATATAGAAGTTATCTTAATTAATGAGTATTACTAATCTTATTTGTAATAGAAAATATATTTATCAATTACATACGATTAATGGTTTTAATTTTTTCTATAAATAAAACTCATTACTTATTGTTTCAATTAACCACACAAGAACATTATTCTATTCTTATTAATTTCTCTCTTGTTTTACAAATATAATATCGTAATTCTTTAAGCTTTTTTATTTAGTTAATCTATCAAATATTGGTGGTTATGTTTGATTGATTAATAAGCCTAATTATTTTATGATATTTTGATAATATGTTCTTATGATTTCTTCTTTATTTTTGGTCTTAAATTGTTAAGATCAAATAATTGTTTTTGTCATATCATAGTTATTTGATTTGATTATTAATCTTTAAAAAAACTATTTTTATTGAACCTGTGCTTACACTTTTTGCTCTAGGATTTACTAGTTGATTTGATTTAAGTGACATATGTTTTGAATTATCTAGTTAGTATTATTCATTATTAAATCCGTTCTAGAACACATATATACACTTGTGTTTTTTGTGCTAAATTTTTTGCAGTTGATCTGTGAATGATTTAATTGGCAAGGAGTTTATTGAAATGTTGGTTTGGAAACCGCTCACGCTAACATTAGAAACTGTGAAAATAGAGCAAGAGTTCGTAAGTAAATTACATTGGAGCAGTATCCTAGAAAGGGTAGCATAAGACCAAGTTTGTACTTGAACATTTGATTTTCACAGTGGAAAGTTAGGTGGTCCGGTGGACCGGTGGTTTTTCTCTTAGGTCATATTTGTGGCTTAGGTTGTTTCAACCTAAAAATATTGTGTTATTATTTTACTTCCGCACCTTATTCTTACACGCGATTGCATGCCTAACCGTTTTGTTTAGGTTATTAAATTATAAATTGATAAAAATTAAAAATAACCTATTCACTTCACTCTGGGTTAATTAAATCCATATTTTATAAACTTTCAATAACAACCTACAATAACTGAAAGCCATGACTCCTAGATAGGGTAAAGCCAAGCTTCCATTTTAATAACTATCAATTTAGTTATACTCAAGAGGCACAAAGTGTTGAATATTGACTCTAAAAGTAACAAATTAGTAGCATAATTTAGAGAAATTAGTGGCCTAATTTGTGACATGATTTAAGTAAATTAGTAAAAAATTTAAAGATTAAATTATGACACAATTTAGGGAAAAAGAGTCTTGCTTCATCTATAAATAAGGAAGAGTTCATGCATTGAAGAACAAGGCAAAAATCAGAAAAAAACAGAGAGAGCATAAACAAATTCAAAGAAAGAAAATACTTAATGAATTTGAGAGTTTTCTGTGAGTTTGAGGAAACACTTGAGATATTATTAGTAAGAAAATTTGTATCTGTATTCTATATATTTTCTACTCAGTTTAAATAATATCTATTGCATCTCGTGGACCTAGGAAAATTGTCAAAATACGTAAATTCTATCATTTTACCGCTTTAATATATTCATATAATGCTATTTATTGCTTCTGTACACAACAAATTGATATCAGAACCAAATATAGCAGTATTATATATCAAATCGAAGCTCTCGACGAGACGAACACAATGGTGAAAGAATCGCTCAAAATAGAAGTCAAAATCGCCGCCAGAAGCTGTCAGAGTGCTGCTGCCAGCAATTGAGTCAACTCATTGAGTTAGACCGAGTCAACTCAATCACTAGTGATATTTGGACCGAGTTGGTCCGGTTTTCATCCATTTTCAGCTAAGTCGGACCTATTCCTAGCTAATTGGACCATTCTGGATTCAATTGGGGACTCCATTTTTTCAAATAAGGTTTTTCCAATAAGGTATAAAATTTGAAAAAATACTATTTTAAGTTGTAAGTGCAAAATTTCTGTTATCCATTTGTACTTATGGTTGATAAAAGAGAAATCGAAGAAGGTGAACAAGCTGACCTTAGAATTTTTGGCAAACTAAGTTGTTCTACTCGAAGAACTATGTTGTCCAATGCAAAGTTTAAGGTAGAGAAATTCGACGACACCAATAACTTTGGCATGTGGCAATGTGAAGTATTAGATCTATTATTCCGAGAAAGATCTAATATAGCCTTGGAGACCAAGCCAGGAGATTATTCAAATGAAGATTGGAATTATGTCAACCGACAAGCATGTGGCACAATTCGACTCTGCTTAGAAAAAGATCAGAAGTACTTTGTCATGAAAGAGAATGTAGTTGCAGTTCTCTAGAAGAAACTAGAGGACAAGTACATGACAAAAAGTATTGAGAACAGACTCTACTTGAAGAAGAAATTTTTCCGTTTCCAGTACAAGAAAGATACCCCTATAATTGAGCACTTAGATAATTTCAATAAAATTTTGGCCGATCTGCAAAATTTAGATGTTGAAATTATCGATGAAGATAAAGCTTTGTTGTTACTGAATTCATTACCTGAGAGCTATGAGCATTTAACCACAACCTTGTTATATGGAAAAGATGAGGTTAAATTCGTAGGTGTTTCAAATGTTTTGGTAAATAACGAGTACCAGAAGAAGGATCAACATGATCACATAGACTCAATTTCAGAAGGATTGACGGCAGCCAGAGGTAAGACTAATAACAAAAAATCTGGCGGATCAAATAATAGAGGGCAATCTAGATCAAAGTCCAGAGAAGAGTCATCCAGAAGACGTCTTACGAAGGACGAGTGTGCCTATTATCACCAGAAAGAGCACTGGAAGAAAGATTGTCCAAACAAGGACAAGTCAAATGCAAATGTTGCACAGAAGGCCGATGAAGATGAAGAATCAGCCTTTTCAGTTTCATCATCAGAAACCTACTCAGATAAGTGGATCCTTGATTCTGGATGTTCTTATCATATGTGTCCAAACAGACATTGGTTTTCGTGTTTTGAGGAGCTCGATGGAGGAGTTGTGCTTATGGGCAACGAAAATGCCTGTCAGACAAAATAGATCAGAATAGTACGACTAAAGATGCACGATGGTACAATCAAACGACTTACAAATGTAAGGTATATTCCTGACCTAGAGAAAAACCTTATTTCTTTAGGTGTTCTAGATTATGATGGTTACAAGGTAACATTGGAAAATGGAGCCTTGAAAGTTGTACGAGGTGCATTTGTAGCGATGAAAGGTACTCGAAAGACGAACTTGTATTTCCTAGATGGGAGTACAGTTACAAGAAGAGCAACTGTCTCAAGTAGTTCTGAAGAAAAAACAAATGATTTTTCCCGCCTGTGGCACATGCGCTTAAGGCATGTCGGTGAAAAGACTTTGAAAGGCTTAATGAAGCAAGGTCTTTTGAAAGGTGCCAAGACTGAAAAGTTTGATTTCTGCGAGCATTGTGTAATGGGAAAACAAACAAGAGTCAAGTTTGACACTATCATTCATCGTACTAAGGGATCTCTTGATTATATTCACACGGATGTCTGGGGATCTTCAAAGAATGCTTCACTTGGAAGTAAACGTTGGTTTGTGACTTTTATTGATGATTTCTCTAGTATGTCCGGATATACACCATGAGTCACAAAGATGAAGTTCTAGATATCTTTCTTAAATGGAAGAAAATGATCGAGACTCAGACATGCAGGAAAATTAAGAGGCTCAAATCTGATGATGGTGGAGAGTACAAATCAGATCCCTTCTTCAAATTTTGTCAAGATGAAGGGATAATCAAACATTTTTCTGTTCCTCGTACACCACAGTAAAATGAAGTTGCAAAACGAATGAATCGTACTTTGGTTGAGAAAGTTCGATGTATGCTATCTCAATCCAAATTAAGCAAGGCATTTTGGGCTGAGGCTTTGTCATATGCAACTCATATAGTCAACAGACTTCCTACGACTGCATTATATGGGCTCCTAAAGAGGTATGGTATGGACAACATGCTACTGATTATGATTCATTGCGAATATTTGGATGTCCTGCATATTTTCATGTTAGTGAATCCAAACTGGATCCTAGAGCAAAGAAAGTTGTTTTCTTGGGCTTTAAGAAAGGAGTTAAAGGATTTCGACTTTGGTGTGGTGAATCCAAGAAGATTGTCTTAAGCCGAGCTATCACATTCAACGAGTCTGTTATGCTGAGACAAACAAATTCAGAGAAAGAGAATGAAAGTCTAAATACTCTTTCTAAGGTGATGCTTGAGACTCCAGAAGATTCAGAAAAGATTACACCAATTATCGATCGTGGTGAAGATGAAATTGACGATCAAGAAGAGATCTCAATTGAGGTGGAGGTTCTCTCACCATCACCACTGATTAATCAGCAACCAGAATCTATTGCCACTATTCGACCGAGAAGGGAGATTAGGAAGCCTACCAGATACACAGACATGGTAGCATTCGCACTTCCAGTAATTGATGATGATGTCCCATACACTTACAGAGAAGTCATGCAAAGAGTTGATAATATGAAGTGGAAGATGGCAATGGATGAAGAAATGAAGTCTCTACATCAGAATCAGACTTGGGAGTTGGTTCAACTTCCTAAAGGAAAGAAAATTATTGGTTGCAAATGGGTCTATGCCAAGAAGAAAGGTGTTCCTAGTAAAGAACATTAGATACAAAGCCGGACTAGTAGCAAAAGAATATGCTCAGAAAGAAGGAATAGACTACAATGAGGTATTCTCACCTGTTGTTAAACATTATTCTATTCGAATACTGTTGGCTTTGGTAGCACAGTTTGATCTCGAGTTAGCTCAACTCGATGTCAAAACAGTTTTTCTCCATGGTACTTTGAACGAAGAGATCTACATGTCTCAACTCGATGGCTTCAAAGTTCTAGGACGAGAGAATTGGGCTTGCAAGCTGAGTAAGTTAATTTACGGTTTGAAGCAATCACCGCGACAGTGGTACAAGCGTTTTGATAGCTTCATCAGAGAGCAAAAGTACACACGCAATCAGTTTGATCACTGTGTATACTTTCGGAAACTCCAAGACGGTACCTTCATTTATTTGCTCTTATATGTTAATGATAAGTTGATTGCATCTAAGAGCAAGGTGGAGATCGACAGATTGAAGGCTCTATTGAGTTCAGAATTTGAAATGAAAGATCTTGGAAAAGCTAAGAAAATTCTTGGGATGGAAATCACAAGAGATAGAGTTGCAAGCACAGTTTGTCTGACACAGACTCAGTATCTGAAGAAAATACTACAAAGGTTTGACATTGATGAAAAAACCAAACTAGTAAGTACACCGCTAGCTCCTCACTTTCAGTTGAGTGCATTGATGTCACCTAGCACCACCGATGAGAAGAAGCAAATGGAGTGTGTTCCATATGCAAATGTCGTTGGCGCCTTGATGTATGCAATGGTTTGCACCAGACATGATATTTTCCACGTTGTTAGTATGGTGAATTGGTACATGCATAATCCCGATAAAGGACACTGGAAAGCAGTGAAGTGGATTCTACGGTACATTTATGGTACTGTGGATATTGGTTTGAAGTTTGAGAGAGACAAGATTGAAGGCAAACACCTAGTTGGATATGTGGATTCTGACTATGCTGGAGATCTGAATAAGCATCGATCTACAACTGGTTATGTGTTCGCAATGGCAGGAGGACCAGTTTGTTGGAGATCAACATTGCAATCAACTGTAGCTTTGTCTACTACAGAGGCAGAGTATATGGCTGTAACAGAAGCATTCAAAGAAGCTATATGGCTGTAACAGAAGCATTCAAAGAAGCTATATGGCTGTAACAGAAGCATTCAAAGAAGCTATATGGCTTCTCGGGTTGACCAAGGATTTGGGTATTGTTCAGAAGAACGTGGAGGTTTTCTGCGACAGCCAGAGTGTCATTTGTTTGGCAAAGAACCAAGTTCATCATGGTCGCACCAAGCACATCGATGTTCGATTTCATTTTGTTCAAGAAATTGTCGATGAAAGGAATATTATACTCCAGAAAGTTGGAACTGTAGATAACCCTGCAGATATACTTACAAAGGTGGTTACAGGGATCAAGTTTCAACACTGCTTGAACTTTATTAATATCTCTCGAGCTTAGAGCGCCTAGGGCGCATTTGGAGGCAACGTTATGAACTTTTTCGCCAAGGTGGAGATTGTTGAATATTGGCTCTAAAAGTAACAAATTAGTGACCTAATTTAAGACTTAAATTAGGTTACAATTTAGGAAAAGAGAGTCTTGTTTCATTTATAAATAAGGAAGAGTTCATGCATTGAAGAATAAGGCAAAAATCGGGAAAAAAACAGAGAGAGCATAAGTAAACTCAAAAAGAGAAAATACTTAATGAGTTTGAGAGTTTTCTGTGAGTTTGAGAAAACACTTATATTATTAGTGAGAAAATCTGTATTTGTATTCTGTATATTTCTTACTCAATTCAAATAATATCTGGTGCCTCTCGTGGACCTAGGCGAATTGCCAAATTATGTAAATTCTGTGTCATTTCACCGCTTTGATGTATTCATATACCGCTATTTATTGCTTCCGTACACAACACAAAGGACATCTACTCCTATAACTTTACAGTTGACACATGGAATTGATATTAAACTTGCAGTAAAATATTAATTGAATACACATTAACACACCATTTTCTCTACACATGGAAATATATACTAGGAAATGACACTGGAATCAGTTCCCCGTTGATCATTGATGCCACTGAACAATAAGCTCAGGAAATATACGAAATCAGCCTGTTTTATCTTCTAAACAGATGGATAAATTAGAGAACCTTTAAATTTCATCATATAGAAATAAATCTTGACTACCATCCATCTAAAGCATTCCAGGTTAATTAATTGTTTCTGTAATACTTCATTAACATTGCTGGGTAGATTGAATTAATTTCGAAAGCAGTAATAACACAAAAGTTTGCTTACTAATTGCGCCAAAACTCTTATAAACGCTGTCTTATTTGATATGGGTTCCATTTTTTCAAATAAACTCCACAGGCTCTCCCTAGCATGGCTATATCAGATGTCAAAATACAGGCTTCAAAATATTGCTCAAAAAAGATTAAAAAAAAGCTAATCTTCAGTTGCTAATGATATTGAGTAATATGGTCCAATAAACACATGATTAAGTGCTCCATTTCACCATAAACTATAAAAAAGGAGCTACATACAAATTGCAAAATAATAATAATAATAATAATAATAAATAAATAAATACATAAATGCAGAATGTGCCTAAGCTTAGACATGTTCAACATAAATACAGTAGTAGGAAGAAGAACGAACAGAAGAAAATCAGATTAAAAAACTCAGAAAAGGGAAAATAAACATACCCAAAAGAGAAGAAAGCTTTTGAATAGCTTGAGGAGACGGGGTAGGTAAACCTGAGGGAGTGAAGGTCTTCTGACAGAGCTCATAAATTAGTTGAACTTTTGGGGTGCTCTTGTTCGCCATGCTTATATGCTGCTTTGCGAAAGCTACGCAATTGGCCCTGTTGTTTTGCATAAATATCCTCACCTTATCACATGTTTTTTGAGATATTGAAAGCATTTTGATTTTGATATCAATTTTAGGAATTAACAAAAAGTATATATTTGTGTGTTCGCGATAGCTCAATCAACCATCGACTTTCGATTTTAGTATTTATCAAAGACAGATCCCAGTTGTCAATAGGCGGCAGAACTATGAGCCACACCCATGGTTAAAAATATCTTATATCTCCCAATATCGATCGAAATATCCTTTAGGGTGGAGGTACTAAATGTTGTTTTCAAAATATTTTTAAACAATATCAAAGAAGAAAATAGAAATTATCGAGAACTCTCAATTTTCACTATGAACATTCAGATAAATATATTTAAATTTATATATTATTTTAAAAAATTAAAATTATAAAATTAACCTCTTTCTAAATCCAAAAGACATCCCATTCGTAACTCATAAACATCACGACATCCCAACTCATGTAAAAAACATACACAATCGCTACCACCGTAACACCACAATCACCACTTTCAATTCAACTAACAAGTCATCAGTTCAAGTATATTTTGAATCATTAGCTAATTGTAGGTTAAAATTGAAGGTTAACTGATAATGATGTAACTAAAATTTTAATTATTTGTTAGATGTGTATCGTTAAAATGGATTGTAGTAAATAATAGGAAAATCATTAATTATTTGGTAGGTAAAAATCACGAGAGAAAGGAGAAAATTACACTGTGTATATTCGATTGAGAATACCAAACATTCTAGTTATGTTCTGTTGTATCGTACATGCTTGTTAAGTTCAATTGAGGGTACCGAACTTAACTAGTGTGTTCATTATGAGGTACCAAACCTCTCTTAAGATTTGTTTCCAAGATTTTTTAGTAAATGTAATTTTAGATTTATTGTTTAAAATATCTATTTAATTGAATTATTTTTACTTTAAGTATGAGTAAACAACCACAAACTTCTTCTCATGTAAAAAGAAATGAAGAAATGTATCAAACTGAATGATTCGTGTATAGGAGGAGAAAACCAAGACAAAGAGTAGAGCCTTTAAATGTTTCTATGTATATGACATTGCCTTCTATAGAATTGTTAGGCACACAATATGATATTAATATGGAGATGGAATATGAAGAAGAGATACGACTTGATGTTGGTATAGATGCAAGGATAATAGAGTCATCCTCATCTTTTGTTGTTCCATCGAATTTATCTATACTAAAAAGTTTTGAAACTCGCATAACAAAAAAGATATGGGTAAAAAATGTAAGCATGATTAAACTTTCTATATTAATTATCAATTATATTTTAATAACAATTTTGATATCATATTTAATTATTGTTATTTATATATTAGGATTATCAAGATGTATTAAGATCTATAGCTCATTCTGGAAGGCAAGATGGGTTGGATCTCAATCAACCTCAAATTCAATAGTTTTTCCACCTATACATGAGTCTGGTCTTGCATTATTGTGTTATGTCACTTGCAAACATGCCAACAGAGTTTTGATGTCAGCATTTGTTGAAAGATGGCATCTTAGGACTAACAATTTTCATATGTTTTTTTTTTGTGAGATTACAATTACTTTGCAAGATGTACATGAATTGTTAGGACTTCAGATTATTGAGAATGTTTGTATTGGAGTTATACTAAGTAGAAGTAATGTTATTTCACTTCTAATGGATAACTTGGTGTTAGTATAGACATAGCAAAAAACCAACTGAGTTCAAAAGGTTTATATGTGAAATTAACTTGGCTAAGAAATTTGTATGGGTAAGAGACATATTGATTATGTTGTTAGAGTAATTTTGTTACGCTTATTATGGTGTACATTATTTGTTAACAAAACTAGTAACTATGTACCAGTTTCATACTTGACATTTTTGGAGATTTAGATAAGGTACACCAATATACACAGAGTACAACATCATTAGCTTATTTGTGTCGAGAATTGGGAATAACTAATCGATATAATGCAAAATAAGTTTCTTGATATCTAACATTGTTACAAGTATAGATTTATGAGCATTTTCCTACATATGTCACATCTCATAACCTAAATTACACAAGTCAGCATCCACGAGTGCATCATTGAGGTTGTACACACATCCTCAAGTAGATGAAAAAGCCTTATCGAAGTTGCATGAAGTAATAGATAATCTTATAGTTTTTTATTTACGTTCACTACCACTATATCTAATACTCCAATTTTAATTTTAATAAGTTATTATTCATATTAAGTGACTAATGTTTATTTATCATTCAAGTCATTTGGGATCCTTACACCATTAAGCTCTAGAGTTCACATTTTTCTATGGATGCATTTGATTTCTTGAAGTCATAGAGTCGTATCCTAATCATCGAGTTTTGTGCCAATTTTGACCTATCCAAACTATTCTACCTAGTCTAGCAAAGCCTTTTAAAGTTAATAGTGTCTAATCCCAAAATATACAAGTTAAAGTTCTATTCTAAGGATCATTATTGGAATAGTTGGGAATGTTATGTGCTATCTTTACAAATATAAGGTCCAATGTATCATATCTACACGAGTACTCTTTGGATTATATATATTAGTATTGTACTATTTCATATGTGATAATAATACAAAACCTCCGCACATCAAAATTGTAGTGATTAAACAACTTTTGTCATCTAAAGATATATTAAAAGTCAAGGACATCAATGATAATTGGTATTCTTTTTGACCTTTATTCTCATTTAGGATAAATGAAATACCACTAATTAGGTTACTTGTATACCTTTTATCCAAATTCAACAATAATTTCAATGAATTATGGTAGCTCAGAGGTATCATTACTATTTAAATTTATCAAATATGTATTAATAATTTAAATAGAGATATTTTATGTGTCATAGAAGAAAATATAAGTCAAAAAAGTATCAAAATAAGAATGTAGATAGATAGAAAAATGAGTGAGAAAATTTGACAAAATAGATATAAATTTTTGAAAATATGTGTATAAAAACATTAACTTAATCATAAATTAAAAGTGAATTAAATAAGATAGATTAAAAGTAAATATCAATATGTTAATAAAGGTAACATATGATACGTGACAAAAAGAAATTTTGAAAAATAAGTTAATATAGTTATCACTTTTATAAAAGTGATTTTTCATATCAAGTTATTAATCAACAAGGTAGAGTTATCTTGGTAGTAAAAAAGCTACCAATATATCTAGTGTACGCGTGGTACCAATTTATATTGGTAGTTTTTAATCATATATATATATAGTATTTGAGTAAAAACTAACAATAAAACATCACATATCTTGTCGATTTTTGTAAAAAATATTGACGTGAAAAACTGTACATATCTAATTGATCTTTTTTTAAACTGACAAGAAAAATTTCTATAACTTGTTGGCCTTTTTTATTAAAAAAATTAACAATATAAAATAAATTTTAACCAACACAATATTTTTGTTAATTCTAATCTTTTATATATTATCTCAATATAACACACAGTATAAGATGCTTTGTATAATTGATGTTAGGTTAAAATATAGAGATATAGATATGTAATATTAATTACAAAAATAAATACTTAAATATTAAAATTAATTACCAAAATATGTAATATTAATTATTTATATAAATATACAATATAAAATGTATACACGTGATAGACTTTTCTAAAAATTGTTGGTGTGTGTTAGTAGTGTGGTAAATAACAAGCAACCAACAATGCATCAATGTGACATACAAGAATGTTTAGTAGCAGATAACAATGTTTAGGGTTTTTTTCTTTCCGTTTCTTAGTAAACAAATACATCACTCTTGTACAGAAAATATTAGAAAAGAAAAATATATTTTAATACAATGAGCATTGTCTGGACTAAAACAATCACCTCGAGCATAGTTTGGTAGGTTGAGTTCAACAATGAGGAAATATGAGTTTCAACAAAGAAACTCTAACAACACTCTTTTCTTAAAACATCAACGGGGAAAAATAATAGCTCTTATAGTCTATGTAGACGACATGATCATTACAAGAGATGATAAAGAAGAAATCTCTAGGCTTTAAGAACGATTGTCAAATGAGTTTAAAATGAAGAACTTAGGAGGGCTCAAATACTTCTAAGGCATTGAGGTAACAAGATCAAAACAAGGCATATTTCTTTCCCAAAGGAAATATACTCTAGACCTACTGGCAGAGGCAGGATTACTCGATTGTAAACTTGTCGATATTCTAATGGTTCAAAATTATAAACTTGGAGAATACGTGGACCAAGCACCAGTAGATAAATAGAGATATCAACGGTTAATAGGTAAACTCATATATTTATCTCATACTCGACCTGATATTGCTTATGTTGTGAGTGTCGTGAGTCAGTTCATACACTGCCCAAGTGAAGACCATATGGATGCCTTCATGCGAATACTTCATTATTTAAAATCCTCCCCTGGGAAAGGACTTATGTTTTCAAAGAATGGTCAATTGGAAGTCATTGGATATACATATTCGGACTGGGTAGGGAATATCAAGGATAGGAAATCTACTGCTGGGTACTTTACTTTTGTGAGGGGCAATCTTGTTACATGGAGAAGCAAGAAACAAAAGGTAGTTGCCTTGTCTAGTGTTGAAGCTGAATTTCGAGGAATGGTCAAGTGAATATGTGAGCTACTTTGGTTGAAAAAACTTCTAACTGAGATTGGTGTTGCTCCTAACTCTGAAATGAACTTATTTTGTGATAACAAGGCAACCATTGCCATATCTCACAATCCAACTCAACATGATCGCACGAAGCATGTTGAAGTGGATCAAAACTTCATCAAATAGAATCTTGAAGAAAAAATTATTCAACTTCCATTTGTTAAATCATAAGATCAATTGATTGATATACTCACAAAATCTGTGTTTGCAAAAAACTTCTACAACTCACTTGACAAGTTGTACATAAGAGACATATATGCACCACCTTGATGAGGAGTGTTGGTGTGTGTTAGCAGTGTGGCAGACAACAATTCAACAGTGTGGCAGATAAGAATGTTTAGTGGTAGATAAGAATGTTTAAGGTTTTTTTCTTTCCATTTTTTAGTATACAAATGCATCACTCTTGTACATAAAATATCATAACAGAAAAATATATTTTTACAAAAATAAAATTCAATATTGTTCTAGATAAATCAAAATATAAAATTGTATATTACATAATAGAGACAAGCTAATTAAATAACTATATAAGGTAGAATATATATTGGGACACCAATTGATTTTTTTCAATGTCCTCTGCTTAATTATCAGAGTTTTAAACTACACAATTAAGAAAACAAAACAAACATAAGTCATGTTCAATTAGTCAATAATCATGGCAATTCTTTTATAGCTAACATTCTTCAAGTTGATAGGTCTAAATCTAAAATAGGAGATCACAAAGGTATCATCGTTTTTGGGCAATGGAGTAATAAAATCTTTATTAATCTCATTAAATAAATTCTTCACAAAGGAGATGAGATCACCACCTACAACATCCCAATATTTCTTGTAAAATAATGCAAGCATACTATGCATTTTTCATAGGGTTGTTTTTGATTTCTAATTAATCTAGATTTTGCATAAAGCCTCATTCTCCTGTACGTTGATACATTCTTAGAATAATAGGTCTAACTCTTTTGAAATTTGTCTATTGTTACCATTATAGATGTTAGTAAAATAATCAACTATACGTCCCCAGTTTTATTTCTTTCCCACGACCATCTTCTTCTTTCATCTTTCAAAATGGGTATTAAATTTCTTTTCCTTCTGTTTAGAGTTGAGATGTGAAAAATTATTTTTCGTATTCCCTTGTTGCAACCACAATTCTCTTGTTTTTGTTTCTAGATTAGGTATAATATAATCAACATTTCATCCAACTTCTTAGTGAATGTAATTTATTTTTCCTTAGCCTCTGCATTTTCAACTTCTTGCACTAGGGATAGCTTATAATGCATTGAAAATTGTTGGCATTGGTAATATTTATCTACAGACTAATCTTGGATGCATATTACTTTTGAAAGATGCGAGACATGTTCCTGATATTCGTCTCAATTTGATCTATATCTACTAGTATGCTTGATGATGATAGATACAATAATTATTTTGGTGAAGGAAAGTGGAAGCCCATCAAAGGCAATTTGATAGTAGCGAAAGGTAAGAAAGATACATCACTTTACATCACAAAAGCCAGGTTGTGTAGATAAGTAAATACCACTAGGAAAGAAGTTTCTACGGAGCTATGACATAAGCGACTTGGCCATGTGAGTGAAAAAGGTCTCATAATTCTTTCAAAGAATGAGCTCTTGCCAAGAATGAAAGGTACACCCTTGCAAACTTGTGTTGACTGTATTATGGGAAAACAACATAGAGTTACATTTCGTAGTCTCACGCCATCTAGACATGAAAATATTCTAGATTTAATACACACATATGTTTGTACAATGAGTTGTAAGTCACTAGGAGGTACTCACTATTTTGTGACCTTTATTGATGACCATTCTAAAAAAGTATAGACTTTTGCTTTGAAAAGTAAAAATCAAGTAGAGGAAGTTTTCAAGCAGTTTCATATAAAAAAAGGTTGAGAGAAAGAACAGAGAGTTTTTCTGAGAGGAAACATTGAGAGTCAATTTGTGAAATTTTACCCATAAATTAAAGATACATATCTATTGTATTTTTGTGAGAGATCAAACTAAAGGTGAAGTGTGTAATCTCATCTTATTATAGTGGAAGTTTTAAATAGCTTATGGGTCCCATGATTGTTACTTTCATTTTGAAGGGTTTTCCACGCTAAAATCTTTGGTATTCTTTTTGTTCTATTTTGGTTTGAAAAATTATCATGGGTTTAAAGAATTTATTTCTTCACAACCATCCATTTTTTCCCGAGATCTTATTCTTAATATCTGTGATTCTTTTTTCACACATTCCAAACACATTCTTGTTCCAATGGTAAAGGCTTTTTGTGGTCACCTTAATCTTTTTGTAGAAGTTAAATGGAGGATTGCACTAGAATTGTGCATTCCATGATTTTCTAGTAACTAACTCCTTTACAAGATTTACCTCTACAACAAGCCTCAGGGAACTGAAAGATCTAGGTAGAAATTGTTTTTCATGATTAAGATCCAGTATTATGGAACTATGTTTTTTCAGAAGGTTGTGAAGCACCCATCACTTGAAATTACTCTATCAAGTATTTGGAAAATTCTACTAGATCTTTTCCCACTTCCTAACTAATGAGCAAAACTTGCATTGTCGATCATGCCAATACTTTGGTTTTATATTTATAAAACTCTCACAAATGCACAAATCATTTCGTAGAAAATGATAAGTATACTCTCAAAGTCGATCTAAGGAATGAATACGTGTGATTTTTAATTTATTATTTAAACTTTTAAAAACGAAATTAAATCTTAAAAATTCTGTCACGATATTTTGGGTTTTGTGTTTTTAATCTACTGACATAAAAATAAACATAGATAGAGATTCAATAAACATTTATGCAAATTTTATCTATTAAAATAATGGAATATTTATAGATATAATAACTAAGTTAATTATACTTGCTCATATTATTTATGTTACTAAAGATATAAATTGATATTTATTGATTCTCTTTTTTTATATGAATACCACCTTTGGTGGGGTTAGATATTCTTTGTTAACTAAACAAATCAATTAACACCTATGGGTGGGGTTGGTAACTAATTTGGTTAATTAAATTAATTCATTTTTCTAAGAGATTGAAAATGAACCATTTAAATGCCACATTTGGTTGAGTTAGATAGTTTAAACTTTATTCAAGGTGTCCAAATTAAACCTAAGAATTTAATTATCCGAGTACTAACTTTGAAGTTTTAAAATTACTATTGAAAACATTGTGTCAATACATTTTCAGATAATAATTCTTATAAAAACTTTTGGAATAGAACTTCACTCTAACTACCGGGTGATTTTACCAACAAATAAAAGAGCACTACTCTAAATCAGACCGGATAATTAAATCTTAAAATCTAATTTCAGATTTAAGTTTGTAATGAAAAATAATATATTTCTCTCTAACATTCTTAATATAAAATCTTGAATAAAAATAAAATCAATTCATTTTAGAGATTTTTACCTATTTAATATTTCACAAGCATAACAACGTTATTATTATATCATGTTTACAAATAGCCAGCAACATTAAATTTAATCACAGACAAATTAAATATATCATGTAAGAATAAAACATAAAAAATAACTGTAAAGAAAATAAAATCCTTACAGTACTTTGATGTTATTCATGTTGCTGGAAAACCTCCAAACAGAATTTACACTTTCATTTATTAAATCAAAAAACAAATAAATTACAAAAACATAATTAGTTTTTCTTAAAAAGAGAAGAACTCTAAAACTAAGAAAAAACCAAAAACTAAGAAATGGAGAGAAAGAAAGAGAGAAGAAGATGTGTTTTTAGGTGTGATTTGAAGTGAAGAGAATATGAGTATTTATAGGTGAAAAGGGGAAGAGAAAGTGAGTGAAAAAATGATTAAAAATAGAGAAAACACGGAGTAGTGAATGATGATGTCATATTGTTGACGTCATGCTGGTGTGAGGCGCAGTGGTGCGCGCGGATTGGGTGTGTTGCTGGCGCGTTGCTCCGTGCGGCTGCGTGTGCAATTTCACCCTTTTTGACCCTTTTGATCCATTTTATCTATTTTTTTCATATTTTTTGACTTTTCTCATTTATTTTATAAATATATTTGTGATGTATTGTCTCCATTATTTCTCTTTGAGTCTTTAAGTTACGTTTTAAGCAAAAATACCCGAAAAACAATAAAAATACCCGTAATTCCAAAAGGATAGATTTATATAAATATATGATAAAATCATATAAATATATATATTTTTAATCAATTAATGTGAATAAAATCATGATAATTTTAATGTTTTTTGAGCACTCATTGCTAACCAAGTAAATCTTGGACCAAAGAAGCCTAAATCCATAACCCCGTCTCATTCATGAAGTCTCTCATTTTGCTTTTATTTTTGAAACGTCTATCCCTTTTTTTTTTATCATTTTTACTTGTTATATCATTTCAGTCCCCTGTGCACACCCTTTCCCCTTCATTGGCAGTTAAAATTGCAAACAAGAAAAAAACCAAAAACTGTCCTTGTCATTATAATACAAGGGTCATACACAAAACAACATAACCAATCATTAACATTTAGGCCCTGGAATCCTATTTCTACAGCTACAACATTGTTTGTTTAATGAAGTACAATAATTAATCAATACCTATTGTTTTCAAAATAAAGCATAACCTCCATACCAGACGGACACAAAAGAGAAACCTTAATTGATAACCTAAAGTCCTCCTAAGATTTATGAAAAAGTGTTCATTAGCTTTAGGCTCAACTGTCCAATTAAGTTCAGGATTAAAATTCAACAAGAGAAATGTTAAAAATCACTCCTTGAACTTTAGATCTTGAGCTTAATGATGGCATTGGATCAATAACCCTTCCTGGTTTAATCTTTTCAATAATACTCTGGGCCAAGTTGATCTGTGGAGGAGAAATAATAGATTTTCTTTTGAGTCCCTGAATACTTTTAACAACCATCAGCCACCTATTAACATTTAAGAGTTTTTTTTATTAGAATTATTTCACCTATATTTTAAACAAAATAAACATATATTCTTTATTTATGATTAAAAATAAAATTAATTAAATAACTTAATCATTTATAAATAAAATAAAATTATACTAAATAACTTGCATAGATATAGATAATAATGAATGCGATAAACAAATACGTAAAAAGAATACTATTTATCTTAAGTATTAATTACATATTATAATTATTATAATAATTAAATTGTGAAAATATCATTATTATTATTTTTAAGTTTCTATTCGATGGGTAACACTGCATTCTCGGGAAAATGTTATCTCTGTAGATTAGGTTTTTTGCTTTATTTGTGTAATTAGTTTTTTTTTTTAATGACTGACTGTGCATTGAATTTTTGCAAATTCACTAATATATATGTTCTTAATATATCATTAATGTCTCTATCAACTCAAGATTGAAGGAAAAATATTTCACTTTTCTAGGTTTCTAGGTGTTTGGTGAGTTTAGTTTAAAAAATGATAATGAAATAATATTAAATGATATATCTTATTTGTTTTTAATGAATCTCAATTACATAAATAAAAATATATGTTTAAAGTTATGTTTACAATATAAATGAAATGAGATATTATTTAAATAAAATAAAATAATATTATATCATGAATTTATTATAGACAATAAATGAAACATAATATGAGATTAAATAACTAATTTTACATCTATATCTAGAACTAATTAACTAAGTTCTTTTAATATTTTAGTAATTACCAACACCACCATAAGTATTTTAATTTTTATTGTTAGAAACCATATTTTATTAATTATTAAGTTAAATATGTACACATTTTAAATTAACTTGTGTTTGTAGCAGTAGTTAATTATGTATTTATGTTATTTGATATAATCACTAACAAAAGAAAATTTACATAAAAATATGGTATTTGATACATTTTTTTGTTATGAAAAATTGAATTAAAAAAAAACAAAACTTTGGATACAATATTGATTTAATCTAAAAATAACACCAAAATATTACAAATATACTTAAAATATTTTAAGTATAATTGTTAACTGTACTTAAAAATCTATGGGTACAATTACATAATTTTTATGTACAATGATGGTTGTACCTAATAGTACCACATAAATATTATAATTATACCTAAATATTTTAGTTATAATTATTGACTTTACTTAAAATGTTTTAAGTACAATTAGCACTTTTATGTTGCAATCATTAACTGTATCATAAATATTGATTGTACCTATATGGTTGGATTCCTAAAAAAAGTCATATCTAAAATATTGTAGGTATAGTCGTACCACAACATATGATTGGATTGACAAAAAAACTATACCTAAACCATTTTAGGTATAGTAAACGATTATACATATAAGTGTTTTTTCTTATAGTGCATCTTTGTCAATTATGGCATCATAACATGAATCAAGAAACATATGTAGCATAATAGACAAAATAAAAACACATTACTTACTTTAAGACATCAATCATACACAATGAAATAAAAGATTTATTAAATAAACACAAGGATTCAATCCAACAAACAGATAAAAATAATACATAGCATCAGACAAAATGTAATAAATACATATCTTGATAGGATACAAAATATGAATGCAACACATAAATCCTATCCACTAATATCATACAAGGTGATAGCCAATTTGTTATTGGCAGGGCACAGAACAATATGTATAATGGTAAGTGTCGATATATATGTCGTAGATATCATAACATTAGACAACTACTCTTAATTAGCGTTATCTCTTTTGACTATGTGAGGTCAAAAGATAACATAACGGATCCCTTAATTAAAGGGTTAAATCAAGAGTTAGTTGATAAGTTATTGAAATGAATGAGAATAAAGCTCATGAATGAATAAGAATTTGCAAAGGAAAACTAATCTATTTAACTAGAAATCTCAATATCTAGATTCAAAGGGACAACCTAATTGTAAAGACTTAGTGAGATCACTATAGTAGGTTCACCTTCAAGTCTATTCCTAAGATAAAAAAAATAGTGATACCCATAAGATATAGGATAAGTTAACATTTTTAATGATTGTTATGAAAAGAATACCAAGCATAGTACATAGGTTACTCTTTATGGATTAATTTTGAAGATAAGAGATCACCTATGTGAGAAAAGAGTAGAGCCACTTCAAAAAGAAATTGTATAGGGTTCAATTATTTAGAGACTCTCACAGAACCAAGCACACGTTCATGGCCAAAATGAACATAACAGTGAGAACTGAATTGTGTTAGGAGAGAGTCTTGTGTGAAGTATGTCATCGCTTATATAAATGACAAAATAGTTCAAGGACATTGCATCTACTGCTCAATCAGTAAGATAAATATAATTTCACAAAGGAAGATTGAAAGGGTAACACATACCTATCCTATACAGGTTTTGATCCATTGAACTCTATTTTCATGTCAAAATTTAATTTAAAATCTATGTTAATTTTTATTCATGTGGGGGATTGTTAGAAATTATGAATTAATTTTTTTTAGAAACGGTTCTATATTTAACTTTCATTTTTATCTCTTCATCGTCAATTTTCGTTTCATTTTCTGAATTTCGGTTAGCTCTATTTGCTCTACTTTCATTTCTAACAAGCTTTTAATTTTTCTTTTTATTCTTTTTGTTACAAGCTTTTTGGTTGTTATTCCCATTATATATATAAAGGGAGAAGCAGAGAACAAAATAAAAATAAAAAAAGATTGATATGAGAAAAGAGAAGAGAAATAGAGCAGAGAAGAAAAAAAAAGGGTTGAGAAAGAAAAGGAAAAGGAAAATAAAGAGACCAGAGAAAAGAAAAAAAATATAAAAGAGAGACGTACGGTAAGGTAAAGAAAAATAATATTTTATTTTCGTTGTATATTTTCTATCTAGATTTAGGTTATTCGAATAAAATTAAGACACTTGAAAGTTTGTGGAATAATAAAATATGAAATATATTTATTATTTTTTAATCATTGTAACTTAGGGATAAGTTTCATCTTTCTTAAACACTCACAGTGACCTGAAAAATTATCTTAAAAACATTGTGTGATATACAAGTTTCGATTTTTTTCTATTTAAATATTATATTATTTAAATTTTGTATTTATAATTTATATATTTTAAATTTTAATAAAATAATTTTATTTTTAAATTTTTTTATTCGTATATTATTTATTGCAGTTTGCAACACGAAGTTATTTATCAATAAACTAGTATTTTGTAAAAATCTATTAAAATGACATGATTTTCAATGGTTAAAAAATGCATCCAAACTATCATCAACTCTCATCCAATCGTACAATGGATATATAATCTTGTGTCATAGATATAAGAGTAATCCTCTATATAATCCTATATCATACAAATACATGACTCTAGAACCTAATACTTAGAAGAAAAATGGATCAAGAATAGACTCAAAAAGCTTGGAAACAAATGGGTATAGTTTTCCTGAATTCTAGCCAAAAAAATAAGAGAAATTAATAAGTATTGATAGAAAATTTCTAAAGTTAAAAACATATTGTTGACCTCACCTAGCTAGACAAAAACACCCCTTGTTAACAAGTCAACGAAATCTCAATGACTATCATCAACTACTTAGCGAGAGTGACGATAAGGTTGTTAGAACAATTTCAAACCTACTAGAATACTAAAATAGCTTGGTTCATTCCTGAACCAATTTGGACCAACTGATTTTAAACTAGTTCAAAATTCCTCACAACAAACGACAACCTTTTACGTAAATATATCCTCCATATAGGCAAGTATGTCCCGTGTGTGTGATCAAACTCAAAATACATCTTACATGTACGTGTGTTATTAGCTCACATAATAAACCATTTTTAAATATATAAACATTATGTTTTGACGGTAAGAATTTTAAAACAAAATACAAAAGATTTTATAGACTTTAAATAGTCATTTTTTCAAAAATAAATTCAAAACTTTGAAGAAAAAACACTAATTACAAAAAAATCTTATTTTTTAAAAATACAAGAGACAAAAAAATATATTTTTAATTTTCAAAAGACACAAAGATGAAAAACAAATTTAAAATTTTTTAAAAAAATCTGAATATATTTCTTTTTCAAAATTTTACAATTCAATAATTTTTTCTTATTCAATTTTTTCTTTCAAAATTATGATTTTTTTACCTTTCATATTTCAATAAATTACATGACTAGCTTTTTATCGTTAAGGACTAAACTAATATGCTTTCCAAGTAAATCAACTTGATATGAAAGGATAATGAGAAGGTTTTTGTTTATAATGGGCATCTCCTATTAAATAGTTTAGAAATAAGCTTATTTGTGTTTTAGTTTAGAAATAAGCTTCTTATGACCCATTCAACAATGAACAGGTCATTATTTTTTTTTGACTTTTTTCAGCTTTCCATCAACTCTATTTTTCTTTCTCTTTCTCTAATCACCATTTTTTTCATATTCTTATTTTCTAAAAAAAACAAAAATAAAATATCTTCTTCCACCAACTTTTAATAAATAATAATTTATATTTATATAATAAAAATATGTATACTTTTTTATAACAAATAACTTATCAAAATTTTATTATAAAATAATTTAAAATAATAATAAATTATAAAATTTTAAATTATTAAAAACTTTACTAAAATAAATTATTTAAGATTATAGAAATTTAAAAATAGATTACATTATAACACATATCTTTAATATTATTATAATTTTAATTATTATTAAGATAAAAAATATTTATTAATAATAATTTAATTTAAGTATTAAAATATAATTTATTATATTAATAATAAAAATAATTATAATAATATTATATTAGATAATATTTTCACACAAAATTTATGATATAATGTTCTATGTTTGTATTGTATATTGTAAAAAGTTGGAGAGAGAGATTTGACAATTGTTTTTAATAATTTAATTTTTTTATGAATATTATTTTTTATATCATAATTATAATTAATATTATAATTATTTATATCATAATTATAATTAATATTATAATTATTTATTAAATATAATTATAATTATATTTAATAACAATAATAATAATGTATTATATTTTATTGTGAAACCTCTCTCTCCAACTTTTTACAATATATAATACAAACATAGAACATTATATCACAAATTTTGTGTGAAAATATTATCTAATATAATATTATTATAATTATTTTTATTATTAATATAATAAATTATATAAATTATATCTAATTAATTATATTTTAATACTTAAATTAAATTATTATTAATAAATATTTGTTATCTTAATAATAATTAAAATTATAATAATATTAAATATATGTGTTATAATGTAATCTATTTTTAAATTTCTTTAATCTTAAATAATTTATTTTAGTAAAGTTTTTAATAATTTAAAATTTTATAATTTATTATTATTTTAAATTATTTTATAATAAAATTTTGATAAGTTATTTGTTATAAAAAAGTATATATATTTTTATTATATAAATATAAATTATTATTTATTAAAAGTTGGTGGAAGAGAATATTTTATTTTTGTTTTTTTTAGAAAATAAGAATATGAAAAAAATGGTGATTAGAGAAAGAGAAAGAAAAATAGAGTTGAATGGAAAGCTTAAAAAAGACAAAAAAAAAAAGACGTGATTGTTGAATGGGTCATAAGAAGCTTATTTCTAAACTAAAACACAAATAAGCTTATTTCTAAACTATTGAATATGAGATACCCATTATAGACAAAAACCTATAATGAGAACATGATAGATCTAAAAGAAAGAAAAAATATATATGTTTTTAGGATTCATTATTATATCCCTAGTATTAATTAACACCATCATGTAAATTTATTACATAATCAATTAATAATTTATTGTTTCCTTGATTCTTAGTAAAATCAAGGATAAAAAAATTTAAAATTTTAAGTTTGAAGCTTAAACTTCTTTTTTAAAAAATAAAATAAATACTCAATATATCAATAAAAATTGCTACAAGTTCAATTTACATAATATATGAAATCAATCATTTTTTTTTTCAATTTTACAAATTTTAATATATTATTTAAAATTTAAGTACATTATTTATTTCAAATAGTATTAATTAAGGAATTTGAGGTATATATTTTATACTTAATGGTAAAATAAAAATATATTATAAAAATATTAAGAAAATTATAAATATATTATCTAATTTATTATATTATAAATATAATGTTAACTTATTATAAATGTTACAGAAACATCATCCATATAACATAGATTATATTTTTGTGTTATAAATATACTAATGACATTAAAAATTACATTATAATGATATGTTTGTAATATTTATTGTATTTTATTGTTATATTTATAACCTAATAAATTTAAATGATATATTTATAATTTTTACAATATTTTAATAATAGATTGTTAATTTATAGTATAATTAATTAAAAGATTTATTTTAGAATATATTTTATATCATATTATGCATACATACCACAACAATGTTTTAGATTCTTCTATTTTACATTTTTTTCTAAAAAAAATAATGAATTATGCATTATTAATTAAAATAATTAATCATAAAATTTTATTTAAAATTATGCTTCCATGGTTTTTGTTTTAAAACGGGAAAACTGAAACCGAAATTTTTATAATTAATAAACACAAGCCTCTCTTGTTCGTGTTATTATTATTATTTTTAAAATACTTTTATTAAATATATATATATATATATATATAAAATATTTTTAATTTTTAACATAGAGTATGTTTTTAAAATAAAATAGTTATATTAATGTTGTATTTTATTTGCCACGGAGGACTATATCATCACCTACGGTGAGGAATAATTTGTCCTCAGTTAAATCGCCATTTCCCCCTTGACCCTCAGATAAGCTTCTCCGACTATCTGCCGGGCTACTTCTCTATTCTTCCATGGCGTTCGAGAATTAGGGCTTTCACTTTTTGCAAGGAACATTCCTCCACTGAAGATGGTGTCTTTTGCCCTCTCCACAACTCCGAATACCGCATCCCCTTTCCTTGGCCGTAAACTGTATTCTCTCTCTCTCTCTCTCTCTCTAATCACGCACATAAATACACAATTCAATACTTCCATTTATGCGGAATTTAAATTTCTCTTAATTATCTGGGCATTAGGGTTCTTCATTTTTACATTCTTGGGCTATACTTCTTATTTTCTTTTCCTTTTTGTAGTTCTTTTAATAGAAATTCAAAGAGTCTACCGCCATATTCCGTTGCTTTTCGAAGCCTTAGATGTGCTGTTGATACGCCATATGGAGGTGTGTACTCAAGTGATCAAATCTATGTTATAAGTTTTAACTACTTCTACGTATCTATGTAGGTAATTGGTATGTGTATATGAATTTATGTAACACATAAGAGGGGAACCCTTTGTGCATTTAAATTGCGTGTCAACAGGAAAAGTAAACTAAGTGAAAATCTTGTTGAAGATAATGAGTTTGGCCATTTTAGTTTACCATTTTTATATTTATATTAATTATTTATTTCTTTAGTTGGGGACTGCGTACTTTTTTCACAAAATATGTTTTTGTTTTTCTTCTTTCTTCCATTAATAAAGGGTTTAGTGCGCTTCTTATGCAGTCTTGCAGTGATATTCTTGCATTTTGTTAAGTAATATTAAGTATTGTTGAACTGCTTTGTTCTCGTATTGTATTGATAGGTTGCTAAGTAGAATATTGAGATCTAAATGTAATAAATCGTTTTTTGTTGTTTTATCCTTTGACTTCAAGATCCAAAGTTGAAACTCTAATGCATCTGATGACAGGAAATCTTCAAGGCTTAAATTTTTTTGGCACAAAGTCGAAGTCTTTCCTCTTCACATATGTTTTTTATGGATCATATGTTGCCAACACACATGTCCTTAATTCTTTAGCATGATAAATGTCGATGTTATTACAAAATAGTCCATCGACAATAGCTGGGTTTGTATTATTGTACACTGTGGTTGGAGGATTTAAAATATTAGGCCATCTTAGATGTGATTTTTTCCTTGATGTTGGCTCTTTCAATAAAGCTAATAGGGTAGCTATATTTACCACGTCTATTTAAATGAAAACATCTATTTACATGTAGGTAATGCCCCTAAATTCCCTCGGATGAAAGTTTGGGATCCTTATAAGCGTCTTGGTGTTAGCCGTGATGCTTCTGAAGAAGAGATTTGGGGATCACGTAATTTTCTCATGCAACAGTATGCTGGGCATGAAAGTAGTGTTGAATCAATAGAAGGTGCCTTTGAGAAAATATTAAGTGCTAGCTTTCAGAATAGAAAGAAAACAAAGATTAATTTGAAAACTAGGTTGAAGAAGAAAGTAGAAGAGTCTCCACAGTGGGTTAAGAACTTGCTAAATTTTATTGAACTTCCTCCAGTAGAAGTGATTTTAAGAAGATTATGCCTTTTTGCATTCATGGCGGGCTGGAGTATTATGAATTCAGCTGATGGTGGACCTGCCTTTCAGGTTTGTTTTTACTGTTTTGGCCTTCTTGCTGATATAAATACTTTATACATGAAAGTGATGAACTTGGAGGAGTTTGGAACCTCTAACTTGTATCCTCATTGTGTCAGTATATGTATAATCTTTACTTGTGCAAAGGAATTTACTACTCTTGAAAGTTTAGTTGGTTAACCAATTGTGCATAACTAACTTTTATGGCTTTACAAGAAGCTGTATACTGAAAGAATTTGCTAATATTTTTGCTTGTTAAGGCAATTAAATGGCTGCAAAATAAGATTAAAGAAATATGAATGTGGTTTACATATAGGTTCCGTTTCTTTTAATTAAGTTGTGCAAACATAAGGAACAATCAATTAAGTGCAGGGTTCTATCTACCCAGTGATAAAACATTTTGTCAATCAAACATCTAGCAGGCAATACCAGTCCAATATGATTGTTGTCTTTTTCGACATAGCTACTACCATATCTGTATGACCTACAAGTTTTTTTCATTTATGCAGTAGAAAAAAATGCCAAGTATCATGGGAAACATTTTTCCTGATCAACCATAAATATTTAATAACATATGTAGTCGTTTCTGTGCTTTCCGGAAAAATGCGGCCATTCCCCTTGTTTTGATGTTATTAAGCCAACGCCAACTCAAAACTCTATTTTAGTGTAACTTTTGCTCTAATATAGTGAAATTTTCACACTATTTTGTTCATCTCTAACCCATTGCACGAAATATGAGAATATTCTTTTGCACTATAATCGGAACAAATTTTAGTCAAAGATACATAATTAGGGTAAAATATCAATTAAAACAATATTTTTGTATATTTTACATCTTTTATTATTACTGTTCAAAGAAAAACAGTTAGCACAATGAACCATGTTACACCAAAGTTGGTGTTGTGCATAATTTTAGCACCTCTTTCGAGCAAGTTTTGGTGAAAAAGTTAAACTAAAATAGAGTTTTAGTGTCTCTTTTGAACTTCACCAGATATTCTTTTAGTTGTTTACGGAAAAATTAATTCTCTATTCAGGTGGCAGTCTCCCTTGCTGCATGCATCTATTTTCTCAACGACAAGACAAAGAGCCTAGCAAGAGCTTTCATTATTGGGTAAGTATTAGGTATGAATGAAGAACGAACAGGGTGACAGAAGTTGCAAATTTTATTTTTTTTTGCCCTTTTTGTGTTTATTTTCGTTTACTTGATAGTTTGCTCTTTACTAAACCTATTTCTGCACACCTTTCCAGATTTGGAGCCCTAGTAGGTGGCTGGATATGTGGATCTTTGTTGGTTGCAACTATTCCTTCGGTTTTGTTACGTCCTACTTGGACTCTGGAACTTCTAACATCACTGGTAGTATATTTCTTCTTATTTCTTGCTTGCACTTTTCTCAAGTAAAATTCTAATGTTTTGTCCCCCAAAATTCTTGCTTTGTAATAGCTCTGAATCCAGTTGAGATCTACATTTTTTTTAATAAAACAAGCACGGTTCAAAACAAGTTGTTCTACTGACTTGTATATGCTCTTAGTATTCTGGTATTAGATTATAGCTGCCAGTTTGAGTAAATGTAGATGCCAAAAGAATTAATATAAGCTGGAGATTTATGCTATTGTTGGCGTCAATCAGTTGTCATAATTGTGCTTTGTTGAGTTAAGAAGACATTCTCAACTTCTTTCTAAATTGCCAATGTGTT
Source organism: Hippophae tibetana (assembly GCA_037013495.1). Classification (NCBI taxonomy): domain Eukaryota; kingdom Viridiplantae; phylum Streptophyta; class Magnoliopsida; order Rosales; family Elaeagnaceae; genus Hippophae; species Hippophae tibetana. Next base: position 15,426,164 of record CM072812.1, read on the forward strand.
ATATCCCAAAGCATGAAATCCTTTTGTACATATAAAAGTTCTAGTGCTTGACTTTCAATTGCCTGTGTATGAATTTGAATTGTTTAAAAATGAGGTTGTAGTGTTGTAAAGGTTCCTTACATTAGAAGATTTGTATTGGTTAGTCTTTTACATTGTAAAATATTACAATATGTTATGAGATTCTTTTCTTTGAATAAAAATGTTGTTTAATCCTTTAACTTGAAAAATGTGAATATCCCAAAAGTTAACGTCTTTTAAAAATGTTGTAAATTTTGTTTAAAAAAATTTAAACAGATATTGGTAAAGATAATTTTGTTATTTACCACACCTTATAAAACCAAAAAAAATTGCATAGGAAGATTGCTTTGAGGGTATTTTGATCATTTTGTATATTAAATATTGAAATGATTGGGATATTCTTGATATTTTTATTATTTTAAAATTATTAAATGTATCTTTTTAACATTATTTTTTATAAGTAAAAGGATTAAATGTCATTTTTTCAATAAAATGATATTTTTTTATATAAGTACGGGATCGAATTAGCCTTTCACCCTTTTAAGTATTCGATCTTTATAAGAAAAGCATACGATGGGACTAAGAAGGTATAATATATCATTAATTGATAAGAAAATTATATTGAAAAAACTATTCGAAATTTCCCAAAAAGATAAAGAAAAAATTGGATACATTGATTTAAGAGGAATTTAAATATTAATACAAACTCATTTTAGAGAAGTTATAAATACACAAATAAAAATAGTATTGTTAGATAATAGAACAATAAACAGAATAAATGTTTTACGAGAAATGATTGGGAGTAAATATTAATTTTAGTTTATAAATTTGAAAGATGAGATTTAATAAAATAAAAAAAATCATCCATTTTTAATACATTACATATTATGTTATTCATTAACAAATAGTCTAATAGTTCAATATATAGACAAAATGAATTTATGGAAATAAATAAACTCGTTCAAGAACTTGGACAAATAATAAAATCAAAAATACTAATAGACTTTAAAATACTTGAGGGATGCCACTTAGATATAAAAAAAATCTCTGATATCAAGAAGAAAAGAGAATGTGGTTAAAAAAAATAATATACAAAGATTTATTTTTATAGACTGTGAAGTAGAAACTTCTAAAAAATAAGTTAAAAAACTAAATGAATAAGTTAAAGTAACGAAAATATTAGTTCATGATGTCATATTAGGAAGATAATAATGTTAAAAAATACACAGATATAAATATATGGAAGTCTAGTAGGCGTAACACAAAAATCAAGCAACATTAATGAAATCTTTGAAACTTTTAATAGAAGAAATAGATTTAGTTCAAGAATCAAACGCTAAATATATATAAGAAATAATTGAAACACAAAAAACATTATTGAAAGAAATAAGTGAATGTGGTTATAATAAATTACAATAGGATATACATATGAAATTTATAGAACTAAGAAATAACATATATAATTTTGGGGAATGGGTCATGAAATATAATCTCTTTCCTTATCATGCCTTATATTATAAAATAAAGATCTGTGTTTTTTGTTCCTTATTTCTTATTTTATTGTCATTATCTTTGCCCTCAACTAGGTAATATCTATATGGATTTACCTCTTCAACGAAAATTGACAACCCTCATCCTCCAAATAGTCATCGATTGATATATTGAAAATGTTATAGGTTGAACATATCTTTTTCAAACACATATGGTCTAATCTTGTACAATCTATTATTGTATATGGTATTCCCAACTAGATTTCTCGACACAAGCAAATCAAATAGTAAGATTACTATATTTCAAATAGATATAGGTCATATTAGTAATAAAATGTGACAATGTCGACTTCATTTGTTCGTCATATACATTTATATTATTTTGTTTAAACTCAATCATCTTGTGTATGCTTCTATATATTTATATTTATCAAAATAAAAGGCAATAATAATGATTAAATAATTCTTTTATTTATTTCAATTTCAATAAAACAAATACAAATCACATCTATATTTTTGGAATCCTATCCTAACAATCTCTAAATAGCTCCAAAATAAGTGGGACATATCCTTCAATCATATGGCTTTTAGGTGACCCTCAAACGTCATGACATGCAAAGTCTCTATAAAGGGGTCAACAAAGTTTTTCTTCAATGTTATCTTTATAACTACATCTTTGATGCACGATCTCCTAGATTAAATGATACTAGTCTTTTATATGTTTTCTCATCTTGTGGCCTTTTAGGTTCTTTTGAATATTCATCATTTTATTTTAATGATATAAAATGTGAGTGACATCCATATTTGAACACATCCAAATCATTGAAGAACTTGCAAAACTAAATTCCTTCCTTTGTTGCTTGACAAGCAACCATATATTCAACTTCTATGATGGAATTTGATATGTAACCTTGTTTATGTTTATTCACATGATGGATCCATCACCAATAGTGTACACGAATCTTGATGCAGATTTCTAAGAAATTTTATTTGTTTAAAAGTTTAGACATCTTACGAGGATCAAATTACCACCATAATATATTAACATATAATTTCTCGTTGTCCAAAGATATCTGAGTACACATTTGACCACAATTTAATGATCATATCTTAGATTTTATTGATATCAACTGACTAAACAAATGACATAATATATGTCAGATCTAGAACACAATATGACATACATCTCATGTCTTATTCCTCTTCAAGTCTTTAGATCTAAAACACAATATGACATACATCTCATGTCACACATGTATCAATATTGTTTATATAATGGTTGGATATTTTAGCTATTATATATAAGTCGAATAAGATTGTAATTCATATTTTCTCTTAACGTAAGAGTTATGCACACAACGAAAACTAAATTGTGTGATTAAGAATCATATTTCTTTATTCCTCTGTTACGCCTATACGTTAAATGAGAATTAAATTTCATATTAGAATATCCATTTTTATCTAATTAATTTAGATTAAATCTATATTTATTTTATAAATAAATTTTAATTAAAAAAATTATCAAAATATGTTTGCTTGTTCAAAAGTCATGCATGCATAAAGTGTATTTTAACATTTTTAAATTTAAATTATTTAATCTAATTAAATAATATATTAATTTATTTATTTATCGAACTAAACATTTAAATTACAAATTATCATTTTTACCTCCTCTGTATAAATTATTAATATACGCTACTAATTATATTGGTTAAATATTTAATTTATAATTAATTATTCGATGAACTACACAAAAGATTCCCATGTTTTTATATATTTTACATTTTTGATCTTTTTTTATTTTTATTTAACCCCTTTACTGTTTAGCCTTTATACTTTGATTCCAATTACTTTTTCATTATAATTTAATCTAATTTTTTTTTTTAATTTTTACACTTTGATTACCTTAATTTGTAGTTCAATTCACATGTTATACATGTGTCTCTAACTAATACAAACAAAGGTATCTACACATAATATGTTGGGTTAGGTTTTTACAAGTGTATTTTTTTAAAAAAATAATAGAAAAAAAAAATCTTTAATTATCTATCTTTTAAGTTATACAATTTATTAAAAGGTGAATTCTAATTCTCTATCTTTCATGACATATAAATAGGGTGTTTTATTTCTTTAAAAAATTCAATTAACTTCAAATAATATTTTTTAAAGATAAATTTGAAATCTTGAAAAATAATATACAAGAAGTAATAATTTTTTTAAATGTATATTAAAATTATATTTTAAAAATACAAAAAAAAAATTGAAAATAGAAAATAATTCCAATTTTAAAAAAATGTAAAAAAAATTATTCCAAATATAAATTCAATTTTTATTCTTTTAAATTTATTTTTTATTAATTTCAAGTTTTTTTTTACTTTTTGAGTTTTATTTCTCAAAATTTATAATTTATTATTTAATACTATTTTAACTTGAAATTGATAGAATTTTTTTAAAATTTAGAAGATTTTTAGGTGTATTTTTTTAAAAATAAAAGATTAAAATATAATTTTTGGTAAATTACAAACTTTATATATATATATATATATATATATATTTGTGAGTACGTAACTTAATTAAAAATTATAAAGGTTTCCTAAAAAAGAAGAAAAATGACGATTTAATTTGTATATATCTACTATCTAGAAAGAAAAAATGCTTATAATCTATTGGGCCAGCTGTTATTATTTATTAGTGGTTTCACTAACTCAACTTTTTATCTTCCTCCAATGAAATCCTTAAACGTGGATTGATATGCCTGATATATATCAGTCCTCTTCTAGAAAAAGGTAACATCAGTGTATTTTCAGTTTCAAAGGAAAATCCACGTGTGTGTAAGACGGTGATTTGGAGATCCAATAAGCGGAGGGAGAAAAAAAAAACCGAACTGTGTAAAAAAGTGAGTAGGAAATTAAAACGAAGAAGAAATATTTAAAAAAAGAAAAACCGAAAAACCTAAATCATACTCAAGCTCTGGAACGACATTGATATGTTTGAATGAAATCAGGTCTTCAAAAATCTTAATACAAGAATCTGATTTCAGTATACGTGTTTCAGAAGGATCTACATGCATTCGTGAAAATAAGAGGGAGGAGGAGAAGATGGGATGTACATTTTCTGGGTTGAATGCTCTGTATGATGCTGCTAATGGTGGAGGAGATGTTTGGATCAATGAGAACCGATTCAGGGTAGTGAGGCAGCTCGGAGAAGGTGGGTTCGCCTATGTCTTCCTCGTCAAGGAAGTTCTTGCCGATACATCTAGTGTTGGTCTAGCTAAGAAAATCAATGACTCTTCTCATATCTCTGGTTCGATCTCTCTCCCTCTCTCCCTCTCTCCCTCTCTATCTCTTTCTCTTCTGATCTGATTTTTCTTTCGTGTTTTCGCGTTATAAATATGGGTTCTCTTTTTGCTTTTTGGATCCTATGATCTATGTCCATTTATATTGTTCACAGTTACGCGACCAATAGTTTTTTTTATTTTTTAAGCTGCGCAGTGATCTTGTTTTCGATAATACTTCCTTAATTTTATTCCATTTTTTTGCTGGAAAGATTATTTATTTGTTTGTTTTTGTATGACTTCTGGCTTTGAAATAATTATGATATGTGTTCTACTTGGACTGTTGCATGCTTTTGATGATATTATAGTTAGCGTGTGATTTTTTATTTATTTTAAAAATCATCTTTTATGCGTCGGATTTTTCTAATTTCATAGACTTATTAGTTTGATTTAATTTATTCTTTTAAAAAGTAAAAAAAAAATATATGTTTATTTTTCTTACCAATTAAATGGAGTTAAAGCTAAAATTATATTGATTAATTGGATCATTTATATGCTGGAAGGGTTACTCGAATTTATTTATGTTCAGTTCATTAGATTTAAGGTTTGATCTCATATTCATGTTTTTTAATATTGCCGTTACTTATGATTTTGTCATTGTTTTGGATCGAGTAATGATATCAAAATGTTTTGTACTATTGATAACATCAATTTCATATGTTGGAATATGTTTTCTTTTTCTCTTGCAACTGATCGAAATGCAAAATTAATTAAATTCTCATTCTTGCTTATTGGTAGATGATGGCACTTATGCCATGAAAAAGGTTATCATTCAGAACAGTGAACGGTTGGAACTGGTGAGAGAGGAAATTCGTGTTTCCTCACTATTCAGTCACCCGAATCTGCTTCCTCTTCTGGATCATGCCATTATTTCTGTAAAGGTTTGCAGCGTTATTTATTATTGGTGAAATATCCTGCATGACCTTGTTCATGTTGAGTTGAAAGCCATGTAAAAGCCAAATGCTTTAACAAATTAATATTACATTATTATTTAATAAAACTAGCACTCATCACACGTTTAACATTACACCACCTCATTTATTATTTCATTTTGCTCTCAACTCACTTTCTACACACATAACACAACCCACACATATATATAGATCAACCTATTAGATTCAAGGTTGTTCTACAATTTATTAATTTATAGTATGTTTTACAAATGATACATTAAAGATATTAATAAGGATTATTCTAAAATAAAGTATTCTTCCTTATTATTCTAAAATATAGTATTTATTAAATAAAATTAGCACTCATCACATACTTAACATTACATTACCTCACACATTATCTCATTTATGCTCTCAATTCTCACTCTCTACACACATAACACAACCCACATATGTATATAAATCCTACGTGGGTGGATAGATCAACCTACTAGATTCAACGATCTTCTACAATTTATTAGTTTCTAGGTTGTTCTACAAATGATACATTAAATATATTAATAAAGATTATTCTAAAATAAAGTATTCTTCCTTATTGTTCTAAAATAAAGTATTCTAGAAAGTTGGTGATAATTTTTTCAACACTCCCTCTTAGTACCAACTCTCTCAAAATGAAAGGAAAAAAATGGGAATAGTTTGTTGATGCTCCTTCTTAATAATAGCTATCACTTTATATTTCTTTTTTGAAGTTTTCGGTTTCTTCATAATGGCCTTAAATTGGTTGAGATTCTGTTGTAAAATAAATCTCCACTTTGCTCCATTATCTCCTTGACACAATAAATTAATTTTGAACAATACGATATTTTTTTCTTCAATTATCGCCCTCGTATTTTGTTTTTATTATTCTTTTGGTTGCTTTTTTGAATTGTTATATTCTCATTTTCCTATAATGCAATGTTGTTGCTCTCATGTCCAATAGGCCAATTTTTGGCAACCTTCAATACTATTAGATTATTCTCACTCGTTTGTCCAGTATTTATATTCTCGTTTTGTATCTCTTATTTTTTTTTGAATGATCGCTCCCCCATCATTTCAATATTCTATATTTTTTTCTTCTTCTTCTTCTTCTTCTTCCTCCTCTTCTTTTTCGAACTCATAGAATACATTGAGTATAATAAAGGATTTTTCTAAATCTTCATTTTCAACCACTCCTGCAATCATGTCTCATGCTTCCGATAGTGTCACCACTTGTATTTTTAGGAGCAAACTCTTCAGCACGAGACTTTTTATCAAGTCCAAAGCTTTGTTTGCTTTAAAATTTCAATTATGATACGCTTTTGTATGTTCTTATGTAAGTGGTATGGTTTCATTGCTGTAAATAATCTCATCAAAATATTTTCATTGGAAATACACCACTATGCAATCACGCCATCCTTGATAGTTGTAGCCATCAATGAATGTTTCTCTGAATTTTATGAAGTTTGACATTGTAACTTGATGTAACCTACTCGCTTTTAAGAAAACAAAAAAACTCACTAGCTTCATAGTCCTCGTCAACTGTGGAGCATAATTAGACTTCGGGCAATCTTTTGACCTGCACTCATTCCATACAACCCTTGACTGTTTTTGCAAAACTAATCTATCGTAACTTTGCAATTCACACATGACCTTCTCGATCACTTTGCTTGGTCTTAGATCGTCCTACTTTCTTAACGTGATCCTTCACGATCACTTGCTTGCTCCAAATAATATTCTCCTAACGTGATCCTCCTCGACTGAACACTTGTTTTGTTGGCCTTGAATCGTTCCGCGCTGATACCAAATTGTTAAGTTGAAAGTTATATATGTAAAAGTCAAATGCTTTAACAAATTAATATTACACTATTATTAAATAAAACTAGTACTCATCACACTTAACATTACACCACCTCATACATTATCTCATTTATGTTCTCAACTCTCACTATCTACACACATAACACAACCCACACACACATATATATAGATCATATGTGGGTGGATAGATCAACCTGATGTTCTATAATTTATTAGTTTCTAGGATATTTTATAATTGATACATTAAAGATTATTCTAGAATAAGGTATTCTTTCTTATTATTCTAAAATAGAATATTCTAGAGAGTTGGTGATGGTTCTTTAAACAGTTCATTTATTGAATTGCATCAATGACCTTTTTATATAGAACTTATTTTTATCTACATGAATACTTGTACTTTATTTTTCTCCTCTCAACTCTATTCAGATCTCTCTAGGCCTCTCTAGTATAAGTTTTTTCGCTCTGTTTTCTCTCTCTCAACATGTAAAGTGTTGACTGATATGTATTCAACTATATATAACAGTATTGTACATATATATATACAACATTGCTGTATATATTGATAAGGGTGCATGTATACAACAATGTTGTATATACTGGTAGGGCTAAAAATTGTGATACCCTACAACAAAAAATGGGTCTGATCAGAAATGGAGTCCTTTATTATTTCATCTGATCTCATGAAGTTTTCTTTTAGAAGTTTTTGGATCCTACAGCTACTTGTTTTCATCATATTTTATATTTACAAATGTTTATGGTTGGCTTTCTCCTTTGACCATAAGAATTTTTCAAGAAGCAATTGATGAAAATATTTCAGAGAGCAAATGCAGCTATTGATATTTGCTATAGAGTTGCATAAGAATTTACCTTTGAGTCTGGTGCTTTCTCTAGATTGCGAATCTGCGATTATTGGCACTTTTTTCTTGCTAATCTCGATTATTAGCATTTTATTTATTTGAAAATACTCTACTGCACTGATTCGAAAGAGAAAAAGAAACCGTAAAATATTTGCCTATTTGTGATGCTTTTGCATTTTTGTACAATAAATTATATTTTGGAAAAAATTTCTGGTTGTGGCAGCCTACACAGGAACGATCTTGGAAACATGAAGCATACTTGTTGTTTCCTGCTCAATTGGATGGAACACTACTGGATAATGCCAAAGCTATGCAAACTAAAAAGGAGTTCTTTCCTACCACAGATGTGCTTCATATATTCCGGCAGGTAAATGGAAATGAATTCTTTAGTATAACTATCTGATATGATACCATTTCCTCTATCAAAGGATAATGGCGTTCTTCCACAATAAATTTTCTTATTCTATAGAGATTTGCTAATGAGTTGGTATTTGTTTGTAGTGAGTACAATTAGAATGCTACAAACAAATGTGTTGTATATCTGTTAAATTGCAAATCAACTTTAGAGAAATGACAGCCAGTGGGAGTACTTAGTTTTCATTAGAAATCTGGTTCTTTACTGCTTAATAAAGATATACTTTCTGAAGAGTAGGGCTGAAACTGGTTTGAGAAGCTCATGCTAATGCAAGTTTCTTGTTTGTTTTAACTTTAAACTAGTTTTGAGGCATATTCGTTTACTTTTAGTATTTATTTTCTAGAGAATCAGTGAAATTATAATTTTACGTTTAAATTTTAATTTTAGAAATTTATTCTTTATTTAATGATGAAAATTTCACGGGGAAAAGATTTTTATATATATAGAAAAAAATTATATTAAAATGAGAAGTAGAATATTAATAAACATATAATAATTTGCCACATCATAGTATTTGTCACATTCCATTCCACCAAGATGAATGCACTTTCTACATTGAATATGAGACAAGAAAAGGAAAGGGTATGGCTATGGAGAATGATTTTTAGTATTCTAGGTTTTAAAACATGCTTACCCAAAGACAAAGTTATTACTTATTGCTTTCACATGGTTTTATCAATTAAATATATCTTGTTAAAATTAAAAGGCACCATAAGTTTCACCAAAAGTCCACCTTAGTCTTTTTTCTTTAAACAGTGCACCTGGGCTCTATAAATATAAATAAAAACATTAAAAAATAATCATTTTTTCTTCACTTTTTAATAATAATATGACTAAATTGTTATAAAAAACAAAAAATAAGTATGAGACCTAATTTTCATTTTAGAATAAAAATGAGACCCGTACAGTCACCCTCCCTTTTAAGACAGGATTAAAATGCAATATTGGTGAAAGTTATAGGAGTCTTGGTGTATTTATCTTAAATTAAAAATATCAAAACAATTATATCATCAGCATCAACTTCTAGAATCAAATTGAGCCCTTAGCACACTTTGGTTTAATTCATGAATATCAACATTATAGCTGGACCTATAGAATCTAATGATCAGAGCTGCCGTTCCTTCTTGATTTCTCTGCTCAAGTGGGGTTTATCATCTCTAATATGTGAGGTATCTAGAGTGGAAAAGAGTTGAAGGGTCAAGCCAGAATGCACATTTTCAGAGGCTTATATAGTAAATATCTAGGTACATGTGTCCCCTTGAGTGGGTAACCTGGATGAAGGAACTCCACAAAAACATAAATCAATTTTCAGCCGCAGCAAACATCTTGGTATTCAAGTCTGATGTGCCCATATTTCCACTTTTTACTAATGGGATGTAGCAGTTAAAGAGACGTGCAAAAAAGAGTTAAAAATTTACTATAGATAGGTAAGATTAGGGAATAAAAAATATTATAACCTTTCATTTATTATTGGTATGCCTGAGTTTCTTTTAAATTTTAGAATTTTTCGGTGAAAAAATGGTTGATTGTACCTACAACGCATAGTGCCAATGTATCCTGCCTATGTAGAATCCACTCATGAAATCTCTGTGGGTATAAAAGTAATTATAATGTCAAACAAAATGTATGAAAGGTGGGCGTTCACTCTTTTACATATAGGTTAAATGATAAGTTGCATTACTTCTTGGATGTATGTAATTTTTTATTTTATTTTGCCAACTACTGAACTATAATATAGTAATTTCTCAAGTTACAATTTGGGTATTTGTAATGTGTTGTATCTTTATTGTTATACACCATTATAATTTTCGCTTTAGAGCAGTTAGTTCTGATTGTCCTCTAGCACATTTTTTACTTTAAAAAATCATTTAACAGCTCTGTGCAGGACTTAAACATATGCACAGTTTTGAACCGCCATATGCACATAATGATGTTAAGCCTGGCAATGTCCTTATAACTCTTAGAAAGGGACAAGCACCCCTTGCCATATTGATGGATTTTGGCAGTGCTTGCCCTGCAAGGAGACAAGTTCGCTCTCGTTCAGAGGCACTACAATTGCAGGTGCCTATTTCTTTTACTGTTTCCTAATATTTTTGTTATGCGTTATGTTTAATTTCTATCATCATTTACCATTTCTATGTTCATATATTTTTCTATAAATACGTCTTAACGTAGACTTAATAATATCAACATGAACTGTGACCAATTGTGACTTTAGTTTTGGTCTTGGCATTTTTTTTTGGGTTATTTTACACTAGTTAGATGGTATTTGTTTTTTATTAGGACGTTATATGGTATTATCCAATGCATGGCACTTGAATATGGTTCTTTTTTTATTTTATTTTTGGCTTATCTCGAGAGGTAGGAAACCGCTGAGGTTTCTAAACTATATCCATTGTCAGTCATATTGCTTTTGTAATCATGTTTGACAAGTATCAGTTAACACACATGATGGAGAATAGAAGTAAAAAGATTACTAGAATAGTGTATATTTAATAGTCTTTGTCTTAAGGTTTTCTGCTATGGAGTTATATCATAGAGTTTATTTAAGTTATTCATTTACTACCACTCTATGATAGTAATAATAAGTTGTGGTTATAGAGTGACAGTTGAGTACTGAATCTTCTCCGCTATTTATTCATTTTCCAATTTCTTATTCTACTTCCTAGTCTTATTATTTTTTTTATCTTCTTCTTCTCTTCCCACTTTATGGCCCATTTCATTTGTTGCCAACCTATGGTAATAATTTTTGTTGTGTACGTGAAGGAATGGGCATCTGAGCATTGTTCTGCGCCATTTCGAGCTCCTGAATTGTGGGCTTGCCCAAGCGATGCAGACATTGATGAGAGAACTGATATTTGGTCACTGGGATGCACTTTGTATGCAATAATGTAAGGACTAATCCTTGCTTGTTGCTGTGTTACAATTTTAGATTTTGGCTCGAGCAACTTCTTTCTTTGTGCACTTTGACTAATTCTTGCTTGTTGCTGTGTTACGGTTTTGGATTTTGGTTTCCATCGCATATTCCTTTGTCCATCCTTGTTTAGCTTCTGTAAATTTTTTAATTGCTTATGAAACCGAGCCGGAAGGCACCCATAGTGTTAGGTTTGGTACTCATAGATTGATATTGTGCTCAACATGTATGATTTCTGACTATGTGCTCTTATAGGAGTTGAAGAATATTGGAACTTCCTGTTTTCATCTATATAATCGATCATGCTTGCTGCACATATTTGGGACAGTATTACTATCCTATACATGAAGGGTATTTATTCCACATCAATTCGTTATTTTAGATGACTTGCTTTGTCAATTAGGAGTTGCTGTGACTTAAATGAGAAACTTTTGAAGACTCTTCTCTCTTATGGTTTATCATTTGGATTGTTGAGTCCCTTGGGACAGTAATATTGAGGTTTGACATTCATTTTGGGCAAAAAGAAAGGGCCAAAGCAAGCTGTCTCATCCTTTCTTCTCTACTATTAGGTTTGAAGTTCTTAGCCTCTACACTATAGTATATGGCAACCATGCATACCAAAGGAAGTGTTCATAATTTATGCTACTTCTATAATTATGAATGCATGAAAATTATTGATATTCTTTGTGGAGTCGGCTCCTATTCATCCATGGTATGCATGGAGTAAAAAAAGAATTTGACATTTTTTAATCGAATGTTAACATGACAATCACCACAACTCTTATGACGAGTCTAGAAAAAGTAAAGCTGAATCTCTGATCAGCTCTTTACTTGGTTCTTCTTTCGGCTTTAGCTTATTGGTGTTACTTTCAGGTATGGGGTGTCACCATTTGAATATGCACTTGGGGAATCTGGAGGAAGCCTACAATTGGCCATTGTCAATGCACAAGTGAAGTGGCCAGTTGGACCCAAGCCTTCATATCCAAAAGCTCTTTATCAATTTGTAACATGGATGCTTCAGCCCCAGGCCGCTGTTCGCCCCCTTATTGATGATATAATCATTCATGTTGACAAGTTGATCTTGAAGTTTTCTCAATGAGAAAATATACACTGGAATTAGCTTTGTAATGTGTGTTAAAACCAGTATCATTTGCTTCATACCGTGTGTTACTGACAGTATCATTACCTTTAACCTCCACAGAACAATTAAAAAGCCAACCTTTGTCCTTTCCTTTTGTTCTCATCGGATGTGGAATAGGGCAAGAATGTTTTTCAGTAGTTATGGCAGTTGGCATTGGTTTAATATATTTGTTCTCTCACCATCATATATTGTTCTTGTAATTTTTTGTAAAAGTACCCGTATCGCCGGGCCCTTATGTGTCGCTTTTAGAATGTTACAAGCTTTATTTGATGTCAAATATGTTTAAATTCTTTTGTACTTAGTAAAGAGATATAACTTTTTAAGACTCACTCGAATCTTACAAAAAGTGAAAACATGTAATCAAATAAAACAATGCAATCAAATATAAAAGGAGAAAGAAATAACGACGTATATTACACAATCTCATATAAACAACTTAACAACAAGCATGACATAACATAATATAGATATAAGAAAAAAGCATGCCACATGCATAACGCAACAAGGGGATATAGCATGTGATAGGCAGAAGGTAAAGACAGAAAGCATGTGGTAATCATAAAGAATGAAAGAAAGAATGACTATCTAATGACAATCAGATCCTCTTATATTTGAACATATTTTAAATTACATTTGTTGGAGATTGTTATAAAGCTATTTAATTTAAAGAGCAAAACAATGAGCTTAATTTAAAGAACTATTAATTTAAGGAGTAGTTCAAGGAGTAAAGTTTACTATAAATAGATGTGTAATTGTAATGAATTAAACATCAAAAATGTTCATTCCAATTGATAGAAAATCTTAGAGAGAAAAGCTTTTGTGAGAAAAAATTGAGAGTAATTTTCTTAGGTGTAATTGGGTTGTGGGTTGTGGGTTGTGAGTTGTGAGTTGTGAGTAGGGGTGTCCATAAACCGAATCGGACCGGACCAAACCGTAAAACCGGACCGGACCGGACCAAACTGAACGGTTTTACTAATCAAACGGTCCGGTCCGGTTTGTACTAATTTTAAACCGTTCAAACCGGACCGGACCGGTTTAATAATATATTAAAATTTTCACATTATTCTTCATTAAATTATAAAAAAATCGAACCAAATTAGGAACCAAACTGTTTTATAAATCAAACGGTTCAGTCCGATGTTTATTTCTTAAAACCGTTTCAAACGGTCTGGTCCAAGTAATATGAGCCGTCCGATTTGGTTAATTTTTTTTTAGGAAAAACCAAATCGGACCATGGATACCCCTAGTTGTGAGTGTTGTAAACACCTTGTGTAATTTCTTCTCTTTTAATAAAAAGATCTGCAGTAGGTCCGAAGACGTAAGCAAGATTGGCCAAATTTCGTTATCAAATTTGTGTGTTATTTTTCTATTCTTGCTTTTTCATAAGTCTGACTTATCGAGAATTTGCGTAATTTCCCAACAACTGATATCATAGCTTTTGGTGGTGATTTCTGTCAATTTCCTACAAGGTTACTATTTACGTGAATAGTAAAATTTTGTTGACGATATTTGTTCGTTAACAGAGGTGTTCTAATACACGATGGTTTGCAGAAATAGTCAGAAACGATCCGGAGGAAGTCAGATTTGAGTGGGAGCAATGGCCACAATTAAAGGAAGGGTGAAACTTGAGAAATTCGATGACACAAATTTTGGGTTTTGGAAAATATAGATAGAGGATTATCTGTACCAAAGAAATCTATATCAACCTCTCTCAGGGAAGAAGCCACAACGGGTCTTATGGAAGCTCTCTTCAATATGTATGAGAAGTCATCAGCCTCAAACAAAATGCACTTGATGAGGCATTTTTCAATTTGCGAATGACGGAAGGCGCATCGGTAGCTCAACATCTCAATGAACTCAACACAGTCACAACCCAGTTGAGTTCAGTGGAAATTGAATTCGATGAAGAAGTACGCGAATTGATACTTTTGTCTTCTTTACCAGAAAGATGGAATGCTACTGTCACAACTATGAATAGCTCGTCAGGAAGCAATAAGTTAAAATTTGATGATGTTCATGATCTGGTTCTCAGTGAAGATATCTGACGTAGAGAGTCAGGTGAATCGTCAACTTCTTCAGTTTTGCATACAGAGTCAAGAGGAAGAAATTCAACCAAAGGGAATGGACATGGCAGAATAGACTACTGAGGTAGATCAAAGGATAGGAGGTCCAAATCTAGGAATCCTAATAATTCCCATAGCTCGAAGACTATCAAATGTTGGAATTGTGGAAGAACCGGGCACTACAAAAATTAGTGCAAGAGTGCACCGAAGGACAAACAATTGAAGGCAGAGGCAAATGTTACTTCCACCTCAGGAGGAGATGATGCATTGATATGCTCTTTGGAGAGCAAAGAAGAATCTTGGGTGTTAGACTCTGGAGCATCGTTCCATGCTACTTCATAGAAAGAATTCTTTGAAAAATATGTCCCTGGAAACCTTGGAAAGGTATATCTTGGTGATGACCAACTATGTGCTATTATTGGCAAAGGTTTACTGAAGATTAAGTTGAAAGGGTGTGTTTGGGAGCTGAAGGATGTCAGGCATATTCCCGACTTAAGAAGGAACTTAATCTCAATAGGGCAATTGGCCAATGAAGGCTACACTACGATCTTCCATGGTGATGGTTGGAAGATTTCAAAGGGTGCAATGATAGTTGCTCGAGGCAAGAAGAGTGGCACTCTTTACATGATAGCAGGAGCACGTTGTTCATTCGTAGTTGCAGCAAGCAATGAAACATCAAATGTGTGACACTAGAGACTAGGCCACATGAGTGAGAAAGGGATGAAGATTATGCACTCAAATGGAAAACTTCCAGGTCTATAGTCTATAGAGATAGACATGTGCAAAGATTGCATACTTGGAAAGGAAAAGAGAGTTAGCTTTCAGACAAGTTGCAAAACCCCAAAGAAGGAAAGGCTAGAGCTTATTCATTCTGATGTTTGGGGACCAACGACTGTCTCATCCATTGGTGGGAAACACTACTTTGTGACTTTCATTGATGATCACTCTCGGAAGGTATGAGTTTACTTTCTAAAGCATAAGTCTGAAGTATTTGAGGCTTTCAGAAAATGGAAAGCTATAGTAGAAAATGAGACATGTTTGAAGATTAAAAAGCTCAGAATCGATAATGGTAGTGAATATGAAGACACCAGATTCAAAAATTTATGTTATGAGCACGGGATCAGAATGGAAAGAACTGTGGCAGACATGCCTCAACATAATGGTGTAGCTGAGCGTATGAACCGAACGTTGACAGAAAGAGCCAGAAGCATTCGTATACAGTCAGGTCTACCGAAGCAGTTCTGTGCAGAAGCAATCAACACGACAACTTACTTGGTCAATTGAGGCCCTTCTGTTCCATTGGAACATAGAATACCAGAGGAGGTATGAAGTAGAAAAGAGGTGAAACTATCACATCTAAAAGTTTTTGGTTGCGTAGCATTTGTGCATATTAATGATCATGGCAGGAATAAGCTTGATCCCAAATCCAAGAAATGCACATTCATCCGTTATCAAATTTGTATGTTATTTTTTCTATTCTTGTTTTCTCATAAGTCTGACTTATCAAAAATTTGCGTAATTTCCCAACAACACTAACATTGTATGCAATCATAGAAGCACAACAATATAATGCGATAGACCTACATAGAATTCACACCTATGTGGTAACATCCACAGATTGTTTATAACAACCAGTAGTTCATAACCCGAAGACTATATTAATTAATATCTCTTGTAGTTGGAACACCACACTCAATTGTGCTTAAATTGCCTCCACATATTGTCTGCATAACAACTACGATCTGACCAAATTTTGACTCTTCTTTAAATTTTCACCACTACGTGATGTGATATAATCACCAACAACCAATATTTGTGAAATCTTAGGATAATAGCAATACCATGCATATGTACCTAAATGTAATTTACATCTTAGCTGTTAATTCAAATTTTAATTAACATAAACATGAAACATTTTTTGAAAAATACTCGACGAATCACCAATATTGAAAACCATTTGAGCTATATTGATACAAATTTAAAAAATAATTTTAAACTAAAAATTTCAAGTTTTCAAACAGTAAGAATTTTCCGAGATCAATAGTTCATAACCTAGACAACCATGCCGTCGAGCCCTTGTTGACCACTTCGACAAGGATAATAACCACCATGACAAGGATAATAGCCAAAAAAACCTTGCCAACCTTTTGCTAATCACCTTATAATTACAACAACGAGCACCTTAATAAGCACTTTAAAAGCAAGATTTTGGAAAATGGATGCCGTTTGAAACTGGAAATTAGATAATAAGTGAAACTTGTACCTTTGGCCACTGATGAATGGAAGTTTACCTACCAATCTACCAATCATGTAATACAAAATATATTGAGGAAGACAAAGGAATCCTATAAACATGATATCTGACATTCTATTTAATAAATAACAATAAAAAAAATTATCTACTCTTCTTTTCTTCCGGTTATTATTATTTTAATTTTTTTTTATATTTTTATGAATTATAAAAATAAATATAAAATCATAAACAAAAAACAAAAACAAAATTTATGATTTTAATTAATAATTGCTTTCTTATCTAGTTCCAAATTTCATTAATATTATGACCTCTACATTTTTATTTTACACTTTATGGTAAGAAGAGATAGAGATAAAATTTTCCACGCTTTATAAATAATATTAAAAGCACTCAAAGCAGAATAACAAAAAAAAAAGACAAAATAAAATAAGTTGTAAGAATGTTAATAACAGATATAATTTTTACAAAAATATAAAAAACACTGTCATTATTAACAAAAAATTTGAAAAAATCACAAAAAATTATAGAAACTCTAAAAATATAGAATTTTTTTATAAAACATTAATTATTTATATTTTAAAATATTTTTTTATTTAATGTATGTATTTTTAAATACTTTAAAATATTTATATTAATCAATAAGTCAAATAAATTAATTAAAATCTCTTATAATAAAATATATATTCTTTTTTGTTAAATATTATAAAATAAGTTGTTCAAATGTTTTAAATAATTAAGTAAAATATCTAATTATATTAACTATTATAAATTGATAATTTTTTATAATATAAAAACAAATTTCATTAATTATTTAATTACTTTTAAAAATACGTATAGTTGGTGAGATATAATAAGCTTTATCTTTCAATGCAATCTACATGTCATAACACTAATAAAAAATTGTAGAAAATAAAACATGCATATAAAGATTTCAATAATTACTAAATATCAAACCTATTAAAACAAAAAAATAATTACTAAACAACAAACTCACAAGCATTAAAGACATTATCTTGGAGGTTTAATGATTAAATCTGAAGTAGAAAGATTAAAAAAAGGAGAAAATAAATCAAAAATTAATAGATTTGATATTTTGTTAAACATTTTAACAATATTTTTATGACGCTTTAATGTTATTTAGTAATAATATCTATGACATTTCAATAGAAAAAGACATTTAAGAGATAACGATATTTAAACAACATTTTAAAGATATTTTTGATAATTTGATTAAAAAATATAGATATTGCGTTTTTATATCGAGGTATATAAAATAGAGCTATTGTCCCGACAATTATTGATATTTTCATCCTTGAATCAATATAATATAACTCGATCCATAATTCTTACTCTATTAATTTAAATAAAAGAGTTCCTTTTTTTTAATTTAACTTTCAAATTATGAATAATTGTTATCATCTTAAGATTTGTTTTAATAATTATCCAATTATATTAATCTCAACCTCAATGTAAAAATAAATAAATAAAATACTTCGTAAACAAATCGATGAAAAAAAATAATATGTATTATCTAGAAGAAAATAAAAAAATATTATCACAAAAAATATGATATTAAAATCATATTTATATGAAAATTTGAGATTATTAAAAAATATATTGTAATAATTGACAAAAACATAGAATTGAGTTATAAATCTTAATAGTAATATAGTACTATTAGTGTAACATTCATAGAGGATGGGTAGCAATTGATCCACGTTATTTTTGACCGATAAAAATGGTATAGATAGTGCATGATCTATAATAAGTATATTTGAATTTAAACAAAAAAAAACATATATAGAACATATTTATTCTATAAATAAATTATATATTATTATATATTAAAGAGTTTAAATATATTTCATTGAAGTTTACATGTATTATTAGTTCAATCCTTATAAAAATAACCTCTATGTATAGTTACATGATAAGTCTGGTCTAATTTTTAGAATTATTTATGTTAAAATTTTATTAGAGTAATTACTTAAACACATAATATATTTATATCTAATATCATTCATTAATTTATATTTTATTTTAAATAAAAGAAATATAAATTTTATCGAGTAAAAATTATAAAATATAATCTTATTAAATCTATATGTTATAATTTTTACATGAATTCTTTTATTATATAATATTATAACAATAATGATATTTATCCATATTAATAAGACATTGCCGTCAATAACGGTACTAAAAAAATATTATTATTATTATTATTTTATTATTAAAAAATTAATAATAGAAAGAAATAAATTATTTTTATAGCTTATAATCATAAGAATATTATCTTTCGTACATACGTTATATATTTTTATTATTTAAAAAAATCTATCTCTTAATTTTATTTTAAAAATCATTAAATTAAATATTATTTAAATTAAAATAAAAAATTTAGATTTATATAATGTTATTAAAATTTTATTATTATAAATTTTAAAAAATATTTTTTTTTAATTTAAAAAAAAAACTTCACCTCAACGGATTGGATTCTATCCCTCGAAAATAATAGGAAATTTTCGCCGCTCTAAAATACAACTATATTATTGGATTGAGTCGACATCATCAATGAGCATTCAAATGGTATCTAAAATAAAACTATAAAGGTTGGTCTGGTAGAGAGACAAGGACACCCGAGCTTCTCAAATTTTCAATTAAATTTTTTCCTTTATTATATTTATAGATGTGTCTCTTGATTTTTTTTTAAAATATATGTATTTATTTATATTCTCTATGTATTTTTACTTTTATTCTAATATTATACAATTTTGATTAGATTAAAGTGATAAATATTTAACATATTCTTATAAAATTTGAAAAAATTATTTAAAATAATTCTCTTAAAATTTATATACATAACAATAAAAATGATAGAGTTTAACATTAAACATATTTAAATGGTAGTAATTCAATAAAAATGACGTTTAATTAAATGATTTTTAATATTAAATTATGGATTATATTTTTTTAATAATAAATTCAATATTTATGTAAATTAATAGATAAAATTAAACAATATAAATTATAATAAATACGTAAAAAATTCAAATATTTTAAAAAAAAATTAATTAAAAACAATATTATATAGATAAATAATAAATAATAATTATACGTGTTGCAGTTAGAAATAGTTCAATTATATTTGGGACAAAATATAAGATTTTTTAAGAGGATGATAGAAAAATTGAATTATTTAAATATATAAAAAATAAAAATAACATATTTATAATTTATAATTATAAAAAAACATAGAAAATAGTTCAAGAATACTTTTTAAAACAGAAGTTGTTTAACTAATCCAAAAGTTAAAAACTCCCAAAATATTCTCTTTTAAGTAGAAATATTAGTGATCTTTAAATTAAAAATTTTGATATACATATTACATGTAATATTGAATGATGGTTAATTAAGTGTTTTTTTTATTCATCTGTCTATTCTCCATGTATTCTTTCTCTCGCTTCCCTCTATAGTATCTTCACATAAATAACAAACTAGTTTAAAAAATTGTGACCTAAATTACCCATCTTCTCACGTTGTCCCGTCATCGTTATTATCGGTGTCCTTCTGGATGAAAAGAACAGTACCTTCACTTTGTCTTAGAAAAGATATAGATGAGTAAATAATTATCCAGTGGTATAATAATATATGTTTATTTTAGGGTTTAAAATTACATAAGTTGAATCTTATTATTATATATATAATATATCTTTGAGTTTGTAGTTGTTATTTAAGAACAAAGTAATTATGAAACAGTGAAATATACCAATATTTAATGGAGTAAAATATAGAATAGATAATAATATTAGTAGAGTCATGAAACATAAATATATATCAACTAAACTTATTGTTTAATTTTTGTTTTCCTTGTATACATATATTTAAACTTTTGTACAGAAACAAAACAGAGATGATATGAAATATACATGATAATTATCAGAGAAACATAATATTTGTCATGGTATCAAAGCAAGTTATTACTAACTAATGAAATTACCTGCTATGCTGATTTCTGTTCTACTATCATTTTGATTTCTGATTTCTGCTGATTTCTGATGTCTGGTTTACATTTTTCCTCGAAGCTGATTTCTATTTTACTTGTTGAAACCGATCAGTTGCAATATTGGAAAAAAATACCATCAAGAAAAACAACAACATCAGTGTGCTCCATAAGGGAATAAGTACAAAGAACATTGTTGTAAGGCTTAACCACAGAGGTTGAAACCTGAGGGGATGGGTAGACAATGAAGCCTCACCAATGCTGCGACCATCTAGTATCCAGAGTCGTACCATTTTTTTGTCTCAGAGAAACGTGGAACGTAGCAAAGAACAACACTGCTTCACAGAGATGGAGGACCAGGTGGAGATCTGACTCCGTCTGGATGTTGTGGTCGGCTAGGGTTCGGCCATCCTGATCGTCCATCAAAAGAAGGAAGGCGCTGCTCTACAAAAAGGCTGAAAGTGATGACTGGCTCAGACACAATTGAAGAACACAATTGAGGAACGTGGTAGAAGAAGCTGCGCGAATTTGAAAAAAAAATTTAGGGTTACGAAATGTTCTATATATACCTAGTGTGCGAAGTGTAAAAAAGCAAGGAAAAAAATTTCAAATTTCATGGCAGAATCTAAAGATTTAACCACCAATTTCATATTGGAAGATTTGACAACAAAAATGACAGAAGTTCTAACTAGAGCTCAAATCACCTCACAACCTCCGCTAACTGAAGCGTCGACTACTCCAATTAGTATCAAGTTGGGAGGATCCAACTATGCCTTGTGGTCCCAGGTGGTGGAGATGTATATCTCTGGCAAAGACAAACTTGGATATATTAATGGGGATTTTCCTCAACCTGTTGAAATCGACCCCTCATTTAGGAGATGACACACTGAAAATGACATTGTCAAATGATGGTTTATCAATTCGATGGACCCCTCTTTGATTACAAATTTTATTCGATTCCTAATTGCGAAACAAGTTTGAGATTTCTGCTGCTACCACCTACTATGATGGTACATACACGTCTCAAGTGTATGATCTTCGCCGTCGAGTTACTCGTATGAAGCAGGCGAGTGGATCTATTGAAAAATACTACAATGACCTTCAAGGGCTGTGGCGAGAAATTGATTTTCGTCGTCCTAATCCAATGGAGTGTGCAACTGACATACAAAAATACAACTCCATCGTACAGGAAGATCGAATGTATACCTTCTTCGATGGGCTTGATGACAAACTAGGTAAAACTCAAAGTGATGTGCTTCAAATCAAATCATTCCCTACGGTGGAACAAGCCTATGGATTCATCCGTAGGGAAGAGGTCTGACAGATCGTGATAATCACGGGTACAGATACGACACCCGGAGCAATTATGACTTTCAAAGGGATCAAAGGACACCATAATCCATTGCCACCCAAACCAGAAACTTTTTTGGGTAGCAAGAAATCCACGAGAAATCCACCGTCTATTGACATGAAATGTGGCCATTGTGGAAACTCCAAACACACCCGTAAAAACTACTTCAAACTACATGGGTATCCAGAATGGTGGAATGATCTTCAAGTACAGAAGAAACGAGAAACCACTAGGCAAGCCGCTATGGCTACCAATAATGCATCACTATCCCTTATTCCTCAGGCTGAATCTTCCCAAGATCCAGGTATTTCAAGTAAAGCATTTCACATCTCTACTCGTAGTGATAATGAGGATTGGATTCTAGACTCTAAAGCTACAGGTCATATGACATTTTGACCCAAAAGATCTCTCCAATACAACCCAACTGAGACGAAGTCGTGTTACCAATGCCAATGGGGTCACTTATCCAGTTACAGGGGCTGGAACAGTGACTTTATCTCCTTCATTATCATTATCTAATACATTACTTGTATCCTCTCTTTCAAACAGACTAATGTTTGTAAGTCAGGTTACTTCAGATCTTAACTGTGTAGTATTAATGTATTCTACCTTTTGTCTTCTACAAGATATTTTCACCAAGGAGATCATTGGGCGTGGTACTAAGTTATATTATGTGGATGACCTCAGTTCAGGAAGAGCCAATCACATGCAACACACTATTAGTAACAAGGAACGCGAGATTTGGTTATGTCATCGTCGATTTGGGCATCCATCATTTGGGTATTTAAAGCACTTACTCCCTAGTTTATTTTCAAATATCACACACTGAGATTTCTAATGTGATACTTGTATCTTAGCAAAAAGTCATAGGACGTCTTATCCTATAAGCATGAATAAAAATATGACTCCTTTTGCTTTAGTACATTTTGATGTTTGGGGACCTTCCTTGGTCACTACGTCATCGGGTCATCGTTGGTTTGTAATTTTTGTTGATGATTGTACACGAATGACATGACTCTACCTTCTCAAACATAAAGATGAAGTATTTTCTACGTTTCACTTATTTCACACCATGGTTATGACACAATTTTCTAAAAAAATTAAGATTCTTAGGTCTGATAATGGAGGGGAGTATGTTAATCAACAATTTCGAACATACTTGGACAACCATGGTATTCTCCATGAAACCTCGTGTTCACAAACCTCACAACAGAATGAAAATGCAGAGAGAAAGAATAGACATATTTTAGAAACTGCTCAGGCCTTACTAATTGGTGCACATATGCCTAGTAGATACTGGAGTGATGCTGTTACTATAGTTGTGTATCTACTAAACCGTATGCCCACAAAAACCTTACAATTTCAGACTCCATTAAAGGTGCTATCTGATCATGTTCCCTTGCCTACTATTTTGATGCTTTCGCCCCGAATTTTTGGATGTGTTGCTTTTGTCCACCTCCATAAAAATCAACGAACTAAGTTGGATCCATGTGCTGTCCGATGTGTTTTCTTGGGATCTGACGTACAAAAAAAGGGATATCGATGCTACGATCCTATTACTAAAAGAACCTACATTACCATGGATGACACTTTCCTATAATCTGAATGTTTTTTCCATCATCAGTATCCAATTACCCTCTTTAGAGGGAGAGTTATAGTGAATAACAGAATTGGCTTGATGTTGAAGTATTAGACATTAGTAACAATCCGACATACTCAGATAATGCCAACAATATGGATGAACCAATAACTAGACCCGAACTTGAACTTCTAAGAACTGAATCTGAACTAGTGACTGAATCTTCAGAAAATGTAGTGGTTGATGCACCCCTCCACTCTCTAATACCCAATAATCCTCCGAGAATACTCTTGAGGTAAGTTCTCATACTTGGTGTTAATAAAAATTAATACCAATAGTTCTCATACAATTTATATCTACGTATAAGTATTATGTAGAAAAGTTAATCATTTCTTTCATTTCTAAAATATTTTTGATACATTGCACAATATAAGAGATATATTTGTGCAAATTGATTACAATTCACTTGTTTTATTTTTGATGTCTCTTTATATATATCATTAGTATGTGATAAATGTATAAATAAAAATTATTTAAAAAATAAATATTACCATATAAAAATATTTCAAATTTGTCTATATGTTTATTATATATTAGTGAAGGAAACCAAAGTAAGACATGTGAATTATACTAGTTAAATTTGGGTTATATTAAACTTTCTCTCAAAGCTGTAGAATATTATTGAATTACTCGATCTTATCCATATTTCTTATTTACAATTATGTATAATTTAATTAATTGTTATTTTATACACGCATGTTGTTAAGATAATATAAAATTATCCAAGAAAAAAGATATTTATGATCTTTAAATTTATATTTTTGTAACATTTTAATCTCTAAATTATTAGTTTGTATATTTTAATATTTATATTTTAAATATTTAGAATAAATTTTTAAAATTTATTAAAATGAAATATTTTATTCTATATTTAAAAATTAATAATTTTTTGTGATTAAAGTTTACTAGAAAGTAAAGAATTAAAATTTCCAATGATATGACTTTAGTAAGGGCCGAGGGAGCTACAAATCCTATCCAAATATTATCTGTTTGCTCTGCTATTTGGTGAACAAAGTCTATACGGTTCCAAATACCGGAAGAAGTTCAACACCAAAAACAAACAAACATGCTTAGAGTCAAAGCGGTCTCTCTCAGGCGCTCCATTCATTTCCTCAACCATCACAATCACCACCACCGCCATACCACTCCACCACTCTCGCACCTACTCAATCCCCTTCAAGAACCCATTTCCAAAACATTTATCCCCACTAACCCCTTTAACCAAAATCGCCTCTTGTCCACTTTATCATCTTCATCATCTTCGTCCGATGCTGAGCTACGCAAGTATTTAGGCTACACTGCTTTGATTCTCTTCTGTGGTGCAGCTACCTACTACTCTTTTCCTTTCTCAGAAAACGCAAAGCACAAGAAAGCCCAGATCTTTCGCTACGCTCCTTTGCCTGAAGACCTACATACTGTCTCCAATTGGAGTGGCACTCATGAGGTACACACTCGGGTTTTCCACCAACCCGAGAGCCTTGAGCAGCTTGAACAGCTCGTCAAGGATGCCCATGAGAAGAAGACCCGTATTCGGCCTGTTGGGTCTGGCTTGTCACCTAATGGGATTGGATTGTCCAGGGCTGGTATGATCAATTTGGCCCTCCTGGATAAGGTTTTGGAGGTTGATGAGACCAAGAAAACGGTCAGGGTTCAGGCTGGGATAAGGGTTCAGCAATTGGTGGATGCCATTAAAGATTATGGGCTTACTTTGCAGAATTTTGCTTCCATTAGAGAGCAACAGATTGGTGGCATTCTACAGGTGGATTTCCTTTTTGTAATCCTTATTCAGTTATGTCTAATTTGTGTAATTTTGTGAATTGGAAGTACAGAGTGCTGTTTACTTGTGTGTTTCTAATGTTTTTGTGCGTGAAGATTCTTGAGAGTTCGAAGAGGATCAGAAATATTGAAAAGTTAGAGCATTTTAGCACCTGATTAAGATCGTTAACAAGGAAAAAATAAATAGAGGAGGAAAGTTTTTTACTGACGCTTCTCATAGAATTTTAGATTAAGGTAATTTTATTGTGATAATATATTAGTGATTTAGTAAGATCATTAGTTGATTTATCTGTAATGCATGATTCCCTATGTATCCGGTTGAACACATCCAACCGTTGTAGTACATACGACCCAACTTTCAAAGGTAAGCTTTGCAGTCTAAACTAAACTCATTTAAGCACAAAAATATGACCACCATATTCATATGGCATTATATCCAAATATCAATATATTTTGATTTTCATCTGTTCCATTCACCCATTTGCTTGGTTTCTAGATCCACTTAAAACATGATAATTGGTGTTCAAGGAATATTTTTAAAGAACATACATTAAATATAATCCCAGTTGATAAGTTTTTTAATTTGGTCATCATATATAACTTATAAGAATGTGTTCATTTGGCTTACTTGCTGGTGTCTGAAATTTCCTGCAATGTTAGGTTGGCGCACATGGCACTGGGGCTAGACTGCCTCCCATTGATGAACAGATTGTCAGCATGAAATTAGTCACTCCTGCTAAGGGAACAATAGAAGTATCAAAAGAGAGAGATCCAGAGCTTTTCTATCTAGCTCGCTGTGGTCTTGGGGGCCTTGGAGTAGTTTCTGAAGTAACCATTCAATGTGTCGAGAGACAGGAGCTTGTGGAGCACACTGCCATCTCGAATATGGAAGAGATCAAGAAAAACCATAAGTAGTCTTTCTTCTTTTTATCGGATGATCAATTCTTTATCTTATGTCGAACATAAAAGTACAATTTCTTCTTGAAGACTGCCACGGATTTGAATCTAAAATGAATTTGGAGTATTTGATTTTTCAATAATTTATGGGAAGATGATAACTATTTCAATAGAGTGCTAACCAGTGGCTCTTAACCTTGAAATTCTTTTAGTAGGGTGAACAAAAACGCAAGTTTAGCCCATAGGCATATCTTGTTACATGGTTTGTAAGAACC
Source organism: Hippophae tibetana (assembly GCA_037013495.1). Lineage (NCBI taxonomy): Eukaryota > Viridiplantae > Streptophyta > Magnoliopsida > Rosales > Elaeagnaceae > Hippophae > Hippophae tibetana. The sequence continues at coordinate 15,453,320 of CM072812.1, forward strand.
ATTATTCAGAACTGATCATACATGTCTGCAGGATGCTATATGTTTTCCTTGTTTTTCAGTCTCATTATCCCCTATGTAGACTTGCACGTGCATGTGTTGTGTTGTGTTAAAATTTATTTCTAATACAGAATAAATAGCAGGGCCTTTTTCTTTTAGGATGCTTACAGGTCCTTTTTCCCCAGGAAATTGTTATCTGATAATAAGCATGTGAAGTACCTCCATATTCCATACACCGATGCTGTTGTGGTTGTGAGGTGCAATCCTGTATCAAAATTGAAAGGTCCACCAAAATTTCAGCCCAAATACAGCAAAGATGAAGCATTGCATCATGTTCGGGATCTCTATAGGGAGAGCCTCAAGAAGTACAGGTATAATTGTTTCCTGGTTTTATCAAATTTTGCAAATTAGAAATTCTTCCAACTTGTTTCAAACTGATGAACAAGAAGGGGCTTTGTACCGGTCCTTGTTCACTATTTATAAATATGCACATGTTTTGCCTTCTATTTTCTCTTCTTGCGTAACCTTATTTAGTTATAAAGTCCTAGTCTCCTAGGTAAGTCATAAGAGTAACCAACCATACTTGGTAATAAATTCATAGTGATATGACATGATTAGAAGAAAAAGACAAAACTGTGAAAGAGCTTAGATTAGGTCATTGGGGTCATTTGGTCTCTAAGATTAGAAATTGTGTCATTTAGTCTCTTGCTTAAAAAAAATGGATCAATTAATGAAAAATTATATTATTTTAATGATTTTTTATTAATATATTATTTTTTCAAGTGATTAAAATATTATATAATTATTTTTACAAAATATTTGTTATAATATTTGTCAAATGCCACTATTTTGTTTTAATATTTTATTAATTTTTATTTTAAAAACTTAAAATATATATTTATATAATTTTCTATTAGAATATTATTACTGTTGATTTTTTGTTAAATAATTTCGTATTGAAGTTCAATTTTATGTTTGTTAAAGTTTGGTATTTTAATTATTTGACAAAAATAATATTTTAATAGTAAAATCATTAAAATAATATAATTTTTTATAATTGGCTTGTTTTTCCAAAACAAGGGTACTAAATGACACAATTCCAAGTTTAAGGGACCAAACAACACCAATAATAATGTGGGAACCTATACAGCTCTACTCCTGAAGAAAAAAAATGTCAAAACTCTCTTATTGGGTGTATGCTTGCTTTCATCTATATTCTAGTGCTGTGCTCACTGTAGTTTTTGTGCTCCTTGCCTCTTCCTATGGAATTTGTTACTTAAATGGTTTTGTGAGGTTTTCCTTCCGTTTAGATCTTTGATCATTTAGAAAGGGGAAAGTGCACCCCAAGTCCAACTTTGGTTTAAGGGACATTTTAGTGCCTTAGCTTTAAATTTGGGCACTTTAGTCCCTTAGTTTTTATTCCTAGCTACATTTTAACTGAAAAGGAACAATAAATTGGTAAAAAATGAAAGAAGTAGCATTATTGTCCACATGGAAATCAAGACAAAAATAGAGATGGCGATCAAATGACATTGAGTTCCCCCATTTAATGATTTCACATGGGCAATGATGCCACCTTTTACTAATTTACTGTTCATTTTTGACTTAAGTGTCCCTCAAATCAAACCAAAGCTTGATGACCTTAGATGTACCTTCACCCATTTCTCCAAATATGCATACAAAAGCCTTGCATCTTTTCTCTCTCTCTCTCTCTTTTTTCCTTCTTCCTTGCCCGCCCTTCCTTAGCAATAAGGTCATGTTTGGTTTGGTGGAATATAATGAAAAGGAATATAATTCCTATGTTTGGTTGATCATTTTGGCTCTTGGAAAGATATCATGTTCTTAATTGATTACCCATTTATTTTTTGTCCCATTTTGCCCTTAACCAAGAATTAAGGAAATTGCTTGTTCTCTCTCTCATGACTGCCTAGTTCCATGTATATGCAACTATAGCTGCATTACATTACTATTAACAAATGAGAGAATTGCTTTTTAAAAAAAAATTGAGCATTTTCTGGAGAGAATGTATAGAGGTTAATATGATTGTACTTTCAATTTACAACTGAAGGTCTAGTAAGGATAATATGATTTTACTTTCAATTGCTCAAATATTTTCATAAGCTGTATACAACTCAGTTGAGCGAATCCATTTTCTGAAATCATTATTAATATATATCTCCCTGGAGATTGGTGGACATTTATTGCAGATAGCCAAAATCATATATATGTTTTTTTTTTTGTGAAAACCTACGAACTTTCTGATAATAGTTTGTCGAATTCTTGATCTAATTATGTAATCCTTTTAAACTAGCTTTTTTTCTGTCTTTGTTTTATTGCTTACAAAGTCTTTCTTCTCATATTTCCCCCCTTGCCCCCTCATATTCTGGCAGCATTTATCATGTGGGTTATTGTACTTTAGTTGTTTAAACAGCTTATTATTGTTACTTGTAGACCAGGAGATGTTGCAGTTTTAACCCCAGAAGAAATTGAGTCACACATCAATGAATTATCATTTACAGAGCTGAGAGATAAACTACTTGCCCTAGATGCTCTTAACAGGGATCATGTCATAAAGATTAATCAAGCTGAGGCTGAGTTTTGGAGGAAGTCAGAGGGATACAGGGTAGGATGGAGTGATGAAATTCTTGGCTTTGACTGTGGTGGGCAACAGTGGGTTTCAGAGACTTGTTTTCCTGCAGGAACCCTAGCGAAACCAAGCATGGATGATATCAAATATATTGAAGATGTAAAGAAACTGATAGAGAAGGAAAAAGTTCCTGCACCTGCTCCAATAGAACAGCGTTGGACAGCACGCAGTAAGAGCCACATGAGTCCAGCTTCAAGTTCATCAGAGAATGATATATTTTCATGGGTAATTTCATGCACCATTCTTCTTCATCTCTTTATTTTATTAACTCTTAGCCTTGCTATCACTCAATATTTCATGTCATGTTTGACTGTACTAGGTTGTAAGTCAGAATTTAGAAGTCATTTATGAGAAATATTATGTACTAAGGTCTGTGCAGGCAAATGTTTAAAAGCTTGATGATATAGGGTCATGATAGACGAATTGGCAAAAGTATTGCACAGGTTGTTGATTCTTTCTTTTAGTAAAAACAAAGCTCATTCATTCTTTCTTTCAGCAAAAAACAAAGTTTGTTCATTCCTTCATCTCTAACTGTTCAGTGTCGTTTAATGTGAGACTGAAGACAACAAGGGTCCATTCCCTCCATCCGAATGTGATGATAAACTTTTGGTTGAATCTTTCTTGTGAAGATTTTGAGTTGGAATATAAGAGGATTGGGAAAATGGAGTGTTGTTAAGGAATATGTGAGGAAATTGAATAATGATATTTCATAATTCAGGAGTCAAAGAGAGAAATTGTTGACTTTAGAATTGTTGGTAGTATTTGAAGCTTCTATTTTATGGAATGAGTTTATTTTATCACACTGTAGTTTCTGGGGGTATCTTCATTATTTGGGACACAAAAGTGTGGAGGTAGTTGAAATTTCCTTCAAAAAAATCTAAATGGGGTAGACAATCTAGAAGTACATAGGATTTTAATTCATTCATCAAGGAGACATGGTGAAAAGATAGTGCTCGTTTGGTTGGGAGGTTTACATGGTCCAATTTCAAAACTAATCCCACTTGTAAGCTAGATAGATTTTTATTTCGATCTAAATGAGAGAAGTTGTTCATAAATATAATGTTAGACATGGCATATATGTCAAAAGATAATTTCACATCATACTTCTATTCTTTTGAGCACGATAGCTAAGCAATGGGATTCAGTTCTGTTTAAGTTTGAAATGTGTGGCTTGGGTATAAAAACATCAATGTTAAGGTGCAATAATGGTGGAGAGTGGCTACCATCCATGGATGATGTTATAAATTAACGAAAAAATAGATTTTTTGAATGAAAATATCAAGCAGTAGAACAAGGAAAAATTTGGTGAATTGAAAGAGAAGAAATTTTTTGGATGATAGGATTTCCTTTTTAGATAAGTCTCAAAATTTCTCTTTCAATAATAAAATGTTAATTTCCACTTTCTTATTTTAAAATTTCGATTTTTTTTAAATACATATTATTGATTTTCACTTTTGTTTTGTTAAAGGATCGCGTTCTAATCACATTTTATTTATGTGGCATAAAAGATAATATTCTAATGAAGAACTACTAAAATAAAGTATTTTGGTCTTAGTTGACCTATTTTTTCAAAACAGGATTAAATGACAATACTCTCAATCTAAGAGACCCAACGATACCGATCCCCTTAATCAGGGGACTTGTTCAGAGAAACCATAAGAAAGAATCTGGCTCATTAACTGAAATAGTTGCATCACCAAAGTATTGTTTTTGTGCTTAGCCTTTGGATGCATTGAGAGCTACTTTTAAGAAAAATTCTATTAGTTCTATTCTGAAATATGCCATGCAAAACCAAAGCAGAGTAAAACCATATCTGGGTCACTAGAATTGGGAGCATTGTAGGAACATCTGTTAGATCTGTAAGTAACTGGTCCATGCTATTATCGATCACAATTTTAAGTCACTTATAGTTGCCTTCAGCTTTGCTCACTCTTTAACTTTTCGGTGGATTATACAACAGGTAATTTATGGCATCCATTCTTACGTCTCCTCATGTATTTGAAGTTACTCTGTGCCAGAACTCTTAGTCTGTTGTAAGGAATAGCTATTGAATGGTGTTATTGGTATTGTTAATTCTCAAGGTAGAGTAATGGCCTGCTTTTATTTTGTATCAGGTTGGCATAATCATGTACCTTCCTACATCAGATGCCCGCCAACGAAAGGAAATAACAGAAGAGTTCTTTCACTACAGGCATCTGACACAGACAGAATTATGGGATCAATATTATGCTTATGAACACTGGGCTAAGGTTGAGGTACTCAACTGAACTTGTTTGAGATTTATGTTTCAAAATGTCTAATTTCAAAATGGGATATGGTTACATTTAGTTGCAAGTCACTTTTCCTTGCGAACGGAAACTTCTTTAAAATCCAGTTTTTATTGTCATGCTAAGGGATGTGTTTAAATTGGGAATTGAGCTCAATAGTCAACACTTGCTTTAGACGGAAGCAACTTTATTTTTCCATGCGGAGTTTTTATCATTATTGTGCTGGTACTAATATTTGCATTACCCTAGAGAAAGGATAAGAATTAGGGTTACATATTAGAATTCATTAAAGTGGATTCACATCGTTTACATACATTGGTTATCTTTCACTATTTTACACAGGTGCCCAAAGACAAGGAAGAGCTAGCAATTTTGCAGGCTAGGCTGAGAAAACGATTCCCAGTTGATGCATACAATAAGGCACGAAAAGAACTGGATCCTAATGGGATCCTTTCTAATAACATGCTTGAAAAGCTTCTCCCAAAATCGGTAACTGTCTAAGAAGAATCTTTTGTTGGTTCGTCATCCTGAGAAATGAAACAGGTATTTTTTTTCCTCGCTCCAGACAGACAATTCATCTTATATTAAAGGGGAGTTTTAAACCAATGAATAATGGTGCATATTTGAAGCTTTACATATGCTTTGTGTTGGAAAATTAGCTTAAAGCTAGCCAATTTTGAGATTTAATTTTCATTTGGATCCACTTTGTTTTAGTAGATTGATATGCTCAAAATTGTATTTGGTTGAATAATCTTATGAAATGAAAAAACTAAATAAACCAAATGGATATGGCCCGCTTTTGTGTTTATGAAATATGTTTCATTTGAGAGGGAAAAAAGAGAGGGAAAAAAAGGGAAGCATACAACTACTACATTATTAGATAGGAATTTGATTTATTTTAGTTTTAGTTTTCCATTTATCTGATAAAGTCTTAAAAGATGTGTATTATAATTGGAATCGAATTTTTATGAAATGATAATTAATATTCGAGTTGCATTAGAATTAAACTTCCCCAAAATTGACTCATCTGTCTTCTTAATTTAACACAGAGAAATTAGATTTATGAAAATTACAAAAGATACTCGATATGTATTTTTGCAACTAACTATCTTCTCCCAAAAATTTCCTTAGAATATTAGGTTTTAATGTGGTAGAGGATCGTACAATTTTAGTTTGTTGAAATCAGCTTTGTGTCTTGTTAGTTCTGTTCTGGTAGACAGACATTCATAAATTCTTAAGCACGCACTTGAAAGGACGAATTTGTTTTAAGAACGTGAAACATGAGTTTTGGTTATTTTGTAAGCTTTATATTTTTGAATGTGTATCTAATTTATGTTTTCTATGGAATTATTTGGATAAACTTTAGAGAAATTCTCAAGAAATATCCTTTTTTATTAGGAGACATCTCGATAAATACATTTAAATTTATATATCAATAAAGAATTTGAAATTACAAAATTATCCCTCAACCCATCCTAAATCCCTTGCGTGAGAAGTGGTTAGACATCCCATCTGTGGAGACATCCCAATGACATCGTAACATTCTAGTTTCTGTAAACATTCTCCATAATCGTCACCATTGCAAACGTCGCCACCGCCACCACAAGCACCCCAACCATCAGTTTCAGTCAAACCAACCACTAGTTTCAGCTCAACTAACAAGCCACCAATTTAGGTATATTTTGAATTAGTTGATTGTTTAAAACTTGGAGCTAATTGATTTTGATGTAAATGAAATTTTAATTATTTGTTAGATGTATATTGTTAAAATGAATTGTGGTTATTGAATAAAATGTAGAGATTTTAAGTGTTTGTTCGATTGGGGGTAACGAACATCATTATTATGTTCCATTGGGGGTATCAAACATAATTGTTATGTTCAATTAGGGGTATCGAACATAATTGTTATGTTCGGTTGGGGGTATCGAACTTAACTGTTATGTTCGATTGGGGTGTTGAACCTCCCTTGGTTTTTATTTAAGAATTTGTTAAATGTGGTTTTAGTTTTAATATTTGAAATATCTATTTAGTTGAATTCTTACTTTAGGTATGAGTAAAACAAAATTATACTTAAACATTCTGTCACAAAGTTTGGGTTTGAGAAATTTAATCTAATGATACAAAACTAAGGATAGATTCAACAAAATAATTTGCAATAAACATTTATATTTAGTGTAGAATTTATAGGATAAATTAGTTAATTAATCATGTTTATTAGATATTAATTAGGTTATTAAATATATGAATTAAAATTATTGATTCTATTTTATAAATACAAATAGTAGATTAAGTAGGTTTAACATTTGTTATTAATTAAAATCACTTAATACTTTTGATCAGGTTTATTAGTTAATTTTAATTAAATTATGCTTCTTTTTTAAGAGATTAATAAACCATTCAAGTGTCGCCTTAGGTCGGGTTTAACAATTTACTCTTATCAAAGTGTTAAGGTTATGTTTATGATTTAAGTATTTGAAAACTAACTTTAAAGTTTTAAAACTAATAAAAAAAATGTCATTAATATATTTATCAATAATAATTATAAAACTCTTTGAAATAGATTTATCTAAAGATTCAAATAATCAAATTTGAAATCGAAGAATTGACTAAGATTAGATTCAGATTATTAAATCTTAAATCTAACTCTCTTGTTTTTATGAAAAATATTTCTTCAATTTATTTTTATTTTGCAAATTTTGTTTAAATCTTAATAAAGAAATAAAACTCAATTCATTTTATATAAATATTTACCTACCTTAATATTTTATAACCATAACAACATTAATAATATCCCATAATGTTTTTACTTGTCATGCTTAATTTAATAAATAATCAATAAATTAAATACAACATGCAAAATAATACATAAATATAATCTAAAAAGAATACATTTAAATTATACGTTAATTTGTTTTCTTACAGAATCTCAATATTGTTCATATTTTTGGAAAATCTTCAAATTTATTAAATTGAAAGTAAAAGTATTACATAAAATATAAATCTATTTTATTATTTAAAGTACATAAAATATATTAAGTATTTTAAATTTCAATGTTCTAATGGAATGATTTAAGGTTCTATTTTTCGAATGTTAATCAATTAAATAATTTTAAAATTAAAATACGTAAACAATAACAAAAGATACTTGTGATTTGAAAAAGAAATTTGTTTTAAAAGAAATAAAACTATGCAAATATAAATCTATTTTATGTTTTAAAGTACATAAAATATATTAAGTGTTTTTAAGAACTTATCACTTTCATGGCTACATTTTGGACAAAATTCAGACACGAGTCAAGCATAACAATATTCATAATATCTTTCGATCTTTTGATAAAAAAACATTTTTCATGACATTTTTTCAATGAAATTTTCTATAGAACACTTTAACATTCTCGATAATTTTTCCAAACAAGATGGCTATCACATATCCATGTCAATGACTTTAAAATCTTGACATTATTGATAATTTTTTTCATTCCTGGTTATACGAGCAACATATTTGATATAAGCATCTCCTAAAGAAGTGACCCAAAGATAAATGGTTATCTCTTCACTAGGAACATTCTCAATCAGATTGTAAGATAAAGAAAACAAAGATTGTGACTCATTATCCATAATGAGATAAGAACTTTGATATCAAAAAATGAAGTTTCAAATGTCAGACTCGAGAACAAGGGGGAGATATGAGTGATAAATCTAGGATGAATGCCACAAGAATTACTCTTGATAAATTTAGTAAAGTTTTCAAAAGAACTAAAGAAAAAAAGCTCTCATAAAAGTTATATTCAAAGTTGGTTTTCAATTAAAACCTTACATAGGCATTTATAGACTTTAAAACATAACAAAAATCCTAGCTAATAAAACTCTAAATATCATTGCTAGAAATTTAATATAAAATTCTATGAAATAAAATAAATATTAGACCTACCAAATAAGCAATAAAACTAAGAAAAACAATTATTCGATAGATTCTTAACGTTACTTGAAAATCATTTTTGACCTAATAGAATTCCAAATTATAAAAATATTTACCTGTGAATATTGTAGCTTATTTAGTGTAGTAATGCATTTTTTTTTGCCTCAATTGGATATCAGATAGAAAACATATTACGAATATGCTAATAGCTGCTTAATGAAACTTTTCAAATTTGGATTTTATTTGGTTATTCATTTTATTTCATGTCCAAGTAGTCCAAATAGCTTGTAATTATGCACATATTTGTTTTATGGTCTATTGAGTTATTTTTGATTAATTGACCACTCGGAACATACCGTGACATCTTTGGTAATGTTTCTTGATCCGCATTATTGATTTTTTTCTCAAAAAGATTTCTCTGCAAATCATTGTTGTATTATTGAGTGTATTTTGTATTGTTTTATTTTGAGAACTCTTGTTTTATTGTTTTTGGATATTATATTTGTTTTTATTTTATGTTAATTATTTTATTTTGTTTTATTTACTTATCAAATAAACATTGGTTAGAGCTATAAATTTTATAATTGGTTGTTATAATTTGTAAGAAGTACATAGTTTATTTGTGTAAATTTAAATACTTGAATTGATGGATGCACTTGTAGTTACATACTAACACTTGAACAGGTTCAACAAATGTGTACTTTTTTTATTCTTTAATTTTATCTTTAATTTACAATTGTTATTTTGCTGTAAATTTATGTTCGAGGTTAAAGATGAGAAAAATTACATTATAAAATTGATCTAATTTGAAATTGTTTTTAAACACATGCTCACATATTTACATCTTCACATTTTTTATGTTTTTATTTTTGTTGCTTTTTGGAATTTTAGTTTAATTTTAAAAAAATTCTTGTAAAATTATCACGTCTTTTAGTTTATTTGAAGTGAATGATTAAGTCTATATATTGTTAGATTAATTTCTTAAACATTTTATAGAATAATATGATAATTAGTTAGTTTTTGTCATGATTTTTATTTCATGATAAATTATTAAAATTACTATATATCTGAAATTGATATTTAAGAATCAAATATTAGAGACTACCTTGTGAAAATATTGAGTCACTATCTTTTCATTTTGAGTGATAATATTTTTCTACTCTTTTAAACTTTTCTTACCAATTCTAAATTGGTAGATGATTTCTATTGATTTTTGCATTGAATGTTAGATTTTTACATATAATAAAATGTTATATATTTATTTTTATAGCTTAAATTGAATGTAAGTAGAAATTGAAAGTATATACTCTTCTTTTTATTCAATCATGACTTCTAAAAAAAGAAACATATACGGGGTTGCTTAAGTCAATACAAGGAAAAAGTCAAAAATTATATACTCTCACAAATCATATAAAAATATGTATAAACTATACATGGGTCTTCTCTCTCTAAAAAATATGAAGAAAATTTTGACAATTTTTTTCTAAAAAAGAGAAAAAAATGAAAAATGTAAACTAAATACTATGATTCAAAACATCTTACAAATTTGTGTGAAATGGCTAAATATGAAAGCAAGATAGGAAATAACTCCCCAATAAGTTATTACATTTTTTTCATCTCTAAAAGGCATATTACAATTTTTATTTGATAAATTTAATTGATGTATGAAATTAGTATTTGATTTCTTTATAAAATCTTTTATTCGATTCTTTTCGTAAGATCAATATTATGCACTATGTTAGGTATTTTCTTTTAAAAGCATATGAGAACTTATCAGTTCATTTCTTTACGTAAACTTTCTTCGTATATATCATTAAAAAAGCGATTGAACAAATATGTTCAATATTATTAAGAGTATACCTTGTGAGGTTAGAGTCGAAATGAATTCAGATTTTATAAATTGAAATTAAACAAATTTAATATTGATATATTTTTTATTTAAATACAAAAATACCGCATATACCTTTTGAATGAGTGATTAAACTAATATGATCAGTTTTATTAAAAATATGTCTTGTGAGGTTAGATTCGAAGTTAATTCGAATTCCGTATAGACATTTAATATTGATATATTTTTTATTTAAATATGAAAATTATTTTTAACTAATTATTATAGCAAACTATGAATGTTTAAAATATTAAGATAACTTATAGTATGGATTTTAGTTGTAAACTTAAAAGGAATTACGAGCATGAAAAGTTTTGTTATTCTTTTATCTTTTTCATTTTTACATTGTTTTAAAATTTTGTTTTGTTTGTTTATGTTATTTATTATTATTTTTGTATTTTAAATTTGATATTCGTGGATATCATTTCTGAAAATTCTCACAAGACTTAAACTCATCCACTAGGACAACCTAAAAGTATAAATGCTCATTTTATACACTAAATACAATCGTATTAATCTATAGAAATGATTCTAGATAATTTAATATAATTGTTGCTTTTGTTTTATGTTTTTAGCCTTTCTTATTAAGAGACTATTATGAAGTTAGTTAAGGGTTGTGATGAATGCTTAAAATTAATTAATATATCTTCATTTTATGTTCTTTAAATGATCAAATATATTTATATTTGTATAGTTTTGTTATCTTTTAAAACAAATCTAACTTTTCAAAATTAGATGTATATTTTATTGTTTTTTAAGGTATTTTCATGTTCAAAAAAAGAAGATTTTGACAAAATCTTATCTATTTTTTTTAAGACTCACGCTTACTTGGATTATAATATATATATATATATATGGAACATGGTTAAAGGGTGGCTACCTATGGTATAAGCTTTTATGCATGCTTGAACATGATATATGAGTAGATGAATTCTATCTAGTTGAAATTGGGTGAATTTCTAAAATATAAATTCAATATATTTATGTGTTTGGATGTCTATAAGAAATTATATGAAATGAGTCTTTGTATTTGAATTTATATCGATGAGTTACTCTTAAAGGTCCATGTCAAAATAGAGCTAGTTGATGAGGTATACTTCGAATTCTCCGATTTCAATAAAATGTATCCGGATCTAGTATCTATAATATAGTATGAGTTAGCGATCATACCAAATATGGATAGAACTTATAATAGTCTCAAAAAATGAGTAATTTGTATTGGACCATTATACTCTTTTTAGGTTCATTGAGATTTTATTGGTTGGAACTTCTAGTTATCTTGGCAAGAATTTATCTTTATTTCCCGCTTAATAAATAATTTTTCTTCCATAAGAAATTGTTATGTCTTTCTGTGGAATTGTAAGCCTTTTTATTAGTTCGTATTTTTGATGCACAATTTTATGGAATATGGGTAGTGGTTATGATTGATTCGATCAAAAGGAAGAAATAATGTGTGTTTTTCGTTGATGATTTCCTGAAAAAATCATCACATCTTCCTTTGATTTTTTATGAAAGACATTCAGTCCATCAGAATAGAAATTATAGAGGATTTTTGTGTTCATATTGCCATTTATATGGAAACATGATTCTTGGGGTCTATTCTTTTGACTAATACTAATGAGAATTTGACTCTAGAAAAATTGAGCAAAAAGCTTCTTACTTGGCCTATTTCTTGCATTTATCAATTGAAGTTCTTAGACGAAGGATGAGTACCTTCTCAACATGGTTAACAAAAAGAGAAACCCAAATGTGCTCTCTATAGAAGCTATCATCGTGATATCCATAGAAACATTTGAGAGCCTTCTTTGTCTTGTTTTTTTCTCCTATAAACAAATCATTCAACGATACATATTTTTCATTTCTTTTTCTATGAGAAGTAGCTTGCGGTTGTTTACTCATGCAGAAAGTAAGAACAATCACTTAAATAGAAAACAAAATATAACCATATCAAGTTGACGGTTCAAACTGTAAAGCTAAAAGCACCTGGGTGTAAAGAAATTGTTTCATAAAATAACCCAAACAAGGTTTAGTAACCCAAATAAACACACCATTAAGATTCGATAGCCCCAACTAAACCAAATATAGAGCACATTTTCATTTTTCTCTCGCCATTTTAATAGCCCAAACACATAATAATGACCATTTTTTTCTATAACAACAATCCATTTTAATAGCACAAATACATAACAATCAAAATTATATGTTTCCTTCCACTTAACTATCCAAATCAATACCCATAATTAGAAAAGAAACAATCTAAGCAATTTTTTTTAAATACACATGAAACTAGATGAGATTTATACGTGTTGCTCGAGCTGGTGGACAAATTGGTGGTAGATGTGGTCCAACCTGGTGGTTGGTTTGGAGCAACATAGACAACTTGCAATGGGATGTCTCTCGTGTAGGATATGTGGAGTGGGAGAATAGTATATTTGGTGTTTCTAGTAATTTTTAATTTTGATAAATTTTAAAATATTTATCAGGATATCTATAAGTAAAAATTGAGATTTTTTCTAAAATTTATCCAAAACAAATTGTAGGCTAACTTGGAAATACTCGTATTGTAACATACATTTTTTAATAATTTAATAATTCTATTTTTATTACCTAGAAACTGTACAAGTGAGCATAGTTAAAAAAAGATAAATTAGATGCACTTTCACCAAAATCAAATGTTTGGCCCATTAGGACAACATAGCATGACATGGCACAAAGGATTTCGGCCATAAGTTAACAATCATTATTTTTTGGTTACTATAATTTTATCTATGGCCATTTTAGATATATTTAGAAAAGTCTTCAAGTACATACCTTAAGGCATATACTTGTAATAATTTTAAACATTGGGGCATGTACTTGAAAGTTTTACATGATGTATCCAAAATTAGCTTTTTATATATTAAAATATACACTATTCATTTTTTTAATAATCTCAATAATATGAAATGCATATTCAAGAGATGTATAAGGAAAGTATTATTAAATTAAATTAGTTGTAAAAGAGACAAGCATGTCATGGAAAGATGCAACAAACATGCATAGTATTAGTGGTTGTATGTAAATGCCACACAAGCCTATAGTAGCATGTTTGTGTGCAAATAAATATTTGTGATATTTTGTTATTGACAAATTATGCATTTTTTTTACACTTATGTCTTCTCACATATAGTGATGTTTTCTACTAAAAAAATAGGAAATAACCCTAAGAGCTCTATATGGGGAAGATGGTAAGGTAGTCCATGAAAAGGCCAAGCCATTGAAGGTATTGGGCATAACCATGCACTGCCTCGCTCAAATTAATGTGAACAAGTAGAGAAATATCATGTGAAATTTGTATGCCATGCTATTTGGTTTAGGCATACTTTTTTCTTTGGTGCCTCGATGCTCTTTGTTGTCTTGATTGTTGCTTATCATGTTTGTGTTCTTTGAGGTGCACTTGTTGTGTTGTTGTGTGATACATTAATGTTTGATTAGTAATTATTCTTTACTTATTGTATTCATAAGGTGCAACAACTAAGACAATCATGCTTCCTTACTTGTTTATCACGTGTCAAAGATTTGAACGTAAATATAAGGATTGTTACAGTTGGTATTAGAGAATTTTGGTTGTGGGAGGAAAAGGAAAAATTAGTAACCAACAAGACATTAATTCATATGATTAATAGTACAGTAAGCTAGCAAGCTTTCTAGAGCTCGTGTATGATTTAAGTGTTAGATGAAGTGCATTTGAAGAAATCAGACTTCGTGGTCTTGTGGCTGATGTGGATAAGGATATCACTTGGACATGGAATGACCAGTGACAAAATACCTTTGAAAATATAAAGGAAAAGATGATTACAGATTGTGTTCTTGACTTATCAAACATGAACAAATTATATTGGGTGTAAATAAATGCCTCAAACTTTGCTATAAAAGGATCTTACCTTAAAAAGAACATCATGTTTCTTATGAGTTATTTGTTAAAAGCTAAAAAAAGATAAACGACTCAACAAAAGAAACTATCGATAGTCATTCATGACTTGCAAACTTGAGGGCACTATTTGCTACGATTGAAGTGTGTGGTGAAGATAGATAACTCAACAATGAATCATTGTTTTTCTCATCCCAAGTTGATTACAAAGCAAGACATATTAAATTATTTATAAGTAGAGTTTTAGTTCCATTTTGAGCATAAGATTGGTTGTACCAACTAGGTAGTAGATCTATATAGTTGCAAGGTGGAGCCTACAACCTTAAGAGTGCTACCCAATAAGTTCTATAGCCATATTCGTAAGGGAGTGCATTAAGGAAAATCTGGATAAGGATCCGTTGGTGCACACAATCCTCAAACTTATATTTGAAGTTAAGACACACTAATTCATGGAAAATGATGGTTTACTCATGCACACATAATCTTTGTTAAGAGAGGAGAACTTAAAGAGAACACTTAAAAGAAAATGTATCATGATACCTAGTGGGTGAGTCATCTAGGTTGATAGTGAACATACACTGTGGTAAAATAGGGATACTATTGGTCTTCTATGCATGAGGAAGTGATGTAACTTATAAGTACAAGTTTCATACGTTAATAGGATAAGGTTGAGAAGCGAAACATGGTAGGGCGGAGCTCTTTCCAATTCCAAAGATATCATGAGAAAGCATCTCAATAGACAACATTAACAACTTCCCAAATATGGGAATCTAGTAGGAGCTTTGAGTTTAAAGTTTTGGTTTTGACATTTGGCACATTATCTATTCAAATAACATAATACTCTTCTTCCCATAAGAAGATGTAAAAAATGTGATTAAGTAATTTTATTATTAATAATGTTGTAGTGCTAAACCTAATTGTAAAACATGTTTATTATTTTAAAAAATATTATTAAAACATTAAATTTTGTTATTTTTTAAATTTTAAATTAATTGTTTCAATTTGTGATTGTTATTGAGGCACAATTATGTGCATTACTCGTGACCAAAACTAGTGTCATTAATAAAAATAAACACAATTTTGAAGGAATAATAAAATCCTAATTAGATTATTAGGTAAAAAAAAACTAATTAGATAAATACTAAGAATTTAAAATATTGTTATCCGTATTCCCATTAGTAATTTATGATAAGTGAAAAACTTCTAATCTCCAAAAATTTATGAAGTAAAGAACAAAATAAATATTATTAAAATTATAGTAATGTGTTATATTTTATTTTATTAAAAAAAAAGAGTTTATCTCAAATGGTAAATGAGTTTAAGGGTTTGAGCGAAATCTTAAAGGCTTAAAAATTTAAATTTATAGCATCTTATTTTATTTTAGATGAGTAATTTTTTCATAATTTTATTTTAGGGTGTAAAATTTCTATACCTAAATAATAAAGGCCTAAATATTGAAATTTAGGCGAGACCTGGCTTCATTTTACATGTACAATTTTCCATTGTTTTATTAGATATTACATTTAAAGTTTTCCACATAACGAGTTGAGAGGGGGCAATGACCTTCCTAGCCCCTTCGTACATCCACAGTAACAAACACAACACCCAATATTTTCGTGATAAATTTTTTTGTTGATTTTGCTTAATTATTGTAAATAAATAGCTTGATTAAAAATAGTTTAAATTGTTTTTCAAGGTTAGAAAAAGTTGTGTACTTAACACGAATAACAAGATAAGAACACAATCAATACAACACAACATAATACAAACACAAATTAACAGTTGCCACCCCTTAATTAAGCATATAATGATAGATCCCATTGTATCAGCTGTATTCACATGCGAGTAACGACTGCTTAAGAGAAGCTTCAAATAATAAAATGTCATATTCTGCAGTTAGAACAGATTGCATAGAAGATACTCCACTGCCATAAATTTTCAGTTCTGAATTATTGTTCATATTTTGGATCCAAAATTCCAAATATTAATACAATAAACAACAATTAATCTAGCTACATACAATCATTCATGCAGTTTATTCACATATTTGAACAAGCCCAAGAATTAAAAACTTTAGACGTCTTACAGTTGCTATCAACAAACAAGACGATCTGACAAGTTGAGCAATTGCCAAGTTTTGGAAGTTGTAGAAGCAACATATTTCTGCAAATATAACAAGTAGAACACAAGATAAATCCATTTATAATACCAGAATCAAAATTCAAGCTTTTACAAGCAGAGCTTGACACTGTACTGCGCTAGAATGATGAAATCCATAGTATATTAGGTGGATTTGTTCATTCTTTTTCTCCCTAATTCTATCTATTTTTCTACTCTTCTATTTCTCCGTATAGTTTTCTTTTTCGTTCTACATCAAAGGCATACCCATTGTGGTGCAGCAAAACAGACTGTAAATTCCTTAACTAATATTAAGGAGATTAAAATTGGCTTATCCGCTCAATTCTATTAAGAAAACTCAGCAACAACAGTTGCTCGGTAATTCAAGTACATCAGCAGTTTCAGAATAGCCTTTTAGCTCTCCATCCTCCATTTCATATACTCAAGCCTAATACAAAACATGAAATAAAACTAAGACCCAATCTTGGGCTTGGATTAGCTCATTAGTTAAACAACTCATACAACTCAGTAAACAACTCAAAGGGAATGCTGGTAATAAATAAGAAAAGGACTGTTAAATAAACTAGGCTGCATCACATTGATATATTCCTTGAAATAATTATACCAAGTTTATCCAAAGGCTCTCATCATCATAAATTTTAGTTAGATTTTATAAGGTAAAATAACAATGCAAAACAGTTTTCAATTTAATAGGTAAAAATAGCTTCGGCAAAAACCTGAAAAAAATAGAGATGATAGTATTACTCCATTATCCTGATCATGAAGTATCCATATCCAACGGATATGACATGGCATGGATATAGATGTGCGTGCTCGACACTCCAAATTAGTGAAAATTTAAAAAAAATTAAAAAATAGGCATCAGACACTATCTAAAAATTTAGGACCCTTCATGTCCTAAATGAATTCATGTAACAAATCCCTGAACACCAACCTTGGTAGTAGTAAAGAGTCAACGTATAGAAAACAGGGGAAAAAGTAAGCAATTTTTGTGTTGTATTACACTTATACTCACAACTGAATATCTGTTACTATTGCAATTCAAGTTAAAAAAAAAAGGCATAAAATGACAAACTTTTTCATACTAAGAAAATATGGTTAATAAATTAACAAAACAGTAAAATTTCCTATAAATAAGCTCTATAAGACCATCTACTGTCATCCCATCCCACCAAGGCCCACTATCAACCACCATTGCCATAGCTACCGCTTCCATCATACCACTGTAAGCCACAACTATCACCTCTGGCTCTCACAACCATCATACCACTGTGAGTGTCACCTACCCAAAGCCCCATTTCCTACTTACTTCCCTAACTAGCTTCTTAGAAGGAAAAAGTACGGGGAGAAAAAGAACTCCCTGTTAAGATGATGAGTTTGTTTCCTTTTCTGAGTTTATTTTATTTCCATTCCTGATGTCTTAGTTTGGCACCAAAGCAAGTCCATTACACGAGGGTCTTGTGATTGACCGATTATAAGCACAAGAATCAAGATTGGGAGGGAGACATCAATTGCTGACGCTAGTTTGGTCATTGGGCTCTTTTGGGATCATCTAAAGTTTCTTTTAGAGTCATAAACACTATGGATGCTCAATCCTAAAAAGGTCTATATGGTGTCATCCACAATCAATTTTGGACACTCTTTTATACTCCAACATCCCGAAGTGTGAGTCATCCGTTTCTTGCAAAGCCAATGACTTTTTCTTTTTCTTAATACTATCGACTTGGACATATTCTTATATTGACTCCTGCCTCAAATGTATTTTCTTGTTTTTTTCTTTTACAAGGCATCTATGTATATATTCTTTTAGGAAGGAGCATACACATTTTTGGCGTAATTACAAACTGAAGTTCTAATACCATATAATTTTTTTGTATAATCACAAGCACCAAGAGCTGCACATAAACTCTACGAGTGTTATCACAATCAATGTGTAACTCTCATTTATATTCCAACGTTGCAGGCCCCATTATCCTTAGTTAAACTGATGTTTTTATCTTCCTGAATATGTGTGAATTTTAGCTCAAATTTTGCCATGGATTTAGCTCAAGTTTCAGGTTAGAAAGGTGGCCTCTGTCAGGGCCTCAAGCTTCACCAGGAAACTTTTGGGGAAAGAACTCTCTATGTCCCTTAACTTTTAAAAAAGTACATTTTAGTTCCTAATATTTTAAAAGGCGCACCGTAGGTCCCTAAGTTATTTTTAAGGTACACAAAGGTCCAATTTGGGCTAATTATTTAAGTTTGACTACTGCACAGACATACAAAAATCATGTGTCACTATAAATGAGAGGTAAATGAAGAATGAATAAAAATGTATATTTTTTGATACATTAATCGTATTCACATAAGATTGAATAAAAATGTATATTTTTTGATATATTAATCGTATTCACAGACTCTATATATAATACAAACTAGTAACAGAAAAAGAAATAAAAAATCTAAATATCCCTAAAAATCAAGAAATAGTTTAAATTATATAGCTCATCTGTTACCGAAAAAATACAATCATTTTTCATTGTTTTATTCTTTAAAATATTCCAAAAAATTTGGGATTTCAACACTTCACCTTAAATTAGATCATAAATATTGATCAAGCCTAAATTGAAAATTAAATTATCACAACTTTATCGAGGAAGCTCTTTGGTGAATATATCTTCCATTTGCTCTTTTGTAGGAGTATAGGTCATGCAAATAATTTTGTTTTCAACTTTTTTCTTGATAAAATGTTTATCAACTTCTATGTGTTTGGTCTGGTTATGTTTAAATTGGATTGAGAAAAATGTTGATGGTAGCATTGTTATTACAATAGACTTTGAATATAACCTCAATTTTGATCTATAGTTCTTCCAAGAGCTTCTTTAGCCATAATCCTTCACATATCCCTTCTGCAACTACTCGAAATTCAGTTTTGACACTGTTTTTAGTTACTACATTTTGTTTCTTACTTCTCCAAGTTACTAGCTTTCCCTATACAAAAGTACAGTATCTAATAGTAGATCTTCTATCTTCCGTTGAACCTACCTGAAGCATAATAGAATGAGAATTATTTTTCTGTTATTTCTTAGATACAATTTGGATACATATATATACACAAGGATCTGTGAAAAAGATCCTAATTTGATCACGATTTCTATGAACTAATTTACTCTAGTTAAGGAAAGTAAATCACAGTTATATACACAAGATTAATATCCCTAAAATATAAATCCAAAATTATAGGAAATTAACAATTTTCATATGTGGCTAGTTTGAATTCCTTCACTCCCCCTCAAACTAGGCGGTATATACTCATTAAACCAAGTTTAGAACTTAGCTTAATGAAATTCGAATGAAAGAGTGCCTTTGTGAAGATGTCTACTGCTTGAAGTCGAGATGGAACATACTTTAATGATATAACATTGTTTTTTATCTTTTCGCTAATGAAGTATCGATCGATCTCAACATGCTTTGTCCTATCATGATGGACAAGGTTCTTGGCAATAGCCATAGCTGATTGGTTATCACACATCATATCTATAGGACTAGAAATGATAACTTTGAATTCATCCAGTAGCCGTTTTAACTAGATTCCTTCACAAATACTCTGAGCTAAGGCTCGAAATTCTACCTTAGCACTACTACGTGCCACCATCTGTTGCTTCTTACTTCGTCATGTCACTAAATTTCCCCATACATAGAGCAATATCCTAAAGTTGATTTTCGATCAATGGGGGATCTAATCCAATCTGCATCCGTGTAGACCTCTAAGGAGTAATTAAGCATCTTTTTGAACATTAGTCCCTTTCCAGGATCCCTCTTAAGATATCTAAGAATACGGTAAATTACCTCCATGTGTGTTTTTAAAGGATTGTTTAGGAATTGACTAACAAGGCTCACTACAAAACTAATATCCGGATGCGTGTGAGTCAAACAAATCAACTTCCCTACTAAGCGTTGATATTGTCCTTTATCCACAACCATTTCTTCAGTTCGAGGCTTCAACTTTGTGTTAGGGTCCATAGAAGTGTCTATTGGCCTACACCTACTTATAAATATTACTTTTAAGAGATCCAAAACATACTTTCGTTGGGAAACTGAAATTCCCTTACTTGATCTAGCCACTTCCATTCCCAAAAAATACCTTAGATGTTTCAAGTTTTTGATTTCAAACTCTTTAGATAAGAAAAGCTTAAGTCTCCTCGTTTCCTCTTCATAATTTCCTGTGAGAACTATATCATCAATATATACTATTAATACGATAATCTTACCGTTTATGAAGTGTTTGATGAAAAAAGTATGATTAGCTTGAAACTGTAAGTAACCATCTTGTTTTAACACCCTTGTTAATTTGTCAAACCACACAAGGGGTGATTGTTTATAAGCTTACAGACTTTACCTTTGTGCAATGGATAACAAAAAGGCTAATTTTGGTTCACAACAATGGATAACAAAACACGTATTGTATTGAGTTTGGCTACAGGAGCAAATGTTTCCTGGTAGTCAATTTCATATGATTGAGTGTAGCCCTTGGTTACCAAGCGGGCTTTAAACCATTCAATACTACCATTAGCTTTTTGTTTTATTGAGAAAATCCATTTACACCCAATTGTTTGTTTTCCAGGTGATACAGTTGTTAGGATAGGATCCATGTGACATTCTTCTCAAGGGCATGAAATTCTTCTAGAGCAGTAGCTCTCCATTTAGGAACTTTTAATGTGTCATGAACTGTTCTGGGAATCTAGATTTTGTCTAGAGTAGTCACAAATACTCTAAATTTCTGGAAAATTTTGGAATAGGACATACAATTGCGGATAAGATGTTGTGTACATGAGCGAACTCCCTTTCTCTAAGCAATAGGTAGAGATAAGTCTAAATCATATTCCGCCACCTTTTCAACATTGTATTGTGTTAGGTTTATCCTCACCTTGTGCTATTTTAGGAATTGTTGAGTTTGGATTAGACTCCAGGTATTACTGCTTTTGAACAAGTTGTTGAGGATGTTTTCTATTAGTATAGACTTTTTGCCTCATCAGAAAGGTGGAGATGTTTTGGGTATATATCTTACTTATCAGACAGTGAATTGAGTGACTCAAATGAGTTTGGAAAACCAACTCCTGTCTGAGGGCTTGAAAATGATAAAGACTCTGAGTTGGGTAACTTCAGAATTGAATTGAGTGGACTTGGTACCGGATCAATGAGAGAAGTCCAATCCCAATTTTGTGATTCATGTGTTTGTCTCTTCCTGAATTACGAAATTGGAAAAAAATGGTTTATCTTCAATGAAGGTGATATCTATAGTGTGATAAACATTTTTAATGAGAGGAGAAAAACATTTATAACCCTTCTTGTTTAGTGAATATCCAATTGAAGAAGCATTTGAGTGCTCTTTCATCAAATTTATCTTGGCTATGAGGATGGATATGAATAAACGTAGTGCATCCAAAAAATTTAAGAGGAATTCTGGGAATGTAGCAGGTGTGAGTTTGGATAGAGATCAATGAGTGATTGCACTGAAGTTTTGAATTTGAGAATGCATGATGACATTCTATTAATGAGATAGATAGTCGTAAGGATAGTCTCGCCCCAAAATTTCTTAGGTACATTAGACTAGAAGAGTAATGAACGAGCAACCTCAATTACATGACAATTCTTGCATTCTACCACACCATTTTGTTGAGGTGTGTCAACGCATGAGCTTTGATGGATAATTCCATAAGATTGGAGATAAGGACTGAGAATGGAGTTGAAAAAATCTCGAGCATTATCAGTTTTAAAGACTTGAATTTTGGCTTGGAATTGAGTTTGAATCATGGTATGAAAAGTTTTGAAGATTTGGTTGGTTTCAGATTTTTCTTTTATGAGAAAGTTCCAACTTAATAGTGTATAATCATCAACCAACAATAGAAACTACCTAGCTCTAGAAATATTAAAGATTTTGGTTGGTACCCACATATCACCATGGATAAGAGAAAAAGGGAGAGTTGGTTTGTATGGTCGTGGGACATATGTACTTTGAGTGATCTTTGATAATTGACAGACATCACATTGAAATAACTTTACATCTTTATTAATGAATAATGATGAAAATAAACGTTTCAAATGCAAGAAATTGGGATGACCTAGATGATAGTACCAAAACATGATTGCACTTGTTTTATTGGATTGACCTATTGACAGATGACTCTGAATTGACCAACAATGAAGTCTAATACTATTCTTATTATTACTACTCTGAGCTGGGACAAAAGAGGAGTCTCCTACTAGTTTGATAAATTGTGCCCATTCATCTGCCATATTTCTTATGTTTATCAGAGGAAACAGATTCTCTATTATTATTATTGATTTCAATCATTAGTGACAAGACTAGAGAAAATTTGGCTAAGAAGATTGAATAAAAGTGTACATTTTTTTATATATTAATCATATTCATAAATATAATACAAATTGATAACAAAAAAGAAATAAAAAATCTAAATATCCCTAAAAATTAGGAAATAATTTAAATTATACAGCTAATCTTTAACTGAAAAAAATCTAGCTTTCTTTAACTGTTTTATCCTTTAAGATATTCCAAAGATTTGGGATTTCAACAATAAATTTCTCAATAATAAAAATATTTATTATTCCTCCAAAAGATCAACACCCACTACGTGCACCTTATATTTTTATTATTAATAATTTATCTCACACTTATGCTACGCATGACTTTCACATATATAAATAGTAGTCAAATTGAACTTATTGCATCACAAAAATAACTAAGGGACTTACAGTTACCTTTTAAAAATTGGGACATAAAGAGAACATTTTTAGAAAGAAAGCAACCTGTGGAGCCATTTTCCTGATAAAAAAAAGTGGCCTATCAAGGGCTTCAAGCTTCACCATGAAATTTTCAGGGAAAGAGCTCTTGAAGTCCTTATCTTTTAAAAAGATACACTGTAGTTCCTAGTTTTTTTAAAAGGTGAATTGCAAGTCCCTTACTTGTCTTTAATGTGCACGTAAGTTCATTTTAAATTAATTATTTCATTTTAGCAACAATTTTTTGACATGTAGAAGTCATGTATCACCATAATTAATGGTTTGTTAAGATGAAAATATTTATTTTTACTTCAAAAATCAACTACTCTTACTTATTTTTATTAATGACAAATTTACCTCATTTATGGTGTCATATGACTTTTATACGCCTAAATGGTAGCCAAATTGATATAATTAACCTAAATTGAACTTATGTGCACTGTAAAAATAAATAAGGGACTTACAACGCACCTTTAAAATGTTAGGGGCTAAAGTGCACATTTTTAAAAACTAAGGGGACTCCAAGAGCTCTTTTCCCGGAACTATTTGCTTGCCTTGTTTGATTTAGAAACATTGTCATTAAGATATGGATTGTTTCAAGGCCAGCCAAAGTATTTGTGGGACACTAAGTAGGACTTAATAGGTTTTATTAAAAATTTAAATACTAAAAAAATTATTTAATAATTCAAATACACTTAATTTTTATTTTGTACCACTAAACAAATATAAAAACATAGAATAAAAAATTATAAACTCATATGCAGGAAAAAATGTTTCAAACTTTTTATCAATAATGATCGAATTTTTTTTTTACTAACTCAAATAGTTGCAAAAATTGACGAATTTAAGATTATTGATAAAATTATTGGAAAATTACATATAATAAAACCCCTAAAAATTATAACAAAATTAACACCCTAATAATATTCAATGGGGTCAAATTGGATTAACTTTAACATTGAACGAGTCTAAATACCCATAGTTCAACCTAAACTTGAACGGCATCCAAATGGCGACGTTTAATGTGAAGTGATGGGCTAAACTTTTTTTTAATAGTAAAATACATAAGCTAGACATAATGAGTATTATTTTGTGATTATAAGTTTTAAGAGGTGTTATTTTTGTTTTCCAAATTTATTTTCTGGATGCCATAAAAATATGATTTTTTTTTCAAAATTTACATAGCTAAAAAAATTTAAATGATTGAATTTGTTAAAATTATGTTAAGAATTTGAACTCTACTTTAGAAAAGAGGACTACCTTAGTTAATATCTCAATTAGGTATATCATTTTCTGAACGTTAAGTACTTTTTTCTAACATTTAATAAATTGAAGTATTCTAAAAATGTACTAGAGAAAATAGATTATTTATGCAATATATAAAAATAAACAATTAAGATGGTGATAAATTTAGAGAAAATAATTGAATGCTTATGAATTAAAAATAATTAGGATAGTTTTAATATGATAATACATAATTAATTAAGATAAATACACAATCTTGTATCAAAAAGGTAGTGCATTCTAAGGAGAGGCAAAAATATTATTTGTCAAACTCTAATTCATATGAGGTGATATGAACATGTTGTATGCTACATCTCATTTTCATGTCCATATAGATTAAGGCTTGACAGAAAGAAAGGAAAAAAAATATTTTTAAAAAAATTAAAAAAATTAAAGAACACTCCTTAGGTCGGGGCCTGGCTTGGTTTGACCCCTTTGGTCGCTTGATCCTTTGAAAGCTAACCTATGAGTTCTAATGCGAAATGCATATTGGAGAAATTGGTGGGATGCATGCATCTGTGAGTGCGTGAACGTCATTGTGACAGTGGTAGTGGTGAATTTGGGTTGTTGTAGTGGTTGTGACAAGGGTAGATAGTAAGGACAACGAATGGTCAATGATGAAGTTTCATCAAGTCCTAAACTATAGATAAGTGACTGTGATAATTTTCAATTGTTTTAAAGATTAAAAAAGGGATTTAGCTATTTTCATTCACCAATTTAAACTAATCACTAAAAACAATACTTCTTAATATTTCATTGAATTTAAAGGTTTTTTTGAAACTTATCTATAGTTTAGGACTTGATAAAACCAAATGCTAGCGTATTTTTGTATCTGGGCCTAGTTTCCATTTCTCAAAACGTATGCTTTCCTCATATAATTGTTGACATTACATGTATAAATAAGATTATTTATATGGACTTCCAACATGGATTAAATTGATAAGACATGAAATAAGGTCGAGCTGTAAGATTATTACTTACAAGCAATGTCATCCCAGTGAAGAAACCCACCATGGCCTCTAGCATTTGTAAATTTGTAAGCAGCACCAGAAACTAGTAACAAATATATAATGTCAATTGGTCCTTTTTTTAAGAAAATAAACGAATACTAAATACATAAGCGATTCAATGTAAAACTAAAACCATCTATCTACACAAAGGTCAAGTTACATTTGAAGTACCTTCATAACCACCAAGAACGGGATCTTCTGATAGTAGCAGTGGTGTATCTAGATCAATGAACCTGTACAGATTATATACTGCTTAACAACATACTTAACCAAAAAAAAAAGGAGGAAAGAAAAGAACATAATTATGAAATGAAAGTGTTCACACACTTATTTTTTAGTGTGAAATAAATATATTTTATTTGCAATAATATACATTGTCTAGTTCTTCTATACATTTTTGGTATGTCACTATATACATATTGATAGTAGACAGATACGTGAACAAAACTAACAAGACTTGTGAGTAGTGACTAAAATAAACATTTATACCCACATATTTGACAAATATTAGTTGCATACAGAATTAAAATCATATATATATATATATGTATGTATTGTAATTCAAAGGTCATTAGGCAAACATTATAAAAACTAAAAGAAAGAAAAATAAGCTTGATGAGAATATTGGACTAAAGTTTTCAAGATTTTGTCATTGGTATCATCAAAGTTTCTCAAAATTTGTTTCATTTCAAACTTTAATTTTACTAATATTATATTATTTCACATTTTATTTTACCTACCTTTTGAATTTATTTGAAGTTCTCTCTGTATGAAAATTTTAATATTTATTGGGCCATTAGTTTTTCAAGCATTTTTTTTTAATTTGCCAATCTTATATTGTTTATTAAAATACATTTTTAAATATAGCATCAAGTTTAAAACCCTATATTATATCTTATTCTTTAAATTTTAATATTATATCTTATTCTTTAAATTTTAATATGTAAAATTATTAAGGAATTGGAACTAAAAGTTTGTATTTCTGTGTGCTATGAATTTAGAATTGATTCTACTACACATTTATAGTCCAACTAGACTAAGTAGAAAAGGAAATAAATTCCCTAATAATTAGTTAAAGTCATTTTCAAATAATGTACACAATAAATACCGATATCCTAATTAAGTTACAGGATCAAATCCCTAATTTCTTGAAATTGTAACACCTCTCAAGTTGAATCACAAATATTAATTATAAACTTGTGAATAAAATCATTTAAGTTTGGTCGGTGAAACCTTTTGGTGAAGATATCAACAATTTGTTTTTTTGTTGGGACATATGTCATAAAAATAGTTTCATCTTCAATTTTTCTTTGATGAAGTATGACCACTTCCACATGTTTGGTTATGTCATGTTGAATTAAATTAAGAAAAATATTAATGGTTGCTTTGTTATTACAATTAAGTTTGACTAGAGACTTCATTGCAATATGGAGTTTATTTAGGCGTCTCCTTAGCCATAATACCTCATATATTCTTTGTGCCACATCCCTAAATTCAATTTTAGCTTTGCTTCTAGCCACCACGTTTTGTTTGTTAGATAATTATCTTTGTAAGCTAGTAAAACTGAATAAATACTTGTGTAAGATTGACCAAATTTTAGATACTTTTTAAGTTTCGTAAAGGTAATCCAGTTGTTAAGGGTTAAATGATCTCCTTGAGCTTGTGCAATCAGGTGATTTTTGATGGTTAACTAACTCTTGATATCCTTGTATCATGTTCTGTCACCGCTTCCAATCTGCCAATTTTTCATGAATTTTCCACCAAGTGTCCATTGTATCACCAGGCTAACAACAATGTCACACAAAAAAAATATCGTTGTGTGTTTAGGCTAAATCCTCTTTTATTACCAATGGAGCCCCATATGCTGAATTTGTTGAGGTATAAAGCCCAACTTCTCCAATTAGATTTGTTTGTAGAAACTCCACCAAGTGTTGTAAACATCCTATTTCCAGGCCTAACCCTAAGCCTAGGCCATTTCTAAAGCCTATAAAAGAACTCGCCCCCTTCGATGAACCAACCTCTAACAACATTTAGGGCAGATAACTCCCTTAACAATCCAAGTCCACTAATGCAAGCACCACTTCATCCATGACTCATTGTAAAGAAGTGTCAGGCATTAAGCTATGACTGATTCAACCTTGAATCACGAGTCCAAAAAAACATCAAAAAATAGTCAGTTTGAAACAGATGTTAAAGAAAGAAGAGCAAGGATCGGTTAAGCTAAGACATTTGATAAACTTCAAATTTTATTCTCATCGGAAGGGGTTGAATTTTCTACCTCTTCAACACAAGCAAATAGTCCTATTTATACTATAACTTAAGACATTCAAAAAAACTCAATATATTAACTTCTAGGAACTAAAGAGTCCTAATAAGAACTAAAAACACATCTCTTGAAAAATTAAAAGACAAACAAAATGAAAGGATGGAAACTTAAAGATAGGTGTTGAACAAACTAATAATTAAAATTTTCAAAATTAACTCTTCAAAATTCCCCATTAATTTTGAAAAATCTAAAATATTCACTTTTCTTCAATCTTCATAGCCATCCTTGCTTGAACAAGTTTCTCCATTGAAGTTGCTTTTGTAAAAACATAGCAAGTTGCTCATAGGTATTAACAAATTCTAATTGAACTTGGTCTTCTTTCACCAATTGACGAATGAAATGGTGTCGAAGCTCTATATGCTTTGTCCTCCCATGAAAGACTAGTTTTTGGTCATTGTAATTGCAAACATATTGTCGCAATTAATTGTTGCTGGACCATTACCCTTTTGGTGCAAATCAATAAGTACTCTTCTAAGGAAAATAGCTTCACATGATGCCTTACTTGTAGCAATATACTCTACTTCAGCATCTGATAAATCAATTATTTTTTATTTTTTTGATGAAGAAGTTATAATCTTTGAACCTATACTAAAAACATAGCATGAAGTGCCCTTCCTATCATCAATTAAACTAGCCAAATTACTATCAGTATAGCTAATCAAGTCATTGTTTCCTTCTTTCACATATCGTAGCCCATGCTTCTTGGTTCCTTGAAGATGGCGCAAAATTCTTTTTATAACTCTAAAATGAAACTCACTTGGTTCATTCGAAAATCATGAAATAGAACTGATAGGATACATGATATCTGGTCTAGTATGAGTAAGATACATCATTGAACAAACTAAGCTTCGGAAAAAAAATTCATCAACTTTTCTTACACCGTCATTATTTTGCAACTTTTCATTAATTGCATAAGAGAAGATGCAGGCTTATATTGTGCCATATTGAATTTTCTCAACAAATCTTTGAGCTACTTCTCTCCAGAAATAAAATTTCCTCTTTAGATTGTTGAACTTGAATGCCAAGAAAATATTTCATCAAGCCCAAATCAGTCATCTCATATTCTTTCATCATTTCCCTTTTAAAATTCTATGATAATATAGGATTAGTGTTAGTATAGATTAAATCATCCACATAAAGGCACATAATAAGAAAATCACTATCTTTATGCTCCACATACAAGGTTGGCTCACTTGGGCTTCTTAGAAACCGATTATTGATAAAATAGCCATCAATCTTGTTATTCCAAGCACAAGGTGCTTGTTTTAATCCATTAAATGCTTTTTCAATCTATATACTTTGTTTTCAGCACCTTTCTTCACATAACCTTAAAGCTGCTCAACATATACTTCTTCCATCAACCTGAAACACCTGCAGCTCCAATTGTGAAGCAATAGCAAGCACACTTGTACTGTCTCCATGCGAACAACAGGAACATATGTTTCATTGAATTCAATGCTAGGCTGTTGAGCATATCCTTTGGCTACAACACGAGTTTTGTTCTTTTGGAAGGAGCTATCCTCATTCAACTTTATCTTGAAAATCCATTTTAGACCTAAAATCTCCTTGTCATTAGGTTTGTCCACCAATTCCCTAGTGTTGTTCTTTTCAATCATAGAAATTTCTTCATCCATGGCTTTTCTCCATTTTTCTTATTTCACAACTTCTCCATCATTGTAGGAAAACTATGTTGATTTTCTCGTATCTCCAGTTAGATAACCCATTTTTCCCTTTCTAGTGGTATTCAATTTTACTGATTGTGCTCATTCTCTTTGATTTTTTAGTTAAATTTTCAACGATAAATGAGTTGTCTAATCTACCAGAATTCAAAGCAAGAATGGGTTCTAGATTTCTAGATGTTTCATAGGATGTCTTTGACTCTTGGTTGGAAACTTTTCAATCATGGAAAAAGTTAAGTTATTGTGAACCGAAACTCTAATACCATATAGAGTTATTAAGGAATCGAAACTAAATTTTTTTATTTTTGCGTTGCTATGAATTTAAAACTGATATTACTACATAATTATAGTCAAACTAGGCCAAGTAGGAAAGGAAATAAATCCTCTAATAATTAGTTCAAATATTTCTCAATACACTAATAATATACACATTAAATATTAATCTCTTAATTAATTTACAATATCAAAATCCCTAATTTCTTGGGATTTCAAAATAATATGTTTTTTTTAAATTATTTTTGACACTTCAAATTTTGATGTGTGGTTGAGGTTCTTATTTACTTCGATAAGCCTTTTAGTTCGTTAATTTAATTTATTAATGTATGATTTCAATACTCTAATACTGTTTTGTCTTTTAACTTATGATAATTAATTTCCTTTAATTTATGTTGTAATATGGTATGAAAAGTTTAGACTTGGATTGAGTATAATCTACTCTAGCTCTTACCAATTCTACATCATGATGTATCTTTCGCCTTTTGAAAAAAAAAATTGACTTTTGAAAAGTATTTCTACCTCCGCCCTTGAACTCTTCTAGAAATAAATCAACAGCGATATAAGACTATTTTTTTCCCCTTACAGAGAAAATAATACTACTTACTTAAAGCACCCAAGGCCAGCAGCAAGGTGGCCAGCAAAGCCCATGGCCAGTCTAGTCTCGACCATTCCACCAATCATCAATTTGAGTCCCGATGCCCTAGCCAATTCAATGATAGCAAGAGCCCCAGCTACCCCAACTTTGGCAAGCTTGATATTGATAACATCAGCAAGATATCCCTCAATTATTTTCTTACAATCAACTATGCATCGACAGCTCTCATCAGCAGCAACTGAAACCCCATACTTTTCTCTGGCAATATGACTAACATATCCAAGGCCATCCCAATCATCTCTATGAACTGGTTGTTCAAAAAGAACTGGAGTGACTCCCATTTCTTGAAAAACAAAGAGTGCATGAAAAAGATGTTATATTTTAGTTGGACAACTAAACTAAATGAGATCACAAAACACTAAATATATAAGTCAGTTGATGGATGGGTTTTACAAAGGATGTGGATTAAGTAGGGAAACTCAGCTTTTTTAATTCATTCTCTACCATGTAATTTTTCAAGAACTTCAACTGCTTCCTCTGATTTATACCCTTCATTAGCATCCAAGATAAAGTGGCAAGTAGGGTGGGCAGCACGGATGGCTTTAAGAACTTCTATATCTGCATTTAGATTCTTTCCCACCTTAAGCTTTAGTGTCCCAAATCCTTGTTTTCTGTACTTCAAAGCCAATTCAGCAGCTTCAGAAGGTGAAACAATTGGAATCTGCGAGTATTACATTCAAAACATTTCAATCAGTAGAGCCCTGTTTCCCTTTGATGGTTGCATTAATAAGATATATAACTCTTTGATGAATTGATTGGATTTAAATACAGATTAGTTTCTCAAAGTGAAATCTGCAACAAAAATCTAATTATATGAGGGACACAAAGGTTGAACATGAATAATGAATTATTGAAACAACAACTAAACTGTTATATCAGTGGTTATTGTGCTTGAAACTCCGCCAAACAGTCTCCAAAGAGGTACGCCAATGCTATTTGCAGCTGCATCAATTAATGCCATCTCTACACCAGCCCTAACCTTCAATTGCCAATTCAGTTAGAACTTAGAAGAATTGCTATACGTGGAAAAGTACAAGGCAGCAAGCATATAAAGATAGAGTCAAAATTTTCCGAAAGATAAGGAAGAGATATGCATTATGCCATACGCATTTAAAATCTGAACTTTGGAAGTCCAATAAATCTGGGTAAAAAAACAAAATGAAGTGCTAAATACTTCACTAATGACTTGGGTCTCGTGCATTATACAACAAGTTAAAATAAGGTATTAGTCATCACTCCTTAAGTATACTCCTAACCAATCAAATTGCTTTCTGTCTTCATCTCTTATTACGTATTTGTTTTTTTCAAAGAAAAAGTTGCACTAATCTCAAATTTCATTGGTTGAAGTACAACATCATCACATACTCCAAGAAAAATAAATAATTTCTTAGTTAAAACAGGTGCAGATCTAAGGCCTTAAACTTTACACAAAATCAAAATCCAGAAACACAGCAAACTATAAATATACTAGTTTACTAATTAATTGAAGCTAAATTCTGAGACATGTAGAAATACTTTTGCCCAGAGAAAATATAGAACACTGTGTCACCATCAAGATACCCAATTTTAAAAGAATTCATTTTTATCTTCTAATTTTTAAGACGTGGGTAAAATCTATGGTTTATTAAAATTGTTCCACATCTTTGTGTAATAATGTTTAATGTATATGAACCTGCATTATACCATGTAAAGCCTGTCCATATATAAACATGTACATACTTTTTTTTCCATTTGAGACGTGAAATACTTGTCTTAGGGCACTTCAATCCACAGTGTTAGAAAAAGAAAGGAGCTAAATCTGAATTGGTGTAATTAATTGGAAACAATAAGGTTAATGGCTAATAAGTACATCAAATTTCAGTTGATACTCACAGAAGCAAACTCATGTCCAGGAAGAATATCACCAATCTCTCCAAGAAGCGAACCCAATGCCATTGTTGGACTCCGACGCAAGAACTCACAAGCTTCAGAGGCCTTAGCAATGGCGGTGGGCTGATCCTCTGCTGTCACAAAAGGCAAAACCGGTGCCTCACCCCACCCAACACACCCATTACTCAACTCAACTCGAATCGCAACATTCTCTACTCTCTCCAACCTTGAAGACGCAATAGTAAATGGGGAAATTAAGGGCACGTTCAATGGCCTATTCTCCGCTCTATGTACATCAACTGTCAATGTTTCCATCAAATTATTGAAACCAAGACTTGGGGGTGAGTCTACCTTCATACTTGCAAGAATTCTAGAAACCAGTCTTGATTTCTTTGGGTTCTGGGTTGAATTAAGAGCAGGAGAAAGGATTAGAGTGTTAGATGGTGAGTGTAGAAGGAACCCAATTGAACCCATCTGGTAAATGAGCACAAAGATGTTTAGCTTTGTTGGATCGTTTTAGAAAGTGAGCATCTAACCCCTGGTTTGACTTTGAGATGAAAGATACTCGTAAGCGCCATTGTCGTAGTTGTAGCATATTGTCGTGCAGCAGACAATGCCGTACAATTATTTAATTTTTAATGCAAATATTTCATCCCAATATTTTTAGTCTGTCACTTCCGCCGGCGGTTGTTATGTAATTGTTTTGGACTCCATCACGAACAGGTGATTTAATTTTAAAAAAAAATATGTAATGGTGTTAATTATCACTATAATAATTATTGTTATAAAAAAATTTATTTTATATAATAAAATAAAAAAATTCTTTAGATATAAATTTTAAGTTATTTTTATTAAAACTCTATCAAAATTAAAAAAAAATGTATAAAGTCATTTATAAAAATACTCTTAAAATAAATAATTTATTTATTTATTACTTTATTTAAGAATAATATTTGATAAAAATTATTTTATAAATAATAGAATCCAAACACGATACAAATATGAGATATTTAATTATTTTCATAAATTTATTTAGTAAATAAGTTAAATATAACATGAAAATATGTATGAACTTGTTTAATTAATATTTTATTTATTATTTAAGATATTAATCTTATATGAATTAATCTTAAGTAAACAAAGATACACAACTTAATTGATGAATTTAATAAAAGTTTTTATAAATATTTGTTACTTAAAAACAATTTATATTAAGTGAATATTTTTTTAATTGATATAATATATAACATGATTTTGATACAAATATGATATTTTTATAAATGAATTGATAAAACCTAATATGCTCATAAAATGAATAAGTGTGAGTAGCATGAATTGTCTAGTTTTTCTTTTTAATACAAAAATAGAAAAAAAAAATATATATATATATAACAAAAATAGTATATTTTAAAACATGATTCATAGTTAAAAATATGATATTACCCTTACCTCATCCTCCACTTGATTCCTCGTTCAGCTTACACATTAGAGTAGTGTATGCTTATTCCCAAAGTTGAAGCTACGAAAGGCACAAATAACCCAAAGCTATATTGAAAACCTAGTCAATAATTTCTCTAGCAAAATCGATTGTGTTTTCAAAAACTTTCATTGATTTTTGCCATATGTTTATAGTCTTCAAGTATTGTGATTCACTTGCAAATCGACAATGAATAATGGTTAATTTAGTATAATCTTAAGTTTAATCAATGAATGTTTCATCTGTTTCAATTTTGATTTTATATTGTATGTTTTGTTTACATGTAATCAGATCGAGAAAGTTCATTATTCTTCCAAAAACCCATAAACAATGACTCAAACAATCTATTAGCTTAGAGACAAATCAGTTTGAAAAATATTGAAGAAACTATCTCTTTCCTATCTAGCTCATGAGATGAAAATAACATACAAGAACAATATGGTAAGTATATATTCAAAATATGATATACTACTCAAAAATAATGTTAAATATTACTTGTATTTCATTGTTTGAATATATTCAAAATCTAAGGTGGCGTTTGGTTCGTGGAATGGAATCGAAATCGAAATCGGAATGGAATGAAATCGAAATCGGAATCGGAATGGAATGGAAAGGAAACAATGCTGTTTGGTTTGACCACTAGAATTAAACTTGGAATCAGGATTACAGTGTTTGGTTTGTCACTGGAATAGAATAAAAAAAGTTATAAATGACCTTAATACCCCTACATGCTGTAAAATTTAAATAATGTCATTTAATTACTATTTTTTTGTCAAACAAAATATATTATTGAAATCATTATTTTTTTAAATAATTACTACTTAATTAAAAAGAAATATATTATTAAAATTATTATTTTTCTAAATAGGGTTTAGGTTTTTAAGGTTTGGGATGTGGGGTTATATTTGTGGGTTAAGGTTTAGGGTTAAAATTATTATTTTTCTAAAAAGGGTTTAGGGTTTTAGAATTTTAAATTTAGGGTTTTAGGATTTAGAATTTGGGGTTTAGGGTTTAGGGTTTTGGGATTTATGTTTTAGGCTTTTGGGTTTTGAGATTTATGTTTTAAGGTTTAGGGTTTTAAGGTTTAGGGATTTAGGGTTTAGGGTTTAGGGTTTTAGGGTTTAGGGGCTTGGGATTTAGGTTTTAGGGTTTTAGAATTTGGATTTAGGGTTTTGGGATTTATGTTTTAGGGTTTAGGGTTTTGGGATTTATGTTTTAGGGTTTAAGGTTTAGGGTTTAGGGATTTGGGGTTTAGGGTTTTAGGATTTGGATTTAGGGTTTAGGGTTTAGGGTTTTGAAATTTTGGGTTTATGGTTTACAGTTTTTTTGAAATTTGGGTTTATAGTTTACGGTTTTTTTGGAATTTTGGGTTTAGGGTTTAGGTTTTTGGAATTTTGGGTTTAGGGTTTAAGGTTTTGGAATTTTGGGTTTGAGAATTTAGGATTTGAGTTTAAGGTTATATTTTAGGTGAGGGTAAAATTGGAAAACAAAGTTTATATGAGAATGGAATTATGATTACCAAGGGGGAGAGAAGGAATTGTGATTCCTTCTCTTTTAGTAATCGATTCCATTCCGTCCTCTCATTCCGTCCAACCAAACATGAGGTAATAGTATTTATTGTGTTAAAAATAATGTCAAAAGAATTCATACATAAATACTATTTGAAATATATTACTCAATAGTTACGGTGAATACTACTTGTGTTTAGTAAATTGTTTATTATGTTTCATCAATGGAATATATTTGTAATTTGATAATGTTTATTGTATTGAAAATAATATTTTTTTTAATTTGATATATTATTGTGTGAAACTAACATAAAACTAATTTAATATACTAAAAAATTAAAGTATTTGAGATTGTTTTGTCATTTATGCTGACTACAATGTATTATTGCTCTTTAATAAAATATTGTGTGTGTGGTTAAATATTATAATTCTAGTTAGAATGTCGTAGAATATGGTTATTTTTTTCAACCAAATAGCTTTAGTGAAATATGTTGTATATAATATATTACATAATATTACTTTTAATATTTAAAGAAAACGAAAGTATATTTTTTTATGATTTATTTTCTTTCAATTATTCTCAAAAACAATTACGGTGAATTCGTTTATTTTGAATTTAATTTTTAACATTAACTAAATTTTTTATTTTAGGAAAAAAATGTAATCTAATTCCAAACTATATTCAATTTTTCATATTAATTCAAATTATTCCACCTCATATTTGTATGATTTTATTCTAAGTTTATTGCTTCTAATTAATTGATAATTAATTAGATAATTTTAATATTGTGATTTGTTGTCAAAATAGGGAATTATAGGATATATTTTGAATATTTTAGCTTATGTAATATATAGAGATCGAAAGACTTATATAAACCTGTATAGTATTGAAATCATTGATCTTAATGCTTTCTTGTTTTGTTAAATTGTATACTCTTCTATAAATTGATGAATAACAATATTTTCAATTGACTATTGAAAGAGTCTTTTGTATGTCTTTTTAGATATCGGTAACAAACAAAGTGAATTAAATTCAATTAGTTGGATTAGTTGAAATCGATTTTCTAGAAGATTTATTCTCATTGATTTGATTTTCGAACAACATATTTCTTTTCTTTTACGCAATTTTTTTAAATTGATTTTATTTTAAATTTTAATTACAACAACATTAAGAACCTTTTTAGATAAAATTTAGATTATCATAATTTTTGTATTTTTTAAAAATAAGTTACTAATATCTGAGAATGATACTTTTCTTATTGTTTTACTATAAAACTATGATATTATAAACTTATAATTTTATATCAATCAAAACTCCAACATGTAACAAGATAGACAAACCTATGCATAACAATTGTTGTCTATTTTAATGATGAGTTAAAATAGATACATAGTTATGGTCACACATTAAATATATTATTCTTTTTATCTTATATCCGAGAGAAAATAAATAAATAAAAAACTAAAAGATTCTCCAAATACAACATGTAATTTAAAAGATTAATTATTTAAGTATAAAATTAATTAATAGATATGAATTCAGAACTATTTCTATATATTTGATTTTTGATTTTTGATATACAATATAAATATTATTAAATTATTTTTAATTGATGATTTTTATTAAAAAATATTTTATTTTAATAATTATCATTTTCAAAATTTATAATTATAAAAATAATCCAATAATATCCATCGATATTTTAAAATCAACTTCACAATTAAATTATCTTTTCACATTTTTTATATTTTTACATTTTTATCCCTCAATGATTGACGCTGATGGATTGAACATCACTACTCAATAAAATAAGACTTTAAGACGAAATATCCTTGTGATCCAGATAAGACTGTACGTGTCACTGCCTTGTGGCTAATATCACACATGATCAACAGCTGCCCTGCCAGGAAGATGCTTTCCACTATATATTATTATCGTCTAGCTCATCTAGTAGATGGCCGAAGCATTCAAGTAAAACAATACCAACATGAATACTACTTCAAAGGTATGTAAAATTCGAACTGTATCTTCCTTACCATGAATCATCAGTTTCTAATTGTTATATGCTTTTGTTATTAGGGAACTGAGCAGATAAACAAAGAAGGTGAAATTGAGACGATGACAGAGACGGTAGACTATAGTACACAGGCAGGGCAAGAGGTTCCAAAGAAGGAAGACATTCATGTGGTTCATCTGACTAAGAAAGGGTCTGATGGTGATCAGGGTGTTTTGGCTGGTGCAGCTGCGGCTGTTGTTAGTACTGTTAAGTCCGCAAAGGATGCCGTTTCCGGTAATTACAAGGATAAGACCTCAGATTGAGTGCCATATATTATCCTACTGCTGGACATTCATGTGCTACTTTTTTTTTTTCCAACACTATTGGCCGATCATGGAAGCATATCTTACTTTATACATGACAGGTCATATTTAATGTTTTAAATTTCTATTAAGGACTTATTTGTTATCGGATTCAAAGATTAATATCTTTGTTTTAAAAAAAATGTTCAGATAACTCTGTTTTAAATGGGTAAGAGTTTATTATTTCAAAACCTGTTTAGGAAATAAATATTTACTCCAGTTTTGGTTCTTTCTTTTTTGGGTTATAAAATTGATTAATGTGCTAATAAATTTTAGTTTCAATTCTTATCGATGTATTTTATGTTAATGTTAAAATTATGCAGTTATGAATAAGGTTGATTAACTAATTCATAATATGAAAATGTTTTAATAGTTTAAGATATTAATATTTAATTATTATTTTGAACTTGTTGTTTTTATTATAAGTAGGATTAAATACGAATGTATTTATTGCTAGTTTAAGATTCAAACTTTGATAATCAAGATTAAATAATTATCCATGAATTTAATCAACTTATAATAAACTTATGTATTTATTATTTTTTTAAATCTTAATTTAGTTAATAAATTAAATTTAGTAATAATATTTTTAAGTTATTCAAAATTACTATATTTTTAAAAGTAAAGAATTTAATAATAATTTTTAATTATAAAATTTATTTAGAACTTACATGATTAGTTGAATATATATATATGCAAATTATTTTTGTTTTTTTTTTCACTGAATAAACTCTTAATTAATTTTTTTAATTATATAATAAATTAGTAATTGGAAGTATAATTATTACAAATCCTTTACAGGTTTGACTCCGATAATTTTAATAAAAGTAAGGTTTAATTTTTTATATGCCATTTTGGGGTGCGCCAGCCAAGGATCAGTGAGCCTCAACCAAGGGTAGGCGTGGGATTATTGAAGCTCAACAGGCGGCTTAAGTTTTCTATAAAAACCTGCACATTTTTTTTATTTGTTTCTTGACCATAACAGAAGTGAAACTCCGTTCGATTCATTATGAGGCATTTTCAGTCCATCCTTTTGAGCGTCAAGTCTGAGATAACATGATCATACCATGTAGAACTTAGGGCATGAAAAAGCATACGTTCATATCTAAGATATCTAGTTGAGCGATTATGAGAGTTTTGGTTTGTGTGATTCATATGCATATTTAACTATTAGAGAGTCGTATCATTTTAAGAGTTCCACATATATACCTTGTTGGTAAAATGGCTAGGCATTGCGACGGAGCTCGAGGGATGGGCTTGTGTAGCCTTTGTAAGAAGTAACTAAACATTTCATTAAAAAACAAATACGCATACAACATGATTAACATAAGTATCACAACGATCATATAGCAGGTTACTTATCATAGTCATGCTAACATTGAGTTCATATACTTCGTATCAAGCATTCATATATTCGTTTTCTAACATATTTATCAATTTTTACTAATCTTTAACTCACAATCACCATTGAGAAAAAATATTTAAAACAATTAATTAATAACTAAAATAAAGAGTATAGATATTTAAAACAATTAACTAATAACTAAGCATAGTTTTCTCCCCACACTTGGTTGCACATTGTCTGTAATATACAAGTAATAAAAAATATAGTATAATGAAAGGAAAAGAAAACTTCCTTGACATTGGCACACTAGCCGTGATCACCAAAACTCCCCCTTGTCTTTCACTATTATTCATTTATAAGGCAAATAAACATAAGTAATAAAAAAGCGTTAGGTTGCCACACAACAAGCGTTACATATTACATGTAACATCTTTGGTTAGACATTCCCACAAGATACTCAAATAGGATTTGAGGCATGGTAATCCAAATTTTCATTTTTGTTATTGATCTTGGATCTCCTCCATATCATCAGTCCTTTCCTAGAATGTTTACTACTACTTTGTTGAGGAGTCCCACATCGACCAAGGACCAGCATAAGAGCTGGTTTATGAGCCTAGATAGTCCTCACCCTTGAAAGCGCGTTTTCAGGGGTAGAGTTAGGCTCAGTTGAATCAACATGGTATCAGAGCAGAACCCTTGGCGGTGGAGGAGAGCTACCCTGCACTTACACCCGTTGTAACAATAAGACCACCACCGTTCGTCGACACAGTCGATGTGAGGGGGAGTGTTGAGGAGTCTCACATCGACCAAGGACCAGCATAAGAGCTGGTTTATAAGCCTGGGCAATCCTCACCCTTAAGTGCGTTTTCAGGGCTAGAGTTAGGCTCAGGTGAATCAACATGGTATCAGAGCAGGATCCTTGGCGGTGGAGGAGAGCTACCTGCACTTACACCCGTCGCAACAATAAGACCACCACCGTTCGTCGACACAGTCGATGTGAGGGGGAGTGTTGAGGAGTCCACATCGACCAAGGACCAGCATAAGAGCTGGTTTATAAGCCTGGGCAGTCCTCACCCTTGTAAGCGCGTTTTCAGGGGTAGAGTTAGGCCCAGGTGAATTAACATGGTTGCTCTAATACCATGTTAATTCACCTGGGCCTAACTCTACCCCTGAAAACGCGCTTACAAGGGTGAGGACTGCCCAGGCTTATAAACCAGCTCTTATGCTGGTCCTTGGTCGATGTGGGACTCCTCAACATACCTTCACTAGTGTCTAACACTCGTTAGGTTCTCAACTTTATAAATCTCCCTCTTAAAGATTTGGATAGATTTGGATATTATCACAACAATCTAAGTAATAACACTTCTTTGCTCAAAGTTTTTTTTTTTTTTTGCCTTCTTTTTTCCCATCTCTCCTTTTCTTATCCTCAATTTTATTTCTCTTTTTCTTGAACTAGCTAGTATTGGATTCACTTCCTTGTTCTCCCTAAGTCATAAAAATAGTTTCATCTTCAATTTTTCTTTGATGAAGTGTGACCACTTCCACATGTTTGGTTATGTCATGTTGAATTAAATTAAGAAAAATATTAATGGTTGCTTTGTTATTGTAATTAAGTTTGACTAGAGACTTCATTGCAATATGGAGCTTATTTAAGCGTCTTCTTAGCCCACATCCCTAAATTCAATTTTAGCTTTGCTTCTAGCCACCACGTTTTGTTTGTCTGATAATTATCTTTATAAACTAGTAAAACTGAATAAATACTTGTGTAAGATTGACCAAATTTTAGATACTTTTTAAGTTTCTTAAAGGTAATCCAGTTGTTAAGGGTTAAATGCTAAAATTTGGATCCTATTGGTAGTGATTGTAACAAATTCTTAGCCTTTGTCCAACAATGAGAAAGGAAAAATGCAAAAACATATTGCATCATCTTGAAGGTGTATTATTACAAATTAGATTTGTATGTACCATTTGAATGACATTTGGCTTGAGTTTAAAATTGTTAACATTGATATTCGACCTATTAATAAAAAATGAACTCTAAGAAAGTGAAGCCCCTTGGGCACCACAATTGCCTATGTAATCTTTCTCTTATTAGTCATTATATAGTTTTTTCTATCTCAGATCAAAAGGTTTAAGACTCGCTAGGCATATAATAATAACACGAACAAAATTAAAAAAGCTAGTATAATAATATTTGTGATTTATATACATTATTAAATCACGGATCATGTAAATAATATAGTGTATTTAAGTATAAAAATTGATCAAAAAAAAGTTTAATTATTTTATAATTGGGTATCAATTTGATTATTATTAGGAAAATGGAAAGTTTGATAGATTGTAAAAAATAATAAATTAATGACTAAAATTATTAGATTACCAAGTACGAAATTATAGGAAAATGAGCTCTAAAAGCCTTAGTCTCTCAATTTATTATGCATATGAATAACTAAAATCTCTTCATATAATTGTTATAACAATTATATAATCAATTACATTGAAAGTAGTATATATTTCTCTCTTAAATAAATTACACATTATATAATAATTAATTATATCACTCTCATGTCAATTAGATTGTATACTATTCATTAAGTCCATAATTATATATCACAAATAAAAATCGTACATCTCTTTCTATAAATTATGCATGTTATTTAATCATGATAAATAATTAAATGGTATAATTTTTTTTAATTATTTCTATAGATTAATTGATGATTAGTCAACTAATAGAATAAAAATAAAATTAAATAATATAATTTCATTACAATCATAATGGAAAAATAATAAATGAATCATATACTAGAAAACCGAAATTATAAGACCCATATATTAAGATTTTAGCTATTCAAAATATTCATTGAGCATGTATGAAAAAGTAAACAAACATTGATAGAAAATTAAAGTAAAGAGAAAATACAACCGATCTCTCAATATGAATGTACTTTTGATTTCCCTTTGTGTAATGTCTTTTCTTATATTGTGTTTTTTTCTATTTTTTGTTTTCTGAATATATTTAACTTTGAATTTATAAATTTGTCTCACCAAATTGGTTCTAAATAGTTTAAAAACAATATAATATTATCTATTAAATGTATCACATGATACAATAGTTGAGATTAATAATTAAACTTAAAAATGAAATTGATGTAGACATCATTGCATAGCTTAATTAATCGAGACCTTATAGTAAACTTATCGAAGTATGATTGATAGAGTGATATTTTCATATTTCATTGAAAATATTAAATATTTATTTGAGGCAGCTCGATCGAGATCGATCTTAAGCAAGATTGATCAAATAAGTGATGAAAAGTCTCAAACTCTGTGATGTCGTTTCATCTACATTAGTACTTTTACAGATAAGATATGCTTTGTTAATATTTATTCAAATATAAGACAAATAATTAGCTTGAATTTACTAAATAAATAGATCCTTATGATATTAATAATTTAATCATGAAAAGTATAAAACAATATCATGCCCTTCTAAAGTGTGATTATAATTGAAATATTTCAAGCCTTGTCTCTAAACAATTAGATGTCCTTGTTAACTTTACGTTGATAAAAAATAATTCTAGTTTCCCAACTTAGTATGTGTTTTTCAAGAACACCACCAACAAAATCAAGAAACAAATTTTCTCTCCGTATAATGTTTGGGTAACTTTGTTCTCACAAAATTCTCTCAATATTAAGGGTAGAAAATTCTCCAACTTTCTAGCGAGTGGTAGGCTAACATAAGGGGAATATGGTGTTTATAGTGTCAAAACCTAGCACAATTTCATTAGAAATTCAACTCCTAATTCTACTCAATTTGAAGAGTCACACAATCAAATTGTATGTTGATGATAATCTGATTCCCACCCTCTTCTAGCTATACTATATGCCAATTTTTGTTTAATTTATACACCAAATCTAATTTCATTTGTTAAAATGCCTATGCTTTTACTGCAAGTTTTAAATGCCTATTAACCATTTAAATGTTATATTTTAATATTTTAATTTATTTATATATTTATTTATTCCAAGTAAATAATATACATAGATAATTTGCATTTTGATAGCTTAATAATTACTTTCAATTAATTATTTATTTATTATGAAACTAACACTATTTATTATGATTTTAAACTTAAATAAAGAATTAATATGTTAATTAACCTTTTTATTAATTATCAATTTTTATTAATTTTAAAGTTATTTCAGTATAACTCTGGAGGTACACCAACTTATATTAACTCTATACATAGGTACTTAAATTATTTTTTCTATAAAAAGGTATTCATTCTTATATTTTGATTACATGTAAGTACCTAATTGGGATTAAGGCTTTCATCTAAACGTATTATCATTAATAATAACGTACAAATATTTTCAAAACTTAATATTTTATCATTTTTTTTTAAAATATCCTAAATACTTATCTAAAATATTTTCACTCTTTCTCATATACACAATACTATTTTTCATAAAAAAAAAATTGTTCATTTGGTTTTGTTTCTCTTCTTTTGGTGTCTCTTTAAAGTAAAAATATTATCTATTTATAGGTAAAATTATAGCCATCAAAGTCAAATGTAATTAATGGAAATGCACTTAATTTTTTTTATTTTCTTCGAATGTAAATGATGAGGTTGCATTTACATTTTTTTTTTCCCCTTCTACGTGAACAAGAACTACATATATACCGTTATTCTTTCCCATATTCAGACCACACTCAAATCCCAAAACCAAACACCACCATCTAATATATCATAACTTCTCCTAAGCATCAAGTGTTGGGATTGCGGCAGGCCACTGTATATTTCCCATATCAATATTAGGAACAAAGACTATGCCCCTAAATATTTCAGCTTGGCTCTCTATTAAATGAGTCATCAATGTTTCTATAAATTTATTAAGAAGACCAGTACACGAATAAAATAGCAGATCAGGAATAGTATTCCATCTTATTCTTCTCCTTGGACATACCGACCTTATTTTTTGTACGCATTTTGAAAACAACAAGAAAAATATCATTCCAACGATACATGTTTTAAAAGCCTAATAGAAAATGTAATTTAATTTAAACATAGTAGAAATAGGGAATTTTCAGAAGCATAACTAGATTTAAACTAATCTAGAGATCACGACATTTAAAGAAGTAAAACATTATTGTGTAATCCTTCAATAGAAACATTATCATATTGCATGCTGGGAGAAATGCAAACAAAGACTCCAACATAAATGAAGTTTCTTATGTTAAAAAAATTATATAGCACATTTGAAATACATTAATTTTTAATGAAACACTAAAGCTACCTAAACAGGATGTCTGTTTAAACACCCTCCAATACTTAAAACCCTACAAAGTTTCTATGTGTAAGCTATCGAAGTATTTATCCTAATGAGACACTAAGTATGTTTTTGAGTAAAGAATCACAATTTACTAAGCATAACTTTGGGTATACTTATCTTCTTAATTTTTTTTTTTTTGACAAAAATAAAATATTTCATTAATGAACAAGCAATTACATTTAAAAGTATAAGAGAGAAAAACATCTTAAACAACAAACTAATTCATTAACTATATAAAATAATAACATAACGAGCATCATGTTTTTAGAAAAAAACAATATAAAATCT
Source organism: Hippophae tibetana (assembly GCA_037013495.1). Taxonomy (NCBI): domain Eukaryota; kingdom Viridiplantae; phylum Streptophyta; class Magnoliopsida; order Rosales; family Elaeagnaceae; genus Hippophae; species Hippophae tibetana. The sequence continues at coordinate 15,498,280 of CM072812.1, forward strand.
AACACATAATAACCAATAAACAAACAAAAGAATAATGGAGTTTTACATCAATTAAAGACAATATTATAATAAAATTTATAAAGATTATGGATATCTCTATTTATTGGATTAACTTTTTAAGATTGAAATATTTATGATTTTTATAAACTTTGATAGAAAGAAACACACATGTTAACAATTACAAATCGAACTGAAGGCCCAAAAATAAAAGAAAAAGACATCAATATTGATATGTTCGAGTGTTGGTGTAACTCATCGCACCAATTTAAGATCTTTCTTATACTTCATTGCACAAAAAAATATCTTACAATGATGGCACACCAAACACAACACCCCAATGGTGTGTACAATACAAAGTCTATGAAAAAGATAAGGAAAAAGGGACTGTTGAAGAAATTTTAGAACTTTTTAGAGAGATGATTGAGAAAAACTTTTTAGAGAGAGGCGATGCCCTGCTTCGCTAAATTTTTTTGTTATTGAAGGTTTTTCAACAAAAGTTATGTCTTTAATCATCGTCTCTTTCACTTTAAAAATGAACTTTTTATGGCTCACAAAAACAATAGATATCATATACTTTGGATTGCATTCATATTAACTTGTTAATCACAAATCAAAACTGAAATCTCTTAACTACAAGAATAGATATGTTAACTTTCTTCAAAAAATCTATTAGCAACAATTTAGCATGTAATTCACTTAATTATAATTTTTTTGGTGGGTCTAGAGAAAACGTCTTCGTATGTAAATGAAGAAAAAGTAATAGCCTTTGCAGTTCTTGTCACAATGATCCTCTTTGGCTACTTTTGCTATGTGAAAAGGAGGAGGAGAAAATGGAGATTTTTACAATAAAATGGTGAGTTTGATCAATAGATATATAAAACGTGTTATCTCATTTCATATTGTGTCCCATTTAATGTTTTTAATAAATTCATGATAGAATATTATCTTTTTTATTTAAATATTATCTTATATTATTTAAATTATAACTCTCATTTAATGTTTCTAGAAGACTTAAATTGTAATATAAAATATAAAAATGTTTGTCAATTGCACTATTACTTATTGCCTGTGAATTTTGAAATTGTCTCGATAGGATGCGAAAAGATTTCAAAGGAAGATAAAGAAAAAAGAATTATAAAAGAAGAAAAGAAATGAAAAAAGTAAAACGAAACAAAAATTGGGCAATAATTAAGCCTTCTTTATATCAAAGATTGAAGAAACTTTTTCTTAACCACTTGTGTTTTCAATTTTGTTATTAAAAAGAAAAGTGAATGAAATAAATTGGGAATAGTAATTTATTATTACTTATATTATTTTTTAGCATTTATTGTTGGTTAAGTCTTATTTTATGTTTGGTTGTAAAGAATGAAAATGAATCAGAATTGATTCTTTTCATTTGTATATTTGGTTGAGCTAAAAAATGAGTTAGGAATGAAATCAATTTCTAAAGTATAACAATTACTTCTCCCTTTTAGAAATCATTATTTCATTCACATCTTAAATTTTGTTTCTAATTTTATCCACATCTCAAATATAATCCTAAATCTTAAATCTTAAAACCTAAAACTCAAAACCATAAACCATAAAACTTAAATCCCAAAACCTAAAACTCTAAACCCTAAATCTCAAATCCTAAATCCTAAATCTTAAACCCTAAACCTTAAACTCCAAATCCATAAACCGTAAATCCTAAAACCCTAAATCCCAAATCTCAAATCCCAAATCCTAAAACCCTATGTAGAAAAATAATAATTTTAATCCTAAACCTTAACCCATAAATATAACCCTAATCCCTAAACCCAAATCTCATATCCCTAAACACTAAATCCTTAAATCCTAAACCCTAAACCCTATTTAAAAAAATAATAATTTTAATAATATATTTTCTTTTTAAGTAATAATTATTTAGAAAAATAATGATTTTAATAATATATTTTCTTTTTAAGTAATAATTATTTAGAAAAATAATGATTTTAATAATGTATTTTTTCTGACGAAAAAATAATAATTAAATTATATTATTTAAACTTTACTAAATATATGAGTATTAAGATAATTTATAGTTTTTTTTTATTTCATTCTAATGACAAACCAAACACTATAATACTGATTTTTTCTTTAATTTCAGTGGTCAAACCAAACAACATTGTTTCCTTTTAATTCTCATTCTGATTCTGATATCATTCTGTGAACCAAACGTTACCTTAATATTTTAAAAATATCCAAATAATTTTTATCAAAAATATATGTAAAAAAATTTGAAAGTTATTTTTATCATTTTAAATTTTTGTTATTATTGTTACTCATTTTCTCTTTCTCTTTTTCTTTTATATCTCTCTTACTCTCTCTCATTGAGTTTAGTTTTTAATATTTATTTAGTATTTAGTATTTAAAATTTAAAATTTAATGTTTACAAATTTAAGTTTGAGTTATAGGATTTAGTAGAAAATATGAAGAAAAAAAATTATGTAAATAAATAAAAGTGTGAAAAAAAGAGACAAGAGAAGGAAAATGAGAAAACAAAAAAAAAAGAGAAAAGAGAGAAAGATGAAAGGGAAAAAAAGGACTAAATTGTCCATTTTTTGTGCATAAGAATTATTTTTGGCCAAAAACATACCCTTTTAAATATATATATATATTTAAGATATTACTAAACAACTTGAATAATAATATATACCAAAACAACAACAGCAATCCCTAACGAAAAGATAGTAATTCTCATTTGCATAAAATATATATATATATATATATATATATAAAATCAATAGTCACTTGACATAGAATTTAGCCTACTTCGGAAGAAAACAATCAATAAAATGATTTTGCATCCGAAATACAAAGTGTACGTCACACAGCAATGTTAAATTTGCTATATTATTTTCCATTTGTTTAGAAAAACTAGACCTAGTACAGCTCTCACATTCTTTACATCATCAATCCCTTTTAAAATTAAATGTAACATAAATACTGTAAATGGAGATACAACATTTGCTCACTTGCTTTATGAGATTGACATGTTTGAATAAAGAAGAGTAAAAAAGTGTTCCACTTCCGGTAAGCTTCCAATAATTTGAATGAATTGGTCTCTTCTTGGCTCTTCAAGGACAGCAGGACTCATTTGCGCAACTCGGGGAACTAATCTGGCCAGTTGCATTCCTGATGCAAGACTGTCTCCTCCCGGTTGCACCTCCATATCTTTAATCAGATAGTCTACCACAGCTTTCAATGCTATCTCTGTAATGCTCCCAAATTCAGAACTGCAAAGGAGAGGGGGGGAGGAAATCAAAATCCACATTTTTTGTCACAGATATGAGAGTAACTTGCAACTGTCGAATTTTCAGTTTTGAACCCAAAAAGAAGGCAGGAATTCTATAAATTGATGGTGGAGTTGGAAAATCAACCAGGAAAAATCATATAAGATTTCCTTAGTAGAAAATTATTTAACTAAGAGAAAGTGTCACATAAGTCCACTATATTGGTGTGTTTGGTCCTTGGATTATAATTGGTGAAAACATAGTAAAATCCAGAATGGAAATCAAAGGGGTAAAAGTAAAATCAGCAGCTAGAAAAGTCCTTAAAAGGAGAGCAATAGTAGGATTTACTATTTAAAGATGGAAAATATTTCATAGTGCAGAAAGCATATCACTGCCAAACAGAGCAAAACCTTCTTCCTAATGACATGGTAATGATACACCAACTATAAGGTGGCGTTTGGTTCACAGAATAGAATCGGAATCGGAATCGAAATCATAATCAGAATGAAAAGAAAACAATGTTGTTTGGTTTGACCATTAGGATTTTGGATTTAGGGTTTATGGTTTAAGATTTGGGATTTGGGGTTTAGGGGTTTAGGGGTTACGGGTTTCGGGTTTTATGGTTTTGGAATTTGGGTTTTAGGATTTAGGGATTTGGGATTTAAGTTTAGGATTATATTTAGGGTGGAGGTAAAATTGGAAAAAAAAAATAAGATAGGAATGGAATCATGATTCCTAAACATTTAGGAATCGATTCTATTCCTGACTACTTTTTCAACCCAACCAAACACAACATAATAATTAATTCATTATGACTGTTCATTTGGTAAACAGTGATGGATTTGGGCTGATAATCATGAGCAGTAATGTACAAGGTACAAAGGGATAATCACATAAAACAAGATAATTAAGCAAATTATTAAAATAAATAAAACATATTTTAAACAAGGAGTTGCAGTTTCAGTTAAATGGAATCTAGTTTACACAATAAGACTTACCATCTTAGGAAGTTCTTCCATACAAATAGAAATTGTCAAATACCTAGCTTTAGAAACATACCTATTCAACACTTCCCTTGTCTCCATCACAAGTTGGTCGAATTTCGATAAAGCTGAAAAATTGCCGTTGTTGCTGCTGGAGAGTGTGCCTACTTTCTCAGAATGAACATCCTCAGGCATCACGTAGTCTACCCAATGATGAGGACGACTTCTGCTAATGAAGTTGTCAATTATTTGCAAGATTGATTCATGAAGAGCTTTACTGTTGAAAAAATCCCTCAATTGCTTTCTGCATGGTACAAGTATTCATAACATGTAAGAAAAATACAATCGGAATTTGCAGGCTGCCTCGACATTGTTTTGGTTATCACAATTTTTCCAAAGGTCTTGATCTTTACAAGGTGAGCTCGATCATGATCTACTTAAAATTGTGTAGTACTGAAGGTAAATGGTGAGCTACATGTTTTTATGATAGCTAATTAATTTAAATTCCTTCAAGTGTTTCAGCCACAGAGTTAATATACATATTTTGCAGGGCCAAAATCGACAAAAATTGACCTACTTTTTTGGGGTAAGGAAAAAATAATAATAATTTTGTTAAGTTCCAAGCCTAAAGCTGTTTGAAAATATCGGAAGCCTGAAGATTGACTTATGCATCAACCAATATTAGCAGAAGGGCCAGACTACATATAGCAGCAAACACACCTTACTAAGTGCATATTAACTTATTTCATTTGCTTATCTCATTGTAAAATTTTACCCTTTGAGAACTTCCGTTGCTGCTGCTTGCATATCTGATATCAAATCAGGCATGACATGGGTAGATAGAAAATCAGCACTTGCAAGAAACTTCTGCTGGTCATCCCTGTCAATTGAATCAGCATTCTCCTGTAAGCATGGCAGGTAAACAAAACTCAGAGGACCAACAGAACATGTAAGCGTTAACATGTAGCATACCTAGTGAGATAAAACAATCAAGCAGTGCCTAATAACAAAATTGGCAAAGAAAATGCGAGACACTTACCTATAAGTTACCTGTAAGTAGATGACATATCAATATGTGCAAGTATACAATAACGTTTGTTAACATCATGAGGAACACATGACAACAATATTATGAGATTAAGTTTGGAATTATTAAATAGCATGTATGCACACTTTATCAATAAAAACTTAAAAACTAAATACATTTAAACTGATTTCAGTGTTAAAAAAAATGAAGATAAAATCTGAATTGAATTTTTTCTAAAAATCGAGCATATTATATTGAGCACTACTATATATCATAATATCACAACTAATGTGGTAATTTTTTATTAGATCTAGTTAGATGGATCACACTATACATATTGATAACATTACATTAAATCATTTGAAATTCATCTCAAATTTGAGTAATATATATATATATCAAAATATAAATCACTTTTGATTGTATGACTCAAAAATATTTACGTTTTTAAAAACTTCTACCAAAAGCTCCAACTAATGTGGTAATTTTTTATTAGATCTAATTAGATGAATCACACTATACATATCGATAACATTGCATTAAGTCATTTGAAATTCATCTCAAATTGAAGTAATATATATATATATATATAAACCACTTTTGATTGTATGACTCAAAAATATTTACATTTTTAGAAACTTCTACCAGAAGCTCCAATCATTTCTATACTTTTTCTATACTTTCTAAAAGTGTAAAGGGCACTCGAGGTCTTGTAAACAAGTAAAACACACAAGTCCCGTAATTTTTTAGTGAATCACATGGGTCATGTTGCTTTCATAAAATTAACATTAAAATCTTATTTTAACGGTTGACTAAGAAATTGGGTCATATTATGTCATGTGTTAATCATGTAACCAAATTTTGTAACATGACTAGCACATGACATAACCTCAATAGAATTGTTATTCTAGAAATACCTTTACAAATTTGATAACATAACTAACAAATAACAAAATCTGACCCAATTTCTCAACCAACAGTTAGAATACAAATTTAGTGTTAATTTTATGAAAGAACCATGACTTACATGGTCCATTCAAAAGCTAAGGGACTTGTTTAAGCTACAGAACTCTTAGCACTCTCACCCTTTCTAAAACATCAAAACTATCATCTTAAATTTGTTTCCATATATCGAAAAACAAAGAGAAAAAATAAAGAAATTTCAGAAATTTTGAACTATTGCCGCCAAAATTGTAGGACAACATTCATTCTGCAGACTACCAAGCACAAAAACAAAAGCCATGACTCATTATTGAGGAAATATTTGGATAATCGAAATGTCCACAGCACAAAACAAGTTTGATCAAACAACTGCTCTCTAGAGCTAGACTAGACCCAACAAGAAGCTTCATGTATCAAGGAAGTGAGAACAAGTGGTAAATGGTTGTCAAAAATGAACCCAAACTGGAAGAATCAGCCTAAAAATCTAATTAGGATCTAGAAAAAGAGAACCTGGTACATTATAGTGGTGCCTGAATCTAATGAAATGGTATTAATGTCAACTTCTAGATCTTCCTTTTTTTTGTCTCCACATCAGCTTTGTGGATTGATGAACTCCTCAAACGATAATGAAGAAAATTTAGCTGTCAACAATTGATAGAACGACAACAAGAGCATGAAAGACCACAGTGGGCTAACCACTAGTGTTGAGTGAGAACAGGAGAACACTTACAGCCATGACTTTTGATGAAAACATATAATATAGCCTTGTCAAATTGTTTCTTTCAAGTTCAATAATGCCAATGATGAAAATCCAACTGCAAGGAACAAAGGCAGCACAAGAGTTGGAAACAATTTTTTTTCGGGTGGTGTGTCAATGAACGGTCATAAAGGCTACAGCACAATAACCGTGTCAATTAACAGGGTTAGAAGTGTTTTGATGGTGAGATTGACAAATGCTATTAGTGTTTTTGGTACAATATGTAGGTTTTTTGAACAGTTACAACATTTTGTTTCATGGTTCATTACTTTTTTCTTTTGAGGAAAACTAAATACAAAACTAGAGGCACAACAATAATAAGGAGAGAGTGAAGAGAAGCTTGGAAGCTAAATTGGGGTTCTCTACACACTTTGAAAACGTGTTAGAAGTTCAAAAAATAGTTGGCAGTGAAGGAGAAAGCAAAAGAGTTTTGTTCTTCTTATCATTGTTGTAAGTCTTGTAGTCTTTTGTGTTTTTGTTGGCTTCTCATGTGCAAAACACGGAATCTGTTTATTTTACTTAGTGTATCTGTCTTCCTCTATATAAGGTTGGTTACTGACGATCAGTAATGCACATACGTATATAATTAGGTACACTTTGTATGAAAACATGATATACACACACCGTGGAAATGGTTTTCTTACTATGCCAAGCTCGTTCACCGATGTTATCGTTGTTGAGTTACATGTGCGAATATTTATGGAAATTACTCGACAACTTTTTCAATCGAAAAATGGACTTTTAGGTGCCTCGACGAGGGCCTCATCGGGGGATCAGAGAGGTACCTGAGCTTGCATGATTTCTATAAATTCCCCCTCTTCTTGTTTCTTTAATGAGAAAAAACGTAATGAAACTCTGTCAAATTGACATATCATTTTTTTTATTCCAGATCATTATTACCTTGAGTATTTGTTCAGTAATAGTGATTCGTAACTGTGTGAGCAAAATCGTGCTTTTGAATAGTGAGTACTTGAAACGGTGTTCAGCCTCTTAAGTTGTGAGTGTTTAAGACTATTTAAGTAGTATGGTGAGAGCAATAATGTTCTTTTAGGATTGTTGAGTGTTTCCCAAGATAGTGATTGCGGGTGATACGTGATTGAATGTGTTTCCCACATTGATTGTTGGTGACTCGTGGTAGAATGTAGTTCTCATGAGTGGTTGTTCACATTCTAATTCACTTTACCGACCATCGATTACTAATCGTATTATATCGAGTGATGCTAACTTTGGAGGAAAGTCGGGTTCGTATGTTGAACTAAGTCGTTGTGGAGGTAGTAATAGGCAGTTCAGATAGAAGTCCCAAAGTCCCAATAGAGGTATTAATGGTTTTGTTTCTATCAGGATTATAATTGTTTTCTTGCTTAGTGGATTGGTCCTCAAGTAATTTGAATTATTTAGCTAGGGTTATCATTATGGGAGGAGCAGGTCAATCATCTTTTCGAGTGCTCTATACCTTTATATCTCCACAATCTTTGTAACCTCATTCGATTGTGATTTCTTGTACTCCATCGAACCTCTAAATCTGCATAACCTCATATTTCTTGGATCTCTGCTTAGTCTCGTATGACGTCTGGGGTGGTTGCTCTGAAAGTATGCAGCTTCCTTGATTGATTGCTTAACTGTTTGGTGAAGTTCCAGCTTGTCCTAAAAAGAATGGGCGAGTGTGAGATCTCAACAATCTGTGCTGGATGTGTATTTGCTACACCTATTTGCTGTGATCCTATCCCTAATCTTTGAGTTATCTTTAATGAGATGTTGGTGGCTGAGAAAAAGAGAGGGGCTCAGTTAGATTTCTGCAGATCGAGAAAATTCAGAAACTTTGTTACAAATGTGAATTAATGGATGTGTAAGCTAGTGGCTGTTTACTTTACTTGGCAAAACAAAAGGAAAAATGGCATTTTCATAGAAGAAAGACTTGACAGGATGCTTGTTGATTCAGATTATTTAAGCCAAATTCCCTGAGCTTTCTGTCAGAGTAACACCTCCCCCCAAAAAAAAAAAAATTTGTTGCCACTGACCACACTATGCTCTTAATAGACTTACAGAAGAGATAAGGTGGTGGAAGAAGGATATTTAGGTATGAACCTAAATGGATGACAAAGCCGGAACCCAGGATATGAAGATGTAATTCAAGAGGGTTGGATTGGGCAATCCTCAAATTTGGGAATGGCTAATGTAATGAAAAAGCTTAAGATGTGTAAGAGAGAGCTAATCGACTGGCTGAAGAATCTTAGAGGTATATCATAAGGGCAGAATTCAAGCACTCAAAAATAGCTTGTTGGTGGCGGGAAAAGGTGAGGTGAGACATTGCAGGAGCATTTGAGAATCAAAGATGAGATTGATACAATTTGGAGGGGGGGAGGAAATGTACTGGGGCTCTAGAGCAAGGATTAACTGGCTAAAGTTTGGGGACAGAAACACTAGTTTCTTTTATAAAAGTGTTTTACAGAGGAGGATGGAGAACAAAGTAAGAAGGTTGAAGAATGTTGATGGCTAGTGGAGTGATGGTAAGTATGATGTTAGTCATATTATCATGGAGCATTTTCTGAGGATGTAGGCTGAACCTATTCAAGGTGTTAAGGAGGTGCTGATGTGTGTGGAACCTATACTTTACGCTGGGACCAATAGAAAGTTGATTAGGGTGATCACTAAGGAAGAAGTTATACTTAAAGCTGCTGTATTTGACTTAGGGGGCTACAAGGCCCCAGGACCAGATGGTTATTCAGGTGTTTTTTTTCTTTTCTCTCTTCCCCCCATCCCCTCCTCTTTCTCCAAAAACACTGGAGCCTGATTGGGATTACGTAACTGAGTCAGGAATTTTTTTGACAAAGAATACATGCCAGATGCAGTCAATAGAACTCATATTAGTACCTAGGGTAGCACAACCAGAGAACCCAGCCCAGTTTATGCCAATTTCTTTATGCATTTTTCTTTACAAAGTGATTTCCAAAGTGGTGATAAGGTAATTGAAACCCATCTGCCTACCCCTGTTTCTGGAGTACAGGACACCTTTGTCAAGGTAAACACAGGAAACATTAATTACTCGAGGTTTTTATCATCTGAAGAGGAGGAAAACTGGAAAGGTAAGATGGTCTGCCCATAAGATGGATATGGCAAAGGCATATGATCGAGTAAATTGGAAGTTCTTGCAATTGCTTCTTAGAAGATTGGGATTTGATAAAATCTAGATATGCTGGTTATGAAGTGTGTGACTACAGTGTCCTATAGTGTGCTTCTTAATGGCTCACCTCTGGAGTTTTCCAAAGCCCACAAGGGATTAGGCAAGGAGACCCTATCACCTTACCTATTCATCCTAAATTTGAACTGATCTCAGATTCTACAAATTTGGGAGGGTAATAGTGATTCAGAATGAGAACCTTGAGGAAAGTAACTGATATACGAGACACTATACTTCCTTTAACTAACAAAGAAGCATTAGGACAAGCTTGTCATGCATAACCCAACTACAAAGCCTCAACAGGATCCCACATTCTTCTGCAATCTAAATTTCAAAACGCGAAGCAAAATGGACAATCAACCCACTAGTGTCATTATTCTGCCATAGTAAGTTCCATAACAATCTCACAGTACTTCCTTGAAAGAGAAAAACTACCTGCTGTACCTTATGGCTAATAACCCACTTATGTTTTGGGGGAAAATCAACCAAGTCAAATCTAATAACAAAAGTTCTGTATGTTTTAGTTCCAAGCTTTTCTTATAAGATTCCTGCGTTTGATCTTAAATAGAAATCTAAACAGAGTTTAACTTGTTTATCTAAATTCCTGTCAAGTTATATTCAAAATACATAACCACCTGTCCTTTTTTTTCCACTCAAAAAAACTTGAGAATGTATCACTCTTCCTTGTTCCTGATGGATATGATATTATGCCAACTAACCAATGTTCATCAAGTCTCTATGATGTCCCTGCTCCTACATGAGACATTGAAGATAGGTAACCATAAACTTGCAGTCAACTACTGCTTAAATGTATTATTAAGAAAACCTGTTTAATTGGTTTAAGAGATTCTTCACTACTACTTTGAATTTATTAGCCAAGTATGCACAAACCTAGACTGAGATGCACACCTCCAAGCAAATGATACATGGGTCCCAGGACAGAGCATACTAAACGAACTATAGGAAATAGCACTTGCACTAATTAACCATGAATGGCATCTAATGTATCACTGCCAGCTACGTACATCTTTAAGGAACCCATAGATGAAAATTAAAGTTCAGAGTTTAAGTAACATAGTGCTCGGTAAGCATAATTGCATAAAAAGCTTATGCTTTGCTATTCTTAACATAAATAGCATCTGATATATAAATATATAATAAATAAATAAAAAGAGCATGATTCAATAGTTTATCACTGTCCTTACCAGTAAAAGAGAGCTTTCATAATCACGTGCAGTATCAAGATATAAATGTCGCCCTAATATATTAACCTGAACTCTAATATACAAGCTAAGTATAGTCATTGCCCATAACGCCATCACCAATCTTGTGAAACCTGAAGCACATGAGGTAAAACATTGAAATTTCCTTCAGCTAAGCCAGACTTACAGAACACACATACTAGGATTCCGAGGTATAAGTTCATAAGCAAAAAAGATAACATATTTCATACTTAAAATCTTGAGTTTATCCCATAGCTCAAGCTTTTCTGATGATGGTTGACCCTTCCCTTTCATTAGCCTCTCAGTGAGGTGAGAAAGGTCTAGCTCCTCTGCCATCCGGCTACTTAAATAATGCATTACATGAGGCAATGTAGTGGTATCTGCTATCCTTTGAATGTTCTCAAAATGAGCTTGCATTCTATCATAACATCAATATAAGCACAGTATATTACAATTAGTAAACACACCCAAGATACAAACTACAGAATATCCAAGTAACGAAAACATGAGGGTGACACTTCTCTTAACTGTGCCTTGATGAGTTCATCATTTTGTCGCTCACTAGCAAGTTCTCTCTCCAGATCGGCCAGCCTCTGCCTTTGAGCATTATATATCTTATATAGAAAATACCCACCTCCTAAAACTCCAAAAGTAACAAAAACCTTCTTCTTATGTCTTCTCCAAAAATCCCTATTATCACAATGGTCTAACAAAATAAATTACAAGCAATTGAAGGATAAATTAAAGAGTTAATTATGAAGAATTCAGTCATAACACAATTAACAAAGAAGTGAAAATAAAGTAACAGTTCTCATTCTTCTTACGAAACAACAAAACCATAACAAGTAACTACGGATTGGTATAGAAAAAGATATATTCATTAAATTAAGCAGTAAAATGGGCAAAAAGAAGAACATATAAGAGAAACAGGCAGTTAAATCCAGAAGGGGGAATAATGATAAAAACCCAGAAGAAGAAAAAGGAAAGTAGAACAAAGACTAACCTTAAAGACAGCATTTTGCCGCTAGGGTAGGGAACCCAGTATTACATTACTTGAGTTAGCAAATAAATCGAAGTTTTTTCAGAATAATCGGGACAAACAGAAGCTGAAGTCTCGAACACCCTTTAATAGAAAAGAGGAAAAGGAAGAAGTTTTGGATTTGAAAGCGAAGTAGTACAAAACGAGAAAGTAACGAATCAAAAATAGTTTGGAAAAACCGCCAACAATGAAATAGTACAAGGCTTCTGCTTCAGGGTTGTATCTGATCTGATTAAAAACTTTCAGCGAGACGAGAACGGTAATAAAAGAGGTCCGTTACCCTATCAAGTTACATTCATACATTATACGAAAAGCTACGCATGACAATTTGTGCTATATACGATCGATTATGAATGAATTACATTTGTATTTAATTTAGATAAATTTGAATAACGCAAAAACAAATTAAGATTATATTAAGATTGAGTTAAATGCAAATAGACATCATAAAAATAATTATAACTATTGCTATACATTGTTATTATACTTTTTTATATGCTCGTTATGTTAATTCATATTATTAAAAATTTATTGTATTTTTTTACAATTTATATCCTAATTTTTTTTATTTTATATATTATTATCTACTTATTTATAAAAATTATATAATATTTTATTAAAAATAAATGTGACTAATTATACAAATATTTCTAAATTTTATTTAAAAATAAAATCTATCTCAATTTTTTTTTAATTTATGAATTATTTTATATAAAATAATTAAAAAGAGTTTATTGATTTGTTTGTGAATATATCAAATTGATTTATAATTTTATTTTTCTTAATTATTTATGTAAATATATTATGTTATTGTTAGGCGCAATTACATAAATTTTAAGTCTAAAACATTTAATTACTTTAATTTTATGTTGTGCTTACTTGAGTTATTTTATAATATATTTATAGATTTGAAACATTTACTTTATTTTTGTAAAAAATTGTAATAAAAATTTTATTTGTATATTTAATATTATTAAAATGCATTGAGTTTTGTTAAAAGCTTTTATTATTCTAATTAAATTAAAAATTATAAAGCAAACTTATAATATTTTAAATTAATATCAAATTAAATAAAATAAAAAATATCAATTAATACATATAAATAAAAATTTAGGTCAATTCAAACTAGTTTAGGTCCGTTTAAATTTTTTCATTAGGATTTACAATTCTTGATACGAATTAAATTCGATTTTGATAAAGCTTGAATCAATTTGAGTTATGCTCGTTTAGGTTAGCACAACTCATTCAAATGGACACACACTTTTATGAATAGTTAGAGGTGGGCAAATTTTTTGGGAAATTGAAAAAAAATAACATTTTTCAACGTATTCTAATAAAAATAATACTTAGATTCTTTTATTATTGAATAAATTTAAATTATCATAATTCAATTTAAATAATGTCTAATTAGAAGGTGTTTAATATGAAATGATGTACTCGATTTTTTTGTGAAAAATGTATGAGATGAATATAAAAGGTGTTATTTGTATAGATATAAGTTTTAAATTAATAATTTTTGTTTTTTTAAAAAAAATCGAACCAATTTAAGTCAAATTTTTATTTTAAAAAATTATTAGTTTAGTTTAGCTTTAAAATTTAAGAATTGGTTTAGTTTTCAAATTTTTTAAACCAATCAAACTATTAATTTTATTATTATTTAATTTATTTATTTATTTTTATTTATTCTTACTTCATTCAAATATTAGAAGTCATAAAATATAATCTTACTCATTAACAATCTTAAGTTTTTTTTCTTGTAGTGTGCTTCTCAACATTGTATAAATAAAGATATTCAAATTAATATATGTATTTTATATTCTAAATTACTTTAAAAATTTATAACTATAGAATATAAACAATAACAATTAGTGAAAAATATCAACAAAATTTCTTATTTTAAAAATGATAGTTTAGCTCTATTATTATTAAAAAAATAAATGTACAATAACAAAGTTAATTTTTTTTATTTTAACAACTCCATTAGACAGAGATTGTTTCAATATAAATAAGTTGTAACTAAAAAATCGTAGAAAAATAAATAAAAATAGAAAAAATAAAGAAAAACATTAAAAATGATTTTTTGTTTTTATGTAGTGACTTTTTAATAATAATAATATGAATAAAGTGTCAAAAAATAAATACAAGATCTAAATATTATTTTTAGAATAAATATCAGACTTGTGAAGCTACCCTTCCTTATAATTATGATATCATATGTGTGATAAAAATTGTAGACAATTTTGTAGAATCAAATTATTTTTAAGCAACACAAATTTATAGGTATAATTTAAAGAGAAAAATAAAAAGTTCAAAAATGATCCATCGAACCCAATTTTTTTTGCTTTTATTGGATTGATTTAATACATTTAATTGGTTCAATTTCTATTTTTGAAAACTGATTAGAATGAGATGTTTTAAGTTTTAGTTAAAAAATGAATCAATCCAACTTTCCACGCCTCTACAAATACCTCTTTCTAATGACATATAGGTTCGAGTTTAAATGTAAGCATATTTTCTAGATTATTAAAGGTGTTGTCCCATATTCATTCAAATCATGCTCTAACAATTAGATAAGATAGTGAGTTTGATGTGAATCAACAATTAACATTTGTAAATTTAATAATTGAAAATTTGAGATTATAAATTTTTGGAATTAAGGAAGGAGAAATTAAGAGTTTATGGGAAAAGTAAAAAAAAATTGAGTATTTAATTCTCAATAATCAAGTATGCCTTGAATAATGCAATTATGGTCGTATCAAGGGAGGTTAAGAAGGTTGAAATTGTTTATCATGTTGAAGAAGCTAAGAAAATATGGTAGAAATCCTTTAGGTCTCATCATCCTTGGAATTGTGGGAAAATAAATTGTAATGGCATCTTTAGTAGTACTTTTTTTTGTTGGGAAAATTTGATTCGTGCTTATGAATTTTGACATATCTTCGTATATGTCCTTAATTTTTATAAAACTATCTCTAATATCCTAGAGGTTTATACTTAATATCAAATATATATTTTTAATAGTTAAATGCATTAAGTTTTCCATTAATTAATGTTTTTTTTCTATGGCTATGATACTAAGTTATTTTTAAACCCTAGTTAATTTTTTTATTTAAGAATTTTAAACAAATAAATATTAATTAATTTTTTTAGTTTTTAGGATTTTGAACAAATAAATGTTATTCTTAATAAACAAAACCTAGAATTGTGTCTAATCTTGCCTTATTTTAATGAAAATGGGTCCAACTTTGTCTTTCGTTTCTTTGTGTTTGATCTTTAGTTACCTTATTAAAAGCTTCACTTTTCTGAATTAGGAACAATGACTTCATACATACCATCAATTGCCAATTGGATCCATACTTTTATTTAATATATAATATAAGCATTGAGTTTTGGTAAAAATGAAATTGTTATTCATTAAAAAAGTCCTATCATTACAACCTTTGTTTCCTACTAATTTAATCCATAGGAATTTCTTTATACATAATCTTTCTAAGAAGATATGGGTCTTTGAGTTTTATAGTTAGAATTTTTTATGCCCTTCTTCCTTATACAAGAGCCATTTTATAAACGTAACAGTAATTATTTTTCATACCTATCATAAAGACACGCGAAAGAATAATGATTACATTTTATCTTATTTTTTCCTTTCTCTTAAAGACACGTATAATGATAAGGATTACATTTTATTTTATATCTTTTTTCCTTTAAAAGTTTTTGTTGTCATCTATTTATTCAAAGTCTATTGTCAATGTGCTTCCTCTTTAACCTAGAGATGTGTATCCATCTATATCATTTATACAATAAAGACACATGTGTTCCTAAATTTGTTTTTTTCAATTGGTAAAATTCTTGTTTGGTACCTTTAGTCACATTCAACTCATTACAGTTGAAGAATGCTATATAATTGACAATCTTTTCAATATTTTCTTGAATTATGTTCAAGTTACTGTGTGAGATCATTATACTTTGGTTATGAAATAATTTACAATAATTTCAGAGGATGTTTTTATTTCCCTAATTTCATGGTATATTTGGCTTAACAATAATGCTCTTTTCTAGTTAAGAGTTTCTTCATCAAACTCTTTTTCTTTTAAAACCCTGGGTTGGTCTATTATTTTTATTGAAGATGTCATTCATATTTTAATAAAATGATAAAAATTAATAGACTTTTCTTTATGCAAATCTATTATGAGACTAAAAAACCTCAAAAATATTGAACGATCATTTTTTTTACTCTTTTTCTAAAAATTTAATGGTTTTTTTTTATAATTTTTAAGAAAATAAATTAATTCCCTTAAATTACTACTTAATTAAATATTTTCAATCAACCTATAATAAAATAATGGGTAAACAAGTTTTTGATCCACTTCCTCATTAATATTGAATTTATTACACGTAATTGGTTTTCTTCAAAGTATATGGACCTTTTCTAGTGTGAAAAATTTCATCATTTCAAGTTGATATTTTTCATGATTTTCTTGTTAAATTATAAAGATTTATCCATTGATCTGGGTTTATATTTCTTTGTTTTTTCTTATCTTCCTTAAGGATAAGAAATGCATCATCTGTTTACTTGAAGATCACTGGTCTTGGTATCTTTCATAACATTGTCATATTTCCTTTTTATAGTTGCTTGGTTTTTGAGTATTTATTCATAGTTACCTTCTAACTTGTATACTATATCATCAGCTTTAAGAAACTTAAGGATTTTAGAATTGGCAAAACTTCATTATGCTTCAATTATATTAGTGAATGATTTGTGTGTTACATTAGGTAATCTAGTTATTGCCCTACGTGCAGGTCATACCCATTAGGTCACTTTCACCAGCTCATGTTTGGGTGAACTCACAAATGGTATTTCCAATAAAACTTTATCAATTTCTAAGATTAGGTCATTTATACACGAATTATGACAAAATGACCCACCTATTAGACAAATGAGTTAAATCAAGTCTCTAAGGTCAATGAGGTACATCATGTTGCTAAGGTTGCATACATAATACCAAACAATTACCATATTTGATCATAAGATAGATTTTTTAAATAATATTAATCTCAAAAAAGACAAATAACTAGCTCGAAATTGTCAAATGACTATACTTTTATAAAGTTATCATGTGTCTATTCACACTACTAGCCTACAATTCAATTAAACATTTCATGAATCAAAATTAATTTATTAATTTTAAATCACTTCCATAAATGAAACCTTTTTTTTCAATTCTTGACTTTAGCTTTTGAAATCTAGGTCTATTTAAGATTTCTTACCTTTTTTACCTTATAATTGACTAATAATACAATTATTAACCAACCTAAATCTTAAACAACCTATAATTTTACTTATTAAATTTAATTCAATAATTACATTAAGATCTAAAAATATAATAACTAAGTTAAACAATATTAAAATCATTGATAACCTTTAAGCTAAGTATCTAATATTACTTGTAATAGAAGCCACAATGTGTTATTTCTACTAAGAACATTACTAATTATAGATTAACATCTTAAAATAGCAATAAATATATCCTTACAATAAATTAGTTGTACATCTTAAATCATAACATGTATAATTTTTACATTCAAACATAAAATTGAACACATCAATAATTAATGATTGTAAAATATATTAGGACATAAATTAATAAAACATAGTTTAGAGCTTGAAATTTCCCACAATTATAAGAAATTATTTAAGTAGATATATGATTTATTAAATCCATAAAGATAACTAAATAAATCATAATATATAATAAAGAAAGTACAATAATATAATTTTGTTGAAGAATAAGTGAAACTAAAGGAACCAATTACACCAATCTTTAATCTTTATCTTAATTTTCCTTCAAAGATCTTATATGATTACATTAAATCTAAATTTGTTCTCAATTTTTGTGTAATTATGTTGCTCTTTGATTCAATGAGGTGTCATTTGGGTATTTATATGGAAAAAAAATAAAATTTTAAGATGTGATTAAATTTGAACTGAAATAAAGTAGACATAGATATACTATGCCACATGTTAGTTGTATAGCACAATTTTTATTTCTTTTGGATTTCAATTTTGTTTACTTTATTTGATCATTTTACCTATTTTAGGTGTTTTGGTTAAAATGATAAAATAATAAGAAAATTAACAAAGAATCTTTCAAAAATAACAAAAATAATTCAATTTTATAAAAATGGGTAATTATATTAAAAAATTTAAATTTATATATCTAATTAACTTAAAAGAGGTGAATAGATAATTTTTAAATTATATATAATTAAAAGATCACAAGTGATAAAATATTATAATCATATGTAATTAACATAAAGTAGAAATACATAAGAACTTGACACAAGATATTTAAGGTGAAAGAAACTTAGACCATAACAACGATATAAGAGAAAATCATCGATCTATCGGATCACCTAATTATCAATTATAAAAATCAATGTTTAATTACGGACCAAGTCTTATACAACATAAGTGTACGGATCCCGACCAACGTTCGAGTCTCTCGAGTCCCACGAGAAATTAAACTCATTTAAGTAGTACATGAAAAGTTATCACAAACAACACAATTGCAAAATGTATCATAGACCAAATTCAATAATGAAAAGTTCTAACTACAAGGTTTAATATTTAAATCAATTAAAAAAATCATTTAACAAACCCTTGAACGAAAATTAAAGCACAAATTTAGATAGTTTATTTAAAATTAAATAATTAAATCAAATAATTATGATTACACATAAAATTATTTGATCTAAATATACAAGAACTTAATCAAAAATAAGTTATATGAACTTGAAATCATAGTATCATAAAACATATAGGCTTATTATTAATCAATCAAGGATAACCACATAATATTTGATAGATTACTTCAATAATGAGCCTACAGAATATGATTTAGATTTTATAAAATGTTTTGAGAAAAAAAATGCAAAAAAATTAAAAAAAATAAAACAAGTATGGTGGTTTGAAATATGGAGCATTAAATTGTTTATATAAGAAATAGGTTAAAATGCAAAATTAAAACAAACAATAGAACAATAATTAATATGGACACAATGTTAAAATAATACTCTAACTCTAGTACACAAATTGGCTTTAACTTGAAATCCTAACATTTTGATCAATTCAGTCCAGATTTGATTAATCGAACCAATAAGATTGATCAATTCCTTGTACAAGATAAATTATCAATCAATTTAACATTTTGTTCTATCGACCTACAAATTCGATCGATCAACGAGTATATATACCAAAGTTTCTAAATGTATAATATATATTCTAACGTGTTTAAGAACAAATATATACTTTAAACATATTAAATAATTATTAAAATCATCAAATTTTTAAATAGTTAGTAAAAATAGTTAATTTTTTTGTTTTATTGTATAAAAAATATATTTTTTATTCATATATTTATTATTTATTTATAACACATTAAGTAACACAAAAAATTAAAATATGTGAATTGAATCCTTCTCTTTAGACTTAGTATAGTTGATGAGTTTTCTTAAATGCTCTATTGAAAGGCTGCAATATTTGAGGAAAAAAACAAAGAAAAAGAAAATAAGTATTTACAACTATTTTTTATTTAATTACAAAATATAAGATTTCATTCAAAAAAAGTAAAAAATAAAAAAAATAACAACCATTTTGATGTAGTTCTAAAATTGTGGAAGATACAATGGAATCTGATAAATGAGATTTCGAGTAAGTGTTTACATAATCTTCTTCTGTCCATAGAAATGATTCATAGAATAGTTATATATTGCAATATTATCACACACATTATGCATGAAAATCCTTTGTTTGATAATCAAAACCACACAAAAAAATTTTTGATCCAAAAATTTAAGATATATTGAATTAAAACTTATCCACGAGAATTTGATAATTTTTAAGAGAAAAATATCAAAAAATTTGAAAAAGAGTAAAAATAAAGTTATTAAAATATTAAAATTGATATAAATTATTAAAATTATAATAATAAGATAAATAATATATATTAATTTAAAATAAAATAATTAATATATTTAATTTATAAAAATAAAATTAAGGAATTACATTTTTTTTATATTGAAATACCTTGAAGTGATTAAATGGGCCGTATTTCATTATCAGCCCGTTCATTTACCGGGACACCAACACTGGCTCTTCCAAATAACCCAACACAACTCTGTGGAGTTCCCAAATTATGCCCAAACTAAAGCCCCAGTCGTTGCAAAATGATCCCTATATAAACAAAATACACAACTCTGATAGCATTCAATTCTCACAAACCCTAGCCGAAGTTTTCACGTGAAGAAGAGAAAGCTCCGGAAAGCTCAACAACAATGTCGGCCGACGGACTCGTACTCCTTGGTACTATGAGGGCGCACACCGACATGGTTACCGCCATAGCCACACCCATGGAAAATTCTGACATGATCGTCACAGCCTCTCGTGATAAATCAATCATCTTATGGAACCTCACTAAGGAAGAAAAGACTTACGGTGTCCCTCGCCGTAGGCTAACCGGTCACTCTCACTTTGTTGAAGACGTTGTTCTCTCCTCCGACGGCCAGTTCGCTCTTTCCGGTTCATGGGACGGCGAGCTTCGTCTGTGGGACTTAGCAACTGGTGTCTCTGCTCGTAGGTTTGTTGGTCACACCAAAGATGTTCTTTCAGTTGCCTTCTCAATCGACAACCGTCAGATCGTTTCGGCATCTCGTGACCGTACGATCAAGCTCTGGAACACACTCGGTGAGTGCAAGTACACCATTACTGATGGTGATGCTCATACTGATTGGGTTAGCTGTGTTCGATTTAGCCCCAATGCTTTGCAACCCACTATTGTTTCGGCTTCGTGGGATAGAACCGTCAAAGTTTGGAACTTGTCAAATTGTAAGTTGAGGTCTACTCTAGCTGGCCACACTGGTTATGTCAACACTGTGGCAGTCTCACCTGATGGGTCACTTTGTGCTAGTGGTGGAAAAGATGGTGTTATCTTACTTTGGGATTTGGCTGAAGGAAAGAGACTCTACTCACTTGATGCTGGTTCTATTATTCATGCTCTGTGCTTTAGCCCTAACAGGTATTGGCTCTGTGCGGCTACTGAGAACAGTATTAAGATCTGGGATCTGGAGAGCAAGAGCATTGTTGAGGATTTGAAGGTTGATCTGAAAGCTGAGGCCGAGAAAACTGACGATACCCATGCTGCTACAGCTAACAAGAAAAAGGTATATTACGTCTTTATTCTTTATTCATTTGTGTTATTGTTATTGTGGTTATGTTAGTTTTTGTTGTGTAAAATTTTAAATTTTCTATTTTGCAGTTTGTATGCTTTTAATTAATCTGTGACTTGTTGGTTTTTTTCCCTGTCATATAATATTTTTGTATTGATTGTTTGTAATGTGTAATTCATGCTTTGCAGAACGATTAAAGTGATAGGGTTTCATGTATTCGTAGTTCTTTAACTTAGTTTTCAGTTTCCAAATGTTTTTTATATGAACTTTATTTTATTGTGTTTCGAGTAAGTTAATTACTTTTTCTTTCTTTATTTGTAATACCGTTATAATGCATAACTTGTTATATTTGGTTCAATGTTTCTAGGTTATAGGATTTTTGTACTATGCAATTTCGTATGAGTTCAATTACTCCGTGGCTAATCTGCTTGAATTTTTCACTGCCTGTAATGTTTTGTCAGTGCCTTAATGTTTCTAATATATCGAATTCACGATTTGAATAATGTTTGAAATTAATGGTTTGTCTTGTATTCACAGTTATTTAATTTAGTTTCCTGTGTACAATTGGTCTTTTTATCAATTTTATTTTAGGTAAAATTACTAAAGAACACTTGAGGTTTTCAAAAATAGCAAAAAACCCCACAACTTTACAAACTAGGCAGTTATGTCACCTCGAATATTGTTTTATTAAAAAATTCCCTCAAAATTCTTGACTTTTATTGATCTTTTATGCAAATACCTCCATTACTCTCTTTTGGTGGGATTGTTGGAGGAAGTTGACATTAGAAAATTCTCTATTTTTTTGGATAATGAACGTGTTGGATTTCAAGTTCCGGGTATATAATATATCGACTGAAAACAACATTTGCATGCTAATGGACTCTGAATTTCTTTTTTTGCCGACAATGGAATTAATTTTGAACAATTTGCTGTTAATTGTATGATGTGGTTTGATGTGCAGGTTATCTACTGTACAAGCTTGAGCTGGAGTTTTGATGGAAGCACTTTGTATAGTGGATATACTGACGGTGTGATCAGAGTTTGGGGAATTGGCCGCTATTAGGAAAGTTTCTGATAAACCCATATGCAGTGTTATTTACATTTGAAACAAAAACCCTATTAGTGCTTCTTTATAGTAATTGTTTTCAAATTTTATTTAGGATGTTGGAAACTTGAAAAGTTTTGTTCCATTTTCTGCTGAATCTTGCTTTGAGGCCAATTGTATCTGCTTTTTTTCCCTATTTATATGGGCATACTCTGTTTTCATAATTGTGAAAGATCATGTGCTAATTTTCAATTTGGCATTCGTCCAATGGTTAAAAAGCACATTACGTGTACATGAAAATGATTGTGCATTGCACTTCATGCTTGAGCACTTTTTCAAGCAAACAAATTATAGTATGACGCGTTAATGTATAACTTTTGGGAATTGAATATTTTTATATAATAATTTATTGTTGTTTTGAAAATAAAATTTTGCTCTTTCATTGCTAAAGCTCATTTGGTAATGGGTACCTTTTTTCTCCCTTTATTATTGTGACAAGTGATATATCATAATTTGTTATAATTTGTGTGCCTTATAGTTTATTTATTGCATGTTTCTTACACAAAATTAAATATTTTATGGATGTGAAATCAAATTAAAAATTTAGTACGAGTAGAAAATTTATTTAATTATAAAAGTATGGATGTTTTTTCTTTTATTTGAATTATAAATAATTATTTTATTTTAAACTATAATTAAAATATTAAATTAAATTAAATATTGATTTAAATACATTTTATAATAGAAATTATATTATTAAAGTATTTATAATTCATTTTATATTTTTTTATTAAATATTGTGCTGATTAAGTATAGGATAATACATTTGAATTTAATATAATTTTAAATAATTTATTAAAATATTAAAATAAATTAAATATTGATTTAAATAAATTTTATAATAGAAATTATATTATTAAAGTATTTATAATTCATTATATATTTTTTATTAAATATTGTGCTGATTAAGTATAGGATAATACATTGGAATTTACTATAATTATAAATAATTTATTAAAATATTAAAATAAATTAAATATTGATTTAAATAAATTTTATAATAGAAATTATATTATTAAAGTATTTATAATTCATTATATATATATTTTATATTAAATATTGTGCTGATTAAGTTTAGGATAATGCATTGGAATTTAATATAATTATAAATAATTTATTAAATACGGTGTACCTCTTTAAATTCATTGCAATGTTTTCGGCTATAGGACACGTTTCTTACTTTTTAACGTACTAGGTAAAGACTTCTTGTTTTTATTTTATTTTATTTTTTATTTTTACGTAATTCTAAAATATGTTTGAAGTTTTTTAAAAACTAATTAAAACATTAATGTTGTTGGATAAACATTACTAATTTTCATGTAACGGGTTTAGTTTAATATATTTTGAAATTTAAAATTTAAAATAAAATATAAAAGGTAATATATATATGTTGTTATTATTATTATTTAAAGTCTGACAAATTAAATTGAAGTGCTAATATACTCGATGTCTTGTTTGAGTCGCAGAATGTGCAATTTTATCTTAAATCGTGATTAAGAACCTAAGCAATCGAGTCTAAGTGGTTAATTTATCAGAAGTGAACGAGTGTGAGTCTAAATGACCTTCTTATTCAAGAAGCCGAATGTCTGGTAAGTATAGAGCAAGCAAGGTTTCGAAGAAGAAAGAGTAAGCCAACAACTCCAACTAACAAGGAACTTTTCTAGTTATTAATTTCATACCTCCCAACCACTTAATTAACTCTCAGATCTTTTTCACGTTTTAAAAAATCTGAAGTAAGGTACTTATAATTAACTCTAAAAGGAAAATTTCTCCTAAATAAAAAAAAAATACATACGTTAAATATGAAAATAAATCAATACGATTTATAAAATAATTTATTTTAATTATTTAAGATAATAACAGAATAAAACTTTTCATCGAATTTATTAAATTTAATAGAAAATACGTTTATATATACTTGATATTTAATTTATATATGGGTTAATTATTTAAAAAATAAGTTTTTTTTTAAATTTAATTACATAATATAACTCTTAAGTTAATTAAAAATAAGGTATGTTAATACATCCTAAGGAATGTTCAATTGAATTTCTAATAACACGTTTATTTGATACCACTAATTTGCTGCAATAATTTTGCATGAAAGATTACTATGTAATTTAAAAGCTAATATAATATGTAGTTTTGTTAATAAATTTGTTACTAATACGTAGCTGTAATAAATTATAATAACCTTTAACATCAAATATATTAATAACTAATAAATTGGATGTAGTCACGTGTATAGAACGTGTATAATAGGTAGTCCAAATAAAAGTAAAATCTCTATTTGTGGGAGCAATTTTTTTTTTTTTTTTTTTTTTTGCATTAAGAAAAGTACATTTTGTAATCAATTTCTGCAAAATAAAAAATCTAAAATGTTATCAACTACCTCCAATTTAAAGTCACTAAGACGTTGAAAACTAGAAATAATAAGCATTGTCAAATGGTCATTAATGTAAGTTTTTTTAGTTTATTTAGACGAGAGGCAGTGACTTTTTTTTTAATAAAAAAATCACAAATAAAATGACAATAATATTATTAATAAATACATTTAGACTAATTAATTATTCAACTAAAAACTATCACGTAAATTATACTTATAATACAATTATAATATATAAAAATTACTTGAAATAAACACTAGTTATAAATATCATAATAGTAACCATAACCGCAATACATGAGAGAACTTTAATGTTATTAATGCTTACCAAACTATCTCTGATTATATATCTCTTCCTTTCTTTTGGAAAAAAAACCTCCTTAAAATTAATTTTGATATTACTATTAATAATTCTAAACTTACATTCAGAAGTTAATATTCTTAAATGTTAAAATAAATTTCAATTTGATCATTCCGCTAAAAGAGAAGCACATATTTTACTGTTATCTTTACTTTTGGTTATTCAAAATAAAATTTTAATGTATGATGATTTTATTATTTATTGAAAAGCGGAAAACTTTATTTCTCAAGCCCGTTCACTGCCTTGTAAATTTAACATGATATCTGTATTTTCAATTCCGCAAAAATTAACAAATCTACTCATATTCGATTAAATGGGCTTATGATAGAATTATTGAGCGTTTTTATTCCCATGCTTCACCTCTATTATTTATTAATACTCTCTGTAATGAACTTTAATTTTAATAAAATTGTTTATTTTAAAAGGGAAAAAAGAAAAAAGAAAAAAACCATAACCACAATAAAACAAAGTCATCAATGGAAAATACATAGTAACTATAGCCACAATAAAACAAAGTTCCGCGGTTATTAAGTACCAGAATCACTTGGAAACCCCACAATGAACTCAAGGCACAAAAAATAAAATAAAATCTAAAGAGAGGATAGTATGACATTTTCAAAAATACAACCATGTCTCCATGATTGGTGAATGTCCTTTATCCAGCATATCCAGCATACCACACTAGCATAACTTAAACACCGTTAGCTATTTTGCTCACTCTGAGAAAAGAAAAAAACTATCAAGCTATAAAGTCAGCTTTATATTCCATCATTTTGAAGAAAGAGAAACGACTATGCATTCATTCATCTACAAT
Organism: Hippophae tibetana; assembly: GCA_037013495.1. NCBI lineage: Eukaryota > Viridiplantae > Streptophyta > Magnoliopsida > Rosales > Elaeagnaceae > Hippophae > Hippophae tibetana. The sequence continues at coordinate 15,524,571 of CM072812.1, forward strand.
GCCACGAACAACGTCAAACAACAAAAACACATTGCTTACCTTCTGGGAACACTATTTCTCAAGAGGCAGGTCCTTTCCATTTCTCAACTCAGCCAATGTGAAAATGAAAAGCTTTCCGCATGATTATTAGAAATCTTGTTCTTGATTTTCAATTCTCCCCAAGCAGGCCTCTGATGTTTCTTTTACTGTGGGGTTACCTTCCAAACACGTACACAAGCATCCTCCCCAGAGCTTACCACAGAATGGTCATCAGTGAAAGCTAACCCATATACCCCACCCAAGTGAGCAGCTTTGATGGTTGTACGACTTGATGCTGGCTTGTCAATTTCATATATGATAACACAGGTATCGAGTGACCCAGTAACGACCATGCTACTATCAGGAGACCAAGCAAGACAATTAATGCGTGCACTGTGGTACAACATGTTCTTGAGCTTCACCTGAAAACATTTTGTGTCAAAAGAAGCCATAAGGAACTTGCATAGAAATTTATATCATCCACTCAACCCAAGTAAAGAAAAATAGTCATATAATCCTAAATAAGATGGTTAGCTTCCTTTCAAGAAAAGACTTGCAGCTGAATAATCTATATTCAAACAACAAAGCACATATCTTTCACATTTGATTCCCCTGCTCAAACCAGACAAATAGTCTTCAATTCATTCATCCAAAAGCCTTGTTATGCAAATATTTTCCATCACAGATGTTTTATGGAAAAAGTTAATACTATTGAAAAGCTTTGGCTTGCAGTCACTGAAAATACCATTGCTATTAGAAAAATCAGTTTTGGCAGCGTCCAGTAAATAAACAAGCAAATCCAGCATGACCTTATTCTCACAACACACAGAAACATGATCAGAACCGCTTGCTCAGACTTGTATTTGGTTTCGAAGAGTATCAATTTTTTCCAATAGGACAAAACAAACCAGTGTTATTCACATATCAAAGTGAAAAAAGGCCCAGCGTGGGACTTATCAACTTATTTCATGGTAAGAATTTTACTCATGCAACCAACAAATGCCGACTCTACCACTCATCCAATAAGAGTTAGCCCAAGTTTCTAGATATGATCTCATACAGTGTCCAGAACTAGGAGGAAGCACTTAATTTTTATTTTTACTCTTTTATTCCATCACATGTGAAAATGGAAGGTAAGAGTTGTCTTTTTTAAGGGACTAAAATCCTGAAGGGATAAATTACAGTATGAAGGTGTATATGCAACCTTTGTAATCTGATTGCAAACCAACACTGAATATATTTCCTGATGGGGAGAAAAGTGAACTCAATGAATTTGCAAAACGCTTTTGATAACATTCCTGTGTATGCTCAGCAAGTTAAAAAGCCATCAAGCAGTAAGTTGCTCCAAATAGGTTTCTTCAACTATTGGAAGCAAGAGAGAACAAAATTTCCATCCTAATCTTTAGGTAAGTGCTCCATTGCTATACAGATCATAGTACCCAGAATGTGAATAAATGTAATGCTTCACTAGTTACTATGCTTTCTACACAACAAAAAAACCAATAGGTAGTCTTGCAGTCCTAATTGATGGAGATTTGGACACGAATAGATGGGAAAATGACATAAATCTGCATTTTAATAAAACTCAACTTTCAACTAATTGTTAAGCTTTGCAACCAGTTGCATGGTTGCAAGGTACATCTTACATCAAAAATGGTGTTTGGGTCTGTCAATTTTTGTCCCTCGGTACTAATGCATCAAATAGTATTAGATTTTAGGTTGGGGTCAATGTCATATTTGGTCTTTTGCCTTCTTATGCAAAGATGTCCCTGAAGAAAAGATTTAATCAATTCTAACTTAGAGACAAACAAAAGGTATCTAAAGGTCAAATGCACTCAAAGGTTCCAAAAATGCATGTACACATCATTCGATTATCTTACTAGGGGCATTTTCATGAAATATCATAAAATGTAATTGTTCAATTTTGGGCTTTCATATGGTCGTAATGGAAAAAAAGAGAATGACAGGGTGCTGATAATAAATGTTAACAATTGGACCAGCGTTAGCTCCAATTTGATAGTATTGGGATATAATTGACTAAAGCTTTTGTTCAAGGGTCCATTTAATCTAAATTTATAGAAATGGCTCCACTATAAATTGCATCCCCATATGGTAAACTCACACGGATTCAAGGATTACTTCTGTATCTCTCTCATTCATGCACGAGCAGAAATACAATAGTTTTGTGCAAAGTTACACATGAACAGGAAATGATAAAGGTTTCAAGTTTGTCCAATGAAAATTATTAATTCTAAATCAGTGCTAGTATTAATTTTAACAGTGTAGGAAAGTAAGCAAGTTACCTCCCTCGATGCACGATCCCAAACAACAGCTTCTCGGTTTAAATCCGCTGATGCAAACATCGAAACATCAGGAGAATAACGTATGGCACTGATAGCACCACGATGTTTCTCAAGGACAGTCTCTTGTGTGAGCGTGTCACCGGAAATCGAGTATACATGCAATTTTCCATCTTGCCCACCAATGATGGCCTCATTACCATCAGGTGCAATGGCAGATGCTGTTGCAACAAACCCAAGGTTAATATTTGACACTATTTTTGTCCCACGAAGTATGACAACTCCTGAGTCAGTTGACACAATTGCAAGATCAGAAGAGTTAAGAGCAAGGCTTAAGTCCTTTGGTTGACTACCAATATCAACAAATTCTGCATCTCCACATTGATCGCCGTGCAAAGGAACTCGCCATACCTAGGAAATCTCAACCAAAAACAAGTGCAATCAATTGGGATCGATCAAACTCGAAAAGTTCAGGTTCAACTACATTGCTACTAAAAACATCCACGAAAAATTTCTCCTTTTTTTCATTTCGAAAGTTACAATCTTTGACACCAGATTTGTTTTGCTAATCATCTTTCTCTTATTTCAAGACAAATAGAGATCTGATGATATGTGAGAAAACAATATCTTACCCTAACAAAAAGCCAAACAAGTTTAGGAAAATATTTAATAATTGAGAAAAGGGAGGGGGGAGGATAACGATTCAAAAGACAATCCAAAAGAAATATAACAGAAGCATCAGTAACAACAACAAAGTCCAATAAGTTGCACCAATATCCTGCAAGTTGTAAAGGAGAGTCAGAGGAATGCGTGTTGATACATTCGTGTAAACCAAGCATTCAAAAACACCGACTACGCTAGGCCATGTTTGTTACACAGTACTAAAGACTTTGATTGTATAACTTTTATGTAGTCATTTTTTGTTATAAAGTGAGAATGTATTGTACAGAATAAAAATTGTATGGTTATGTAAAAATTTAGTACCAATAGTGGACGCAAATCTAAATTACATTGGACACTTTACATAGCCTATCTATAATTTTAATTTTAAAATTATGTATTTCGATTTTTTCTTTCATCTCAAATTAAAAATACTTTTTCATTTTTAAAATATAAGAAAACTACATAAAACAAATTAAATACCATTTTAAATATAAATTAATTTATTAAAATATTTATCCTCAATTTTATGTTGCCAAATTGTCATATGTTGCTCATCTTTTGTTATTTTCTTATAATCCTAAACTTTCAGGGTCAAAACCAAGGTGAATAACATATCCAATATAGCACTGAATAGGATTATCTGGAAATGCAATTTAGAAGCAAAGTGTTGCTTCTACTATAAAAAGAAATTATGGTTATAAGATATATGTACAGTTGCATCATAAACAACTCAGAAAGTCCATGTCACCCACCTTATTGTCAAACCCAGATGTAATGATTTCTTCATTGACAGCTGCAAAACATTTTATGTTACTGTTTTCTTTCCTTTGTAACCTGCCACTATAGCCAATGCCCTGAATCCATTTCACTATCAGACCATCATAGCTGCTGGATAATATAACTTTGGGGTTATTTTTGAGAACAGATAAGGAAGTTATATTCTTCATGTGTCCGGATATAGATAGTGGGGCTTTATCTAAATCGTTAGCTGAGAATATATTAATAGTTCCTCCCAGTGAAACAGTGACAAGATGTTCATTCTGCCACAGACAACCAACTAGCATGTCATCCACTCCTCCTGAACCAGGACAAGACAATGTTCTATTGACATTTCCATTTCCATCATCAGATACATCCCATACTTTTGCTGACTTGTCAGCAGACACAGTCAATACCTATAATTACAAAGAAGAGATGTTAGTACATTCCAGCAAAGAGTAAGCGTGAACTAATTTGATGATACAAAGGGGAAAAGACAAAGAACATGAAGAAACATTTGAAAACACTTGCGCACACAACGACTGTATTCAGTTTACCAATTAGACAATCATGCAAATTTTACAGGTTACATCCATCTGTCCAAATGTATGTCATATTATCCAGTGTGTTAGGGATCTTGCTAAAAACAAACGGATTCATAATATTAAAAAAATGAAACAGATTCATAATATAAAAATGATGATGAAAAGTGCATGAAACACACATGCCATCATTGGCATGGAGTATCTACACCCAACATATCCATTTAAGATGTCTTAAGACTTACTATTACTAAGATTTAAGGTATAAAGACAAAATTCAAAACATCTATTCACCATTATAATTAAGGAAAAAGTAAGAATCACAGCCACAACTCATTTGCTCTTCTCAATCATCATCTCCAAACAGCATGGTAGTTCAACATTAACCAGGTTGAATAAGGGTACTGTTTTAATCCTATTATTTCTGTTTATAAATATGTAAGCTGTACTTTCATTATAATGAAAAGATCATGACATTGATTAGTTTTCTTAACTTATTCTCAACTTTGGATACAAAAAACTTATTCTCTACATTATTCTTACTCATGTTTATAGTAGCTACATAACTGTATTTGTACGGTGTTTCTAAGGGAGTGCTAAGGGAGTGCTTACATATGTGAGAATGAAGATAATCCAATGGGAAGAGACCTAGATTGGACTGAGGTTTGCCTTATAAATGGTCCACTGCAGGGATCTAAGAATGGTGCTTACCAGGTAAGGGAGAATATATGATTTAATCTCAATAAACCCAGGGAATGTTTCGTTCCTGCCACACATGATTTTACCAAATGAAGTAAAAGTTTTGAAAAATATTATTTCTTTTATCAACTTGTGTCAAATTTTCTGTGTATCTCCTTTTAAATAAATAGATTTGTAATTCAAGCAGATTCTGCAATCCAACATGACTCTTCAGCCAGCCAGCCAGCTTTATATCACCTTAAATATTAAAAGAACCTACCACCACAAGACCACTTTTTCATTGTCAGTCAGCCCCTTAATAGTATTTAAGATAAACTCACAGAACTGTGCATACATGTGATTCATAAGGAACATTAGAATCATTTACATATTAATCATAAGATATATGAGTAACCAAGAAAATTAAACCAATACAGAAACATAAAAACAAAGAAGCCAAACAATGCTCTCTCTCTCTCTCTCTCTATATATATATATATATATATATATATATATATATATATATACCAGTAAGCTGCTGGAACATTCAAGGATTCCACCATTTCATATGTTGCAGGGTTGAAAATTTTAAAATCGTTAAATCTTTTTGTGGCTTGTATAAGATATGTTCACAGCGTATTCTCAACTTTAACTGTCGAGAAAATAACTGATGCATGTACCTGCTTTCCATCAGGGCTCCAGCTAACAGCATAAATACTGCCTTTATGTCCATCTTCCATGGAAAGCTCACCAATCTTCTCTCCACTCTTTGCATCATACAAGAGACCCTTTTTGTCAGAGCTTACAGTGATGAACTTACTCCCATCTGGACAAAATCTCACACAATTGACAAAATTTGAATGATCCCTGCAATCAATTAGGAAACCATTCTCTTTTGGACTACTAGTAATGATACAAAAGCAAAACACAGACCTACAGAAAAATATTTGAACAAGAATTTGCCAGTTCCATTTACAGCAGTGTCTTAGTCCATCAGAGCCTTTCCAAATCAATCATAGTGCTTTAGGAGATAAAACAAGATTAATTCAATCAAGACCTATACAAGATATTTGCATATGAACTCTATGAACATAATCAAACACAACGCAACGCAACCACCTCACCATTGATTGTTCAAATTCCACCTTATACTATAGATGCACAAACTTAAAAGTACTTTGCACTCCCCACCATGCTTTCAAAACAAATGTGGAACAAGACAGCAAAAAGGCCAACATATTCTTATCATGCACAAAGCATATGTGCAACGAAAATGCTGGTTGCAGTTGCTCCGCATTTCGTCAAATATATAAATATGTAGTCTAAGATGACAAACTTGTTACTTGTTACTTCATCTCTTCAGAACATTTACATTCCATAGCCCCAATTTACTTAGTAAACATCTGATGCATATATTTATTTTCTCATTGGATCTGGTGTATATATTGTTAATCACTTCACATATTATAAGCTTCCACGAACATGTAAAGCTGGATCTTCATCACAATATTGCCTATATATGGCTTGGCCATATTAGAAAACACTGAATATGATGTTCATACCATGCATTATTTAGAGCATGTAAACAACTAGAAATATATAAGATTTCTTGACAGAATCTCATGCCTGAAAGGTAACAATAACTAACCTTTGAGATAGCTTAAATTTAAACGGTGGTCCTTCATAAAAATTAACAAGAAAATCCTCTCCACATGTGGCAATACGGAATGGCCTTGTTGGCTTAAACGCACAGCTTAAAACTCGCCTTGAATGGCCATCAAACTCGCCCACATTTGTTCCTGAATCCCACCTATTCATGACATAAAAAAAAAATATTCAAATGCTAACATTCATATTTTATGAAAGTTGAAAACCTTGTTGTCTTTTCCAAATGGAAACTTTTCACATGTGAATATGATTATGACATAATTAAAAAATACATTTTTTAAAGAAAAAAAGGTCTGATGGAATTAAAAAAAAATCGGGTGGAATTAGTCGCTATTAGTTTTTACATTAAAGCTACTCCTATTCTTTACTCGAAAATAAAAAAACAAGGCAAAAGTCAACTAAACTATTTAATATCAACAAACACACAAATAAAAAGGCACGATAATGACATGAATCCCACACTGACATGATTGCCACCCACTGACTATGAATCAAAATACCATACCTTCACTAGATAATTTCTTTCCTTTCTTTCCAAAAGTATTCACTGAGGTGAAATATAAGCATCATTATGCATCCAGAGGTTACTAAATAAGTACTCTTTGATATGCTTGTGGAATGTGGATACAAGATTCTTGTCCGAAAGAGTTTCAGAGGTGGCATGGGCCTATTTTGTCATGTCTACATACATTATGGGATAGTCAATTTGATGCAGTGCTAACCGCTAGCATCATAAAGAAATTGTTTGCAATTCAAAAAAAATACACGAAGAAAATATTGTTGCTCCATAACACCTAACGATTCACGACTTAATCAAAATAACTATTGTAACAAGGAAAACAGGTTAATTACAACAATAAAAAGGGGAAATCACGTATCTTGGTCCAGAATTCCATCAGTATTCAAATTCTAAGGTGACTAGGATATATATCTTTTTTCCTTTTTCAAAATTCAGGAACACAAACATTCCAAATTCGAATAACATTCCACCAGTGACGGATCAACATGGGCCAGGAGGGGCATTAGCCACTTCTCACCTCTTGAATGATAGACTTTTACCTGTAATGTTTACGAAGTGATAGAAAATTGCGTGTACAAAATGAACCCATGCCCCATTAATTATAACTTTTATATATAATTCACAGTAAATATAATAATTTAATCACACTTACATCCAAATCAGACACAAATAGTCCATATTTATAAAATGAAAAACAAAAAAATAAAATTAAGCACCTATAATTTAACCATCTCTATTTTTCTTGACTTTTTTAAGGCAATTACAAAATTAATTTCCTTATACGCCTCATAATTTATGCAGACTACTTACAATTAATTGCTATTATTATAATTATTGATATGAAATTATAGGAATTGAAAAGTAATGATATTTGTTTTTTAATGTGGTGCCCCTATCGAGCTAAAATTCTAGATCCGTCATTCCCTACACACATTTTCTCACAAACCAACCAGAAGAATCACAAAACACAAACAGAATTACTCACATGAAGGCGCGAACCAAAGATTTTCCCTTGCCTTCACCACAAGCAACTATCCTCATCCCATCAGGAGACCACTGAAGATCATCGATCCGACCAGAGAGAACCTTGAACTCATTCTTTAAAACAAAGTCATTGTGAGTCCCCCAAATTCTTACAGTTCCAGAGACATCAGCGGAGGCGATCCACTCGCCATTAGGGGAATACCTAGCGATAGTAGCAGGGTAAGCGTGTTCAGTATAAACGGAGACATCAAGTGGGTTATCGAGGTTGAGGATTATGACGGATCGGCCATTGGTGTAGAGGATTGTGTTGGATTTGGGATTGCCGGAGATCAGAATTCCACGGCCACGCTCCGTTGATGGCACGCAAGCGTAAGTCTCCGAGAGCTGTGCTTGTGTCATTTCTCTTCTCTATTTCTGAGTGAATGTTCTATGGGAAATGAAAAAGAAGCATGTGCATCTGGTTTTGAAATGATTAGAAAATGAATGTATTGCTCTTAAATAGAGTTAAGTTATTGAACTCTGCAATATTTTACATAATAGATAATAATTGATATATATTTTTAGAATGTTAACCCGATCATATGTTATCTAATTATGTAATTTTATAATTAATGGATTAGAAATAAGAGTTTTTATAATGAACTAAAAGTTTTTAACGAATTATAAGACTTAAAATATTTTTTTAATGACATAAATAAGAATATATAATTCATAAATTATAGATGTAAAATATTTATTTTTAAAAAATTATGAAATCTTTAATATGTAATCTAATAATTATAAAATAAATGTGTTCATTCTGTAACAATTATAAAAAATTAATAACTTTTTTTAGATTATAAATATAAATAATATTAATAATACATATTATTATTTATTTAAGTAGAGTTGTCTAGTATTATTAAAATCTTTTGGGTTTTATATTTTTTTAATAAGTTAGATTTATGCATAAATAATAATTCCTAAATTTTTTTAAAAAATCAGTAAATATATTAAAATTAACATTATACTTGTAAGTAAATGATGTATAATGATAGATAGAAAAATTCTTGTCATAATCTATGAATTAGGTCATTTGTTATCAATATTTTGTCATGCGTTATAACTTTGACAAGTGTACCTTTGATGTAGTTAGTGTCATTTTTATGCGTTCGAAAGTACGGTGAATTCGGTAATCGTTTTGACCCTTCTTTGCATTTTTTATCGAAAATGAGCAAAGATTTTGAAGGAACGAGATTTATACATGATTTTTATACACATTTTTTTATCTATGATTTATTTATATAACTTTTTTTTCAATGACGTTAAGATATTTGCACATGATATACAAGTTTGAATTTATATATCATAATATTTACAAAAATGTATCTTATTATATTATAAAATAATTGATAATTTAGATACAAATTAAATTAAAAAAGTATTCCTCGTACAAATGGAGGTAAGAGTCTATTTAATCTTTAATTTTAATCTCTTAAATTTTAAGTGTATTGATTTTTTCTATCAATTTTATTCAACTTTTAATGTTAATATTAAAAATGCCACTTGTGACTTATATGTTACTATTTAATACATTACTTAACCTATTGTCTCTTGAAAAAAATTCTCAAATAATAGATATTTATATTAATAATAAAAATAACAAAACTAACATTTTAATAATTAAAAGATGCAATTAAAAAACACACACATATATATAATATGCATTTAAAACACACACATATACTTACATATATACTTCATTTTAATAAATATATAAATTTATTTTTATTTTTTTAAAATTTTCTATAAAGTTATTTATATTAAAACTTAAAATAACCATAAACATTGTATAAAATATATATTATATTTCATTTAAGTTTTTATTATTATTTCTTTTGTTTTAGAAAAAATATTTAAGTTATTATATTTTAAAAATCTAAAAGCATGTTATTATTGTATAATATATTTAAATTATTTTATAATAAATTTCTTTTAAAATTGTTTAGTATAAATATATTATATATTTATTATCACTTATATTTTATTTTTCTCTTTACTATATAAATATTATTTATTTTTAATTCGTTATTGTCTTTAAGATTTTTCTTCTTATCTTAAAGTCTTTGTATTTTGTGTTGGCATTCACGTACCTAAAACACAATTATATTTTACTTTGTGTATATTATACGTTAGTTCCTTTGTAAGATGGATTAGTATCGTATACACTTAGGATATAAATACTATGTTTACTTGATACACATAATCATTTTTGGGGATTGCATATATTATGCATATTTATAAGGAATGTGCTTACATTAAATGATTGGGAAAGTATTTATGGAAAAATACTTGACATTTTTTGGATAAAAAATCTTTCACTAAAATGATAGAAAAGATACTAATACTTAAATTAATATATTAAAACAGAACATTTTAACAATATAAATATTTGAGGTATCAAAGTATTAATTAGGGTACCTCTAAGGTACCATTCCCTTGTCAATTATTCCTTTAAAGATATAGACGAGAAGTGTGCATTCCTCATCTTTTAATGACAATTATTGTAATTTCACTCTTTTCTTTGATCTCCTTCTCAAAGAATAAACTCTTATGTTAATGAAGAAAGGTTGATTGGTAAAGACAAATGTTTTCAACATAGTGAGAATGGTCATAAGTGAGTTAATTGTCTTGAAATGTCCTTTCAATGTGGTAAGAAAGACCATATTGCACTCAAGGCTCAACTGCTTGGCTATTGCTAATTTTACAATGGTTGTTCTTATCATATGACTAGAGATAAATATTTTTTCATCAACAAAATTCTTGTGAATGAATGATATGTGAAAAAACATCTATTAATACCCCTAAAATACTTAAACTTAAAGGTGTTCTTTATGCGGAAGGATGCAAGACTAATCTTGTTAGTATAAACTAAATTTTCAACAATAAATATTTAGTTAAATTCATTCATAAGGAGTGTACTACGTATGATAGTTTACGAAATATCAAGGTCAAGGGCACAAAGTTTGAAGATAATTGTTACTTTACTGGTAACCCCCTTAAAGTTGTGTGCAATAAATTAAGTCTTAACATGGAAAAGCTTTAGCATCAATGCTTAGGCCATGTTAACTACAAGCTTCTAAAGAAAAATATCAAGCCTCGAGACTATAAGAGATCTTCCTTCCATCGTTTCTCTACTTGATCATGTTTGTCATCCTTGTTAGTTGGGTTAGTAGTGTAAGAGTCAACATAAAAAAGAATCAACATCTCTCCACAATAAGACCTCTTAAGCTTCTCCATATGGATTTGACGGGTTCTTTGCGAATAACTACCAATGGTGGCAGAAAATACATCACGGTGGTTATTAATGATTTTTCTAGGTACACTGGGTAATGTTTCTAAGAGAGAAATCATAAGCATTTTCTAAGCTCAAGACTTTGTGCATTAAACTTCAAAACGAAAAGTTTGAGTCTATTGGGATTATTATTAAGATAAAAAATGATTAAGGAAAATAATTTGAAAATTCAGAGTTTACATTTTTTGTGACAATATATATATATATATATATATATATATATATATATATATATATTGAGTTTTTTACTCCAACAACCCCTCAACAAAATGGTGTTGTTAAGAGAAAAAACAATACCATATAAGAAGTATATACCTCTTTATACTGGTTGATGGTAATACTATATATGTTATCCGATTACTTCATCCTTTCTATCGCTTTCCTTTCATTTGTTCTACTACTTGTGTATGGGAGGTAACCCTCTAAGAAGTCTATACCTCATTATTCTGGTTGTGTATTAGGTTTTATAATCTTTCAATATTTATGTAGATATCTTTCATTATATCCCAACACATATGGAAAATATCTTGTGAATATTATTCAACTTTTCGATAATATTTCATATATGATAAGATATTATCTCTATTATTAAATGTGAAGATAATTACCTTTTAAAGATGACATATTATCTAGTAGGGACGATTATTGACTTGCTTTAGAAGCTAATCTTACTTTATCGATTTTGAAAAAACAAGAATCTTAACTAACCTATAAAATCTCAAAAACTTACCTTTAAGTCGACCTACAATGTCGATTTTGTGGTTTTAAACCTTCAATTATTTATCAATTTTTTATTTATATAAGTATAACTTAGACTAAAAAAAATTCTTAACATGATATATCTTCTCAAGATCTTGATATTTATAAATGTTAAAAGTTATTTAAAAAAACTTTAAACTTTGCACCATACCTCATATTCATAGAGTAAAAAATGATAATAAAGATTTTCAAAGTAGTTAAAATTTTGAAACTAATATGAAATAAACTTGACATACTAAGAAAAATACGTTAAAACATGTTTATATCTCCAAAAAAAGAAAAAAAAATATTTATTTTACATGCACGTGATTAGGTTTAGAAATTAGAAGTTAATTATTGATATATATATATATCATAAAATTAAAATTTATTTATAACAGAAGCAAGTTTGTTCAATTTTTACCAATTTTCTAAAATAAAAACTTTTAATAGACTAAACTAAGTCGGTTTTCTAAATTTTAAGACGTACGTTAAAGATCAATTAACCTATAAAAAAGTAAAAATTTAGTTGAGTCATGGATTCGATTGATTTTAAAGTTTTTGAAAAAATATGTCTATCTTTGAAATATATTATCTAAGTATATTTAATTTATCATTAATTTAAACTTTTATTGACATAACACAATGGTAAATAGGATTTAAATTATTTCAAATACTTATAAAAAATACTTTTATTATAATTTCATGTATATATCGATCTCATATCACAATAAAATTAATACATTATTAGTAATTTATCCATACTTATTTAAAAAATCTCATATTATAATGAACATTTAAGTGAATACTAATACGTGACATTATAAATTGTGTTCATAATATTACTCATTAAGATTAATTAAATATGGGTGATTTTTCAAAGGAAGTATATTTATATAGCAAAATAGACTAATGTCATCATAATTTAAAATTTATATTCACGATTTTATGATTAAATATTTTTAAAAATTGAAACTTTCCTCTCATAAATAATATCAAAAACAGCTCTAATTAGGGCTACCTTTTTCAAAATTATAAATGGGATCCACAAAAGCTAGTTTGTTAGATTTCTGCATGATGTCATGTTTATCTTGAGGTGCATGAAGCTCTGAAACTCATAACTGTTGATTATTCCATTTGTAAGGTTGAGTAAGATAACCGACGGTAAGGATTCAGCCACTTGGAAGAAGCAAAACACGAGGATGGCAGTTTCACCTATTGGATTCGCATTACACGTGGTGGCCTCTCCCTTCTCTATACTTTCAAATGACCTATGCATGTCCTATAGATTACACAAAACCAACAAGCCCTCTCAGTATTACTTTTTAAAACTCTCTCTCTCTCTCTCTCTATATATATATATATATATATATAAACACAATATGTAATTTGTTTTCCTTATAATACCAAATCAAAAGTGGGGTTTCTCTCTATCTCTCTCTTAATTTTGATACTTATTATGGCAGTCTCAGTGGATCCTCTAGTAGTTGGTAGAGTGATTGGTGATGTAGTTGACATGTTTGTACCAACAATTAACATGTCTGTGTATTATCGTTCAAAGCATGTGACTAATGGCTGTGATATAAAGCCTTCCATTGCTATTGATCCTCCCAAAGTCACTATTTCTGGGCATTCTGATGAATTCTATACTTTGGTATATGTTTGCATGCCCTTGCTTACTTGTATATATTATATTATTCATGACTTGCAATACATGCATGTATAAAAGTATACTTAGGAAAATTAAGTTTCTTAATATTTAAAGTTTTATTATAGTTGTTTTCAACAATATCTAACATAATATTAAAATTGAAGACCTTTTAATTAGAAAATTATTTATGATCAAGCTGGTTATTAATGTGGAGAATATATAGAAATAAGCAAAACATAAGAATAGAAAATGTGCATTTTTTTTCTTCTCCTTATCTCATATCTTCCATGCTATTAGCTAGCCTCGACCAAGCTGAGGTAAGGACTAGATAGCCAGTTTTCTGTATATATCACACATTTCTCAGTTCCCAAATGACACATAATTAATTATTAATGTAAGAAATTAAGGATCCTTATTTTATGCAACAAATGGTCTAATTTGGGTTATAATACGAGAATATGTACTCTGAGATATGAATAAAACAAAAATGTAATTAAAAGTGAGAAAATAAGCTTGGGATTATGAACATATTTCTCTTATAAGTACCCACTACTTTTCAGTACCTGGGAGCATTGATTTTTTTTCTTCTTTCTAATTCGGTGTTCTATTTACCCGTATATATCCTAATTACAGAACCTTCATTATTAAAAATTATTATCTTTATTTATTATTACATATGGTTATTATTCTTTAATTTTTGAAATTCTAGCTTTTGGAATGAGAAATGTTGTAAAGAAATTAAAGGTGGTGTTTATTGATTTATATATGCAGGTTATGACAGACCCAGATGCTCCGAGTCCGAGTGAACCCAGCATGCGAGAATGGGTGCACTGGTAATTAATTCCTGCATAAATAGTTTTTACAATAATTAAATTTATTTAATTATTTTCATGATAAATTAGGTTGTAAAACTAATGGATTCATTATATTTTTGCGTTCATTTCATTTCAGGATAGTTGTGGATATTCCTGGAGGGACAAGTCCAAATAGAGGTAACGAAAATTCAACCTTCAGAGTCACTAAATATATAATATATATGAAGGCTAAACTGCCTCAATAGTGCCTATATTTTTTTTTAGTATTTTTTTATAATTTAATCCTATTATTATTCACTTTATATAAATTTAGTCTCAAAATTGAAATGATCTCAAAGTTGATCATCAGATTTCAATGGAAGTTAAATTAGCCCATTATTTTATGATTTATTTTAATGACCAAATTATTTTTTCGTTTTTAAATAACATAACTTAAGCACAATTTGAGGACTTTATTGCCCAAATATAAATAAAAATATTTATTTAATAAATCAAAAATTATAAAAACAATATTTAACTTGGGTAAATTTAATCTCCATGTAACTAAATTTTTACAAACTAAATGAAAACTAAAGAATTAAAAGAATAAATCATATGAAAAAACAAAATAACAAAAAAAAAATATAGAATTAGATAAAGAGAAAAGAGTTAGTCAAGTCCCCAAAATATTGAGCATTAGTATGCATTTTGTGCTCCATTGTAAGATATGTTTTTTAATTTCCTGACAAAATGTTATTTTAGACACTTAGTTCGACAAAAGAGATAAATTAAGGATAAATAAAATCATTATAATCTGATAAAAACTTGATCCTTTAATAATAATAATAAAATGATAGTTAATATAAAAAACATACAAAAATATTTTTTAAATATTTGTTGATTATTACAAATTTTCTTTTAATATTTTATTGATTTTTTTTAAAAAATAATGTATTTAAATAATTTTCTGTTAAAATAATTATTAATATTTACTTTTTTTCAAATGACTCTCTTTTATACATGTTAATTGTTTATGTTTTATCTTATTTTAATTAAAAATTATTAAAATATTTTAATTGTCTCATTTTCTCTAAGTTGTGCGGCAATAAAAACTTATAAATAGGAACTAAATGATACTAATGTCGAGATCTGTGAAATTTTGAAATTTCTACTATCCCTAGATAAAATATATAGATTGTTAGTGTTTATCACCGTATAAATAAGAAAAAAATTAGTGAATTGCATCTAATAATATAACTAAAATATATAATAATAAAAATAATATTTTAATGACATTTAATGAAATCTAGCTAATAATATGCCCAAATGATAACTTGTTTTAAATATTATAAATATTATTTTTCCAATAAATTATTGGGTTTATATTGTAAACTTTATATAAGTTTTCTTAAATTTGCACGCATAAGTCATATATTTGGTAATATATATGAGATCAAGACCGGAGCCAAAATTTTTTTTTTTTGAGAGATTTGAAGTTTAATTTCTAGCAAAAGATGCATTATATTATAGATTTAAAGTTTAAATTTTTCATTTTTATAAAACTAGAGTTAATGCATTATAACTTATAACAAGATAATATAGTTAATAAGTATCAAAATCATAAATAAAAATGACAATTGATGATATATGAATGGGATAAAAGTTAAATATTTAAAGTATTTTTATATTATATAGTATTTACTTAAGAATTATTTTTATATTATATTTTTTACTACAATTCTATATGTGCCTATAAAGTTTACAAAATACATGAAATAAAAGTATCTATCAATTTACTCACAATTTATATTAATATTTGTTAAATATTATTGATACATATGATGATAATTTCAAAATATACACAAAAGAATTAAATGTAATATAAAACTACAAATAAAATGTATTTATTTAAAGTAAAACGTATGTATATATAATTAATTTTTTTTATAAAAATTTAGCCAAGAATATCATATAATCCGTGAGAGGCTAAAATTATCATCAAATTATAATAATTGTTACCAAAATACCATTAAAATTAAAACTATGATAAAATTACTATTGAAATTTAGCTTTTGTTATATAAATGTCTCCATTAAAATTTATCAAAACTAACCAATAATATGACATAAGTACCAACATCGTTAAAAACAATTTATTAATGTTTTAAAAAAATTAAAAATGGGGTATTTTTGTAACTAAAATCATAATTTAGTGGTAAAAAATTTATTAACCTTATTTTTATATTCAATTTACATGGTAAATATTGGACCATTAATACAAATTAGAGAGAATATTATTACACATTTTAAAATTTATAACCACAACATATATAACATCTTTTATATCTCCCTAATATGAAAAAAGATTAAAGACCAAGTTGTATTCAACCTGAAAATTAAAACTATTTAATATTATAATATAATTATTTAAATCTCGTTTAACGTTAATAGTGTGATATTTTTATTATTTTTAGTTTTAATAATATTATTTTAACTAATTTACCTAAAATTATTATTTTAAATATTTTTTTACCGTTAGATTAACACGAAGAAAAAACAATCTCAAGTAAAGAATGGGAGGTGGGTGGTGCTGTTCCCTCAAATTTCAAAGTTCGCATAGTTTATTATTTCAAATTATAAAAGATGTTTTTAATCTATAGAAAACTGATAATGATATTTATTAAAATAATAATATTTTCTTAGTAAGTGTTAAACGACACAATTATAGTATGAGCTATTAATAAGGATAAAAATAAAATTTATATAAAATTATTTAAAAAAATCAACAAGAATAATAATATTATAATAGAAAATTATATAAATACATATTTTTGATTTCAAAATAATAAAAAAATCAATAAAATATTAACATTTAATAAATATTAAAAGAAATATTTTGTAAATTTTATTTCATACTAACTATTATTTTACCATCGGTTAAAGTTCGAGCTTTAACGATGTTTTAATCTCTTGATGATAAAATATTAAAATAATATATTTGTTTTTAATTTCAAAAACACAAACTATTATTTTCGATCAAAATTCACACTAAATTATAATATAAGCTGGTGGAGTTAGGCGAGGCTCTTCTATAAAGAATATCGTTACTAGTTCCAAACTATGTCTATATCCTGCTGTATCCTGTTGGTTTTGGATGTGTAGGAAAAAAAAAAAAACTGTCTACAGCCACATGCAAACATTTTAGAGTAGTGATATTGGATTAATTTGATATATTTTTATTAGGTATTAATTAAATATAAAATTATATAATAATTAGAATATTATTTACCTATAAAAATTAATTAAATAATTATATCAATTGTATTAATATGGGTAGATTTTTTTTCCAGCATGTAAAAAATTATTAGGGGAATGAAATAAGATATTGATAAAAATACACTTTTGAAACGAAAAGACTTTTCATATTATTAAACCATAGATAAGAAATCATTTTTATTTTAAAAATAATGAATAAAAATCATTGAAAATAAATAAAAAATAAAAAATGGTTTGCCAAATTCTTCAGTAATTTTGATAATATATGAAGTCTGAGAACTAATTTGTAGGATATATACAAGAATTTCAGTCATTTTAAGGATTTCACAATCTCTCTATAAATAAAATATCAACACTTGAATATATCTCGGTTTATATCTCAAGTTAATTAGCTTATATCTTTTATTTTGTTTTCTTTAAGCTCGTATATTAATTTAAAGATGCATAACTTCATTATTGTTTTAAATTTAATTTAGGGTATATTTGTTTGTGATTAATTTTGCTAAAAGTAATGTTAGACAAAATCGGTTTCAGAAAAGTGGTTTCATACATATATAATTGATTTTAGAAAAAATAGTTTTTGAAAGAAGCATATAATATGCTTTTTGTGCTTTGAAAGCACTTTTGAAAAAAAATGTTTGATATTGAACAACTTTTTCGTTGTCAGAAGTGCTTTTACAAAGTCCTAGAAGTAGGAACAAATTGACATATCCTCCATGTCTATTTGTTTTTGCTTATGAGATTATGGAAAAGAGAATCTAACAAAAAGAGTACTTTAGGATCAAAAATGTAAAATTTGTTGAATCACTTTCAAAACTTAAAAATACATTTTATATTTATCCATAAAATTATACATCATAATTCTACCTGAAATTGCATTGATATAGAACTTGACATATTTAAAAATCTTCTATAATAATATCTAGAGTGAAGAAAACTCGATCACCATCGCAGTTAAGATACGTGAATCTCACGACTTAATTTTTTTTTATAACGCATGTCTTGTAGTCGGTGGATATATATAACGTTAAAAAAACTTATAATTTCATACAAATATTATTAAATATATGTTTTTAATAAAATATTTTTACACATTTAATTATTTTAATACAGATATTTTTAGCATATATTGGGGTTGGTGGATTTATTTTTGAAAAGATAAGCTTAACTGAATAGTAATAAAGAAATAAATAATATGGGTGCATATGAGTTTAATTAATAAATTATTATTTTAACCTGTATTGGAAACGTGATACTTGGTATATATAAAAGCTTTGAAACCGACGATGGAGTGAACCAATACCAATAAATTAATGTTGTGATAGGCGGATAAGCGGATTCATATGGGAACTTTTTAAAAATACTAAATTCTTATGATGATGTGAGAATTGAGATAGGGACCCATACTTGTATTAGCCACACTCTCCTCTTATTAATACGTGTATTTTTCCTTCGTACTCTTTCTCTCTCTCTCTCTACATTCAATATTTTGTCCCATACAGGGCTCTCGTAATCATAATACAAATTTAGATGTAAAATCTATAAAAAAACAAATTATATATATATATAATGAAATTACATCTATTAAATTTTAATTTTTAAACTTATTTTTTATGTTTTTATTAATTAATGATAGACATATAATTATAAGTTATTAAAAAATTAACTATTTAAAAAATTTATGGAATTGAAAAAAAGTATTAATTATAATTTTATATTATTACTTCTTATAAGAGTTAAATTTAAGTTTTTTGAAAAAAGATAAATTATATTTTATGAATTATAAATATAAAATACTTATAATTCGATAATTAGTTCTAACAGACTTCGAGTATTCATTTTGTTCCACTAATTCTGTTAGAAATTATTTAAAAATTAACTTTTGCCCCAAACTTAAATTATTAAAATTATTTTAAATTATTCTCTTATATATTTATTATTTATAATAACTTTTTTAATAATTATAAAACAAATATTACTGTTTTATTAACTTTTTATTTGGTTGCTTCTTGATTTAAAATTTTGGATCATCGACCAAATGTTATACAGGAAAAGAGATAATGGCATACATGGGACCTCGTCCGCCAGTGGGAATTCACCGTTACATTCTGGTTCTATTTGAGCAAAGGGCAGGAGCACTGGGATATGTGGATGAACCACCTACTCGTGCCAACTTCAGCACTCGTTTCTTTGCTGCACAACTTGATCTGGGTTTGCCTGTTGCTACTGTCTACTTCAATTCTCAAAAGGAACCTGCCAATAGGAGGCGTACTTGAACATCTATATTTACATATTTACTTGTATTTTTCGCCTACCTAGTTTATATTGTGAGAATTATTAGTAATGATGTAACAATAAATTCAGTATTTTAATTAATTATTACAATACAAGGATCGTATCTTTCACTTTCATTCTGCTATTTATCTTTTTTTTATTCGGTTAGAGTAATGTTGGTGGACCAGTAGCAAAGAAAAAAAAAGATAGAGATTATTCAACATTCAAAGGTCTCCATCTCAATAGAAACGTAGAGGAAAAGAAAAATTAGTAGAAAAATTTCTTGGAAAAGAAAAATTAAAAAAGTTAATTTGTGAAGTTAAAATATACAAATTGAAGATATATATTTGTTATATTTTTGTAAGAGATACATCTAAAGATAAAGTGTGTAATCACATCTTATTATAGTTAAAGTTTCAAGTAACTTTCGGATCATATAATTTTTACTTTCATTTTGTAATGTTTTTCAAGCTAAATTTTTTGATGTTATTTTTGTTTTATTTTAATTTGAGAAATTGTAGAATTTATGTCTTTACAAGCATTCATTTTTTTCAACAATTAAGTAATACTAAATAGAAGAAAAGGTTTTCACTTCTTGATAGCCAGCAATTTCATTCATGGGGGCGCCATATAGCTAGATACAAAATTATAAATATCTTGAATGATATTTTTCCTTTTTCTTTTCTAGTGAAATTTCCCATTTGATAGATAATATATACATTTATTCGACAAGCCTTGCAAGATACCTTTCATGGCACTTCCATTGTGCCTATAACTTTATCTCAACTTTGAACTACCTACACAGATGTCTTCCCTTCCTTGCAAACTGAAACTAGCCAAGCAATGGAGGGGAAAAGGACTAATAGGTCTCACAATAACAAAAAAGGTAGGAAAAATTAGAGCAAATGATATTTACATACAAATTGAATTGTGTAGTAGAAGAGTTGGGTGTCTACGATAGACGACGGAGGATTTGGGTTGGAATCACATAAGCCATGGCTGAGAATCTATGCCAGAAGGAAGACAAAGACGAAGGAATGATGAATGAGCCATGGGGACTCTTGTTGGTGCCAGAAGGAATGACAAAGACGGTCGATGGAATGATGGGAGGCAGTGAACGAGTGGGTAAAAACCTAAGTTATTCGAAAGAATAATAGGGTTGAATTTGGGTCGGTTTACTTAAACCGGTGAAATTTAAAAAATAAAATTAGGTCAGTTTAAGTAAATCGGTGAAGTTTTAAAAATAGAGTTGGATCGGTTTAAGTAAACCGATGAAATTTAAAAAAAAATATTGGACAAATTTTCAAAAAAATAGATGAATTCAATTTTTTTTTTTAGTTTTTAATAAAATTGTGAAAAATAAGTGACAAAATAAGACTTTTTGTAATAGTGTTTATACTACTTAAAAATCAAGACATGATTTCAATATTAACAATATATATGATTTATGAGTTATAACATAATATATGCTTATATTTTATATAATTTTTCAAACCTAAAAACCTAGAATTAACAAACATGATAGAATATCAATTCATATTATTGAATTTCATACCTAGAGATAAATAACAATGCTAAACAAACATAAACTTACTTATAATAAAGATAATAGACATGTTTAATTACTTAATTAAAGATAATTACGATCCATTATAATAAAAATAAATCACAATGTTTAGTAAAAATTTCAATAAGTTATAAAAAGAGATAATAAACACATTCAATTATGTAAAGGGACAATTTAAACAACAAAAATATAAAATAAATAAAGTCTATTATATAATAAATAGTTGAAATATCCCTCTATGTTAGGTACAGAGGAACACTCAGACCAAGAGGAGCAAGTACGCACTCTAAAATTCATTGAAAATAAATCTTGTATATAATATTTTGATAAATTCATTTTGTTCCCCTCAATATGTTTATTTATATTGTTTGTATGTTTTATTTTGTAATTTAAAGCACATTTGTAATATTTATAAGCATTTTTCTTTAATAAAGATGAAAAAAAAGCTTACAAAAGACGCTACATATTGTCACGCCAATACTCAAATGGGAAAATTTCCTAAAGCCAAAACTTAATTTAGTTTTCATCTTCAAGTTCAAGGTCAAGGACTCAAGCCATCTGATTCTGTCCCAAGAAGAAAATCCCATAGCTTCGCCTAGCAAAGCATAAACAATAAGGCAACATAAAAGGTAATTTTGATGTATTTTACATTTATGTTATATAGTTGAAGATTTTGATTCTAACGTGCGATGATTCAAAATTTAGTGTCATTTGCATACTATTTATATCTATCTATTAAAAGTACCTTTTTTAGTTTTTGATAAATTTGGGTGAACAAAATGGTATTTCTTGATTTAAGTATTATTTTATTTTACTATATAATGACAAATTATTGTTTTTGGAGGTATGATATACCAAATAAATGAGGTACATTTAATTTAATCAACTTATGAAGTAATTGAAAGATAACAAATTAATTTTATATACGAACAACATGAATTGATTTTAGGATCTTATAGCGTTTAAATTACATAGTTTTATTTTAAAAATTAAAAGATAAAATAAAATAATACAAGGATGTTGATATTTATTCTTTTCTTTTTTTCATATCTAAGGATATTTATTATTATTATTATAATATTTTTATGTATAAATTTAAATTTAATGGTTTTGATTAATTGTAGAGAAAGTAAAGCAATTATAAAGAGATTATATAAAAGAAAATCTACTACTAACATGAGATACCATCATCTCTAATGAGTAATAACAATTCAAAATAAATTGTCGTAGACATCGACCTTGCAAATTTTCCCCCGAAACTATGTTTAAGAAAAAGAATTTTAAGCAATGATCATAATGTTAGGGACACATTTATAAAAGCATATTTACATAAAAGAGCTTGCCAACCTAGAAGTCATAGCAATTTATTTTAAATTGTTGTTACTCTTTAAATATGGTATAGTTGGATAGTTCAGATTTAGAAGTAGATTTTTTTTTTAATATCTTTTTATAATTAATTTAAGATTTATTTTCGTCACAATTAATTAATACTATTATATTTAAATTTATATGTAAGAGTGTTAGAATAATAATAAATATCCTTATATATTAAATTTATATGTCTACGTTGTTCTACTATATCACACTATCTATCTTTTATTTTCTAAAATAAAACTATGAGATTGAAACACTTATCTTAAAGTTAACTAATGGAGTTCAAATAAAATTTAAGATATTTCTAATACTTCACAAGTTGAATAAATGAAATTTACCCCATTTATTTGGTACATCATACTCCAAAACAATAATTATCATTATATAATATAATAAAATAATTTTTAAATCAAAATATGTCATTCTTTTACAATAATAAAGATGAATTAAATTCACTTAAATTTATCAAAAAGGGTCAAAAGATTACGTGTAAATGATATAAACGTTATGCAATAATAATACTAAAATTTAAATCACACCCATTTTAAATCAAAATCTTCTAAAATACATCAAAATTACCTTTTATATTTCCTTTTTGTTTCTGCTTTACTATGTGTAGTTTATGGGATTTTTTTTTTAGACAGAGTCAGACGGCTTGAGTCCTTGACCTTGAGCTTGAAGATGAAAAATGAATTAGGTTTTGGTTGAAAGAAATTTGGTCATTTGCATATTGGCGTTAAATGTAAAGTATTTTTTTATAAATATTGTTTTTTTCGTTTCTTTTCTCTTTATTAAAGAAAAATTGACTGGGTTGACTAGGTTGGGCTTATAAATATTATAAATGGACTTTAAATTACAAAATAAAAGAAAAAAAGATAGTACAAATAAATATGTTGAGAGGGCCACAAAATGGATTTATTTAAATATTATCTAAATAATACATACAAGATTTATTTTCTATGAATTTCAGATAAGGCACTTACCTCTCCGTCCCTGGTTGATAGCCATAGCCAGAGCATTCGAATATTAACAAATAGAGGATGTGTAGTGAGAGCAGCATTAATTCACTGTAGAATAACTTGTCATGATAAATTAATTGTTCATTTAATTCAGCAAGTCATTTTGAGTTGCCATATATATTGAGTGTTTAGTGGGATACCATCGAGATTAACACTTAATTAGTTTTGGACTAGAGGATTGGTAGCCATGGATAGACATTTAGTTTTTTCGGTTTTAAAATGTTGGGAACGTCACGATGCAATCTTATAAGATCACAAGGTAACCATGATAAACGGTCATTATGGAAAATACGGTCTACAATTTAACTATTGCGCTGATATATGGAGGTGAGGAATAACGTGTAATACATTAATTTTTAATAAATAAAATTTTAACTATAAAATTTATTTTTATTACAGATAAATTATACGTATAAAATAAAATTATATCTAACGTGAGCTTTAATTTGTATTTTATAATATTAAATATCTCATCACAAAGCGGGATTCTATGTAATATTAATCTTTTAAATTAATATTTTGTCTTATTTAATAATTTCTTGCACGAAATGATAACGAATGTCAATGAATAACACTTACCTTAATATGCTTTTGACCAATTCTCAAGTTTTTAAGCAATCCTCGTAACCAAATAGTTTCCTTTATAACTTCTATAACTGCCATATACTCCACATCTATAGTAGACAAAGTAAATATAGACTGCAAGGTAGATTTATAATTGACTGGTGCTCTAGCAAAAATAAACACATAATCAGTAGTTAATCGATGCTTATCTAAATCTCTAGTCAGAATCACAATATCTGACTGCACATTGACTAACAATATTATCCTGTTAGGTCTCATACACACCATTTTATACATCAAGCTACAAACTATATTAACATACAAAAAAATTATCATGTATTCTCGTTCTTCATCATTCTTAGGAAACATTTAAGCACTAAGCTTGAAATGATGAACAAGTAGAGTACTTATAGATTTTTTCTGTTCATTCATATCAAAACGTTGTAGAACTTTCTTCAAATATTGACTATGGGTCAAACAAAGTTTTTCCTTCTTTCTGTCTTTGTTTATTTTCCCTATTCTAAGTAGTTACTATTCACTTATGATTTGAATGAATAGAACTTAAATTATCCTGACAAAACAATGTTAAAAGAAACTAAAGCAATAGAAAAATAAAAACACTAGAAATTTAACGAGGTTTGATATAAATGTTACATATTTCCTCAAGGATTACTTCAATCCATACAACGATTTGTTCAGCTTACAAACCCAATTCTTTCTACTAGCAACATTAAACCCTTTTGGCTGAGACATATAGATTTCCTCTTCCAAGTTACCATGTAGAAATGCAGTTTTCACATCAAGTTGAACTAGTTCTAAATCCAAATGTGCTACTAAGACCAACAAAATTCTAATTGAGGAACACTTTGCAACTAGAGAAAATACCTCGTTAAAATCGATTCCCTCCTTCTGAGTATAGCCTTTAACCACCAACCTTTTCTTATATCGAACACCATCTTTGTTTAAAAATCCATCTTTCTTTGCATATACCCATTTACAACCAATTTTTTTCTTGCTCTTAGGTAGTTGTGTCAACTTCTATGTCTTATTCTCCTTAAGGGACAACCGTTCTTCATTATGGCTTCCTTCCATCTTTCAACTTTAGGACTTCTAATTGCATCTTTATATGTGGAAGGAACATCATCATGGAAAACTGAAAGTGCACAGCCTATAGTATTCTTAAATTGAGCAAGTAGATCTTTCATATCCTTGTATCGTGCAGATAGCTTGACATTTTGTTGTCGTGGCCTATCAACTGCAGTTTCTCCTTATTATTATGGAGGTTCTTGGGTTAAAACCTCTTTTTCATCTGATTCACCTTTTTCTAATGGAAGATAAACTTATGTCTTATCTTCACCAATTGGGCCAACAATTCTGCTTTCAAACTCCACTTGCTTCGGAGTTTGCTCTACCTACTACAAAATGTCATTGATATTTTCAGTTACCTTTCTTAGCAAGGCATATTCATCAAAGGTAACATCTATGCTAAAGATTATCTTTTTCGTTTTAAGGCACTATAGACAATATCCCTTAGAACTAGAGGGGATCCCTAAAAAAATAACTTTCTTGGTTCTTGGATCCAACTTCCATTCCGTGACACAGTAGTATGCAATAGAACCAAACGCATGTAAGAAATCATAATATTTAGTAGGTTTACCAAACCATACCTTCATAGAAATTTTGCCTTCAAGAGCATATGATGGTAGACGGTTGACAAGATGACATGCATACGTCACAACTTCAGCCTAATGTTGCTTGCCTAACCCAGTATTTGACAATATACACTGAACCTTCTCTAGCAAATTCCAGTTCATATGTTCTACACCTCCGTTTTGTTGTGGTGTTTTTTGAATAGTGAAGTGTTGTACTATCCCTTCTTCTTCACAAACTTTCATAAATGGATCATTTGTGAACTCAATGTCATTATTAAACCTCAATCACTTGATATTTCTACCAGTCTGAGTATTGATCATCTTCTTCCACTTGAGAAAAATTCCCAACACTTCATCCTTTTTATTCATAAGATACACTGAAACTCTTCTCAAGAATTCATCGACAAAAGTGACATAATAATGTTTTCCACTCATGGATGGAGTTCTTGATATTCCTCCCCCCCACACATCCGTATGAATGTAATCTAAGATTCCTTTTGTATTGTGGAGTACAGTGCCAAAGCTTACTATTTTCTGCTTCCCTAATACACAATGATCATAAAATTCCAACTTGTTGGTTCTGGCTCCTTTTAACAGGCCTTACTTTATAAGAATCTATAAAACAATTTCACCAACATGTCCCAAACGCATATGCCATAGTTTAGTAATTTCTGAATCTTTTTCTTCCTCCGAAATTGCTACTAATGTTGTCTCAATAACAGTACTACCAAGGTAGTAGTACAAGTTATTCTTTCGAACACCTTTCATCGCCATAAGTGCTCTAAGTGCTCTAGAAGTAACCTTTAATGCCCCATTTTGCATGGTCACAATGAAGCCTTTTTATTCTAAGATTCCCAATGAGATTCTTCTTCATATCTGGAACATAATAAACATCTATCAAGACTCTAGTTGAACCATCTTGATTCTTCAAACAAATTGTATTGATCCCTAAAATTTTACATGAATAATCATAACCCATGAAGACAACTTCATCGTCTAGTTTTTCATAATTAAAGAACCACTCCTTATTAGGAGACATATGGAAGGTACATGTTGAATAAAAAATCCAATCACCAAGATGAGATGTTGTTGATGAACTAACAAATGCAAAATCTAAATTTGAATTGTTTTCAACGACATATGCATTAGATGGCACAACTTTTCCTTTCTTTTGTAGCTTTGGATAATTTTTCTTCCAATGACCTTTTTCGTGACAAAATGCATATTCATCTTTACCAAGCCTTTCGTTAGAAAAAAGTTCTACCTCTCATTCCTTTCTATTGTGTTTGTAGACGCCCTCTTACATACAGTACCTCTACTGCTTCATTACTACTTTTTTTATCATTCTTTCTAATTTCATAACTATACAAAGCAGTGTAAACTTTATCAAAAGATACTTTATCCTTCCTAATGAGTAAGCCCGTAATAAGGTGATCAAACTCATTAAGAGTGGAGGCTAACAACATAAAGATTAAGTCTTCATCTTTAAAATTTTCATCCATATTTAACAAATCTGCTACTAATTGATTAAAATCAGTAATGTGGTTCTTTATTGTGGTACCTTAAAAGTAATCAAAATGGAACAATTTTTTCTTCAAATAAAGCCGATTATATCTGCTATTCTTCATGAACTTGTTTTCCAACACCTTCCACAACTTACTTATGGATGTCTTATTCATGAACGTGTACTTTTGTTCTCTTGAAAAACATGAACGAATTATAACACATGCAAATCGGTTGATATTTGAAATAGAGCATCCAAAACTTTGTCTTGGCATTTTGGTATGCTTCATAGTTCATCCTAGCTTGATCCTGCCATACCTGCTAGATTTGCTTTGGCATTTCCGTATCACTATAAAAAATCAAGCTATATACTACTTACTCTGAACTAAATAAAGAGGTTTCCGGATTTCAGGATTTATCCATCTCTTGGCAAAGTTCGCATGACACATCTTCTCTTTTCTTTTGCAGGAGATCCATGATAGTTTAGATTTTTCTGATGACGATGGAGATTACTCTTTTGGCATATTTTCTGTGAAATTTTCTACAGATGGACGATAACTTATTGCTGGAAGTAGTGATGATTCAATATATGTGTATGATGTTGAAGCAAATAGGCTTTCTCTTCGTATTCAAGCACACATGGTATGATACACCATTTCCATGGAGATCTCTATTTTGTCTTAATGCATACAGATACTGTATGACGTTGTATGCTTATACTTGTTTTATTTTGCAGTCAGATTTGAATACTGTTTGTTTCACATATGGAAGTAGCCATCTTATTTATTGTGACAGTGACGAAACTCTTTGAAAGGTAAATGAGAACTCATATAGCAATTTTATGTAGAACTTCTTGGAAAAAATATTAATGACTTCCATCGCAATTAAAAACAAAACTCACTCATTGTCGAACCAAACTGGCATGAGGCCAATCAGAGTTCATGGTAGAGAGGCATTTTGAATATGGAATTAACTTTGTTGTTTGGTATTCTTTTCTTAGTAGTCACTGTACTTTTTTCTTTAGATTCGTTAGTTTTAAATCTCTCTTATTAACCGGAATAAAAAAATTTAGATTTGTTCTAGTTAAAGTAATTATATTAATATGTATAGTTTTATTCTTAGTTATATTCTAAGAATATGCACATGAATTAACTACAATCTTTCCCAATTATATTAAAACTATAAAATCAAATTTAAAACAAATATTGTCAAGATGGTCAGTTGCTTTGTGCATTTCTCCTTCGCCTGCTGTTTATGAAGTTAACTTTCTACGTTGATTATTCTATATTTCTCACTCTTGTATTTCATGCATATGTAGTATCTCAAAGAACAGAATGTACACTCTATTGCAACCTCAACTGGATGTTTTTCTTTTTGACATAGTTTTTCCTCTCATGTGTTTCAATGACAATGACCTAAAACTTTGGGATAAAGACCCACATAAATACGTGAGGAAGGGTTATGGTAAGTGTTGATGATCTCCTTAGTTGCATAGAAAATGTTATAAATAATGTTATGTTAGGTTGTTAAACTGCAGTTATAATTAAATTGTTATTGTTGTTTTTGATAAAACTTGTATTTCTCTGATTTAACATGTATATTTCATTATTGTTTCTGTTCTGTTTTTACAATAGTTTACAATATATGTATATAAGGAAAACGAAAATTAAACAATAACCATAAAACCTGCACATCCAGGTTTTATGGCTCCACTAATATTATTGTCTGCTCAATGTTTTACTCCATTGAGCATTTGTGTCTGCCACTGTTATAGCACACACCAACAGTTTTTTCAAACAAAAATTACAATTTGTGTGCTCTGCACGAGGATTTGTGGAAAGTTGCATTTCCTATTGGAACGAAGGTTTTTATATTAACCTTTTAATATCTCATTTTTAGTTGTGTTTTTATGAAATTTTTAGATGAAAGTGGGATCAATTAGACTCCATATACCAGGCCAAGTGGGATTTTTGAAATCTAGAAGTGAGCATCAATATGTGTCGATTCTTTGTCAGTTTGCTAAACATATAACTAATCTTAGATGTATTACTTTTTTTCATAGTGATAACAATTTTACTTAATGATTAAATTTATTTTGCATGTTGATAACAAAGGTTTTTATATTAACCTTTTAATATCTCATTTTATGTTTTTTTATTTTTGTAAATCCATTGACTCCAGTGGAAGAGAACATAGGACATGTGTCTTATTACACGTGACATGTTTTTCATTTGGTAGTCTGATATACTCTATGTTGTACATAGGCATGACATCTAATATGTAATGGGTACACATAGCCACTATATAATCATTAGGTAGTGGTCAAGTACATTCTCAATTATCTTCGAAAAAGGAAAAAAATATATACTAGCATACTCAGGTGTAGATTTGATTCTCATAAAATATACATATTTTGATTTTGAATTAGATAAAGATTCTTTTAGATGAATGTTTGGATCACTTGATGGTGGAGTATAGTATAGAGATTGTATAGCTAACTCTACTAAGAAAGTTGAATGTGTCGTGGCATGTGAAGCATCAAAAGAATGCATATGGCCTTGCAAGTTTTTGACATTTTTGGAAGTCTACAAATATGGATAAGGCTGACACTTTATTGTGGTAATGGTCAAGCAATGGCAGACCCCGAAGAACCCATAAGCTCTAATCCTCGAAAAGTGTATTAAACGCAAGTATTATTTAATAAGGGAGATTTTACCTCATGTTGATGTGATAGTTTTGAAGATTGATTCATAAAACAACATTGCTAACCCATTCACCAAGATGATGCAAGCCAAAAGTTTTGAGGTTCATCTAGAAAATCTGGTGTTAAAAGATATATCTCTTTGCTTTAAGATTAGAAGAAGTTAATTAGAATTGGAGCACTAAATGAAAATTATGTGTTATTTATGATGTTGAAATTAAAATAAATAAAAATACATTAACTTATTTGCTATTATTTAATTAATTAAATATGGTTCAAATCACTTAATTATTTTAATCAAGTGATAGTATGATAGTTGTGATCTTTAATTAAATTTTTATTACATTCATAACAATTATAATTGAATAGTCTTATATCAATGTGGTGATATTTAAAATAATATAAGATCATATGTAAGACAATCTTAATCTTTAATGATTAATTGACTCTTATTTAGGATTATTCAAATTTTAAATTTTTACATCTAATCATACAATTTATATTTTAGAGTAATAATGCAATAAATAGTTCACAATGTTAATCATAGATATGAAATCATTACATCTCCTTATATGTCATAACGTATTATCTTGTGTAGTGATTCAGGACTTGAACAATTGAGCACTAAGTTCGTGATTAGATCATGAATTAAATGTTCATTAGAAAATCATGGCACTAAAAGACAGAAATAATTAGGGAGTTAAGCAGTAAATTTACCTAAACCTAATTACATAATAACTGCCGAGGATTCATCTATTTACAATGATTATAATAATTGAATGTTCAATTACATTATTTGAAAATTAATTTTTTTCATTTGTTTGCGGTTTTTTTTTTAAGCCAAGGTGTTTGTAGAAATATCACTAGGAGCTACAAGGGCAATCAGGGAGTTTGTGAATTACAATTTTGAGTACAAATCTCTGAATGATTTTGGTGAATCATTACTGAAGGAATGATCTTCTGAGCAAGCTAACTTTGGATACTCATTTCTCACTACCAATGAGTGACTTGCTTCACAATATTTCTCCTAGGGATGTAGTGTTTATTTTGATAAGCTATTTTGATATGTATCTCAAATTTTAATTTACTACTTATGTATTCTGAAGATTTGATAATTAATGACACTTTTTTTAATAATAATAATAATAACTAAAAAAAACTCAACCCACACACAAGTTAACATTCCCTAATCAAACTTAAAAGAGTTATCATGATCTGAGGGGCAAAGCTTAAAAGTTCAAGCAAGCACCAGACTTACAGCAAATAAAATAAAATTTGACAACTAGATACAAAAACTTACCAACATTTTTTATTTTCATATTTTTCTTTACATATAACAAGTAGTGAAACACAACTACTAAGACAACACTCAGTATCCATAGTCCTCATGAAAGATTGTGTGTCGACCAACATTTCTTTGGGATTTATCAGCCTGCAAATCAAGATAAGATGCATGAAGCCAGCTTGCAAACAAAATCACTAATTCCTTGCTTAGGCACATATGGCAGTAGCTAATTTTTACTAGATAAAGTTGTTAAAAAAAAAAAGGTACGCAAAACTAATGGTGCCTTGAAAAAAAAAACAAAGGACTTTAGCCATATTTTCAGGTTGAGCATTTCTAATCCCATTATTTAAGCAACTTGAGCAATGCAGTGTAAACTTTATCCCCTTTTATGCAACTAGAAGTGCTCAAATTTTTAATGGCAAACCGATTAGATGAGCTCAAATTTTTAATAACAGATTGACAAGAAGTGCTCATATTTCATAACTACGAGATTAAAAGTGCACATTTTTCATAATTTTGGGACTATAAATATCTAACCTAAAGATATCACGACTAAATTGCTCATTTTTACATAATTATGGGACAAATACGACCATTTTTACAAAAAAAAGGAAAGAAAAAAGTCCTAGAAGCATACCCTGTGAATAAGTTTTTCAAATGCTTCAGTCCCATTATGTTCCATGTATTTCTCTGCAGCCGTTAAAATGTCGTCTGGCTTGGTGAAGACATCGTTCTTCCTCGGAACATACCAAATATTAATAGCCCTTGGGTTGACAAGGAAAGGTCTCACAAAATGTTCATAAACATATGCAGCACCATTGAAGTACGGGATAACCAACCAACCGGTTAGTATAAGCTTAGCATATGGCCAGATTGGGATCCTGCCATATGGATTTAGAAGAACTAACTTCTATAAGTAGCATATAAAATTTGTGACAATGAGGAGGGAGGAAAGCAGGAGAGGGAGTGAAGGAGGGGGGGGGGCGGGGGGATGGATAAAAAAGAAGCAAAGAGACAGTAGTGTATAATTGTAAGCTTGCTAGAATCAGCATTTGATGGAGTGTTGAAGTTTTACAGCTTTGAGCAGGATATCCCAAGACAAGGGAACTGCTA
Source organism: Hippophae tibetana (assembly GCA_037013495.1). Classification (NCBI taxonomy): domain Eukaryota; kingdom Viridiplantae; phylum Streptophyta; class Magnoliopsida; order Rosales; family Elaeagnaceae; genus Hippophae; species Hippophae tibetana. Next base: position 15,557,547 of record CM072812.1, read on the forward strand.
CTATAAAACATGGACATTTAGATAAAACACGAAGGAAGATAAATGGAACCTATGTAATGCAATCATAATTCAATTCACTCCTAATATACTCATGAGGTAAAATACCAAATTGAACCAAATAGCGGTTACCTTGATATAACAGTCAAGTATTTGAAAAGTTGAGTCAACTATTTTTTTGTTCCCAAAGTATTAGTGTATTTACAAATGTACCCCAATTTTTTAATTGTTAAAAATATGGCCACAGCGTATTGTTCCATGTTGAATTTATTCCCTTTCGTGAATCTGCAAAAATATGTAATTTAAGAAAACTCTAATATAATATGTTGGGGACATATTTCTAACAATGGAATGGTTGTGCGCATATTTACAACCAACCTAATAAGTTGTGGACAAAAAACATAATTTCTCGAAAAGTTTTATCAATTCTGGCAAAAGACATGGAAACTTACCAGAGTGATATAAAAAGTAATGAGTATGCTAGGTGTTTTCATGAATGAATAAATATTGTTTACATTGTCAGGTCAAAAATAAAGAACAAGCAAAGCTTATAGCCCAACAAGCTGTCGCTCAATGACATGTAGCCTATTTAGATATGTAGAAGGTCTGGAATAAGAGTCTTATTTATAGGTGCGTGAATAATGTAGTTATTAAGTGCAAAAATAACTTACCGTTTATAATATTCAATAGGGTAATGATATTATCACAATTACTTTTGTTATTGTCACAATAAAAATATATGAAATATCTATTATATTCCTACATTAATTACACTAAATACCACTATTGTTAAATAAAATTTCCATTAAAGGATTATTGTTGCAGCCATAACAAAATAAGTTAGGAAAATATTACCATCCCATTCAATAACTCTGGCAAAAGAGGCAATTCATGAGACTAAAAGTAACTATTAACTAGGTTGTTGCATCATCTTAAATGAAAGCCTACATAGCATTAATGAGGTTTAAAGGAAAGTTATAGGAACCATATTACCAAACATAATTTTACCATTCAATGACTTTGGCAAAGGTGATCTCAAAGAGAGTAATTAGAGAATAGAGAACCCAATAAGTAAGCCATTGCTGATCGTCCACAGGGGATTTAGTTTCAATTGCCCTGATTGAGGCATATCTGCAAAATAATCCAAATCAATATCTCCCATATCAAAACCATTTTCAAAACTAAAACCATCTAGTAGAATTACCACAAATGTGACATCCAAAACTTATAACAACAAAATAACATCCTATAACCAACATTGAATGAATCTAAATAACCGAAATTCATCTTTAAAGACATCCAACTAGCTCGGGTTGTGTTTCTTTTTATAGTAAATATATCTAGATAAATATGTTATTTTTGTGGTTAAGTTTTAAGTGGTATAATAATAGACAATTAAAAAGAACAAAAAGAAACATATTATAGATAGCATTATTCCCACAAAAAAATTCATACAATTTTATCTAATAATAATAGTAATAGCACTAAGTACTAGAAGTAAAATGAAAATTTCATACATTAAGTTACTGCGGAAATATCATCAACATAAAAATTGAAACAGAGCATAGCAGTCTACTTACAAAGGATAAACAAGACTAAGGATCGGCCTGCAAAATACAAAACCCATAGATGAAAATAAAGAAAATTGACAATCTTTCACTAGCAAAAGGGAAAAAAATAAATAAAGAAAGAAAAATACGAAATGTAGAAATATGAGAGAGAAATACAAAAGTAGAGATGCATTAACAATTACCCAGCAAGAACATCGAAGTTCTTGAGAACCACATTTAGGAAACTTCCAGCCCCAGATCCCATTTTCGATTCTCAAATTCTAAAAGTTTAATCAATCTGTATTCTTCTGCCTCTAGCTAGTTATCTGATCTCAAACTGAAGCTTCCAGAAGAAGCTGTTTTTCTAAGACAATGGAGGGAGGGTGGGGGTAGTGGTGGGTCTGATGTGAGTTACGAATCTTTGGAGCACAACCACAAAGATACAATGCGCCGTTTGGAAACGTTATACGTGGGTTAAATTTCCAATTAAATTTATATTCACATAAATTACTTTATCACCGACTACTTTATAAAAAAAATGTTCATTTTCTAAAAAGAAAATTAACTAAGTTTCACATTATAATTAATATGGAGGATAAATTATTGTTAAATATATTTATATTTAAAAATATATATATTTTATATTCTGATTTATTAAGTAAAATATTACAAATTCTCTATCTTTTAAAATATAATTTTATAAATAAAATAATATACTTATATTTTCTTAATTTTTATAAAAAATAATAAAATTATGTTATCATTTTTGAACTTATATTATTGGTACATTTTTATTTTTTATTAATATAAATAGTAATAATTAAAATATTACTTTAAATCACTTTCAATCAATTTTATTCCAAACAGTTTAATATTTCTCTTTAATATAAAAAGAAGTGTATAAAGATAGTGTTCATATACTCTTAATTTAATTTCAAATCTTACTTAACTACTATATATTTCTAAGTAAATTATAAATAGAGAATTTTTTTTTATGTAAATCACTTTTAAAAAAATCACTCTTAAAAAAATCACTCTATTCCAAAACCAAAACAAATACATTCAAACAGCCGAATATGTGAAAGTGGAATAGCAAGCTTAGGACAGATATGAACACGGAGTTGCACTAGCGGATTCCCGAGGAAGAGTTTGTCTCATTACAGTAAAAAGATGAGCAATTGTTGTAACAAGTCCATCATCTATTTTTGAGCTCTGCCTGCTATACATTTATCATTAAAATTAAAATCAAATCAATAAAATTAATTTTTAATTTTTAAAAATTTATCCAAATAAAAAAAATTATAAAAATTAATTCAAATGAAATTATTTGGGTTGACTTGAACTAAATCGAGTATAATAATTTTTATTTCTTTTTCAATGTCAAATTTTATCTTAATTATAAAATTTATATAATAAAATAAGTATTATTTTAAAAAAATTATTTTAAATATTTAATAATTTTAAGAAATAAATTGATGTTGGTTTTATTTAAATAATAAAAACAAAAAAATATCCTATAATTCTATAATATTAAATTGATCTCACTCTAATTATGATTATATGATCAATTTTATTAAAATAAATAAATAATTCTTAAATTTAAAGTTATTTTAACACGTATCATTATATAAATATAAATTTATAAGCTATTATCGTTATCTTCTATTAAATTACATCATTATGCTTTTTTTATTTTTCAAATAACATTGTATAATTAATTAATAAGTTTATTAGTCTCTTTCCTGCCTAAAGATTCAAACTATATTAGAATACAATACAAGTACCTATAAGACTGATAAGAAAATTCACAAGATCATCATTCGATTGATCAGTATTATATTGGTCTAAGAAAAAGATGTATTATAATAAACAAATAAAATATAATGCTTACGACAAGCTAGTATTCCACAAAAATTAACCTTCAAAGACATACCTATATGACACATATCCCTAATAATTTTACACATTAATTTGTAGGATGTAACTAGAATTGGAAAATTAGAAAACTCTAACAAGAGGGGAAATCTTGAGGAGGAGGAAGCAAGCGTTGTGATGGGTCTGGCCCATTTTGAACAACAATAGCTGTTGCAAGGCCCCAAGTTGTATGTTCTTCAATATGACAGTGTACAAACCAAACTCCTGGATTATCTGTCTTGAATCTAATAGCAGCCCATCCACCAACTGGTACTCCAACTGTGTTTCTTTCTGGTGGATCAACCAAATTGTAATTTTCTGGATCTTTATTAACATCAAAATTCCCAAAACCTTTGCCAACAACAAAGAAATTGTAACCATGGAAATGAATCGGATGATTTTCAAGATTTAAATAACTAGTCCCTTGTAACACAATTTCCAAATTTGTACCATAAGGCACTACCAATAACTTACTTCCAAACTCTGCATTCATGTTCTCTGTGAATGGATTCGCACCGGTAAAATTAAACACCTCCGGTGGATTTTCCGGGAAATCATCTTTCAACAAACTTGTTTTAAGATTCTGGTAATGATATTTTAACATTGACAAGGCAGGTCTAACAAAAGATTGGTTGTTCATTGAAGCAAAAAATCTCTTACCTTTATAACCTTGGCAAGTTTTGTTTGGTGGACAATCTTGAAGGTTAAGAGCAACAGTTGTTATGACTCTTCTATCAAATGTTTTGGGTACCTTACATGGGTATTGAGATGTTGCAAGACTTTTAAGTTTGTTTGTAAATTCAGTGGCAAATTTAGTGTCTTCTAATGGAGGAAGTTGATTTTCAAGACCAAGTGTTTTAGGTAATAAAGGTAGGTTGAGATTCTTCCTTGTGTTCTTGTATTGTAAGAAACCAATTGTTGTAGAATTATCATAGGGAAAAATTGAAGTGATATAAGGTCTAGCTGCTATTGCAAACATACCACCAGTACTAGTACTACTTACTTGATTTGTTGTAATAAGAACATTAGTGGTTTGTCCAGGGGTTATCATAATGGCTTTGGTTTTGAAAGGTTTTGTATAAGTTGAATCAATTTCAACAACTGTTAAGGTGTGATCAGCTATTGCAAAGAAAAGTTCATGTCTAGGTGCTGCATTGATTATCCTTAGCATGTATGTTTTGCCCCATTCCACTTTTTGAATAAATGTATCTGCAAATCGTAAGAATATAAAATTTAATGAAAGGCTCCCAAATGACCAAGATTACTTACTAGAGGAAAGAAGCACTACTACATGTGTGCTTATGTCAATACTTATATTCTTCTGTTTGGTAACAATTTTTACCATAAAAAACTCTTTACAAAATTTTAAAATACCATAAATAGTATAAGATTAGAGACCTATGGTGTAGTTAAAGCTTTGGTGTTAAAGATGTGATAATTATGTAGAACAAATAAAAAAATAAAAAATAGAAATGCAACCAAGGTTTTTAATAATGTTTGTTAAAACAATTTAGTCTCTCTGTTAATTTTTGTAATAGTTTAATTTTTTTTTTTGTTATGAAAAAATGATAATACAAGGACACGGAATCAAATTTTAATTTTTTTTTTTTTAAATTATTTATCAAGTAAAATAATATATAAAAGTGATATTTTAATAAGAGTTGAAAAATATGAAAAACAAATAATAGTTTAAAAAACTGATCAAGTATCCTTGTATTATCAATTCTTCAAAACAAAAAGACTAAACTGTTATAAAAAGTCAAAAAGAGACTAAATTACTCATTTTTACATAACTAAGTGACTTATACTATCACCTAAAAAAATGAAGAAGACATTGAAGACTTACCTTTGTTGGAACATGGATACAAGGGACCAGGTAAACCATTAATAGTATAAGCATCAGAAACATTAGGTCCTCCTCCATACATAATCATTTCTTTTTCCATTACATCTACATCTCTATGCCACCATTCACCTATAGACATTAATCAACATTTATATGTAAAAATTGAGAAGAATTTTTTTAGTATTAATTAGCATAAAAATTGAATTAGATAAATAATTACCAAGTAAAATTGGGATTTCTTGTTGAATTTTGGTAGAAAAAGGATAAGGCATGCGAGGGTATATAACAAAAGCACCATAAATAGAAGCTCTTTGCCAAGAATAATGAGCATGCCACCAAAGAGTGCCTCTTTGCTCTATTACTTTGAATTTGTAAGTGTATGAATTCCCTGAGCTTATTGGACACTGTGTTATGTATGCTGGTCCATCTGCCCATCCTGTTCTTAACTGCTTTATTCCATGCCTACACACATTATTTTAAATATTTTTGTAATTTTCTTTATATTATTACTATTTTTTCAAGAAATAGCTACCAATGCTTTAATATCAAAATGTTGCATGAGATGATCCTATAAGGAATGTTTTATTTTTGACTCTTTGTTATTTTTGAATACATGTTTATAAATACTTTGTTTTGTACATGCATTCACAAATATTAAAGTTGTCAAATTTCTAACAATTTCGATAATAAATTATCATTGGAACAACGATAAATCATGTTATATATTTCAGAAAAGTTTTTGACCATAGATATACTTTTAGTCTTAAACATATTTACGAATAAGTGTTATTTTTTAATATGTAAATTGAATAAGAGTTCAAATATAAAAGGTATTAAACAAATTAAAGAGTCAAATGTGAAAACTGCTATTAATTTATCAAGTAGTATTCAAGTTTCAAGTGTCAACCACCTGTTTTTCTGTTTGTTTTGTTTGTTACATATTTATTTTGAACTTTTTGTTGTGTTTATATTATTTGTTTTTATTACCGGTTGCAAATCTATTTCTAACTTTTGCTTTGTTACAAATAACCCTAAAACAATAGTTGTGTTACATTTATGAAGTTCAATTTCACATTATTTGGTCATTTTTTATTATCTTTGCAAACATAATGAGTAAAAATTGGATGAAAATTCTTAAATTCAACACATATCATTAACTTGGAAATATTATTTTAACAAATTAAAAGTTACAGACAAATTTACAACCATTCTAAATGGTCGGCGGAATAAAACATATTTTACCAAACTTTTTTTTTTTTAAGGTTTTAAATTTACATTTGATTTACTCATTTCCTTTCTTAATGTTAAATCCAAACTGGTCATGTTTTAAATTTCAAACTTATTTTTGATAAATTTTTATTATTTTTATCTCTCGAATTATTTTGAGTATTTTCTTTTAAAATAAAAATAAAATTAAAATAATTATAAATAAATTAACTCCTAACAAACTCACTCACCAATGGATAGTAGTATTCTCCGCAATGCTATTAGTGACCTTAATTTCAATACTATCTCCTTCATGTACTGCAATAGTTGGTCCCGGATACTCTCCATTCACTGTTAACAGTTGTTTTGTTCGACATAACCGTGTTACTTTCTTCCACTCAATCTGATATTTAAAAACAAATCAATGTGTTAGAACATATGACACAAGAATATCAAATACATAAAAATGTTTATTAACATATTTCTTAAGAACTTAAGCTTACGTTGAAGTCATAACGTTGAATTGTTTCAGAATAAGAAGATGGAAGAGCTCCAACAAGTAAAAGAACTAGCAAAACAGCTAGTAATGTTCTATAGCCCCAATAAGAGCACGCCATTACGTACCCAAAAAAAAAATTAATTGAAAAGATCGAGTTTAAGAGATAGAGAGCACTTTCTTAGACTAATTGGCCTATATATGTAGTACTCAAACTCTAATTATTGTTTGTGATAAAGCTTCATGCATACCCATCTCTTATATATACAAAGATTTTCTCCCACCGTTTTTGATTTTTCAAAGGTGTATATTGTAATTTCTTTATTGAATTTATTTGGAATGAGACAGCATCTTTACAGATTTATAATTTTATATATATGCATGTGGATAACGTAGACGGACATCATTCAAGGGTTGGTGAAGGAGGAGTATTACTCCCTCCCTATATAGCCCTAGTTAACACAAAAATTCATATTAAATTCTAATTAATTAGCTGTTGGATATTAAACTCCTATCAACTAAACTTAAATTTAATAATATTATAATATTATTTTAGTTATAATTTTTATGGAAATGATTTTATTTGATTTATCAAACTATACATCTTACTATATATCAATATCTATTGTGACAAATTGATTGGTTTATTTTTATTTAACAAACTTTGATATTGGAGAATTTTTGAGTCAGATCGAAATATAAGTAAAAATGATAAAATTATAAGTTCAATAATACATAAATAGTTATGTCATGTTGAATCTTTTCTCTTTTATTAAAAGTATTGACCTATCAATATTTTTAAATTATTAGAAAAAAATTCATGAGGTGGAGATTCCTAACGTATTTTTCGGAAAAGAAAAGAAAAAAAAAATATATATATATATATAACCTTCAGATCTAAGATTATTAGATCATTTGAATCTTGTTTACGATTAAAAAAAACAAAATATCATTTGAATTCGTGAAAACTAGTGGTCCTAACTCTACGAGTAGAGTATTATCTATAAAGGAGTTATAACTTACTAATTGAATATAGCACTTCAATTATTCACAATCATCGTTATTTGTGTAATATTAATTATATTTATTAATAATATTTTAATAATTTTATCATAAATTTATTATAAATAATTTTTTTCTATTTAATATGTATAAAGTTGTAGGTGCATGTTTAACAATGAAGTAGTTATGAGACGATTTAATAGGGGATAATTTGTATAAGTTGTGCGAATTCATATTGTGATATTTTGTGTCCATGTTTTTATCCAAATTTATATATTTTTAAATAGTATAAATATTTTTTTAATTTTTATCTATTTTATTTATTTATAATTATAAAAAACTTGTTATTTTCATCACATAAAAATTATTTATATTAATTTTAATTAAAAATTATTTATATTAATTTTATATTTTGAATTATAATTTAAATTATTATTCATATTATTTATTAATAAAAATTAATTAAATTATAAGACGTAAATTATTGTATATTTAAACTTCTACTGGTGTCTGTTTTTTGAACTCCTAAAGGGGTGGTTTGGTGAGAGATCTAGTCAAAGACAGCTTGGACTAATCAGCAATTTTTTTTTCCTCCCTTTGACTAATCAGCATCCAAGCATCTTGTGACAGCTAACACATATTCCACGCTGGTTCCTCACCATCTCATTATTGATAATAAATGTATTATTATTATTATAATAATTAATAATCACTACTACAAAAACGTGTATTTAAGTCTAAAGTCGGTTTTTAGAAGAAAAAAAATAACTTATAATAAATTTAAAATCTGTTCGGTATAAAACCGACGCTACCCACGTAGATAACGTCGGTTCTCCACGTCAACCGACGCTACACACGTGGTTACAATATTATTCTAAAGTTATTATTTTTTGTATATGTTTTAATTAAATATTATTCTAAAATTATTATTTTTTCTTTTTCTATAGTACGTATATGCATAGTCTAAATAAAATAATAATTGACAAAAAATATTTTAAATTGCGTGGATAGCGTCGGTTTGCCACGACAACCGATGCTATCCGACTAATATATCTGTTTGGCTCATTTTTTATGCAAAATCCTAATTTCTTCATTTCTTTTCTCCATTTTCTCCCAAAACCGAGCTACACTCGCCTTTTTCTCAATTTTCGGTCATCTTTGACCACCATTTGTAACGTCGTTTTGTGAGTTATATTCTTCTTCTTATTATCTTTCAGATCTACTATATTTTTGAGCGAAATACTCTCGAAATATTCTTCTTCTTGTAAGTATTTCTATTAATTTTGCAGCTTATTATTCAGTTTGTTTTATTTTTTTGTATAAATATTTGATTTAGGTATGTTTTTTATTTTGCTTGGTATTATGTTTGACTTATTTTATGTGAAAATAATATCTGAAATGTTATGGGTTTGATGGATTATATATATTTACTGTGCGTGTCTAAATTTATTTATATATAAATAATTATATTTTATTAAGTAGAATTTTGCAGCTTATTATTCAGTTTGTTTTATTTTTGGTATAAATTTTTGATTTATGTATGTTTTTTATTTTGCTTGTTATTATGTTTGACTTATTTTATGTGAAAATAATATCTGAAATGTTGTGGGTTTGATGGATTATATATATTTACTTTGCGTGGATAAATTTATTTATATATAAATAATTATATTTTAGTAAGTAGAATTTTGCAGCTTATTATTCATTTTGTTTTATTTTTTATATAAATTTTTTATTTAAGTATGTTTTTTATTTTGCTTGTTATTATGTTTGACTTATTTTATATGGAAATAATATTTGAAATATTGTGGGTTTACTGTACGTGGATAAATTTATTTATATATAAATAATTATATTTTATTAAGTAGTGAATAGACGAAAAATAATATGTTTTTTAAAATTTGTAAGAAATTATATTGATATAAGAGTTATATGTGTTATCTATTGACTCTTAAAAAAATTATAAATATATATTTATAAATTCAATAATTTAAATAATATATATATATATATAATAAAAATCAAATAATAACTAAAAATTAAGTAATATTATTATTTTTATTATTTTAATGCCTATTTTTATAGCGTTGAATAATGGTGAGGAAGTAAAATTTTCTAGCTATGACTCTATTTTTAGTACATAACGATTTAACAATTTAACTAGTTATAAAATTTGAATAAATGAATAGCATAATAAGAATACGATATAACAAAAAAGTAAAGATAAAATAATTCTTATTATTTTTGGCGTCAATAAAACAATATTAAAGTCCATATTAATAGGGTTCTCAAGATAGAATAATAATTTCAAACAGAGGATTTGGTAATTTTCAAATTTTTATTTATTCATAATTTTTTTTAAATAATTATCATTATGATAATATTAATTAAGATAGATTAATACTATTTAAATATAAAATATAAGATTTAAACATCTATAGTATCATAACACTCCTCATGGATGTCAACTATATGAAAAACATATATTTTTAAAACCTTTACTACAAAAACCCAACTGAAAAAATTAACAAAGGATAAAAAGGGTACAATGTTCCATGCAATACACTAAAGTTATGTCATTAAAACATTTCCAAGAAAATACAATGAGATAAAATTATGGGAAGAAAAAAGAGTACAATGAGTACAAATGTACTCCTTCAACATGAGATATTCTTGAATTAACACATTTTGATGGCATTATAATAGTCTATCATATAGTATATTTTCTCTATATTTCACGGTTGTAAACCAAATATATTTACTCTAAGAACTTATTATGTGAAAGTATTAATTTGCAAGTACACACGTTATTGTTCTACAATTGTTTTGTCATTCATCAAAAAATGTATTAAATACATTGCATTCATAAAACATATTGCAATAATTTAAATACATTACAAATAATAAAATAATAATTCATATATCCAATTGATTGCAATTCATTATCTAAAACAAAATTCATCATTATTTTTTTACATTCTAATCAATAATTTAATTAAGAGCAATAAAATATATTTTTCAAATTGTGCAACCAAATAATAAATGAATATATGATGTAACTTTTAATACTAATATAAATGCAAAAGATATGGATTAAAATTCATGTAGAGATTCACATTGTTTTAATAGTACATGTCTATGAATTATTGTAAAATACATGATATTTTAATTTAATGCTTTTATAACCGATAAGTATTATTAATTTATTCATTTTAGTTGTTATATAAACTAATATAATATAACTACCAATCATATTTTAAAGTGTTATACGTATAGGAGTAAAAAATTTGTTCCACAACCTCGTCATTTTTTACATAAATTCACGTGTTTTTAATTCATTTTATATTTTTAAGAACTTGAATAAATAGTCCCTATAATTATATAGTGAACATCTCAAATATTCACATTATGTTCATTTCATTTTCTATATAAGTGAATGGAATATATACTTAAAATAATGTATTTTATTTGATCAATACTTTACTTTGTCGACATTTAATACTTTTAATTTGACTAGTTATTTAAAAATATTGTGTGTTAATCATTATATTTTTACATTATTTTATTTACACGTTATTACATGTTTGATCGTTTTGTAAAACTTTAATTTATCATACTTCTATTGATATTTTATTCATTTACATTTTAGATAATTAAGTTCGCAACTAAAAAGAAGAAACTTTTCACATTGGATATAAACCATCCAAAATCTTTCGGATGTGAATGAATTTTACGAATTGATTAGATGAATTGATATTTTGTACCCTCTTATTAGATTATATTTATTGCGTTATGTTTGTATCATATTTATGTAATGAATTTGTATTATATTATATTCATGTTCGCTTGCTAATTAACTAGATATAAATTTTGACAACTTTTTAAAGTAAACTATTTATATTATTAAAAATAATGTGATTATTGTATTTGCATTGTAGTTAATATTATTATCTTTACATTATAATAAAAAGAAATAAAAATAAAAAAATATTTTTATTATTATATTTTTAATTTAAAATTATAATAATAAATTAAAAAATATTTAGGAACCTCATTAAGAAAAACTATAAAAACATGTGTATGAATGGAATACATGAGATTATATAACTCACTTATTTCATAAACTGCATGATTATGATTAATTATAAATAATTTACTTTAATTTAAGGGTGCACAAAACCCAAATTAACCTGTACAATTTATTGAAACCAAACCAACTAGATTGGTTAGATTTTATAACATCATTGGTTAGTTCGGGTCATAACCTGATAAACCCAATGTTATATGACCGAGTTTGGGTTTTAAAAATGATAACCCATGGAATCCAATCGGACTGTAATACAAAACTTTAAAATTTATTTAAAAAAATAATATTTAATTTATATAAAGATTTAATTATTTATGTTCAAATCTAACTAATTTAAAATTATACATAATAAATAAAAGAAATGATTTTTATTTAACATATTGCTTAATATATATATATATATATATATATATATATATATATATATATATAGTATAACTTATTGAATTTATTTAAAAGATCTACTAATTTTTTTTAAAAAAAATTAGTTTTTTAATATCACTTTTAAATATTGCTAATTACTTCTTCTTCTCTCCCTTTAAAAAAATATATTAAAGTGTTATTAAAATAAAGAATTTTTTATATAAAATATAAAGAGATATTACATTTTTAAAAGTTAAATAAACTTAATTAATAAAAAATAATGAGTTTTTAATCTAACCTAATGAATCCAACCCTAAATGACTGGTACATAATGAGTTGGATTAGGTTGAATTGAGATGTATATTAGTCATTTTCAATCTAGAGATTACTTAACCCGAAAACATCGGATTTGGTTGAAACTTTTTTGGAATCCAGCTAACCCGAACATTGTCTACCCTTAATATAATTACATATTTTTATTTAATTTGTTTATGATTTAATTTTTATAGTTTAAATAGTAATATATGATCCAATTTTAATATTCATTTGCACAATAATTTCATCCTATTAACGGAGGCACATGTATATACAAGTGAACATGGGTGGAATTAAAAATATATTTTGAAGGAAAGGAGCTTATAGATCTAATAAGAGCCTAAAGGTTACGAAGGACTCTTTTTAATCAAAGACAATTTTTATGTCATGCTATATGAGATAAATATAGATAAAGCATATAAGTGTTAGAATCTAAAATTACTAGAAACTTGTTAAAATATAAAAAATAAGATATGATTTAAGATTTTAAACTCGAGAATATATTTAAAAATATATATTATTAAAAATAAAAAATAAAATAAATATATATTTTTTATCTAAGTTTATTTCATTGATTTTCTTGAATGGGTTGTGTAGTCAAAAAATGAATAAAATATTATTGGAAAAATATTAAATTTTTTGATATAAAATAAAAATTATTAAAATATAATGTAAAATAATATAATATTAAAAAAAATTAAGACTTGGAGTTAAATAAAATATATAAAAATTTGACAATATTAATGGTAAAAACTTTAAAAGCTTTAGTTTGAAGTTTCTAATCATGCTTATTTTTAAAAAATTTAAAAATGATATTCTATTATCATGAATTAAAATTAAATATATAAAATATAAAATATTTTTGGATTATACCATAACTTATGAAATATTTTTATATAATTATACTATTTTAATTATATATATACAATTAATTAATATTCGTAAAATGCTTGAGAAAATTAACATTTTATTCATAATTTATTTTTGTTATTTCATCCGTTAAATATTGTTAAAATATAATGATATATCAAATATGTACAAAAAAAAATTAGACACAATATATTATTCTAAATAAAATATTTATTTAATAATAATAATATACATATAATTAATTTTTTATAAAAGTTTTTACTGGAAGTAAAACGCCCTGTAACCCTAGATGTTCCTCCCCTGTTGGTGAACAGAAGTGGGTGTCTTATGCATACCATATTTTTTTTGATAAATAAAGTTTTAAGTATATATTTTTTAAAATTATACAAAAATTATATGCATAAGATAAATTTATGTTTCATTTGAATTATAGGATAAAATATAATTAAATAATTTGAATATATTTTTAATAAAATGAGATATATATATATAACTATCTTTTTATTAAAAATAAATAAAACTACAAAACTATAAAAGTAATTAGTGATTATTTTTTAAATATCAAATCCGGGAACCACAATCCAACTTTACAAAGTTATTATATTTATATACAACCCAGCTGTTAAATTTGTGCCAAACACTGTACCACTAGACTAACCACATTCATACAATATTAGTGATGATGATAAGCTCGCTCCTTTTATATAAGTCACTAATTAGGGAATTATTAGCTTATGATTATATTATACTTTAGCAATGTTTTTTTTTTGTTTTTGTTTTTTTTTTTTGCATAATTGTTCCTTCTATGTTTCACGTATACATAACTTAAGTATGGATAGAATAGTATTTTTTAACTATTACACATATTTATAATATTCAAAATAAATTATTAAACATACTTTTTAAAAATGAATAACTTTTACGAGTGATTCACCTCGTATAATGATAAAATTTATTGTTATTTTGTTTTAAATCACGTATTTAAATTATATAAAAATATTATTTTATTTAAAAAAAATAACTCTAATTAATTTAATAGATAATTATAATTCTTACGTGTATATATATATATATATATAAATTAAGATTAAATAAATAAGATAGTTATTTATTAGTGATTTATGTTAATTAACTTGTGCATCATTACTCAACAAAATCTATTATTTCTTACATATTTATTTTATACACAATAATAAAGTATAAATGGAGTATATGTATGATATGAATTTTTTTTATTAAAAATATAATTATTGATTAATTTTTACATTATTTTATTTATGTAATTTAGAATTATGAAACTTACATAGTTAATAAGTTAACAAAATAATGATAAAATTATTTAAAAATGTTAAAGTAAATTTCATTGAATACTAAAAATAATAAGAATTATAATATTTTCAAAAGATTTCTTTAAACAAAATGCTTCTAAATATGAACAAAATACAATAAGAATAGTAAAACAAATGCAGCACATAAATATAGAAAAACTTGATCATAAATATTAGAAAAAATTAAACATAAATAAAAGAGATCAATTTTATTTATTAAAAATAATTATTATTTATTTTAATATTTAAAGTCATATAAATTATAAATATAGTTAGTAGAAATTACTTTTTTGAAAAATATTACTTTATTTTTTTTTCTTTTTATGATAATTATGTACTAATTAAAACATAAAAATATAAAAAAAATACTGTTAGTAAATAAGTTAACAAATATTTTAAAATATATAAAATAAGATTATAAGAGTATATTTATAAAAGAAATCATAGATAAGATAATATACATGATTTAAAATTTATATTTATTCTTTAGAATAATCATCATATATTTAATTAAAGTAAAAAAATTGGATAAAATTATTCAAAATAAAAAAATTACATATATATATATATATATTAATAATAATAAAAAGATATATATTATTGAATTTTTCCAAATTTAAAGAATATACAAGTGTTTTTTTGATACATGCCCGTCACATGCTTATTTCTTTAAGATAAACTTTCGAAGATTAATAAATAAATAATAATAATAATAATAAATTAATAAAGAAAACCCTCAAATCAGTAACGTACGCATATCCGCCTCTCTGACTTTAATACATAATCGGGCGTTTTGGATTTGCGTTCCAAGTCTGCGTTCTTGGCAGCCGCTGTCTTGACAGCAGAAATATCAGCAACCGCAGCCATAGAATATACCACACATTCAAAACAAATAATCAAATATTATTTTCTTAATTTCTTTATGTCTGTACATAAAAGTACGAAGATATATATATTTTTTAATTCTTTAAGCACAAAATGATGAAGAACTTTCCCTTTAATTTTAAACTTTTTTTTTTGTTATTTTTAATATATGAATAAATATTAAAATATTTTTATATTAAATATTACTTAATCTTAAATCTAACCTTAGATTTATATATAAATAGTTATGTATTATAAATTATTATATAAAATTACACACATTTAATAATAATACGTTAAGATTTAAGTAACTTCAGTTTTAATGTATAAAATAAAATGCATAATTTTAATAGATAGAAACCTAATGTTAATGTCTATTTTAATTATAAGTTAAAATAGATATATAATTATTAAATATATATATATAATTATGATCCTTAAATTACACGTATATGATATTATAATCTTATCTAATATCTTATTGTTAGTAAAGACGAACAGAAAATTAAAGAGTTTCTTAAAAAAAATATATAAATTTAAAAGATTAATTATTCGGTTATAAAATTAATTAATAGTTATAGATTCAAATATATTTTACATATTTGTATTTGATTCTTGATAATACATTATAAATTATTATAAGTTTTTTTTAGTGATGATTTTCATCAAATATTATTTTGTTTTAACAAGTAATATCAAAACATATTCATGTTAAATTATTGATAATTGAATTTGTTTTCTTCTAAATAGATGCCATGTTTTAAAATAATTATGATTTTGGTTTTTAGTATTATTAAATTTAAGAAAAATTATTGTTGTATTTTAAAATTATGGAATTAAATTTAAAAATATTTTATAATTATGATTATTTGATATTAAAATCGATGAAATGTAAATTCTTTTATTATTAAAGAAGTCTTAAATAATTATTTTCCTTACTGTTTTCGTGTAAAACCAGATTCAAAATTAAAAAAAAAAAAAAAAAGTAAACTATTCTTCATTAGTCAAAGTACTCCCACAATCCATCTGATGGCTTATGCAAATATAAGAAACTCATCTTCAGGGCAAACTTCTCGTAACGACATCTTGGGTTCGACTTTAAGGATTGGTCTGTCAAAAGGTTACGGTAAACTGTTTTATGGCGGCACTCTATCAATTAGGGTTTTTATTTATTTATTTCAACTAGAGTTTTGTTTTGATATTTTAATTATATTTTTTTTAATTATAATTAAGTTTTCTTTTATATTACAATTAAGATTTTTATTACTGCATAATTAAAAAAAGTAGGAGCAGTTCTTAATATAAATTTTTTTTTGTTGCAACTAAGGTTTACTTTTGGCATTGCAACTAGCTTCTTTTTAGTATTATAATTATGTTTTCTTTATGCTACAACTAAGATTTTGATTATTGCATAATTAAAAAAAATCCCAACTTTTTTCTAAAGCTTAGAAAATAATAGCAACTAATAATTATAATTAAAGTTTCTTTTGTGATTCTTACATTATGTATTAAATTTAGCTCATAAATAATTGATTTATTAAAGTACAAAAAACATAAATATGTATATGGCTTTTATGACACAATAAAAATGGATTAGTATTGACTAAATTGATTCTTGATTGATGTTGATTATAAACAATTTTTTTATACAAATTAAAATTCAACTATTGTTATTATGGTTATATATATATATATTTTAGATTAATTAATTAAAGCAACATATCACCTAAGTAACATCTTTTGTGAAAATTAATTTATTTTAAAATATAATTAGTTGTATGCATGTAACTTATGTAAATATGAATTAGTTAAGAGAAATGGTGATGTTTAACAAAATTGTATATACATTTATGGTAATAAACACGTGATGATTATTTAGTTTTTACACGTGATCAATGATTTGGCCTAAAGGAGGATTGATTGTTCGATATGTTTTTATTGTCAGTGTTTGATCACTACGTTAAGATATCACTTACAAGTTAATATTTTTATCCAAAGATAAAATATTAAAGGATAAAAATATTAATGGAGTATCTAATGTTTTGATATGAGTTTTACCTTTGTTTGAATTTGTTATTTTAGTTTAAAGAGTTATGTGAGCTTGCTTTGTTTGTTTGTTATTTTATGGATTAAGTTATGAATAATTCTACTAATATATGCCAATATCACCTTTATTTCTATGCTAAATAGCACTAACTTCAAGTTGTAGATCTCAACCTCTATTCTTGTTAATAGATGATAACTGTATTTTATATATTTATTTTCACCTATTTTATTAATTATAATTGCTATATTCTTGACATTTTTGGTTAATTTTAGTTAAATTAATTAATATTTACCTTTTATGTGTTAAGAAGTACATTTTTAATAAAATTAAATAATTTGAATCGAAACCGTACTTAATTACAAATTGATGTCCACAAATATAATTTGAAATAATAGAGTTCTTAATTACAATTTATAAAAGTTGAAAATATAATTTAAATTAAAATCGGGCTTAATTTTAATTATTAAAAGTTTAAAAATTTAATTTAAATTAGAAAATGGCTTAATTGTAATTATGGAAAGTTTAAAATGTAATTTGAATTAAATTTGTGGGCCAAAATGTAATTAATTAAAGTTTAATTTTCACGCAGGAGAGAAGAAGTCCACGCGCGCAACGTGGACCATAAGATCAGAGAAGAAACAGCCAGGATGCACGCGTGTTCTTCAAAGCCGACCAGAGCGAGTGGGTGCAGGTTTCTTTCTATCACGCGGCTCGGTGCCCGAGTGGGGCCCACCTGCCGCACAGGCCGGCATGTAGGTGTGATCCACGTGTCTGACGCGTTGCAGCCGCTGTCCCCCACTTTCTCGTGCCACTGTTCCCGTGCAGTCGATCCACATGTGCCCAGTTATTCTACGAATCACAAGGTATCACGTGTCCCACTTTATCTTGCAGCCAATCATGTTCTGACACGTGACATGTTACGATGAGCGCGAAAGCGCAGGATCAAGCACGCGTTGCAGCCGTTGTCTCCCACGTTCCTCGTGCCATTATCTTGTGTGGTTGATCCACGTGCAATCGTTTTCCGCAGCGAATGAAATGCTGTCACGTGTCCATATTAATCCTTGCAGCGAATAAGACGCTGACACATGACATGCACTTTGAATTAAAAATCAGAAACGCCTCTGCTTGTCTCACGCGTAGATTAAAATAAAAATTTCGATATCGAATATCGATACACGTGTGTTTTATTTTTCGATACAAATTTTTACGCGTTTATTAAAAAGAAAATGTAATATTTTAGATGTATTTTTTTAGCTATAAATAGGGGATATTATGATAGAGTAAAAAAGTTTTTTGGGGCGTTTAGTTTTTGAGATTTTTTGTATTGTTCGGTTTTGGACTGCAGAACACGCAGAAGCCATTTTTGGCTTCTGTTGTGTTCTGCGTGTGCCAAATATTTGTGCTAAGAGATGTTTTAATTTTCTGTTTTCTTCATCTCATTTTTCTGAAATTGTTGTAATTTTTATTTTAAATTTATGAAGTAATTTAATTTTTCTAGGGTTGCATTTGATCTAAATTTATAATGCTTTTATTTTAATTATTTTTGAACGATTTATAAGACGTTTGAGTTGTTTATTTTATTTTGTGCTTAATGCTTTTGATTATTTACGAATTTTATCAAATGATCTGTGACACATGAATAAACTTGAAAGAGGCATTTTTGTGTATATTGCTCATAGATAGAATGACATGTATGATGAAGGATATGAATATACCCTAATTGTATGTGTGGCTATTTAAGAACTTAGAATGTAATGAATCTCGATGAATTTAATTCTCATAGGAATATAGTGAGTTAATTTAACGAGGTGTGTTTATACGGAGCTCGGAAGAGATGTATGAATAAAATTAAAAGTTTTCGGTTGACAAATTAAATGTACTAAAAAAATATAAATCAAAAGAAAATAACATGATTTGAGTTGATTAATTTGGTGAAAAATTGCAATCCTAGATTTCTTTTATTTTGTTATCGAACTCTTTTCTTACGTTTGTTCTAATGAACGATCGTTTTGGATAAAATCAGAGAGAGATAATTTTAGTACTCAACAAACTATAGTAACAAATCTCCGTGGAAATGATAACTTACTTATCAAATTTTATTACTTGTGACCGTGTATACTTACACGATTTTATCCTCTTAAAAAGAGACAACAATAGAATATTTTGATACTTCTTGGAGTCATAGATCCCAACCTTGTGATAAAGATTGATTCTTCTACACTCATTATAGATAAAAGTACTTCAGATGAAAAGAAAGAGAAGAAAAAGTGGGAGAGATCAAATCATTATGAAGACCACGAAGAAGGTCATTTTAGAAGCATTCAAGGGCACAATGTCTAAAAAAATAACTACCGATGAGGAGTTCCTTGTAGATAGTGAAAACAAGTTTGTCAAGAACGAAAAGGTTAAAAAAAGTATGCTTTTGATAAGTCTAATTTCAATGAGAGAGGGTCAAAGGCAATATCAAGGTGTACGTCATAGAGATGTCTCATCTTGCTTCGAAGTTGATAGCACTTGAGCTAGAACTTTTTGAGGACTTGTTGGTGCACTTGGCTCTGATATCCCTTCCATTATAGTTTAGTCAGTTTAAGGTTAGCTAGGATTGTTAGAAAGAGATTTGGTTTCTGAATGAGCTCATCTTACACTGTGTTTAAAAAGAGAAAAGATATAAGATAGATAAGATAGAAAGTGCTCAACTGGTCTAAACCTCTAAGTAGAAGGGCAAGGAGAACAAAAAGAAGAAGGACGAGGAAGTTGAAATTAAGTACACGAGGTATAAAAAGATAATTAGGTAATGAAAATTTGGCTACTTTTTGGCATAGGGGATTGGATCATATCTTCAGACGAAGAATAGAACAACTTGTATCTAATGAAATTTTAGAGCCTTAGATTTTATAGATTTTGATATTTGTGTTAACTATAGAAAAGGGAACAAACCAATAAAAGAAGATTTGAAACCAATAAGACTTTAGAAGTCTATTCCTTACAGTCCCTTGAACATGTCAACAATATTTTATAATGTTCATAAATGATATTTTTAGATATGTCTATTTATTTCTTGTTCATGAAAAGTCCCAATCTTTGGATTTGTTCAAAAATAATAAAGGTAAAGTTGAGAACCAACTTAACAAAAGGATCAAAAGTTTCATATCTAATTGTGGGGGTGAGTACTATAGTAGATATGATGGTTCAAGTCAATAATGTTCAATATCATTTGCTAAGTTCTTAGAGGAATGCAGTATCATCTCATATTACACAATATTAAGTTCACCCACTATACATGGTGTTGATGAAAGACAAAATATGATGCTTAAGGAAATGGTGACGAGTATGATTTGTCATTTTACCTTACCAGAATCACTCTAAAAAGAAGTGTTTAAGACTACAACATATATCCTTAATACGGTTCCAATTAAAACGACAACCAAAACCCTTTATAAACTTTGGATGGGCAATAAACCTAGTTTAAAGCATTTGCACATTGGAGATGGCTTAATTGCAAATAACAAAAATCTAAAACTTAATTTGAATTAATATAAAGGGCTTAAATGTAATTAATCTAAATTTGTTTTTCTGTGTAGAGAAGGTGTACCACGCGCAGCTTTATCAATGCGTTTCACGCACCGTTAGATCAGAAAATCAATCGTGAGGATCAGGCGCGTGAGATGCAAGCGCTACAAGGACGATTAGATGCTTTTTCAAATGGCATATTGTTCGACACACAGAGTGGGGCCTACTTGTCTGCGCCAATAATTTCCCTTAGATGCATCTCCATCACTCACTATCAGATCAAAATTTGAACGGCTCAGATTGTGCATTTGTCCCATGCTCCACGCGATTGAAAGCCAGTTGTCGTGCACAGACCAACGCGTATATTTCTCGTGCAAAGCGGTCTACCTAATCTACGTGCACCCTCTCATCCCACCTAATCTGCGTGCACCCTCTCATCCCACCCAATACGAAGCTACCACGTGTCTCATTATTCTTCCAGCGAATCAAAGCTCGCCACATGTCATGCGTATTGTATAAAAAAATCAGAAAAAGACACATGCTCTCCAACCAGTTTTGCACGTTTTGTCCCAACTTTTTACACGCGTGTTTGAAGAATAATTTTTATCTCTCATTTGTTACACACATAATATTTTTTGTATATTTTCTTGAAGCTATAAATATGTGCTTATTCTGATACAAGAAAGTGTGAAAGGTGGAACACGCAAATGCCATTTTTGGCTTTTGTTGTGGTTGTGCTTAGGGAGAAAAATAGAGAAAGCAGAGATGAAATAATTTTAATTATTTTTGTTGTTCTTCATTTAATGTTCCTTAAATGTCTTAATATTTTCGTATTGTAATTTTAATTTTTACTATGAACTAATTTAATTGTTCTAGAGTCGCCATGTAACTTATATTATGAAGCTTGGATTAATTAGTTTTGAATGATTTATGATATGTTTAATTTGTTTATTCTATTTGTGCTTAATGCTTTTGATTGTTAGAAGATTAATCAATTGATCTGTGATACTTAAATAAACTTGGAAAATGTATTTTTGTGTGTTGCTAATGGATAGAATAACATATATATAAGGGATAGGAATATACCTTTATTGTACGTGTACGTATTTGAGAACTTTGAAATTAATGAATCTTGGTGAATTTAATTCTCATAGGAATATAGTGAATTATTTTAGCGAGATGTGTTTATTTGTTATCGGAAGAGACACATGGATAAATTAGGAGTTTTTGGTTGACAAATTAAATGCGAGAACATAAATCAAGAGAAAATAATATGATTCAAGTGGATTAATTTGGTGAAACTACAATCCTAGAATTTTCTTATTTATTGTTATAAAAAATCAGTTTAGTTAAACTCTATCAATTTTTGATTGTTTGGATAAAATCATATTGAAACAATTTTAGTGCTTAACGAATAATAGTAACATATCTTTGTGTGAACGATATCTTACTTATCATATATTACTTGTGACCGTGTATACTTACACATTCATGTTATCTTAAAAATACAAAAATCCCATTCCTGAATTTGATCAAGATACAACAGATCAAGGCAATATGAGAAAACCTCTTATTTAAGAAATTTTTCTAGAAGAAAAACTCTACCACCTCAAGAACTCATGTCATTGAAGAGATCCACTAAAGAAAGGAGAAATACAGTTCCAGATGATTACATTGTATTTCTCAAAAAACATGAGGTTGATATTGGAATAATGGAAGAAGACCAAATGAACTTTCATTAAGCTATAAAAATTTCTATTTTTTAGAAGTGGATTGATGCCATGAATTAGAAGATTAAGTCCACGAAGGAAAACGACGTGTGGGATCTTATCCCATTGACAAAAGGTATGAAACTCATTGGTTTTGGATGGATATGTAAGACTAAGAGGGATTCAAAAGGTGATGTAGGGAGGTATAGGGCTTGTCATGTTGCACAGGGCTATACATAGAAAGAGGCATTGACTATAAAGAGACCTTTTCTCCAATTTCTTTAAAAGACTCTTTCAATATTATAATGGAATTAATTATGTACTTTGATCTTGAGTTACATCAAATAGATGTGAAGACAATTTCTCAATGGTGACATTGACGTGACGATCTATATGATACAATAAGAAAAATTTGTATTAGAAGACCCAAATAATATGATTTGCAAACTTAAGAAATCCTTTTATGGGCTCAAGCAAGCTTCTTAACAATAGTATTTCAAGTGCATCAAGTGATCATCTCGTTCAATTTTGAAATGAATTTAGTTGATGATTGCATATACCATAAGTTCTGTGAGAACAAGTATATTTTTATTTTATTTTATATGTTGATTACATTTTGCTTGCCAGTAATGATATAGGATTATTACAAAAAATCAAGATATTTCTAGCTAATAACTTTGAGATGAAAGATCATGGTGATGCCACTTTTGTATTAGACATACATGTATTTTGAGATCACTCTCTAAGTATTATAGGATTATTACAAAATAGTTATATTGAAAAAGTTCTCCAGAGATATGACATGCATAATTGTAAACCAGTTGATACCCCTATTGCTAAGGGAGATTAATTTAGTCTTAGTCAGTACTCTAAGAATGATTTTTAGGAAAAGCAAGTATATACATGTCCTGATATGTATACATTGTTGGGATGTTGGACAAATATTTAAGCAATCCAAGAATTGATCATTGGAAGGCAGCCAAATGAGTCTTGTAGTACTTACAGAAAATAAAAAACTATATGCTAATGTATTAAAAGTTGGATTAGCTTGAGATCATTAGGTATATTGACTCTGATTTTGCTAAACGCTAAGAAAGTATGAAATCTACATTGGGCTATGTATACCTGCTAGCCAAGATTGCTATCTTCTTGAATGGTACTAAACACTTTTTTATTATAGCATATTCTACCATGGTGACATAATTCATAGCATGTTATGAGGCATCCAATCATGGAATATGCATACAAAATTTTGTCACAAGGCTACACATAGTGGATGGTATTAAAAGACCACTTAAGTTGTTTTATGACAATAAATTAGTAGTGTTATGTTTTGACTAACAATAAGAGCTCAAAAAAAATTGAAGCATATAGACATCAAGTTCCTAGTTGTTAAGGAATAGTTCAAAGTGTACAAGTGTCTATAGAACACATCGATACAAATTCCATGATTGAGGATCCACTTATTAAGGGATTTCTAATTAAAGTGTTTCATGAGCACACTACTCCTATGGGTGTCATGTCATTTGAGGATATTCAGTTTTAATGAGAGTTTGTAATTTTAAATGTTTCTTTAATATAGACACACTTTCAATTATTCTATTTTATGGATATTTTGAGGTCATATTTTGTAGAAATAAAGTTTTGGTTTATTGACACTTTGATTTTGGTATGGTTTGATCTCAACAAGGTTTAAGGTTGGACTAGTTGCAAATAAGCATGTTAAGATCACATTACATAAAACATTTATGTTACACATCTATATCATTGTATCAATATATGTGATCATTGATAGGTCGAGTTATTACAGATGTAATAAAGGCCACTTTGATCCTATGTTCGTATAATTAATGGACCAGATTTGATAGAGATGCATTTTGGTAGTGATAGCAAAGTTGAGCTCATACGATTATTTTTATATTGCCTGATTATAAGGTTACACATATGGACCAAGTAGGAGATAGTTGGATCCAACTTAATCCAATTGTGGGCTTATATATGAATAATTATGTGTTATAAACTGTTATATAAGGTTAAGTCCATTTAAAAGTAATATGTTAATGTTTAAGTAATTTAAACTTTAATGTATCTAATAGGGTTTGTGCCTTTAATGTGTAGAGACATAAGGCTAATGTCAATTTTAATGATGAGCTAAAATAGATATATTAGTATTAAATTCTATATATGGTGATTATGGTATCCAGATTACATGCATATTATATTCTAATCTCATCTGATATCCAATCGTCACTGAGAGTAAAGAGAAAACTAAAGGGTTCTCTAAAAAAATGTAGATTTGAAAGACTAACTACTGAGATACAAAATCAATTAATGGCTATGTATTCAGGTATGCTTTCATATATTTGTCTTTGATTCTTAGTAATACAACACGAATGCTCATAAGTTATTTTTTAGGTGATGATTTTCACTAAAGGTTATTTTGTTCTAACAAATATACCATATCTCTTATAAATAGTTGTATTTGGTTATTTTATTGTGCATAAAATTAACCTTTAGTTTTAAATTTGTTTTTCAAATTTTTTGTTATTTTTTCTTATACAACAATAAATATCAAAAATGCTTCTATACTAAATATATCATATCTCCTATGAATAATTGTCTTTGGTAATTTTGTTATGCATTTTTATTTACATTATTATCATTAATTATTTGTTTTAATCATATAAAAATTGTTACCCTTTAATTAGGTGACATTTTATGTTATTTATGCTTGCACATTTAATGAAGGGCGGAGTTTGATAAATTCATTTATGAGCAAATCGTATTTATTTTGAACTCATCATTTTTACATCGATACTCTTTCTAACTCAAATAACTCTAATTATGTTACCTTTTGAGAGAGCTATACCTCATAGAAATTGTCTACCTGAGGCTGTCTCTTGGCTCATAGGTCCTGACACAAGGTTAGAATTCTAGCTCTTTCAGAATGGTATCTCATTGATGGCTCGGGCCCTTCGAGAAAGGGGCCTTCTCACTTCAACTAGTCCTTTCTTCTATTCAAACCATTTTTAACCCTGAGAGCATTGATCTCATCATAGCTATTCCAAAGATTTCCCAAATCCATAAACCAACCTCTTCTTATAATACACATTCATTGTAGATGAGTGCCAAAACATGTGTCTTTAAACCTACTTACAAGCTTCTACTTTCATTATAGTCTCTACAAGAAAGACATTTTGATCCAAACTAGTGTTCTAACAAAATTAAGTCAAACGAGTTAATCAAACCTATACCACTGTCACTTGAAAAGTTAGCACACGAGTTATCCAGACTAGTGTTCTTAATTATTTTTTCTTTTTCCTTGATTAATTCCAAGTTTTTAGCTTGTTTTTTTTTAGTTGAATCCTAACTCTATCATTGTTCTATCAGAAGATGATGAAAAAGGTTTTGAAGTTTGGTTGTCTAGCTCCTCATATTTGAGGATTTTATTTAGTGATATTAATACTTGCTTAGAGCTTTTGAGCTTTTAGATAAGAAAAATTATGAGTTAGATTTGAGGTGCAGGGTCCGTTGTTCTCGAGCAAGATTGAATTAATTTTACAAATATAAACATTAATATAATACATGTTTTATTCTATTATATTTAACAAAAAATTAAATGAAAAGTTAATTTTATCTTTGTCTCTCACTTCTTTTACAACAAATGGATTTCAAAAAATATTTTTTTTTTCAAAAAAAGAGAATTGAAAAACATATTTTTTAAGCTAGAAGACTAAATAGTATATTGTATTAGGAGTAGTTCTATATTACACATTGGGGTTGTATTCTCACTAATGTCTTTATTTTTTATTGATCGTTATAAATGAGTTTTGTTATTAAATCATATCAAGCCTACAATGATTGACAAAAAATTTAGCTTATTTTTGAGTGTGATGAAATAGGGTAAAATAATAACGAGGATGTTTAGAATTTTCTTTGTATTATAAGATGAAAATTTTAAGATATAGATTCACTAAATGATTTTAGTAAAGGACATGAATAAATGATAGAAAATGGGGATTAAATATAAGTGAATGTGATTGTAAATATTATATATTTATTTAAAAAGTAATATTTAAGTTTTATATTTATTTTTTGTAATAGTATAGTTTTAATGTTATGATAAGTAACTGTATAAATATAAATAATTATTTTTTATATTTTTATTTAAATTATATCATTTATTTAATATAATTTAAAATTTTAAAAAATAATTATTTATTCTCGTATGATAACTCTTTTATAATAATAAAATTAAATTATTATAAAAAATAATTACATAATTTAAATACTATTTTTAAAATAAGTAAAAGATTTTGAATATATTTTTCTCTAAATATATATAAACAGAACACTCGATTTAAGACTACACTTTTACAACTCCAATTTAAGCATTGAACTATGGGGCGATTAAAGATGACGTGATTGCATATATATATATATATATATTCAACGTGATAACGAATCACCTACCACATTGGAATATTGTATGGTCATCAGTCATCACCCTGCAGGATGAAACAATGTGCACTTTGACCATCCAAGCCAAACGAAAAGAAAAATATGCACTTTGACTACAACTTTGGCAGTCAGTTACTCATCTCATGCAAAGATCGACCGCATCAGAGCCACAGATATCAAGAATATTATAAATAGTTTGTACAATAAGTGATGTGAATTAGAAGAAAGATATCAAGAATATTATAAATATTTCACATTAGGATATTATTTGATTTAGATAGATTCATTAAGTTTTTAAATTATTATATTGGGTTATAAATATTTTCTAACAAATAGGACAAATAAGTCATCATTTAGATTGGGAATTGTACATAAAGTACAATATCAATTTCTTATCTTGTTCTATCTTTTCTCTAACCGTTTAATTTCTAACTCTAAATTCATACATACTTTTTACTTTTTGTCTTATTAAGATATAAGTATAATATATAAAATGATAACTACTTTTCAACCGGTTAAACTTTTAAAATAACGAATAACTAACACTTAGAATGATATTAGTTTCAAACCTCTCCAAATTCTAAAATTTGGTATTAGTTTTAAACCTCTTTAAATCTAAATATTTTACTAATATTTAAGGTTGTCTAAATATTTTAATTATTTGTTGAATCCAAGAAATTCAAGCCAATTTTTTAAATTCTTAGTTGTTTTAAACCTTAGATTAGATTTTTTTAATATATTAATATCAAATATGTGTGTATTTTATAGTCTATTATCTGTTACCATTCAATATAATCTAATCGATGATTGGATTGAATTAGATTAATTTTTTTGAATATATTAAGATCAAATAGATGAGTGGATTTCATAATATATTACCCGTTATAATTCAATATAATCTAATTGAATAATTGGATTGGATTTAATCTAGTGAGCACTCTTAATATTAAATAAGCTTCTATTTCGTTTACTTCTATTTTATTTAAATTTTATATTTATTTTATAGGTATTTTAAAAAATATCTATTATCTGATAAATCGATATGATTTTATCCAATTTCATATTATGGATATTTAAAATTATTTACTCGACCCATGGATTAAATCCCATTACACTAGTTTACTTAGCTACAAGAGTGAAGGCCCAACAACTCAAGAGAAGAAGAAAAGTTACATCAATTAAGTAAGAAAAAATATTAAGATCAAAATATAATATATAAGATTATAATCATCACACTTTCTAATAAATTGCTTTTAAAAGAATTGATTTCTAGCTATATTCTAATATATCTATTTATCTCTTTTATATCTTCTCAATCCACATCAATAAACAAAATATTTTAAAAAATTTATAAGTACCATCCACTAATACTTACTAATATTTCTCTATATTTTCAATAAAATTTGTGTAAAGTGAATGTAATTATATGTATACAAGTTTGATTTACAAAATATTTTTGAAAATATCAAGAAATTCTTCACTATTTTGGTGAAAATTTTGAAATTTTTCAATATCTTCTTAGATTGAATAAACTTCTAAAATTTTGATAAATAAATATTCGTGCTAGTATTTTGTTATATTTTTAGAATTTATTTATGCCTTTTATTTAATAAATTTGTTACTTTGAAAATATTTTTTATTATTTTATAGGTAAATATATATTTGAAGATTTCCTACACTCTTGGATCAATGTTTTGAATTTTTCTTTTACCAATTTATGGAAGTTGGTGGCAGCATTTAGAAATTTGGGTAGCTTATTGTAGTAACTGGTGATTGTACGAGGATTGTATTTAGAAAACAACCATAGCAACTATCAAAAAATGGCCTGATGGATATAAGTAGAAGAAGTGTAGATTTATGAAGAAAAGCAGAAAGCGTAGGCAAAAAATGACCTTGTTTTTGTCACTGTCTTATCTCAATGCGGCTCATGTTAAGCCAAAGCACAGTCGTTCCCTGGTGGATGCACGTAAGGTACTAAGTAGGATACGCGTAGAACTGCAAAACAATTTTGAAAAAAAAAAAATCCTAAATGGCATCAATTTTTGTCATTTTTTGGCCACCATATCAATTTCGATCCAACATTCTAGATTTGTTATAGAGTTTTACGTGAATTTTCTTTTATAAAATGCTACCAGCAACCCCTAATAAAAGGATGCATCCTTTTTTACACCCAGAGAATAATATTAGAGAGAGAAATTTTACTAGGACAATTTTTTCAAGCTTTTGTAAAAGATAGATCAATTTATTTAAGGATTTGGGTGGGTATTTATTCTATCAAAAGTATTTTAATCTCAAGTTTTATTTTGATTTTGTAAGTAAATATGATGTTTTTTTATAATTTTATGCATCATTTTAAGTTTAATTATATTCCACTAATTTTTTAATATAATAAAAAATTTGAGATTATTTTGTATTCATTGTTACTTACATCTTTAATTAATTAGGAATAGTTGGTTGCATGTTAAATTTGAGATTTTTTTTAATATATGATTAAAATAAATATTTATGAAATAAAATTTTATACAAAATCATCTATGTTTAATTTAACTCTTTTGAACAAGAATTTAAATTAATTATATAATAATTGTGTTAGTTTAGATAGTTGTTATGTTTTCTTTTATAATTATTATAATTAATTAATTAATTATCTTTATCATAAAAATTAGTTTATTCATTGTAAATGAAAATTTTCATGATAATTAGATTTTTTAGTGTCAATAAAAAAATCAATAATCTAAACATATAAAATTTATTGAATTAAACTAAATAATTAAAGTATTATTGCTTAGCTAATTAAAATTTCTATTAACTACCTTACTTTTTAATTCAAGTTATTTACTCAATTTTTTTTACTTAGTTTAATTATTTTACTTTCCAACTTTCTCAATTTTTTTAAAAATTCTTTAGATTTATTCTATTTTATTATTTTAAATAAAATATATAAAGAATTTAAAATCATTATAATTTCATGAGATATTCACCCAAGATAAATTTATCATTAGGTTATTTGTAATTCGTGTACTTACAAATATTTAAATACACATCAAGTTTTTCGTATCAGTTATTAGCAAATGGTTGTTTCATTATTTTTTTATTTGTTATAAAACTATTTTCTTATTTATTTATTTTTATAAATTTATTTAATATTAACATAAAGTTAAAATAATTTAAAAAATTTAATCAAAATCATTAGTACTAAACCACTAACAAAACCTATTAAATTGATTAAAATAAGTTGATCTAAAGTTTTCTAACTATTTTTTCATAGTTAGTTAACATTTTAAGCAAAAACCAAGCATAACCAAACCGCATTCACCGCTAGGAAAAATCTAAAATAGCTTGGACATCTGCTTTTGGTTTTTGATAAAGATAGTTGTTACCACAACAATTCTTTTCTCCTTTTATCTCTTTCTAAAAAATCTTGCCATCTTTTTTTAAACCTTCTTTTCTTATTTATTCTTTTTTACCGAAAAAAAGAGTTTATTTCACATAAAAAAATATTTATTTGATAGATAAATAGTTATTTATTTCTTCACTTTGAATAAATATCACACAAATTGAGATTGATTTCTCTTAAATAAAAATGTTGTAAAAAATATAGTATATTTGAAAACTCAATTTTTATCATGACAATAAGAGCTTATTAAAAGTTCAGAAAATCAGCATTATGGTTTTTTTAAGAGTAATATGCCAAACATTTAATTATTATTGTTTTAATAAATAGTCAATTAAGTTAAATAAAATACAAAAAAATCAAGTAACAAGGTTTTTTTTTTTTTTTTTTCTCTTTCTTGCTAGTATTTGAAGACCTGTTTACAACACCGATGTCAAAGCAGCCAGTTTGACTATGGACTGAAAATCAATAGTTCGTGTCTTCTTACCCAAAAATGAACGGCACTCAAAATCAATAGTTTCAATCTAACGGAACACATGGATTCTCTTAAATAAGCTACGGCTAATGTTGCAAAAATAAAAGCTCGAATACCAATTGTAAATAATCCAAGCAAGTATAGGAGAGAACCATCAACTATAACTTAAAAAATAACTAATGGAGATGGATCAATTTCGAAATGGATACTCTGAAATAGTATTGGAAAAACTGAATTTGATTAATTTAATTTATAAAAATTTTGAACAATTAAAAAATTACAAAAATAAAATTATTTATTTTGAATAACGAAGCATCGATTAATCAAATTGAAAAACTTTACATGGTACTCTAAGAACTCTGAATAATTGTTTAAACAATAAGTTACATTTACCTAACATTAATATTAATATTAACATGTTTGTAATAATGACAGAAATAACAAGTTAGTCCTTTTATAACAAGTATTATTTTTTTTTGTTTTTCAAACAAACCTAAAGAATTAAGAAATTCTCATGGTAACTATTCAAACAAATAAAATTAGTAATATTATCTTTAAACATATTGAATAATATAATAGAAAATTAAAGATTTTAAATACCGGTAATGTGGTGCACAATCTATGGCTAGACATTCATTTGATATTAGAGGAAGCTCAACTACGACACACAAGAGTCTATGTCACGGTGTGCATAAAAATCAAATTGGATTTGGCTAAATATCATTATCTCTTATTTTTAATCTCAACCCTTGGATCGTTTTAGGATTTAATCTAATGGTCCATATTAAGCTATTTTTCCTATTAATTAAACTTAATGAAAAATAAATTAAACATACAATTAAGAATAAAAAACCTAACAGTTGCCAAAAGAAGAGAAAATGGGGGAAAATTCAAGAGAAAATTCAAGAAGACATAATTTTGTGAAGAATTCAAGAGAAGATTAGTGATATAAATCAAGACATTTAGTATATCTATTATTCTTCTCCTTTCTTTATCAAAATTGTATGACTTTCTTTATAAAAAAACTAACTTTTATGCATTTAATTATGTCTAGTTAATTTATTAATCTAAGAATCTTATAAACCTAATTTTCTACCTATGTAAATCAAATATTTTACTACAATTGTGATTGCATTTTAATTATATTATTTAATCTGATTTTTATGTTATTTATTATTTGATCGACAATCGATCTATAGAGATAATTATCTAATCGTTTGTTTTGATTGAATAATATGCACAATTTTTAGACATAGATGTATGATTCTTATATGTGTAGTCCATAATTGATTATCTTAATAAGTAGCATGCAATCTAATTAATATTAGAGTGTGATTAGATTAATGACTATATGATGTGTGGTTTACTTTGGGAGAGAAATCATGCTAAGTTAGATTCAATAGATCATGCAATTGATTAGCAAATATTTTGGGACAAATTTTAGTGGTTCATATGATTAGAAAATTGAGAGATTAAGGATTCCTTGATTATTTTCACATATGTTTTCATAGTTGTTAAGCTTTGATTCAGTAATTAGTTGTTATTTAATTTTTCATTTATGTATTTTGCTATTGTCCAAATAGTATTTGTAATAATTATATCAATAGTTGGTTATAAGTTAAACAACTTTATATGAGATTGATATATGTACTTAGGTATATTATATTACTCATACAACCCTTATACTTATAGTTAATGTATTAAGTTTTTGGTATCATTATTGTGGAATTAATTACATGTAATGGATATCAATAACAATTATTATCCTACTAGTTTGGGCCTTTTATTTTTTGTTTTAGTGTTTTTGTTGTATGCCCAGATTGATAGGTGACAATCTTGTACCTTATGATTCGAAAATAGAGAGAACCTTACACTGTTTAAGAAGGGGACGATTAGCATAAGATCAATTAGGGGTAATAGTAGAACAAAGGAATCACCAAGCTATTATGGTCCCTAAACCATTATGGAATTTTACAGTCCCATAAGTAAATGAGCCCTATCATCTATCAATAGACTGAGCATCAATGGTCATAATTTTTAACTCAAGCCATGTATCATTTAGATGATACGGGCAAATCAATTTAGAAGATAATTCAACAATAATCCAAATCTTCGATTTGCTTCGTTCTTGGAAATATGTGATACCTTCAAGATGAATGGTGTATCAAATGTGACAAGGATAAGACTTGGTTATAGTCACTACCTTATGGTTCAATCACTACGTGGGATCAATTGGCTTAGAAATTCTTAACAAAGTACTTCCCATCTTCAAAGCTAACTAAGCTCAAAAACTACATCACATCATTTCAGTAATTTAAAGGGTAATCACTTTATAAAGCTTGGGAACACTACAAAGAGTTGTTAAAAATATGCCTACACCATGATCTTCGTACTTAGTTGTAAGTGCAAATATTCTATAATGGATTAATAGGGCATCCAAGGACCATAACTGATGTTGTAGCTAAGGGAGCTTTAATGAGTGAAATTGAAGAGAAAGCCTTTGCATTACTTGATAAGAAGACATCCGATAGTTTTCAATGACCTGTTGAGAGGCTAAACCTAAGTAGAGTGGCTGGAGTAGTAGATGTAGACATTATAGCAACATTGCAAGCTCAAAGAAATGCCTTGTTCTTGGGTTTAACTAAGAAGTTGGATGGGATAAGTATGGATGTAAATATAGTACAAAGTACATTCATAATGTGTGAATATTGCAATAGACCTCACTCTATTGAAGCATGTGAGAGACTTTCTAAAGTAGTAAACTATGTCAACAATCAAAACCACCAAGGAAACCTATACTCAAACATATACATCCATGGTGGGGAAACCACCCAAATTTCTCTTGAAATAATAACAACAATCAGGGTGGTAATCAACTCAATTGTCAACCCTTCCCACCATCATGTTTTCAACAACCAAAACAACTATAAGCTTAGGAGAAGAAGCCACATAGTAAGGATAACACAAGTGATTTAATAGGAATGATGAAAGACTCCATCCATTCAATAAATACAAAAGTGGGTCACATAAAGTCTATTATGGGGCTTCTATTTGAAATTTGGAAATCCAAATGGTACAACTAGCCCAAATCATAAGTCAAATACTTCAAGATAACCTTCCAAGCAACACAAAAGTAAAACCAAAAAGAGAAGATAATGAGCATTATAAAGCAATTGTCTTGAGAAGTGATAAAATTTTAGAAGAGAAGAAGAAAGTTAAAAAGAATGAGGATGACAAAACAGACAAATAGAGCATTGAAAAGGAAATAATTTAGCCAAAAAAGAGAAACCTCTATAAAACCACTATACCTTTCCCTCAAAGATTGCAAAAGAAAAGGTTAGACATACAGTTTCAAAATTATTAGATGTCTTTAAGAAGTTGCTTATAAACATACCATTTGCAAATGCACTTGAACAAATGTCTTCATATGCCAAATTAATGAAGGACGTCATATATAAGAAAATGAGGCTTGAAAATAATGAAACAATAACCTTGATTGAATGTTGTAGTGCCATCATCGATAGAAAACTACTATAAAAACTAAAAGATCCAGATAGCTTTAACATCCCTTTCACAATTGAGAATATACACTTTAGTAATGCATTATGTGACTTGGGTGCTATCATTAACCTTATGAAACTATCAGTTTTCAAAAGATTGGGTGTTGGTGAAGCCAAACCAACTTCAGTAACATTGCAAATGATAGAGAGGTCAATCAAGTAACCTTGGGATGTGGTAGAAGATGTGCTACTAAAAGTGGACAAATTTATCTTTTGGGTAGATTTCATTATACTAGGCACGAAGAAGGACCATAACATTCATATCATACTTAGTCATCTATTTTCAACAACTGAAAGACTACTTATTGATGTACAAAAATGTGAGCTTACAATGAAAGTGCAGAATGAATAGGTAACATTTAATGTTTTTAAAGCAATTAAATTTTTTGATATGAATAATACTAATGTTTGCTTTAATATGTATGTTGCTAATGAGATATCCATTGATGTGCTTTATAACATGTGTCTCAATGATACTCTAGAATATGTGCTTGTTAATTTTGTGAATACACATACTCATGAACACTATGACAATCACTTAGGCACACACACTCGTGATGATAAATTAACTAAATCTATTGAACCACCCACTCTTAATACTTTATGATACACTACTATAAATAATGAAACAAACTCATCAGAAAACAATTCAACTTACTTTACTTATGAAAGTATAGAATATGTGATGTAAGTTGATATTGTTGACTGTGTAAACTATTTGGAGGCTACGCCTCCTATGTGTGTATATAATGCACTTGTGGAGTGTCTTGAGACATATTCTTGGCATAAACCATCCATTGATGAGCCACCCATGTTAGAGCTCAAACATTTACCAAACCATCTCTGTATAAGTGTGGAGGAAAAAAGAATCACTACTGAAGGTGCTCAATAAATTCAAAAGAGCTATAGGTTGGTCTATTGTTGACATAAAAAACATAAACATATCCATATGCATGTACAAAATCTTGTTAGAGGATGGAGCTAAGCCCAACATGAATGCACAACATTGGTTAAGCCTTATTATGAAAAAGATGGTTAGGAAAGAAATTTTTAAGTGGCTGGACATGAGTATCATTTACCCAATATCACATGGTGAATGGGTAAGCCCAATCCAATGTGTATTGAAAAAGGAAGGAATCATTATGGTGGAAAATAAGTCAAATGAGTTAATACCCATAAAAACTATCATGTGATGGAAAGTATGTATGGATTTTTGCAAGGTGAATAAAGCTAAGGAAATGCCATTTATCTCTCTTATTCATGGATCAAATGCTTAACGTATTAGTCAAGCATTCCTTATTTTTCCATCTATATGTATATTTTGACTATAATCAGATTACCGTGACACTTGAAGACCAAAAAAATACTACCTTCACATGTCTTTATAGAAATTTTGCTTTCATGATAATGTCATTTGGGTTATACAATGCACCTGTAACATTTCAAAGTTGTATAATGCCTATTTTCTATGACATGGTAAAGAAGCATTTAGAGGTATTTATAGATGACTTCTTGGTCTTTGGGAACACATTTGACGAGTGTTTACACTATCTCTCCCTAGTGCTACAAAGATGTGAAGAAATCAACTTGGTTTTAAATTGGGAGAAGTGTCACTTCATGATATATGAGGGTATTATCTTAGGCCATAAAGTCTCAATTAAGGGTATTGAGGTATTATCTTGGATCACAAGCTACCACTACCCACTAGTATAAGATGAGTCAAGAGTTTTCTTTGGCGAACGAGCTTTTAGTATAGATTTATCAAAGATTTTTCCAATCGCCAAACCTTTGCGCAGTTTTTTGGAGAAAAATGTACTTTTGAGGTTTGATGTTATGTTTAGAGGCATTTCGAGTGCTTAAAAAGAAATTAGTGTCAGGACTAGTTGTAGTAGCATAAGATTGGAGCAAGTACTTTGAGTTAATGTGTGATGTAAGTGACTTTACTATTGAGGTTATTTTGGAGCAACAAAAAGACAATATGTTTCATGCTATATATTATGTAAGAAAAATTCTCAATGATGCTTAGATGAATTATGCCACTATAGTGAAGGAACTCCTAACCATTGTATATGCCTTTGAGAAAGTTAGATTGTATTTGGTTGGACTAAGGTGATTGTCTACATGGACCATTCTACAATAAAATACCTCATGACAAAGAAGGATGTCAAACTAAGACTGATAAGATGTGTTATCCTTCTACAAGAGTTTGACTTGAAAATCATGATAAAATAGGGATAGAAAATCAGGTGGAAGACCACCTATCTAGATTGGAAAGAAAAACTAATATGAATGATAATATGGTGATTGTGGAATCTTTCCTAGATGAGTCACTTCTTTTAGTGGCTCAAATTGACATCCCATGGTATGCAGACATTGAAAATTTCCTAGTTGTCAACATCCTTCCACCTGACCTCAAATGGAAGCAAAAGAAGAAATTCTTCCATGATGTAAAACAACATTTTTGGAATGACCCTTACCTATACAAAGAGTACGGTGATGGTATTTTGAGAATGTGTGTTCCTTATGATGATGTTGGAAGTATTCTTCACCATTGTCACAACTAAGACTATAAAGGCAATTTTGGAAGCACACAAATTGCAACTAAGTCAATCTTGTTATTTTTTACCTATACTATTTATAGATTCCTACATTTATGCAAAGACATGTGATATATGCCAAAGAAGAGGTAATATATCCAAAAGAAATGAGATGCCCCTAAATAATATACTTGAAATGGAATGGTTTAATGTTTGGGGTATTGACTTTATGAGATTGTTCCCTTTATTCTTTGGTAACCAATACATACTAATAGGTGTGGATTATGTGTTAAAGTGGATATAAGTCATAGTCAACAACAAATGTGATGCCAAAATTGTCATGAAATTTTTGAATAAAAATATTTTCACTAGGTTTGAAACTCCTATGATTATCATTAATGATAAAGGTAGTCACTTTTGTAATAAAGTCTTTAATTCTTTATTATCTAAGTATGAGATTAAGCATAAGATATCTACCCCTATCATTCTCAAACAAGCAGGCAAATCAAGGTTTCCAATAGAAAGATGAAAATAATTTTGGAGAAAATAGTGAATAGTTCCAAAAAAACTTGGGCCTATAAGTTAGATAATGTTTTATGGACATGCAAAATTGCATTTAAAACACCAATTGGTACCACCTCATACATGTTAGTCTATGAAAAGGCATACACCTACCGGTGGGTGTTGAAACAATTGAATATGTTAATGGATGTAACTAGTGATAAAAGAATGTTGAAATAAATGAGCTAGATGAGCTACAGTGGAATGCTTATGAGAATGCTAAGTTGTATAAAGAGAAAAAAAAGGACGACATGACAAGTGAATTACACACCATACTTTTGAGCCAAGATAGA
This sequence comes from Hippophae tibetana, assembly GCA_037013495.1. Classification (NCBI taxonomy): domain Eukaryota; kingdom Viridiplantae; phylum Streptophyta; class Magnoliopsida; order Rosales; family Elaeagnaceae; genus Hippophae; species Hippophae tibetana. The sequence goes on from CM072812.1 coordinate 15,595,932, forward strand.
AAGTATTACTGTACAACTCAAGACTCAAACAATTTCTAGGAAAACTCAAGAGTATATGGTTAGGTCTATTCACCATCACTAAGATAACCAACTATGGAGCCATTGAATTAGAGAACAAAAATAAAGAATTGTTCATAGTTAATGAGCATAGAGTAAAGCACTATCATAGAGATCCACCACCAAATGAAAAAGTTATGATGATCTTGGTCGATGCACCTTGAGAGCTTACACGACCATCTAGCCAATGGAGTTAAATGTGATGTCTTTTACTCTTTCATATTCATATATGTGTATTGGGGACAATGTGTAATTTAAGTGTAAGGAAAATTCATTCTCTACTTTAGTGTTTAGAAAAATTTAGTTTTTAATATGCATTTTTTAGGATATTTTTCATTTTTTAAGATATTTTTTTATCATGATTTGGGTAGAAATTGATGAATACATGAAAAATAAATACATTCATATTTGATATGAAACATATGAACCCAATGATAGAAGTTGTTCTCATGACTAGGATACGAATGTAACATGTTTATCAAGATACTTACATTAATAATGTGAAATGCTTACTAGTTTTGATTTGATTGATTCATAATTTTATGCACATACTCATGATTGATTTTGGTGTTCTTATTGGGAGAAAATTTGAGTGATTTATACTAGTTGATAAGGTCTATCATGTTTTAGAATATAATTGATCATCGTTTAAGACAAAATCCTAAATAGTATTTAGCATGAGAAATGATTTAGGCCTCAATTGGATCAATGAAGCATTTCAAGCTAATCATTGTTTATATTCTTAATCAACCTTTTGAGCCTAACTAAGAACCATTCATATCTTTAAGCCATATTTTAAGCCTAACCAATAAGCATTACTTTTACCTTTACATCTTTAGTTTGTATGAAAAATATAATCATGTGCTATGCTATAGAATAAGATAAAATGTAATGTACCCTATTTGAGGAAAAAAAAACTCAAAACACAATTACTCCTCTAAACAAAAAGAAAAAAAATGGTAAAATTAAAGATAAGTTTAAAAGTGTTGTAAAGTTATACATTAAAAAAAGATATGTGGAATAAAAGAATAAAAAGAATGGTAAGATAGGATGCACTACAACTTCAAGTGAAAGCTCAATTATACTTACATATTGCATGATGAATAAAAAGAAAGCTAAGGTGTGAAAAAAAGCCTAAATATATCCATTTATATATCCCTACCTAAGCCTTACATTACAAGCATGCAAAGCTTTATTGATTTTTAGCTAAATGCATATTTACATTAGTAGAGAGGGGTGTGAAAAATAGAGTTTTGAAACTTGTTTTAAGACTTAATTTATTAGAATGCTCATACAAAGTTGATCTCACGAGTACATTAGATGACAACATGTGCAACATATGTACATGAATTAATTCATCAAAAACTTTACATATCCTTGTATTAATGCAATGTTGATTGATGGATATGTGAACCTCCTTGTCATGAAACTGTACAATTTCGTCTTAACATGCATGTATTGATAGATATATACTTATGAATATGTTGTTCATATCATTTTAACTAGTTAGACTTGGCTTTGCTTGAGGGCAAGTAAAGAATTAAGTTTGAGGGTGTGATAACTCAACGAAAGTAGAGTTATTTAACCACTTCTAAACCTAAAATTTATCTTTTTTGTACTAAAATATCACTAAAAATGTGGTTAGCATCATGATGCCCATGGAGGAAAAATAACACAGCAAGGAACATGTTGTGGTGACAAAAAAATGATGGTGCAATGCGTGATCTATGACTGGACATTAGTTGGAGATCAGAGGAGGCTCTACCGCGGCACGCAAGAATCTATGCCATGGTATTCGTAGAAATCAGACTAAATTTGGCTGATGATCCTTATCTCTTATTTTTAATCTTAACCCTCGAATCTTTTTTTGAGAGAAGGTTAGTGTTGCAAATCAAGATATTGAATGTATCTCTTATTCTTCTCCTTTCTTTATCAACTTTTATGTCTTTTTTATGAAAAATATATGTTTTATGAACTTAATTATATTTACTTAATTTATTAATCTATAAGTCTTATGAACTTAATTTTCTACATGTGTTGATCTAATACTTCACCCCAATTGTGATTTTCATTCAATTATATTATTTAATATAATTTTTATGCTATTAATTATCTAACTAATAATTGATCTATAGAGACAATTAAATAGATTTAAGAAAATTATTTAATTATTTTTCTTGATTAAATAACATGTATAGTTTTTAGGTAAAGATGTATGATTCTTATGTGTGTGGTTCGTAATTGATGATCTTAATGAGTAATGTGTAATTTAATTGACATGAGAGTATGATTAGATTAATTACTATATGACATGTAGTTTACATGGGAGAGAAATATATACTAGGTTAGATTCGATTGATCATGTAATGATTAGATTAATTACTATATAATGTTTAGTTTACTCGAGAGTGAAATACATGTTAGGTTAAATTCAATTGATTATATAATTGATGAGTAATTATTTTAAAATTTTCTAGTGATTCATATACTTAAAAAATTGAGGATTAAAGATTCTTAGGTTGTTTTATCATATATTTTCATAGTTGTTAAGTTTTAATTTGAGAATTAATTGTCATTTAATTTTACATATTTATAATTTGATGCTATCTAAATAGTATTCGTAATAATTTATAGATTATACAATTTCTTATGAAATTAATATCCATACTTAGGTATATTATATTACTCACACGATGCTTATACTAGCTGTTAGCATGTAAATTATTTTCTTAATTTAAGTTATAAGATTTTTAAATTGAAATAATGCTTGAGAAAAAAAGATTGAATAGATTGGTATGTCCAACTCTTGTAGTTCTGATTGCCTATTTGGTTGGTAATAACAATTCATATATGTATAATTGCTTTTACGTATGAAATTTTAATTGGTATCAAACAGGTCACTTTCGTTTAGGATTAACCACATATATATTTGATTCTAGAGCTTTATTTATACATATACACGTCTTTGCATATTTATGTTTTTTTGTCTCCATTAGAGTTAGCTGTTGTCGTTATATGAGATTGTTTATCAATCTCATAAACCTGCATTGATTGCATCATCAATGTTTTCATGTTCATTATTTTTATATCAACGTTAAGGATTGAACTATAAGATACAAAAATCAAAAATGAAAATCATGATAATATCCGTATAGATTCATATTTCCAAGCTATACTTTACTCTCCTATCCTCTTGGCATTGATTACCCCAACACGCATCTCTCGTACCAGATACAAATTCAACAAAACCCAAATAGGGAATGATAGAGAAACCCACCAAGACAAAATTTCCAATAGTTTCATTGATTGAATGTCAAAGCCAGAGGGAAAGTAGAAAGTAGAGAGAGAGAGAGAGGAGAAAGCGGGCAATGTTGGTATCAACTGGTGGCTGGGAATCAAAAGATTAGGAAGGTGGGTCGGTAGTGTATATGGGGAGTGGAACTACATTGGTGGAAGGGGTTCGTTGCTGGTTTCAACGTTGCTCATCTTCTTCTTTAACTACTATTATTTCTGATAATCCAAATCATAATAATAATAATTCTAATAAACCCAACAAAAGTAAACCTAAAAATAATAATAGTAAGGGTATTGTTTTCAATGATAATAATGATAGCCACGTCTCTGTGAGCGAATTGCGCGCCCAATCATCCACTTCAACCCAACAGGAACAAAGAGCAGGAAAGGAAGAAGACGAGCTCACAATCCTTGAGGAAGATTTTGACGTCATTGGCTCGAAGCTTCTCAAAGTACCCAAACGTACGCATCTCAGAGCTGGCTCTATGGATTCCCTAAAGAAGGTTCTTTTCAATTCTTTTTCACTCTTTTGTGATCTGGGTATGTTAGGATTTTAGGATGGACTAAGATCTCTTGATCCTCTTTAGTTTCCCTCAGTTGGGTTTTGATCCGATTTGGTTCTTCATTTTTTATGTGTCTTCTTCCTTCATTCGTTGTTTTTGTTTGGTTTAAATTGGTTGAATGTTTTTGAATTTGATTATTTTAATGAAAATGCGGGATTTCGAAAATTCATTTGAATCTCAAAGTTGCCCAACAAACTGGGACTTTATTTAGCTATTTTCTTAACTAGTTTCCTTTACGTTAGTATTCTGTGTGAAAATGTAAACATTAACTTCAAAAGGAAGAATTATAGAATTAATAATTTGTGTTGCTTACTCAATGCCATTAATGCTCATTCATTATTCTCTTTCGAAAAGTTTTTTCCTTTGATATCTTGCTGTCACATGTCATATTAATGTCAGATTCTATAGGATATCTTACTAATTAATACCACTATCTTAGCATTCGTTGATCTATTATGGCTTTATTTAATGTGTTCTTCGTTAGTTAGATCTTAATGCTGTTTAGTGTAAAGAGGAATGCTGAGGATACACCAATTTGCAAACACACAACTTATGATGTGTAATGCATTAGTATTTTCTTGAAAAATGAAACATTTTTTCAATTTTCTAAAATAATTCTGCACATGGCATGATATAAGTGGTGTGTATAAAATAAAGTGTGCAAATTTGTGTGTTCTTAGCATTTCTTCTAATTTAAATAAAAACTTTTTGATCGAGGAACTGAGGAGCCTGGCTTTCTTGCTTGATTATATTTTTTTTTATTGCTAGTCTCCATTATCTATAATTGTTATTTTCTGCATGTCCCAAAAGAAAGTGATGAAACTACTAGATCTAAACTACAGTTGTAATTAGCATTTGTGTGTTTCTTTTAAGTACTTTCTATCAAGCTATTAGTGTTGTCCATTTTACTAGCAGTTAACTTTGATAATTTCCTTATCATGATGATTCATTTTTATACCTCAAATCTCTGAAAGTGGAATGTCTTATCAGTGTTAGTATTTCTTTCTATGTATTGTTAAAAGACATTGGCTGCTGCTCTTTGTATAGGGTGGACCAGAAGCAGAGTTCTTCACGGAATACGGAGAAGCAAGCCGATACCAAGTTTTGGAAGTCATTGGGAAAGGAAGTTATGGGGTTGTTGCTTCTGCAGTTGATAGCCACACTGGCGAAAAGGTTGCAATTAAGAAAATTCATGATGTTTTTGAGCATGTTTCTGACGCCACACGAATTCTGAGGGAAATCAAGTTGCTTCGCTTGCTTCGTCATCCGGACATTGTTGAAATAAAGCACATTATGATTCCTCCTTGCCGCAGAGAGTTCAGAGATCTGTACGTTGTTTTTGAGTTGATGGAATCTGATCTTCATCAAGTAATCAAGGCAAATGATGATCTTACTCCTGAGCATTATCAGTTTTTCTTATACCAGCTTCTTCGTAGTCTTAAATACATTCATACAGGTATTATTTAGTTTTTCTATCAGGCTCTTCATCCTTTTCCATCTTCGATAAAGATATATTAAACTATTTGATTTCCTTGCAGCAAATGTTTTTCATCGAGATTTGAAGCCAAAAAATATTCTTGCTAATGCTGACTGCAAGCTGAAAATATGTGATTTTGGGCTTGCTCGGGTATCTTTCAATGATGCCCCATCAGCTATCTTTTGGACTGTAAGTTTTGCTGTAAGACAAATATTGACATCCAGCACTCATTTTGAAGTTCTCTATTTGTATGCATTTATTTAAGTTCTGATACTAGGTCCTTAAGCCACACTACTTGCTGAGTGAGTCTTTACTTTGGTGAAGGACTATGTTGCAACCCGATGGTATCGCGCTCCCGAACTGTGTGGGTCATTTTTCTCCAAAGTAAGCTGGTTCTTGTCTTTGAGATCTCCCTTCACATTTTTCATTAAAACTTCAGAAATCAAATACCTGGCATGCATATAAATAAGCATATACATACTCAAAAGTCAAAGTAAGCCCCCAAAAAAAAAATTATGAAAGCACCATGTATCAGTAGAACAATGTATGTATCAAGTTGTTTGACGTTATAGTTTACAGTTTTATGACAGTCGTGATTTTCTTTCAGTACACTCCTGCAATAGATATCTGGAGCATAGGGTGCATATTTGCTGAAATGCTTACAGGAAAACCACTATTTCCTGGAAAAAATGTGGTACACCAACTGGATCTCATGACTGATTTGCTTGGCACCCCTTCTGCTGAATCTATTGCTAGGGTAAGCTAGCTCACCCAATTCCTTCTATTTTGAGTTCTGAGTTTGAACACACGAAGGCAGTTCAAACATTGGCTGAAATCTCTTCTCCTTCCTTCTTCTAGGAGAAAAAATAATCTTAGCTAGCCAATTCCTGAATTCTGTAAAGTCTTGCTTTGTCTTTTACATTTATAAAATTTAAAAAAGTCTTGGCAATAAATTTTACAGCTCCATTAATAGATTTTCCCCCCTTTGATAATTTCTTTATGATAAAACTGGCAGATTCGAAATGAAAAGGCACGAAGGTACCTTAGTAGCATGCGGAAGAAACAACCGATACCATTCTCACAGAAGTTTCCCAATGCAGACCTATTTGCTCTTCGCCTTCTGGAACGACTACTTGCATTTGACCCCAAAGATCGTCCGACAGCCGAGGAGGTAATGCAACTTGAAACATTTAATTCCTTATAATTTCCTTTGAATAAATGTAAAATATGGAATTATAATAATATATCCAGTCATTTCAATAATGATGCTTTATTTCAGAAAGTTGCTTTGGGTCCATATTACCTCTTTTATGGGCGATGCTTATGTTTTTACAGGCCCTTGCTGATCCTTACTTCCAAGGTTTGGCAAATGTGGACCGTGAACCATCCACTCAGCCCATCTCAAAACTTGAATTTGAGTTTGAAAGGAGGAAATTGACAAAAGATGATGTAAGAGAGCTAATCTATCGTGAGGTATGGCCGAAATATATCATTATGTGATTCCAGAAAAAAAGTTGATGGTTGATACCTATTTTTCTTTGTCATCTCTGTGGTCTATATCACATTGTTTTTGTAACAAACTTCTCTTTTGCAACTCAACAGATCTTAGAGTACCATCCTCAGATGCTGCAGGAGTATCTCCGGGGTGGAGATCAGACTAGCTTTATGTACCCAAGGTCAGAAAGTTGTTCCTAGTTTTTGAAATGATCTTAAAAAGAGCCATTTCAGTCTAATATTCTGATTCTTAAGTTAGTTCGATGCTTCAAGACTTGATTATTGATATCAATTTTATCAAGTGATAAGAAACTAGTTTCAGTTATGTCCGTAGCTTTTAGAACTTCTGGTTCATGATTACTGTAAGTGTAATATTGGCTATCTTGTGATGCAAATAAGCTTGTTAGCATGTTTTATTGCAGAGCATGCAGTAAGCAACACTTTTTTCCTGCCTGGCCTCCCTTGAATTCGACCAACAAGATTATTAGTTATGTTTGGCTCAAATGCCACATTATAGAGCTCATATTTTTTGTTAATCTGAATCTTTGTACCGAAAATATGATCCTGGGTGTATATTTAAGCACTTGACTGTGAAATAGTACAAAAATACATATTTTCTCATATTGCTTCTGGTCTAGCATTTGAGTGTGTTATGAGATAGCTGCAGAAAATTTGACTACCACATTTTTGCAGTTTCGAGAAATTATGTACGAAATTTTTTAACCCTATTATTTAGGCCCTTTATCTTTCCTTTTGAATGAAGAATTAAAATAAAGTTTGCTATCTCTTTTAAGTCTGACATGTTTAACCTTAGCACTTTTAGATACCTTGATTAATTCCTTGATGCATCTACTTTGTCATGCATTTTACCAGTTCATTTATGATTAAGGGGATGTATTTAGATGTTTAGCTGCTGAGTTCTTAAATCATTGAAGCGATGTTTGTTTTATGTCTATTCAGTGGTGTCGATCGATTCAAGCGACAGTTTGCACATCTTGAGGAACACAGTGGCAAGGGTGAAAGAAGCACTGCTCTTCAAAGGCAACATGCCTCCCTACCGAGGTACATGTTCAATAGAATCTGCAAATCTTTCTAAACTTATTTGAAAGCCGTCTTGGCTACCAATTAAAAGACTAATTCAAAATATTCAAAATTTCCCCCCTGTTTTGAATGATAATAAAGGTTTTTTTTTATGTGGTATTGACGTCTTTTGTCTCATTGTATTGTCTATGTAAAGTAGGACTGCTGGTTTTTCCCAACAAACTTTTTTATAAAACAATTATTTATTTCCAGCAGTTCAGTGACTTTTGCTTAGTTTTTCCTTGTATCTTAGTGTTTCTTGGGTTATGCCCAATGAAAAAAATCCATGTAGTACAGAGTAGAATTTCATTTATCTATTAATTTTTCTAGGGAGCGTGTTTGTACACCCAAGGATGAGAGTTGTGACCAGGATAATAACTATGAAGGGAGAACTGCAGCTTCTGTTGCCACAACTCTTAATAGCCCTACCAAATCAGAGGAATGTAATGGTAATGTAAGTAACACACAGAGTGGACCTAACAAGCCTAACTACAGCACCCGTAGTTTGTTGAAGAGTGCTAGCATTAGTGCTTCAAAATGCATAGGCGTAAAACCTAAAAGAGATTCCGAGGTACCCATTTCTTATATGCATTTTTTTTGTGTGTGTTCATGGCACCAAAACCCTAAACATAACTTTTTTGTTCATATCTCAGTTGCTTCATTATTCATATGGCAGAAATTTTACAATTGTAAATATTTCTTGCAAAGTTGATGTTGCTATGCATTGTGAACATGACTGTGACTGGCCTTCTTAACTAGACATATGAATTGAAATTTTATGTAATAAAATTAGTCTACTTGCCTATCAAGATTTTCCTTATTTTTTCTAAAATTATGAGCCTTAAATCTATAAATATTATGCATCCTATTATTAGTATAATGGAAAAAGTAATGAAGATTTAGCATTCATGTTATTTGCTTACACTCTAGGTTTGCTTAACACGGTATAGGGCATTACATCCCAAACCGGAGCCTTCTTAATGGCTCTGATGTACCCTCCTAATAGGGTTTCCTTATTGAGTCTTAACTGGTTTATGAGGCATAAATCTTTAAGGGATGATTTATTCTTGCACCAATAAAAGAATAACGGAGATACTTGAATTTCTTTGTCTTCTTTCTACCTTTGATAAAACTTACCTCTGTTTTTGAGTCGTAGATATTTAAGTATGATTTATTCTTGCACTTAGAAAAATAATGGAGATGTTTAGATTTCTTATTCTTCTTTCTATCTTCTTCGATATATTTACAGAATTGATTCCATAACTTTATGTAAAGCTCTAGTCATTATCTTGTACCTCTTTAGAAGTTCATTTAATGCAGGGAATAAGAGTTTAAACTCTGAGCTAATAAGCTATAGAGGTGAAGAAACAATTTTTTTATTGTTTTTCGTTTGTGGAATTAAGAAAAAGAATTCTCTCAGAGAGAATTGAGGTACAAAGCTGTCAAAATTCGGAAGTTATTAGCCTATACTATCTGTGCACTTTCTATAGCCAACATTAGCACCCTCAAGCACTACATAACGTCAGAGTATATCAAACTCTTACCTAGTCATGCTAAATGCTAATAAAAGGACTAATACTCTAGCTTCCTATGCACCTTAGGGATTTGAACAAAACAACTAATGTAAACGACATATAAATGCAACAAACGACAATTAAACAAAATAAACTAAGTCTTCACTGAGATGCTCCTGCATCAGAGCTTTCCTCTTGAAAAGAATTCAACTCTGAATTCAATGGAATGAACACGACACCCTCTGGTGGACAATAAGCATGGATATATGATATGTTGAAGGTGGAGGAGATATTTTAATTTGGTGGTAGTTCAATGATGTAAGAATTAGGGTTGATCTTCTTCTAGATTTTGAAAGTGCCATAGCTTTTAGGTTGTAGCTTGGGGCAACAATGTGGAGGTATTCTTTTAACTATCTTAACTAGCACTCCTGTAAATTTTTGAAACCTCTTGTGCTTGTCAGCTTGGTGTATGTATTGGGAGTTCATTTTCTCTATATGAGCCTTAATCTCTTGTGAAACTATTGGTAATCTTTAGTCCAAGAGTTAGCAAGTTTGCTCTTAGGATTGGGAATGAAACACACATCAAGTGTAAAACTAGGAACCTCAGTATAAACAATAGCAAAAGGAGACTTCCCTGTTGTTCTATTTGGAACACTGTCGAGAGAAAATTCCACCTAAGGTGGTCCCACTTTAGTTTTTCTTGAGTTAGGCATCTAAGCATGCTCCCAATTGATCTATTAATCACTACTAGTTGATCGTCAAGCTGAGAATGATAGACGCTAGTGAAGTTAAGTGTAGTTGAGAGTTATTTCTACAGTTCTTTCCAAAAGTGTCCGATAGACTTTCGCATCCCTATCAGAGGTGATAGTCTTAGGTAGCCCATGTAATCTCATTACTTTTTTGAAGAAAATAAAGGCTACGTGGTTAGCATCATGAATCTTTTTATAAGGGAGCAAATGTGACATCTTAGAAAACATGTCAACAATGACTAAGATAAAGTCAAAATTCCTTTGTCTTGGGAAATCCTAAGATGAAATCCATACTTAACTCTTCCCAAATGGTTTGGAGGACAGATAGAGGCGTACATAGGCTTGTATTTTGTACTACTCCTTTGGACCTTTGACAAATAGAACATTTTTGAATGTTCTTAACTACCTTCTTTTTTGAGATGGGGCTAGTAATACTTTTCTTCCAACTGGGTGATGGTTTTGTCTCTCTTTGAATGTGACGTTAGCCCATAAAACAGATACGTATCTTGAACATGGAACTCATCAGTCTTCCTTATCAACACATTTATCTCAAACCACTGCAAAATCTTCATCATTGGCATAGAATGTAGGTAAACTTTCAAAGCTTGTAATGTAGTTAGAAAGCACTACTAATAATTCATGTCTCCTACTAAGGGTACCTTGTTATGCTACTCTGCTTTGTGTTTGAACACTTAAGTGAACTTTTGCAAATAAATAACCCACCTAGCATGCATATTGGGGATGTTCCTTTGAGAGTTCAATCATTTAAAGGATGGTCACTATGGAGAATAAACTCTCCTTGGATGAGGTAGTATTCTCAATGTTGTAAAGTCCTAAAAAGGCAAGAATTCCTGGTCATATGTAAACCATTTTTGTTTGGCTGTGTTCAATTTCTCACCAAAAAACTCTATGGGCCATCCTCCTTTGAGATAATACAGTTCCTATACTCACAACAGAAATATCCATCTTCACTTCAAAAACCTTCTCAAAATCAAGTAAGGCTAACACAGGTGCACTACACAATTTCTCTTTAACCAGTTGGAAATTATGTTCTTATTCCCCCCAAATGTAAATTTTCCTTTTTTTTCAAACAGTTTGTATTGGGGCTATAAGAGAACTAAACCCTTTTACAAATCTCCTGTAGAATGTAGCTAAACCATGAAAACTTTTAACATAAAAAATTGATCTTAGAGTAGGCTAATTCAAAACAGCTTCAACTTTGCTCTCATATACAAACTATCCTTCAATTCCTATCTTGAATCCAAGGAAAATAAGTTGAGAAGTGAGAAACTCACACTTCTTTAAGTTTGGGTATAATTTGTTAGCCCTTTAGGATTGTATAACATCCCTAAGATGCTTCAAATGTTCTTTGGTTTTGCTGTACACAAGGATGTCATCAAAATACACCACAACATACTTCCTATTGAAAGGCTTGAGGACTTGGTAGGTGAGCTTCATAAAAGTACTTGGGGCACTACAAAGCCCAAATGGCATCACAAGCCATTCATAGAGACCCTCCCTAGTCTTTAATGCAGTTTTTTCCTCATCTACTGGCCTTATCCTGATTTGATGATAGTCACTTTTGAGGTTCAACCTAGAGAAGACTTGTGATCCTTGTAGCTTGTCTAGCATATCTTCTAATCTTGGTATGGGAAATCTGTGCTTAATGGTGATTTTGTTTATGGCCTTACCATCCATACACATACACATTATGTCATCTTTCTTTAGGACCAAAAGGGCTGGCACTGTACATAGACTTTTGCTCTCTTGTATGAGGTTCTTGTGAAGCAATTCTTCAACATTCTCTTGTAGAGTTTGGTGCTCTATAGGACTCATCCTATAATGAAGCAAGTTTGGTAAGTTAGACCCTAGGACAAAGTCTATGTGATGCTGAACATCCTTCATTGGTGGTATTTGGTTAGGTAGTTCATTGGGTGACAAGTCTGCATATTCAGTCAGTAGTGGAGTCACTTATGGGGGAATAGTTTCTTGATTGGTGGATTGTTCCTTGGCAAGGATGTCTAGGATGAGTTTGCTCCCTTTTACCTCTTTCTCAAACTCTTTTAGATTTGCACCAAGTAAAACATTCTGCTTGATCCCTTGATCCCTGTTCTTTCTTTGGGTTGAGGATTCATTGGTGGGAATGAGTGTCACTCTCTTCCCTTTCCACGTAAATACAGACATTTTTCTTATCCTTATGCACAACTTCCACATGATATTACCAAAGCCTTCCTAGCAAGAGTTGACATGCATCCATTTCAACTACATCACATTAAATCTCGTCTTGGTCTTGGTAAAACTTTCCAATTGAGAAATGAACTACACACACTTCCTAGACTTTAACTTCACTACCCTTTCTTATCCATCAAATCCTATAAGGATTTGGATGTTTAGTAGTAGCTAGGCCCAAAGCTTGGAATACAGCCCTAGAAATAATGTTTATGTTCTAACACTATTAATTATGACATCACACCCCACCCTTCACAGTGCACCTTGTCTTTGAGACACTTATGGTTATTTCGGGGCCAAAATATCTTTTGGATAATTTAAACTAGTGCTCTCTCTCCCTCATCGCCCATTATGGGTTCAGAACCTTCAAGATCAATCTCTTGGTCATCACATTCTTCCCCTGAACAGTCTTGGTCCTCAATTAAGTTCGCAGTTCTTCTCTGATGGCATTCATTAGAACGATGACCAGGTTGTAAATGTCTGAAGCATTTGATAGTTTGAGATTTTCCAATAGGATTGGGATGGTAGGTTTGGTGGGCTTTGGCCCTGGAAGATTATCAGGGGTCTTTGAGGAAATGGAATAGGATTGGGTTTTGGTTTATTTGATGGGGGCTCATATCATAGTAGTATTTTTTGAAAGAGGAAGGTTACTTGTTTCTGTACAGTTGATTTTCAATTTTAGAGCTATGCTGGTAGCTTGGTTGGTTGTCCAATCTGTTTGGCTTAATTCTAACCTCCCTCGGATAGGAGAAGTGAGGTCCTACACATATTTGGATAGCTTTTGAGACTATTTTTTCCACGTATTAGCTCTAATACCCATCCTTATAAATTCTTCAGTGTATTTATTGGCATTCGTGTTTCCTTGATGGCACTGATGGTAATGCTGATATAAAATTTGTTCATGGTCAGCAGGTAAAAATTGGTGGATCATTAATCTCTTTATTCTTTCCCAAGTCACCACAGGTGGTTTGTTGATTAATTTTCTTTCATTTTGCACATGTTTCCACCGTACCAAGGTCCCCTCATGAGCATATAGGCCACCAACTTGACTTTCTTTTCCTTTGGTAGTTCAATTTAGGAGACCAACTTGCCTTCTGCACTAACCCAATCGATGAAGTCCTCAGTGTGGGTATGGCCAGTAAAACTAAGTAAATCAATGCTAAGTTTATAGTCCTGTTTTTCATGAGAACGAGGGGAAGTGGGTTGGCCAAACCTTACTTCTTTTGCAGACCATTCTGGGGTATATTCTTTATACCCAGTGTGAGTCTAAGTGGCACAAACAGAAGAGTATTGTTCTTCATTGGAGTCAATCAACTTTGGGTGGCTTGATGGAGCTTTTCGACTTCGAGAATGTGGTTCCTATGGTGTGGGTGATGGACTCTGGCGAGTTTCCTTGCCTTTCGTCCTCAAACTTTGTTGTACGTCAACGAGTTGCTTAATAATCTGTTGTAGTGAACTGCAAAGGTCTCGCGACATTTCGTCAATCCTTCTATTGACTTTGTTTTCCAAAACACCCATAGCAGCCCATAGCTCCTTGCTGTCACGAAGTTCTTCATGGGTTCTTTGACCTCCGAACGGTGTGCACACTGTAAGAATTCTTCAAGCATTACTTTTTTAAACAGTTGACATGAACACGTATACATGGGTGCGTCTGAACCCACGTCCATTTAGTGCTCAGAAGGAACATATATAGTTGAAGTACAAGGCAATTGGTCGGTTTGATTGTTCTTAATGTCTGACACATTTGACCAATGTGTGTTTCCAACTGGCAATTTTATTATGGATTATTTAACCAAGTTCATTTTTTGCAGGAAGAAACAATTGCAGAGCTGAATGATGAGGCAGTGGATGGATTATCCGAGAATATTGCAGCTCTTAATACCTGATTTAATGGTTTTGTTTTTATTTTTGTTTTTTATTTTTTTATTAAAGAGACAGAAGAGGAGGCTTACATTATGTCTTATTTTTTGGCCCATTGCTTGAGAGAAACGTTGCTTGGTGACAGCTCACCTCCATTATTTCAGGTAGAAATCGAACAATAGGACACTCATAGAAGCAAACGTTACTTTTTTTTTTGTAATTAACTCTTTAATATTCCAAAGGAACAACAAGCAATATCTTCAAAATCAATCTGTAATGCGATACAATAGGCATAAAACTAGAAGTTTTGGTTGAAGAAAGAAAGACGTGTGTATGTATTTTAATTCCTTTTAATGGTGATATATTGTTATGGTCACACCAATCAATCTTGGTAGCCCCAAGTGTACAATCCACATTTACGATGAGAGGGGATGGGGTTGGACTGATGGTCTTTTCGCACGAATGGTGTCTCAATTTTTTCATATTCCTTTGGTCCTTTAATTATTACTTTTATGATTTGATTTTTGTTTTTATTCTTTTTATTTTCATATCTTGGTCCTGTTCTTTTTTTTTTCCTAACAATTTAATTCGTTTATTTTTTAATTTTTATACTGGTATTCTTACTTTTTTTTTTGTATTTTTAAAATTTAATTTTAAGTTTTTTTTTATTTGGATTAAAAATGTAAAAATTAAAATATAAAAGGGCCAAGTAAAAAAAGGGATTAAAGTTTAAAATGTGAAAAAATTTAATCACAATTTGTGTTGTTGAGCAGAGTCTCGAAGGAATAGGAAAAGAAGCTTTTGTTTAATCAAAGGAAATATTTAATTTTATTCAATTTACAATGGTAAAATCATTTGAACACTATTTATTTAGTGCACCCCAACCAAAGGAACCACGAACATCACTTTCTAAGTCATGACATATGCCACAACTTAATCTAGTTCGTTAATTATGAGAGAAAAAAATAAAGAAAGATAAATAATGTACATAAGTATGTTATTTTAAAAAATCAATGTAATTACTTCCTAACTAAATGTACAAACATTAATGAATGCTTGTACATTGTTTAGAAAAGAAATGTTTGTATATAAGTTACTAATATAAAACATTAATTTATACATATATATATATATATTATTATAGAAAAACAATGCACATATAAAAATTACTTTTTTCTAAAGTACACATGTATATTACTACAAAACCACAATGTATATATGTATATTGTCATAAAATATCAATATATACGCTTATATTATTTACAAAAATATAACTATAAAAATGTATCCTAATTTTAATCCTTAGATTTTTTAAGTTGATCACTTAAATCATCAATCATTTATTATTGATTATTATTTATGGTCACCGTCAACTATCAAATCATAAAAATAATTTTAAAAATAATAAAAATAAAAAATATAACTTTAAAGTTCAAGTCTAATCTAATAACCATGACTCCCGACATTAAAAGTTAACTAATATAAAATATTGTATGCTTGATTTCTCTTATTTTTTTTTAGTATATCTGCACTCCATTCATGTCAATGATTTAAATATGGGAGGAACTTTGTCTACCACTCAACGCGGTGAAACAAGGTTCTAATCAATTCCTTTAATTTCGTGATCGCAGGATGGTAAGGAGGAGGAATAAAGATTAGCATTAATAATTTAAGATCTCAAACTCGAACATCTTTCTAGAGCATAAACATATCTTTTAAAAATAAAATAAAAAATCAACATGATAGTCAAATAATATATTCAATTGAGTATTTTAATGATTTTAATATTGTTTTAAAATTCAAGATATTCAATTAAGATTTTAATGATTATAAAAATTTAGGTTATTCAGTTAAGTTTAACCTATGTTTATAAAAATGTACATGTATTCAAAAATTTATCAGTTTTACAATATTTTAAAACTATTTGTAGAAAAATATGTATTCATTTTAAGGATTTATAAAACTTATATACTTTACTGTCCAACATTATCTAACTAGGGAAGTATTGGAGAATTCCTTAACGAAATGTTTGTTTAATACCCAAAATGTGTTTTTTATTACCCTATCTATATTAAAAATAATTAATATTATTTTAATAATTAATCTATTAAAATATTAATTTTTCATAAAAACTTGATTCTTTAATAATTAAAATTAAATTTAATATATAATTTTGTTCAATTTATTTAACATTTTATAATCGTAACAATTTTTATTTTAAAATATAATAAAAACAATATATTTAATAATTTTATATTAGATATTGTCGTTATTGAATTTCTTTCTCAAATAATTTCATAATAAATTTTATTTTTACTCGTATTAATACTCATGTTTTATCATAGTTTCAAGTTCTTGACAAAATAATAAAAAAAAAATTATTTTTAATTGATGTTTTTATCAAAATTATAAACTAAAAAACACATTTTATAATCTAGTAACTAAATTACACCAACCTCAAGCTTTGATGGAATTCTACCCTCTATTTTTAATATAAATTTATAAAATTTCATGAAATGATGAGTTTTCTCGAGTTTATTTCTGAATTCATATTTTAACATGTTAGTATTTTAAAATAAGCTCTATCATAAGCCATGAATTTTTTAAGCTCCACAAGAGGAGTTCGAAACTCTTCAGCAGTGAGAGCCTTTTAAAAGACAATGAATGATAAAGCTTACAATCTGGTAATATGGATGAAAACTCTAAATTTGGACTTAATATTCGTTAAATGTTAAATTTTTACCATTATTTTGAAGTGTGCCTTGTTGAAGTAAGTTTGCGTTAGGTAGTATGCTATAAAAAGCACGTGGACAACATAATGCAAATCTCAAGGTATTCAATTAATAAAATAAATATGTATTATAAATTATTTCATATTTATGATCCGTTTAGTAACTTAACGTTAAGATCTAATTTTCTTTATAAGTTTGAATTAAATAATTTGAATTATATAAAAAAATATTATTTAATTTTAAAAAATAAATAAACATGTATTCATAACATTATATTTATCTAATTTTGAGTAACCTTTCTTAATAAGAATTATAGGCTATATTATGTTATCAAGACATTTCTAATTTTTATATAGATTTAAATCCAATTCAAATCAAATTTTTTAAAGTCGATAAAATTTGATTATGCAATCAATTGAATCGAAACGTATCTTATTTTGTGGATTGAATAAATTTATAATGATATTAAAATTTATTTTTAAATTATTTTTATATATAAAATACGATATACATAATATTTAAATTTTAAATTGTTGAATTTCTAACTAAATTTATTATTTATATTAACAACTAAAATAAAAAAAGAATAACAATTATTATTTAACAATTACTAAATTATTATAAAAATTTAATATTTATATTTATTTTTAAACTAAAATAATAATATGATGTAATTGTATTATGTATAACATATTATAAAACTAAATATGAATTTATTTATTGTTTTAATCATAATTCATATTTTATACTAAATTATAAAATCTATCGATTTGAATTAAAATAAATAATATATTTTTTAATTCAAATTTAATTCGAATACAAAATCTATCGATCTAAACTTATCTAAATAATATTCTCACATGTTAATCCGAAATACCTAAAATAGTTGCATAATATAGATAATACATATTTTACTTAAATATATTAGTATGATTCAGTTTTGAGATTTAGAGTTTACTTTCATATCTTCAATTGTCTTTATTTATTTTTATATCTAATTTTTTCTTCATACACCACACTCACATTTAGTTTCACTCTCATCTCCCTCACACATTATGGCTCGACTTTACCGGCAACAACGTCGTAGAAAAGTTGGGGCTTATATTCAATATCTTTTTTTGTATTATGTTGTTCATTTTTTATTTTGAATTAATTTAAGTCCCTTATTTAATTTGTCTAAACATATATCATACAAGAGAAACTACTCACGTGTAACAAAAAAAAAATAGGATAATTCAGGATAGACATACTATATTTTATCTTATTACAATTAACGATAAATAAAAAAAAAAAAAAAAAACAAGGCCATTCCATTTCGAAAAAAGACCCACGCCCAACAGCGGCGGACCTTTAGTGGTTTCATGTAACAGATATTTTTATTACGTATGCTTGCCGAGAGTTTGAAAGTCATCAAGATGCAATTGGTGAAATGCTCTCCCTTTCTCCCTGTCTATTTTACTCACTCATATCATTCATTTTGTTTTTTTTTAATCTTATTTTATTTTTATCTATTAAATTTTTTACATAATTGTCGTATATATATATGTTAAAAATATACATATAAATATTACATATTTTTATTTACGTACTCTCTCGAGAATATATATAACTAAACTTAAATGTGTAAAATTTAATTACTGTACTCTTGCAATAATATATATGTAAATTTAGAGAATGTAAACTTTACATACCTTTTCAAAATAAATAAACCTCACGTACTTTTCACAAAAGTCGTCTCCAACGAGATAGTTGACGAAGGTCATTGGAGGTCCTACGAGGTTGTATGTCATTATTTTTTGAATCATATTTATTTAATTTATTAATAAAATTTTAAGAATAATTTTATCTTTTTGATATATATAATATGTCAAAAATTATAAGTTTTATACTTTATTTATATTATTTAGATAAAATTAATATTTTTCAACAAATCTATTCAATTTATGTAAAAAATTAGATCATTTACTCCCTCTAAGTATATTTTACAATGTATTGTAAAAATTAATTTTTAATATAATTAACATATTAAAAAATTACTTATTTGTTCAAAAAATAAAAGATGTATTTATATTCTATTAATAAACAAACATTAATTTCTTAAAGTTAAGTATCAATTATTTATATTTGTGTAAATTGTTTCAATTTGTTAATTTTACTATAAATATTAAAATTAAAATTTTTCTTAAACCCTAATCATTTTTAGAAAAGAAAAAAAGTAACCAATTTGAGGATAAATAAATGAAAACAATTTATGCTTTATATTATTATATAAAATAAAAATGTAACATTTATTTTATTTTTATTTATTATTAAAATATAAGATAAAAAATGTCATTAATTTGACCATAACATTTAATTTTTGTTAGTGTCGAAAGTAATCTTTAAAATTTAAAAAAAAAATAGGATTATCTATGAAGAATATGTAAACCTCAATAATATTATTAGTATTTTTCCTGTCCAATGAATTGATCAAAGTATATGAAGGGATAAAACTGTCATCATGATCCTGTGGTAAGAGTTATGAATTGAAGACACATACATAATGAATTGTAGTTAGGAGACGATAATAGGTAAGTAGCGTTGCTAATAATCTATTGAATGCACCTACATATTATAGATATCTTTCGAATTTGGTACATGCATATGTTTCATAGGTCAAGTGTGTGTATGCCTTAGATCCACAATAGGTGATACGAAGTATCAAATTACGTGGTTAGGAACATGAAAAAATAATAATAATAATTTCCCTTGGCCCATTTGGCCTTGCACATACATTATGCATAATTTTCAAATATATATCTCTAAATCATATGTCTCTAATAATTTTATATATTAGGATATATATTTGAAATTTTTGTAAGATGTAGCTAAAATTTGAATTATATCGGTGAATTTAAGAAAAAAAATATTTATTATTAATTTGTGTTCAATTATGTCAAGTGTCTCTAGTAGTTGAATCTCATTTAATAGACTCTTTATTTCGCTCAACTCTTTCGTTAGCTTTTTGATTGAGATACTCTTACGTTAGTGATATTCCATTTTGATTGGAAAATGCAATCATATATTTTGGTTAGTATAAGTGATCAGGGATGAAAACTCATATTAAAGGAGGAAAGTTGGTACAAAGTTTCATTATTATTAATGGTGGTTTCGCAATTTTTTAAATTACAAGTGATGAGATGTAATATTTTTAGTAAATATAGTTAGACGCAATGAGTAACTCTGACATCAGTTATGAAGGATAGCAGAAGTATATTAATTATAACAAAAGTATATATAAATTTATTAATTTTTCAATAGGGTATTACAAGTCCACTAACTATAAAAAAAGTATATAAAAAGCTTAAAAATAAAAAAAATGTTAAAAATAGAGCATTATATGCATATTTTTTAAGTATAAAAGAAAAAATAATATAATATCACACAAAAAATAACATAAAATTTCATTTTTCCAAAATATAAAAATAAAATAAAATTGAAGTAGTTAAAAAATTTCATTTTATAAATTACTTATTAGATGAAATGGTTTTAATAGTAATAAGGTCAAATAAATCGATTTTCATTAGCATAAAATGGTCTTTATCTAAATGTCGCATTTCATCCAAAAATTGAAGGGAATCGTATTTATCCAATGTTGTGCGAAAGATTTAGTTATTTTTGAAAACAAAAACAACGAGATTTGTCAAATTTTATCAATTCTCTAAAAATAATTATCCGAAGATTAAACATACTAATAATTAAAATAGAGTACAATGATAAATATTTATCATAAGTACTAAAAGGGTGTGTATAGATGATTTGAGAGTGTATGATGGTAATATCATATGCTTTCTTTTTTCTTGTACTCTTTTGCCTATGACATTAGAGTTTCTTTTCTTTTCATGGGTATATCCCAAGGTTTTTTCTCTTCTTTCCATGAAAGCTCACATTCTCTTTCCTATCTTCTACTAATTTCAAACATTCTCTTCTTTTGATCAAATTCATCCCTTAAAAAATAATATCTTCTTGATCTCTCATCTAAAAGTAGAGTTTTCATCTTCTTACAAATCTTTAAAACTATTAATCAATCTTAAAAAGTTATTTTATCTCATGGAAGTGTTTTCAAATAAATAAAAAGATCTAAATTTGTTATTCTCTCATAATATAGGTTAAAATCATTATGTTATGAGTATATAGTAAGATCTATAAAAATAAAATGAATGGTAATTTTTATGTTCTTGTTTTTATAAACTTTATGGTTTTTACCATAAGGTTAAATACTTTTGTTCAAAATGTTATGTAATTTTAATATGATTTAGTTGATATATTACTTAAAACATGATATTCAGTATGTAAATTAATTTTATTTGACCTCTGTATGTATCTGATATGTTCTTTATCTTTTTTCTAAAGTCTTTAAGAATGAAACTTGTGAAGATTTTCTTAAAGTGTATTCAAAACTTTATTAATTTTAAAGGATTTAAGCTAATAGAAATAGATTTTTTTAAATCTACACTTGTAAAAATTTCATCGGATAGAGAAATGAATAATAAGAAATGGGATAATTATCAAGCATTTGACGAGACTTTTTAGGCTTGTTTTTATTAGCTATCTGGTAAAGTTTTAAAATTATGGATCTACTCAAGTTTTCAAACATAACATTGAACTATTTATTCTTACAATAATAACTTTTCTTTATATATCTATAAGTATCTGTTTATCTTTTAAGTAGACGAATTTTGTATAATAAAACTGATATTTTTATTTCGTATGTTGTTTTATCTTCGCAAGTGATTGTTCTTTTTTAATTAATGTATTTAGATTTTAAAAGAAAAAAATGTTTTTTTAAAATATGACTACTTTTTGGATCCATGCATAATATTGTGTTCATGAAACATATCGTTAATACTTGAATTTTAAACATATCTAATTGAATTTTATATTGTTGAGTCATGAGTGGTTAACATTGTATATATAATGAGTTGTATTATCTTTATTAAGCATTATGTGATTAAAAACAATTATCGTGACAAAATAATAAAATAATTAATACTGAGTTGATTAATTTATTTTTCTATAAAATTTAAAAAGAAAGTTAAAGCAATTTCATTATTTAAAATTTCAATAAATTAGTAAACTAATAATTTTAAACCATAATTTCATCAAAAGTAACAGGTAAACATAGAAAATTAGAATATTAAATAATTTTTAATTTTTAATATTTAATTTCTATATATTTATTTTATATTTTAAATAACATATTTATTTATGCCATCATTGTAATTAATATGGTAGAATTAAAATAAAAATATATGTAATTTAATTTAAATATAGTTGGAAATATTTTTTTTATAAATTTATAAAGAATATAATAAATATAACTTTTAATAAAAATAAATATTAATTTTTCATATCAAATAATATTTTGTGTTGTTTAAACCATTTTTTTCTTTTCCTAGATTTATGTATCAATGTGTAATAAATATTACATCTTTTATTTCTTCAATTTTAATTTTATTATAAATATTAAGGTGTTAAGAGTCATGTCTGCTTATGTCATAGTTGATGTTATTATTTATCATTTGTGTCACTAAAATGCTCGCTTTTATCTTTTATTTGTACAATTAAAGAGTCAAAACTATGGGTATAAAAAAAATTAACAATCAACTCCAAGCATTTTAAATGAACATGTATTCTAAGATGAGATGTTTGTTAACTTACTCGTGATTATCCTTAATATTTTAATAAAAAAAGTAATATGACTTTACATAATTATTTTTTGTTTTACCATAAAGTTTGTTTTATTGAAATAAGTCACTTTTCTATTTATCACCTTAGTTGGATTTTTTGAGTAGCTTTGTTTATATAATTTATGCATAAATAAAAAATTTAAAACATAAAGTATTGTGTAAATTATAATTATAAAAGATAATTTTTTATTATTAAACTCAAAAAAAATAAAGATAAAATATATTTTTATTTGAAGTATAAGTCAAAATATAACCTCAAATTATTATAAATTTTTAAAAAGATTAACTTCATATCAAAAATATTTTTTTATCATAATTTAATATAATTTAATGACTATATGCTTAGATAGAAGAGAAATATTATGAATTCAAATACTAATATAGTGCTTTCACTACAAATAAATGGGTTAATAAAGAAAATAAATTAGATCGGTTATATTAAAATGCATACATATACTACATTCAAAATGAAAAAAAGAAAGAAGGATATGATCACATGGTTAATGATGGTTATAAGCAAACAACTATAAGCAAAATTAAACCACTTGCAGTTCAAAGGGTATTGTCCTTTTGAGTGACAAAACCGCATTATCTTTATATATCCCAAAAGGACAAACTATTTTTGCTAGAAATAGCAAAAGTTGAGTTGCGAAGATTACTTTCTTCAACTCGTTCATTCAATATTCCATTTCTGTACAGTCTACAGTTTACCACCGATTTCCAACTCATGCCATCACCACGCTTGGGAATTTGTTTTTGGTCTTTGAAAAAAGGGTGATAGAAAAGAGAGAGAGCCAATTGGTCTATGAAAAATACTAGTAGCTCTGAACTCAAGTGGGTCATGCTTTGAGGTCCTACTCTCCCACTTGCCGGCCTTTGCTGTCTCGTTCTGCATTACCTGCCCCCCTTTTTATTTTTATTTCTCAAACTCCTGCCCCAGTAGTAGACTTCTCTATTTTCCTCTTATAAACACTGAGATCCATTTCTCTTGGTCTTCTGATGCTATAATCCTGATTGTTTTGCTTCTTCAAGGTAATTTGAATAAATAATTCGATTTTTTTCATCTGGGTATCACAAAATTTGATATTTGATTCAACTTTTGTTTTAATATGATATGCGTTTATGTATTTATTTTCTTTTGCTTTCATACTTTCAAGACTGCGCCTTTTTCCCTCTCTTCTTTCTCTCTTTGCTAAAAGAGGCTGGTATCTTTCAATTTTTGCTTCTGGGTTTTGTTAATATTGGGAAAATAATACTGGGTTCCTCTTGATACGGGTGCCTGAGCTTTTAGATGTGATATTTTTGTTTGGGGTCTTTTCTGGGGGTGGGGGTTGGGGTGTAGCAGCAGTGTAAGGCTACTGTGGGAAAAGAGGCTTGTTGAATTAGTTTGATCTTTGTACTTCATTCGGTTATACAGATATTGAGATTTCATGCTTGGTCCAAGACATTTGAGATGTTTATGGCCAAATTTTTATTTCTTTAGCACTTTGTACCGTAGTTTAGTTAAGTAATATGAAGAATTTTTTCAAGAAGCTCCACATCGTGTCCAATCAATCAGAAGATGGAGAAAGGTCTACTTTATCAAGGTCCAATAAGTCCATCGAGGAGTCGTCCCATTCCTTTGACATGTCTTTGCATCCCCGGTCCAATAGCAATGAACAAAAGCCCTTTTCGGGTCTCTCCAATTGGTTAAATTCAGTTGCTAATAGACAGAACCCCAATGACTCATCGTCCTCAAGTGTGAAAGGAGAAGAGAGAATGGAGCCATCAGATACCGTTAGTAATACTAGTTTAGATGTTGTTTCGGATTCTGTGAGGCACGATTCAGGGACTAGTATCTCAAGGGATCCCTGTGTAGAGGAAGAATATCAGATACAGTTGGCGTTAGAATTGAGCGCCAGGGAGGATCCTGAAGCAGTTCAAATTGAAGCTGTTAAGCAGATTAGTTTAGGCACCTGTACTCCCGATAAAACTCCAGCTGAAGTTGTTGCCTTCCGATATTGGGTAAGTTTCTGTCCAACTGCCTGATTGATCACTTTTCAAGTTTACTTGTCAATGGTTAGATACTTATGCATATTAATCTTTGATATTATGAAGGCCGATGCATTAAATCAATATTTTATTTAACTGCATTCTCTAGTCAAATTACCTCATGTTGCATAGGGCTAAAAAAATTTCCAGGAAAATTTCAGATTTTAGCTTTTCAACTTCTTTGATCATTGTCCGTTAATTACAATGAACAAGAGAAGCATCCGATGACTTAAACTAGAAGCGGTATTAATCATTTGCCAACAGGCAACAGCCACCATTAAAACTGTTATACATTATCCATTCCTTCGTTCTGAGGTAGTGGGAAACTTATCTCAAATGAATGAACCTCAACATATATGAATTGTTGAGACACTAAAAGGGGTTAGTGCTCATGTATAATTAATTTTTGGGTATAGAAAATGTATTTTCTCTCCTCCTCCTCCTCCTCCTCCTCGAAACTTAAGAAGATTTTAAGGAATCAATCTTTTATAGGAAGCAGGATTGAATGCCACCATTAGAAAAGAATCAGTCTTTTGGCCCTATTAAGATCATTCTAATATTAAATAGATAAATTCTATATCTAGCTTTGTTTTCAATTGTGTCATATGTCTGTTCAATTTTGACCAAGCTCATATCGTAGACTTATCCGTTCTTCACAGAATTTCAATTCTCTTAGTTACGATGACAAGATTTTGGATGGCTTCTATGACCTGTATGGTATTCTGAATGAAGCCAGCTCAGATAAGATGCCTTCACTGGTCGATCTGCAAGGAACACCTATGTCAGGGAACATTACCTGGGAAGCAGTTCTGGTTAATAGGGCTGCTGATGCAAATTTATTGAAACTTGAAGAGGTGGCCTTAAAAATGTCTTTAAAATCAAGGTCGGATTATCTGGCTTTTGTAAATAGCAATTTGGTGCGAGAGCTTGCTGTTTTAGTTGCTGACTATATGGGTGGACCAGTTGGAGATCCTGAGAGCATGACAAAAGCATGGAGAAGTCTTAGTAGCAATTTGAAATCAACTCTTGGTAGCATGGTTTTGCCACTTGGTTCTTTGACTATAGGATTGGCTCGGCATCGTGCATTGTTGTTCAAGGTACTTGTTATATTTGCAATTTTTGTTCTTAGTTCCAATATGATATGCACTCTTTCTAATTAGACAACTAATATTGTTAATGTTTGTATCCGATATTGGAATTTAAGACATGGTAGTTTTCTCTCTCTCTTATTTCATGCCTAGAGGTATGTCAGTTCAGGTTCTGAAAGAATTCTATATCTATGCCATTGCTTGTGACACACATTTTGTTATGTGGACCCTATTAAAGGTCCTCGCTTATTGATCTATTAATATTTTTGGGATACAGGCTTAGTTTACGTTCTCATTTGCTAGGATAATCATTGCTCTGTAGACAATAGGAACTACAAGTATATATCATGTTTGTAGGGTGAAGGGCAGTTGCAATGCCTTTACTTTTAAGTCCATTTTTATTATAATCTCTGAACTCTAGCCCCAAATGATTTATACGTAATGGTGTAATAAGTTGGAAAATCAAATGCTGTGATGTCACTTTAGGAGAACATTTCCTTCAAATAGTTGCTCTCGGATGAGTATGTAGAAATACTTCCTCTGCTTAGAGGAGTATACTGTAGATGCCTGAATTAAGCTTTCCACCATATTTTTGTTTTACTGAGTTTCTCAGTTACTCTTCTGTTAGTCTCCATTGCTGCTGCAAAACATTACAACATACATTTTACATGCTTACATCTGGAAACTAAGGATAAAAGGCATGGTTGCCGGTATGTTGTTGATGTAGCACCCAGAAGAGGAGAATTAGGGAGAAAGAAGAAGAATATAAACCGGGCTTATGTATTTTAGAATTAGGGATTATGGAAAGAAGAGAAGAATAATTGTGGGAGAATCAGATCTCAATACTCAATATTAGTGAAAAGCTTAAAATTACCATTGAGAAGAGGCATATAAATAGATGTTATAAATTTATCCTTCAAGTAAATGACATAAAACTCTTTTTAATAAATTAAGAAACCCCAAGACAATAGACATATAAATCCTAATTGGAAATAAAGATATGCTGAATATTAATGATTATCAAAACCTGACTTGGAAGTTTTTTTTATTAGAACTTTCACAAATATCTAATTCTTTATTACTACTAATCTCCATCAGTTGATTTTGCTACTCTCTTCAATGGTCTTATCTTTCCACTCAAGGCTGTTAATGTAAGGTAAAGAAGATGAAGCAAAGCTCTTATGACCTCTTTTGTTTTCATAAAAACACCGATTCTGGTTGTCTAGAGTAAATATATATTGATATCTTCTTAGTGTCATTATAATTCTTCCACAAATTAAGAAAATAGGGTTTTCAGTTTAGTGGATGCATTACATAATTTTACTTTAATGACTATCAATATGAATTAGAAGAACTATCATTGCCAGAAACTCTGATTTGAAAATGAGCTGGAGATTATTTCCTCCTCAGTAATTAATGTTCTCTCTCTATTTTCACCTTCAAAGACCAAAACACAGTTTTTTTGTTATTTATTTCTGTTCCAAATAATGGTTTAAACCAGTCATTTTTTTGCTATAGTATTTTTACCGACTATTATTCTATGTTTTCTTTGCCATGATGATCGGATACGAATTGTGTTTAATAAATATGCAAGTATACGTATTGTAACAAGTAATATAATATTAAGAAAAGATCGTTCCTATGGAGAATATGTTACTAGAAACTAATTTTTTAAAACTAAAAAAAATAAAAATTAAATTTTTTTCTTTTTATATTTTAAGTAAGCAAAATTAAAAAAATTAAAAATAAATAACAATAATTAATTAAATCAGATTTGATAACTAAGAAGATATATGAGAAAATATTTAGTAATACTTAATCTCCCAATTTTTTAAACATATGAAAATTGGGTTCATAAGACCGCTAGATTAATAAATTAACTAGTCATAATTTTGTTCATAAAACTCATATTTTTCTTAAATAAAGACATAAAAATTGATAAAAAAAGGATAAGAAAAAACACAATCAATATCTTGAATTGTAGTATTAATCTCCACCAAAATTGTATATTCTTTTAAATTTTTCTTTATTTTTCTCTGTTCTTGGCTCCAAAAACTAATAAAAATTATATTAATTTCAACTCCTTAGGATTTATGGGGTCATTAAGAGGTTAAATATAACTTAGGTGAAATTTGATTAGGTGAAATTTGAACTGTTAAATCAGCTTTAGATCAAGGGCTGAAATCAAAACAAGCTAAATTAATCGTACCAATCAATAGGAGAGTGACACGTGACACACGGAATTTAGTGAGTAAATTAGAGAAAGATGCGTGGCACCGAAGATTGGTCTCGGTCAACACGTGTTGAGTCAACAACACACGGCACAACATGATTTGTGGTTACGAATGGCATGGCGCACGGGTGTAAAGAACGAAAAATAGCGTTACAACATGTGGCACCATCGTTTGATCGCACTACGAGATTGGAAGGAACGCGGTGCTGACATGTGTCAAAGCACTGCATCACTCTGTACACGTGGCACCATCGTTTGGCCGCACTACGAGATTGGAAGGAATGTGGTGCTGACATGTGTCAAAGCATTGCATCACTCTGATCACGTGGCATTCACGTGGCTTGCTTTATCAGCTCCGTTGCTTGCGTGGCATCTATGTGGTAGCTTTTGATTGGTCATGCGTTATAAAATCATAAAAAATTCCAAAAAATTTAAAATATTATATTTTAACCTCTTTTCACTAGAAAATTCATATTTTAATATTTTTGACCCCAAAAATACTACTTATTGAATAAAACAAACAAATATTAAGGAGAAAAGTGCATTGATGACTCCACTTTCATAGAGTCATTACACTCTAAAACTTAACTATTTGTTTGTCTTCAAGTAAAGCCAAGTATAACTAAATAAAATGACATGGGCAGTATATTTATAAATATATATTTATTAATACATATTTAGCGAAAACTATCCCCTTCAAAAGTCGGAGAATTTTATGACAAGAAGGTTCACATATTCATCAATACAAGGATATGCAAAGTTTTTGATGAATTGATATGTGTGTTGCACATAATATCATCCAATACACTCATGAAATCAACTTATATGAGTATACTAATCAATTCAATCTTAGAACAAGTCTCATAAGTCAATTTTTTACATTCATCTCCAATATTTTAAATATGCACTTAGTTAAAGATCAATAATGACTTTACATAATTGTAATGTAAGGTTTAGGTGGGGGTCGATAAGTGAAGACATTTAAACTTTTTCTACACCTTAGATTTCTTTTTATTCATCATGTGTTTTTTAACTGAAATGGAGCTTTAACTTGATATTTTAGTGCACCATCTCTTATCATTCTTTTCATATTCTTTTATTCAATATTTTTTTTGTAACTTTACAAACCTGGAAACTTATTTTCAATTTTATTTTCTTTTTATTTAGAGGGATAATTGTGTTGTGAGTTTTGCTTTTTTCCCCCTTTTATAGGGTGCATTACATTTCACCTCATTTTATAGCATAACACATGATTGTACTTTTTTTCTTTTCATATAAGCTAAAGGTGTAAGGGTAAAAGTAATGTTTATTGGTTAGGTATAAAATGTGACTTAAAGATATGAAAGGTTTTTTGTTGGGCTCAAGTGGGTGACAACAAATATTAATCATGGTTAGCTTGAAAGGCTCAATCGATCCAAATAAAGCCTAAATAATTTCTCATGCTAAATACTATTTAGGATTTCGCCAAGGGATGATCAAATTAATTCTAAAACATGGTAGATCTCATCAAATTGCATAACTCACTACAAATTTTCTCTCAATAAGAACACCAAAATGACTCATGAATAAGGGTGTGCAAAAAATCCGATCCGTTGTTTTTTCATCTGATCCGATCCAATCTGATGGTCGGATCAGATGAAATTTTTTTCCATCTGTTAAGTGCGGATCGGATGTCGGATTTCACTACGATTCATCCGATCCGACCGAAATTAATTATATATATATTTAATTAATATATATTTATCAAATTAAATATATATATGTAATTAATATATATTTATTTGATTTTTAATGTTTTTTTAAGTAAAATAATTTTATGTTGTGATTTATGTGAAAATTTAAAAAATTTATTTAAAAATATAAAAAATAGAGTTAATTAAATTTATTGGTTGGATTGATCGGATGTCATCCGAATAGTTTACGGATCGGATGTCATCCGAATAGTTTACGGATCGGATTGAGCGGATGTGAGAGGTGATTGGATCGGTTGCAGATTAGGATGTTTCAATCCGAGCGGATGGTCGGATTGGATCGAATGAGTGTAAAATCAGCGGTTTCGATCTAATGAAGAGTCCTACTCATGAACATGTGCATAAAAATTTGATTCAATCCAATTAAAACTACTAAGCATTTCACATGATTAATGTAAGTATCTTAAAAAGTATGTTACATTCCTTATCCTAATCTTGACAACAAATATATCATTGGGTTCATACATTTCATATCAAGCATGTATGCATGTATTTAGTTTTCATGTATTTATTAATATCTACTTAAATCATGATTAAAAACATCCTTGTTGTACCATTGATGTCTATATTTATTCACCTACAAAACAAAAACAATAAGAATATTAGAAAAATAACGTTGGGTTGCCCCAACCCAACGTCACATTTAACTTCCTTAACTAGACGGTCATATCAACTCCCGTGGTACATCCGTTTGTGTCCATTTATTGTTTAGAATTTTGCCTCAAAGGATGATCAAATAGATTCTAAAACTTGGTAGATCTCATCAACTCGCATAACTCACCACAAATTTTCTCTTAATAAGAGCACCAAAATCAATCATAAACATGTGCATAAAATTTGAATCAATTCAATCAAAACTAACAAGCATATCACATGATTAACGTAAGTATCTTAATGAGCATGTTACATTCCTTATCGTAGTTATGACAATCAATTTTTATCAAATTTTATATGTTTCATAACAAGCATGCATGCATTTAGTTTTCATATATTTATCAATTTTTATCCAAATCATGATTAAAAACATCCTAAATAAATAAAAAAATTCCCTAAAAATTAAAAATGTATACTAAACACTAAAGTAGAGAATGAAGCCCCCTCCCCTAAACTTAAATTACACATCTTCAATGTGCACATATAAATATGAAAAAGTAAAAGAAAAGAAAACTTTCTTAGTTTTAGCACACCACATCTGTCATTGAAGTATTCATTCTTGTTGCGTCATTATTCTTCACATTAATTCACCTACAAAAGAAAAACAATAAAAATATAAGTCAAATAACGTTGGGTTGCCTCCTAAATAGTGTTATGTTTAACGTCCTTGACTAGACAGTCATATCAAGTCCTAAGGTACATCCTTCTGTGTTCATTTACTTTTAAGTTTGTTTTAAAATAGTTTGAGTCTTGATTTGTGCTATCAGACTTTATATTCTCGTTTGCAAACACGGTGCTCAATTATCTTATCATGCCATATATTTGTTTTCTTTTTGTACTTTTTGGCATTCTTATATGCACTCCATCATAGCTCATCTAATTTATGTATTTCTATTATCTTTTTTACCTCTTTATTAAACTCTTCTGCTTTCTCACTTGATTAGGGATGTGAGGGTAAAAGTGTGGTATAAACTTGGTGACCCTTCAATTGATGGTTTGAGCTTTAGTTCATATCTCAAAATTTTTCATAAACTTCTTTGATACACACATGACAGTCGTGTCCTTTAACAAGTTCACACAGTTCACAATATCAACTTTTGATTCCATACTTTCAAAGTTAAAACAGGTTGAGTTATTTCCTTGTGAGTTTATGTCCTTGTTTATAGTATCATGTGTAACAGTCTTAAGTGTGGGCAACTCAACAGATTCTTTTAAGTTATCCTCACAATCAGTAACATTTATCTTAAAGCATTCATTAGCATTATCAATATCAGGGGGTTTAGATGCTTTAAAAACTTTAAACATTACTTGTTCATCTTGCACTCTCATTATAAACTCACCCTTTTGTACATCAATGAGTGCTCTTTCGATTGTTAAGAATGGACGATCAAGTATGATCGAAATTTTATAGTCCTCTTTCATGTCTAGTATAATGAAATCTGTTAGAAAGATGAATTTGTCTACTTTTATTAACACATCTTCTACTACACTCCGAGGTTGATTAATTGATCTATTTGCCATTTGTAATATTACTGAAGTGAGTTTGGCTTTACCAACTCCCAATCTTTTGAAAATCGATAATAGCATAAGGTTAATGTTGGAACCCAAGTCACATAGTGCCTTATCGAAGTAGATGTTCCCAATAGTGCAACGGATGTTAAAACTACCTAGATCTTTCATTTTTTTGGGTAGTTTTCTAGTAAGGATGGTCCTACAATTTTCAGTTGAGGTTATTATTTTATTATTTCCAAGCCTTCTTTTCTAAGAGAGGATGTTCTTCAGAAATTTGGCATCAGAAGGTATCTGTTCAAGGCATCTTCAAATGATATATTTATGTGCAGTTTCTTGAAGATTTTTAGAAATTTTGAAAACCGCATATCTTACTTTTGCTTTTATAGTCTTTGAGGGAAAGAAATAGTAGGTTTGTAGAGATTGTTCTTTTTTGTCTGAATTATTTCCTTTCTATTACTCTCTTTATCCCTTATTTCTTGGCTCTTTTTATCCACTAATTCCTTCTCATTTTGTTAGTTTCTGGTTCCTTATCCTTTTGAGTCTCATCTTCCTCCTCTAGAGTTTTACCACTCCTCAAGGTTATAGCGTCGCAATGCTTCTTACCTTCTCTTTTTGGGTTTATAATTGTGTCACTTTGAAGGTTACCTTGAGGCCTTTGGCTTATAGTCTCGTAAGTTGCCCCATTTGAGTCTCTTAGTTTTGAATTGAAGCCTCTTGAGTGGAAACTTTTGAATTTACTAATTGGTTGAAGTCTTTCATCATCCCCATTAAAGCATTTGTATTGTCCTTTGCAAGTGGCTTTTTCTGTTGAGTTTGTGATTGTTGTGGTTGTTGAAATTCAGGTGGTGGAAATGATTGATGGTTGAATTGATTACCACTTTGATTATTGTTATTACTCTAAGAGAAATTTAAATGTTGTCTCCATCATAGGTTATGTGTTTGAGTGTGGATTATTGTTTCGACTCATGTTACCCACATAGAATGTTGATTCAAGATTATTTGGGCAATTATCAAACAAATTAGCTCTAGCACAAAACACATAAGATACCCTTGAATCTTGAACCTGGTTTATACTCGTTGTTGAGTTTTGAACCTTCAAAAGATTTACCAAAGATGACACTTGAGTTGTAAGTGTCGTGATATCATTTACCTTATGCATTATGACTACTCTTTTAGTGGTTATCATTTTGTCCATTGTCCATTGATAATTATTGTTAGTCATTTTCTCAAGTAAATCATAAACTTGATTGTAGGATTTGGCTAGTAAAGCTCCATTAGCGGATGCATCAACAATGGTTCTTGTTTGAGCATTGAGACCATTGGAGAAAGTTTCAATTTGGATCCAATAAGGGATACCATGGTGAGGACACTTCTTTAGCAATTCTTTGAATTTTTCCCATGCTTTATATGAAGATTCTCCTTCATATTGCCGGGTGGAGGTAATGTCATTCCCAAGTTTGATATTCTTTGTTGGTAGGAAGTATTTCATCAAGAATTTCTCTGCCAAATCATTCTAAGCTGTAATGGAATCAAGTGGCAAAGAGTTTAGCTAAGTTTGAGCTTGGTCTCGCAAAAAGTAAAGGAATAATCCAAGCTTAAACGCCTCTTCGGTTATTCCACTGAATTTAAATGAATCTTCAACTTCAATAAACAATCTGATATATAGATGAGGATCCTCTGTTGGTAATTCGTCGAATTGTCTAACTGTTTGTAACATTTAAAACATCAGTCTTTAGTCCAAACTAATTAGCTTGAATGTTTAGTCTTATAATACTAGGATTCAGCTCTTCCAACGTAGGTATTTTATATTCATTCATAACTCTATCCCTATCATCCATTAAAGGTATTTGTTGTTAAAATTTAGCTTATTATTGTTTATTTTTAATGGATAAAGTGTGCTTCTAATAACATTAAAGGAGATGTCAAAATTAAAAATAAATAAATTAAAATTTAAAAAATTAATAAATAAAGGAAATTAACTAAAATAAAAAATAAAAATAAATAACTAAAATAAAATAAAATAAAAAATTAATTTCTAATGTTTATAATCCCCGATAACGGTGTCAAAAACTTGATCGTATAAAAATTGTGCTTAATGAATACGCAAGTAAACGTATTGTAACAAGTAATATAATGATAAAAAAGATCGTTCATATGGATTATGTTATTAGAAACTAATTTTTTTAAAACTAAAAAAAATAAAAATCAAGTTTTTTGTGTTTTTATATTTTAAGTAACCAAAATTAAAAGAACTAAAAATAAATAACAATAATTAATTAAATTAGATTTGGTAACTAAGAATATATATGAGAAAATATCTAAGAATACTTAATTTCCTAATTTTCTAAACATGTGAAAATTGGATTCATAAAACCTCTAAATTAATAAATTAATTAAACATAATTTTGTTCATAAAACTCATATTTTATCATAAAAAAAATATAAAAATTGATTAAAATGGAGGAAAAATACAATTAATCTCTTGAATTGTAGTACCAATTTTCTCTTAAATCTCCACCAAAATTGTATTACTTTTTAAATTTTTCTGGATTTTTCTCTCTTCTTGGTTCCAAAAAATGATAAAAATTATGATAATTTCGACTCCTTAGGATTTATGGGACAATTAGGAGGTTAAATATAGCTCTGGTGAAATCTTGACATTCAAATCAATCTCAGATCAAGAGTTGAAATTAAAAATAATAAAAATTAACAGTACCAATGTATAGGAGAGTGGCACATGACATACAAAATTTAGTGGGCGAATAAGAGAACGACACGTGACACGGGAGACTGGTCTCGGTCAACGCGTGTTGAGTCAACGACACGTGGCGCAGCATGATCGCGATTACGAATGACTTGGCGCACGGGTAACGAACAAATAGCGTTACGACACGTGAAAGCATCGTTTGAGCGTACTACGAACAAGGAATGCGGTGTTGACTTGTGTCAAAGCACTAGTCACTATGTACACTCAGCTTTGCGTGATTTGCCTTCTTTGATTGCGTGGCATTCATGTGGCTTGTACCGTCAGCTTTGCTAGTTGCGTGGCATCCACGCGCTAGTTTCTACTTGGTCTTGCGTTAAAAATTCATAAAAAAATTTAGAAAAATCTCAAAATTATATTTTAACCTTCTTTCACTAAAAAGTTAATATTTTAATATTTTTGACCCAAAAAATACTACTTTTTGAATAAAATAAACAAATATTAAGGAAAAAAGTGCACTTAAGACTACTTTTATAAACTTCACCACATGATTGAGATTTCATTATCACAAACTACAAAGCATAGGCAAGTCCTCCTAATTGAAATTATCCAAATCTGCATATCATCGTTGGAAAAGTGAAACCTTAAACTTTCTCACTTGATCTCACTCTGTTAACAGCCATGGCAAGTTAGGGCATCAACTAGGACTGTGGAAGAGCCTTCCACCACTAGTTTTAATTACTGACACTTGGGCAATAGTATTATCTATTATGGAAAATTGGAAGTTCAAGTAAGCTAATCATAGTACCATTGGAACTTCAACTACAACCATTGCTATTGAGAAAAGGATTTTCATTATACAGTAGTTAAGAAGGTTATATAAAAGGGTTAAATTCCATCTTGGTCCCTCTTTTATTCGTTTGGGAAATTAATTCCTTTTTTTTAGATCTGCAACTCAAGTCCCTAACCTTTCAATTTTGTTCAAATTATGGACCATTTGTCTTATCCGTTCGAAACTGATAATGGAAATGGTTACCATTATGTCACTCCAAATTCAGGGGCAAATTTACAGAATAATAGAGTAGCTTTTTATTTCATGATATTTATTAAAAATCTGCTTTTAAAATCCCCTACAATGTGGAAGAAAAGATATGTTCCCCAAATGCAGATCTAATGGATGATTGAGCAAAACACTCATATCAATGGTGACTGAAGGTTTTAGTTTGATTTTAGTGGACAGTTGGATAGAGCTTCCTTGTCAGCTTTGTAATGGTGGTAAATTTAATCCTTTAAAGCAATCAGCTCGCTCAAAAGGGGGTGGTGGAGCCAATGATTTCAGAACGCTCTATAACATCTCCTAGATCACTAAGGGGACATTTTGTACTGTTATCTAACTTGTATTTTCATTTTCTAGTTTTAAAAATTAGTTTTCTACTCTCTAAGTTTTGAGTTACAGAATAAAAACTCCTTTAATTACTGTTTTCTGTATTTTATTTTAAAACCGAAATATGAGCCATGGTATTTTTTTTCTTTCATTAAAAATCAAAATGTAGAATTTGTTTATAGTGTTTCAAAATCCTATGACAACTGATCAACTAGAAGGCATTTTTCTGTGAAAGAAAATTGGCCAAGATTTAGAACATAAGACCAAAGGAAAAAAAGCAGCAGATATCAAGTGGCTTATATCATATATTTTTTTGTCTTGGATTTGAAATTGATTGTTTGGAGTATGATATGCTCTGCTGTTTGGGTTCTTTTGTCCTAAATCACTCTCATTAACCCCTCAGTTTATTTGGATTTCATAGGTTTTGGCTGACATTGTTGGTATCCCATGCCGTTTGGTGAAAGGACAGCAATATACAGGCTCAACCGATGTGGCAATGAACTTTGTAAAGGTTGATGGTGAAAGGTAACTGAAGTGTTGAGTATTATTTTATGCAGACAGAGCAGTAAATTTGTGTAACTTAAATATGTGGTATGTATATTTTTCTTTATGAAACTATCCATTTTAAGCATATTTTAACTCCACTACAACTGACAAAAGCTTTCTGGTTTTAACTTTCACCTTGCCAAAACGGACAAATGAAAGAAAGGGGAAAAAAGATGAATTATTTCTGAGCATTGTTCTGTTTATATTTGATTATCTTTCCTGAAGCTCTGGAACTTTAAACTTTTATTTGAGATGTTATTTCATTTGAATTTCAGGGAGTACATTGTTGATCTGATGGCAGATCCTGGCACACTTATTCCACCTGATGCAGCTGGCTCACATATAGAGTTTGACGAATTGTCCAGAGATATTGATTCCTCTTATGTAGCTTCTTCCAGCAGTGGGGTTGGGAGTTCATATGAAGAACATTTTGACTTTGGGACATTTGATAATAAATACAGATCTACAAATCCTGCCTCTGCAGGAAGAGAATCTGATGACAGAGATGAATCATTTTCTAGTACAAATCTGGGCATACCAATTGGTGTTGAGGAAGAACCAAAGTTACTCTCTGATAATTCTAGAAAGCCTTCTAATGCAGAGAAATTTGTGATGAGGGAACCTCCATTTAAGCCTTCTCCTTATGGACATGCCAGATCTCCTTCTTGGACTGAAGGTATTAGCTCCCCTGCTGTTCGCAGAATGAAAGTGAAGGATGTTTCACAATACATGATAGATGCTGCCAAGGAGAATCCACAGTTAGCCCAAAAGCTTCATGATGTGCTGCTAGAAAGTGGTGTTGTTGCTCCTCCAAACTTGTTTACAGAAATTTATGCAGAACAATTAGATCCAATGACAGCTGAGGCCAAGTCCCCAAGAGAACACAAGGAACAAAACA
Organism: Hippophae tibetana; assembly: GCA_037013495.1. NCBI lineage: Eukaryota > Viridiplantae > Streptophyta > Magnoliopsida > Rosales > Elaeagnaceae > Hippophae > Hippophae tibetana. The sequence continues at coordinate 15,633,511 of CM072812.1, forward strand.
GTGGAGCAAGTGGGAAACAAGAAATTACGAGTGAAGATAACATTAGTACTTCACGCTATCTACCTCCTCTGCCTCCCCAAAGGGTGCACTTTAAAGTATGTCCTCCTTGTCAACAAGATCATTTAAACTCTGTAGAAGGTTTAAGGTTCAACCCTTCACTTGAGGGTCAAGAGATGATAAGACAGGTTTCCTCGGCACAGACAGAAGAAACTCCAGTGAAATATGCAAGAAACGTCCCAGTTGCTGCTGCAGCAGCAGTGGCAGCAGCTGTAGTTGCATCTTCTATGGTGGTGGTTGCTGCAAAGTCAAATCGTGATTCAAATTTTGAACTCCCAGTAGCAGCGGCTGCTACTGCAACAGCTGCAGCAGTGGTTGCAACAACTGCAGCTGTCAGTAAGCAGTATGAGCAAGGCACACGAAGTGATGGAGACACAGATGTTGCGATATGTGAACCACAGGGTAGTGGTAACCGTGAACAAGGCACCTCTTCTGCAAATTCTGATGGTGACAGAAAATCAGATAGATCGACAGGGAGATCAGGTTATGATAGCACAAGATCTGATGTTGCAATGGATGATGTTACTGATTATGAGATCCCATGGGAAGATATCACCTTGGGTGAGCGTATCGGACTTGGTATGATCCATGGGAAGATATCACCTTTTTGTTATCAATATTTGCTTTTACTTTCATAGTAAAATAAAACTAATGCTATAACTTTGATTTCAACAGGATCTTACGGTGAGGTCTATCGTGGAGACTGGCATGCGACTGTGAGTTCTTTTGTGTTGGACATGAAATAATATCTTGTTTGTTGTGTTAATCCTGTTATTAGTGTATGCTTCTTTTCGTGTTGATTTTTAGTGTTGACATCACTTTTTGTAGTTAATTATCTTCTTCATTGGAAAGTACCTATCTAGATTGTAGGTTACCTTTTCTGGAAATGGAAAAAAAGAGGGGGTATATGAACTTATTATGTTGTCCATATTAGAATGGTTTTGCACCTGGAATTGAAAATTCTATCAGGATCACAGGTTAATTGTGATAAGGAAACTAAATTTAGCATGCTATAATATTCTTGTGAGAGCACTAGACATCCTTGAATATGGGGAAGGATAATATCAAGGATCCTCAGTGTTGCACTGTCCTATTTTGTTTCCTGCCATGTTAAACTTCTTAAGCTCATTTTTACTATTCGATTATGTAGGAAGTTGCTGTCAAAAAGTTTCTTGACCAAGATATTTTCAGTGAATCGCTTGAAGAATTCAAAAGTGAGGTAAGCTGCTGTCCTACCTCATCCCAGATCTCCCCCTGTTATTGCGTTATTTTCTGTTTCTGGGACTTTAATGTATTTTTTCCTTTTTGCTAAGGTTCTTTGTTTAATGGTTATGTTGATTCTCACGGAACTTTGTGCTACTTGTGATTTGACATCTCTTTAAATCATTGTTATGTTTCTTGATATTGAAAATGGAAAAACATGAGATTAATAATATGTTTTTGGTTCAAGGCCAATTAGTATGATAGTTGATACACTAGTAAACCGTCCTAGAACCACATTATTTTTGCATTTAAACACCTATAAAAATGTAATTTTAGAAGGTAAGTGTTGGATTCTTCTATTATTACTAAGGAGAATAAGAAAGAATTTATTTGATTTTGTTTCTATTTTTGATATCAGAGTGGGTTCTTTCCACAAAATTAATCCAATTTCAATGTAGTCTCCTCTCTTCTATCTAATAGCAAATAATAATAATAAGGGTCAAATTTTTTTTTTACCTTTTAACTTTTCCACTTGTTGCAAGTATAATATTTAACTTTTAAATGTTATAAAAATACCATTGACGTTCATAAAATATTACTATATATCATCTTGTGCCTTCTTCGTCAATTCTTTTGCGAATAATAATGGAAAACAAGCACATGGACTCCACTCAACCATTGTAGAGGCAAAATGATCAATTATTACACGATTTTGGGTCATTTATATTGTATATACCTTCAAAATTAGCACAATTAAACCAAATTTAATCTCCATCCTTAACATTTAGGTTGTTTTTTTTCCCTCTTTACTAATGGCATAGTAAAGTTACAAAATTAGGAATTTACCTCTAAAGTGGTTGAGTGGAGTCCACATGCTTATTTCCCGTTATGTTTTTGCAAAGAAATTGACGTAGAATGCATTATATTATACATATGTAATATTTTATAAACGTTAATGGTATTTTTGCAGCACTTGATAGTTAAATGGTATATTTGCAACAAACAATAAAGTTTGCTAGTAGAAAAACCTATTTACCTTCGTAATAATAACAAATAAAGTTTGGGTCCTTACATCTCATGTTTCTTATTCTAGAAAAAGATAACAAATAAAGTTTGGGTCCTTACATCTCATGTTTCTTATTCTAGAAAAAGATAACGGAGAGTTGAAATATTGTATATGTTTTTAATCTGTACATGCTTCTAATTTATAATACAAATAAAAGACGAAAAAAGAAGCTCATTTAATACAATATTTTTTACTAATTAATACTTGATTATTTCCTAATTATTAGAATAATTTACTATAACTGCACTTGCTAGAAATCAGGGATTTTATATTTTCTGTATGCTTTGTCTTTGAATTGTATGTTTCCCTAAATAGCCCTTATGGCTGATCAAAGTGAATTGCAATAAAGGATAAGATGAGTGGGAGCGTTGACTTAACTGCATCAAAACTTCATATTTTATAATTTGATGCTGTACGAGGTGTTCCTCCACCAGCATTCATTTTTTCCTGAGCATTTAATTAGTTAATGTATGTTCGAGATGACATGTCCTTAGTTCTGCATGATAAAATTGGAATTATTTTCAATATTTTATTGGGGCATTTAAGATCCTGTTTTTTGTGATCATGGGTTCATGACTTATCATTTATTTGTGTTCCATTTCATTTAAGCCATTTTTACTATTATTAAGAGGATAATATATTATGAAGTTCTTGTCATGTTTGAATTGCAAGGTACGGATAATGAAAAGAGTCAGGCATCCCAATGTTGTTCTTTTCATGGGAGCTGTAACTCGTGCTCCAAATCTTTCCATTGTCACTGAATTTCTTCCCAGGTCTGTTCTGGTTCTGTGTTTTTTCTTCTATGAGGTTATGTTCTTGGTTTTTTCAATCTTTTTACAAAGACAATTGATGATTTCCTGTGTTGCTTAAAGTATATAAACTAGAAAGGGAAGAGGCGTGGGATAGGGATCTAGAAGAGGAAAAAAATTAGGGATTTAGAAAAGAGAATAATTGGAGGAGATATGAATTATAGCTATAAGAAATCAGGTCTTCTGAATACAATATTTGAATGCCTTATAGGTTGGGCGCCAAAGACAATTATAATTCAAATCCTAATTTGATAGTATAATTTTTCCTAGGTCTGTTCTCAATCTGTATTTTCTCTTCTATGAGGTTATATTCTTGATTGTTATCTTTTTACAAATATTAGTAGAAACTAGAAATGGAAGAGGAGTAGAATAAGGATCAACAAGAGGAAAACAAATTAGAGATTTGAGAAAAGAGAATAATTAGAGGAGAAATTAATAATATTTGTATTCGTAATAAGAAATGTCATATTATTTTCATTAGTGTACAAGTAGTGGACTAGTAGTCCGTTATTAAGAAAAACATATATACCATCCTAGATATATAAGTAGGAATAAGTGCCTAGAAATCACTTTGTGTATGCTACTAGAGCACTTTAATCACATAGTTTTTGTAAGAGATACATAAGTCACTTGTTTTTTATAATTGGGATACATTAGTCACATAACTTTAAAACTATGTGACTAAAGTCACTTTTTTACTGTATAAAAGTGATGCTTTAGTCACATAACATCCCTTATATGTTTGGCACATTAAACAATTAGATAAACTCATCTTAATTTGATAATGATAAAAAAAACTAAGGTGATCATTTCTTTAAATCACTTTATTTGTGTCATTAAGACACTTTGATCTCATAATTTATACAGGGGACACATAAGTCACTCAACTTTTAAAAATATGAACACTAGTCAAAGTATTCCTCTTTTACGGTAAAATAAAGACACTTAATCTAATAAAGTAAAATAATTACGTTCTATGCAGTTAAAAATTACCGTAAAGTACCATCCTAGTTTTACCATTATGACATTAAGTTCAGGTTACAGTTTTCTTCCTTGACGCTCCTGCTGTGTGTATTACTAATAAACATGTTGGATTGTGAAACTAATGCAAACGAAGTTAATACTACACTTAGTGCCACTTTCCAATTCAAACCAATTTATTACATCAGATGAGGTTGCGGAGATTGGGATACTTATATATAGTATGGTTTCAAATATAATTTTGACCAAAAAAGAAAGAAGAGAAATTAATTACCATCTTATTTTAAATTTATCACATATCCCTTGCTTTTTAGATACTGTCTTCTCATGTCATTCCGCTATCTTATTTCTTTTAAAATTAAAATATTATATTTTTACATTGTAACAGCATATTATGACAAAACAAAGCGTCATTCTGGTTTTTCTGTTTCTCTGATTGTCTGTCTTCGTAAAGCTCTCCTATACAGGAGTTTTTTTCCCCTATACAAGAGATGTGTATGTGATTTTGTTCCTTCTGATTAACTGTTTCTATGATGTTATTCTGTGAAATGTAATATTAAAGTATACATGTTTATCTGCAGAGGTAGTTTGTATAGGTTAATTCATCGACCTAACAACCAATTAGATGAGCGAAGGCGTTTGAGGATGGCCCTTGATGCTGTATGATTGCATTTTTTTTCTGTTTTTCTTCTTAGTTCCAACTTCTATTTCAGTTGATAAATTACTTTTTTCTTAACTTAATATTGCATGTTTTCTCCCTTGGTATGCAAATCTTTAGGCTCGAGGAATGAATTACTTGCACACTTGCTCGCCAGTGATTGTTCATCGTGATTTGAAGTCCCCAAATCTTCTTGTTGATAAGAATTGGGTAGTGAAGGTCATGTCGTATATCTTTAATATGATTGTTGAATACCTCTATTATGTTCTTAAAGCCCAAACCTGAACTTCTTCGCCTATCATTAGGTATGTGATTTCGGTTTATCTCGAGTAAAGAACAGCACATTTCTATCTTCAAGGTCCACTGCTGGGACGGTAAGCTATGCTTACTGAATTAGTCTCTTCTTATTCGTCCTTTATTCCGTCTATAAATTGAAGTCTATATTAATTACTTTTTAGTTTATACTCATTTTCATTTTTCTGTGGCACTTAATAATGTATTGTTGGATGAATATAGTCTTGCCCATGTTGTAAAGGTTGGTAGTGTTTTAATGATTCTATTGTTATTTAACCTGTTAAAGGTTAAGTAGAAATATAAAATAGGTTACGTGGAAGTGAATATTAAAAAATTGAAATAGGTTGAGAGGAGATCCAGAAAATCAAAGAAAGATATTTCAATTTTTCTTTCATTATAATATTGAAAGATTACATGTGTATTTATAAGGATAATAAGACTGAATAATAGGACTCTAAATAAGACTCTAAATAAGACTACTAAATTAATAAAGAAACATAATGATAATTAACTAATATTTTAATTATAATAAAATTAAATATTTAATATTCTAATTCTTTCTCTCAAGTTGAACATAGATAAGTTCAGTTTGAACAATTACGAAAGACATGAAATAGAAATAAGCAAAAACATATGTCAAAAGTGAAGTTAAATCTCAAAATTGTGTTGAAATAATCTAGCTAGGAGTGTTAAGATGGTCACTGAACTAATCAAAAATAACTAAAAATATGGGATCATGTCACTTTGTTGAGAACATTAACATTGAGCGAAGTTATAGGCCACATGTAGTAGAAAATCCCTAAAAGTGTAGGGTATTAACATAAAAAATCCCTAAGACACAAAAAACAATAGAGGATGTGGTCGGATTGGCTAAACAACAGCAAAACCACGCAGAAAAGGCAAGTGGAGTACTATTGATAAAGCAATGTTAAACCACATCGAAAAGGGTTTTCTAAAAATTGGGATAGTCAGTAGCACAGATTGAAGGGTAGTAATGCAGATAGTAACCACTCGAAGCAAACTAAGGTTGTTGTAAGTTTCCATCAACGTGCGTAGAAAGCAGACATATAGTAAGGCAGATAGAAGTATGAACATAGATAAGGTTGTTGTAAGTTACCATAACTCTCCCCCTCATTTCGAGCGTAAATATCAAATATGTCCAACTTAACTGGTGAGGTATGAAAGTCTTCTAATAACAAAGGAGCTTATTATAAGACAATAGAAGTAAAACTCGAATTATATCGAGTTTAGAATGATAACCTTATAGTAAGGCAGATAGAAATATATAATCAAATGATCTTCAATCAATTAAAGAATAACCTCAATTAATACATATAACCCACGTAATAGTAACAACATAAAAACACTCTAATAGATCAGATGTCATAGCATCAAAATAGAGGATTCTAACAATTAAACCACGAAATAACTAACACCACACCATAGAAAAAGCCAAAGGAAAAGTGTTCAATAGAAGACAACGACATAAAAACTCTCTCCACCGTCAAATCATTTCAGAATATCCAAATAACTAATTAGTGTAAAACATCCTATCAATCCAAAATTGACTAAATATGAAATCACTCATCACAAAACAATACTAGTTTCACAACAAAAGTAGATAATAGTAGCATAACTGTTAAAAAAATAGTGATGGCAACTTGAAAATTAAATGATAAGAAATTATCAAGAGAGTCAAAAATAAACCATTTCAATACTTAGTTCATAAGAGGAGCTCTTATGCATAATTTACATCTTAATTTGACCACTTGTGAATCCATAGTACATCAAAAAATAATGTCTAATGGAAAATCCAAATAACAATTTTGGATATTTAATCAGCCCAAAAATATGCCAAAAGGATTCCCATATCAACCACCCAAAATAAGTCCAAAACACTCATCACTCTCATCAGCCCAAGGAGCAGATAGGCCCAAAACACTCAAAAGCCAAAATTACTAAATCAACGAGTAACCAAACTTGCAAATCAACCTTAATCAACAAAAGTGAGTTAGTCCCAACAAAAATAATGAGAGAAGCCCAAAACAAACCTAGGCCAAACTAAAATAAAATGAATTTCACTACGTAGTGGATGGGAAACTGATATGTACTGTGGATAGCAGAGCTGGTGGGTAACAGTAGAAACTCCCAAAACAGCTGTGAAAAACACCCATAACAGTGATGAAAGTGGTTATTGGGCTCGCGACTGATTGATGGGGAAATGTCTTCGGTTGTTGGCAGTGCAAGATGGAGGACGATGACGTCGACAATATTCAAATGTTGGTGACAGAGGTAGCACAAACCAAACTACGACAACGGCTATTAGGTTGTAGGGATAGCTGAACTTCGTGAAGGTTGATCTAAGAAAACGATGTATGTTGGAGTCGTGAAGGTTGGCAAATTCAGAGACCGGTGGCTAGAGTCTTCGATAGAGACCTTTGTGATTTCAGAAAAAAATATCATTACTTGAAAAGTAAGCCATGGGACGGCCCCGACGGCTAAGGATTAGGTGGCTGTATTGGTTGGACCTAAGGTGGCTAGGGTTATGATAGTGGTAGACTCGCAGTTATTATTATTATTATTTTTAAATAAAGAGAAGACAATAAAGGAGAGGTAACAAAAAAATTCGACCGTATAGAAACTAAAATAACTGTTCAGGATCAAACACTTAAGTAGAATAAAATATGTTATGTGGAAGTGGATATTAAAGAGTCGAAATAGGATTAGAGTAGAATTAGAAAATCAAAGAAATACATTCTAACTCATTCATTATAATATTAAAATATTACATGTGTATTTATAGGGATAATATGACTGAATAGTAGGATTTTAAATAAAACTCTAAATTAATAAGGAAACATAATGATAGTTATCTAATATTTTAGTTATAATAACATTAAATATCTAATATTCTAATCTTTTCCAATAATATGCTCTCTTTTTTTCATTTCTTATGCTTTTTCCCTTAACATTACTTGTACAGAAGCTTGGGAGATTTTCTTATGAATTTGTTTCTCTCTTTATTAAATGATTTCTCCCATAATATAGTGCCAAAATATCCTGAAAATGCAAAAGATCATTCCCGTGATTTCTCCAAGTTAATAAGCTTTTATTTGTGAACTGAGTAGATAAGTTGAGTGGATACTAAGGCCATCAAGTGGAGAGAAATGACATAAGTGATATTTTGAAGTCTCCATCGAGTGGAGATAAACTTAAGTGGGGTACAAAAGAAGAAAAGAAAAACGCAAATATTTAGTATTGACCCATACAAGTGAAATAGAGTGGAAAGATTCGAGCCGATCTCGATACCATTTTAGAAGAGAATTACTAACTAATTCTCCTAAAAATTCAAGTTTTTAGGAGGATTTGCTACTAATAGTCATCTAATGGCTTTGTCTTCCACATGATTGATGTTATTCTTTTTAGTAACGTTGACATATTTTCAAATTATTTTAACCTACCACCCGAGAATTGCCATAGGGATTCTTCTGTATATCACCATGCTACCCAATTCTGAACTTCTCTATTAGAATTAGTAATGTAGCAGTCTCAACCTTTGGATTTTTCTGCAAGTTTCTTGAATCACGCATTTGTTTCTATTGAAGTAACTTTGTCATATTCATCCTCTATCTTTTAGATAATTTAGGAGAAATTGTTTGTGCAAGATTCATTTTATCTTTGCCCTAACAGCTTTGGCATTATTTCCAATATATGTATTGAAAGAAGTGTGTATAAGTTTCAGTTTTTCAATGACTTTAAGTTGTTCCTCTTCTTTAGGCTGAATGGATGGCCCCAGAAGTTCTAAGGAATGAACCTTCAAATGAGAAGTATGCCCATCTCATTTTTTCTGACCTATTATTTTCTGGCCCTTTACATGGATGTATTAGACAATTGCACAATATATGGTTTCATGCAGATGTGATGTTTATAGTTTTGGAGTTATATTGTGGGAACTCTCTACAATGCAACAACCATGGATGGGAATGAACCCAATGCAAGTTGTTGGTGCAGTTGGTTTCCAACATCGCCGTCTCGACATTCCGGATCATGTGGATCCTGCAATTGCAGATATCATTAGAAAATGCTGGCAGACGTAAGTAACACTCACACAATTGCAGTATTTGATAATTGAATGCTTGGTTGCTTAAGCTTTGTGGATCAAATTCCAATTTCCATTTATTTTTCCACTTATTTTCCCTTCCCTTGTATATATATTTTTCTTAACCACTCACAATATATTTTTAAAGTATTTAGTATTTTTTTTTTATCTCAAAAGGCTAAGAATAAAAGGTTAAGATGATCTTTGGTCCTCAACCTTTAAATTATTCAATTTGCTCCAAAATTCTCAAATTCATGAGGTGGTAACGGTTAAACTGCCCATCATAGTAATAATCCAGTTAAATTCACTGAAATTCTGTAAAATTCTGAGTAGAATGCTCAGTTTTATTTGTAATCGGTGTTAGAAAGATCTGTAAAATTCGATAAAATAAACTTTTGATATGATCAGTGATAAAATTAACATTGTAGTGATCCAAAGCTGAGACCTACATTTGCTGAGATCATGGCTGCTTTGAAGCCATTGCAGAAGCCTGTAAATAGTACTCAAATGCTGAGACCAGGGAGCAGCCGCGAGAAAGTTCAGTCATCACAAGTTACAGAAGAACAGACCAACTAGATTTTTTTTGCAATCTGACTGAATTGAATGAAGCTTGTAGACTGTTTGTAACAAGTGTGGAACAGGGCTTGAAGATTATGCTCTAACATGTACTCATTGATGTACACAATTTCAGATGGTGATTCTCTCTCTCTCTCTCTCTCTCTCTCTCTATGTATTCAATAGCAAGGAAGCTGGTAGCCTTATGGTTGTGCTTTGTTGTAAAAGAGAGGAAAAAGAACCCTAAAAAAAAAATCGATTTAAGTAGTTTGTAATCATTTTTCTCATATTTTTTTTTCTTTTTGTTTACCTAATACCAAACAAAAAAAGAACCAGGGCAGTTTGCTGCCTGAAAGCAGTTGACGAAACCCTAGATGCAAATCCTAGCTAATTGTTGAGGAATCATTTCCATGCCTAATTACATGAATTATTTTGTCTTGTGATTTTTTTTCTTCATATTCTTCCCAACTTTTCCAAAGCTAAGAGCTCTTGATTATTACCATTTTCTTTTTAGTTTTGCGCTCGTAGAGTTTCCTCAAGTATAAGTCTCAAAAGGAAATACAGACTGAACACCAACAAAGGACATTTTGTTCAAATATTGTACTGACCCAATAAATTTTGGGAGTATAGCTGTTATTATTACTCTATTAAATTGCTTTTATTGCAACTATATTAGTCTGTCTCAGGTGCCACATTATGAAGAAGTGTTATTTATTATTCATGGAGTATACTTCTCATCAATTTGTCTCTTCATCTCTTATAATACATTTGTTTTTTCAAGGAAAAGGTTACACTAATTTTAAGCATTTGGAGAAAGCAACGTATTATTTGTACTTCTGTCCTAATCATTTTCACTTTTTCAGATCACTTAACCATTTATGAATAAAAAGATTATGGGTCATTTGATGTGTCTATTAGAAATGTTTTCAAAAGAAGCGGTTAAAATGAAGTAATTGAGTTAAAAAAGATTTTAAGAGAAGTATTTAGGTATTTAGGATGAAAATGTTAAAAGTTGTATTAAGTTATATTTTAGTAATTATTTTTGGATTGAGTATTCATTCAAATTTCTTTTAAATATAAGTATACAATAGTGTTTTTTAAAATCACTTTTCATAGAAATGATCAAACATTTTCCAAAATGCTTTGATTTATTTAAAAGCACTTTCAAAAAAGAAAAGCGTTTTCAAAAGGACTTTATGTATGGTTTAAAAACTTTTTAACAGGACAATCAAGACCTTAATATTCTAAGCGAAAGTGGTTTTTCTAGTATCTATTTTTCATTCATAGATGGCGAAAGTATAATAAATTACGAACTATATCTGGCATCACCCATTACAAACTTAACTTGACCGAGTGGTTGTTATGAATCTACAGCCACCATTTAAATTATATAAAGATAAGGTGGGACCAGAACCTATAACTATCAAATTAGTATTATTGTTTAACATCAAATTTTATGTTCATTCTAAAGAAATATGGCTACTTTCTTTTCTTCTCCTGCATTTCTCTCTCACCCTCTTAAAAGAGCTCAACATTTTATTTCATCATCACAAACCCCTCTTCCTCCTAATCCTTCAGAACCACAATCTCCAAATCAGCAGCTTAATATTACTTCATTTCAACAATTTGAAAATTTTTCAGTTAAAGTTGAAGAACAAAAGCCTTCAAAGTCTGTTACAAAAGTTGAATCTACAGATTGGATAGCCACTACCTTAACCAGACGATTTGGAATTGGAGCTGGACTTGCTTGGGCTGCCTTTCTTGCTGTTGGTGTTATCTCTGAACAGATTAAGACTCGTCTTGAAGTTTCCCAACAACAGTCCAATACAAGGTGTTAAATCTCATTTCATTTATAAAATTTGTACCTGCCATGAAATTGATTATTTAAATATAAATAGTTGAGATATGAGAACGTATAATATGGTATAATATTTTGTATGCACTTATTCTTTACATGTAATTATTAAATGAAATTTCTTGTAAAGTTTAAGTCAAAATTGGTTTATTTTATCAAACTAATTAGGAGCTGAAGTGATTAACAACATAAATGTTTCCTAGAGTTTTATATATTCTAGGTACTTTTATTTTTTTAATTTTCATACGTTAATCTACTTGTTTTTATTTTTTATAATTTAGTTTCTTTACTTTTTATTTTAAACAAAATTAATTAAAAATTAAAAACTTAACAATTACAAATTAAATGATTAATTCATAAGAAAAATAATAAGAGAAGTAAAATATAGAATAAATAATTATTCACTCAATTAATTATTCCATGTCTTCTTAACACAATTATCAATTATGATATATTTTTGTTTGGAGAAAATGTTTGTGAAATCTATAACTAGTAATAGCAGTAGCATGTTTGCATAAGGAAATCCCATGGAAACACAAATTTACACATGTTAATTGGGTAAAAATATTATGAGGTAATTTTATTTCCGTAGAAGTTAGTTTTTAATCTTCTACTTATAAAGTGTGTTATTTAGTTATTTTCTTATGAAAAATAACTAATTAAAGATAATTGATATTTAAAGTAAATATTTTATTATTAATTTTAATAATAAAACAATATTTTAAAAATATCAAATGTCATTCTATAGCACTTTTTTTATAAGTAAAAAGACTAAAAATCAACTGTTATAGCTTAAAGACTAAATGACACTTATTGTGTAAACAAAGTAACCAATTTGGCTCCCAATTAGTTATAATTGACAAATTTGTGCATATGACAAAATTATCTTATGAAAATATATAACTTCTTTCATTTTTCAAAAATATTATATAAGATATATTATATTATAGGAAGCCGTAGAAGTCTTATATTATGTTATTGGTGTGTTTAGTCTTTTAGATTAAAATTGATATCAATTAGTTCTATTGATTTAGAAAATAAGTCAATTAAAGATGAAATATTATTTTAATGATTTTTTATTAAAATATTAATTTTAAAGTAATATTTAAATATAAAAAAAATAATTTATCATAAGTTAAAAGACTAAATAATATTACTTATAATCTAAAGGATAAAATGATATAAATAACCTAATTTATTGAACTTTTATGGTATTTTTCTTTATATTAGAACTTATGTATGCACAAAATTTACATATTTTTGTATGCTTAAAAATATAGTACTTACAAGGATATAATAGACCCGTGCAAGCTATCTTGCCTCACATAATGCACCAGAATATTGTATTATCTTATATTTCAAAAAATATTTTATAATTTTTGTTATATTTTAAGACCCTATCTTTCTTATTGCGAGGAATTCAAGTATGTAAACATTAATTTGATTTTTGACAGAGATGTTGAGAAGGAAGAAGAAGTGATTTTAAGCAATGGGATAAGGTAAGTACATTTCTCAAAGTAACATCCCAAACTTAAGGAAAAAATGCAATTAATATATTTTAGTTATGCAATAAAAATAGTTTGGTCTTTTTGTTATTTTTTTATAATAATGTAGTTTTTTTTCTGTTATCAAAAAGTAACAGAACAAGAATAAATAATCAATTTTTAATTGTTAATTTTTATTATTAATTTAAAATTCATCATTATTCATATTAAATAGGATGTATCTGTTAAAGTCTCACATCGACTGGGGATCGCGCTCACGCTGCGCATATAAACAAGGGCAGTCCTCCATCTTACAACCTGGGTTTTGAGATGGAGTTAGGCCCAAATTTAACATGGTATCAAAGCAAGGTTATCCGGTCGGTGCAGTTGTTTCGCCACTGGTGAGTGATGCATTCCGCCACTTGGGTTCCATAAGCTCAACATCCCCGTCGGTCTCAAGGGGACAGACTCTTGCCGATGTGAGGGGGAGTGTTAAAGTCCCACATCGACTGGGGATCGCGCCCACGCTGCGCATATAAACAAGGGCAGTCCTCCATCTTACAACCTGGGTTTTGAGATGGAGTTAGGCCCAAATTTAACAGTATCTAATTGATATGTCAATAACAATTAAAAAAATGTGAGAAAAAATAAAAATGAAAAAATTAGTCAATAAAAAAAATTAAAAATAAGTAATCATACTATCACTTTTTTATAACAAAATGACTAAATCTTTGAAAATAAATTTACTAAACTATTCTAATTAACACCCTTTAACTTAATATTATGATTTCTTCAATGTTTTTTTGTGCAATATTTGACCAGATACTACGAGTTAAGAGTAGGCGGTGGCGCTACTCCTAGAACAGGAGACTTGGTTGTTATGAATCTAAAAGGCAAAGCACAAGGCAACAGAGAAGTGTTTGTTGATACTAATAAGAATGACAAGAAGCCTTTGGTTCTCGTAATGGGAAATAGACCTTATAGTAAAGGAGTATGTGAAGGAATAGAATATGCATTGAGATTCATGAAAGCAGGGGGTAAAAGGAGAGTAATAATTCCTTCTAGCTTGGGATTTGGAGAAACAGGTGCAAATTTAGGTTCTGGTGTGGAAGTACCTCCCTTTGCAACACTTGAATACATTATAGAGCTTGATAAAGTCTCTATTGCACCAGTATGATAGCTTCATTTACAATTTTTTTGCATCAACTCAACAAATATAATTGTAATATTTTCCTAAGAAAATTGCTTGATATTCATGCTACTAATTGTTTTACGACGAAGTATTTTTATAAGAAGCTAATTTTGCAAGAAAGCAATTTATTTTATTTTCTTAAGATGCATTGTGTGTTAATATCTTGAAATAAATTATACATTTTACAATTTTATACATTGCAAAAAGATTTAAAGTTGTATGGATAAAGTATCTTGTTAATATTGGTAACATATGCTTTAAGTCCCGTTGTACTTGTGTATATGTATTGGATTTTTGTGTACAAAATATGGTATTCATTTTCTTTTAGTTTAGTGTATTTGTCCTCCCCTATGTAAAGTTGGTTATTATAGATTAGTAATTGATACACACATAGTTAGAAACACTTTGTATGCAAGCACACACACATTATGAGGTTGATTTTCGTTGTGTGCATGGTAATGCTTACTCATCGATATTGTCACTTGTGTTTTTGGTTCTTTTTGGGTGCCGATATTTATAAAAAGTACTCGATAATTTTTTAAACAAAAAAATGTGACTTTTTAGCACCTTGCCACCAAGCTCGCCACCACTCTTGGCAAGTTGGTTGGCGAAGTGACTGGTGAGGTGGAAATTTCAAGTTCTATAAATACCCATTATTTCTTCTTATATGGTATCCGGAAAATGTAATAGATCTCTATCAAATTGACATCTCATTTTTTTTTTATTTTCGAGTCATTAATACATCGAGTGTTGTTCGGTATTAGTGATTCATGATTGTGTGAGAAAAACCGTGCATATGAGTGATGAGTGCTTACGACGGTGTTTGTGAGTGGGTTATATGTGAGCCGGGTGTCAAATGGTAGTTTCCCTCGTGTAACTTTTTCCTGTGACGAGCCTGTGTGGATGTGAGCCATGCATCGGCTAGTGGTTGCATTTATGCAATGTTTTCTTATTCAATTTACACATTATTGGTCTTTGGTTTTTTATCACACCACTTTGGGTGGTCTGGGATTTTGAGGAGAATTGGGTTCATATCGAACTGGGTTGTTGCAGAAGTAGCAAGTAAGAGCAACAGTAGGAAGTTAGGAAAAAGGTCCCAGCTAATACAAGTAATAGTGTTTTTATTTTCTATCAAAGTTGTAGCTTGATTATTGTTTAGTAGATTATTTACTTTAAGTGGTTACCTTAAACAACCTAGGGATTTTACCACATAGATATAATTTCTATATGGATTTACCTCGTTATATTTGTTATTATGCATGAATTTCTAATGTGTTAGTATAATCTGAATTTTTATCATGTATGTTCCATGATACTAGATTTAGGCTCTAATTAGAAAGCTTATTTGTTTTGCATAGTTGAATGATTTCTTTCCTTTTCTTATAACATGTCTATATATCTAATTATTACTTTTGCTTTTTGATCATTTATTTTTGGTATGAGTCTATAAAGAATTTGTATCTCCTTACCCTGGTAATGTATTCTTTACTATGGTTTGTTATGTAATCTATGATTACATGTTGTGAAAGTATAATCATTATTTACTGAATATGTTCACACATATAAGGTCTTGAAGAGATTGGAAATATTTTATAGTTTTTCAGTATGTATGACTGCCTTGAATGCTATGTGATGTTTTATATGCTAATGCATGCTGCTAGCTTAGATAGGAGCCTTTAAGGCACACTATCATTAGTTTGTTTACTGTAGTTTTTTCTTTCTTATTGTATGTTTTTATTGTGAGTTGAATTGAGAATTTAATTATGTACTTCCGTTGTGCTAATTACTTAATTCACTTTATGAAGCCTACTTGGTTGAATTGATATAAAGCCCATGAAAAGATTCTATGGGTTAGATTTTTCACCCCTTATCTAGGTCTTAATTACCTATCTGAGAAGGAAAAATAATTGAATTTTGTGTAATTATTCCTACATATAGGAATCTTTAATTGGTTTCAGAGTAAGTCACTTATGTTTAGGATTAACCGCTTGGTTGCTCAATCCTAAAGCTCTATCTACACATACACATACTTTGTATATTTATGCCTTTTTTATCTCCATTAGTGTGGGTTGTTGTTGTTCTATGAGATTGTTATCTTTATGAACTTTTATTGTTAGCATGTTTCTTTTTTTTCTCGTTCATGCATATCTCTTTTTCTTTTTGCTTCTTCGCCTTGCATAGTATGTTATTTGTCCTACTTGCTACTATGCCTTACTGTTTAATCCTTTACTGATATTATCTCCTACTAGTTGCTTTGACATGTTTTTTTTGTGTATTTGTCTTTCTTACTACTTATATGGATATTTGTATGTGCATCATATCATAGTTTGTTAGCGGGTAGTGCCAAAGTATTGGGATCTTTCTTCTTACATCCTTATCATTTATATGTCATGTCATATATAATTCATATATTCTATTTTACTAGGTTCTTCTCTCTTATACCTAGTATATTGGGTGTTAGTTCTTTGTTTGTTTTCTACTGGTTATACTGTGCTTGTTAGGGTTTGTCACGTACATCTGTATGTCATATAGATTATTTATTTATCTTTAGGACTCTTGACTTATATGCATTGCTATGACCAAACTTCTGTGTTTAGTTGGCATTCCTAGTGATTGGGGTGTTAATCTTGTCTAAGCATGTTTATTGTCTATGTGTTGGAGCTTGAGCCTTTCTTAAATGCTTATATGCTTTTGTAGTATCCCTTGTTTCTTCTCTCTTGGGGGTGTTACCTATATTACTCAATAGTTAGTCAATTTCTTTCCGTTTCTTGACTAGCAATGATGTGAGTAAAACCAATGATCACTTTTGAGGCAATTGTGTAAAGTGTGTTTCCCTTTCTCTCTTTGGAAAGAACATTGTATGATTTGTGTTGATAATATCTCTTGTCATACATCCTTATCTTTTTGGCATGTGATCTCCTTTGAGGCCATCTTTGCCATCTTGCTTGTTTGTTGTTGCGTTACTTGTCTATTTCTTTAAAACTGTGTTTTTCTTTCTTTACTATTTTAATATATATATGGTCATTTGGCATTCTCCTTCTCTCTTTCTCTTTTCTCAAGAATGTTCTACACGTTCCTTTGTTCAAATTTCTTACTGCAAGTATATTGAAGTTAAGGGACTTTATTGGTTATTAAATGTCGTTTGCACACATACCTTAAGCTAGCATCCTGTGTGGGTGAGTCCACTTTTTTGGACTTCCCACTCCTAAATTGGGAATGTCATTACTCTTTTATTTTTCCTTTGTTTGGACGTTTGTAGACATGCCTCTTATGCATGCATCTCGAATGGATGAGGGATTTTTTTTGGCCTCATCAATCCTAAATGAGAGATATACAAAGTTCTTCAAGTATTGAAATTTTTATAGGTGTTATTAGTTTGGGTTACTTGCTTATTCTTGCTTGAAAAATAGGAAAGAGAAAAACATAACCATCATGTCACAAGCACAAGGTAGACAACCACATTGTAAACATTCCTCTACTATTGAGGGTCCTTTCCTATAAAATTGTTGGCATCATCGAATAGATCCTAATATCCATTTTGTCTCTCATTTTCTTTGATCGATTTAATCTTTGTTTCCCTTTCAAGGTTCATAAACTTACATGCATCTTCAAACATGGCTTCTTAAGATCAGGTGTTGTCTTATTTCATCAAATATTCTTGAACTCCTTAAAACTCTTTTTTAAAAGGCCTCGATTGCTATTGAATCTGGACAGTTGATTCTTAATTTTTTTTCCTTGAATCATTTCATAAAACTTTCAACTATTTCCTTAAGGCCTTGGGTTATGGAAAATAGGTGGAACAACTACTTTTTTATGGACTTACTACTAGAAATGTTGGGATTGAAGGTCTAAAAAAGCTTACTAAAGCTATAAATACTTTGCACAATAAGATCATTAAACCAATTATGTGCATTGTCTTGAAGTGTTGAAGCAAATGTCTTACATATCATGGCTACAAGCTTGTCTATATGTTAATAAATTAGGCCCTTTGAAGCCTTAAAGTGCAACAATATATGAGTGATATCCATAGTAGGTTGAAAATCGAGGGACTATAAAATTTTAAGGAGAAGCAACTATTAGAAGGTAATAGATACAACTTAATTAAAGAAAAATAAGTCATTTACAAAGAAAATAAGCTATGCCTTGCAAAGATTGGACCCAATTTATTTTAGTAAACTTTCTTTCAAAATGTTAATTTTGTTGTATTTCATTACGACTAACTCATTGAATATTTATAATCTCTATTTTTTCTTTTTCTTTTTCTTTTATGAAACGTCATATTAGCCCCTTTATTTGGTAGAGTATCTCATGCACATAATCATTATCCTTATTCCAAGTAATTTTCTTTCCTTCTCTTTAACTTTATGACTACGAGAGAAGGACCAAAAAAATAAGTGGTGGTGATGTGATTAAAAAGTACTAAGCGTAGATGGAGGCTAAGGACTAAAGCTAAAGTTGAAATGAAATGTTGAGGTCACAGGTTGAAGCTAAGACCAAGGTTTGAAGTTGTGGCCATAAGTTGAAGTTGGGACTAAGGGATGATGCTAAGACAATGGGTTGAAGGTGAGTCCACAGGCTAGAGTTGAGGCCAAGGGTTTGAGCTATAGGTCAAAGCTAAGATTGACGATTAAAGTTGAGGTCACAATCCAAAAGCTAAAACCAAGAACTAAAGTTAAGGTTTTTTTTCTTTTGTAAAAATATCAAGTAAATGGTATGCTAGTAACGGAGACCACCTCGTTCTTTTTGTATAAAACTAATAGATTTAGAGATGATAATGCTAGATACAATACAATAATATGATAAGATATAAAAAGTTGAAAAATTATATAAAATAATATCTTTAAAACTTATAATAATAAAAATAATATTATAATAGTGAAAATAATCAATTGGAGGATTTAAATAATTATAATTTAATTTAAATATGATTCAATTATATAATTTTTATTATGAAATGAATAGTATAATTTTTATTAATAAAAAATATAAAATTATAATATTTTATAATTGAAAAGGTATTATTTTTGTTATTTTTTTAATAAAATATTTAAATAATTTTTTTATGTAACAACTCAATTAATATTAATTGTTATGACTTTTATTTTAACTGGTTTAATTGTTATGACTCGTGAAAACTGAGTTCTTATTTTTGCTTTAACGGCTTCTTATCCAACATAGGCACTAGAGGTATGAAGAAAAATCTTCTAAACGGAGAAGCCAAATATGGGAAGTAATGGTGTCTCAATTTCAACCGCGCAACATTTCAATGAAATAAAAATTTCGTCCACAAACAAAGAGTCATAATACTAACCTCGAATTGATAAGTAGCAAAACCCAGAAAGCAAAAACATCAATCATCTCAATTCTCAACCAATGGGCACAATTATCGACTCCCATTTCTTAGGACTCACTGCCATTGTCACAGTACTTCTCTCTCTTTCTCCAATCTTTCTTTCCTTTATGTTTCTTTGTTTCAAACTTATGTTTTGAGTTTTCTTTTGATTTTGTTCCTGAAGGTGGGTTATCAGTTCTTCTTCTTTATAATTACTGCTGTGCTTAAATTCGACAAAGTCACAGACTTCGCTGGTATTTCTTTTTTCCCCTTTCGTTATATTTACTAGTTTTATCGGATTTCGTTTCAAGTGTTTTTCTGTCAAATTAGTTTGTTTTAATTTTTTTAAAAGGAAAAAAAATATCAGGTCGAGAAATTATTGGTTGGTTCTGAAAAAAAAAACGTTTAGTAGTTCATGGAAAAACAAAGAAGAGAATTGTGAAAGATATAAATTTATTTTAAGAAAAAAAATCTCCTTTGTAGCTATCAGCCTTCCCTCTTTTCAGTGTTGATTGGCGCTTAATCATCATGTCATGTCAGTTTGGTACAGGAGGGGTGGGGTGTTAATTCGTGCATGCATGTTTATGTTTGTATTTTATTGTTAAAATTTACATATTTTTTACTATTATAAAAAAAATTAAATTATTTTAAATAAATTTATTTATTTTATAACGATAAAAAAATTCATTATATTTATAAATATAAAAGAATTAATAATTAATTTTAACTAAAATATAATTCATATCGTGTCGTGTTGTACTTGGTCCGGATCCCAAATTGTCACCTTGAGGACCAAACAATAATTCCTTGGATGGCCTGAGTGTTTGTTGAAGGAATTCATGCAGCTGATGAATAAATATGGAGAGGTATTAGGTATACTAAAGTTTATAAGTTTAGGCAGAAAAGTAACTTTAGATTGGCTTCTGGGAAATAGGGATTAGGGAGGAAACAGTCTTCCTTTATCACTGTTCTGAAATAATTTGAAGGGTTCTTTTTCTCTACACAGGAAGCACCAACTTTATTATACTTGCTATACTGACTTTGGTATTAAAGGGTTCATGGCATTTTAGACAGGTAATATATTGCTTTAGAGAATCTTTAATGTTTTTATTTTAATATTTGTTGTTGTTAAGTTTTCTATCTTAAAAAAATCATGACATTGGTTGAAATATTTGGAAGAATTAACTCTCTATGATCATAGTTTGGGAAAAGAAATTTGATTATGTCAAGAAAGAGATGAGGAATATTAGAATGCAGCAAAAAGAAGTTTGTTATTCATTCAATTAAGTTGTAACTGAAAACATAATCACATTGTCATTTGTAGAGCTTCTCTAAAGAACAAGATAAAAAAAAAACTATTATCTCAGCATGATAAAAATCATGTCCCTAGTTTGCGAGGAACCATCCAAGGAAATACCCTACTAGTATGATAAATCACTCATATTATTTTCATTCCTAGCATGTACCATCGTGTGTCTTTGGTTGCCTCAAAACGCATATGTTTTGAGCAACAATCTTCTAGTATAAATAGTGTGTAAGGGAGGGAGTTGATGAATGATATATTTTGAGATCTTCTTCTCTGTTATTTCTCTGTGCTCCTACGCCATAAAGTTTTATCATAAATTTCTTGAACATATTCTAGTATTCACAATTTTTCAGTTGTTTCTCTCAGGTAATCTTGAGTTTACTTGTAGTGGTATGGGGTCTTCGCCTGGCAGCGTTTTTATTATTAAGGTAAATAGATGTGTTTATTGCATCGAAGTACTCATTGTGCATTGTGTTAAATGATAGTATCATCAGTGTTCATTTTCAAACAAAATGAAACTGTTCATCTCCCAACTTGCTGGACTGTTTTTTACCTCAGACTTGTCTCCATTCAACTCCTAGGTTCGTATCTTTTGTTGACTTGTTGGGTGTACCTGTATAGTTTTCTTGCTGCAACCTATGAATCACTACCATGATTAAGTCCACATTCCTTGGAGTCTTTGGAAGACCTAAAACAAAATATAAACTTAAATCTTCCCATATGTTGTCAGGAATAGGGAGAGGTGAATAAGAGCCAATGTTTTGAGAAGTATCATTGGCTGGTTGGCAAATGAAACATCTCTCTACATATCTAGTCACTTCTTTCTTGAGTTGAGGCCTATAAAATCTTTCCTCCAAAGTTATGATGGTCTTGTCCCATCTCAAGTGTTGGTAATGCACAGCCTAGTACCCATGAATAGAAACTCCTTATTAAGTATATAATCCTCCATGGATTTATAATGACCACATTGACTCGATATCTTCCCAAAGTCCTCACGTCCTTCACATAACTCTTTGAGAGCATCAAAACTTATAATTTCGGTTTTCACCATAGTAAAAACATGAGCCCTCCTACTCAAAGCATCTGCCACCACCTTCTTTTTGCAATTTCTGTGATGAAAAAATAAAATTGAATTTTGGAGAAATAGTTCCTATCTTGAGTGCATCCTACTTAATGACTTTTGAGAGTACAAGTTTTGGAGAGATTGATGGTCTGAACGCACAATGAATTTTCTTTTGAATCAAATAATGCTCCTAATGTTTAAACGCCCTTACCACAACATAAAACTCTTGTTCATAAGTAGGCCATTTCCTTTAAGCTTCACTCAATTTCTCACTCGAGTTGTTCAACATAGTATGTTCAATATGAAAAAAGGAAATAAAAGAAAACTAGAAAAAAGAGAAAAAAAATGTTTGTATATAAAAACGAAGGCTTAAACTAATTTTTTTATAATGGAGTTAGGATATGAAGAAGTAACTAAAGAAAAATTCAAATAGGTCAAAATAATTGAATGACACCATTGGAAGTAAGAGAAAGAAGTTTTGATATTCTTTTAGTTTTTTTCCTCTTGTTTATCAGCTTGAGAAGGCTGAATTTGATATGAGATTCTTTTTAAAACATAAATTGGACTTGATGCTGTGTCCTAATCACATCAATTTAACTCAATTTCATCAAAGTTTAGGACGTAAGCCTTACACATCTTGAAACTTAAGTCTTGAGGGTTAAGTTTTAGCCGTTGAGGCACAAAACAAGGTGTAAGCTTTAGAAAAATACTGAAAATAGTAGCCGTAATGTGATTTTTCTGTAAAAGCAGCCTTATAAAACTCAAAAGAATTAAAACCATGCGTAGAAGCCTTATAAAACTCAAAAGAATTAAAAACCTCTGGTATGGGTGAGCTACTATGACTCAGCCAGTGGATACAACAAGAAGAAAACAGAGAGAAAAACACTCAGCAAAAGCAGAAAAACAATACAATCATCATCTGCCTTCTCTGAGCGCAATCCCCACTACTAATCATCAGCCTTTGCTCTCTCTCACGCACTACCATATCTGACACTACTCCATGTTCTATTTGCCACCTCACACTACATTACAAAACAGGGATAAAAGACTCTAACATAAAGGAAAACAAAACTGAAGTAATAGAACACATAAAACGTTAACTAATAATTGTTACCAAACAATATAGCTTTGTAGAGAAACCACCAACACATCATGCTCCTGTATCATATAATGTGTTTGGTGTCCTAGTGCTAATTAATTCATTGATGATTCAAGTATCTGATTGTCCTGAAAGGATCTTGCAATGGGGGGAGGATAAACGCTTCGATGAAATGCGGTCCAATTTGGGAAAGTTGGCGATTTTCTGGATATTTCAGGTTTTTGTGCTTTCTCTGTTTTACTTTAAAAACTATATGAATGACTGTTATTGGTTCTAAGGTCAGGGTTAACTGACACTTGGGTATATAAAACAAAACTAATGATCTGCAGGCTGTCTGGGTGTGGACTGTGAGTTTACCTGTGACAGTTGTTAATGCAAGCGACAGGAAACCATCATTTCTGGCTCAAGACGTAATTGGGTGGATTTTATGGTCTGTAGGTTTTTCTGTCGAGGCTATAGCTGATCAACAAAAATTGACATTCAAAAATTCTCCAGAAAATAGAGGCAAGTGGTGCAATGTTGGACTATGGAAGTACTCTCGTCATCCAAATTATTTCGGTGAGGTTAGTGTTTCTGTCACATCTATCACATTTCAATTTTATTAGAGTTGGTGCCACTTGTACACCTTTTCGATGTCAACTAGAATTGGTGATAAGACTTGAGCTTGACCAGGAAATTTAGTTTTTTACAAATACACTGAGAATTTATGATCTGTTTGATAATGGTGAAGTTATGATCATATGAACCTCCAACATAATAACAAAATATTGACATGTCTTTAATCTTTCATATTTAACTTAAAAATTTTGAGTGGTGAGGAAATAAGAGATGTTGCTTTGTTGGATCTCTCAAGAGCTATGTTACATGGATTTTTTTAGGACATTAAGGGTAAATTTTTGGATACGTATCCAGATATCGAACATACCTATTCTTTTAAATTTTCTGTAAATTTAAAGTGTTCAAGTACCTACACCATATCGCTTGGACACAACTACTTTACGATAATCAACAGATGCATACGGCATACCTAGTGTGTCTCATCTACCCCAGAAAAGTTTGCTTAGATACTTTGCAATTTTATGAATTGACTGCAGTTCTCTGTTAAGATTGAATCTTAACGAATGGTTTATACCTAGATTTTCCTGTGGTGGGGGATTTTTGTGGCTGCCACACCTGAATTAGAAGGAGCAGAATGGCTTGTGATCCTTGGTCCAATCTTTCTCACATTGTTGCTTCTTTTTATCAGTGGCATTCCATTACTTGAGGTATGGTTTCAACTGTATTCAGATTATACCTTAAAATTCACTGCATTTACGACATTATGATGATTTATGACATGAATGGTAACAGGAGTCAGCAGATAAAAAGTTTGGGAATGTGAGTGGATATAGGATTTACAAAAGAACTACTAGGTAAGCTGTTTTTCTGCTTTTTCTATTTTGTTTTCCCTTTATGATTGCAACTTGAAAAGGCTAATAGGTAAGTCTTAAAACACATTTTGTTTCAGCCCTCTAGTCCCATTGCCGTCAGGAATATATGGGAGGTTGCCAATGTTGCTCAAAACATGTCTTCTCTTTGAGTTTCCCTTTTACAGTCGAAATTTTCCACAAGAGGAGCCAAACTGGTGAGTCAATGTTCTATCAAGATTTATAGGTGATTAAGTTACTAATAGATGCAAATATAATATACCATTGTTAGAAGTATGTTAACCAACTCTTTCAAAAAAACTAGGGAGAAAGGCAACTCTGTGCACATGTAGACTTAACATTTGAAATTTAACAATTAGAATTATTGGACTTACAGTTATGTTATCATATTAATAATACATTAGGGAATAAACTTTTTCAAAAACTTGAGCAATTAAAAGAATAGTCAATTATATTTTTATACATCTACCAACTTCTAAATCTCTTGTTTATGACATTAGTGATATGATTTACCTACGAGTATCTCGAGCATTGTTATATGTAATTTTGAATGCAATAGTAATCAGATATGTATTGCTTTTTACAAAAATGATTTTGATACCAATATTGTCTATATTGTAAACCAAAAGAAAGGTTCTAGCCAACTCGATAACTTGATATTCGTGACGTAAAGGCTACATTTGTTCACACCGAGAAATTATTTTGTTCTGAGACGTTTGTGGTCTTTGCAAGGTACAGAACGAACCAGGGGAAAAGAGGTGATACGATGAAGATGGGTTAGTGCATCATGATTTATTTTTTTGAACTTTTATGAATCAGAGTTATAGTTGGCATAGTGATCTTATGGATCATGTTCATCTTCTTTTACTTTCAAGTCACACAGATCAAATCAAAATGTACGGTTTTATTTTAAAATAGTTAATATATATATATATATACAATAATTAGGTACTGTATTAACGTTTTGATTTTGATATTTACTATTTTCTTAGAAATCATCCAAGCACACTGGAAGTAAAATTATCGGTTTTGGTTTCGGGTTTTCTCTTTAATCTCCATATTAAACGAATAATTTGATGTTTATAACTGTCCTCTAATTGAGGTTGTTATTGAGATTGTGTGTGGATGGACTACTCGGGGAAGCTGTTTCAATAAAAGTAATTTTATAAGAAGGGTTTATGAGTAAAAGAATAAAAGTAATTTCATGGAGAAGCATTTATGCCTTAAGTAAAAAAAAGGTGTTTTTAATACATACAAAAAGTCTGGGTTTGAGCGTCACTACAGTTATTTAAAAAAATTATTTACATGATTTCTTTTAATTGTTTCATCATTATTTAGACTAATGGTATAAAGAGCAGTGCTACATTCAGTATGCATTGAATTACGTATAGGTTATTTATTAGATGTAAAATAAAAAATATGAGATGATAAAATAATTATAAAATAAAATTACTTATTAATAGATAATTTATTAGACTGTGAGATGTATATTATTATATGCATTAATTTGTTATAAAAAAATTTACTTTAGTCAAATTATTACAAAAACATTACATGTCCATTAGCTTTAGTTGGTTCAAGTCCCAATCGGTAGTGTAAAATGGTTAATAAATGTATTTTAAAGTGAATTGTATAGATAAAACCAAAAAATATATTTTATAATTGAAATTGAAAAAGATAACGGTGAAAATTTTTGATTAAACATTTATTTTTAAAATTGGGTCACACTTATTTTAAGAGAAAAATATCAAAAACACCCTTTATTTATTAAAAAATAGTATTTATATCGTCTATTTATTTTTGTAAGAGTAATTCTCTTGTTAATCTTCTAATACTTTGAAAATATGCTATTGGCTAACGACTTCTCGCATTTGCTTATTAAGTCTTGTGAGATACCCTCGAGGACAAGCAAAGACATTGTTGATGTCACCCTAGATTCGTAAGTTTATCAATCCTGCCTTGACCTTTGAAATTGTCACTTATTGGTCGCCTAATTCTTTGTAAAGGAGATAAGTCCTAGAACTAAGGTGATCTAAAATCACTCGTGACCTCGATGTGGACATTATCTATAAATTGAAAACTCGTTGCCTTAGGCCATTGTTTCTACCATATATTATTCCATTTTTTTTAGGGTCGAGCTAAAGTCCAAGCTAACACACTAATCAATGTCAAGGTAGGAATTTTTTGGGTTCAACCCTAGATGTCCAACATCAATCTCCTTAATCAAAAAGCTACCAATGCTAAGTGTAGGTCCGTTTTTACATCTTAGCTTAGGAGTTCTAGGATAAACAAGTCATTGCACATATCGCTAGAGCTATTGGGGCTCCCTTAAAAATTAATAATGCCACCATTAATGGTGAGCTAAGCCAATATGCTAGAGTCCTTATAGATATAAATTTGGCTCATAAACTTGAGGAACAAATAATGGTAGAAGTAGGTTTACTCAAGATCTTTGTTGAGCTATATTTGAAAATGTACCCAACTTCTATAACGCTCTTCTATGGGTCATACCACTTATAAATGTAAAAAAAATGCTACTACTCTGGTAGACAAACCCAAGGAAGCATAACCTACTAAGCCTCAAACACAAACTCTTCCCCAACAAGTTTATAAGCCTAAAGTAACCAATGTTACCAATAAAATCTCAGTAAGTAATACCTTTACTACACTTCATGCTTTGGATATTGATGTTTCCTTGCTAAAAGTATCCCTCATGGTACTACTTTCGTGTGCATGGCCTTATTGATGGACTCTATTTTTCTTACAACATTACCAATGGTTTCGCCACCTACAACTAACACCCTCGTTAATTTACCATCAACTGCTACTAAGCCTTTGCCATCTAATATTGTGTTAATTACTACATTGTTATCTTAACTCTCGACATTGATTGATTTCTTTGAAACTGATAATGTGCTTGTAATGATTGTTGATACCTCTATTTATGTAATACTGGCCCAACACCACCATTGCTATGATTGTATATAACCTTACTTTAACTACAAAGACAACATTATTGGGGCCTAATAACTCTGTCGTTGGCTCCCTATTACCTCTTGACATTCCAAGGTTCACTTTGTCTACTCTCATCCTTTCACTCTCATCATTTTTTCTTAGTAACTATGCTTAGTGAACGTATGCAATAAAGAGCACATTACAAATTGATCGATGCTTAGAATGGAGACTGAAAATTAGTAATCGATAAAAAATCGACGGGTTAAATCTATTAACCCACATCTCCAAGTAATTATATGCACTTCCCTCAAAGGTACCTCTAATAACAACTCCTTATGATAGTCTTATATATTGGAATTATAGGGGTATCACTAATGTGAATACCCTACGTAATCTTTGCAAAAATAAAAGGCCTAATTTTTTTAATGTATAGCATAACCAATGATAGATCTTAGCTCTTTGAGTGATCGTTTTTGGAAAAACTTGGTTAGTCCTTCATTGTTGCTAACTTCACTTCGGTAAGTAAGTTTTGGCTTTTTTCTACTTTCTCAATGGAAAATGATACTTTAGTTGTCGGTCACCTATAAATACCAATATTCATCCCTTAACATTTGTTTTACCATCATGGAATCTATGTTAAACAAAGGGACCTCTAGGACTTCTTAATGTCTATTTCAGACTTTTAACCCTTTTGGTTAATGATAGAAGATTTTAATGCTATTCTTGGATCTCACAAAACTATGGGCTCACCTCATAGTACCATTTTTATTGAGAAGTTTGGTGTTATGATCTCTTTTTGTAATCTTGCAAAATTTGATATCAAATGAGCATATTATACTTATTTCATAGGCATTCTATCCAGTATAAGGTCTTATTTTGACCGTAGGTTATGCTCTAAATATTTTCTAGACTTCTTGTTCGTAGTTTCTTACTTCACCCTCTTGAGACTTCACTATGATCATCACATGTTATTATTGTTGGCTTCCACAAGTAGGTTTGAGGGCATTAGGCCATTTCGATTTCATGGTATATAGATTGAGCATTCTTGTTTTATGGATTTAGTATGTGTCATATGATCGATGACTATTCAAGCTAGTTAAATAGGAATGGTCATTGGTAAGCTTAAGACGCTTAAGTCAACTCTCAAAGTTTGTAATAAAGAGCTTTTTAGTAACCTAAATCGTAATATTGAGGAAACCTTGCTACACTCATTGAACTACAAAAACAATATGATGAAGTTTCCTTTTTTGAGAAACTTCTTAAATTGCAATCTGATGTGTTGATTTGGATAGATTACTACATTAGCATATTATCTTCTTGTGAGAGAAGATCAAGCTAAATTGGCTAAAGGGCGGTGATGAAAATATATGTTCTTTCACTCGCTACGTCGGTGTTTAAAGGCTTAAAAACCTTTAACTCATTTAGAAATAAATGGTGAAGTTACACATGACCCAAAGGTTATAGCTACAGAAATTTTGGGATACTATGACCACCTTTTCTCTGTCCAAATTGGTAATCCCCTTGAACTATACTTTAATTTCAGATGATGGAAATTTGTGACTCATATCATCTATAGAGGAGATTTTCCTCAACAAGAATATTGATCTTGGTTAATAGATCATCCAAAGGGTATTTTTCATGCTCTAAGAGTATTTGACAAAGGGACCTTCTATCTCCGCTCTTATTTTGTATTGAATATGACTTTTTGAGTAGGTACCTTAGGTTCCTAGTGTATAATAAGTGCTTTCGGCTTACTTCCTCTCCTATAGACATTATGACACTGACCCAATTTTTACATGTTGATGATCTTCTTATCTTTAGTCATGCTTGTTAATCAAATATCTATATTTTAATTGAGACTTTTCATCTATATGATCATCTTTTGGGATAGACGGTAAACTTGAAAAAATTATTCATTTACTTTGGTAAGATGTGCCTTAGATTATTAGTCCATCACTTCGAGCCATTATTAGGATGCACATTGAGAGCTTCTTCCTATCATATCTGGGTGTCACCTTATTTCAAAGGGCTACAAAGAAGCATTGGTTTCAAGGATTGATTGATAAAATTTGTGTAAAAATAGAAGAGTGGAAGATGCACATCCTCTCTTTGATAGTGCATAAATGTTTGATCACTTCAATTATTCAGAGTATTTTTCTAAATTATTTTCACATATATAAATGCCCAAAAATACTTATAAAAATCATCCATAATTTATTTTGGTTAAGGAAAACAAATAAACTTAAATTGATTTAGGCTGTTTGGAGGGACTATTATCGCCCCCTCGAGGAAGATGGTCTTGGTTTGCAGGTTCTTGGTTTTTTTTAGGAGACCTTGTTAAGAAAGTTCACCTAATTAGGCCTTGTTAAGAAAGTTCACCTAATTAGGCCTTGTTAAGAAAGTTCACCTAATTAGGCCTTGGATCGATAATTAACTTCGACCTATGTTCAAAAGATTGAACAACCCATGTGGATCCATCGTTACAAATGTTAGTAGGTGACTATTTGCAAGAAGATAGGTGGCATTTGTTGCAACCTTTTGAGGACTCTTACCTTAATATTGCCTCAGAAGTCTGCTCGATAGTTTCCAAGAAAGGTACGAATACTAGGATTTAGACATGTTTGATAAAATGAGGAGTTACAACTAGCGAGACCTATGACTCCCTACGCACAGTCAGGCAACATAAGAGTTAGGGTAAGGCAATCTGGGCCCATTTCATACTGCTCTATCAATCCATACTATTTTGACATGTTATTCAAATCAAGATTCCTACTGATTATTAGGCAAAGAAGAGGGCCACTTCTTTCTCTCCAGGTCCTTTGTGAGTTAGTTGAGAAGATTATTTTTCACATATTTCGAAGTTGTCATTTTGTAGGTGCATTCTGAAATTTATTTTTCTCTTTTTCTATCAAACGGCCTTGTATGAATTCTTCCATTCTTAATTTATGGACATGCATAGTATCGCTTGACATTGGGTCATAGCTCGATAATCTATGAAAAGTAAGAATAATTTCAGTCATCTAAGTGATATAAACAACCAGGAATGATATTTGCTTTTAGGAAAAACATACTTCTCTAAGCTATGCATTTTTTACAATTTAGCATTTTATTATGAAGTGAGCCTATCACAGAGTAGGTCCATGCAAAATAAAGTGGAGGATCATGAAAATTGTGAGTACAAAAAATTCCACAATGAGCTTCATTGATCGTAGAGGTAATTTTGAGATTGTCATCTTTGGAGTGAATAAAGGTTAAAGCAAATGGTGCTTCTTTTGGATCACCTGGTCTAGCGGGTTATGAAAATGTATTTTGGACATCATGATTCTTTGTCAAAGATTGTTTATGTATTTTCATATAGGGTTGCATATAATTTATGTATTCCATTTGAGGTTGCATATAATTTATGTATTTCATTTGGGGTTGCATATACTTTTGAGGTAGAGCTCACAACAACTATTCACGTAATATTGTAGATTGCTTTGGTTGAAGTCAAACTCTTATGTTATGACTTTTTCGCATTAGATCGTTATTGGTTTTGTGTAGATGATATTCTGTTTGGACTAACTGCTTAGAAAAGATTGCTTACATAGATTTTTATTATTCCTATATATAGGGAAGACAATGTTGTAGCTAATTATATAGTCTCTAAAACACCTATTATGTACATTAACATAGTGGTGGGATATGACATCATTCACTAATACTTTTATTTTTCGGATGCTAATAACATGACGAATTATATATTTTGTTAAGGATTACTTTGTATTTATTTTTTAATTAATTTAATAATATTCGTAGTTGATAGGCTAAATAAATATGGTGTTATAGGGTGAATGTCTTTAAGGTCTATCAGCTACAACCATTGTTAAAAAAAATGACCTCACAAGATCAAAGTTAATTTTTTCATTTTATTTTTTTAACTTCATTAGATATTGTTTTTACTTGAATAAATTATTATTAAAAAATTAAATAAAAAAAATAATTACTTATCATTCTATAATAAGCTTTTAATAATAATAGGATTAAATTATTATATAATTCAAACTGGAACTTAATGGTTATTTTTAAAATAAATATAAATCACTTACAATCACACTCTATCTTATATATAAAAAGAGAGAAAATGATGGTTTTGATTTTGGAGCTTACTTTTCAAAACATAAATAAAATGCTACAAAAATGGGTCACATCGCACTTAAAAAGTGTTTTCATGTTGCATGCCAAACAACCAAAAAGGTGCTTTGACATCAAAAATTGTTCTTAAATCTTGCATCTGAATCCATATAAAGTTATAATTGATATGGCTCCCAATGGATATACATTTTTTTTCAAAAGATACTTACTTTTCTTAAATATTAATAATCAGCACAAAGACGACAAGGAGAAAAATCATAAAGATACTAATAGTAACAGTAAATAAAACATTCTAATAGACATCAAGTAGGTCATTAAAACACCTACGATTAAGGAAGTCACTCCTTTAACCAAAAAGCCTTACAAAATAATACATAATCATAGTGAGCACCACCCATGACAAAACATGGATCAAACACCTCTTCATTTATAAAGACAATATTCAATAAAGCGATAGCAATTAGCTCCAACAAATTATCCCCATCAAAAAGTGTGTGACACCATTGCAGAAAACCCTAATAAAAGTCCAAAAACAAACCATTACCATAGTGATGAAAATGAAATCCATGACAAAGTGTAGAAACAACATAATGAACACTCGGACAACCAACCAATTAATAAGCCACATTCTAAGAAGAAGACCCACACAACGGGCAAGTGGTAACCTTAATTGGGTAATGATGTTGCAAAGAGAGTATCGAACTAGAATTGCCTTGTGAAGACAACTTCAAATGAAATACCGAACCTTTGGGGGTGCCTTAATCTTCTATTTTAGTCATATAGTTCCATGCCTATATGTTGATTGAATAGAAAGAAAAAAAAAACTCCATTGAAGTTAGGCTTCCGATCAACTAATCAAGCCCACCCATCAAATTATTGAGAATAGATAAAATACATTACCCTCATTATTTGAAAATATTCTCCTCACTTTCATCAACCAATAAATCCTAGACCTAAGTGACCTCATGCACTAATGTGGAGATGTGAATGCTAAGATGGAATTGATGTGGAAAATGACCATTTTGCCTCCATGGTTAAAATGTTCCTTTTAGTGCCCTTATTTGAATGAGTAAGGTAGGATATGGGTTGGAGTTGAATTGTTGTCATATAAATTATTTGGACGACTCCTCAATAATGGTGTGAAAATTCCCCTTTAATTGTTGCGTTTATTTATCTAAATCTTTTAGAATAATTTGTTGAAGACTAGATAAGTATGTTAGAGTTTATTAAAGGATCTATTTTAATAATTATAGCTTGATTGGTTACCACTTAATTAGGAGAAGGGATAATTATTTCAAGTTTAAATTTGTTTAGATATTTACTATATAACTTAGTTATCTTATTTACTTATTTTTTGAATTATTATTTAGAGATTTCTAGCCTATAAATAGGCTATTAAGCTGACCATGTAAAGGAAGATTGTATTTGAATGAAATTTAAGGTATTTTCTCTCAAGCTTTAATTTTTTTGGTTCTAAGCATACTAGACTTATCAAGGTTAATTTTCTTGTTGCATCTCCTTTTGATACCTTTAGTTCTAAGCCCCTCAATAGTATAAGGGTTAAGATCTTATCCATTTCACACCATTGGTTTATGATTTTATAATTATTGAGTCAGGATCCTATCAAAGTGAAGGAAAAATAGTGAGAAAATTAGCAAAGAAAATTTCCATTCATATCTTCCACAAAACCAACATAAATTAAATTAAAAAAAACATTTGTGAAAAATTCTATAGGCCTACAAGCCTCCTCTTATGGATAAGAACTCTCTTTAATCCTCTTTTAATTTAAAATGTATATTTTAATACTTTTTTTATTATAATTTAGATATTTTGATCCATTTTTACACATAATTGTTAATAAATTGACAAAAATAACACATGTAAATTACGTGAATATTATTTAATAGATATTTTATATAAAATTATCAAAATAGACATATGTGAACCTACCTATTACCCCATTAAATTTAACCTTCTTTTTATTTATATTTCTTTTGTCACTTGTTGCGCATCTCTCTCTATTTTAGTTTCTCTTCCTTTTTTTCATTCTTTATCTTTGCACTATTTTTTCACTTTTTTAAAATATTATTTTTTCTTTCTTTTCTTTTCTTTTGGTTTTTTTTTTTGCATAACCAAAATAAAAATTAAAAAAAAGTTTAAAAGAAGTGAATCAACAAATTCAAATAAAGTTGATCAAAGGTTTAGAATGATTTGCATTGCAATTGCACTATCACGATTTGAAATTAAATGGGCCATGATTCAAGACTCTTGTTCGTTTCCTTTTTCTCTCTTTTCAAATTTATGATTTGCATGAATTCAATTTAGAGGACTGAGTGTTGTATTTTCCATAATGGTTTGGGTGTATTTTCAATTTTGCTTTGCATTTTTTCCCTAATAAGGGAGGACTTTTTTATCTTAAAAAATGCAAGGAATAAGATAGGTGTTTTAATTTTCCCATATATTTATTAATTTATTTATATTTTTACGATAAAAACTCCATTTTGATCTTTAAAGTCAACCACATATGAGAAAGATTAGTAAAAATGAACCAAATTGTTCATATTATAATTAAAAAATATATTAAAGTATATCTTTTAAGAAAAAGGGGTCAAAAATGTACCTTTTAAGTTAAAAAGTGGACTCACTAAACAGGGGTTTCATCCTTCTCTTACCAAAGCTAAAAATGTTTCATTGTTACTACCATTTTGAATTGGGTGAACATTTTCAAGATGAATTTCCCCTACCCTAATAAAAAACTGAAAAATAGTGTAATTTTTTTTCTTTTCTATTTATTCTCCATTTATTTTCCTAGAAAAATAAAAAAACAAAATATAATTAAGTATCTTAATAGAAAAATTATTAATGATACTCTTAAGTATTTGCCTTTTTTTTTAAGATGCCCCTGACATATATAAAAATGGTTCAAATACTACTAAAATAAGAGAATTTATCAAGGATACAACAAATATGTAAAAAATACAACCACTAATATTAAGTGAGAGATGATAATAAAAAATGAATTTTAACCGATAATTGTTAAGAAATTTAGATCAAATGGTATAACCAAAAATTCTCCCTCCCAAGATCCTTCTTAGAAAAATATTAAATAATAGAGAAATAGAGAATACACAACACAAGAATTATAATGAAAATTTCAAATTAGAGAAAAACCACTTTCGTTGTAAAAAAACAACCAGAGAAAAAATTCACTATGTGCAAAATTGTTACAACCACACTCTCAATGATTTTTTCACACACCCAAAAGACAAAAGCAATTACAAACCCAAGAGAATATTCCCACAAAATTCTCTCTCTTAAAAACTTTTTATATAAATTTTTCTCTATTTTTGGTATTATCAACAATGAAGAAATGAAGTCATATTTATAGTCTTCAAGTTCTCATTTCATATGTCAAACATTTCTTCATTCATCAAAATTAGGCTACCTAATTTTCTTATTTTTTTATTCAAACAAGGTTAGGCACCTTCATCTTTGACAATATGGTAAGCCACATTCTATGAATTTTCTTCTAAATTAAGCACCTCCTATTTTGACTAACAAACCTAATATTATTTTTAATCAATCACAACAATAATACCATTACTCCAACACTCTTGAAAGGAAGACTAATATAAATAAGCCTTAAAAATACCCGTGTGCATGCTTAATATCACAATTTCAAACTAAAACTACCAAAATACATCATTATCCGTACATTTTAGATACAATACAACATTTTGAAGGTTGCTGCAATGGCATAAATGGCTTCCGACAATCCATTTAAAATTAATGGTTCTATAATAAAATTTAAAAATAAAAATTGCTTTTATGGTAGAATAGTTGGAGGAAAGATATTAAAGTCAAAAATGAACCCTAACAAGTTATTTTTTTATAGTACGAGTGACAAATGTAAATA
The DNA here is from genome assembly GCA_037013495.1 of Hippophae tibetana. Classification (NCBI taxonomy): domain Eukaryota; kingdom Viridiplantae; phylum Streptophyta; class Magnoliopsida; order Rosales; family Elaeagnaceae; genus Hippophae; species Hippophae tibetana. The sequence continues at coordinate 15,668,996 of CM072812.1, forward strand.
TTTTTTCTTTTTAAAATCCTAATGGTGAAAAGTATAATGATGTTATTGATGGGAACAAGCATAAATGCAAGTGATAATATAAAGTTCAAAAACCAAAATAGAAATTGAAACAATGAAAATCATTATATCAAATGACTTTAATACACACATGACATATAGCTTTACACATAACAGTTCAAAAATAAAAAGTAAGTTTAATATACTAAGACATCTTCTTGTATACAAAATTTGTCTATCTATATAACTTTTGGCCAATTTTTTGTTATTTAATCATTTAAATGTTTTATACTTTGCTTGCTTTCCTACAAAATCCAATTTTTAATAATAATAAATATTTGTTACAAATTTTTTACTTTGAATCATAATCTTCATAAATCATATTTTATTCATAATTATCTCTAAAACTTTTCATATAATAAATTTACAATTCATCGAACTCACAACTTAAAATTAATTGATCTTAAATTTAAACCTCTAATAATCAAATTTAAAGTTACATATATTGTAAATAATATATTTTTATGAGAGAAATATAAGTATACTCATGGAAGCAATCATAAGTACTATATACATAATTTTCTTACATGATTAAACCCAATTTTTTCAAAGATAAATCCAAATCATCCAATCTCACAAATCTTAAAGACACTAAGAAACAAGAAAACCCCATAGGACATAAAAAATATCAAATGCAAGTCTTATCCTTTCTTTTAAACTTAAACCAACGACCACATATCTAAAGGGATTCTACAATAATCTCTTCACAAGACTCCCATGAACTCCCAATAGGTTTGCTTCCCTATGTGAAATTGACATAAACCTATGAATTGGGACCAAGTTACTAGTAATATCTTATATAGGTGAATTGAGCTAAAGATCCATCTCATGGTGACCTTTTTTATCGATATTGGTGGTGTGTGTGTGTGCGAAGTGATGTACAAGACTGATGGTGTGTCATTAGTTGGACGAAATAAAGAGGATGATGAAACTGGGTCGATGGTGGTGTGTCATTGTTGGTTGTGTGCCGTTGGTCTTGCGTTTAGTTTGGGAATATTAGGACTGAAATAAGAGGAGGATAAAATAAACAAAAACGCATAGTTTGTACATTTAGTTTTTAAAAAGTGAAAAAAATTGGGGCAGTTTTTATAACTAGTAAAATGTTTTACAAAAATGGTTGTTTTTTAAATAACTTGTGAAATATTTTGGATAGATTTTGATAAACTAGTAAAGCATTTTTTCTATAATTGACAAAATATTTTACAAAAATGGGTAATTTTTTAAATAATTGGCGAAATATTTTTAAATAGATTTTAATATATAAAGCTGTGGATAATTAGTAATCCCGAAAATAATGAAGTGATGTACTCATGCGAAGAGAGAATTAATAATTTTGAACACAATTTGGTTAATATATATTTTGTTTCTAACAAGTCTAATGCTGATTTTTGTTTTGAATAACCCGAATTCCTCTAGATCTAGTGATATATAGTCTATATCGGTATCTGAATAATCTTTGTAAGAATCATAGAAATAGCTGGCAGAAGAATACTTTTTTGAGTGATGGCCATGTATCATTTTCCCATTTAAATTAAATAATTTATGGAGAAGTTTATTTTGCATTTATTTTCTAATTGAGTTATAACTAACTAGGTAAGTATCTAATTCAAATCTTACTGGTTGTGTGAAATTAGATTACGTCAAGTTAAGTACGTATCCAATTTCTCTATTATGGATCAAAATGAAATTTGATTAATTTAACAGATATTTAAATGTGTTTGACATTTTATCCATTTATATTTGGAAGGAAGTGAGTTTATGGAACTATTAAAATCTATCTAGTTAGATAAAGTATAGTTTAATTATAATGAGTTAGAAAAATATTTAATTTAATTTTAATTGTTCAAGTTAGATTATATTTTTATCCATTAAAAAATTATTTAATTTTATTAAGTGTTATATAAAAACAAGTTAAAAGACTAAATTAGATTTTTTTGTTCTTGTAATTTAATATATATATATATTATACATATGAAATAATATAATTTATAATTTACTTGTTAAATATCTTACGTTCAATTCATCATCCTATGTCACAAAATTTACTTATAAATAATAATTAACATGATTCATATAATAACTTAATATATATTAAGTTAATATTTATTCACTTATATTGAGTGAGTGACTAAAGTATTAAAAAAATCACGCTTAAAAATTGTCCATATATTAAAATAAAAGTATAAAATTAATATTCCTTTACTTTATAGAGTGATTAAAGTATTCAAAAAAATCACAATTAAAACTTGTCAGTATATTAAAATAAAATTTATTTATTAAAATTTATGATATTATTATATAAAAGTTAATTATAAATTATAAATTTATTATTTTAATCAATAATTATTTATCATATTAATTATAATTATACAATAAATTATAATATAAAATAAAAATATATAATAAATAATCTTATCATATTTTTTTCCTTCGAGTTCGTGGTATTAAATTATCTAATTTTATTTAAATTTTATTTTATTAAATTGTTTTCTTAATAAAACTAAATCTAAACATATATTATATTATTTTTTTATTAAATTTATATTATAAATAATTATATATTATATATTTATTTTTTTATATTATTAATTATTTCATTTTAATCTAGACAAATAATATATTTTAATCAAACCATTTCATTATTATCAATTAAGTAAGAGAGTAAAATAAACTTTACTTAAAAATTAATAATAGATTCTAACATAAATCTGGTTAATATCTCCAGGATAAAGAATTGCAGTCACACAAAAAATAGCCAAACAATTCAGTGCTTAGAAGTCAAAAACCAAAGTTAGAGCAAAACCATAGCTTCGCAAATCGCAACCATGACAACGAACCCAACCTCCGAATCAAGCCCTTCGAAACCAACGTTGTGCCTTGAAGATAAGGACGAAATCCTAAAGGTATTCAACCAGTTCGATGCGAACGGCGATGGAAAGATCTCAGGATCCGAACTCGGAGATGCGCTCAAGACCCTTGGCTCCGAGGTTTCCTCCGACGAGCTCCAACGAGGCATGACCGACCTCAAGTCTGACAACGATGGATTCATCATTTTCGAGGAGTTCGCCGCCTTCTGCCGCTCGAGATCCGATGATGATACCGAACTCCGTGACGCTTTTGAACTCTACGATCAGAATCGGAACGGCCTCATCTCCGCCACCGAGCTTCACTGTGTCCTCAATCGTCTTAAAATGAGTTGTTCGATCGAAGATTGTCACCGAATGATCAAGTCGATCGATTCTGATGGTGATGGTAATGTTAATTTTGACGAGTTCAAGCAGATGATGACCAATACTGCCTCCAAAGCCTCCGTTAATACCTAAATGTGGAAATGGCGACAGATTATAGAACAGGTACATGGATTATTAGATTCCTAGGAGACTCTAATTTCTATTTCAAAACTATCACTGTCGCTGCTTCAGATATAGGCTTACTTTAAGATTTCAAGTATAATAATAATTTGGATAACAAGAAATTTGAGCCAGGACATATGGATTTGGAATGGATATTATTACTTTCCATTTGGCATATGATTTTCTTCCTCTTGTCCCTGTTTCTTGGTCAATATTATACTGCTAAACGTCAAACTACAATTTATTTTTCTTTTGTTTCCCTAGAAAAATTTTATAATTGAAAGTTCATAATCGTTTGTCATGTTGGGAACTTCGGTTCAAAAATCGTGAGAAAAACAAGATTTTCCGTGGTTCGGAAATCCTAATCCATGGAGAAGGCCATTGCAATTCTTATTGCATCAGATAACAATTACAGAGATAGAAACAAGAAAGACATAGCAAAACCATGAGACCAAGCCTCTGTGCCATTCACTATTTCTATCGAAGGAGTACTCACGCAGTTCTCCACTATTTTTCTCTCACATCCCTCTTATTATGTCTGGAATTGCTCAGTCCTCTAGCCTCTGTTCCTCTCCGTTTCATCTCCACTACTTCTCTGTATGTGAAAGGTCCTCACGCCTCTGACCCTCCCAAATTTAAGGAGATATAAGGTTTACTTATATTTAGTAACTAATAATAACTTTAAAAACAGAAGGTGGGCTAGGCATGTGGGCTGTTAGATACAATGGTCCAACAAACTAATTGGGCTTAATATATGGGCTACCACATGGACAGGCCCAATACAAGATAATAAAGCTAAAGGGCGCAATACATTATTACACTTAAATTAACTTACAACTTTACCAAATTAATTCCAATTAAATTAACATATAGGTATCATAATTTTTACAGGCCATTTTTTTTATTTATGTTTCTTCTTACTTATATCTGTTTTGGGTCATTATTACACCGCCAAATTCCAGTCGATCTTGTCTCTCTTTGATTGCCAAGAAAACGTTCTAAACTTAATTTCACAATTTATATTAAATCTGTAGTAATCCAATCTTCTTAGCAGAATCTTCATCAAAAACTGAAAGCAGGAAATATAAGAGGTACTTTTGTTCCTTGTAGATACAACATCTAGAATAAATTTTTAAAATTTCTTATTTTTTTAGTAAATAAAATAAGTAACAAAGTAAAGTAAGGAGACAACAGTACTAGTAAAACTCTTTTTTTTTAATTAGAAAAAAATTATCTAAAATTTATAAAAGTAAAAATAGTATTATAGTAACATTGAATAGATTTCAATTAGATGGAATGTGAAATAATATGTTATTTTTTTTAATATTAAGAGTAAAAAGTTAAATTAAGATTAGATGTTAATAAGATTCATAATACATCTATTTATTTTTAAAATTTATATTATTTTGTCTCATTTAATTTTTATTAAAATAAAATAGTAACGAGATGATATTAATTGCGATATTTTATGGCCTTAACGAAGTTAAATGAAATAAGTAAAAATACAAAAATAATCAAAAATATGATATATGATTTATAATATAATTTTAATAAAAAAATTGTATAATATATGTTTAAAATTAGGTTAAGTACAATCTAATTAAGATGAGATAATATTTAAATGAAATAAGATAATATTGTATTGTGAATTTATTAATTATATTAAATGAGATATAAGATGATATTAAATATTTTAAATAAAATAAGATAATATTGTTTTTATTGTTATTAAATTTTGAAGATATTATTTTTTTTCAAGTTAATTATTATTATTATTAAGACAACATCAGTAGCGAAGATCTAAAGATGACGTAATAAAAAAGGGAAAGAGAGAGGAGAGGGAGAGCTCTCAGAAAATTAGACAAATATTCGTAATTACTAATTTGAATTACTGGAGTTAGTAGCATAAACGTTATTTATTATTTTTGTATTATATGATTTGCTTTTAGATTATGTGATGATTTTTTTTTTAAAAACAAATATTTAATAAAAGGAAGAAAGAAAATAATTTATTTTATTTCTAAGTAATAAATAACACATCATTTATACTATTCAATTATATTCATTTTTTTCCCTTGTACTAGTTTTTTTATTCAGACTAAATTATTAATATTGTATTAATTTGATCCAAAAATCACTATATTTTCTACACCTATTACTACTCAAGTTAATTGAATGATTTTTTAAGAAGAAAACAATAACAATAATATAAAAAACATTAAACCCTATTTTTTACATTTTTGATAATTTAATTTTTTAAAATAAAATATTAGCATAATATTTTCAATGACATAAAATCTACCAAAAACTTTTTTTTCATCATTTTTTTCTTTTTTTTAATTAAAACCAGATGAAATTTGATTTAAAAATATACAAATCAGAAATTTTTATTTTTTTTTGCTTTTTTATTTTTAAATAAATCAAGTTTACTAATAAAGATACCATTTTTTTCTAACTTTTGTTTTTCGTCTTTATCTTAGAAGTATAAGAATGTTTATTTTAGATAGAAAATCAGTGCTTTTTCATTTTTTTATTATTATTATTATTTTCATTTTATGGTTTATTATCGTCGTTTTCGTTGTCGTTTTAAAACTGTTGCTTTTATTTTAGGGAAAAAAATATAGGCTTGAATTTCTTATAGTTTTATTTTAGAAAAAAGCAATATATATATATATATATATATATATATATACAAAGAGATTTTTACGGTGTTTTTTTTTTTTGGGTCCTAAATGGATACAAGTTCCATAGCGCTAGATTTCTTGAAAATTTTGTACAGAGATTAAGTTGGTGTGAAAAAGTATGAGGATTGCTAATGCATTTTATCCATCAAATTCCTCGGTAATGGTATACGTTTATCACTTCATTTAACACTAATAAAATTAGAGTAATATTAGATGTTAAAATGGCGAAATAATTTTCAAAACGCCTACTTAAAAGGTATAGTAAAATAGGCATTGATACATATATTAAATTATAATAAAAAGTAGTTGAGAATATAAAAAATAACAGTTTTAAAATTTATGATAAAAAAAATACCTTAATAATATTTAATGAAATTTAATTACATTATATTTATTAAATGTGTTAAAATTATTTAAATTTGATTTAAACAATATTTAATTGAAATGTATTAAATATGAAATAATGTAATGGATTTTTTTAAAAATATTAAAATAAAATTTATTATTTATGATCAGAATGATATTTTTTTTTTATTTATACAAAATTTTCTACAAAGATAAAGACAATTAATTTAGCATACATCATATTAAATTATTAATATACAAAATTTTAGGAAGTAATAGTGGAATTTTAGAAAGAAGATAAAATACGGCTGCTTTGGTTCACGAGAGATTGCTTTTTTTTTCTTACCAGCTTGGTCACATGCAAGTATGTATGTTATAAATTAAAAGTGTTAATTTAAAATTAAAAAAATAATAAATATTATAATTTTTAGTAGTAATAATTTTTAAAATAATATTACACTTATTTGTTAATCAAACTTTAAAAATAAAGTTAGCATTGCACAATGAGGTTTATTGTCATTGTGTGATAATAACATGATCAGTACTAAAATTACTTAACGATCACATTTTTAGACATCTTTCAAGGACTTAAGAATTAAAATATCTATTGCATAATCTAAACACAAAATGAGTTCTTACAATCAAAATTTCAAACTCAAATAAAAGCTTTAGTTGTGGCCACTACAAATAATATGTATAATATAATATTACATGAGCGGTGATTTTTCAAAATCTTTGAATTGATGTTTAAAACTATTTTAATTTTATTTCAACGCCTAGAAAGTAACATTAGTATATAATTGGAAACTATTTATATTATATATCCACAAACAAAAATAATTATAAAAAAATATCTCAAATACATAGGGTGGTTGATTTTTGTTAGATCACATTATTTGGACATATATATTTGTAAATTATTAAAAAATCATATAAGAAACTAAGATATTAATGGATGTCGTAACCATTTTGATACTTAATTCAATTTCTTAAAGAAATATTAATATTAGAGAGAATTTGAGAAAAAACTATTGATGAGCTGAAATATTTATAAGGGTCTATTTAAATGTTTTTTTTGGATGGATAATAGTAGATAATTAATATCATTTAGTTAATATTTAAATATTAATGATCTTTCGTAAATATTAATTCTATAATTAATATTTATTTTAAATTAAAATAATAAAAATATATTTAATTATGTAGATTGTAATCATTTGATTTTCAAAATCAACATGAGCTAATTAAATAGGGTCATACGTACCTAGTAATTTTCCAACAAAAGTCTTATGACTACTTGGGTTACTTCTAACTATCGAGAAAGGTAATCTAGTTATCTTGCTTAACCACGGTGATTCAATGATCTTTGAAATGTTTTAGTTAAGTTGTGTAGTTGGTATCTCAAATATCTTTTTCCCATAATATCAAGATGTCAAAAGCTTTCCATATCAAGATGTCAAAAGCTTTCCAACAGTTATTATTGTGCTTCAATTAAAGTCCCGATTTGAAAGTTATGACTGATTAAAGTTTTGAAAGAAAAAAAAAAGTTAACTTTGGGTCGACAAGTTTCACTTTCCAAATCTGATATCTTTGAGCTTAATTTTGTCCAATCTTCATCTAGTATGTGTCCTTGAATCATTGGTTGATTAGAGAAAGCTCACATGAAAAAAGAACAGAATTGGATTCAATATGATGTGAAAATATCTTATTTATCTCATATTTTGGTCTAAAATTGTCTTACGAGTGAGTTAAGATATGGAGCTCAGGAGCAAAGATATAAGGTTTTGAACTTAAATGAGAAATACATAAGCATATGCTACAGAGCATTAACAGGAAGACAAGCTAAGAAAAATTTATAATAAATGAAGAACTTACAAGACTATTATCCTTATATATGTGTGTGTTACGGTGAGTCATTAATATTTGAAATTTAAAATTTAAAATTTTCAAAAGACACGAAAAAAGGCATAAGAAATAAAACATCCCCAACAACGGACAACACACACAACCATACGTGTAATCTTTTACTTCATTACTTGCGTCTAAACTGAAAGAGTGAGAACTTGATATTTAGATGTCGATCACTACTAAAGTATTAATCACGAGGTATAAATGACACAATCAAGATGGCTCAACGTTAGAACGATATTTATATTCACATTTAGTTATTTTAATGCCTTTTTTTTGTACTTAATCCAACATGATACACATATAACCTTAAGTGAATAACAAGTATATATAATCTTTATATATAATCAACAAAAAGTATTGAACCATCATCATTTATTGTGCATTTATTCCATCTTTTTATTTTCTCTTTCTAAACTTGAATTGTTTTCGACAAGGTCATACTTATTTATTAAAAGATTTTTTTTAACTTTTAGTTTTTATTTAAAATCCTTTGCTCTTTTTTTTTTCTAACGAAACATATGAATTATGTGATGTAAATTGTTCAACTATTGAGATTTAAATTATTTTTAAATTTATGCAAGAATTATAAAAATTTATCATATTTTTATATTTAAACAAAAAATGATGGTACATAAGAATTAAATAACATAAAATTAATAAACTTTTTAACATTAGTTATAATATTTAATATAAAACTGCTAATTAACAATAAAAATGATCATGAAAAATAATTTAACTATTAAATTATGTTAAAAATGTAGTACTTTTGAATTAAATTTAATTTTTTGTATAAATTTATTGAATTAAAAGGTAAGAAAATAAAACACAAAGTGCGAGTGCCTTCTATAAAAAAATTATGAGTCCATCCCTAATATTAGTAATTATAGTAACATATTATTACTAATAGATTGTAAATAACTAATGACCATTTATAACACAAATCAATCTCCATCAATCTTAAGAATATGAATCTTAGTTGTAATGCTAGTTATAATTTATATATGTAAATTTAATTGAAATCTAGATAAATTCTATTGAGAACCCATGTATTCAATATGAACAAGTAGTCTCAACATTTTAGATTCAATATGAACGAGTAGTCTCAACATATATTGGAAAAAGGAAGAATATTTTGTGACCTAGCTAATAAAAAAAAATTGGTCAAACCAATGAAAACATTGTATATCTATTTTTGTGATTACATTGTTAGCTTGAAAAATATAATTACGGGTGTTATTTATCTTAAATTTCTTATTCTTTAATCTTAACTATGCAAAATATTTTATAATTATTTTTAAATCAATAGATGTATAAACATTTACTCATTTAAAATATAATTTAAATTTTAAATATTTTAATAAAAAATATTACTATTAATATTAAATCTTCTTATTATCATCGGTATTAATTAAATATGATCCATCAATAAAAAATCAATTTTTTTCCCTTACTTTAACCTTTATAAACCAGGACAGAGACTAATTAGTGAAATGGGGAAAAAATTATTCAATATAATAAAATTGTTGAAAAAAAAATAACGAGAAATTCTTTAAAATTAGAAAGAAATTATTTAAGTTACTCATGTGCCCTATTTTATATAATAAAATATTTTATCATATAATCAGATTGATCCCTTTCATATTTTAAACACAAACACAGGAATCTAAACATCTCCTTTATAAAGAATGAGATTAATTCAACTCTTCATAACTTACAATAATATCAGGGCACATCAATTCATTTCGTATTTTGCGTATTATCGTTGTTCCTATTTTGCTTCTACTTTTTTATTCACTGTTCCTATTTTTAAATAATAAGTATTATCGTTTTTATTTTCAAAAATATACAGTTTATTCATAATAGAATTTATTATTTTAAATATAAATTTCCTTTTATTTTATTTATTATTTCTATTCCAGAAAGTGCACAAATTGTTATATTAATAGGACAAAGTCATATATTTTGTAACAAACAGTTGCAAAAATGGTAGTAAATAAAAATAAAATAATACTAAACATAAAAATATTACGTATTATGATCACTACGTACTTTTTTTTTATTAAATTTTTTTAACATATTATTTAATTTTAAATTATAATTATTTTAATTCATTAAATGTTATCTAATTAAATATAATCTATTTTTATCGTTATAATATCAAAGAAATCTAATTAAAAATAACCTATTTTTATCATTATAATATCAAAAAATATCTAATTAAATAATGTAATTGATTTAGAAAATATATATTAAAGATTTAAAACTATTATTATCAATTTTTAAAACTTACTTTAAATGTGAAACTAATAAAAAATAACGTGACAATAATATCCCATTATTATAAGTTTAGATGAAATTATCGTCACATTTCATTAAGGTTATTTTAAAAAAAAATTAAAATAATATATATTAATTTTCCAAACTTCCGTAAAAAGCTTTCTTGGGTGATGGTAATGAAGGTAAGAGTCAATACATGAATAGGTCTTGTTGGTCACTTGGTCTTTTAAGTCAGAAAGATACGTAATTATCTGCCGCTAGCAGACAAACCACACCCTCAAAAAGCACAACTAATGTTGGGTTTATACTTTAGAGAGAATCGAGAAACCTCAAATATCAAGATTGCCCATTTCTCTACTACATAATTTACAATCATTGCCATTATACTCCATACCATAAATAAATATATCTCTATAATTAAAAATAAATACCAAGTTCAACACGCCATTAAATTACACAAAATGAGCAGAATACATTACTACAGCCAACACACTAACTTAACACTAATCAATGACATAAATGAGAGTCCAATTACTGGAGTACATAGATAGCCCAATCACTCGAGTACATGGACCCATCGATAAGTCTACTAATACAATTATATTAATAAAAAACCAATTAACCAAAATAACAAGAGCTATAATGGAAATGACAGTCTCGTGTGTTCTTCGAAAATAAAATACACATTTTTATTTAAAAATCAATACGAGAGCTGACCAATAACAAAAACCCATGAAAGAAAGATTAAACCTAGCGATGATGAGGGCAGAAAGTGAGCATATAGTTACCACGAGTGCAAGTGGCAATACTAGTTGGATCATCATAAGCATAAGAATAAGCCTTAGGACAAGCAGCTTTGAAGATCTTAGAATAAGCAGTTGGTTTGCAAGCTTGAGGACTCCCAAAACTACCAGTACAACAATACCTTGGAGAATTAAAAGCAAAGCAAGCACTTTTACAAGCCACAACTCTTCGATTATCATGAGATCGAACCTGAAGACCAACTGGGCACATCAAATTAAGGTCACTAACACAACCAGCATAACTACATTTTCCTTTTCCTTTAAAGGGTACAATCGAAATTGCCAAATTATAACCATCGACTAAACTAACATCATAAAAATCTTGGTCATTCCCTAAAGTTATTTCTGCTAAAGTAGCTGGTGGTGTGCCTCCAATGCCATTACAAAATAGATTACCACCACAATCACCTGTGGCACATCGACCGTGTCCCGAGGCATCAAAAGCACAACCATGACGACCCCATAAACGACCTGACCAAAGGGGTGGGAGATTAAGAGTATAGGCTTTCTTTGGTGGGAGTTTAAAGCCACCATGAGCTAGAAGTGGCTTGCCGGCACTTGCTTGAATTCCTGGCCACACTGGATGTGTACACTTGTTGTATAGTGTTATTGTTGTGCCTGTCACACTTACTGTACCAACAAAAATGTCAAATGTACCACAAAGCTTTTTAAAAACACATTATACATATACATAAGTGTTCAGATTGAGGAAAAGTAATGTGTAAACATATTGAAAGTTAGAGAGATTACCCAGAAAGTGAAAAGTGAGGAGGAGCATGAAGGACATGAAGCTGCGGAGAGATTTCTGTGTTATATCCATGGCTGAATCTCTGAGTAGAAAAGAAAGAAGACGAGTGCTGAATAGAACCAAAACCCTCTTCTATTTCGAAATAACAACCACCATTATATTGTATCGGAAAATTGCAGCCGCTTAGTAAAAGTTTATTGTTTAAAATTTATTATTTAGAATTTAGTGATTAAAATTTAGGTTTAATTAAAAAGAAATGAGATAATTTTATGTAAATAAATAAAATTGTGAGAAATTTAAAATTTATCATTTAGAATTTAGGGATTAAAAATTAGGATTAATTAAAAAAGAAATGAGATAATTTTATGTAAATAAATAAAATTGTGAGAAAAATAAGATGGAGTAAAAAATAGATCGATATGACAAAAAGAGAAAAAAGACGAGGAACTATGTATTTTTTGAGAATATAGATATTTTTAAAATAAAATTAAAAACTTTATCGAAAAAAAAATGATACTACTATCAAAAAATATGTACTAGCTCAAATGAAAGTGTTTTGGGAAAATTATTTAGGTAATTTGGGTATTTAGATTATGTTTTATTCATAGAAATAAAACTTAATAAGAACGTAATTTAATAAAAACAATATTAATATTATTATATTTATTTTATTAGTATAATTAAAATAAAGATAAATAATAAATAATAAATCAAATTTGCATAATTTTAATCAATATTGTAAAATTTAATTTTAAATATGGAGATATTTTTCTCGAATGTGCCAAACTTATGAAAATATATCATAAAAAATAAATAATAACAATTGTGAATTTATAATAACTATGAAAACATATTATATTTTATGTTTATAATGATATAACTATAGCTATATATATTAAAGAAGTTAAAAAAATATATTATATTTTATGTTTACAATTATATAACTATTACTATATATATTAGAGAAGTAGGGAGTTAGAGGCATAAATATGCTTCAATCAAATAATATAAGTTATATTTATATATTAATAAGAGTTTGTAACACATAAAAAAATTAATAAAATTGGGAAATATTTCCTATTTTTTATTCTTAAAATATGGAACAAATATTCTTTAAAAAAGAATAATATTATAAATTTTCAATATTATGTAAAAAAGAGAGATACATAAATAACTAAAAATTAATTAATATTTTATAGGTTCTAGATGTAAATATTTTAAATTTCAAGCGAATTAATACAAAAAAAAATTGTATTAAGAATAGAATTGAAGGAGATAAAAATAAATTTCCCTAGGATAAAAATTAAATTTCCCTAGAGAGTCTCCAGACTTGTACCTCACAATAAAAAAACTTAAGCTTTAAATTTTATCAGAGGTTATAACAAATTACTAGGGTAGATAGCATATTTACTAAAAGTTCAAAAGGTCTCTAGGTAATAAATTAAGAATATTAATAATTTATGTATGGGTTTATTATTTTATTTTTGATATATTTTTGAAATATTGTCTTATTAAACTCAATTAAATAATAGCATTAATTTAATAAAATTTATTATTTAATTAAAAAAAATTCATGTATAATATATATATATATATAATATTTAAATAATATTCTCATATAATCAATTAATTCATTATAAAAATATATCTTTTAAATATCATTTATTTAATTTATTATCCAAAAATAAGTTTTAAATATCCCAAAGTTGATAATATATATAAAAAAAATATTAAATAATAAATTATATTAAATTTAAAAAAAAATTGTTACAGTTAACACTTAAAAAAAAATTAAAAATAGTATGATGTTATTAAAATAACAATCCATTACCTATTACATTGATGATTGTATAATAATATTTACCGTATAGACAATGACTCTGCTTGGAGAACATAAAAAAGTGGGGCTTTTAACAGCTGTAAATGAAAGATCTGAAATCAAATGGGTCTATTTGGTCTCATTGTCTAGAACTTTCTTCGTACCAGATTGTACTTTTTATTGACAAAAAGTCTTTAACTTCAAAATTTGAATGTTTTCGTTCCCAAAATTTTGTATATACATTTAAGCCAGGTTTATTATAGGGATAAATTAATAAATATTATTATCAAATTATTATAAATATATTATCTAATTTTATTAAATAAATAAATAATATTTATATATTTTTAATAATATCTTTATATAATTAATAAAAAAAATTATGATGATTATTTTTTTAATAAAAATATTCATATATTAATTATATTTGATTATGTTGAATGTGTTAAATTTAATTACATTGTACTCAAACTCATTTAAAATCATTAAATAAATTAATAAATTCAAAAACCAATTAAAAGTGTTACACATAATTTACTTAGTAATACGTGTGTCCATCAATGTGGTCCGATTCAATTTTGAAAAAAAAATTAATCGGATAAAATTTGATCGAATCATTTGAAAACGGTTTTAATTAATATAAATTAGACTATACCGTTTGATTTATAAAATTATTCTATTCAATCTGGTCTAATTTGTTACGATTTTAGGATACATCTAAAGAGAAATAATATAAAAAAATTAATATATTATTAAACTGTTCTGTCTGGTTCGACCAATTTAAAAATTAATGTAACGAGATTAGATCATTTGAAAAATGATTTTAATTAATACAAACCAGACCGAATCATTTTATTTATAAAACTATTTGATTTGATCTGATTTTTTAGTTTAATCCAGTTCTATCCGATTAACGGACATTCTTGATTAGTAGCTTAAAAAACATTTTACTTAATTCATTTATCCATTTTTGGACCAATAAACTTTTTTTATTAAACAATCAATTTTTTTTAGATAAACAACAAATTTTAATAATCAATTTTTTTATTTAATTAATTATAACACATCCATCATGTTATTATTCAACATTAACAATATTAATACTATAAAAATGTCAAAATGAGTAAAAAATAATAAAAAAATAAATTTTTTAAATAATTAGAATTTTTTTAAATATTTGTATTATGCTTATTTGCTTTTTGATATTCGTTTTAATCTTTATTTTTAAATGTAACACATCAAATAACCTTGGTATTTATTTTAATTATATTCAATAATACATAACAAATTGGGCTAACTAACCGATGAATAAATTTGAAGATATATTTGTATTATTATATTATTAATTTGATAGATTTTTAAAATTTATACATTATCTATTTTAGTGAATTTGAAAATATAGTAATGAATTTTATTTATTTCAAGTTTTTGTTATTGAATATTAGTAAGTGAAACATTTTGTAATTATTTTGAAATAATAATTGCATAAACATTTGTTTAATTAAAATGTAATATAGGTTTTAAATATTTTAATAATTAAATGTGATAAAATACTATCCTTGTGTTTGTTTGAGTGAAATAGAATTGAATTAGAATTAATTTATTTCAATTTTATGTTGAATTAGGTTGAAAAATGGAATTGAAATTGAATCAATTCCTAAAAAATAATGAATTGTAATTTCGTCTTCCCCTTTAAGAAATCATGGTTTCATTTTTATTTTAAATTTTATCTGAATCTCAAATGTAACCCTAGATCTTAAACTTTAAATCACAAATCTCAAAATTCTAAATCTTATTTAAAAAAAATTAACACTAAAGCTTAACTCAAAAATATAACCATAAACCCTAAATCTCAAAACTATAATCACTACTCATGAAAAAAAATAACTTTACACCTTAATCTATAAATATAACTCTAAATCCTAAATCCAAATACCAAATCCCTAAATCCCCAAATACTTAAATTCTTAAATCCAAAATCCCAAACATCAAAACCTTAGATTCTAGTTAGAAAATTATTAATTTTAATAATATATTTTATTTTTAAGTAATAATTAATTAGAAAAAACATTGATTTCAATAATATATTTTTTCTGATTAAAAATAATAATTAAATGATATTATTTACATTTTACTGAATATAATAATATTAAAATAATATATAGTGTTTTTCATTCTATTTATAAATCAAAAACTATAATATTGATTTATTATTTGATTTTAGTGATCATATTAAACAAAAATGTTTTATTTACTTTAAATTACATTTTCATTTTTATTTTTATTTCATTATGTGAAACAAACGCTATCTAAAAATAACTTATATTTCTTTATTATTTTAACATTTAGAAAACGATGAGAGAGAGATAGGCTACTAGAAAAAAATGATTAAATTTAATGAAATTGACTTTGAACAAAAATTAGAAGAAATAAAGAAAAGATAGTTTGAGATTGAGTAAAAAAAATTAAATGATTAATGTGCCCTTAAAATATTATTAATAAAATTTATATAGTAAAGTAATGTGTAATAATGTTGAACAATCTTGCATTAATCTCTTTTTTTTTATAAACAACTTAAAAACATTTTTTTATAAATAAGAATACTAAATGGCACTAATGATTACTTATGAAAAATGTCCATGTTTTTGACAATATTGTTGTGACAATATTGATTTTTTACACATCATGACATTAAACACATAATGTTCATATTTTTTAGTTAAATTGTAACGAAAATGTCGATAATGTTGTTAAAATATGCCGTCGTTAAAATATTACTTAAATGTCTTTTTTTTTACTAATCTAGATATATTGTATATGTTCGTAAAATATCGAACAAAATACCAAAAATATCAATTCTTGATTTATTTTTTTCTTTATTTTTCTTCTTTTTGAATAATCATTTCAAATTAATTTTTTTGCTTCTATAGTATATAATATATTATCTTTTTATAGCATGTTTGCTATATATATAAATATTTTTAAAAATAAATAATAAATAAAATTTATTTTTATATTATCAAAATTTATGTATTTATAATAGTTATAATTAGACAGTTTATTTAACTATTTTAAATATTTTAACTAATTATTTTACAATATTTAGCAAGAAAAATACATATTTTATTATATAATATTTTAATTTATTTATTTATTTATTGGATAATATAAATATTTTATTTATTTCATACATATATTAAATAAAAAATTAGATTAAAATATAAGTAGTTGATATTTTAATGTTTTATAAAATTTTGATAATTTTTTTTTAATTTTTATTGACAACGACAATGTTTTTTAAATTTTTTGTAAAAATTATATCTCCATATTTTTAGGAACTCCATATTTTTAGTAACAATTATATTTAAAATCTGGCTAATAACTCAAATAAATAGACTGTTTTTACCGTGGCGTTTATAATATACATAGAGTTTGTAATAGTATCATAATTTAAATTGTTATTGTTATAATACTAATTTAATAATAATAATAACAATACCATTGGCATTTAATGCATAATTATATATACTCTCTTTCTTTCCCCTCGTTCTCTTCCATTTTTTAATTCCTATAATTCATATATTCTTCCTTTTTCTACTCTTTCCCCCGCTCTTGGCTTACTTTTCAATTTTTTCTTTATTTCTCACTGTAAACTGTAAAGTACCATCTTTACTCTCTTTCTCTCTCTCCCTTAACGATGTACAAGAAACTAAAAAAAATCACAGATGCATTTACAAATCTTCATCAAACTTAAGATCTTTAAAAATTCTGAATTTTCTAATTTTTGAAAAACTTTAATCAAATTTAAATAATATTTTCAAAAATAAATTTAAAATTATAAAAAATAATATTCTAAAAGTATAAAAGTTTTAAACTTTAACTTTATATTTGGAATAAAAAATTAAATTATAGTGTTTTTAAAATTTATATTTTTCATATTTTTTATATTTGTGCATTTATAAAAAAATGAAAATTGTTTTTCATTTCAAATCTAAGTTTTTTGTTATTATTTTTTATTACCCTTTTGAACTTTTAGTATATATTTATAAAAACTATCTTTTGTATTTATTTTTCATATAAGATTTTAAGAAATCGTAGTTGCAAATTTCAATTACAATCGAATAGAAAATTTCAAATTTACTGAAATAACAGAGTTCTTCAAGTTTTAAAAAAACAATTACATTTTTTATAATGATTTTTTAGAAGTTGTTTGAAAACAAAATAAAAAAATTAATGAATGTAATTACATATTTTCTAAAATTAATAGATTTTTTTATAATTTTATAAAATATCAGAGATATTTGATGTAATGTTTGTTGTTCTCTTTTCAAATTTCAAAGAAAGTGAGCTTTTTTTGTTTTTGAGTGAGGAGTAGAAAGAGTTTTCTTATTTTTTTTAAAAAATACTAATGTCAGATTTTTTTAAAATATTAAAGTATTAAATTATTTGATAAAATTTTAGAGTGATTAATATTAAAATTTTATTTAATATTTTAATATTTTTAGAAATAAAAGGTATTTTTTTTTTTACTCCTCTTAGGACCTATGGCAAGTAGAGGCAGGAGCAGAGTTTCCACTCGAACGGGCAGTCGGGCAGAATGATTCCTCTACCATGTGAAAATGGCAGGATAAGCGTTCTTTTTGCTGAGATAGGGACATCTCCCCACTGGTGCTCTGACCTACCTTGAGTATTGTGCCCTTTGTCTCCACTCTTTCCCTTGATTTGGGGTTTTCACAATTAAATATGACTAAACAATAATTATTCTACTCTAATCTTTATTCATTTTTACTATAATTTTTAAATTTGAACATTTATTTCAAATAGTTAATTATCAATTAAATCAAATATATATGTGTTTCATCTTAAAAACTCAACTAAATAGCCTTTTAACAATTAATCGCTAGATATTTTAGTTCTTGTTCTAATTTTTTAAAATTTGATAATTTTATCTAAATTATTTATTCTTAATTAAATATAATATTTTACTTTAATATTCAAGTGATAGTTACACATGATGTTAATATTACACACTTTTATTAATATATTTTATACTGTAATTATTTTAAAATATAAGATTCATTCTTTTTTATATATAATAATAATAATAATATATGCAACAATACACAATTATGTCTTTTTAGCATTTTTATTTTAATCTAAATTTTTTTTTTAAGGAAAAAAGTTAATACCAACCAACTTGTTAAAAAGGAATCACAAGAAGAAACTTAAATTTTTTGTTTACACAAAATATTAATGTAAGAGTAAACCTTACAAGGTAAATATCAATCATATTAACAATACACACAACTTACTCGTTAAAAGATACAAGACTTATATTTCTTTTAGAAAGAAACTAAGATTAATTAGTCCATTAAAACCTATTAAAAAGTAAAATCGCGGAGAAACAACTTGAAGTTTTATTTATTTATAATACATATGCAACAAACTATACAAATATTATCCTACTTTTTTTTAGGACAAAAAGATAAGATTAATTCAAATCCTACTTTTTTTTTTAAGAGAAGAAGATATGATTAATTAACTTATTAAAATATGTTAAAAAGTGAAATTATATGTAAAAGATTTTTTTTTTTACACATATACACTATAGATATGAGATTAAGCCCACTTCAAATGTAAAAATTAACCACAACATCAATACACGCGTAATAAGTCACTAATCTATACAATATATACAATATTAACAATCTTAACTAATTGATTCTTGAATAGAATAACTTTAATGTTAAATTGTTGTAATTATTAATAATTACCACTAATCTATACAATATATAAAAGTTTAAATTATGTTTAAAATAATTTTTGATAAAAACTTTCTTATAATTTTTTTTAAAAAATAAGTTGGTTAAGAAAAGACTTCATAATTAAATGAAGCATTTTAACTAAAAAACTAAAAAAAGGTAATGGTGTATTAATTTTATCATTTTTAATATTTTACTCTTTTAATAATTTTTAATTAAATTTTGTCCATTAACTTTTTATATTTAATAAAGTCAATTTAAATTTAAAAATTAAAGTAAATTACACTGTATTAATCAAAGTTAACATGTAAAAAAACTTATTTTTTATTTAATCTTTTAAGTTTTAAAATTTAGTATATTTAGTCTACTAATATGAAAATTTAATGGACAAAAAGTTACAATTTTTTTATTAAAAGATGAAAGTATTAAAAATGATAAAGTTAATTAAATAAAATTATAACACTCTAAAAAAATTCAAATTTAAAGAAATTCAATTAATCATGTTTGTTATATACATTTTTAATACATATGTATCAATTAACTCAAAATATTTGATAAGTTATTTATTATTTATTTATCGTATAATGTAAATTTCAAAGATACGAAACAATTAATCAAATACAAAAATTTAAAATATATGTATAACAATACACAAGCAAGATATTACTGAATGTATCGAAGTTTTTAAAATTATTGGAAATAATGTATTTCTTTTGCTCTTTAAAATGGCCATCATGTATATCACATGAAATAAATTTTTAAAAATGAAATATTATATTTCATTGAAAAATAATAATTTAGATTAAAATTATTAAATTTAAAAAATTAAAGGATTTAATCTTAAAAAATAAAGAAAAATATTAAAAGATCAAAATATAAAATAAGTAAAAATTAGGAATCATATGTATTATTTATTTGAGTTTTTAACATTAAACATTGTCTTTGATCAAGAATAATAATTTCCTCCATAATTATTAAATTTAATAAATTAGAGATTTATTTTCCTTCTATAGTAGATTTAATCCATTTATTGTATTAAGTTTTAAAAAGTAGATAATTAAACAACATAAGATTATAAATATTGATAATCTTTAACAAATATATTTAAATATATTTTTCACAAGTATAACTTTAACTAAAAATATTAGTGATTCTATATTAATATGTTAAACTAAAATTAAACATATTTATTTAATAAATTAGTTGATCACTTTAATTCATATATATATATATATATAGTTATTATATTTAAACATAGAATAAAACGCATAAAAAAATCGAGGATTAAATCTAAAAATTTATCATAACATTATATTAATTAAAATCATAATCTATGACTTAAAAATGATCAAAAAATCACATAAATAAACTAATTAGATATGGATTCTAAAAGAATCATAATTAAAATCATAGAAAACAAGAAGAAAAGAAAATAAAAGAAGAAAAAGCTAATGACTAATGTATATGGTTAATCTATAACTCTTTAATTACCTATTTGAATCCTATCTTTCCTTTTAACTTTTAAATTTTCTACAAACTTAAGTGTATTTTCTATAAATTTTGTGTCTAAATATGTGCCTTTTTGTGATTAAACTTAATTATATATTTATAATATAAGAGTTACACATAATGTAATTATGATTAGAGTTGTAAAAATCTAAAATAATTAGAATTTTAAGCTAGTGATTTTGGAATAAGTTGGATAAGAATGCTAAAAATATGATGTTTTACAAAAAATCTGAGAGTTTAGGGTGTGTCACCCGTAAACTCATGCCATGGTGTGAGATTGTTTCTAGTTCTATAAAATTTTATTCAAAAGACTTGTGCCGTGACAAATTTATACTCATGTTGTGGACGCGTTCTTATTTTTCCCACTTTTAGGTTTTGATCATTCTTTGTATTCTATACAAATGTTTGTATTTAGGTCATACATTGCATAACAATTATGTCCCCTAATTATATGTATTTGATTGGTTTTTTATCATTTGCATCTTTTAACGTCCAAAAATACTTAAAATATATCAAAATATATCTAGTGATTTTAAAAATATAATTTATAAAATACTTAATTAAAAATATAATATGAAAATCTAATTCATTCTGTAGTCTCAATAAATCACATCATAATAGGCAAATATTAATAGGTGACTTCTATCTTTTGTATTACTTAGCTATATTAAATGGATTGATATTTGAGTCAAAGAAGAAAACAAAAATGGGTAGAATAAGCAATCCAAATTTTTTTTTTTTTGTTGAAGTTGGGTACTTATTAATAGCCGAATAAATTTATTTACAAGATTAACAAAATGAAAGCATGGTCTTTTTTTCTTTGGATGATTTGGGGCATTATGCTGGAGTGAAATTGCTATATGTTAGCTGAGCAAGGATGGAGATTAACTAAAGAGCACAATTCTCTTTGTGCTACGGTACTAAAAGCAAAATATTTTCATAAATATACATTTTTATATTGTAAACCTATATATCTCCTTTATTTTTAAAAAGTGGCCTGTATCTTTATTAAATAAAATATACATATTAACTCATATTATTAAATTAATATATTAGTTAGTAGTCTTCATATTTAATAAAAAAAAAGTAGATCTAAATTTTTTAAAAAACTTAATTTATAGAACGATTTTATTTTTATAAAAATATTTATTATTTTATATTTTTTTAATCCAAATTTCATTACGAAAGTAACCATATCATCCTATGAACTATGTAAACCTCTGTCATCCTCTTTATCACATCTTTGACATTATTTTATTGGTTCACTATTTGTTATAAAACAATTCAAAAATATATTTTTTATTTAAACTAAGGTGGTGTTTGGTTCGTGGAATAGAATCGGAATCAGAATTGGAATGAGAATAGAATGGAAACAATTCTGTTTGGTTTGACCACTGGAATCAAACTCGGAATCAAGATTACAATGTTTGGTTTGACAATGGAATGGAATGAAAAAAGCTGTAAATGACCTGAATACCCCTACATGCTGTAAAGTTCAAATAATGTAATTTAATTACTAGTTTTTCGTCAGAAAATTAAATAACAATTTTAATTTTTTAAGTAAAAAATATATATTTCTTTTTTTTATATCATAAAAAATTAATTATATATTAACTTTTATAGAGATGCATGATGTTATTAAGATTGTTTTTGATAGCATTCAATATATTGAAACCGTATGTGGGATTGTTTTTGTACAGTGATGCTATTCATTTTTACAAAATAATAAATTATCAATATAAACAGAATTACAAACGTATATTGATCATAATACTTTCGTATCATCTGTTCAATGAAACACAAATGTTCATATTTCATCATTATTCAAAATACAAGTATTGAAAACACTATATTAAAATATTGATATTAGCCTAACTAATATAAAGTTAGATACCAATACAAGGCTAATATAACAATTACAAACGAATATTCATATAGTAATAACACATATCCATAACTTAATATAATGCACCTTCACGTCTAAGAAGGCTTCTAATCCAACCATCTTTGTTGTCATCACGTACTCCAAAAAATACATTCATTCTTGCGGGTTTGTCAACAAGAAGAATTGTAGCAACATCAAGCTCATTGTTGCTAAGTGATGTGGTCCTTTGTAATTCATTGTACAACCTCTTTTGTTCTTCTTTTTGTTCTTCTTTTGTGATGGATCGACTCAAAAGGCTGCCGACATTCTTCATCTCTTCTGCAAGTATCAAAGCTGCCCTCTCAACAGAATTTCCATATTCATTAACTCCAATTGTTCTCTTTCTTTTTTTAGATGAAACATTTGAGTTTTGCTGGTCGGTAGAATCTACATATTGATGTAATAGATCAGTTTCATTTACTGTCTCTTGATCCCGTTCATTATCAAGTTCTAAAACAACATCATCTGGAGTCTCTGCATCTTTTCCTGTGGCTCTGTCTTTACCAAATACAATAGCCAAGTCCTCGTAATAAGGAAATGACATATGCATCCAATTAGCAGCTTCTTTGTGACTCTAAAAAATATTAAAATATGTCAAATTGAAAATATTACTTGTACATATGCATCCTAAACAGGTGCCTCAGTAGCTACATGTTTATTCACTGGATCCCACCCAAATTCACTACTATTATGACCAGTTAGCATGTCATGTATAGTAGTAAATTGAGTCTTCAATGTTTTCAATCGAGACTCAATATGTGGTTTAGCTTTCATATTGCAATATGGTAGTTTTTGAAGTAGTGATTTCTCAATAGCATTTAAGTAGCCAAGTTTGAAACCACCATCAGCTCTATATGAACCCTGATTGTGTAACTCTACAAGACACTCAATTAAATTTTCATCTAATGTTGTTGTCCAAAATCTTTTATTCTGTCCAGGGCCTCGATTTCTTGAGGTAAAACTTTGTGAAGATGACATCCTAAAATTAAAAAGTAAGTACAAAAAAATACTTACTAACTGTTTAACAAAATATAAATAGAAAACATATTAAAGTTGACGAGCCTAGAAACCAATGAGAATAATTTTAAAATTAAAAGAATAGGACCAATAGCATAATGTTTTACAAGATTACAAATAATTTCAATCAAACAATCTCTTCATTACAACCACAATCAAGCATAAATAAAAAAACACGACTTCCATTAACCTAAACACTCACTATCATCTATCCCTCTCTCCTTTCCCTCCATTCATTGTACATGTTTGATGTCAAATTGTCTCTAAATACACTTCATTCACGTGTAGAGTCTACAATTCTTATTGTATCTTCCTCATCTCTATCTTCAAGATTTTCCCAATTTTCCTCAAATGGTTCATATGATATTTACTTTCTTATATAGTTGTGTAGTAAGCAACAAGTAATAATTATTCGATTTTGAATTTTAATGTGATAGAATGATGGACTTCTTAGAATAGTCCATCGATTTTTTAACACACCAAAACATCTCTCGATCCCATTCCTAGCCTGTGAGTGCTTCATGTTAAAAAATTCACGTGGATTGCGAGGTTGTGAACCATCTCTCCATTCACTCAAATCATAACGTTGACCACGATATGGAGCAAGAAATCCATTGGAATTTTCATATCCAGCATCCACAAGATAATAATGCCCTATATATTAAATATATTTTACAGTTCAATTTCATATTCATAGAATTTAAAAAAATTGATCAATTCACATATTACTTACCAAGTTGGACTTTAAATCCATTCTGTCTACGCATAGCTTCACGTAAAACTCTACTATCACCTGCTGAACCCTCCCAATCGGGTAAAACATAAATAAATTGCATATCAGGAGAGCAAACCCCCAAAACATTTGTGGTAACCTCACCCTTTCGGTTTCGATACCTAGACTTATCACCTACAGGAACTCTTACTCTAATATGAGTACCATCAAGTGCTCCTAAACAACCCTAGTACCAATAAGTCAAGTAAAATCATTTAATTATTAGAAATATTACATGGTAATAAGAAAAAAGAAAGAAAGAAAGAAAGAAATTAAACATTATATCACTACTACAAAAAGGAGCATTAAAGTCGGTTAAAAACCGACTTTAAACTAATTTAAAGTGTAAAGTCGGTTTAAGGTGTGAACCGACTTTACGTTTAAAGTCGGTTCACGCGATGAACCGACTTTAAATTTTTTTTTAATTTATTCATTTTCAACCTGTATTCGAGCAGAAAAAAAACCAAAATCAGTTTAGCAAACAGTTCAAATAATACAAATATTTGAAAAATAAAATATTAATTAATAACAGAAAAATTACCATGGTTTTGTTCTATTTTATTCAAGATCGTCATATTCTTCTCCTTATGTTATATTACAAACCTACATATATAATACAACAATCTATACACATAAATAATAACACATAATAACAGAAAAAAATATATGAATAATAGGGGATCTAAAAGATTAGTTAGAGAGGAAGAAAACTCACTAACCGATGTTGGAAATGGTAGTCGTAGGTGGCCGGAAAATGAGAAAGAGTGGAGGAGAAGTACCAACTTTACGTATCGACTTATATACCCATTTTTGTAGTAGTGTATCTACCTTGAAATATTTCCACCTATCGTCATCACAATCGTCAAGAATAGGCTCAGGTTTTTTCAATAACTCCTTATCCAACCGTATGATAGCATGCAAGACATTATTGAAATACTTACTAACTGTCTCTCCAGATCTTCTAAATCGATCACTTATAACTCTATTTTTCACATGGTGTACAATCATATGAAGAAACATGGTTATCTGCTCATCTACTAACAAATGTTTTGATTGTTTTAGCCCCCCTCTAGTTTCAAGCATTGCACACAAATTGGTAAAAGCACTCATACTCATCCTAATTTGATTAATACAAGTAATGTCACTCTCATAGCACAATTTATACACAATTTTCCTATTTGAAAAAAAATCAAGCTCATACAATTGTCTCCTTAAAGATATTGTCTTGTTTTTATCCACCACCATCTCAAAAAAGAATTTTACAAAATACATTATATGCATCAAGTACACAACAATAACATCTACCTCTTCCACATTCAAGCTATGATCATCTATTTTACCTTAAACTACAAACAAAAGCAATACTTAATTAGGAACAAAAATTTACTCATAAAATTGATAAAATATACCTATTATATTAAACTACCAAAATTAAATATTGTAGAAGATACTGATTATATTACTAACAATAGACAGTTTTTGAATAGACAATACCCCTGCAAGATTAAGTATTAATAGACAATACCTCTGCAAGTATTAATAGACAGTTTGTGAAATATTAAGTAATGCATTCTCTTTGACAATACCTCTGCAAGTATTAATAGACAGTTTTTGAATTTATTAGCATAAAAATTAGTTTATGCGGCTCCAATGGATAGTTTAAACCAAAATTAGAGTTACCTTATACACTGAAACTATCAAAATTAATCATAACAACAATTTATGCCATTAAGTCAGAAAACTCTACCAAATAACCAATATTGATATTGTTCGAAACAATATCAGTATCATCTTTATGGGACGTAGAAGGAATGTTTATATCGAAGTTGTATTTGAGTTCATGAAACCAATAAATCGATTCAAAGCAACCAATAAAGAATATCACATACCAGAATACCAAAACAGATAATAAAAATATGAATAGATTCAAAATATAAATAAATTTCAACAAAATAGAGAAAAATTCCTCACACGAACAATGTATCAGCGATTAGAACAAAGAACAAAATTAGGAATCGATTCAAAATAGAAATAAATATTTACAAAACAGAGAACAATCTCAAAGAAAAAACCCACAATATCAGGAAACAAATAATGTATTCAGAAGCGAGAAACAAAAAACAAAAAAGAGAACAACTTGTGAAGAAATTAGGGTTGCGAGTCAGATGAGCGAGAAGACACAGATGAGGACGAGAATTCACCTCGAATGTTAGGGAAACCACCAGTTATGAAGGACCAGGCGAGGCGACGACTGAGTTCTGAGCTGGAGAAGAAATCGCGACGCTCGTGGGTGAGAAAAATGTGAGACAGATTCAATCTGCTTCTTTGTTTATAAAGGAAGGGCAGTTTTGGAATTATAATTTTAGGTGAGAGGTAAATTGGAACAATAATTTTATATCAGGAATGGAATCATCATTCTTAAAGGGGGGAGAAGGAATTGTGATTCCGTCTCCTTTAGTAATCCGATTCCATTCCGCCTTCCATTCTGTCCAACCAAATACACAAAATGGAAGGAATCAATTCTGATTCCATTCCATTCCATTCCCTCCAACCAAACATGAGGTAAAGTTTGGTAACCATCAATTCATTTGAAACATCATTTCTACCAATGACTGCATCTATCATCAACTCATTTCCTCCGATTTTCTTGACCTTATTTTCGTTTCTCGATTACATTGTGTTCTATCAAAGTCACTTTCATCTTAGGTTTATTGAATATAAAGTTGTCGAAAATGATGAAGGGGTCGGTGATATAAGTATTGATCAAGGACGAAGTTGGATATTTCAAATGAGTTGGTGGTGGACTAACTACAAATTCATTAAAAAAATATACCTTTCGATTGTCTTGTAGTAAATAGTAAAAATTGGTTAGTCGATAAAAGAATAAAATAATATCAAGGGTATAATAAAGAGGATAATGGAGTTTGATAATAATTGGTATGGTAGTATGAGATATTTTTATATTAAAATAAATAAAAACAAATGAGAGAATAAATAAAATAATAAATATTTTTATAAAGACTTATCCTTGTATAAATTAGATTTTAAAAAAATAATTGGACCATTATTGTATCTTTTGTTAAATTGTGAGATTATTAGTGTACTAATTTAACAATATATATCTAAATATATACATTTTATTTAATAAACATATCATTAAAATACCAGATTCCTTTTAAAAGCATTACGAAGGAAATGTCGGTTTAACTTCAAGTATTAAATGGAGAGTGGTTGATGGCACACGTATAAATATTTGGGTGGACGCTTGGCTCCCAAATTTCAAATTTTGAAGTTTTTTCATCATACTTGTCAAATGGATTTGATAAAGTTGCTGATCTTATTGATCCAAGGAATATGTAAGTCATAGATTGTTCAATGTTGAGGCAACTTTCATGCCTATTGAAGCTGAGGACATTTTCTCTATCCCACTAAGCAGTGTGAGCATGCAGAATAAATTGTAATGGCACTTTAATGGAAATGGTTTATGACTTTATTCTATGTCAAAAATGCTTATAATTTAAATCATAAAATCTAAATAGTTAATAAATGCAGATTCTTCTCATGATAAAAGGAAATGGAGTGCAGTTTTGCAGTCAGCAAATTTTTTTCTTAATAATTATAAGGCCTCCTCTTCTTCAACTTATCACAGTACAACTCCTATTTGATTAAAATCTCCTCCAAATTGGGTAAAAGTAAATATGGATGCAACATGGGATTATAGATCTTGCGTTTCTAGTATTGGAGTGGTTTTTCATAATCACGATGGAACTTTTTTGAAGGCTTGTGTGCTTAAATTGGAATGGGTAGGTGATTCTCTTATGGCCGAGCTTCTAGCTTTAAGGGAGGGATCAAGATTGGTTTTCAGTTGGGTGTCCAAGCAGTAATTCTTGAAGGAGTACTCAAGCTACTGATAAAGTCAAATTACAAAGTACTGATTTGTCTCAGTATGGTAATTTGGCTATACTAAGCACTATCTTTCTTCAATTAGAAAATTTTCAGTTATATATTGTGATCATTCCGGCCGCTAATGTTTTTGCATATTCTTTTACTGTTCGGGTCAAATTTATCTCTATTAAAGTAGAGATGTCAACGAGGATAAAATGTTACAACTCATTAATTTTTATGAATACATTTCATTTCATCCTAATTATTTTTGATTTTTGATTTAGAAAACTAATATATGTCTATTTAATTAGTATTTTAAGCAAAAACCTACCAAAATGGAACCAAACCCACCCGTACATTGCTTGATGCATAGTTGGAGATTTAAATGACATTATGTTTGATTCTGAAAAACAAGGTGGTTTACATTTTTGGTATAATAAGCATAATGATCTACTGGATTTTTTAACTTAAACAAATGCATTGGAACTTGGTTGTACTTGTTGTAATTAAATGTCAAAACTTGATAGAATTTAGCAACGTTTGGACCGTGTAATTGTTTCTCATAAATGGATGCCTTTATTTCCAAAGGTAACGATAGTTAACTTACCTTGTTTTACCTCTAATGATGACCCTATCATTATGCACTTCAATGGTCGAACCAAATATTTCAGAATGAGTCTTTTAGGTTCATTGCAGCTTGGTTTAGAGACCATAATTGTATTCCTTTCATTTCACAAGTTTAGAAGGATATTAATAACTCTTCCTTTCCGCTTATATACCTTTATACCTTCCCTAATGCTTATTGATGGAACTTTTACATGGATACAGAAGAAATTGGGAATCAATTTTTATCATTCTTTGAATGAGTTATTTCCTTAAGTGATATCTAATGAACAAAATGACCTGCTTATAGGTCAGGAAAAAACAAGAAGCTTTATGGGATATGAAAGCTCTAAAAGCCCCTATTCTTGATGGTTTTTCTCAAATATTTTATAAGAATGGTTGGGATGTAGTTGGTGCGGATGTTATTGAAGAAGTTCAAAATATTTTCATCATGGGTTATCTCAAACCATAATGGAACTTCATATTTCATTGTTACCTAAAGTTTCTAATCCAAATGGTGTTAATGATTTTACGTTGTTAAGCCTGCGTAATGTGTGGGTTATAAAATAACCTCTAATAATCATGTTAAAGAGGTTAAGGATCACTCTTAAATCTCTTTTTTTTTTTTTTTTTGCCTTTATTCCTAGTAGATGGATTAATGACAACATTGGTATTGTTCAAGAAATTGTTTTTACCATTTCACCCAAAAATTAGATATAAGGAAGGTTTATGATCTCGTGGAATCAAACTTTCATTTAAACATTATAAATTCAATTGGTTTTTCTTAAAAGGTTGTAACCTTATTTTTCAATGCATTTTAACATTTTCCTTTTCCATCTATTACATTAAGCTTCTTTTGGAATGATGCAATGTGTCCACACATGTTTCACATTGATTAGAAAGCTAAGTGATAATATGCTTATAAGTGATGAATACTTTCTAAATGACATGACGCATTTTGGAGTTTCTCTCTAGAAGTAAAGCTGTGAGATCCCGTTGAACTATCAAGTCATGACTATAGGCCCGCTGAATTTAGAGTTATGAATCAAAGCAAACAATATCGTGTCACATGGAATGAGTCCTACCCCGTTGTAAGCAAACAGATTAACCGTCTTGCAGCAGTTGGTATCAGAGTCATGACCTTACTAAACCATGTGGGCTTCCATTCTTATGAGGACATAAGACTCCCTAAGTAGGGGTGTATGATGCAATTTGCCTACACATATTCCACATTGCTTAGGAAGTTAAGTGGTGATGTGCTTATAACGGATGAACACTCTCTAAATGGCATAACACATTTTAGGGTTTCTCCCTAGAAGTAAAGTCGTGAGATCTCGTTGAATTGTCAAGTCATGGTCGAGCCAAGACTCTATTAGGCCATGTGGGCTTGCGTCCTTACGAGGATGTAAGATTCCCTAAGTGGGGGTGTATGATACAATGTGTCTGCACATATCCCACATTACTTAAGAAGCTAAATGGTGATGTGCTTATAAGGGATGAATATTTTCTAAATGACATAACATGTTTTGGGGTTTCTTCATATAAGCAAAGCCACGAGGTTCTATTGAAACGTCAAGTTATGGATTAAAGTGGACAATCTTGTACCACGAGGAATGGGTCTTGTCCCATTGTAAGCAGACGAATTAACCATTTTGTATCATGATATCTTGAAACCATAAAAAAGACTTTGACATGGGGATTCTTTGTCCCATTACATATTTCTTTTAGTCACTGCATGTCTTTCAAGGTTATTAATAGTTAAAGCTAAGAATATAGGTTTAATTCATGGAATTTAGATTGCAACAGATGCTCCAACGATTTCTCATCCACTTTATTACGACAACACCATTTTTTTAACAAAGAAAATTCTAATAAAGTAGCCTTTCTTAAAAGTATTCTTGATGTTAGAAAATTTGGATCAAATGATATAATTACAAATTCCCTCTCCCAAGATCTTTCTTAGCAGAATGTCAAATAACAGAGAAATAGAGAATACACAACACAAGAATTATAGTGGAAACTTCAAATTGGAGAAAAATTACTTTCGTTGTCAAAAGACAACCAGAGAAGAAATTTACTATGTGAAAAATTGTTACAACCTCACTCTCAATAATTTTCTCACACACCCAAAAGACAAGAGCAATTACAAGTCCAAATGAATTTTCCCACAAAATTCTCACTCAAAAACTTCTTATATAAGTTTTTCTCTATTTTTGGGATAATTAACAATGAAGAAATGAAACCATATATATAGCCTTTAAGTTTCCATTTCATATGCCAAAAATTTCTTCATTCAAAAAAATTAGGCTATCTATTTTTCCTATTCTTTATTCACACAAGGTTAGGCAACTCCATCTTTGACAATATGGTAAGCCATTTGCCATGATTTTTTTTCTAAAAATAAGCATAGTTACCACTACAACACTGTCTACTCCAATAGTCATAATTCTCTACACCGAGAATTATCATACTCCACCATAAAAAGTACACCCACTTATAATCAATCACCAATTCTAAGAATTTCACATCGAATCATGTCGAAAAAAAACTTGTTGGAATTTATGGTGTAACTCTCACACTTGGTTTTCCTCACACTTGATTTTCCTGAGAGTTAATCAGCCATCGACATCCTTTCCACTATATAACTTTCATCTATACCAAGCCAATGCCCATGTGCAAACTTGTGGACCCACTACTAGTAACACACCACCCTCTTTCATGGAAATATTTAGAGATTAACGGCATGCCATGAGGATGTACATGCTCTTTTCAAAGAGCATCACTATAGTCTTTGAAAATAGACATACTGTTAGCGTCACCGTTGGTATTTGAGTTTCTTGTCGAATCAAATCAACCCTTCAGACAATTTATTTTGAGGTGCCCAGATTGTCCACACCCTGAGCACACTGTCTATTTTTTTCATGAAATTGTTTTTCTTTCGGTTGTCAACTACCAATGTTGAGTTTTCAAGCGAACACATTTCTTCCATCACTCAGCCTTTTTTCTTCAAAAAACAGCTTGCTAGTAACTTTTGAAAAAATTATTTTCTCCTTTCCATGAATCAAGATAGGTTTCATGTGATCATAAGAAGATGGAAGAGACTAGATGAGCCTTAAAGCTATATCTTCATCATCAAGTTTAACTCAAATGGTTTCCAATTTAGAGACAATACCATTGAGAACACTGACATGGTCAGACATAATAGTTCCTTCATTCATATGCAAAGTATGAAACTGCTCTTTCAGATACACCCGATTTGAAACGCCTTTTGCTTGATACTATTCTTCAAGCTTTTCCCAGAGTTCTTTGGCCATAGATATTCCATGCCTATTTGCAAGAGTATTTTTGGCCAAACAAAGTCGAATTGCACTTGTAGCTCTTAGATCAAGATCTTCCCAATCTTCATCACTTATGTTGGTTTTACTAGACTCAATACCAATAACATGGGTTGGTTTTCCCTTTAACGCCTTGTGTAACCCGTATTGGATCAACAAATCTTTGACTTGTACTTGCCACAAGGCAAAATTAATTCTCCCATAAAATTTCTCAATGTCAATCTTGACTCCTAACATTTCTCCTTCTTTCTTTGAAATTGGATTTGATACAAGTTGTTAGGAAATTTGGACCAAATGGTAGAATCACAAATTCCCCCTCCCAAGATCTTTCTTAGCAGAATATCAAATAACAAAGAAATAGAAAATACACGACACAAGAATTATAGTGAAAACTCCAAATTGGAGAAAAATCACTTTCATTGTCAAAAGACAATCAAAGAAAGAAATTTACTATGTGAAAAATTGTTACAACCACGCTCTCAATAATTTTCTCATACACCCAAAAGACGAGCAATTGCAAGCCCAAGAGAATTTTCCCACAAAATTCTATCACACAAAAACTTCTCATATAAGTTTTTCTCTATTTTTGGGATAATTAACAATGAAGAAATGAAGCCATATTTATAGCCTTTAAGTTCCCATTTCATATGCCAAACATTTTTTCATTCAAAAAAATTAGGCTACCTAATTTTCCTTTTCTTTATTCAAACAAGGTTAGGCACCTCCATCTTTGACAATATGGTAAGTCACATTTCATGAATTTTCTTCTAAATTAACCACCTCTTATTTTAACTAACAAACCTAATATTATTTTTAATCAATCACAACACTTGTCACTTAAATGAATTAACAAATTCAATTATACACTGATTCTAGTGGACATGGGACATTTCGAAAAACATATACTTCTATGGCTTTGGACATGTCTTGCAAGCCTAAATTTTGTAGTGGTTTAGGTTTTAAAAATTTCAAGATTTTAATCCATCAATGCTTGCCAAATTGGTTGTGATTTAGTATTGCTAGTTCAAAAACCTTGGGTTTTGATTTTTTAAATCAAAATATCTCAAATATTTACATTTCTTGCAAGTTAAGAGCAAGATGACTAATTCTTTTGTGTGTAAAGGTTTATTATGGGTTCATGAAATGTTAAACATAGGGATATTGAAGATTATAAATGATTATGAGGTAAACTTCCCATAAACTTGAGAGCTTAATTTTTTTGGGAAATTGGTACCTAACACTTCTATATAGTATCAAAGCAATAAGATTTTGGAATCAAATTTCAATAACAATCCTAAAAATCAACTAAAATCTTCAAGTTTGTTGAGTATCGCAAAAAGATAAAGAAACATATTTAAAAAAAAATCAAATGAAATAAAGTAACCTATACTTAAGGAAAAATGTTAAATAGTATAAATAATTATTAGGTTAATCTTCCATAAGCTTAAATTTTTGGAAGAAATAGAACTTAACACTTTTATTAAGGCTTTATTGGAAAATTGGTGATGGTTATGGAATTGATATTTGACCTTAGATGCTAGGTTTGCTTGCTGAAAGAATTCCTCAAGAAACTTAGGAAGTATTGTTTGAATATTTCTAATATCCATGACTTGTGTATTTGATCTCAAGGTTGTAATTGGGATATGAATAGGCTTGATTAGGATTTTTGGGCTAACATATATAGCTTGTTTTATCTATGGTATAAAACCTCTGAAAAATTAATTGGAAAATCAAATTTGTTGGTATTGTTAAGACAAGGGTAATTTTTGGAGAAAGATGCTTAATGAAAATTTATCACCTCTCACAATCAAGCTAACCAACGAGGGCAAAAAGTTTTACTTTGAAAAATCCTAAATAATTGCCCTTATAGAGATATCTAGATAGATAGATGAAATAAATATTGATAATTTTATTAATAGTTTAAACTTTTGTGTGAGTTGATGACCAATAACTTTTAACATATGTATACATAAGAAAAACTATCAAATATTTTTTTTAGAATTTTATTTATAAAAGCTATGTTAAGTATATCTTATATTAATTAAAAAATATATTAGTACATTATTTATAAATAATATAAAATTTAAATTCCTTTAAAATTAATATTTATGATTTAATATTTCATATTGTTTACCTATTATATAAAATTTATATAGTATCATAACTTTAATTGATTAATGGGTAAAAAAAACTAATATATATCCCACAAAAAAATATACACAAATATTTCAAAAATAAAGAAAAATTAATGACTTAAAAATATGTTAAAATAAAATATTTGATCAAACAACACATACTTTAAGGAAATATTAATGTATAAAAAGAGTATCTATTATTTATAAGTAATATTCTTTAAAGTTAAATTTTTAGTCATAAATATTTTTTATTACTTGTATAATATACACTGTATAATAATCAACTAATAAACAGATTTTTTTTATTTATAAATGATTTAGTTATTTAAATAATTTAATTTTTAATCTTCATTAAAATATTTTTTTAAAATAATTATATATGAAATATATTATATCATATCATTACAACTAAAAATCTCAACCTACTGTAAAAAAACGATATAATAATTATCTAATAAGTAAGTATGACCTTACAAGTAGTTTAAAAAATAGAAAAAAAAAATAATAATAATAATAAATCATACCACACGAAAAAACAAGTGAGCGGGAGATCCGCTGTCTGATTTATTTATTTTTTCCTTCAAAAAGCAGATCTACTCTCTAGAGTCTCTACTCGATTCCTCGTGTGGCTTGTTTTTTTTTTCATAAAGAGAGAAAAAAAAAATGTTAGCAACAGAACTTATTGTAGCTCTCCTTTTCTTTGCATCGAGAAAAGAGCAATTTTTTTTTAAAAGTTCTGTATAATTTAATAATTTTCAAATATAATCAATCTAATTTTATTTTATTTTTAAAAATATAATTTTTAAAAATAAAATCAAGTCTTTTTTTAAATACTCATAAAAATAACATTAAAAATCTAAAATATTTTTTTTTTATTTTCAAATAAAAATAACTTCTGTGATTTGATTCTCTCCCATTTTTTTTCTGAGTCTTTTTATTTATCTTCATTCAAAAATATTTTTTTGTCGCTCTCTTAATTGTTCATTCAAACAATTTCATAACTAAAAATAACCTTTACTATACTTATATAAATAAATAAAAAATATTTAAATAAAATGAGATAAAAAGATATAATATTAAAATGCGAGAAATTGAGATAAATCAAGTTAACTATTCAAAATTTACTTTTTAAAAAAATATAAAAATATAAGATTAGATTTGTTAAATCTAAAAGTTAATGAATTAAATCTACCCGATTAAAAAAATTAAATGTCTATTGTATTCCCTCATTCTCTTCATCCCGTTGTGGGAGATATAAAGATATTGTATTTTATTGTATGAGGTCTGAGATTCGTTCTACCTATTTTATTTTGCTATGTCAAGGTCGCCATTTAACGTTGCTCCACTCCACCAACCAAACCGTCCATGTGAGACATATTTCTTTTCTTTTCCTTTTTTTTTTTTTTTGCTTTAAGTTTTTAGTGTGATTCGAAAATAAAATTCAATAAGAAAATACTAATGGAAAAAAATTAATACCCATCAAATTATAATTACATTTCAATTATTTAGATTTGTTCAATTTTAAACTCAGTTCAATATTATTGTGATATTTTTTATTATAAATTTTAAGAATTTTATTTTATGTAATTTTTTTAAAATATTTTAATTTGTCTTATGTTACTAATAATGGAAGTTAAGATTTTTTAAATTAATGTTTGAAACAATTAAATAGTTAAATATCATTTCACATTTCGGTGTGTTTTCAATTTTTTAACTTAGGTATTATTGGTGTATTTTATTTTAAATCAATCAAACTTTTTTTTCAAAAAAAAATATTTAATCTCAAAAATATAATTATAATAACATGCTAATGACAATAAAAGAAGTTTAATTAATTAGAATTCAACTTAAATTATGTCAAATTTGATGGCATTTAATGGAGAATGTTTAGGTTACGTCTTCTTTTAATAGTAAAAATATATAACCTAAGTATTTTAAATGTTTATTTTATGATTATCCCTTTTGAAAAAGTGTTATATTAAGTGCACAAACATGACAAGAAAATATAAACTTTTTAAGACTAATCACAATTTCACAAATAGGGAAAACATATGAATAAAAAAAATACAACCATATATAAAGAAACAACAATATATATTAAACAACATAGACATATAATTTAATAATAAGCACACATTATGCCATCACATTAATAGAAATATAGATAAAGAGAGATAACGTGTCATAGATAGAAAACAATATGGAAAGTAAAAAGAAATAAAGACTTTTCGATCACAATCAAATCCTTATTACATGTGATAACCAAACATAACAATATAATGTGGTAAATATACATAGGATTCATAATGATGTGATAACAACCAATTCACTATATAAAATAAATCAACAATTCACAACCTAAAAATAATATTAACTAATACCTATATTAGTTAGAGAACCATACTCAAATGCACCTAAAGTGCCTCTATTAATGTCCATATAGTAATTGTGATCCTATCACTAAATTTAGCTTTCCTCTAAAGTTCCACTACCACATGATGTGTCACAATCACCAACATATTAATATTTGTGAAATCTTAAGGTAAGGGAAATCTCATGCATAAATACCTACTTTGCAACTACGTCTTGGTGTTAGTTTAGATTTTAATGAACACACCCAAAATCATTTTGTAAAAACACTCAACGAATCACCAATACTAAAAACTACTCTAAGCATTAATGATATAAAATTTAGAAAATAACTTTCCACTGAAAATATAAAGTTTGTAAATCACAAGATTTTTTCCAATTTTTTTAATTAATTTCAAAAAATTTGAGCTTCCTAACACCTCACCAACTAAGTCGATGAGTCTTTGCTGACCACCACGACGGAAGTAATAATTTTTAAAGTGAGGATAATAGCCGCAAAACCTTGTTAGCTTTTCATTGATTACCTCGCCGACCATACTGAGGAGCTTATAAAATAATCATTTTTGTATATGTAACATGAAAACATACAAAGTGTTTTAACTGTGTAAGTATATACAATACTGAACTATCAGTAATTGATCATACACAGAAGAAGACAAAACAATATGTAAAATAATACAAATTCTACGTTTTGCACATATGATTTCCAATAAAGACATTTCAGGAATTAGAAGACTTACATTCTCTCTCTTTGACTTTTTGTGAGAAAATAATGCACAATTAATACAAGCACATCATCAATACAAAAAATATTCATGCCAAATGAGCTAAATGAGTTTATTCCTCCAACATATAACCCAAACACCCCCAACACACATAAATCCAATGCATCCATCTTGTTGTACTCTATCCATCTTTATGAATCAACACATCCATCATAATACACACTCCAATATGCTTGTTTTGAATTCTAACTCCACTTGAACTTCACATTCTGTAATTACATATGTTTCTTGCACATATGCATACTTGTGAATGTATCATATAGACATACGTGTAATCTGACCAAATACTATCGTGTTATCTATTCACATATATACACTAATAGGCTAAGAGAAATCAAAGATGTTTTAGAGAAATAACACAACTCAACACAACTTCCCTTTACTTCATGCTACACTTTCTTTATATCTTTGCAAATCAAACAAAGATGATGCAATGCAAATCTACAATCACATCTCATGTAACAAACCATGCAAATATTATTAAGTGTAAATAAATTTTGTGCTTAGTTGTGCATTAATAAATGATAATTTTATTTTATTTTATTTTATTGATTAATTTCAAATCACACTAAGAAAGTTATTGATTAATTGAGATTAAATTAGATGGTTAAAAAATATCTTTAATCATAAATTAATGATGAATTAAATCTTAATTTATAATTAAATAATATATTTACTTTAGATTCACCAATTAATTAATTTCAAAATCTATTAAGAAAGTTATTAATTAATTAAGGATCTTGGTATATATATATATTTTAATTTAATAATTAATTAATTTCAAATTCAATCAAAAAAATCATTAATTAAATAAGAATGGTGTAAACTGGCCGTAACCATGAGATTCATTAATTTAAAAAAGAAAAATCATTAATATAATTTATTATTTAAATAATTTAATTTATTTCTTCTATGAAAAATTATACTTACTAAAATCTCATATTCTTTATTCATCCTTAATTCGACTATAATTTAGTTTATTTGCAATTCTTATTGGAGTCAGATTCTCTTCAAGATGTGCAATTCTTGAACATTGATTCTAGCTCCTCGTTAGTAGAAGGTCAGATTGTTACTGATATTCGCTACTTAATTTGTTTCACAAACTGTTTCCATTCTTTTTTTTAACATTGTCCACAATGTGCCAGTGTGGTTGGTTATAACTTGGCTAAATTCGGGTCATTTTAGCCAGAATATGTAACTTGGATTGAAATTATTGAGGGACTTATTCTAATTTTATATCATGATTCTGTGTACATTAAATAATTAAGTAAAGTGCCCTTTTTTCTAGAAAAGAAAAAAAATATTACTATTCATTCTTAATATGAGTAAATGTTTACTAAAAAATATATTAATAAATGTTAAAGAAAGAATGAGTTTAAATTAATGGGAGAAGTGTAAGAATTGTCTTAAAATTCAACTTAAAAATAAAATTGTTGCTTTAAGCATTACAAATCTTATTTTTTCTTATGGAACAAATGAGTACTAAAAAGTTAAGGAGATTAGATAATAATGTTAAAAATAACGATTATTGCATAAATAATTAAAATATAAGGTAAATAAAAAATATTTATATCTTTTTATCCCACAACTTTTAAAGTTATAAAGAAAAACAAAAAATATAATAGAATACTATCTCATCTATTTGTTTCACATTTATCCATTTCTCTCATTGTATTTCTCGCAAGCTTTATTATACACATATGTATAATTAATTCATTAAATTAATAAATATTTTTCAATCCAACGTATTCAGATAAGATATAAATTTTATAATTAGATAAGACTTATATTGAAAAGTATATAATTCATTTATATCCAGATCGATAGATTTTATAATCATTTGTATCTCATCTAGATCGAATTATTATTAAATTATAAATAAATACATATTTTATATTTAAATATTATACCCACTATAATTATAATAGTTTAATGTTTTAACTTAAAAAATAAATATAAATATTATTTTTTTGATTTTCTTAGTTGCAATTATAAATAATAATTTTTTTTACAAATATATTAATTTAAATTTTTAATGTTTTGTATGTTCTATTTTATATATGATAGTAATTCATATTTTTTTTAATATCAATATGACTTTATCTGATTAAAAAAAATTGATTTGTTTGAATTGATTTAGATTGATAATATCATTGAATCATATTCAGATTGAAAATCATTAAATTTGATTCGTATCGGATTCAAATTAACTAAAGCATAGATAATTTCGATATGTTGCTCACTCTTACATATATTTATTGATTGTAACAAATAAATTTCATTCTTGTAGTTGTATTATTACAAATTAAACTATGACTATTTAGATACATTCAATTGGATCCCGTTAAATATTATTGAGATGTTATTTTTATTGTTATAAATTTTATGAGTATTATTTTTTGTAATTATTTTAATTTAAAAAATAATAAAAATAATATTCTTAAAATTTATAATCACAAAAATAACACTCTTTATATCTATCATTTTATCTCATATATTTGCACAATTAAAAAAATATGATATATCAATTGATTTTAAAAGTTATCTAATTAAATATCATTTAAATTAAATCATAATAATTTATATGCATTTAATGTTAAATATTATCGAATTAAAGTTATATAATAATATTAAATTATTATTTTTATCGTGAAATAAGGATAATAAGAAGTACATTGATAGATTGAACTATTTTTTTAAAATATGTATATATGCTTTCATTTATGGATCTAGAATAGTAAAAAATAATATTATTTGTCTTTGAGTTAATATTTTTTTTTATTAAAAAAGATGTTATGCATATTTCATTTAAGTATAAATATATTCAAATCATGTTTGTATTATATTTTTGAATGATATAATCTTGAAAATGAAAATTTAAAAATGATATAAACTCATTTTATATATTTAATTTATTTATAATTATATAAATATTATATCTAAAAAATTTACTATAAAAAATGAGACGAGTAAAGACCCATCCTAGCTCGTATATAAATCCACTGGTGCATGCTATTGTCATTTTAATTTGATAAAAAGTTTTCTATAAAATAAAAGTGATTAAAATGTTACTATTTTTATAAAATAACTACTCAAGTGTATCAATTAAAAAATAAAATAAAAAATATCTTTTAACACAAAGTTAATAAATGGTAGTAGGAGTTCACTAGTATTCTAGATTCTTTGAAGGATCTTCGGTAAAATAATATTTAAAAAAATATTTATTTATAACGCAATAAATATTTAAATAAATATTTTTATTTATAGTTATATAATAGAGTAATTATTTTAATATTAAATCTCTATATACATATTATTTTATATCACAAACTATTCAATTTTATAAAAAAATATATAATATAATATTTTATTATTGGTAAAAAAATTAAGTAAAATTACTTAATTATAAATTATTTATTTTTTATTTACATGTTGATCAATTCGTCATATTTATTTTATAATTTAGTTGTGGAATGATAAATTTTTTAAGATTTCATGTAAAAAAATACATTAAAATAATAAAATGGAAGAAAATTCATAATAATCAAACTGTTATTGAAGGTATAAAAAAATAAAAAAAAATGAAGAAACTGAATCCACTAATCATACTAAGCATTAAACAATAATATTCAACATTGACAATAAAATAATCCATACAAATAGGAATTAGATTTTTAACCATATATTTATAAATTACTTATAAATATTTTATAATTTAAAATAATACTAAGTTGTAGAAAAATAAATTTCGTGTAATTGTGAAAAAATAATTATTTAACTTAATCATTGCAAATTAGATGATATATTTTTAACATTTGTTTTGATAATATATTTATTAATTTATTTTATAATTAATATAATATAATATTATCTATAAATATAATTAAATCTTATAAGCTTCATATTCTCACATGTATTGTCACGGGCTCCTGCTACAATTTCCGTGCCAGTGTCCGTTATCTTACCAGCACATATTTGTCTTTTTCAATTATTTTGTGGGGCCATCTATTGTTGTTATTATTAATTTTTCTCTTACTAATGAGTCCAGTACCTCTACTAATAAGTAACATGACATCCCTCGTTACCGACTA
This sequence comes from Hippophae tibetana, assembly GCA_037013495.1. NCBI lineage: Eukaryota > Viridiplantae > Streptophyta > Magnoliopsida > Rosales > Elaeagnaceae > Hippophae > Hippophae tibetana. Next base: position 15,711,181 of record CM072812.1, read on the forward strand.
GCAATAAAGATTGGCGTGTTTTTTTCTTAGCATTAAAAATAAATAAATTTATATTATTTATATTGTATTACGTATTAATATTATTAAAATAATTAATTATTTTTAAATTTTTTAACTTATTTTAACTATAATAAATAATGTAAAATAATGATAAATATGTCATTTAATTTATCAAATGATAAAAATAATATTTAATTATAATTAATAAAATAATATTTACTACTCTCTTAAAATTTAATAATAAATTTTTACCACTAATAATAAATTTAGTATTAGATTTTTACTATAATAAAGAATTAGATACTATATTTTGCATAACAATGAAATATTTTTACTAGAAATAATTTAAATAATTTTTAAAATATTTTTACAATATATTCATTACTTTAACCTAATAAATGTAGTTACAAAAGTTTAGTGTCCTTTTTTAAAATAAAAGTATCATGAAGGTTTTTTAAATTATTTTATTTATGTTATTTAATCTACGAAATTATAAGTGATATAATTTATTTTTTAGTTTTAAAAAAATTATCAATTAAAAATAAATTATATTATTTTAATTTTTATATTAAAATATTAAATTTTTTATTAGATAATTAAAATATGAAAAAAATAAGAAAAAGAGATTAAATAATATTTATTTTAATATTTTATTTTCTTTACTATTTATTTAAAAAAATATATATATTTAAATTTTTTTATTTATTGTTGTTATTATTGTTTTTTAAATTTTTTTATATTAAATTTAATATTTATGTTTGTTAAATATTCATATTATAATAGTAATTTAGATTTTTATACTTGATAGTATTTTAGCTATTTGATAAAAAAATATTATTTTAATAAAATTAATTGTTAAAATAATACATTTTGTATTTAATTATCCTTTTTATTAACGTATTAAAATTAAATAATATTATTTTCAATATAATAAATTAAACAATACTAATAAACCGCTAAGTCTCGTTCCCCCCTTTTAAACTAATAGTTAACAATAATTTGAGTTGAATTGACAAAAAATAAATAAATAAATAAAATAAAACTTTTTTTGAGGTAGAAAGAAGTATTTTTAAAATTATTATGTAGCTCGGCGACTGAAATCTCATATGAGGTAGTACTTTTGTTTGCTATCTCAATTCCCCCCCCCCCCCGTCGCACATGCTGAGTATGAATTTCTTACGTAAGTAAGTACAATATAGTTTTATATATTTTTTAAATTGTTAATATAATAAGAAATAAATAATTTTTGAAATTTTATTCTGATTTTTATAATATAAAAATAGGATAAGATTATTGACTCTAATTTTTAATACAATTTATAAACTCTTTTTTTTATATCTTAACATTAATATCTATAAAAAGAATAAATAGAAAAAAATGAGATAAAAAATATAATAAACTATGCAAACAATTAAAATGATTTATCACAACTCATTAAAAAAATATGTGAATTTATATCCAAAATATAAATACAAATCTATACACGAAAAAAGCACACATAAATAGTAATAATTTACACTTATTGTGAAAACTGATTATGCAGGCATTGAGCCAAACCGTCTAAATTGACATGCATAGTGCCATAGTCACAGGGTATGTCGATCATTTTTCCAGCATTACCAAAATATAAAATATAAAAAGTTTCCATTGATCATATTTATTAAGTTATAATTTATTAAAAAAAGTTATAATTCTTTTATTTATTATTTTATATAAATATATTTATTTGTATGTAAATGACTTATTTTAATATAAAATTAAATAATATATTTTTTAAAATTAATAATATATATTAAGTATCTATACAAAATTTTGATAAGAAAATGATATACAAAGTTTTTGGAAAAATAAATACAATTAATTTTTTGTAATGATATCATTAAGATAATTTTTATATTAAAATATGTAAAATATCAATTATATTTTTATATAAATTTTAATGTTATTATTAATAAATAAAATTATTATGAATAATAAAAAAATAAATAAATATTATTACCTTTAATTTTTTATACAAACAATTACAATTTTTAAACACGGTACACTTGAATTTGGATATATCACATCTTAATTTATTGATTTTATACTATATTTTATACAAATTTTAAAAATTAGAAAAAATCCTTAAAATTAAGTAAATTAGTATAAAATAAATGTAATAAATATAAAAAGGTATTCTATGTTAATTTAAAATATTAATAATAAATACGATATTTCACATCCTTAATTTTATTTTATGCTGTTGAGTTTCTTATTGTTATGAAAATCCGATGGCAGCCCTATAAAATGCTCTCATTGTTGCCATAAACCGAGCCGAGGGTTCTTGTGAAGTTTGTGTGAGAGAAAGGCCTTCAGATAGGGATTTGCTCTGAGATGCAGCAGAAAGGTAGAGCTTACGACCGAAGATCTAGGAGTTTCTCAAGGAGTCGTATTGCCATTGAGGGTTCTTAAAGCCTCATTTCTCGTTTACCTTTTCATTTTCTCTCATTATCCCCAAATCAACATTGCCGATCTATTTCAATTCGATAATTTTTACAAATTCGATCCAATTTAAAATGGAAACGACTAATGCTAATGTTCTCGTCATCAATGGTTAGATTTCACTGTTCCCTTAACAAAATGCAATTCAATATTAATAGATTTCAAATTTAGATAATCGAATCCATCAAAATTAAATAAGATGGAACTTTACAACGAAAATGCAGGAGAAGAGAAAGAACGGGAAGTCCAAAAGAACTACTGGATGGAGCATTCTGTAGATTTGACCGTTGAGGCTATGATGCTCGACTCCAAGGCTTCTGATCTGGACAAAGAAGAGCGACCCGAGGTAATTGTTATATCTTTTTTTTCCATTACTATGCTTGTGTGATTTTTCTCCTAAATACATCGATTTTTATAAGAGGGAATTTTTATATATTATAAAAATTGGGAAGGTCTATCTTATGGTATGAAACACATTGGGTGGTTACAGAAATAAAAAATTTCTTTTACATTAAAATTGAGGGAAAAATATCTTAAATCTACTAACTTTTACATTAAAAGTACATTAATTTTACTGAAAATATATCAAGGTCTCGTTTAAGTTGAGAGAGAGTTATAAAGTGGTAAATTAAGGCTTACTTCTTTTTGGTTTGAGGCTTACCCTTTTATGGTCGAGGTGATTGAGGCTTTAGCTTTAAACGGTTAATTTTTGAAGTTGGTTCATGCGTTATTCATAAAATTCAGATTCGGTTTCACAAAATTAAAAAATTATAGATAATAAAAACAAAAGGAGAATATTATAATCTCATGAACAAACTTAATTAGGGTTACTTTTTTAACATTCTTTGATTTTTCTTCACGTATTACCTTCATTTTCCTTTGTTTTTAGCAACTTCAAATTTTATCAATTATTAAATTGAATAGCAAGTCACATAACCTCTGAAATTGACTATTTATGTTTGTATTTTTTCATGTGCTCTAAATTGATATTGTTACTGTAGAGTCACAACTTATATTATTTATTTTGTGTATTTTATGCTTATTTTTTGATTAATTGCCTATATTAGTTTGACTTTCTTTCCATGATATTTTACATCTCGGATGTCTCGAGACTTAAACCTCATCCCACTTAAGGAAAATGCCTTACTATTGAAAGTAGTCTTTTACAACATTGTAATTATCTCTAATGTCTTAATTTTCAAACCTAATAGACCTTTGATTTCTCATTTTTCAAACTTAACATACCTTTGTTGTACTACTTTTGGTACATCAGAGATTTATTAGGTTAAAAAAAAGGATACTATAAATTGGTTTTTGTTCAAAAGTGACGTTGTATTGGTTTTTGTTCTCTGCTTTATAGGTACTGTCTCTGCTTCCACCATACGAGGGAAAATCTGTTTTGGAGTTGGGAGCGGGAATTGGTCGATTCACAGGTGAATTGGCCAAGAAAGCAGGCCAAGTTCTTGCTATGGACTTCATTGAGAGTGTAATAAAGAAGAATGAAAGCATAAATGGGCATTACAAAAATGTCAAATTCGTGTGTGCTGATGTGACATCCCCTGAACTCTCCATTTCTGAGGACTCGGTGGATTTGATTTTCTCAAATTGGCTTCTGATGTATTTATCAGATAGTGAGGTGATATAATATCTCTTCCATTTGCTTATTTTTTTGAACTGGGTTTGATCCAATGCAGGACAAATTATCATTTGTTTTGGAAAATGTGCTCTCATTTCTGTTATATCATTCATGTTGTAATTACCTTCATTGTTAGATATCCAATATATAATTTGTTCGGTTGGTAATGCTGTGGTGCTTTTGAGTAGAGATCTAAGGTTTAAATCTTAACTCTGAAAACTCACATCCAATGTGGATACTTATAGTTTGAATTAAAATTTATTTGGTTTCAGAGGTTGATTTAATCATTTTATTAAAAAGGCACATTTCAACACGTCTTTTCATGCATAAGTATCAAACATTACTTCGTGTTAGTATGCTCGGCTATAAGAGTAATTACCTTCATTGTTAGATATCCAATATATAATTTATTCGGTTGGTAATGCTGTGGTGCTTTTGAGTAAAGATCTATAGTTCAAATCTCAACTGTAAAACCTCACATCCAAAGTGGCTTCTTATCGTTTGAATTAAGAAAAAAGTATATAATTTATTTGGTTTCAAAGATTGATTTAATCATTTTATTAAAAAGGCACATTTCAACATGTCTTTTCATACATAATATAAAACATTACTTCGTGTTAATATGCTCGGTTAAGAGTTGTTCTGCAATCTTGTTACTACTATTGACCTGGTTTTAACTTTTTGTTGTGTGCAATCCAGGTGGAGATATTAGCTGAAAGGATGGTAAAGTGGTTGAAGGTTGGGGGTTTCATTTTCTTTAGAGAATCTTGTTTCCATCGGTCAGGAGATTCTAAACGAAAATACAACCCAACTCATTATAGGGAGCCTAGATTTTATACGAAGGTAGATGCTACCTTTTTTTACTAGTTATTCAATATAATTTATGATATTGTGGTCTGTTGGCATACTATGAGCAGACAATTACTCAACCCCTGTTGCAGTTAGCATCAGGTGAAATGGGATTAATGATTGATGTTTGGCTATGGTTATCCAACTGGAGTTCATTATGCTTGCACTACAAGTTAACTCACTTCCCTCACCTCCATAAATAATTAAGGCTATCTATCCTTTACTTCTGTAAAAATAAATGAAATAATAACCTTACCTTAAGTTCAGGAAAAGTACCCATACTATTCATTAGGCTAAAATTGTATAAAAGGTTTAGTTTCTAGTTGTAATTGTTGCCAACAAACTCAAATGTCTAGCTTTTCTTTTCTGGACGATTATAATGGCTATAAAGTTCTTCGTGGGTCATATTATTCTTTCTAATTTATTTCTAAATTTATCTCAGGTTTTCAATGAATGTTCTACCCGTCATGGATCTGGAAATTCATTTGAACTTTCACTTGTGGGCTACAAATGCATTAGTGCTTATGTGCGAAACAAAAAGAATCAAAATCAGGTACTAAAATTAAGAAGTTTGAATATCATAGGGCTCCTGGATCAATCCATTAGGGGACTGACAATGTTTTTGTTTTGCAGATCTGCTGGACATGGCAAAAGGTCCGTTCACAAGGTGATAGAGGGTTCCAGCAGTTCTTAGATAATGTTCAGTATAATTGCAGTGGAATATTACGTTATGAGCGCGTTTTTGGATTTGGTTTTGTGAGCACAGGAGGGATCGGTAGGCTTTTACTTCTTTAGCATCTATTTTAATGAACATAGCTGCTATTATTTAGTTTTCAGTATGTGTTTTGGGATGGGGGGACTAATAATGGATCATATACTTGTTTTGCCTTTGAAATATGCTTTAAAATGGAGACACACTTGAGTATTTATAAGGTGTTTTTATCAGCATCTTAGGTTAACCTTTCTGTTGATGTCATGACTAAAGTGATTACAAGGCTTGTAGTTTTACCAATGAACAAATTACAAGCATACAACAATAAAAGAATCACATAGCATTAATCAACTACTTTGTTATCTTTGATATTCTGGTTGGTTTGTTCCTGAGCTTCTGCACATTGTCAACATATGTTTGTACATATGAGTATCCCATCTATAACCCGATGTGGGACTCAGCATCATTTGAAAATAATGCATTATATTAATTTCTCTTAGGGAAGAAAGTTTATGTCATTTGAATGGTAAAAATGCATGATCTAGGTCATATTTAGAATGTGACAAGTTGCTTAATAGGCCTTCAATTTCTCCTTCAATTTCTCAGCTATGAAAATTAAGAAACTTTTTACTTATGCAGAAACAACTAAGGAATTTGTGGCAAAGTTGGAACTTAAACCTGGTCAGAGGGTTCTAGATGTTGGCTGTGGTATTGGAGGTGGTGACTTTTACATGGCTGAAAATTATGATGTTGAGGTTGTCGGTATTGACCTCTCAGTAAATATGATTTCTCTAGCCCTCGAGCGTGCCAGTGGCCTCAACTGTTCTGTTGAATTTGAAGTTGCTGATTGCACTAAAAAGACATATCCTATGAACTCATTTGACGTAATATACAGCAGGGACACCATATTACACATTCAAGTAAGGCCATCATCCTTGGGAACGATGTTCTTGACATTTACTATTAAACCTGTTTCTCTTTTTAGTCCGTTTATTTTGGTTTTCTTCTCATTAGTGGAGACCTGAAAAATAGATAGAATTATGTCCAGTTTAGTTAAATGGATATTACTTATTGCTATTAGGAGCCAAAACATTCTGAGTTTTCACATCTCATATTTAAATAGGACTTTGTGAAAACTCATTAACCTCCTCAACTTAGTAGACACAACCATGGCTTGGAGTTCTGTACCTGTAGGTTCATGTCAGTGTTTCCGTTACCAATGATGAGACTTTTGCAACTGAGCTTTATCTCATCTTCCTATGGTGTTGACTGCTGAATTTGCTGCTTCGTAATTGCTATATAACCTAATGTAATACTGATGCATATACTAATAAAATACTGGAATCCTTTTAGGACAAACCTGCATTATTCAGATCTTTCTACAAATGGTTGAAGCCAGGGGGAAAGGTTCTCATCAGTGATTATTGTAAGAGTGCTGGCTCTCCTTCAATAGAATTTTCAAAGTATATTAAGCAAAGAGGTTATGATCTTCATGATGTAAATGCATATGGTCAGGTATGCCCCCCCACATACAACAATTGTTATCATTCAATGCTTGCTGAGAGTTTTGTGAGTTGAACATTTTTCTCATAAATTTTCTTTTTGTGTAATAATTAAAGATGCTTAGAGATGCTGAATTTGATGAGGTCATTGCAGAAGACCGTACTGATCAGGTGCCCATAAACACATTTAATCTTATTCTTCTTATTAGATCTAGATTGTGTTCAGCATCCTGATAAGACTATTTGGTGGTTCAGTTTATGCAAGTTCTACAGCGGGAGTTGGATACAGTCGAGAAAGAGAAGGATGTATTCATCAACGACTTCTCTGAGGTGCAATTTTCATCATTTGTGATACATCCATTGCTTACCAAATATATTCTTTCTTATTGTTTTGTGGGTTATGTGTGACATGCAGGAAGACTATACTGCTATAGTTGGTGGATGGAAGGCAAAGCTAGTCAGGACTCAAGCTGGAGAGCAAAAATGGGGCCTCTTCATTGCCAAGAAGAAGTGATTACCGCATCTATCTAATATCCTGTTTAAGTTGATCTATGTCGCTTCTTATTGAATAATGTTATTGGTGGTTTGGTGTTCGTAGCTTTGTGTTGTGTGGTCTCAACATTACATTCTACCATTAAATTATGCATTACCATTTCTATGCGGAGTTTATTATGTTGGCAATAAGATGGACTCTTGTTTATGATGTGAAAATTGTCTATGAATTTTTGTTTAATCAGGCAGGTCTGGGAATGACAAGGTTTGTTTCTTTTTGTTCAAAAACAACAATATTAATCATAGGGAATTGATATTTCTAGAGCTAAAAATATTAATAAGAGTAATAAAATATTTTTACTTCACAATTTAATACTGTAGGGTTTTTAAAATTAGAAATATTATTATAACATTAGAAAAATCTACTCTGATAATATAATTACCTTTAATGATATTGTTAAAGAATCCATATAAAAGAAAAGGTAATCCCAGCAGTTTTTGTTTATTTATAGAAACGAGAATAGTTTTAAATTATTAGATAAAATTTTCATTTGATTTGAAATTAGTATTCTGTTATAACAATAGCAATTTTCCATAGAACTCATTGTTTAGGATATTGAGGAATGTTAATTACATAAATATGAAAATTTATTTATATTTGTATTAATTATAGTATATCACGGGATAAAATAATTTTAAAAATGGATAAAATATTAAAAGGTTGTCTTTATAACCCAAAAATTATAAAAATATGGGATTTAACTCAAACAAGGAAGATCCAAATTTACAATGAAATTATGAGATTTGTAATTAAGTATTAAACTCTAAATAGGAATAAGAAATAAATTTTTTTAGACACATTTTGTCAAGTGGTTATACAACCAACTCTAATGGTGAAGAGATTTTGGTTGCTACATTTTTTAGGTCTATGACAATTGCTTCGAGAAAACAATCATGTTTTTATAAAACTAATTGTCTTTTCAAATAAGATAAAATAACAAAAGTAAAATATTATAAATTTTCAAGTGATGATGATAAGATGTCCAAATTATATCACATACATCAAATAATAATAAGATCAAAATAGAAAAAAAAATATCTTCAAACAAAAATGACTATTTCATGGTTCAATAGGCAATAGACAAAATAGTTTTGAATTTTTGTTAATTAGATATGATAAAATGTTTACAAATGAATTTTGATTTTCATTGTAAGAATGTCCTAAAAATATAAAGTAATGAAATGTTAATGCTAAACTAAGACATGAACGATGATATTCTTATTTGGATGCATAAAATAATAATAAGATTAAAATAGCAAAAAAATATCTTCTAACAAAAATGACTATTTCATGGTTCAATAGGGAATAGACAAAATAGTTTTGAATTTTTGTTAATTAGATATGATAAAATGTTTACAAATGAATTTTGATTTTCATTGTAAGAATGTCCTAAAAATATAAAGTAATGAAATGTTAATGCTAAACTAAGACATGAACGATGATATTCTTATTTGGATGCATAAAATAATAATAAGATTAAAATAGCAAAAAAATATCTTCTAACAAAAATGACTATTTCATTGTTCAATAGGAAAAAGACAAAATAGCTTTGGATTTTTGTTAATTAGATATGATAAAATGTTTAAATGAACTTTGATTTTCATTGTAATAGTGTCTTAAAAATATTAATGTGAAATATAAAGTAATGAAATGTTAATGCTAAACTAAGACATATCAATGATATTCTTATTGGGATGGTTCGATTTGTAGAGAGAAAAATTAGATTTTTTTTGTAAAATAAATGAATGTGTGGATCTCTTATGAGATTCATGTATATATAAGGTATTGTACGTAATTGTATCGATTACATAGGAGGTACATATTATAATGTGTCAGATGGGTACAAGAGTAAAAGAAAGTACATATAAACTTTGAGATCGACCACTATATAGCTCGAACTGGTGGTCAGCCTTCCGACACTGATGCTCATATGCGTAGGCAGGCTTATCCTATGAGTGTTATTGTGGGCACAAGTACATACTGGTCCTCCTAAGTTGACTCGTTTGATGGCTCAGGGTGTTAGTTAGATCGGGCTTTATGTCGATCCATTTGTTCAAACATCATATCCCCTTACTCTTCCAGCTCAGTTCTTCAACATGGGTGGAAAAGTAGCAGTTGGGCAACGAATTTGAAACATTCAACTCATCCTAATAAATTTTTCTCACTTAATTTGAGAGAGTAAATATGCACCTCTATACAAGAAGGAACTTGGGATTTTCTTCATTTCATTGTTTTGTTGCACATTAAACAAAAATTGGTAAACTTATAAGCCATACCAAAATTTGAGCTAGAACTCAACTCTTGCTAGGCCAACTGATGTCGAATGGGTAGAGCTACCTCCTATACCTCATATTGATATGAAGAGACCTCAGGATCAATCTGGAGATGCACAAGTTCAATAAGACATATGTATTGAAGTAGAATCCCACATACATGAGGAGGGTTTACATGTTAGTTAAATAGAATCGGGGCATTAATGTGATCCTTCTTAAAAATGAGAAGAATTGGAAGGAGTACTTCTTCTATGTATCTGGTTGGTAGGAGACCTCAAATAGTGATTCAAGGCTGATAAGCATTACTTGTGTTGACACTAAGCTCGTAATAAGGAATATGGGTTTCCTTATCACGACCTTAAGCCTCGAGGCTAAGCAAAGATTGGATGATATCCAAAAGTATCTGCTCGAGAAGACACAATAGAGGAAACTATTAAACACCTCGCACTTTGTTGCGTATGAGTTGATGAGGTGAGGCTAGATGGAACCCCTCATGGGATAATCCATAAACCTCAGGTACCTTTTAAGCGGATGACCTCTCTTACAAACTTTGGGGGGAGGTTTGGAGTGCTTCATAATGATGATGAACAAGCCGTAAGACTTCCACAAATAACTTATTTTTTATTGAGCCTGAGCCTTGGAAATCTAACACCCTATTTTCCTTGCTTTTGTAGATATCATAGAGTTCAACATTGACAATATGTTGGTGCGACTTTAAAGTAGGGTAACTAAAATGGGGGTGAGCTCTAAAAAAGCTATAACTCCCTCTTAAAGGGAGAGCTCGTCCAAAGTGAATAAGATGAGCAAGTCCTTTGAGAAACATGTCGCTCTCACCCTATCCAAAAGAAGAAAAGAGAGACCATTGATGAGCCTGTGCTCGCGCCTATACCTTTGAATGTTATTAGGCCCATACTAGCGTCCTTGGGTCAACACACCCCCACACTTGTTACCTTGGGACAAGAAACACTTACTCTTCTTATGAGGTACTCGAGGAGAGGAAAAAGTGTTATTGACAACCTCACAACAGAAGTTAAGAGAGTGGTTTTGAATAAGGGTATGACACCAGAACATGGTTGATTACAACGTGGACAACCTCCCCTACATGGTACATGAGAGACAATTTTATGCCAGGTGTAAGGATGTCGACTCTAGGGTCGTTCTTAGTAGACTCTTGTACGAGGTAAGTGTTAGTCCAAGCTTATTTCTTATTGAGCCTCGAGTTGTTATCTCTTCCTGACCTTCCCTTGTTTTCCTTGTTTTTAGGCCCAACTCCATTATAGGCTTAGCAGAGTTCGAGGTGTGGAGATGTTGAAGCACTACCTTGCAATGGAAAAAGAGAGCCATGCCTCAACTTGGACCAAGATTGTTGTGTTGTTTGCCAAGCCATTAACAAGGAAAGAAAGATAACCAAGGCTATACAAGAACTGAATAAGAACTTGAGGCACTTCGAGGCACTCAAGGAGGCCCTGAGAAAGCTTGAGGAAGAGGTAGAAGCTTATAGGCACGAGCTTGACGACACCATAGACAAGTATGCCCGTGACCAAGAAAAGGCAAGGCGTAAGCTTGATGCCTTGATTGAACAACTCTCCTTAAGCGTTTAGATAGAGTATAACATGGCCATGGACTCAGTTAAGAAAGAATCCAAAAAGAAAGGCCTCAGGGAATACTACTATAAGATCCTCAATATCCTGGTCATCCCTCAGTACTCGCCCACTCAACCACTCAAACTTAAGACAAGGTTGGCGAACAAGACTAATACTCTGGGGCAAGTGATAATGGACCCTTGAAGATATTTATGATATTTTTTAAATCTTAAAATATTGGTAATATTACTTCAAAATTTGAGAATATTATTGATATTATCCCTATATAGTGAGATTCACTATTAGTAATGAGTACGGGTACGAGTAGGGACAGTTATTGATATAATTATCCCCGAATCGAATTATAAAATTTGTACCCAAATTTGCCCAAAAATTGTGTCGCTTAGGGAACGGTTTTTTACTCGCGGATAATGATTTGGGATAATTATTAAAAAATACAAAAAAAACTACTTTTTCAAACTTTAAAAAATTTCTATATACTTAGCAAAAAATCAATAAACCCTAATTATTAATGAATATATAATTTAATTTAATGAAAATATAAATAATTTTATATATGAACGGGTACAGTTATCCATATAATCGTATACGATGTTTTATGTTCGATTTTTACCCAAAATCATACTTATTTTCAAAATTTATAGATAAAAACCAAACCAACGATGTGGATAATCACATATAACCAAATTCATAGTTTTTTTACTCATTCCTATTCACTATATAAAGATAACACACATATCAACTCAATAAGCAATAATAGCTTATTTTATTTGAAAAATGTTTGTAATTATTTTTATTATCTAAAACATATAATATGGGTATAAGATAACTCATATAAAAAAAAAGCCGAAGATAATCACAAAAGGTATAAGATAATCTATTATTCTCCATTAGTAAAGATATTATATTTATTTTAAAAATAATGTTTAGTTTTTATATTTATTTTTATAACAATTTATTTATATTTTACGACAAATAACTAATTTTTTATGTTTTAATTTTAATTTTTTCAAGTTTTTAGTTATATTTTATTTAAACTATAATAGTTTCTATATAATGTGATTAAAAAAATAATATTTGTATTTGTAAGTAATTTTTGATAACAATAAAATAAATTGTTAAAAAAATAAAATAAAAATTACTGATATTTTACTACGGGGAAAACAACACCTATCATGTATGACAGATAACCTACAACATATAACTGGCTCCCGACATTAAGGGCCACTAGTGATGAATGTCAGATGCTATATATATATATATATTTTGTCTCCTTAATTAATATATACCTCTATACTCAATCGATGCATGTAAATGATTTATGCATCTGAACTCTTGTGGTGGTCCAAATTACCTTTAATGATCACAAGGCCAGCAAGAAGGAGGAGGAAAAATGGGCTATCAATAGTAATAGTATATGTATTTAACCACGAGAATTGAATTACAAGAGGATAAAATTCATAATGTAAAACTGGGGATGATGAATTGAATATGACAAGAGAATTAATATGTAAAACAAATCTGCAGAGAAAGAGAGAGCAGTAGAAGTAGTAAATAATTAACAAGTAGAAAAGGAAATGTGTGGAGTGAGTACTGAGTAGTGAAGAAGACTAATAGGGACAAAATAAAGGGCACAGAGAGAGAGAGAGAGCGGGCAATTTGAATATAGAATGACTACGAAAAGCACCAGACGTAATTAAAGACACACACAGAGAGAGAGAGAGAGAGAGGACAATAAATGAGAGTTGCATGGGAGGGTCTAAAGGATAGGATTGATATATGATACTTTGAATTAATAAAATTTAATATCGATGAAAAGAAAAAAAAAATTAATTGATAATTTTTTTTTTAAATTTACACAAAATTAGATGGAAAGAAAAAATAATTTGATTGATAAAAAATATACTTCAAAATAATACCTAAAAAAGAGATAATGGCTTATGATTTATATTAAGCAATTTTACATCCTAATATTAATATCACCACTTTTAAATTTGATTATTAATAATAATATATATATATATTATCATTTAAGACAAATGTATAATAAATAGATATTTTAATATATTATCATCATCGTCAGGTCGTTTTTCCTTTCCTACTCCCCAAAAATCACTTCCAGAATTCCACGCCTTCCTCACTCATTCACTCACTCGTTAAAATTATTTTTATTTATTTATTTATTTTCATTGCCTTTCCTTTTCCCTCTTTTTCCTCTGTACACAAACAAATTCACACTCTTTACTTGTTCAAGTTTCCACTGATTTTATCTCCATTAAAGTTCGTTTGTGAAAATTCTCCTAAAATTTTAAGAAATGGTAAGAATATCAAATAATAATTTCAAGAATATAATATTATTAGTTATATTAAAATAAGTGTTTTTATTATTTTTAAAAAATTAAATAAAATTTAATTCAATAAAATGTTTTTCAGATTTATAAGTAAATTATTTTAATAAAAGTTCGATAGAAAGAAATTTAATAATAACTAAGTAATGAATCAGAGATTCTCGACCGTAAGTAAAAGTTTATTGTTTTGTTGTATGCTTTAAAGAAAAATCAACCATATTTTTCAATCTCTATCTTTAACGAATAAATCCATTCTCCCTAGTCAACCTCTTATATATATTCCCTTCCACACGTTGTTCCATTATAAACCAGCACCACCTTTTTCCTTCTTCTCTCTCTCTCTCTCTCTCTCTCTCTCTCTCTCTCTCTTAGTATAAAAACTTATCATAGCTGGAAATATATATAGCGCTAGCTCATTGTAACATACGCTAATAAATCTCATTTTAATTAGCATAAAAACCCTTTAGTAGTTTTCACAAAGAAACCCTAATAGTAGTTGTAAAAGTGTGGATGATGATGGCCTATAACGATGGCTTTGATGATATTAACATGAACATCCCCGATTCATTCAACAGAAGGAAGCTTCAGCTGCCACTGCTGTTTCCAAAACCATACCTTAAAAACACTTCAACAACTCAACAGAGTTGTTTTCCCCATTATCATCCCTTGGGTACGTAAGAGACCGTTAATTAGTGCCCTTCTATATATCATCTATTATATTACAGAAAAAAAAGTGTGTTCATTTGTGTTATTTAATCTATACGTACTCATTAATTCTATCTCAATTGTGTTATTTTTTTTTTAAATGTATTATTTGTCCAGAACATGTTAGTTATCGTGACACAGCTATAGCAGAACAAAAGAAGTTGATGAAAACAGCACAGCCACAAGTTGTAGTGAGCTCAAGATGGAACCCAGCACCGGAACAGTTAAGGGCATTAGAAGAACTATACCGACGTGGAACTCGAACGCCGTCGGCCGAGCAAATTCAGAATATAACAGCACAACTTAAAAGATATGGAAAGATTGAAGGTAAGAATGTGTTCTATTGGTTTCAAAATCACAAAGCTAGAGAACGCCAGAAACGTCGTCGTCAAATAATGGAATCAACCCCACAAGATCAGAATTTAATGTCAGAGAGGAAAGAATTATCAGGTAATTCTATCAAAACCAATTCAAGATATCATCATCATCATGTAATCATTAGTCTTTTTAATCACTAATCTTTTATTTTAGTAATAAATAAATAAATTAAATCTTTATTATTCACTTTTTGTTACCTGTGAAAATTAATTAATACACACCCAAATCTATATTAAATATATAGTTGGATTAAAACATCTTACTTTATGAAATACACCCATCTAAGTTATTTATTTTTGTCTATATATTTTCAGATATATATTATTATTGATTTGTATTTCAGCTTGGTTCTGTGAGATATAAACCAAATAATTTTTTTCTTGTTTTTTTTTGTCTAAAAGGAACAACCAGGAAAATATTGGATGAAGGTCAGGAACAGATAACCGAGAGCGTCTGGGTATTCATTCATATAGCTTAATTTCTCCATTTCTATTTTTTTTGATACATATATAGCTTTCTTCTAATGCAAATAAACCCTCTTTATCTTCTTTTTCTTCAATCTCTTTGAATATATCACTGTGATTTTAGGATCTTAAAAAGTCTAAGGGACCCATTACTACCCATTACTAGTTGGCATTGATATGTATAGATTAATTATTAGGAAGCAAATAACAAACACTATATTGGAAGAGGGGAAGATAGTACACATGCATTTTAAGACACATTTGTAAAAAAAGAAAAAAAAAACAATTATATTGTTACATCTTTTAGAAATATTTAGAATAATGAAAAAAAAATCTATTTTTTAAAATAATTCTACTAAGTATCACAATATATAAGTAGTTTATGTGCAAATTTGTAGAGTTATTATATATGATACCTAAATTTATGTGAATTTATCTTTCTTATACCGGAAGATAGATAGATATATATATATATATAAACAAAAGTTTTAGTTTTTGTATGTTGGGAAATGAAAAGGGTCTAAAAGCTGCATTACTTCCATTCTGTCGGGTCTGCTATGTTATGAAGATTAACTTTATGGGGGATTTTGAATCTTGTGCTTGTTAGCTTTAACATTCCTCTCGTTCGTGATCACTTATTTGGTTACACAATGAACGAAAGTGAAAGACAATTCTGTCCATATTTATATGTTTAAATTTTCAAATTAGAAAGATCACAACTAATTTTATCTAAAAAGATATGAGTAGGCTAGGCGCTAGTAGTTGTAATGTCACCTTTGTTTTTTTTTTAATAAACAAAGAATTGAAGTGCTATTGATGACTTTTTTATATTAAATAAATAAATTAGTTTAGAGTTGGATTCGTACACGATGTTAATGTTATTTATACTCTTTATTTTGAGTATTCTAAATCACATGAAATTATCATAGATAGAATACTAATATATTATAATTTAGGTTAAATTTATAAAAAATATTTAGAAAAATAGGCCAGTTGAATACCTGTATATATATTAAAAATCTTACAATTTTATTGTGTTGTTTGGTGCACATACTTACATAAATTTGGTAATAAATATTTGAAAAATTATATAAAATAATACTATTAAAATTTAGAACAATAAAAATAATACTTATTAATATTGAAGATGATCTAATTAATTAGTACTTAATAATAAATTGATATAATTTGACAGAGTTCAATGTGAGTTTTTAGGTTATGGTTTTTTTTTAAATATATATGAATTAGATATAAAATGTATTGCTTGTGTGATACAAATTTTAATGTTGTTATATATATATGTTGATTTCTCTTAATATTTTAATAAAATAATATGTAATTTATTTATGTAATTTTTGTACTTATTAAAAATAATAATTATAAAAGTTTATTAAAATGAATATTTAATTTAAGATGAAAGAGTAAATAAAACACATAATTTTTGTATTAAAAATTCGGACTAAGTTAAGTTTTTAGTTTAGACTCACACCCCCTCGCACCCGGTCAAAATTTCTATATAAGCATACAACTTAAAATATAATTTGATTTTACACCTAAATATATGTTTGTATAAAAATTATATCGTTAGAATATTTAATATTATATAACAAATATATAGTATATGAATTTATTTCAAAAATATATATTTATAAGTTAAAATTACAAAATATACTTTAATAAATATATGATTATAAGTCCTTAATTATGAGTTTTCATATTTTATTTAAAATGTGTAGGAATATAACGACGTTTCAACACAAAGGATAGCAAAAGCAGGGGCAGAGTCAAATAGGACAGATGGGTTGATCCAATTTGATGAATTAAGAGATCAACTACAGATTAATAGAAGAAATAGCAGCTTCATGGCAAGGAATTCCACGTGGCAGATGACTCAGTTGTATTGTCCTCCTCGTCCTCCTGTTAATAATAATAATAATAATAATAATAATCCAAGTACTACAACTACTACAACCAGATCGGCATCAACAGTTAGAAGAACATTAATGGATCAAAATCAGCTCATTAAGAAGTTCCATGACATTAAGAATCTGTTTAATATAACACCTTTCAGTACTGAAACTGGTTTTAACTATCATCATCAAGATCATGATAATCAAGCTCATGAAGATTTTTATAATATTGGTGGAGAATGTGATGATCAAACCCTAGAGCTTTTTCCACATGGATCATGTGGAAGTGGAACCCTTAATGGAAAGGATTCCAATGGTACTGGAGCCCCTCAACAGTTTTTTGAGTTCCTTCCTTTGAAGAATTAATTAATTTAAATATTTTATTTAATTTTTAGCTATAGGTTTGATATTATATGGGAATGATGAGTACTAATTAATATCTAGCTATATATCTCTATAAATTTTGTTGTTTTGTTGGGAACTAGGAACTTTTGTTCTATTGATTGTTGATGTTGAAATTTCGTTTGAACTTCTCTGATATCATATCATATGACCTCGGTATAAAGAAACTATATGCTTGCCTTAAAATGCATTAGAACCCTGTCTATCTTTTTTTTTGAAACGAGAGGTATTATACGGATAAGATTCGAACTTGTATTTATGATGATGGTGTGAGTCATAAATCATGAAACTTGTACCACAAGCATTATGTTACTTCATTAAATTTTAGATTTATCAAATGAACATGTGATTAACGACAAAGGGACCAAAAAATTACTCCTATAAATTAAGCTAATTTGGTTCAGTTATAAGGTTTAGTTTTTTAAATATAATTCTTTATATTTTAACAGGTTGATATATTATATAATTTGTTAGATTTTTGTCACTTTTTTATTCTCAAATTTTTAGATGAAACCAATATATATGTATATATTATTTTTCTTTCTCCTTTATGATATCTACACAGTGTCTTGTTTAAGAAACTGAGATATCATGTGCTTCACCATTAATATAAGAGAGAGATAGAGTTATTAGTTATTAGCTTATGGTCATTGACGAAGAAAATTGCAATATTGGAATAAGATGTGGTGAGGGAGTACCCTGATGTTGATATAGGATCTACAATTATATATATATATAGAGAGAGAGAGAGAGAGGGAGAGAGACTATTTGATACATTGTGATGTTGAAAGGACTTAGAATATAGGTAACATAACTTCTTTTTTTTGTTCTTTTACCACAAATTTAGCACATGGCAGATTAATTATATGGCAGAGCTCATTTAATTCTCTCTTAAAAAATATTTTTTTCTTATTTGCTAAAATTAATATTTTGTTCTTAATGGATTTTAACATTTATATTTATTTATATTTTTTAAAGTTTTAAATCCAAAACTTTTACCTTATATCATAGTAGTATATACCGTTTAGTTACAAAGTCATTGTTATTGTTTCTATGTTAGAACTAGCAAACAAAAAAAAAACCTAAGAACTTATGCTACATTTGGAAGCTTGCTTTAATGTAGAACCTATTCATAATATCGTAGTAGAGTGTTTCTAAGAGATGATTTCTGCTAGATCTAATGAAATTTCAGCACCTCTTAGAGCATACATTTTTTTATCAAACAAAAAGATAATAATTTTATTAAAAATATAAGAAATTTGGAGTTCTATTTTAAAAGGTTAACTTATTAAATATACTAATCCAAATCCTTATAAACCCATTAATCATCCCATATCTAATCAATGTAGAAATTTGTTTACATATTCTTCAAATTTCCTCTTTAAAAGAAGGACCTCGTGGTTTAACACACCGTTAATAAAAGATATATATTATTTTTGCACTTTACATTGTGTTCATCTCCTTTTTAATTGAAAAAAATTCTTATCTTTGCATTTTACATAATGTCCAGCTCCACCTTAATCGAATAAACTTTTATCTTTTCATTTTACATTGTAATTAAGCTCTTCTCGATCCCACAACAAACTTTGGGTTCACGCATGATGGAGCACACATCGAGCCTTTAAGTTCAAGTAGATGGAACCCATATTGAGCATTTGAGTTAAAGTAGATAGAACACACAACGAACCTTTGAGTTAAAGTAGATGGAGTTCACAACGAGTCTTCTATTTATATAGATGGAGCCATGCACTAGAGAGAGCCACATAAGTGTTCACAATGCCTATGTTTGGGGTTGACTCTAATACCAATTGAAAGTTTAAAGTTATAGATTTAATTAATTTAAAAGACGTGAATATGTAATTTTTCTAATTAAGTCTAATTAAAAATTATCAAGTAGCTAAACATGTATTTGTATGTAAATAAAATAAAGACAAATATAATAAATAATATCTTAGGTGGAAACAACCTAGATTACAATAATAACTTAAGAAGAAGATTGTCGATCTAACAGACTACCTAACTATCTATTATGAAAATCAATATTCAACTACAAAGGTAAGTGTTAGACTACCTTTCACACATAAAACCCTAATGTAACCTACTTATTAGTTGTCAATTCTTTCACAGAATTCATAAAATAGGCGTACAGATTCGAGCCAACGTTCCATTTTTTTAAGTCACACAATCAATCAAATCCATTCAACAAGCATCTAAAAAGTTAGCACAAATTGTGTCATAGAGAAAATTCAACAATGAAAAATCCTAACTAGAAGGTTCAAAATGTAAATAACATAAATTAAATTATGTAGCAAACTTTAGAATAAAAGTTGAAAGTATAGTATCATAAAAAAAATAGACTTATGAATCAATCAAACATAACCACATATTGTTAGATAAATTAAATCAAGAACAAGCCTAAAGAAATATGATATATTTTTCAGAAAATATTTTGAGAGGAAAAGCACAAAATAGTTAGATGAATAGAATATATGTGGTTGTTATATACTTTAAAAATATAAGAAATTTGGAATTTCATTCTAAAAGGTTAACTTATTAGATATAGTAGTCCAAATCTTTATAATTAGCTCATGAATCACCCCATGTCTAATCATTGTGTGACTTTGTTTACATATTCTTTCAATCTCCCCATTAAAAGAAGGACCGCTTGGTTTAGCACCCCCTTAATCAAAGATATATATTATTTTCGCACTTTAAACTATGTCCAGCTCCTTCTCAATTGAAAAAAACTCTTATCTTCGCACTTTACATAATGTCTAGGTCCACCTTAATCAAGGAAACCCTTATCTTTACATTTTACATTGTAATTCAGCTCCTCTCGAGCCCACAATAAGCTTTGGATTGACGTATGATGAAACCTACATCGAGCTTTTAAGTTCAAGTAGATAGAGCCCACATTGCGCATTTGAGTTCAAGTAGATGGAGCTCACAATAAGCCTTGTGTTTATATAGATGGAGCCCATGCAGTAGAGAGAGTCACATAAGTGCTCACAATGCTTATGTTTGGGGTTGACTCTAATATCAATTGAAAGTTTAAAGTTATAGATCTAATTAACCTAAAAGACTTAAATATGTAATTTTTTTCTAATTAAGTCTAATTAAAAATTATCAAGTAGCTAGACATGCATTCGCATGTAAATAAAATAAAGATAAATAGAACACATAATATATTAGGTGGAAACAACCTAGGCTACAATAATAACTTAAGAGGAAGAACGTTGATTCCCGGGATTACCTAACTATCTACCATGAAAATCAATATTTAACTACAAAGCTAAGTGTTAGACTACCTTTCACACAAAAAGCCTCACTGTAACCTACTTATTAGCTATCAATTCTTTCATAGTCTTCATAAAAATAGGCATACAGATTCGGACCAACGTTCCAATTTTTTGAGTCACACAAACAATCAAAGTATGTCATAGAGAAAATTCAACAATGAAAAATCCTAACTAGAAGGTTTAAAATGTAAATAACATAAATTAAATTATCTAGCAAACCTTCGAATAAAAGTTGAAAGCATAATATCATAAAAAATAGACTTATGAATTAATCAAACATAACCACATATTCTTAGATAAATTAAATCAAGAACAAATCTAAAGAAATATGATATATTTTTAGAAAATATTTTAAGAGAGAAAGCACAAAATAATTAGATGAATAGAATATATGTGATTGTTTTAAAACAAAGATTGTTAGCTTTATTTAAATAGAGGAATTAAAATCGTAATGTTAGGTCATTAGGCAATGAACACTCTACCACTTTGGTTCGAGTAAACAAAAAGGTTTTAAGTTGAAAAATTAGGCACTTGATCGATCCAGATTAGGCTTGATCAATCGATCAAAATCAAGTAAATTGATCACGATCGATAGAAACTAACTTTGATCGATCCATCTCAATAAGAATTTCAACTAAGGAGAAATTAGATTGTTCACAATCGATACTCGATTGATCTAACCTTTCAATCAATGAGACTAATACTCTATCGATCGACCAAAAAATATATAAATATATCTATATTTTTCTATGTGTGTAAACTCAATTGTAAAGTGTCAAATAAAGTATGTATATATTGTTTACGAATATCCTCTAAACTCACGTAGATTTTACACTCTTCACAAGATAGAATTTTAGCCCATTATCATTGATAATTAAATCATCGTTGCACCTAAGCCAATCATGGTGACGAAGATAAAAAAAAGTGCATTGTGATCAGCCAGTATGACATCAAAATGATGTATATATTGTTGCATTATCATTCTCTCGTTGCAAGACCCTTATCTTTTCGTTTAGAATTTGATCCTCGCCATTCCTCTTATTACTCCAAGTGACTATAGGCACAACAAATCCCAAATTCATGAGCTTGACATCATCGATGAATCCCTAAAAATCTCCATGGAAGCAGTTGCACTAGCTTGGCAAACATTTTAAGCTTAAAGGTGTTGATAATTGAGGGAGATTGCAAAATGGTAATAGATTTCATAATGGATCAACCAAATCAAATATCTTGAAAGAATAGACAAATTTTTGAGGAAATCAAAGTGATTGATATGAGTTTCCCAAACTTTGTGGCAACGTGGATCTCTAGAATTTTTAATATTTTAGCCCTTAACATAGTTGCTTGTGTTGGTTTGTAAACTTGTTTACAAGCCCAAAGAAATAAAATAAAATTCTTTGAAATATTCTAGCCCATTTGAAGTCCAGCTCATGAAAGCTTTTATGGTGATAATCTGGATTAATAAGGATACAACTCATGGTTGGTGAGAAGAAAAAATAAATGGGTTAGGTAAGGAGATAAGTGTTTGATTTATATTGTTTTGGTAGGTTTATATTGTATGACTTAGATTTATTAGTTATTTTTATAAATAACTCTTAGTAGCAATGTAATAATCAAGTTAAAGAAATTAGAAACAAAAGTTTGAGAGTTTCTAAGTATTTTTGGAAAAATTTATTGAGTATTCTTGAGTTTTGAGAGTTTGATCTATAATATTCCAACAAAGTGGTATCAAAGCAGTAGTTAGAAATATAAATATACACTATTGTATATCAAATCGAAGCTCTCGATGAGACAAATCTAATGCCGCAACAATCATCCCGATCAGAGTTCGAACGCACCGCCACGATCCTCCGAAAGGTTCTACTAGAAAATGAGTTAACTCACCGAGTCAGCCAAGTTGGAGCTGAGTTGACCGAGTCGTGAATCCTGTTGACCGAGCTGGTGACTGAGCCACAAGCCGTTTGATCGAGCCGCCGAGATAGTTGACTAAAAGTTGACTTTGACAGTTGTCTTTGATCATTGACCAAAAAATTCAGATTTTTCCCCGGAGTTCCTCATAAGGTTTTTTGACGTTCTAAATCCATCTATGCGATCAAAATTTGCAAAATCTCACTATATTTAGAGTTATGTCAAGTGGAGGCATGTCATCTTTTCAAGTCCCGATACTCAATAACGACAACTATGATAATTGGAGTATCAAGATGAAAGCTCTTTGAGTGCATATGATGTATGGGAAATTGTAGAGAAATGCTTAAGTGATCCAGACGATGAAGCTACTCTAACGCAAGTGCAAAAAGAATCTATCAAGGATTTGAGAAAGAGAGACAAGAAAGCCCTCGTTCCAAAGCAGCGTGGATTAAACTTAAAATTTCTTTCAAAGGAGTCGAGAAAGTGAAGAAGGTTCATCTCCAAACACTAAGAGGTGAGTTTGAATCTCTACATATGAAAGTTTCCGAATCTATTTCCGACTATTTCTCGAGAGTCACAGTTGTTTCTAATCAATTGAAAAAAAACAGTGAGATGTTGTAAGATGTGAGAATAATGGAAAAGATACTTCGCTCATTAGATTCCAAATTTGAACACATCGTCGTGACAATTGAGGAAACAAAAGATTTGGAAGAAATGACCATTGATGAACTCAATGGATCATTACAAGCATATGAAGAAAAGCATAAGAAGAAGTAAGGGATCACTAAGCAACTCTTCAAGATGTAATTCAAAGATAAGAATGAAAGCCAAGGCAATGACAGAAAACAACGTGGCCGAGGAAGAGGCCATGGATGAGGTGAAAGCCACCATCATGGATGAGGTTGGAATTACAACAACAATTCTAACAATTTCGAGAGAGCAGAAAGCTCAACATAAAGTCGTGGAAGAGGTAATATGAACTTAAGGTATGAAATATTTCAAGTTCAATGCTATAATTGTGAGAAATTTGGATATTATGCTTCAGAATGTAGAACTCCTAACAATAGAGTAGATGAGAAAATCAACTACATAGAGGAGAAGACGGATGAGAAAGAAACTATTTTTCTAGAACGGAAGGAGGGTGATGGTAGTCAACCAAATTCCTGGTATCTTGACAGCAGTGCAAGTAACCATATGTGTGGAAGGAAAGACATATTCGTGGAACTAGATGAGTCAGTAAGCAGAAATGTCTCATTTGGAGATGATTATAATGTAGCAGTGAAAGGAAGATGTAACATTCTTATTCACTTAAAAGATTGGCGACATCAATTTATTTCCAATGTTTATTATGTCCCAAATATGAAAAGTAACATCTTAAGTTTAGGACAACTATTAGAGAAAGGTTATGATATTCATATGAAGGATTATAATCTTTCTATAAAAGATGATAAGAATAACCTCATTGCTAACGTGCCGATGTCAAAGAATAGAATGTTCTTGATCAATATACAAAATGACATTGCAAAGTGTCTGAAAGCCTGCTATAAAGATGCATCGTGGCTATGGCATCTTCGATTCAGGCATCTCAATTTTGGGGATTATAGCTATTGTCTAAGAAGGAGATGGTAAAAGGACTACCTTGCATTAACCATCCTGATCAACTTTGTGAAGGGTACCTACTTAGGAAGCAATTCCGAAAAAGCTTTCCAAAGGAGTCAAACGCAAGAGCCAAGAAGCCAGTCGAGCTCATCCTTACTGATGTGTGCGAACCGATCAAGCCTAACTCTCTCGGTAACAGTAACTATTTTCTTCTTTTTATTGATGATTTTCAAGAAAAACTTGGGTATATTTCTTGAAACAAAAATCAGAAATTTTTGAATTATTCAAAAGGTTCAAAGTTATAGTGGAGAATGAAAGCGGTAGAAAAATCAAAGCTATGAGATCAGACCGAGGTGGAGAATTTACATCCAAAGATTTTCAAGATTTGTGTGAAGAAAATGGAATTCCTAGATCTTTAACAATACCAAGATCCTCCCAACAAAATGGTGTAGCTAAAATAAAGAACCGAACAATCCTCAACATGGCACGAAACATGCTCAAAAGCAAGAAATTACCCAAAGAGTTTTGGGCAGAAGTAATAGCATGTGCAGTTTACTTGTCGAACTGATCTCCAGTAAGAAGTGTATGTGGAAAGACACCGCAAGAGACATAGAGTGGAAGAAAGCCTGGTATTTCCCACCTAAGAGTCTTTGGAAGTATAACCCATGTTCATATACCGGATGAGAGAAGAACGAAGCTTGATAATAAAAGTGAGAGTTTTATCTTCATCGGTTATGATTCTAATTCAAAGGGCTATAAGTTGTACAACCCATACAATAAGAAGATTGTGATTAGTCGAGATGTGGTATTCGACGAAGAAAGAGAATGAGATTTTAACTCTTATGCAGATAACTTAAATTTCTTTCCTCAGTTTAAAGAAGATGAGCAGACAATGAGGGAGCAACCTATAGAAATTCAACAAGAGCCAACAACTCCACCTACTTCACCAATGCCAACCACTCATGAAGATCTGTCACCTTTATCATCTTCGAGTGGAAATGAAAGAGCTGTGACAGGTACACAAAATCTCCAAGATCTTTATGAGGTAACAGAACGACAAGATAATCTTACCTTATTCTGTCTCTTTTCTAATTGTGAACCAGTGAGATTTCAAGAAGTTGTACAAGAGAAGAAGTGGAGAGATGCGATGGACGAAAAATCAATGCAATGGAGAAGAATGACACATGGGAACCTGTTTCACTTCCCAAAGGCATAATGCAATAGGTGTCAAATTAGTGTACAAGATAAAGAGGAATGCTACGGGAGAGATTGAAAGGCACAAGGCGAGGCTAGTAGCAAAAGGATATAGTCAAAAGGCTGGAATTGACTATGATGAGGTATTTGTTCCTTCTGCTAGATTAGAAACTATAAGACTAATCATTTCTTCGGTAGCTCAAAATAAGTGGAAGATACATCAAATAGATGTAAAATCTACTTTTCTAAATGGAGTCCTTGAAGAAGAAGTCTACATTAAGCAACCACCTGGCTATGAAGCAAAAGGTCACAAAGACAAGGTGTTGAAGTTAAAGAAAACTCTTTATGGGTTAAATCAAGCACCAAGAGCATGGAATAACCACATTGATAAGTACTTTCTAGAGAACAACTTCACCAAATGTCCTTATGAAAATTCATTCTATGTCAAGATTGAAGATGGCGATATTCTAATCGTTTGTCTATACGTAGATGATCTCATCTTCAACGGAAGTAATCTGAAGTTGTTCGAAGATTTTAAGAAGGTGATGACTGATGAGTGCTTAAAAAGCACTAAAATTACCATGATTTTATGCACATTAATTGATTAAAAATATATATATTTATATGTTTTATCATATATTTATATAAATTTGTCTTTTTCGGAATCACGGGTATTTTTATTGTTTTTCAGGTATTTTCGCTTAAAAACGAAACTTAAAGACTCAAAGAGGAATACTAGAAGCAATACATCACAAATATATTAATAAATAAATGAGGAAAGCTCAACAAATATCGAAAAATTGGACAAAATGGGTAAAAAAAAAAGAAATCGCGCGTCGCGCCGCGCAGTTGCCCAGCCGCACGACCACGCCCATACCTGCACGCGCCTGTTTTCATTTCCGCGCGCGCCTGCTTCCATTTCCGCGCGCAATCCTGCTACCTCGCGCGCGTGCGCCGACGCCTATTTCGCCCCATTATTTCGCGCAACTGCCACATGACGTCATGTTGACGTCATCAATGACCTCAGCAAATGCACTCTGCGTTTTCACATTTTTTTACTCACTTTTTCTCTCCATCCTCACCTATAAACACCCTCTTCCCTTCACTTCTAAACACACCTCAAAACACATTCTCTTCTCTCTTTCTTTCTCTCTTTTCTTAAATTTTTTAGTTTTTAGTTTTTCTTAGTTTTAGAGTTCTTACCTTTTTGGGAAAAACTAGTTATGTTTTTGTAATTTATTAGCTTTTTGATTCAATAAATGGGAGTGCAAATTCCGCTTGGAGGTTTTCCAGCAACGGGAATAGAATCGAAGTTCTGTAAGGATTTTATTTTCTTTGTAGTTATTTTTTATACTTTATTCTTATATGTTATATTTAATTTGTCTGTGATTAAATTTAACTCTGCTGGCTGTTTAGTAAACATGATGTAATAATAACGTTGTTATGCTTACGAAATATTAAATAGGTGAAAATCTCTAAAATGAATTGATTTTGTTTTTATTCAAGATTTTATATTAAGAATGTTAGAGAGAAATATATTATTTTTCATTACAAACTTAAACCTGAAAATTAGATTTTAAGGTTTAGTTATCCGGTCTGATTTAAAGTAGTGCTCTTTTATTTGTTGGTACAATCGCCCGGTAGTTAGAGTGAAGCTCTATTTCAAAAGTTTTTATAAAAATTATTATCAGAAAATGTATTGACAACATGTTTTCAATAGTGGTTTTAAAACTTGAAAGTTAGTACTCGGATAACTAAATTCTTAGGTTTAATTTGGACACCTTGAATAAAGTTTAAACTGTCTAACCCCACCAAAGGTGGCATTTAAATGATTCATTTTCAATCTCTTAGACAAATTAAATATAACATATAAGAATAAAGCATAAAAAATAACTTCAAAGAAAATAAAATCCTTACAGAACTTCGATGCTATTCCCGTTGCTGGAAAACCTCCAAGTGAAATTTGCACTCCCATTTATTGAATCAAAAAGCTAATAAATTACAAAAACATAACTAGTTCTTCCCAAAAAGGGAAGAACTCTAAAACTAAGAAAAACTAATTAAGAAAAGCTAAAAACTAAGAAAAACTAAAAAATCTAAGAAAAGAGAGAAAGAAAGATAGAAGAGAATGTGTTTTGAAGTGTGGTTAGAAGTGAAGGGAAGGGGGGTGTTTATAGGTGAGGATGGAGAGAAAAAGTGAGTGAAAAAATGTGAAAACGCGGAGTGCATTTGCTGAGGTCATTGATGACGTCACATGACGTCATGGGGGCGGCTGCGTGCAAAAATGGGGTGAAATGGGCATCGGCGCACGCGGAGGACAGGTGGGCGCGCGGAAGGGGGAGCAATGCGCGCGGGGCTCGGCACTACTGGGCGGCGCGATTTTCTCCTCTTTGACATTTTTGACCTTTTTGACCCATTTTGTCCAATTTTTCCATATTTGTTGAACTTTCCCCATTTATTTATTAATATATTTGTGATGTATTGCTTCCAATATTCTTCTTTGAGTCTTTAAGTTATGTTTTTAAGCCAAAATACCTGGGAAAAAAATAAAAATACTCGTGATTCCGAAAAAGATAAATTTATATAAATATATGATAAAACATATAAATATATATATTTTTAATCAATTAATGTGCATAAAATCATGGTAATTTTAGTGCTTTTTTAGCACTCATCAGCTACCTCATGTGTTTGCCATGCAATTTGGGTGAGAAACTTGTTAAAGGAGCTAAGTATGACACAAGAAGAGCCAACCAAAATATGTGTCGACAACAAGTGAATCATCGCCTTAGCTAAAAATCTTGTTTTCCATGATCGAAGGAAACACATAAATACTTAATATCATTACATCAGAGAATGCATCACAAGAAAGGATGTACAACTCAAGTAAGTAAAATCACAAGATCAAATTGCCGACATCTTTACTAAACCACTCAAGGAAGAAGATTTTGTCAGATTTAGAAATTTGCTCGGCATTATAAAACAAGTTTAAGGGGAGTGTTGGTTTGTAAATTTGTTTACAAGCTCAAAGAAATAAAATAAAACTTTTTGAAATATTCTAACGTATTTGAAATCCAATCATGAAAACTTATGGTTGTTGTGAAGAAAAAATAAATAAGTTAGATAAAGATATAGGTGTATGGTTTAAAAATATTTTTGATATTTTTTCATGGATAATATGTAATCTATCTTATTAATAATAAGAGTATGATTTATTAAATAATAATAAAAAATAGTACGGTGAAAAGGCAATAATTGTAAGTAAAATATAACGAGGGGACGATGAAAAAGAGCTATAAGAGTGGGAAGCACAAACTTTGGATTGTGACTTCCTCTTGTCTCCCAATATTCTAAAGAGTTCCACATCAAACCCTCTACTTGTGTTTTCGTTCCCAAAAAAAAAAAAAAAAAAACTCTGCTTGTGCTGTGTTCATGCAGTGGAGGGGCCTTTCTCGCACTATCAACATTCTGATATATAGTATGAGTTTAATAGTTTCTCATTTTCATTAAGAACTGCGTTGAGGGGAAATTAATTATCTCATCTTTACTTAAGATTAACCTTTGATTCATTAAGGATTAAATTTTATAATTTAGAACACAATTTTTTTTAAATTACGAGACTAAAACGTTTTAATTAAAAGTAAAAAAACTAAAACGTTCTTTATAAAAGTTATTGGCACATTTGAATCTTGTGAAAAAAAAATGGATATGTGTGTAACCAATATACCAACCAATTAGATTGTATATATGACGATTAGGATGCATGTGGAAATCACTTGTTGATCTAGCATGTATGCAGCCAAAAGAAAACTTTCTTCTCGGGCCATTTACAGACACTAGAATTGAGTAAGAGTGATATATTGTAATCGTGATAGTAAGATAACTCAAAAGTTGTATTCTTGTAAAGCATCCTTGAAGGCAGTCTTCATCGGCACTTATTGTGTGCGAAAGGGTTGTGAGCTGTTTTGTAAGGGTTACAAGACTGATTACTAGTGGATTGGAACTGTGCTAATTCCCACGGATTTAAACCTCATTCCTTGAGGAAGAACCACATAAAAACTTGTGTGTTCTTGCTGTTTTTCTGTGTACATTTTAGCGATTGTTGTTAATCGAAGATTATATTAGATCACTCTAGGTGAGAAGATTAGATCACTCTAGGTGAACTGGTTACAATCTAAAACTTAAGAGAAATGGAAGGTTTTTCAGTTACCAAGATTACTTGTACCATTGTTCCTTGAGGGCTTAAATTCATCAAAGTAAGATGACAATCACTAAGTATAAGATTGAAAGCTTGGAATTGGGGACTTTGAACTTTAGAAAAGATGAAGAACATATTGATTCATTTTGATCTTGCCATTGATGAGGTTTTTCCAGTTGAAACCAATGTATCTTTTAAGGAAAATAGCAGAACCATAATTAACTGGAGAAACAATTATTTTATAAAGACTAACTAAAAGAACTCGTGACTACAAACATGATTTTACAATTTTAATAATTAAACAAATTTACATTTCATTGTAGAAGATTGGTCCAGCTGATCCCACGTACATTTCCAACATTTCTTCAATTTTTCTTTTGACTCCAATTACTCAAAATTAATTCCATGTTTTACTTGCCTTGCTTGATCGATCGATCGATCGATGATGTTCAATCAATGTGGTGCTAATTAAAAAAGCCACGATATCTTCAACACCAACAACATATCTATATAAATATATGATGCTTCATAATCATAGCCCCAATAAGATGTAGTAGACAAGTGTTATGGGCAAAGCAATTAACATGCCAAATATAACTCTGCAAATTCAAATTCATAATTATTTGTTATATAAATCAAATATTTAAAATTTATAATCACAAAAATAACATATATTATGTTCAATTTATATATTTTTACTATTATAAAGTCTAATCCATTATTTCATATGTAACATTATTCAATTGAATGTTATTCAAATTAAATTAAGATTAATTTGATATAATTAATTTTATATTTATTTAATTTAATCGAATTCAATATTATCTGTCTTATATTTATTATTATAAATCTTAAAGACTTTTATTTAGTGTAGTTCTCAAAAAGTAAACACTATTACTATTCGTTATGTAATGAAAATATAATATAAGTGTTAATATTAATATAAGTTGAATTAAGTAAGAAACAATATAATTATTATATTTGTTAGAATAATATATTCAAAATTAAAAATAAACTTATAAAATTAAAAAAAAAAAATTCTTACTTGTAAGCTAAGAAAAGTGAAAAAATTAATAAATAATAATATAAATATACGAAGAAAAATAATAAAACATTCTAATTTATTTTTGACGAGAAGAATAAATATTTTACTACTAATATAACTTTTTTAAATTACATTTTAAATTAATAATTAAATTAAATACAAGAATATTTATAATTTTTATTATTGTAAATTAAACATGATATATATTATAATTTTGTGGTTTAAATTATGAATATATACTCACCCTGTGCTAAGAATATCAGGGTGGACATTGTATTCCTTAGCAAAGACAAAGGGGACAATTCCTTGAGGTAGAGCTGCCTGTTTGATTTACAAATCATTTAATTAATAATATATATACTTTAAATGAAATGTTGTAATTAACAAGTCTCCATAGGTGCACCACAAAAATTAATAATATATACACTTTATTTATTCATGACCTTACTAATAAAACATATCATAAATATTAGATTAATAGTAAGAAATACAAATAATCATATATTGTAAACTCAATTAATTTTTTTTTTTTAAATAAAATGATACTTTAACGTCAAATAAAAGAGAGATGAATCTTACCATTAGATAACTAATCAATTCATAATTTTAAACTAAAGATGAATATGTTTTAAATTTGATTATTGCATACATTTTTAAACTAAAAAGCCCTTTCAATTCAATTTAAATAAACAAAACCCCTACCTCAGACATATAATACTTCCAATAAACAAAACAAAAATGAACATAATAATAAACAAACTTATCTTTATATGTCACGTGAGCTATCATGCCAAAAAGGTGTATAAATTAATAAATGTCATCTCTTTTTTCTTCTAAAGATTTGTACAAAAAAATTTATTTTCTTGTTTCAAGTTACAATTTTAAAATATTTTAAAAAATATATTACAAATTATTTAGAAATCACAATCTAGTACCTCAAATTTCAAAAAAATAAAAAATAAATAACAAACAATTATCTTACACTATAAATTAGATGTAGCTATAAAAAAAAGGTGTATAAATTTTTTTAATAACAGCTCAATAATATACATAAATATATATATATATATATACATAGACAAAATTCAAAACCATGCATTTTTAAAATTTACAAATTACATATACTATTGCATTAAAGATATAAAAGTATTAATGCTAATAGTTTACAAAAGAGAATATTAAATATAATATGTTTATTAATTATTTTTTAAATTAAATTATAAAAATTATTAATATGTTTGGAAGAATAAATTTTTATATATCATAATTATATTATATTTATAATTATGTAATAATTTTTTATCATATAGTTATTTAAATTTGATTGTATTTATTAATAACATAATATTATATCAATTATAATTTATTAAAAATTTATAAAAAATAATTATTAAAAAGGATTATAAAACTAAAAATATGTAGCATGTAGGATTCGTTTGTCAGAAAGGAGACAGAAGGGAAAGAAAGAGGAGAGAGAGAGAGAGACCTGGACAATAGCAACATGTAAGAGAACACCTCTAAGACCAACAGCAATAGAAGCAGCTGCCATGACAGCTGGTCCTGTAAGGAATCTCACGGCCATTGCAAAACATGCTATTCTATTTCCACATGCTATTATCCTCGGTTGTAATGCCATAAACAGACCTGTCATTCATTCACTTCTTCAATTTATTTTATTTTTCATTTTATGTTAACAGTTATTTTTTATATCAAAATAATAAACACAAAAAATTCAAGGTAACAATAGGTAGGTGAACATACTTTGGAGTATCTAAATTTTAATCAATTTTACTTAAAAGTTTATGAATTTTTTTTTACATAAATTTATTTAAATTTTATTCCGTTACCATAAAAAAATTATGATACATCAATTAATTAACATTAAATAAGTATAAAATTTCATAACCATAATAATATTTATGAGAATTTTATTTTTAACTCTAAATTTATTGTATATGTTGAAAATTTGCACCAAATTTTTGGTTGGTCAAAGAAATAAATTATCATATATATTTATAAATATATATGATAATATGATGTTTAATTTTATATAATACATGTTATTTTTTTATTAATTTTATTAATATATTTAATAAAAATTAGATAATTTTTAAATATAGCAATAAATTGATGAAACTTTTTAATAAATAAAAAATTCTCATAAAGACCAAAACAATTTACACATATAAACAGCAGATCAAAGTGTCACACTAGTTTTGAAAGAACTTTCATCATCACCACCACCAACTCAAATACATCAAATCCAAGAAAGAAAAAAAGTAAAAAGAGATTAGAGAAATGACTGATAAAGAATCATAAATATTTCCAAATATAATATAAAATTAATTTTTAACTTTTTATTTGCTAATAAAATTATCAATTTATTATCTCATAAAATATTTACGTGACAGTTGTTTACAAACAAAAAAATAAAATCAACTGCTTTGGCCGATAAATAAAAGTATTAAATTAAATTAAATTTTAACTTCCATGCCAAGTTGCCAACGGTTGTTCCTCAGCCTTTTTGCCTTTACTGTTTGCCGGTTTGTGCTTGCACGCTTTATTTAAAACTTTTTAATAGTGAAAGCTTAAAAGGGAATCTCAGAAAGTATTAGAAAGATTTTATTTAGGTTAAATTATAATATTTCTGCTGCACACGGTAATTAAATTTATTTTTAAATTATGAAAACGTATAATATGATTTTTAAAATTTTAAAATCAAAACGTTTGATAGGATTTTAAAAACTTTTAAAAATTTATAAGTTATAACCTTTTAAATCTTATAATTTAATCTTTAAATTTTTAATTCATAAATATATATTTTATTAACTAAATTAAACTTTTAGTTCTAGAATATATATTTTTACTAAACAAACTAGGCTTAATTGTAAAATTTTAAAAAATTAATCACTAATTTATACAATTTAAAGATTTAAAAACACATGTGTGTAGTTTTAAAAATTAAAAAACTAAATTTTTGACTTCAGCCTTCTATTTATTTGTAGTGAAATAATCAAGTATTATCTTTTAATTAGAGAATTTTTTACATGAATTAATTAATTTAGTTTAAATAAATAAAAAATTGTTTTATTTATTCTCACCAAGACTGAACATGGCCATGCCAAGTCCTGCATCCGAAAGTATAGATATGGACTTTGCTATTATGGCTGGCATTTCTATATTCCACCTGCATATTTAGAAGAAATTCCTAAAATAAATAACATCCAAAAATCTTTAATTTTTGAAGCTTATAAATAATTAATATTTTCATGGAAACTATAAATCTGATAATAAAAAAAAATAGTACCTAAAACAAATGAGAGACCAAGTGAGGCCAAATAAGCTTGAATAAGTGTTGGGATTTCTGATCAATTTTCTCCAAACCATGATAAGTATAAGCCTTGTCATTACACTTGTTGGAGGCATCACTTTTGGTTTTACATAATCTCCAGTATTACCCATTTTCTCAGTTTCATGGTTGTTCATCTCTCTCTTACCAAAACTAAAATCATTTCTCTCTATGTAATCTTCCTGATTATTCTGTTTGTGACCCTCCACTAAAAATCAAAAACCCACAAAAACTAACTCAATTAATCATCATTAATACAATCAAACCACCAAATATACAAATTAGCAAACCAAAAAAGTAAACTAAAGAAAGGGTAAAAAATTATATTTTATATCCTCGTTTTTTTTGTTGCAAATTTGCCTACCACATTTGATTTATTAAAATAATCTCACAACCTAATAACTGTCTTATATTTAAGAAATTTTGTTAATTATGTTAACAAAACTAATATAAAATGTGGTCATTTTTGTTATATTTCTCAATAAAATGGAGAAAATTATTAAATGCATAC
Organism: Hippophae tibetana; assembly: GCA_037013495.1. Classification (NCBI taxonomy): domain Eukaryota; kingdom Viridiplantae; phylum Streptophyta; class Magnoliopsida; order Rosales; family Elaeagnaceae; genus Hippophae; species Hippophae tibetana. Next base: position 15,746,101 of record CM072812.1, read on the forward strand.
TCAACAGATCATTAAATTGAGGAAATTTTCTTAACAAATTGAAACTTTGGGCAAATTTACGACCAGTATAATCAATATTGTAAAGGACATGGTTTTTGCACATAAAAACAATGGTAAATTAACTAATATATTAATAAATATGTAAATTAAGTAATATATCTATAAATTATTCTAAAAGTTATAAAATATTATCTAATTTTATTAATCATTAAAGTAACGTTTAAATATAATTAATTATATAAATTTATTATCGAATTTAATTTTTTATTAATAGTATAAATTTATAATAAAAGTATTACATAATAATATATTTATCTCACTAATTATATTTAAATGTTATTTTTATCTATTCGTATAATTTTTTAAATATTTAAGTTATATATTTATTAATTTACCTTGATAAACAAAATTGGAAATTATGTACCTTTAACAGGAGACACAGCTAGTCTTACATCCTTATCATGATGATGATGAGCATTATAGTCATGACCTCCTCCATAAACATCAGAAACAGGAGAAGCATTAGAACTCCAAACAAACATATGAAGGTCCTTTTGACCTTCATAATCAACAGGCTTATTATGCTGAGTGTGGGCATTAGTCTTCTTTAATATCCCTGAACTTTTTGGTGAAAACATTCCAGTGTTAGGAGCTGGGTATTGTGTTGTTGTTGTCTCATAATTTGAAGGCCTAGGAGTAGGACCTCTAGAAGCACCAAAGACATCTGAAGAACCAAAGTTTGAATTTCTTCCACCACCCATCATGGAGTGAAAATCAGTATGATTAAAACTAGACCCTCTTGGAGTAGGGTTTCTAGAAGATTGCAAAGAATAAATCTCAGCATTTGTCAAGTTTGAAGGTCTTGGAGTAGTTGATGAAATACCTTGAGATCTTATTGAATAAATATCAGACCTTGAAGCATTTGATTTTCTAACTATTACATGAAGCTTTCCATCTTCTTTAATTTCAGCTTCAGTTTCCAAACCTTGTCTACCATCTAAAGACATAATATCAGAATCAACATGTATTGAGACTATAGAACCGGCTGTATCTGGAAATTGTTCAGAGATTAAAATTTTAGCTCCTCTATATTCAAACAAAAATAGCATCAAAGTGTACCAAATAATACACTGAAGTACTACAATTTGAACCATTAAACTTCCTGAGAAATCACCATACATTCCTTTGAGTAATGGGATACCCATAACAAGAGTATTTGGTAATGTTGAGAGTGAAAACAGAGTTATAGACCATTCTATGCAACCCCTTTTGGAGACTTTGGACCAAATTGCTAAAACAACTAGAACAATAACCTTTTGAAGAGTATCAGCTGATATGAATCTCAAGTTCATAGCATATGGATTGTTTGTAGAAATGAAGTGAAAAGAGAGTAGTGGGACTGCAAAAAGAGCAACAAAACGATTAATCCCAGAACATTGGTCTGGTGTGAAGATTTTCCACCATTTTACAGACCCATAAGCCAAAATCATAGCTACATACAGAGGAACCACTGCAGTCATAACATGGTAGAAATCTAATAAAGTTATCATCTTTGATCATATCAGTTTAAAACTACTACTTCTTGAGATAAAAAGGAGAGAAGAGAAAACTCTATATATGAGAAAAGATGAGAACTTGGTGAGAAAAATGGGATATAATATATAGAGGAAAGAGAGAGCACGAATTTTGGTTTTGAAAAATGATATGTTACAAAATAAATAATTCTTATTAGTATGTGGTCTTTATTCATTTATTTATTTTTTATTTTTTTGGCGTGAACAAGTCACACATTTGATATCATAATTAGTATAAAATTTGACATTAAACAGTGCACACAAATGATCACAAGGTATTGGTTGAAAGCTAGTTTCAACGTTACTTTAGCTTTTTATGTTCTCAATTTAACATCCAGATAAATATAGACGCATTAATTGATAGACAAAGATTCATTTTGTATTATAAAATATCTTTTATTTAATTATTTTAATCAAAAATTGATAAATTTGATAAAAAAAAATTATAATTTTATTATTTCATTCATGATACGTACTTATAATATATAAGTTATTTAAATAAAAAATATTTTTTTATCTTTCGTATCATTTTAAGATCACGAAAATAACTTATTAAGGGTTCGTCTATGATAAGAGTGGACAAATAAACTAATAAATTGGATTGTATTAGATAATCTAATCCAATTTTTCATTCATTTTGATCTAATATTGTCTATAAATTTTATAAATTATTTAATGAACCATTATAATTAATTATATATTTAAATGAACATTTTTTGCTTAAACAATGGTGTACCATGTTAAATAGAATGTTCACCTACAACATTTTTTTACAAGTTTGATTCCAAATATTGTATTGTTCAACTTTTTACAATTTCAAGTAAAAACAAAAAGTTAGTAAAAATACCAAATACGAGAATGAAGCCTAAAACACAAATGTTGTAACAAATGGAATCAATCAATACAATATGATAATATAACATTCAAACATTTAATATATTAATATTAATTTATATACTAAATAGTTTAATCGTAATCGAATAGGGTTGTTTCGATTTTACCAATTTAGTTTGGTCCAATCTAATAATCTTGAACAATTTAGTCCATTTTTTATAAATATTAAAGAAAAAGACCAAACTGGATCGTGTATATCCCTAACTATAAGGGTAATGACCTTTGGTCTTCAAATGCAAGTCAATAAGAGTAATTATAGAGAATAGAGGAGCTTCAAGTCTCATACTGTGATTAAAGGGGGAAAAGTGTAAAGATATTATCTCGTTATGTTTTTATTGTGTAACATGTACAATAGTGAATATATATAAGGATTAGAATTACTTGATGTATATCCTTATCCATTTACATATACTTTGTATAGCATTATTGTTATCCATATGTAATTATCTTGTTTAGATAATTAGAAGATATTTATCTCATTAGATGGTTATCCAATAAATATGCTAATATGATATCTCAACTCTTATTAGGCTAGCCTGTGAGTCATTCTACTAACTGAAATCACTCATCGCTCGTCACATGACATATAATAATTTACATCTAATATCATCCCTTAAGCCTTTTGGATTTGATTGAATAGGCAATGAGGCATGTTTGTAGTTTTGTCAATATCGAGGTTTGTGATCCCCTTAGTCACACTAATGGTACTGGGACCATTTTTGTGCACTATTTCACCTATCCATTCAAATAGTTTTGTGCTCTACCCTACCATTCAAAATGTGTGTGATGGCTTCTTATCACTAATAGGATTTTTTTCGAATTTCCAATCAGACTCACAATTAGAGAGTTTTGTTGAAGCCAATTTTGGCTTTACAAAGTCAACTCTAAAATTACAGATATTTCACCTTATAAACTATAGGGTATGCTTTCTAGACTCTTCAAGTCTACATAGAAATTTTTAAGTGATAGGACTTCTTTAGGTCTCTAAAGTCCCTCTCTTAACTACACTTCACTTTTCTAGAAGTAAAAAGTTGTATTAGGATATTTTTCCTACCAAAGTCACTAGTACACCTCATCGTACTCGCACATTCATTATTGTGCACTGGTGGTACTAACTAAAATCAATTATGGAAGATGAAAAGACGTATGAGAAAGAGGAAATCTAGCTACCATGGGTATGTGTTGAGTAGATGTATACCAAGAAAGTCCGCATTGTGTGGTGGTTGAGTGGCTAGTTGGTGATGGTGTGATCAATAAGGACCCATCCAACGGTTGTTTATTCGGTGACGCTTTTTCTTCCGTACATCTGGTTAGGAAAGTTCCATTTGAGGGGTCCTGGCTCGAGTGATAGGTCTGGATCCTTCAAGGGACACAATATTTTTGGTTATGTTTGCAATGGAAAATCTATAATTTTGACAAATGTTTCGATGATATGGCTATTTGTTCTAGAAGGATTGCATAAGTGTGGATAGTTCTTATACCACTCTTGCAAGAATCCATATTTTCTAACAGTTAGGCTTTTCTATATATTATTTTCTAACTTATGCACTTTTATAAAACATTTTTTAGAAGTAAAAGAATGGGAGATCACATCTTTATCACCTCAAGCTCTAATAAGACAAATTTCATGGTCTACTTAACAAATTACATGCTTTACTTGTGCTTGTACTTTTCCTATAATGTAGACATACAATTGAACTTTTAGGAAGGTACTTGACGAATTAGGATGTGTGAGTTGCATCATAAAAGGTGTCCATTCTATGGGAGGATATATATTGTGACACTATCTGAAAAGATAATGGAAGAGGCATTGTGGTCCATTAAGCAGAAGTTTGTGATTTACAACATGCATGGCAGAAGTCTGTGCTTTGCGACTTATAAGATAGAACTCTAGACTTTACAGCTTGTACGACCAAACGTTGAAAAAGTTCATTAGATATTAATAGTACACCTTTAATTGATCTTAGAGAATGGAGATACCTTGACACCTTCTGTGGTTATGAATCTATACTTCCTTTTCTATAGTATGGTGTTCATTCCCACTTAGTTCGTGTGTAACGGTATAGGCATTTCTATCTAAGTGTAAACACTTAGTTATTTTTCCTTTGTCAATCCTTGGCATGGACATTGCACACTTCATCTTGTGAAGGGATAGTATGTTCTTCCAATAATTCTTCATAGGTACACAGAGTTGTAAGTTATCTTGGAACCATAGTATTTTACATTGTGTTATTCCAGTCAAACTAAGGAATCTTATATAGTACATAACCTTTCATCGAGCCTTTTATGACATAAATACAAATTACAATGCTCTCATTCAAAAATGAAGGGTGTGATAATAAAGAATGAGACATGTATTGATGATATGTGTCTAAAAGGCTCAATGTTGTGAGGCACATGTCTATATGGCATTTGGTTGTGTGGTACTTTAGCATACAACACATGGTTGGTTAATGTGTAGCTGAACAACAACTAACTAGACAAAATCTACTCAGCCATGGCTGGGTAATGGTCTTATCCTTGGGTAACATGTCTCAACATGTGTATTTTCATTCCTAGACTTTTCTTGTGATTTAAACTAAAACACGTTTGTGCAAGTTTCTCGTCATCAAAACTTCATCATGTTTCTAGACCAATAGGTCTCGTACGAGTTTGATTATCTATACTTAAGCATAATTTGAGTTGGTTTTCTAGTTATCTTTCTTGAGTATGTTTGTGGAATAATGAGACTCATCCAAGTATGGGTCTTTAAGCACGTGTATAAACTAATATGTCATGTGTGAGAGTGCTTTTTAGACTTTGAAAAGTCCTAAGAGTGATGTTTTATTTTTAGAGTAATTGTTACTTAGGTTTCTCCTTAGAACCCATTGGTTTCTAGCCCTCTTTTTTATATTGTTATGACTGTCAAGTTATTTAAGCAAAAATTAGGCTACTATCCATGCCAATTTTACTATGAATTGTAAAACCTATGGTTAAGGTGTGTATAGTCTATAAGGTCACATGCTCATCTTCTTGAGACCATGAGTTGGCCTTTGCCCAAGAGGCATAGAGTATACTTTTGAGTTTCTTTTTGGCGTAGTAAAAATAAGTATAGGTTAAGAGAGTACTATATGTCCTTCTATTATGATATGATGTCACTTATGTCTCATGTATATGATGTATGTATAAGATCCAATTATAGTATGTGTTCTTTTAAGATTACTATATCCTTTGAAGTTTTAGGATGAAATGATATGTAGGGGAGATGCCTATGGCTATATATAGGAATAACCATTGTGAAACTTCTATTATGAGCTTTTTCAACCCATACTTACCTCTTGTGTGTGTAACTTATAAACATTGTATTAATCTCTATAATTTAGGATGAGTTAGAACATTGTTCTGAACCATTAGTATGTGAGTGAACATATCAGTATTCCAATTGTTGGATAAGACATGTTTGTTCACTTAGTCTTCTACAAACTTAGTTAATTATGTTGATCTCTCTAATTACTATCAAAAGGGACTTTGGTCTAGATTATTTTTTTGGGTAATCTTGTGGACCGCTCTTTGGAAATATTTTCATAAGGCTCGTTTATAGTCTCATCAATTTTTGATATCGTAAGCTCTTTTGAAGTATGGCCCTCATTAAGAATTGTTGTCCATTTCATCTGTGGACAAGGGTGGAGGAACACCCTTACAAAGAACAAGAAAAGATTTAGGTCCTCGTAGTGAGATAATATACAAACTAAGGAGAATGGTTGATCAACTCACAAGTTGAGCCTATTTGGCCCAATCCAATCAGACCGAGTTTGTCCAACTAGCAGTTATCCTATCGGGACACACCCTTGTTTGATTAACACCTATCCTATCTGACCATATCTTTATTTGGTCAACCATTTCTACATCCGATTTTTTCTCTATCCACCTATACTTTGTTAAGCCAGGTGGTCATGCAATTTGTGGCACAGATGTTCACTTATTTGAATAGCTCAAAGTTAGATGGATTGAAAGTCTTGATTTACTAGCATTTCTATTGGGTTCTTCTCTATCTATTTGTTATGTTCATGTAACTTTTTTTATGTTGGAGTGATTTATTTGACCATATCTTGCTTACAAATCCCTCATTTATCAACCTTCTCTTTAATGTGCTTGAAGTTATCAAGTAATCTAAGCATGTGTTACTTTTTAACTTAGAAATTTTTTTTGATATCTTCTTTATAGATGGTTTTTTCCATCTCATCGTAAGCATTTGTGCATTCTATTTTTTTCATTTTGTAGGTTCTTTAGAGATTTTGCATCACTTATTTCAATTCTTCAATGAGAACATAGCCATCTTTCCTTAAACTCTTATTATAGGGATGCACATGGTTAAACAGATTCAAGCATAATGTTTTTAGTCTGATAGATAATCCAATACGCACATTGGGACAAATAAAGGTACACCCTTGGGGTTTATGGCGAACAATAATGTTTTGGACTACAAGGTTAGATGACCATACTATGGGCAATAAAGGTATGGTCAATGTAATCTGTAATATGGGATGATGTGGCATGTTAAGCAGCACAATGTTCTCTTAACTCAGCTTACAAGGCGATGTTTTGGACTACATGCCATTGAGGGGCATAACACATGCTACACAACCTTAAAGGTTATGCTTGGGATTTCATAATCTGAAAAGGTGACATTATGTTACAAGGGGATGACATAGCCTAAAAGATGGTGAACTATCCCGTCCAGTATAACTTGGAAGCATGTCTTGGACTATTTTGATTGAGTGTGGAAATGTAAATCACGACCTATATGGAAAAAAATCTAGACTGGAAAGTGTCAATATAGACTACACGACCTTTTGGGTGATATTCTAGACTATACAACCTACAATGTACCATATCCAATTATATGTGGACACTATTGTGTTTTGGGCATTGAAAGATGTAGCAAGGAATCCTTATTGATAGGAAGTTGTTATGGATCTAGTTGCTCGATAAGGCATTCATCAATATCCTAGAATGTGTTCTACATTGTGTCAAGATGAGATTCCATCCATACTTCTTATTTGCCACTTAAGCACACTAATACAAGTGTAGATTTTGTTGCTTGGGTAGGCTATAGGAGCACAATACGAACGGGTGGTCAAACCTCATGATTCTCATATGAGGTTAGTGTTTCAAAACTTGTTGATTGTTTCATTCTTTTTGGGACAACAAACAATCTCTTTTTAAAGACCCTATATGTGAAGATAAACGAAAGAGCAAATGGTCTTTTTTGAAGAAACAGAAGAACGAACATCCTTTTTTTTCTAAAAATTATATTTGAATTGGATGACCTTCTCTTACAAATATTATTTTACACTTATTTTCATACATGCACTGAATAATTGTTAAAAATGTTGTTTTTAGATTTCGATTGTTATAAGGAATGAGAACCGGATTCAAGCGCGGAGAATGAGCCTAGAAGTTGATGAATTAGAATGAATTAATTATATGACTATTTTTCAAACCAAACTTGTTCTTTTCCATTTTCTACATAAGTGTAGATGATTGCAACACCCATTCACATTGGGCAGCGTGTGGGGCACATGCAATTTTTTTCTAATTTCGATTAGCCACCAAATTTCCACACTAAATGGCACGATCTTTGACCACCATAAAAGATTATATGCTTAAATTAGTATGAGTAACTATAAAGAATAGAAGAGCTAAATGTCTAGCTTAAAGGAAAAAATAAATATAGAGGATTTATCTAGTTATGTTCTTGTTACGTGAAGCGTACAATTATGAATATATATAGGGATTTGAATTTACTTAATGTGTATCTCTTAGTTATTTAGATAGGTTTTTGGTAACATTGTAATTATTTTTTGTGTAATTATCTTTTTTGGATAATTAAAAGATATTTATCATATATTTATCTCATTAGATAACTATCTAACATATATGTTCATTTGATGATTCAGTGTCTATTAGAATGACTCATAATTAGAATGACTCATCCTTCATCTCGTGACATGTAATAATTTAAACCTTATACTTACTTCTTTTTTTCACTTGATTATTATCCTAAGGCTATTATTACATTAAAATATTGTATCTTCTATCTTCCCTCCAAGACCATTCAGCAATTCAATGTGCAGAACTATTGAGGCCCTTTGTTATCTAGTTGAATTCTATCCAATCAAACTCCTTTAGTAAATTTCTAGCTCCAAGAATTACTTGACTTACCTGAGTTGAATAGTGTACATTATCCTCTTTTAAGCACCGACTAGCATTGACGCTGTCATTTTCTAAAATTAGATTTTTGATCCGAGCTGCTTTAGCAATATATATAGCTATTACTAGAGCCACGATTTCTGCTTCTTTACGACTCTCGGTATTTTCTTTACTGCAACATATTCCAACAATATTTCCAAACTGATCTCTTTCCATAATTGCTGTATGGGTTGTACCTCTTTCCCCTTCTCTATCTATTCCATTTATTTGCAATGTTGCTCCTTGTCTTTCTCACTTCATACAGATTGAGTTTCATTTTTTCTTACATATTCTCTTCTATATCCCCCAATTCGTTGTGTTCTTGAAATTGATTTGCTATTAATTTTTCTTGCAATTTGATTATCTAGGAAAGGTTTTTTAATTGAAAAATCCAATCATTGCTTACCCTCCATGTCCAATGTATACTGTATAGTCAATGAAACTGCAAGAGTAAATTCCTTCTTGTTGAATCTATCCTTGATAAGCTGTAAAGGAAGTTTCACTACCTTTTAAAATTATCAAATGCAAGCCATTTTGCCCATACTTGATATATAAGATATGAATATAAATAAAATTAATGTTAAACATCAAATTAATCAAATCAAAACTCTTGATTTTTTAATAGATTAGATTTAGATCTGAATTGTTTTACATTCAAATCCATTTCAATAATGTAATCACTATAAATCAATTTAAACATGAATCAATAATGTATTTGAATTCATTCAATCCAATCAAATTAGATTTTTTGGTGTTTGGATCATGTAAAAGTGATATTAAATTTTATTTTTAAATTTTTGTCATATATAAAACATAATATATATAATATTTAAATTTTATGTTTATTCATCTTTATAAAAAATTATTATTTATAGTAATAATTAAGAAAATCGAAAGAATAAAAAACAGTATTTGATAATTATTAAATTATTATAAATATTTAAATTTATTTTTATTTTTTAAATTAAAATAATAATTTAATATAATTATGATATGTATGATATTTAAATATAATATGTTATAAAATAAAATATTTATTTATTTACTATTTCAATAGTAATATATATCAATCTAAATCCAATTTTAATTCAAATGAATGGTAGAAATTATTAAGATATTAATTCTATCAAAAATTTAATCTATTAAAAAAAATACCAACAATACTTTATATACTTGTCACTTTCTTCAAAGGGTAGCTCTATACATAATATATATCAAATACTTAAAATTTAACAATTAAAATTATTAAATTTTAAACACATTAATTTGAGTTTTGATATTATATTAAAAATTGTTTAAATATCAATTTCCTTAGAAATTTAAGGTATTGGAAAAAAGACAATAATAATTTTACATACTTATCATCGAATTTTATATTTTTTAATTTAATTTTGATTCAATTATATAATGTGTTAAAATAATTGAATTATTTGATAATATATATATATATATATATATATGTATGTATAAATTTATTAGTGGGATACATGCAGAGCAAGCTTGCACTTGCCGTCCCAAAAGTGAGCACTCTCTATGCTAAGAGGAGAGAGAATGTGTGTTTTTTAATGCGTGTTTGTTTTTAAATGGCTTCTTTTTTTTCTTTTTTTTCTTTTTTTTCTTTTTTTTTTAATTTGGATTTGTTGTTTTCTTTTTTGTTTTTAATTGTGTTTGGATTCGGATTTGGGTGGTAATTGAGTGAACATACTATTATTTTTGACAACTTTGTAAGTTGATGTATGGCTCTATCTTCTATGGGTCTACCGGTTGTATAAAGCAAAGAAAAGGCATTTTGGTTTGAGGTGGGTTTGTCTCCAACAACTTTTTTTTTTCCTTTAGTTCTTTATTTTTTTTCTCTCGTCTCATCACATCTATTTCATTTTATTTTTTAATCTATTAGCTACACACTCGCATACATTTTTATTTAACACATATTAGATTTATTTTGGAGCCACATTATTGAAGTGTCCATTAAGAACATATTTTCTTACACTATAAGACAACTGTTTACTCCAATTACTTAATCCGAAGGTTTGATCAAGTAGGATACTGTGGTTGAAAGAAAAAAAAGTGTCTTGCAAGGTAATTTGTAAGAAAAATGCTTTTTATTCTTAGAGTTTCTTCCAAATAATTTGTTAGGAATATAGTGAAATAAATTTTAAGGCAGAAAAATATCAATTTTAAAACTTATAATTACGAAAATAATATGCATTAAATTCATTTTATAATTTTTTATTAATAAAAAAAATTTAAGTCAATATTTTATTTTAAATAATATCTAATTAAACGTCGTTCAAATTAAATTACGATCATTTGAATTTCTTTGATGTTTAACGTGATTGAATTATATATTATTCAATTTTATTGGAGATATAATTTTTGTTATTAAAAATTTTAAGGTATTATTTTTTATAATTTTTCTAAAATTTATTCGAATAGTATAATAGTTTAATTGGGTTTATAAATGTTTAAGTTATTTTTATAAGAAAATTGATTTTTTTGGGATTTATTTATAATTCAGACGGTACTATTTTCTATTTCTATTGTTATTAATTTAAGTTTGAATTTTATCTGTATAATATTTTTTTATTCTATAAAAAATAAAAGAGATGTTACTTTAAAAAAATGAATTTTTATAGTAAACTTTATAACATTTAAGGTGGCTTACGCAACTCTTATACTTTATCAAATTGGAGTCAGGTATGGGATAATGCTGCATATAACCTTAACAAGGAAGATCACGAAAATTACCATAGAGGTGGAGAATTGTGAAAGTGATGTCAATTTCCAAAACTTGCTCGAAAGAATATATATATATATATATATATATTTGTATTTACGTGACTAAAAACTTGAAAAATAAAAAAATAAAATCATTTTCTTAAGAAATTTTTACACTATAATTATTATAAGTGTAAATGTTTTTAAATTTAATATTTTTTATTTTATTTTAAATATTAAGTAATTTAAATTATTATATAAATATTTTCAAAATACAATCTATTAATAACTTACTTACAAGGTTGAGATGATAATCCAATTCAATAACCCCTTTAATTCATGCATGTTAAACTATTTGTATGTTTTAAATATCCTATTACAATCTATGGGAAAATATTAGCCATACTTCTCAATTTTAACATATCTTCTTATATTTTCTTAACTTTTATAAAAACATCTTTAATATTCTTGAGATTTATACTAAATATTAAGGATACCTTTCAATAGTTAACGACACTAAATTTCTCTTCATTGATGTATTTTTTTTTTCTTATGTTTCTGATACCAAGTAGTTTTTGGTTTTGGTTAATTTTTTAAAATTTTGAAAAAATAAATATTAATTAATTTTATAATTTTAAGATTTTAAATAAATAAATATTATTCTTAACAAATAAAATCTAGAGTTGTGATTGATTTTACCTTGTTTTAATGAATAAGGATCCACCTTCATCTTCCATTACTTTGTATCTGATATTTAGTTACTTGGTTAGAAGCATCACCTTCTAAATCGAGAACAATAACTTCTTATGGGATCAATAATTTTACATAAGATTTAAGAAAGACATTAAGTTTTAGTGAAAATGAAAATTTTATTCATTAAAGAAGTAAGATCATTACAACCCTAGTTTCCTGTTAATTTACTCCATAGTTTATACATAATTTTGCTAAGAAGAAAGGATTTTTGAGTTCTATATTTAGAACTTGCTATGCTCTTCTTCCACATAAAAGAGTCATTTTATTTACATAAGAGCAATTATTTTTCATACTTAACATAAAGACATGTGAAAGTATAATGATTATATCTGATCTTATCTCTTCATTTCTTTTAAAAATAAAGACATGTAGAAGGATAATTATTACATTTTATCTTATATTTTCTTTTCCTTATAAAAATTATTTGATGACACCTATTTATTCAAAGTCAATTACCAACATACTTACTCTCGAATCTGTAGAAGTGGATCCATCTATATTCTTTATACAATAAAGTCACTTGTGATCCTTAATTTTTCTTTTTTACGAATTGTCAAAATTTCTATTTGGTATCTTTAGTCACATCTAGCTCATTGCAGTTGAATGGTGCTTTATAATTAATAATTTTCCCAACATCTTCTTGAATTATGTTCAAGTTATTGTGTGAAATCAGTAAGACTTTACTTGTAGAATAATTTACCTTGATTTAAGAAGATGTTCCTATTTTCTTAGTTTCATGGTATATTTGGCTTACATTACTACTCTTTCCTAGTTAAGAACTTCTTCATCAAACTTTTTTTTATGGGAGAACCCTAGGTTCATCTATTGTTCTTATTGAAGATGTCATTCCAATTTTAAATAAAGACTGATAGGTTTTCTTTTATTCTAATCCATTATGAGATAATAAAAAAACCTCAAAAATATTGGACAATCATTTGCCTTCAATCTTTTCCTAAAAAATGTAATGGGTTTTTTAATTTTTTTTAGGAAAATAAACTAATTCCATTAAATTGTTACTTGGGTAAATATTTTTAATCAACCCACAAATAAATAATTGGTAAACAAGTTTTGGATATACTCTCTCGTTAATGTTGAATCTATTGCATATAATTGGTTTTCTTAGTGTGTAGACTTTTTCTGTTGTGAAATTTTTTATAGTTTCAAGTTTATATTTTCTTGATTTTGTTCCTATCATTGTCATCTTTCCTTTTACAACTATTTGGTTGATTGTTTATCCATAGTTGCTTCTAAGCTAGCTACTACATCATTGTGTTTAAGAAGCTTAGGGGTTTTTAATTTGACAAAACTTTCTTCTACTTCAATTCTATTTGTGAATGCTTTGTATGTTATATTAGAAAATCCAATTATTGTCCTACTTACTTTTGGCCATGTCTTATATATTCTTAGAGTTGATTAGTTGCAGCAAACATGATACTTTTGTTTTTCTTCTTGATTCTTTTCTTTGAGGTTTTCCTCATCTGTAATTTTAGACCATAAAATTTTTGAGGAGTTACTCTTTTCTTTTCTGGCTAGTTTTGAGATTTTATCCTCTTCCTTTGAGAGTTCAATCTCTTTCTTTGCTGAAGAATGAAACTCTTCCTATCTGTCACGTATGAGTGATTTTTTAAGATATAAAATGTCCAATTGATCTCTTATAACTCTTAATTTCTTTTCTTTGATTTTGATTTCTATGTTAAAATTGTCCATCTTTTCTGCAATTGTAAAAATTACTAATGAGGTTAATTATCTGATTAAAGCATAAGCTAAGCTATTTTTTTTTCCTGCTAAATGTTCAACATCAAATTTGTAATGGTTGAGCCACTTCTTTCACCTAATTAATCTTCCTTATTTCTAATCTTTTACAATATTAGTTCTTAAGAATATCCAAAAAATTAATTTTATGTTTTAATAATAAATCTTGAAGATATTACATATATATCAAACTTCTTTATAGTCTTTTTTATAGTTAAACGTTCAGTTTCATTACTATGGTAATTTAGTTCACAACTTTGAAGTAAAACTACAAAAATATTCATCATTATCATCAACTATTTCTTTATTGCCCTTTTTCAACTCCTTGGAAAGCTCTTGAAATAAATCTACAAAAATATTCAGCATTATCATTCATTCTTGCTTTTATTATGATTCCTTAATATTCATGTGAAACATTTATTTCTATTGTCATTTTGTCATATAGTTGTAGATGATAAATTGTTGGTAAATTTTTTACCTATGTTTTTATCTTTTCCACGTACTTAGTATCTTGATAAATTCATTTTCAGACATAATATTTCTTAAGTTTTGCTTATAAAGGTTTTCTTATTTCTACTAATTTTCTAATATATGCTTCCGCATATGTCAAACATCCTAAAAACCTTTGCAATTGGTTTTTATGATTAATGACGCTGAAAAATCCTTGTATATTATTTAGCATATGAGATTGAAGATGGTGTTTTTCATCTTCTACTTCAAGTTCTAAATATTTGATTTTTTGTTTGAATAATAATGCCTTTTGCTCAAACAATATTATACCTTCTTTTTTACATTTTCTTAGATTTTTAATATTTTAAGATAATACTAATTGATATTATCACTAAAAACTATCATCAATATAGACACAATATAAGGGTGGTGTTCTTTAAAAATTATCCATATATCTTTAAAATATTCATAGTGCTTATTTTAATCCAAATGTTACAACAATCCATTGGAATTATCATTTTGGACAACTAAAGGCTATTAATAATTGAGATTCTTATCCAATCTAAGTTTTCAAAATCCAATTTTACAATCAAAACTAGAAAAAAACTGTTTTCTTTGATCAAGGCTAATAGCTCTTCTTTTTTGGTGATGAAGTATTGAAGATTCTCATACGTAGAAACAATTTCATGAAGGTTAATTGTTCTTCCAACTCAAACAAGTAACCATGACCTAGATGAGGGGTGAAAATGATGAATCATGGAATATGGTGCAAGCTTTATATCAAATTAGCCAAGTAGGTCTTACAATGTAAATTAAGCAATTAACACAACGAAAATACTAAATAATATACTTAATTCAACACAATAAAAACAACCAAAAGTAAGAAAGAACTAACTATGGTAAACACATTAGTGATGGTGTGCCTCACAGCCTCCTGTCCAAACTAGCAATAAACATATGCATGACAAACAACTAACAACAAGTGAGATAAGAATGATGTTAAACAAGAAAGGATTTCCAATCACTTCAAAACTTCAAATGTTAGAACATATTTGGTATATGATGATTGTACTATCATACATGCGATCAATCTAATTATAACAAATCAATTTAAAAGTTTGACACCTAGGATATAACCAAGGTAAGGAGATAGGACTCCTTAAGAGACTCACATCAAACTTACTTACATATAATAGACATAAGTAATGTAAATTAATTATAGAGCAAGAAAATTGATTTATTACAACATAAGTAATTATTAGAAAGTTATAGGCATGCTATATAAAAAGGAAATAAAGCATGAAATAATATATAACAAATACGTTTTCTCATCAGAGTCTATATCTATTATGTCTGATCATACATAACATTCAACAAATAAACATATAATTGATAATCATAGTAGTTGTACATATAATCATTAAATAGAAAGCATGTAATAAATAATAAAATCTTTCTAATCAGATTATAATCTTTAGTGTGTAGAAACATATACCATTTAAACTCTAATTTTACTAGCCTTATATTTGAGCATGCATAATAATATATATAACGAGGTAAACACATATAGAAACCATATCTATATGGTAACATCCCTAGATTACTTAAGGTAACCATTCAATAGCAAATAATCCACTAAAAACAATAAATAGATACAAATCGATAGAAAAATGTAAACCCAAATACATCTACCAGTTGGAACACCTACCTTTACTACCTATTACTTCTCTTGATTGTTGCCTCCATAACAACCTAGTTCAACACATAAACCTAGCTCTCCTCCAAAGCCCACACCATCCAAAGTGGTGTGATCAGTAACTAAAGACTAATAATGTGTAAAGTGAATAAGAAAATGTTGCACGAATGCAACCATCAATTGGCACATGGTTCACAGCAACAAAGGCTCCTAACAAAAGAGAAAATTTGCACGAGGGTAACTACCAAGTGATACATGCCTTACTTACAACCCACTTACAAACAATATATTAAGTACTCATTACTCACAAGTGATAATCATAAATCAATAAAATTGAGTAATATATAAGGTATTAGTAATCCGAAAATAGAAAGATGAGATGTCAATTCAATAGAGCTTCGCTACCTCTTTTTTGGATACCAAATAAGAAGAAATAGTAGATATTTATAGAGCCTCAGATGGTCACCTCGTCAACCACCTTACCAATCACATTGCCAAAGGTGGTGGCGAAGTGCTAAAAAAAGATATTTTTGTTTTCAAAAATGCCTAATAAAAAATGTCGGGTCGTTAGCATGCTTGTTTGTCAAAAACTAAAACTCGACCTAGCATGCACACTATAAAAACCAACCTCATGATATGTGTAAACATGCTCACATACAATTTTTTCCAAACTATATGCATGTGTACATTATATATCCATATTCACCAATCTTATAAAGAGGAAGACAGAACACTGAGTAGCATAAAACATATATCATGTTTTCCACAACACAAATACAATGGGACTTACTAATATCCATCATCAATAATTTTTTTATTTAATGATTTAAAATTTATCACCATTCTTTTCTTTTCTCGTCTTTTCTTAGCTTACTTTCTACTAAAAATGATGGATGTAAGTGTGTACTTATGCTTGGTTCAATTACTCATATTTTCAAAAGTTCTTGAATTTATTTATTAAATTATTCTCAATCTTTTGGAGTGTAGACCATAGGTTTCACTCTTATAACCTTACTAGGGTGTTCTACCTTTATACTTACTACGTATTCAAGCTTATTAATTTTTGGATCTAAAAACTTTTTTGAGCTTGTGTTCTTAAGTAATTTTCTTATTGTCTGTAACCTTTCATCTTCCTGTATTTCTTTTAAGAATTAATTTTTCTAATTTTATTATCGCCATATTTTTGCTTTTTATATTGTTCAATAAACTTTTCTACTAACACACTTTTGGACTAACCTTTGAAATAAATATTGTTTCTCCTTCTAATATGGTTAAACTTATCCTAACTTTATATTGAATAAATGGTTGATATAAGTGTAAGAAGTTATTTCCGATTAAGAAATCTACTCATGTTGTCTATTAATATATAGTATGAATATAAAACTTGTCTCCTATTATAATATCAACATCTTTATAATCTTGTTATGGTTAACTATTGTATTATTTCCTATTTTTACTATCAAGTGCTTTGGGGTTATAGTCCAAAGGTCTTGTGAAAATACATATTTGTTTGTTACATCAATATCTTTTATAACCATGTTAAGGTTAATTGTTGTATTATTTGTTATTTTTACTATAAGTTCTTTTGGTTTATAGTCTAAGGTTCATATAAAAATACATATTTGCTTGCTACATACATACTAGCTTCAATATCTATGTAAGTAGATAAATGATATATATTATATCCTTTGAATTTGTATCCTATTTTTATGTAAATAATATTAGAATTAGTTATACTATATAGATCATTCATCCTTATATGTCTCATTTGAATTTGTTTCTTCTTCTTCAGTTTTACTCATTAAGTATATTAATTATGTTTTATCAATATCTAATTCTTCTATGGATTCTAATTTCATATTATATGATTGTTTTAGTATTTTTAAGTTTTTCTTATATTCTATTTTATAGGTTAGCTTATTAAGACATTCATTGGTATAATAACATATCTCATTACATATCCAACATATATAAGGTTTCTTGCTTAATAGACAATAATTTTATTTTCTTTGAAATTTTATTATTCTAAAATATATCTCCTTGGTCATGTTTTCTTTTATATTTACAAAAGTTTTTTTTCTAAATTTATATTTCTTCAACCTTTTATATTTTTTTTTTGTTTGTAAGGTTTTTATTACATCCATATTTTCTTGACATCTAAAAATTATTATTGTCACAACATGTTTTTGAATTTCCTTTAACATAATCATATTCATTTTTTCTTTTATATTGAAAAATTATACAAGATTTCAATTATTTTATTCTTCCTGCTAAAGTATTTGGTACTACTATAGTATTTTTATTTCTCCAATTTTCTTCGAGAATTTTATATAGAGTTATTGGTAACCTTTAATAAAACATTTTCTTAAATTATTGTTGTATTATTTTAGGTATATTGTAATAATACATTTCATATTCACATATAAAACAATCAACGTAATACATATCATATATTTTTATATTTTCTAAACACTATTTAATCTCGTTTGTTTGTAGTCCACTTGTTTCATTAATATGGTTTCTTTTATCCTTTTTAGTGAATTTTTTATATATTTCATTTACTACTTTATCTAAGTACTATATTTGGTAGATTACTAAATCACACTTTAATATTTTTAGTCATTTTATAGTTTAATAATACTCTATAGATTGATGGGATTGTAATGATAGTTTCAAATGTCTCAATTACTAAACTCATTGTACTAGCCCATTTATCTAATGCCTTTTTTTCTAACTCTAACACAACCTAAGTCTAGATAATCCATTTATTATTATATTCATGAAGTTTGAATTATAATGGTATAAATCCTTTAGTATTCCAGTATAATCATTCTTTCATTTTTTGGTTGTTATCTTTTCCTATTTGGCAGATTAGATTCATCTAGTCTTTATCTATTTTTTTTCATTCATGTGAGAATCAGGAGTTTCTCTTTGAATTATAGGGAACATTATTGATTTTTTTCATGGTAATTTTAGAATCTGTTTTACTTATTACTGTTATATATATTTTTTTTATTAGAACATATTTTTTCTTCATAATGTTGTATTAATTCTTCATTTATTAATGTTAACAGACTTACTAATATTCATACATTTTTATTTTCAATATTCATAAATTGTTCTTCTAATTATTTTTTATATTCCATTAGGTTGAAACTAAAGATTTCTCTTCATCTTTCTTTTTTCATTATAGGAATCATTCCATCGTATCTTTTTTATGGTTCTTCTTTTAATCCCTCTAATAAATCTCTTCTTAGAATGTCTAGTTGTAATATGTTCTCATAATTATTTTATCTTTTTTTAAGGATTTGTTTTTAGATTTTATTTATATTTGTTAAATATTTTATTTTCTCTTTTAAAAGAATTAAGGCTTTTATTATAACTTTTTGATTATTTGTTATGCTTATTAGGTTATCATTATTTTCTAATTCTATTCATTATGATATGCCATTTAATATTTTTAAGAGATTTTTACTACTTAATTTATCAGTTGTTTATTGACCCATTATTCCATGAATAAGGTTTTTGACTTTTTTAATTTCTTGTTTTAATTATTTAATTTCTTATTCTTGTTTTCATTATCATTTGTTTATTTTTGTTTGATTATTTATAAATTCTATTCGTGGTATGTAACTTTGTCTTCCTAGTATCAAATATTTTTTTTAACATCGAGGTTCTATATTTGTTAATATTTTTGGTTTTATTATTTGCCTCATTTCTTAAAAAAAATTATCTATTTCTATGAATTTGTTTTATCCATTTATTAAACTATTCTGACTCTTTGTTAAAGAATATTATACTATATAGTATACTAAAAATTGATGATTTTTTTCTTTTATTAAATCTTCTATTTCAAATTCATAAGTTAAACTTAATACTTAGTTTAAGTTTTTATCATTAATGTTAATAACAAACCTAGGGTATGCTATGAATTTTAACTTCTAGTATCTTAAGTTCAAATAACTTTTCTATTTATTATTCTATTATCTACGAACGTTAATTTTATTGGTGTAGTTGTTCCTTGTCTAAATTGTTTTTATTAATATTTGGATTTATTTTAAATAGATATATCCAAATTTTCTTTTATCTTTTCGGAAGATTTTAGATAGTTTATCCATAATGATTTATTTATTAATTAATGGTATATTATACATTTTTTCATCTATAATATTAATGTTCATTTTTTAATTACTTATTTCATAATAAACTATATATTTTTTAGACATATTTTTCTTATTTTTAAAAATGATAAATCTTTGAATCCATCTTCTTCCTTAAGATTTACTTTTTTTTTGTATTTCTTCAAAAGCAAAATTGGTAATTACCACTTTATGTAGAAAACATTTTGAGATATCTTTAATTTCTACTTCTATTATTTTTTTATTTTATATTATTTTTGTCATTTTTAGGTATAAAAATTAATATTCACTTCCACTAACTTTAACTTTAGTTAAATTTAGGAATATTTATGATATTTTTGAAACTTTGTGGTATTTGTAATATTATTTCAAAATTTGATGGTATTTTTAATAAATATTCTAAATTTAAATTAAATAAGGACCATGACATTGATAATAAACGGGGAAAAAACTTATTTAAATATATTTTTCTAAGATTTATTTAAGTGTAATTTAATTTATATACGAGTTAGATAAAAAATATATATAATCATAACTTCGTATTGTTGTTTTATATAAAAGGTAATCTTAAATCTTGGTATTGTAATTATATGCATTACATTTAAAATCTAACTTTATTAATTCATATTATAAATGCAAAAATATTGAGATTGTCATTATGTACAAATTGTGCTTAAAAAATCTAATTTTTAAATTTATTGATTTAAAAACAATTAACCATAATTTCAGAATATAATGGGAAATGTAGATGACGACGTTAAAAATAATAAGTTAAAGTTTTGGTAATATCATTATATGCATTATATTTAAAATCAATGTATTTAAATTTATAAATTTAACAATCTTAATATTATCATTATGTACAAATGGTGCTTTAAAATTTTAATTTTTACACAATAGGTTAGTTAAAAATCTAATTTTTTTAGTAAGTGTAAAGTATCACTTTCCAAAGTATAAGTTCAAAACATTTGCTTCTAAAATTTGTTTCATACATGAATCAAACAAATGATAAAGTTATAATTTCATAACTATTTGGTAAAAATAAAGTATTTTATATAAGTTTGAGTCTTAGTATTTATCAATATATAGAAGAGAAAAATGACACTGGAGTTTATTAGATTAGATTATTTATGACGTTTAGTCTCTTAGATTATAAACATTATCGTTTAGTCCATTAACTTTGTAAAAATGACTAATTAACAATTATATTATTTTAATAATTTTTTATTAAAATATGATTATTTTTATGTCAAATAATTAAACGTAATTAAAATACGAGTATTTATCAATGATAAAGTCATAGTTAATACAAAAAAAATCACAAAATATTATTTTTTTAATATTTATTAATTGACACACATTTTATTTTAATGTTAATTAATTTTAAATTTTTATTAGAAATTAAAATATACATTTAAATAACTTTTTATTTAAATTTTATTATTTTATTATTTATTTTTTAAACAATTTCATATTAAATTTCACTTTTATTTTTGTTAAAAATTCACATTTTAATTACTTGATAGAAAATAATAATATTTTAAATAAAAAATTATTAAAATAATATAATTTATTTTTAATATCACTTAAAAAGAATGTCAATAAAGAAAGATAAGGTCACTATATAAACTCTATTTACAAGAGATCCAAAAAAAGAGCTACTAAAATTATCACATTGTTGCCAACTCTAGTGATCACATCCAACAAACAACTACCCTTTTGTCCTTGATTGGAATCCGTAAAACAAGAAGTTATCTAGAAGCATCATATATAAGTAAATTTGTTTGTATTTTAACAGTTAAAATGGTAGATCGGCAAATGGTCACTTTTTGAAAAAAACGATTATTGCAAGATGGGAAGCGTCTAGTTCAGATAAAACTATACATCAAACAGACACTTACCATAATCGATGAAATGGTGACATAAATAAAGAAACTGTCCTGATCCACTTAAGTCATATTTCTACTGTGATTCTCTTAACCATTGGTATTTTTTATAAATCTAATGGATTAAATAATACTATTTTTAATTTAAAGGATTAAATGATATAATTTAAAAGATTTCTATAATATCTCTTCCTAAAGATAATAAATGTGATAATTATATCTAAATCCTTGCTTTTAATATATATAATAGAAGAAATAAAAAATCAAAAGTGGATTAATATGTCAAAACCTTTGCATTTAATATAGATGATAAATATACCAATAACATTTCAAATATTTCTACCAATTATAAGCATTGTAAAAGGAAAGGCAATGAACTTCTTTTATCCATAGACAACTTGTCATCTAACTTAATTGCGAGCTGATATATATGGCACAATCACACATCTATAACAAATGGATCTTCCCCAAATTCACTTCAATTTCACCAAAAACAAACTGGACTTAAAGTAGCTAGGACGAAGTTAGGCAAAAGGGTCTGTCAATTCTACCATGAAAGGGAGTAACTATTTTTTTGGGTTTGAAAGCAAAGCGAGCAATCGAGCAATAAGAAAAATGATACACCTTCGTCCGTCTTGGCGAGGAAAAAAATCAAGGGTATCTTTTATAATTTTGTATTTTTAACTTTTATCCTAGGTAATAGTAAAATGGTATATTTAAAAAAATATTAATAGTTTATTAGTAACAAATATAATAATTCAAATGCGTGTTATTATGGACAATATCTTATGTATATAATAAATTATTTCAAACTATTTCAAACATTATAATTTTAAATATTTTATAGAAATGATTGTTATTGTGCTCTCTTTAAAAAACCGTAATAATTTAATAATATTTTTAATAAGTTATAGTTTCGTAGCAGTAAAAACTAATACTAAAAACAGTTTAAATTTTTCTTTATAATTTAATACCAAAGTGTTTATACATATAGAAACTTTTCTCTGAAATTAGTAAAAATAGCTCTAATTATAGGAATGTCCTATTTTTATTTAGTTGTGTTTTAATTAGTATGATTCTACAACTTATCGTCATGAACCAAAATCCAAATACCTTACATCTAATATCTCCTTTATTTTAATAGAAAATGCGACTTAAATGCTTTTTGAAAAAAAATGATTGATTTATGCACCAAAAATAAAAAAAATAAAAAAAAATTAATACCAAAATTGATTTAAAATATTATAATCACACCATAAAATATTCTACACATTAATGCAATCAATTACATAAGGAAAAAATGTAATTATATAGCATAACTTTTAATAGATGAAATTTTATTTTTATTCTTTTTTTGTGATGTAAATATATATATATATATTTATAACATAAAAATATTTTTTTTTATATTTTCAAAATATGGTATCTATACATATTTTTAGGATAAAATAAACCAGTTAAATAATTGTAATATATAAAAATACGAGAAAAAAAGTACCTATTGGGATGCTCTGTTTATAGATGCAGAAGCTCCAATTTTACATGTTTTTTCAACTAATTCTTAATTAGCTTTTCTTATTTTTCAACAAAAGAATGCATTGTCTATTCAATTTTCTTGGGTTGTTAACTTGACAACTATTTTTTTATTTTATTATCATTTATTACACCGTTTAGTATATGTAAATTTGACCAACAATATATATATACATACACACACATATATATCTTAGTTTTCATGTCTAATCTAGTAAAATAATCGACTCCAATTATACGTTGATGATATTGATGTGTGTAATTTTTATTTACTAAAGTAAAAACATGAAATAGATGTACTTTATTTTTATTTTTTTAAGGTGTATTAAAATTTATTTTATATAATTAGTATATACTTTAACAACATTAATAATACTTTTTTGTCCTTGAAAAATAATATGAAAAGCTTAATGGTAAATTTAAGTAGTCTCATTATTATTAGCACAAAGTAATTTTAAGGGAGACGCTTTGCACGTGCCCCTAAAATTAGTACTCCTAAAAGCAAAAGGATATGAGAAAATCAAAGGTTTATTGAACTTTATTAATAGACCAATCAAATTTATGTAATGTTTAAAATATAAAATAAATCAAAATTATAAAGAATTGAAATTTGAATCAAAATAATGTTTCCTATTACGACGGTCACTTACTCTTAAAATCCTAGAATCGAAAACTACTTAAATTAGTTAAATATATAACAAGAAATTATTATTTTACACAAATACCTCACATAGATGATTAATTTTTATTTTATCATTTCATATTTTAAAATATTAAATTTTTTGAAATAAAAGTTATCCTTAAGTAACTCGAGGATGTTACCACTTAGATTAGGATCTCTATGTGGATTTACCTCATTATATATGGTGTTGTGTATGCTCTAATGTGTAGTTTGTATAATTAGAGTTTAAATTGTGTATGTTCCTACGTACTGAAATTTAAACTTTGATTAGAAAGCTTTTATTATTTATTGCAGCTTTCTAATTCTTGAATATTACTTCTGCGTATATTGTTTGTCTGCGATTATTTTTACCACAGTTGTGATTATTTATCAAGAGTTTATCTCTTTGTTGTTTTCCTATTTAGGTTGAGTTCTTAAGGAGATAGTATCTTCTTAACATGATCGTGTATTGGGTCTTGGACTTCTTCATTTTTGTCATGCATGATTAGATTGTATGTTAGTACCTATCTTTTTATCTACATATGAGTTTGGTATAAGTTTTTAAGGAGTCTATATCTTCTTAATGTGGAAGTGTACTAAGTGTCAAACTTTTTATTAGGATTTGATTTGTATATTTGATTACATGTTATGAAAGTACAATCATCATTTACCAAATATGTTCCTATATACGAGATCTTGAAGTGATTAAAAATATTTTTAGCCCTTCGGTATGTATGCATATATCACAAGTTGTGTATTATATGTTGTTTGGTATTAAATATGTAACATATATGCGACTTAATAAATGTTGGTACCCCATTATGATATGGCGAGGTTACAAGGATGAATTAACGATGACTCAAATTTGACGAGCTTAATAAGATGTACATCATAGCCAATTAAAACACCTTGTTATTCCACAGTGAGATTTCAAAGAACAAGACCCTTTGTAATTATAAGATCCTAACACGACCTCGGTCCTCACCTTATGTTGGCAATCTGGGAAATCTACTTGGGAATCTAGACCGATCTGTATGTAGCGACCTATTTATGTAAACACCTATGGCGACCTATTTTCTACTTGTTAGTTTAAATGTAATGTTTATCAAACCATATATCATGTAATTACCATGTAACCAGGTCGTTGAATACATAATTCAATTCTGATATCTAATTTCTCACTTTTCTCTAAAAATCACTAAAATCCCTAACATAAGAAATTCTCTCCAAACATATGCCATGTATGCATATTGCTAATCTAGATAAGAGCCTATGATGCACCGTCATTAGTGTTCATTTTGTAAATTATTTTTTTTTTGTTTTTTTTGTGTTGAATTAAGCATGTTATTTTATACTTTCATTGAGTTAATAGCTTAATTCATATTGTGAAGCCTACTTGGCCAAATTGATATAGATCTTGGAAAAAGATTCCATGTGTTGGCATTTTCACCATTCATCTAGGTCCTCATTACCTATTTGAGTTGAAAGAACAACTAACCTTCATATAATTGTTCATACGATGAGAATCTTCAAATACATTATCACATACTCACATAGTTGAAATACTTTGTATCTTTGTATGTTACACACACCACTGAGGGTTAGAAATGCGTGTTAAGTTATGTTTATGCATTGATTTATTTTGTATTAGTTTGTGAGTATTTGTGAAAAATTACTTAGAAAAATTTTCAAACAAAAACAAGTTTTTAAGAGCCCATTGAGGCCTTCATTGATGTGCTCGCTATTATAGTTAACGAGATGGTCAACTTGGTAACCAACTAGGTTTTACAACATTTATCCTCACAATTCTTCTTGATTATTTACTCTATATTATTTTATTTGTTTCATGTTTCTGCTATTAGTGAGATTGGGGTGAGTCCTAAGGAGTTTGTATCTCTTTGTCATGATTATGCACCAAATGTCACTCTTTCAACCCTAATATGAGATAATTGATATGGAGACATCTAATTAGTGATAATTTATGTAAAAGTTGATTATACATGACTGAACCAGACATAGTAGAAACAATGTTAATATTTGTTTACCCAAAAATGTTATCATATATCACTCGATGATCATGTGTAAGACAATCTTAATCTTGAGTGATTTAGTTGGCCCCTTGTTATAGCACCCTGGCATTTGACTTACTTGACCATGTTCGTACTGGTAGACCAAGATGCCTTGTATCTTAGTGTCTTGATGTTTATGATAGGTTGGGATGTTATCTCACAATATGTAAAATCTATTATATGTTCACAAGTGTTAGATAAAAGTTTTCTTATTTAGCAATCTAGAGCTTGAATAACTACGCATGATTTATAATATGATTACAACTATTTATTCATACGCATTACGGGTGCTCTAGTATAAGATATAAGATAGGAGGTAAAACAAACTTAATGACCTTTATGATTTATGAACTCATCGTGGAGGATTGGATTGTACCTAATGGTTATATCAATAAATTACTCAAGCTATATATTGAATTGGGTAGATACCATTTTTGATATTCAAGAGTTTAGTTTCAAATTTATAGTCAAATAACTCAAAAATTAATAAAGATTGATAATTAATTAAGGAGTTATAAGTGTATCAAGTCTTTATTTAAGCTTG
Organism: Hippophae tibetana; assembly: GCA_037013495.1. NCBI lineage: Eukaryota > Viridiplantae > Streptophyta > Magnoliopsida > Rosales > Elaeagnaceae > Hippophae > Hippophae tibetana. Next base: position 15,773,001 of record CM072812.1, read on the forward strand.
AACTCACAATTCTTTTGATCCCCAAGTTTACTTCACAACAACATCGAACAATATTGTTAATAATCAAAATGCATATTTATTCATATGATATTTTATAAGGGTCATAAATGTAATTGAACTAAATAATTATGTAAATTAATTATGAAATTAAAATATTTAATAGGTATTTAAAAACTTATGGAATAAGTAAGGACATTTTGGTAAACACACAAATAAGAATAATACATTCTCATGTCGCCTAAAAATAGAAGAGAAGAGTATGAGAATGAGATTCCTAATAGAAGATAATGTGCGTGACTCTTTAAGTTAAGTGAAAACAAGAATTTCATTTCTAATCAACTTGTGCTAGGTTTATACATTATTTAAACACTTAATTCCCCACGCTAGATGGTCACTTCAAAAGAAAATTAATGATTTTTTTAGACTCAATTGAGAGGATTTTATGAGATAAAATTATTTAAACACTTCTGTGAAAACAAAAATAGTTTCTTAAGTGATTGGTGGTGTTTTTGGAAAATATATAAATCACGCATTAAAAATTATAATTGATACCATGGAGATATTGATAGATAAATATTTTATTACTTATACCTTAAATAAAAATTCAAATTTTATATATAAAAAACCTGTCATAAAAGATATACGTTTAAATAAATTACATGTTTATCAACTGCAATCTATTCATCAAAGTCATGTCCTTGTAATGTCGTCTTTTGTAAGCACATACGGGTATCTTCAATTGGGTTAACATACAATTACTACAATTAAATGAAATAAACATTCAAAATGTGAAAAACGTAATAGTAATTAATACATGTAAATTTATTATCGACAAAAAATTACACCGTTAAATTGGAGCACATATTCATGCCGTAGCAAATTTTTAAAGAAAGCACCAATAATAATGAAGCGGGAGAAGCCATTGTGTTAATTATATGAACGAAAATTACTATAGATCGGAATGGACGTTTTGGGAGCTTTGTTAAAGAATGGTATAGCTCTTTTAGGTTGAGACGACGATGATTAGTTGCCCCATTGCATCTCACATTCACACACAATCACCTAATACCATTCATGTCTCATTTCAAGTCAAGTCAAACCATATATAGACTTCATCAGTGAAAAAGTGCCCTTTTATAAATAACAAGCTCTGCACATCTTGAATTGATAATTTAAAAAAATAAAAAAACAAAAAATCACATCACATTCATGAAATTCTATTTTTAAGCCAATGGATAAGAGGTTGGGACCTAAAACTTTAACCTCCTAAGCAGGAGAAGGGATAGATTCCTATGAACAAATCTTGGTTATGATTCAATTTAATCACACAATTTAACCGATTTAGTTTGGTGAACATCAATTTCCTTATTACTGTAGTGGTAATGAATGATTTTGCTATGCCAAATAATTAAACTCTAGTAGCAAAATTTGTGTATTAAAATGATGCCAGTATTTTAGAGACCAAAGATTGGATGTCACTAAAAAATATCTGATCAGTGGAGTTCAGCGACAGAACCTAAAACTCAACACGAATGGGTCTATCCATCTCTCAACTCCACATCATATACGGTTAGGCTTTTACTCTTGCAGAGTCTCCAACAACATTCTCCATTTTTGAATACCATTCTCCAATCCGAGTGTGCTCCACCATGTCTTTACCTGAACTCAAATGACGAATTGGTCTTAACACCCCAAAAACAGCAAGGTCAGCCAAATTAGGCTTGGAGCCCCCTGCCACAAGAAATATACATAGGAGACATTGGTCACAAACACAATAGAATAACAAGATTAAGATGCACATGGTATGACAATTAGATATCTAAGCACTTGGAGGAATATACCAACAATTGTATGATACCACTTGTCAAGATGTTGCAATTATAGTCGTATTACTATGCATATATGGATGACAGTAAAAACCGTGCAAACAAAGTTTTTTTTAAAGAATATTCACAAACTACGAGAACTTGATGGAAGCATAAGAAAAATAAAGGAATCTTCAATTAAGTCAACAATACTGTATTCTAACATGCTTATAATTGTAGCGGCAGCTCCGACAAGCTAACTAGAGAATTGAGTCAATTGAATACAAATGCAAGGTGTATATTTCATTTACTTTACTTCCCAAACTTATAGTAACGTTATACTTCATGGCAGAGCATTCAGCAATCAAGGGTTATCTCATCATTTCAGTGTATAAAAATTTCTTCATCCAATTCATGCCTATGATTGCACGGGTAATCAAATGAATGCAAACAATGGAAATAAATAACATGAAAAATTGCATGCTAGCAAAATTTAAGGGCATACCAAGAAACTCCCGTCCGTTCAAAGCATCTACCCATGTTTCTGCTGCTTCATACAGAGATGCACGTTCATTCGTTATGTTATATTTCTTCTTCAGTTTCTTGGAGACAAAGTACATAGCCACAGCCCCAGCATATTTTACTGTAATTTTTTCTGTGAAACTGAAATTACCTGCAGTTACAGGAAAATTACTCTGATGCTTAAGCTAGTATACATCAGCATGCTGAAACATCAAGAATGTTTCCTTATTAAGAGAATATTTATTTGTTTAAAATTCAAAGTGCAATATGCTTAGAATCTTTAGATATAAGGAGGTATTGTAAGATATTATCAGTATTGGCAATTTTTGTAGACAAAACATTTCCATATAAACTAGTCTCTAGGCTCGTCGTTCTATAGTTTTTCAAGTAAAGCCCAAAAAAACACCTAAGTTTCGGATAGTTGCATTTCAAGAATACATCTCAATACCATCACCTTAGAATCGCATCCATGCTTTCAATAACACACGTCACAACACAATTTTTGTGGTGTCAAATTAACATTGTTCGATCGATCGAAGATCTATCTACTTTTGTCTAGGTTCTCTCAGTTTGCCAAATTAAGGGACTCGATTAGGTCAATCGATCAACCTATGATTAGATCAATCAAACTTCGATAAAGTTCTCTTGAGTTGAAATTTCCTATTTGGTTTATTGTTGTTAGATCAATTGATTGAGCTTGGGATTTTCAACTTTAAAATCTATATTTTAACTCGAACCAATTAATGAATTTACTACGTACTCATTTCTTAAATGATTGTTTCAAATCCAGTTAAGGGTATGTATCTTTTACAATGATCTAGGTCTACAGTTTAAATTTTTCGGACAAATACAAACTTATTGCTCATTGTTTCATCACTCACACAAGTTGTATCCATTTGTTGAGAGTCGTCATATTCTTCTTGTGCTTCACCTTTCGTTATCTGCTTTTGTTGGTTTCATATCTAGGAAATATCTATTATCTTTCTGAATCTCTAATAAATTGAGTGTTACTAGATTGATCACTACCTTGGTATGTTGTTTTGGTATCTATTCTAGAATTCTTAATTACCTGTTTGTATCTTTTGAAATAGGTTTAGGATTTATTCATTGTTGAAATCAGATCTAGAAGATACACGATCATTTGCGTTTTTGTGCTAACTCTTCTTGTAAGTTGTTCCGTGGAAATGTCTAATTGGTAATGAGCTAATCGAGTTAAGATCTGCTCGCACTAATCTTGAGACTATGAACAAGGGCTTGTAAGTAGGTATATTAGAGTATTATCCATGTAAAAGTAATATATGACCGAGTTTGTATTGAACATTAAAGCATTAGTCTTGAAGATTGTGAAAATAGAACAGGAACTCATAAATAAATATATTTGAACATATTCGTGTAAGTATAGTATAAGATCAAATTTATACTTAAAACATTAAATTTTCAAGTGCACATTAGGTGATCCATTCGACCAGTAGAACCACCTCTTAGATCATTGTGATAACCTAATTTGTTTTCACCTAAAAATCTCTTATGTTGTTTTAATTCCCATACTTGTTATCTATTTGATATTGCATGTCGGCGGGTGTGTGTAAGTATTGAACATAAAATTGTTCTCATTTGATCTGATTGAGAACTTTCAATTGATATTAGATCCTATACTAGGAACGATGATTTGGAACTATAGGTACACACACCTATGGACCAAATGAAAAGGATGGGTTATCTATTAGACCCTAGATCTTTGATGGGACAACTACACTTATTAGAAGACTCGCATGCAAGGCTATTATCTCTGATAAGATAAAAAAGTTTGGAATGCTAGGGAACCACAATTGGTAACAAAAGATTGTGTAACAACCATAAAGAAAAGAAAATCATGGTCCACTAAAGAAAGTGCCCTTAGTGGTGCAAACCAATAGGCTTTAAGCTCATTATTTGCTATAGTATCAATGGACGAATTTCATTGCATTTTTTACTATGAGATTGCTAAAAGAGCTTGGGATACTCTAGCCCTTGCACATGGGGTACTTCCCAAATAAAGCAAACAAAATAGACTTCTCACGACTCAGTTTGAGTCTTTTAAAATAACTGAAACTATAGCATTTAATGAATTTTATGCTAGATTTTGTGATATTATTAATGCTTGTTCGAATCTTTGCCTAAATCTTTCAAAACGAAGGTCACCATTGTAGAGGAAAGTAAGAATGTTGATACTCTAAATATTGATGAGCTTGTTAGATTAAATACAAACTCAAGTGCTCACATTTGAGTCTCTCAAGAAGAACAAGAATGTCGTTTTCAAGAGTACTAAAAATAGTTTCTAATAGTTACGAGGATGTAAATGATGATGACGATGAGTCTCTAGTCTACTTGCACAAAAATTCAAACATTCCTAAGGAAAAATAATCAAGATAACGAATCTAGTTAGGAATAACCTACTCACGTCAAGGATATAAAATCAAAAGAACTCAATCCCTCGTGTTCAAATGATAAGAAATATAAGCCCACTAATGTTTTACTTGTAATGATTTTGGTCATATTTTTGCAAAGTGTGTAAACAACAATAAGTTGAAGTGCTTTCAATATTACACTCAGTAATACAGAGAGTGAGTAGGAAAATGTAAATAAATCATAAGATAGTGAAACCAATTATCATGCCTTCATTACAACTAAAAATGTAGACTCTAATGACACCAACTCTAGTTCAGATAAAAAAATGAGGGAGTAAACTCTTCCCTCTTATTAACGAAATTTAATGTATTAAGCTTTGTCGAATTATTCATGGATTTTCTAAGTGTTAAGAAAGAGAGATACTTCTTACTGAAGTAACTAAGCTGAATGACATGAATAGTATTAATAAATCAAATTCATCTATCTTAGAGAGAGAAAAGAAAGAATTGTCTAAATATATTAATGTTTTGAATCTGAGTCTTGTAGAAACATAGCAAAAGACCAATAACCTTAGACAAGAACTTTCTACTGCTAAAGAGAGTGAGGAAATTGACCAAAGGTGCTGAAAAGTTGAACAAAATCTTAGACTATGAAAAGCCACGTACATCATTCATGACTCAATTTGTGGAAAACCCGTTGCCACTCCAACAGGAAAAGATAAAATCTGCATCTTATTCTTCTAAAAAGAATTTGTTTGTTCCTATATGTCACCACTGTGGCAAAAGGGGACATTATTATTGTAGATTGCTCTATATCCACGATTATGTCTGTATGCAAATATCTCAATACCTCAAAATATTTACAAATGTAAATCTTTTATTAATAGAAAAAAATCAAAAGAGGCTCATAAAAACTTGAGGCTCTAACTTCTATGCCTTCTTCACCTATGGTTTCTAAAATTAAAAAAAGATGGGTTAAGTCAAAATTACACTGTTTTGTAGCCCACATAGCCTTTAAAGCCAAATCAATTATTGATTGGTATCTTGACAGTAGGTGTTCTAGACACATGACTAGGAACCTAGACATATAGGAGTATTATTTTTATAATTACAAGTTTTAAGTTGTTATTTTTGTTGTTTTTCCTACTTTATTTTACTTAGACTTGCAAATCATATATGACATAATCCACACATCTTACCGTTGCTGGTGATATAGTCAAATGACTCGAGGGCCTCTGTAGGATTTCGATATATGTTTGGGGATAAGACATGAACCAAATGATTATCAACCCACCTACACAACAAAACCACACAGGGTTAATAAATACCTAATTTATTTACAATCCCAAATAAGAAAAATCATAGCCTCAGCAAAGCCTAAAAAGTATGTAATCCTCGTAAAAGCTAGGAGCAAGCGTGAGATTACTGAGAAGCATAAATCAGGAACATAATACCATCTACTTAAGACCCATTCATTTTGAAAAGAACAAGCATAATCTATATAAACCAATATGCAGGTGAGTATTCCATTTCTCCAATAGTCCAAGCAATGCACAGCAATTATATCTATATTTCTTGCATCCCCAAGCAGGAGCTCCATGTCTTCATGAATCATGAATGTATATGATATATGCATATCAGAATACAGAGCTTAGTTCTCCGTACATAAGACATCCATATACTTTTTCAACCCTAAAGCCTGAAGCTATGCAGTGCTGAGAATAAGTACCTACTATCTAAATCAAATGACAATGAAAACTATCGTTTCATACCATGGGGCCTAATAGCAACACTCGTAGATAAACTTCAGAAATAAACATATTTCAAAGCCTTGAGACTGAGAGTTGGGCAGCAGAAACCATGGTCCCAGCATATAGCATAAAAAAGCAACCATTGTCTACATCTATTACTCTAATCCACTGATACACCTTTTTCCTTTTTCTGCTGATACATTTAAGAAAGTTCAACACAATAACCAACAAAAGGAAAGCAACATACTGGCACCACATTTTCTCTTCATTATCTGAGGTTGATTTAGCTACTCTCTCAGGATGAATTTTCGAACCCAATTGATCAATTATTGCTGCAAAAAGAGCACAATTATTTTATTCAAATTAAGGAATTAAAATGATGAAAAATCAAAACATTTAGTTATTGGATTTAACTGAAGAAAAGAAAAATCAGTGTGAAGTCAAACTATTAGTACTGAACTCTAAAAGCAAGAAATCTGAACCATCTGTTAAATGCCACAAGAACAACAACCTGATGAATCAACCAGCTGCTCACCATCAACCATCAAAATGGGCACCTTCTTATAGTCAGACCATTTGATTTCTTTCTTACTAATTGGGTTGACCTCCACAACTTTGTAGGGTATATCATAGTAGTCCAAGAATGCTGCAACATGAACAACATATCATAAAATTATAGGCAGACATAATAAATCAGCATGAGAGCTCGAAGATCATTAATTCAAAGCACTACAAGGGCATTTACAATATAAACACTATAAATGAAAACAGGGATACCAATCTTAATGCTAAGCTGGTTAAGAGCACGCCAAATCACAATAACGTATTCCAAATTCTTAAATGACACATGAAAATTTTCTTTTGATGAAATAAAATAATCAAAAATCCGGTTCAACACTTAATGCAACACATACGTGAATGCTCTAATAACCGCTTTGAAATGATAATAAGGAGATTTGATATAAGTTTTTATCTTGTTATAGAATGTTTATTTCCTATAAATAAACTCTAAATAGCTCTTACTTTGCACTTTGCAGACAAAAAAATGACTTGTTTTCTGGCTTTATTGCAATGAAGAATGGTAAACAATCTCAAGTCTTGAGCTTTTAGGATCTTCTTTTTTCCAATAGGGAGAAGAGAAAAAAATCAATTCAATTCAAACCTTCTTCTTTATTTTTTTTCTTTTCTTTTTAACTTTTTTACGGAAAATTTGAAAAACGTTAGCAGAAAGGAACTAATATTATGTATAATTTGACTATTTGTTTAATAATTATGGGCACGATTGGGCACCAATTTTTTTGGGAAAAAAAATATTTTTTAAGAAGCCTAAACGAGTTTGCTTAAATTTCAATGCACTAAACAACACAAACAATATAAAGAACATTCAAAAAAAAAAAAAAGAGCAATTAGAGCACCTTTAACTTTGTTGCAAAAAGGACAAGCTTCGTACTGGTAAAGAACAACCTCTTTGGGAACAAGTTCAGGAGGAGGCATTTCTTTGGCGTAAACCTCCTCCTGGGACAGAGCCATGACAGCGGCAAAGGAGACTACGGCTCCGGCGACACCAATCGACAAAGTCCCAGCTGAGCCGCCGAAAGAGAAGGAAGGGCGCCAACCAACGCGGCGGGAGTGACAAAAGCCTCCGGTGCTATTGCTGGCGTAGAGCGCAACCTGCATAAACCGGTGATTGGCGCCGGCAGTTGTGGAAGCAGAAGAGATACCACGGAAGGTGGTCAGAGTTCGGTAGAGAGTAGAGGCTCTTCTGATACTCATGGCGTGATCGTTATTCCAAGTGTTGCAAATACGAGATCACAGGTTCAGAAAATCGATCTCCGATGTGATTTAGTTAATTAGCTTAGACTGGTGGTTGGATATTCTTTTGGGGCCAAATTTACGGGCTTTTCTCGAGCCGTCGAACGGGTTCTATGCCTGTTTCGAGAATACTAGAACTGGATGCCGAAGGGTTTTGGATTTGAGATTTTTTATTTTTTAAAAATAATTAGAATCCGTGCAAATGCATATATAATAATATTAAGTGATACGTAATAATTATTATGATTTTATAATAAGATAAAATTAATACATATAAGTTTTAAATATAATAAAATAATACATAAAATATATATTTAATATATAGACTTTTAGATATTTATTGACTTTAAAAATTTAAAAATATGATTATCTATCTATCATTCTAACTTTTATAGATAAAAATATTATAAATAAATTTATTCATTAAATATATAATAATTAACTATATGAATTGTTAATAAAAAATAATTATTTGTAAAAATATATATATTGATATTTATTAATAAAAGAATAACATTTTATTTTGATATTTATTTTTAAAAAACTAAATAAAAAAGTAAACGTGAATGAACGACCAAAAAATAAAGCTGTATTGAGGCTTTTTATATATATTAAAAAGAGTAACTTATACTATCTTGTAGACTTCCAGTATTGTTAATAACGCGGGGCAGGATCAAGTTTGATATTTAATCTCTATGCTAATTTTTGGAGGGATAGGGTGGATATTTTTCATCCAAAATTTGGAGAATATGTGAAGATTGGTTATTTTTCACTAACTAGTAATATATATTTAATGTTATAAATTAATAAAATTTATATTTAAAAATAAAATAAATTTAAAATTATATTTAATATATATAATTAAATTATATAATTTGATATTTGTTAAGAAATCAAAATAAAATATATTTCTTTACTAAGTTATTGTATTACCATTTAAAACATAATTACAAAAAAAGTTATTTATTTATAAATTAATTAATAAAAATATTATTAAATTATTATATTTATATTATTTTTTTATTTTTTTATTTTTTTATCTTTTATAAATCATTACATTGATTCTATCTAAGGACGTCACATGTACCGTTAAATTATAAATATAAATAAAATAATATAAATAAAAAAATAATAATTTAATTATCTAAATGAGATAAAAATAATTTGATGTGTATAAAATAATTAAATGATATTTGTATAGATTTATCAATTTAGTATTTTATAAAAAAAATTAAAATTTAATGTTTAGTTTTTATAGGTTTAGAATTTAGTATTAGGTTTAAGGTTTAAAATTTAGTGAAAAAATAAACATATGAATTTTATTTAAATAGAGGAAAGTGTGAAAAAGAGAGAAGAGAGTAAGAAAAAAAGAGAGAAAAAAATCAAAAAATCAAAAGGACTAATTATCTCTTATCTTTATTATAAAAGTTATTTTTGATCAAATGATAATTTAAAAAAAAATAGGTAATTTTAAAATACTACTAGTAAAATTTGATAATAATAAATATCAAAATAACAATTTTAGCCAAATATATATATATATATATATCAAAATAATAATATAAATATTAGTAAAGTACCAATATAATGGGGTCAAAAGTTGAAGTTTTTAGGGGGTAAAAATTGAGGTTGGATTCTCAGTTCAAAATTTTCGGGGTAAGCACATGAGGAGGTATTTTCAACCCAATCTCAAACCTTTGTATTAACATTTAATAAAATTAGTTAAAGTGATGTGTCTTCAATATGAATTATTTTATTTTTTGATTAATTTTAACAACATATTTATAATTTATTTAATAATGACAAACAAATATAGAAAAATTAACCAAGCATTTTTAACTCAATAAGTAATCCATTATTATCCTATAGCATAATAAGATTTTTTTCCCTTACCAACAAAATAATAAGTTTTTTTTTCCTTCATATATGTTTAAAAAAGACAACAAATGATCACCTAAATCCATTATCTACAACAATAGTATATTTTAAACCCCATAAGTTAACCCAAATCTATTATAAAAAGATCATAGAAATTTATTTGTAAAGATAATGAACTTATATTATTCTAATTTTACAAAAAAAAAAATGAACAAAGTAAAGTAACACAAATTCATTACATTTATAAAATAAACTTTTACAATTATTTATATAAAAATAACATACTTGTACTATCACATCTTATTCATAAGGAATTAAAATATAATTTCGTTAAAAATATCTCGGTTGGACTACCCTTTTTACTAAGACTTGTTTGCTCATACATGCAACCATTTGGGTCGAATACACACAATTAAAGTGCCCCTATGTTGTGCACTATTGATGCTTCCTAAGCCATTGATTACTCCTATTTTTAAGCAATCATTTGCAACTTGCCTAAGAAAAGAGCTCACTGTAAAAGAGAGTTCATGATTTTACAACTTCAGTAACTAAATAAAGACGACTTCAACAGAGATTGATCTATCCTTTTACCTATAGCGGTAATGTGATATAGCCCTTAGAGACATCTGATAAACTAGAAGAGCATGAAACTCTAATGGCTCGTTACTTTTTCAAGAAATACATTCCATCTCGTAGTTCTAACTTTTCTTCAGAAACTAGACCAGATAAGAAGCTCTGCAGCTGTTGGATAGTTTTGTCATATGGAGGATCGGCTATGCAGAACATCTGCAGCATTTTGTTAAATAAAATCTATAATATGTGTTTGTTAACAACTTGTTTGAAGGCAAACCAAGTCTTACTTACCTTAAGGGTGTTATGAATTCGATCTAATGCCATACTTCCAAAATTTGTAAGCATCCCCACAATGAATTTCTGCAACAAAAATGCAATTCAGAAAGTCAGATCAAAGAACAGCAATGCATTGGATTGTTTCTCTAGTTTGGTGTTTGACCGAAGAATCTGTTGCAGCAACAGTTTTTCTAAGCATCATTGAAGCAGCTTCTTTTCCCTTTTCAAAATAATAATATTTAGGTTCCATTTTAAAAGTAACCTCAGACAATGTTCCATAAATATGAAAAGGTGTTCCAACACTTTCATGAACATGTGTTTAGCGCCTGAGATGGGATTAAAAATGAAACTCTTACAAGAAAGGATCACACCTGCACTTAAACAAACTATTTTTTTTTTTTGGGTTTTCAACAAATGCAACATGAAAGATTAAAAAAATTTATCTCAAACGAAACACCATCAACTCCAAATAGGCAAAATAACTTCTTTAGCCCAACAATGGCCAAACTGTGCAAAAGTTTTCCTGTTGAGCAGGGGATAGGACAAGTGTTTATTATCATTTACTTTTTTTTTTGTTGCTGAGAGGAATAGGACAACTGTATTTCAATGCTGTGATTGCTTCTAATTCTTAACAAGAATGGATTAACATAATTCTTTAGAAACACTATTTGTTACAATGAAATTTGATAGCATGTCAAGAAACGTCAAGTGCATCATATACCTCATATACTGTCATTTCTTGGTGTAGTTGATCCTCAGCAGAAGCCACCGATTTTTCTCCCTCCTCATCACCTACAAGATCTTCGCTGCTCCCACTGTTGGCACCATTTTTATTAGGATCAATGATGCCTTCCACCAGGGTAAACACATGATCAGTAGAGTCTGTTCCATGTGATTCTGAAAGAATTCCCTGCAGAAAACAAGAGTCGATCAATTTTCCTCATGATATTTAATCCCTACAATTTTAATGGGGTTAATTAAATCAGAGATTTGATATGATCAAATATTTAAAACAAAAACAATAGTGAAACGAGGAGAAATGCTAATATCACCTACTTTTGTACCCATACATTTTATATTGTGCCATGTGTTAGAATTATTTTGAAAATTGGAAAAATGATTCATTTTTCTAGATAATATTAACATGTGTCATAACATAACTGGTGTGGATGTAAAAACTAGGTGCAAATTTATGTGTCCTTAGCATTCCTCGTGGAAAGAGTTGACAATAGAACTTAACAAAATGTTGAAAACTATCAAACTCAAACTCATATCCAGAGTTATGACCAAATTCCTCATGAAAGAAGTTGACAATAGAACTTAACAAAATGTTGAAAACTATCAAACTCAAACTCATATCCAGGGTTATGACCAAAAAAAAAAAATTGTACCCAGGGCAAGGGGTAAATAAAAGCAAGGCCTATATGCATACAATTATGTTGCAAATCTATTATAAGAAACACTTCTCATTCTAGTAAAATTAGAATGATCATATTTTAGTATGTTTCCATTTTCAATAATCAAAGATCACCTCAGAGTATCCATTAAAGGATCAAGTTTGATTCTTTCTCTAGGTAATAAAGTGTTCGCCTGCACAAAGGCTAGCAATCATGGGTGAGAAATGAAAAGAGTTTGTGAACCACACCTTAGTTAGCCAAAAATTTATCCTGCGGTTTAGCACATCCATGGGAATCCCAACTGCAGCTGCAAGATTCTTGGATGTCCAACTGAAAGTAGAAGAAATTAACTTTGCTACTTAATGAGGAACAGCATAAGGAGACACCCAGTTACCTTTTTTGGCTTTGAAATTGCATAATTATTGCTGCATGTGTGGGAGCTACTGTGAACTGCACTGCTCTGTCTTCAAACTGCAACTCCAGCTAAAATAGGACAGCAATGAAAAAGTGGGATGTTAATGTTACTTGAATCATTCAGAAGAGCCACATAAAAGGTAAAGCGGTCAAAATCCTCCATATTGAGGACATTGAATATCAAAACTTTGAATGCTCTCCCGGCCAATTAGAGGACATCAAAAATATATTTCCACCGCATATTGTGGACATTGAATATCAAACTTAGAATGCTCTCCTGCCAATTAGAGGACATCCAAAACATATTTCAACCGTTTTGAAGCATCAAACCTTGACTGCACCAAGATTTTTCTTCCATAGTAGCTTTCGAGGGGTCTTGATTTCATGAAACCTCTTTGCATAATCAGAGAGAAGCTGTTCAACAGGCTGAGGCACAATGAGGGACTCATCCTGAAAATCATTTTAAGGCTATTAGACTGCAACATATCTATGAAAATCAATATGCTCCTCGTGTAAAGCTTCTATGACAGTACCAAAGGCGAGAACTAGCTACCTGAATTGGAGGCCAGAAATTTGAAGATATGATTGTAGCATCAAGAATATCCATGGGTAAGGCAGGATGTCCTTGATCAGTGTCTTAAAATATACAGCAAAACGAGCTAATTAAAAAGCTCTTCGATTATTGTAATAATAGCACAAAAATATTCATAAAGAGAAAAAACTGAGAAAATTATAAATTACCAGTGTTAGATGTCTGTTTTATGGTGGCTTTGATGTTGGAGTTTGTTCTCTTTGAACCAATCAAGTCATTTAGCATTATTTCACACTTCTGCATGCTGCTCTCTCCAAAATGTATCTGAAAAGAAAAATCGCATAGTAACACTCATTAAGGACATAGCATGATTTGGAACTTTGGCAATATCATCTTCAACCGGTATTCCTACTCAAAAGAATAAAAACCAGAAGCCTTATTAGGGCACACCTGCCTTTAGAAGTTCGAGAGTACGTATCTCTGTGTCAATGTCATAATCAGATTTATTCAGAAGTTTTTCTGCCAGCATAACACGATATTCATTAACTAGTTGATCTTTTGATCCAATGATGCCAACTATCATCCCAAGTATGTCAACCTTCCTCCGACTCCTGCTACCTTTCAAAGGGTCTGCTTCCACGGGATCAGGCTCCCAGCTAGAGGAACAGCCCATAGAGTAAATAAATGAGATACAAAACAAGTAAAGGAAATTACCACATCTTGTCAATTAAGAAATTTTGAGATATTCTTACAATGTTTAAACAATAGAGTACATTTTAACCATGGTTATAATAGCATAGACATACCGCATGGTATTTATCCATGCTTGCCTGTCATCAGTGTGGAAATCATCATCAAGACCACCATTTTCTTGACTTTCTTCATCTCTATTTAGTTCTTCAAGAAGGCTATCTCCAGTATTTCCAGATACATTCGGATTCCCACCAGTCCCATCTGTAAGCATGGTGACTATACATTTTATGGTGTCTTTCCTACCCCTAAGATAGTCTCTTATTGGTTCACCAACTGCTTCAAGGAATACTCCTGCTGGATCTATAGTTCTGAGTGCTTTGATAGTTGAAACATATTGATGCAATATGTCATTGGTGGAGGCACCTGCAGTAAGCAAGCGATATCGAAGTGCAGATATAAATGACTCAACCAGCTTCGAGTGCTGACCAGTGTATTCAAGACACCGTTTTAAATCTTCAATCGCAGGTGAACTGCATCAAGGGAAGGAAATGGGACAAATGGAAAACCAGAAAATGTTAAATAATAATACAAGCAAGTTTAAGTCATTAAAAAAAAAAGCTCTTGAGGAGATATGAGAAAAATGCCAATTTTTTCAAGTTTATTAAAGCAGAATACCATCCATGTTGAAATTTGAAAGAACTCTAGTCTTCAAGTTTATGAAAAAATACAAGATCAAATTCTCCCAGGAAAAACACTGTTTATTGAATGACACAACATGCCACTTAAGGACGTTTGTTAGAAAATGATAATTATATGTATATGCATGTTTTGAAAATAAGCAGGGCAAGAATAATTCTTAGAAATCAGCATGACAGTAAAAAACGCTAGTGCCTCTTGTTTTGCTATGATGGAATTTCAGAGAACCAATATTGAGTAAAATTCTTAGTGGCTACATATTCTGAGTTCCTCATAGTTTAAGAAACTATACAGCTAATAACAGAATGATTTCCAGGATAGCCTACTTATATGATGTGAAACTGAGGATAACCAGAGTTAAGGGAATACCTGTCAGGGTAGTCTACAATAATCTCAAAAAGCTTGGCTATTCTTAAATCTTGCAGAGTTTCATATGCAAAGTACTCCAGTCGAAGCTTCCATCTAACAAGCCCTTCAGAAGGAGGGTCAGTTCCAGGATAGCACGATGAGTGTGAAGCCAGAGGTGATTTGAGACCTGATGAAACACTGTCATAAGTAGTGGAGTCACCAAGATAAGCAAGAAGAGCATTCAAGAACTGAAGGGGCACAGCCTGCACAGTGATATCCAAGTAACAGGAAGTATTAATCAATAATCAGTAACAAAATACTGTATTAATGAAACAAGCAAACATGGAAAAGAACAGAGAAATTTAATAAAAATTAAGGCAATAGAACATACAAAGGCATTGATTATCATCACTTATGCACTGGATGTGAAGTGTGGTAGCATACTAGCATTACAGTAGCTTCTTTAGTAAATCAATATTCATGATGACAGAAGTGAGAAAAGCTAGAGTTTATATACTTCATAGGTCAGGGCAATTATCTAGTTTTGGGCCAATTGTCATATGTGCAAAACTATTATAAATGTGAAAATTATCACACTTGTAGGTGACATTTTCAACAAAATGCCAGGCAAAAATCCATCACATGGTAAACTAGGCAGTCATAAATAATGTTCTCTTTCAGAAACATCTGAAACTTCATGATTATATAAGATGAAAACACGAAGTTAAAATACAGATGGGGGGGGGGGGGGGGGGGACCTGTATCCACTCCTTAATGGACTCCAAAATAGAAGTCCTATAATCATCACCAGCAAGATCGTGTACTGTAGCCTGCCATACAAGAAGGAAAATGTTAATCTTCCTTGAAGGGAAGGAAGAGGAGAAAGAAAGTAATAAGGAATCACTAGCTGTGAAACACAAAAAACATAGTACATATTTACCTTTAGAAGCAAAAAGATAGCAGAAGCATAGGCATCTTCAGTCATGGACGTGAATCCAAGACTTCTGAGATGTTGAACAACCTTGCCAATGTTCATTACCAACTTATTGTTTTCTGATAACCTTCCTTGATAAAAGCTTTCATCAATATCCATTTGACCATGCTGATTGAAGACTTTGCTTTTGTCTCCTAAATCTGTTTCATATTTATCATGAAGTGGGGTGTCGTCATTAAATTCTCCAGCCATGATAGTACTTAGTTCCTCCAACCTTCCCTTAAAATACCAGTGGAGTACCTCTTAAAACATGGACACGTGGAAACAAAGCAGTCATCAAATTACTATCAGGAAATTGCACACGTAAAAGAAGAGGAAAAATAAATAAGAGGAAAGGATGTGTGTCTGGTAGCACAATTTAAATGAAAAAAGCATTAACATAGAATTATATAGATAACAAACTAAGAAGTACATATACATACATATATTATACATATACATGTACATACATCTATAAACTGAGAAATCCATACATATACATACATGATACCTGGAAAATGACGAGGAAGAGTAGCCATGAGTACCGAAGACACCAGCAATTGATATTTAGCAAAGAGGTATACCCGCTCCGCATCTGAATTTTGTTTCTCCTCTGTTAAGCAATCCCTATATGACTGTAAAGCATGCACCAACATAAATAAGCACTTTTCCTCGTATTGTTTTTCTGCAGATATTTCTTCCAAAGCCTCGCATAAAACTTCCTGAACATCATCCACACCAACCTGACTCCAAAGTTTACAGCCATCAAAATCTACTAAAGAAAATACAATTTCAATTTGACACCATTAATATTTTCCTACTTACATTTACTTCAGGATTGTTCCTACCAAGTACAGATACGTCACTGTAAGCACCAAAATGCCGCCAAAAATTGAAAGCACCATTTTTCTCAAAGGTTTCCTACCACCAAGGAAAATGCAACGCCACAACGCAATACGAGTAAAGGGTTAAATTCCAAAATTTCTCAAGCGCAATCCATTTATGAGTTGGAACCAAGTTATGTAATGTTGCAAAAAGTATTGGGACTTCAAACCCACATTAGATGTCATACCTCGAGTGCCCGAAGGAAGTGGTCTTTAACAAGAGAGTCGAGACCGTGCTTGCAAAGTCCATGAACGTGAGTGACGAACTCCGAACCCGCTGAGAGATCTCCCTCGCTATTGAGAAGGGCTTCCGTGGTAGCACATAATCCATCGTAGCTTTCAACGATTGCTTGAATGGAGTCGTCACTGAGAGTGTCCATAAGCCCTAGATTGAGAGCGGATGAGCTCCAATCTTCCATTAGAAAGCCTTCAAATCCTGAAAAGTGGCTCCACAAAATCAAAACTCTCGTTTTAGGGCATTTGCCGCCATATCTGATAATGTTGCGCTGAACTGGGTGTGAAGTTTGCAACTATACGACGTTTGTTTCTATGTCGTTCTATACCACGAAGACACGCCGCAAAACGGTAGCAATTTCGTATCATTGCAATCAGTTTTTGATGAATTTTAACATAAAAAAGAAAACTATTGATTTTTTTTTAAATTAATATTTAATTCAACCTACTATAAATACATAAGGCATTAAATTGCATTATATTAACAACTTTAATTATTCCTCTTATTTTGAATGTTGTAAACACTTTATATAATTTCTCATTTTTTTGAGTAAAAAAAATTGCAGCATGTCCAGAGACGTAGTCAAAATTGATTAAACTCTGTTATCAAATTTATGTATTATTTTGTCTATTTTTGCTTCTCATAAATTTGGTTTATCGATAATTTGTATGTATTTTCCAACAACTGATATTAGAGCATTTTGTGATGATTTTTGTCAATTTTTTACAAAGGTTACTATTTGCGTGAATAATGAATCATGTGAATAGTAAAATTTTGTCGACAATATTGATTTGTCGATGGAGGTGTTCTAATACACGGTGGTTCATAAGAAAAGTTAGAAATGATCCGAAGAAAGTCAGATTTGAGTGAGATCAATGATCGTAGATGAAGAAAAGGTGAAACTCGAGAAATTTGATGGCATAGATTTTGGGTTTTGGAAAATATAGATAGAGGATTATCTATATCAAAGAAGTTTATATCAACCTCTCTCAAGGAAGAAGTCAGAGGCTATAAAGGAAGAAGATTGTAGTCTTCTAGACAAACAAGCCCTCAGAGTTATTCGATTGACACTATCTCGCAATGTTGCTTTCAATATAGCAAAGGAAAAAACAATGGCAGATCTTATGACAACTCTCTCTAACATGTATGAGAAGTCATCGGCCTCAGACAAAGTGCACCTGATGAAACGTTTGTTCAATTTATGGATGACGGAAGTCGCATTGATAGCTCAACATCTCAATGAACTCAATACAGTCAAAACCTAGTTGAATTCAATTGGAATTGATATCGATGAAGAAGTACGAGCATTGATACTTTTGTCTTATCTACCAGAAAGCTAGAATGTTATTGTCACAGATGTGAGTAGCTCGTCAGGAAGCAATAAGTTGAAATTTGACGATATTCATGATCTAGATCTCATTGAAGATCCAACATAGAGAGTTAGGTGAATCGCCAACCTCTTCAGTTTTGCATACAAATTCAAGAGGAAGAAATTCAATCAGAGGAAATAGACGTGGTAGAACAAACTATCGAGGTAGATCAAAGGACAAGAGGTCCAAATCTAGGAATCATAATAATTCTCATAGCTCGAAGACTATCAAGTGTTGGAATTATGAAAAAACCGAGCACTACAAAAATTAGTACAATAGTGCACCAAAGGATTAGGAAGTGAAGGCAGAGGTAAGTGTTACTTCCACCTCAAGAGGGGATGATGCATTGATATGCTCTTTAGAGAGCAAGGAAGAATATAGAAGTTAGACTCTGGAGCATCATTCCATGCTATTTCATAGAAAGAATTCGTCAAGAAATATGTCCCCAGAAATCTTGGAAAGATATATCTTGGTAATGATCAAATGTGTGTTATTATTGGAAAATGTGCAGTGAAGATTAAGTTGAACAAGTATGTTTGGGAGTTGAAT
This sequence comes from Hippophae tibetana, assembly GCA_037013495.1. NCBI lineage: Eukaryota > Viridiplantae > Streptophyta > Magnoliopsida > Rosales > Elaeagnaceae > Hippophae > Hippophae tibetana. The sequence continues at coordinate 15,792,096 of CM072812.1, forward strand.
GATGTCAAGTATGTTCTTGACCTAAGAAAGAACTTAATCTCAGTAGGGCAGTTGCCTAGTGAAAGCTACACTATAATCTTCCATGGTGATAATTGGAAGATTTCAAAGGATGCAATGACGGTTACACCAAATCTGTGGCACTAGAGACTAGGTCACATAAGTGAGAAGGGGATGAAGATTATACACTCAAAGGAAAAACTTTCAGGTCTATAGTTAGCAGAGATAGATATATGCGAAGATTGCATAAAAAACCCAAAAAAAGAAAGGCTAGAGCTCATTCACTTTGATGTTTAGGGACCAATGGTCGTTTCATCCATTGGTGAGAAACACTAATTTGTGACTTTCATCAATGATCACTCTCAGAAGGTATAGGTTTACTTTCTAAAGCATAAGTTTGAAATGTTTGAGGTTTTCAAGGGATGGAAAGTTATGGTTGAAAATGAGACAGGTTTGAAGATAAAAAAACTCATAACCAATAATTGTAGTGAATATGAAGACACTAAATTCAATTTTTTTTGCTATGAGTACGATATCATAATGGAGAGAACTGTGTCAGGCACGCCTAAACACAGAAGCTTATTAGATCAATCGAGGCCTATATATTCCATTAGAGCACAAAATACCAAAAGAGAAATGGAGCAAAAAATAGGTAAAACTATCACATCTAAAAGTTTTTTGTTGTGTAGCATTTATGCATATCAGTGATCAATGTAGGAATAAGCTTGATCTCAAATCAAAGAAATACACCTTCATTGGTTATGGTAAGGATAAGTTTGGCTACCACATTTGGGATGAAGAAAACAAGAAAGTGATCAATAGTAAATATGTGATTTTCAACAAAGGGTGATGATGTATATGGACAGGTATAAAATAGATGCCAACGAATTAGAGAAGAATAAGTCAATATTTGTATATGTAGATGATATCTCAGATAGTCACGTGATGAAAACAATTGTAACAAGTCCTCAACTAGAGGAACTCGTTGGACATAGTAGTGTGTAGTAGTCTGACACACCACAACCTCATACTCTAGCTCCTATATTGAAAAGGTCTTCTCGACCTCATGTTCCTAATAGGAGATACAAGGACTATATGTTATATACTGATGAAGGGGAGCTTGAATGTTATGATAAAGCTTGTCAGACTCGAGATTCTAGAAAGTGAAAGCTTGTCGTGAAAGAAGAAATGAAATCTCTCATCTTCAACTAGACATGGGATTTAGTTGAGTTATCCATAGGAAAGAAGGAACTTCACAACAAATGGATGTACCATGTGAAAGATAAGCATGATGGTTCTAAGAGATACAAAGTTTGACTACTTGTCAAAGAATTTCAGCAGAAGAAAGAAGTTGATTACACCGATATTTTTTCTCTCGTTGTGAAACTCAATACTATCAAATCAGTGTTGAGTATTATAGCCATTGAAGATCTCCATCTTGAATAGTTGGATATGAAGACTACATTCCTTCATGGAGACTTAGATGAGGAGATATACATGTACCAACAAAAATGTTTCTTAGAAAAAGGGAAGAAGAACATGGTGTGCAAACTTAAGAATAGTTTGTATGGCCTGAAACAAACTCCGAGAGAATGGTACAGAAAGTTTGATAGCTTCATACATAATTAGTTGAACTCTATTATCAAATTTGTGTGTTATTTTATCTATTTTTTTTCTCATAAATCAGACTTATTGAGAATTTGTGTTATTTCTTAATATATATATATATATTATATTTTATATTTCATATGCTTTGTAAGTTTAGGATTTTGCACCTTTTTTTTTTACAATTTGTTGCATTTATTGTGACTTTTCAACTTTTTTTAACAAATATATCAAATTGCAATTAAGTAATAAATAAATCCCAATGACTCTCTTTGTTAGATTACATTTGGATTACTTCTCATGTTTAAAGTCTGAGTACCTCACATACTGTGGTGTCCATTAATGCATTCTCCCTATCTTCTTAAAAGTATGCTAGACATTTCAATTGTTTGGAAAAAAAACAAACAAATTGCAAATAAGTAGAAAAGAAATGTTACTATCCCTTTAGCACAGTTGATTAAATGATATATGAGTTAATTCTTATGTTTACAATTTGAGTCTTGTCGCACACATTATGATGATATTTAATCATTTCCCTCTATCTCCTATAAAGAGAGTGATAGAGATTTCAATTGTTCCAAAAAAAAAATTACATAAGAAATATCAAAAATCAATAAAAAAAAGTTAAACAAAATTAGAATTTAAAAATTGTATACTCACAAAATTTGGAGCAATTCTTCTCAAGCAAAGTAGCAATAAAGTTTCTCACATTTTTTTTTCTTTCGGACTTCATTATGTTCAAACTTTACCTCTTATTCTTATCACCATACCTCTATCCATTACTTTACCTTTCTCTTTTTTTTTCTTTTTTTCCACTATTTTTTTGTCTATCTAATGAAAACAAAATGTAATAAAAGGAATCAAATCTATTAAATAAAGTTTTTGTCAAATAAATCCCAAATAACTTTCTCTTTAATATAAGAGTATACATATAGATAAACGAGTAATCTTTTAATAAAAAAATAAAAAAAATAAAGGAGCAACCTCAGCACAAAATAAAAGCATCAAGGCTATGTTTGTCAAGCGGTACTAATGTACCATTTAGGACACATTCAGGTGAATCCATTGTTTGGTGTTGCCATTGGACTGGGTTCAATAATCCATTTACATAAAATTTGCCCGCTTATAGACGCGCACTTGCAACCCAAGGGGAACGCGGTTCTAGTTCGTACAGGTTAAAAGGAATAAAAAATGATAGATAAATAGAAAATATTGTAATTTTTAAATAAAATTAAAGTATTTTTGAAATATATAAAAATAAAATTGTTGTAAAAATATTATGTTACTTGTATTTTAAATTTTATAAAAATATATAATCTAATTAATTAATTAATACAAATTATAACAAATACTTGACAAGTCTTATTATTTTTAATCAATTATAGCACCAAACATTGTATTAAATAAAAATTATAATGTTAAATATAATACAATTTAATATGATTATAATTATCTTATATAATACGTTATACCAAACGAGCTTAAAGGGATTGGATTTAAGATAATCTTAAAAAATCTAATAATTTTTTTGTTTATTATTTATTTATTTTAATTTTACTCCATTTTCAACCCCCTTAAAACAAAGAAAAAAACGATTTATCTCAAAATATGATAGAAAAATGTTAACTAAATTATTTTAATTAAGTCTTAGTAAATGTTTAGTTTCTAAATTGTAAAAATTATATATTTTAATCCTATAATTTTAAAAAATATAACCTATTAAAGATGAGTACTCTTATTTTTACTGTCAAGCATTAAAACATTCAAATGCCTCTAAAATTTGAGTTTTAATAAGGGTGAAATAACAATTAATTTAAAATTTGTTTAACAATATATTTATTTTCTTATTTACTAATTGATACTGTTTTTATTTTTTTATTTTTTATGATAAAAACATATATGATTACTATATAACTAGAAGAAAAGAAGATTAAGATATAATAATTATAATATAACAATATAAAAATTAAGAAAAAATATATTAAAACTAATCTTATGTTATTTTTTATTATTGTCGTGTTAAATGTAATGTCAAAGGTCCTATTATATAATGCAAATCTTAAAATACAAAATAAGATAAAGAGTAAATCTATATTTAAATACAAATCAATGATACGGTAAAGATCAAATCTCTATTTAAAACATCAAATAAAATAATAGTGATAAGATATATTAATGTATACATAATATTTGACATACATATCATAACACTCAACCATTTGATGTTAAACACATAAAAAAATATGTCTCGTTAAAAACCTTATTTGAAACACCCAATGGGACAAAACCTAGCGAAGGATAAAAAAAACATCATTCTCATGTACACGCTAGACTCCTTATAAAACCTTAAAGAAATTTAGAGAGATAAAACATTGGCAAAGGATAGTGCACAGGTGAACTACTCTCCTGAATACTAAAAAGTATTTAATATAAGATATTTTTAAATTATTACCTTTCATATTATCTTTCACAAAAGTTATCCAATATCAACTATTCATAAATTCACATTTTAGGTATAACATGCCAACCCTTCCGTAGTTGAAATGAAAGTGATTAGTTCAAAACCTATAATATTTTAGGCTAATTTTTTTTATTATAAATCAACACCTATATGTTTTAATACATGAGAGTTCATTCAATAAGTACATAAACGTCAATTGACTCATTTCAAAGTATCACTTCTATAAATATCACAATTGAGTATATTTGTTTCTCACAACCATTTCTAATAACAAGTTAGTGATTTGCATGATATAACTTTAATACTCTATATTCACAAAATGTCATAATAATAATAACATATATAAGATAACCTTTTATACACCTAATTGGTTACAATATAATTTCTATAAAAATAAATTATTTTCATTATTCAATAAGAATCTATAAAATAGGCTCCTGATTTTATCACTATTAAATATATCTTACTTTTTTTTTGAATGAAATATTGTAACTAATAGACCTTAAAAGTATACAAAGACATCCCAACCTTAAAGGTATACAAAGACATCCCAACTAATTGGTACATCTGTAATACCCTTATTCGTATAGACCATCTATCATGCTAGTTATTAACACGTGATACAATAAACATTAGTCAAATTGTCTTTTTATGATACTTTAATATTGTATCAATAAATATTAATCCTATTGTATTTTATGATAATTTGTGATCATATCAAGAGTAATAATTTCCTACCTCAAGTAATAAAATAAGAATTATATATAAATATGGGGTTTGTTATCTTATTAATACCACAATTTTACTTTTAGTATTGTTTTTATCCAAGTTTTTGAGATGGCAACTTAGTTGTACATCTATTTAAAAATGTACCAATTTAGTATAATTTATCATTTAATTTAAGATATGTAGTAATATATGTGCGATATTCAGAATATATTTTCGGATAATAAATTAATTAAATGATACTCAAAAGGTATTTTGAGATAATCAATTATTGATTATCCAAAAATATCATTTGAATATCGCATGTTTATTATTATACATGTAAAAAATCTTCAAATAAATGACAAATTGTACCAAATTAGTCTATTTTTTTAAATGGGGGTATTACTAAAGTACTACCTCAAAAATTGGGTAAAAAAATATCAAAAGTAAAATCATTGCACTATTAAGGTAACAAAACTTGAAAAATCTCCAACTAAATGATAAATTATATCGAATTGATACTTTTTAAAATTAGGGGTACCACTAAAATACCACATCAAAAATATGGATAAAAAATGATACCAAAAGTAAAATTATAGTATTACTAAAGCAATAAATCCTCTATAGTCTACATAATAATATTAATTTATAAATAATAGATATTGTATCAATGATCTATATAATACATCAATTTGTAAAATAATAGATCATATATCATTAATCTATATAACAATCAAAATAATTGTTCTTTAGAACAATATTATAATCTGTAGTCACATAATTATAATTAAAATAAAATCATATAATATCTTTTGCTTTGTTATTTCGTAAATAAGCTACTAAATGAATCGGTGTAGAGAAAAAATTAAGAAAATATAATAACAAATATTGTATATACGGTTATAAAAAATAATATATATATATATATGTAAAAATGATAAAATCAATATTTTGAATGAAAGATTGCAACTGATAGACTTCGAAGATGTACTAAGACATCCTAACTAGATACATTCGTAACACCCTTCTTCATCTAACCCATCAACTATGAGTATTATTAAAATGATAAAACATATAATACAAGTCAATTACTTAGTAAAATCCATATTACATGCCCATCATTGTGTCACTGTGCTGGTATTGTATGTCTTAAAGGTTATATAATCAACTACAACAATGCACTCCATAAAATATAAGAACAATAATAATTTATCTAAGAAATCTTTTATAAACAGTCAACCAAAGCATAATAACATCTCCACAACACCGTTCAAGCCCTAATGCGAAAAGAGATACCACATAAGTTGAATTTGACCCCAATCAAAGCTTTTTCCATCTAAAGGTGATGACATACAATACTGTGTGAATAATTATCGCGAGCTTTGTCTCAAAAGTAAATGTAACCCCAAATAGAATACAAAACAACATTTGACAAAAAATCTTGATGTTGATCTTTATCTACCTCAAAGACAACGATCTCTAAATTATCTCTACAATATGTGATGCTCGTTGTGAAGTTCTTTATGTTTGTAATCTTCAAAAGAACAATAATTCAAATTTGTAATCAAAATAATTCTCTTTTATAATACTAATACAATATAAAATAAATTTATTATAATCTATAAATATTATATTGGCAATAATTCAAATTTGAAATCAAAATAATTAATTATCTTTTATAATAGTAATATAATATAAAATAAATTCATTATAAGCCATAAATATTATATTTTTGATAACCCATAAATTATCAATATCATGATAAAATATTTATATAATCAAATAATATTATGATAATATAAATTTCATTCATAAATATATAAACAACATTTCATGTATGCATCAAAGTATCCTAAAATATATTACTAACATTTGTATTTTATTATATTATGTATAGGTTATAATTTCAAATTTTGTTAGCACTTAACAAATATATTATATAACTGTTCAAATAAATTTTTATTTTATAAATTTAAAAAGTAAAACAAACCGGGTTATATGTATATACATATGATTAAAATAAGTATATTGTTGTATAAATGATCAAAATAAATATATTATTTTTATAACAAAAAAAAACTAATATTATCATGCATAACCTAGTTATATATATATAATATAACAAATTATGGTATTATTTTATAAAACAAAAACAAAACATCAAGTTAGTGTCATATTTGAGTACCAATGACAACATCAATTGATACGATAGATTGGTAAAATTATCAATATCAAATCTATACATACATACATTATATATATGTGTAATTTTGAAGAATACAAAAATGATACCTAATTAAGAGTCAAAATTATAAATTTAAAATGATAGTTAATTACACTATTATCTAAATCATAACATATATCATGTTGAATTATGATTTTAGTTATACCATTAGCTTGATTAGCACTATAACCATTGTATTAGTATAGTGAAAAGTATAATAGAGTTAAAAGCTAGTTATTTCCAATGATCTTCATATTACATAAATAGGATCATTTTATACACTTATAAAGTAATAAACTTTAAAAGATATAATTTGTAAACTTTAAAAGAGTTACCTTGCTAATAACATATTAATAACTAAAATAAAAAAATTGAAGTAAAAAATAAATAAAAGAGAAGAATAATATAATATAATAATACAAAAAGTAGAGAGAAGAAGAGATAGGATAAACCTATAAATATATCATTGAACTATTGCGTTCGTATCTTTTATATCACAAAACTAATTTTGCCCAATTTTTATTCATTACTTCTGCCCATCGGACCGTTACAAATAAAACAAAATAAAAATATATATAAAAGTTATTGTTCATTGTCTTCATCACTGGCAAGTTCTTCAATATATAACCCTTATCTTGGAAATTTTTGACCTACCCTTTCTAGTATTTTCCTATCCAAAATAAAAATAAAAAAGAATTACAAATACATTAAATGCAAGCCTAGACAAAAGAACATCAAGCAAATTTATGGTTGATGCATATGTTCTTCCATTCAAATTGTCTGGGTGGCCTAACGAAGCTTGTCCTGATATTTTACACTTAAACTTCCCAAATTGGATAGCTTTGCCACAAGGTCTTCAATGAATTTATCTTGCTAACAATTTGTAGTAGTTACTCCTTATTAAACAAGGATGTATATTCATATATTTATCTTCATTTTTTTCTTAATTATAATTTGAAGTATGTAGACTTAAGATGTGCACAAATTTCCATAGGAGAAGAGGTAGCTTAGAAATTACTATAAGAGGGAGTAACTTGAAGAATTGGCGATGAACATGATGAATAATAACTTTTATAGAATTTTTGATTTTTTTTTTAATTTTAACAGCATAATAGAGAAAAATTAACAAAATAATATGAATAAAACATTTTTATAATTTGATAGTATAAATTAGACGAAATTTAGTTCAAATCATACAAATGATACAAACATAATAGTTCATTAGTATATTTATAGGTTACCCTTCTTATTATTGTTGTGTGCTAAATATAATGAAATAATTCTTATTTATAAGCTCTCAAGATACAATACAAATCTCAAAATGCATTATAACATGAATATCAAATATTCATTTGAAAATAAATCCACGATACAGTAGAGATCAAATCTATATTTCAAACATTAAATAAATCTAACAATGATAAGATATATTATTTAAGTTATCATATATATTATTAATTTTTCTTAAATAATTTCATATAAATTTAACTTTTACACTTGCTAATAATTTATGTTTTAATTGAATTTAATTACTTAACATAAAAAAAAATTCATAAAATATTATTAAAATTATATTATTTATCCTTAATCATCTCATTAGGAAACTATTTTCATAAAAAAATATTAAAATTATATTACTTGTCCTTAATCTTCTTATTAGGAAACTATTTTTTTACCTTTTACAATAAAAAGATTAAATAATACCAACTTCAAAATTTAAGGGACGAGAATGATATTCTTCTTCTTTTATTTTGTCATTGATTATATTTTATTAAAATACAAAGGATAATTACGTTTATGGCAAGTGGTGTAATGATATTCTCAACAAGAAAAATCCTTAATAACACCAGTATACCACCAAATATTACTTATGTATCATAAATCTAATAGTCTTGTATTTAACAAAATATAATCAATGACAGAAAGCTTGTTTACTTAATTGGTTTTGATTAGAGATAAAAAAAACCTAAACTAACCCACACAACCAATTGAAACAAACCTAGGTAGTTGGATTGAGTATCATAGGTTAGTTCAATTCATATCACAAAAAACTTGATCTAATATGGTCGGATTTAGGTGTTAAAAATTATAAATCGTGGAACCCAATCCAACTCCCGTACATAAATTTATAAATTATTTTTTTAAAAAATAAAATTTTATATAGAAAGTTAATTATACTCAAACATAACTAGTTTGAAAATTATACATAGTAATTAACATTCATAATATTTGTTTAATAAATTGCATAATATTTATTTTGTAAGTCTTGTTGTACTCATGTTTTTGTGTTAGCTTCCATTGTACAAAACATAATATCTATTTTATTTTACTTGTGTATTTGTTTTCCTCTATGTAAGGTTAGTTACTATGAATCAGTAATACGTGCACATAGTTAGGAACACTTTTGTATATGAACATGTTTACACACATCACGATGTTGGTTTTTGTAGTGTGCATGCAAGGTGGTGGATGTGTTGCTTGTGTTTTTGTTTCATTTTGTTTTGGGTGCAGGTATTTGTGGAATTTACTTGACATTTTTACAATGATCTTTCTTAGTACCTCGCCACCACCATCGCCAACTACCTCAACCATATTTGGCGAGGTGGTTGGAAAGATGACTGTCGAAGTGGTTGGTGAGATGCTTGTCGAGGTGGTTGGTCGAAACTCTATAAATACCCCTATTTCTTCATCTTTTTTTTATATCCAAAAAAGTGGTATAAATGTTCTATCAAATTGACATTCGTTTTTTTTTTGTTTTTGGATCAATAAAACCCCGTGTATTGCTCAGTATTAGTAATTCGTGAATATGTAAGCAAAATCGTGCCTGTGAGTGGTGAGTACTAAATACGGTGTTTGTGAGTGGGATGTATGTGCCCATGTGTTAGTTAGTAGTTATGCTCATATAACTTTTTTCTTATGTGAGAAGCATGTATGGATATGACCGGTGTTTCACCTAGTGGTTGCATTCATGCAACGTTTTCTTATTCACTTTACACAATACAGGTCTTTGGTTTTTGATCACACCACTTTGGGTGATATAGGCTATGGAAGAGAGTTGTGTTCATGTGTCAAACTAGGTTGTTGTATAGACATTAAGCAAGAGAAACAATAGGTAGTTAGTGAAGGTGTTCCGACTGACAGAGGTACTTGGTTTTATACTTTTCTATTGTTATATCTATTTATTATTTTTAGTATATTGTTTGTTACTGAGTGGTTGCATTAAGTAGCCCGTGGATGTTACCACGTACCTTGTTATATCTCTTGTTATGCATTCTCGAATGTGTGGCTAGCATAATGTGAGTTAAAATGGTGTATGTTTTTACATATTAAAGTTTTTTACTATAATTAGAAAGCTTTTATTATTTATAACATGTTTTTTGTTTATTGATTATATGTATTACTGCTATGATTATCAGTTATGTGTTTATCAGTTGGATGTTGTGCATGATCAGATTACATGTTAGTCTAATATGAGTGCCTATCTTGGATGAGCCAACATACTAGCTAGATGTAGACTCTTATGAGAAAACATATTCATTATATGTTATTGCATGCATTCTTTTTCATTACTTATGTTGTAGTAAAATAGTCTACATACTCCCTAATTAATTTATATTAATTATGTTTGTTATGTGCATGTGAGTTTGATGTAAGTCTTTAAGGAGTTTATATCTCTTTATCCTAATTGTATCCCAAGTGTCAGACTTTTTAATTAGTTTGCTATGTTTATATTGATTGCTTGATATGAGAGTATTATCATCATTTATCGAATATGTTCTCACATATGAAATATTAAAGTAATTGAAAAATCTTTTATTGTTCAATATGCATCCTTATCTCACTTGTTAGTTATTTATCATGCATATATTTGTTATTAGTCTGGATAGGAGTTTGTAAGGCACGTCGTCATTAATGTGTTTATCGTAGTTAGTTCTTTCTTATTACTGATTGTTTTTATTATGTGTTGAATTGGACACATTATTTCGTACTTTTGTTGTGTCAATTGCTTAATCCACATTATGAGGCATGCTTAGTCGAATTGATATAGAGTTCACGAAAAGATTTCATAGGTTGGTGTTTCCATCTATATTTAGGTCACAATTACCTATTTGAGTGAGAAAAACAATTGACCTTCGTGTAATTGTTACTATGTATGAGAATCTTCAGATTTTATATAACATGTATCTTATTAATCTTATTAAAAGAAATTGTAGGTGCATTATGGGACCTATTAAGCTCTCTTTTTAGCAGGTGGTATCGCACAAATTTTTTCATCCTTGATTTATGGACAATAGTAATGGAAATTGAACTTGGGTTACAGATTGGTAACTTATCGAAAGCATAGATTGTTTCAGTCAGCTGGATGATATAAACAACCATAAATGATTATTAATTTGAGGACAAAAAGATAACTTTGAGCTCTGTATTTACCACAATTTGGTAGTTTATTTAGAGTCGGGACTCTCACAGCATAGATCTATGTAAAATACAATGGATGATCTTCAGATCCTCCACGTTTACGAATATAAAACATCCTACGACAGTCTTCATGGATTTTGGAGGTTACTTGGAGGATACTTCTTTCGTATTGGATCAAGGCTAGTACAAATGGTTCTTTTTTGGGTCACTAGGGTTATCTGGTTGTACGAGTGCTTTTTAGACATCAAGATCCTTCGTTAAGAGATATTTTTGTATCTCAATTGAGGTCTTATATGATTTTAAGGCAGAACTATTAGCAGCTATTCATACGGTGATGTATGCTATCACCTTTGGGTGGTAAAAAATGTAGTTAGAGTCAGACTCTGTTTATGTTGTCACTCTTTCCGGACTCGATCACTTTCAGTACTATGGAGATGATATTCAACATAAGTTGACTACTTAGAGAAAATTACTTACACAAAGTTCCATTGTTCTTATGTATATAGAGAGGGCAATGTTGTAGCCGTTAGTATAGTCTCTAAGACTCCTAATTTTTGTATTATGACTTGATGATAGAATGTTTCATTATTCACTAATTTTTTCATTTATTTAAATACTAATAACAAGTCGAATTATAGGTTTCATTTAGATATAATTTGTATATATATTTTTCTCTATTTAATAATATTCGTAATTGGAAGCTAGATGAGAATAATGCTACGAAGATGTCAACTTAATTGGAATATCTCGGTGTACCTAATGAGATTTGTCACCTATAATCTTTCATTAAAAAATCTTATTTAAAGAAATTTCATATATTTATATTTTTTAGATCACTTTAATATATTACTATTATTCCTTTTTTAAAAAAAATCTCAAATTTTTCTTAAAATAATAATTATTTTAGAGAAATGATAAAAAAATATTATATATAATCTTACATTTTTTAAAAAGTTAAACATGTTTATTTAACATAAATAAATTTTTAATTTAAGTTCATGAACATAATCAAACCCAATTAGTGTATTATGGGTTGGATTGAATTCAAAAACAATTAGTGTATAATGAGTTAGATTGAATTGAGTTGAGATGTATATTAATAGATTTTGACATAATATTTATAAATCCGATAACACAAGTTAGATGGAAACTTTTGTGTAACTCAACCAAACCGTCTTATGCCTACTTCTAATTTTAATGACTCCTTAGTGCCACTTACAATTATGGTGTGGTTTATGATTTTTTATTTTTGTAAAATATAAGATATGATTTTAACGTGATTTTAATATTTAAGTTGTATTTATTATTTTTAATTTAAAATAGTGATTGTTTTTAAATTAAGTTGTTTTTAAAGATATTAGATATTTTTATATTTGAATATAATTTTTTAAAACATTGAAAATAACATTTAGTTATTTCTATAAATACATAAATAAATATTTTCAAAATTTATTAAAAATTGTAATAAGAAATGGGAAGATTAGCCCGGTGCCACGAGGGCCAGGTAGCAGGAGGCAAATTTTTTTTTTTTTTTTTGATAATTCGGTCATTGCCCTTTCGTTTTGTATTTTCCATAGGCCTAGGTTTTAGGCGCAGAGCTGGTGAAACTGTATTATCTTCATTTATTACTTGTTCACTCTTCTCTTCTCTTATCTTCTCATATCGAGTAATTAAAGGGTTTTGGGATATCAAAGACCAATAGAAGAGACTCATGGCGTCTCATTCAGCCAATCTCTGGGTTCTCTTGGGCTTGGGTTTGGCTGGAATTTTACTGGTAACGAGGAAGTTTAAGAAAGCCATTAGAGAAGACTTTGGCGCTTTTGTCCAGAAGCTTCAGCTCCTCCCTCCTCCTCAGCCCGCTCCTCCTAAAGCTCCTCATCCTCTCACTGGCCTCACTTTTACTGTTTCCGACGTGTATGCTCTCTGTCATCTCTTTTCCCTGGTTCTTTTTCTTTTTATTTCCCAGAAAAAAACCAAGAAGGGAAACTTATTATATGTATGTATGTTGATTATATCTGTGAGCCTCTTATGTTGTTTGTACTCTTTCTGGTCATGAAGGAGACTTTAACAACTCTTCTTACCTTATTCCTTTATTTGGCTGCTAAAGATAGGAATAATCAATAATCAAATTATAGTTTTGGCTTGAAGGAAATAGTACTTGAATTGGAATATGAACAAGGCTATGGAAATACTAGGGTTGTTCTTTCCGTACTAGATTTTTTTCATTAGGGTAGAATACCAGGATTTTGATTAATCAAATTTACCTTCATAGTTTCATACTGTGCTTTGGGGATTGGGGTAGTAATTATAAAAACTTTGCAGAGCAATGGCAATTGTTAATTATATAACCAAATGGAGCACTTTGAAGGTCAGGAATTTAGGTGGTTTGTTTTGCCAGTTACTGTGTTATGGTGCTAAACATTGACCAGTTGTAGAGCAGGATTTTATAAAATTGGAAACTTTAGGGTGATAATATCTTGGAAATATTTGCAGAACATTATATTTAAGTAGCAACTGAATAGGACCCATGTAAAATACACGTTGTTCTTTCCATTACCTTTTTGACGTGTTTCAACCTGCTCTATTTGATGGGTTCCTATAAGAGTTATTTTTTGTCTCCTTCAAAATTTTCTCTTTGTAGCTGAAAAGAAATTAAATATTTTCTATTATTACATTTTTTATTTTATTTTTTGGCTTCTACATTGATCTTATTAAATCATGTTAGGTGTTTTATACCTTAAATTTAAGACAATAGCAAAGTTTAATTTTTTTATTATATAATATATAAGCAATATTTTTCTCTTTTTTATTGTGTTTTATTGATTAATTTTGTTCTGTAATTGCCAGGTTTGACATCGAAGGATATGTGACTGGGTTCGGCCATCCAGACTGGGCTAGAACACATGATGCAGCTTCTAAAACATCCCCTGTGGTTTCCACTCTTGTTGAAGGAGGTGCAACTTGCATCGGCAAAACTATTGTGGATGAATTAGCATACGGGTACATATTATGGGTGTAAATTTATATTGTGCCAAATGAGATGCTGGTAGATGTCATTTTAATTTATTGAATTTCAAAGTGATAGCATTTTGATTATCAATATGGGACTAGAATTTATGTTTCAGTAGAACATGAAGCAAATTAGAAGGTTATCATGCAGGATGAAAACTAGTTTATTTTAAGAATACTATACAAATGAAGGGGACCGAAGTTTAAAGTTGGGGGACTTTTGTAGTTACTTTTCCTTTATTTTAATCTTGATTCTTTTCCACGGTTGTGCACTTTAAGGTGACCTTCTGAGGTCTCCAACTTTAGCTGTGTTAAACTTAAATATTTGCTTCTTACCTTCAGTATTAGTGGAGAAAATAAGCATTATGGTACTCCAACCAATCCTGCAGCAACATCAAGAGTACCTGGTGGGTCTTCCAGTGGAGCTGCTGTGGCTGTAGCTGCTAATCTTGTTGATTTTTCTTTGGGTGAGCTTATTCATTTCCTTTTTCTCTTTTATCTTTGCACAACTTATACTGTAAGGTTTGGTACATATGTTTGCAATCCTGACAAAAACACCAAGGCATTTGTGTCCATAATCTATTTGATTGGTATTAGGAATGAGTTCCTTCACTTTTGGCCTTAATATTAGGATTTGATGTCCTCATCATATTTTCATACATTTTTTTACATGTAAATTTAGTTCACTATTGTTTTATGAAAGTGAAATAATTGTAGAGCTCATGCGTGTGCAGATGGGATTGGTCAATGGTTTTTAATTGAACGTCTACATTTCTGTCAAAAATCATTCGTCTTTTGCTTTTAGTAATTCAAAAACATCACAGTACGTTATAAGGATATGGACCATCTCTGATTGGCATTGTACCCCGAAGATATGATAAAAGCCAAAAATTTCAATGGAAGCATTTTCGTAAAATGTCAACTTAACAAGTATATATGAAATTTTTTATATATTTGTTTGGATGACCTTTTTGAAGGTTTTATTTTCTCTAAGAATTTGATTTTAGTATAATTTTATTAACACAAGATACTCTTCCTTGATAGGATTCTGTTTTCTTTTCTTTTCTTTATATTTCAAAATTTAATTTATTCTCTCTATATTTTTAAGAATAAGCAAGGAAACATTTCTTATCTTGGAATTTTCATCTCACGTTAACACTTTGGTGTAGGTATTGATACTGTTGGTGGTGTGAGAATACCTGCTGCATTTTGTGGCATTTTAGGATTCCGGCTATCTCATGGAACTGTTGCTAGCATGGGAAGTGTATCTTGTTCGTCAAGTCTTGACACTGTTGGTATGTATGTGTGCAATACATTTATTGCCTTTTTTTAGCTTTATATGTTTATTCCTATAATTTATTTGGAACATATGGTTTTGTGCATTTATAGACACATGTGCCCACACATTATATGCTGTGCTTCTTTTGAAATCACTGCCTAGGACCTTTTTTTTGTTTATGCTCTTAAAAATGTGATTTATGTCTTGGACTAGCAAAATTTCAATTTTTTTCACAAAGGTAACTATAATATTTGTTCTATTTGTTCTCGGGAAGTTAAATCTACATGCAAATATGAAAATAGATGTTTGTTCACACTAGTTAAACTTATGGAGCCATTATCCTTTTAAGTTTTGGGACTTTCAAAAGATAATTATTTTTTGCTAAGTCAAAAGATAATGGCTCTTTAAATATTTGGTCACTGACACGTTCATTTATCCCCCTAATTTCCCTGGTGGTCAAATGTTTAATGCCTGTCTATTTCATGAATTTGTTAAACTGATCAAATACATGGTCTGGTTCCATCTTATGCAACTTATTTTGATTGCTTGTTAAATTACTGGGGCAGGATGGTTTGCCAAGGATCATAATACACTACGACGAGTTGGACATGTTCTGTTGCAAGCTTCATATGCAGTTCAACGCACTCCAAGGAAAATCATAATAGCTGATGATTGCTTTCAAGTAGGAAAATCTCCAGTTAATAGGATTGTTCAAGTGGTTACTAAATCCACTGAGAAGACTTTTGGAAGTAAGACTCTTGCTGCATGCATTATGTATATCATAATTGGTATTGTTTTCGTATTGCTGGTATATTTGCCTTTATTGTTACTCTTAACCTGCTTTCTCGGTAGAGAATTCTAAAGTTTTGAACTTGCAAGTGTTTTTATTTTTTTATTTTTTTGATAGGAACTCAATGAAAAAGAAGCTGTTAGTACTGCTTTTGATGTAAATTTATGCATGCAATCATTATTGTTGATATTATATGAAAGTAATGAAGTGTGTTTTGACGAATGTGGATATTTGATGGAAATTAAACAGTTAAAAGCTAATGTTACAGGACAAGTATTAAAGCATGAAGATCTTGACAACTTTTTGAGTTCTAGAGTTCCAAGCCTAACGAAGTTCGAAAGCAGGATGATAAATGGTCAGTTGAAAACTTCAACACTGAGATTGCTTGCAAATGTTATGCTGTTTCTTCAAAGGTGAGCTAGCTTGTTTATAAAATTTACACCCTATTTTTGATATGATTTTCGTAGAGGAAAGAGATAAGGATTCCTAATCAGTCAATATTCTCTTAGTGATTAGTGTGTATATGTGTTCTTTTTGAGGATAACTGCCTGATGAAATTGCAATGCTATTAGTTTTCTTTTGCTCATTCTACATTTTCATCACAGAGATCTCTTGTGTTCTTTCACTCTTGTTACTTTGGTTGTACTTCTATTTTTGTGTGTATTTTTTTTTCTGAAATAAACATCTAATTGATATATTTAACTCTTGGAGAACCGAGTACGATATAAACGACAAACATAATTATAACCTGCATATGATAGTTCTGCTATAATGTTATCAGCTGTGTTATATGGGACCCATGGAACATACCGTACAATGTAGCAAACTAAGAAGTAAGATCAACAATTCAGCTTCTTGTGATATGTAAATTATGAGGGATCATTATTGACCACAAATATATGGATATGAAATTACAGATTAGATAATTGTCCGTCACTTCCTTCTGATAATTCTGAGAAAAGATTCCGTGATTGAGGTGATACAATATTACTCCCAGCTTTGCGATAGGCTGATAGATTTAGTAGGCAAAGGACATGTAACATTCTAATAATTTCGATAAGTTACATTTATTGATAATACTTAGGAGTACCAAAATCCATATTGAATCTTTAATCACCATATAAAGAAAGCAAGTTTCAAACTCACTACTGAGTCATTATAATTATAAGCAAAACCTAGAAGAAAAAAAAAGTAGAAAATTTCCTAAGTGCCAAATCCTCCTCACAAGTTTCCTAAAAAATGGTAAATAATTGTTGCATGAGTGATACCATTTAGTAAACAAACTTGATCATATAAGAAATAGTAAGCATTGACGAACACATATCATTTTATTAATATGTTTCATTTGGTAGTATATTTGAGTACTTAATGAGAGTGAATGAGAGTGAATATGCAGTGCATGGTAGTGAATCAATCAATTTTTTTTTTTGAATTTCTTTTTCATAGTGTCATGACTTTTTGTAGTAATAATAATGTAGCTAATACATTATGTCACTCATTGGTGACCCAATACAATAAATCATCCGTAGATGAAGGGGTAAGTGCAAGTGAGCCATAAGAATCGTTAGGACAAAAGTGGAATTCTATAACAATTTTTCCATGCAAAAATATGTCTAAACCAAATGGTAAGGATTAAGATGCCCCCAGGTACTCAAGTAGGTTTGGGACACCTCTCCCGTACGACGCAATTCAGTAGTTCAATACAATACAATAATGCTACCAATCAGAGTCCAATCATAACGATCATCAAAAGCACTCTATCAAACTAATTTTATAAATATTGTTTGCTTTTAAAAAGTAAGGTATATCCTTTGGAAACACGTTCATGCATGCAAATTGCACATGCCCAACATATGGTTATGCAAAGTGTAATGATCTGCTTAATTACACTTGAATCATTAGACACTTGCTAAGTCAGTAAGGAAAAAAGTTAGTGTGGTTAGCACATGCTACCTTGGTTGCTACACCTTGCAAACACAAAGAAGCTAGGGGATAGTCATAAGTCAATGATTGAGGTGACACACTGCAATACAATAAGCGTATATTGAAAGCATACAAACACAACAAGCAACAATTGAGGTATTGAAGAACATCAAACCAAGAAAGTACAAAACAATCATAAATAAAAGATTATGGCACACAAGTTGTGTATGAAATTTATATACTTATTCTCACAGATGTGGTTGCGCAAGTACACGACTATGCCTAACATCTCCAACGCCATGACTTTTTCTTGGGTCACCTTACCACCTCTCCCAATAGAGCTCTTAGTGCCATTTTCTCAATTTTCAAAGGAAATATTACTTTACGTAAGGAGACATAAGCGTTGGAAAATACAAAAACACATAATTTGTCAATTACAAAAATACCCCCAAACAATTAGTCACACAAAAGCATGCGGTTATAGGTTTTACTAATGACCTTGGACAAGCACAAATGTGGTATTTACGTGTAAATCCTAGTATTCTCCCTTACTTGAGTTGTAGGCATCCTTAATGATTTGGTTGGTTTTGAAGTCTTTAATCATCTGCTTGAATTGCTCCTAGTGCTATGATTGCTCCTAGTTGGTTTCTTTGACTCTCAAGCTCTTCCACTTCAGTAAGTACTTGTGTCACTGTTGACGTCTCACCTTCACGACCTATTATACCAAAATTTCTTCTGGCTCTTTTGGTTGTCAATAGTTTGGTGTCAATTTTGGCTCTGATTGGTTGGTTGCGTTCTTCATCTTCGATGTCTAGATGGTAGAACTTCAGATTGCTAATATGAGACATAGGATACACCTTCATCCAACTAAGGCTTACAACCTTTTAAGACTCTCTTTCGATCTTGGCAATTATAGGAATTAGACCTTCATATCTTTTGATGAGTCTTTTATCCCTGTGCGTAGAGATTGAATCTGTCTGGGTAAAAACTTCACCATTACAAGATCCCTCACTTGAATCTCTGGCGGTTTGTGTTGAGTGTCTGTCTGTTTCTTCATTCTCTTAGAAGCTTTCTTCAAGTATGCACGAATGATCTCAACATTACTGCTTCATTCTTTTGTGAAAGTATAAGGCCCATCCACTATGAAGGGTAACTGTGGCTGTTGTCCATTGACAATCTCAAAAGCGCTCTTATTAATGGAAGAGCTTTTCTGAGCATTGAAACAAAATTAGGCTATCTCGATCGCTCTTAATGTTCTAGGGAACACCCCCAATATTTGATAGTGATCTTGAAAAACAAGTAAGCTGTCTCTTTTATGGAGCACTACTTTCTCACAGGAATGAATGTTGCATACTTTGAAAACCTATCGATCATAACTAAAATTCTTGCTATATTGCCTACCTTAGGAAAGTTGTTATTGCAGTCCATTGAGACACTCTCATATGGCCTCGTTGGAACTGGCAAGGGTTTCAACAATCACACTATCTTTTACTTCTCATCTTGTCCTATTGACAGATGAAACAGGTCCTTGTAAGCTGCATCACATCGTCATGCATTTGAGGCTAATAGTACCCCTGCTTTGCCACGTCGTACGTTCTGTGCCAACTTAGATAACCCTCTCACAAGGTGTCATGACACACTCATAAGTGTCCTTTTTAAGTCCCATACTCTCGGAACGAATATATTGCTCCCTTTGTGCATGAGTAAACCATCCTCCTAAAATTGGCATGTCTTCTCCACATACCAACTTGAGGATTGTTTGCACCACTAGGTCCTTATCCATATTCTCTTTGATGTGCTCTCTCAAAGGTGTGTAGCTACAGAATTAGCTGACAACCACAAGCATCCTTAGGGTCGCAAGTTTTGCCTTGCGACTCAAAGCATCTGCTACTTGGTTGGTGTGACCTAGAAATGACTTACTGTTGAGTTATCTGTCTTAACCACGAACTTTGGCCCCAATTCATAGTGTTTTCATGTCCACAAGCAATGAATGATTGTGAGTTGCTTCCTCTCTTGAGCCGTATATCTTCTTTCTATATTTGACAACTTACAAATCTCATATGCTACTGGATGTCTTTCTTAAAGCAAGACCCCTTTTAAAGCAAAGTCAAAGGCATCTGTTTGCACCTTAAATGGCTTGTTCATGTCCAGTAGGGCAAAAATTAGATCATTCATCATTGCTTCCTTTATATCTTTGAAGGCTTTCTAACATTGGAGTAAGTCTTTACAAATCTTCTATAATAATTGGCCAACTCAAGAAATGCCCTCAATTCCTTCACACTGGTGGGCACCTTTCACTCTTGGATGGATCTCACTTTCTCCATGTCCAATCGCACATGATCACATTCAATGATGTAGCCAAGGAACATGATTGTCTTCCAAGCAAAGGAGTTATCCTTTTTCACATACAACTGATGATTCCTCAACTTCTGAAAAACCAGTAATAAATGCTTCGCATGTTCATCAAGACTAGAGCCGTAAACCACAATGTTATCAAGATAGACCACCATAAATTTGTTGAGATACTTATGGAAGACTTGGTTCACTAGTGTGCAGAACGTGATTGGAGCATTGGTCAACCAAAAAGGCATCATCGAGAACTCAAAGGCTCCATATCTAGTAACAAGTTATCTTCAACTCGTCCTTCTTTGCTATTCTGACTTGGTAGTATCCCGATTTTAGATCTAACTTGGTGAAATATTTGGTTCCACTAAGTTGATCAAACAAATCAGCTATCAAAGAAATGGGATAAGTGTTTTGTACTATCACCTTATTGAGAGCCCGATAATCAACACATCGTATGAGGCTTTTAAGGCCTAATAAAGTTTGCTTCCAGTAACTCATTCAATTGTTTTCGAAGGTCCATGAGCTGTGGTGGCGACATTCTATAAGGCACTTTTACAGGTGGCTTGGCTCTAGGTAGGAGTTCAATTTGGTGCTCTATATTTCTCCTTGGTGGTAGTCTTTGGAAGCTAACCAGGCATGATATCTTCATTAGACTTCAACAATTACGCAATTTGGAAAGGAACTTCCTTTTTGTCACTCCCTTTCTTTTGTGGCATAGGGATGGCCACGAAAGATGGATTACCCTTTTTCAAACCTTTCTTGAATTGTAAAGTAGATATGGTGCCCTAATTTGTCGCATCTTTCCATGCATAACATTTGGGTTGTCCCCTATAATTAAGAGACTTTATAGTTGGCTCAAGAATGGCCTTTTGTCCCATCATGAATTCCATCCCCAAGATAACATCAAAGTCATCCATAGAGACGATCAAGAAATCAACACGTCCTTTCCATTTTCCAAGTTCCTTTATTTGTTTGGCCAACCCTACAGTGGCCTTGCCTTGAGAGGCGAAGGCCTTTATTTTGCCTACATCCTTCTCCAATTTCAACCCAAGTTTCATGGCTTCACGCCCCGTAATGAAGTTATGGGTAGCTCCTAAATCTATCGTTTATATTCTTTGAATTTTTTCCATTTAGAATACCTTTCAGAAACAAAAGTCCTTTATTAATGACCTTTGGGTTCTCCATTTGATTTTTCAGGGCTCCTAGAAAATGTAGTGGACCTATGTGCCTAATCTCCTTGCATTTTGTCTCTTCTTCATCTCATTGTTCTTTCACACTCAAGGCAGCTTGTAGTGCAGACAATTGATTGTGGTTTGGGCAATCGAATACGCAATGAGGCCCATTGCACCAAAAGCAAACATATTAGAGTTTTGGCTTCCAACCTTGATTGTTGGAGTTCTGTGATGAGGTTGTCTCTTCCTATTATGAGACTTCATGAACACTACTCCCCCACTTTTGTCATTGTTTGGCTTCAAGAACTTCTTGATCCCGTTAGAAGTTGGTGGAGCCTTCTTGTTTTGATTAGGCTTAGCATCATAATTTGTCAAGCGCTTTGCAGCAATTGGGTTTGTACAAGATCCTGAACCCTTTGACTATACAATTCAACCCTTTCAGAAAGAAAAAAACATCTTATTCTTCTTTGACATGTCTTGAATGTCCAACATTAATGTCGAGAATTGCTTCACATCATCTCTCACTTGCCTAACCTGTTTGAGGTTGAATAACTTCTTTCGAGCCATGTATTCAACATTTTTAGGAAAGAATTGAGTCCTCAACTCTCTTCTCAAATCTTTCCAAGAGTTAATCTGGCACCGTTTCTTTTAAATTTCATCGTACGTTGACCTCCACCACAACTTGGCATTGTCAATCAGATACTTGGTGGCAATGTTGACTTTTTGTATCCTTTGAGTTAATCCCTACTGCCCTAAAGTATTGCTTCATGTCAAAGATGAAATTCTCAAGGTTTGTGGCATCTTGTGTCCCTCCATAACCTTGAGATTCTAGCACCTTGACTCTTTCATACCCCGCACCATCAGGGTTAATTGGTTGGTTGGCAATAACATGATAAGTGACATTGAGCTTGGTTTTCATCTCTTAACTCCATCGTGATTGCGTCAATTGTCACATGCACATTTTCTCTGAGTTCCCTTACCAAGTGTTGTGCTGCATTCATAGACTTTCCACACGTTCATCAACTGATAACGCATTAGATCTAATGCAGACTTTCCACACGTTCATGAACTGATAACGCATTAGATCTAGAAGTCAACGTAGATTATCCTCCCTTTTTTCTCTTAAGGATAACGATTTCTAACTTTTGAAACTTTGTTGGTTTGTCATTATGCCTTTTCCTTTCATAACTTGAATCTCTAATACCAACTGTAGCGATCTGTTTCATTAGATTCGAATTGTTCGGCACTTGCTAAACCTATAAGAAAGTAAGTTAGACTGTTTAGTACATGAAACCTTTGTTGCTATACTTTAACATAAAATAAGCAAGGAGTAGTTACAAGTTAATCATTGAGGCGTCACACGACAACACAAGCGCACAATTGAGGCAAAGAGGAACACCGAGGCAAGCACAAATCAAAGATCATGACACACGGATTGTTTATGAAATTCATCTTATTTTCATTGATTTTTGAGGGAGTATACTGCTATGCCTAACACGTCCAATGGCACGACCTTTTTATGTGTCACCTTACCACCTCCCCCTATAGAATTCTTAGTGACATTTTCTCAAATTTTCAAGGAAATATCACTTTGTTTGAGGAGACATAAATGTTAGAAAATACAAAAGTGCATAATTTGTCAATTACAAAAATACTCCCAACACTTGGTTGCACCTAAGCATGCGACAATAGTCTTTATTAATGGACTTGGATAAGCACACATGTGACATTTACATGCAAACCCTAACACAAAGCATATAACATTTCATACACAAACCATCAGTATGCCTCCAAAGAAAATCATAAGAAAACAAGCTCAATATACAGTCGAGGCATACGATCCGCAATTCAATTTTTTTAACACTTAGGTATCAAATTCATACTAATTCCAATTAGAATTACCTGTGAAATATAAGTAAAAGCACTATAAATTATTTTGGAACTACCCTAAGAATATAACTGATTTCCCTAATAATCATTATAAACTCTAACAACTTTCTTCCATTTATGTTAAGCTCATAGATTTTTATGGACAATAATTTCTAAAAGCTATTCTTAGGGAGTTAAATAGACATATTGATAAATGATAATTCTATAACAAAAAATTCAAATAATTAGAAGACCATTTTCATGGGTAAAACTAGTTTCAAAATGAGTTTAAAAATGTCTGATGGATTTTCAGCAATGAGCAATAAGTTAAAAATCAATTAAAAATTCATATCTTCTAAAAAAATCACAATTTAATTAGGTTATGATTATCACACAAATAACGTTGCATAAAAAATTTCACATTGTTTTGTCATCTAAAACACACTCAATTAATTCGGTAGTTCTGTTCAACGTTGTGTCAAATTCACTGTTCGGTAGGAAAATCAAAACTTTTACAAATCATAGAAAATTAAATAGTATGAATTTCTTAATGTTTCAAAAGCCAAAAGGTTTCTTATTAGTCTAATTATATACATAAAATAACCATCTTCAAATCATAGTTGTAAGATGTGTAAAAATAACCGAGAACATGAGTTGTTTCAAAACTGACAGAAAGAGAATAGGAACTTTAAAAATTCATAGAATATTCAATATATGGACGTTTTCAACGAAAAAAAATTAATAGATTAGTTGAGATGTCTAATTTATCATAAAAATAGTTTTGAATTTATTTGAGCAATATAAGATTATGGAAATAATTGCTATAAATTATAATTTCAAGGCATATAATCACCCAAGACTACATTCTCCACTAATTCAAATATGAAAATATTAATTAGAGAAAAATGCCATAGAAGTCTCTTTAGATTAAGTTATTGATGTTTTTAGTCTCTTAGATTAAAACGTTGTTATTTAGTCCATTTGATATCTCTTTATTGTTTACATATGCTGTTTTCTTTGGAACATTTCCTGGAAATAGTATCAACTGAGGTCTGCCTTGGTACCTTTTGATGCAGATATGAGTTTAAATACAATCATGGGGAGTGGATTCAGTCAGTAGAGCCTGCATTGGATCCTGCTATCTCATTGGAGTTAAATGAAATGCCAGAGGCAGTGGATAATGTGATTGAAATCTGTACATCTATAAGAAGTGAGATGCGTGCTGCAGTGAACACCCTTTTAAAGGTAATAATCTGCGTATTGTTTTGCTATGCTGTTTCCTGATTGTGTTATTAGTAACACTCTAGAGATTGAGTTGATTAAATCCTTTTGTGATTCTAATACATTGTCCCAAGATGAGTGAACCAGTGCACTATATGGTTCAATGAAATTCATCTCAATTAATTCGTCCTTTTGAAAGGAAATCTTTTAACCATTTACTTTCACTTAGTTATATCTTCATTTGTTTAATATTTATCTAGAGTTTCTGAAGATATTCTAATTTCTTGATATGATGCTTAGGATGATGTTATTTTGGTAATCCCAACAACAGCAGATCCTCCTCCAAAACTTGGTTCGAAGGAAACCCATTCCAAGGATTTCCAGAGCCGTGCATTCAGTCTTTTAAGTATTGCTAGCATATCGGGTTGTTGTCAGGTACAGAGCTTTCTCCCTCCCTCTCTTTTGCTTGCAAGCTCACTTCCATGAACGTGCAAACAGATTCACACATACACATACAAATAGAATGTTATAGTTTGATACAAATGTGTCTATATATCTTGGAAGGAGAGAAAATTGTAGGAGGAAACAAACAGAAAAAGAATAAAAGAAAGGCGGATTATTTATGTATTTTCGTTTTTGATTATAAATTGAACTCTAATGCTGATTATTTATGTATTTTCTTGTTTGATTATAGATTGAACTCTAATGCTGTGTGTTCAGGTTACAGTACCATTGGGATATCATGACAGAAATCCTTTGTCTGTATCCTTGATAGCTAGACATGGTGGTGATCGCTTTTTGCTAGATATACTAGGAACCTTGTACGAGTCTCTACAAGAGCAGGCTGATTTTGCTGTGAAATCCAAATTACCAAGTAATGCTCTCAGCAAGGAAGAATCTGCTGAAGTAGCCAAGGAAAAGGTGAGTAGTCATTACTCAATTTCTTTTGGTTGTTTTGCCCTTTTTTGTTTGTAATTTCTTTTAGTCATGTATAGTTACCAAGCCAGAAAATTCTTATTGCTAATTATTTTTTTCTATTTCTACTTTTTGGTATTAACTATTTACCAATATTAGGGCAACCAAGCGTTTAAAGAGAAACAGTGGCAAAAGGCTATTGGCTTTTATACAGAAGCTATTAAACTTTCTGGCAGCAATGCAACATATTACAGTAACAGAGCTGCAGCATATTTGGAAGTTGGAAGGTACAATTTCTCCCTCATTTTATTGGTGGAAGGTTGGAAGCAGACGTCCAGCTAGTGTATCATCTAAGATTGTTCATAATGTACTGTGGGAAGATGGTCGATTCTTTTTGCTCGCTTTATTTCTACTTTTGTTTGTTGTTGTCATGGCATACTAGTTATGCCGTTTGATTTATTTTGTGATTTCTAAATGTTTTAAAAAAAATTATCATGATTTCGGTTGTATTATGTTTATACTTTTTTTCTTTATCTACAAATATAAAATTTAAAATATGTACTATACAATTATTAGATTATGGAAGAGTAATGAATTATTTATTTTTATTATACTGTATTCTTGTTTCTAACCAAAAGCATTTGACCCATATCTTTTTGGCATTTTAGTTTTGTTCAAGCTGAGGCAGATTGTAGCAAAGCTATCAACCTTGATAAAAAGGTGACTTATGCTCTCAATAGACTTCATTGGGTTTTTGCATGTTCCTAAATTCATTTTTATTATTTGATGTAGTTAATTATGGTGGTTGGTTGTATTCCCTTGATTATTTTGTCTTTTTTTTTGCCGAAATGTTGAATATACTGTCGATAAACAAGGTGATTTTACTATTCCTGTTTATGCAAGTAACTTGAGTACAGCTTGGTGCGTGATATGAAAAAAAATATTGTATTTGAACTATCGTATAAGACAATTAAAAGCACTTGCTATTTATTCCAGTGTCTTGTTTTCTGATGAACTGTTACTAAATGGTACTGCTGACCGCTTGATATATTTCATTCAGTTGTAGTCTTTCTACAGTATTTGATCACGAAAGAAATATAAGGGGTACCAATATGTATAGGAGTGTACTGTATAAGAATTTTGGTTTGAGATTTCCGAACGCTTTTGCTGGGACAATTATCTTATATAAAATAGTGGAGGAAAAGTTGTCCAGATGGTCTGTTTTCTTGTCTATTTTCATTTTTCAAAAAAATTATTTTTTACAAAAATAGTTGCTATCAGAATTGGTGGCTAAAATCATGTAATCCTTCAGGGTGCGGAAATGACTTGAAAAAGGATAAGAATTGCTTTGGTGCTACAGATCTGGACTAAAACCAGAACTTCTGCTAAATTTCATTGAACAAACTTAGCAGAATCTGTTCACATGCTTAAGTTCTAAACTTCCAATGTGGTACAAAAGAATATTACCTTTAAGATAACTCCTGTAGTTTTGGGTTTTTGTCAATATTGGATTGATGGAAGGATATGTGAGTGCGTGAACTTATATTGGTGACAAAATCCAAAAACACAATAACCAAAACTTTTTAAGTTTTTTTGGCTAATAATACCCAAGCTTTGCTTGAATATGCCAAATAAAACCCTAAAATACCAAAAATCAGAACTTCCTTGGCAATGATAAAATTACAAGTCTCTTTCTCCTCGTCTTTAGATTCCAATATATTTCATGTGAAATTTTTTGGTCTTGTTTATCAAAATTAGTGTACTTCTAATAAGAAATGCCAATAGTTCCAGTGATATTTTTTAGTTCTTTTTTAAAGGTAAGGACTAACCCTTTTTCTTTCGTTTCTCTAGAACATAAAGGCTTATCTACGTCGAGGCACTGCAAGGGAGATGCTTGGCTATTATAAGGAGGCAATTGATGGTCAGCTTACTTTTCATTTCCTTTATCCTGTAAACCTTTTTTTTTCCTACTTATCAAATAAAATATTGAAAACAAAAGTTTTCAGCAATCCTACTTTCCTTCAGTCTGAAGACAATTAATCTACTAACCTGCAGATTTTAAATATGCACTTGTTCTTGAGCCAACAAATAAAAGAGCCGCTGTTTCTGCTGAAAGATTAAGGAAGTTATTTATGTAAGAGATGAAGCTATTTTGCTTCTTGAAAATTTGCAAAAGATTTTCACCCTGCGAATTCATCATAGATTTTGTTGTCCTTAAAGAGCATTTAGAAGCGACATCAATATAAACAGTATTGCAGATGAGAGGGGATGTACCTCCAAAGTAAAGCTGAATGCTGTTTCCTCGTATCTAGATTCTGGAAACAAATATTTATCATTCGACTGGATCATTATATTCAAGCGCTGAAAGACTGCTGTACCAAATATTGAGGTAGAGATCAATTTTGTTTGTGTTTTAGTATTTTGTATCCACTTGGAGTTCTTGACTTGTATTGACATATAAAGGTTCCAATCATGATTTAGTAAGGCGTCATATTTTTCTCACAAATGACTCGTTAATTTAGATGAATCATTATTTTATGTGCGTAAATTATTTCAAAAAACAAAAGGCAATCATGATGTATTTTTGTTCTTCTATGGTGTTCAAAAGGTTGGTTAAATCTGATTAATTTGATGCCCAAAGCTTGTGAATTAATTCTTCTTTCCCTTCTCTCCTATAAGGTCCATTTTCGATTTCTAGCCGCCCAATTATATTTATCCAATTGATCCAAACTGGGGGAAAGCGTCTTATTAATTTGTAAAATTACTCATTTGTTATTTTCGTGATGGTTTACTGGATTTGGTTGGATTGCTCTTTAACTAGGTCTGCATTGGCCTTATCTATTATGGAGAGTTTTTACGCCAATGACCCAGGATAGTGTTTTTGTTTGAGATTATTTCATAATGTAGTTTAAGTTGTAGGAAATTCACAATCTAGACCTACCAGAGATGCTAGTGTGGTGCGAAGGAAAAATAATAATTTACACTAGTGTAGAAAACTTACATGGATATGTGAACAATTTTTTACCATTATGTGTAGAAAATCACTATGGTTGTGTAATTTGGGAGATTTGGAAAAAATATTCTTGATCAGTGCATCAAACTACATTTGAAATAGTGGTGGAAGTCAAAAAGTATACCTTCAAATTTTCAACACATTTTGTGGACATAGTGGATTTTTTTTTTGTTTGCGTTGTGGTAGTTGCAAGTAGGGGTGAGCAAAATATCCGATCAATCCAAAAAATCCGATCAAATCCGATAAAATTAAGTGGTTTCTATCTGAAGTCGGATTGGATTCGGATCGGATTTTATCAATCCGCTCGGATTCGGATCGGATTTTATCAATTCGCTCGGATTCGGATTAGAAATATTCAAATCTGATCCGATTCGATATATTTAATATATTATTTAAAAATATATTTATATATATATAATTATTTAAACTAACCTAAAGAGTTGTTCTATATCTACAAAACCTAACCTAATATATTTTTCATAATTTTTTTATTTATATAATTTTTTTAATAGATTTAAATTAAAATTTTGGATTTAATAATTTTTGAATTGGATCGGATTCGGATTGACTTAAAATTAGCAAATTCAGATTTGTTCGGATTGGTTTCGGATTGAATAATTTTTGGTTTAAATAATTTTCGGATCGGATCGGATTCGGATTGACTTAAAATTGGCGGTTTCAGATTTGTTCGGATTGGCATGTACAGCGGATCAGATTCGGATTGAATAATTCATAATTTGCTTCGGATCGGATCGGATTCGGATTGACCTAAAATTTGCGGTTTCGAACCGATGCTCACCCCTAGTTGCAAGTTTAAAAAGTTAAAAATTGTTTGACGCTACTGTCCGATGATGAAACAGACAATTTCCAAATTGCATGTCATGACTATATTTCAACTAGTTTTAACCTGCATGTCATGACTATATTTCAACTAGTTTTAACCTAGATGATTGTCACTCGTTAACAAGAGTGAATAGTCTATCCAGATTAATATGATTTAGTTTCACTGTTTAACTTCTAAGGTAATACTAGGTTCATATTTGGAATCAAATTTATTGAATATTTTGAAGTATTGTGGAGTGATCATTTTGTCCGAGTTGTCACGGCATAAAGTACATCATTCGTATCAGTAAAGTTTTAATGTAAGCAATTTTGTGTGAAAGTGTAATGAAGTCATGAAAACACGGTGAGCCAAATACAAAGAAGAAAAGCCTTGGGTTGTGTTCTTTCCGGTAGAGAGCTTTGCCTTAAAATGAGAGAGTACAGAATTACAGAGCCTATAGTTGATGGAAAAGTATTGTGATGTAGAATGATTGAAAACATGGTACATTTGGGTCCATTAGTCTTAAACTAGTGAGATTTTTCCAAATTATCTGTGATCATTACAAATTTGAGATGATGAATAATTCTTCGGAAAAATTAACTAAAATCACTTATTTTAGAATAATATTTCATTTTTTTTTACTAAAATTGTTAGAAGGTAAGGCTTATCACAATAATGACAAGTCTTTTTTTAGAATAATTTTGATAAAAAAAATAAAATTTGTAATAAGTCATTGACTTAATATGAGAAAACATTTGCTCAATGTGAAAAAACTAATGTTATGGTAAGACTTGTCACGATAAAACAATGTCTTATTACAATAGTAGTAAGTCTTACTTCGAAGTAATTTTGATAAAAAATGAAATTCGTAGTAAAACATTGGTTTAGTATGGGAAAACATTTACCTAATGTAGTAAGATTACCATTGACCTCCAACACTTACCATGATAAGATAATACTTTATCATAACAACGATAATCTTAAATTTAGGAGTGATTTTGGTAAAAAAATAGAATCTATTTCAAATGTCCTACTAATTTAGTAAATCACTCATTGTTCTTCTTTTATTCAAGAAATTCCAACATCTAAATAGAACCACTATGTGCAGCTCAGTCCCTCGTATATTATATATAATACATTCGAAATAAAACACAATAATTGTTGCACTATTTACATTTTAGGAATCTCCAACTAGTGAGTTATGCAGACCAAATTGTAGATGAGTACTTTACAAGCCTTTGGAACTAGGAAGATTAATCCATTGTAGTTGAACTTCGACTTCCCCAAATTCTACATTTTTCAACCTAAGGTAGAGATTTTGAACAACCTTGTTGTTTGTACATATAATACGGCTTTCGTCGACAAGACAATTTTTTCGGGATGGTTGTGTTCTTGTGATGATAGTACCACTTGGAATGTCATCCAAGTTCATCCTTAATGCATCTATATATGGTTTAATATCAAATTATACTTCTCCTATTTTATCAGTTTGCTAAATGTGTCATGGTCATATACAATCTACAAGAATATAAGATAACAAAATTAGTGAGGTTGTTATTCTTGAAAATCTTAAAAATAATATTATTGAGTAGAAAAGCATATAAAAGTGAACTTGGGGAAAAATTGATAGGTAAAAATGGATTATCTTCTCACAAAAGTGTACAAAGCTAAATCATTAAATGTGGGTCCACATCATCAATCTATGATCGTCATATCATCGAATCATCTACAAAACAATCTATGGTCGTCACATCATCAAATCATCAACAAAACAATTTATGGTCGTCACATCATCAAATCATTCTGAGATGCTCACAATACATGAACAAAGTGAAGAGTGCATATGGTTCAGGTCCATGATTCAATATATTCATAAGGCTTATAAACTTAACTAATCAAGAATAACCATATCACATAATATGAAGATAATATTGTTTGTATTATGCAAATTAGAAAAGGGTACAGATCAGACCAAACATATGTCACCTAAGTTCTTTTACACATAAACTCTAAAAAAATGGTGAAATAAACATCCAACAAATTTGATCATGTGAGAACCTAGCTGATTTATTTACTAAATAGCTTCCAACTTCAAGAGAAAGTGGTAAAAGGAATTATAATGCATTGTATCAGAGGTTTGTCGAGTTAAGATGTTGGCATTAGGGGTAGCACCTTGTTATATATTGTACTCTTTTTCCTTTTTCAAGGCAAGGTTTAACACGACATGATTAAACATATATAAAAATAATGTATTCTTTTTCTCTTACTAGTTTTTATTATATTGGGTTTTTCAAGTGAGCTGATTTTTTATTTATTTTTAATGAGGTATGTTAACGTATAATTGGCATCCAAGAAACAGTGTCATAAAACATGCATGTCATTATAAAATGTTTAATCTTAAGGAAATGACCCATCTGCATATGCAAAAGACAACCTCGATACAATCTCTTCTCTTCTTTGACTATCTTATCTTTTACTTTCATATCAAAACTTCATTTACGTTATAAGAAAAAGAAATGTCCAATAAAAGAAGAAAGAGATATAGTACACTATAGACAATGAAGTAGATAACTACTTGTCTACCCATCTTTATGACAACGTATGGATCACTACTACGAACGTCACGAACGGTAAGATTTACACTGTGTTTAACACGAATTCTAAGAAGACTCGTCAAATTTTCCATTAGAGAAGATAATCTACACATATTGTTGATCGCCACACAAATTGTGTGTGCAATGAATACGCAAGTATACGTATCGTAACAAGTAATATAATGATAAATAAAGATCGTTCCTACGAAGATTATTTTTTTAGAAACTAATTTTTAAAACTAAAAATAATAAAAATCAATTTTTTTTGGTATTTTTATATCTTAAGAAAGCAAAATTAAAATAACTAAAAGTAAATAGTAATAATTAATTAAATCAGATTTTGTGACTAAAAAGATATATGAGAAAATATCTAGGAATACTTAATCCCTGAATTTCCTAAACATGTGAATCACTAAAATCCCCCCAATATAATATCAATTAATCACATGATCAACTGAAACTAACCTAGCATGTATTCCTCTCTCAAGTAAACTACACACCATATAGTAATTTATTTAATCACACTCTCATGTTAATTAAATTATATACTACTCATTAAGTTCATCAATTATGAATCATATACATAAGAATCATACATATCTGCCTAGAAACTATGCATATCATTTAATCAAGACAAACAATTAAATTATTTTTTCAAATCTATTTAATTGCTTCTATAGACAAATTATTGACCAAACAATTAATAGCATAAAAATCAGATTAAATAATATAATTAAATTAATATTATAATTGAGAAAAAATATTAGATCATCACATGGTAAAAATTGGGTTCATAAGATCCCTAGATTAATAAATTAATTACACATAATTATGTTCATAAAATTCATATTTCTCATAAAAAAAGACAAAATTAATAAAAAAAATAGTAGAAAAAGAAATACAATCAATCTCTTGAATTGTAGAATTAATTTCCTCTTAAATCTCCACCAAAATTGTGTCATTTCTTGAATATTTCTGTATTTTTCTCTCTTTTTAGCTCTAAAAACTGACCAAAATTATGCTAATGGAGGCAAATTAGGGTTTGTGGAGTGATTAGAGGCTTAAATAAAGCTCAAGTGCGATTTGGACCGTCCGATCAGCTTCAAATCAAGGGTTACGATCAAAACAAGCAAAATTGACAATTTCAGCCAATCACAACGTGACACGTGGCATTAGAAGTTTATTGGGCGAATCAGAGAACGACGCGTAGCAGGGGAGACCGGTCAGAGTCAACATTCGGCGAGTCAGCACCACGTGGCGCGACGTGATTCGCAGGAACGGATGATGTGGCACACATGTGGAACGCTTCGAGCAATAACTTGGTGACACGTGTCATATCGGGTTGACTAATTTCTGAACTCGGATTGAACGTCGTGCTGACACGTGGTGCATGTTTCTCCTCCTCACACGCGGCATAATGTGATTCGTTCTCCGTGCTTGCGTGGCATCCACGTGGTTTGCTCAGACAGCTCCTATGCTTACGTGGCGTACCACGTGGTAGCTTCTGATTGATCCAGCGTTAAAAATTCCAAAAATTATAATTTCACCCTTTTTCACTAAAAAGTTTATATTTTAATTTTTTTAGCCACAAAAATACTATTTATTAAATAAAACAAGTAAATATTAAGTGAAAAAGTGCGTTAATTACTCTATTTCATAGAGTCATCAATTGCTGCTAGTATTGTTTGGCAATTCCATTATTTTATAATCTCATCTTTCTGCTTCAAATATCCAAAATTCATTTTTTTTTTTTGCAATGCCAAACTTCAAAATATTATATTCAATTAGTTCTAATTTTGATTTTTTAACTAAGGTTTATATTATTATTTTTTTGTTATGGATGATAATTAGAGTAGAAACTCGTGGTTAAGATTTGTTGTGAGACGCAAGTAATGCGATTATTGTTTGAAACACGTGATAATTCTACCTCTTTATAATTTTTATTTACTAAAGGGATTTTTGAACATTTTTTTAATTTCAAAATAATTTAATAAATATCCGACTTTAATTATTTAATTATCCATTCAAATATTTATTTTTTAATGTTTTTAGTAAACAGATTTAACTATCACAATTTTTTTGGTTTTATTATAAAAATATTATCAAACTTTATTTTGTTTGTTCTATAACATTAAACTTTACAAATACTACAAAAATATCAACGAATTTGTTTTCGTTATTTTTATATCATTTAACTTTATAAATATTATAAAAATATTATCAACGTATGTGTAACTTGTTGTTAACTCTCGTTAACTGATTGAGTTCAATTGTATTTTTGTAATATTTGTAAAATTTAATAGTATGAAACTAACAAAAAAGTTCGATTATATTTTTATAACATTTGTAAAGTTTAATGATATAAAAATAACAAAACAAAATTCGATGATAATTTTGTGAAAATCCTCTAAAGTTTGGTGGTAGAAAAATCTATTTAATCTAATATTTTTAATTAAAAATAATTCTTTAGGATAATAAATGAAAATTTCATACTTAAGAATAATTGTACTAATGTCAATTGTTCTTCCAACCCAATAGACAATTGGAACCTAGATGAGAGATGAAAACGTTAACCCATGAAAACTTTTTACGAGCTCTATTTCAACTCGATTAGACAGCCCCACAACATGAATTGAGTAGATAGCATAATGGACAAAAAAAAATTTATGATAAACACACTTGTAATGGTGTATATCACTAGCTCTTGTCCAAGCTAGCAACATACATAAGCATAGCAAATATCACATAGTATGCGAATCAGTCATATGTATTGGAAAAACTATAAAGGATTACCAATAACTTTAATACCTCATATGTGGAAACATATTTGGTAATGATGATTCTACTATCACAGCATGCAATCATGCATAGCATACCGAAAGAAAGAGTTCAACACCCAGTACACAACTAAGATAAAATGATTATGACTCCTTAAAGACTCACACGAGACTCTCATGCATGCATATTAATTTCAATCAGTAGAAACAATATTTAGAAAGCTATATGCATGCTACAAGGAAAGGAAAGAAAACATGCAACAACATAAATAAAAAAAGCTTTCTAATCATAGTCTAAATCTAGTATATTGGTACATACATGATAGAAACTCAATTTATACTAATACAACATCAAATCATGTATAACAACATATATAACAAGATAAATGCACATAGAACCCCAACCTATGTGGTAACATCCTCGAGTTGCTTATGGTAACTACTTGGTAGCAAACAATCCATTAAAAATAATAAAAAGATACAACTCAATAAAAATATAAACACAAATACCTCTATCAATCAGAACCTCTACCCCAACTACCTATTACTACCCTCGCTTGTTACCTTCATAATGATTTGATCCGACCCACGAATCTGATTCTCTTCGAGAGCCAACACTGCACATAATAGTGCAATCAACCAACATGGGAAACCACTCAACCACAATCACTCGTAATCACACAAACAACCAACTGGGGAAATACACTCGACCATAAATAATAAACATCCACTAATTTGGGGTATCAACCAATACTTTCCATTAACAAACTCTGCCTCGAGTACTCACCACTCAAGAGCACAATTTTGGTTACTCAATCACGAATCACTAATACTGAACAACATTCAATGTAATAGTGATTCAGAATCCAAAAAATGAGATATCAATTTGATAAAATTCCACCGAAAATTTTTTCTCATTAAAGAAACAAGAATAGAAAAGGTATTTGTAGACATTACCCAAGCTCACGTCCACCCTTACCAAGGCCTCGCAAAGGGTCTTTGTTGACCATCTCATTGGGTGTCCGACGAGGAATTTGGCGAGGGATCCATCAAGAGCCTCGTCGAGGTGTACAAAAAATATATTTTTTGTTTTCAAAAATACTGAGTAATTTTCATAAATACCCGCATACATAACTTAACAATGATAACATCCTCAACTTGGCATGCATACTACAAAAAACAACCATGAGTGAAACAATTCCTTAAAAGAACCATGAACATATTGATGAAAAAGAAAAGAAGAACATAAAGTTGTTAAGATCGAGCTAACTCTATGACACGCTACCAACAAATGCAGCATAGTTTCAACATGTTCTTCACACAAAAGGCATGACATATCACAACACATCTCCTCTATACAATTGATTGTTTTACTTAAAACGCACCATGCAAACACCGCCAAATAAAACAGTGGAACTTCAAGGAACTCTAAGCTTTTGAATTGATTTCCAAACGAGCTTATCCATATCATTCGATTTTGAACATTCCTCCTAAGCACATCACAGGCCAACAAATGAGGAGTAATCTTGATTCATAGTATCTTATTAGCATCTTCAAGTCAAACAACTAATTCATAATAGGAATCCTCCAACATTCATGGTCCGAGTTAATAAGTTGTATCACTCAACTAACACTCTTAACCCATGAAGAAATAGGGTGAAAAGTGGGTTGGTTAAGGATCCATAAATCCTCCTAAATATCAATAACTCGACCTTATTTATAGATCACCATACACTAGCTAAGAACACAAGACGAGCCTACAGAAAACCCTTCCAAGCCTAAGAAGGAAAAGATCCAACGCTAGCATTAAAGAAAGACTGGACCAAAAATATCGATGCATAAGGACTTGTGCAAATAAAGAATCAGGGTGCATGACCATGTGCCAACATTGTTTAGTAACTATAGCTAAATTAAAAGCCTTGAGATCTTTGAATCCTAAACCCGCACCAAAAATGCAAAGCATTCTGTAAGTCATCGCATAACCCTATAAGTAAGACAAAACATTACAGGGAAAAGTTGGGCAAGACACAAGCCGTCAACTTTAAAAGAACCTATTTCCTAACCATAAAAAGAAACTTACATGACTAATGTTGGATTTTATCCTAAACACGGTCTAAATGTAACCAATATATGCCTTCTTAGATCTACCAAGCAGTGCAGAACACTCAAATATTTATCAAATCCATAAATGCAAGGAGTACTCAAACACTGTTGAATCTCTTCCCTAATAACTAGGTTAATGTTGGTAATGAAATAAATACTTGACTTATGATAATTGATAATCTACCCTGACACAGACTCATGAGTCCTCAAAATAGACTGTAAGTGGTTGATTTTCATTAAAGAACTCGAACAGACCAAGGAATCATCAAGGAACAAAATATGAGAAATTGTTAGACTATTCATGCTTACTATTAAACCAATAAGAGTACCTCATTGTAATTCATTGTGTAAAAGACAAGAAAACCCCTCAGCACAAAGAAGGAATAATGGTGGAAATGAGTCACCTTGGCCAATATTTATACTTAGACGAAAGAATCCAACTGGCTCCCTATTTAACGCACAAGAATAAGTAAAAGTGGAAATGAAAGTCATAATCCAATAAGCCCATCATTTACAGAATCTTAATTTTCTCATCATGGCTTCCAGAAAACTCCCTTCTATTCGGTCATAAGCTTCACTTATATGAAATTTCAAGGCTAAATGTTGTTATTTCCCACATCTTATGAACTTGAGAGTATGAAATAGCTCGTGGGCCATCAAAATATTGTCAAAAATTAAATGACGGGGAATAAAAGTACTTTGATTAATACTTATCA
The DNA here is from genome assembly GCA_037013495.1 of Hippophae tibetana. Taxonomy (NCBI): domain Eukaryota; kingdom Viridiplantae; phylum Streptophyta; class Magnoliopsida; order Rosales; family Elaeagnaceae; genus Hippophae; species Hippophae tibetana. The sequence goes on from CM072812.1 coordinate 15,830,060, forward strand.
CCCTTGAGATAATATCCCTTAAGGAAGAATATTTGCAACAACCTTGTAAATCACATTGCACAAGCTAATCGACCTTAATTGCAACATATTTTTTGAGGAGTTAACTTTTGAAATCAAAACATTATGTGTAAAGTTAATACTTTTGGGAGAAAAAAGAAAAGAAAAAGGATGGCATGTCATAAGGATCCAATGATTTTGAAGTATTTATTTGAAATAAAGCACATTTAATATCTTCAATCGAAACTGGCTTAATCAAGCTATTGTTTTGTTATATCGTAACATTAGCATCAACACAAGGTAAAACTAGGTCAACGTTTAATGGATTTGAAGACTAAAAATGTTGTTCAAATTAAAAGCAAGCAATCACCTCAATATCCCAACCACATTATTAGCACTCTAATCCTAACCTAGTTGACTTTTGCCTTCGCTAAGCAATGTTAGCTTGGAAAAAAACGGGGTTATGATCCCTACCCTTAATCTTGGTATTGGTCTGAATCAAATAAATTCTACTCCTTTAACATAAACAACTGGTCTTGTAACTCATGATACTGTGTATTGAAACTATTTTTTCTTTTCCAATTAATGAGAGCTTGTCGACACCCGTGCGATTTTTCCCTTTAAATGATACTAAATAGATCTTGAAATTGGAAAATCCAAAGTCTACTTAGCAATCTCCTCACATTCTGGAACGTCGACCCACTTTCCCCGAAAAGTAAAATGTTTTTTTTTCTCAAAATGGGCCAAATTCTAAAGGACCTACAACCAAGTTTTGTGATCCAAACTTGTAGCATGTAAATGATGAACAGAAAGTTGAGGAAAAGATCTACATTATAAAATAGTATCTAAGCATCTATCACTTCTTTGTTGGACATTTGCTTCCCCTCCTCCTTTATTATTCCAAGTAATCATATCTCCCAAAAAAAAAACCCAAATTCTCAAATTCTGCAAATAGCATCATGAACGAAATCCCAAAAATCAACATGGAGCTTTGCGATCGAATTGAACCAACAATTTTTTCTGCATTTGAAACGATCTCATTGAAATCCCCCCAGTAACATAGCCTTATCACAAAGCATTAGTCTCTGCCAAATGTACTCCAACTGAAAATTCCTTATATCATCATCAGAATTAGAATAGACACCAAATCCTGCTCACAACAATCTAGTAGCAGAATTGGTAACTTCTAACTCAATGAAAAAAGTAGAAATCAATCTAATAGAAAGATCAACCTCATCACTCCATAAACGAAAAATCTCTTTACAAGCACCGTCAGAATCTACAACGATCATGTTTGAAAGTCTGGTTTCAAAAGTAAGGCTATTCAAACTTTGTAAACTATTTTTAGTCTCTAACAAACCACAATATTTGGGAAATGTAATTGTACAAATTCCTTAAGCCGTCAAATAATCATGGAGTTCTACACCCCTTGACAATTCCAAACTAGTATCATTATTTGATGTGGAGTCGCTCGGGGTCGGCTTCCTCCACCTAGTCACAAGAAATAGTTTCATCATTACTAACATAGCCATAAAAACCAACAGATTGAACATAATTAGGAAACCTACCTCCATGCACTCCGCACCGAGGTTGAGTACCGACGGTATCCCACCCTTTCCAATGGGACACCCATTCTCGCTGAACTGGGACTCAAAAAAATCAAATGCATTACCTCCTTTTAGAAAAAGGATTGGGCTGATGGAAACCAAATTAGAACCCGTACCACCGCAGGAAACACACCCGGAGCTCCATCTATTGCTGCAACTAGGGATCCACCAGGACAGTTAATGGTTCGTCCCAAAGTTGGGCTAACATGCCCTGGTGATGGTCGGATGTGGTGGGCACCGCCGAGCTGCCTTCTTAACATCATTGAAACGTCGCCTATGCGAACTCATGTCTCACCTTGCACGAAGCCAGCTAAGAAGATGTTGCGTGTTGGGCTTAGTTCACCTTCATTCACCAGGCCAAATCCACCTAAGCCCTCTGAAATAGAAAATGGGTTTATATAGCAACTAATTACTCTATTTAGGCCCAATAGTATTAAAATAATTTTCTGATCATACCTCTTATTACTTTTCTTAAGATTATTTTGAGAACTAAAATTAAAATTTTAAAAGACTTATGTTAGGATTATTTAATCACTTTTTTTTAATTTTTTTTTTTATAAAATTCAAAAAATTATAGATTGTATATAATTATTTTGACTATATTTCTTTAGAATTTTAATATTTTTTAATTAAATTAATTTTTTAAAAATAATAAATAATAGACCATAGTAATTTTTCTATACAACAGATTGTCTTTAAAATAAGTTATTTTAACCTAAAGATATTATGTTATACACAATTACATCTATAATTTAAATGTTTTAAATTTTTAAAAAAATTATTTTGATTAAATTTATCAAGAAGAATGTTATAGACGACACATTGCTCAGATAGGACTGTCATATATTTCATATTTGTATCATATGATCCGAATTATTGATCCAATATATATATATATATATAAGTTAAAGTACGGACATAAAATTTGAAAAGAAAAGAAGACAAAGACGACATAAATATAACACAGCCAAAGGACAAAATAATGCCTGTACAAAAAATGAAAGAAGATAAAGACGACATAATAGGATATAGCACAACCTACTGACAAAATAATGCCCGTAGAAAAATGAAAGAACTTTACAAGTATGGTTGGTTGGTATTTACTCGACAAAGAAAAAAGGTTGGGTTAGCGTTACTCTACATTAATTATAACGGATTTTGTCACGTTAGCTCATTTAAAATATATAATATTGCTTTCACATGTAATAGTACGTTCAATAAATAAAATAGGATTAATATAATAAAAGAAAAAAAAATTATAAAATTTTAACAACTAAATGATATTATATAATTTTTTAAATAAATTACAATTTGAGTACTTAATAGTTTTAAAGAAAAAAATAAATTAAAATATATATTATATACACCAATCACATGCCCTAAATATCTTTAGGCTTTGGATGCGAATAGTACATTAGCATGACAATGAGAGAAACACTGTGGTATAAATGAGATTGTCTGCTCCACTCAACAATCTTTTGGTCCACACCACCTAAAGTTTTCTCATCATCCTCTCAAAATTTCACTTTTTTGCTTTTCCACTCCAAATTAGTGTTATCATTTGAGTTAACTTTTGCCTCTCACTTTTAAGTTGTTGGATTCTTTATTACAGCTGTATTTTTTTAAATTATTATTTATTACTTTTATATTATATGTTTTATCAATTAAATATTTTTTTCTTTAAAAGAATTACAATAATTTTAGATTTTATTGAATTCGAATAGCTCGTAATTATATATTTTAAAAATAATTAATAATGGGTTAATTCTTATTCTAATTTAAATGTCATGGGTTGTGGATGATGAAACAAGTTTTTTTTTTATGGAAATTAGAGCTTCTTTATTAATGATAAATTAAATATTTAATGATTTATAAATTTATAAATATATTTATTTATTATGTAATAAATTCAATAAGTTTAAATTTAAATTAAAGTTTTTAAGTATAACTAATTGTTTATATTATAAATTCAACAATTATTATAATAATTTAGTTTTCATATATCATAATATTAAATTTTTATATTTAAAATATTTATTTATTTAAAAAAATTAAGAAAATGAGGTTTCTTAAATAATATTAGAGAAATCCTTAAGATGTCAACAGATTACTCGGAAGACCCTTGTTCATTTTTTTAAAAGACTCATAATCAGTTACATTAAGTTATTATTATTAGTCATAATTTTTATACTATTTATTTATTTAACTATTTATATAATTTTTCTTTTAACTCGCATAAAAGTATATAATTTTTTTTATAAAAAACATATATATATATATATATATTATTTTTGAATATAAAAAAAAATTATACAAAAAATAAAGTTAGTTATATTTACATTTATTATTTTATTTTTGAATCGTTTGACGATATTTACATTTATAAACTATTTTTCACTTGCAGTAACCAGTTATAAACGTATAGTTGTTGATTTCTCACCAAATTCGTATAAATTGATAATTAAGTCCCTCTATTAATTTACATTTCGCTATCTTAGTATTTGGTTGATGTATGGGGCGGATCTTTGTAGGAGTGAGTGGAGTAGCATATGCATGTGCTGTTTCACAAAAAGATTGTAGGTATATATATATATATATGTATAAAATAAAATCATCTTTTTCTTAAATTTTTACTTTTAAAATTTTATAACTCATTATAATCTAAATAGTTTAAATATATTTATATTTAAATAAGATATATAAAGTATTATTTTTCAATAAAAATCGAGCGGTAATTAAAAAATAAATTTATTAATAATATCTTTTTAATATTTACGTGGCGTTTCTTGTGAATTAAAATGTTTGATGACACTAATTGATGTTATAAAGTGAAAAGTTGTTCGACAATTATTTATTTATCCAAAAATGGCATATCCTCATTGTTGGTATTTGAAAGTGCATGAGTTTAAATCATATCATTCTGTACATATTTAGGGTGTAGGTGCGTGAACATGCAATTATTATTTTAAAAAATAATTATTTATTTAATATATATATTTTTTTACTATCGAATATAATGAAGCTTATTAGATGGAGAGAGAAAGTAAAAAAGGGATTGAAGGCTGGAAACGAAATTTTTTCATTTTCTCTTGCTTCACGGCCTCAGTTTTTCTCTCTTTCAGTAGATATCACCTACCGGAGAGGCCGGTAGATTTTTTTTTTGTGGGTATTTATCTAGTTTTGTATCTTTAATTTAATTTGTGGTTTGGTATAATAAGTTTAGGGATTTTGCCTGGCATTTAAGTCCTTTTTACTAAATAAAAAACATTATTTGATGGAATTCTAATGTGTGTTTACCGTGATAAAATGAAAATTCATATTACATGTATTATAAATCAATAATTTAATATAATATTTTAAATCTTGCTTTATATTTACGTGTGAATGTTTCTTTTAATAAGAATGAAATATAAATAAAACAGTTTTAAAGAATAAATCAATATTCAAATTGAATTAAACGAAAAACATTTTATATTACCTTAATACATATTCAATAAATTTTAAATAATATAACTCAATTATTATTTTCTCATCAAACAAAATACATTATTAAAATTATTTTTTTAAAAAATAATTATTACTTAAAAATAAAATATATTATTAAAATTATTATTTTTCTAAATATGGTTTAGGCTTTTGAGATTTGGGATTTAAAATTTAGGGATTTGAGGTTTAGGGTTTAGAGTTTATTGTTATATTTATGGGTTAAGGTTTAGGGTTAAAATTATTATTTTTCTAGAGTTTTAGGTTTTGAGATTTTGGATGTAGGATTTGGGGTTTAGGATTTAGGATTATATTTGTGGGTTAAAATTATTATTTTTCTAAATAAGGTTTTGAGATTTGAGATTTGAAATTTGCAGTTTAAGGTTTAGGGTTTAGGGTTTTTATTTTTCTAAATAGGGTTTAGGGTTTAATGATTTAGGATTTAGGAGTTAAGAGTTAAGAGTTAGGATTGTATTTGAGGTTGTAGTAAAATTGGAAAAAAAGTTGAGATGGGATTGGAATCGTGATTCCTTAAAAGGGAGAATGAATTATGATTACTTCTGTTTTAGGAATCGATTTCATTCTATTCTCACTTTTCAACCCAACCAAACATAAAATTGTAAAAAATTAATTCTGATTTTACTCGATTCTAGTTAACAAAACATGCACTTAGAGTTTTGATTATGTGATTCCAAAGTTTTATCTTAACCTCGTGGAATTTCTTGGATATTTCAAAATGAAACTTTGAAAATTTCATTAATGTATGTGTAATGATATGTATTGTAAATTATTTAAATATGAAATTAGAATTACTTTTGCTCAAAAATATTAATTTGTCCACATATCATATGTATCACGAGGCTTGTCATAAGAAAAAATTTCTTATCAAATACATTTTTGAATATGAAATATTATAGTAAGAATGAATGAGAAACATAAAGAATTTTGAACCGCTAATGAAATAAATAATGTGATAAATAATTAGGGAATCAAATAAGTCTTTTTAGGGATACAGGGACCTGAAATCTCACGACTTCTAAAATCGACGAATTTTTCTCTTATTATAAATTTCATTGTTGTCGATATTGACACGAAGAATGAGACTCTATCTTTATTCTCGTTCGATTAATCAATTTTTCAAAAAATTTATCAGATAGAGTAAATGATTTGATCAATGAATATTCGATTCTTTTTTTCATATCAATTCTAAAATAAAGATTAAGATCGTTATTAATTATTTTTAGATAGTATTTTAATATGTATATTATATATATAGGGTTTTCTTTTTTTGTGTATTTGTTGTGTTGATTTTAGATCCGAAAAAATTTGGCAAGTTTCATTCAATTAAATTTAGAATTATTTTTATACGCCTATTAAAGTAACCATAAAAATCGGTGGAGACTATGAAAGACAATCAACAAGGAAAAAAAACTCTTAATATTGTGTTGTCTTTTTTACCATAGTTATCTTTGTCCGATGTGACTTACTCGTGCTTAATTATTATTAATATTATTATCAACCATTTATACTAAAAACAAAAACAAAAAACTATTCTACAAGATTCACAAGAAGGCAAAAAACTAAGATTTGAAGTGAAGAGACACTAGTTCACAAAGTGAGATTATTAATTGATGTAGATAAAGTTAATATGACGTCCAAAATGAGTGAAAATTATGAGATATAATATAAATTCGCATATTTTCTCTCTCCTTCGCATCTTTTCATCTACTTTCTCTCGTCATTTATACTGAACCAATACATCAACTTAATTCAAGACCATTTAATAATTTCTGGTTCACAAGTTATTGGGATGGTTGGAGCATGAATTAATGGTTATTTTATTTTTAATTATAAATATGGTGTTCAATATGTTTTGAAGTTTTTTCTTTAGAAATCTTAGCTTTTAAGATGGAAATAGCTATAATATTTGACAATTTTTTATACAAGTTTTTGTTCCCCTTTTTCCTTCAATGTTACAACTTACTCAATTATGATTCAAATACCAGATTTTTAACATATTTAAACGTTCATGTTGTTGCCTTTGAATCAAACGTTTGTTGTCCCTTATTTATTAATGTTAGTGAAAAAAAACATAATTGAAAAAGTATTGTCTTTTACCTGTGTTATCATTGAGTTTGTTTGGATTCCTTCTTTTCCATTGAAATTTAGGATTTTTATGCTATATAAAAGTTTTTGCTTTAATGGATAATTTCAGGCCAATAATTGTTGATTTCATACTAAATTGAGGTAAATTTGTAATTTAACCCTTTAATCACATTTCAGATTTTTAAGTTTGGATAAATCTTGGAGACACAAAAAGAAGTATACATAAATCTTCATAAAGTTCTTTTATTGAAGCAATTATTGTAAATTAAGGGGAAAAAATAATTATTGTAAATTAAGGGGAAAAAATAATTATTGTAAATTAAGGGGAAAAAATAATTATTGTAAATTAAGGGGAAAAAATAATTATTGTAAATTAAGGGGAAAAAACAATTATTGGTAGAGCAATAACGTTACCTTTTAATGAACAGATCGTTACAAGACAAAACCTAGTATTGGAAGAGGAGAGTCTTTGAAATGTTTTTAAATACTCATCGAATATTGAGGACTGAAACTTAAGAGAAAGACTAGGCACAGTGAACACTCTTAGTACTCCAGATAACATATTAGATGAAGAGGAATTATGTATTAGTTTTAGAATAAATAATTATTTTTGGTTAATTATATTATTTATTATTTTCAATTTATATATTGATTATAACATATTTCAAAAAGAAAATAGTGCAAAAAATATATGCATTAAATAAACTTGTGATTGGTTTGAAGTAAAATACCATTCAAGAAAAATAAATAATTAGGTTTTAGAATAGAATTTATTAATATTCATAATCAACATTAATTAGACTCTATGTAATTAACAAATTAAGACCAAGTTACACCTCTCAACGTGCAAAAGTTTTTATTCTTACATAGAGACACGAATTTCAACTAGAGTACAAGATACGAGTGAGCCTACCATAAAATGTTGGTTCTAAGTTTGAAAATATAGTTCTCCTTAAAAGGAAAAGGTTTTATTGTCATTATTAATCACATATTATGAATGAGTTTACTTATGTTCATAACTCAATTTAGTATTATCACAATAATAATTTTATATAATAACTCAATTTAGTATTATCACAATAATAATTTTATATAATAATAGTAACATTAATATGTAATCAATATAAAATAAAATTTCATATCAATAACATTTATTTATTTAAAAAAAAAGTTTTATTATCATGATTCATCACAAAGAAAATGACTTAATTGATATATCGGTGATGATATTATAATAACTCAAATTATTATTATAACAATAATTTATTAACGATAACAACACTAATATATAATCAATAGTAATGATAAAATAAATATTTTATATATTTTTCTTGTATGAATAGCATTTATTTTTTATTTCTTTTTTTTAATAATTAATTTCATGTGTTTTCCAAAAAGAAAAGTTTTATTATGATGAAAATAGCTCGATTGATCGAGCTCAATTTAAATCAATTAAATGGCTAGGTTTTAAACTTTAACTAATTTTTAGTCGAATTAAATGTTTTAATTACTATTTTATCCCTATTATTTACTACTCTATGAATTATTTAATAGATAAAACTTTAATTGAACTTTAACCTAGCAATTAGGGCTTAAATCTTTCATATATAAAAAACCTAATGTTCCATATTTTATTTAACCACATTTTAATCAATTTTTGCATTTAAAACTTTCTCTCTAAATCTATTTAACAAAATCTATTCTAATAGGCATTTTCATTAGTTAGTTCATTAAACATTTTGTAATTATATTTGATTGATTAACAAGCCTACAATATTTGTAATATTGTGTTTTTAACATATGTTATAGTGTTGCTAGTGATTTTGATTTAACTAATATTTTTTAAATCATCTAGCTATGATTTTTCATCGTTGAATTTACTCTAGGACACACCTTACACTTATGTTATTGTGCTAACTTTTTAAGTGCCAAATGAACGGGTTCGATAACTCATGTGACTCGATTTTATCGAAATGATTTTCCATATCCAAACAATTTTCATATGGAGATTGTGAAAGAAAGCAGAAACTTGTAAGTAGGTTACTTGGGGGCATTACTTGAATATGTAGTTTGAGTCCTAACCTTGTAATCAAATATTATTTTCATAATAGATAGCTACGTGATCTAATGGACTGATGATTTTTTTATTAGGTCATTGTTGTGACCTAGGTTGTTTCTACTTAAAAATCTCATGTGTTATTTTTTTTATTTACACTTGATTGCAGGTTTGGTTATTTGCAAAAAAAAAAAGAAATTGTCATAATTCTGCTAATTATCTATTCACTCCTCTAATTAATTAGATCTGTAAATAAATAAACTTTTACTAAAATATGCACTGATTTAGAATTAAAATGTTGTATATATTGTACTTTATATATGACAATAATTTATAAATAAATTACAAGCTCAATCTGATTTTATGTGATCTTTAAATTTGATTTTCTCAAATTCAGATTGATTTGAATTCATTACTTCATTAAATCAATTTTAGGTCAAAAAACTTCAAATCCAATTTAATTTAAGAAAACTATGCATTTTTAATCTGCTATTTTTCCTAATTCTTCTCCTAGGCATAATCATATTACAATAAGAATGGATGCTATGGAGATGGTTATGCCAATAGCATGGATGCTAAACATGGGAGACGGTTATGTTAATAGCAATCACCATTGTGCATCAATTTCGAATAGATTTGGGTAATAATCATTTATGAATGGACATTAATTTCTTCACGATTTAACTATGTTTATTATTTTTTATTTATTTATTAAAAAATATATTTAATTCAAAAAATTAAAATATTAACATAATATTTACTCTAATATATTATTTAAAATATTTACATTAATTTTCATTTTTTAGCTACTTAATATATGTTTTTATGTAAAATAAAAAATATATATATTAAACAAAATTTAATTTAATTATTCAATAATTATGTACTTTAATATTGAAAATGTATTTATATATATATATATATATATATATATATTTATTTATATAAAAAATAATATTAATATATATTTGATTTCAAGTAACTATAATTTTAATATTATAATTACATATTTTATCTCATTTATAATTATTTTTATAAGAAAATTACCAAAATTTTAGCTATAAATAAATTTCAACAGCTAATATAAGCTGTCCTACTAATATATAAAAATGTCTTATTGTCGATAACATCTCAATTAAGGTGATAAAATGTAATCGATTGATAAAAACTAATTCCAAATTTATCAACTAATTAATGATACCAGCTCACTTAAAACGTTATCTCAAATCCAAATAAAAAAAGTGCACTCAATATATTTCACCAAGCCAAAACTAGAAAACAGGTTTCCTTAAAGTATTTAAAGCTTCACCAAACAAAGACAGGGATTGATATGTGAACCAAAACCGATTTCAGCTTAAAAAATGAAATTTATTGGGGACTAAGTCACCTGATAGGACAGCAGACCTAACCTATTCAAAAAGTCATGATGCTCAATTTGTTGTCAACATTAATTGATAAAACTAACAATTATAAGAAGTAAAAAAGCCCAAATGTCCAAATGTCCAAATGTCGTAATCTATCACGTTAATTGTTGTGGAACCATAAATTTAGATATAAAGCACCACTCTAACATATAAACACAACTAAAAACTTCTCATTTTCAATCCGACACAAATTGGGACCAAAAGCAAATTAATCACCATAGCAACCACCACCATCAACCTAACTACAATACATAAATGAAACACATAATTTACCACAACAGTATATTAATAACAAATCTGGGGCAAATTTAAATTTTTAAAAAGTACAAGGATGAATTAAAAAAATGACAGTTTGCTCTTAACAGATTACAAGATGAAGGCCATGTTAGAATGCAACAGGAAAAACACACAAAGACTTCACAAACCACAAGAATGGGCACAATAATTATATAATAATAAAAATACATGATAATTCTACATGAGAGAAGTCCTTTGTAGCTTTATATTTATTTGCCCAGATCTAAATATCAGCACCATTAACAAGATCAGGCTGGGGGTGGTGATATTCTCTTATGTTAGAATGACAAAGCTCCTCAATGCGCTTTGTTACTTGAGACATTGAAGGGCGCTTATCGGGATACTGAGCTGCACAATCTATTGCAAGCTGTAAGAGTTGGACCATCCCCTCCTCAACATTCTGGTATCTGAGTAGTTCAGGATCAAACACTTCAAAAGTCCACTCTTCTTTGACTATGGATTGAACCCACCTTGGAAGGTCAACCCCTTCCTCATTCAAAAAAGCATGGGTTGGGGGCTTCCCCGTCAAGAGCTCCAAGAGTAGGACTCCGTAGCTGTAGACATCAGCTTTTTGTGATACCTTACGAGGGTCAGTCACCTCTGGTGCTCGGTACCCAGCAACTCGGTTAGATGTGGAGGGGGTTCCAACCAGGTGTGCTAGACAAAAATCGGAGACACGAGCTTCGTGAGATTTGGTAAGAAGAATGTTGGATGATTTTATGTTTCCATGGGATACCAAGGGGGATTGAGAATGTAGGTACTCAATGCCAAGAGCAGCACCTAGGGCAATGTTAGACCTCATCTCCCAACTCAATGGAGTCCTGCTAGCACCTTTGTTTCCTGCAGAGAAAGATAATGAGGCATGATAGTTGTCAATGGAATTTGGAGAATACCAAAAGAAATGGTTGTGGTTTGTTTGTATTGATATTCTATTTAAACTTTTTACTTTTCGTGAAGTACTGATTCACAAGCTATGCCTACATGACATGGACATGGTGTGAGTACTCGGACAGTATGATTACACAAGTTTCCTAAAGAATTCATAAGGTTAATCCTACTGCAGATGTTTACTAATAAAAATAGACTTCCAACAGAAATTGTTGACAGTAAAATGAAACAGATCAACCTAATAAAAAACGAAATCCACAGCAGCATTGAATTTTTTTCACATATATCAGATTACCATACATAATAGCAGATCAAAAGAGAACAAATGACCATGTAAGATATAGTATGGAGATTGGTTAATACAAACCATTTTTAGCAAATGATTGCCATCGCTTTAAAGTTGAAAAATGCCCCATGTCCTCAAAAAGAAGAAAAATGGTGTGAACTACGTTCCATGGTCTCTTCATTTTTCATGAAGCGAACACGATATGAATGTAGATACTGGATAGTACAAATTGATGAAAATTTAAAGAAAATTGAAAATATGCATGTCCAACACTCAAATAAGTATCCAAAAAATTTAACATTCAAATAAGCAATGTTTAGCATGTTCAAAAATTTAAGACACTCAGATATGCATGCCTAGTATCCAAAAATACGCATGTCCAACACTCAAATAAGTATCCAAAAATTTAACATTCAAATAACCATGTTAGATATAGTATGGAAAGTTAATACAAACAATTTTTAGCAAAAGACTGTCATTACTTTAAAGTTAAAAAATGCCACATGTCCTCAAAAAGGAGAAAAATGTTGTGAAATACAGTCCATGGTCTCTTCATTTTTCATGAAACGGACACAATATGGACATGAGTGTGAGTACATGAGTGTGAGTACTCGACGGTACAAATTGATGAAAATTTAAAGAAAATTGAAAAGTATGCATGTCCAACACTCAAATAAGTATTCAAAAACTTAAGACATTCAGATACATCCAAAAATAGGCTAAAACAAAACTAATTTAAGCAATCCTCCCAAACAAAGATACAACAATTATGAAGCAAAATGGAAAACTATCATTCAATCAGAAAAGTAAAAAAAACGCAAAGTAATGAATACAAAATTGAAGAGAAACACAATGCAAGAAACAATAAAGGAGGCAATAGAAAACGAAATGCTCACCATGCAAAAGGGCAGATAAACTTCCCATAGGCATGTAATCATAGACAAGAAGCTTTTCATCTCTGCTATAATAGTAGGCCCTTAAAGGTACTAAATTCTCATGATTCATAGCACCCACAGCTTCAATCTTCTCCTTAAATTCCGTGTCTGAAATGGTTACATCTTTTAACCTCTTCACAGCCACTATAGTACCAACCTCTAAGACTGCCTTATATGCAGTTGCAAATGTCCCTTTGCCTAAAACCTCTGCAGAAGCTCTAAGCAAATCTTCCAAATCAAAGACTCTCGCTGCATTACCAAAGAACACCAGCTTCTTGGCACCACTAGCAACACTATCACCAACACTGTTGATTTCAGTTCTCCCATTGCCCGCACTTGTAGCTATGGCAGCAGCTGAAACAGAATACCCATCATCTAAGCCACCATTCTCTGCCTCTGAAGGTGGTTTTGCACCATTTAACTCCACCTCTGAATGCTTCACTGCTGACATGTCTCCTATTGATCTTGTCTTCTGGGTACTCTTCTTCCGGCACAAAAAGAACAAAATCAAAAGAGTTAGAAGAAAACCCAGAACAGACCCAATCACAATCCCAGCAATGGCACCACCAGACAACTTCTTTCTCTTATGATTGTCATTGATGGTGATATCTTCATTGGATGTATTTCCATTCTCACCAGTACAAAGAGTATGAAGTGGACGCCCACATAATGAGTTACCCAGAAACGAACTCGAAGAAAATGACTGGAAATTAGAAGGAACAGACCCATTTAACATGTTGTTGGAAACATTGAACTGCTCGAGTTTAGGAAGCTTCAAGTCTGGAATGGATCCAGAAAGCTTGTTCCTTTCAAGAGACAATGTTCTCAACCGGGTCAAATTATTGAAAGCCATAGAGATCTCACCGGAGAAATTGTTTGAAGCCAAGCTAAAGCGAACAAGATCCTTAAGCCCAAAGATAAATTCTGGGATTTCACCAGAAAAAAGATTTCCTTGCAAGTAAAGGTTGCGCAGAGCAACACAAGTACCGAGATCTGAAGGCAAAGGACCTCTGAGAGCGTTGAGACGAAGACTGAGAGTACGAAGACCAGTGAGATTGCCAAAAATGCCGGTGGGTATAATGCCAGAGAGAGCCACACCTGGAAGGCGAAGCACAGTGACTCGGTTATTCTCACATTTGACACCAGCCCAAGAGCAAGGTCTCTGAAGGGTCACATTCCAGAGGAGAGTACGGCCACCAACAGCCAAACGCAGGGCCAAAAGTGCTGCTCGGTCAGAACCCAGATTTGGTTTCACAAAAGGAAGGACCAAAAGCAAAATGAATATGAATATGGGTAACCTTTGAACCTGCATTTTGTTCCAAATCACCCAGTCCCAAGTTGTCTTTCAGAACAAAAATAGTGAAATGGGTTTCTGGGTCTTCTAAGAGTTTTGTTTCTTCTTCAGAGAAAAGGCATGATTTTGTTTTTGGGTCTAAGAAGTAAGAGCATATGAGGAAGATAATACCATTACAGGGTGGTGGTGGTGTTGTTGAGAAAACTGCATTTTTTTTTTTGTTCTTTTGTTTTCTTTGTTCAGTCTGGAAGGAAAAGACTGAGGTGAGAGAGTACAGGCTGTGTAAGAATCAAGAAAAGAGGAGAGAGAGCTAAAAGGAACCCAAGGCCAAGCTGTATACAGTGAGAACAACAAGAGGCAGTCAACTAGATAGTTACTGTTAACCTCAAGCTCCAAACAAATAATCCATCAATTCGTATAAATTCATCCGATCCGATGTGAGAAGATGAAATTATTATTAAAATTATAAATAAATATATATTTTATTTTATTATAATTATATTAAATTATTATTTTAATTTAAAAATAAATATAAATATTAAATATTTATAATAATTTGATAATTATAAAAACATATTTTTTAATTATAACTATAACTAATAAATTTTACTTGAAATACATAAACTTAGAATTTAAATTTTATATATTCCATATTTTATAAATAATAATAATTCATATATAAATTTTAATATCATTTATAATTTATCTTATTAGAAGAATTTATTTTATTCGAATTTTAATTAATTTAAATTAATTATATTATATAATCGAATTGCAGTTATAAATTTTTAAATCTAATTTGTATAAAATTGAATTTAAATTTGCAAAAAATTAATGATTTCAATACTTACTCTTAACTCGTATAGAGACGTCTATCATACAATCTAATCTATTTTTAACTATTATACAATTGATAATCAGATTCTTTAAACTAAAACAATCCAAATTAATTTTTTATTTTTCATAATTTTTTTAGATTTTTTTCCATGCATTTATTTATATCACAAGTGTGATACAATCATAAATAATGTTATAGAAAATTATTGATTAAAAATATAAAAATTATATTTCAATCTATAATTGATCGTCACATTAATTATGATAAAACTACAATTTGTAATAAATATAATTTTTCTTTTATCCCTTCTTCTGTAAAATATACGTGATCTAAGTTATCAAATACACTTGGAGCACGTTTGAAAAAGAAAAAAAAATACATAAACATAGACATTTTGTGTTTATACGTGGAAAATTTTCAAAAAACAAAATTAGATAAAATATTAATAAAAAAATTACTACATAAATTTTTGAGTTTTTACAAAATTATAAAAACATTCTTTAAATTTAAAGAATTAAGAAATGTTATAGTTGATATTTTTTAAATTTATAGGATTTAAAAAAAAATTAAAAGAAGATATTTATAATTAAACTAATATTAATTTTATTAACATATATATAAATAAAAAATAAAAGGTTTGGTTCAACCTGAACTGTTACAAAATTAATCAAATCCGACCGAATTGAATAACTAACGATTTTGATAAATTATAAATAGACTAAACTCTTTTATCTATCAAACTGTATGTAGTTATGTACAAGTCTCATTTGGTTTTTCAGTTTATTTGGATACCTCTAACTAAATCCCTCGGCTTTTGTCTTTTGCTATTTATTTGCATAGATGGTTTATATACTTAGTGAAATACAATGGGAATTGTTGATTTAGGTATTAATGTTATATAAAAAAAATTCATCTATTATTTTTAATAGTTTTTGTTTTAATTTATCATTTTTATTATTAAAATATATTTTAATTAATTATTTTGATTAAAAATTAATTAATTTAATTAAAATATTTAAGTCACCTATGTCACGTTTCAAGTTATAAGGATATATCGAAATATGACAAAAAAGTTATAATTCCACCTATCGTACACATAATTTTAAATTTTTAATCAAATTTGTTAATTTTTTGACAAAATAGTTTAGTAAAAGATATTTTAAAAATACAAATAGTCATTTAAAACAAAAAAAATATTAAAAGTAATAAATTAAAATTTTCAAATAATATTAAGAGAGTTAAATGTATTTCTATTCAAAGATTAATTATTCATTCATCTTTGACTAATGATCTAGACCAAAACATATCATAATTATAAAAATGATAGAACTAAAAGGGATTTTGGGTATATTTAATATTTTAATCGTGTAACTGTTATGGTACATTCATTTAGTCAGTAATTTTATTTTTATATCAAGTTAGTCCATATGTTTAGAAATGACATTTTTAGCAGTAAAATTGAATTTTTTTCTAATATTATTCTTGATGCAAATAGGACAACAAGTCTATCCGAATTTGGATTATCAATCAAAATGTCCTTAGACCAATGTGAACAGCTAGAATAATTAGGTATATTTATCCAGGGTATATAATAGTTACATATTTAAAATGTTATTTAAGTAAAGTTACCTGACTAAATGAACCCAAAATATGAATAAAAAGACCTAAAAAATGTCACTTTTTCTTCTCTTGTAGTAATTTTATATGACACCAATGTGACAACAGATCCAATTACATAAATATACATTTAATCATTAATTATTTTTAATTAAAATATATATAACATTATATTTAAACATATATATGGTTATGAGTAAGGTTTAAAAGGGTAAGAATTGAATTTTATAAAACTAACAAAGGTGTTGTCATTATCAACGAAACTTTGAAAAAACTCATAGAAACTGTATAAAATATATAATTTATTTTATAAAACTTTATAAAGAATCAAAATAATTATTTATTTATATTTAAAACTAATTTTGTATTTAATATAAAAATATATATATATATATATATATCATATTTATTTTGACTATTATGTTAATTAATTAATCAAAAAATTATAAAATAAATAATTAAAATAGAAAATAAGAAGTTAGGTGGCAATTATAATCACATTATAAATAAATAAATCTTGATTGTATATTGTATAATTTTGAGTTATGAAAAACAAAAACTATAAGTAAGAAGACTAAAATAAACTTGATAATGGTTTATCAACGTATAAATTGTGTTCAATAAATAAATAAGTATATTTATCGTAATAAATAATATAATGATAAGAAAATATCATTCAGACGAATATTATGTTATTAGAAATTAATTTTTAAAACTAAAAAATTAAAAATCAATTTTTTTGTATTTTTATATTTTAAGAAAACAAAATTAAAAGAATTAAAAATAAATAATAATAATAATAAATTAGATTAGATTTGGTAGCTAAAAATATATATGAGAAAATATCTAAAAATAATTAACTCTTCAATTTTATAAACATGTGAATCACTAAAATATTCTCAATATACTTATCAATTAATTACATAATTAATTAAATTTAACCGAATGTGTATTACTCTCTCAAGTAAACTACAAAACTACATAGTAATTAATTTAATCACACTCTTGTGTCAATTAAATTCTATACTACTCGTTAAATTTATCAATTATGGATCACATATATAAAAATAATGCATATCTACCTCGAAACTATGCATGTTATTTAATAAAGATAAATGATGATTTGCATAATTTAGCATAATTGATCACTTCTCAATTTTAACTTAATTATTATTATTTAAACTTTATTACATATTTGAAAAAAATGAATATTTATTGAAATCAAATATAAATGAAGACTTGCTAAACATAAGAAAAGTTAAAAAATGAGAAAAGAGAAATCGTTGGTGTAGATAAATGCAACGTTGAGGTCCTAGAAACAAAAAAAATGGCTCAGAAAGCATTAAAGGAAACTGGGGAAAAAGAAAAGCAGATTGAAGCGCAACAGGGAAACGTGATAGCGTATTCTTTTTACGATTCATTTTCCTTTCAATTCTTCTCAGAAAAATTATAGTGAATTCATTTATGTTAAATTTAATTTTTAGCACGAACTAAATTTTCTTTATTCTAGAAAAAAGATGTAATCTAATTCTGAACTATGCTTGATTTTTCATGTTAATTTGAATTATTTCTCTTTATGATTGTTTGATTTATTATGAATTTATTGCTTCTAATAAACTAGTAATTAACTAGATAATTTTAATCTTATGATTTACCATCGAAAGAGGAAATTATAGGATAGATCTGAAATATTTCGACATAAGTAAATATAGAGATCCAAAGACTAGTATGAACCTGTAAAGTATTAAAATCATTGGTCTTAATGTTTTCTTGTTTTGTTAAATTGCATACTCTTGTGTAAATTGATGAAGAAGAATTTTTTCGATTTAATGCCAAAAAAGGCTTTTGGATGTTCTTTGGAGATTGCTAACAAAAAATAGAATTAAATTCAATTAGTTAGATAAGTAAAACATACTAAAGGATTAGATTTTCTAACAAATCTTTCTTTTCTTTTGCACATTTTATTTAAATTGAATTTAGTTTAAATTTTAATTACAACAACTTTAGTGATTTCTTTAGATAAAGTTGAGATTACCTTAATTTTGTCAAAAGTAAGTTACCAATCTTTGAGGATGATACTTCTTTTATCACTTTACTATAAAACTACGATATTGTGTATTTGTAGTTTTGCATTGATCATGTTCTAGCATCATTACCGGAGATTGATTTCTTCTGATTTTTGTCAATATCGATACAAAATAATCTTGGTTTTAACTTAGAATTATATCTTATTTCATTTATTTATATTTTAAATTTTTTATTTTTCTCTAAGTGTGTTTTTGACGTTAGATGTGTCGTGCTAAAACTCGAAACATTATTTATTTTGATCCAGAGATTGAAAGAACCTTTAGATCATAAAGAAAGAAGAAAGTATTAGTCATAGCTAAAGAAGAATAGAATGCATAGCCATGCATCTTAAAGGATTATGTAAGGCCAATAAATTTGAGCTCAAACTAGCGTTGATTAGTATGGTACAACAAGCTTAATTTAACAGATCGCCACTTGATAATCCTAATATTCATTTGAAGATGTTTTTAGTTATTTGTAACACTGTAAAGATAAATGGTGTTATTAAAGACATCATTAGATTGAGATTGTTTCTTTTTTATTGAGGGACAAGGCAAAAGGTTGGCTATAATCTTTACAACCGAGAAGCATCACTAGTTGGCAAGACATGGTAGAAAAGTTTCATTCTAAATTCTTTCCACATGCAAAAACAACCCAACTTAAGAGTGAGATTGGTCAATTCAGGCAAAATGATTTTGAGACATTCTATGAAGCATTGGAAAGGTATAAAGATTTGATTCAGCGTTGCCTTCAACATGAATTATTGGATTGGTTACAAGTACAAATGTTCTATAATGGGTTAAATGGGCAAACTAGAATCATAGTTTATGCTACTTCAGATGGAACTTTAATGTCAAAGATAGCTGAGGGTGCCACTTCTCTTTTGGAAGAAATGGCTTCAAGAAACTATCAATGACCAACTGAAAGATCTATGGCTAAGAAAGTTTGTTGGGATTCATAAATTGGAGTCGTTTGCTACCCTTTCAGCTCAAGTTGTTTCTCTATCTCATCAGATTCCAGCCTTGACAACCCAAAGAATACCACAAAGTATAGAATATGTTGCAACTTTAAGTATAACAGTTTCGATGAATGAAGCAAGTCAAGAACATGTTCAATACATCAACAACCAGAACTACAACTATCGTGGTAATCTTGTGCCAAATTACTACCTTCAAAGGCTTCGAAATCATAAAAAAAAACTTATGGAAACACAAAGAATGTGTTGCAATCTCTTCCAGGGTTTGATAGTCAACAAAGTGAAAATAAGATGTCACTTAAGGATGTCATGGTTTCCTTTGTTGAGGAGACTAAAGAAAAGTTTAAAAAGAGTAATTCACGGTTAGATAACATTGAGACTCATTGTAGAAATATGGGAGCCACTATGAAAAATCTTGAAATGCAAATTGGGAAACTAGCCATGACTATCAATGCCCAACAAAGATGAACTTTTCCTAGCAATACAGAAGTGAATCTAAAGGAACAATAAAAGGCCATTACACTTAGGAATGGAAGAGAAATTGAGAGGTCACTATCAAAGGAAATCGAGTCCACTTCTACACCTTTAAACAATGGCCAAAGCAATAATAAAGTAAAAAAAGAGGAGATTATTGGTAATACACTAAGAGACTGTCAAGCCTTCATCAATTTCATTTCCTCACAATCTTCATATTCTCTCTACTCCACTTCCTTATCCTGAACGCTTTAAAAAAATTAAATAAGCAATTTTCTAAGTTTTTGGATATCTTTAAAAAAATCACATATTCCTTTTGTAAATGCTGATTAGTGCTCAAAAAGCACTAAAATTACCATTATTTTATACATATTAATTGATTAAAAATATATATATTTATATGTTTTATCATATATTTATATAAATTTGTTTTTTTTGGAATCACGGGTATTTTTATTGTTTTTCAGGTATTTTTGCTTAAAAACGTAACTTAAATACTTAAAGAGGAATATTGCAAGCAATACATCACAAATATATTAATAAATAAATGAGGAAAGGTCAACAAATATGAAAACATTGGACAAAATGGGTCAACAATTTCAAAAATGAGGAAATTACACCGCTAAGCCGCCCAGCCCGCGCGCACCTTGCCCTAGATTCGGGCGAGCCTCTCCTACTCCCGCGCATTGCGCATGCCTTCCATGCACGCCATTTCCATCTCGCCCCATTTTCATGCGCAACCGCCACCCACGTCATGCTGACGTCATAAATGACATCAACAATCACCACTCCGTGTTTTCACCATTTTTTAACATTTTTTCACCCACTTCTTCTCTTCATCCTCACCTATAAATACACCCCTTCTATTCACTTCATATCACACCTCAAAACACACTTCTCTCCTCTTTTTTTCTCTCTATTTCTTAGTTTTTAGTTTTTTTCTTAGTTTTTAGTTAGTTTTTCTTAGTTTTAGAGTTCTTCCCTTTTTTTTGGGAAGAACTAGTTATGTTTATGTATTTTTTTAGCTTTTTGATTCAATAAATGAGAGTGCAAATTCCGCTTGGAGTTTTTCCAGCAACGAGAATAACATAGAAGTTCTGTAAGGATTTTATTTTCTTTACAGTTATTTTTATGCTTTATTCTTATATGTTATATTTAATTTGTCTGTGGTTAAATTTAACTGTGCTGGCTGTTTAGTAAACATGATGTAATAATAACGTTGTTATGCTTGCGAAATATTAAATAGGTAAAAATCTCTAAAATGGATTGATTTTATTTTTATTCATGATTTTATATTAAGAATGTTAGAGAGAAATATATTATTTTTCATTACAAACTTAAACCTGAAAATTAGATTTTAAGGTTTAGTTATCCGGTCTGATTTAGAGTAGTGCTCTTTTATTTGATGGTACAATCGCCCGGTAGTTAGAGTGAAGCTCTATTTCAAAAGTTTTTATAAGAATTATTATCTGAAAATGTATTGACGACATGTTTTCGGTAGTGGTTTTAAAACTTGAAAGTTAGTACTCGGATAACTAAATTCTTAGGTTTAATTTGGACACCTTGAATAAAGTTTAAACTGTCTAACCCCACCAAAGGTGGCATTTAAATGGTTCATTTTCAATCTCTTAGAAAAAGGAATTAATTTAATTAAGCATATTAGTTATCAACCTCACCCATAGGTGTTAATTGATTTGTTTAGTTAACAAAGAATATCTAACCCCACCAAAGGTGATATTCATACAAAAAAGGGAGAATCAATAAATATCAATTCATATCTTTAATAACCTAGATAATATAAGCAAGCATAATTAACTTAGTTATTATATCCATAAATACTCCGCCATTATAAATGATAAAATTTGCATGAATGTTTATTGAATCTATGTTTAATTTTATGTAATTAGATTAAAAACACAAAACCCCAAAATATCGTGACAGGATGTTTAGGATTTAATTTCGTTTTTAAAAGTTTGAATAATAAATTAAAAACCACACACATTCCTTTCTTAGATCGACCTTGGGAGTATACTTATCATTTTCTTCAAAATGATTCGTGCACTTGCGAGAGTTTTATAAATATTAAAACCAAAGTATTGGCAAGAATCAGCGATGCCGGTTTTCGCTCATCAAAACACCATGTATATTATTTAATCATAACAAGCAATCAAAAACTTCTCTCAAATATATCTAATTGCCTCTATAAAATAATTGTTTACGAAATAATTAATAACATGAAAATCAGATTAAATATTCATGTAGTAAAAATAATTAGGTTCATAAGACACATAGAAATTAAAATATAGCATATACACTTCTTGATCAAATTCATAATATCAATATAGAAGATCATGGAAATTAACAAAATATGTAGAAAGAAAAAAAATACAATTAATCTTTTTACTTGTATTGGCTTTATCTTCAATCTCATTGCTATGCTTGCTCTAACATGTTGTACTTTTTTTTACTGTAATTTTTTACCTTAGCTCTTTATTCTTGTTTGTGTCTTGAATTATGGTCTCTCTAGAGGGTTTTAAGTATGTTCAAACTAGCCTAATTGGTTTAGGAAACATCTTACCTTTAATCCAATGGTTAAGATTGATAGTTGGATGTAAAAACATGGCTAATGTGTCAATTTTTGTGTTGATCAATCTAAATGTGTCATCATTCCAACCTAAGAGAACTTTATTGATACTTGATCGATCAAACAACCTCAATTTATCGAGACCATTTTTAGACAGATCGAGTAGTTTTGAAATGTCATAATTGACTCATTTTTGCTTCGTTTAAGATCATTCTACCTACATTTATATATTTAAATATAAGATACATCTTTTTAACATTATTGATCTCAAAATGAGACAAATAACTAGCTTTAAGTGATTAAATAATTTTACTTTCTTAGAGTCAATGAGTCAATTAACTTATAGCATTAGATTTGACCGTTCTCATAATTCCTACACATTAAATCTCGAATCATTTGATAGGTACACAATTAGAGCATAAATGGGATTAGTTGCTTCTACACACAAGTATATATACTCTCTTTTCACATTTTATACTATTGAAACAAGTAATATTTTATCGTTTGTAATTCATAAATTTAACAAATTGTAGTCAAGTTGTGCTTATGTAGCGGAACCTTATAAAAATTGAGCTTGAAAACCATGGATTGATTAATAAAGGAAAAGAAGAACAAGAATGGAACAAAGTAATTTATGAATAAACATGTGATAACAATGCAAGAATTAATAGGTTTCATTTAGTATCTAAATAGATACCATAGCTGGGTCAAGGAGTAAGCTTGTTTATTGAACTTTCTTTTTCCATTTCTACTTGCGAGTATATGTTATGTTTATGAAAAAAATTGTATGGTTAAATTAGGAATTATAATTTATATCTCAACTTGATCGTGTGAATCAAACATGAAAGACAACACAACATAACATATCTCAAATAACCATTTTTAATAAGGTTAAATACAATGAGACACTACTTACATTTAAAGAAAAAATACGAATAACACTTTAATTAATAATTTAATTGTATTTTATGAACATTTGTTAGAAAATTATTGTAGTTTTGCTAACTTATTTCATATTAGTGATTTGATTGCATGATAAGGACTTGACATATTGTACACATCATATGACTACCTAAAATATACTAACACAATATTATATATAAAAACGAGGAAGGGTCGTTTAAGTCTGTTATATTTAACAAAATATATTTTAGAGATATACCTATTAGTTGAAGTAGCACAACCCAATTAACTTTACAAAAAAGTCGCAAAAATCCATTTTATAAATGTAATGGACTTGTTCTACCTCATTTGTTTTGCAAAAGTAAGACATCATAAGTATATTATCTTTAAAAAATGAATTTTTGTGACCCTTTTTGTAAAGAAACCCAAACATGTCATGCCCCAATTAATAGGTAATAGACTAAAAATGCATTTTCGTTCAAGATAATAGATTTAAAACACCATTTTTCTTATAAAAATACTAACACAACATATCTGCTTATTTGAGTTAGCCTAAACTAAAATTAATTTATTAAAAAATTCAATAAAATTCAATAAAAAATGTTAATTTGATAGAAGACTTAAATTAAAAGAGAAGAAAAATCATTTATAACACTACTACAAAAAGGGGTATATAAGTCGATGTCTAAAGTCGGTTTTTACCAAAAACCGACTTTTAATGAATTTAAAGTCGGTTGTCCACGTAACATAGTGTCGGTTGACGTGGTTAACCGACGCTATCCACCTAATATATACCCTAACATCTCATTTTGTACGCAGATTTCCAGTTTTCTTCTTCGATCCTCTCCTTTCCTCACTCCTATTTTCTCCCAAAATCTTAACCGTGCGCCACCTTCGTTCTACATTTCCGGCCACCTCCAACCACCATTTTAACGGATATTTGTAAGTTTTCTCTTCTCACAATATTATCTGTCAGTTCTTTTTTTTTAGCAAAATGTTAAAATCTGTTTATGGGTATATTAGGAACAGCGTGAAATTTTTGCTAATTTATCAGCGTGTTAATTAGGAACAACGTGAAATTTGTGCTAATTTATCAGCGTGTAAATGTATTTCGTTAATTAGGAACAACGTATTTTTGTATAAATTTTTGATTTAGTTATGTTTTTTTGTTTGCTTGTAATAATAATGTTTGAATTATTACTTGTATGTATTCAATAATATGTGAAATGTTTTGTGGGTTTGCGTGGATAAATTTATTTATACGTATAATTAATATTACTTTGTAATTATGATATAGTAACATGCTTAGAAATTAGAATCAACCGCGTGATTGGTTTTTATATATATATTCATGAAACATGAATTGCTTATTTTTTAATTTGTATATAAATGGTTTTGTAAAATGATTAAAATGATAACTATTTTGCATTATGTATGTTTTGATATATATTCTAATAATTAGGAAATTTATATATAATAATACATAATTAAGTAATATGTTTAATTAATGTCATTAATAGAAAATGGACAAATCTTGGATGTCAAAGTGTAGAATTGAGCAAGACTATATTTCTGGAGTTGAAAGTTTCATGGAATTTGCTTGTAGAACTAGTAATATTGGAAGTAGTATGATTCGATGCTCATGCGTTAAATGTAAAAATGAGCGATTTCATGAATTTGATGAGGTTAAGTATCACCTTATCCGTAATGGTATTCTATTGAGCTATAAATGTTGGTATTATCATGGAGAAAATATTGATAATACTTATGGAGAAAAGTATAATAAGAATGTGGGTGGATTACATACATCATATCATAATGTACAAACAGAAAATATGTTTCGTGGTGTTGAAGATGAATTACGCGAGGATGATCCCGAAACCTTTAATAAACTTATAGAAGATACAGAAAAACCGTTGTATCCAAAATGCAAAAAATACACTAAGATGTCAGGATTGGTTCATTTGTACAATGTCAAGGCAAAACATGATTTTTCTGACAAGGGATTCACAGAATTACTAACTCTACTAGTCGATATGTTTCCTGAGGGTATTGAATTGCCATCTTCAATGTATGAAGTGAAGAAATCTCTTAGTCGATTTGGCATGGAATATCATAAGATTCACGCTTGTCCTAATGATTGCATTCTTTATAGAAAAGAATATGAGACATTACATGATTGTCCTATGTGTAAAGAATCGAGATGGAAGCATGGTACAAATGAGAGTACAACACATAAGAAAGGCGTGCCTGCAAAGGTTCTTTGGTACTTTCCTCCGATCCGTCGCTTTCAAAGGTTGTTCAATAGTAAATATACATCAAAGATGTTGACTTGGCATTCAGATAATCGATCTGATGATGGGGTGCTACGTCATCCTTGTGATTCTCCAAATTGGAAAGTAGTAGATAATTTATCTCCTCAATTTTCATCTGATCCGCGCAATCTACGTCTTGCCATTGCTGCTGATGGAATTAATCCACATAGTTCCCTCAGTAGTAGATATAGTTGTTGGCCAGTAATTATGGTAACATACAACATTCCTCCCTGGTTGTGTATGAAAAGAAAATTCATGATGTTAACATTATTGATCTCAGGACCGAAACAACCCGGTGTTGATATTGATGTATATTTGCAGCCTCTGATAGATGATTTAAAGACGTTGTGGAATGATGGTGTAAATGTTTACGATGCATATAAAGAAGAATACTTTAACTTGAAGGGGGTTCTTTTATGGACAATTAATGATTTTCCTGCCTATGGAAACTTATCAGGACATGCAACAAAAGGTTACAAGGGATGTCCTATATGTAGTGATGGAACTTCTGCAAAGTATCTTGTTCACGGACGAAAGATGTCTTATAGAAAACATAGGAGATTTTTGCCATCTTGACACAAGTTTAGATACCAAAAGAAACCTTTCGATGGTGAAGAAGATCATGATCATGCAACTCGACCTTTGCGAGGTATTGAGATATTAAGGCAATTGAATGGGATGACATTCAAACGATATGGAAAGATGAAAAAAAAAACTCACCAAGTCTGGGAAACGAAGGAGGTCAACTAATGAAATTGGTGAAAATGAAAAAGATTTTGAACCGAATGGTTGTTGGAAAAAAAATCAATATTTTGGGAATTGCCTTATTGGAAAGACCTACACATTCGTCACATCTTAGATGTCATGCACATTGAGAAGAATGTATGTGAAAGCTTGATTGGCACTTTACTTAATATACCTGGAAAAACAAAGGATGGCATTAAAGCAAGATTGGATTTAAAGAAACTAGGCATACGACCTGAATTGGAACCAAGGGTGGAAAATGATAAGAATCGAACATACTTGCCACCAGCATCATATACAATGTCAACAAAAGAGAATGATGTGTTTTGTAAATGTTTGGAAGGTGTGAAAGTTCCTGATGGTTACTCATCCAACTTAAGAAATTTTGTGTCTATCACCGATAAGAGACTGTATGGATTGAAATCACATCCTCAATTTTGTGTCTATCACAGTCCAAGAGGCGGTTGGACAGTATGTGGCTTGGCCGTCGATTCAAGTTGTTCTAAATTTTGACATGGTACTATTTTTTAACTTAAAAAATAACACTTGTTTACTACTATTATTTAATGTGATCTTATATTGTTACTAAAAATACATATATGATACTTTTTTGGTAGTCTATTATACCAGAATTCTTAAATGCGGCACATTTAAGAGATACCAAGCAAGTATCTCGTGCTAAATCTATGACTAGTGGCCAATCATCGTGCACCAAGTCATTCAAGAAGAAGCCTTGGAAAAAGTATAGTCATACTTATGCGTTACAGTTCAGTAGAAATCTTGGCAGTTTGATGACTATTGTTGGGAGGGCATCTAGCATAAATGATGGATGGACTGTGCCACTTCCTATTGAAATTTCTGGTGTAGACATCGGCCAAACTTATATATCGATCGAGTGCTTGTTGCAAATATTTGAATATCAAATGATCGATTTAAGTATAATTCAAGTGTGGACAAGGTGAGTCCTCAATCTAGTTAGTTTTCTTTTATTTATGCAGAACATATATAATTATATTTATATTATCTAATTATATATATACATATATAGGGCTTGCTATTATCGACTTCAACATAATCACTCATCACATTTAACAATGTTATATGATTCTTCATATGTTAATCAATATCAAGAGAAGGATGTTAGCATCAGAGCTAAACAATTATGTGATAGAGCATTAACGCTTAGCAGAAATCAAAAGTTGATAATCCCTTGGCCATTAAGGTTTGAACAAGGCCAAGATCATTGGATGTTGGTAATCATTGATATGTTCAATAATCATGCTTGGTACTGTGACTCAGCTTCCATAGAACTGAGTAAAGATACAAAAGCAGTTGTTGAAATGTAAGAGTTGTATTTAGTTACATATTAGTTTTTTCTATTATTTTTTGTAATATTTAATAAAAACTAATCGTTTTATATCTTGACAGGGCATGGAAGTTGTGGAACAAGTCTAGGGGCATTGTCCTTAAAAAATCTCATAAGCTTATATGGACAAAAGTTATGGTATGTACAATTCAATATTAATAATTTTATTAATTTTACAATTAAATAATAAGGATGTTCGAATATGAAAATTCATGTATACATGCTAATTTTTTTGTAGGTTCCACAACAAAATAATGGAGTCATGTGTGGTTATTATGTCATGAAGTTTATGAGTGAAATCATCACAAATATCAAAATTCCAATTGATGATGTGGTAATATATTTTACCCATATACATACAAGTTTTAACATATTTGAGTTTGTTTTTGTAAATAAATGAAATCATATTCTTCTTTTGATTTTGAATACATGTAGTTCTTTGGTTGGAACAAGACGGGTTACGACCAACAAATTTTTGATGATTTACGAGAGGAATGGGCAGAACACATGGTTCAAATTATATCATCGCAAGAAGAATCAGAAGAAGATTCTGATGATCTTGAATAGCATATGACAACATAACAGTAAATTTTTTAATGATTTGGCCTTCTATATCTATTCTTGTGTCTGAAATCACTTGGTTGATGATGATTAATCATATATATGCTCATGTATATAGGAGAATGCATTGTTTATAAATATGAATTTATCTGGAATCTCTGCTAGTATTTTTAATGATATATAATGAGTTCTAAATGTACAAATCAGGTGTACGTACGTCGATCCGATTTGTTTCTTGGTTTGTATGAGTTTTGGTGCATATAAACGTGTTCCATATGTTTAAGGGCACCAAAACTCACACAAGCTTAGCCAAGAAATCGAAGTTACATGCAATTGATTTCATATTTAGAGTTCATTATATATAGCATTAAAAAATAGTAGTAGAGATTCCAGATAACTTCATATATAGACAAATGATTAATAATGCTAATATGAGTTCATCGAATGTCGTTGTACGTGCTAATCTCAATAATGAAGTTTAGACTACTTTTTTTATGTATGTTTTACGTGCTCATGTATGTAGGAGAATATTTGTTATATGGATTAGCTTTTTTTCCCATAATGCTTGTGAAGGCCAATCAAGATTGTAAGCCAACCAAGCTTACTCGATGACATAATTTGACGACATTATTTTATTTGTAACTGAAGTTATTTATATGCATTATTTGATTTTGTAATAAATTTAACTATTAAGTCATTAAATATATTTATATTGTTAATTATTCAGTATTATTATTTATATTTTAGTGTTTTTATGTTATTTATATATACTGTTATACGAAAAATAAAATTAAAAATTAAAACAAATAAAATGTAGAGTCGGTTCATGCCGTGAACCGACTTTACAGGTAGCGTCGGTTCACGGCATGAACCGACTCTATAATTTAAGTCTCTGAATTTAAAGTCGGTTAAAAACCAACTTTTATACCCTTTTTTGTAGTAGTGTAAAGAAATGATTAAATCCTAAGCATGTTTACATACGAAGAAGGAAAATCAATAAAAATCAAACTCATAATAAATCCAAATCAGAATAAATTAAAATCATTACATCATTATTTTTGATGTTGTTTATTAACTTTTTTTTATATCAAAATGAGTTGAAAATAAATTAGTTTTAAAAATGAAGTAAACATGCTTGATGTGAATGAAAGCCATGACTTTATCAAATTACCTTTTAACTATAAAGTATTTATTTTTTAAAAGAAAATTATAATATAAAATTATGTAAAAATCATCATTAACAAAAGTATGTATAAAGGATTATAATTAAGTAAATTTTAAAGCATTAATAATACCAGTCATGGATAAATAGGCTAGAAATATATTAATATCATGTGTAGGAAAAAAATCAAATACACAATTTTAAAAATTTACTCAAATAATAGTTATCACTCTATAAATAATAGATTACAAAGGAAAGAGGAAGAAAAAAAGGAAAAAAATCAATAAAAAGCACATGCTTTATTGAAATAATTCTCAATAAAAGCACGAAAGTGAAACATAAATTCTTGCCTAAAGTTTTATTATAGGCATTTTGATATTTTTTAATATTAAGAAAGAAATTTTGCCATAATATGAAATGAGAAAAAAGAAAAGAAAATGTTTTGCTCTAAAAAAGGAATTAATAATAACTTATTCGACATGAAAGAAAATGACATATTTTCTAAAATGAAAACAATATTTTGGAATTTAGAGTGTATCTCATTTCCTTTCCCAACCATAAGAAGTGAAGTAAACTCCTGTTTCCTTATTCTCATTCACTGCACGTAAACATGCCTTTATTTTTTTCTATTTCATGCATTTGCCTTGAAATCCTTAAAGTGAAAAGTTCAATCATGATTCGTTTGGTGGTCTGGAAATAAGACTCAACCCATATTCGTTTCAAGTCACATGTTCGAATTACACAAAATTATTTTTCAATAATAAAAGTTCAATTGAGATAAAAGTGATAATTTAAGATAAAATCTATTAACATGACTCAAATAACTAACTTGAACATGACTCGTAACGTGTTTAGGTCATCATCAGGTTAACCTATTTTGACCTGTTAAAATAAGATCAAGTTTGAGTTATTTTGGAGTGACCCAATTGACCCATTTAGTATTTTTTGAATCATAGGCCAATAAATAATAAAACCCTATTAATCATGTTCATTTTCCAAGTTTTCAAGTTTCCAACTTCCCATTTCCCATCGATATATAACATCCTAATACCTATTTCCCAGTATCCTACAACTAGAAATTATGACATTTCTACTCTTAATTCCTTTATTATAAATAAGTAAATAACCATAATTTCCTTAATGGACTAATACGAACAAATACCCTAATTGAGTAATCGATTAATCACATTCTTTACAAGACAGTAAATTCATCCCTTTCGATGATACCTATACATTCAAGTTATCGCATCAACAAAGTCACAAACCTATAAATTCAAAATTCCATCCAATATTCTTTACTCTTTATACTCCTTTCACAATAATTTTAATATAAATTAGAGGAAAAAGCTATGAATTATGCCTTTCAAACATGTTAAATACATATTGAATTTAGGTCACGATGGGCTAATGTATAATTTTATCAACCAATTATGACATCAACTAAACGAATTTATATCGTGTCAACCCATTTAGTAGTGATTTGTGTTTGGGTTGGTAAAATTTTACACATATTGTTAAGGTGTAGGGTTGACCAAATCATGACTCAAATGACATGATTTGCCACACCTAAATTATGGACCCACAGTGTTGTTTTGTGTGTTAAATATGAATTTCCAACCAATTGTTACACATGGTTGAAATATTCTTATAATTAAAACATAATTGACTATTTAAAGAAACTAATTGCATATCTTTTAGGGTAGTTTTGTATTCCTTCAAGTCTTTATGTACATTCTTGTGTGCAAAATATAGAGTTTATTTATTTTAGTTAGTATATTTGTCTTCCTTTATGTAAGATTGGTTCTTTTTGACATCCTTTTTGTTTTATTAAAAATTTTTTTTTGAACCACGTGATACAAGAGTATATCATTTTTGGTATATACAATCAGCTAAATGATAACTCATGTTATATTCTTTTCCATCAATGACATAGTGAATAGGAAAAGCCGGTACCTTTAATGAAATTAACAAAAAGATGGGATATCTTAAACACATTAATGTCATTAGTGGAATATAAGAGACCAAGATATACATGCTATATCTAAATATCATAATTAACTACAACTTTGAGAAGAATAGTTGGGATTCATTATGACCTGTATATTGATATGCCTAAACCACCATACAATTTTTTTGATTCTAATACATACAATCTATACTATCAAATATTCTGAAAAAACCTCGATGTTTACAATATGTATACATTATATATATATATATATATATAATGTATATATATTCATTATATATATATACACAATCTAGACTACCTAACATTCTTGAAAAATCTCTATATTACCGTATGTATAGCAATATCATTAACGTTAAGTGATTGTATATACTATTATATATGTATATAGTAACATCATTAGCGTTAGGTGATTGTATATATTGTTATATAAATACATCAATAACATCATAACAAAATTGTTTCAAACTTTATATTGTATACATATATATGTTTGTATATAGCAACATCATTGGCGTTAGGTGATTATAGATACTGCTATGAAAATAATTTAATAACATCATGACAAAATTACTTCAAACTTTCTACCATTATGAATTTTCTTATTTTAATGTACACCATATGCTAACATTCAAAAATACAACTGATATTTTTTGCTAACCAGATAAAATAAGTTTACCAATACTATCCTTTCCTTAGGTAAAATATTTGTCATAAACTATACAATATTAAAAATGCATAGGAATAAATCTCTAACTATTTGAAATCGATGACGAAACATCAAATCATTAAATGTTTGATTTTTAATGAAGTAGTCATTAAAGAGATTACAATGAGAATTTTCCTTTTCATTATTGATCATTATATGACCAAGATTTAAGCCTAAATGAATTCTTTGGCTGTTTTATTGATTGAGATAGTGAGCGATGGCGTTATTGTTATTGGCATTCATGCAAATTGTAACATATTTTTCTATATCAAATATATCATTATAATTATTATTTTTGGAATTTGTAAATGATGAAGAATATAATAATTGAGATAAACCTCTACTATTAAAGTTCATTTTTCAGATATATAATTTGATCGAGTTTTTGCAAACATTAGCATAGGTTATTTATAAAGGTTGAAGATAAGATTTCATATAAATTAATACTTAAAATATAAAGGTAGAAAATCTAAGATATTTGATGCATAATCATTAAATGGATTTTATCATCATCTCAACTATTGGATCAATTTAAAAAATCGTATATTATCTTCACTCATTCCAAAATATAAAGATATGAAATTCAAGATATTTAAAACATAATCATTAGATGGATTTTATCATCTCAACTATTGCATGAGTTTAGAAAGTCTTATCTTATCTTCACTTTTTTTAAAATATAAAGATTAAAAACCAATAATATTTGGAGCATAATCATTAGAAAGATTTTATCATCATTTCAACCATTGTATCCATTTAAAAAAAATCTTATATTATCTTCACTTTTTTCAAAGATATTTGTAGCATAACCATTAGATGTATTTTATCATCTCAACCATTAGATCCATTAGCAAATCTTATCTCACTTTTACTCTTTTCAAAATATAAATATAAAAAATTAAAGATATTTGGAGCATAACCATTAGATGAATTTTATTATAATCTCAACCGTTGGATCCATTTAAAAAATCTTATCTTGCCTTCGCTCTTTTTTCTCCATAAAATAGCATGCAACACTCTAAAGTAAACACATCTTTTCGACTATCTATTTTCACCATTTCTCTTCGACCATATCTATTTACATGAATGACTTCAACACATATAAGTGCATCATACACAAATGAAGAAGATATACACAAACAAAATATATATTTTTGTCAGTATTTTAATAATATTAGAACATCTAGAAATGATTTACTTGATTATTAAATCTCTGTTTTAGTTTATATTATATTTTTAGCTCTATATTATATTAATAATTCTTTTTTACTAATTTTGTATCAAATACTTCATTTTAATTTATTATACATAATAAAAAAACTAACAATATTTTTAGATTTTAAAAAATAAAAATAAAAAACGGGACAACATGAACAGTAATGATGTGATGAACAAGATCGCACTAAATTTGATACAAAATTGTTTATCGCACCAAATTTAGTACATTGTTAGAGTAAATATGCACTAAAGTATTACAATAAATTTAATGTTTTTATGTATGATGATATATACTCTAAAGAAAGTATTGGACTATAAAGGTGAGAATTTTGAGGAGTTTCTTAAAGTCAAGGGTGAAAAATGTTGACAATATTATTAGGACAATGTTTCTTTTTTACATACCCCAGTATCGAAATATGATATACATATCTTTTGGTCAAATTATCGGTTGAGAATGTCGTTAAAATATCGCTTAAATGTTTTTTGACTAATATGTCTTAAATATTATGAATATTGTCGCTAAAATATTGACAAAATATCAAAAATATAAATTCTTGATTTTTTTACTTTTTTGAGTAATTATTTCAAATTTTTTTTTACTTTTGAAGAAGAGAATATACTATTTTTATTGTTTGTAGCATGTTTGCTATACATATAAAATAAATACGTTAAAAAAGAAAGAAGAAAATACATTTTATATTATTTCGTTTAATGAGGAGTTACATTGCAGTGAATAACTTGCAACCAATCAATTTATTAAGTATAAAGTTAACATGCATGTTTTATTTTATACTTTTTTATATTAATGTTATAATAGGTAGATTGCATTAAAGGGTAAGACTAATTATGTTTATATAACTATGAAATAAATAATGAATAAAATTTATTTACATATTATCGAGATTTATCTATTTAAGTTAATTAATATAGTTATATAATCAACTTAATTATTTCAAACATTTTAAATATTTATCCTAAAATATTTAGTAAAAAAATATATTTTATCATTGTATATTTTAATTAATTTATTAACTTATTGAGTAATATAAATATTTTAAATATTTAAAAATACACGTATTAAATAAAAATTAACCTAAAATATAAGTAATTAATTATTTTAATGTTTTATGATTTTTTTTCATATTTTTGATAAATTTTTCGTAATTTTCTTAATTGTTTTTTAAATTTTTTGCCAATAATAAT
Organism: Hippophae tibetana; assembly: GCA_037013495.1. NCBI lineage: Eukaryota > Viridiplantae > Streptophyta > Magnoliopsida > Rosales > Elaeagnaceae > Hippophae > Hippophae tibetana. Next base: position 15,865,139 of record CM072812.1, read on the forward strand.
ACCTTTAATATTTTAATAAAAATTATATTTTTACATTTCAGTTCACCAAATTACAAAGTAACTCATTCTGATAATGGTCCCTTTTCAAAATAATAAAAAACCAACTTATTTTAATGATGACTTAATATAACATTAATCAACATCACACAATTTAATTTATCTATATATTGATAAGTAATAATATAATTATTTTACTATTTTACATTTTTAAATATATATTTAATTAAAAATAACACATCATCTAATTTATACAATAACATAATATATATAATACTATTCAAAAACCAAGGATTTTAAATCACAGTTTTCTAATTTTAGCGTCTTTAAATTTTTTCTTCCATTTCGGGATGTCTGTCTCTCACTTACACGTGAATTCATTTTAATTTTCAACTTTTATTATCTTCTTTCGAATTCAATCTTGAGTAATACTAACTTGCATGATATCAAAGATGTAATTGCGAAAACATAGCGTCATTTGTCGTCAACCCCAACGCCTTAAATTTCACTCAGAAAATAGAGAAAAAATAGTTTTCAACTTTGTTTCTCTAGTCTCTCTCTTCTTCCACTTATCCAAATTTCAAAATAAATTCACACCAACCCCACAATACCATTTTTGATCCCTCCTTTGCTTTTTTACTTTCTTTATCTCTAAAATTCGCTGTTTCCTTTTCAATTTGTACTTTTCTAAGCAGCCCTATTATGCTAGGGCTGCTCCAATTTAGCAAACCCTAATATTTCCAAAGCTCACAAACAACTTCAACAACAAGACGAAAAATGGTGTTCAAGGGCAGGTTCTTCTCCTCCAAGAAGTCTTCGGATTCCTCCGCCAACAACAGCCCAGATGGATCCACTAACAGTCCTCGATCCGTAGGCTCCAATTCTCCACTCAGATCAGATAAGAAGAAGAAGTCCAAATCGTCACCCAAGGACGACCCTCAGCTTAGTAGTGGGAGCTCATTTTGGCAGACTACTACCAAGGCCAACAAAGATGGGGCAAAAAAGAAGGATGTGAAGAACAAAGAGAGACAAGATCAGTCAAATTCCACCTTGGATTCTCTACCGAAGATGCCTACTACTACCATGGCCGCTGCGGCGGATGTAAAAGACGTTCGGTTGTCACCGATTCTTGCGTCGTCTCTTGGATTGAATAAGATTAAAACGAGATCGGGGCCGTTGCCACAGGAGAGTTTTTTTGGGTTTACGAGTGAGAAGGGGTCGGCACAGGGAGCTAGGAACCTATCGAGGCCTGGAGCCAGTGACGGTAGCGGAGGGAGTTCGGATTTGAGCTGTGGTGGGAAGAAGAAGGAAGTGGGAGGTCAGAGTAGGTTGGGTTCGTTGAACAGTGGTATAGGTGGGAATGGGATTGGTAATGTGAGTAATTCAGATAGTGTATCAAGTGATAGTGCATGGATTAGTAACCAAAGTCTAAATGTGCTTGCTCATTCGAAGCTGCAGAAAGGTGGTGAATCATCATCAGAAACGGGTACGAGGTTTAAGCATTATTTTTTTCTTCTTTGTTGAATTATTGGTACTTGTTATTCTATGTATTGTTTTTACTATGATTTTGCTATTTTGTGTAAGACAGACCCTAGAGGAATTTTTCCTTTAAATCCATTACACTACTTAAATAATTATCTACGGGATTACTGATGTTTGAAGCTGGTGGAAGTTGTTTTAACTTGTAAGGATAGGACTAGTATGATCCTAATAGTAATGGCTTAGCCTTTGAGTAGTACGGTATTGAAATGATGCTTGTATGCATTACTGGGTGAATTAATCGAATTCTTACTGGTCTGTTTAAGAAATGCGGTATGATTTGAAACAATGTTGTAAAAGACTATTTTAAGTAATGAGGTGTTTTTAAGTGAAGCGATGCTTAAGCCTTGAGGTAGTCCGAAGTGTAAGCCTTATTCTTTAAAAAACCTTTGAAATATAATAAAATCAAGTTTTGGAATAAGCAGTAAATATTATGGAAAGTAACTCAAATTTTAACTTTAAAAATAATATTAAAATATTAATATAAGCAATTAATCATGAAAATAACAATAATATATATGAAGTAAATAATATAAGTTGTGACTCTATTACTTAAATATCAATTTGAAGTAGAAGAAAAAATACAAATATAAATAGTCAAATAGAGGGATAATGTAACTTGCAATGTTGTAACTTAATGATTGACTAAATTTAGAGTTGTTGGAGCCGGACAAAGGAAAAGAAAGGTGATAAGTGAACGAAGATCGAAAAATGTTAAGGAATCAACCCTAATCGTGTTAAGCATGAAGGATAGATTTGAGACACATAGAGTCAGAAATTTGGATATATGAAAAATTAAAATTATGTAGAATAGTTAATCGTGTGATTATAATATTCTCCTTTTTGTTTTTTAATCTATGACTTTCTATCTTTTTTGATTTTGTGAAACTGGGTAAGAATATTATGGATAACCCATGAACCAACTGAAAAAATTAATCATCTAAGGGTAAAACCTCAGTCACCTCAAGTTATAAAAGCTTTAAGGCGTAAGCCTCAGACGAAAAAGGCTTAAGCCCTAATTTAACACCCGGGGTTATAGCCTTGGAACTTTTTTTTAAGCTTCAACTTGAGGCGAGCTTCAAGACGAGCTTTAAAATAGATTTTTACAACAATGATAGGGATCATATGATTGTCTATGCTTTTAGACTACTTTAGGAGTTCTTGCTTTGGTATAGAATCGGAGTTCATTCTATACTAATTAACTGTATTCTTATTTGGGATGTATGCACTAGATGGTTATTCTTTTATGTGTTCTAGCTCTTGATTTGGTTCATATCTTCTTTTTCTAATTCCTTAACTGTTTGTAGTTAATTTGTAGACTTCATTCACGCTTATAATTCTTATGAGCCAAGAAGTAGATTTAACGTCTCTAACTCTCTATGACAGAAGAATATGAGATGACAACCCTCCATAAGCTAGTGATGGGAAGTGAATACAAGCACTAGTAAAGAACTAAAAATAATGAACTGAGTTGGAGCATTATTTATTTATAGAATAAATGCCCACTGGCTTGTAATTCATAAGTGACAAGGAGATATTCTTATACTGCCCAGACATTGTTAACATGCCCTAAATTGGTAAGGTTGGATAGATACAAGTCATGTTAGGACTCATAATGGGTTACTCGGAAATCTTCATACAACAATCTGTGTCAGTTGTCACTCCCTCAGTGGTGGAGCATTTTGCATGTGTTAGAGGGACATCTTATCAGATTACTGAGGACTTGAAGGATTTAGCATATTTGTCAATGGAATGTAAAGGAGCAAATTTTATGGCTATTAATTGCTGTATTAGTGGCTAAATGTTGTTGTCTTTTACGACAGTGACAGTCAAATTTAAATGTCTTTTGCATAAGGATGCTGAATATTTTCTAATCAAGGAGTTGAAATTTCTTACTTCAGTGGCTGAAGTTGTCAACTGGGCATATACCTTGGTTTCAGAGATAATTTTCAGCCTATTGGCATCATCAAGTATATGAAAATTCTTGTGTCTTGCGAAGGAATGTCCCATTTAGATTTTAGTAGGTTCAGTTATTTTTTGAAAAAATTAACATTTATAACACCCTTTAAAACTTTAACCACAATAATTGTACACTTTATGTCCTGCTAATATTTTTACCATTTAAAAAGAGTCAAACCCAATTATTTTGCATTGAACGCCAGTCAATTGGATGCCGTTTAAGTTTAACTATGATTATTTAGGCCTTTTTGAAGAATAAATTGAAAATGTATATTTTTGATATATATTTTATATTTATCGGCTCTGTATTTATAATACAAAATAATAACTGAAATTGAAATGACAAATTTAAATATCCCTAACAATAAGGAAATAATTAAATTATAGCTAATATGTGATTGAGACAATATAGCTAATCTTTGACTCCTTTTATTGTTTAAGATATTCTTTAGTTGTTAGGATTCCAACACTCTCAAGTTGGATCATAAATATTGATCATGTCAAACTTGCAAATGAAATCGTTGAAACTTTCTCGAGAAAGCCCTTTGGTGAATATATTTGTTGTTTGTTTTTTTGTGAGAATATAGGTCATGCAAATAATTTTGTTTTAACTTTTTCCTTAATAAAATGTCTATCCACTTCTACATGTTTGGTTTAGTCTGTTGAATTGGACTGAGAGAAATATTGATGGTAGCTTTGTTTTCACAGTAGAATTTGAACGAGATCTCTGTTTTGATTTGTAATTCTTCTTCAGACATAATCCTTCACATATTCTTTGTGTAATTGCTTGAAATTCAACTCTAACATTGCTTCTCGCCATTACATTTTGTTTCTTAATTTTCAAGTTACTAGATTTCAATAGTTAAAAGTACAATATTTGATAATAGATCTTCTATCTTCCATTGAACATGCATAATCTGTGTTTGTAAAAACTTCTCTCCACTTTTCTTAAAAATTAGCCTTTTCTCAAGAGTCTTTGAGATATCTAAGAATTCTGTGTACAACCTTTTTTTGGATTTTCTTTGGTGAATGCATATGTTGGCTTATCCAACTAACTACAAATACAATGTCAGGTCTTGTGTGTGATAAGTAGATCAACTTTCCAATCAATCTTTGATATCTATCATTTTCAACTAGTTTTCCATTATCTATCTCTTTATTTCCTGCTTCAATTGGAATGTCACTTGGTTTCCTTTTAAGCATGTTAGTTTCAATCAAAAGGTCAAGAACATACTTTCGTTGGGAGACGCTAATACCCCCTTTTGATCTAGCAACCTCTATACCTAGAAAGTAACACATTTGTCCAAGTCCCTTACTTCAAACTTAGTGGCCAGAGTTTTCTTCAATCTTTTAATTTCAGCTAAATTATCCCCTGTTAGGATTATATCATCAACATACACAATCAAAATTGTCTTCAACTCATTTCTAGAATGTTGGAAAAACAGTGTGATATGATTGTTTTTGTTGATATCCTTGATTCTTCATCATCTTTGCAAACCTATCAAACCATGCTTTAGGCGATTGTATGGGACCATAGAAAGACCTGTTTACAGAAACTTGGTGGTAGTGTCATGGAAATATCTTGATCTAACTCACAATTGAGAAATGCATTCTTTGTGTCAAGTTGTTGAAGATTTTAGTCTAGGTTTGTTGCTAATGATAATAAAATCCGAACTGTATTTAATTTTGCTATTGGTGCAAATGTCTTTGTATAGTTGACACCATAGGTTTGGGTGAAGACCCATTTATAGTCAACAAGTTTGTTCCTCTTGGTAAGTCTACTACATCCAAAGTCTCATTTTCTTTTAAAGTCTACTATTTTTCCATTACTACTTGTTTCCACTCGGGAACCTCCCAAGCTTCTTGAATTTTCTTTGGACTTTTTATCTTATCAGGATTGTAAGTAAGCATGGAATTTGTGGGAAAAAGTATTATATGACAAATTTTGAGATAGGATGAAGAATACAAGATCAAGTTTGTTTTTTAAGAACAATAGGTAAATCATTAATAGAAAGCTTGTGTTGGGTTTGGAATTAAGGATATTTGGAGCTATTATCGCGTCAGACTCTCTTAGTGTTTTAAATGTGAGATTCTTGTTGTACTTCGAGTTAGGCCTTCTTGAATAAATATCTTTTTGTCTTTTTATGTATCAATATCTCTCTGACTTAAGTTGCTTTCTTTAAATGATACATTAGAATTATATGGTGTGGTAGGTTCAAGGTTATTGTTTGGAATAGTAACCTTTTTGATAGCCTCATTAAAGGAAAGATCAAAGTTAAAAAATTGAGTTTCAATTAAATTCTCCCCTTGAAGCGAGGGTGTTTGGACATATGGTGTGCTTTCAAAAAATGTGTCATCAAGACTAATGAAGACCTTTTTAGTAGATGGATCATAGCACTTGTAGCCTTTTTGAGTGAGAGAATATCCAATAAAAACTCATTTGAGAGCTCTCAGATCCAATTTATTGAGATTATGAGTGAATATGCATAAAAGCAGTGCAACCAAACACTTTAAGAGGTAGATCGGAAATAAGACGAGAAGTAGAGAAACCAATTTTGAGTTTTTGGAGAGGTGTTTCAAAAGAAGAAACTCGACTAGGCATTTGATTTTTGAGATAGGCAGGTGTCAAAATTGCATCTCCCTAGAAGATTTTTTTTTCACATTTGAGGTGAACATTAGGGCATGAATAACTTTTAGAAGGTATCTATTTTTCCGTTCGGCAACTCCATTTTGTTAATGAGTGTCAATAGAAGAACTTTAGTGAATTATCACATTGTTTCGAAGATAATCCCTCAAAGTGGCATTGAAATATTTAGTACTATTATTATTGTGCAAAATTTGAATATGCGTTTGGAATTGTATTTGAATTAGGGAGTGAAAATTAATAAACACAGTACGAATATCAGTTTATCAGTTTTGTCTTTTAATAAATAAACCCAATACACTCGGGTATGATCATCAATAAACGTTACAAACCATTTTTTATGGGTATGATTCAAAGTTCGAGAAGGACCCCACAAATCACTGTTATAGTGAATGGTTGAGATAGTTTATACTTGAGTTTCGGGAATAAGGTAAGCTCATGTTTCGAAAGTTCACAAACTTCACATTGAAAATTAGACGTTTTCTTTGAAGTAATAGAAGGGAACAAATGTTTTAAATTTTGAAAGTTTGGGTAACCCATTGTAAAATGCCATAACAAAATTTCATTTTCCTTAGGAACAAACATATAATCACAATTGACAATTTTACACTGTTGATTCACATTGACTTCCTCGAAGTAGTAGAGTCCTTTACATTATTTAGCATTGTCAATTGTCTTCCTCGGTAATAGGTCCTGAAATATACAAAGCGAAGGAAACAAATTTGTAGAACAATTATAATCTTTTGTTAACTCACTAATAGACAATGAATTGCGTACAATTTTGGAACATGAAGAATCAGATTCAAGAATTTCAGAATCAAAATTTTTGATACTTGCTTTTTCCCTCTATAGATAAGAGTGTCATATGCAATTTTTATTTTAAGATTTCCAACACAAGTTAATACGACGAAAAAAAGTGATAATCATTAGTCATACGATCTGAGGCACTGAGTTAATAATTTTAAGAGTTTTAATCCGAGAGTGGTATTTGGGCTTTTAAAAATTTACCTTTATGTGTTAGTGAATCAGAAGGAACATATTTGGATTGACCCGATGTTTGAAAACTTGAGAACATTTTATAGAGTTGTTCCATTTGTTCAGAGTTGAAAGTTCCATTTGAAGTGGGTTTGCTCCCTTGAATTTTTTCGGTCTAAATCAGTAGCAGCTTGATAACCTTGATTTCTATTATTTTGTCTTGGTTTTCAATTCAAAGGTTTTTCGTGTATTTCCCAACAAGTATCTTTTGTGTGTTCATTTTGTAACAATTTTCACACCTAGGATGCTATTTTTGCTGATTTGGACTAATAATTTGTTGAGACCCACTAGACAAAAACGCATCAGGCCTATCTGAACCATGGTTAATAGAAGTCCCATTTGAAACGGGCTATTAGGGCGCTCAAATCAGTCCCATTCGAATAAGCTCTCGTCTCCCTCAGCATAATCCCGCAGCATGAAAATACTTCCCTGTGCTGACAAAATAGGTCGTTGGTTGAGGACCCTTCCTTTAATGTCGTAAAGCTCAAGGTTGATTTTGGCGAGGAACTCGAAAACCCTTTTGCTTTCCAATTTCTTTTTATACCTCATGCTATCGACTGTAAACTCCTACTCCTCTTAAAAACTCAAATCCAATTCTTGCCATAATGCCACCATTTCTATATAGTACATGGGTGATTTCTCTGTTTCCTTGCTTCATTTGCCATATCTGAGTTTTGTGTTCGAAAATTTGTGAGAAGTTTTCCGAGTTAGAGTTAGAGTAGGTTTTGCGGATAGCATTCCAGACATCCTTTGCTGTCGGCAAAAATAAATATGTCTTCCCAATGGAAGGTTTCATAGAATGCCCTAACCAAGCCGTTATCATAGGTTCTTTAACTTCTATTTTTGGAGGCTGACTAAATTGGTTGGGGATGGCTCCTTTGTCTTGCCTTTGGGGTAACCTACTCTTCCCTTGCCATCAATTACCAGTTTGATAGATTGTGCATACTCACGTATATTCTTTCCATTGAGTTTTTCGAATGTGAATTGAATTGATGAGTTATCGAATCTTCCAAAACTCATTGTTGGCATATCTTCTGTTTCCTTTTTAGAGGAAACAAATTTTCTGTTATTGTTATTGGTTTTAGTCATTTGGTGGCAAGATTGGATAAATCCTTCTCTGATATCATGAAGAATGAATTGAAAATGTATATATATTTTATATTTACTGGCTATGTATTTATAATTCAAAATGGTAACTGAAATTGAAACAACAAATCTAAATATCCCTAACAATCAGGAAATAATTTAAATTGTAGCCAATCTGTAGCTAAAACAATATAGCTAATCTTTGACTCCTTTTATCCTTTTAAGATATTCTTTGGTTGTTAGATTTCAGCAACATTTAATGTTGAACTCTATCTAATTCAAACCCGTTCAATATTATTTGGGTGTTAGTTTTGTTACTATAATTTTTAGGATTTTTATTTTATTTTAAGTCCCTTCTTTTTTTCATTTCAGTGCCAAATGTAGTTAGTATTTTGTTTGGGAAATATGTCGAAGTGGTGTTGAGTTGATCTAATTCAACTTTTTCCTTGACAGAAGCCTAGTAAACTGCTTGCAATGTTATTCAGATTAATTGGACTTACAACTCCTGTAACCTCTTAAAATTTTGTCCTTAATCAATGTTGCAATAAATTTTTTAACTTAAATGCTTTCATTATTCTATACACTTGTTTTGGTGGATCAGGAGCCTCTCTTGAAAGTGGTTGTTAGATCACTGTTATGAACTATTTTTTCTCTACCATGTCATTATTTTGTCGTTACTCCAACTCAGGACTTCAGGAGTCTTTTGTCCTGCATATATGTTTTGGCTGTTTTCTGTCTTCTGTTGCATCTTATGTTCATTGAACTGAAAAGCAGTACCTGTATTATGATGTTTTCTATAAAAAAAAATGAGAAAGAGATGTGTATTAGAATGTTTGATGCTTCTATTTTTTGAACTTTCGTCAAACTATGGATGGATATTTTGTGTGCCTTCCATGCAATTTTCTTTACTTTTTTATGAATTATTTTATTCCCCAAATCAACATGGACAGGGCGATATGAATCATCAAGTGGTCCTCCAATAGAGATGAAGAGTTCAGATACTTGCACGCCAGAGGTACTGGTAAAAATATTTGCATTGAGCCATTTATTTTGTTTTTTTTTAAATTTACTGCTCTACCTTGTATTACTATCACACTGATTAAGAAGGTGAAAACCTGATTTTACAGACATCATATGATTGTGATAACCCAAAGGAGTCTGAATCTCCTCGTTTCCAAGCTATACTCCGTTTAACAAGTGCACCGAGAAAAAGGTTTCCTGCTGATGTCAAAAGCTTTTCCCATGAACTGAATTCTAAAGGTGTATGGCCTTTCCCGTTTTGGAAGCATAGAGGTGTAAGTAACCTGGAGGTACTGTAGTTTCTGTTTGTCTATATTTTTTTGATCTTGTTGACTGTGCTTTGGCAAGTTTCATTTTTCATAGGCACCTCACTCTCTTATGTAGGAGATTTTGGTGGTTATTCGAGCAAAATTTGACAAAGCAAAGGAAGAAGTGAACTCTGATCTTGCTATATTTGCCGCAGACTTGGTTGGGATTCTTGAAAAAAATGCAGATAATCATCCTGAGTGGCAGGAAACTATTGAGGACTTATTGGTTTTGGCTCGACGCTGTGCAGTGTCTTCACCTGGGGAGTTTTGGCTTCAGTGTGAAGGCATAGTTCAGGAACTTGATGATAGACGCCAAGAACATCCTCCTGGGATGCTGAAGCAGCTTCATACCAGAATGCTTTTCATTCTTACAAGGTGTACTAGGCTGTTGCAGTTTCACAAAGAGACTGGATTGGCTGAGGATGAACATGTTATTCAACTTCGCCAATCTAGAATCTTGCATTCGGCAGATAAATTAAATCCTTCGGGTTTTGGAAAGGATGTGAAAATTTCAAATGCTGCAAGGGCTTCAAAACAAGCTTCAGCACGGAAATCTTATAGTCAGGAGCAACATAATCGTACTATGCAGCCTGGAAATATATTTTCATCTCAAGCTGATGACACCTTAAATAATCAGGAGTCTCCTTCTAGTAGGAATAGGATGGCATCTTGGAAAAAGTTTCCATCTCCGGTAGGAAAAAGAACGAAAGAAGCTACTCCTTTGAAGGAGCAGAGTGATGACAAGGTTGAACATATAAAAACAGCAAGTAAAATGAGGGGGAATTCTAACGTAGATTTAACTGCTAAGCTGTCTGAGCCTCAAGCAGAAGATTCTCATAAACATTCATCCGAGCACCATCATAAAGTTTCTTGGGGTTATTGGGGAGATCACCCAAATATATCTGATGAGAGTTTAATGATTTGTCGTATTTGTGAGGAGCATGTGCCAACATCAAATGTTGAAGATCATTCAATAATTTGTACTATTGCTGATCGATGTGACCAAAAAGGACTAAGCGTCAATGAGCGTCTTGCCCGCATTGCTGAAACCCTTGAAAAGTTGATAGAGTTGTTGGGACAAAAGGACGTTCAACATATGGTTGGAAGTCCAGATGTTGCTAAATCAAACTCAATTGTGATTGAAGAATCTGATGCTACCTCTCCAAAACTTAGTGATTGGTCCCATAAGGGCACAGAGGACATGCTTGATTTTTTTCCTGAAGCTGAAAATTATGCTTTTATGGATGATTTGAAAGGTTTGCCATCTATGTCGTGTAAAACTCGATTTGGTCCAAAGTCTGATCAAGGAATGACCGCATCATCCGTTGGTAGTATGACACCTAGGTCTCCATTATTGACTCCAAGGACCAGTCAAATTGACTTGCTCTTGGCGGGCAAGAGTTCTTTCTCTGAGCAAGATGATCTACCCTTGGTAACTTCTCTCTCTCTCTCAATTGTAATTTTCCTTTTCTCTATCTTCACCTGTTATATGTGTTTTTTGTTTTTGAGTGTTAGAGGTGGGGAACGAGTGTGAGAGGACTAGGTTTTGTTTGGGTATTAGGATATTATTTCTGAACGTTTTAAAAGGCTTCCTCAATGGGTATCCCTTCTATTGAGGCGAGGCGTAAGTGAAGAATGAATTGAAAATATATATTTTTTGATGTAATTTTTGTATTTACTGGCTTTGCATTCATAATACAAAATGAAAACTGAAATTGAAATAATAAATCTAAATATCTCTAATAATCAATAAATAATTTAAATTTATAGGTTAATGAATAACTTACACAAAAGTTGTTCTTTGGCTCTTTCTACTCTTTGAGATATTCTTTGGTTGTTGGTATTTCAACACTCCTTCTCAAGTTGGATCATAAATATTGATCATGTCTATCAACTTCTACATGTTTGTTTGATCATGTTAAGCTGGATTGAGTGAAATGTTGATGGCAATTTTGTTGTCAGAGTAGATTTTGTACATAATCTCTCTTTTGATCCGTAATTCTTCTTTAGCCATAATACTTCGTATATTCTTTGTACAATTGCTTAAAATTCAGTTTTGGTATTACTTCTCGTCGCTATATTTTGTTTATTACATCTTCACGTCACTAGATTTCTCTAGACAAAAGTACAATATCCGGTATTAGATCTTTTATCTTTCGTTGAACTTGCCTAATCTACCTTTGTAAAAACTTCTCTCTATCTTCACACCATCGGATTTCAAAGTAGCACGATCTAATTCAAAAATTTCACCCAATTGAGCACATCTAGCATATTTTTTCACAGTAGCAGGATCACTATAACCTACCCCATTGAGTTCACCGCCATAGAATTCAACAGTTACACCTACTTGTTCAACACTATATTTTGATTCTGCCCTTCCTGAGGAACGTCTTTATCAGAATATTTTTGCTTCCCATTTTGGTCAATTAGCAATAATTTTCTGTGGACTTTTGGAAATTTGTTTCATGTAGCTTGGCAAGGAAACTTTGAGGCATAGGTACATGATGCTTTACATGTAAGACCCATTGCTCATGTAATTTGTGATCCTCATTTTGGTCAACCGGCTGGGGAAGCTTTTACTCGGGGGGGGGGGGGTGCTCTTGGCCCAGTGAATATCACTTATTCTGGTGCTTTTTGCTGGTTGGTTCCATTATCATAAAGTTGCTCCCAAATTGGTTTGGTTCCAAGATGTAGAATCTATGTTGAATCACCATTTAGCGTGGTTATTAGGACTTGGGTCTCTTTCTTGGGCGGGCTATATCCGCATTTTTTCATTCCTAAAATGTTCTTAAAAAATAGCCTTTTTCCAAGGGAGTTTGAGATATCTAAGAATTTTGTATACAATCTTTAGATGGTTTTTTTTGTGACTGCATATGTTGGCTTGTCCAACTAGCTACAAGTACAATGTCTGGTCGTGTGTGAAAAGTATATCAACTTTCTAACTAGTCTTTGATATTTGTTTTTAACAACTAGTTGTCTATTATCTACTGCTTTATTTCCTAATTCAACTGGAGTGTCACTTAGTTTACTTTCAAGCATACTTATGTTGGGACATGCTAATACCCCTTTTTGATCTAGCAATCTCCATACCCATAATGTAATGCATTTGTCCCAAGTTCTTTTCTTCAAACTCATTGGCCAAAGTTTTCTTTAATATCTCAATTTCAGCTAAATTATCTCCGCTTAGGATTATATGACTGTCTTTGTTAATATCCTTGATTCTTCATCACCTTTGCAAACCTATCAAACCATGGCCTGGGTGACTGTTTGAGACCGTAGTCTTTTGAAGATTACATGCCATATTCTTCTCTCTGTTTATGAAAACTTGGTGGTAGTGTCATAAAAATTTCATCTAACTCATTATTGAATGTATTTTTTTGTCAAGTTGTTGGAGATTCCAGTCTAGATTTGTCGCTAATGACAATAAAACCCAAATTGCATTTAATTTTGTTATTGGTGCAAATATCTCTGTATAATCGATATCATAGGTTTTGATAAATTCTTTAGCAACTAGGCAAGCCTTATCATGTTTAACTGTCCCATCAGCTTGGTAAGTCTACGACAACCTAAGTTCCATTTTCTTTAAAAGTCCTAAGTTCTTCCATTAGTGTTTCTTTTCACTTGGGAAGACCCAAACCTTTTGAATATTCTTTGGAATAGTAACATTTTTTTCAAATTCAGTGAAGGAAAGGTCAAAGTTAAAAAGTCGTGCTTTACTTAAATTCTCTCCATGAAGCGAGAGTGTTTGGAAATACGGTGTATTTTCAAAGAATGTGACTACAAGACTAGTGAAGACCTAGACTTGTTTTGTAGATGGGTCATAACACTTGTAGTTTTTTTGAGTGGGAGATAATCCAATAAAAACTCATTTGAGAGCTCTCGAATATAATTTATTGCGATTATAAGAGTGAATATGCACAAAAGCAGTACAACAAAACACTTTGAGAAGTATATCATAGGAAAACCGTTTTTGAAGTTTTGGAGAGGGGTTTCAAAAGAAAGAAAACGTCTAGGCATTCAATTTGAGGTAGGAAGATGTCAAAATCACATTTCTTTTGAAATTTTTTCCCACATTTGAGGTAAACATTAAGGCACGTGCAACTTATAGGAGGTGTATTTTTCCGTTCGACAACTTTATTTTGTTAAGTAGTGTTAACACAAGAACTTTGATGAATTATCACATGGTTTCAAAAATAATGCCTCAAAGTGGTATTAAAATATTCATTATCATTTTTAGTGCGCAAGATTTGAATTTGTGTTTGGAATTGTGCTTGAATCATGGAGTTAAAATTGATAAACACGGTACAAGTATCATTTGTATTTTAATAAATAAACCCAACACACTCGGGTATGATCATCAATAAATGTTAGAAATCATTTTGTATGGGGTTAGAGTACGAGAAGGATCTCATACATCACTGAATTATAATAAATGGTTTATACTTGAGTTTCGAAAATGAGATAGGTTGATGTTTCGAAAATTCACAAACTTCACCTTGAAAATCAAACATGTTATTTAAAGTAATAGAGAGAAACTGACGTTTTAAATATTGGAAGTTTTGGTGACCAGTTTGAAAATAGTATAACAAAATTTCACTATCTTTAGGGATAGACAAACCATAATTTGCAATTTTGCATTGTTGACTCACATGGACTTCTTCACAGTAGTAGAGTCCATCATTATCTTTAACATTGTCAATCTTCTTCGATAATAAGTCTTGAAATATACAGAATAAAGGAAAAAATTAGGTGAATAATTAGAAGTTTTTGTTAACTGACTAATAGATAATAAATTATATGAAAACTTTGAAATATGAAGAATAAATTTAAGGGTTATATAATTAGAAATTTTAATACTTTTTCCTTGCAATAGATAAGAGTATCCTATTTGTAAATTTTTACTTTAAGTTTTCTAGTGCAAGGTAAATCTGATGAAAAAAGATGGTATTCATCGTATGTGTGCAAATTTTTTTTTTAAGTTTTCCAGCGTAATAATTTAAGGAGTTTTAATATGAGAGGTGGTATATAGGGCTTTTAAAAAATTAACTTTGTGGGCTAGTGAACCAGAATGAACATAAGTGGACTGACCCGATGTTTGAAAACTCGAGAACATTTTATAGAGTTGTTCCATTTGTTTAGAGTGAAAGTTCCATGCGAAATGGGTTTGTCCCCTTGATTTTTCTCGGTCTGATAATCAGTAGTCGTTTTATAACCATGATTTCTATTATTTCCTCTTGGTTTCCAATAAGGTTTTCCATGTATTTTCCAAGTAAGTATCTTTTGTGTGTATTTTTTCGACAATTTTCAACCAATAATGCGTTTTTTGTTGATTTGGACCAATACCATCTTGAGGACCACAAGAAAAAAAGCACAGTAGGCCCATATGCGCCATGGTTACTAGGAGGCCCATTTTAAAATAGAGGCCTACATTTGATTGGAGTCCCACTGTTGGAAGTAGGCCTATTAGAGCTAGGCCTATTAGCGTCACAGGCTATTAGGGTGCTCGAATTAGCCCCACCAGCTATCGTCTCTTTGAGCATAATCCCATGACATTTCTCCTCGAGGTGCAAGTCGGAGAACACTTCTCGCTAAGGACCCTTCCTCTAACGTCATCCAACTTGAGGTTTAGGCTTGCAAAGAACTCGAAAACCCTTTCGGTTTCGAGTTTGTTTTTGTACCTCACACTATCCATTGTACTCTCCCATTCCTCTTCAAAACTTAAAATCTGTTCTTGCCACAATGCTACTAGTTCCATATAATACCCAATGATTTCTCTATTTTCTTGCTTCATCTGTTATATTTGAGTTATAAGTTCAAAAATTTGCAAGAAAGTTTCAGAGTTAGAGTAGGTTTCGCAGACTGTATCTCAAACTTCCTTCGTATTTGGTAAAACCAAATGTCTTCTCAATTGAAGGTTTCATAGAATGAACCAGCCAAGTCATTATCACGGAGTTCTTTGACTTCCATTTTTGGTGATAGACTCAATTTGATAGGAATGACTCTTTTGTCTCATCTATGAGAACTTTTTCTTCCCTTGCGATTGATAATCAGTTTAATAGATTGTGTCCACTCATGGTAATTCTTGTAGTTGAGTTTTTCTATTGTGAGTTAAATGGATGAATTATCGAAACCTTCATAACTCATTTGGTATTTCTTCTGTTTCCTTTTTCAGAGAAAACGTCTTTGTAAATGTGATTAGTTTCCATTCATTGTGGGAGAGGACTAGGTTTGGTTTGGGTACCAGGATATTATTTCTGAATGTTTTAAAAGGCTTGTTCTAGCCTCAATGCATACCCCTTCCATTGAGACAATGCTAAGTCTTAAAGCGGTACAAGGCTTAAACCTCAAATTAATATGAAGTAAACAAGAAAAAAGACAAATTATCACATAACATTATAATAATCCTAATAATCTCACATAGTTTATAACTTAGCAATCCAATTGCCACTAAAACATGATAAAATTAAGATCCATATAAAATTAACTAAAAAACACACCAACAAAGTTCATAAAAAAGCTAGTAACCTAGCATTGGACTAAGATATTTATTGTGTGTAAAGTCCATCATCATCATCATTCTTCAATTTCATTCCCATAATCACAAGCATTATTCTTATTCTCGTTTGAAGCCTTACTAGAAGGATAATTCCCATAATCACCAAAGTATTATCATTATCATAATATCATATTCATTACAGAAGTAATTAATTTCTTCATCTATTTCTTGATATTCATCATCCTCTACTTCAACCCATTCTTTCTCTTTTTCTTCATCAACCAATTATACCAATAGACTCATTTCTCGTACTCCTATCAAAAAATAAAAATAAAAACCAAATTGTTAATACTTATG
The DNA here is from genome assembly GCA_037013495.1 of Hippophae tibetana. NCBI lineage: Eukaryota > Viridiplantae > Streptophyta > Magnoliopsida > Rosales > Elaeagnaceae > Hippophae > Hippophae tibetana. The sequence continues at coordinate 15,881,580 of CM072812.1, forward strand.
AGTTTAAATACCTATAGTTTTGAATTTTTAGTAGTGTTATAATTGTTATTGTTATTTACCTTTCTTTGTTTCTTGATCCATTTGAATTATTTCTTCAACACTATCATGATTTGCCAAGTTCCCATCACACTCAACCTCTTCACCAACAATCCATTCATCATCGGAAGGTGCCACATTGTCAACAATTAAAGGATCTTCATTTCGTTTTTTGTTTTTTAATTGTGGTGTCTTATGCTTAGTTTTTTATTATACATAATGTACATCAATTTGTTCATCTTAAATATGCTCAGTCATTTCTTCTCTTAGTATGGATCTATTAAAAAATTGTTAACAAAATATAATGAATAACATAATCAATGTCACTTATCTATAATTCTCAATTAAAAAAAGACTTTTCATACCTTGTTCAATTTACTCTAATTATGCTCACATGTAAAGGAGGAATAAGTGAGACAAAATTGTAGGAAATCAACCTAGGAGTATGGTCAGTTTACTGATTTCTAGAGTGAAACCAACCCTTGATTTTAGGAGTGCAATTTCCTGATTTTCAGGGTGGAACCAACTTCTGTTTTTAGGATGTTAGTTTCTTGATTTTTAGGGTGATTTGTAGCTGTATACTAATTCTTCCATCAGTATATTAGACATAACAAATGTATATATAAAAGGATCTGATATAAAGAAATAAATGAAGTAAGTTTCTGTAAAATAAAAACAGCTTCATGGTATCAGAGCCTTAAGCTCATAAATTGCTGCTATTAGCCTCTTGTTCAACTAGTTTTGTAAGTTCACCTAGTATGATGTCAAATATTCAGGCAGGGAATGCACCTTTTCAGTTTCCAACTCAAGTTTTAGCGTTTGGGCACGAGAGCTATGAAAAAACTGAAAGTTTAAGTACACTGGAAGATGACATGGATGAAGAGGTTCCAGAGAAAGTAACAGAACTGAATTCAATATGGGAAATTCAGGCAGCTTTGGGCTTGGATCCATTCTTGATCCTGCTCCTAAAAATAATCCTTTTGTTGGTCTATTTAACAGTACAACTATTAATGTTTCTGCTTCTCCTTTTAACAGTACCAGTCCTCATGGAGAGCTATTTTGGCCTGCATCTTTTCAGTTCCAGTCTCTCCAACCATCAGTACAAACTCAGCCTTCAAACTCAAGTGCATTTTCTGGTAATCCTATCTCATTCACTAAGGAACAGTTAGAACTTCTCCAACAACTTATACAAAAGGCAAATATCAACACCACATTTAGTAGCAGTAGGAATAACACCACACATATTTCCAATAATTCAACAAAGCATGTTGGAAAATTTTCCTCCTCATCTTGGATAGTAGACTCAGGTGCCTCCAATCACATGACAAGTGATCAATCACTTTTCACAACCTACTCACCTTGCAACAGACTTCAAAAAGTGTGTGACGCGAATGGTTTCGCACCACAGTGGTCGGAACATGGACCATTTGTTTCTCAAACAACCTCACTCTCAAATCTGTGTTATTTATGCCTGGATTTTGCTGTAATCTCATATCAGTTAGTAGATTAAATCATGACCTTAACTGTGAATCTAAATTCTTAGTTAAATCTTGTGTTTTTCAGGACCTAAGCTCGGGAAAAATGATGGCGGTGTTGATTTACGTGCGGGCCTCTATGTTTTTGATATCAACACTCCTTCAAACCATTCTGTTAGTCATCAATGTCAATTGAGTCATAATCTTAAGTCTCATAGTCATACTAATAAGGAAAGTGAAATCATGACGTGGCATTTTCGTCTAGGTCATCCAAATTTTTCGTACTTGAAACGTTTGTTTCCATCCTTATTCATCAATAAAAATCCCAATTTATTTCATTGTGAAGTTTGTCAGTTGACAAAACATATTCGAAACACTTTCTCACCACGCACGCACAAACCAAGTCACCCTTTTTCACTCATTCACGGTGACATTTGGAGACCATGTCACGTTCCCAGTATTACTTGTGCTCGATGATTCTTCTTGTTAGTTGATGATCATATTCGATTATGTTGGACATTTCTTATGAAAGAAAAATTTGAAACCAAGCATATATTCTCACTTTTTCATGCCATGATCCAAACTCAGTTCAATGCCAATATTCCAATCCTAAAAATTGATAATGCTAGGGATTTCTTTAATTTCGATTTTAGTGGATATCTCAAATCACATGGTATTGTCCAACAAAGCTCCTGCGTTGACATATCACAACAAAACGGTGTAGCCGAACGCAAAAATCGTCATATACTTGAGGTTGCCCGAATTTTACTTTTTGTAACCAATGTTCTTAAAAACTTTTGGGGTGAAGCCATTCTTACTGCAACACACTTGATCAACCGAATGCCTTCTCGAGTTCTCAACTTTCATTCACCTTTACAAGTGCTTCAGAGTCAATATTTTACCTCACAACTTGTGTCCCCAATTCCTTTCAAGGTTTTTGGTTGCATTGTTTTTGTCCATATTCATTCACAATATCGTGGCAAACTTGATGCCTGTGCCATTAAATGCATCTTCGTTGGTTACTCAGCCAATCAAAAAGGCTACAAATGTTTTTCTCCCATCACTCGTAAGTTTTACCATTCCATGGACGTTACTTTCTTCGAAGAAACTCAATTCTATTTTAATTCTGCAATTCAAGGGGAGAATCACACTAATGAATTCAATAATTGGGATTGGTGATCACTCATTGAACCGAATTTATTATCTTATTTACCCTCCACTACCTTGTCCTCTTCCAACCTGATATCCATTTCAGATTCTCCTTCAAAAACCAAACCTTATTAATCTCCCATTGTCTATCCTAGACATCGTCTCCTTCCTATTGATGCCATAAAAGTTTATGGAAGAAAGAGAAATCCTGACTTGCCTACACGAAATCAGCAAAGTCAAGAAACTCTCCTGAGCCAGACTGAATATGAAAGATTACAAAATGAAGCAGAATCTAGTCCAAAACTTGGTTCTAATCCTGAGTTAGATCTTCCTATTGCACAAAGAAAAGGCGTTCGATCATGCACTCAACATCCTCTTCAAAGTTATATTTCTTACGTAAATTTGTCCCCAAAATTTCAGGCATTTGTGACATCCCCAGACAAAATTAAGATTCTTAATTCTGTCAATGAGGCTCTAAAAGTTCCTGAATGGCACAAGGCAACCTTAGAAGAATATACTGCACTTGAAAAGAATAGTTCATGGATGTTAACAGAGCTACCACTTGGAAAGAAGATAATAAGCTGTAAATAGATATTCTTTGTTAAACAGAAGTTAGATGGAAATATCGATAGATATAAACCTCGACTAGTGGCTAAAGGGTTCACCCAATCATATGGAATTGATTATCAAGAGACTTTTGCTCCTGTAGCAAAACTTAACACAGTTTGTCTTGCTGTCTATTGCAGTTAATAAGGATTGGCCACTACTTCAACTCGATGTCAAGAACACATTCTTAAATGGAGATTTGATCGAGTAAGTTTACATGGATGTGTCTCCTTGCTTTGAGATTAAAGATACACAAGGGAAGATATGCAAGTTGAGAAAGACACTATATGGACTTAAATAATCACCTAGAGCATGGTTCGAAAAATTCACCAAGGTCCTCAAACAGGATGGATACTCAGACACATGCAGACCACACTTTATTTGTCAAACACTTCGCAGATGGGAGAATCACAACTTTGATTGTATATGTTGATGATATAGTTCGTACAGGAAATCATGTTGGAGAAATAAAGAGACTTAAGATGCTATTATCCAAGGAATTCGAGATTAAAGACTTGGGATATTTGAAATGTTTCTTAGGGATGAAGGTGACATATAGTACCAAAAGAATCTCAGTTTCTCAACGCAAATATGTTCTATATCTCTTGCGTGGGACTTACATGAGTGGGTGTAAGCCTGTTGAAACACCCATGGACCCTATCACCAAACTAATGCCTCGAACTGATAAATTGACAACTGACAAGGGGCAATATCAACGTTTTGTAGGTAAGTTAATTTATTTGATCCATACACGTCCAGATATAAGTTTTTTAGTCAGTGTTGTTAGTCAATTTCTTGGCAACCCATCAGTAGATCACTTGGAGGCAATAAACCGCATTCTAAGATACTTGAAGAAGGATCTTGGAAAGGGACTCATGTTTAAGAAAACAATTAATAAGAGCGAAACTGTTTTTATTTTACAGAAAATTACTTCATTTATTTCTTAATATTAGATCCCTTTATGTAGTACATTAGTATACAACTGCAAATCACCCTAAAAATCAGGAAACTAACATCCTGAAAACAAAAGCTACAATACACAAACATAATTTTTACTCGGTGTAGTTTCTGTCAATCTGCAATATTTCCAGGCTAGATCCTTTTTAGTGTTGTCATTCTTTTTTGCAGCTTGAGGTTCAACAATAGGTGGTGGCAGTGGTGCTTGTGATGCTAATGGTCGTGGTGGTGGTGGAGGTGTACTAGTAGTAATAGAATCATCTCTATCTCAACTTAGACGAATTGCAAGTCCACCTCTACCTCTATGTTTACGTCTAGTTCTTTTCGCAACTTTTGGCATGTTTAAGTTCTAAAAAAACATAACTCAAAATCGGAACCTATTTCAAAAAAAATAAAAATCCACCAACCGAAAGAAAAATCTACTACAAAATCAAAACGAAATCATTATGAAAATAAATCCATAAAAATAGTCAACTTAAAGCTTTTGTAAACATAGAAGTTGAAGAGGAAGTTGATAGTAGTGATAACTAAGGTAATTGTGCAATGTGATATAACACTTGAAGAACAAATAAAACAGTTTATAGAAGAAAACAACCCATAAAGGGAAAAAACTGTTCATAGTAAATTTGGTAGCATAACAGCAAGGAATAAAGGGGATAAAACAAAGAAAGAAGAGAAACAAAGAAGAAAGAACGAAGTGGGAAAAGGGATATTTAGAGAATAAAAAAAAAGAAAAAATAAGAGAAAGAAAGACAAAGGAAATACCTGTTTGTCTCTGCAAATGCTTGTTGGATGGAAGGAGCCGAGAAGTAAAAACAGAGCAAAGAAAGACAGAGGCTGTTAAGAACTACTAGGAAAAAAGGGTTTTTTTAACTTTAACTTTCACTTTGGGGTAGCTCTTGGTTTTATCAGCTTCTTTTCAGCTTACTGAGCCAAAGTACTAATGGGCATTGTCTAAGAATCGAAGTGCTAATTTAATTTTGCTTTTAAGCCCACAATTTTTCTTTTCTTGGCATGAAACAGAAGCTATAAAGCCTCAATAGCCTCACTTCCTAGCATCAATGCTTGAAAAAAGACTTAAGCCTCAAGGGTAAAAGGCGTATGAAATTTTCAGCACTCAATAAGGTAGCCTCAAAGCTACCCAGGTGAAAAAAACACTCTGATATTAGCTTTGAGGCTAGCCTCAAAATGTATTTTGAAACCATGAATCCGAAGGATCCACCAGTTATCATATTTCTTTAAGAATGTTTTTTGAATATTTAGTGTTGCTTTTTCTATTCCACATATAAGCTTTTCTCAGCTTTCATAATAAGTTAGAGAGAAAGGTGCTTTTTAGGAGGCTGAAAATTGCTTTAAGGTCTACTGTCTAACCAAGCTGAGTGCTTGTTGAATTCTAGAGTTATTGTAGAATAACAGCTCTATTATATCTTTCTGAAGCTCTGAGGTCCGATTGGGTAACATATGTGGGTGGCCATATTTATTCTCTTAAAATACAGACAAAAAAGAGGGAGAGAGGACATGACACAATAGAATTTTTGGGTTACAGATAAAAAATATTGCTCTGATACTATATTTAGTTTCTTTATCAGTGTAGGAGTCATATTAGGATTAAGGTTTGTGTCACATTGTCCTATAAATATTGGGAGTACTCTTCTATTAATATTAAAGAGAATAAGAATGAATTTATTTGATTCTCTTGTTCTACTATCGTATTATTTCACATTTGGGGGTAGATGAGTGATATCAAGGAATAATGGCTGATATCATTTTCCTTTAGTAAATGCGGTAAGCATGGTATTGTGTCCAGCATCTTGTGGTTGATAATGTTAACATAGTTGTTTATGATACCACTAAAGTTGAACAAATTTTTTTTGTAAAGAGTTATTAAAGTTGAATAAAGAATTTGATGAATGTATAAAAGTATTTTTGACCCTTTTCTCATTAACTTAAGTTTTTGGGAGAGTTGGTTTCCTAACAAGTTTTAACATAATATCAGAACAGTAAGGTTTTGAGATCGAATCTTTGTGGCAACTCTTAAAATAATTAAAATTCTCAAATTTGATGCGCCTTACAAAAAGAAAAGAAAACTCACCCTTGTAGAAAGTTCTAGTGATGGGATTTCGCAAAGCTTGTTTATTCAACTTTCCTTTTCCATTTCTACTTGTGAGTATATGTTATGTTTATGAAAAAATTTGTATGTTTAAATTAGGAGTTATAATTTATATCTCAACTTGATTGTATGAATCGAACACGAAAAACAACACAACATAACACATCTCAAATAACCATTTTGTTAGTAAGGTTAAATACAATGAGACACTACATACATTTAACGAAAAAATACGAATAACACTTTAATTAATAATTTAATTGTATTTTATGAACATTTGTTAGAAAATTAGTGTATTTTTGCTAACTTATTTCATATTAATGACTTGATTGCATGATAAGGACTTGACATATTGTACACATCATATGACTACCTAAAATATACTAACACAATATTATATATAAAAAGGAGAAAGGGTCGTTTAAGTCTGTTATATTTAACAAAATATATTTTAGATCCATACCTATTAGTTGAAGTAGCACAAACCAATTACTTTTACAAAAAGGTCGCAAAAGTCCATTTTATAAATGTAATGGACTTGTTCTGCCCCATTTTTTTTTTTTTGCAAAAGTAGGACATCACAAGTCTATTATCTTTAAAAAATGGATTTTTGTGACCCTTTTTGTAAAGAAAAAAATGTCTTGCCCCAATTAATAGGCAATGGACTAAAAATGTATTTTCGTTAAAAATAATAAACTTCAAACATGTTTTGCCCCAATCATTATGTTTTACTCATCTATCTAATTGAATTTAATTCTCTCTGTTTGTTAGTAATCTCCAAAAAAATATCTAAAAATATTTTTCGATAGTAAATTGGAAATATTTTTGTTAATTAATTTATACAAGAGTATGTAATTTAATAAAGCAAGAAAGCATTAAGATCAATGATTTTAAAACTACATAGGTTCATTTAAGTCTTTTGATCTTTATATTTACCTATGTCGAAATATTGCAGATCTATCTTATAATTCTCTCTTTCGATAGTAAAACAGAAGATTAAAAGTAGTTAATTAAACATAAACGAATTTGTTTTCTCGTTAATCTGTTGCACTCTAATCTATTTTTCTCCTATCTGCATCGATGTTTTTTTTTTGTTTTTCTTCCTTCTGCATTAGCTTTCCTTCTCTTTTTCTATTTCTGCGTTTCTGCTCCTCTTTTTTCTTGACGTGATATATATATTAATTTAAATCCGGTTTAAATAAATTTGAGTCCTTAGATGACATGCTTATAAAATTTTTGTATCTTCGTTATCTTCAAATCTGCAATAAAATTTAAATAATAACAATAAAATCTAAAATTAAATAAAATTAGACTAAAGTTTAAAATTAAGAAATGATAAATTATGTTAAATTATGCAAATCATTTCCTCCTTTCACAGGTGGGGGTAGACAAAAGAAAAAAGAAATGGGCATTGCAAAAATAAAAAAACAATAGTGACTCATCTAGAATATAGAAACAGAAATGAGCATGAGGTAAAAACAAAAAAAGAACAGTGACTCATCTAGAATATAAAAACGCATATGAGCATGTGGTAAAAAACGAAAAGAAGAAATGGTAATTGCAAAAATAAAAAAAGAACAGTGAGTCATCTAGAATATAAAAACACAAATGAGCATTACTATCTTGAGGTGACCTTTAGGATTGAAAAGCTCATGGTTTTTATCGACTTTAACATGGTATCATAGTTAGATCCTGTATTCAAGACTCGTTAATCCCAATTGTTGAATTGCAAGTGTTTAATCTGCATGGTGTATAGAGCTAACACTTGTGGGGAAGTGATAAATGTATAAAAGCATTATTGATATTTTTCACACTAGCTTAAGTTTTTGGGAGAATTAGTTTTCAAACAACTTCTAACATAATGATGGCAAAAGTACATTTACTTTTATGTACCTAGCCTCCAAGATTCCATGTAACATGATATTAATTTTATATATTGCAATGTCTCATATAGGGATATATCTTTAGTTCTTTACTTTCTGACCGAAACTGTCTGGACTGGACATTCAGGTGAATGAGCTTGCTGATATTGCACGATGTGCAGCGAATATACCTTCGCATAGTGATGGTTCTACTTATTTGATAACTTGTCTCGAGGATTTGAGAGTTGTTATTAATCGCCGAAAGTTCGATTCATTTACAGTGGAGACTTTTGGGGCTCGCATTGAGAAGTTGATCCGGTGAGTATTTTTATTGTTTCCTGTGTTGCATGATTTGCAACTTGAAAAACCAGTGACTTCAATATTTTTCCTCGTACTAATACTTATTTCTCCAACTTGTTTCACTTGAAAATTTTTTATTTTGATTTTCTCTCTATTTAAATTTTAGGATGTATTATGCAATATGACAAGTTGCGTTTCTTCAGGGAGAAGTATTTGCAGCTTTGTGAGCTTGTTGATGATGAGAATGTTGATATGGCTAGTACGGTAATAGACGAGGAGGGTCCTTTGGAAGATGATGTAGTTCGTAGCTTGAGAACAAGTCCTATACATTCTTCAAAGGATCGTACTACCATAGATGACTTTGAAATTATAAAGCCAATCAGCCGTGGGGCATTTGGACGAGTTTTCTTGGCTAAAAAGAGAACAACAGGAGATCTTTTTGCTATAAAGGTATACATAATGATGTCTCCTATACATGCTGCATCAACTGAGATTATGATTTCATGCTGATTCTTTTTGCCTGGTTATAATACTGGTTTATTACGTCTTTGTCCTATTTAGGGTGCTTCTCTCTCTCTCTCTCCTTCCTTAAACCATATTATGCTAAGAAATTATCTTGATATTGAATAAATAATTAGATTAGTATTGAGTAACATAAAACTTGCAAACTTCTCTTCTTATAATTGAAATTAAATTACATGGGTAACAGGAAAGCTCAATATACTGATATTTTACAACTTATAAACAATTTCCAACATCTAAGAGATTGATTCAATAAAGAAATGAAATCAAACTTTATGAATAAAATGTATCATAGGATTCAGTTAGTCTAAGATGCCATCGAATTCTATACAAATAACCTAATAGTTATATTTGTTGCTTTTTCACTTGCCTACAAGGCTATGACAAAGGAGATGGTGACAAAAGAAAATACTAAGATAGAAGAAGGGGATTTTAGATTATAAAAGAACTTAAGAGTAAGACAGATGAAGTTTCAGGAAAAGAAAAAAGTACTCTGTGGTCCCTAAATTTATGTCTTTAGGATACAATTGGTAATTTTAGTCCCTATATTTTAATAGTTTGGGGTGCCATGTACAAGAAAGGGACACTTTTTGTATCTAAATTTTACTAAAATACGATACTTAGTCTCTAAAATCTTAAAGTTTAGGGATGCGTTTTTTCTTTTAAGTAGGAGCTTCCATCAGCTCTTTTCTTCATATTGAACTGGATTGCATCAAAGCATAGATCGCATTTGTTCTTAGCAGTCAACATGAGGCTTGTGTTGTTTTGTTCGGATATTTCCCTTCTACTTCCATTTCAAATCTGTTTGTCCAATTGGAGCTTCTTTTGTGTGGACCACTTTCGTTCTCCATGTATTGTTTTATTAAGTCAATTTTCATGTAGGGAATTTTGTCTTATTGGGGATGCATTTTATGTTGTATTGAAACAGGTTCTTAAAAAGGCTGACATGATTCGTAAAAATGCTGTTGAAAGTATATTAGCAGAACGTGACATTTTGATTTCAGTCCGCAATCCTTTTGTGGTGAGCAGGTCTAGCTAGTAAACTGTTTTACCAATCTATTGAGAAGGTAATTATTATCATTCTAATATGTGTACTGTATCAGGTTCGCTTCTTCTATTCATTTACTTGTCGTGAAAATTTATACCTTGTTATGGAGTATTTGAATGGGGGAGATTTGTATTCATTATTGAGAAATTTAGGCTGCTTGGATGAAGATGTTGCTCGTGTATATATAGCAGAAGTGGTAAATACTCTATCCTTTGGATTTTTTAAGTGCTTACTTATGGTATAAATGTATAATTGAGGGCTTGTTCTATATGTGTCAGGTGCTTGCTTTGGAGTATCTACATTCACTTAATGTGGTTCACCGTGATTTGAAGCCTGATAATTTGTTAATTGCCCATGATGGTCACATTAAGGTAAATATGTATTTAAGTTTTTAAATAATGTTCTTGAGTAGGTTCATGAAGTAGAAAGTTCACAAAATATTGTAAGAGATTGAGAATAATCTTTAAACTCTTTTGAAATCGAAGCCCATAATGAAGCTAATAATAAAACTTCGCCATAGATTGCTATAATTTTCAATTTTCTCAAAAATTCTAATTCCTCTCAATCCATAACATCGATAGAATTCCTCTATTATACCATAACTCCACAACACTTTAGCCTTCTTAGCGTTCATACCATTCCCATGCATGCTAAAATTTTCTAGCAACAAATATTTGCAGAATCCTTGAATGGCCTGTTGAACACCCATTAATTTGTAACTTAGATCAAAGATTATACACAATTAGGAAATGTAAAAATAAATGATCAGTGCCTTTTTAATTTCTCTTTTAAAGCACACACCAATTACTGAAAGACAGCTTTGAAAATTTTGATTATATCTGATTCATTGTGTTTACCTTACTAAGAACAATTAGCCACTTCATCACCTTGACTTTATTTGGACTATGACACTTTACTTCAAAAACTACCATTGACTCATTGATCCATATCCTTGTATAAACTACTATTAACTGTCATAGTTACTCATTCCAAAAGCTTACATCAAACTTACAAAATCAATTTTCCAATCATTTAAGAATCTTCTAAATTTGAGATACCAACATTCTGGCGAAAACAAGATGCTTATTGAGACATTTTTATCCGAACATAGTTGTATAACATTGAATATCTTATTAAAGGAGAAGTATCATTCAATTAAGAATCTTCTCAAAATCGAATTCTAACTTCATTCCCCATCTTGTAACTTAAATTAGAAAAGAAATTAATTTTTTTAGCAATTGTTATTCAAGGATTGCGTCCACCACCTTACAAACCACAACCCATATCCTACCCATTCTTATTCAAACTATACTTCTGACAACTCTATGGCAATAGAGTTTTTCTCGAGCGAGAATCTTTTATATATCAACTTCCCTACTAATCTTTTATATCTGTTTGTGTCTACTGGTTTTCCGAAATTTACTTTATTTTTCCTAGCCTCTATCAGAGTGTCACATGATTTACATATAAGTATGTTATTTTTAGTAAGGAGATTGAGGATGTATTTTTGTTGAGACACTAATTCCTTTTACTGATTTTGTAACTTTTATCCCTAAGAAATACCTCATTTGTTCTAGCTCCTTGACCTCGAATATTGTGGACAAAGGCATCTTCAATCTCTCAATTTTATCCAGATTATCTCCAGTCATGATTATATCATCAACGTACATTATCAAAAAAAAATTCCTCTCATTTTCTGTGTCGAAAGAACATGATATAATCTGCTTGTCCTTGATGACACCCTTGTTTTTTCATCACCTTTGCAAATATATCAAACTAAGCTCTAGGTGATTTTTTAAGACTATATTGTCATAGATTGATTCTTTTAGTGTACACAATATTTTCTCCTTTGTAGAGTCCTGGAGATATGGTTATGAAGACTTGTTTTAAATATCCATTAAAGAATATGTTTTATGTCTAGTTGATGAAGTGACTAATCCAAATTTGCTACTAAGGATAAAACTCTAACTGTATTCAATTTGTCTACTAGTGCTAATGTTTTAATGTAGTCAATCCCTGTTGCGTAAAGTTGTGTAAATACTTTTGCAACTAAGTAGGCTTTGTATCATTCTATTGTTCTGTCAAACTTATATTTTATTGTGAAATCCACTTACATCTAATTGGAACTTTTCCTTTCGGTAGTTTTGTCACATTCCATGTTCTATTCCATTACAACTTATTTCCACTATGAGATTTCCAAGGCCTCATGCATATTCTTTGGTATTTTTGTTTTGTAAAGATTAGTGCTTAAAAGCATGAAATCCAGATGATTGATTTAAGTGAAACAAATCTAAAAATTGATGGATAGTACATGACCCTCTTTTCTAAATTTAATAGGTAACTTAGGAGACTTAGAAAATTCATAGTTACATGGATTCGATGTTGACTAATGAATATTAAGATCTACTATAGGTTCTGACTTTCTGGGTGTTTCAAATGCGAAGTTCTCTCTACCTTTTAATTTTGACTTTTGTGAGTAAGTATTTACTTTTTGGTATGTTGTTTCTCCCCCTGAGTTCAAGCTTCTTTCTGTATATGGCATAATAGTATAGCAAGGAGTTTTTGGCTTGGACTCTCTGTTTGAGTTATGACTCTATACATGAGGAATATTGGGTGAAGTGAGTTTAAGAGGAGTGAGGCTAAGGCCTAAGTATTGGTTAAAAGTTCTATCCTCTCTTGTACCATTCTCCTCTTGAGGATAAGGATTTTGTTAGTTACCTTCAAGGAACGTGACATCGAAAGTGACAAAGTTTGCCCTTTGTCCCAGCATTTAGGACCAAGTATTTTGAGGTTACTATTCCAAGGCCACAAGTGAAGGCATTGTGAGAGAGGAGAGCACCATCCATGTCGCAAGGAGCCTTATTGAGCTTGACTCTCGTCTGACGTTGGCTAACACCTCTTTGACAGACAAAAGTGGTCTTTGGCTGAGTATCCTTCCACGGATGTCGTCGGGTTCTCAGTTTAAACTTTCTAAAAATTCCAAACGTGTTAGATTCAACCTTTTTCCTATAACGAGTGTTGTTGCTTTAGGACAGAGTATTTTGAGATTACCATTCCAGAACCATAAGTGAGGGCATCACGAGAGAGAGGAGCACTATCCATGCCGCGAGGAGCCTCATCGAGCATGACCTCTCGTTAACTTTCGTCTCATCTGACGTTGGCCAACACTTCTTTAACAGACATAAGTGTTCTTTGGTTGATTATCCTCCCACAGACGTCGTCGAGTTCTCGGTTTAAACTTTCTAGAAATTCCAAATGTGTCGAATTCAACTTTTTTCTATAACGAGTGTTGTTGTTGGAGCACTCCCATTCTTCCTCTGACCTCAATTTTAGTTCTTCCAAGAGAGTTTGCATTTCCTCGTAATATTCAGTAGCTCTTTTTCTCCCTGTTTCATTTGTCATGGTTGAGTTTTTAATGCGAAAATTTGTGATTAATCCTCACCATCTGAGTAGGTTTCCTTGACAATTTCCCAAACATCCTTTGCTATTAGTAAAAATAGATAAGCTTTTTTGATTGTCAGTAGCATGGAATTGACAAGCCACGCAATCACCATTTAGTTATTAGAACTCCACCATTGTATCGCACTGGTGTTGGTGGAAGTGGGTTTCTTTGCTTCCTCCGTCAGGTATACCATCTTTTTTTCCCGTTTATAAAAACTTTATAGATTGAGTCCATTCTCGGTAGGTTTTTCCATTTAATTTTTCAATAGTGAATTTGAGAGAGGAATTATCCAATACATTGGAATTCATGGTAGGTATGGATTTTGTTTTTGTATGAGTATTTTCGGGTATTTTTTTGAATTTTTATTTGGGTTTGAATTAGATATAGTTAAGTTTTAACCTTGCTCTAATACCATGTAGAAATGCTTTGGATAGATATAGATTCAAAATGATATAGAAAGTTGTATTTTTTGGCATATAATTTGTACAAATATAAACTCTAATTTGTAATACAAGTAGAAGAGTGAAAAGGAAAGTTAATGCAATAAATTTCCCTAATCAATTCCTAGTGATATTCTAATCAAATCTTAATCATTAGAATATTTTCACTTACCATAATATTAAGATTTGATTCACTAAAGTTCATAGATTTCAACATTATTTCTAATGCCTAATTCCTTTTTTTCTTTGATCTTTGTATCGTCTCCCAATTTACTAGCCTCGTCTAGAGAAAAGTGCTTTCCTGATAGACTTTTTTCAAATATTACGTGACCAAAATTATGCAACTCTTAAATTACCTCTAAGAGGTATATTCAAATATTTCCATGATCATGTCCCAACTTCACACCCCCAAAGAGTTGGCGAAACAAACCACTTTGTCTTTGGCTCAATGGATAGCTAAGGTATAGCTTTTGGTCATATTTAAGTGCAAATCAAATCAGATATATAGTAGAACAACTTAATCACGTTAATCAAATTAGCAACTTTTCTTCATCTCTAGAGAAGAAAATAACTTCATTTGCATATTGGAGGTGAGACTTGTATTAGTGTATAAAAAGATAGTCTCATATTGATTTAAGAAAGATATTTTTGTAGTGTTTATAAGTAGTATAAGGCTTATTTTTTTTAAGGTTAATTTTTGAATATTATATGTTTCATGTTTGCTTGTACACTATACAAAATATACATGATATCAAAGCTTTAGTAGATCAATGGACTAAGAAAAAAACTAATGTGGCCTCTCACTTAAAAAAATAAAAAATTCATGGCATTATAAAAAAAATGAAAAATAAGTGACTCAAATAAAATTAGTATAACAAAAAATAGGTTAAAAATACAAAGTGTTGGGTCAAATAACTCACACTACGATGGGTGATGTTAATGTATAAAAAGATGGTTCCACCTTGATTAAGAAATATATTAGTGTAATATTTATTAATAGTATGAAACTTACCTTTTTTACTTTTTAGGATTAGATGTCTTATTTTATATATTATACTATGTAAATTTTGTATAGTGTATGAGGAACACAAGTCATCAAATCTTAAAATGTTAACATCATAAGTCTCATACTACGTATAAATACTACATTAATATCTTTTTTAATTAATGTGAGACTCTTTTTATACACTAATGCCTCCCTTAAAGTGTGGCTCTTTTGATCCAATACTTTATATTTTTAACCTATTTTTGTATATTTTATTTCTATTTGAGTCACTTCTTTTTTTTTTTTTTCAAGGCCAATGTATTTTTTATGTGTGGGGGGGTCTTTAATTTTTTCTTGGTCCATTGATCGATTGAAGCTCTAGTATCATGTGAATTTTCTCTAGTGTAAGAGCAACATTAGATATCTAATCCTAAAAGATTAACATTAAAAGAATGTTAATCTCATACTATTTATAGACAATACACTAGTATCACTGTCTTTCTATATACTAACAACTTAGACACTATTTGCCCCAACATGCAAAACTTCCAAATTAAACCTCTTAATTTTTGAATGCCTGGACAATAAAAGAATGGAACATAAGAATCCAGCTGCAAATATTAAAATATCTAAATTATAAGCTTGCTTTTTCTTCATGGATTAAACTTTGTAATGAACGACATCAAAATTAGATATTATATATAACGAAAAATGCATTTGTTAAATGCATGTCCAATTAAGTAATGCTAACTTAGTAGTTTCAAGCTACAACAATTAAAAATATTTGGAAAAATAGATTTATATTTAACAAAATGCTTCGAATCTTTTTTCCCATGGTACAAAGAAAAAAACTTCAATTTAAAAATGACAAAATTTAAAGATATTTAACCTTTTTTGGTACCAAAATAAATAAAATCCATCAAATATCTTTGAAAAAGAAGATAATGCGCCTCTGGCATGTATTTTCAATCATATTTGAACGGAAATTATGATTTGGACTTATTTGTCTTTTTTTAAATATTTTGGAACCAAATAGGCTTAACTAAAAAATAACCGAAATAAATTGCTTATTTTCAAAATTAATGGGACTAATCAAGGCCCCCCCACCCATGTTATTTGTGCCCCTATATTACTTTATAACTTGGACTAAACACATGCACAATTAGATGATCAATATCTTCCATCTTCTTTTACAAATTACACGCTAATTAGTTGAATGGTAAAACTTGGAAAGCTTTGACTGAACTCCATCATTTGTGTTCACCTTATTAAGAAAAATTAATCACTTCAACATATTTGAGTAGGGCACTTCCACAATGAAGCATAATAATCAAATCTTGTATATCTTCCACGATAACTTCAAAGTAAGATTTATATGAGAAACTTACTTTTACTCTTCCAACCCTGACAACATGCCTGAAAATTCATCATTTCCCAATTGTTCAAATTTCTTCTAAATATGATTCCTACCCTTGGCAGAAAGGTCTGGGCATTCTTATCCAAGCATCTTAACTCTTTTATAGATTATAAGTCACCATCATCTTCTTCTTCTTAGTCCTGTTGTAATTTCAGTTTCACTTGTCTGGTTCAGGTCAAATGAATTTACTTTTCCAAAAGTAATAGATCTCATTTCTTGTGATTTGATAGTCTTAGGTAGTTCTCTTGCTCTGCTTTACTTTACCACTTGATCTTTGTTTGTTTGGAGTAGTCTCCTTGCTATGACATGCCAGTATATGTATCAGGCAAAAGAAGTGGTCATGTGCTTTCCTGTTACAATAAATTTTAGTGTCTAGAATATGATTGATGTTTATGTCATCTCTGTAGTCATTCGGTTTCTATTTCATTTGAACAGTTGACAGACTTTGGGCTCTCCAAGGTTGGTCTGATTAACAGTACCGATGATTTATCTGGCCCAGCAGTTAGTGGGACATCACTACTTGTAGAGGAAGAATCTCAATTACCTGCACCTGAGGAACAGAAAGAAAGACGTAAACGATCTGCCGTGGGTACCCCTGACTATTTGGCACCAGAGATACTATTAGGAACAGGACATGGTTTGTATAGCATGTTTTTCAATTAATACCCAACAGTTTCATTTGGTTTATTTCTGTTAATTTTTTTTATAAGAAACATCATATATTTATATAAAAAAATAATTATAAAAATACAAAATGTGGACAAGCAATCCACTCAAAATAAAAATATAACTATAAGATAGCTTATTTTTAAGAACCCCATCACATATTCTTAAGAGCTATCCAATAGTTTTTAAGAAAATGAGAATAACCTTTAAATTCTTTTGAAACTAAAGTTGAAAAAAAAAATTCAGTACCTAAAAGAAATATTGTATTATTTTTTGGAAGATACACATATTGGATCCAAATTTCTCCATCTGCTGGATTTGATGCTTTAGTTGCTGTTAATTCTTCTTCTTGTTTTCGTTTTAACTCAGTTTCAAAAAAAAAAAAAAAAAGCAAATACATGAATAAATAGATACAAGATGCAGTCAATTCTTGGTTGCCATTTAACTGGAGCAACTTTAGTGTTTCAAGGGAAATCATTTTTGTAAGGAAGGAAATATTTGTTTTGCCAGTGCAATCAATTCTAAATTTATAATTGATTTTGGCTTTTTTAACTAGAAAGATATCTTTTCTGTGTTGATTAGTTAATCAAGAAATTTGTTAAAAGTGTTTGTTCCATTGCGTACAGGTTACACTGCTGATTGGTGGTCTGTTGGTGTCATTTTGTTTGAAATGATTGTTAGTGTTCCACCCTTCAATGCAGAGCATCCTCAGGTCAAAATATTGGTTTAGCATATCTTTGTTTTCCCCTCGTTTTCCTTTTTATTGTATGTCTGTAACAAATGAAATTATTGAAATGACCTTCAATCATTTACTGAATGTTAAACCACTCCCTAACTTTTCAGATTTTGATTATCCTGGTTTTCTTGCCTTGGTCTTATTAATAATATTTGGGTTCAAAATAAGTTATTCTAGACGGATAGCTGCTAAGAAATCAGATATCTTGTCTCCCATGAAAAGTGATTTGCGAGTGCTAAGTCTTTATGTTCCATAAGAAATTTTGCTTTCACTTTCTTAACATTTCCTTTTTCTTCTTACAATAATCTATTGACAAGATAAAAATTTCCGTTCAGTTGCTATAAATTGTACTTCAAATGTAGAATTTTCTCTCATTGGTGAAGATTTTAGTATATGCTTGTGTTGTAATGGATGATTAATATTTATTGCACAACTTATTGATTAGGGGAATATTTGATAATGTACATCGGAAGGTGCTTGATGATGCAAAAGTTTTATTAAATTAGATATTGGGTAAACCAACAAAAATATCACTGAATTATTGGGTTTGTTATGAATGTATACCATTGAACTATTAAAAAGTTGGAAATGTACTATTCCGTCAGCAACATTAATTTTTCGCAAAAAGAGAAAAATTGAAAAAGATCACATGCATGTGATCTTCATCCATCGTCCCAGAAATTGTGAACCATAAACAACCCTCTCCCCCCCAAACCCATTACTTCAATGTGGCTCTGCTAAAGAACCACCAAATGGGATGATGGACTGCTTTTCTTATTCAGTGTTAGGTTTACAACATAAGCAAGAATGATTTTTGCAACACTGTTCTGCAGCCGACTGGTTCCCCATCGCAAGAGCCATTGCCTAGGCCTCCTCAGAACTGTCCCAAACCCAATAGCATGCACTTGAAGAGGATTCAACCCCCCTTTAACTCCCATTCATTGATGACCTGTTATACCTCCCCCTGTCCCATTTACTCAGGTTGGCCCTCCACCAGTTCTGCCCCATAAATAAGCCTGCTCAGTGTGGACCATCATCACCGACCAATGCAACAAGTAACACCTGGGAATTCAGTCTGCTCCATACTGTCAACAACCAGTAATTTTTTTAATTTTTGACGACAAAGTAACACAACAGTACATTTGTAACTTTTTAATAATTTGATGGCACATTTGTAACGAAAATTTATATTCGTAACAATCGCAATAGTTCGGTGGTATTTTTGTAGATACTCTTAGATATTTTTTGAGAAATTTTAAATCTCTAACTTATAGAATGTAACTGATGAGAACAGGTTCACTGGTTGAAATTAATCTTATTATTTTTTATTTGCATGATATTGAATAGATTTCACGTGTAGACGTAGTGAAGGTACTTCCCCATATTGATTTACAAAGATTTGTAAAACTAGTGTGATTTATTTGAAGCATTCTCCGTCTCCACACCCAATAGGACTTCAAAACTATAAGCATTAGAAAATAGAAAAGAAAAAAAAACATGATTTAGATTTGCAAGTTTTACATTTGATGATTTTGTAGTTTTGTTGATTGGTGTTCAAGCATCACTATTGAACACTGTACCAATGATCTAATTTTCAGAGGTAGTAGGATGTTGTCAATATCCATAAAAATTAAGCAGCATGAAATTGAGAAGGTGGCCGTGCAATGAACAGTCCCTTGTGCTTGCAAGTCTCTTTGTTATTGGAAGTATTTAGTGGTTGTTGGAATGGTATACTGGATTGCAGTCGTAGGAATAAATTGGGATATCATCATATCATTAGACAAAGAATGATTGCAACTTTGTTAAGGGAGAAAGTGTTCCTGTGAAAAAAATTTGGATGTGATTGAACATCACAATTCACAGCTTTTGAATGGTTACAGATTTCTAGGGTGGCCTTTGTGTTTTTGTTCAACTTCCGATGTATTTGTGGGTTATGATTCTTTGTGTTATTTTCTTCACTGAATGTGCTTATTGTTTTATGCTTAATTTTTTTGGAAATTATCTAATATTGACATGAGTTTGCAACAGCTTCTCAAATGTATGATGGGATATTTTAATTTTGCAATTCAATAATTGTAACTTGGTTACACACGGACACACCTATGTAACTGAGTTTCAAAGATGTGTAACTCGGATACAAGTTGTTGCATTGCAAAATATAAATATCCCACCCTGCATTGTGAATTTGTTGCAAACTCATGCCTACATTGCAGTTTCTTAAAATTTATTGGGTAATATTTGGTGGAAAACCTGTTACTTTTTGTACTTTGTTTTATTTATAAGGTTCAGTTGTATCTTATCCAAAAAAAAAAAAAGATAAAGACCAAGTTTTAGTTGACGTTGAGAAAAATCTTATTAAATTGATTGTCACTTCTCAGTCTGGTTCTTAGTTTAGTTTTGAAGAATTTCTGGAAAAAACTTTATTGTTGGTCATGAATGTATCTAAAAGCTTGTTAAACGTTTCCTCTAGTATAAAACCAATAGAAGCCTATATCATCAAATAATTAATGTTTCATTTAAACTAAGTTATCATAAGAGCTCAAGGGATGTGACCCAATTTGGGGAATTATTAGGTTGGGGGTGCGAACTTCTTGGGTTTGTTAGTTATGGGTAATAACAAGAAGAAAAATCTCGGAGGAGTTTTTTAATTGGCAATTTAGTTGGATCTTGCATTGCCCTTAGAATTTTTTTTTGGACTAATGAATTGTTCTATATATTACTTTACTTTATGTGGTTGAGATTTCAATAAATTGCTGCTTGTAACTCTTTCTGCTTTTCTTTCAGATGATTTTTGATAATATTCTCAATCGTAAAGTACCGTGGCCTCGTGTACCTGAAGAGATGAGTCCTGAAGCACAAGATCTGATTGATCGGTGAGTGGATTGAGACTATAATTTTATATGCCTTTTTTTTTATAGGACTGGGGTACTTTATACAATTTTTTTGGTCCATTAGTTTAAATTTAAATACCAATATCATCACAAGTACCTAGAGAAAGCCTGCTATAGTACTATACTATACCAAAACATATAATAAAAAAATAATAAATTCAGCGAGTCCTGAGCTCACCCAAGGGCTGAGGGAAATAGTCTGTCTTGACTTGCTCCCTTACCATCATCATATTTTAAACTTTTTTAAAATATGATGAATTAATTTGGGAGTAGATGAGTAGATTGAGATTATAATTTTATATGCCTTTTAACATAACAAATCCATGAGTAATAGGAGGTCGATGGGCTGTATAAATCCACTATGGAAAGCTCCACACTTAGACCCACGGGTATTAAGGGCTAATCGAATAGGTGAATCCCCCACCCTCAGCATCACAACTTATCGTTCTTCTTCGTAGCAGACTTTTGAAAAGACCTCGCGAGTGGATGGCAATGGTTGTCGGCCGAGGATTCTACCTCTCACGTAGTAGAGTTCGCGGTTGAGCCCCACAAGAAACGCGTACTCTTTCACTCTCCAGCTTTGATTTGTACCGAATAGCATCACCTTTGCATTCCTAGCTTTCATATGAGCTTGAATCAAGCTCTTGCCACAGTGTCACCATCTCCATATAGTACTTCATCACACCTCTATTTCCTTGTTTCATCTACCATAATTGGGTTTTGATTTCAAATATCTAAGAGAAATTTTCTGTGTCGGAGTAGTCTCACAAATAGGATCTTATATGTCCTTCGTCATGGACAAAAAGAGATGTTTCCCGATTGGAGGCACCATGGAATATACAAGTCAAGCCATTACCATCGAATTTTTCTACTTCCACTTTCGATGGTTGATGGATTGGGTAGAAGTTGGCTCCTCTGTCTTGCCATTGAGGTAACTCAATTTCCCTTTGTCATCGATTACCAACTTAATAGAGTGTGCCCACTTGGTAATTTTTTGGCATTGAGCTTTTCGAGTGTGAGTTGAATGAACGAATTATCGAGTCCTAAACTCATGGTGGATATTTCTTCTATTTCTTTCTCAGATGAGATAGATTATGTGTTGTTATTATTGACTTCAATCATTGGTGGTAGGATTAGAGCAATCATGCTCTGAAACCATGTAAAGTGAATGAATGAGAACATATTTCTTATTTCTTGTATGTAAAACTATAAATGATCTCTTCTTTTATAGTACAATATTGATACTAAGCAAATAAAATAAAATCAGAATATATAGCTAATCTCTATTTTAACTATGCAACTTAATCACTAAATAATAGGAAAGAATCCCAAAGAATTCAGGATTTCACATTTTTGGTCTTTTGATATTCACATATATGTGAACACTTTCTGCCTTATGGGCAGCTTTCCTTTATGACCCTACTTTTATACTAACCAGAATTCAAAAAAGAAACTCATTTGGTCACGTGTTCAAGTTTTGGACCGTGAATACTACACATGTTTTAAAAAGAAACTCGTTTGATCACGAGTTCAAAAACGAATTCATTTGATACATGTTCAAAATGAATTCATTTGGAGCTATGGGGACATTGTGCTTTTGAACTTGTGTACAAAAAGAAAATATTTCTAAACATATGTTTAAAAATAATGAGGTGTTAAAAATGAAAGCACCCGTTAAGGGGGTTATCTCATACAATATTATATTTTTATATCCATAACAAGGAGTCTTGGTTCTTTATGTGCTTGATCAGCTTCAGATGTCTGTTGGTATGACTGACTGCTGTTTGTTGTGAATGGTTTTGGTGCCGCCCTATACTTGTGTCTGTTTTCAAGTTTTTGTCATAAGTCCATATTATCAGAACACTGATAACGATAATTGAAATATTGAGAATGATTATGATTAACCTTCTCATTCACAAGGATCACAACCATACAAATCCAAATGTTGTTTATCACATTGGAAATGTTTTGCATTTCCAATAATTTAGGTGATTAATTTATTTGGTATTTCTGCCTAAACATTATAAATTGATATTTTCTAGTCTAGCCTTTTTAAGTTTTGGGGTATTGTGTTGGTATTTTGATTACATTTGAAGGAAAAGTGAATTAAGTTACACAGCAGGCATTTTATAACATAACTTGTTAGAAACTTTTCTCCCAAATTTTATTATTTATGTTTAGATGTTAGTTTCTTGTATTTTGAAGTGATTATGTGAATTGATTTCCTGTTCTGTAACATCTCACATGGTTCTCCCTCTTCTGTTGTGAATTACGAAGATTCCTGACACAGGTATTCCCAGATAACAAGGAGATCTGGTTTAGGATTCGAAACGGATAGAGTTAGCGTTATGATTCAATTTGAGTTTAATGATAGCTTTTAATTTCAATTATTATGAAATAACCTTGTGATTAGTTTCTAGATTGTTGGTAATAATTATTAGTTGTAATTATATTATGAACATAATTAGGAGATTTGAGGTTTATTAGAAGATTCCATTTATGATTTATTTTGTTTTACGTAGGATATTTTGTTTTCTTATTTGCATGCTAGTTTTTCCTATAAATTTGTATGTAATACAATGGTGAAAATACACAGAAAAAATATAATATCTCAATTTCCCACTTTCTTTATTCAGTTAATCTTTAGGATATAATTCTATGAAATTAGGAGCTCATTCTTTATCGATGAATCTTAAATATTGTTATCTTATTCCAAAGAAGACCCAGAAATAAAGACATTTTGTACAATAGCCCTTCCCATGGTCCCATGGTCCTGAACTTATTTTACGTATGATCTCAAATTCATATCTAATTATATTAGTATCTCGAATTGATTTATTCTGTATAATACCAAGTAAACTGGAACTGCAATACAACTGTGCCAGTTGCTTAAGTTCAATTGATTTAGGCAATAGCGCTTGTAGTTGATTACAATTGATTGTCACATAAATAGATGCTCGTTGATACATTGATTTTTCAGTTTACTGACGGAAGATCCTAATCAGAGACTTGGCACCAGAGGAGCCTCAGAGGTAGACTTGGTTTAAAGGAAGCCAAAATTGAGTCTTATCTGTTACTTTTTGCAATGCAATGGTTTTGTTCCTTAAAAAATTGAAATGATAAATCTCTAATCATAATCCAGGTAAAGCAACATGTATTTTTTAAAGATATCAACTGGGACACGCTTGCTCGTCAGAAGGTGCGAAATAGTGAAAATACTTTCTGCAACTCACATACAAGTGATGTATTGTTTTTTATATTAACTGACTGCATGGATTGTTTTCTTCTATAGGCTGCGTTTGTGCCCTCTTCTGAGAGTATGCTAGATACAAGTTACTTTACAAGCCGTTATTCATGGAATACTTCAGATGGTAATTTTTATCCACAAAGTGAAGTTGAGGATTCCAGTGATGGTGATAGCTTAAGTGGCAGCAGCAGTTGCCCTAGCAATCGCCATGATGAAGTGGTATGTTTTTCCTATGAACGTGTTGTGTTTTTTCATTGCAAGGCTTTAGAATCTGTTTTTTTTATTGTTTAAGAAACATTATATTATATTATATATATATATATATAACAAAAATACTAGATGTGGACTACTAAATCTTGGGGTTGGTACTTTTGAAATATCTCTATTCTTGTTTTGATACTTTTTCTAATCCCTATTTTCAACTGGGATACATCAAATATCCTTATTTAGGTTATTGATACACATCTTGATCAATTTTAAATAGTAATTGATACTTCTGAATTATCTCAATTTATTGAGATTATTGTTGAATTTGAGAAAAAAAGTGTACTATTAACCTAAATAAGGGTATTTATTTGTGTCAATTGAGAATATATGTCAAAAAAGGTACCAATTCCACTAAATCCACTCAAAAGAGAACATCTAACTTTAAGATAATCTATTTTTTACAAATCTTCATCCCCTATAGTTTAGGATATACAATCTCCCCAATTATAGTTAATAATAAATTGAAAATAATCTCTCTAACTCCTTAGAAACTGGTGCCATAATTAAGCCAAGAACAAAAAATTCCTGCACTAAGATTACTGTCGTTCTCAATATCCTCAAATATTCTACTATTTTTCTCCATCCACAATGCCCAAATTTTTTGCTCCAATTCCACAACACTTTGGCCTTCTTCTCATGCGTGTGATAGTTTTGGAGCAATAAAGATTTACATGATTTTGGAATAGCCCAGTGTACCCCACATTTCATTGTACCTTGGACAAAAGACAATGTGCAATTGGGCAATGTAGAAATAATTGATCAATGTCTTTCAAATTTCTCTTAAAATGTAAACAAATTTGGAAAAAGGTAAAACTAGAAATTTTTTGATTGTATCTGATCAATGTATTCAACTTACCAAGTATAGATAGCCACTTCAACACCATAACTTGGACTAATGCATTTTCACGCTGAAATATAGTAATAAAAAACTTTTATCACAGGATCATCAACAATAACCTCATAGTAAGATCTCGAGAAGCATTCAAATCAAATGAATCCTGGTCCAGTTCCTTCTATCACTGCTATTGGCTCTAATAGTTACTCTATCCAATCTTGACATCGTTTTTGAAAATTCATCAATTTCTTAATCATTCAAGTTTTATCTAAATATGAGATTTTGACCTTGGGCGAAAACAATATGTTTGTTGGGGAATTCTTATCCAAACAAAAACTATACTAGGTTGGATATCTTATTGAAATAGAAACTCCATCCAACCAAGAGTCCTCTCAAGTTTCCTTTTTTACTCTTGAGGGTCAAGACTCAACCTTCAATACAAAGCCTGTTGATCCCCCCACATTTGAGGCCATTCAATAGTTAAGCTCCACAAATGTATCCTTTGAAAGCACACTCCTCTCTCCAATATTCTAAGATCACAGTCAAATTCTTTTCCAAGTATAATGTCAAATACTTCCTCAAAGCATTGAGAACCACCATCAACGCATGGAAGTAAGCCTACAATTGAAACTATCCTTAACTTGTTTTTTTTTTAATATACGACCAACTATGTCTGATATTATCCCTACAACACACTAGAGACAAATTCCAATACCTTCCTCTTAACTTAGGCCCACCAAATATCCTTCTTGTCCATCCTTCCTTTGTTAATTTTCTAGTAACGTTTGTCTACTCAATTGACACCTGGCAGTTTCCCACCAAATCCTTCAAAGCTCTCCACCCTATTTTCTCCATATCTGCAGGAATAGTGATGATATCTCCTTTTTCATTCAAAAGTTGGACAAAATTGGGAAGTATCCACCACTATTTTTGTTTAATGCAATGCTTAACCAATAAATATCAAATCTTTCTTTAAAGAAGCTCATGTCTTTAAATAATCAACAGTCCATCTCAAACCACCCAGAGGACATCTCTAAGTATGGCTTGAGAATCTTGTTCTCTCAGTCAAATAGACCATAGAGCAAAAAGAGGATTCCTCAACTTAAAGAGAAGATAACTTTCGCGGAATTTGCACCTTTCTTGTTAAATGGCTATATTTTTTTCTTCCTAGAAAGAATTATTTCTACCCAAAAACAAGAAAAGAGGGGCTAACATGGCTGAAAGCAAATAAGGAAAGGATTAGTTAGGATATGACTCATAAAAGCAATGGGGGAATTTTGGCGGTAAAAGGAATGAGTGAACCACTGATAGAGAGGTGGGTTGTAAAGAAGGAAAGGTCAGTAATGTGGCTTCAGAAATAGAAGGGGGGGGGGGGGATACCGTCAAAAAGGTTGCCGGCAACAGATATAGCAGCCGTTGGACAGAGGTAGTTAGAATGGTTGATGACTGAGGGAAGATGGCTTCTAGACTGGAGGGGCTAAGGTGGTTGGTGGAATAAATTAGGGTTTGGGCCATTTTTCAAATATTTCAAGATGGATGGCTGGTGAGATTTATGGCAGAGTTATGCAGAATGGCAGTTGGAAAATTTGATAGTTTAGATGGGTAGTAGTGATTAGGGTGGCGATCGGTGTTTGGATGGTTGTTGGGTAGATAAAAGGGCCGCTCTGTATTTTAGACGACCGGTAGGGTATTCTGGCCGAAGGGTAATGGAGGTGATCACAAAAATTTAGTGGGTGTGTTGCCGGTGGTGGGCGGCTGTCCATTAGGTTTGAGTGGGTGATGAATCAGTAAATTTAAGTTATCTACTGGATAGACTGACGGTCGGTAGTGTATTATGAATGGCAGATCTAGTGGCTGTCATTGGAAATGTTGTGTCAGGTGGGTGCTGGTGTTTGGGGGGTGGGTGGTTGCCAGTTGACTTACCTGATTCTATTGCAAGAGAAAGGTTTTAGTTTAACTTGTCAAATTTGTTTCCACCTTTTAGAATCTGTTATAATTATAAAATAAAAAAAATAAAAAAAATCTGTTAGTTGAACATATAATATGCAGAATTCTTGACGTTTTGGTAACAATTATTAGCAGGGTGATGAATGCGGAGGTCTCGCTGAATTTGAGTTTGGCACATCTGTCAATTATTCCTTCAGTAATTTTTCATTTAAGGTATGTCTGAAGTCTCAACTGGCTATGTTGAATTAATGTAATTGATATCTGATTTGACCGTTCAAAGTCTCGAAATGCTAAGCAAGCCTGTTAAATGCTTTTTTTTAAATGGAGTAGAGTTGTACAAGTCCCTTATTTTAGGTAATCGATGTCGTTTAGTCATTTAGATTAAAAGATATGTCACTTAGTTCCATTGTCTTAGACAAAATGGGTCACTTAAAGATAAAATATATTATTTAAATATTTTTTATTAAAATATTTTATTCTCATGTAATTAAAACACGAGTTTTTAATAAGGATAAATGTTAAATTTAATATGAAAATATTTAAGAAAAAAACAACAATAATAATAGTCTAACAAAACATTATTTAAATATACTTTAAATTTAAAAAAAATCAAAATTCCATAAGATATTAGAATAAAATAGTGAAAATCATAAAATATTAAAATAAATATTTTTTGAATTTTGTTTTAATATTAATTGTTTACCTAAACATTAACAAAGACTCGTGCTTTAACGTGTTTTAATTACTTAACAACAAAAATGTAATATTTTAATATAAAAAACATTAAAATAATGTAGTTTCTACTTAATTTAATTGTACCTTTTGTTTAAAGTTAAAAGACTAAATGATATCATTTATAATCTAAAAGTTCAAATGACATAAATGATGTAATCTAAGAGAACTCTGTGATACTTTTTTCGTTTTAAAATGAAAATTTGACAGAGCAAGCTACTTTATATCTACTGAACTAAATTTAGGTTAGAAGCAAAGCGAACTAAGTTTATATCTACTTCATCTCCTTATTTTCAAATGGTCCCAGTCCCAACTGTTCCACCTTAAACAAGGGAAAGCCTGGCAGATTTGATTCTCTAGTACTATGTTTTCAATGAGTCCTATTTCAATTGCCTTATTAATGAAAAAATCAATTATAATTATGCATTACATAAAGGCAAGAAGAATTGCCTAATCAAATTCCAATTAAGAATTAGAGAATCAATATATTACTAATGGTAATATTAAAAAAATCTTTAATTAAAATTTAAAATTTCATTATGGGCCATGGCTTATTTCTTAGAGATGAAGGATATCTAATATCATGACAAATCTCACAAGAGTTGCTACTACAAAGCAAATGGGAGCAATTTTGTGCCGAAATTTGAAAAATCTAGCTGTTATAAATTGTTTTGCAATGACACGAGAAACATAGTTTGATGCACTGATTTAAATATTCAATTACATTTTTGGATTGGCCTTTTCCCATGGGAGAGGGGAAGGGTTTTTTTTTTTTTAATTGTTTCATTTTGTTTGCATATAGAAAGCTCCTTTTCATTTACTTTTACTTTTTTTGGTTGAATGAAAGGAGTACTTTAGGCCAATTTTAACCCAAAACTTTATTTTAGTGCAAAGTTGCAACAAAATAGTGCAATTTTCATTATATACCAACTATACTAAATATCACACTATTCTTTTGCACTATAATTGAAATAAATTTAAGTGAAAGATATATAATTAGGGCAAAATAGAAATTAAAGAAATATTTTATATTGTTTATTATTATTGTTTAAAAAAGAAGAAAAAAATAGCCCAATGAACAATGCTTTGTGCCCAATTTAATGCAATATTTTAGTGCCTCTTTGGAGCAAGTTTTAGTGCAAAAGTTGCACTAATATAGAGTTTTTAAAGCCTCTTTGGAATGATTCTTACAAGTTGTAAATTCTGGGCTTATATTGAGCCGTATAGGTCCTTTAGTTTAAGTTGTTAGTGTTGTTTGGCCGCTTGATTAGGAGTGGTGTATTTTAGTTCTTTTAGTTTCGACAATTATGTTAAGGGTAAATTACATTATTTAAATTTTTTTTATTAAAATTCTTTTTTCTATCACTCTATTAAAAATTGATTAAAACAACGAAGGGTAAAGGTGGGAAGCAATATGAAATTATTTAAAGAAATAATAAGAAAATTAATATTTTATTAAGGGTGAGGTGTTATAAAGGTCCTTTACATTAGAAGTTTTGTGTCAACATTTTGTAAAAGGCACTAAATGACACATTATATTATTCACTCAATATTTAATAGTTTTATTATAAAAAGTTAACTATTCATTCAATATTTTTGATGAAATAACATAGTAAAAAATCATTTTTATCCTTTTCGTATTTATTAATAAAATAAAGTATTAAGAAAATAATATTATTTTATTTAAAATATTAATAAAAATCAAAAGTAAAATATCAAATGACATTTGTTTTCTAAATGACCCCTTTAACTTAATGTAAATGATCTGTGCAACATTTTTCCCTTTTATTACAATATTATTAAAATGAAAAAAATGGCAGTAGCCATTCTATCAAAATAAATTTTTCCCTAAGTAATTTCATATTAATTGCCACTTTAATCCTTGTTAAAAGACACTTGTTTTAATCACAACGCAAATAATATTTTAGTAAGACATAATTAAAATAATTTCCAGAACAAGACTAGATCATAGAAATTTAAATCTAATAATGAAATAATACCAGCTACCTAATTTGGAACACTTTTCCCTTTTATATAAGGGTAAAAGGTGTCAGGGGTCACATAGCTTACACAAGTGGAGTTCATAAATACAATTGCTTTTTAGTGGACTACATAGGTCCTATTACTTTCATAAAATTAATACTACAATTGTACTCTTGATCATTGACTAAAAAATTAAGTCAAATTCTATCATGTTCTGGTCATATACTTAAATTTGTAAGATTATTTATAGTCATTTGTCATTATCTTAATAATCTCAATAAAATTATTATCCAAGAGATATCTTCACAAATTTGTTAACATGACCTGTAAGTGATAGCGTCTGGTTCAATTTTCCATTCAATAGTTAAAGCATGACTTTAGTGTTAATTATATGCAAGTAACAGGATCGAACCTATGTGACAGGTTCAATTTTCCATTCAATAGTTAAAGCATGACTTTAGTGTTAATTATATGCAAGTAACAGGATCGAACCTATGTGGTCCACTAAAATACTATGGGATTTATGTGTTTTATTTGTGTAAGTTATAGGACCTATGATGCCCTTCACTCATCATAGGGTAAAAAAACATGAGATTTGCTTATTTTATCACGATGTTTCTTTTTAAAAAAGTCTATTTACCAATTATGTATCACATAATAACAGGTTAAGAACAAGTGGGCCTAACTGTCTTAACTAACAGAGAGTTGCCACAACAATTGTTGTTTTATGACAACTTGTTACAAAAAGAAATGCCCCTTTTTATCCATGCTCCAAATCATGTCATTGTATGTCTTATTAATCAAAACTTTTCAAACAACTTTTTAATGCCTTCTCTTCATTCATGGTCCAGAATCTCTCCCAGCTTGCATCAATCAATTATGACTTGCTTTCCAAGGGTTTGAAGGATGATCCCCCGCCAAATTCTAATGCCTAGTCGGTGCAATATGAAGAGGAATTGTATTTTTGACAATGGAATATTAGGGGGCCTGACGACCATTGTCATTTTACCTGTAAATGTATGATATATTTCTTTTATATCTTTTGTTTTCGTGTTTTAATTATTATATATTATGTGGTTCACAATATGAATATGGATTTACATTATTGCAGAGATTGAAGAGTAGCAAGGACGTCAAAAGTGATTCCTGGTATGCTTTTCTTAAGTGAGATATCAATAACACAGGTGTTTGTAATTTGTTGTAATGTTGCGATAGAAGTTGTTGTATCTTATTTATGTGCCCTTGCCATGTCCTAGAAATTGGGCAAGGCACACATATCACGAGATGTTCTTCCATAGCAATGAGTAAAAAAGTCCTCTTTTTAAACACTAAATGGAAGTTTCTCTAAAACAAAAAATGTTGCAGTCAGAATGATAAAAAAAATGAAATTGTCGTTATGAGAGATATATCGTGATAGAAAATCAATTTTTGGTGACATGAAATGGCCTGGGAATAACTGCCTTCTAGACAGTTGGGCAATTTCTCAGATTTTGCTCTACTGACTGATACAGTGATACCTTTATTCATATAGGTTTTTATTGTATGGCATAATCTCCATTTATAGAAAAAGTTTTATTTTTTAACACTCTTATACAGTTCGTAGATTTGTTTTCTTATCTTATATCTTATAACTATTTTAAAGGATTGAGTTTGCACTTACCATTTCACCCCAAACATTTAGACCAATTAACCCTCTAAAATATGACATGTCTTAAATTGATTGGTTGTATTTATTGTTTTTTATAAAAAATATTTTTGTTGGAATTAATGGCTATAAAAAAACAAATTAATATTTTTGTTGGAGTTAATGTCTCAAAAAATTATTGAAAAAGTTTTGATTTCAATCGTAAAAATTGGAAAGCCAAAGGTTGGAATTAATTTGCTAACAAGGATTTAATCGTTAATTAATATTGGTTTTAGCTAATTGAAGTGAATTAATAGTCAAACTATTACTTTTTAGTTTTGTGTTGGCTGAAGATTATTATATAGGTAATCAAAACTCTAATTGATATATTTTAGTTATTGTAGTTTTTTAGAGGAGATAATGAAGTGAATACCATATTATTATTAAGGTGATAATTAAATTAAATAATAATTATCTTTAAAAAAATTAATAATTTCATATAATGAATAATAATGGTTATGCTTATCAAAAAGAATACTTAGTTTGTGTTTGGTTTATGGAATGTAATGGAAAGTTAATAATGTTGGTTGGTTTTATCATTGGAATCAAGTTAAGAATCATGATTACAATTTTTGATTTTCATTAGAATGAAATGAAAAAAATTGTAAATTATCTTAATATTCGTATATTCAGTAAAGTTTAAATAATGTTATTTAATTACTATTTTTTTGTTCGATAAAATATATTATTCAAATTATTATTTTTTTAAATAATTATTACTTAATTAAAAAGAAATATATTATTAAAATTATTTTTTTTTTGTATAGGGTTTTAAGATTTGAGATTTGAGATTTAGGGTTATATTTGTGAGTTAAAGTTTAGTGGGTTTTATAATTTATGATTTTGAATTTAGGGTTTAGGGTTTATAGTTTTAGGATTTGGAATTTAGGGTTTAAGGTTTAAGAGTTTAGTGTTTAGGGTTTGGGGATTTAGGGTTTTGGGTTTTGGGATTTGAGTTTAAGATTATATTTGGAACGAGGGTAAAATTGGAAAAAAAAATTAGATGAGAATAGAATGATGATTCCTAAAAGGAGGAGAAAAAATTATGATTCTTTCTAATTTAGTAATCGATTTTATTCTGTCGTCTCATTTCGCCTAATCAAACTTAAAGGAATTAATTCTGATTATTTTACATTCTTTCCAACCAAATATCACCTTAAAGAATACTCCATGTTAAACCTAAAAGAAGTGCTATTGAGAGAAATCTAATCTATGATGGTTAAACTATTTTGAATTTGAGTTTAGCATTTAATTTTTTTCATTTTCTATTTTGTTTAAAATTTGTCTTTGGCATACTCTACAGGTTCATTTTATCTTATAGATTTACGATATATATATATTATAAAATTATCATTTTTGTTAATTTCTACAAAATTACTTATTAGCTTATAATTATTATTTCTTCCTTTTAAACATACTTAAATACTTAATTGATTTTCAATTATCTTATAATTATTATACGGTGAGTTTGTGATTTCATATGACAAAAGTGACATGTCATATAGTACTTGATAAGATTTATTATAAATGTTAATGTACCTATACATTTAACGTAATACATATTAAATATATTATACTTTTGTCATTCTTCAAAATTCTAATGTTTTTAATTAAAAATAAATATTTTTGAATACTAAATTATAAACAAAATGATTTAATTAGGAATTAAAAACAATAATTTTGAAATAATTTACTTATAGAATTATTTAACAATCATTTCTTAATAATTTTTTATAAAATTAAAAAAATTACAAATTATTTATAATTATTTTCGTAACATTTACTCAATTTTTAATTTTTTTTAACTAAAATTAATTTTTTTAGAATAATAAGTAATATGAATTATTAGAAATTAGAAATTAAATTTCTAAAAGGTTTTGATTTGAATTATTTAGCCATCCTTTTATATAAAATATTTTTATAATAATAAATAATTGATATAACTATTTTATTAAGAATTAAAAACTAGAATTTAAAAAAAAAAATTAAATTATTTAATCAACCTTTCCTAATTTTATTTTTTATAAAATAATATTTATATATTACATGTAATTATTTTTTTCATATTTATTTAAAACTTTAATGTTAATTGAAATTAGTTCTTTTTGGAATAATAAATAATAAATATAATGATTTAATTAAAAATTAAATCTAGAATTTTAGAAGTCTTTAGTTATGATTATTTAATCATTATTTTTAAATTCTCTTTTTATAAAATTTAAAAGGAGAGATTTCATATAATTGTTTTAGTTATACTTATTCAAAAATTTAATTTTTTTAATTAAAATTAATTATTTTTAGTATAATAAATAAAAATAATTAAAATCTAAAATTTTAAAAGACTTCAATTTTGATTATTTAATTACGATTTCATAATATTATTTTATATATTAAAATATTTATATATTATATATATTTATTTCAATAAAAATTCTTCAATGCTATTAATTAAAATTAATTATTTGTAGAATAATAAATAACTGGTATAATCACTTAGTTAAAATTAAAGAATTAGAATTATAAAATTCTTAGTTTTGATTATTAAATCAAAACTTAAATTTATTTATAAAATTAAAATAGTTATATATCACATATAGTTATGTTAATACATCTTTGATACTCTTAAATTAACATTAACAATTATTATATATCTAGCTTACTAGATAATATGATTATAATTTTTTCTCAAATTTATTTTGAGTATTTGATAAAAAAAATTATAATAAACAATATTTAGTATGATTTAAATTTGTGAGTTGAGATGAGAATTTATTCAATGATATGATAACAAAAAAAAGTATGAAAAGCAACAT
Source organism: Hippophae tibetana (assembly GCA_037013495.1). Taxonomy (NCBI): domain Eukaryota; kingdom Viridiplantae; phylum Streptophyta; class Magnoliopsida; order Rosales; family Elaeagnaceae; genus Hippophae; species Hippophae tibetana. The sequence continues at coordinate 15,915,730 of CM072812.1, forward strand.
TAGTATGTTTGACTCCAAATTTTTTTATTCTATTATTTTTCCTTTCCCTTGGAATGTACAACTTTAATATTGCAAATTGTAAGAAATTATCTAAAATGTACAACTTTAATGTTGCAAATTTTAAGAAATTATCCCACGAGTACTTCATATATATTTTATATATATATTAAGTTTTTTTATGAATCATTGATCAAGAAAAATACCATATTTACTTATTGTATTTGATTTTTTATAATATTACTTTCAAATACTCAAATAAAGTAATAAATTATCACTATTAAAAGTAAACTACATATTAATATTTATAAAATTAATAATTGTTTTTACAATTTAGTTAAAATATTATAATAAAAATATTTATCCATTTAAATTATAAGTGTAATTTTTCACATGTAACTTACATAATGATAACTAGTAATGTAAAAAACATAATTTTATTGTGAATTGAAAGTAAAACAAGTTAAATACATAAGTTATAAGATATTATTTATTACTTATGGAGCATGAAATGATATGATATTTCATGTAAATAAAATTCAAAATTATTATAACTTTTTTTTTTGGTAAATAAATATTAAGGTGAAAAAATAAAATAAACTCAGTGGCTAGTAGAAGTCAATAACACCTGACTAGGCCATATAGGTTCATTGTGGACATCCTTTGATTCTCATATTATTAATTTGTAGTAAATTAGTTCCCTATTTAACGGCCAGTTTTATTGAGTTAAAATTGAATAGTAAACACATTCAATTTGTGAATACCACCTCACTAGGCCATTGACACTTAACTAATAAAGGGAAAAGGTTGTGATATTTTATTTGCTATCATCGTTCATAAGATACCAAATTACTCATACAAGGGTCCCTAATCCGCAAATTAAATGATGCAATTCAATTTGGGCTAATTAGGAATTATTTGTTGAACATGGATATTAAGTTGTACCAAATTACTTCACATAATGAACTAACTTATTGGATGATGGACATTTTTTACTTTTTGGCAACTTAGCTTTTAACTATTAAAATTATAGTATTTTTGTAAAATATTTTATGCTCTTTTTTATTTTTGGTATATTTGCTATTATTTCATTTTTCATGCAATTTTTAACTCACATAATTACATATTTATAAAATTCCTATAACTAAAATGAATATGGTTTAGGGTTCTATGTATTTTTATTTTTTACTACAACAAAAATTTTAACCCATAAATTTTACATTGAATGTTGTTTAAATTAAATTTTGAATATTTAGATTTTATTTAATATTATTTTTGTTATACAATTTTAAAATTTATTTTATGTAACTTTAAAAGCGTTTTAACTTTTTTTTAGCTATGTTTTATTTTTTAGGATATTACATAAAATAACATCCCTAATACTTATAACAAAAAATAATATTATGATAATATTAATCGGGATTGAATTTAACAAAGTTAAACATTTAACGGATTTAAATGATTTAAGTTTAACTTAAATAACATTTATTATAAAATGATAAGTGAATTTTTTTTTAAATAGTAAAATATATGAATTGAATATAAGAGTTGGTATTTTTATGATTATAAGTTTTAAGTATTTTTTTTTATTTTTTTTATATGATTAACTTTTATTTTCCCCCGTATGTTTTAATTTTTACAAATTCACAGTTAATATATTTTGCAAAAATAACCCTTCGACTGGTCAATTTAACTACAAGAAGGAAGATGTTGACGATATAAAAATAAGAGGAAGTGAGTTTTTTTTTCTTTTTTTAAATAACGTCTATTTTGATAAATTTATCAATTTTTTAATTTATAATAATTTATCTAGAAACTTTTAATTTTAAATAAAAATATTTAAAAATAAACTAAAATATCGTTATTTTATAATTTCAATAAAATGTGATTATAATAATACTCCACGCATAGAAATATATATAACATTTTATATTCAAAATTTCTACAAATCTTTATCCTCTTTACATATCAACCAACATTCTACTATTTTACTTTCTTATGCTCCAAAATTTGTTCGAACACCATCATATACTCTTCTAACTTCTAGAGCATTTTAATTTTGATCGAATAGAAAAATGCAACATTATCATTTGAATCGCAAGTGCATGTAAGCATGTACATACTCTCAGAGACCTTATCTGTTTTCATTACTAGTCAAAAACGAAAGGGAAGGATGCAGACATGATTGAGAAATAGAAGACGTACGTAGAAAAAGGATAGTTCCTTGCCGGAGTCGAACGCCAAAAAAATTACTGAGAGAATTAAAAAGTTGCCGAGAGATGAGAGATTTGAGAGAGAGACTTTTGAAGGTGAAAATTGCTTGTGATATTCACCGGCTCTCTTCACGGGCATTGAACTGGAACCGAGCAGATGTCTACGAAATGAAGAAGAGTGTGAGGGAGAGATGATGACAAAAAAGGGATCAATGAATACGAGATGTTTAAAGAAATGACAAAGAATGAAAAATATTCTATTATATTATCCTAATTCAATTATTATTACCCTTTCTATTTTTTTAACATAAACTAATTTTTTTTTTAAAACCAAAATACTATTTTGGCATCTTTACTAATGATTTTTTTTTCTTTTTAACAATTAATTAGACTAAAAAAAAGCGATAAAATTTGTTAATTTTTAAAAGCTCTTTAATAATAAAATATTTTTAGTTACCTGTTAATGAAAAATATTTTTATCTTTTCTTAATGAAATTATTTGAATGTTATGATTTTAAGTATTTATTTTTATTATTTTTATTTTAAACCATAAATTTAATAATTTTAACTTTTTTTAGTAATTTTTAATAAGAAGTATTTAACTCAACCTTTAACAAAAAAAAAATATCTTTTCAACTTTAGTTAACTTCCACGATAAAAAAACAAAAACCTTTTACTAAAAACCAAAACTGTATTTTGGGTATAAAAAATTAGTTAATATTAAAAAGATAAAAAATTTACCAATAATTAAATTGAGATATTAAAATAAAATCTATTAATAACATGAAATATTTAAGTTAACTATGTATTAATTAGTTAGTGTACCTCCATTTTCGCAAAAAGCTATAATGACAACACAGAAACACAATCGTATTGCTACATTGATAAAAACGATCATTCCTTCCCTCTCTTTTATTAATTGCTTCTTTTGTTGGATATTCCAACTTGCCTCAGAGTATATAGTTAATATCTAATTCACAGATTTAAAACAAAGTTATCTAATTTATTAATTGATAAATTTTCTTATTCAATTTACTATAGAGGGGGTTTCTTCAGGTTAAATTTACATTGTACCAGAAAATTATTTCAAAAATATGGGTAAAAATAAATACCAATATCTCTAATAGAAATATCACAAATATATCAAACCCCAACCATTAACTCTTAGGAAATATATATTTTTTTTTATATGTATGATTATTTTAATTTTTGTTAATGTAAACATATATTTTTATATTTTTAAAATTATGCATTTTAATCATTAAACATATTATTTTTATATTTTTGATGATGGATATAATAAATACACCTTATATTAGTCCTGTACTCTTAAATAAATAAGTTAACTTCCATTTTAATTATGAATGTCTATTTGTGCTATTGCAAAGATGTAAATTTGAGAGATGTGTCAAAACTATGATGCAAAAATAATACTTTTACAGCATAGGCTACACTTGATAATATTATATCAGATAATACAAAACTTATTTCAATAACCTCGATCAAACTAATTCATTTTACATTTGAGAGCAAAATATAAGTTTGAGTGTTAGCCATGACCTCTACATCATCTTTGAGCAGTTTCATTTCCTTTTATTTATTTTTCCTTGCGCCTTCTTTCTGATCATAGCTCGCCTTAAGGACTAATTGGTGGTTTAGAGATCAGAACATGATCCATTAGAATTGACAGAGACAACAAAACCATCTCCTTCCGGAGTTCTGCTATTCGGGGATGTCTTCCTGACATTATACGGTGATGAATTGGTTGCCCTACATGTACAGAAATAGCATATTTAAGCTCCTAAACTTCAAGCTAACACACTTTATGATACGTATCTTATTTCTGTAATATTTATATCTAAATGAACATTATATAAATATAACATTCGTAAATATTATGTATAACTGATGTGTTATTTTGATGCAAATTCGATATCATATATAATCTATACATATTATTTAAGCCCTAGAAAAATACCCTATTCACTACATACGTGTTTGTCCTTGTAAGTTAGCAAATTATGAAAATATAGAAGCATCAAAGTGCACATACAATGTTGCAGTTGTTGGTCAAACATTGATCAATCTCACTTCTCTAAGTTCAATTAAAAGCAAACGCTATGACGAACAGCTGCATTAATTGATATATTCAACTTATAAAGAAAAGTTCTAATCACCAAAATATACAACTATTAGGAATATTCATTATTTTGGAAGTAAATTACTTATATACTTTCGACCAAAGAATAAATATGATATTATAAGTTAATTATACATTTTTCACGAATATATTTATACTAAACAAACATGTGTGATTTGTATGACTATCACACATCTTTACTCTATTTCAAAACTAATGAATAATTTTTCGTACCATTAAAAAAAATGTTGATTGATATTTATCTAATTGATACCCCAAAATGCAAGTCATTTGGAAACTGAAAGCTTTTTCCAAAGAGAGGTTGGAAGAACAGGACACATAAACAACCAAAACTATGAATTAGGTGTGACTATTTCTAACCTGTGAGGTTTGAGTGATAATTTAAACCATATTGAATATCGATTATGATTTTTAATTTTTAATTAAATAATCAATTTTTTATTCGTAACTCTTTTATAAAAATAATTATTAATGTTGTTTGATATTAATTTTTACTTAATGGTTTTCAAAAGAAGAAAAAATCTCGAGCATGTTAAAAAGATCCAAGCTTGTCGTGGATATAATTAATTACTAGAATAGAAAATAAAGAAGAGAAAGATTTTGATATACGTCTAATATCAACTTCTTCTTGTTCTTCTTTTCTCTGCTCTTTAGTCTTTTGTAACAGTTTTATAGTTAGAAATGTTCTTCAAAGTTGTTAGCTTAACAGAACTAGAAGCATCAAGAAGATAGAAGACCAGTTTTATACCTTTCCTTTCGCTTCTCTAGGAACCGTGCCAAGGATGCTTTACGAGCCTGAGGCACAGCTACTGCAAAAGAAACAAATGTGTTATTTATAACTTTTTGGACAATGCCAATGATTAAAGAAGGATACAATCGTCTACGTAACATTCCTGAATATTGCATGAGAAAATCTCCTCCGAGGGTTGCTTTCAAATTTTACACCCTCCTTACTTTTGAACATATGTTTACAAATATTTTCTTTTAATATATGCGTTCAAAAGTACAAAGGTTATTGGAGTTGAACTCCATTAACGGACAATCACTGGAGCATTGACAAATCATGCTGTGCCTTTAAGAAAAATGTTATATAATACTTTTGAACACTTCTTCAACTTTGAGTATGTATTGACTAGGGCCAAAAACGAAAATTACTGTACAGAGGAATCAAAAAGGGAAACTATTCACATTTTAATAAGAAACAAATTACTCAGTAAAAGAGGACCAGGTTATACCAGTTGGAATTGGAGAAGATCCTACCGAACTGATTCCTTTAGAAGGCTCTCTGTGATTACTAGAAGACATGAAAGCTACTGGTTTTACTATTGCTAATTCATTGACACAAGTAGATCCTCCTCCACACTGAGAACCAGAATGTGGTGTTAGAGAAAGAGAGCTTGGAACAGCTGTAAAAGGTGATGTTAAATTGGAGAAGTTCATAATAAAATCATCAGTGCGAGAAGTGGACTTTGGTGCCTGCTCTTGAGCCATGGAGAGCTGTTTATTAGCAGTAGGAGAAGATTCATTTCCAGCAAGTAACATAATAGCATTAACCTGAATAAAAAAACAAACCAAAGAGTAAAGTGACATTAGAAAATGGTGCAAATATCAACTTTTAGTACCTGAGTTGCAAGTTTATCCATATTAAACTTCAAGTAGTTAAAAAACAATTCTCTAAACTCACTGTTTACGTTACAGCTATAATACTAACGTCGACATTGTTATATTTTTTAAGAAAAGACATCACATAACCTGCACGAGGCATACACATATTAAAGCCTTTTATTCTCAATTTGATCAGGATTTCATATATTGAAGAATGTTTATCTAGTATATGGTCATAACCTGTTATTATTGTTGGGTACATGGAAACAAAAAACTTAAGCTAATCCACCTAATAGATTGATTTTTTGGATGGAACCAAGTTCCTTACAATTATTGGACAGTTTTCCAGGTACAATTAGAGTTATTTGGCAGCAAAAATGGGGTTATATATTTATTGTTATTTTTCCATAAAAATGGTCCATGTCAAGATTACAATGTAAGGAATTTGAGTTTTCATTCTAAAAGGTTAACCTTTTAGGTAGAGTAGCCTCATATGAGATTTTGTTCGCACATTCACAACATAATGTTTTGTCTTAATGGTAAGGACATAACTATAGTTAAGGACAAAAACACCCTTTATACAGTTCAAAGATTATCCACTGCTTAACATTTGAAAAGAAGAAGTTCATACCTTTTCAGGAGATACATCATCATAGACATTCACAGTGCCAGCGTAGAAGATTGTCAATTGAACTGGTCCTCCTGAGGACTTAGGAGCACTCCTATAAAAAAATTGAACAGAAAATTAATTGATTTTCTTGTTAGCAGCTCGATCGTTGCATTAACCTCTCATTTGGTATAAATCATGAGAAACATTCGAAATACAACAGTTTTAGTTACCTAAAATCAGCGGTACCGACCATGGGACTTGCAGAGGAAAAAGCAGTAGGGATAACAAATGGAACAGCTCCAAAAGACTGAGGTTTCATGGTAGACATAGCTATGTTATGTCCAGTAGAAGCAATGTGGGAATGGACAATGGGTGTGATGACTTGATTAGTTTGGTTGAGTGCGGCGGGAAAGATTGGACGATGGACATTGTGTGCATTAATATGCTGCACTGGATAGGCTTTCATTGCATGGTGATTGCCAGCATGTTTATTTTGAATCAATTTTTTCTACATAAAATTAAAGAAGAATAACAAGTTAATTGATTGATACAAGGCCATCCTAAAAGAATCAAAAATGAAAAAGTTAAATAGTTTCTAAGATCATAAACTTTGGTGGAATGTTTCACAAAAATGTCCACAAAATAAAAAAATTAATACTTTGGTCCCTAAACTCTTATACTGAATCAAAAGTTTAGTGACCTGACAAAATATGTCACCCTTAAGTCTCCAAACTTAACATAAAAATGATTTAGGTGTAACATTCAATAAGTTTGAGAACCAAAGTGCTAGGTTTTTTTTAGTTTTGGTAAATGAGTCCGGAACTTTAATGAGAAGCTGTTTGGTCAAATAAAAAAGGGACAAATGAATCAACATACATTGGAAAATGTCTTCTGGTCTTTGTCAAAAGCATCAGTTCTTGATAAGGTCATGAAAGGTGATGTCAATGGATTAGTGACGGTCTTGTTTGGCATGTCTTCTTGAACAGTCTTGAAAGATAGAAATTGAGGAAATGCTTTAACCTTGTTTGAAAATGACCACTGCATTGTTGAACCTCTTAATACTGCTTCAAAATCAACAGTAATGGAGTTTGATAAATTTCTTACTTTGTTTGAGTTTTGGAATTTAGTTGATGACAATCAACTTAGTACTATTACCATTCTTTGCAAACATTGTTAAGAAATAACTTTTGAGCACATTTAACAAACTAAAATTGAGGTTTAAAAAACAACAAAATATTAATAAATTGCTCTATTAAACATGCCAACAAATCAATGTGTGTGCACATACTTACAAATATATATAAATATATAAAGTTGGAAAGATTCTCAAGACGTTGTTATTCACAGCTGTCAAAGTGAAATGAATATATATAATAATCTTTACAAAATTCTATTTATCACAAATTACTTTATATAATAAATATAAGCAGACATGTGTAATTATATATAATAAAAAAATTATATATTAATTATCATTATAACATAATTGTAATATATAGTTGTTCATAATCTTATGGTTTCTAGTAAAATGATAAATATAACTTGATTACTGTAAAAATTGAGAGTGTGAACATCTTCATTGTGTGTGTATACGTTGTTAAGTAACTATTATTTAAAAAAATCCCTTGCGTTTTTTAATGATAGACCAAAAATGGGAAATACAATAATGCATAAAATAGTAATATATATTGTTTGTTTGTTAAAGAACTATATATCTTTATCTTTGTTTAGAACAATTAAGCTACAGTTTCCATGACGAGAAGCCCTAGATCTCAAATTACTTTTTAAATTTAATATTAAACTTTATCACATGAGATTGTCTAGCCAGTATATTATAATATAAATGGAACTAGCAATTGGGAAGGCACTATAATTAAGAAAGGAAGGAAAATTTGACTATCACAAATTCACAATATAATAGAGAAAATACGGCATGAAATTCTCTTATTTCTTTATTTTTAATAGTATTTATATATATATATATATATATTAATGGAGTTTAAATTGATGTTATAACTATAACTATAAAATATATATATCATTACAATATAAAATAATTATCTCGTAAATCCCTTTTTTCATGTTGTTTTCCAAGACAAAGAACATTTTTCAATTAGATGATTAAAGACTACACATTGTCAAAATAATAATTTTTCTAAAGTGTACATAGTAGGTAGGGTAACTTGTAAGTGTTATACATATTTGTATGGTACTTATTCGTATTATATGTATTCAAATTTATTTTTTAAAATTTATATTTATATATTTTTAATTATTATAAAAATTTAAATGATTTTTAATGAATTTAATTATTTATAGTGTTGATAAAACTCAATATATTTATAAATAAATAATAATAATATTTAATTATTAATTAAAAAATAATTTATATGTTATTATATTCGTATTTTAAGTTGTAGCTAATATTTTCACTACACAACCGATGATCCTATGATATAATGGTAAAAGAATAACAAAGTCCTGTATTGTCATTTTCCCAATGCCATTCGTCGTTTTATACTCTATTACCAGTTGGGGTACGAGCAGCAACATTTTATCTAATAAATAAAAGGTAAACTCACAAAAATAAATTTCTGCTATATTAATATTCTATGTATAAATAATTTAATAATTTTTTTAATTTTAATTTTTTTAATAAAAAATATATTTTATTTTCTTATAATATTAAATATATATGTTTTGGAAATTTATACCAACCCAAATAATTAACATTATAAACTATACAAATCAAATCAAGTCCAAGATGAAAGATAAAATATCCTAAACATTTCACCCACCCACGGTATAAATCGAACTTAACAGTCGCTTGAGCCCTAAATAAGACCAAAATCCAACGACAATTCGAGTCTTGAGTAAGACCGAGATCAACGACAATTTGAGCACTAAGTAAGACCAAACCTAACAACAATACGAATAAACTCGACCTAGATCCTTAATTTATTGTACTTTAGGTTAATTATGTCCCCTTAACACATAATTATGTGTACACATGGTATAATTGATACCTATATTCAAAAATGTGTTATAAATATATGAAATTCTTATAAATATACACACATTTAATCATTTACGATAACTTTTCTCTAATCTATATCTTGAGTCCCTATATATATATATATATATTTAGTTAAGAAGTTTATACTATATAATTAAACATATTTATATTTATAATTTATTTTAAATTAATTAATATTATAATTTGTTTTCATGTTAACATTATTATTCATAATGTTTTAATATTTGCCTCCGTACAATTAATATATTTTGTGCGAAAATTTTAGCACTTATAATTATTTTAATTATGTATAAAACTTTTGTATGATTATGTGCAAATTTTATACATTATGTATTGTAACTTGTGTTATTATTATTATTATTATTTTCTGTTTAGATACGTGAAAATTATAACTAAATTCACCCAATTTAAAAGCCTTTATGTATTTTACCCAGACTCGACGGTGATTTTGATATAAAAATAGTATACGTGTCACAATTATAATGCAACTTTATTTATGTTGTTTGAACTAATCGGTTATATATAATATTAATTACTAGCAGCTGGCAGACTCTTATTTAAGAATATAGCAGATTGTTTATGACATGTAAAACAACGTGACAATATATTTTATTTTGTGAACAGATCATGCGCATGTTAGAAGGAAAAAATAAAATATTATCTGATAGAACCCAATGAATTAAAATATAAATGCTCAAAATTAAGGTATTTAAAAAATTAACAACTTATAAAGGACAAATAAGCCCATGCTTCTACGGCAAACTCTTCGTTTTCCAAGTCAGAAAAATATTAATACTTGAATTTATACTCATATCATATCATGTATAAGAATTATTTTAAAAATTAAAAAATTATTAACACCTGACGTAAGAGACAAAGATGCAAAAGTTGTTGCATAACATTAATTTATACATCTAATTAATATTAATGATTATTATATTTTTAAGTAAATTATATTTTAATTCTAGATTATTTTAATTTATAAAACTTTTTTATTATAAAATAATACTTTTCATTGACTATTATTATAACATTTTTCTTGGCAAAAAGATAATGAGATAAATAATTATATTGATAAGTTTTATATAATATATAATTATGAATAAAATAATAATAATAATTTATATTATATTAAAAATATCAATTATATATAATCGTAATTATTAAATATAAATTTATGTGACATTAATTTTTTAATAAATATAAATACAAAACTCACAAATTATATTTAATTTATAACAATATTTACTATCTAATTTAAATTATATATATATATTACTATACTTCTTAACACCATCGTGTTTTTTTTCTTTTTTCTTTTTTTCTGTTGCAAATTTTTAGTATACATATATAAAGATAAAATTTTGTATACATATTATAATAAATTTTCTTCTGGGATGTGCAAATTTATTTATTTTTCTTTCCATGCGTTAAACTTTTTTTCCTTTTTATGAATTTACTATAACTTAAATTACATTGTGAAATATTCTAGAGAATATAATGGTTTTTTCTTTAAGACAATGGATACAATCTAGCTTGAAATACATATTTATTAAATAATTGTTTTAAATTATAGGAGTATTAAATTCAAACCCGTATACAATAGAATATGATTCACAACACCTTTACCACTATAGCTATGCTCAAACCACTCGTAACCCATTGAAGTAACAAGTGATCCCATTATAAACAAACTCTTCAAGCCTTAAAAATGAGAAATTCAAAGTAGTTGTGAAACAGACCATGAAATGTTCACCCAAATAAGTTTTCTACCAGAAACAAAACAAAAAAAATTGAAGCAATAAAAAGATTGGGTTTCTGCGAGTCGTAAAATATAAAACTTCAAAAGAGCATAATAGCTGACTAAACTTCGGTTTGGCTGCTGAGAAACTGAGAAAAGTAAATACAATGCTAAATTTCCTTTCATGTTTGTGTAAGAAATAAAATTATTTTATTGAAATTAAAAATATATATATATATAATATTTAAATAATATATAATAAAATCGAAACATGTGTATTATATAATATTATTAAGATAATTTTCCTGATAATTATTATCTTTCAAAATATAAAAGTTATATAATAATAAAATTACATCAGAGTTTATTATTCCGGTAAGATCGTATAAATGTATGAAATTTATTAAAAAAAACTTAACTTTAGATTAAAATAATAATAATAATAATAATTTTTTCTCCTTTTTCTTCTTCCGCTGCAAATTTCTTTCTTTTCCTTTTCTTTCTTCTCTTCTTTCTTTCTTTCTTTTCCCGTCTCTCTCTCTTTTTGTCTTTTATTTTGTTTTATAAGGAGCAGCAGAGAAGACATAAAAGCAAAAGCCCAAACGGACAAAACATCTTTAAAAGTAAATAACCATTTTTAATAAACGGATGAGGAAGAGAAAAAAACTGATAATGATATTTAATCAAGAATTGAAACGAAAGATAATAATGCAAAAAAAAACAGAAAATTAATTGAAATAAAATGTAAGTTAAAATTATTTTTATTCAAGAATTTCTAAAAATCCAACACATGAATAAAAATTAACATATATTTTAAATCAAATTTTAATACAAAAATAGAGTTCAACGGATCTAAACCTGCATAAGATATGTAGGTGTTAACTTTTGAACTTTTTTTGTGAAAGTATATTTATCTAACTAACTAACCAGTAGACGTGATATCCTTGAATTGTTCTACCATTAGGTAAGCAATAATATACTTCACACAAAAATCTTTCCTAACATAATTTAGTTATCATTATTATGTTCATTTTGGTCATGAACATATGTCTTATTCTGTGAAAGTCTATAAAGAATTGAGCCTTATACAATTCTCTTTCAAAGCGATCTCACTTCTCCCTCACATAGCGTCGGTTGACGTGGAGAACTGGCGCTACGTCACGTGGATAGCGTCGGTTCACCCCGTCAACCGATGCTACATCACGTGGATAGCGTCGGTTCACCCCGTCAACTGACGCTACGTCACGTGGATAGCGTCGGTTGATGTGGAGAACCGACGTACGTCACGTGGATAACATCGATTGACGTGGAGAACCGACGCTATCCACGTGACGTAGCGTCGGTTGATGTGGCGAACCGACGCTATCTACGTGGATAGCGTCGGTTCTCCACGTCAATCGACGCTATCCACCTAATATATCCAAATTTGGGTCATTTTTTACGCAGAACCCAATTTTCTTCCTATCTCTTCTCCATTTTCTTCCTCACTTTCCTCTATTTTCTCCCAAAATCTACACCGTGTGCCACCTTCTTTCTAAATTTCCGGCCACCTCCGACCACCATTTGTAACGTAATTTTGTAAATTATATTCCTCTTCTCACATTATCTTTCAGTTATACTATTTTTTTGAGCAAAATATTAAAAAAAATTATACTCATTTTCTGTATAAATTCTTGATTTAGGTATGTTTTTTTATTTTGTTTGTTATGTTTGACTTATTTTACATGGAAATAATATCTGAAATGTTGTGGGTTTGATGGTTTATATATATTTACTGTGCGTGGATAAATTTATTTATATATTATCAATAATTATATTTTATTAAGTACAATTTTGTAGCATATTATTCCATTTGTTTTATATTTTGTATAAATTTTTGATTTATGTATGTTTTTTATTTTGCTTGTTATTATGTTTGACTCATTTTATGTGGAAATAATATCTGAAATGTTGTGGGTTTACTATGCGTGGACAAATTTATTTATATACATATAATTAATATTACTTTTTAATTATGATACAGTAACATGCTTAGAAATTAGAATCAACTAAAGTGCGTGATTGGTTTTTATATATTCATGCTAACATGTTGCTTATTTTTTAATTTGTATAGAAATGGTTTTGTAAAATAATTAAAATGATAATTGTTTTGCATTATGTATGTTTTGATATATATTCTAATAATTAAGAAATTTATATATAATAATACTTGAAATATATTCATTGTATACATAATTAAGTAATATGTTTAATTAATGTCATTAATAGAAAATGGACAAATCTTGGATATCAAAGTGTAAAATTGAGCAAGTCTATATTTCTGGAGTTGAAAGTTTTATGGAATTTGCTTGTAGAAATAGTAATACTGGAAGTGTATGATTCGATGCTCATGCGTTAAATGTAAAAATGAACGATTTTATGAATTTGATGAGGTTAAGTATCACCTTATCTGTAATGGTATTCTATTGAGCTATAAATATTGGTATTATCATGGAGAAAATATTGATAATACTCATGGGGAAAAGATAAATAAGAATGTGAGTGGATTACATACATCTTATCATGATGTACAGACAGAAAATATGTTTGAAAGTGTTGAAGATGTTTTACGCGAGGATGATCGCGAAACCTTTAATAAACTTATAGAAGATGCTGAAAAACCGTTGTATCCAAAATGCAAAAAATACACTAAAATGTCGGGATTGGTTCATTTGTACAATGTGAAGACAAAACATGGTTTTTTTTACAAGGGATTCACAGAATTACTAAATCTACTAGTCAAAGTAGTAAAACACTAGGGTTTAAGTGGATTGTCACAAGAAAACGTAAATCGGATGGATCAATTGATAAGTACAAGACTAGGCTTGTAATTAAGGGATACAAACAATGACATGTCCTTGATTACTTTGATACTTATTCTCTTGTGACGAGAATAACATCTATAAGGATGATAATTGCTATTGCAGTTCTACGAAATCTTGAAATACATCAAATGGATGTAAAGACAACCTTTCTAAATGGAGAGTTAGATAAAGAAATCTATATGAACCAACCCAAGGGTTTTTCATGCCTAGGAAAAGAAGAAAAGATCTGTAAATTTGTTAAGTCTCTATATGGCTTGAAACAAGCACCAAAATAATGGAATGAAAAGTTTGATAATGTCATGAGGACAAATGGCTTTAAAATCAATGAATGTGACAAATGTGTATATATCAAGGACAAAGAAGATGGTTATGCTATCTTGTGTATTTACGTTGATGACATGCTAATTGTGGATAGTAATGATCAAATGATCAAATCTACTAAGTCTATGTTGAATTCAATGCTTGATATGAAAGACATGAGACTTGCTGATGTAATTCTAGGAAATAAGATATCAAGGATATCAAGTGATCTCATTCTAAGTCAATGTCATTATGTTGACAAAATACTTGAGAAATTCAACAAGAGCGATTCTGGAATTGTAAGAACACCAGTAGATGTAAATCTACACCTATCTAAGAATAAAAGTGAGAATGTGTCTTAACTAGAATATTTTAGAGTGATAGAAAGTCTTATTTACTTGATGAGTTGTACGAGATCAGATACAACTTATGTTGTAAGTAAACTAAGTAGATATACTAGTAATCCAGGATCTGATTACTAGAAAGGTATTACAAGACTACTTAGATACTTAAGATATACATGTAGTTATGGATTGAACTACACAAGATGTCCAACTGTATTAGAAGGATATAATGATGCCAATTGGATATCTGATATGAAAGACTCAAAGTCTACTAATGGATATGTATTCATACTGGGTGGTGCAGCTGTTTCTTAGAAGTCCTCTGAATAGACATGCATTGCTAGATCCACGATGGAATCTGAGTTCATCGCTTTGGATAAATATGGCAAAGAAGTCGAATGACTACACAATTTTGTAGAGGATATTCCTAAGTGAGTGAAGCCTATACCTACAATATGCATTCATTGTTATAGTCAATCTGCTATTGGTAGGGCATAGAAAAATATGTATAATGGTAAGTCTCGACATATACGTCGTAGACATAATACCATTAGACAACTACTCTCAACTAGGGTTATCTTTATTGACTATGTAAAGTCAAAGGATAACATAATTGATCCCTTAACCAAATGGTTAAATCAAGAGTTAGTTGATAAGTCATTTAGAGGAATGAGACTGAATCTCATGAATGAATAAGGATTTGCAAAGAAAACCCAACCTATTTGACTGGAGATCTCAAGATCTAGGTTCAAAGGAACAACCTAATTATAAAGAATTAGTGAGATCACTATGTAGGTTTACCCTCAAGTCCATTCCTATGATGAAAAAATGATACCCGTAAGATACAAGATAAGTTAAGACTTTTGATGATTCTTATGAATAGAATATCAAGCGGAGTATATAAGGTACCACTACTACAGAAATAGGCATTAAAGTCGGTTAAAAACTGACTTTAAACAAATTTAAAGTCGGTTCACTAAACCAACTTTAAATTTAGCGACTTAAAAGGTAAAGTCGGTTCACGAGATGAACCAACTTTACCCGTACATTTTATGATTTGTTTTTATTTTTATTTTCATTTTTCGTATTATTAAATATATATATATATATATAGCATAAAAAAATAAAAAATAAAATAATAATACAAATAATTAAAAATTTAAATATATTTAATTACTTGATAATTAAATTTATTACAAAAACAAATAATGTATATATAATACATATAGTTAACTTAAATTACAAATAAAATAATATCGTCAAAGTATAATTATGCGATCGAGTAAGCTTGGTTGGCTTAGAATCTTGATTGGTCTTCACAAGCATTATGACAAAAAATAGCTCATCTATATAACAATTCATATTCCCCTACATACATGAGCATGTAAAACATCCATCAAAAAAACAGTCTAAACTTCAGACATACGAATAAAGAAATTAAATCATTATAAATATTACCATAAAAAAGAGATTACCATGTACAACGACATTCAACGAACTCGTATTAGCACTTTATTAATCATTTTTCTATATATATAAAGTTATCTGGAATCTCTACTAGTATTTTTTAATGCTATATATAATGAACTCTAAATATGAAATCAAGTGTAACTTCGATTTCTTATATTGGCTTGTGTGAGTTTTGGTTCCCTTAAATATATGGGACACGTTCATGGGCACCAAAACTCATACAAATCAAGAAACAAATCGGAGTTACGTACACTTGATTTGTCCATTTAGAGCTCATTATAGTATTAAAAATACTAGCAGAGATTCCAGATAAATTCATATTTATAAACAAATGATTAATAAAGTGCTAATATGAGTTCGTAAGGAAAGTAGGAAAGAGAGATGAGATGTAGTTTGGGCCAAAAATAGATCCATAAAACAATGCATTCTCCTAAATACATGAGCATATGATTAATCATCCATCAAACCAGTGATTTCAGACACAGGAATAGATAGAGAAATTAAATCATTAAAAAATTTATTGTTGTGTTGTCATATGCTATTCAAGATCATTAGAATCTTCTCCTGATTCTTCTAGTGGTGATATAATTTGAAGCATGTGTTATGCCCATTCCTCTCGTAAATCATCAAAAATTTATTGGTCGTAGCCCGTCTTGTTCCAATCAAATAACTACATGTATTTAAAATCAAAATAAGAATATAATTTCATTTATTTACAAAAACAAACTCAAATATGTTAAAAACTTTTATGTATATGGATAA
Organism: Hippophae tibetana; assembly: GCA_037013495.1. Taxonomy (NCBI): domain Eukaryota; kingdom Viridiplantae; phylum Streptophyta; class Magnoliopsida; order Rosales; family Elaeagnaceae; genus Hippophae; species Hippophae tibetana. Next base: position 15,932,834 of record CM072812.1, read on the forward strand.
AAGATATTACCACATCATCAATTGGAATTTTGATATTTGTGATGATTTCGCTCATAAACTTCATGACATAATAACCACATATGATTCCATTATTTTGTTGTGGAACCTACAAAAAAAGAGTGTACATAAATTTTCATATTCGAACATCCTTATTATTCAATTGTAAAATTATTAATATTGACTTGTACATACCATAACTTTTGTCCATATAAGCTTATGAGATTTTTTAAGAGCAATGCCTCTAAACTTGTTCCACAACTTCCATGCCCTATAAAGGTTTAAAACGATTAGTTTTTATTAAATATTACAAAAAATAATAGAAGAAACTAATATGTAACTATAACTCTTACATTTCAACAACTGTTTTTGTATCTTTACTCAATTCTATGGAAGCTGAGTCACAGTACCAAGCATGATTATTGAACAGATCAATGATTACCAACATCCAATGATCTTGACCTTGTTCAAACCTTAATGGCCAAGGGATTATCAACTTTTGATTTCTGTTAAGCGTTAATGCTCTATCACATAATTGTTTAGCTCTGATGCTAACATCTTTTTCTTGATATTGATTGACATATGAAAAATCATAGAACATTGCTAAATATGATGAGTGATTATGTTGAAGTCGATAATAGCACGCCTTATATAAAAGATATATATATATATATATATAATTAGATAATATAAATATAATTATATATGTTCTGCATAAATAAAAGAAAAATAAATAGATTGAGGACTCACATTGTCCACACTTGAATTATATTTAAATCGATCATTTGATATTCAAATAGTTGCAATAAGCACTCGATCGATATATAAGTTTGGCTGAGGTCTACACCAGAAATTTCTATAGGAAGTGGCACAGTCCATCCATCATTTATGTTGGATGCCCTCCCAATAATAGTCATCAAAGTGCCAAGATTTTTGCTGAAGTTTAACGCATAAATATGACTATACTTTTTCCAAGGCTTCTTCTTGAATGACTTGGTGCACGATAATTGGCCACTAGTCATAGATTTAGAACGAGATACTTGCTTCGTATCTCTTAAATGTGCTACATTTAAGAGTTCTGGTATAATAGACTAAAAAAAGTATTATATATGTATTTTTTAGTAACAATATAAGATATAATAAAATAATAGTAGTAAACAAGTGTTATCTTTTCAGTTCAAAAATAGTATCATGTCAAAATTTAGAACAACTTGAATCGACGGCCAAGCCACATACTGTCCAACCGCCTCTTGGATTGTGGTAGCATCAGATTAATATTCGTCAATGATTAGACAAATATTGATTATGAATCATCCGATCATCGCTCAATTGTTGTACCGTTCCAATAGCAACATAGTCCGTTGACGAAGGATGTTTCAACAAACATTTCATATTCTGTAAAAAAATTGAAGTGTTATATATAAAAAATAAAACATATAATAAAAATTTAAAAATAATAGTTTATATACACAAGAAATTAAAATCTTACCACATATGATTCATCAAATAGAAGATGACTCTCATGTGGGGTAGCTATTAGATGTACATTCTCACCAAAATGTTCATCTTGGTTTGATTTATGGTAAGAATGTGCAGATTGTATTGGAGAAAATGAACCACTACTTGATTGCATATGCATTCCTGGCATATAGTGAGGACCAATAGCATAAGTCCATGCTAATATAATAGCATCAGATCAGTGAATCCATGAAATCAACAGTGAAAACAAGAATTGGGTTTTATATTTTTAAATTTTTTTTCTTTCTATCTAACAAGGTGAGATGATGATGGAAGATTGTTTCCCTATTTGTTTGATTGATGTGATGATGGCACAATTAGTATTAGCTCTAATTGAAAAAAAAAATTATATAATTGTTAAAATGTATCAAGTGTAATGGGCATAAAAGAAGTGGTAGAAAAAAAATGCAATCAAAAAAATAAAAATTAGATAATAATATTGATAACATAAACCATTAACAGAAAAAAATTGTATATATAAAAATACAAATAATTATCAATACACATATTTTAATAGTATAAAGGTTAATAAAAATATAATAGTAACATCCAAATAAATAATAATATCAACATAATGAAAAATGAAAGATGTAAACACTAATTTTTGAAAATAAAACCAAGTTTGTAAAAATGTTTGTCCAAAAAAAAATTCTAAAAAAAATTATCTTAAGATTGTAAGAAATAATATATGTATAAATAATTTAAGAATAAAATTATTTTATTAAAATTAAAAATATATAAATATATATACATATATATAATATTTAAATAATATATAATTTTAATAAAATAATAATAATCAAGACATATGTATCACACAATATCTTAAGACAATTTTTCGTTCGCTATGGACATATAAGAACAAGAGAAACTTATATCGGAGGATATAACGATTACATGATAATAAACTTACATTAGATATTATTACTCAACGAATTTATAAATGTTTAAATTTTATTAAAAAAATTTAATCTAAATTAAAAATAATAATAATAATAATAATAATTTTTTTTTCTCCTTCTCTTCTTCCATTGGATTTTTTTCCTTTTCCTTCCTTCTTCTTTCTTTCTTTCTTTTCCCGTCTATCTCTCTTTTTGTCTTTTCTTTTCTTTTATAAGGAGCAGCAGAGAAGACACAAAAGCAAAAGCCCAAACTGGCGAAACAACATTAAAAGTAAAAAATCATTTTTAATAAACGGATGAGGAAGAGAGAAAAAAAAACTGATAATGATATTTAATCAAGAATTGAAACGGAAGATAATAATGGAGAAAAAAAACTGAAAATTAATTGAAAAAAAATGTAATTAAAAATTATTTTTATTCAAAAATTTCTAACAGTTTGTTATACAATAATTTTTATATAATCGTATATCTGGTTTTAAAGTTAGATCATAATTCATAAAATAAAAATTATATGATTATATAGAAATTTAATAACTGAGTGTGAGTTTACGTTATTTTAAATTATTTAATTTATTTAAAATTTTAATTATAAAATTTTGATTTTTGACTTTTTTTTAATCTTGAATTATAAATAATTTTTATTTAAAAATATTCTGATTTTATTCAATAAACCAAACTTCGGCTCATGATCATAGAATTCAAAAATATTCGATGATTTTTCAAAAAAAAAAAAAAAACTAAGAAAAAGAATCAAACCTGAAGGAGTGACACTCATGAGTAATAACATTCTACTCCTCATCGTACTCTTCCTACTCCTCTTTTATGGAACTCAAACCCAAGAAGGCCCTTTCCGTTGCAAATTCAAATTCAGTCTCACACTAAATAAAAAAAGAAGGTAAATTCAGAGTTGACTTTCCAAGATTTCAGCTTCAACAGTTCCTCAGTTTTATCTATGAACAGAAAAATAAAGGGTAAGATGAAAAATTCTTTTACAAACTAAACAGAAAAAAAAATTGTAAATTCAATTTAAAACCAACAACAAAAACCTCCAGAAGGTTAAGGGGAAGAGATGAATAAATTCTTCTTTGACTGGACTCTGGATTCTGGAGAAAGCAAAGCAGAAGAAGAAATACGTACAACGGTTTTTACAGCACAAGAGAGAGGGTTATAATAAATTAACCAGTAACATCATAAGTAACTTTTTTTAATAAATACATTCGCTATATTTTTCAGTGATTTACTCCGAATTATTTTATTTTTAAAAATGAATAAATTTAATTTAATTTATATAATTATATTTAAATTATAAAAAATATTGTTAAAAATCAATTAATTTATTTTATTTTCTTTCAGTTTTCTTTAAACAATATTTTTAATATAAAAATCTCATGCTCACAAATATATCATATTATATGCAAGTTTTTTTAACAAAAAATAAATTTTACAAAACCATATGTATCTATGTAAAATCTTACAAAAAATGAAAAGTATTAATCGATTTTCAACTATATCTTTTATTATTTAAGTATTTTTTTCTAATTTAAATATAATAATATAAATTAAAATGAATTTGATAATTTAAAAAAAAAATTTGACTCGATGTTAGCCACTAAAATGTAACATGAATAAAGTGATCTATTTAAAAAAAACTTACTTGTATTGCATTTCATCCATTAATATTGGAAAAGAAAACTTCAAATGAATCACAAATTGAAAATATTATTAGCTTTAGTCTAAATTGATACATTTAAGTAATGATGATCTAGGATTAGTAGTAAGGAGTGACACTATAAAATAATAAGAATATTTCTTTCTCATTTTTAAATAAAGATTTTATATGCATCTTGTTTGAGTCTAAATGTATTTAAATTATTTAGTTTATAAAGAATTTTTAAGTTGAAAAAACCTAAAATTTAAAATACATGAGAAATATTTATATTTTATGCATGAATTTATTTATAATTATATATATTAAGAAAGTCTATTACCCAATAACCGATTAGAATAAGGAATCGAGGACTCTTGGAGACTCGCTCCCATCTTATAAGAAATATAAGAATGATAGTTTAGAAAACATTTAAGATAATAACACAACATGCTGTAATATAGTAAATTAATCAAAAAAATTAAACAGATTAATTCAACTAGGAAAAATAAAATAGACGAAAAAAAGTTCTAATCATAATAAGATTAGCATATGTTGGTGTTTGTGAGTTTTCAGTGTAGCTTGTGAACAAAACATGTCTTATTTTCTAAGCTTCTCTAAGGTTTAGAGTGAATCCTAAAGAATGTGTGGTTAGAAACTTAAGCTCAATCTAAGAATATGAGCCCTACAATGAGTGCCAAAATATTTAGGGTTGATCTGATTTACAAATAGAGAACTTAGAGAGAAGTCAAAATATTTGGCTAAATGTGTGGATTTCATAAGAGATCCATCTATTTATAGAATATTACATGTACATGTGTCGATCATATAATGTATACACATATATAGGTATTAAGGGGATACAATTGGTATAAAGTACAACATTTTATAGATTGAGGTTGACTCTAACTCGAACTAGTGGTCAACCTTACATGGGGAGTGGTTCCTTGGGACCAACCTCCTACTTGCTAATGTGTTTCAAGTGTGTAGATTCAAGTACGCCATTCATAATATTCCGTCTTACGACTTAAACTGCTCACTTCGAGTCAGGTTGTGCTATAAGTCAATCCATTTGTCCAAATATCTAGTCCCCGTACTCTTTAACCTCGAGCTCTAGACTGAGGTGGAAGAGTAACTCCCAAGCAACAGATACAAAACTAATCAACTCCCTTACTAAATGTATGTTAGTTTATTGGAGATAAAAAAATGGGTGCTTTTATATAAAGAGGTGCTTATGCCAGGACTTATCATAATTTCCTACACAATAAACAAATAGTAAAGAAAAATGATTTATCACATCAACTTGAGCTATCAAAGGTTTTTTAGTTTGGTGGTAAGAATTCAGCTCAAACTATAGTTTTATTTGTTTGGGTTTTTAAATTATGAGTCTAACACTTTTTTACTTTCTTTTCTAATCAGTTTTTAAAGAATCGTTTTTTTATTTTCAAACTTGACCCTAGGTAACCCCTTATTCTCACACCTTACCCATCATTTTTTTATGTTTTGTGGCTTTTTATAGGTAATGGCATGGGTAGAGAAGAGACCCCAACACTAGTGATAACTTAGGGTCTTCCAAATCAGAATCTTCTAGCAAGGCGAGTCAATCTTTACCTTAGCCCTTTACTTATACCACTCACCTTCATGATACTCTAACCATTAAGTTGAGCATGCACAAGCTCAAATATCAGTGGCTAGGATGTGGAGGAAAAAAATGAGGAACATAGGGTCTAGGGAACCAACAGGTCATACCAAGGGTTAGTCAACCACGATTAAGACTAGTGGGTTGGTGCCTCAGGATGAGGGAAGGTTAAGGAAAACCCACAACATCCCCCCTAGGTTCAAATAATGATTCCACTATGGGGAGCCTGTGATAGCAACCAACATTTATCTGAGTGTACTGTCTTTCATGAGAAGGCATTGTGGTTGGGGGTGAGGTTTATCCTATTCCTTCTCATAAGGAGATTTTTGGTTAAGACTTAGCTCGTTTTAGGACAGTTGATACCTAACGGGTGGAGGTATCCACTCTACCTGATATTGATATGTCAAGAACTATGGGTGGATTTAAATATGGTTGAGTTTAATAAAACTTACGTCCTGAAGTAGAACCCCATAGAACCGAGGAGGGTATACATGTTTGTGAAATAAGACCGGGGTATGAATATGTCTCTATGTGAGAATGATAAAAATTAGAAGGAATACTTCTTCTATGTCTTAGGTCGATGGGGAATCCTCTACTAGCAACACAAGACTGATAAGGAGTGTTTGGAATGAAACTAAGGTTGTGATAAGGAATATAGGTTCCTTTATCACGACTTTGATTCTAGAAGCAAAGTAATGCCTGGTTGATATTAAAAACTATCTCTTTGAGAAAACCCCTTGGAGGCATTTGCTGAACACCCCCACGTTTATTGCATGAAAGTTAATAAGACATGGATCGGTGGAGCCCTCCTTAGGATTATTCGTAAACCCCAAGCTCTTCTTAGCCGTTAAACCCCTTCCGTAGAATTTAGGGGACAATTCGAGGTGGTTATTGATAATGGTGAAGTAGTTCTAAGACTTATTCCTTTTTGTGGCATGACCTAACGATAATAACATCATTTCTCTCTTGTTTTGTAGGTCCTATAGAGTTTACTACCACTCAACTCTTGGCTCATTTACAGAGTAAGGTCTCTTCGTTAGGGGAAAGTTCCCAAAAAAGTACACCTCTTTTTCTTGGGAGGGACTCTTTGAAAGGTAAGAAGAAGGATAAATCTTCTAGTCAAGAAGGTCGCCCTATGCCCTTCAAAAAGAAGAAGAAAGTGACTATCGGTGAGCCCATCCTCAACTCAAAGCCATTGAAGGTATTTAAGCCTCTATCCATATCGCAAGAGCAACATGGTACTGTACCTTCTTGCTCGAGGAAAAGAAAAGGGTTCCTTAATGACCTTACCACCGATATGGATGGGATAGATTTATACGGGGTATGACCCCAGAGTAGCTCGATCATTACCTAAGCCATATTCCTACTGAAGCGCATGAAAAGCAATTTGAGGCCATCTGTGAGGATATGGGCTCTAATGATGTCATCCATTACCATCTGTATCAGGTATGTTACCTCATATTCTGTGTTTATGATAATTATTTTTACAAGTTTAACCTCGTGAAATATTGTTTGACTCACACCTTTTTTTTCAATTACAGTTGCTCTATGATTTCGACATGGCTTAAAGTGTAGGACATTTGAAGGATGTAATAGTATAGGAGAAATATGGTCATGCATTTACTTAATTTAGGTATGTTGTGTTATTGGCGAGGGCTAACAAGTGGGAAGGTGATGTCATTGATAAAAAGTAGAAATTGAATTAGGCTGCCATCGAGCTAAAAGAGTATGCTAAGCACCTCACCAAGCTCGAAGAGGCTCAGAGGTAAGATGGTGGTGAGATCGAAGAGATTCAAAAAAGAACATAGGTTGTAATTGAGGAGGCTCAGAAGGCAAAGGATGAGCTTAATGCCATGGCTAATCAGCCTAATTCAAGCGTAAAGAAGAGGTAAGAGTTGACCATGTAATCCTTTAAGATGAAAGCCAATAAGAGGGACCTAGGTGAGTACTATTATTGCATTCTGAATATCTCAATCACTCTTCCATATTTTCCTACTCCTTCTCAAGAGGGGGTAGAAGAGTTGGGGTTAGCCTCGGATGAAACAAAATCTATTTTATTTTCTTCTATCTCACTTTTTCCTTTTTTATATCTTCAATTTTTATAATTATATAAATTTTTATATATACTTTTCTCTTTCTTATATTTATTATCTTCTTTATAACTTTCTTTATTTTTTTTTTCACTTTTCATATATTATATATATTTTTTATTTTTTATTTTATTTCTTTTATTTATATTTTATTTCATATTTTATTTCATATTTTATTAATATTTTTTTATATTATTATTATTATTTTTAGAAAAATTAAATTACTTCATAAAATTAAAATAAAAATTACATCAGTTACAGAAAAATTAGATGAAGAAAAAGGAAAATTAAAACATCACTTAGAACAAATATTTGGCACACGCAGAACACAACAAAAGCCAAAAAAATGGCTTCTGCGTGTTCTCTAGTCCAAAATTGAACAACACAAAAAAACTAAACTCTACCCAAAACTCCAAAACTTTTTTACTTTATCATCTTATCTCCTATTTATAGCTAAAAATAATACATCTAAAATATTTCATTTTTTTATTTTATTTTTTTATAAAAACGCTTAAAAATTTTGTATCGAAAAATAAAATCACGCATATCGATTTTTGATATAAAAAATATTAATTAAAATCACGCGTAGCGACAGAGAGTCGTTTGGCTTTTTTTTAATTCAAAATGCATGCCACGTGTCAGCATATGATTCGCTGCAAGGATTTAAAGCGGACACGTGGCAGCTTTTGATTGGCTACGGGAAACGGGCGCAGGAGACACTAGAACACGGGAGACAACGGCTACACACGGGCTTGATCCTGCGCTTTCGCGCTCATCGTAACATGCCACGTCTCATTACATGATTAGCTGAAAAATAGAGTGGGACACGTGGCATTTTCTGATTCAAGGTAAGGATTCAAGCAGACACGTGGCAGCTTCTGATTCGCTGAAAATCCGGTTGCACGCAGAGATCAGCGCACGGGATCAGAGGCGCGCGTAAGTCGGTGACAGCGGCTGGACGCGTCAGACACGTGGGTCCCACTATACGCCAGCTTACGCGGTAGGTGGCCCTCACTCGGGCGTCGAGCCACGTGAAAAAGATTCTGCACCCACGCGATTTGGTCGGGTATGGTGTGGACGCTCGAATCTCAACCGTTTCTTCTTTGATCGGACGGTCCACGTTTCGCGCGTGGTTCTTCTCATCTGCGTAGAAAATTAAACTTTCTTAATTGCATTTTGACCCAAAAATTTATTTCAAATTACATTTTCAACTTTCTTTAATTACAATTTAGCCCTTTTCTAATTTAAATTAAATTTTTAAACTTTTAATAATTAAAATTAAACCTGATTTAAATTTAAATTATATTTTCGACCTTTATAAATTGCAATTAAAACACTCTTTTATTTGAAATTATATTTTTGGATACAAATTTGCAATTAAGTACGTTTTCGATACAAATTATTTAATTTTTATTAAAAAATATAAAAAACAATAAATACTAATTTATTAATCGAAAATTAACTAAAAACATTAATAACATAGCAATTATAATTAATAAAATATGTGAAAATAACTATATAAAATACAGTTATCAAAAACTCTCGTAAGTGCACGAATCATTTTATAAAAAATGACAAGTATACTCCAAAGGTCAATCTAAGGAAGGAATATACGTGGTTTTTAATTTATTATTGAAACTTTTAAAAATTAAATGAAATCCTAAACATCATGTCACGATATTTTGATTTTTTTTGTTTTCTAAAAAAAGAAACATAGATATGGATTTAATAAATAATTATGAAAAGTTTTATCATTCATAACAGTGGAGTATTTATGGATATAATAATTAAGTTAATTATGTTTACTCATATTATTTAGGTTATTAAATATATAAATTTATATTTATTGATTCTTTTTTTATATATAAATACCACATTTGTGGGAGTGAGATATTTTTTACTAATTAAAGAAAATAATTAATACCTATGGGTGAGATCAATAATTAATTTGATTAATTAAATTAATTCTTTTTTTCTAAGAGATTGAAAATGCCACATTTGGTGGGGTTAGACATTTAAACTTTATTCAAGGTGTCTAAATTAAATCTAATAATTTAATTATCCGAGTACTAACTTTCAAGTTTTAAAAATATGTTTTCAATGCATTTTTGAATAATAGTTCTTATAAAACTTTTGAAAAAAGTTTTACTGTAACTACTGGGCGATTATACCAACAAATAAAATATCATTACTCTAAATCAGACTGGATAATTAAACCTTAAAGTCTAATTTTCAAATTTAAGTTTGATAATAAAAAATAATTTTTTTTTCTAACATCCTTAATATAAAATATTGAATAAAAAAATAAATTTATTTTAAATAAATGTTTTACTTATTTAATATTTCGCAAGCATAAAAACGTTATTATTATATCATATTTACACACAACTAGTCATGTTAAATTTAATTACAGACAAAATAATTATAACATATAAGAATAAAACATAAAAATAATTGGAAAAAATTCATTTTAAAATTATACCTCAAAAGAATCCTTACACAACATTTATGCTAGTTCCGTTTTTGGAAAACCTCCAAACGGATTTGCATTTCCGTTTATTGAATCAAAAACTAGAAATTTATAAAAACATAAAAACTAAAAAAACTAAGAAAACTTTCAAGAGAGAGAAATGTTTGATTTAAGAGATCCTAAGGGATGATATTTATAATGGGAAAAATGATTCTTTTATAGGTGAAGAAAATGTTAAAAAAGTGAAAAAAATATCTTGAAAATGGGTGTTAGACGCATTTAAGACAAGTTGGCACACGTGTTGGAAAAGGTGTGTATGGTTGGGTGCTAATGTCGTTAGATAGGCGTAAATAGGGGCATGGATCTCAGTGTGACATGTGCGCGGGACATGTTAGGCATGCACGTGACTGAGTAGTTTTGTCCATTTTCCATTTGTTTTTTCCTCATTTTCTCTCTCACTTATTTGTATAATAAATGAATATTACACTTTAAATATTTTGATGTATTGTTTTGAATTTTTTTTTTCGAGTTTTCAAACTATTTTTGAAGCGAAAATACCTAAAAAATAATATAAATACTCATGATTTTAAAAATATAAATTTATATAAAATATGATGAAATCATATAAATATAAATCTATTTAATCAGTTAAAATATATTAAATCATGATAATTTTAGTGTTTTTTGAGCATTTACATAAGTTATTTTTTACTATTTAGCAAATTGAGAAAACATATTGTCTATAACTTTTCATGATGCTTAGTCTATAGGATGCCACAATATCCCTTCATTGGATGCACACTTTCAATTTAAATTCTTACATATCAAACACTCATATGTATTTTCATATTTTTTTGGTAAGTATGTAATCATTTGAACATGTATCTATCTTTACATAAGTCATATCATACAAACTTATGCTCTTTTTAACCTCATACATTGACGATGTCAATTTGTTACGAGGAGAGATCATTTTTCCAATCAACTTCAATACTTGGTTGAAGTATTTATGTGTTCCTCATTTTTTAAGTTGTACAAACTTATTATCGTAAACATTCTCCTAAAGTCTTTATTGCTCTCATAAAACGACTTCTCTGTAACTTTTAAATTAACTGAGATCTTTGTTAAATTCATTTTATATTGTATGAACCATCTCCATAAGTTCATTCATATAATCAGTCTTTATAAAATTTTCGTGAAACATTATCTGTGAAGGACTGACATTCTTTTTATCAATGATTGTTTTTATGAAAATTCAATTTTTATAACAATGGTCAACTCAATTTCAATAACATGTTATCTTATCCAAAAAATTTCCCCAAATATTACCACATTTCATGCAAGAACATATAACATCAATTAAATTGATTGCATTTTTTCAAGTTGCTTATAAGAAACTTTCTAGAACAATTTAAAATTCATTTGAACCTTTGCAATTATTATAAATAAATGTTCAATTTAAAGAAATTTTTACTTACACTTAAAACATAAACCAATATTTGATCAATTTCAACTAAATATAACATAAAATAAACATATTTTTAACTTTGTTACAACTAAAATGTGTTAACATGATATAAATTATAACTTATAAATGATAAAAAAAATATTAATATGCACATATTTTCACATACTTTTTGTCATATATTTAAATTAACTAATTCAAAAATATACAATATATACTTATTTAAAATACAAAATATATAAAAAAACATACAACATAAACATATGAAAAAAATATTGAAGAAACAAATAATATATTATTTAATATATGAGTAAAACACAAAAAAATATGATAAATAAACAAAATATATATTAAACAACATATATAACATTAAAAAAATATTGAGAAAATAGAAAATATGTTCTTAAATACAATAATAAAACATATAAAAATTGATAATTATTAGTATCATTTATGAAAAAAAATAAAAAATAAAAAAAATTGAAATATGAAAATAGATATATAATTCAACTAGATTGAAGTGGTGTGTGTAAAGAAGGAGGAGCTGTAATGGACGGATAGACCGGACAAAGAGCAAGAGATGGTGATTGGTCTTGCTTTTAGTTGCTATTTCACACAAGTGTTGTGGAGGTTGGTATGTGCGAGGGAGAAGAAAGGGGAATGAACGTGAGATGTGTATTAGGGTTTTAAAAAACATTTCACCAATTTTGAACCAATAAATCTTTTTAATATTTTAATTTTAAGTTTTAGTCATTTTTGGCAGTTGAAAAAATAAATAAATTTTACTAGTTTTTGATGAACCGACAAAAACACTTTTTTTTAACTAGTTTTTTGATAAACTAGTGAAATGAAAGGGATGAAATTGATCTTTATTGTAGTAATGTCATACAAAAATGAATTAAAAAATAGTTTATTAATTTCTCTCTCTTTTTATTTGTCTAAATCCCTAACACCAATTCTTATATTATTTCTCCCAGGTCATCTATCTCTCTCATATTTTGTTTTACTTCAGTTTGGTATCATAAGTAACAAATATTTTATTTTTTTGAACAAAATTATTTGTCAATTCTTATTAAAAAAACATTAAAATCTAATATCTTGAAACCAACACCTTCCCAAAGCTACCACTTTTCCACAAGTTCACCATTGTCGTCACATATTAGCAACATATCCCACCTTTTGATCGAAAACCTTATTCAATCGCTGCCTATCTCTACGTCACTCTTACATACCACCATCACGTGTAAGTTTCTAAGTCTTTAACTAGTCAATTTTGAATGATCCCATCACCTAAATTTGTCAAAAACATCTTTTACTCCCTACTATAGTTTTGCTAAATCTTTTAAAAATTGATCTAGTATCGTTATCATTGACACTAAAAATTGTTACAACCAAAAGACTCCTCTCATCATGAACTATTGGATGACACCCCTTCCACCACTATATAATGCCATCTGCATCAATCAAAATGATCAATTTTGTTAAACTCTGACAAAAAAGGTCAACATCGATTAATTGTAATTAATATTAATTTTATTTTGTTTTTCAAGTTATGACTTTTATCTTACTAATATGAAAGTTCAAAAACATCTTGCCATTAAATCACTAGTGAAAAATGTGAAATCAAATTTAACTCAATCGTGTTTAAAATAATAGGACATAATTATGAAACAAATAAGGAAGATTTTTAAATCAACATTATTTTTTTTAGCAAAATTCATCGTAAACAAACCAAAATAAAACTTAAAAACCATCAAATAATCATGTATAGCCTAAAACATTAACGAAATCCCACATTTCAAGTTGAAAGTTGTCAATATGGCCTTATGTCTAAACTAATTGTCTTTGTTGATGGAAGCAACAACTTACCTTGAGAAATGTCTCGAGCAAAAAAAGTACTCTTATTTGACAATTATAGTGTCCTTCCTACTCACCCAAGTTACTTAAATGTGTTGAAATCTTTTGAATTATGCCCAACATTTCATTTTGGTATTAATACTTCAATCTCTTCATAATAGGTTTCCTGTGTGTTTAAAGTTTTGGTTTTTATTCTATGGCTGTAACTCGTAAGGAGTTAAATTTTCATCACCAAGAAAATTAAGTAAAATAAATAGAAGAATTAGTTATTTTATAATTATCTAATTTGTTAATTTAATCTTATAAATAAAATAAAATGTTGTATTTATTTCTTAGATAGAAATGAATTGAAATACAATTTATTAGTTTTTGTTTGATTATATATTTATTATTTATCTAAGTCTTTAACATCGATTTTAACAACTTTAGTCTATTTCTCTTTCCTATTTTTATAATATATTTGAAAAATTAAATAAATTTTAAGTTTTTAAATTAATATTAAAAATAAACTTATCAAAGATAACGGGTTTTAAAGCCAATATAGGTTCTTTGTTGTAAAACGTTTTAACCAAAAGCATGCAAGTATATAAAAAATAAATATGATAAACATTGTGTAAAATCTTTGAGTGTTGAAACAGTGTTTAATAATTTTTTTAATAAATTATAAAAAACATAAGATGAGATATATATTAAAAGAATAGACTTCTCAATATTATAAAAATCTTACTATTTAAGGTGTTGATCTTAAATGATTTTTCAAATTTTAGAATAAAATATAAACGTTAATGTCATTATTTTAAAATACTGATAAAATATGTATATATATATATATATTATTTTTTTATCTTTATTTAATCTACATATTTGAAATTTATATGATATAATGATAAATAAATTAATTATAAATTTTTGAGTTAATTATAATTTGTATATAAAAAATAAATATGATAAATGCTGTTGATTAAACTTTGTCGATTTGAAAAATATTAATAATTAAAAAATAAAATAAAATATATAAAATCTTTATTAGGAAAGTTGGGGGTTTGGTTTAATAAGTTAAAAAAATGAGATATCTATTAGCATATTAGACAATATTAAAAAAGTATTTTCAATTAAGTTGATTAACTTAATTTTTGATGAAATTAAAATTAAAATATAAAAGATAATGTATGTCTTTATTTTAAAATATAATGATATATTTTTTAAAATAATTTTAAACATGATTTAAATTTTTATATATAATATATAAGGTCATTTTTATCTAAAATTATATTAGATATGATTTAGATTTTATATATATATAATATAATATGTATTTAGATTATGAAAATAAACTTACTTTCAATTAATTTATTCATTTATAATTTTAAGAAAATTTAATATATTTATAAATATAAAATAAATAATAATTATCTAACTAAAAGTAATATAAGTTATGTTTTGAATTGTGACCTAAATTAAAGCCATATTTTTTTATATAATTAATTTGGCACTAGAATGAAGTATATATAAAATTACTTACTAAGATGTTTTTGTTCTAGTTTTTGAACAATTTTCAAAATGAGTATCAGGCGATAATAAATTCCACTTTTAGTTTTAAAATTAGGTTGAAATTTAATTTATTTTTTATACATATTTTTATTATTTTTGAAACTTAAAAAAGTTAAAAATTTATAAAAAATAACAATTTTAAAACTTATAATAATAAAAATAATATCTCAATAATATTAAACAGAATTTAATATTCAATTAATTGGTGTTTAATATTGATGAGTCTTGTTAGAATTTAAATAATTATAATTCAATTTAAAACTATTTAATAAAAATGATGTGATAAATTTTTTTAATAATGAAAATATATGAGGTGAATATAATAAGTACTATTTTTGTATTTATAATTTTTAAATATGTTATTTTTTTTAAATATTTGAAAATTATATTCTAAATTTACTTTTACTTTCTTTAGTTAATTTCATTTATTATTTGTTATGACTTAAAAAGTATGAATAAAGAAGACAAAAAAATAATTTTAGAATGGTAAGTTAGAGTTATCCTAATTAATACATTGTTATATAAAATATTTTATATTATTAAAATATTTTGTTTTATTATCCTAATTTAAGTATTGATATCATTTTTATTCTTTTTAAATAATAATCAATTTTTTTTTTACCCAAAATGACTTTTTGGGTATGGATTTTTATTTTTTTATTTATGAAAATTAAGTAAAGTTGAAAATAATTTATATTAAAGATTTGATTCAATACTTTCAACTAAAAATTATTAAATTTTTGCTTTTAAAAAATAAATAATATAAATAAGTACTAAAAATTATAATATTGATACAATTTTATTGGGATACTATGAAAATATTTTTTATTATTAACTGATTAGGATACCGATGAAAATATTTTTTATTATTAATTGATAGTGATAATGATGAAAATATTTTTTATCAATAATTAATTAAAAATATTTGTATTATTAATGCTATCTGAATTTTTTTTTATGAAAATTAACAAGTTTTTTTTTTTAACTCTAGTTAATTGTCAAAAATAATCCTTTATTCGTACAAATGTTAAAATGGTATTTTTGGTAAAAAAATTTAATTATTATTTTTAAAAAAATACCAATACTTGGTACTAATTTCACAACCTAATATTTTATTTATTTAAATTTAAATAAAGAAAAAGATATACCCTGGTTGCTAAAACCCCTTGGTCTGGCCAAAACCAGAGGAAAGAACCACAACAAAGCCAAATCCACATGATCCCGACATTCTGCAACCTGCCTCCTGCAACTCCTTTTCGACCACGTTCCTTTCTCTTCTCAAATGGAAGCTTGGGCTTCAATTCCACTGCCTCCCATTTCTTCGGTGCTATTTTCCGAACATCAAACACATCTTTGTATCTTCACCAAAAGCCCCCACGCAAATCTCTTGCTATCAGAGCAGCTGGGACCGATTACTATAGCACTCTGAAAGTCGGTAGAAATGCAACATTGCAAGAGATTAAGAGTTCGTATCGGAAACTTGCTCGTAAGGTACGTTTTGCGTTGATGCCAATTTGTTTGTTTCCCTGGATGGGCAAAGTAAAGAAAATAGTCCATTATTGTCATTTTCTTGCCGGTGATTTGGATAAGATTTCTTCATTTGTAAGATGAAGAGTGTATGTGGTTGTTTTAGTGGTAAATATAAGATTTTGTGGAACTTCTATTATTTTTGTATACTGTGATAAATGTTGAAATTGCTTCAAATGCTATTTCCTTCTATCATTAACTCATTCGTTGATTGTTACAATTAGAATTAGAATTTGACCAAAGGTTACGTCATCAAGCTTTCATTTTTGCGATTTTGGATACTATGGAATGAATGAAACAATATGTTTTATTGTTTTCCGAATTGATATCAAATATGTACACTTCTAGTATTTATATAATATATGTAGAGAAACCAAATAAGAATAAAAAATCTAAACTATTATTTATAGTTGATATTTTCCCTCTAACCGATTTATTCTCTATTATTTGAACTTTGAATCCCTGATAATTCGGGATTTACACACTCCTTCTTAAGTTGGATTATAGATGTTAATCATGTTCAACTAGTTTATAAAATCATCTAAACTTTGACATGGAAATCCTTTGGTGAAGATATCTTCCGTTTGTTCTTGTGTGGGTATGTAGGTAGTGTAAATAATGCCGTTTTTAAATTTTTTTTTAATAAAATGTCTAACTTTTTTTTTAATAAAATGTCTAACTTTTTTTTAATAAAATGTCTATTCATTTTGACATGTTTGGTTTAATCATGTTGAACTGGATTGAGAGAAATATTGATGGTAGTTTTTTTTTATCACAATAGACTTTGATTGAAATTTTGGTTTTTACTTGTAATTTTTCTAGGAGTTTTTTCAACCATAATCCTTCACAAATATTCTGTGCAACTGCTCGAAATTTAGCTTCAACGCTACTCTTGGCTAATACATTTTATTTTTTGCTTCTCCATGTTACTACGTTTCCCCAAACGAAGGTGCATTACCTAGTAGTGGATCTCCTGTGTTTAATTGAACCTACCCGATCGGTATCCGAAAAAACTTCTATTTTTCTTTCTCTTGTTTTTCTAAAGAGTCCTTTTCCTGGAGAGCCTTTGAGGCACTTTAGAATTCTATGCACACCTTCTAGGTGAACTTATTTTGAAGAGTGCATATGTTGACTCACTACACTAATCGCAAATGTAATGTTGGGTCTTGTATGTGATAGGTAGATTAGTTTTTCCCCCAGTCTCTGATATCTTTCTTTTGCTACTGATTTTTCATTACTCTCCATTTTCTTTCTTGTCTCAATTGGAGTGTCGTGGTTTGCTCCCGAGTATACCAGTCTCCTTTAGGAGGTCAAGAACATATTTTTGTTAGGAGACATTTATACCTTTCTTTGACCTAGCAATTTTCGCCCCAAGAAATGTGGCATTTGCCCCCAGTCTCTCATTTCAAACTCATTAGTAAGAACTTTTTTAATCTTTCAATTTTGGTCAGATGATCTCTTGTAAGTATTATGTCATCTAAATATACAATTAAGATTGTTTTCAACCCATCTGACTAATAGGTTTGGTTCTTTATCACCTTCGCAAATCTGTCAAATTATGCTCTAGGTGATTGTTTAAATTCGTAGAGGGATTTTTTTAGTTTGCATGCCACATTCTATTTGTTGTTTTCACAAAAATCTAATGGTAATGTCAGTAGTACTCGAATAGTACTGGAGAAAATGTCTTGGTGTATTCAATTCCATAGGTCTGAATAGACCCTTTAGCAACTAGGCGAGCTTTGTACCATTCAACCATTCCATTGACCTTGTATTTTACTGTAAATACCCATTTGTATCCAACTGATTTCTCACATCTTGATAAATCTACCATATCCCAAGTTTTATTTTTTTCTTGGGCTTGCAATTCTTCCATTACAGCTTTTCTCCACTCGAGAATTTCCCAGGTCTTATCAATATTTTTTGGTATTTTGATCCGATCAAGATTAGTAGTGAAAGCATGGAATTTGGGAGATAAAGTATCATATGATACAAATTTTGATATAGGATGAGAGGTACAAGATCGACTTTGTTTTCTAAGAGCAATGGGTAAATCATTAGTAGAATCAGAGTTACCTAGATTGAAAGGAGGCTCGAGGTTGCTTGGATCCATCATTGGGTTGGATTCTTTGAGTGTGTCAAGTGTTGTCAAGTATGAATTTCCCTTTGTACTTTGATTTTGACCTCTTTAAGTAAACAAATATCTCTTTATCTGCTTGTGTGTCTGCATCTCCCCCTGAGCCTAAATTGTTTTCTGTCAATGGCACATTAGAATGGTATGGCTTAATATGTTCAATGTTAGTCTTTAAAATGGTATTGGTATCTAGAAAGGAGGTACGGGCTTCTGGAAAAGAAAATTCAAAGGAATAAAATTGAACTTCAGTCACATTCTCTCCCTGAAGAGTAATATAACGTGGTTTCAAAGAATGTGACATCAAGACTAGTAAAAATATTTTTTGTAGAAGGATCATAACATTTCCATCCTTTCTGAGTACAAGAATAGCCAATGAAAACACATTTGAAGGCTCTAGCATCTAGTTTATCATAATTATGTAAATGAATGTGTACGAATGCCTTACAGTCGAATATTTTAAGCAAAATGTCTAAAATAAGATGAGTAGTCGGAAAACATTGTTTTAGATTTTTAATAGGTGTTTCGAAAGAAAGAACATGGTTGGGCATTCTATTTATAAGAAAAGCAGATGTCCATATAGCATCTCCCTAAACCATTTTTGGCATATTGGTTGTGAACAACAGGGCCTGAGCAACTTCCAAGAGATGTATATATTTTTGTTCCGTAGTCCTATTTTGTTGTGGAGTATAATAAACACATGAAGTTTGGTGAATAATGCCATGGATTTGAAGGTAATCTGGGAGGGAATTATTAACACAGTCAGTACCATTATCAGTATGCAATATTTGAATTTGGGTTTGAAATTTGTTTGAATCATAAAATGAAAATTGATGAATACTGATCGAATATTGGTTTTACTTTTTATTAAATACACCTAGCACACATGAGGATGATTATCAATAAAGATGATGCCCCATTTTGCATGAGTACGTGTTGGATACCGAGATAATCCCATAAATCACTATATTTAGACTTAGAAAATGAGGTGCGATGGTGTTTAGCCAGTTCACTCATTTCACATTGCAAATCAAATAATTCTTTATTTTGAATAAAAGACGAAAACAACTATTTTAAACACTGAAAATTAAGTTGACCCACTCTAAAGTACCACAACAAAAAACTATTATTCCTAAGGATAGATGTAGAATTACAATTTGTAATTTAACACTGTTTATTCACATTGACTGTCTCAAAGTAGTAGGGTCATTTATTCTCTCTAGCAATGTCAATCGTCTTCCCCGATGATAAGTTTTGAAATATACATTATGAAGAAAAAAATCTAGCAGAGAAGTTTGTGTAAGCTGTTAGTTTACTAATAGATAATAAATTGCATGATAATTTTGGGACATGAAGAACTGATTCAAGAGTCATAGAGTCAAAAATTTGAATACTCTCCTTTTCCACAATTGATGAAAGAGTACCATACACAATTTTCACTTTCAAATTTCCAGTTCTCTGGCGCATTAGAGTGAATAATCCAAGGAGTATTTATTTTTATATTTAAAGCCATTAAAAAATTATCTTTATAAGCTAGTGAGCCAAAGGGAACATAAGTAAAAAACTGTTCCTATGTTTGAAATTTAGAAAACATTTTATATAGTTGTTCCATTTGCTCAGGGTTGAATGTTACACTGGAAGTGGATGGTTCGCTTTGGAATTTTTCATTTTGATCAATAGAGACCTAATACCTTCAATTTCTGTAATTTTGTCTTAATTTTCAGTCCACTAGTTTTTCATGTAATTCCCAGCATGAGTCTTTTGTATGACCAATTTTGTGACCACTACGACAATGGTCGCACTAGGGCCTTTTTTTATTGGGCTTGTTCAGTACTATTTTGTGGCTTACGGGACAAGAGCCCGTGTGACTCATTTTCAACAATAAGCCCAAACCGACCAAAAGAATTATTAAGGTCCAATCGACGGCCTAATAGTCCAGTAGGACCATTCGATGCTCCACGGCCTATGTTTTTATTTAGTCCATTCTCCAACCTTAGCACTTCTAGTTAGATCTTCGTTCAACATCACCTTACAACGCTTCTCCTCATGGTGCACCTCTGAGAATACTTTCCTCGTCGATGGTAGAGGTTTTCGATCGAGGATTCTACCTCTTACATCATCGAGGTCTCTATTTAGGCCAACCAAAAATTCAAAGACCCTTTCATTCTACACCTTGGTCTTGTACTTTATGCTATCCCTTATACATTCCCACTCCTCTTTGCCATTTGAATCCAACTCCTGTTTAAATCAATGTCATAATCAGTCACGTTGAGGTTCCCTTGCTTCATTTGTCAAAGGTGAGTCTTAATTTCGAACATCTGAGAGAAATTCCCAACGTCAGAGTAAATTTCTCCCATTGCAATCTATTCATCTCTGACTGTTGGGAGAAAGAGATAGATTTTCCTTATCGAAGGCTTCATGGAGTGGATCAACCAAGAGATGATCATCGAGTTTTTAATCATCCACTTTTAGAGGCTGGTTAGGTTGTTCGATTTTTTAGTGTTATCGGTGAAGTAACCCATCTTTCCTTTTCCCTCAATTACGAGCTTAATAGATTCAGCCCACTTTTTATAATTCTTACCATTAAGTTTCTCGATGTTGAGTTGGAGTTTAGAATTATCAACTTCACCAGAGGTGGGTGTGGACATCTCCTTTGTCTCCTTGTTGGTTGTTGGTGTGATCAGAGGGATGGAATTCACTTGTGTTTTCATCCGTTGACAATGAGCTTAAGCTTTGATGCCATATGGAATAAATAAAACAATATGTTTTATTGTATTCAGAATAGATATCAAATATGTATACTCTTAGGGTTTATATAATATACAAAGAGAATCAAAATAAGAATAAAAAATATAAACTATTATTTATAGTTGATATTTTTCTTTTAACTTATTTATTCTCTATTATTTGAACTTTGAATCCTTGTTAATTCGTGATTTCCACATATACTTAGGAATTTCAGATTGTCTATCTTGATAACGTTGATATATTGGATCTTTATAATTTATCTTTTCAAATGCAATTTCCGTTTATCTTGAGAGGAATGTTTGGTTTACAAAGTGGATTTTGAGAAGGTATGTGATCACATGGATTGGATGAGACTTTTGGCATGTTGATGTGTTGACTAGTAAAGGATTTGGAGTTATTGAAGATGGATAAGGGGATGTTATGGATTAGTTGCCCCTTTAGTTTTGGGAAAACAAATGGATGGTTTAAGGTATCATGGTTCATGGGGACTAGGACAACATGACCCCTTATCATGATTTTGTTTCCAATATTAGATTAATTTTTGGGATTGGGATAAAAAAATTTAGGAAGATGTTTAGTGGGGTAAACTCGTTTGTCCTTAAGGAAGAACTTCTGGATTAAGATACAACTATTAATTCCTTATGTTATTATTCTTATTTTTTGATAATTAGTATATATTAATATTCATTAAAAAAAAGGTACAAAAAAAGTGGATTAGTAATCAACTAAGAAAAACAAAAATCAAACTATAACATAGTGTCACGACCTTATTTTTCAAGTAGCGATCGTGCGGCACTTAGCACCGTCCGTTGCACTAAGCCTGCCTTTGAATCCGAATGAAACTCCAAAGAGAATAGAGAGAGGGTTTGCAAAGAATGCTTTGTATTGCTCTAGAGAGAGTTTATCTTACAATTTCCCAAGATGAATACAAATGAAGATCAATGGGTCTATTTATAATGTGGCTCTAAGCTTAAGAGTATGCCAC
The DNA here is from genome assembly GCA_037013495.1 of Hippophae tibetana. Taxonomy (NCBI): domain Eukaryota; kingdom Viridiplantae; phylum Streptophyta; class Magnoliopsida; order Rosales; family Elaeagnaceae; genus Hippophae; species Hippophae tibetana. Next base: position 15,955,356 of record CM072812.1, read on the forward strand.
CATTTTCTAGAGTCTTCCTAGTCTAGAATGTACAAGAGAGTTCTAGATTTATGTACATAATATGCCACAAGGGTCTAGGACCTTCTAGTCAACTCTAGAGTCTTCTAGGTTTGTCTAGTTCCTTCATGCACCTTCCGGGATGTTCCGTAAGCTTCCAGCGGCTTCTACATCCTTCATGAACCATCCGGCATGTTCTAGAATATTCCAGCCCATTCTAGCACCCTCCAGCGTGCTCTAGAACATTCTAGGGTCTTCTAGCTTGAGTTGAGTCCATCCAACTCTAGCTCTTTTCTAGACATCTCTAGGCAACTCTAGAACTTTCCTTGTAGAATAGTCTAGATCCTTTAAGCAACCATCATTTGTTTGGATTTTTAGGGACAATTTGAGCGGGACATGACAATAGGCTAACTATGCTTAACAAAACTCCAATCTCTTTACTTATTAGATTCTCCTCAAATAAAACTTATACGGAATAGGGAATAATCTTTTAGCTCTTCACTAACTGAAGATTATATTACGAGAGATGATGGAGATAAATTGGAGTATATTCTTCTTCTTTTTTCTCTATTAATTCTGATGATATTATAACACTATAAATAGGAATAAAAAACTAGACAAATGTCCACTAATCTATGAGTTGAAATCAACAATTAAATTAAAGCTTGATTTACACTAGTTTTACAGCCTGTACAACACTAATAATATTCTCTGAAAGTCTACACCTCAAGTTGGGTAATTGATATTAATCATTCCCAACTTGCAACTCAATTCTTCGAAGATGGTTCGAGGTAACGCTTTGGTAAGGATATCTACAATTTGATGATTAGTAGATGTATATAGTAGGTCCACAATTTTTCCATCTAACTTTTCTTTAATGAAATGATGATCAATTTTTACATGTTTGGTTCGGTCATGATGAATTGGATTTTTCGCAATTCTTATTGCAACTTGATTGTCACAATGCATGCTGATAGGTTCAGGAGTTGTGAAGTCCAATTCATTGAGTAGTCTTCTTAACCACATTCCTTCACAAATCCTATGAGCCATAGCTCTAAATTCAGCTTCTGCACTGCTTCGAGCGACTACTGACTGTTTCTTACTTCACCAAGTTACAAGATTTCCTCATACGAATGTACAATATCCAGTGGTAGATCTGTGATCTACTACAGAGCCTGCCCAGTCAACATCTGCAAAGACTTCAATTTTTCTAGTGAGATTCTTACTGAAATATAATCTTTTTCTTGATGTCATCTTGAGATACCTGAGTATACGATAAATTCCTTCCATGTGTTCTTCAGTAGGACTGTTCATAAATTGACTTACAACACTTACTGAAAAACCAATATCTGGTCTAGTGTGGGATAAGTAAATGAGTTTTCCCACTAATCTTTGATAACGACCTTTGTCCACAGGTGTACTATTTTCTTTGATTCCAAGTTTTACTGTAGAATCCATCAGAGTTTCTACTGGTTTACACCTTATCATTGCAATTTCCTTGAGAAGATCAAGTACATATTTTCTTTGAGATATAAATATGCCCTTTTTTGTTCGTGCTACTTCCATTCCTAAAAAATATTTGAGATTGCCTAGATCTTTGATCTCAAATTCCTTGGCAAGGAATTCTTTGAGTGTATTCATCTCAATTGTAGAATTATCTGTTAGAACAATATCATCTACGTACACAATTAGGATAACTATTCTGTCATTGGAGAAGTGTTTGACGAATAATGTGCGATCTGATTGGCATTGATTGTACCCATATCTCTTCAGAACTTTAGAGAACCTATCAAACCAGACACATGGAGACTGTTTCAATCCATATAAGTATTTCTTAAGTTTGCAGACTCTATTGGTTGGAACAAGGGATTCAATTCCAGTAGGAATGTCCATGTAGACTTCTTCTTCTAGATCACCATTAAGGAATGCATTCTTGACATCTAATTGGTAGAGAGGCCAATCCAAGTTAGATGCTAGGGAGAGAAGAACACGAATAGTGTTGAGCTTTGCTACAGGTGGAAAAGTCTCCTGATAGTCAATCCCATATGTCTGAGTGAATCTCCTAACCACAAGACGAGCTTTGAGTCTTTTTATACTGTCGTCTGCTTTGTGTTTGATTGTAAAGATCCATTTACACCCAACAACTTGTTTTCCCGATGGTAGTTCTGTGAGCTCCCAAGTCTTGTTTTTCTCTAAGGCACTGGGTTCTTCACGAATAGCTGTCTTCCATTCAGGTACTTGAAATGCTTCATGAATGGAATTTGGATCCTGTATCTGATCAAGGTTGTTGATAAATACCTTATAACTTAGTGAGAGATTTTTATAGGAAACAAAGTTGTAGATGGGGTGGTTTGCAATCAACTGGTTTTCCATGAATTTTCCAGCAGGTTTCCTTAGTGTGATCAGGTCTACGACAGTGATCACACCAAGGTCTTCCTCTACGAGGACGGTTTTCTACAGTATGAGAGTGCTGGTGTCCTCGAATAGCAAGTGCATATCTTTCTCCAGTCATGGAAATGGTAGATTGAGCTCCCATCATCACCTTTTTACGACTCTCCTCTTGATGAACTTCGGAGAATATATCACGAATGTTGGGCCGCGCATATCATCATGATCTTTATTGCGCCCCAGTAAAAATTTGAAAACCCGCTTCTTGTCAATAATCTGTTTGTACAAGATGCTGACTACTGGACATGTCCATTCATGAACCTCAAAGAGGTCTAATTGCTGCCAACATCGAGTGAGAGTTAAAGTATTGGGTAACTCATAACTCTTCTTGACGAAGATCATGGAGGATGCTTTCCATCTCAAATAGTTCAGACATATTATCAGAACTTGAATAAGTGTCTTTAGCGACATCCCATATTCCTTTGACAGTTTTGTAGAGAAGAAAGTTCTCTCCAATCTCGTTTGTCATGGAATTTATCAACCAAGATATCACCATATTATTTTTAGATTTCCATGTTCTGTATTGCGGATCGTCTTTTTTTGGGGTTACTGCATCTCCAGTGAGATAGTCATATTTCATCTTGTCACATATAAACATCATGACGGATTGGGATCATTGAAGATAATTGTGCCCATTTAATTTGTGACTAGTGATGGACAAAAGATTATTTTCTATAGAACCAGTAATTACAGGTTTTCCTGTGGCCATTGGTGTTATTTTAAGTGGAGTTTATATGTGAGTTGATTTGCGCCTACCAATGTGAGCTGATATGGGCTGAAATTGTTATTAGATTAATTGGGTTGAAATTTGTGATTGGGCTGGGTTGGGTTGAAATTTATTACTGGACTAGGCTGAAATTTGTTACTGGGCTGGGTTGAAATTTATTACTGGACTAGGCTGAAATTTGTTACTGGGCTGGGTTGGGCTGAATGGGCCGGATTAGGTTAAATCACAAATATAGAAACATAATGCGTATTGGAAACAAAATGCAAATATAGGAACAAATTTTGGAACTGGGATTTGTGGGACTTACTGACTGAACCAGATGGCGATGGCGATGAACCAGATGATCGACGACGATGGATAGGTGGTCGGCGACGACGATAGACAGATGGTTTGATTGTGTCTCGCGAGATTGGATGACTGATGTCTCGTGATTTTGGGTGGTCGGCAAGTTGTGGGTAATGGCTCGCGAAGATGGTTGGTCTGAGCATAGATGGAACTCGCGATGAATGGGTTGAGAACTAAAAAACCCAATTAGAAGTTGCTCTTCTGATGTTGCAAAATCCTAGTTTCTAGGAATGTTTGCATTACTCTTGGATACAGATTTGAGCTCAACTCATAGTGAATTTCAGAGAAAAACAAAAAACTTCCTCGGACAGAATTGGTGAGAAAACAAAATTAGATTTCAGAAATGCTCTGATACCACGAAGATTATATTGCGAGAGATGATGGAGATAAACTTGAGTATATTCTTCTTCTTTTTTCTCTATTAATGCTGATGATATTACAACACTATAAATAGGAATAAAAAACTAGACAAATGTCCACTAATCTATGAATTGAAATCAACAATTAAATTACAGGTTGATTTATACTAGTTTTACAGCCCGTACGACACTAATAATATTCTCTGAAAGTCTACACTAACAGATGCCTATGGTGAAATCGAGAAGAAAACTTTCTTTCACGCAATTGCTATCATTCTCAATATCATCAAAAATTCTATTATTCCTCTTCGCCCATAAATCCCAAAGCATTACTTCAAACAGCCTCACATTCCTAGCCCTCGTAATCCTCCCGAGTTTAAAATATTTTCAATGTAATAGTCATATCCCTGTGTTCCTTTATAAGTTGGACCAAAGAAGCTACCTGATTTGGTAGTGAAGAATTAAATAATCACTGTTCCAAATTATTTCTGCAAAGCACACACCAATCATATGTTGGGCAAAATTTAAAAAACCTGAATTAATTCAATTTGTGTTCCCTTTACCAACAATAAACCACTTCAACACCTTAGTTTTATTTATGTAGTTCAAAAACTTGTATAATAGGATCACCCACAAGAACCTCATAGAAAGTTTTGCACAAAAAGCATTGAGATGAATCCTTAATAATCCATACTCTCCTTTTATTGCTGTTGGCTTTAATAGTGACTCCTTCCAAGCACAACATCATGCTTTAGAATTCATCAATTTCGCAATAATTCAAGTTTATTGTAAATTTGAAATTCCAACCCTCAGGTGAATAAAACATACTAAGGTAACATTCTATTCCAAATAGAACTTGTACAACTTGGAAATGTTGTTGAACGAAATCACCATCCAACGAAGAGTCCTCCCAAGGCTTACCTCCATTTTACACTTTGTTTATGAAAGTATCTTAAATTAGAGCAGAATAAATTTGTCTTTAACAATTGGGGGGCTACGTGCAACACATTGTGACCATGACCCACATCTCTTGCAAAACCTTTAAAGCCACTTGAGTAATAGAGCTTTGCTTCTTTTGCTGTTATTACCAATGCCTAACCCTTTTGTATTCGGTCTTTTAGCTATCTCCAAATGAACCAAGTGTCAATAACACCTTCATACAAAGAGTTCCTCGTTACTTTATGTAGTCTCTGTCAAACCAACCATACTTTGAAAATTGTCTCAACAATTTGAACTTATCAGAGTTAATCTGTCTGCTTCTCTAGAGAAAAACACTATCTTTCATGTTGCCAATATTTTTTCAAATCTTCCCGTGACCAAAATTTTACTATTTATGGATTGCCTCTGCATGTCAAACCCAAATATTTTAATTATCAATTCCCAACTTCACAGCCCAAAGCTAAAGGTATTACCTTTATCTTTGGCACAATTGATACCAAGATGAACCTTTGGTATCGATTTATTTGGAATCCTAACACATAATAAAAGAATTCAATCACGGTAATCAAATTTGAAAATCCTTTTTCAGGTTATACTTTTTGTTTCTGGAACCTTAGAGGACTCATCTTCTTTATTGAATATAGTCGGTCATGTATTCCTTTTCAAGATTTCCAACTAGAATCAGATAAAACATCTTGATCCTTAATTCTTCAAGTTCTCTCTCTCTTTATTTATTTATATGAAACATCATAATATATTTATATACAAAAGTAGTTTCAAAATTACAAAAATGTGTACAAGCAATCCACTCAAAAGAAAATCTAACTATAAGATAGTCTATTCTTAACACATCCCATCATATAACCAAGAAAGGCAAGATTCTCAATTATAGCTTGTAAGGAAGTGAGAATAATATTTAAACTTTTTTGAAACTGAAGCGAACAAAGAGGCCAAAATAAAACTTTCTCCCTTGATAGATTGATATCATTTTCAGTTTTCTAAAAATTTATATTGTTCCTCTCGATCCATAACATCCAAAGGTTGTTTCTCATTCAAATTCTTTATCATGTAAATTGTCTTTCAATATTTGACTGGTGACTCATATCCTTTATTTTTTCTAAGTCTTTCATTTAAAATTCTTCGGTCTCCTCAAAGGTTATTTTGATTTACTCAGTCTCATGAAAATTACATACTACTAATTTGTTTCATAGAAGAAGACCATGCTCTAAGCTATCTTTTCATTGGTGTATTTTGTGCAAAAACAAGAGAGAATCATCAAACCCATGCTTTCTTAAATTGTCATCATCATACTCATGCATTATTGTGGGTTAGATAATTGTCTTCTGGGAGGTAGTCCAGGGGATGCCTATGACAGTTTCTTAATTGTGTTCAGTAGATTTTGGAGGTCTAAGAAATTTTGCTTTTGGAGAAGTTCATTTTTGTCTTCACTTTGGGTTATAGAAACAGAGAGAATTTTTTTTTATTATAAGGAGGAGATAGTTGAATAGCTGTAGAATTGTGTAAAGAGAAATGCTAAGAACACACATTTTTGCATCCACATATGCACCCACATCACTTATATCGTGATACGTGGTTATATTATTTTGAAAAATAGAGAAATTATTTTTGACAAAAGTGGGTGCAAATGTGTGTAACTGTAGCATTTCTCATTGGGTAAATATATAATGACTTTTTAGTTGGTATTTGTATGCATCTATGTTTAACTTTGGATTACATTTTACTAAATGTGTGATGTCTGGCTGTTTGGGTCAGTACCATCCGGATGTCAACAGGGATACTGGAGGAGAGGAGAAGTTCAAAGAAATTAGTGCTGCATATGAGGTAATTATTGTTCCCCATAATTCTTGCCTTAACATCCTTTTGTTTTTTCCCTTCGTCTCTCTCACTCTCTCTCTATGGAGATTTGTTTTCTTAGGTCATACTCACTCTTTTTCCTGTTTTTTCCTTTCTTGTCGTGCTTCAGATTTGAATAGGTGACGCAGAAAGTTTGAGTTATTTTTTGAAATAATAATAAAAGTCTAAGAGTCTTGTGAGTCTACAGCCATCCATTGGAATTAAAATCAGTCCAATGAATAATCAAGTATTGTTTTATGTGTATCAGCATTGGAAAGTTAAAAGGATCAATTTAATAAAGTTTAGAAAATACGAGTATCAATAAATGTATTCTAGAAACTGTCAATTAGGTCTTGATGACCGAGTCTATAAAAGGGCAATAGCCTTTTCTGTAAGAGTCCAAGTTTATGCATAAAAGAGAAAACATTTAGTCTATCTAATTTTATCTCGTTTCGTAAAACTTTTCTCATATTTTCCAAGAAATCTTGGCTTCAAAATCACTTTGGAGTATTTTTGCTTTAATTTCCTCTGTTAACCATTTACATCAATTGATATTGGAGCTTAGGTTCAATTTTCTTAGTAAAGAAAATTGCCCTATATTTTCTCTCCTAATATTCTATAATCTAATTTCATCCCACACATATTGGCTTCAAAATCAGTTTGGAATATTTTTGTTTTAATTTCCTCACTTAACCAAGTGGTATCAAAACTTAGTTTCATTTTTCTTTACTAAGATCCTTTTGAACAATGTCTTCTTGTAAATATCCTATTTACTTGAAGGGTAGAACTTACTCCCCCCGTTTTTGATGGAAAAGTAAAATCTCATGTTCTCTTAGATTTGTTTGATAATATGGAATATATACTTGACTATTATGGCTTCATTGGTAGTAGTGATGGGCACGGGGACGGGCGGGGACGGATTTGTATATAACCGTCCCCGAACCGAATTATAAAATCTGTCCCCGAAACCGCCCGAAAACCGTTGCAGTTCGGGGACAGTTATTTACTCGCGGTTAACAGTTCGGGACAGTTATTATAAAAAAACCGAAAAAAACCGTTTTTTAAAATCCTATTACTCTTTTTAGCAATACAATCCAAATAAAACAAATTGTTGATATTAAATTTGTTATCTGAATTTAAATGTGTTATTTTGAATTTATAATAAAAAAATCAACATTTAATAATATATATTTCTATGAAGTTAGATAAGATTAAATACATATAAACAAGAAATACAAGATATAAATAAAATATTATAAACTAATACAAATATTGAAATCTAATTAAATAAATTTAAGAAAATTTCGATTACAATAAATCAAAACTTCTTTCTTCTAATTATTCATCAAATGGACGCGTTTCCTGAAAAAATCAAACATATAAAATCACTTTTATAAACCAAAAGAATAAATTGGTTAATAAATAATATAATTTTTTTACCTCGACATCATCTTCTGCAATATTAATAGTGGAAGCGGATGAACCAGGAGATAACATATCTGAATAAATTATAAAACATTTGAATACATAATTAAATAATTAATATAAAATACATAAAATAAGTGTTAATAAAATATAATATGTACAAGTATTAAAAATATAAACTTATACCTTGTTTATGAATATTAGCCCATAACCAATCTTGAGTACACATCAAAGCTTCCAATGTGTTTTCTTTGAGTCTACTACGATGTTTGCTCACTATTCTACCACTTGTACTAAATGCAGATTCTGAAGCAACTGTAGTGACCGGAATAGCCAAGATATCTCTAGCCATATCATGCATTATTGGATACTTGTGTTTATTACACTTCCACCAAGACAATATATCAAACTCTTCATCTGAAATTTCTACATCAGCCTCCTCTAAATAAGAGTCTAACTCAGATTTCAAAGATCCAGCTTTATTTTGCATTAATTTCCATTGTTTATACTCATTTATACCACTAGGATTAAGAACACTAGTACCTTTTGAACTTTGAGATGTAATGGAACGTGTTGAAAATTCCATATGTCGACTCTCTTCTAAAATTCGTTTAGTTCGATACATATTTATCAAATCATAACATTTTGTTCTCACCTTTTCAATTTCAAAAATGACATTCTCTCCATATATTCTTGGAAAATAGAATTCAAGATAATTCATCTTAAATCTAGGATCCAAAACAACTCCTATAGCCATTACAATATTAACTTCCTGCCAATACTTATCAAATTTTACAAGCATGTTTGACGCCATTCCCTTCACCAAATCATCCTCATCATTAATCCAATTATATAATGACAATTTGATGTCACAAATATGAGGAAATAACATATTTATGGTGGGATAGTTGGAACCAGAAATCAATTCAGTAACCTTGTAAAATACTTCTAACTTATCACAAATTGTACTTGCCATTTTCCAATCCAATGCATCAGGAAGACTATTATAATTCTTATCCAATTGTTTTAAACGAGGAAACACTTTCTCATAAAACAATGCATTTTTAAGCATTAAAAAAGTAGAGTTCCAACGAGTTTGACAATCAAGAGATAAATTCTTACAAGAAGACTTCATCTCTTGAGATGCAATCTTTTTAAATTTTTCCTCTCTCTTTTGTGTTGCTGTCCAATATGCAACACTATCTCTAACTTTGACAATGCATTGAGAAATTAGATTTAATCCATCTTTCACTACCAAATTTAATATGTGAGCAGCACAACGCATATGAAAAATATCTCCATACAATAACATTGAAGTTCTATCTAATGAATCTAACAGATCAGGTAGCATTGAATCATTAGTAGAACAATTATCTAAAGTTAAGGTTGAAATCTTACGATCGATGTTCCAATCCAAAAAGCAACTCATTAATTCTTGACCAATAACTGCAGCATTGTGTGGAGCAGGAACATATATAAACCTACAAAAAATTATTTAATAACAATAAAATTGTTATATACAATCATTTAATATATCAAATCTTTAAAAAAATATTTAATAAATGTATAAATTTCAACAATAAACTTAAAAATTACCTTATTATTTTACTATGCAAATACCAATTGTCATCGATGAAATGACAAGTTACAGCCATGAACCCTTTGTTCTGATTTCCAGACTTCCACATATCACTCGTGATTGCAACACGACTTTTGTTGTTCTCCAACATATCCATCATTTTTTTTTTCTCAACATCATAAATCTTTATAATGTCTCTCTTAATTGTTGCCCGAGAAATAGGCTTCCATATTGGTTGTAATGAATGTGAATACTCCCTAAATCCATGATGCTCAACAATACTAAGAGGATACTCGTGTAGAATTATCATCTTTGCACATTTATCACGAGAAACTTGAGAATCAAAATTCCAATGTCCTAATTCCAATCTATCCCTTTTCTTGTTAGGATTTAATAATGATTGACCGATACCCCTTTCTTGACGTTTGAATGGACAACCTTTTGTATGTGCTTTCAAATGAGATGTCCCATTCCTTGTATCACCTCCTAACCGTTTTCCGCAATAATTACATATTGCCTTCCATATCCCATTAATTCTCTTCCTATCAAAATGAACCCATGCTTCAGACTTTAATTTAGCTTTCCCATCTTCTTCCTCACTACATTCATTTGATGGTTGGCTTTGTGTATTTTCAAGGGAAGAGGTTGATGCAAGGAGAGGAAAATTTGTATGTTGATTGGCACTTGAAGTTCCACCACTTGTTACCTCCACATTAAGTTCAATTTCATTTATTCCTTGAGATGATTGTGGTGAAACATTCTGAAAAAATAATTTTCAAAATTTAAATTCATGTATAAAAAATATATACATACACTTTCTATTATCTCACATTACCTTTTCAACATATTCAGTTGTCATGATATTTAAAGTCTCTGTCTTCTTCACAAATCTCTAACTCTAGAAGACATGATAAGTTAAGTAGTTAACCATATTTCAGCATCTCCAAACATATATTCAGGTTTCAGAAACAATACTGAAATGAAAAAAACATAGCTTCTCAAGGTTCTGCAAAGCATTCCACCATAATACAACAATATCAATAATTATTTATGCAATCAGATATAAGTTAACCATATTTCAGCATCTCCAAACATATATTCAGGTTTCAGAAACAATACTGAAATGAAAAAAACATAGCTTCTCAAGGTTCTGCAAAGCATTCCACCATAATACAGTAATATCAATAATTATTTATGCAATCAGATATAAGTTAACCATATTTCAGCATCTCCAAACATATATTCAGGTTTCAGAAACAATACTGAAATGAAAAAAAACATACTTTCTCAAGGTTCTGCAAAGCATTCCACCATAATACAGCAATATCAATAATTATTTATGCAATCAGATATAAGTTAACCATATTTCAGCATCTCCAAACATATATTCAGGTTTCAGAAACAATACTGAAATGAAAAAAACATACTTTCTCAAGGTTCTGCAAAGCATTCCACCATAATACAGCAATATCAATAATTATTTATGCAATCAGATATAAGTTAACCATATTTCAGCATCTCCAAACATATATTCAGGTTTCAGAAACAATACTGAAATGAAAAAAACATACTTTCTCAAGGTTCTGCAAAGCATTCCACCATAATACAGCAATATCAATAATTATTTATGCAATCAGATATAAGTTAATCATATTTCAGCATCTCCAAACATTTATTCAGGTTTCAGAAACAATACTGAAATGAAAAAAACATAGCTTCTCAAGGTTCTGCAAAGCATTCCACCATAATACAACAATATCAATAATTATTTATGCAATCAGATATAAGTTAACCATATTTCAGCATCTCCAAACATATATTCAGGTTTCAGAAACAATACTGAAATGAAAAAAACATACTTTCTCAAGGTTCTGCAAAGCATTCCACCATAATACAGCAATATCAATAATTATTTATGCAATCAGATATAAGTTAATCATATTTCAGCATCTCCAAACATTTATTCAGGTTTCAGAAACAATACTGAAATGAAAAAAACATAGCTTCTCAAGGTTCTGCAAAGCATTCCACCATAATACAACAATATCAATAATTATTTATGCAATCAGATATAAGTTAACCATATTTCAGCATCTCCAAACATATATTCAGGTTTCAGAAACAATACTGAAATGAAAAAAACATACTTTCTCAAGGTTCTGCAAAGCATTCCACCATAATACAACAATATCAATAATTATTTATGCAATCAGATATAAGTTAACCATATTTCAGCATCTCCAAACATATATTCAGGTTTCAGAAACAATACTGAAATGAAAAAAACATACTTTCTCAAGGTTCTGCAAAGCATTCCACCATAATACAGCAATATCAATAATTATTTATGCAATCAGATATAAGTTAACCATATTTCAGCATCTCCAAACATATATTCAGGTTTCAGAAACAATACTGAAATGAAAAAAACATAGCTTCTCAAGGTTCTGCAAAGCATTCCACCATAATACAGCAATATCAATAATTATTTATGCAATTAAAAACATAGCTTCTCAAGGTTCTGCAAAGCATTCACCATAATACAGAAATATCAATAATTATTTATGCAATCAGATATAAGTTAACCATATTTCAGCATCTCCAAACATATATTCAGGTTTCAGAAACAATACTGAAATGAAAAAAACATAGCTTCTCAAGGTTCTGCAAAGCTTTCCACCATAATACAGCAATATCAATAATTATTTCTGCAATCAGATATAAGTTAACCATATTTCAGCATCTCCAAACATATATTCAGGTTTCAGAAACAATACTGAAATGAAAAAAACATAGCTTCTCAAGGTTCTGCAAAGCATTCCACCATAATACAGAAATATCAATAATTATTTCTGCAATCAGATATAAGTTAACCATATTTCAGCATCTCCAAACATATATTCAGGTTTCAGAAACAATACTGAAATGAAAAAAACATACTTTCTCAAGGTTCTGCAAAGCTTTCCACCATAATACAGAAATATCAATAATTATTTCTGCAATCAGATATAAGTTAACCATATTTCAGGAGAAAGCCTACAAGAAAAGTGAGAACGCACTCATATTATGACTATAAAATGCTTGCTGTAATAGGTATGCAAGAAAAGGGGCAAAGAAAGGTAAATAGCGGAAACAAAAATACAGCAAATGACTATATATAATGCCAGAAAACAGGAACATGGTAAAATGGATTGAATTCCTTATAACAGCAATGACTGACCCATTCATTTCTTTTTACCACTTTTGGCAGATGAATGTAACTCCCAAAATTCATAGCATTGGTTTAATTAGAACAGATAAGGTATTATAGGAATTTAAATCAAAGAATTGATTGGTATAAACATGTAGTATCAAGTACAAAATAATATGCCTTTCTAATGTCTAGCCAAAAATAATGGCTTCATTACGTTTCTCCTTTGCAATAGGGTGGCTCAACTATAATTCATAACCCAAGAAGGTTCGCATCTGTTGGTAATAATTAAAAAAAAACAACTTCTCCTTATTAAGTAAACAATAAGCAAATATTGAGCAACATTATTTAAAAACAAATCTTCATACCTCGGAGGCCTATTCTCAAGAAATTCCTGGACTTGGGACAACGAAGGACTAAACAAGGCTAGTCTGGCAGCCAAGGCATCCTCAAAAGGCATTGTACCACTCATTGCCCTTTAATATACCAAATCCAAGATCAGCTATGACAGGTAGAAAATCAACACCAAAAAATCAAAGTATTTCAAAAAATCTGACCTTGCCGTCCATTCTGCAACAGCCTTTCCAGCTCCACAAAATTCTGCAAGTTCATCAATGCCCTCATCCTGGCACACTGTGCTATCCACATCAAAGAATACAGCGTTGGAATTTTTCCATAAGTGAATAACCCCTGTAGTATAAGAAAAAATATCAAGCAATTAGGGATGGAAGAAAAATTAGGGATGGTCGGATTGCTCTCTGACTCTGAGAGTCTCTAAGCCTCTGGACTCTGGAGATTGGAGAATGGAGATTAAGAAAAAATGAGAGGCGCCGAGTGGAGACTGGAGAATTAGGGTTTGGGCGTAAATAGGTTTATATATTAGGTTTAAAATAAATAAATTTTAATTAATATATAATTTATTTAAATAAATAAATTTTAATTAATATATAATTTATTTAAATAAATAAATTTTAATTAATTTCGGGTACGGGCGGGTACGGTTTTGAGTATAACCGTAACCGAACCGTACCCGCTCCTTTATGTTCGGTTTTTACCCGAAACCGAACCCGTCCCCGAAATTACTCGGTTAAAATCCGAACCGCCGGTTCGGTTAACCGCGGATAACCGAACCCGCGGTTTTTTTGCCCATTCCTAATTGGTAGGGAATGTGTGTTTTATGCCAAGAATTACTTGGGTGTGTTTGATAAAGATTTGATTCTTAATTTTTGATTTTTTTCAAGAGTTTTTTTTTTTCAATCATATATGTTTGATAGCGATTTTTTATTTCAATTTTCACATTTTTAGGAAATCATTACCAAAATATGGGATGATCCATAAATCTTAATTTTTTTTTCAATCAAATGTATGATTTATGATTTTTTTTTTCATTTTTATCAAACATTTTTCTAGAGAATAAATCAAATCTTATGACTTTTGTATATATAAGTATTGTAAAAAAATGATTAAAAACTTAAAATTTGTAAATAATAATCAAAATTTTTCTTTATTTTTTAAGTTTTTGAAAGAAAAAAAATAAAAAAATAAAAAGCATTATCAAACAACTTATAGGTGATTTTTTATTTTTTCCTAACATCAATAAGTAAAAATTGCTATTAAACACATTAGTAATTATTTTTACAAAAATATCAAAAGTTGCATAATTAATTATATAATAAATAATAAATTATAATCATTATCAAAATAGTCTTAGTTAGGCATGCATGGGATTTTTAGTATAGGATTCAAAATGATGATAAAAGGCCAAGTAGAACTTGGTCTAGAATGAAGTCTATATTGGTGGAAAGATTTTTCTATTCCTTTTATGAGTACACAATTGACCAAAAATTGGAAAAGATTTTACAATCAATGTCCTATAACTCCTATTTGCCTTGCTATGATTCTAAACCCACTTTGAGTGAAGAGTCAAGAGATAAACAATTTAGAGAGCAACCAAAGTTTGACTATGGTTATCTTAGTGAGCCAAAATTTGTTTCTCCCTCCATTTCAAACAAAGGGTCAATTACTAACTACCATAAAGGGTCAACAAAACCAGCCACTTATATGGACACTTGTGTACCCATCATGCTAATGAGCCTATGTTTAAGAATGCATCAAGTGCCAAATGTTCTAAAGACTCACTAGAAAACTCAACTTTAATTTCAAAGAAGACTAATGAGCCTACCAAAGAGTGTGAGAATGTTAAGAAGTTAGAGAGAAAACTTTGTAAATATTTTGTCGAAGTGGTGTCATGTCTTAACCCACTCAAAATTACTAAGGTTGCATCTCCTCCAATATTATTCCAGGAGCTCCTTCATCAACCAAGCTTCAACCTAATGTTGAGAAAAGCCTTCTTGAATCAAACCTTAGATCAATCCCTCCACCTCCACCACCACCATTTACAATCATCCTTGGTCTTCTAAAGAAGCTTACAATTAAAAGATTGTTTCTCCTCCATTCCTCTTACTTGTATACCAAGTGTTGTGCTAGAAACATGGTTTCAAAAGACGTTTTGAGGCTAGCCTCGAGGCTCACATCGGAACTTTTTTTTCCCCATACCTAGGTGCCTTAAGGCTAGCTTATTAGGAGTTGAAAAAATTATTTGCCTTGGTGTTAAGGCTAGCTTATGTATGATTGTACTCATCTTTTGTTAGTCCTCATGCACCTTCCAAGGTGGTTGAAGAAATTCCTATTTTTTCGCCTCTTGCTTTATTGAATTTGTTGAGTAAAAAACAGATTAGACCCTATAATTTCTCAAGTAAATTGGACGTAATGCATACAAGGTTGATTTTCCAAAACACATGGAAATTGACCTCACATTCAATATCTCTGACTTATACCCTTACTATAGGGTCAAAATTGAGGAAATTTCTAGCCTCGAGGATGAGTCTCTTCCAAGGAGGGGAGGAATGATGCAAGAAATTTGAGTTATATTTTTTGAATAATAATAATTCTAGTTATAACTGTAAGAGTCATGTGAGTCTAGACTCATCCATTGGAATTAAAACCAGTCCAATGAATAGTCGAGTATTGTTTTTTGTGTGTTAGCATTGGAATGTTAAAAGGGAAATTTAATAGAGTCTAGAAAATACAAGTATCAGTAAATGTATTATAGGAAGTGTCAATTGGGCCTTAATGGCTGAGTCTATAAGAAGGCAATTTATGCATCAAAGAGAAAATAATTGGTCTGTCTCATTTCATAATTTTTTTCTACATATTTCCTTAAGAAATCTTGGCTCCAAATTTTTTTTTTGCTACATATCTTGGCTCCAAAATTAGTTTGGAGAATTTTGTAATTTCTTTTTTTGGTTTTGGATTCTTAATCACTCCGTCCTTTTCTTATCTTTTCCTTTCATTTTTAATTTTTTTTGGTTCTTTAGTCATGTTTCAGATTTGAATAGGGGATTTTCTTGGCTATATAAGTTTGTTTATTATGGAAGTTGTGCATCTTAATAATATATTTTTTAAGAAATTAAATTTATTTAAAGAAATAAGTTTATTAAAAACATGGAAGCAATGGAGAAAATAACCTTGCGAAACATTTGATAAAAATAAATGCAAAACTTAGGTAATCAAGTTACTATATATCACTCTCCAAAACGTTTGAAATAGATGTTCTAGACATTCCTTTAACCAAAGAATAGTTATAACACCACAAAGCAGCATCTTATACATATCTATTCCAGAGGCTTCAAAACTTCAAAACTTCAAATTTCTCCTTATTGTTAAAAAATTGTTTTTTGTTTTTTTCATCATCATTTTTTATTAGTTTTTCAGTTTTATTTTTCCAATCATATGGTAATGACACAGTTATGTAGGTCCTATCAGATGACAAAAAAAGATCTTTATATGATCGCTTTGGTGAGGCAGGTCTACAGGGAGAATATGGTGGATCAGGCAATGGTTCAACAGGGGTGAGAATCTTTCCACAATTTGATTGTGCTTGAGCTTTCTTGCATTTTTCTTCTTTGTTATTGATTTGTTTTTAATATTGATTCGGTGAATTTTGTTCTGCTAGTTGAAGCATTTCCAATTTGGTCTTTATGCTTATATATTGTTTAAATTTCATAGGTAGACCCATTTGAAGTTTTTGATACATTCTTTGGAGGATCAGATGGGTTTTTTGGAGGAATGAATGATCCAGGAAATTTCAGTTTCAGTTTTAGAAACAAGGCCAATCAGAGTCTTGATATCAGGTAACCATCTGTCTCTCAACTATTGTTAATTTCTTATAATTCTATTACCATGTCCAGACATGAAAGGTGTCATACTGGTTAAGTGTCTCCTTTAATGATTTGTATGAAAGTAAAAGGAATCATGTAAAACAAACATCCCCAGAATTGTTTAGGCATCTTCATAGAGAACGTTAATGCTCGGGTACATTTAGAACTTTATTGGAGGAATGTGAACACAATAATTTTGGTGTACTATCCCATGTTTTTGAAGATAGTTCCTGGATGTATTGTTGAAATATTTTGTCCCATTATCAGTTCGGAGGATTTGGATTTGTGATAGGAATTGTGTTTGAATCATTAAATGAAATTAATGAAAACGTCATGAACCTAACTTTTTTCTTTCAACAAATAGATTGACAAATTCGAGTATTATCATCAATAAATGTAACAAACCACTTGGTATGAATGTCGTTAAGGAAACGAGAATGTTCCATAAATCATTATGTATTAGAGTAATCCATAGTAAATGGTTTAGATGATCTATATTGAACTTTGGAAAAAGAAGGGCGTTGATGTTTTGCAAACTAATAAATTTCACATTGAAAGTTGATTGTTTTTTTGAAAAAAATAAACGGAAATAATTGTTTTAAGTACTGAAAATTGGGATGATTTATTTTATAATGCCATAACAGGATTTCACCATCCCTAAAAGCAAATGTAAAATCACACATTTTAATATGATGATGCTCTTACATTGGGGTCTTCAAAGTAGTAAAGCCTTTCACACACTTTAACAATACCAATCACCTTCCTCGATGGTAGGTTCTAAAAAACACAATAAGATGGAAGAAATTTAACAGAACAATGTGAGCCTTTAGTAAATTGACTAATTGATATCAGATACAAGATCAAATTGGGACATGTAGGATAGATTTGAGCACAATAGAGTGAGAGATTTGATACTCCATTTGTATTTTAACTTAGTCATATGATCAGACGCACTTGAGTCAATATTTTAAGGATTGACTCATGAGGTAATGACTATAGTACTCAAATAATTACCTTTGTATGCTAGTGAAGTCGAGGAGACATTTGTGGGTGACATTTCCAATACTCTTGTTGGCTCATCGGAGAAATAACAAAGTTGTGGAGGGGATAATTGAATAACAAAAGTTCTCAAAAATCAATATTATAATTAAATATATAAAAACATACAAATTTAATGTAAATAAACCTTTTATATGGAAAATAAAATACTATCCAAATTCTACAAGGAGTTAAACTCTAATAAATCTTATCATAATTCAATAATAAATCCTAATATACAATTATGATAAAAATAAAACTCTAAAATATAGAATATTAATTATTCTGAAACTCTAATAAATTATTAATTTTGTCTTATATTATAGATTCATTGGTTGAGAAAAAACTCGTCCTCGAGTTTGACTTGAGTTTGATGAATTTGCAAATTATTTCTTGAACACATTCATGAAACCTTTTAATGACTCTAGAAACCTTGTATCTATCTCCAATAAACTTTAAAAACTATGAGTAAATAATGGGCATATTGAATTGAAAAGAATTATGAAGCTTTCTCGTGGAAAATCTTTTTCTTGTCCATAAAAAGAGTCAATTTCTTCTAGCCATTCAATTTTGTTGTGCTCGTCTTCTTCGTTGAGAATCAAGAAATCTTCATCTTCTTTGTTGAAAATTAGTAATTCTTCATCGTATATGAGTGAGCACGAAATACTTGCTATCAATTTGTGGTCTTTCATCAAAGATAGGATGTTTTGAGTCATCAAAATACTCATATTTGATTTCTCTTTTGGGTAAGAAAATATCAAGGGATGTTATTTTTCTTAAAACTATGACAAATTTTGTATTATTTTCACGTAAACAGTTATAGAATACTTGAGAGAAGATCTAATTTTGTTTAAGAAAACAAAATCAAGAATCTTTGATACTATCTGACGTAGGCCAAAAAGCGTAGAAGGGATAATTGATGAACAAAAGTTATTAAAAATCAATATTATAATTAAATGAATAAAAACCTACAAATTTAATGTAAATAAAGCTATTTATGGTGAATAAAATATTATCTTAATTTTATAAGGACTCTAATTCTAATTAATCTTATCATAATCCAATAATAAATCCTAGTCTATTAACAATTATAATAAAAATAAAACACTAAAATTTATAACCCTAATTATTCTAAAATTCTAATAAAATACTAATTTTTTCCTTCATCACTACTTTATGGATTGATCCCATTCTCGGTAGTTTTTATCATTGAGCTTCTCCATTGTGAGTTGTAGAGATGGATTGTCAAATCCACTGGAGCTCATGGTGGAGATAGCTTTTGTTTCTTTGTTGAGAGTTTAAGAGGTTGTTTATGATTTGTGGTTGGATGTAAATTCAGTCATAGCAAGCCAGGTTAGGATTAACCTTTCTGATATCATAAAGACTTGCTATGTATTGATATGATTTGAAATTGCAGAATTGTGGGTTACATATTTATGGTAAAAGAAAATGATATAATATGAAAACCTAATAATTACAAAATAAAACTCATTCATAAAATCTCCTAATTTAAGCCAAATTAAATCCCTAATTATTTATGCATTTAATCCCTGATCAAATCCCCATAAATTCGGGATTTCAGAATTTAAAATGGGATTTCAACAGTAAGCACAGTTTTGTACCTAAACATTACAAATTTTGATCAGAGGTTCAAATTTCAAACTAATTTTAAATATTTGATCTTAGCATTCACCTTCTTTTGCTATCACTATCACTGCGGACCATGTTCCTTGGTTGGTGAATCACAGAGAGAAAGGCTAGGCTTAGAAGGGTATAAGGTTTTTGATATAACAAGGGTATTTGGTCAATTTAGGTAAGGGTGTTTAAAACGCTTGATATAAGTTTCTTGGGAAATTAGTTTTACTTTTCACTGCAATAGTTTATCTTATGTTACAAGTTTCAAATAATCATGAAAGTGCCAAGAGATTCCCTTAATAGACTTAACAGAGTGGCTTTCTTGACATTTTCAAGGCCTTAATGGTTGTTAGTGATGTAATGTCAAAATCAGGGGTGTTTTTAATATTACTCATAAGTTTATACACTTTTTGGAAAAAATAGAACACAAACAATTTTATGCCTAAGTTTTTATTTACTAGTTAAACATATTTGATTTTCTTTTCGAGTTTGGATGTTGAATTATAATGCTATAATTCAACTCCCAACTCTTTAGGCAGTTGATTATGTGTGTTAACAATCTGTTCAATGACAACGTTTATGCTTTTTTTTTTTAATATCTCCTTATAGAGTTATTATATATTATTTCATAGTATTTTTTGAAGCTATGCTGACAGAAAACTGACCTCAAGTGGGGATATGTATCTGAAATATCCTATTGGCATCCCATGCAGGATATATATTTTAGAGTAGTCAAATATCACGGCATCCATTACAGATGATATTTAGAGTAAGTTGTGAAACATTCCATGTGAGTGATGGTATGGTCATATGAAAAATTGTTTCATGGAAAATAAAAGAAAAATTGAAAAAAGCGTATTTATAAAATATTATGTGTAGTTTGGTTATAATAAAAAAGTGTTTCTGACATCAGCTTCTTACCTTTGTAGGAGAGAGTATTACTTCAGTCTGGTAAATTTGGATCTACCTCTTTCTAGCTTGCAGTAGAGTGAAACAAATTAACCTAGTTGTAGAGAGATTATAAGATATTTTCTTGCATCTGAATAATACATCTTCATTTATGAGCTCATGTGATTCGTTTGTCTTGGCTTGTTGGTGTGACCTTAAGCATCAAATGACATCTTAACGAAAAGAGGTTTTGGTAATATGAGCTTGAGATGAGTCCATCTAGGATAAGAAATTACTCTATGTTGTTTTCCTTTATGGAATATTACCTGCTTAAGCTTTGAAATCTGAATAGGTTAACAGAGATAGGTTGCTTATGTTTTCATTTTTTATCAACAATATTTGAGGTTGGGGGATTCAAATCAGGGCTGCTAAAACTATTGAGTTTGTGTAAAGTTCATAAGTATCACGGGTGCCAATCCAAAAGATTAATCCGGCCAGATCATTTATGTATTGCTTATAATTGGGTTCTACTCTATATCACAGATATGACCTGCATTTGAGCTTTGAAGAATCGGTTTTTGGAGGAGAGCGGGAAATTGAGATTTCTTGTTTTGAGAGGTGTGATAGTTGTGATGGAACTGGTGCTAAATCTAGCAGCTGCATAAATTCATGTACTACTTGTGGAGGTAGAGGAGGGGTGTTGAGAACGGAGAGAACTCCATTTGGAGTGATGTCACAGGTTTTTTTTACCCTTTTAAATATGACTTTCACTCTGATATGCATTATTGTTGACTCTGATGCCTTCATAGGAATCATAACATCGAAAGATATTGCTAACATTGTTTAGAAATATAATAAGTGTATGAAAAAGTTTAATTTTCCATTACATGTCCTAATTAAGGTAAGACAATAAATGCTAAGTATTCACAGCATAATATAAATAATAATATATACATAATTTAACTCTCTTCCTCAAGTTGTAACATAAATATCACATATACTCAACTTAGGTAGTAAAATGTGAAAAGATCTTCTAGTAACATCATGAGTTATAATGTCAGCTAATTGATCACCACTCTTGATGTATGGAATTCTAATGACACCCCTCATCCATAATGTCTTTGATGTAGTTTATGTTAAGTTCAATAATGTTGAATTATATTATTAACAATTTTAATTGTTGAAGCATTATCACAGAATAAGGTCATAGATTCTTTAGGACCAAAACCAAGCCCACTTAACAAAATATTTAACCAAACAAGTTTTGTAATACTATGGTGAAGAGAGAGATATTCAGCCTTTGCACTAGATAATGATACCACGTTCTATTTCTTACTCCAACTTACCAAATTTTCTCCAACGAATACAAACTACTTGAAATAGATTTTCTATCCATCTTAGAATCCACAAAGTCAGAATTGGTATAACCCATGATGTTTAGGTGTCTGTTTGAGAACAAAATTCCTTCGTCTAGAGAGTACTTCAAATAGGCCATGATCCGATTCATAACATCCATGTACTGCTCACTCGGATTATGCATGAATTGACTTATTATACTAATGTCATAAGATAAATCAGATTGAGTATGAGTCAGATAAATCTATTCTCTTATCAATCTTTGATATCTCTCTTTAGTTGGAATTTGATCAGGATATATCGCCAAATCATGATTCACCTCAATAGGTGTGTCTGTAGGGGAGCAAAACGAATTATCAGTTTCAGCCAATAGGTTTAAGATATACTACCGTTGGGATAGGAAGATTCATTGTTAAGACTGGGAGATTTCAATACCTAAGAAATATTTCAAATTTCCTAAGTCCATTTAAAATTCCTTTGTCAAGTAACTGTACAACTTTTCTATCTCACTGACATTACTACCTGTAATAATCATTTTATCAACATACATCAAAAGTAAGGTAATATCACCATCATTCATTTTATAGAAAATAGTGTGATCTATTTGGGTTTGTTTGAAACTATATTTCTTCATTGAGCAGCTCAACCTATCAAACCATGCTTTGGGTGACTGTTTCAATCCGTATAAAGCTTTCAACCTACACATCTTTCCACTTTCAGTTGGGAACCTCGGGGGGCTTTATATACACCTCCTCTGTCAATTCTCCATGAAGAAATGTGTTTTTGATATCGAATCGAAGTAGTGGCTAGGCTAGATTCACTACCGTAGAAAGTAACTCGAATAGTATTTATCTTGGCTATCGATGTAAATGTCTCTTGATAGTCAATATCATGAGTTTGAGCATATCCCTTGGCCACTACTTTGGCTTTATTCCTCTCCATGTTCCATCATAATGAAGCTTCATATTAAACACCTACTTGCAACCCAGTCTTCTTCCCTTTAGGTAACTCAATCAACTCCCAAATACAGTTCTTTTGGAGAGCATTCATTTGTTCTATCATGGTAGCTCTCAACTTGGGATCTTTAAGGCTTCTTAAAAATGACTAAGAATAGATATAAAAGAAGGCTTAGAGAAGCCTAACCTATTAGGCTGTTTACAATCTCGAAGAAGATATCTTTAATTACCTTGATCACTGTTAAATTCAGAATTCTTTCTTATCCATATCATTCAAGGAGACTACCTATTTATATACACTCTTAGGTGACATACACCTAATACACCACTAAGACACCTAATACACAACTCACACCACTAAGACACCTAAGACACCTAAGACACCTAATACACAACTCACACCACTAAGACACCTAGTGTTAGACACCTAATACACACACTCATAAATCATCTTTAACAATCACTAATTAAAAGATCCAAAAAAGTAGGTGCTGGCATTACAGGATCAATTGACATGCTAGAAGTAGAAATAGTAGGAAGTAAAGAAGAGAATTGTACCTCAAAATTAATCTTGGAAGAATCATTTGAAGGCATGGTAGTATTATCAAGAGGAGCATCTGAATCATCATTAGAGGATGGAAGCACGTGAATCAAATTTATCACTATAAAGTACATGTACATGAAGTAACACACACAACCAAAGACTTTAATACACAGATTAAGGGCGGAAGGTATAGAGTGAAAAAGAGAATTTTCATAATGGAGTTTGATAGTCAATAATATAGTCATGCATATGATTATTAAGAAAAGCAGTAGTCACGACAACTCTAACCTAGAAATGTTTAAGAACACGCATAGTGAAGTATAAGGCACACACTACCTCAAGGTGATGATTCTTACGTTATGCTACGCTATTATGTAGTGGCATATAAGCGCACGTGACTTGGTGGAGAAGGACACAGGTTTTGAAAAATCGATAAGGGATTGATTTACAAACTCTCAACCATTATAAGAGTGAAAAACCTTAACCTACACATAAAATTATGTAACAATCATAGTATAAAATTGAAGAATAACATGAAGTACATTATACTTAGACTTCAATAGATAAATCCTAGTGACTCTAGTGTAATTATCAATAAAGGAAACAAAATATTTATGACCAGAAGTAGTAGGAATAGAGAAAGGACCCCACACATTAGTAAAAACACAAACAAAAGGAACAAAATTTTTATTAGTACTAGTTTTGAAAGAAACACGATGGTTCTTAGCAAAAATGTATTATTCACGTATCAAGCTAGAAACATAAATATTAGAAAATAATTTAGGAATCAAATGTTCCTAAAATGACAATGCCTCTGTGCTTTCTTAATCTCTCTATCCACTTAAAAACCATAACTATGATTACTAGCCCCCCTTCCCAAATTAGTAAAGACCTCTCTCCCTACTAGTGTTAATCATCATTTTCATTTGATTATCCTAAAACACTGGCTAGATTAGAATGTTATAGGACAATCAAGATTTTTATTAAGTTAACTAATGACAAGAGGCCAGTTTTAATAGTTGGTGCAAGTAAAACAGAAGATATCGAAAATGTAGGTGAAAGTGAGACTTGAAATTGACATTGGTGTCTCATGGGCAACCTATATAGACTTAATAAAAGATAATGTTAGAAAGTCAAGAATGGAAGGATTACTAGTCATATGGTTACTAGCCCTTGAATCAATAAGTCAAGTGTCAGAAACAAAGGAAATAAATACTGATCCAAAATTATTTTCTTAAGTAGTTACTTGAGAAACCTAAGAAGTAGAAGATAAAGAATTGACGACAGTAGCAACTGGAGGAGATTCTTTTTTCTTTCAACTTGCTTGAGTTTGTACCATTCTGGATAGCCATGCTTCTTCCGAAAAACATCAACAGTACGCATAGCAATATTGTAGTAGGTGCAAAATCGAGAACTAGAATCAACAGAAGGAATATTCAATCGTGGTCGATTTCTTTGAACAATGGCGGAGGTTTTAGGATGGTCCTCAATGCTTATGGTGGCTTGTTTTTGTACTTCACGACAGACTTGAGAATAGGCTTCCTCAAGACTTGGCAAAGGAGAAGTAGCCAACACTCGATTACTAATTTGATCCAAACTCCGATCCAGCCTAGCAAGGAACATATAAACCCGAGCCTTAACAGTATGCTTCTTGAGTTTCTCAATGTCAGTAACACATGCCATATTATTAGGTCTGTGGTAATCTAATTCCATAAAAGTAGAATTCAATTCGTTATAATACTTAGAAAGAGATCGACCACCTTGACGAAGTTGAAAAGACTTCTTCATTAACTCGTGCACCTATGAAGAGTCAGAAACATCGAGGTAACTTTTTCTCACTGCATCCCAAACGTCTTTCGCGCTTCCTCATGGGACAAAATAAGAAATCGACTTATCAGTCATGGAGTTAATGAACCAAGATTTAACTAGGACATCATCAGCTTCCCATTCATCATAAGTGGGATCATCTTTGTTTGGAGCATGTTTTTTTTGGTAATGTAACTTTTCTTTTTCTTACCAACAATATACATCTCCAAAATTTTTGGACCAAATACGGTAATTTGTACCATTCAATTTGATATTAATTAGAGGATCCATCATATATAGTGGTAGTAGAAATTATTTTTCTATCAGACGGTGATTCAGTTACTGAGGATGAATCTGAATCATAGACATGACCAAAATAGTTAATAATAAATAGATATGAAAGAACTTCCAATTCTTGAGAAATAAGAACAGTCCCGAAACGAAAAACCAGAACAGATCAGCCCAAGATGAAATTGAAAACAGGTAACAATAACAGAGTAATAGAGACTAGGGAAAAATAAACTTTCCTGCTGAAAAAAAAGATCCACCAAAAAAAGGATAACCCACAGCACTAGCAGACAAATACTATCGGCGATGGGTGGTCTAAGCAACGGTGAGAGAGTCGCTGTCCCGCAAGATGGAGGTTGAGGTCGCACGAGACTGAGAGACTGGTGATGTTAGGGTTTACACTGTTCTCTATTCAACAGACCAAAAGCAGCGATTTTTTTTAAAGTTTTGCTATGATATCAGAATAAAATAAGTGTATGAAAAAGCTTAATTTTCCAACAACTCTAATTGGATATTTATACACTAAGACATGTCCTAATTAAGGTAATATAATAAATGTTAAATATTCACAGAATAATACAAATAATAATACATACACAATTTAACTTTTAGTGACAATTTGAAAGAATGGGGTGCTCAACTTGATACTCAAAGGCCTGCTGTTTTCTCAGTTTTTCTGCCTTACTATTCGTTGCTATTTATTTGACATACATCACATTGATATAATATTAGGTGTCTACCTGTGCAAAATGTCGGGGTGATGGAAAGATAGTCACTGATCATTGTCAAAAGTGTGGGGGTGGTGGACAAATACAGTCAAAGCGAAGAATGATTCTGGCCATACCAGCTGGTGTTAATGATGGAGCTACAATGCAAATGCAAGGGGAAGGGAATTTTGATAATAAAAGGTGTGCACTATAATGAAGGTTCTCTCCTCTCTTATCGTTTTGTTTATATACAATTTTGCTTGTGGCATGGAACACTTATTTTCATGCACTTTTATTGTGTTTGAAATTTTAAAGCTTGGCTAAAGCTAAGTCAGACTAAAAGACCCAAATTCATTCTCGAACATGAACCTAAAAGAGAGCTTTTTTTGAAAGGAAAAAAAAATTAACTTAATACTCATGGGGTTACATACTTGATATTCCTTAAAAGACCCAAATTCGTTCTCCAACATGCAACTGCCACTAAACTCAAGTTTTCAAACTACAAAAATCTGCTTTTGCTAATTGCAAATTTGTCTTCACAAAATAAAGAATACAGAGGCAGATTGAAGTTTGAGGTCATGAAATTGCTCCTTCATGTCTATCTTCCCCTCCAAAAAATAAAGTAAATGTAAGGAGGTTACTTCTTCATCATCTCCATCTCCCTATGATGTGAATCAAGAAGGGGAAGGAGATAGCAGAATAGAATTTGGGGAAGAACTGGTTAGGAATCGAAGAATAGACATACAATTGGAAAAAGAGACAAAATAATGGGGAGAAATAAAATGCCAAATTTAATATTCCCATTTTGAATCTAAATGTACAATAATATGCCCTATTTATGGCTGAATTACACAAATAGTCCATAAACTTTAACATTCTACAAGTTGGTATATTTTAAAATTTTCTTATAATTTGATCCCTTTACTTTTTAATTTTCGTACTTTGGTCCTCTCTTTTTTCACTATTGAAATTTAATTTCAAACTGGAACTTTGGTAAAATAAGAAGTCATAAAAAAGTAATTCGAACTTTGGTAAAATAAGAAAAAGAATTTAGGGATCATTTATGTATTTTAATGCACATTTATAGGACTTCCTTAACAAGATAAGTTTATTCAAATTTAAAAGACAATAGATTTAAATTCATAATGAGATCATAAAGGATATTAATAATTTCAATATAGACAAATAATGAAAACATTGCGACCACCAACCACCACATAATAGATAAGGGTGATAACCCATTGAACACTAAACTATCAACTGATTCACAAAACAACAAAGCTTTATTTACCATAAAGGCACAAAGCAGGGATTGCACTTGAAATGTTTCTTCATGCTTTTCTTTTAATATAAAACCAACTATAATTGAGGCTCTCCCTATAACACTATTGAAATCTCATGAATTCAAGGCAGAAAGATTTAATTTTGATTGTATATTGATTAGGAACATTATTAAGAATATTGTCAATTCATTAGGCAATATTCTTTTCCTTGTTTGGCTTAGTCAGAATTAAGAATATTATCACAACAACAATTAGGAGATGTAATTTTCTTTTGTAGTACTAATCTTTTTCGATAAATTGTAAGTAAGCTAAATTACAAATATATAATTTCAATATTCAGAAATACATTTCCAAAAATATAAATCTTCATGGTATCAAAGCTAGGTTCATAGAATCAAGTTATGGTTGATTTGACTCTGAATCAAGAGTCAAAAATAGTATCAGAGAACACTAATCTAGAAATAGAGTCCATATCCACCATGAATTCTAGTGGTTTGGATTGTTCTCTATATTTTATAATTAAATAACTCAATTGTAAAAATTACAGACAATGTGCTTAGTCGATAAAAGGTAAAATTACAAATAACAGAGAAGATAAAATGAGATACTTGACGGGGGGGAGGAACGAAGAAATCAGACTCATCCAAAGTCGATGCACTACAACGGTGGAGTTCAGAAAACTCTATGGTGACAACATGGCTTGTCAATTCCATGAAAAATATATTTCTAACAATAGCCAAAGAGGTATGGAGATGCTTACACACTGGTAGGAGCTTGATCTGATTTCAGAGGATGAATGGGAATGCATCGATGACTCAACTTGTTATCATAAAAGGTTGAAAAGGATTAAGTTTTTGAGTTTCTTGTTGGCTTGAATCGTGACCTTGATGATGTACATGGGTGAGTTCTTGAACGGAAACCATTACCTTGTTTTAGAGAAGTATTTGCCAAAGTAAGGAGGGAAGAAACTTGGCACCAAGTGATGTTGAACAATGGCGTGTGAGGCAGTAGTGTTAGAAGTCTCTCCTCCACAAGTAGTGGTGGCTCTAAGTACTTTGCCCTAATTCTTGCAAAATGGAAAAATGAAACTGAAGCTTCGCATGGGAGGCAAGATAGGAGGGGTTTGGTTTTGGGCTTAGGAAATCAAAATGGGCCTGGTCTAGCCCAATCTCATGAAATGGGGCCTCACATAGAATTTGGACTTGGATTGAGTTTAAATAATGGGCCCTTAATTTTATACATGGAAACCAAACTAGCCCAAATTCATAGCAAAAAGAGTTTTTTTGTAATTATTATCGTAAACTAGGACACACAAAAAGATGTTTGTTGGGAAATTCATGGTAAATCAACTGATTGGAAGCCAAGATAGAATAGGGCTCAAAGTTATCAAATTTCAACTAATCAACAATCCTAGAATGACTCAAGCACAAGGGAAGCATTTAATTCAAAACAATTGATTCAATTTTATTGAATGTTATCCGGTATGTAAAATTCTGATCAGTCATTCTCAAATATTTTTTCAGCTTTCTTTGCCTATAAAGATAATTACTTAAATGCCCTAGTTATCATCTCACGATCTAAAACTTCTTGGATTATTGACTCTAGTACATTTGATCACATGATTAATGCCCATTACTTGTTCATATCTTACTCAACGTGTGCTGGTAATCTTAAAATCAAAGTGTTAGATGACACTCTAAGCTTTAACTATGGAGCTTGTATATCATAGTTAGGTTTTTGTATTTGGGCTTCTAGTTTTCTTCAGTATAAATTGGTGCTTGCTTTCGTAAGTGGATTATTGATCCACTTTGTATTTTTGTATCCATTACATATTTTCATATGATATAATTTTCTTATAAAAAAAAAAGAAAAAAGAAAAGAAAAAAAAAGAAAAGCAAAGGAAAGAAAGAAAGATTTTATTGGAGATCTTAAGAATCTTGTTAAGTTGTATTGGTCTTCGCACAACTTAATTTGATGGAAGATTCACTAACATTTTCACTTATACTATTTTGTGTAATACTACCCTCAAGTTAGCCGACTTTTTCCACTTTTAAACCCATCACTTGAAATTCACTTGTAAGAGTTAGATCACACAATCTAACATTTCATTGTATTATGTTAAGTTGTGTTGGTTACCACTCCTCCCAAAAGAAAAGGACCAACATTGTATTATTTTTCTTACAAATATTTTGCTTGTTATTTAGTGTGTTTTCTCTATGGATTTAACTTGGCAGGGGCATAGCTGGTAACCTCTTTATAGTGCTTCATATAGATGAAAAACAAGGAATTTGGAGGAAAGGCCTCAATCTTTATTCAAAGGTTAACTTAGATTACACCGAGGTCATATTAGGCACAACTATAAAGGTAAATTTCTCTTTGCAATGTTATATTAGATGGGTGTTAGATATTGGGTCTTGTTTCTTTCTTTAAATAGATGGTTGTTTTATTAGCAACCAGATTCAAAAGTTTCGTCATTAAAGTGGTTGAGGGATTTTTGGGAGCATTGTTGTGGGTAGTGAGTATTGAGCCCTAAAGATGTAAATTAGGTAAAGTAGCATAGTTGTCACTAACCATGTGAATATTCCTTCCTATGTTTGGGGATTATGTGTATGAGTTGTTTGACCAAGAAAACAAAGAACAATTCTCAATAAGTAAAAAAGAAAAAAATGAATATTCCTTCCTATGTTTGGGGATTATGTGTATGAGTTGTTTGACCCAGAAAACAAGAACAATTCTCAATAAGTAAAAAAGAAAAAAAAATTCTCAATAAGTAACTGCAGGTGGAAACTGTTGAAGGCTTGAGGGATCTCTGTATTCCTTCTGGCACTCAGCCTGGAGAAACAATTAAGCTTCCACATCTTGGCGTCCCAGACATCAATAAACCTTCTGTTCGAGGAGATCATCACTTTATTGTGAATGTTCTAATCCCCAAAAGAATCAGGTTAATGCTGCTCTTTTTATTTTTCTATTTTATGTAATTTCAAATTTTTAATGTATTAGTTCAAGTGACATGAGCTCAACTGACATAGATCAACACACTTGCAATACGAGCTAAATGGCTCCAAAACACCCTATGCCTACAGTGGAATCAGCATGTTAATAATAGGAGCTAAATAGCTCCAAAACACCCTATGCTTGTAGAGTAGCACTAGCCTGTTGCAACCGTGGAGGATGAATCTTGCATTCATTCAGATCATCACTAATGACATTTTCAAACTTCCAGTTGCTCTCACTTGACGCCATGATTGTGACATTAGTTTCATGTAATTTATACATTAAATTATCTTTACTGCAATATACCGTACGCCGTGAATCTAAATAATTCAATTAAAAGGGCAGGGATGGAAGTACAATACATACTGAAAAGCTTCCATCTTTATTTTTTTAGTTGGGGTATTTACTGGAGAATTTAGCCTATTAACTAGTGACTAAAAGTTGGTTAGTATTTACCATTTCACCAATATGTTTTTTTGTTATTTGGTCCGAAGCAATTCTCCATATTTTTGTTAACATCCAAGCCCTTTGTGCATTATGTTATAATTTTATAAGATTCATGAGCTTGTAGCTGCTAATTTTATGTTTAGTTTTCCCAATGTCGAAAAGTTCTATATTGTCAGTATTTATGTGGTAATTTAATTTGACGAATTACTGAATGAACATTTATGTTTCTTGTTTTCAGCAGTTGTCAATCACAGAAAAAGTGTTTTTTGCAATTCTCTGTCTCTGTGCACTTCCAAGTTTTAAGAGTCAGTCTTTATTTTCATTTGATTCGTGAGGTTTATAGGTTTCATTTGATTCTAAAGCATTGTTTGCTCACTTGCAATTATACTGTTTTTAGTTTTCACTCAAACTTCAGAGAAATCTTTAAAAACTGCAGTTTTCATGTAGTATTGACAATTGTGATTTATATTACGATAGTGATTCCGAACGTGCACTTGTCAAGGAGTTGGCTTCATTCAAGACTTCGAACAAAGGCTATTCCGTATCTTCTATTGATACTGGTAAGATTATATACTTCTTTATGTACCTATTAAGATAAAAGCAGGTGAGCATTATTGTACTCATATCATTCATTTGTTTCTGCTTTTACCATTCTAGGAATGTCCAAAGGTAGCTCTCACAAGCACAAAAGTGGAGAACAAGAAAATTATGGCTCCACTCATGTAATAAAAGATTCTACATCTCTATGGAAAAGAATCAAGCGCTTTTTGAGGTATATTTTGATAACATAGTTCTTTGACATGGATCCCGCGTTTCAGTCTCTTCCCGATATGCCTTTATCGACTAAAAAATATAAAAATCAATGTAAAAAAATTAAGGGTGATATTAGGGATGTTATTTTGTGAAGACCAATCGGTTAGTTTACTAGGTGCTATTTGGTGAAGAAAAATCAGTTAGTTTAACTATGTGCTCAAGTTATTGAAGCCCAAAATATATCAATTTTCAAACAATCACAAGTGTGGAGTGGTTCTCCTGCGGCCACGTTTTTCTCCCTCTCTAATACCCTACCTAGATACTTGATATCAGAGGATATTGATGCTTTGCTAACCGAGAGGCTTATTTTGTCTGCCTTGCAATACCCTGTGTTTATCATATTTCAAACCACATTTCAGTTCCCAGCTGAAGTTTCATAGCTTTTTTTAGCTAGAAGGCTCCATGTATTGAATACTAAGGAGGCCACTACTTATTAAGGCATCACCAAGTTTTGTCGGATTTAAAAGCAACCCAGTAACAATTCCAAATTATTGTTGGGTTGGATTCAAGTACTAATGTGGAGTGCAGAACTTTGTCTAAACCAATGTGGAAAAACTTGTTTTGTACTTTCCGTTCAGTTTACTGGAAAATAAACATTTTTATTCTATTTAGTTTCTTATGTGTTTAGGTGTCCCATTAGAATTGTATCACTAGTGTTTCCCTGATTTAATCTCCTATAAATATGAAACGTACTCTTCAATATTATCGATAAAAATATAAAGCGGAAGCAAGTTAGAGAATCGAAACATGTGGAGAGGAGAACAAAAAGATAAATAATGTCATTCTTATTCTTCGATCATTCATAATATTGAAAGATTGTATGTATATTTATAGAGACAATGAGGCCTAAAACATAATCCTAATCTTGCCATTGGACTAACCATAAATAATGAATTGTTCCACTTAGTTAAGGACATTACATGTAGTAGAAAGACCGAAAAATCAAGTATACACAGAAAGTAGCAAAAGATGTCATGGTGTAGGCTAAACAGCGGCACAAAAACCACACACAGAAAAGGGTTTTTTGGAAATTTTGATAGTCAGTTTTATAGTCGACTAAGGAGTAGTAGTGCAAATAGCAATTACACCAATTAAATAAAGATTGAGGAGTAAGCAACTTTGAGAAACTTTAGCTGTGGCAGATATATTCTACTTTTTGTTATGTCCTTTGTAATTGTTCAAGTTGAATCTATAAATGTTTAGCTTGAGAAAGAGAATTGGAATATTAGTTATTGAATATTTAGTTTTCTTATTATTTTTGGACAACTTTTAGTGGTAGAATATTAGATAGTTATTATTATGTTTACTTATTGGTTTAGGAGTCTTATTCAGAGTCCTATTAAGATTAGGGTTTTAGGTCTTATTATATTTATATACGATATAATCTCTTATCATTATTGCTGAACGAGAATTATAATGTTTCTCTTTGAATATTTGGTTTTCTTCTCAACCTATTTTGATTCCATAAATAAACCTATTTCATTTCTACTTTATCGATGGGAACAATATGAGTATTTCTAGTTTCTCATTCTTTTCTCTACTTTTAACGATTTCTCAACATAATATTAGAACAAGTTTGACCTAAACCCTAAAAAAATTAATTTTTCCTAGTCCTATCTCCCCATTATTAGTTCATCGTGTGAACAAATGTAGATTAAAAAATAGAGAATACCGGAGCCACCAAAAAAGTTGCATTCGTACATCCATAAATGTCGGCGTCTAACCCAACCACCACCGTGACCCACAGACCGCCATCATACATCCATCTTGCTTCCTTCACATCACTGTTAGATCTCTTCTTCAAGATGGTGTCATATTTTCCAAGCCAAATGTGAGATTCATCTGTCAAAATTGTCAGCAATCCTCCTTGCCTCTCTGATTCGTGGCTGTACGATCTGAGCTCTCATCACCTACACTAGCGAGATTGTGAATCTGATCATCAGATTGCAGGTGGTTTGTGGGCCTCCTGGTAACATTTTGTTCATTGGACTGACATTGTGATTAGTTATTTTGGCTGTTCATTGTTTGACTCTGGAT
This sequence comes from Hippophae tibetana, assembly GCA_037013495.1. Taxonomy (NCBI): domain Eukaryota; kingdom Viridiplantae; phylum Streptophyta; class Magnoliopsida; order Rosales; family Elaeagnaceae; genus Hippophae; species Hippophae tibetana. The sequence goes on from CM072812.1 coordinate 15,989,231, forward strand.
TGGTTTTTGGCCACGTTGTGTGTTTGAAACCTTATGGGTACTGGTTATATCATCCTCTTAAAGTTAAGGACCTATAAAATAATTTCTAATTTCTATGCTTCTCAGATAAAAAAGGAGTGGTATCTAATTGGCTCTTACTCTCTCTTATTCGGTTAAAATCAATTCTTGGATTGTCTATTCATACATATTGTGAAGTATTATGGTTTCCTTCTGATTATTCTTTTTAATTCTCAGTATTTCTCTATTGCGTTGTCAGTTATAGACAAATGGTAGAATCCTAGATGTCTGCTGATCTGGAATATGGACTACTAAATTGATTATTAGGATAGTGTTATGAGATACTTGATGGCATTAGAATTGTGCCAATTACTAAATTGATTATTGGGTTACTATTATTTTCTACTTGATGAAATTTGAGTTCGACGTACCTTATTTTAAAGGGATTCTTTGTGTCTGTCTTACATTGTTATGAGCTTTACTGTGTCTCCCTTAAACCCGTAGGGACTTTATTGTGTTACCCTAAACTTCTTAGAGATTTTACTGTGTCTCCTCTACACTCTTAAGGAATTAATTGAGTCTCCTCTATACTCCTAGGGACTTTATTAAGCTGCTCTATACTATTAATGACTTCAATTAACAATAACACCCTCAACAAAGTGGCTTCACTCAGCCCAAACTCAATTGTGACCGATTATTCATTTCTTTTGGTCATTATTTAGTCTTTGTTTTATTTTTTTTGGAATTGTACAAGCTGAACCGGAGTATCTTTATTCAGCTTGAGGGAACTTGAGGGAGAGTGTTGGAAAATAAATATTATTATTCTATTTAGCATCTTTGTGTGTGTAGGTGTTACGTTAGGGTTTTGTGTCAATAGGGTTTCATTGACATCATCTTTTACAAATATGAGATGCACTAGGCAATATTATGAATGAGAATAATGTGTACTTTTTACTCTCTTCTCTCTACTTTTAAAGATTTCTCAACTCAATTTACTTGAAACTGGATCTTATTTTTAGCTAATATCAGCTTGCTTTCCGTTAAATGCTTTTTCAATTAAAAATTAGTTTTTCAGACCTTATGGTTGATGTTAAAATAATGAATTTTAAATATATGTTTGTTTTGCTTTTCTACAAAACCATATTCAAAGTTACGAGAATCATTAAGCTCCTGTTGATTTGACAGAAAAAAAGGTAGGTTCTTTGTATATTGTTTTTATAGAGAATGATAATTATGAATTTTGGCTTTTCTGCTGACCTTCCTTTTAGCTGGAAATTTGTTGGCGAGACCTTTTTATTTTCTGCTGGGAAATTGTTTGGTGGCAACCCTATGGTATCATCTGAGAATTGTCCGTATCCAAGGAAATTTTGCATTTGTTGGGGAAGGTCTTGAGCATTCTATATGTTCACATATTAACCTTTTAATTGAAATTTGAATTCTATTGAGTATTTCCAAAGATGGCAGTGATCATGAGTACTTTGTTGTTGGATTTGGGCATTTATGAATTACAATGAAAAAAGTCGGACTTCTCTCTAAAGATTGTTTTGGATTTGCACTAAACTCTTACCTTCAAATAAATTTATACCATTTCGCAGGGTAAATCAGTCTCGAGATGGATTTGCAGCTGTCAGTGTGGATACATCACAACTATATTTGAAAGCAAAGAAACCTGATTCCTCAGTGATGCTATCAATCATTACAGCTTTTGTAGTAACTTGCATTTGTATGTTGATGGGCAAGACAGCTTTTATCAAATTTCTACAGCACAAAAATAGTCCTCGTGCTAGTAGTAGACCAAATGAACAACGATAAAGAAAAGTTTCTAGGGCTAGAGAGAATATGAAATCATTTCTACTCCATACCTTCATAGGCACATACAGAAAACATATTATTTGCTTTGATTTATAATCAAGTGTGTATTCTTTATACCATCAGCTTTCTCTATGCTATTGCCATGGAATTATTCCATGGCTGTGGCCCGTGGCACTTCACTTCTCATGGTTTTATTTATTTATTTTTGTTCGTCTTTCTTCTTCTATCAATACTGGCTATCTTCTGATATTGGTTGTGATTTTTTTATTTTTTTTTGAGGAGCGCTACTAATAATGATGGTGGGCTGTAAAAAGAATGACAATCTAAAATGGAAATCGGTTCGGAAGCTCAAGGTTTCTTGTAAACGACGAATGTAATGAATCCCATAATAGCATGTATATGTATACATTATACATAACGTTTATACTCATTTGAATATAAAGTGTACATAAAATATGTATATATGTGCATGTTATGTACACTAACATTTTATTTTAGAGTAAATTCAATTGTAGATTTAGATTAGGGAAAAGTACTTATTCTTTTCATTAACCCATATTTATACAAATATGTTAATCTTATTCAAGGAAAGATAATAAATATAATCATAAATACAAATATTTGTAAAATAATAATAATAATGAATAAATATCCTAAAATAATTCTAAGAATAAATGTACATTTTAACTCCCCTTATGTTGGAGCATATATATTACACATGTTCAACTTGTATGAGATTTTAATGACATGATGATAAAGTGCATTGTATTTGGTCTTTGCATTGGACAACAATAATATGTTTTATTTTTTATTCCTTCAAGTTATCAAATTTTCTTTAATAAATGTATGGAACCTTGAAGTTGATTTTCTATCCATCTTAAAACCCGTAAAGTTAGAATTATTGTAGCCTGTAATGTCTAGATATCTATGTTATGAGAACAAAATATCTTTTATGGAGAGAACTTCAAATAGACTAAAATCTATTTTATAGTTTTCATGTGTAAGCTACTTAGATTATGCATAAATTAACTTATCACACTCATAGCATAAAATAAATTAGGTCGATTATAAGTCAAGTAAATCAATTTTCTTACTAATTTTTAATCTCTCCTTATTAACTAGAATTTGATAAGGATAAATAGATAAACGATGATTCACCTCTATAGGTTAGAATTATTAGTTTCAATTAAGAGATTTCGTATATATTTTTATTGAGAGAAAAAGAGTCATTAGTTATATGTAAAAACATCAATACCTAAGAAATATTTTAGATTACTTATATCTTTCATTTCAAATTCTTTGGTTAAGTAACTACGTAATCTTTCTATCTCACTAATACTGCTACTTCTAATGATTATATTATCAACATAAACCAGAAATAAGGTAATATTATCACCATTTATTTTATAAAAGAAACTGTGATTTGTTTGGGCATGTTTAAAACCATATTATTTCATTGACTAACTCAACCTGAACAGACTTAACATGGGAGAATGTTAGAGAATAAAAAATAGAAGGGTTACTAGTCATATAATCGGTGATTCCTGAATTAATAAGCCAAGTGTCAGAAGCATCGGTGATTCCTGAATTAATAAGCCAAGTGTCAGAAGCAGAAGAAATAAATGTGGAACCAAAATTACTTTCTTGAGTAGTTAATCAATAAACCTGAGAGACAGATGCAGCAACTTGAGACAATTTATTTTTTCGCTCAGCTTGCTTAAGTTTATACTACTATAGATAGCCGTGTTTCTTCCAACAAACATCAACAACATAATTGGAATAATTGCAATAGGTGCAAAATCAAGAACTAGAGTTCGTAGATGTAGGATATGAACTTGGCTTATTTCTTTAGATAATAAGGGCTAGTGGTTTGAGGTGGTCCTCAGTACCCATCGTGAACTACCTCTGTACTTCATGACAAACCAGACAATATACTTCTTCTAGGTATGGCAAAGGTGAATTAGCCAAAACCCAATTGCTAACTAGATCCAAACTCTGATTTAAACCAACCATAAACACATAAACCCGACCCTTAACAATACATTTTCGTAGTATAAGGATTATAAGTGTTGGTTATTTTCGTAGACAAAATATTTATATGTAAACTTGCTTTTAAGCTCGCTATCAAGTCTATCAAGTAAAGTCGAAGAAATGTCAGATTTTTAGATAATCGTAGGTCAGGTATATATGTTATAACTATGACATATAAGATTGCACTCATGCATTTAGTAGCATATGTTCATAAATCTAGAATTATTTTTGTTACTAAAATATATTTTAAACTTAAATCAATTTATGAAATTACCACTTAGCCTATTCTTTAATGTGTTTCATTGTTTTGAATATATATTCAAATTTTAGGCTAAAATGTTGGATAAGATACACTCTAAATTATAGAATAAGATATATGCCAAAATATTAAATAAGATATATCTTAAATTATAGGTTAAATCTTAGCCTAAAAGATAACCTAAAATCTACTTTAAAAAGAGCTCTTCTTTAAATAAGAGTCTTCTTGATTAATGAATGTACTTTAAAATAACTCTTCTTTAAATATGAGTCTTCTTGATTAATGAGTATTATTAATCTTATTTGTAATAGAAAAGATATTTATCAATTACATAGAATTAAAGAGTTTTAATTTTTCCTATAAATAAAACTCATTGCTCATTGTTTGAATTAACCATACAAGAGCATTATTCTCTTCTTTTTAATCTCTCTCTCCTATTTTAAAAATATAAGATTATAATTCTTTAGGCTTCTTTATTTAGTTAGTCTATCAAACATTGGAGATTATGTTTGATTGATTAATGAACCTAATTAGTTTATGATATTTTGATCATATGTTCTTATAGCTTCTTCTTTATTTTTGTTCTTGAATTGTTAGATCAAATAATTATGTGTATCATATTATAATTATTTGGTTTAATTATTAATCTTTAAATAATCTATCATTAATAAACTTGTACTTAAATTGATTGTTCTAAGGTTGATAGTTGATTTTGATTTATTTGATATAGTTATTAAATCATTTATTTATGGTTATTCATTATTAAATATGTTTAAGAACACACACAGACACTTGTATTTTTATACTAATGTTTTTGCAGTTGATTCGTGAGTGGGAAGCTTATTAGATAGTTCATTTGAATATCGCTCACACTAATATTAAAAACTATGAAAATAGAGCAGAAGCTCATAAATAAGGTATATTAGGATAGTATCCAATGAAGGGTAGCATAAGACTGAGTTTGTATTTGAACATTTGCTTTTTATAGTGGAAACTTAAGTGGTCTGGTAGATCGATGGACCAAATGAAAGAAGGTGAGTCATTTGTTAAACCCCTACTCTTTGATGGGTATAATTACCATCACTGGAAGGCTTGCATGCAAGCCTCTTAGACAAGATGAAAAAGTATGGGATTTTATTCTTAATGGTTAGAAACCACCTTCGAAAACGAAAGATTTTTTAACCATCATAAAGCCAAAAAGAGATTGGACTACTGAAGAATGCACCATTAGTGGGGCAAACCAAAAAAGTATAAGCTTAATCTTTGCTGCAATGTCAATGGATGAATTTTGTTACATCTCCAACTATGAGACTACTAAAGATGCATGAAATACACTTTTTCTTGCTCCTGAAAAACTTCCTAAGTGAAACAAAAAAAATTGAGATTACTAACATCTTAGTTTGATTCCATTGAAATGAGCAATACTGAAACTTTTGATCAATTCTATGCTTTCTTTTATGTATCACTAATGTTTTTTCTAACATTGGTGAGAAAATTCCACAACCTACACAAATACGTAAACTCCTAAGCTCATTAACAGTAGAGTACAAGATGAAAGTTACAACGATAGAGAAAAGAAAGAGTATGGACACACTAAACATTAATGACCTTGTCGGGTCAATCCAAACCTATGAGCTTACTCTTTATCCACCCAAGAAAAACAAAGATGTGGCATTCAAAAGATCCAAAAAGGACATCTTTGATTATGATGAGGATATGAATGATGAGTCACTATACTTGTTAGCACAAAAAATTAAGAAGTTCCTGAAAAAGAAGGGTCAACAAAATAATCAATCTAACAAGGAACAATCCAATCATTCGAGGGATCGAAAGTCAAGGGAATGGTAAAAAAAATAAGCCCACTAGTCCTTAATGCTTTACTTATGGAGGCTTTGGTCATATTTCTATAGAATGTCAGAAAAATAAAAAGAAAGTTGGAAAATCCTTTAATGCTACACTCAATGACACATAAAGGGAGCAAGAAAATGCTAGTAACTCAGCGGACGATGACACTGACTATTATGCCTTCACTCCAACTACCAATGCACACCACAATGACTCCAACTCTAACTCGGATGAAGAAAATGAGGGAGTAAACCCTTCTCTCATACTATCTAAGTTTAATATATCGAATTACAATGAATTATTAATGGATTTTCTAAGTACCAAGAAAGAGAGATAAAATACTTGTTAAAGTAATTAAACTTAATGATATCATCATTGTTCATTAAATAAATTCCTCTAGTCTATAGAAAGATAAAAATACATTTTCTGAACATATTAATGCCTCGAATCTAAGTCTTGCAGAAACCAATCAGGAAAACAAAAACTTAAGCAAGAACTTAGTATTGCTAAAGAGACGGTGAGGAATTTAACCATAGGTGCTAAAAAATTGACCAAAGTCCTAGAATATAGAAAGCCGCATGGAGATAAGAGAGGTCTTGGATACATAGATGAACAGTCAACGTCTTCATCATCCAAAACTCAATTTGTAAAATCCATCGTTGCTCTGGTAGGGAAGGTAATTTTTTCACCTTATCACTCTGAGAAAATTCAGTGTATTTTCATCTGTCATCATTGTGATAGGAAATGACGCATTATACCTAAGTGTAGATTTTTTTATATCTATGATTCTATCATGAATACAAATTTTTCTAGGACACCTCAAAAATTTTCCAAACGTAAAGTTTTTCTTGCGAGAACTATACAAAAAAGGAACCTAAGAAAAAACTTCCAAAATTAAAAAGAATGGGTTAAGAAGTTTGAGTTGCACTACTTTATGACCCACATATCATTTAAAGCTAAATCAAATACCACCTGGTATTTTGATAGTGGATGCTCTTGACATATGATTGGGAACCATTCTTTGTTTAAAACCTTTGAAGAATACAATGAAGGGACAATTACTTTTGGTGATGGTAAAACATCTAAAATTATTGAGAAAGGCTCCATACAAATAGAGGGTATCCCCAAGTTTGATGAAGTCTTATATGTGGAAGGATTGAAGGAAAACTTGATTAGCATAAGTCAATTATATGACAATGATTTCAATGTGCAATTTACAAACAATCACTGCATTGTAATAGATCGAAAGGATGAGTATATGATTAAGGGAATTAGATCACATGAAATTTTTTATTACATTGACACATCACCCACAATAACATGTAACCTAGCAAGAAATTATTATACTACCTTATGGCACAAAAATATAGGTTATATGAATTTTAAGGATCTGATTAGATTAAGTAAAATTGAGATTGTGTGTAGTCTACCTATTCTCCTAAAAAATGAAACATCTATATGTGGACCATGTCAATTGGGTAAAGAAACTAGGATCACTCATACGAAGATTAAGAGTATCAATACAAACAAAGTATTGGAATTGATACATATTGACCTCATGGGTCTTACGAGAACCAAAGTATTGGAGGTAAGAAATATATAGTAATTGCAGTACATGACTTTTCTCACTATACTTGGGTAAACTTTCTTAAAGATAAGTTAGATGCTTTTGAATTTTTCATCTCATATTGTACAAGAGTGTAGGTTGAAACAAGTGACAAAATAGTAATCATCAAGAGATTGAGAATAGACCATGGAAAAGAGTTTGAAAATACCAAGTATGCTAACTTCTGTAAAGAACATGGTATCTTTCATGAATTATCTTCTCCTATCACACCTCAACAAAATGGAGTATTTGAAAGGAAAAATAGGATACTTCAAGAGATGGCATGAGTAATACTGCATTCCAAAGGAGTATCTAAAAGGTTTTGCACTAAAGCTATAAAAACTGTATGCCACGTTATAAATCATGTATATTTTCGCCCAGGTACAAACCAAACTCCATATGAGATATGGAGAGGTAAAAAAACCAATTTGAAACTCGCGCGTGTTTTTGAAAGTAAATGCTACATACTTAGGGATCAAGAACAGTTGGGTAAGTTTGATTCAATAAGTGATGAAGGTATATTTCTTGGTTATTCCCTAAATAGTAGAGCCTACAAAGTCTTCAACTATAGAACTAATGTTGTTATGAAATCCATAAATGTCGTTATAGATGATGTAGGTAAGTAGATTACAAGTGAAGGAGTTGATAATGAAGTAAATTTTATAGCATCTCAATTAACAATAACCAGTAACACAAATGAAACAAAAGAAGATGAGCTTGAGAAAAGAGAAGAAAAGAAGGAAGAAAAATCAACCCTATCAATGATAAATCCTACTCGTACTTCAAAAAATAATTGGAGATCCTAATGCAAGTATGATAATAACTCATATATTCTCATGTTGAACCAAAAAATATGAATGAAGCCCTTATGGATGAATTTTGGATTAACGCCAAGTAGGATAACTTTGCTCAATTTGAAATAAATCGTGTTTGGATATTAGTACCTAAGCCTAAAAACAAAAAAAATTATTGGAACTAAATGGGTGTTCAAAAATAAATATGATGAGCATGACATTATTGTTAAAAATAAGGCTAAATTGGTAGCTCAAGACTACACGCAAGTAGAAGGAGTTGACTTTGATTAAACATTAGTACTTGTAACTAGGTTAGAGTCAATTAGGAGTTTACTTTCCATTTCTTGTCATATTAAGTTCAAATTATATCAAATGTATGTTAAGTCTGTCTTTTTAAATGGATTTCTAAATGATGAGGTATACGTGGAACAACCAAAATGATTTATTGATCCAAAATTTCCAAATCATGTATACAAACTCAACAAAGCTCTTTATGGTTTGAAACAAGCTCCTCGAGCATGATATGAGAGACTTACAAACTATCTCTTAAACAAAGGAGTTTTTCAAAGGGGAGTTGATAAGACTCCATTCATCAAAGGGAGTAATGATAAAATCTTCATTACTTAAATTTATGTAGATGACATAGTTTTTGGATCTACCTCTAATACACTAGTAGATGATTTTGTGCATGTTATGACAAATGAATTTGAAATTTCCATGGTAGGTGAAATGAATTTCTTTCTTGGTTTGCAAATCAAACAATCTCATGATAATATATTTATTTCGCAAACCAAGTACGCTTACAACCTTGCTAAACAATTTGGTCGTGAAACTAGTAGGCCTTTAAAAAACTACATTAGAGCATAAAAATTACAAAGGACACTCAAGGTAAAAATGTTGGTAGGCCTAACATATGTTTTAGTGTTGGTATGTATGCATGTTATCAAGCTAACCTTAAGGAATCACACTTAGAAAATGTAAAGAGAATCATCAGGTATATTTCAGAAACAAGTAATTATGGTCTATATTTTACTACTAACACTACTTGTAAAGTAAGTGGTTATACAGATACCGACTAGGCAAACAACTAGGATGATAGGAAAAACACATCAGCTAATTGCTTCTACATTGGGAACAACTTAGTATCCTAACACAATAAAAAATAAAACTCTAACTCACTCTCTATAGTTTAGGTGGAATACATTGTTGTAGGAAGCTCTTGCATACAAATGCTTTGGATGAAAGACATGCTTAATGACTATGATTAACCATAAGGTATGATACCCTTATATTGTGATAACTTTAATGTTATATGTATTTCTAAGATCCTAGTTCAATATCCTGGAACTAATCACATTGAGATTAGACATCATTTTATTCGAGAATTAGTTGAAGAGAAAGTAGTGATACTTGAGTTTATACCTATTAAGAGACAACTAGATGATATATTCATCAAAGCTATGAACACTCAAAGATTTAAGTATCTTAAGACTACCTTGAAATTCTCTCCCTCAAATTGAATTCCAAAAAGAGAGAGAAAGAGAAAGAAAGAATTCTTATCTAGCCAACACCATATTGGACATATTTAACACTTAAATATATATAACTTTGGTTTTAGTGACTTAACTCATTTCGATATTTATTAAATTATTCTACAATTTTTACTTATGCACACATATTTTTGTACATGTGATAATTATGTTGACATGAACTTATTCACACACTTCTGAACATACACTCTCGAACATACATAAATGTTATGTTTGAAGTTTATAAATTCTCTTAAAAGACTCTATGACGTCAACTAATCTTGACTGTGAAATTGTTTTGAGTTATATTTCTTGCTTTTTAAAATTTTACCGTATGGAGGCACATAATATTAAAAGGACTATCTAATGTGATGTGTGAAGTTATTGTTGTGAGCGGAGATGGCTATCTTACAACTAGTGTAAAAGTCATCATTTTAGGTTTATGACTCGTGCAAAAAAAAAATTGTGTAAAAAGCAATTGCTTATAAAATTTGTACTTGACATACATAAAAAGAAAGGGACAATATAGGTTAAAAATATATAAAAAAAAATCATGTGTCTCATTTATAAAATAAAGATAAAAAAAATTTAAGTTCTTATTTGGTAGGTATATTTTATTTTGTGAGATTAATGATTCAATTATAATTTACATGATATATGATATTTTTTTCTTCTGAGTCTTTTTTGATTAATCATAAATTATTTAATTGGTATATTTGTGGAGTTTAAACATATATATTGCTATTAAGTAAATATCAATATGTCATTATATATGCAAGTGTGCATGTGTACCTCTTCTACTCTACTTGGTGATTAAATGAGTTTAATATCTTATGTGGTTATTTACAAAGAAAAATAAATTTTTTTATTCATTTGCATATTCTTATTTATTAGCTTTTTAATTGGTTTTTAAGTTAAGGAGTCATATAATTTAGAGCGAGTTTACCTCCATTGCTTTGTCCAATACTTTGTTCTTCTCGTATGTCAAAAACGGAGATAGTGTGTTTCACTTTCATGTTTTATTTTGTTATACAGATAGAGGGAGAATAAATTTAGGGTAAGAATGATTTCTATAATTTTATCATATTTTAAGCTTGATTGGTATGAATGCATGCACTACATGATTATTCTTTACACTTTGTCTATGTCATTTTAATTACTTACAAGCTTGTCAAGTTGCAACAAAGATAGATTCACCAGATCATAGAATAGTTCTACTATGGAGTCTAGGACATCATTGTATTTTTATCTTATTCCTATAAGGGTCATGTAGTGAGGGAGAAGTTTTCCCACACAAAAATACCAAGGGGGAGTTTGTAAGGATTATAAGTGTTGGCTATTTTGTGGATAAAATATTTGCATATAAACTTGTTTTTAAGCTCATAATAAAGTCTATCAAGAAAAGTAGAAGAAACATTAAAATTTCATATAGTCATACTTTAGGTATATCTGTTATAACTATAACACATAGGATTGTACTAATGTATTTAATAGCATAGATTCATGAATTTAGAATTGTTTTTGCTTCTCAAGTATTTATTCAAATTTGAATCAATTTATGAAATTACTACTTAGCCAATTCTTTAATATGTTTCATTATTTTGAATATATATCCTAAATTTTAGGTTAAAATGTAGAATAAGATATATACTAAAATATAGAATAAGATATATGCTAAAATATAGAATAAGATATAACCTAAATTATAGGCTAAATCTTAGCATAAAAGATACTCTAAAATATACTTTAAAAAGAATTCTTCTTTGAATAAGAGTCTTATTGATTAATGAGTCTACTTTAAAAAAATCTTCTTTAAATAAGAGTCTTCTTGATTAGTGTGTCTACTTTTAAAAAAATCTTCTTTAAATAGGAATATTTTTGATTAATGAGTATTATTAATTCTATTTGTAATAAAAAAATATTTTTCGATTACATAGGATTAAGGGTTTTAATTTTTTCTATAAATAAAACTCATTACTCATTATTTTAATTAACCACACTAAAATATTATTCTTTTTTTATTAATCTATATCTTATTTTGTAAGTATAAGATCATAATTCTTTACGCTTATTTATTTGGTCAATCTATCAAACATTGGTTGTTGTGTTTGATTAATCAATAAGCTTAATTAGTTTATGATATTTTGATCATATGTTCTTATAACTTCTTCTTTATTTCTGTTCTTGAATTTTTAGATAAAATAATTGTGTGTGTCATATCATAATTATTTGGTTTGATTATTAATCTTTAAAGAAGCTATCATTAATGAATTTGTGCTTAAATTGATTGTTCTATGACCGATAATTATTTTGATTTATCCGATATAGTTATTAAATCATCTATTTGTGGTTATTCATTATTAAATATGTTCTAAAACACATACATACATTTGTGCTTTTGTACTAACCCTTTTGCAGTTGATTCTTGAACATGTCTGATTAGCTAGAAACTTATTGGAACGTTTGTCTAGATAATACTCATGCTAATATTAGAAACTGTGAAAACATAAGAGGGGCTCGTAAGTAAGATATATTTTGGAAATATCCTATGGAGGATAGTATAAAAACGAGTTTCTACTTGAACATTTGTTTTTCATAATGGAAAGTTAGGTGATCCGGTAGATCGTTAGTTTTTCTCTTAGATTTTAGTTATGGCCCAAGTTGTTTCCATGTAAAAATATCATGTGTTATTCTTTCATTTACGTACTTTATTTTTACACGCAATTGCATACCTGATCGATTTGTTTAGATTATTAAATTATAAATTAATAAAAATTAAAAATAACTTATTTAGCCCCATCTAAATTAATTAGGTTGGTATTTTATAAACTTTCGTACGTATGATATAACATTTTTTCTCTCTACTAGTAATATGCATTTCAAAAATATTGGACAAAATACGATAGTTGGTACTATCCAATTTAATATTAATAGAGGATGAACTATCTCTAATGGTAATAGAAATAATTTTACTATTGAATGGGCCTGAATGTTTGTAAGTGAGTCTCTTTAATCCTTAGACATAATAGTACAATAATATAATACTATTGAATTATTTTTTTTTAGGTAAAAACAAATATGAATCCTTTTCTTTCTTTCTTTCTTTCTTTTTTTAAACCAGATCAAGATTTGTGAGAAAAAAATAAGAGAAAAAAAAAGTTAAATAAATAAATCTGAAAAGGAAACAAACAAAATTAATTCAAAATGACACTAAGACTATATGGTCTTGAATAGTAGGGGACGGCAGTAACGGTGATGGTTAAGGAACCCAACGATGGTTATGGGAAAAGAACCAAGAAGTGGATATTTCAATAGCAAGAGACCTAACGATGCAGAGAAAAAATGTCATTGTATCTGTTGTACGAATTGGTAGGTAAGACGTTGTCGAAGCTAATAAGAGCATTAGTAGGGCTTTCATTTTTTTTAATTTTTTTTCCCTTCCTATGATATCAAATTAGATTTAGAAGAGTGAGAAGTGCTTAATCTTTTCATTAACTCTATTACAATATTTATATAAATATGTTAATCATATTTAAGGATAATAAATATAATCATAAATACAAATAATAATAATAATAATAATAATAATAAATATCCTTGGAATAATTGTAAGAATAAATATACATTTCAATTGTATAGTTTTTAACATATTTCACAAATGATCGGTATAAATTTCCAATGACCATGTGCAAAGTAAAGTTAAATTGGTATAGAATTTTCAAACTCTATTGGAAATTTCGTACTAACTTACAACATGTAATTTGCATGAAATTTTTGCAGAACAACTGTGTGAGAGTAAAAAATTGGGGAATGAACAGTTAAATAAATAGTTAAATATATTATGAAATAAAATCAACTTAATTTGTATCGTGAATATCAATATAAGTTTTCCCTTGTATTTATTTTGACTTGGTAAAGTTGGATGAGAATTAAGGATAGCAATCATGTAATATTAATTGTATTCGTGTTATTTTATCATAATTAGTGTTAATTGATTGTATTTTATGTGTTAATTAACATATTAAAAAAAATTATTTGATATTTTTTTTCGTGTTTCAAAAACTTACTAACATAGCTGAGGTCAGTTGTATATCAACCCACAGCCATGACATTTCTGTTGCTTAAAACACCTCCCAACTTCCGAATAAAAAAATAAAAAAAATAGCAGAACTAACCTGTTACACTCAATTTTGTGAACGTCAATTTTGTGAACCCATTCATACCTTTTATAATGTTTATCATTTCAAAAACTCGAACTCTATATTGCGATTTTCATGGAAATTCAAAAATAAGGAGATTTTGAAATACTTCATAAGTGAATAATATAGAAGATTTGAAATCTAAAATAGTATTTATATACCATACACAATTGAAATACCTCCAATATTTGTTTGTACATATGGGTACATACGTACATAAGATTAATTCAATTATGTATATAATGTATATACTATTACTTTAATCTACAGCACAAAGAAATGCCTATGCTGGGCAAGGAAACAGTTTTATTAGGGGGGAAAAAGAAGAAAACTCATTTGAGCTGAAAGAATGAATTGAATTCTGTACATCTACAGCATGTTCTCCCTATCAGCATTTCGACTACAAGATTTTTCATAATAAAGAAAAACAAATTTGAAGACCGGAAAGCAAAATAGTAGTAAATATCACCAAAAACTGCGAAGCAAGAACTTGTTTCCGGCCACCTGTCTCGGTCCAAGATTGAGCTTTCATTTCTTTTGCTCTTCAATTTCTGACTGACTCTACAGCCATTCGCAGTTTCTACATACAAGTTGTTTCGCGCCTCTCTTCATTTGCGTCTGTCTATCAATTAATAAATCTAAGGCTTCCTTCATCCACCAATGCTGACACATTTCTCTGGCTTCACCAACACTCACCTATACAAACAATAAAATAAACAAGAATTTTAAGGTAAAATTATCACACAAAGTGACACAATGCTTGGAGCCTCCAACTAATAATTTTGAAATCTAGATGACCTGAAAGTTTTACATGTAACCGTTATAAATATGAGTTACTATAGGTATGATTGAAACTTGAGAGCCAATTGTGATTGATTTTACTAAAATGCAGGCGCCTCGACTCGCCATGCATTACAACCCAACCAACACTTCTTGAAATGTTCTACTTACACTAGTTTTTTTTAGATCAACCGATATTTTTTTTGTGATTTGAATCTGACTTAAAATATTCTACTTACACTATTTAACTTAATAACTGTTAAATTAAAAAAAAATCATAGCAATAACTGGAACACTCTATCAACAAGCTTTCATCATCTACACATCATTTTAGCACAATGTTGCACAGTTTATAGTAGCAAAAAAAAATGATGAGAATATTGAAGTTAAACATACCCATTTTCTTTCCCTGTTGTTCTTTTCCGGCCAAAGGTCCAGCTGCTTCTGGACAAGCATGGGGAACATGTAACCCTCGTGCGTGGTGCCGTGGCTTCTGCTCTTATAATGCCATTTACCCAATCTACACTGCAAAAACACCAAAAAAACAAATATGAGAAAGTTGCAAACTTAACATTTCATTTCGGTGTGAAAAGACTCTGCAGATACTAACCTCAACATTGCCAACTACTCCAGCTTCCTCTAAAGTCTCTCTTGAAGCTGCCTCTTCAATGGATTCATCAATTTCCCAACCACCCTAAAAACACAATGCAAAGAAATACAATGTTAGTGAATTTCAATAAATGATAAGCTAATGTTCACCAAAAGCAAAGCAGTTGGTAAGGGACAACTGAAAATTGAAATTACCTTTGGGAACAACATTCCTTTGCCTTTCTGTGAACTAATTACAAGCACTTCTAATTCATGAGTAGAGCATTGTTTATTGTCCCTATATCTGTATGGAATGCATCTGCATAATTTAAAAAAGTAAATAAAGGAAAATTAGTTTAAAAAACCCAGAAAATAAAAATAAAAAAAAAATTGAATTTTCGGCAATTACATGATAAAGACCAAAGACTTCAACAATTTAACAAAAACCCAATTGAATTTTTTTATCAATTCTAGTTTAAAACTAGATATTTTTATGAAAAATCAAAAGGGGAAAAATCCAAAAAGAAAGGAAAACATACCCTACTACTTGGCGATAACCTTGTTTATCATAACGCTGTAAATGTCTTCCCGTTCGGGAGACCAAAGAAACCATATTCCCAATCGGCAAAGGCATGAGCTTCCCACGAAATTCCCTTGACGAATTAAAAGTAGAGACAAGGAAATTTGCAATATTTTTGGAAACAAAGATACCCATTTTTCCGTTTGTTTTCTTTATCCAAACAGAATCCAAATTAGGATTGATAAGAAATTGAAATATGGAAGTCAAAAAATATGAGGAAACAAAGATAGGAGCTTATGTAGTTAAAGAGAAAGATGAAAAAAAATCCGTTGGAGACACACTTTAAAATGGTTAACTTGTGTGTGTCTGAACTCTGAAATGAATCTTCTGTTAAGGTCATTTATATAAGGCTCTCTTTGCTCTGATTCTGAGGTGGACAAAGCCAAACGAGATATTTACTTGGTTATGCTTCATAGCCAGCCACTTAACGCGCTTATTTTGCTGCCATTTGCCTCGCTTCACTAGTTTCTTTTTCCTAATAAGTGTAACTTTAGTCCATTATTTTGTTTTTTTTCTTTTTTCTTTTTCTAAAAATCATCGAATAATAACAAACAATATTTTAATATTAATGTTAATAAGGTTTTTTTTTCTCCATTTTTTCGCTTCATAGTAAATGAAAAACAACCCAAATGACTCCATTTTTTTTAAATATGTTAAGTTTAATTCCACCAAATCATCTCATTTTATAATAATAATGTTTTTTACTTAATATATTAAAATAATAATTTATATTTTTAATTAACGTTTTTTATAAAATTAAAAAAAATAAATGATATTAATTACAAATAAATTGATTAAATCACATTAATTACTAGCTTATTTCTAATGTACTTCTATGACACTTTTCTTAAATTATTATTATTAATAATTTTTTATTTTTCTTTTCATTTTATATCAAAGTCAAGCTAAATCTAACGTGCAAAGTAACATTATATTTTTTTTATTGAAACCACAATCATTTGAATATGTGGTAATTTATCTTAATTAATTATGTATTTATCGTATTACTTTGACAATAATTTTTCTATGTTTAAGTAATATTTTAATAGATAAACATTTTTTAATATTTATTTCCTTCTTAATTATATATATATATATAATAAATATTTCATTTTTTCTTATAAATTTGAAGAATACATAAATTTACTTAACTTTCAAAAATTATATACTTAGCTTAAAAAATAAAGTCTAATCCATTTTTTAAAGTGGAGATGTTCGAATTCTTAACCAATAAATTTTATTAAACAAATATATACCTAAAAAGAATTTATGATTTCCCTCTATTTTCTTTATATTTATCTTTATTATTTACAATTAATATAAAAATTCATACTGCCAATAATATCAGGTCACATGTATTTATTATAAAAATCTAAGCATATTTCACTGAATAAAAATATTACAAGTACATTTCTCAATGCATGTGAGATAGAAGTATAATTGACATTAGATAATGCAAGTCAAAATAAATATAACAAACCTCGATCCAAAAAAAAAATGTATACTGCAAACACTTCTTTAACAAAAATAAATAAATAAATCAATAACAAGCAATGCTGTATCATGAAAGATATTTTAATTCTTTCCTTGAATTATCATATGATAGAGTTGAAATACATATTGCAGGACGTTCCAACTGAAACATGTAGCTTATTTTCTTATTATTGTTATTTTTAATTTTTAATTTTTTTTAACTATAATCATGTGCAACTTGATTATCACATTTAATAAGTAATAATTTATTAATAGTTTTAGAATATAAGTCAAGTCAAAATCGACACAATATTCCCTAATCTCTTTATTTTAATATCATAAAATAATTAAATAAGTAATTAATGTCCTATTCTTTTTAAAAAATATATAAATGATTTGTTTAAAAAACTAAAGAAAGGAAGGACATCCTTAGAATTTATATATATATCTTAGAGGTAGTTAAAAATGTATTATTTGAATAATTTAATCATTTAGTTTTCGTACATAAGTTATTAAAAAATTTAAATTATAATATTTTGGTCACATAATTTTATAATTATATGATTAAAATATTCATTTTTCATAATTAAAGACTAAAATCTCATTATTTAATGTAAAAATAAAAAAATTTAGTCAAATAATTATAAAATTATACTATAAAAGTGTCAAAATTTAAAAATTAGAATGACCTAGTATCCAATATAAAAATTACTTAATAATTTTAATGATATAAAGTAAGTAAGTTAAATAACTAATAAGCTTATATATATATATATATTCTAGTTAGGATACAACATCTTAATTTCTTAATCATTCTTTGCCCGACAAAATTTGCCTTTTTCATAGTTTCTTATTTGCTTGGTTGACCTATTTTAATAAATAGATTTATCTTCACAAGTAATTAAGTTCATGTACAAATTACTATGAGATTTAAATATTATACATGAGTGAATTAGTTATAATATAATATGTGAATTATATATAAATGTGTGTATAATTTAAATAAATAAATATTTATTTATGTACAAAGTTTACATATTATATATATAATCACTTATTTAATATGTCTATCTCACTATTAAAATTTTGACTCATTATTTTAAAAAGTAAATATCATGTCTAGATTATAAAATAATATTTAGATATTTAAATTATACTTTTTAATAGTGATTTAAATTGGGAATTTTTTTTAACTTAAAATGTATAATGTTTTTAAAATTTTATTAAGAAAAATAAATAAATAAAATGATATAGAAAATATAATGTTACTTAAAATATTGGTAGTAAATATAAAATGTTGATAAAATTTGTAAAGAATACAAACAACCTAATAGAAACTTTGACTGCACAACTATTTTGACAATGATATTAGAAAGAGAGTCAAAAGAACGCGCTTGGACGAGAGTGTAAAAGATTTTCCGACTTTGAATATTTATAATAAAATAATAATATTAACTGAGTATTTTCATTTTGACATGATTGGATTTGAAGGGAGCTTAGAACTGAAGAAATGAAAAGGAAAAGGAGACAAAAAAAAAAAAAAAAAATTGGACGATTGTGCGCGTAAGCATGGTCATAACAAAGAACGTGTACACCATGTGTTTCAACTTTACCGGTACTACTCGGTGTCCAACCTACTCCTTAGTGCTTGACACGTTTTTTTTTTCATTTTATTATTATAGTATACAATATATATTAATTTTTTAATTATTGAATCAAATATATCAATTTTTATATTTAAAAATATAATATTTTAATTATTTGTAAAAAATTGATATTTTTTTTAAAAAACAAATATAATTGATAAGATGTGAAATAAATATGATTATTATATTAATGAAACTATAATTAATCGTAATATTATTTATATATATATATATGATTAAATTAAAAAATAAAATACTTTACATATTTAGATTTAATTTAATTTACTCTTATTTTTATATTTTTATATTTTACTTAAAATATGTGATAAATAATTAAAAGATAAAAATTAATGTAATAAAATAAAATTTATGTCAACTTTTAATTTTATTAAAAATATTTTTGAATAAATGTTAAAAAATTAAAAATATAGTTAAATCGTAAAAAAAATTACTATCTATACTTATAATTGATGGTTATTATCTTAATATATCTAAAATTAATATAAGATGATTGTGATTATTAACATGTTAATTCTCAAGTAACCCTTCATTCATTCTTAATTATAATTCAAATTAAAGTTATTAATATATGATTGTCTTATAATTTATAGCAAACAATTAAGATGAATAACATATGGATTAAGTAATAAGTATATAAATAGATTTTTTAAATTTTAATATATTAGTATAAATTGAATTAAATTAATTATTTTTTATAAAATTATAAGATTTATATGATTTTTAAATTTTAAAAATAAAATATCTATTATATCCTTCAATTTTTTGAGTAGGACAAGAATTTTTAAGCTTACACTAATTCTTTGTGGCAACATTAAAAAGAAAAACTACAAATGATTATTAATTAAATTTAAAAAAAAATACACGTGATTGTTTGATGTATAATATATAAGTGGTATTAAATTATTTAAAGCCTACACCAAGCATTTTTAGAGAAGTTATTCATCTTTGATGCTATGTTATTATATATATATATATATATATAATTAGTATAATTATTTTTAAAAAAATTAATATTAATATAATTATTTTTTAAAATATAAGTATACAATATTTAATTAAAAATAAATGATATAATTGATAAAAATATCACCTTATTTACTCTAAAAGTAATAAATGATTACGTATTATTTAAAAAAATTAACCATAAAAAAATGATAAATTAAATAAGTTAAGAAAGGAAATAATATGATACTTTGAATCAACAAAATAAAATATTTTAAAAAAATACAAATAGTTAATAAAAAATATAATTAATTATAAATATATTCTAAACATAATAAATCACATCTCCTTTGAATAACTAGTTTACATAAAACTACATTTTATCGGACCCTTTTCATTTTTCCATTAAGTATAACACATGTTCAAATTAATTAAATATTTTGCCTTAGCATAACTAACAAAAAAACAACAACAACAACAATAATAATAATAATAATTTATATTATATATAAAAATCTAAATCATACCTTTACAAATTTTGGATAAAAATTCTCTAATACTTTTAGATAATGATATCTTTTTGCATTTATATTTCATTTTAGATTTTCAAAAAAAAAAATCAAGCTAATTGGCTTAAATAAAAATACTTATGTAATATAAAAGAGTTTACTTTTCTATTTGATATATTTAAGATGAGCACCTTAGATAAAAAAGGATTTTTATAATATTAGGAAATTTACTTTTTTTATAATTTAATAAATTTAATTAACTATATATAATGTTCTATTAACTCAAAAACTTATGGTTATTTTTTATTTATTTATTTATCATTGTATCACATAATATTAGAAAATTTTATAAAATAAAATAATGATAAAAAAATATTGCTATATACAAACATGTGTCTTTAATTAGTATTATGTAAGACGATGATGATAATAAAAGTTAGTTTTGGGAAAATGAATTCCTAAAGTTTACACTGAGATAAATTAGAAAAACGCTTGTAGCTAAAATTCACAACATTAAAATTATCATAATTCAAAGTTATAATTATATTTGGAATTCAAATGTTCTATCATAATCATAGTTAGAACTCCAATACATTGGTATCATATGTTCCAATGAAGTTATCAAGCCCATAATTATTAATTTCCTGAAGTTCTTATAAGAATAGCAACTTGTCGTGCAACCCTCCCTACCAAGGCTGTGACATTACATTTATTAACTTGTGTTGATAAAGATAATTTATTTATACATATATTCAAAATATGTGAAGCAATGACAAGGATCAAAGTTGAATACGATTGTGGATAGCTATATCATACAATTTTCTCAACGAAATAGTCCTACATTCCAAAAGTGTTTGAACTTTCATTTTGACAAAGCTACAATTTAGGCTCTAATTTTGATATGATTCACACCCCACTGATTTTTCAAAAAAGTGTAGATTTAATCATTTTAGTTTATGTAAAGGTTGATAAAAGATGGAACTTATTCTCGGTTTACAATTGTTCTATAAGTTAAAGGTGTGTTGATTAATACTTTTTGATTAATCCATGTTATTGATTAGTCGAAAGAGATATAATCAAATACATTATCAAACACATTCTTAATAAATAGATTTGAATTTGATCAAAAATCATATATGAGAAATATTTCTTGTAAAATATTATTTAAATTAATTAATAAAGATAATATATGATATTATAGGATTTGACACCCTCGATGTCATTCATTCTGATCGTTCATTTGTCCTTTTTAGGATTAAGTTTGTAGGAATGATGAGCAAAATTGACATCGTTGATCGTGTTAATACTTTGATTTTATATTTATAAAACTCTCGCAAGTGTACAAATCATTTCATAGAAAATGATAAGTATACTCTCAAGGTCGATCTAAGGATAGAATATATGTGGTTTTTAATTTATTATTCAAATTTTTAAAAACGAAATTAAATCCTAAACATCCTGTCACGATATTTGGGTTTTTGTGTTTCTAATCTAATAACATAAAAATAAACATAGATAAAGATTCAATAAACATTTATGCAACTTTTATCATTTATAATAGTGGAGTATTTATGGATATAATAACTAAGTTAATTATGTTTGCTCATATTATTTAGGTTATTAAAGATATAAATTGATATTTATTGATTCTCTCTTTTTTATATGAATATCATCTTTGATGGGTTAGATATTATTTATTAACTAAACAAATCAATTAACACCTATGAGTGAGGTTGATAATTAATTTGGTTAATTAAATTAATTCATTTTTCTAAGATATTGAAAATGAACTATTTAAATGTCACATTTGGTGGGGTTAGACAGTTTAAACTTTATTCAAGGTGTCCAAATTGAACCTAAGAATTTAATTATCCGAGTGCTAACTTTCAAGTTTTAAAACTACTACTCAAAACATGTTGTCAATACATTTTCAGATAATAATTCTTATAAAAAATTTTGAAATAGAGCTTCACTCTAACTACCGGTCGATTGTACTAATAAATAAAAGAACACTACTCTAAATTAGACCGGATAACTAAACCTGAAAATCTAATTTTTAGATTTAAGTTTGTAATGAAAAATAATATATTTCTCTCTAACATTCTTAATATAAAATCTTGAATAAAAATAAAATCAATTCATTTTAGAGATTTTCACCTATTTAATATTTTGCAAGCATAACAACGTTATTATTATATCATGTTTACAAACAGCAAACAAAGTTAAATTTAATCATAGACAAATTAAATATAACATGTAAGAATAAAGCATAAAAAATAACTGTAAAAAAATAAAATTCATACAGTACTTTGATGCTATTCTCGTTGCTGGAAAACCTCCAAACGGAATTTGCACTCCCATTTATTGAATCGAAAAATAAATAAATTACAAAAACATAATTAGTTCTTCTCAAAAAGAGAAGAACTCTAAAACTAAGAAAAACTAACTGAGAAAAGCTAAAAACTAAGAAATGGAGAGAAAGAAAGAGAAAGAAGATAGTTATGAAGAGAATGATGGTATTTATAGGTGAGGATGTGAAGGAAAATTGGGTGAAAAAATGATTAAAAATTGAGAAAACGCAGAGTAGTGAATGATGACGTCATGTTGGTGTGGGCGTGGTAGCGCGCGCAGATGAACGGAATAGAGCAGGCGCACGCGTTGCTGGCACGGCTAGGGTAGATGCTGGCGCGACGCGTGCGTTGCTGATTGCGGCTGGGCGTGCTGCGCGCATTGGCCGGTGCGGCTGGGTGGCTGCGTGCGCGATTTTCTCCTTTTTGACCCATTTTGTCCAATTTTTCCATATTTGTTGACTTTTTCTCATTTATTTTATGCATATATTTGTGATGTATTGTCTCAAGTATTCCTCTTTAAGTCTTTAAGTTACGTTTTTAAGCAAAAATACCTGAAAAATAATAAAAATACCTGTGATTCCGAAAAGACAAATATATATAAATATATGATAAAATCATATATATATATATATATATATATATATATATATTTAATCAATTAATGTGCATAAATCATGGTAATTTTAGTGTTTTTTGAGTACTCATCAAGGAACATAGTGAATGTAAAAATTACCTTTAATATTTGACGTAGTTTGTGGGAAATAAAATTTGGTGTTCTAACTAATTTGAGTTTAGGAACAATCTAAGAACATTCATCGTGTTCTTTGCGGTATTCGTCTTGTTTATTACGTTTATCACTCATTTTCTAAAAAAAACACCATTTGATCTATCAAGCCCCTCAAATGGATTCTCAACAAAGTTTTGAAGACTAACATCCCATTCCATATGAGCAAGAATAGACCGACACTCAAATGAATGAGCCTACGCCATCAAATAAGGCTAGGAAGTAAAAGAGGGTCAGAAACCCAAGAAGCTGACAATGAAAGATAGGATAGGGTGTCTAGAAGGCATGCTAAAGCAACTGATGTAGCTTCATATATAGTCTTGAGAACAATTAAGAGTGACAACTAACATTCCCGAGGCTCTAAGCGAAGCTAGGAAACAGGCCCCGAAAGATTGACATCTAGTTCTCAATGTTAGCAACAATTCTGACAAAAGTAGGGTATCACGCCCTACCTAAAGCATGTTTGGACATCGAGTTCAAAAGCTCCCCTTAGCAATATATCATGATGCCATCAACAATGAGAATCATTATGCACAATTTTTAGCTCACCTAACAATCATTGTTCACGTCGTTGAGAGCTAACTAAACTAAAATCATTTACATACTAGTCATTTGATCTTAAGGGAGCATTTTAAGACAAGGCATCGTGCTAGCTTTGACTAAGATAACTTCACTGAAGATGTCACAAATTATGGTCGCAACAATCGAGAGGTGCTAATAGTAAAAGACCTATTAGGAAACATTCATTTAATTGAGGACCTAGAACATCGACTCCAGAAGATATAATTAAGACTTAAGGAAGAAAAACATTAATTGGACTATAGAGTCCACCCAAGCCTCTTTTTACATTAAAAGTGATATCTACTCACTTGGGGAAGAAGTTCAAGTTACCAATTGTTGAAACTTACAATGGATCTATGAACCCCCAAGATCACCTAGAATCTTTTAGGGATTGAATGAACCTTTATACTGATAGTAATGTTATGAGCTATAAGGATATACCAATGACATTAACTGGGCAAGCCTAAGTTTGATACATAACTTTGAAGCTGGGAATTATCAAAAACTTTTCAAAGTTTGCAAAGTCATTCTTTACTCACTTCTCAGGCAAAAAGAGATTGTCAAAAACTTTCACTCACTTGATGTGATTGGCATAAAAAGATAATGTACCCCTTAAGGACTTTGACTATTTCAGTAATGAGAAGATTCAAGTTTAGGACTACTATGATTCACTATTAGTTAATGTCTTTCTTCATGCTCTTCACTTGGGGCTCTTATGGAATAGGTTGGCAAATAAGCTCATTGGATTAATCTATAGAGAGATGACCAAGATTGTGGAAGTGGTAATTAATATGGAGGATATGGCCATCCATCATTAGAACGAGTTGAAGAATCGTTCCAAAAAGTTCAAAAAAATTGTTCCCTTGAGCACTACTTGGGGACATATAATGATGTAGGTCTAGAGCTTGGGCTCTTCAAGGAACCAAAAAAATTGAAAGGTGCCCCAACATAAACCAAAGTAGATTCTGCAAGTATCATAATGACTTTGGACAATCCATTGAAGACTATTATGAGTTGGGGGATGAGATAATAAAAATAATAACATCATTATAATTTAGTACTAATATATTCCATCTATAATCTTTTCAACTATTTTAGTTTATCTCAATATATAAGAGGATTTATTTAGACATCGAAATGGATTTGACACCCCAAGGTCATTCCTTTTAAGTGTTTGTTCATCCTTTTTAGGATTGAGTTTTTCAAGAACGTGATGAATGTATAAATTAACTTTAACATCTGGAGCCATTTGGGGGGGGAAAATTTAATGTTCCAATTTATTTGAGTTGACGAACAACCCAAGAAAATTCATTATGTTATTTGCATTCTTCATCACATTCATTACGCTCATCACTAATTTTCTCCTAAAAACATCACTTGATCCATCAAGATTTCCAAATGGAATCTTAACAAAGTTCTAAAGATTACCACCCTATTCCATCTGAGCAAGAGAAGATTGACACTCAAATGAGTGAGCCTACGACATCGAAGATGACAAGGAAGTAAAAGAGGGTCAAAAAACCAAAAAGAAGCTAATGTAGCTTCATATATAGCCTTGAGAACAACCAAAAGTATCAACTGGTACTCCCCAAGCTCCAAGCCAAGCTGGGATATAGGCCTCAGAAGATTGACATCTAGTTCCTAGTGTCAGGAACAATTCTAATAGAAGTATGGCAACACGTCCTACCTAAAACACATTAGGACCTCGAGCATAGAAGCACCCCCTTACAATATATCAAGATGTCATCAACGATGGAAACCATTGTACCTAGCTCATAACTTAACCAACAATGGCTATCCATATCGATGAAAGCCAACTAAACCAAGAGTGTTCACACATTGGTCATTCAATATTGAGATAGCACCTTAAGACAAGGCATTGTGCCCGCTCTGACTTAGATTATTTCATAAAAAGATGTCATAGATTCTGGCCACATTAATCGAGAGGTGGTAACAATAGGAAATAAAGAAAAACTCTCATCTAATTGGGGACCCAGATTATCGACTCCAAAATATGAAGTTAAAACTTAATGAAGAGAAACATTACTTGGACTACACCAAGTCCACACAAGCTTTTTTCAAGTTACCAATTGTTGAAACTTACAGTGAGTCCATGGATCCTCTAGATCACCTAGGATCCATTAGGGATTGGGTTAGCCTTTATGTGGATATTAACACCATCAGTTATAGGAATTTCCCATAACATTGATTGGAAAAGCCCGAGTTTGGTACAAAACTTTGAAGTCAAGAACCATCGAAAACTTTTCAAAGTTTGCATAGTACTTCCTCGTTCACTTCTCAGGTAAAAATATTCTGCCAAAAACTTTTTCACATTTGATGGGATTGGCACAAAAAATATAACGAATCCCTTAATGACTTATATTGCTTTAGTAATGAGAAGATTTAGGTTGAAGACTACCCATGCCTTTCTCCACGTCCTTTGAAGAATCCCATACATAGGAACAATTGTATGAAGATAAATTATTCTTCCAACTCAAATAGGTAATTAGGACCTAGATAAGAGACGGAAGTGCCAACTTATGAAATCTTTTCACAAGCTCTATACCAATTTGGCCAATCATGCCCCACAAATGTAAATTAAGAAAATTATATAGTAAAAGTACAAATTAACATGCACAATTCAATATATAACAAAAACAATCAACAATAAGAAGGAACAAACTATGATAAACACACTAGTGATGGTGTACCTCACAGGCTCCTATTTAGGCTAGCAACATGTATAAACATATCAAACATCACATAGCATGCTAAACAATCATACATATTGAAAATTCATAAAGGATTTCGAATCACTTTCAGATCTCATATGTGAAAACATATTTGGTAAATAATTATTATACTATTACAAAATACAAACAAACATACATAAAAAATCATAATAAAGAGTTATACACCTCATATAGTTCTAGGGTAAAGAGATTCAAACTCCATAAAGACTCACACTAAAATTCATGTAGATAAAAAAACATAAGCAATATAAATTAATCAAGAGGTAAGATGATTAATTTAATACAACAAAAGCAAAGAATAGAAAGTTATAAGCATGCAACACAAAAAGAAAAGAAAGCATGTAACAACATATAAACAAAAAACTTTCTAATTAGAGTCTATATATAGTATGTTAAGACATATATGATATAATCTAAAATTATACTAACATGTAGATTGATCATGCATACCTACAAAGAAGTAGTCCAAGACCTGATGTACAATTAGGTTAAAGAGATAATGATTCTTTAAGGACTCGTCCCAAATATGCAAACATTAGTAAGTAAAATACTTAACGAAAAGAAATTAATACAATAAACATTAATCATAAACATGTAGTAACAAGGAGCGGATCTATGTTATACAATAATAAGAAAGCATTTGATAAATATTAAAAGCTTTTTAATCAGAGTTTAAACTTCAGTATGTAAAAACATACACCACTTATACTTTAATTGTACTAGTCATATATTAAAGCATGCATAATATCAAATATAATGAGATAAATCACATAGAAACTCTATCTATATAGTAACATTCTCGGGTTGCTTATGACAACCACTCAGCATCAAAAAAATCCACTAAATAATAAAACAATTACAACTTGATAAAAATAAAAACCCCATTACCTATATCAATCGAGACCTTTACATGAACTTCCTATTGTCACCCTCTCTTATTGTATCCATAATAACCTGGTTTAACACACGAACTTGGCTTACCTTAAATCCAATACCACCCAATGTGGTGGGATCGGTAACTATAGACCAATAATATGTAAAGTGAACAAAAAATAGAACCATTATTAAACACAAACACCCAATAATTATTGTGGAATCACTTTCCACCTCAACCCATAAATCATCTATGAGTGATACATAATCTACATCATATTGTACATAACCAACAATGTGAGTAACACGAACAACTACTTATTACACATAACCAAATTAAATCACATAATCAATCGCTTATTGTTCACAACAAGAGATAATGATAACATTAACAAACCAGTTCAACCCACTCATACAGAGTTATTCTCACAAATAAAAAGTTGCATCCAAGCAATTACTAGCTGACACATAGCTCACTACCATACAAGCTTCTTACCTAACACTAACTCGTAAACAATGCCTTAAGTAGTCATCACTCAAGAGCACGATTTTGCATACTAAATCATGAATCACTAATATAGAACAACACTCAAGGTAATAGTGATCCAGAAATAGAAAAGCGAGATGTCAATCTAACATAGCTCCGCTAAATTTTTTTGAATAAGAAAAAAGAAAAGATGGGGTATTTATGAAAGTTACCCAACGATTGGACTACCTCACCACATTTCTCACTATTCTCCTCATCGACCACTTTGACATAGCCTTATCGAGGGGTATGGTGAGGTGCCAAAAAGATATTTTTTTTGTTCCAAAAATTATCGAGAAGTTTTTATAAATAGTTACACCAAAATCGAGCTAAAAAAATGAGCAACAACATCGGATCACTCGTCAAAAACCATAATATTTGACCTAGCATGCATACTATGAAAATCAAACTTATGGTGTGTGTAAACATGCTTTCAATCATAGTGTTCCTAACTAAGTACGTGTGTGCATTATTGTTCCCTAATAACCAACTTTACATAATAAAAGACAAAACATTGAGTAAAATAAACAGACTCTATATTTTGCACACAAACACAAAGGACTATAAGACTTAAACCTTTCACTTAGGACCCTTATGGAATAGGTTGAAAAAAAAAACTCCTTGGATTGACCTATAAGAGATGACTAGGACTATGGCTATGACTATCAATGTGGAGAACATGGCCAACCACCACTAAAGTGAGCTAAAGAATCACTCCCAAAAGTGCAAGGTTAAGGAAGAACCTAAGCGCCAAGAATTAAGAAGTTCATACCAAAACAGAAGGATAATGAGACATTCAAGAGAATTGATAACTCCCTTATGGTAGAGTTTAAAAAATTTGTTCCCTTGAACACTACTTAGAAACATATACT
Source organism: Hippophae tibetana (assembly GCA_037013495.1). Classification (NCBI taxonomy): domain Eukaryota; kingdom Viridiplantae; phylum Streptophyta; class Magnoliopsida; order Rosales; family Elaeagnaceae; genus Hippophae; species Hippophae tibetana. The sequence goes on from CM072812.1 coordinate 16,018,562, forward strand.
GATATAGGTCTAGAGCTCAGGGTTCTTCAAGGGACCAAGTAAATTGAAAGGTGCCCCTAACAATAGAAACAAATGTAAATTCTACAAGTATCATCATGACTTCGAACAATCCATTGAAGACTATTATGACCTGAGAAAGGATATAAAATAATTGATCTATAAAGATATGCTAAAGGAATTTGTTTTGAAAAAAGGACCCTCAATCCTAGCAAACCTAGGAAACCAGACAAGGGTAAGCGCATTGTTTTTTTTAAAATATTTTGGCAATAAATCTAATTTTTATCAATAAAAATTATTAAAGTAATTGATATTAGGCAACAAAAATTTGCCTAATAAAAATATTATAGAATTAATAATTTAATTATAATAAATTAGAACAAAAAACATACATTCATAACATGTAATTTTTGAAATATTTAGATCTTCAAGTATTGTGTCCCAACAAACAAGAATGAAATTGGTAGAAATCCTTGCAATCTTCAACTAGAAACTCCTATGTGTGATTAGTAATTTGTTTAAGAACAATTTGTTTCTTAAGAACACATTCTTGAAACTCTATGGCTTATAATTGAATCTTGTTCTCACAAAATTCCCTTAATTAAGCACTAGAAAAATTCTCTAATTTTCCTTCAAGTAGCCCTCATGAGTGAGAGGAATAGGATAATTAAGTAGTCTTCAATTTGGTTAAAAGTTGGTGTAAAATATACTTTTTAATTGTACGTTCATTAAGAGTCCATTACACAGTCAAATTGTATGCTCTAATAAAATCTCATTCTCTCATTCTCGACAAGAAGTTCCACCCATTGTAATGTGCTATAATTTAATTCTAAATTAAATTATATAATTAGTCTAAAATCAAATCCAATTTGATAATTATTAAAATATCATTCTTGTCCATAAAATATTTAAATGACTACTAAATATTTAAATTTAACATTTTAATATTTTAAGTAATTTTAATAAATATTTAGTCTCGCTAAATAATATTTAATTAATTAATTGAGTTTATTTGATTATGTCAAATTATTATTTTATCCTTATATATTTATTTGAAATTTATGACCATTAAAAATTATCCAAATAAATAAATATACATTTTAATCATATGAAATAATTAATTCTAACTTAAAAGTAATACAATTCGGTCCTTATTATATAACATACTCAAGGATTGATGGAACTACAAATTCAAACTTAAATAAAATATTAAAATATTAATTAATCTCTTAACTAATTATCAATTTTTATTAATACTAGAGTTACTTCACTATAAACCACCTAATAAAAACTCTTGAATATCATAGTTGGTATTTACCTAACACAATATATATAAGTAATTATCGATATAACCATTAGGTGCACCCTAATCGTCTACAAGCAGATAATAATACTACTAAAGTCATTAAGTTTATTTTACCTCCTTTATTTCATATTTTTCTTGAATATATGCAATGCGTATAAATAACTATCTATAATCATATTATAGAATGTGTGTAATATTAAACTTAAAGTACTATAAAAAAAATATTCAACCAAAACAATATGTCCAACCAAAAATAGATTCAGCCAAAAAATTATCAAATGAATTGTTCATTTAAGCTCGTGAGCTAAGTGAGTTGGCGTTTTTAGCTTATGAGTTCATTTAACCAACTTTAAACGAGCTAAGTTAGAATGAGCAGTTTGTTTGAAATCTCTATTTGAATGAAACTTTCATAAGAGACAAAATAAATTACAAATAAGATAACAAAAAGTTATATATATAGAAATAGTTTCATATTAAAACGTATTTAAGTTTTACAAATACTCATAACTTAATAAAACTAAGATTTATATTCATAGAAATAAATAGAAACAAACGATGTAATGATGTTTTATATTTATTTAATATTAGCGATAATAAAATAAATATTTAGAATATATTAACAAAAATAAATATATCTTAATGAAAATCTACACACTTGATATATTTGAAAACATAAGAGCATATTTTTATTACATGAACTTTTTTTTGGAACAGAATTATGAAAACTTTAACATATCCATTTTATAAAAAAATTGTTAACTTTATTATCATAAAAATAATTATTAAAAAATTCATGAGAAGAAATAAGTAAATATATATTTTTCTCTTCTTTGGTGATACATATCTAAGTTTTCAAATTCTATAAGATGAACGTTGCAAAATTTTATTAGTTTTAATGGAAAGTAATGATATGGATTATAAAAAATATTATTTTTCGTGCTTCATGGAATATTATCATTTGTTGTTATTACTTCTTTATTGCGTAATTAATATTTAAACTTATATTAATTCAATAAAACTTTTAACTTTTCAAACATAATTTAAAAAAAACATTAGTATTTACTTTAACTATCACATATAACTATGTAGTAAAAAATGCATATATATTTTAAAATAAACAATTCTAATGAAATAAATTAGAGAATTATAATACTTACGTAAATTTATAGTTAATAAATTAAGATTAAATGCAATCACATAGTTATTGATAAATGATTTATGTGTAAATAACTTGTGAACCACTATTAAATAAAATATATTATTTTATTTACATATTTACTTTATACATATAAATAATGATCAAATTGATGAAAATATTAAAATAAATTACTTAGAATTTTAAAAATAATAAATTTTTAAGTGTTTGTAAAAGTTTTCTTCAAACAATATCCATCTAAAGGTAAACAAATTAAATAAAAGGTTAATGTTTAACATTAATCTTAAACTTTAACTAAATTCACGTATAGATTTTCAAACTTTTATAACTTACGAATTGGTCCTTAAACTTTTAAAACTTCACATATATGTTTCTAAATTTTTAAGTTCTACAATTTAGTCAACAAATTTTTAAAATTGTACACATAAGTTCTTAAATTTTGATTCATAAATATTTAATTTAGTAGCAAAGCAAGGACATATGTATTAATTTTTAAAATTTTAGGTACTAAATTGTTAAATTTAAAAGTTTAGGTACCTACTAGTAAAGTTTTAAAAAATTGAGTACTAAAATGCGTGTTTTAAGGTTTAGGGATATGTGTAAAATTTAGTTAAAGTTTGAGGATGAATGTTGCACTTTAAACTAAATAAAAACAAGACTAGTAAAACAAAAAAAAATGCAATACATAAAATACATAAAAAATTGTAAAAGATAATTATATTCTCATAAATATTTGTAAAATTTTGAGATAAATAAAAAAATCAATTTTATTTACTTAAAAAAGTATTTATTTATCTAATATTTAAAGAAATATATGTCTATGAGTTATCATGATTTGAAACTACATTCTTCTAAAAATGAAGCCTATTGGTATTTTCTTTTAAATTTCTTTTTTTGATAATTATACATTTAAAAATGAAGCAAAAGAAAAAGACACGTGATAAATAAGAGAGAAGAAAAAACTTGATAAAATATAAAAAAAAAATTATAAGAGTTTTATTTATAAAAGAAGACACCATACAAATTAAGTGTGATACTTTATATATGTTGCATGTATGTGTTTTATTATCTAAATTCACTTATTTTTAATATTATTTTAAAATTAAATTATTTTTAACAAAATTATTTATTTATAATAATAAAAATTTATTCTTTATAAGTATAAAAAATTAATTAAAATTTTAATTAAAAATAATTCATGTTGAATTTGTATTTTGGATCGTAGTTCGAACTTTTACTCTTACATAAAAATATATGATTTGATTTTTTTTATATTTTTTAATAATAATAAGAATATGTGTAATTAAAATAAAAAATTTATTAAAAATAAAAAAATATACATAAAAAAATATATATAAGAATATATAAGTTTAAGATAATGTTATTATATAATTGTATAGTGACTTGAAAAATTTAATTTGGTATGACCTCATAATTTGGTAAAGAAAAATGTTTTTGTGATAGAATGTCATGTCACCACTTCCTAGTGGATTCCGACCTCCCTAAAACATCACTAAAAAAATCTATATAAATATTATCAAAATTTATACAACACTTTTAAGAATAATTCATATTATTTTAATTAATAATTATTTATTATATTATAAAATTTATATTTTACTATAACTTATAAGATAAATAAATAATAATAAAAAATTATATGAATCAAATTAATAATCACGTTATATAATTTATTAATTTTATATTAAAATAAAAATAATTAATTAAAATGTTTATAAGTTTCAATTAAACAAGAGAGAATGACCTAGTAAAATTTCCTGTACAAGCAACTTCTTCGTCTAACCAGAATTGGACCAACCAGAACAGGGGTCGGTGGATTCCAGCCTCTGTAAATCGATTTTTCTTTACCAGAATTAAAGGTTCGTTAATTTTATTTTTTTTCCATACGTATATGCTTGTTCTGAGATTTGTTTGATTTGTGCCGAAAATTCGATGAAAGTACTAATTCTTGGTAACGCCGGGGAACTGGTCCAGCGATTTGAGCTAAATTCATTTAATTTGACAGCATAGAATATTTCTAAATCTGAAGGTATATTTCATTTCTATTTATCAGTTCGTTTGTTCATATGTTTATGTAATTGTTTAGGGTTTAATTTTGTTTTTGTTATGGACATTTCACTTTTAGTTTAGTTATTTGACATTTTCCAAGTATTACACCTCATGTTTATCATTGATATAAAGAAAACTTGTTAATAATTTATCCCCAAGGAAAAAAACAGTTTAGGTTTTGAAATTTGAAGTTAGAACAACGGACAGTGACATGTAGAATCATTTGTTTACTTGATACAGATGAGCTGCCGAAGCAGCTAGACGCTTATTGAATTTTTTTTCTTAATCTTCCAACAATTTTTGCCCGAAATTTTACAGCTTAGATTTTTAGCAGAGACAGATTGAGTCATTTGTTATAACAGTGGAAATTGGCAGGTTGAGCCATTTGTTTAGCAGAGACAGATGGAAAGCCAAAGCAGCTATGTACCACCCCGTTATATTCCCTTGGGGCAGTCTGATGCCGACACAGACATTGTTTCTGGTGATGATGAAGATCTTACTGTTTTTCAGTGCATGGGCAGTGGATCACCACAGTGGTCGTCCGGAATCTGCGCATGTTGCGATGATATGCAGAGCTGTATGCTACTTTCTGCCTTGTGACCTTGATTTATCAGAAGCAAAAATTATGAAGGTGCCTCTTTTTTAAGAAGGTTACTATGATAGCTTAACTCTTCTATCAGGCATACATTGTGATTAATAAAATAGTTTAAAGGTCACTAGAATAGGCATCGAGCAGAGAAGAGGCCCCTTTAGTCTGAAGCCTGCTGGATGGATTTTTGAATGAGTGAAAATCATATGCTGGATAATAGTAAATTATCTGTGCTTCAGCTACAATTATAGTCAGTCAGCTAGCGTGTCACTGATATAGAACTTAGCTCTATTGATAAATATGATTTTAGTTGGATAGTAGTTAATCAATGTGTTAATATGGTAGAAACTCAGTTGTTGAGTTTGGTCTCCGTGTCTTGAACTTATGAGACTAGTAAATTATCTGGGCTTCAGCTACAATTATAGTCAGTCAGCTAGCGTGTCACTGATATAGAACTTAGCTCTATTGATAAATATGATTTTAGTTGGATAGTAGTTAATCAATGTGTTAATATGGTAGAAACTCAGTTGTTGAGTTTGGTCTCCGTGTCTTGAACTTATGAGACTTTTGAGATCGAGTGATTAAGAGTATATGTCAAGTTGTTGCTTAGTGGAAACTGGTGGAAATTGTTTAAAGTCAACTAATGTAATTTCTGGTATTGTGCTTGTAGTTGTGAGGCTTGTGGACATTTATGTTTTAGGTGGAAGCAAAGAGGAGTATTAAGAGTGGATTAGGATCCTCTGCTTGTTTGTGCTTATTTTTAAATATCAACCATCTGTTTTTACGTTCAATGTATGTAGTAATTTGAAGCTATTAATAGAGAGTAATATTTTAACCCATATCAATAATATATGCATTAGATCTGACAAGTAAAAGCAAGGACAAGTAGAGAATCATATTCAACTAAGAGTAGATTGGGTTCTGTTCTGGTTTTAGTGTGCATTGGGTGGATTGACTGAAGAAGTACACAAGGTAAAAAAGATGGAACCCTGTCTGATTGCTCCTGCAGAAAGATCTACATTGTGTGTGTGTATTTTTTTTTTAATAAGAAACTTAAGTTTATGTAGTATTGAGGCATTAAGAGGTATCTTTCCATCTTCTCATCATAGTTGATAAGTGTTTTTTTCAAAAGTAATATTCATGTTTAATAAGACCGTTATTACTGTTATCAAAATTACCAAAAACCACAACAGCAAAACCAAGTAAGTTTTCAAGCCTTCTAAAGAGTATTTTTTAGGCTTTCAAGAGAAGTCAGGTCAATCGTTGCTAAGAAAAAGACACGTATAGGTCAAAGTGGTTGGATGTATAACACAAACAATAAAGTACATGGAAGAAAAAGATGAGCTTGTGCATTGCTGAACAAGTAAATAATATGTTCCAGTTTTGAGGATTTTCTGGCATTCAAGTTTTTTCTTTATTTTTTTATAGTATGATATAGAAGAAGAATATTTGTTCTTAGGCCTGCTGCTTCTAAACTTTTAAGGGGTAGTTCCTCATAATTGCAACATTTATTGAAATTTTGAAAATTAAAGTTATAAGTCTTGAAATTCAGTTTTGATATTGACTTAGAGTTTCAGATTTGGCCATAATTTTGAAATATAGTTTCAAAATTTTAAATTTTAAAATAAGTCATTTTTGTAACAAACAAAACATTTATTTCATATAGGAGATATAACTACATTTGGGCCCAGAGATGCAATTGAAGGTGGTAATTCATAATGATTAATAGATGTACTAGTAGCCAGTGCAAGGGAATACCTTGACAAAATTCTGAAATTTTAATAGAATGTCAATCGTACCAATGCTTTTAACTTTCAAAATTAATAAATTACTGAATTATCGGCTAATAGTCTTGCCAAGAAGAGAAGGATTATGGGCTAATAGCAGTTTGTTGCATTGTTCAGGTTGCATAGGACTATTATTCCCTTGCTATTTGTTTGGAAAGAATGCAGAATTTTTGGGTTCTGGTTCATTTTTAGGATCATGCGTGTCTTATTTTGTTTTGTGGGGACTTGCCAATACTCTCTGCTGCCTGCTAACTGATGGCATCCTGTTGGGTTTCCCTGGATGCTTTGTTGCATGTTATGCCTGTGGCCATCGCAGAGCTCTACGATCTAAGTATAATCTCCAGGTATGACATGAACGGATTTTGCTAAATATTATGTCATAATGAAAATATGTCTTTCTATGAATTCACTCATAGATTTTTAAAACCAATTTCGATAATCATTGGCTAGTGCAGTATTCAGATTTTTTATCAGATCAGAGTGATAAATATTGAAACTGCTTTGGCAATAAACACTTCATAGTGAGCCCTCTTGATAATTAAAATTGTGAGTAGCTCAGTAGCTATCTATGTTAAATAGACTCTTTTAGGACACCGGGTGTCGGACGGATTTTTAAGTGTCGAGTACTTATATCCCATGTTCATGTCATGTCACTTTAGACAGGGGTATCTCATGAAAAACAAAGTCTATGTAACATAGATAGCTATAGGTGTGTGCTTGTTCAGTTCTTGACTTTTACCCGAGGTCTTCAATTGCCTGAAAACAGTCAATTTAGTTACTTCTAGTTGTGTTGAAAGTATGAGTTTAACAGAGTTAAGGTTTTGATGTCACTTAGCCATTTATCTTCCTGCCATATGCAGGAAGTGCCTTGTGGAGATTTGGCTACTCATTTTTTCTGCCACCTGTGTGCAATTTGTCAAGAGTACAGGGAGATTCGAGAAAGATGTGGCGGCTCTGATCCTTCTGGGGCCAATCTGGTCGTTGTTACAGCTCCACCAGTCCAAACAATGGAATCAAGTTCCACTGATAATGTTAGTACTACTTAGATACTCTTTATCAACATCAAGTAGCATTTGGCTTTTGATAGAGCTATGCTTCTCAATGTCTTCTGTATCATGTCAACATCGATTGCTCTCTTTCTCTTGCTGAATCTGCCACATGGTAAATCTGCTCTGTATTGAAGTTTTAACCATTAACATTATTTTTTGCTGATGAGGGGAAGGGAATGACATAAAGTGGAACTCCATCATATATTTTAAAGTATAAACTAACAAATATATCACTTACATAAGTGATATAAATATATCATCCGTCAAATTTTAGCAGAAAGTGTTACGTGCAAATCATGTGACCTTTAAAAATTCATTTTTAAACAAAATATTATTAAAATATGAGAAAAAGAAAAGGAAAACCAAACCCAGAACATATATCCCACCACAACCCTTGCCATCGCTGCCACCCACAACCACAGCAGCATGACTCTGGCACCCTCACCAGGAGACGGCTCCACAGGCAGGACAAAATCCAACAGTCGAAATCAATTGATATCCAATATATCACATTTCCATTAGGCATTTCATCGAGCAACTTTTGTGCATCGCCCAAACAATCACATTTATTGTAAATCCCTCGAATCAATGGTGGATCTGCAACAAACACCACTCGCTCTTTCAAAAGCCAAATGTTTAGTGTGTGTGTGTATACGTGAACAGTTATACCATTTATTGAAAACGGAAAAAGCCAATCAAAAGATTCAGTCTTTCGTCTCGTAAACTAGGTAATGAAATAATCAAAGGAGTTAATCGTTGATAATTTTGGATTTTGTAATGGTCGTGGGTCGTCTGTTTGTGAGGATGACAGAGGCGTGTTGTGATGGTTGTGGGTGGAGGCGGTGACAGGTGGAGTGGCTCTGGGTTTGGCCGATGGAACGGAGACTTTCAGTTTTTTTCCCCTTTTATTCTTCTAATATTTTGTAAAAAATATGATATTTTAAAGATGATGTCATTTGCACATAATTTTTTTAAAATTTTACAGATGATATATTTGTATCACTTAAATAAATTTCATGGTATTTTTGTGACGAAAGATATTTTAATGATATGTTTATAAATTTGAATGTAATTAGTTTAGTTAATATATTTGTTAGTTTTTCACATTTTAAAAAGTTAAGTTGTTTTTTGTTTTGTTTTTGGAAGCAAGAAAGATCTTTTCAACAAATAAATCATATATTAGTAACGTGGGGAATTCCCTAGAGACATTGACACGAGTATCCTATTGCTTTTTCATAAATAAATGGAAGGAGAGAGATAGAAGGGAACTCTATCACACACTGCATGGCTAACTTTTGGAGGCACAAATGATCTTCAGTGCTCTCTCAATTATTAACATTATAGTAATAGGAGCTACCATTTGTTCATATAATTACAGGATTCAGAAACGGAAAGAGTTAACGCTAATCTATCGGGTAATCAATTTTTTTTTACCTTCCTATATCTATATTTTATATCATATATAAAAGTTTATATTTTTAAAGACAAAAATAACTTTAATTTTTAAGATAATCTCAACGTTTTGCCCTTTTTTTTTTTTTTTTATGTTAGATTCCCCCGCGGCCTCAAGGAGTTTAATTATCTTAAATTAGAAATATCTAAGTATCTTAAAGAGTTTAATTTCACACACGTAACCCCCCACCCCCCCGTTTCACAAAATATTTTATATTTAAAAAAAAAACACAAAAATATACATTTAAATAACTTTTTATTGATTTTTATTTTTATTATTGATTTTTTAAATAATTTTAATACATTTTAATCACTTGACAAAGAAAAATAATATTTTAACAAAAAATTAAAATAATATAAATTTTTTTATTGACCTATTTTTTCAAAATTAAGAGATTAAAAAAAGTTAACAATTTGAGGAATAAACAACACTAACTTTAAAATCTAGAAGAATTCTACGATTATTTTTCCTAAATTTTAAAATTTCATATATAAGAACAATTACATTGAATTTTTATGAGCTCTATTTCAACTTTACAAAATAGTCCTAAAAACATTAATTAAGTAGATATTATAGTGGAATATACAATAATAATAACATATTTAATTGAACACACCATGAAGACAAGTAATAGATAAGAAGAAAACACCTCTAATAAATACAGATGTACATCATAAATTCTTGTCCAAGCTAGAAACATATATTAAACATGGAAAGCAACACATAACATGTGAATCATGTAAACATATAGTGAAAATTATAAAGTATTTTCAATCATTTCAAGACTTTTTATGTGTAAACATATTCGATAAATAATGATTGTACTTACAATATTAAAATATACATAAAACGATTTGTAATGTAATAAACCCATATAGAATTCAACTCTTATGTGGTAACATATACAGATTGCTTAGGACATCCATTCGACAATAAGCAATTTACTATAATAACTAAATCAACATTCATCACTAAAGAAATATAAGCTTATAACTTTATTAGTTGGAGCACCATGTAACCTTACAACATCCATTTGACATATGTCAACCAACATTGAGATTTATCACCATATAAGCTTCTCACTTATGGAATCATTACAAACTTGCAACATTGAATCGACATACGACACACGAACTTTGAGAGCTTGTCACCATATGGGATCCTCACTTATAAAAATAATTATGTCCTTGCAACTACCAGCAGACACATAACATACTCTTACTAAGGACCACATTGGCTCCTCATCTATGAGTATTGTAATGACCTTGCAACACCCAGTCGACACGCGAAAACCAACTTTGAGAGAGATTTCTCAAAAAGATGTGGCTCTTTAGTAGCCAACTACACATTTTATCTCTCAACAAATCCTCACTCAATCTTTCATTTTTACAATGACCTTGTTATTAAAAATATGAAAGAAACTCTTATTTGAAGTCCTATGTCTTACAGATGAACACATTGTTTATCGGACCCACAACTTAGAAGGAAGATGGACCGAGAAAGGATTGGAGAAGTCTTGAGCTAAATGGGTAGAGTTGTCTCCTCAAATTCTGGCCAAGAAAGCAAGAGAAAGAGACTTCAATTTATTGAATTTTGTTACCTCCACGAGTCTTCCTGATCATTCATCGACCTCGACGAGGGTAAACATTCCCAAAATCTTACTTACCATTCCATGAGCTCTCATCAAGCTCATTAAAAACACAAAGAAAGATGTTTTAGAAGAAAAAAATTGCTCATTTTATAATGGGACAACACCATACCAAACAACCACCCAACCATGCACTAGGGGCGACTTCAACCCATAAAATGTTATACTTTTATCAATTGTAGTCTTCATTGACACATACATATGTACACATTCTGTGATCGACATCTATACTTGTAATGTTTTATAAATAAGTGGACCTTTTATGAAATCCACACGTTCAACCAATTGTTTTGACTTCTCTCTATAAATTGGATCAATCCTAAACATGTATATTATTTTTAATATCTACAATACATCTACAAAGTCTTTATATTGTAGTGAATATACTTAGCATCACATTTAGACTAGCTAGGTACTAGTATATATATAGTAGGTGACTTAGTAGATACAAATAACATGGTAATTATATTTTATGTACATAACATATTAAATTAGTTATAAATATGTTCAAAATATTTATTTAATTATAATTATGCTAATAACGTAAGAATAATAATAAAAACATGTTCAAAGTTAGGCATGTATTTATCGATACTTATACGTCGTGAGTATAACTATAAATTTAAACATATTGGATATGTTTTTATCGTTATCTATATATCGTGGGTATTATTATAATTAAATAAGTGTTTTGAACATAATTACAACTAATTTCATACATTATGTACATAAAACGTAACTAGTCCTCTAAATAACGTGAAAAAAATGAATTACAATAGTTGATTTATTAACTAAATAATATGTTCTAATGCCTAGTATTTTTTTTAATCATTTTTTCCATAGTAAATTTGAGACTTAAACACAACTAAAAAGCGAATCCTAATTTTTCCTATACCGTTCTAACTTAGCAGATGCCAACGAAGGAATAAACACAATTTAAAGCCACATAGCACTAAATGGAAGAAAAATGCTTAGTTATTTAGAAGTAATTCTCTTTTACAAATGTATATTTTAACATTATAATCTAGTGATAATTGACCACCCAAATGAGATTAGCTCCTTCAAAGCATTAAAACAATTTTTTTTCCTTTCCATTTGTAGCTGTTTTGTGAGATCACTAGCTAGTACAATGCAGCAACAATATTTAGAGTTAGAAAGCAAGCAACGAATCCAAAAGAAGATCCACCAAAAGGAGACATCCAACGAATTGCGGCACTCTTTTTTGAATTATTGTCTGTAGGACTGTTGCTTGAAGACGAATCTGTATGGAGTAATTTACACACAAAAAGTCAACTCTTTTTTTTTCTTCTTTTTTAAAACAGAAAAGTTATAATAAATTAAAAATCTACTTGAAAAAAATTAATAACATCCACACATATATACTTGTTAGATTTAAACTCACTTATTTAAGTATACACAAGAAGTATACACAATGACATTATAAGGCAAATGGTGGAACTTCTTATGTATATAGCTATTCTCAATGTGCTTGTTGTTACCTATGCTTTATGTTTTTTTAGTGGCACTTATCTTAATTTTTTTTTTGACATATTTTTGGGTGAGAGAAAATAAAAAAATTAGAGGTGTTTACGGTCCGATTTTAAGTAAAAAAAAATTAATTAGATCGGACAGTTTATATTTCTCAAAACGGATCAAATCAGACCATTTGGTTATTAAAATATTATAACTGGGCAATTTGGTCTGATTTGATTAATGTTTTTCAACGGTTTTGTTCGGTTAATAATACATCAATATAATACACCTAATGATATACCTTTGATTAAAATATAAAAAATTTAATCACGGTTTGTAAGAAATGATATACGAAATTTAATATATTATTAAAATCAGTATGTACGATTGGGTTAAAATTTAATATAATCGAATCGGATTATTTGAAAAATAGTTTTAATTAATACAAACTAGATGAGACTATTTAATTTATAAAATTATTCAATTTAATCTGATTTGATCCAATTTTTCGATTTAATTTAATTCGTTCATATTTTTTTAAATCCCTAAAGTTAGGTGTGTTTATATTAATTTAATAATACAAATAAAATTAAGAAAGTCACTGTAGTTCTTTGAACAAAAAAGCATGACATTCGCTTATTGTGCAAAATTAGAGTGAATATATAATAGTTTATTTTTAAAAAAATATAAACATAAAATTTGGGAAGTTTTTATTACCCGGTGTCGTTGAATTAGTAGTAGGAGGTGTTGAAGAAATGGTTGCTGGAGCAGCGGCCGGCGCTCCTGCATCTATAAGACGAAAAAAAAAAGGTGTAAGCAAATGAACAAAGTAGTATTAACATATATTAAAGTCTTGATACAAATTAGGATCAATATTTTATTTATATAGAAAAAACATTTTTTATTGGAAAAAGCTAAGCAATTACATACTTAAAAATATAAAGATTAATCAGCCAAAATAAACTAATTAAGATTTAAGATGATATAGTACTTCAATTAATTTATTTATAGCAGAAAAGAAGTACAATATATATATATATATATAAGTTTGAAAAAAAATAGATATAACAAATAATATTCTAAATTAATAATAAAGATATTACTATATTTTAAAATCTAAATTTAATGAATAACTATTAAATCAAGAAAAAAATCATTTCAAACAAATAATCGAGAATAATTTATTAAAATTATTTGTAAGAAGATATATCAACAAATAAATATATATATATACCCTTGTTGCAAACATTAAGGTCAATAGTGGCACCACAAGCGGTAGTAAGTTTGACAGCAATTTGTTGAGTGACATTGAATTGTTTCAAGAGATCAACATTGTTGAAGAGGTCACAAAGACATTTGATATCTTTGGTAACAATCTCTTTCACCGGATCGCAACAGATCGAAGGAGGAGTCATTGGAGAAGTGAAGAATTGTTTGCAAGGAATGATCTTTTGCATACAAGTCAATGTATCAGTTGGATCTCCTAAATTTCTGTCAATGTTAATTGCTTCCTTAACAATACTATCAAGGTTTATATTTCGAGAATAGCCAATGTTAAACATACCAAATAACAATAATATTGGAACCATTGTTAAGAGATAATGTAGTAGAACTCTTTTGGAACAACCAGACATGGTTATTAATTAAAAATTATTAAATTGATCCTCAACTTTTAAGGTAAGGACTAAAGGATTTCATTTAATTATGTTTAATTAGTGATTTGGTGATAAATAGAGAAGAAGAATATATAAGGTAAGAGTTTTGAAGTATTTATAGATTGGGTTATGGTAAGGGATCAAATTGTACTTCCTTCTTTAACTCAACTGCATGTAAAACAGTTTTTCTAGGCAGTTTTTTCTTATTAGAAATTTTTACTAGGTAGCTTTTGTTTCTATTCCTAAACACTTGGAGATATATATTTTCTCTCTATTACCATTTCAACTTGTTTTTCTTTTTCTATTACGTTTACTTTCTTTTGTTACACCTGTACTAAAAATTATACATTATTCTTAGATCAATGTTAATATGCCGTTCCAAGCTAAGGTTAATATAATATATAACATAAATTTAAATGTATAAAAGAAAGACAAAATTAAATTATTTTTAAATCTTTTTATTCTCTTTCATGCATGATTAGGTCATTTTATAGGATTGAATTTTATTTGTACACGTAGTTATAGGTAGTTCTATAATTCATTGTAACCGGTATTATTCAAGTTAATATTATAATCATAGAAATTTAAATTGATTTTCTTCTTAATTATAACCTCAACATTACATAGTGATGGTGATCGATAAAAAAATATAACATGTAGGATATGTTTATTATATATTACTTAACATGGAAATTGAGAATACCACATCACATACCATCTATAAATAGAGACTTCAAGTCAAAGAGAGAAACAAAAAACTACTTAACAAAGAGATAACCACTTACTAACGGAGGTGTAACCAAATGAGTCTGAACCTATGATAGATCCAGATATCGATTATGAATATACTTTTAATCCAAGTAAATCTAAATCCTCTCAGTCTTCTAATTTTCTTATTTCTCTTAGAAAACAAACTTGAACTTGTACTCTCCATTCTATATCTAGTTTATTTTGTACAAAACTTTGTCTTCTAATTTTCATGCTTTTACTACTGATCTTGACAAAAAAATATTCCAAGAAACATTCACGAGGCCTTAGAAATTCTAGAATAAAGAGAAATTGTCATGGAAGAAATAATATTACTTGAAAAAATAGAACATGTGATATTACATATTTATCAAAAGGAAAGACTCGAGTTGGATGTAAATGGATTTTTTTCCAATAAAGTATAAGGCTGATGGAATAAAAGAAAGGTACAAAGTTTATTTTATTGCAAAAAATTTTATCCAAATCTATGAAATTGATTATATCGAGACATTTTCACTTGTGGCTAAATTGAATACAATTCGTGTTCTTCTAATCCTCGCATCAAATTTTAAATGACCTCTCTTCCAATTGACATAAAAAATGATTTTCTAAATGGAGAATCAGAAGAAGAAGTCTTCACAACCATGCTACCAGGGTTTTGTAAAGGAGAAATATTGTATGTACACTAAGAAAATCACTCCATAGTCTCAAACAATCGTTGAGAGTGTGGTTTGATAGCAAGTATAATCATGCAATGTTCTTTCAACACTCTAAAAATGGGAGAATTTTTTATATAGTATATGTTGATGATTTAATTATTACTGGATACAATCTTTAAGAAATAGAGAAATTGAAAAGAAAGGCTATAGAGTTTGAAGTTAAAAACTTGGAACAATTACGATGCTACTTAGGCATGGAAGTTTTGAGATCGAAGAATGGGATCAATGTTTCTCAAAGGAAATATATTCTCGATCTTCTCATTGATACTGGTATCCTTGGATGTGAACTAAGTAACAACCCAATAGAAAGGGGAAAAAAGAATGAAGATGTGGAGAAACTAATGGACAAAGACAAACATAAAAGATTAGTGGGAAAACTAATCTATCTATCACAAACCAAGCCTGATATTACTTGTAGTTAGTATTGTAAGTCAACACATGTACTCTTTAAAGGAAGCATACTTAAAGTTGTTTATAAAATTCTCAAGTATCTTAAAGGATCCCTAGGTAGAAGATCGTTTTTTAAGAACAATGAAAACAAAGAGATAGAAATTTTTACTAAGCAGATTAGGCTGTATCAATAGATGATAGAAGATTTAATATAGGATATTGTGTCTCTGTATTTGGAAATTTAGTAACTTGAAAGAGTAAAAACAAAATGTAGTTGTCAAAAGTAGTACTGAAACTGAGTTTAGAGTAGTTGCAAAGGAAATTTATGAAGTTTTATGGTTGAGAAAATTGTTGAAAGAACTTCAAGTTGTGATAAAATTTCTAATTACACCTTATTGTGATAACAAATAAACCTATTCTAGAATGTGGGAAGCTATATTGGCCTCCCAACTGATAGGGGAGCCTCTAAGTCAAGTCTACATGGATTGCTTCTGAAACGAATAGGGGTGGGGGGTAGGATTGCAAGGAGGAATTCTAAGCTGCTTTCTATTGAGATTTTATTAAAATTTTCTATTCAAGTTATACATAGTTATGTTATGGTGTCTTCAACTTCCTAAAAAGGTTTGCAAGAGGCTTATGTTTGTCATTACTCAATTTTGGTGAGCTGGGAATGAAGAAACAAAGGGTATGTAGAAAGTCATAGCCTAACTCCCTCCAAAAGAGCTCTCAAAGAGGAAGGGTTTTCATGACCTTATAACCGACACTTGGTTGGCTTCCCTAGTCGATGTGGGACACTCAACACCTGAGGGGACACCGCAAAGACTGATTGACCGTGAAGGGCCCATCAGTTGAACCCAGTGACCTGCTCTAATACCATGTAAAAATTCATGACTTAACTCCCTCCAAAAGAACTCTCAAAGAGAAAGGATTGTCATGACCTTATAACCAACACTTAGCTGGCTTTCCTGGTCGATGTGGGACACTTAACATGATATTAATACATGTTTAAAAGAAAAACTATCCACAAGGAAGGAACATGGGGTCTCGGGTTTAAGGATCAAGAAATCTTCAATTTAGCCATGTTAACCAAGTAGGCATGGAACGTACTTGTAAAGCCTAGTAGTCTTTATGCTAAGATTTTTAAAGTTTTTTACTATCCTCATGTCAGTTGATTAATGCTAAATGTTCTTTTGTTGCTTCATGGTCTTGGAAGAGTGTTTTTTAAGGGTTTGGAGGTGCTAAGATCTAACCGTATATGGAGCAATGGTGATGGTCACATGGTTAATATTTGGAATGATTTATGGTTGCCTATTGCACGGTGTTTATCTAGCTAGAAGATTGATGGGTGTTTATCTAGCTAGAAGATTGATGGGTTTGAACATGTCTGGGAGTTAATCAACCAGTAGAAGTGTTGTTGGAGGAGTGAGATTGTGTTGGGATTATTTTCCCCATGGATTGTTGAAGAAATACTCTCAATTTCTATGTCAAAGTTGCTTCTAAGGCAAAAACAAATTTGCTCAAGAATATCATTTGGCACAGGATTCTACTTAAGTAGGGAGTGCTGGTTGTTCTTCACATTGTTCAAAGTGGTCTCCTCCTGAAGTAGGGTGCCCTAAATTGAACTGTGATACTTCGTTCAAAAAGGTGATCACTATGGTGATGTGAGTGTAGTGTGCGTGATCACACATGGCATATAGTTCAAAATCTGGATTGTTGGATGTTTTCTATTTCTATATAATTGTCTATATATTTGCCCACATAGCATAATTCCATACTGGTTAGTTTGATTTCATTGATTAGCTATATGGCTACTCATCTTCTGTTCTATAAAGGTGTGAACTTCGTATATTAACAAAGGAATTATATGAGGTCCAGGATGTGAGGATGGAAGTTTTCAGTAGCAAAATACTTCAAAACAAAAATAACAAAAATGGTTGTTGCAAATTATATATACCAGATATATTTGTGTATATGAAGATCAATTTTCTATCACTAGTTCTCTCTTAATCTTTACTCAAACACAAATAACTCTAACCCCCTTGTATTGTACAGAAACTGATACAAATGCTGGAGTAGAATATATCAAGGAGTCATTTACAAAAATTATAATATCACAATAACAATGTTTTCGGTACTTCAACAAAGTATCTCTAGAAATATTCACTCACTACAAGTAAATACAACTGACAGCATTTCAAAGAACTATCCCACAAAACTTCAACTCCCTTTGAGGAATCTATTTCAAGAATCACCACCTTTAGTCCAATCTCAGAAGCTAACATTGTCCCATACTTTAATGCCTGAAAGCTCTGCCGTTAAGATTTACCTTTCTTAAACATGAGAATTTTATTTTGTATGAATGACTTGGAATTTCTCTTTTGGTACCATAGGCCCTGAAAAGATGGAAACATAAAAACATTTTCCAAATCTAAACTACCTCTACAAATTTGTAATCCAAAAAGAAAATACTTCACTTTTTAACCTAAAATGGTCTCATGGTTTTCAAATCAAGTGGGGTCTTTAGTTGGGTGCAGCTGCAGCAAGCTCATTGGGTTGTTGAGCTGCCCTGTCGACTGCAGGAGGTGGAACAGCGTGCCTGCGATGTCGCTCACGAAGATAGAGAACAGTAAGGAGACAAATAAAAAGAGTTAGTATTGTCGCATTTCCTTCTTCCAGAAGTACCTCCTCTACCCACACTTCTACTTTTGGATATACTTCGGGCAGAGAATCAATCAAATGGACCTGTATATGCCAAAAGAAACCCAAATCACTGCAGATTCCAGACAGCTGAATGGTGAGACAGGTATATATATAAATTTAAACTCATCCGTATAGGATAAGTTCAAAAGTCAATCATGCCTTCAAAAGCAAAAATGTATTGATTGCCATTATAATCATTTTAGAACCAGTTCATATAAAAAATGCACTTAGTAGTAGATTGGCAACAATGTGGAAATTATGAGGTTTCAGTAAACTCTTTTCTTATACTTTCTCCAGCAAATGACTAAGGGGTATCAAAAGTAAAATACAGTTAAAAGAAGTTCGTACAATCAGAAATTTCTTCTTCCTCAGCCCATATGAACACAACACGATATGGAGCCAAAAAAAAATTTTTGCTATGAATGGTACCAATTCTTTTAATCTCAAAAGACTAAACAGCTTCTAATGTCTCCAAACTTAGAATGCTTCACAGAAAAATTCCCAAACTAACAACCTAACACCTTGGTCCTCAAACTTATTGAGTGTTACACTAAGTCTCCAAACTTGGTTAAGTTCAGGACTTTAGTCACACTTAAACCCCAAACTTTTAATTTAGAACTTTTCTGTTAAAAGTTTGTGCAAACAGAAATTTCTTCCTCCTTAAACCATACTAGTATGAACACAGCAGCAGATGGAGCCACTTCTTTTAATCTCAAAGACCAAACTTTAGAATGCTTCACATTCCCCCAAACTAAAAAAACCTAACATTTTGGACCTCAAGCTTATTTGACTGTTACACTTAAGTCCCAAACTTGTTAAGTAGTCAAACTTAGGACCCAAACTTTTTTTTAGGGGACATTTGTGTGAGGCATTCCAAAGTTTGAAACATTAGAACCTATTTAAACAATAAACAAATTGTACGGTTAAAATTATCCAACCAAGGGCAAGGTAACCTCTACAGAATTAGGTACTGCAAATTGAACAATATTGTTAGACCCAATTTCGTTTTCATTCTCTAATCTTCTTCAACGCAAAAAAAGAAGATTACTTTTGTTCTCTCTACACACAATTTCCAACCCAGTGGTGACAATGATATATGGCAACCCCTCCCACTTCAATATTTGCTTTTAACCAAAGAAATCATCCCCTAAAAATCCATTTCCATTTCCCATAATTAATCATCTCAAACTTGATGTGGCAACCCCTCCCACTTCAATCATTATTCTCTTAAGCAACTCAAATATTGAGAGGAATGAGGAGCCATGGAATTATCCATGCAGACAATTTCTTCACTGTGATAATTCTTGTCTTTCTTCAGACCAAAAAATAAATAAAAGATAATTCTAGTTCTGGCTCTAATATGAATGGGTTTTTAAACACTGAACTAACCATTCCTGCTATCAGAATATTGGCAGGTAAAACTGTTAATGTTGATAAAACCAGTAAGCCCCAAAGTGAATATGCATAAGAAACCTCTTATGAGGAACACTTTGGAATAGATCAAAGAATGCAGGACCACACAGGAACTCACCAGGAAACCGTCGGGATAATTTTTTCGAATCCACAAGCTCAGAATTGCCAGGGTCACTGGTAACTTTGCAGCAGAATCATACTCTAGAGCTTGGTCATAGTAGCGCTTGGCAAGATGAAGATCAAAAGGTAAACCTTGCCCATGCTCGTACATGTAACCAAGGTTGAACATAGCTTGTGCATTAACTTGAGATCTGGCATGCATATAAGCGTCTGCTGCACGCTCATAATCCCTGTCCGTACCCTAACAAGAAGAAAGGAAAAATAGGAAGATCCAATCAATAGAAGAAGTTGCGCAAAATTGCACCCATAAAACTGTGTCAACTAAAGAAACATACCCGACCATAATAATATGCATCACCAATCAGCAAAGCAGCATGCTCATTACCCTGTTCAGATGCGTGCCACCATAAAGAATGTACAAGTTGATGCCTCTCTGCAGCTGTGCAAGAACCAGATTCCCCCAAGCACATGCTCTGTTCTCCATATTTGTCAAGAATCCATGCTGCATTACTCTGCGCTACCTCATAGCCTAATTCGGCCATCCTTGAGTACAAGAAGAATGCCTTGCCAATATCACCTTTCAAGTATGCTTCTAGTGCCCATCTTGACAAGGAACTCCAAGGTCCCCGCTCTGCAACTAGTTTATATAATGCGGTAGCCTGAAAACAAGTAATTATTTCCGGTTGGTCCTTCATGCTCAAGTACATTGAGAGAAAACTTTAGATTTGACAGAAATCTAGAAATGTTTCAGCATCTTTCTTAGAAAAGAAAGAGGGTATTATTACAAGTAATAGAGCTCCCTTGTTGGACTAATTATAAATGAGGAAACAACTCCGGAGGAAAAAGCATTTTTAGATTAGTATCAATTTTCAGAAAGTTGCCAACTGCATTGCCATCTGTTCATAAGTTTGGTATAAGAGTTGAAATTTGGTTTAAGGTCATTTGCAAACAAAAAAATCCCTGTGATATTATTTAAAATACTTCAACACAAGGGTTAATCTTCCATGTGTTCTTAAGAGGAAATCAAACCAAATGCTCACTTTTCACAGCCATTCCATCACACCTAAGCACACCATCCTAGCTTTTAAAACATGCCGTTAAAATTAATCCATATTAAACTAACCTTCCTGCTAAGGCCTTCAAATTAACCCACATCACAGGTGTTAACAATCAGATATTAATTGTAGGATAATCATAAAAAAAAGTAGATAGAAGTAACTAAAAACTATTCCACAAAGAGAAACTCGTTCAGACAAATTAAACAAATTAAATGTGTACCATAGGGAGATTTTTCTTCAGACCCACACCAGTTTGAAACATCTTTGCCAGCTGAAAAAATGCCTTTGGTTGACCAGCATTAGCTGCAACTAAGAAGTGTTCGCTTGCACGGTGAATATCTCTTTTTACCCCAATACCTTTGATATAAATTACACCTAGGTTATAGTGCCCACCGGCTTCCTTATTATCAGCAGCCTTCTCAAAATACTCTCTTGCCTATCATTTAGGTGTAGAGTATATTAAAGCCCAAAACAAGATATGAATATCACTTAAGAGACCAACAGGAAGATATGAAAAGATACTATGTTCAAAATAAATTATGTTTATACATATTAATCAAACGCAGATTCAGGATAGAAATGAGAACATCTGCCAATAGTATGACCTTTTCTCAATATTATCATGACACTTATGTCTTGCCACGATTAAAAGGAAGCTAAGGCCTAAAACGTATCTTTGTGTTAAATAGTTTCTGCATCAAAAGTACCTTCATAACAAATAATTCCAGCAAAAAAAAAAAAGAGTAGTCACATACCAAATAAAGAACCCAAATATTTTAACAATTTTCTCAAAAAAAAAAAAAAGATTATGATTGAGACATAAGACAAGTGTATTCCAAGTGGACCAAAGTAATTTCAGCACATAACAGCAGTGCGTGGAAATGTCAAGTTCCATACCATGCAGGAATCTCTCTTGATTGGTGTGTATGGTCCTTAGTGCAATTGATTATGAAATGACTAATAGCAGATTGCGTAAGAGAAATGAACTCGGCCATATCATACTAGCAGTACCGATTCCTAATGCAGTAATGCACATTATACAATAAGGCAGGTCAAGCAAATCATTCGTCACCTGGAATCAGAAACACATAGAAGCAAAGAACCAAAAGGTATTCTTACTTTGGTATAGTTTTTCTTTTCAACTCCATAGCCTTTGACATGCAAATACCCCATTCCATTATAAGCAGAATAAAGCTGCTGCTTAGATGCAAGTGTGAGCCATTCCAATGCTTTGGTATAGTTCCTCTCGACCCCAGCTCCCCTAGCATAAATTTCTCCAAGAAGCTCCATCGACCTCGGCTCACCTTTATCCACAGCCTTCAAGAACCATGACAAGGCCTTGGCATGGTCACGTCGCAAACCCCTCAACCCAAAATAGTAAAACAGTCCAATCCTATACATAGCCCCAGCATTCCCCTTCTGTGCCTGGTACTCCAATATCTGAAAGTCTTCATCCTCTTCGCCTCTAGACTTCCTCAACGCATCCTTATTCTCCTCAGCTCCATTGTGAATCCTCACTGGTTCAATCACAGGCGAATCCTTTGAAATCAAAAAGCTATTAACAGCTACTTCAGCCAGTTCTGAGTAAAGTTTGGCAGCTTTATCATACATCTGAAACCCAAAAAAATTGCGGTCATTCTAAAAACATCCAACATTTTGTTTAGCTCTTCATCAAAAAGATACAAAATTCAATAAAACAAACATGAGATTTCAGATCGGACTATTAAAATCTCATCAATACTTAAGATCAAAGGGAACCATACATCTTGTTTGGAGTAAGTATAAGCAAGAGCCATCTTTGACTGCATACTACCACTCTGAGCAGCGAAATAATGATACAAAAAAGCTTTGGCTTTGCTCCTTTCTCTCCCGAACCCCATGTCGTGAAGAAACCCTAGCAAAGACCTCGAGTGCGAATGTCCGTCAGTGGAAGCGGCTTCAATTTCAGCAGCGGCCTCCTCCATGAGTACTACATCTCCGGAGCTGGAAGCCGTCACCATCTTCGACACGGCCGAGTAGTAAAAATCGTTGGACTCCGACTTCTTTCGTTCATTAACAGAAACGGAAGAGGAGTCTGGTTCGAAAATCGGGCGCCAAGAGCCAGGGTCGAGCTCCTCATCGGACTTGAGATTGTCGGAGTCGCCAAACTCGTCCCAATTGGCCAAGTCATGAGGAATCGGATCAGAAGAAGACGACGAATCGTCGCCGGAGGATACCTCTTTAATATCGTCCTGAGAAAGGACGAGGACGAACCGGCGAGCAGAGACAGAAAAAAAGATAGAGAAGAAAGAGAGGATTAAGAGAGACCGTACGATTACGAATCTGTGTTGAATTGAGAGTCGCATTTGGCTTCGGATCTGTTGTTCTTGGAGTGATTGTATATTTATGTTTCTCTTTCGAGAGAGAATGCAAGATTGATGAGATTGAGAAGAGAAGAACGAATTTTTATTTAATTTTTTTTCTCCCTTTTTAAAATATTGTATTTTATATAAATGTCTGTTTGCCACGTCAAAGTTGGTATGAACAGCCAATAACAGTTCGCCGTGTCATCTACTCGTTTTTGTTAGTAAGAGAAATTATTCATTTAAATCAGTATAATTTAAAATTAATATAAATTTTTATTTTACAAAAAAAAGTAATTTAATTAAAAATAAATATACTCTAAAAATAATTACCAACAATCATTTGAGAAGTCATCAGCACGGGAAAATGGATTAAATACGTCCTCACTTCTCGTGAGGTCATCCGATTAATTATTCTTAATTAAATTATAAAAAATTATTAAATTTATTATACATAAGTGATAAATAATATAATTATAATATAAAATAATTTCCCTTACACTTATATCCCATTTGGCATCCGTTTTTATTAGTGAATTTGCATATTATGTAATGATTTAAATTTAACTAAAATCAAAATATAATTAATAAAATCATTTTTTAAAAAATACTAATGATTGGATCTAATAAATAATATAAAATCAACTTAAATTAAATTCTTTAAATTGTTAAAATCAGACTAAATCAAATTCTTTAAATTGTGTTGGGTAATCAGTTTTCTTTTGTAGTCAACCATCAATGTTTTTTAAATAAATTGAAATAACTCTAATGGACTAATACAAATGTATAATTATTATTTAATGAAATTATTATATATAATTTAAAAATAAAATGCAATAATATTTGTATTGATTAGATTATTTATTATAAAAAAATTTAATATTAATCATGGATATATCTTAAATTAATTTTCTAAATTTTAAACTCGAACTAGATAAATAAATGATAAAAAAAATTAACAATATAATTAGTTTAATTCAAATAACGTTTAATTCATAAATAAATTTTAAACACCCTTTATATTTGTCGTATCAAAAATTTATATTATTATTATATTAGAGCTTAAAAAGTCATATAAGTTTATCTTTTAATAAAAAATATTCTATCAATTCTTGCTTCTACATAAATAGCTTTTCAATTCTTTTAAAATTAAAAAGATCACATTTAGTTAGAATTAAAAAATAGATCTTTGAGACCCTAATCCATAAAAACCCCTAAATACCTATTTTTCAAAATTTATAAGAGGATTAAAAAACACATTTAAAGCTAATGAATTAAGAGACGTTTTTTCAATACAACACTAGATTTATTGACGACTTTATCTGAAAATAATGAACTTTGGATTACCATAAACTAGCAGTTGGCATAGTAACCAATTAAATAAGTTAGGTTTAATTTAAAAATGTAAAAAACCCTACTTGTATTGGATTGGTAAAGATTTTAAAGTTGTGAACGGACACTTCATTGAATTTAATCAAACCAATCTATATGATAATGTATATATTTATTTATTTATTAATTTTATATATTTTTACATATAAATGTTTATAACCATTTATTTTTTAAAACATATATGTATTTAACAATTGATATTATACTTTCATAGTGTTCATTTTTATAAATATCCACTAGATAAAAGAACTAAATTAATTTTTGTTCTCAAATTCTTAACACTTTACTGGAATTCTCTACTTGCAAATTTATGCATAATTATAATTGAAATGCTATTACGTAGATTTTTTGAATTTAATTAATTATTGATTCTTATTTAATCATTTAACATTAATTCCCTACATCTAAACTATAAATCAAACCTATATAAATAATTGATCCAATGTTCACTAACCGTCATTACATTGATCGACTTCAGTTGTTGATATAGTGAACCGAAATAGGTCAGTTAGGTTATTATTTTTAAGAAAAGAAAAATTTAAGCCTAACCGAATTGCACCCATACCTAACTATATAGTTGCCAATATGTACATGCATTACAATTCAAATTTAGTTTTTTCAAAACATATTATAAATATACAGTCAGTTTTTAATAAACTGAAAAATATAACAAAGATAGAAAAACATAAGCTGCAGATAGAAATGAATGATTTAAATATTAAAAAATTAATTAATTAAAAAAGTGGCCATATTGCTAGATCATAAAAGATTAATGCCATAGAAATTGTCTATTTTAAAAAGTATGCATGTTACTTTTTATGCAAAACTTTAAATCTACTCTGAAATTTCTCTCTTTTCCCCTATGAAAAAAAAATCAGTAAATAATAGTTCAGATACGATACGATATAAGTATAAAAGTTCAGAGGCAAGAGGCAATTTTGATACGCTAACAAGCTCCTTTAAGATGGGCTCAGTGTGCTTATTTAAATGCCGTCAACAAACTTGACAAAAGATGTACTGAAGTAAATAAATTAATATCGTCACGATGCTATATAAATCTAACAAAACAGTCAAACAAAGCTTGAGTGTCGCGATACGGAAAAGGAGACTAAATGGGTGTTCCTTTGATCTAAAGGACAAGGAGGGTAATTTCACCCTTTATTATATGTCCCCGTAAGAAGTGTGAAAACCATTCGAAAGAGAGTATGATTTACCCAAGAATTAGGATGATGTTCTAATATTTGAATAATAACTTTCATGCCTTCCCTGCCGAACCAAATAGACGCATTTTTTCTGATATCACAGCTTTCATGGCTTCCTTGGCAGATGTCATAACATGGACTAGATCTTTCTTAGGGCTGCTTAGTGAATCCATGTATGCCCTTCGCACCTCAGTGTTTACGTTGAATTTTCTCACACCGTGTTCTATACATTTCTGTACAAGGTTACCAATAAGACTCATCAAATTGATTTCTTTGCAACTATTATTATTAGATTGTTCTTGACAGAAAATAATGTCTACGTACGAAACGTTGTTGAAATTTTCTAGCTTGTAGTGTAGGGGATATTCCAGTCTCAAGAATTTCAAATGCTTTGGAGATACTATAACAAATTTACCTTGATAAGTTCCTCACACAACCCAGAAGCTCCATGAAGCACCAAAAATACTCCTTTTTCCGAACTCAAAGCATGCAAATCCTTGACCCAAAGAAATTTTAGAATCAATAACTCAACAGTGATGATAACCATAAAGACAATTTAGAGTACTAATTCCCAACAGGTTGAATGAGCACATACAACCACAGCTTACATAATATCGAAATGTGTTATATGTTTCAATATTAATTCATTATAATGAGTAACAAATATGTGCATGATAACATAAATTCAAATAAAATTGATTGGGACACAAGATTTTGACCCAAACATTTGATTCATCATATGCTTAGAGTAAACATATGTTACTTTCAGTCTATCATGATAAGAACATCATCAAATAAAAAACATCGTATCATGCATTGTGTAAGGAGAACAGGGCATCCTTAAGGATTCCAAGATATAACTGGCAGTCAACTATATCCTGTCAAGTGTCAACAATTGATATGGCTAAAATTATGCCTCCTATTTCAATAGATAAGTAGCTTTGACTTCAACACTTGAAAATTAGAGATTATGAACTTCACCTTGAGCAAATCAAGTCTTAAATTTGGGCCACTGGCAGGATATTTCCCGTGGACGTTTCCAATACACACTGCCAAAGCATCTATGCCAGTCTCATCAATGAACTGTCGAGCCTGCAATTCATGATGTAATAAGCTATAGAAACACAAAGCAGTATAAATCGGGATCAGATCCAATTCTAGAAATCAAACCTGATTTACATCGGTCATCCTTGCATCAAATTCATCAACGGTCAAGTCATCTTCTGTACCTGACAATCTTCCCAATTCAGCTTCCACTAGCATCCCTTTTGCATGAGCCAAAGGAGATACAAACTTAGTGAATAAAACATTGTCCGCAAAGGAAAGATGTGATCCGTCCACCATTAATGAATCAAATCCCTGTAAATGTTGGATTTGAATAATACCATAGGTTAGATAAAACTTTGAAATGAAGAAGAAAGATTTACAACCGAAAATCCTACACCTGATAGTCATCCACAACCAAAGGGTACAAATTGATAACTTACCAACTCAAGAGCTTCCACAAGTTCTTGCTTTGAACTTCCGTGATCAAAGTGAACGACAATGGGAACCTGCAAGCACATATTTATGCATTGTAAACTTAAGATATTCAAAGTTTCAAATATAATTCTAAATTTGTCACCTTTCCCTTTTATATTCGTTTGTGATAAAATAGCCTTTACGTGGTGGTTTATGTGAGAGGAGGTGGAGGAGGAGCACGAAAGAAGAGAGAAGGGAGGGAGAGAGAAAAACAAAATTTACAATAGAGATAGAGGTGACCCTAAGTTCAACCAAACTAAAGTGAAGGAACATTTTGCTTAAAAGGCACCACTAGGCTCAAAATAAATACCTCAGTTTACAACTGGTAGTATGAGAATTCAATGGAGAAACAATTCAACTACCTCATCAGATGGCAGATCTAAAGTTTTTTAATATTGTAAAATTAAAATTGACTATGGAAGCTGAAGCAGTTAATGTTCAAAGAGCTATAGAAATGGACTTTTCCTTTTTTAATTCAACTCATTGTACATAAAACAATAATTTTAGCTGTTATTTTTTACAGAAAAATACCTCTAGTCTTTTATTTATTGCAAAAATAGCACTTAGGTCCTATACTTATTTTTTTTTGTAACAGTTCGCTCATATTCTAATGAAAAAAATAATCACATAAATACAAATGTAATTTTTATTTATTTTATTTTTTAATTTTTCAATTACATTAGATACGGACTGTTATAATTTAAATAAACTGTAATTTGAAGAATTGAAATAAAAATAAAAAATAATTATTTATCTTTTTGTAGTCATTTTTTCATAACAATAAAAACAAATTGTTACATAAAATAATTATAGGATCTAAGTACCACTTTTAAAATAAGTACAAGACCTTTACAGTCACATTCCCTATTCCTTAAAAGGTAAAACTTTTTATTCACATATAATAATGCAATTAAATTGCTAAAATAAATTACAATGCTTCAAGAGTTTCTTTGGTGCCAGCAATGAAACAAGTTTGCATCCAGTAGAAACTTTGGTTTTTTAAAAATCATGACTTGCTTTCAAACTAATTCAACATAATATTTGTAGAGAAAGGTCATGACAAGTATACGAAAGATGTAGATATACATAAAAGGTCAATTACTATCTCCATCCAACCTAATGCTTACCCGATCTTGATCTATTCAAGATGTATTCGCAAACAATAATCTTAACTCATTTTCAACCAGATTTTTCGCCATATTTCATCAAAGCTCATACTTATTGGTTAGCCTGGTTAGGCTATGTGATTTGAAATGTGTATGGAAAGAGTTTTAATCAAATATGGAGTTTGGGATACCAAAGGTTTAGTCACATCAGTACTCCAAACACTTTTCTGATGCAAAATAAACTTGTTACTTTGATGAGTTCTGTTGTACTAAGAAATTGAACACCATATATATTACTTTTCACGAATTACGAGACATCCATTATTATGTTCTGAACTGGGAAAAGTTAGCTGACCCCCCCTCCCTCTTCCCCCAAACCCCCCCCCCCCCCCCCCCCCCCCCCCAAAAAAAAAAAATACTTCGCTAAGAAATCTTGATAAATGAACACTGAATTATAAAAAGCCAGCTCTGAACTCCATCATCTCATTGCCTTGGAAGCTTACACCCTAGAAATTTGGATAATAAGTCCAGCAGTTTCCTTTGTTCCTTTTGATATTTTTGTTCCTTACATGATGCAGGAACACTCTAACCTCCTTTAGTTATTTTTATTTAGCTTTACATTATTAGCCTCAGAATGTCGTTTGCTTATTATTATTGTAGTTTGTCTATCAAATTGTTTAGTTTTATTCTCTTATTGTCATTATGTGTAAGGTGATATTGAGGTTGTTATATTTTCCTTATGTAAATCTCACACCACTCCCCCTTAGACATCTTTTGCATTATCACTTTTGTAATTGTCTCTCAAAAACTAGTTTTCTTTTAATGAAATAGAAGTTTCAATCGATGATTTAATTCTCAACTTCTGAAGCTATTTTGACTCAGCCTTTACCAAAATACCTCATGCGTCAGATTGGTAACAGTGAATCTATCCCAAATAGCCAACATCCTGAATCAAACCACAACGGTGTGAATCATGAGCCTATTATCCCTTCCTATTCTGTTTTTGCCATCAACAGAAGGAAACTTAAACATAAAACAAGGTATGAAAAAGCAATGATTATTACTCTGGAAGGTTGAAATTAAAGAACAAAAATAACTTCACTCTTGGTGCATAAAGAACGTCAAAATTGATAATAGATTCAAACACTACAAAGTTTATCCCAAACACAAGTAATTTTGATTTGCCCTTTGCTTTGAGAAAACAAACTCAATCTTGTACTCTTCATCCTACATCTAGATTTGTTTTATACAAAAATTTGTCTACCAGTTTTAATGCTTTTATCTCTAATCTTGGTAGAATATAAATTCCAAAAAATATCCATTAGGCTCTACAAATTCCAGAATGGAGAGAGCATATTATGGAAGAAATAAAGGCACTTGAAAAAAAATAAAACTTGGGATGTAACCAAAAGAAGAAGTATTAGTTGGTTACAAATAGGTATTTACAATAAAGTACAAAACTGATGGAAATATATAACGGTACAAAGTCTATCTAGTTGCAAAGGGATTCACATAAACCTATGAAATTGATTATACAGAAACATTTGAACCTCTGACAAAACTAAATACTATAAGAGTGCTTCTTTCATTAATAGTCAATCTAGACCAACCACTACAACAACTTAACATAAAAAATGTTTTTCTCCATGGAGTATTAAAAAAAAATCTTTATGACCATGCCACCTGGATTCGGCAAAGAATGACCAAATAACAATACGCAAGTTAAAAAAATCATTGATCACTTAGAGCATAGTTTGATAGATTTGTTAAATGAGGAAACAAAGATACCAAACGACAATCAGACCATACCTTATTTTTTAAACAAAACGCAAATGAGAAGAGAACAATTATGATAGTATATGTTGATGCTATAATCTTGAATGGTGACAACTTAGAAGAAATTGAGAGACTAAAGAAAAACTTGGCTCCTAAGTTTGAATTCAAAGACCTAGAACGAATGCGATACTTCTTAGGAATGAAAGTTGCAAGATCGAAAAGGAAGGATTAGTCTCACAACGTAAATATTTCCTTGATCATCTCATCGAAACAAGCATGCTTGGTTGTTAACCAAGTGACACTCCAATTGAGGTTGGAAATAAATATAAAACGTAAGTAAAACAGTAAACAGAGAAAGATATCAAAGTCTTCTAAGAAAACTGATATACTTCTTTCACACTAGACCTATTATTGTATGTGCAATCAGTGTAGTTAGTCAACATATGCATTTTTAAAAGGAAGCTCACCTTGAAGTAGTTTACATAATTCTCAAATGCCTCAAAGGGTCAACTGGTAGAAGATTATTCTTCCACCAAAAAAAAAAACATGAAGCCATAAACTTAGAGGTCTACACTAAAAAAGACTAGGTTGGTTCAGTAAAGGAAAGACGATCCACCACTAGATGTTCAAATTTTGTTTTTGAAATCTTCGTGACTTGGAAAAGCATAAAAGCAAAACGTAATAGCCAAGAGTATTGTCGAAGCATAATTCAGAGAAGTTGTACAAAGAATATGTAAGGTAGCTATCATGTGACAAGAAGGTGCTATCAGCATTTCTCCTAATCTAGTTCAACATGACAAAACAAAACATGTAAAAATTGATAGACACTTTATTAAAGAGAAAGTTGAAGATGAAACAAATTGCATGACTTATGTTCCAACAAAGAACAAATTGCTAATATCTTTACCAAAGGACTTTACCGACAATTATTTGATGATCTTATTTGGAAGTTAGATATGATCAATATTTAAAGGCACAAAGATTTTATTCTAATTGTAAATTGATTAGGGGCATTATTAAGAATATTGTAAATTCATTAGGCAATATTTTTTTCCTTGTTTAGCTAAGTCAAAATTAGAAATATTATCACAACATTAATTAAAAGATTTCTTTTCTTTTCTAGTCCTAATCCTTTTCCATAAATTGTAAGTAAGCTTTGTACAAAATATGATCCAAAATTTAGAAATACATTTCACAAAATACAAAGTCTTCAATATCTCACCTATGGTTACAAAACCAAATTCAACGAACTATGCAGCTAGAAAATTATAACTGGTGTGTATAGTCCAGTTTGCTTACAATAGCATGGAATTTAAGACTAGAAATAAACTCTTACTTTCTATCGTCTGCATCCAAACTCTAAAGTATGTTGTTGATTTGTTTGAGCTTGTCATTTGCAAGAAAAATAGTGTTGATGTTGTACTTGGTCAATTTCGTATAATTCATGAAGTAATGAAGCATAAGAGGGAAAGTGTATTTGAAGAATGGGTTAAGGTGAAAGTTCCTTTGAACCTACAGAGAACACCATGTAATGTAATTGATCTTTCACCATATTTGAGGATTTTTTCCATTTTCACTTGGCTAGTTCTTAAGAGTGCTAACTTCATGCTGCTAATTCCTCATATCATGGAATTTATAATCCCAATTGAATCTGTTTTCTTTGATAATTTCATGGTTTGCTGCAACAAGAGCTATGAAGTCCAATTACTTGAATGTTGAGACTCAATCTTTGAAACCCTGTGATACAAGAAGCAACCGTATACTCTTATTAATGAGTTATTATTTGGTTTGGAAATTGGTGCAGATGGATTCTCAATTGATAAAATTCTCAAGTGTTTGATATTCATAAGTGCACTTTTCAGAGGATTAACTTTCTTTCCAATCTCCAAATGGCTCATCCTTATTAGCACAATATTTCGATCAAAATGGCTCAAGCACCTCCTAAGAATTCAGGGTTAAATTCTTTTCAAGAGGACTTTGTTGTAGAGCATTCTAACCTCCTTTAGCTATTTTTATTAAGTTTTACGATATTAGCCTTAGGATGTTGTTTGCTTATTATTATTGTCGTTTGTCTATTATGTTGTTTAGTTTCATTCTTTTATTTTTTCATTATGTGTGAGGTGGCATTGAGGTTGCCATATTTTTCCCATATAAATCTCGCACCACTTACCCTTACATACCTTTTGCATGATCACTTTTGTAATTCTCTTGAGACTTGGTTTCCTTTAATGAAATAGAGGTTTTAATTAATGCATTGCTACTCAACCTCAAAAACTATTTTGGCTCAGAGTTTATTAAAAGACCTCCTACGTCATAACATGTTTACAACCTAGAACAAATTCTCTATTTAATCAAGCTCATGAGATGAGAGAGAAGACGGACACAATTATAAAAAGACGAAAACAAAATAGTACAAATTTGACATAAATATCTTTAAGTATAGGAAACAATAAGAAATTTTTGAATATTAATTTTTTCATATTAAGTGTCACTTACACTAGCTTGCTCTGCAGCAGAGATGCTGCAAGCAACCAAAGGAATGCCTCCCTGTTTTAGAGCACCGGGATGTATCTGGAGAAAAACAACATAACTGCTAAACTATCCAATATCATCATCCTTGAAAATGAAAATAAAGTGCAATGCAATCTCTCTACTTGAACACAATACATCATGAGTGCTAAATTATGTAAATAGCCTTACTCCTAAAAGCTCTAATAACAGTTAAGAATGCATATTGAATTCACAAAGACACACCATAACAGGATAATTTGTTGATAAGCAACACATAAAGCTTAACACAAAGGTTCCCAAATTTATTTTTTCCATTTGTAATAATTACAAAAGTTACGCAACTCCAAAAGAACCAAAGGCAGCAGGACTTCCACAGTGAACATCCACAAGCTCCAGAATCAGACTCTCAGGATAACACGTGCAGCAGAACTGTCCCCTAATTTTCACGGTCCCAACAGGACCGCAGCAGGACTGCCCAATTATAGGTAACATGCTTGCCTACTAACAGGCAACAAGCTTACCTAATGACATGCAACAAATACTAATATATGTTCAGCTTGAGTGAGAGTGTTGAAGAATTCATTATTAATTTAGGAGTCATATTAAGGGTCATATCAGGATTAGGGTTTCAATGTCACATTGTCTCCATAAATACTAGTACACTCTTCTATTATTATTAATGAATAAAAATGTCTCATTCTCTTCTCAACCTATTTTGCTTAACAGAGAAGCGGAATATCTTTACCTATTTTGATTTATCAACAAGTTTAATTTACAAAATAATTATATGCAACTATGTTTTAGAAAGTTCTAACCTGTAATATTGCAGGACTTTGTTCTTCTTCTGCTGCAGCAATAAGTGCCTGTACTCCTTCCAAATTATACACGTTAAAAGCTCCAATAGCATATCCACCTTTTTCTGCATTCTTTTGTAAAATCAAAATATTCAGTAAGCAAGACAGAAATCCTTGAAAACAAGCATAACTTAATGATACTTACCAAAAGAAGGTCCTTTGTTGATGATAGTCGGACTGGACGAGCCCATGATTTGACTATCTCTGCTAATGCTCCACTATCACCAACATTACCTAATAACCAAACCTCATAATAAGATTATTACAAATATATCAACCAAAAAATCACATTAGAAACATAAAAATGTCATGTACCAGGAAAAACTATGTATGGAACTCCTGGATGTCTGCTTTCAGGACCTAGCTTCCATAAAGGAACGCCAGCCATAGCTTGTCCCACTATTTTGGCACATTTTGCTCCAAGGGCTTTTGTAGCTAGGTCTGAAGAGGTGATTCCCCCCTATTACAGAGAAATATACTCAATATCTTGTACAAAATCTCAAAGCACGACAAATATTGCCAACATTCATCTTATGAACGAGCTCTGATTTCCATACCATACATTGTTTGCACTCCTTATTTCTTTTACGTACAAACTATATGTTATTGTATAAACACAAAAGCATATTTACTGACCTTTATTACTTCAAAATCAAAAACCGTATTTTATTTCAGGTTATTTCTCATGTAAATTCTTCTTCAATTTTTTTGATAAAGAACTCATCACTTCTTTTATTTGTTCCGAAGTCTTTCATTTGGAAAGCTTCAGTCCTTAATTTACTTGACCTCTAGCTCATGGAAAAGTAAAATCTAATGGATTAATTTCTGTAGAAAATATAAGTAAAACAAAAATATTTGTCTTCTGTTTCATAAGAAATTTTTATCTTTATATTTATAAGGGTATTTTGTAATATCAATCATATTCAGTCATCTATATATTTGTAAGGGCACTTTTTATCGGCAGGCTCTAACTCTGTTACATGGACTCAGCATTTTCGGCAGGCATATTGGTGTTAACACAACACAAGGACATTGGTACAAAATCTGTATTGGGTGCAACAAAAAACTTAAAACTCTACCGTTCTGAATTTTCACAGTTGTTGAAACAAAGCATTAGGTCTGAAGTGGAGATGAAAGAATAAGAAAGAGAAAGCATGGGAGGAAAAAAGTACAGTAAATCAATTGAGTTTAAAAGCTATGGTGTGAAAGGTATTAGGCTGAATGGGCTGTTCAGGCACAGAAAGAAATGGGTTTATGGGCCAAGCTGGACTTTATAAAGTACACATCTGTTGTTAAGTTAAAAACGTGATATTCTTTTTTTTTTAAAGTCCACACTTTTTTTCCACATATGCCCAATTGTAACTTAACAGCTAGTTGTGCAGTTGTACGTAAAGTTGGCATCTTGTTGGGGGGGGGGGGGGGGGGGGGGGGGGGGGGTTATTCTTTGCTAAAAAGTGGGTATATGGGGTAATTTCATCTTTAAAAATATTAATCGGTTTCAATGATATAAACCTAATAAAAATCAATATCTTGAGACATACTCATGTCCATTTTAGTAACTATGCACATCTACAGAACTTATTATTGTACTTTACCAAGCACTTAACTTTAATCACAACACTGTTACTAGAAAACTTACCAAACACCGAGTAGATTTTTCTTATGGCATATTTTTTTTTAGCACACAACTGCTGTTTTCTAAAAATGCCACAGCAATCCTATATCCTGCCCTATGCCTATAAATAGGCCCTTTAATCATTGTTTTGACAATTTTTTATTGTTGAAAATTTAATAGACTATTTTCTCTTCTTTATCTCTCTCTTTCATTTCTACCATTTCTCAATCTTGTAATCTACACGCAATTCTTGACAGAGAGAAGCAACTAAGAAACATGGAACTATTTCACATTTCCATTAGAAGAAGTGGGGGAAAAGAACAATTCAAAACAAAAGAAATAAATACCTTCGCAAGAATGTACCGAGGTTTGGTTGTTATCTTCTTAACAATTTCTACCAATGCAGAGCTTACTTTGAAGTTGATTTCCAGACTCTCAGAGGGAGCTGCAAATGTACAATAAATTGCTATTGTCAGGAAAAATAAGGATATAGAGAAACGCTCACAATTAGAATATAAACGGAACTACTTTCATTGTTATTTTTGCTGAGGGAATAAGAAGCATTGCTGATGATGGCTATCATGGAAGAAAAAAACTGATGTTCAGGCAAGTCAAAGGAGGCAACAACTAAACTAATAGTAGTATTCTTCTCTTGCATATGATGTACAAAATCGATTAAAGGATAAAACTTACTTTTTCCAGTGATAAGCTCCCGACTGGTCATTATAAGGGTGTCCTTACGAGCCATAAGGAAAATATCGGCCATCTCAGCTGCTCTACTGATTTCCTTGGCTCTCTCTTCTGTCGGTCCCATGGCAAGTTTAGCAACGGACACCTATTACAAAATGAACAAGGCATCTCAGATTTCCAATCTTTTGAAAAGAATAATACAAGGACGCCTGTTTCCAATAAAGTGAATTTGATGAACTAAAAAGAGTAGAGATCTGTGATAATATACAAAATTACCAGTAAGATTTAGAAAGGAAATCAATATGCAGTTCGAATGAATGTTGGCCAAACTTCCATTTAGCTTAACTTCAGCAAGAATTGGTGACAAATCAAATTTTAGACCCCGCAATTTTTTGAGAAAACAAAAAACATAACACCCCTTAGAACTTGTAATCATAAAAACTAACACCCTTTATGTCCAATTTGTATATTTATACTATTGAAAAAAATCCAACCCATCATTTCACATTGAACACCGTCAAGTTGGACACCTTTCAAGTCGAATTATGACTATTTAGACCTATTCAATGTTGAACACCATTCAATATTACTGGTGTGTTATCTTTGTTATTATAAGTTTTAAAGATGTTATTTTATGTAATTTTCCAAATTTCTTCACATGATTTAATTCTCAAGCTATTAAAATTTCACAGATAAATCCTAAATTTCCAATTCATATCTAAATCTCAAAATCAGTTTGCCACATTAACTAATTAACACGTAAATAGCACCAAATTACATGGTTAAATTATTAAAACCGATGAGAGAAATTAGGTGTTAATTAACTTAGGTTGCAAATAGATTTGTAAGATTTACTTTATTTGCAAAATTAAGACTAATGAGTAACGGTTTAAAAAATTTGAAGACTAAACATGTGAAAAAAAGGTCATAATTGGGGACCAATAAGTAACTTTAACATGATACCATAACTGGAGGTCTTGTATTCAAATAAAAGTTGTGACAGAGTGCTAAACATTATAAAACAAGTTTTCATTCATACCCCGTCAGCTTAAGCTTAAATTGTTAATCAGTAGAACTTTAACAAAATCCAATACTCTACAGTTCATTTTCTATAGATATATTAGCAATTCACATAAATTATACATACTGGATACTATCAGCTAAATAAATTTGTGACTTATTCTTGGAATTATTCTTCCAACATCTGAATTTTCAATTCTTATCCTAAAATTAGTTTCATATTAACTTCAAAGCAACAGTATACTATGCCAGAAATAAGTCAAGAATGTTGTATGAAAATGACCGAATGATTTGGTCTTATGATTTCTTTCTATTTATAGACTTTACAAAATACAACAAACCTACAAAATACATCAAAGTTGTCTATGAACAGCTGTGGACAGTTGTGGACAGCTGTGGACAACTGTTTATGGACAGTTTGTGGGCAGCCATGGATTGCTGTCTATGGACAGCTGTTTATGGACAATTATTTACAGCTAAATAGACTATGAACAGTAGTGTACAACTAAATAAATATGGACAACAAATTACATCAAAACTGTTACGGACAGCTAAGCTGTCAATGGAACACAGCAAAGCTGTCCATTGACATACTAGCACCTCAGCATCCCCAGTTTTTTCGTTTAAATTAGTTTTT
Organism: Hippophae tibetana; assembly: GCA_037013495.1. Taxonomy (NCBI): domain Eukaryota; kingdom Viridiplantae; phylum Streptophyta; class Magnoliopsida; order Rosales; family Elaeagnaceae; genus Hippophae; species Hippophae tibetana. The sequence goes on from CM072812.1 coordinate 16,056,558, forward strand.
ACTTCAGAATTTATTTTCCAAATTAGATAGATAATTTTAAACATGGTGGAAGTTTCTTTACCCATAGATACCTACAGCTATGGATAAAAAGAACTCTGATGAGAAATGAAACATTTAAGAAATCACTTCAGAGCTTATGCATAAGACATCTATACAACAGTAACTGAGGCTGGTGTTTTAAACTCTGAGATTCATTTTAACATCCTGCATTTTTTTGCTTGGAAACAATTTAGTTCATTATTCAGTTAATGAAAATTATAAAGATACTATTCGTAGTGAGATAGAAAATTGATGTAAAAGATCATGTTTTCAATATTTTTAAGGAGAAAAAAGAAAAGAATCAAGGATGTGTATGAAGGAGCTCCACATATCCTTTAGAGTAGAATTTTAACATTGTTTACTTAGTGTCTTGTCCTTTAAGCGCCATGTTTTATTTAGTATTTTATAGTTTATGTTTTAATAGCACTAGTCTAGTGAGGTGGCATTTTTATTCGTCTTTTAGTGTAACAAACCTTCTTTAAGAAGGAAAGTTAGTGGAGATGGAGAGAATGATTTGTAAAAGCTTAAAGCTATTTTGAGAGACTTGAGCCTCAAGTTTTAATGGAAATACCTCAGGATTGAATCAAAGTGTTTCAATTCCTGATTTTATTCAAATTGAAGTTTCTACACTAGATCTTTTTCTAATTGGTCAAACTAATCAGATTGAGCTACAGATTCTCACAGGAAGATCACTGTCAGATCCTAAGAAATGGAATCAGAATAAGTTTTTTCTTGATTTAAAAAAACATTTATATTTAGACAAAAGTTTACATACAGAAAAATGAGAAGACATGGTCCCAAGGATTAAAAATCAATACATCACAATTGCAAGAATCTAAAAGCAACATGGTGGACTACAAGAATTTTGGGATTCAAAATAATTATTCAAAAAAGAAGTAACTACAGGCAGAATTGTTATCAAATCTCAACCAAGACAGGATATGACTACTCATGCAGTCATCTCTAATTATATGGTACAGAAGACTACATTTTCGCAAAATTTTCTGGAACTCGTTCAGGAAAGAGCAATATCAGAAAAGTTTACAACTAGAAGAAAATACTTAGAGCTCAGATTACCTCAATGCCTCTTAGAATCTGGCTGCATTGTGATTTAAGCTCTTCAACCTGAGAGTTATGAGAGTGAAATATTTAAAATTTAAATCTAGGACACTCATGTACAAAGCAAATATAATGATAACTAGTTTGTTTGAAAATACAAGACAAGAAGATTGCACAATTTCAATAAAAATAACTAGTTTGAAAGAGAGATCAAGGGAGAAAGGTTACAACAATTTTATCTCAATATGATTAGACTTCGCAAGCATGTAATAAAGCATACAATTAAAACTACAATAATACCCTTAAATACTGATACTTCCCTTAAGTTGAATACTAGTAATTATTGAGTGATGGTATTTCAAGAGATTTTATAACTTAAGAAAAATGAATGTAGTCAATAGAGTAGTGTCATAGTCAATAGAGTAGTATCAGAAATGAGTGCTAGTGAATAATCAACTTTTTAAGTTCATAATGTTACTAAAAAGTTTTGGACTACACATTTAAAAATGCATCCCCAAACACCATGTAGATTATGAGAAAAGGAATAAAAACAGAAACAAGAAGTTCCTGAACTCCTTTATTAATCAGTAAATAGCACATGAGCGCATACAGCTACTATAACACTCTCAGTTTCATAGCTTTACCTGTTTTGTTGATTTTGGAACGTATGACCCCACAACTATCAGACCACCACTCCTTTCTTTTTTTATTCCTAGATCCTTAGGCAAAAGAGGAGCTTTTGGAACTATTCCAATATGAGCCGAGACAAAACTAGCTGCAGTGCGAAACAAGTAACGTTTTCCGCTTATTTCTGCCTGCACACAAAAAGCACGTTTTCAAGAGGGAGGGGAAAAAGAGGAAAAGAACTCTCAGCATTTCAGCAAAATATGCCAGAGGATATTTTTAAAAAAAATAGGAAAAGAAACTTAAAGGGACGGCTAGATATAGGCACAGAGACTCTGTATAAAAACATCAAGGTATTTTGCCTTAATCATTCCAGCAGCAAAGACAGCAACGTCTCTATCACTAGCTGCATTAACTATGCATGTCGACCCCTGTTTCATTGAATAAATTATCATGGTGAGTAAATATGATAAGGAAAAAAAGTAGTTTAAAATTAATCTGGTACTACAAATATATGCAATAAGAACTAATATGATTACTACAGCAGCAAGAAGGGTAGCAAACTTAGCAGCAATATGATTGTTTGTGGCAAAAGAAAATCCCAATGTATATGGCGATGGAGAGGCCTTTAAATAGATGTTTGGAACTTGGGCACAAAGAAAATAAGCTCAATTACATAGTAACTATAAATCTAATTAGAATATTTCATAAACATAAAATGATATAAATTTTCTAAAAGATGATATAAAATTCAAAATATCACAGGTTTCCATAACTAATACAAATCTCGTCTAATTCTCCATCACATTAATTCTCAGGACGCTTTTTGAAACCATGCTATTAACTCTTCAAACAATGACACATCTGGTAGTCTTTCTCACAAATCCAAATCAGATTCCATACCCGGGTCCATACCATGTTGTGTTGACATGAGTGTGCCAAAGTATCAAGTTCAAGTAACAAAGGTTGTTAGATTGACACAAGAACCCAAAGGTATGATGACCATTTATTAGCATATCAAGGCAAGAAAAATACTTGAAAACTTGAAGAGATAAAGTGATTAAATATTGTATCACTCATGTTGTAAATATTTATGGTTGTGGACGCATATCAAAGCCCAAAGTCTATGAAATTAAAGTATGTTAACACTCCATACCTTCTGTAAGCTGCACAGGTGCTCGCAAACAGCATCTGGCCCACCTTTTCTTAGAAGTTCAATAGAGACAGAATTAACATTATCGGCCCGTATGCGGCCCTTTGTTTTCTCCTCCACCCACTATAATTAAGATATTAAAGTCACATAATTTCTAGGTAAACCCAAAAACATAGAACAATAAATGAAATATGTGCATTTCAAGAAGGTAGTATGAGTTAGACCTCACGAAGATTTGAAGATGTGTAACCAAAGGCAGCATCTTTAGCAAACTCTGTTTCTGCAGCAGGAACAAGCCTATAGACACCACAACCCATAAAAGATGTTAATATATATTTATATATAACTATAAATTATCCTTACACATACATGCACGCTCACAACAGGAACAGGTTATTACTTGTCAGAATCTGCAACATAGTGTACATCTCCAATAGTATAACGGCCTCCTTGAAGAAAAAAGGGACAAATAATCCAGGCATCCATCTCGCCTAATACTGAAATAGCAGCATCAGCTTCCTGAAAGAATCAGATGTCCTCATATAATGGTTAGCTAAAATGATGAATCTCAGTAATGGTGTGGAATATGAATATCATTAAAGTTCAAACATAATATATTTGTTTACTACAAATATCACTATTAGATAGGTATATTAATTGAACTTGCCTCTGGAAAATGGCCACGTAAGGTTGAATCACCTCTCAGAACAACTGTATAATCAGCATTATTGACTGATTTAGCTGCAGTTTGTAGGTTTGTGCAGATATCTTTAATTAAAGCACTGGCCTGTACAGTTTATGACAATTATCATGAATATGACACTAAAACAGTTACAAGAATGAAGACTTATAGTAGAAAAATAACTTTTGCATTAGGAATTCTTTGATTTTTTTTAAATAGAAAAGATTCAGAACTAAAAAAAATATCTGTAAAAAAGATCTCACCTTCTCAGAACTCAGTGACCTGGAGTTCGTTAAAATAAAAAAACATTTAGGAGTTTTTCTGAATTGCTGAATGAGTGATTCAACGGTCCTGCAAAAAGCAATGAGTTAGAATAATAGGAACTCACTGTAAGGTAGGTTTACATCCAGAATATCGTCAAATATAACTAAGGATTTCTTTTAAAAGAGAAAATCTCCAATGACTTGAAGTACAGTTAAGGAAAACACGAAACTAAAGAAACACCAACAAAAGTTCTGCAGTAAAACAAAGCAACCAAACTTTGCAGTAATTTTTTTCTTTTTAATAAAAAATGCTTTGCAATAGTACACCACATCCAATAAGGTCTTGAACATATGATTCAGAGTGATATAAACGAACACTAGACGGCAGCAACACTTACCACTCAGTTAGTACCTCAATATCATGCACAGTTTGGGTTCCAGTTGGATCGTCATCAAGAACCACCAAAGTCTTCAAAGTCTTTTGGTTTAATCTCTGTATATCATGAATGGGATCTACTGGCCACTCAGATGGTAAAGATTGCAAGATACCATCTTTCTTAAGAACTGGAAGTTTTCCCTCAACCCTGACACCTGTAAGTGTCTCATAAACCTGCAGAGGTAAAAGAGAACTGCTAACTGCAAAGATCTATCAGAAATATGCTTGTCCCTAGTAGTCCTTTCTTCCCCCCACCCCACCCCACCCCCTCCTCTCTTCTCCTCTTTCCTCCCTCTCTTCATAAGGTCTCTAGTAGTACTTCCCCACTATCTCAAAATTCTTAGGACACTTAATCAACACAAATGCACCAGAAAGGAGTACAACGACCAGCAAACCCCACTACCTCCTCCCGAAAACAGAATGACCTATTTAGGCCATAAACCCCACCTAACTCAACCCAAAAATGAACAACAATATATTTCCCACATGCTTAAGCTTTTAAGGTTTTATGGAAAAGTGGAAAACAAAGAAAGAAATATCAACAATTTCAATAGCAATTCCTTTCAGGACACTTTTGTCCAAAATCTGTTATATTTTAACATACAAGTCTAAAATTAGAAATTTGGTGACTAAAGAATGACTAATATGTCACACTTAGGCTCCCCTACTTGTTAATTTTTGGAAGATAAGTGTAATAAATAATAATAATATGGGGACCTAAGTGTAATATACAAGACTTAAATGTGACATTAAATAACTTTGGGGACAAAAAAGTTTTTGAGCTTGGGGACCTTTTTGTCAATGATGGCATAGTTTGGGGACCAACGAAGTCCTCCATCCTTCTTCATCCTTTCAATACATTCTAAGGCAAGGGATTCGAACTAGTGAACTCCCTAGAGAAATTCAAAGTATTTATCTATTGTAATAGAAGATGGCTAGTCATGTCTAGTTCATACCTTAACTACACCAGCATCATCTAGCCAACTCCTAGTGAACTCCCTAGAGAAATACAAAGTATTTATCTATTGAACAAGATGGCTAATCATGTCTAGTTCATACCTTAACTACACCAGCATCATCTAGCCGACCCCAACCAGCAGCAGAACCTGCTTCAACAGTCATGTCATATGTCAGTTAATCCATTCGAGCTAATTTTTGAAGGTATACAATGATGCAACAAATAAACACAGAGTGAAAAGGGATCGTTTGGTCCTTTTCTTTTTTTATTAATTTTTCCTTTTACTATATGATGTTGCCTTTCTGAGGATACACATTGATATAAAATAAAATTTACCAAAACCAAAAAATAAAAAAGATAGAATAATATTGAGTTTACATAAGTAAATACAACTTACACTTGAGAAAGCTATGTATTTACAGAATCAAGTTTGTGGAACATATCATGGTTGTTTAAATAATGCATAGTGTATCATAAAGATTAGGTCATATTGTGATTATAAACTGTGTAATTAAATAAGAATGAGCATATTATATTCAGAGGATCTCTGTTTAGATGTTGTCCCTTCCTTTTGTGTTTCTTTCACAGTAGTCATCAGACTATCCATTCCCAACCTCCTCCCACTTTTATATTTCCTCATCCTTACTTTATAAGCTCAAGAAATCCTAAAGTGTGCCTCTACCTCCTTCATGACAATATCCTCCTTCCGTATGGAAGTGTCTTCATGAATAGAAATAGCACCCCCTTCACAGATTTCCCAAAGAAATATTGGCCCTAATGGCTTCACATTAATTATAGGGGGCAAAATATGATCTCCTTCACATCAGCCTTCATCATCTTAAGCTACCTTTTAATTTTCTGTTCATTCCTTAAACAGGTAAAATCTCACCAATGCACACAACCAAAATTTGCTTCTATAATTTCCTTTTGTCACATTAATCTGCTATCAATTTTTTCTTACTCAATAAACATGTCTCCCACGTTAAAAAAGAAACAATATATAATGAAGACAATGTCCTTGCTATTTAAAAAGAGAATACAGAACCTGAGAGGAATAGTTGATGTGCAATTGTTGAAACAGGAAGTGAAACTTTTCTAGCCAAACATTCACGAGAAACAATGCCCTGTAGATGATTTTAACATGAACATAACAGCCTAACACAGAGTAATTGGATGAATCATTTTAAACAAAATTATGGCATTGGATGGGTATCAGTCTAACCAGATCCTTCACAAATATGTCAAGTGCAGAATATGGTTTATAATCATTGTCCAACATGTGCGGAACACGATTTTCAAACATCCTGAGACAGAATATGTAATTTTGAAGTCAGACCTCAATAACAGCAAACTAGCTTCAATTAGAAATAAAAATGATTTATGAAAAGTTGGGAATTTTATTAAAAAAATAAGTATATAGATTAATTTCCTCAAGGTGCATTAAAGATAGATTCGAAAATGTTTAGTGCAACTGCGTTCACAAGAACAGTCACTAAAATTCATGAAGCTAACAAGTAACATTCAAATGATAATTTTTTTAAGTTATGTCCTTTGAATCATTCATCAGTGTTGGAAGTTGTTGGAAGACCAACTATCCTAAAAGCTTAAACTGTTAGAAGAAAGGACAACAATACTTTTATACCCTTATCACTCCTCCCTCAAGTATTGACTCTATGTTCTATATAGGTCAAATACTTAAAATTTAACAATTAGAGTTACTGGAGTTTTACAAGACCTCCCCCCGTTCTAATACCATGTTAAAAGTTATCAAGAAACTAACTATCATAAAAGCTTAAGCAATTAGGAGAAGGACCCGCAATAATTTTTCACACTTATCATATAAAAAATGAATGAATGAATGAACTTTTTTTCTTACCAACAGACAATTTCTTGTACAAACTCTCAAAAGTAATAAAATAATACAGGATCAAATGGGGAAAAAACCTAGAGCTATCAAAGGGTTTTATAAATTACTGAACAAATTATCAAAATCATCAAGGAAAGCTGACAACTACATCAATAGAGTGAAGAGACAAACCAAGAAGTTCCCTTGCTGTTTGTGATAACATCAAACAGCATTCTAGTGTTAAGACCTAAACGAGCTCCTAGCGCTATTGCCTCAGCTCCGGCTGCTATATGAACTCCAGCAAGCAACTGATTAACCATCTTTACGGAACTAGAGAACAAAACAAAGTAATGATAATAGGAATTGAAATTCTACTAAGGCAGAACAATTGAATTATCAAGATCAAAATATGATGCATACATTAAATAACCAAGGCCATATAACTGTTAAAAAAAAGTCCCTATAACTAATTCCATAAAAATATGCTTTTGTTGGAAAATGTCATGTCAAATTAATTGACAAATATGTGAACAGTAAAAATATTAACTTTGGCATACCTTGCAGCCCCACAGCCCCCTTTGATCACATATAGTTTCTCACTTAACACTGTCCATGACAAATATTCACGTCAGGCACAAAGTTTTTCTCAAATTCTTGATATTGAGAAAGAAAAATCCCTTGTTAAACATTACACTACCCAGTACCTGCTAGAACTGAACCAGTGCTCTTAAGAGCTTCATCAGTGCCAGATGCCATTATCTGGAAATGACAAGTTTTGAAGTATTTTCATTTAAGCAAATACGCAAGAGCTATTCTGGTTAAAGAAAAGGTCATGTATGCAAACCGTAAGTGTTCCCATAGAAGCTCTCTTAGAACCACCAGAAACAGGTGCATCCACCAATTTCAAATTTTTTCCTTCATCTATAAAATTTGCAGATTGACTAATATCATGTAATTTCAATTAAAGAATTAAAAAAGTCATATCACATAAAAACAATACTCTATGATCATCATATATATTTGACGATTCTTAGAAAACTTCATGCTAAAATCTAAAGTTGAGAAGCTACAAGCTTAAAATCATTTTAATAATGATTGTATAATTATGATGTTGATAAGTATCTGTTAAGAATATTTATTAGAAATGGAAAAGGAAATATAAAGTTGCGGCCAATTAGATTAAAAAAGGTAGTTGCATTTCATACAGCAAAGCAAGTATAGAAACAAGATACCGGACATACTCTGAAGTCGATGCTCTAATTGGCTGATGAATCCAGGAGAAACAGTAGATGAAAGAATAATAGACGCTCCAGCAGGAAGAGCTACAGTAGATAGAATACAGAGTCAACTGCTGATCATATCCTAGATACTGGGTTTAAAATGCATTTGCATACCTGAAACAGCACCACCTTCTCCATATAAAGCATTTTCAGCTTGAGCTTCATTTGTGACCATGATTACAAGCACATCAATATCTGTCAAAGAATATAAGAAATGAAGACATTATTATATCAGAAGACTAGTATGAAAAACCATTTCCAGTTAATATTCAACAACATAACATTTCTACTTCATTGTTTGTCTATCCACTGATTTCTACATCCCAAGTCCCAACGGTACTGTTAATACAAAATGTAGAAAACGACTCCAGGCACAACATTGATATGACCACAATTCATAAGGAAATCCCTTGAGAGCAAGTATAATTAACCTCCAAATGGTACAAACTTAACTCAATTCTAATTTTATAAGTATCAAAAAACGATGCATATGCACCTGCAAGTACACAGATTACCCGTGGTGACATCTTATAAAATCCTAATTTATCTATTATCAATCGTAGACGGTGGGCAATCAATTCATCACTTATTATTGGGCATAGTGAAAGCAAAAAAAAATAAACAAGAAAATTAAGGTGGTTCAATAAATTAGCCTAATTCACACCCAAAGTTAAATAAACCCACTAATTTTTTGATACAAGAGTTTTAACCTAATACCCAATACACCCTATATTCCAAGAATAATCTTAAGAATCCGAAAAATAAAACTCAAACCCAAAGCTTTATACCTAAATTTCACAAAGAGAGATCCAAAAATAAGGAACCCAATATACCAATTATGCTCTTTACTTTTGAATGTGGATCGTCTCATACACAAAAAAGAGAACCAATTTTCCCTTCTTTGCTGTGGGTATATCTATATGCTTTTAATATGACTCACTTATCTAGCAATAAAAAAACCTTATAGTTTTCACTTATGCAAAAGCGTATCATGCAATTATTAAGCCCACATTGATTTCATATTTAATCAATTTACTTGCCTTCAAACAAACCAATCTCTTAACTTTCCAAAATGTTTTGGTTTTCCAGCTTCAATCAAAATGTTTGTGGTTTTTGAGCCAATTTCCTAACATTGATTTTACTGGCTAATAACTTAATACATTTGCTTTTTGCTATCGATATTAGCGCTTCCAATGTACATTTACCTTTACACACTTCTGCTGGTGAGTTTCCAACCAAACCACCAGCATTGGTAAATGCAGTTAGCGTTGGTTTATACACCTACATCACAGGTGCAAAAATATTAGCTATTATTTGAATTATTAACTGGGTCAATCTGCAATGAAACTTATAGATTTGTGAAACATACATGTAACTGTAAATGCTGTTATACAGAAAGATCTAACCATGAACTCCAATATCCAGATACATTTAGCTTTCTGAAAGTATGCATGAGCATATGATAGAGGACTTCCAGGTGTGGAATAAACTAAAGGAAAAGGCACCAACTTTCCAGTTGTATCATAATGGTCCAAAATGGACCATAGTTCTGTAAGTGTGTCTGACAGGTTTGTGCTAGAAAAATTGACCATACTAAAAGTAACAATAGTGAAGAAAATAATAACTACTAAAAGAGTAAAAACAGCAGCAACCACAGTAGCAGCTATACTAATAAACACTTACAGACAGACAAATTAAGCCAAAACAGAAGAAGATTTATATCTTTTAATAGTTTTTTCATCTGTTCTAAAAAATAGTTATTTTTAGTAAAATAATTTGAACAATCTATGTACCCAACAAACTCAAGAAAATGTGTCAAAAGACAGACCTTGCAAGGCCAACACACTTTCCTGCTTTCATGAGTAATAGACCGATTTTTATTTTTAACTATAATAGAAAAAATAAATTTCCAACATCATTCAACTTGGAGTTGTCATCAAGTATTCATTTTCCTTTTGTTATACAATGTTTCAGATTATGCTTCATGGAAAATGAGACACTAAGTTGTCCAAAAATATGTGCCAAGAGTGCTAAATTAAAAATATCAATCTTCTTTTCCAACCAAAGAACTAGCAAACAATGAGATCTAAAGCATAGTAGTTACATCATAACCAAGAACCAAAAGGTTTGATTTGAGAAGGTGAGTTGCCATGCCAAACCCCATTGCTCCAAGACCAACAAAACCAATTCGGTTCACAGCATTGGATCTTGCAGTTATCTGACTGGCTAGCTGTTCAGGGCTGTACGTTTCTGCATTTGCTGCATGGGAAATATTCACCCCAAGAACTCCTTCCCAAACCTGCATAATATAAAATAATACATGGCAAAGAATAATGTGACAGAAAAATAAAGCATTTTTATGGAAAAATATTATTTACAACAAATGTGAACTCGACCTACAAAAAACTGTGTCAATTTCTTAATGAAAATCCATAATAAATCACCTTGATTAATGAGGCATCTTTATCATATTTGTGACCATGCGAAGACCCTGACCGTGGAATAATAGTGCAATAAAGGTAAGCTAAGCCAGGTTGCTATCAAAGATCAAGAATAAATATTAGAACCAATATACTGGATCAAAATGACACTATTTTGGGCTATACCGAGAAGAAGAAGTTGATGAGCAGCAGCCAAAAGTGGAAGAGGGAACGGAAGTGGCTTGGATAGATCCAGAACAGCAGCCTAGAATAAGGAGAATTCCGTGAATCTTCTAATGTAACAAGAGAGAGCAAGCAAGGATCCAAGTAAAAAAGTAAGTATGGATTTTTCAAAATTCAAAACCAACTCAAAAGGAAATAGAAACTAAAATTTGATTCACCTGATGAAGTATTTAAAGAGTTAAAAGACGATATCCCCAAAAAGGAAACCAATTATTTTTCTCTTTTATCTCTTGTTTCTGATTTCTAATCCCTAACCATATCTCTTCTTGGTGCTCATGGTTTTATATTTCTCAATCTAACAAAGTCAAATCTTCTCTCATTATCTACGGTCTCATTCTGTATAGAATGAGACCCAAATAGATTTTTTCATAAACCGATAAACACTGCATGGCCCTTAAACAGGAAGAAGAATTATCACGGGGATAAAGTTGTTCATTTCTTTCCTTGAGTTTTTTTTTCCTGACTCGACTTTAGTTAATACCTTTAGGGGAACTTATATTAACCAATTATCCTTATTAACCTTAATATTCTCTAGCACACCCACTGTGTTGTGATTTATATAGAGAAGTTTTCAAACCATAATGAGGATAAGAAAACAAGGACATTGAGATTGATTAAACAACCAATTTATGCATAAATGAAGAGATAACCAATTCAAATTATGACTGCAAACTGATAAATGAAAACATTTTTTTATGACAAAAAGGGTTTCTTCATTAGAAGAGTGCAGTAACATTTACAGAGTAGAAAAACTAAGATTAGTAAACAAGAAGTCAGTGCCAGAAATAACAGATTAACATGTCTTTGAGGGATGACTTCAAAATACCAAACCTGAACCACATATGACTGCAAGATATCTTACCAATTCTTGAACCATATAACCCAGGCAATGACTCTTGGTTTCACCTGTTAATAACTTGGGAACTAGATTCTTGAAGACCCTGCACCCACAAAAATAATGCCCCAGATAGAGAGGGTGATCATATGAATGCTAAATGCTTCAAAAGCATGCATTAAAAGTAATATTACTTTTGAGCTTTTAAAAGGTCAGATCTACTATTGAAGTTATATAATAAGACCAAAAACATTTATTGTTTATAACAAAAACAAAATTTTAACAGTAAACATCATAAAAGTACAACTTAAGAAAAGTGAACAAGCTTCTCACCTCAACAACACAACAACAAACACACATTTTGCATCTACCAACAAAAAAAAACAGCAATAATAACAACTCAATCTTTTGAAATAATTGGCTTTGGCGCATGACAAGCTAACTGATGAAAAAATAAAATTAGAGAATTATTAGAATTCTATATTTTAAAGCTTTATTTTTATCGCAATTATTATCAGATTATGATTTATTATTGAATTTGATAAGAATTAGTAGAGTTTGAGTCCTATGAAATTAAGATAGCCTTTTATTTTTTCTATAAATAGGCTTATTTGTAATGTTGATAATAATTATTGATTATTGAAAATTTGTTCGTCAATAATCCCCTCCACAACTTTTAGCCTACGTCAATTACTATTAAAACTTGTTGACTTTGTTTTCTTAAACAAAATCAAATCCTCTTCTTTAAAATATTTGCTTAATGTTTACATGAAAGCAATACAAAACTTGTCACATTTTTAAAAAAATAATACTCTTGATATTTTCTTACTCGAAAGAGAAATCAAATATGAATATTTTGATAATTCAAAATTACCTATATTTGATGACAAACTAGAAATTATTAAGGATGATTATTTCGATGGTTTCAAAACCTCCCATCTAATATGAAGAGCCAAACATTGATAGCAAGTATTATGACAATTGGTGCTCACCTATATATGATAAAGAATTACAAATTCTAAACAAAGATGATGAAGAATTCTTCATTCAGAACGAGGAAAATGAGTACAAGAAAATTGAATGGCTAGAAGAATTTGACTTCATTTTTGGACAAAAGAAAGATTTTTCACAACCAAGTTTGATGATTGCTTTCAGTTTAATTTTTCGTCATTTACCTATAGTCATCATAGTTTTAACTTTTAAAAAAGATGCAGATGCATTCAAGAATTCTAAAGCTATCAAAATGATCCATGAATGTTTTGAAGAAACAATTTGCAACAAGAATTTCAAGCATAAATTAAATGCATAGCAAATTTGTAAAGCTTGAGCAAAACTCAAGAATAAGTTTTTTTTTTAAACGAGGAGTCTGATGTAGGATAAAATTAGAAAATTATTAGAATTTTAAAATAATTAAGATTCTATATTTTAGAGTTTTATTCTTATCACAATTGTTATTAGATTAAAATTTATTATTGGATTATGATAAGATTTAATAGAGTTTGAATAATTACAAAATTAGGATAGTCTTTCATGTTACCTACAAATAGGCTTATTTGAATTATAATGGTACACTTTAATTGATTTTAATTATAATTATTGATTATTGAGAACTTTTTATTCGATTATTCCCCGTCTTCTGGCCTACATCACTAATGGTCTTCATGCTTTGATGATCAAACAGTTACACATAATGCTAGTCATCCAATATCACATGGGGAGTGCAAATGACATTGAAATATACTGTCAATTGTTCATGAGGTTTAAGATTCTTTATGTCAAGTCAAAAGACCAGCTTGATATATTCAAGAAGCATCTATGGAAAGGAGCCTTCGGTAGTTTGTCTTTGAGCTGACAGTTTTGATACATAGGCCATAGCTTGAGATGTAGTGTAGGAAATATTAATAGCGTTGACAGTTATTGATATATGGGGTGATTTTCATTGAATATTCTCTGCATGTATCAAACCAAAGAACAATGCCTACCTCCACCAAACCGCATGCAAGTAAAAGCCCTTACTACTACCATCTCACTGTAGCATAAGCAGAGGCAAAGAATTACGAATTAACTCTTGCAAAAGAGACATGAACATGAAAACAAAAGCATAACACCAAAAACTAAGGGCTTGTTTGATAACGATTCTAATTCTGAATTTCTAATTTTTTTTAAGTGATTTTTCAATCAAGTATGTTTGGTAGAGATTTCTGATTTTGATTTTCACTTTTTTAAGGAATCACTCCTAAAATACATGGTGATTCATAAATCTTTGAAAAGAAGATTTTTGAATTAAATTTCTTATTTATGATTCTTTTCATTTTCACCAAACATTTTTTTAGAGTGTAAATCAAGTCTTATAACTTTTGTATTTATAAATATTGGAAGAAAATGATTAAAAACATAAAATTTGTAAATAATAACAAAAAAACTTTTTTATTTGTTAAGATTTCGAAAAAAATAAAAAAAAAATATATAAAACATTACCAAACAACTTATAAGTATTTTTTGATTTTTTTTCTTGAAAATCATAAGTAAAATTATTACAGAACATATTGGCAATTATTTTTACAAAAAATCATAAATCACAAAACCAACTATTTAATCATAAATCATAAATTAAAATTGTTATCAAATAAAGCCTACAAAAATAAAATACATCAATCTAGAACAAGGCTTATAGTGGAAATATGGAAGCAATTTAGATAATAGAAGTGAGTTGAGAGAAAAAGGAGAAAACCAAATAAATTCATTATAATTCCCTATATTTACGGGATAATAAGAATGGAGCACAGATCCTAATAAGACTCTTAATATCACTCTCAAAATGAAAAAGAAACATATATTTAATATTAAATATTCCAACACTAATAAATTAATATTAGTTATATAAAATTCCAACACTCTTCTCAAGCTGAATATTGATAAGCTCAGCTTCGATATTTACAAATAAAGAATCAAAATAGTAGATAAACAAAAAGGCAGTAATGGATCCACCATAGATTGAACATCAAAATTGCTTGCAACAGTCTTGCCAAGAGTATAAAAGTAATCAACCAACCAAAAATAACTAAAAATATTGGATTATGCCACTTTTTTTTTAGACATTAACCTTAATTGAAGTCGTAGGCCTCATATACTAAAAAGTCTCTTAGAATGTCTAGTAACACAGAAAGCAATAGAGGTTATGGTGGTGTAAAGTAAAGAGCAGCGTAAAACCACACGAGAAAGACAAGTGGTGCATAGGCTAATACAGTGGTACAAAACCACACAAACAAGAGCTTTTTGGAAGCTGAGGGATATAGCAACGTCATAAAGTTGGCGGCAACTAAGAGTAATAGTGCAGATAGCAAGAACGCCAAACAAACAATGGCTGGCATAAGTGGTAGTTGGCACAAGTAGAAAAGCAAGACACATTCTAACTATCCCATCAATTTGGAGCATAAATATCAAATATGCCCAACTTAAATGATGAAGTGTGAAATGATTCTTCCTGTGACAAGGAATGATTACCCTTTTAAGGGAAACAGTGGTAGAATTCGAATTTTATCAAGTAAAGAATAATAAGAACTCAATAATCGGGTTGACAAAAATCATGTAACCAAGGATCTTCAATAAATCAAAGAACCTCATAGCAATAGTAGAAACAAGAAATTCAACGATCAAACCATAGAAGCCAATAGAAACTTAGAACATGTGATTGGTGGTAGACAACGATGCGAAAAAACACTCCCAGTTGTTTACAATTTGTGTCAACTCAGAAATAACAACCAACACATATTTAAAAAAAACAACATATGTCAAAATACTAGTTTAACAATACAGTGTTGAAAAAAAACCCTCAAGAAAACCCAAAACATTTGCAGTGTTAAATGTCAAAATACTAGTTTAATCAAAGGGCATGTGCTGCCCAACGATGAACAAATGATTAACACCCAACCTAATTTCCCACGTAAACGAGGCATTAAACAAGCAAACAAGGAACACATAATTTTCTCTCTTCTTCTTCGTCTTATTTTCCTTTTTCTTTACCACGAAAAGACACAAACACACAAGTATACCGATCAGCATATAAAAACACCATTGCTATACACAAAAAACCATCAGATTTGAGAGAGGAAAAGATCCCAACACGCGAACTGAGAAAGGATGGCTAGTATTGCCGAGACAACAACTAGAGGAAAGGAATCAACGCATAAAGCAAAGGTAAAACATAGGTTGTTGGCAGGAGCTTAGCAAGGGAAGGCAATGACATAAATCAAGCAGGATGGCGTAGAAGCTGTCGACGTAGGTGGGTGGGCTCTCAAAGCCAGCAATGAAGGGATGATGATGCATGACAAAATTAGTATTTTATTGAATTTTAGAATAATTAGGATTTAGATTTTAGATTTTATTTTTATCATAATTGTGATAGATTATGATTTATTATAGGATTAGAATAAGATTTAGTAGAGCTTGAGTCCTTATAGAATTGAGAGTCTTTTATATTACCTATAAAAATGCTATCAAAGCTTGTTTATTTTGTTTTATTAAGCAAAATCGGATTTTCTTCGCTAAAATATTTTGTTACTGTTAAATGAAAACAGTACACAATTTGTTACAGTTTTGAGAAAAATAATGTCCCTTGATATTTTTCTTACTCAAAAGAGAAATCAAATATGACTATTTTGATTATTCAAAACCTCCTACCTTTGATAAAAAGCCACAAATTCATAGCGAGTATTTTGATAATTTGTGTTTACCCATGTATGACGAAGAAATCTCAATTTTCAACAAAGTTGATGAAGAATTTTCAATTCTCAATGAAATAGATAAGCATAATAGAATTGAATGGCTAGAAGCGATTGACTCTGTTTTTGGACAAGAAAAGGACTTTTCACAACGAAGTTTGATAATTCTTGTTAGTTCAATTTTACAATTTTCCCTTAATTTACTCGGTCATTGTAATTTCAAATAAGATGCATTCAAGAATTCTAAAGCAAGAACATTCTATGAATTCATGTGTGTTTAAGAAATAACTTGCAATCATCACAAATATGAGGATGAGATTTTTCTCATTCGAGGAGTCTAATACACGACAAAATTAGTATTTTATTATAATTTTAAAATAATTAGGATTATATATTTTAGAGTTTTATTTTTATCATAATTGTTATTAGATTATAATTTATTAGTGGATTAGGATAAGATTTAGTAGAGTTTGACTCCTTATTGGATTATATATTGTAGAATTTTATTCAAATATAATACTAATTTTTGAGAACTTTTTTTCTTTAGTTATCCCCTCCACACCTTTTGACTTTGAGTCACAACCCAAAAATCACTCAAATCTATGCTTACGCTTATTAACGGCTAATGCAATGCCCCTCGAATCAGACTTCATCGTTCCTCAAACCAACACAACTTCTAGAGGAAGGGTTGTTTATTTCTGTAACACTTGTTCGACGGTTTTTTAGGGTGGATTAGTGAGACTAATTGTATTTTTTAATAGATAAACACAATAAAGGGAGTTTAAAAGGAGAAAGAATAAACTTTTTAGGGTTTAGAAAAGTGAGTGTTTGGGATCGAACACAACTTTGATATTAAGAAGAACTATACAATAGATAAATGTAGAAGCAATTTAGAAAATAAAAATAAGCTGAGAGAAGAATGAGAAAGCCGAATAAATTCAATATAATTCCCTATTCATAACAATAATGAGAGTATAGGCATATTTATAGAGATAATACGATTGAAACCCTAATCCTAATAAGACTCTTAAAACTAAGGTTGAACAGCAGATTAAAAAGGCTTGTTTTTTCATCAATTATAATCCAATGCAATTGAATTTGAAGATTTTCAATCTAAATTGATCCGATGAAGTAATCAATCTGAACCAATCCGAATAACAATAGACGATTCCACTCAGCGCAAAAATGGTATCTCCACAATGAGAGAATATCATAAGTAACTACTTATAGTTTAGATTCCTATATATATGGAGAATAAGGAGCTTTGAAAATAGAAAGTAAATTATTAAGTATGCCCTAATTTTGACTTTGAGCACATAACAATTATGAAGAGAAGAATATCCTTAAAGCATACTACTCACCATGAGTTTCCCGCTGCATTTGAAATTATATCATAAATCATCCATGGATGAATGCCACATTTAACCCCAAGAGAGATGGCCTCCAAAGAAGCAACAAAATGAATTCCCTCAAGCAGGTCATTGACAATTTTAATTTTACTGAATATGAAAGAAAAGGTATATCAAATTGTAGCATAAGTGGGTTAGATTTCAGAACAAAAATATCAAAGAACTAAAGCATCATCGTGTGAAGTTACAATTATCATATTTAACTTTTTTTAACACAGGAACACGTGGGGAAAAAGCATACCTTCCAGCACCCACTTCACCCTCAAAAATATAAAGCTTTTGGCACATTGCTGTAAACCAAAAATAAAATAGAGTAAAACAAAAATAAAATACTGGAAACATTGATTTGGGAAAGAAATGTCTAACATGTCATATTTGAAAAATTCAGCTCATGAAAACAGTTACCAGAGAGAATAGGCTTTGCCAGTGCAATGGCATGCGATTTCCCTGAGGAAGCAACCTATCCAGCAAAAGGATCATAAGCAAACTATCCAGTACTAGATGAGCGAGTAACAAGAAGAAATTTAACCACATTCACCACTACGAAAAACATAGGGTTACCATTATTTTCCCATTTAATACTTCAGACAGTCCTTTGTTGACGTATATATCCACAAAAGAAGATATTTTGTAGTCATCTGTTAGACAAATACAAATGAGTCTCAGCTGAAGCTTCACTGTTAATGTTGGATGTCTAGAAAGAATTATTATTGCCACACTAGCTAAATCCCTTTTCTTTTCTTTTTCTTTTTTTAATAAGAAACACTAGCTAAATGGTTGAACATGCACATTAGGACTCTTAGATAATTCAACCAAAAGTCAAATTCCAAGTCCTGTCTCAATAAAATGCCACTTCAACTTTGAAACTGAAATATTCAGGCCAATAGCATGCTGTAATGATGGGGGAGAGACTAATAAAAAGTTCTCTTCACATATTCTTGCTTGCCAGAATGAAGGGATGATGTTAATAAGAGAATCACTCATTAATGAGTGTAACCGTTGGCAGTAAGGATACTATACACATATATAGTAAAATATGAAGAAATTGTTCTAACTTAAATCACAAGCATGGATGCATACTGTATTTTATACCGAACAAAAAATAATTATGCCAATTGCTGCTGACTATCAGATTTAATAAAATTAGTTCTTTTGCTCCAATTTAATAAAAATGGTTGGTAGAAACAGAAAGTCAGATCTCCAGCAGTTCTCTAAGCATTTGAGGTTTTGAGCTGCTTTAGTATTAATGGAGAAAATAAAAAGACAAATGCTTTGCTGATTTTATACAAGATTATTTTACAGCAAACACAAAGGTAAAAATTGCCTGCGAAAAGCTTCTCCACGTTCTGGATATAAGATGGCAATATGGTTGATCGTAGAATGAACACAGCATCCTTGTGAAATTCTGCATATCCACAAAACAATAAATTTCAAACATCAAACAATTTTTAAAAGGGTTTTTGTCTAAAATGGCCGTATTAATTATAATAGTTTAGAAAGAGGCGTATTTAAAATTTAATTTAAAAAAAGTCAGATCTCCTCTGCACGTCCCACTTCTAATCTTTTCTTCTTTTTTTTACATTTTCATTCTCTTTCCTCCCCCCCCCCCCCAACACTTAAAACATTCTTTCTTTTTCTATTTTTTTATTCTTCTTTTCTCTCTCTCTCTTTTCACCTCTCACTTTTTTTTTCTCTCTTTTTTCCATTTTCTTCTTCTTTCTTTTATGTAATTTAGTTATTATTTATTATACCATACATAAATATATAAATATTCATTATTATACATACTATATATTTAATATTGTTATAATTTATTTAAACTATTTTAATTACCTTTGCAACTTTAAAATGCCGAATACAAAAATTATAAATTTTTAATAAATAAATTTTTGAGTGAATAAAAAATAATAAAAATAATTTATATTTATAAAATACAAAAATATATTTAATAATAAATATATAATTTGTTATAACAAATAACGTATCAAAATTTTATTATAAATTAACTTAAAATAATAATAATAAATTATAAAATAATTACAAAATTAATAATAATTATTATTATAAAATAAATTATAAAAATTGGGCTAATAATTATAATAATATTATATTAGATAATATTTTCACATAAATTTTACGATATAATGTGTTATGTTTGTATTGTATATTGTAAAAAGTTGAATAGAGAGGTTTCACAATTTTTTTATAATTTAATTATTTTTTATATCATAATTATAATTAAATATTATAATTATTTATTAAATATAATTATAATTAATAATAATAATAATATATTATATTATTTATGAATTATCAAAATATTTAGCATATGATTTTCAATATATGTATAAATTTATATTTATTTTATTGTAAAATAAATTATTTTTTATTTTTTAAAATAAATTTTTTAATATATAATATGATAAAAAATATTTATGTATTTAAAATTAATTATAAATTTATACGATGTTAATATTTTTTTTATGTTTACAATAATTATTTTTTTGTAAAATAGAGCTAATATATCATTTTTTTAAATAAAATTGATTAAAAATTTTGCTTTCAAGTTTAAGGTAAGATTTTGTCTATTTTAAAAAAAAATCCAACTTGTGCCCATTTTTAAACTATTGTCCAAAAATTGACTATTATAGACAAAACCCCTTTTTAAAATGGATATAGATATAACAGGAAGAAGCTCCATATGACCTTTTAAGGCACCCTCGTCACCAAATATGATGTCCTTAACTTGATCTGGGTGAGATATTAACACAATTAAAGCCAAAACATCTGCAAGAGAGAACAAATATCAGTAAGCAAATACTTTGTTTTCATTCTAAGAAGATAGATTCAGTACTCCAACACAAGTAACTGAAACAAGGGAGAAAATTCCATTAAATGCTTAAAAAAGAGTGCTTTCCATGGTAAAGAAAGGTATGCATTGTTCATCCAAAAGCAAGTTCACAGTTGTCATTTCTTAATTACTAAATGTTGAGATGTCAAAATAGGTAGAGAGAAGAATAAATTAAAATACTCCCTTAATTCTCCATTATATATGTTTACTTCCATTCAATAATGAGCCAATACATGGAAAACCGTTTTAATTGAAAAAAGAATTTTATTAATCAACATAGAATGAGCAAAGAAAACGGAAAGTGGACAAGGAATCCATAAATACACAAATGCATCTAGACCGTCACTAGAAAAATATACAAAACCAGACCGAAATGAGGATAGAGGGGATTACATTCAAACAAATTACTGAATGCAAGCCTCCACTCTCCCAAGTAAGAAATTGAAAAAAGCTTAAAGTATATAGTTTTTGCTTCCATAATAACATCAAGAATAACATGTTTTCCCACTCTATCTTGCCCACCAAAGATCCTTGTGTTTCTTTTTTATTTCTGACAAATTTTAAAGAAAAATTTTGGACAACTTAATCCCAAGTCAAATAGTTTTAATTTAGATCCACTTTCCAAAACTCCTCGTCATGCGAAGTATTTGTATTGTAATGTCTCTTTCCAACTTCTCTTTTATCTTCTAGAATCCTACCATTTCTTCCCATCCATGCTACCCATCTTTGCTCTCTTACTCTTCCAACACCCACAAAGAATTTCCAACAACAATGACATAAAGGGAAAGGGACAGTCGGCCGTGTTACTATCTTCCTCAAAAGCTAAACTGTATATAGAAAAGAACAGGGCAATTCCAAAATAAAACACCTAAGCCTTTTTAGTTCTTGCATGTCAAACACGAATACAAGGATAAATAAGCTTTCATGCGCTTTAAGTACACTCTATCACATTCACATGACATTTATTTAGATTTAGAAGAACAACCGATACATCTAAAACCTTTGCTGCCAAACCAAAGTAGGAAGATAGGAGAATATGAAAAGTAAAATTTCCACTATATTTTTCATCACAAATTTATAGAGAATCAAGACAATTAACCTTAGTACAGCTTAAGAAGACTCCTAAGTCCTAACTCGGTATGGACACTCTAGACTTATATCCAATATCATAAGTTAAGTTAAATCGACTTTACTTTTCTAACAATCATTACTTGACGTAATATTTCAAAGAAATAAACAGAAATTAAGACACAGAACAAGACATGAAGATTAAATTGTAAAATTTAATTGTGGGGTCCCATTTTGAATTTAAGCAATAGAAATGTCAAGCTCAATGGAACATAGAAATATTCAACTCGTCATTAATTTGACCATTACAAGTAGATGAAAATGGTGGACAGCTCGATATTATTACTAAAGCCCCACCCCCACTATCCTAAAAGAGGGTGTTATTCCAGCGTAAAACATTGTAATGGGTAATAATATAGACTCTTAAGAGAGCGAGGTATATTGCTTTACCTTTCCCTGCTTCAATCAGGCTGGCACAACTAAATCCTCCTAACTTCAAAAATTTACCAATCAAAGATTCAAGAATCTGCGGATGGAGGAGATATTTAATAATCAAGTTAACAAAAACTTTATATGAGACTATTACAAAAACTATAGGAATGCACAAAGTAACAATACATCAGATAAAGTTAAAAGAAACGAAAGCAACATTATATCTGTTATGAAGATCATTAATTATTAGTAATAAAAAAATCATCCATAAACTTGCACGTTAGGATCAATACAAAAATGCATTAGATACTTCATTTCATCATTTCTATTGTTTTTCCACCTTTTCTAGGAGGTTTAGATGATATTCAACTTTTACTCTCATCTTTCATCTTTTCCCCTAAACTTTTCCGGAAACCAAACAGACCTTAGAAAAGGTAAAAGAAAAAACAAAGATAGTAGCCAAAGATGATACAGAAAACAGTAACCTCAAATGCTTTGACTTTATAGCCACGACTAATAAGCAAAGCAGCCATTTCCAAGCTCAAGTCATCTAATCCAACGAAGCCAACAGTTCCTTGAGACGCCATTGAAGTCAAGTCACCAAAACCATCCACCGATTAATCTTTCTCTGCTTTGCTTCCCTCCGCTTTGCTCTGATTTTACTCAGTTTCGAACTTGATCTAATTTGAAAGAGTAGATAAGACGAAGAACACGTCTGATATAAACTAAAATAATCTGTTGCCAAGTAATTAATAATTAGTAGGCTCTTGTACGCCACGTTATTTCTGCTACAAAATAATAGGATCCAACGTTGCCCTTGCGACTTTCATATAAAATAAATTATTGGAAAGATAAAAGTGTTTTCTTTATAAAAATGTTAATTTAATGTTAGTTTACCTAAATTTACTATTAAATTTAGAAAAATTATCGAAAAAATCACTACAAGATATCTAGTTAATTAAAAAATGATTTTAGTATACAGAAATAATAAAAATGCCTTTACATTCTTAAACAAAAATAAGACATCCAACCTACCAAATTCCTCTCTATTTTCACTTATACAAGACATCCTTTTCTTCAAAATACTTAACACATCTACTTTCTTTTCATTTTTTTCTATCTATCTAGTCATCACCAACACACACAAATCTTAATATTTTCAAACTTCAGTAAAAAAATTAATTCAAATAAACATTTGTGAATTTTTTCTACAAATCACAAGTAAATTCTTTAAGTATCTACTAAATATTTATAAAAGGTTTAATTACTTCTACTAGATCTATTAAAAATATATACAAATTGGTTCGTTAAGAATAACCTAATATTTATGATATGTTTGGGAGGGATTTTAATATGTTCTCATGAAATTTTTTAATTGAAATAAATGATAAATTTTAAATCATAGATGAAGACCTAACTCTATTTTATCACGTTAACAACCCTATTTTTATGTAATTTAATACAACTAATTAATGAATATGTGTTATGCATCTTAACATGAATGTTATAATCACTTAATAAAAGTATATTATATTTCCATTAATTTCAAAACTTCAATTATACCTTCTTGAATTAAAAAAAAATTGCTTGAAATTTTTTACGTAGTATGCATATAAACTCCTGATTTTCAGGAGCAAATAGTTTGATAAATAAAAATAGGTTCTCGATCAACTAGTGACTGAGTCCTATGGGTAGTTAGCACAATTTTAGCATTGTGTAAAGGCAATTTCATTACTTATTTTTATGTTTTCTTGTAATGTCTATAAAATAGAAGATTTCCTGTTTTAATATTAAGTAGATTAATTCAATTGTTTCTCTAATATCTAACAATTGGTATAAGAGCACTTAACATGACCTGTGTGTGAAGAATAAAGTAAAACCATAAGTGATTGAGCTATGCAAAATGTCAGAAGGTAGCAGTAGTTATATTCTCAAGTTTGTTAGGCATTATGATCATTGGGCTGAACTAATGGAGAACCTACTTCATTCCAAGGAGTATTGGAATGTTGTCGATCATGGAGTGGTCGTGAATGTAGCAAGAGAAAGAAGATTTTTTTCTTCTATGGTGGCTGAAAAGGGACAACTTACTAACACTCAACACAAAACGTATGAAGAAGACAACTTGAAGAACTTTAAGGCTAAAAACCTTATCTATCAGGCGATTGACAGAGATGTTCTAGAAATGATTCTCGATAAAAGCTCATCCAAGTCAATTTGAGATTCCATTAAACAGAAAATTCAGGGCTTAACGAGAGTCAAAAGGGTACAACTGCAATCATTGCGTTACGATTTCGAAACTCTTCGTATGAAGGAAGGCAAATTTGTGAACACATACTTTGCGTGTGTTCTGTCTACAACCAAAAAATGAAAACGCATAGAGAAAATATGAATGAAAAAATAATCATAGAAAAAGATTGTACGTTCAATGGTATCCAAATTCAATTATGTAGTGTGCTCAATTAAGGAATCAAACAATATGACCACAATGACTATTGATGAACTTCAAAGCAGTCTTCTTGTGCAGGAGCAAAGAATGAAGGGACAAAGTGAGGAAGAACAAGTTCTTAAGATCACTCATGAACACAAAGTAGGAAGAGGAAATGGACACACTAATATACGATATGGACGTAGAAAAGGAAGACAAAGCTTCAACAAGGCAACTATAGAGTGCTACAAATGCCATAAACTAAGACACTTCCAAAATGAGTGTGCACTACTACAAAAATGGCATTAAAGTCGGTTAAAAATGGGCTTTAAATTGAGTGATTTAAAATGTAAAGTCGGTTCACGCGGTGAACCGACTTTACACGTACATTTTTTGAATTTGTTTTATTCTCATTTTTCGTATTATTCAATATATATAGCATAAAAAACTAAAATATAAATAATAATACAAATAATTAAAAATTAAAATATAATTAATTATTTGATAATTAAATTTATTACAAAAACAAATAATGTATATACAATACATATAGTTAACTTAAATTACAAATAAAATAATGTCGTCAAAGTGTAATTGGATGCGAGTAAGCTTGGTTGGCTTAGAATCACCAGCATTATGACAAGAAAACTATACAAAAAATAGTTGATCCATATAACAATTCATATTCCCCTACATATATGAGCACGTAAACAGTCATCAAACAAGCAGTCTAAACTTCAGAGACATACGAACGAAGAAATTAAATCATTATAAATATTACCATCAAAAAGAGATTACCACAACGATATCTCAGTGATATAACCCTTCGACGAACTCATATTAGCACTTTATTAATCATTTTTTCTATAAATATAAAGTTATTTGGAATCTTTGCTAGTATTTTTTAATGTTATAATGAACTTTAAATATGAAATCAAGTGTAACTCTAATTTCTTACTTGGCTTGTGTGAGTTTTGGTGCCCTTAAACATATGGAACACATTCATGGGCACCAAAACTTATACAACTCAAGAAACAAATCGAAGTTACACCTAATTTCATATTTCGAGCTCATTATAGCATTAAAAATACTAGCAGAGATTCCAGATAACTTCATATTTATAGACAAATGATTAATAAAGTGTCAATATGAGTTCATAAGGAAAGTAAGAAAGAGAGATGAGATATAGTTTGGGCCAAAAATAGATCCATAAAACAATGCATTCCCCTAAATACATGAGCATATAATCATCCATCAAACAAGTGACTTCAGACACAGGAATAGATAGAGAAATTAAATCATTAAAAAATTTATTGTTATGTTGTCATATGTTATTCAAGATCATTAGAGTCTTCTCCTGATTCTTTTGTGATGATATAATTTGAACCATGTGTTCTGCCCATTCCTCTCGTAAATCATCAAAAATTTGCTGGTTGTAGCCCGTCTTGTTCCAACCAAAGAACTAAATGTATTTAAAATCAAAATAAGAATGTAATTTCATTTATTTACAAAAAATAACTCAAATATGTTAAAAAAATTATATATATGGGTAAAAGATATTACCACATCATCAATTGAAATTTTGATATTTGTGATGATTTCGCTCATAAACTTCATGACTCTATTTTTTTGTTGTGGAACCTATAAAAAACAAATGTACATGATTTTTCATATTTGAACATCTTTATTATTCAATTGTAAAATTAATAAAATTATTAATATTGGCTTGTACATACCATAACTTTTGCCCATATAAGCTTATGATATTTTTAAGGGCAATGCACTTAAAATTGTTCCACAACTTCCATGCCCTATCAAGGTTTAAAACGGTTAGTTTTTATTAAATATTACAAAAAATAATAGAAGAAACTAATATGTAGCTATAACTCTTACATTTTAACAACTATTTTTGTATCTTTACTCAGTTCTATGGAAGCTGAGTCACAGTACCAAGCATGATTATTGAACAGATCAATGATTACCAACATCCAATGATCTTGGCCTTGTTCAAACCTTAATGGTCAAGAGATTAGCGACTTTAGATTTCTGTTAAGCGTTAATGCTCTATCATATAATTGTTCAGCTTTGATGCTAACATCCTTCTCTTGATATTGATTGACATATGAAGAATCATAGAACATTGCTAAATGTGATGAGTGATTATGTTGAAGTCGATAATAGCACGCCTTATATAAAAGATATATATATATATATATAATTAGATAATATAAATATAATTATATATATTCTACATAAATGAAAGAAAAATAAATAGATTGAAGACTCACCTTGTCCACACTTGAATTATACTTAAATCGATTGTTGTCTTTTTTTAAGAACATTAAATGGTGCAAGTATACACATTTACAAGTAATAATATGATAAGTCAATTATCGTTTCCACAGAGAATTGTTACCAACTTTCGTTAATTACTAAAATTATTTAAACCTGATTTTATCCAAATAATCAATAATTTGATACAGTTTGACTAACTAATAATTTTTTTCTCTTTTTAACAGTTTGTATGAAAATTCTAGGATTGTAGTTTACCCAAATTAATTCACTTAAATATTTTATTATCTCTTGATTTATGTTTTTATGTTTTAATTTGTTAACCAAGAACTCCTAATTTATCCATATATCTCTTTCAAGCTCCATACAGACACATCCAGTTAAAATTATTCACTATATTCCTATGATAATTAAATTGAACCAGATTTATTAAGTTTTGAGTTCTCCAAAAATTACACATACAATAAAAGTATATTTCTATCCCTTATGTATATACGTTATTTTATCACGAGCAACACACAAATTTTTTTTTCAAGTTTATTTAAGTGTCACATATCATTTAATTAATCTTCTGATAATTAAAAACATTAAACACAGATAAAATAAACAACTTAAAACAGTTTCATAAATCATTCAAAAATAATTAATTCAAGTTTCATAATTTACGCTACACTGCAATCCTAGAACAAATAGATTAGTTCATAGAAGAAATTAAAATTACAACACCACAAAAATAAAACATTGCAGAGAAACAAAAATTAAAAGAAAATAGGTTAAGAGAAACTCTTTCACGATTCCTCAATGAAAAATAATTTCTTCCCTTTCCTTCTTCTTCGTCGACTTCTTTCTCTGTAATTTCCTTAAGATAATACAACACAAAATGTCAAAATAAAACGTTCTACGTGTTAAACCAAACACACACAGAGGAAAAATGAAAAATGCTCAAGAGAGAAAAAGAAGAACAAGAGAAATGTGTGCTGAAAAATGAAAGAAGAAAAACTGAAACTCCAAAAAAAACTCTCCAAAATGATTTTCGCGTACAAAATATATCCCCACTTTACAATTATTATTTTTTATTATTATTTTATCAGTGGGGAACAAAAATGAATGGGGAATTAAAATAACAACACGCGTGAAATGCCACGTGCCGCCATGTGATTGGCTGCAAGAAATATAGAGACACGTGGCACATTTTCATTGGACGGGTAGTCCGGGCACATGAGGATCGGATGGACCGCAATGCACGAGATTTCCTCGTGTTGGAATATGTAAACGGCTGGAAGTGAAAGCCATTTCTACGTTTTTATTGTACCAAATACGTGCCACGTGTCGTCATGTTATTGACTGGAATATTTAGGAGACACGTGGCTGCTTATTTTTCGTTGAAACGCGAGGGTGCACGCTGCTTGGATGAACCGCATCGCACAGGATTTGTAGACGAGCGGCTCGGTGCACGATAGCTTGGTTCCACGCACTTCAATCTGGACCGTTCAACTGATCCAACGGTGAGCGATGCGCCTCGGGGAAATTCTGCACAACTGACATGTGGGTCCCACCCTGCACGCCAGTCTGCGCGGCCGGTGGGCCCCACGTGTGCCGGGCTGCGCGCTTCAAGAATTCCGGCCCATCGCTTTTATTGCGTCTGGATATCACGCACCAAATCATGACCGTTGATGGGATGATCAAGCGGTGTGTGTTGGGCGTTGTGAATGTCGCGAGTGGCTCTTCTCCTGCGCATAAATTCAACTTTTTATTAATTGCATTTTGACCCACAAATTTAATTCAAATTAATTTCTAAATTTTCTTTAATTGCAGTTAAGCCCTTTTCTAATTTAAATTAAATTTTTTAAACTTTTAATAATTAAAATTAAGCTCGATTTTAATTTAAATTATATTTTCGACTTTTATAAATTGCAATTAAACACTCTTTTATTTGAAATTTTATTTTTGGACACAAATTTGCAATTAAGTACGTTTTCGATACAAATTATTTAATTTTATTAAAATTTATAAAAAAATAGTAAATACTAATTTATTAAACTAAAATTAACTAAAAAATGTAAAGAATATAACAATTATAATTAATAAAATAGATGAAAATAACTATATAAAATACAGTTATCATCGATCATTTGATATTCAAATAGTTGTAATATGTACTCGATCGATATATAAGTTTGGTTGAGGTCTACACTAGAAATTTCTATAGGAAGTGGCATAGTCCATCCATCATTTATGCTAGATGTCCTCCCAACAATAATTATCAAAGTGCCAAGATTTCTGATGAAGTTTAAAGCATAATTATGATTATACTTTTTCCAAGGCTTCTTCTTGAATGACTTGGTGCGCAATGATTGGCCACTAGACATAGTTTTAGCATGAGATTCTTGTTTCGTATCTCTTAAATGTACCACATTTAAGAGTTCTGGTGTAATAGACTAAAAAAAGTATTATATATGTATTTTAGTAACAATATAAGATATAATAAAATAATAGTAGTAAACAAGTGTTATCTTTTAAGTTAAAAAATAGTACCACGTCAAAATTTAGAACAACATGAATCGACGGCCAAGCCACATACTGTCCAACCGCCTCTTGTACAACCATCTTCACACCACTATTTTGATTTACTCGAACTTTGTCCCTATCTTGAGTCGTAAACCTCGATCCATTTATTGTGAAACTATAAAATGATTTGACATCGAATTTGGCCCATGTGCAAGCCATTGTAAACTTTCTGATATTTTATGATTGGGTTTCTTGAGTTCATCTCGAATCTATGTATACAAAAACACAAAATGTGTTTAGAGCAAAGTTTTAAAACATTGAATAGATCTAGGAAGATACATGCATGAATTTTTGTTTGTGACACTTACATGGTTACGAAACCAATTAATAAGCTCTCGCTTATGTTCATCATACAACCATTTTCTCCTTTTTTTATAACGAATATCGATCTTCAATAAGTTAAAATGCATCATATAATGTTATTAAATATATATGAAGTTATATATCATCATTAATAGTTAAATAAAAAGTGATTTTTGCAATCATGAAACAATGAAAATCACTTACTCTATGTACGGTTGTGCCTCATTATTATTTACCAAAATGATTCGGTGTGCTTTTTCCCATCGAGTGCGATCAATAAATAATTTCTTACTTCCACCAAGCATAGGGTTACCTACTTGGATCATGTGGCGTTCTAAGAACAACTTATGCGTAGGATTCCCAATTTCAGTGCAACCACTAAAGTATTCAGAACAAAACTCAATGGCCTCTTCAGCAATGTAGCGTTCCATCATGCATCCTTCAGGTCGATTTCTATTATTTACATATCCTTTAAGGATTTGCATATATCTCTCAAAATGATACATCCACCTTAAGTAAGTAAGACCACACAATTGAACCTCTTGAACTAAATGAACACACAAGTGAATCAATATATCGAAGAAAGGAGGAAAATATTTTTCAATTAGACACAAAGTCTCTACAACATTTTTCTGTAAGAAATTTAACTCGCCAATTGATATAGATTTCTTTCATATTGTATTGAAGAATGAACAAAGCCGAATTATTGATAATCGAACATGTTTTGGAAGAATTGATCTAATACCAACTGGTAATAACTATTGCATTAAGATATGACAATCATGTGATTTCAATGCATATAGTCTCTTATCAGTGATAGACATAAAATTTCTTATGTTGGATGAGTAACCATCAGGAACTTTCACACACTCCAAACATTTACAAAACACATCCTTCTCTTTTGTTGACATTGTATATGATGTTGGTGGTAAGTATGTTCGATTCTTATCATTTTTCACCCTTGGTTCCAATTCAGGTTGTATGCCTAGTTTCTTTAAATCCAATCTTGCTTTAATTCCATCCTTTGTTTTTCCAAGTATATTAAGTAAAGTACCAATCAAGCTCTCACATACATTTTTCTCAATGTGCATGACATCTAAGATGTGACGAATGTATAGGTCTTTCCAATAAGATAATTCCCAAAATATTGATTTTTTTTCCAACAACCATGGTAAGTCGGTTCAAACTCTTTTTCATTTTCACCTATTTCATTAGTTGACCTCTTTCGTTTTCCTACCTTAGTGAGTTTTTTTTCATCTTTCCATATCGTTTGAATGTCATACCATTAAATTTCCTTAATATCTCAACACCTCGCAAAGGTTGAGTTACATGATCATGATCTTCTTCACCATCGAACAGTTTCTTTTGGTATCTAAACTTGTGTCCAGATGGCAAAAATCGTCTATGTCTTCTATAAAACATCTTTCGTCTGTGAACAAGATAAGTTGCAGAAGTTCCATCACTACATATAGGGCATCCCTTGTAACTTTTTGTTGCATGTCCTGATAAGTTTCAATAGGCAGGAAAATCATTAATTGTCCATAAAAGAACCCCCTTCAAGTTAGAGTGTTCTTCTTTATATGCATCGTAAACATTTACACCATCATTCCACAACGTCTTTAAATCATCTATCAGAGGCTACAAATATACATCAATATCAACATCGGGTCGTTTCGGTCTTGAGATCAATAATGTTAACATCATGAATTTTCTTTTCATACACAACCAGGAAGAAAGGTTATAAGTTACCATAATTACTGGCCAACAACTATATCTACTATTGAGGGAACTATGTGGATTAATTCCATCAGCAACAATGGTAAGACGAAGATTGCACGGATCAGAAGAAAATTGAGGAGATAAATTATCTACTACTTTCCAATTTGGAGAATCACAAGGATAACATAGCACCCCATCATCAGATCAATTATTTGAATGTCAAGTCAACATCTTTGATGTAACTTTACTATTGAACAACCTTTGAAAGCAAGGAATCAAAGAAAAGTACCAAAGAACCTTTGCAGGCACACCTTTCTTATGCGTTGTCTCATTTATACCATGCTTCCATCTCGATTCTTTATACATAGGACAATCATCTAATGTCTCATATTCTTTTCTATAAAGAATGCAATCATTTGGACAAGCGCAAATCTTATGATATTCCATGCCAAATCAACTAAGAGATTTCTTCACTTCATACATTGAAGATGGCAATTCAATACCCTTAAAAAACATATTAACTAGTAGATTTAGTAATTATGTGAATCCCTTGTCAGAAAAACCATGTTTTGCCTTCACATTGTACAAATGAACCAATCACGGTATTTTAGTGTATTTTTTGCATTTTGGATACAACGGTTTTTCGGCATCTTCTATAAGTTTTTTAAAGGTTTCGGGATCATCCTCGCATAATTCATCTTCAACATCATGAAACATATTTTATGTCTATACATTATGATAAGATGTATGTAATCCAATCACATTCTTATTTATCTTTTTCCCATGAGTATTATCAATATTTTCTCCATGATAATACCAAAAGAATACCATTACGGATAAAGTGATACTTAACCTCGTCAAATTCATGAAATCGCTCATTTTTACATTTAACACATGGGCATCGAATCATACTAGTTCAAGTATTATTATTTCTACAAGAAAAATTCCATGAAACTTTCAACTCCAGAAATATAGTCTTGCACAATTCTACAATTTGACATCCAAGATTTGTCTATTTTCTATTAATGACATTAATTAAACATATTACTTAATTATGTATCCAATGAATATATTTCAAGTATTATTATATATAAATTTTCTAATTATTAGAATATATATCAAAACATACATAATACAAAATATTTATCATTTTAATCATTTTACAAAACCATTTCTATACAAATTAAAAAATAAGTAGCTAACATGAATAAATAAAAACCAATCACTTTAGTTGATTCTAATTTCTAAACATGTTACTATATCATAATTAAAAAGTAATATTAATTATACGTATATAACATTTTATAGAAGTAGAGGCTACTATAGTAACATATTTAACATTTTAACACATAAGTAACATATATAAATAAAAATAATAATACTACTTAGTTTTTAGTTATTGTTTGATTTTTATTAATATATATATATATATATATATTATTTAAATTATTGAGTTTATAAATATATATTTATAATTTTTTTAAGAGTCAATATATATCACGTATAATTCCTATACCAATATAATTTCTTAAAAATTTAAAAAACATATTATTTTTCCTCTATTCACTACTTAATAAAATATAATTATTTATATATAAATAAATTTATCCACACATAGTAAATATATATAATCCCTCAAACCTATAATATTTTAGATATTATTTCTACAAAAAATAAGTCAAACATAATAACAAGCAAAATAAAAAACATACCTAAATCAAAAATTTATAAAAAAAATAAAATAAAAATTAAATAATAAGCTGCAAAATTAATAGAAATACTTACAAGAATGTTATGAAGTGACTAAATGAAAAAAATAAGAAAAAAATGATGTTTTGTAAGTGAGAATAAGTGAAAAAATGGGTATAAAAAATTTGAGTATTTCGCTCAAAAAAATAGTAGATCTGAAAGATAATAAGAAGAGAAATATAACCCACAAACGACATTGCAAATGGTAGTCGGAAATTGAGAAAGAAGATGGGTGTGAGCTCGATTTTGGGTGGATAACGTCAGTTCGCCACATCAACCGATGCTATCCACACAATTTAATTTTTTTTTGTCAATTATTATTTTATTTAAATTATGCATATACGTACTATAGAAAAAGAAAAAATAACAACTTTACAATAATATTTAATTAAAATATATACACAAAATTAAATAAAAGATATATTATACGTACATATATAAATTTAAATATCTAAACAAATAAACAAAATTATATAATCTTTAAAACTAATTGTCTAAAAAAAATTATACTATTTATATCCAACTTAAATTCTAAATAGTCAAATAAAATAATAATTAATGACCTAAAAAAATTTGAATTGTATTTACTTCATCCATTTTTTAATTTAAAAAATAAGACGTAGCGTCAGTTGATGTGGTGAACCGACGCTAGCCATGTGGGTAGTGTCGATTCTCCAAGTCAACTGACGCTACGTTCAACGTGGATAGCATCGGTTCTACACCGAACTGACTTTAAATTCATTATAAGTCATTTTTTTCCAAAAATCGACTTTACATAGCGACTTAAATACCTATTTTTGTAGTAGTGGTGGTTTATAGACTGAGGATGCTACAACCACATGTCAGGAAACAAAAAATGGTTTGTGGAATTTGATGAACAGTTCAGACATTCAGTAAATCTGGGAAATGATACAAGGATGATGGTGATGGGTAAAGGAAGCATAAAACTTGAAATGGAAGGTTTAACTCAAGTGGTCAGAGATGTGTTTTACAAATTTGATCTCAAGAATAACTTATTGAGCATAGGGCAACTTCAAGACCGAGGGTTAGCCATTGTTATTAAAGATGGAACTTGCAAAATATATCATCCTACAAGAGGTCTCATTATGCAAACTCTAATGTCAGCCAACAGAATGTTCATTTTACTAGTCAAGGTGGTTTCTCACAAGTGTCCAATAGCAACTGAAGATGCCATAACAGACTTGTGGCATCGACGATATGGCCATATGAATAACAAAAGTCTCCAAACATTAGCAAGCAAACAGTTCGTGAAAGAACTACCTCAACTCAAACTGATAAAAGAAGAATGCACAATTTGTCACCTTGGAAAACAACACTAGGTTTTCATACTAAAGAAAAGTCAATAGAGGGCTACAAACAAACTTTAGCTAGTTCATGCTGATTTGTGTGGTCCAATCACCCCAACTTCAAGCAGCCTCAAGAGGTATGTGTTATGTTTCATTGATGATTTCAATAGAAATGCATGGATTTACTTCTTAGCAGAGAAGAGTGAAACCTTATCTATGTTTAAAGTTTTCAAAAATCAGATTGAAAATGAGTCAAGATGTAGTATATGATGTTTAAGAATAGATAGGGGAATGAAGTTCACATATAAGGAATTTAATTAGTTTTGTGTTGACCATGGCATTAAAAGACAACTGACTGCTGTCTATACTCCTCAACAAAATAGAGTGGCAAAACGTAAGAATAGAACTATATTAAACATGGTTCGATGCCTACTTTTAGAAAAGGAGATGCCCAAACTCTTCTAGCCAGAAGTAGTTAGATGGGCTTCACATGTGCTGAACAGGAGTCCAACTATAACAGTGGAAGGAAAAACTCATGAAGAATGTTGGAGTGGAGAAAAACTAAATGTCGAGTACTTTAGGATTTTTGGGTGCATTGCTAATGTACACATTCCTGATAAAGGGAGGACAAAACTAGATGATAAAATCCATAAATGTATATTCCTTGGTATCAGTAAGGAATCAAAGGCATATCGGTTGTATGATCATTGAACTAAAAAGGTGATTATTAGTAGAGATGTAGTGTTTGAAGAAAACAAAGGCTGGAATTGGGAAATGAGTGAGGAGGACACAAGCATGATGTCTTTACTTGGATAGACAGTGAAGATGTAAAGGAACCAACAGAAGCTCCTATCACCACACCAGAAGTACAAATCAGAAGAGCACCACGATAGATGAAAGACTATGTTATTGATTATGATCTCTCTGAGGAGTTACATTTGGCTTATTTCATGATACACGATAATCTTGTGTGCTTCAATGAAGTAGTGAAAGAAAAGAAATTAAGGGAAGCAATGGATTTGGAAATAGAGGCTATATAAAAGAATGAGACATGAGAGCTTGTAAGCCTACCAAAAGGAAAAAACAAGATTGGTGTTAGGTGGATCTTCAAAATAAAACTAAATGAAAAAGGGTGAAGTATATAAGTGCAAAGCATGGCTAGTGGTCAAGGATTATGCACAGAGGCATGGGATTGATTATAGTGAGGTTTTTGCACCAGTGGCTCGCTTGGACACCATAAGACTGATCTTAGCTTTAGTTGCACAAAAGGGTTGGACTGTCTTCCAACTAGATGTCAAAAGTGTTTTCCTTCATGAAAATTTGGAAGAAGTAGTGTATGTGGAGCAACCATAAGGCTATGTTTGCAAATAAAAGGAACACAAAGTTCTAAGGCTCAAGAAATCTCTTTACAGATGGAAACAAGCTCTACGGGATTGGTTTAGTAGAATCGAGGGGTATTTTTTGAAAGAAGGGTTTAAGAAGCAATCATGAGCATACTTGTTCCTAAAAAATGGATATAAAGGTAAAATTTTAATCGTCAACCTATATGTGGATGATATGATATACACAGGGAATGATGAGGAATTATGCAAAAGGTTCAAGGAATCAATGCTATTAGAATTTGACATGAGTGACTTGGGCGAAATGAAATACTTCCTAGGAGTTGAGGTCTAGCAAAGTTATAAAGGGATACACTTAAGCCATAAGAGATATGCCAATAACATTCTTGAAAGATTTGGAATGGAAGATTACAATCCGATAAAAAATCCCATTATTTCAGGCACAAAATTAATAAGACATAATGAAGAAACCAGTGTAGACTCAACCATGTTTAAACAGCTGGTTGGTAGCCTAATGTATCTAACGGCTACAAGACCAGATATTATGTTTGTTGTCTGTCTCATAAGTAGGTACATGTAAGACCCAAAAACATCTAACATGGCAACAACAAAACAAGCTCTCAGATATGTGAAAGGGACTATAAATTTAGGTATATTCTATAGCAAAAGTATTGAGATTCTGGGAGTACCCTAAAAGGAAAATTCAGAAGAAAATTTTAGAGCCTATATTGACAGTGATTATGTTGGAGATATAGAAGACGAAAGAAGAACTTATGGTTATGTGTTTATCCTAAGTGGTGGTGCAATAGCATGGAGCTCGAGGAAGCAACCAGTGGTGACACTCTCCATAACTGAAGCAGAATATGTTGCTGCAGCAGCATGTGTATGTCAAAGAATTTGGATGAAAAGAATTCTTAACAGCATCAGTGTTCTTACATATCAATATGTGAAGAATTCGTGTGACAATAGTTCATCCATCAAATTATCCAAAAATCCAATTCTCCATGGAAGAACTAAATACATTGATATAAGATTTCATTTCTTACGTGATTTTGTTAAAAAAGGTGCAGTGGAATTGGTCCACTGTGGAACAAATGAGCAACTAGCAGATATCATGACAAAGCCACTGAAGTTATAAACTTTTTTAAAGTTGTGTGATCAGCTAGGTGTTCTAAGCATTGAAGATTAAATTGCCTTACTTTTAGTAAGTGCAGTTTAAGGGAGGAATGGTTACACGTAGTGTGCAAATAAACTCCTGGTTTTCATAAACAAACAGTTTGATAAATAAAGATAGGTTCTCGATCAACTAGTGACTGAATCATATGGGTAGTTAGCACAATTTTAACATTGTGTAGAGGCATTTTCATTGCTTACTTTTATGTTTTCTTGTAATATCTATAAAAGGGTAGATTTTCAGTTTTAATATTAAGTAGATTGATTCAATTCTTTCTCTAATATCTAACAGTGCAATGGAGATAATGGCGGTGGTACTCATTACCTTGCTGGTTGTTGTTTGTGGTGTTGATCAAGATAGATCTTATTCATTGAAATCACCGATACAAAGAAGGAGAAATGGTGCCTTTGTATGCCAATAAGGTCAGACCATTTCACAATCCCAAGTCAGTTAATGTGACTGCCGTTTGATCTGATATTGCCTTTTTTGTAATGTTCTTTTGAATTTTGGTTTTTGGATTTGAGAACTAAGGTTAGATTTGGTCTTAATGAAAGTGGATTTGAGTTAATGTTGTTGTGTTTAGTTTGTGTTTTAAGTTATCAAATAAACCCTAAATAATATGTTTTGGATCATGACTTACGACTACTCACTACGAGCGTATTAATTTTCTATTTTATTATTATTCCTTTTACTTTTATTGATGAGTGATGTCTTATTCATATTGAGATTGTTAATAATAAGAACAATGAAGTGTTAAATAAATAGGTTGTTTTAATAATAAGTGTTTTGGCTAAGAGTTAGAAGAAGTCCATATCCCACGTAATAGTTAGAAAAAAATTATTTGTATTTTAATTTAAAAATGGATAAAATTTAACTTTAAATTTGAAA
The DNA here is from genome assembly GCA_037013495.1 of Hippophae tibetana. Taxonomy (NCBI): domain Eukaryota; kingdom Viridiplantae; phylum Streptophyta; class Magnoliopsida; order Rosales; family Elaeagnaceae; genus Hippophae; species Hippophae tibetana. Next base: position 16,094,642 of record CM072812.1, read on the forward strand.
ATCTATTTTTTAGTCGGTTCTAGTTTTATAAAAATAAAAAAAAGATTTCAATCACATTATTGCAAAACATAGATATTATTAACATAAAAAATATTAACATCTAATAAATTTATAATTAATTTTAAATCCAAAAATAACTTTTATCGTATCATATATTAAAAAATTTATTTTAAAAAATAAAAAATAATTTATTTTATAATAAAATGATATGCATTTTGATAATTCATAAATAATATAATACATTATTATTATTATTAAATATAATTATAATTATGATATAAAAAATAATATTCATAAAAATAATTAAATAATTAAAAAAAATTATTTTATAATTTATTATTATTATTTTAAATTAATTTATAATAAAATTTTGATAAGTTATTTGTTATAAAAAATTATATATTTATTATTATATAAGTATAAATTATTTTTTATTAACTTAAAATTTTATTTATTATTTATTAAAGTTTTTACAAATTTTTCATTTATAATAAAAATAAATTATTAAATGTTTTTCTTAATAAGTGTTCATTAAAAGCTTTTGAGGATATTTTTTTGTCTTTTTTAAAAAAGTAAGGAGTGAGAGGAAGAAAATGAGAGATAAATTAAAAAAGAAGAGGGAAGAAAAAATGGGATCTTGAGTTAGAAAAAGAGAATAAAAAATGAATTTTATTGAGAACTTGTTCAGTAAATTATAATTTGAATATTTCTAAACTAAACTATTATATCGAATATGCCTAGACAGAATCCCTGGGAAGAAGATATCTGTCTTGAAAGTTATTTAAAAAATGACACTCTAAGTGGGAAGTGGGTATTTTATTAAACAAGGGGTTTTTAATGGTTTGCCACCGTTAATGGAGGAAAAAAGAGGGAAGATAAGGCCGAGCGCCAGAAACCCTCAGAATTCCACCCTTGAGCATGAAACCCCAATCACAAGAAAACAAGTTGAGCGAGAAAACAACTTTGTCATTTTCTCGTGTGTTTAGCTTTGAATATTGAACGAGTGTTATCGTGAAAGAACCTCCATAGACGTGCGAGAGGCAAACCAGAGAACCTATCTGACCACCGTTGAGCATACAATCTGAGCAAGAAAGTTCACTTTTCCATTTTCGCGTGTAATTGAGCGAGGGTTATTACGAAGGAGAAAAGAAATTGGAACCCCCATCTCCTAAAATGGAAAATAGTACGCTTGTGGTATTAGTGACTCTTATTTTCTTCTTTACCTAATATTGTTTTCATGATGTATGATTCACAAAAATGGTTATACGAAGTCAGCAATATGATTACCAATTATTTTCATCCAGCCGATATTTTAGAAGATTGATTATGAAAATAGCAGAATAATAACGATGAAAGACGTTTACTAAATCTTGTTTGCCACAATGATCTTGTTCTTGAAGGTAACCAGAATTTCCAAAAAATCAGTATGTGTATGACTAAGATACATGTTTGCTTTAGTTTAATAGGTGACCTAGGGATAAGGAATATAATTTTTATTAACAACTATGAAGATTCATACCTGATAAACTAATGTGTAAAAAGCAATAACCTATTAAAATATCATTTATAAACGTTTGAAAAGGTTATAAAGCCTACTCTAAGAGAAATTACTCAAAGTAAACACACAAAGATTACCACTTTAACACAACCTAAGCTTTATTGAAATAAATAACCCTTATTGGAATCCATATCAATAGTTTATAGATAATTAGAATCCATATCAATAGTTTATAGATAATTAGAAGTAGGTTCTAACTATTATTGATCATGCAAGATGCTGATAAAGCCTTGAACTAGAATTGAACAATATGATATGATGTCATGGTTGCGCACAACAAATTATCTTAGCTGACTACCAGTGGTTTCATAATCCTTATCTGACAATTGTTCATTCTTTGTTCTATAAAACACATTGGTCTTTGTTGCTGCTGAACTGATTTGGCTTGAGTCCTTATTACAAGTGTCACAGGTTTTTGTTTTGAAGCCTCCTTTGATTTGGTGTGACAATGTTGGTGCTCAAAGTCTTGAAACACATCGCACGCACTAAACACATTGAAATTAATCATTATTTGTAAGAGATTAGGTTGTTAAAGTTCAATTGGTTGTGCAACATGTGTGTTCTAAGGTGCAGTTAGCTTATGTGTTTACAAAGCCGTTATCTTCTCAAGATTTCTTGGCTATTCATATCAAGTTGATGGTTTTTCCCAAATCATCTGTTTGAGGGGGATATTGGAGTTAATAGAGATTGTTAGTCTGTTACATTTAGTTACAAATGATGTACACATGTACTGTTCTCATTAGTATTATACTATTATAAATACTCTAAACTCTTATTAGTAATGCACTGAAGTAAGTCAATTGAATAATGCAAGTGTTTTTCTTTTTCATTTTCTCTTAAAAGTCTACTCAGTCTTAAAGTGATGTATTGAAGAATCGCGTAGCAAGGGCTTATGTGAGGAAACGAGTAAAGGGGCAATTTGGCAAAGTTGGTGATGTTTATGATTATGATTCGATGAACCAAACCAGAAGCTACTAAGTAAATTTTTTATCCATTATATATAAGGAAAGACACATGCATTGCTTAATTGATAAAATCAGTTACACAATGTATGAAATTATGCTTTATTTTATTCCCGTAATGACAAGCAATGACATGCTTTATTCACATTAACATTTGAATTTGTTTCATTTAAGTTTGACTACCTATTACTATAATGAACAGTCCTTATGAAGATGAAAATAACAAATACTAATCATCATGCAAGCAAATTTTCTCCCATGGGTTATATCAGCAAATATCTGACTTAAAGTGTGTTAATATCAGTTTTATTCCACATTGAAGCCGTACCTTTCCGTTTGCAAAAATCACAGAAGGATTGAGGCATGGTCGACTTAAAGCGCGTTGTTGTGGCTTGGTTGAGGGTTGGTTTCCCTCTTGCACGTCTATGGAGGTTATTGCTTTGATTGGCTCTGAAAATTGATAAGAGAATGAAAAGTTAAGGCTGGGTGTTGGGGGCTTTCGGGTATCTTTGAGCATTCACATGTACAACTCTAGTTTGTGGCTGGTCGTGGAGGATAGGGGTGGTTGTGGTCGGTAATGGAGGAGTAGGTGACAGTTGTTCAGATTGTGAGAGAATTTTCGAGACCCTAAGAAGCACTCTCTGCCTTCTTTGTTGGTGTATGTTGGTTTCTGGACTAATAATGGGTGAGTGTTTTCAAAACCTCAGCGCTGAGAAGTGATAGAAAAGAGATTACGTTTTTCTCTGGTTAAGGCATTCGGCGTTTGATGTTTGTTTGATTATCAATTACATGCTAATTTTTTTTCCAATTTAATAATCGGGCATCAAATAGAATAAAATATTTTTTAATAAAAAATCCACTTAGGGCTCCATTTTGTAATTTCTTTAGGCCTTTATATATATATTTTTGCCTTTTTATTAATAAAATATAAATCGGAGAAATCCCATTTTGCATCTAAAAAATTATAATTTTTTTTTAAATTTAGATATAATTAATCATATTTTTAAATTATAATTAAATAAAATACTAAGGAAATGTTAATTATATTAGTTACAAACTTACAATATATGAATCACTTGGAATCTTTATCATATCACTACTTGAAAGAAGTAAGCGGTAAGTATTATTTTCGAAACGACAATTATGAAAATTATGCAAAGATAGGAAAACATGATATTTTCAAACTCTTTTCTTGGGTATTTTAGTCAATTTGTTCAAATTCTCCCATAACAAATATGATACCCTATCTTAGCTTAGCGCGAAACGGTGCTTAATATTCGCGCCCTTTCTAAATCTACTAAAAAACGAATTTCCGCTATAACAACCCACCCAAAACTCAAACACTCACAAAATTGATTGAGCGACTTAGAGTGAAAGAAATAAATAAAATTATAGAAAATGAGTAGTAGCAGTAGTAGTTCGACGAGAAAGAAAGTGCAAAAGAAATTCAAAATAAGAGGCTATACCCTCAAAATCGACGCCCTTGATGAGATCCTTTCCTTCGTCTCTCGCTTCAACGAATCCAACGCCGACGAAGCCATCGATCTCCTCCTCGATCAACTCCATGACCAACCTCGTATTCCCTTTCTACCCTTTCAGCTTCTTCTAATTTATGTTCGTATTTTTCTTTTTTCCTTTTTACCGGGAAATTTCTAACGAGGTTGTTGGGAAAATTTTGTAGTGAAATCGTCGATAATTGACAAGGAGGCGGTTCATTGTGTGGTTAGCCTTCTTTTAGAAGCCGAAGCAGCTGCTGGTGAGAGCTCCAGTGGTGCGGCGTCAGCGACTTCGAACAGTTCCTTTCGAGTTATTGATGCCTTCTTGGTCCCTAAGCTCCGCTACGATCCTATTAAGAAGATCTTCTACGAGTATGTGTTAAAGGGTTTTGATAAATAGCACTATTATATATCACAATTACAACTGATGGGTTACCAAGATTATGCACATCATTTGTGATTCATCTCAAATTTTCCTTTGATAAATTATTGTGTATTTGCAAAAATTTAGGTTTTGTGCTATTTTTTTCTCATTATAATCATGTTTCTTAATTTTGACAATATAGTTTTTGTAAATGCTGGATATAGTTTGGAATTGTGTGTTTTTGAAGTTGTGATTTCTTATACTGTTTTTAGTCGAGGGGCTGAAATAATTGGTTTTGTAGAATACTAAATTAAGGGAATTGGAAGCTTAATATCTGTTTTGGAGGGTCCTCTATCGGTGCTTAGGTGTTTGTTGAACTTTGGATATTAGGTATACTGGGAGAATGCCCATTCATGGTGATGCCTCGGCAAAGGCAGCTTTGTACAGAGATAGGTTTCTCTTACTCTCTCAGAGGCTCTATCGTGACCAGCATTTTTCTAAACCTGTGTTTCATACTGAAAGGTCGCATTCTGGAAGCTGTGAGGTACTTTCTGGGTTCGGTAGTACCCGTATTAACAACCTACATTTGTCAAAATTAGACATGTTATTTTTATTAAATGAGAGGATTAGTGGACTACTAAAGGCCTTTTGTTTAATAAAAGTACCAAACCCTACCTTCTCATATATACTATTCTAATATTTATTCTTATTTTTATTGTTTTATATAAATTTCTTAAGCTTCGCTATCTTAAGTTTACATTTTAAATTTTCCTTTTAACACAACATTTCTAAATTCAAACGGAACTGAGAGGGTTCTTGTACTTATGATATTTCGGCAGATTTCACCTATTCAGTCTTTAATTGGGCAAACAGGGAGAAAATGGGTCATGGGTGTCATATCTCAGTTGGAGGACGGTCACTTTTATCTGGAAGACCTGACTGCATCAGTGGAGATCAATTTATCTAATGCAATATCCTTTCAAATCTTATCTTTATTTTAGAGTCCAATAAGAGCATATACACTTTTTTTTGGAAAATTAGATACATTTCTGTACTGCTTCTGATAAATAGTCCTTTTTCATATCATACTTATGAGTGCATCCTAGTAGGTAAGTCTTATAAATGGTCCCTCAGCTTCCAATTACGAACAATGGAAGTGCAAGTAACACCAAAAAGCAACAAACAAATGCCAAATGCGGAAGCAAAAATAACAAGAACACAAGAAATTAATGTTGTTCGACAATTTACCTAGTTCACACCCAAATCCCAAAAAATCAACTAATATTAGTTCTTGAATACATGTTTTAACCCAATACCCATTACATAATATATCTCTCAAATCCAAAGCCCTAATATACTTATAATCTCTCACACATACATACCCAAAACAAAAAAAACCAAAATTACATAAAACGTTCTTTATTTTGTGGCACCACAATAGGAGAGAATTTAATAAAAACAACACAACCACATAACCAAGAAAATATTTTCTTGTTGTTGCGTTACAATATTGCACTTTTTGCTTCTAGTAGAACCCCATAGACAGTAAATTCCCTTAATATTGCTTACTGTACATTCTTGTATCTTCAATCGTGCAGCATATTACTTAATCAATCATCAATGTTTTTGCTGCACACTTATATTCTAATATGACCAATATATATAGGAGCAAATGATCAACTAATTAACCTTGTGGGTAAATATACTTAATTATCATTACCTTAATTCTTCTTAGAAATAGGTTACCTACAACTCTTTGTATTATCATCATGTAACTTCTAAATCAAATTGAAGTTAATACACCACTATATACCTTTCCACTTGCCCTTCATATTGTTTTATTTAATTAATTGTGTGGATTTTGATCAAGATTAGGGTTTAAATGGTTCTATAACTCTTGCATAAGAATACTTTAGTCATGTTTCTTTTAAGTTGGGTAGATTTAATTCATTAATTTTTAAATAAAGTCAATTAACTCTAGTTTTTAAAAAAATGCTAATTTTTCAAAGGTAAAATTGAGTTTCTCTTAAAAATAAAAATAAAAACCAAAACCTATCTCTCATATCCCAAAAATATCAATTTTTCTCTTTCATCTCAATTTATCTCATTTTCTTTCCTCTTAGTCTCTCTCTATCATCTTATTCTAGTTGTGTACTCTAATTAATTTCAATAAACATTATAAATTTTATTTTAATCTATGAAGTTGTTTGAATTTATAAATTATAAAAGAAAAAAATAGTATTTTTAATGAAGAATAATAGAGAGACTTGGAGATACTCAAATGAAAGAGAAATTATTTATATTTGGGAACAAAAGGAGGAAAAATGTATCTTTTTGGGTTTTTAATATTTTTAGGAGTATTATAAATAAAAATATAATTTTACCCTTTAAAAAATATCATTTTAATTTTTTTTGACTAAATTGATTATCTCTAAAAATTATACTACTAAACCTACCTAACTTAAAGAAAAATGACAAGTGATTTTTTCAAGAAGTTATAGGTCTATAATGACCCTACTGCTTTGAAACAACGTAACACAACTCAGCCCTCATCTTTAAACGAGACATTCACCACCCTCTTCACTTGCAGTAGTGGTTTAAAAGGGTTTAAAAGTTTATTTTCTGTCAAAAAGTTCTCACGGAATCGATTATGCAGCATGTAGTTGATATTTCCAATGCTAAGCATGTGGTTAATTCCTTTAGAACCTTAAAGAAGCTAAATTTTAAGCTACTTCAGGAAATTTCATTAGGAAATTTTTGTTAAATAAAATTTTCTACTCTTTTTTTTTGCTTGTTGTTGTTGTTGGTGTTAAGTCAAAAGTAATGAGCATTAAATTCCTTTTTTAGAAAATGAGGGATCTGATTAAGGGTTTGCTGAAAGTTGGACATTTGTTGGTGAAATTCTGTCTATGCTATTTGTTAATGTTGAGTTATGCTAGACCATTGCAGGAGCTTTCTATAGTACTGTTTCACTCTGCTTGTTAGTTTCTATGTCAATATGTTAAATATCCTTGGGGCTTCTTTGGTCACTCCTATTAGTTCAACACACTAGGTTTAGGTAGGACCTTTTAACAAATGAAACGTGCAGGCTCAATTGATGTGGCTTTTGATTTTGATTATAGTGTGTATCTTGCATATGATGTGGCATTCTGTCACTTTCTTAATTTGGTCATTATTATAGGGAAGGAATTGGAGGATAGCAATTAATATTTCTGTTCTTAAGGCCATGTGGTGTCTGATTTGTAAGGGATACTGATAGCACTTGGGTATTTGATTCCTTATTTTGATGAAACATTGAAATCTAAATTATGGATTCATAACTGCTTAAAAGCTAGAGTTTACTTTCTGTCACATCAGAAATATTGGATCTTCAGTTTCTTTGACCAGCATTACAAGATAACTACTGGTTTTTTCTCAGAGAACACAATAGTAGTTGCAGAAGGTGAGATGCGCTTAGAGGGCACCTTTCAGGTTAGCAGCATGCCACTGCTTCAAGAAAATGTTATTAGTTATGTAATATTTTAACATTAGCAAATATGTTATATTTTTGAAAGTTCATGTTCTTTTGCTATGTCTGTTTGGGAAATATCTGAGTCTTGTATTTCTCTCGTTTGGCTGAAACTACACCTCTGTGCTAATTTCTCTGCTCTAGGGATTTATATTCTTCTTTCTCGGTTCACAAATTATTTTCCTCATCTATTTTAAAATTATTTTTTGTTCAAAATTTGCAATCTGAAATGCAAGTTTGTGTGGTGTGTGTGAGAGAGAATCATTTATGCTGATAATGTTTCTTTTCTTGAGACTTAATAATCTTCATATAAATTCGACATCTAGAGCCTGTGTCTTAGAGAGGGATAGAGAATATATTAAACTTTCTTGACTACAAGTCTTTTTTAATTAGGTTTAGATTTTTGAAATTGTAAATTTTTCAAACTCTAACTATCCCGATTTCAATTTGTGTTTGTTACTCTAATACTAATAATTTATTGCTCCATTCTATTTGTTGTGTCGCGTGAAGGTTTGAGTTGATTATTTAATGCTGAGTTTCTGAGAAAGCCTAATGCTTATTTTTACTTGAAGGTCATTACCTGTGGATTTCCACCATTAGAGGACAGAGAAAAATCACTTAAAATGCTTGCAGGGTATGACTTTTTTGGTGGTGGCTCGCTAACAAAAGAGGAGACCGTATCCTAAAAACCAACCTTACCAATTAGTAGTGTTAAAAACAAATTTTTGTTTTTCTGAGTTATTGAGTTTTTGAAAAACTATATTGGACTTGTAGTGGCTCCTTTACATACACCATTAGCTTAGACTTGCAGAATTAGAAAAGAAAGCAGTTAATGACATGTTTGTTATTATCTCGGACTTGTGGCTGGACAATGAAGAGGTGATTCTTTGTCTCTGTCTATCTCTATGAAACTATCAAATGTTTATTTCTGAATAGGTTGGCATAACTTTCTTACTGTACTTACCGTATAAAAGGCTATGGGAAAACTAGCAACTGTCCTCGATGTTTTTGAGAATCAGGAGGTGGTTCCTTCCCTATTTGTATTCATGGGAAATTTTAGTTCCCATCCGTGCAATTTATCTTTTCACTCCTTTTCAAGTCTCAGGTGAGTAAAAGATTAAAAAATCACTCTTGTTCATATTGAATTGAGGCAATTTTTACACAGCTGAAATAATAACAAGGATCTTTGATCTGCAGATCACAATTTGGAAAACTAGGGAAAATGATTGGAACCCATTCCCGGCTAAAAGAGCATAGTCGGTTTTTATTTATTCCAGGCCCTGATGATGCAGGTAATTTCCACATAGCAACCTTTTTTTACAGTTTTCATATATTGATTCACTTACTCAAGGGTATACTGTGTTTTGAAATTTCAGGGCCTTCAACAGTTCTACCTAGATGTGCCTTGCCAAAATATTTAGTTGAAGAGCTTCAGAATCACATTCCAAATGCCATATTTTCAAGCAATCCTTGCAGGTTAATAGCTCGTTTCGTTTTGGTTATGGCCACTTTCTAAGTTACAGTTCTTAGTTCTTTGGTCCAAATATATTTTATCAGTTTTATATCATATGTTGGGTAAACCTAAGAACGACCTGAGAATGTAAGTGAATATATTCATCACTTAGGTTGAAGCAAACTGTCCATGTTATTACTTTGCATGATTGCACTTATTGATGTTTATTAAGATATTTTATTGCCCAAATGTCTTCTATATTTGAACAGAGTCAAATTCTACACCCAGGAAATTGTATTTTTTCGTCAGGATCTTCTCTATAGGATGAGACGTTCATGTTTGGTGCCCCCTTCTTCTGAAGAGACCGATGATCCCTTTGAGCATGTGATCATTTCTTCCTTTCTCAGTCCTTTAATATTTCAAGTATCTTCTGAACTGATCTTAACAGTTATGCATATTGCTTTGTCGAGCTAATACATCTCATGTTACAATTGCAGCTTGTTGCTACCATAACCCATCAAAGTCATCTTTGTCCTCTTCCTCTCAGCATACAACCCATCATCTGGAACTATGATCACTCTCTTTATCTTTATCCAACTCCACACGCGGTAATACTAGCATCTCAATTTACTAATATCTTGAGCTGTTTTAGCTTTCTGATACTTGATGGCAAGGATGTAAATTCCAGTGGTATCTTGATCGATATTGCTGAGATACCAATAAGTCCGATGATTCAATAGAGTATTGAGTGAAAATCAGTTACTGTCAAAATTACTCCTTGTTATAAGAACTCTTTGTGCAAAAATTGGAATTTTATCAAGTGCATTTGAAACTCTGTTGATTTTGGTATTGAAACCATAAGGTTTAGGTGCATCTTGTATTCCTGTGCTTCATATTGAGATTTATTTTATCATTCGTTTAATTGTTTACGTGTATGAATACCATGTTTAGTTTGGAGCTTCCGTTGACATATTAATGAAATGTAGCTCTGTACTAGTTGAAGATAATGGTCAATCTGTATGTTGATTTTAGTGGCAGATATCTTTGCTTAATTAGTGAACGTGATTTGGTGTATTGTATATACATTGCTTATAGAATAAGGGAACCAAACAGTTGCTTTTAAAATGAGATTCTATACAAGTTACTTCTGCTGGAACATCTGATAAAACTTGCATAATTATTATTATTTGTAATTTTTTTTGGGCCTTGTGCAGATAGTACTGGGAGACGGAAGTAAACAGAAAGCTTTCAAGTACATTGGCATTACCTGTTTCAATCCTGGCTCTTTCTCAAGCGATGGTACGTTTGTGGCATATCGTCCTTGCAATCAGGAAGTTGAATTGTCCGCATTGTAATTTGTAAGGATGAAAGCTTCATAAGCAAGCTGCTAAAAGTTTCTGCCTGACTAATTCTAGGCAGGTACTTTTTTTAACAGGAAAAATTTATTTATTCAAGCTTTCAAGGCTCGGGCTTAGTTGGATTTTTCTTGACTAGTGCTCTGTTTTTTTAGATGTACCAGGAAGTAGGAACTAGCTGAACTAATTACTAGGCTGTTCTGTATTATGCTAGGTATTTTACTAATTTAAGTGGTTCTTCTTTTCACATGCCTAGAATATATTTGTATCATATAATTGTTTTAATATTCAAAATTCATTCGACATCATGTTTGCATATGAACTTGGGTGATGAGTACATGCAGAGGAATTTTCTGCTTAGCTAGGAAATATGGATTGTAGTGTTTTAAAAAAAAAAAAATATATATATATATATAGTCGTTAATATTAGAGAAAAATGGACCAAGTCCTTGGTTATTTCTATTAGAATCATTTAGATACTTTGTTGTTTTTTCTAGCACTTTAATTTTTTTTTTGTTATAAAATGTATTTTCTTTTTCAAAAATAGAATAAATAAAAGTAACAAATTAATAAATATGAAATAATATCATCAAATTGGATTTCGTAAGGAATTTTTTTTGGAGATTAGAGTTTATATTAGGGGAAAAAGAGGGACAGACAAAGAAAGTTAAGCCTCTTGTTGGTGGTCTGAACTGTTTCATTATTTTTTTCCCTTTCAGACTTTTTTTTCAATGAATCAATGGGAAATAAATTAGCAAAATGAACCAAAAAAAAACGTTTCAATGACTACATTATTGTCCTTACTATTTTATTTATAAACCATTAATTTAAGTTGAGTGATATTTGTTAATAATTCCTTAATGGTATATTAGTTGTATGCAACTAATATATTTTATTAGCTGGATATTAGTTGTATGCAATTAATATACTTTTCTTAAAAAGCACTTTTTTAAAAAGTAGATTTTTATTTTCTGTATTTAAACATGTATTAGTTTATTGTATTTTAAGATTGTAAATACATTTCCAATATATTCAATTTGGTATCAGAGCAGAGAAAAAAATAAAAAGAAAAAAATTTACCAGCTTCTTAGCAAGTAGTGCCGCCTAGCGTCGCTGTCATTTTTTATGCAGTGTCGTTAATCTTCTCGCACTGTTCAGTTCGCGTCGTAGTTGCAGATTCGCGAGGTCTAGTCCACGCTGTCCAGTTCGCAAGGTCTAGTCCGCGTTGTCCAGTTTGAGAGGTCCAGCTCGCGCCGTTCAGCTCTTGCGCCGTCTTGCCCTGCGCAACAGCCCTGCGCCGTCTTTCCTTGTGCACCAACCCTGTGCAGCAGCTCGCGCACCCTATGCCGTCCAACTCACGCACCTTGCGCCGTTCAGCTTGCGCAGCCCTGCGCGCCGTCCAGCTTCTCTTTGCATTTTCTGTGAGTACGCACACTGAGCTGCTCAGTTTTTTGGAAATTTTGTTTCCTTTTTTTTTCAGTTTTAAGTTCTGCCCTAATCAGCCCTAAAACAGCCTTGGCTCATCAGTTTTTAAGTTCAGCCCCTCAGCCCAACAACCCATCAGCCCATTAGTTTTAAGTTTTGCCTATCAACCCACTTTTTAGCCCACCCCAGCCACAAAAAAAAAATCCGCTGCACAATATATAAATATATTATTATTATTATTATTTCAATTATTATTTCAATAGAAGATTCAAGACATCATTAAGTTTTTAGAATTCATAAGGTTCCAAATTTTGAAGTTTTTGTTAAGAGTTCAGAAATTGGTTCTTTCGGGGGTACTAAACTTAATGGTACAAATTTTCGAACATGGAAAAAAGTTATGTCTGTTTATCTTCGTGGGATGCATAAGATTGGACATGTATCTGGATCAATTCGGGCTCTTAGTCAAGATGATATAGAAGCCTATACTAGGTGGGAAGATGATGATGGCTTTGTCATGTCAATTCTATTTCGAGCCATCACTGATGATTTATTACAAATGGTGGAGGAATGTGAAACTGCTGAGGCCATATGGAATACCTTAAGTGATCTCTATACAAATGAGTCTGACTTTATTCAAGTTCATGAACTCATGTGCAAAGCTGCTGGCATGCAGCAAAATGGGCAACCAGTATCTCTTTTTTTTACCAAGCTGAAAAATGTATGGGCTGAAATTGACCAGAAACGCTCGTGTAAAATTAAAAATTCAGAAGACCTTCTGTGGTACCAGAAGGAGAAGGAGCTTGAACGCGTACATGCCTTTTTAAGAGGTCTTGATACAAAACATAATAGTGCTAAAGGCGAATTGCTTCGAATGTTAGACCCTCCGAGTTTGACTATTGCTTTTACATACATCTGTAAAGACGAATCTCAGCAAAAGAGTCTTCATCAGGCACATATTGAGGTATCAAGCCTAGCCATTCAAGCCAAATCAAAGGCACCCTCCTCCACCGGGTTTTACCAATCGCCCTCGTTCTCCCTGCTCTTATTGCAATGAACAGGAGCATCTTCGTGAGACTTGTTGGAAACTACATCCACACTTGAAACCAAAAGCAGACTACTATGCGGCAAAACGACAAAATAGGTATCGTTCTAAAGCAAAAACAGCTGCCGTGCAAATTGTCCAAGAACCAGACTACTATGGACAGAATCATCCTTTGGAATGTGGAGGTATCCCTACAGCTTCAATAGCTGGTCGTGGTAAGATTGGTATGACCTTAAATGTTTCTCACTCTGTTGGGTCTAATACTTGGATTATTGATTCTGGTGCATCTGATCATATGACTTATGATAAATCTTATTTTAATGAGTTATCTCCCCCACCAGTGTCTTATGTTACAAATGCTAATGGTGAGGCCTTTCCTGTCTTAAGACAGGGGTTAGTTCATATCACTTCATCTTTACAGCTCCATAATGTTTTATATGTACCTGACTTATCTCATCACTTAATATCTGTCCCACAGTTGAATATTGAGTCTAAATGCTTTGTAACCTTTTATCCTATGTATGTGATTTTTCAGGATCTTCTTACCAGGGAAATAATTGGTCGAGGGTATCTGAGGGGAAGATTGTTCCGCTTGGATCAGAACTACAGAGGGGAGAAACCAGGAGCACGGGCAAGCACTACATTGACTTCTAATTCCGATAAGCTAAGTGAAATTTGGTTGTGGCATCGTCGCTTAGGGCATCCGTCTTTTAGTCTTATGAAAAAAACCATGCCTACTTTATTTATCGGTGTTAGTGAGACTGTGTTGCATTGTGAGACTTGTGTTTTGGCCAAGAGCCATTGTGTTACTTATTCTCCTAGTATTTCTAATAAAAGTACTATTCCTTTTGAATTAATTCATTCTGATGTTTTGGGACCATCTAAAGAGCCCACTATATCGGGTATGAGATATTTTGTTTCATTTATCGATGACTGTACAAGGTTATCGTGGATTTCTCTTCTTAGAACAAAAGATGAAGTTTTTTCAGTTTTTCAAAATTTTCATACCTTTGTTCAAACACAATATAATGGCATCATTCGGATCCTCCGTTCTGACAATGGGGGGGGGGGATATGTTAATCATGTTTTTCAAAAAAAATTCAAAACACATGGGATTATTCACTAAACTATTTGTCCGCAAACACCGGAACAAAATGGAGTGTCTGAAAGAAAAAATCGTCATTTACTTGATATGGCTCGTGCACTATTATTTAGTGCTTATATGCCAAAATACCTTTGGGGTGATGTTGTACAAGCTTCCGCCCATCTCATCAATCGTCTCCCATCTAGTGTCCTTAACGGCAAAATCTCATTCCAAATTCTCGCATCTTATGTCTCCTTATCATCCTTTCATAATCTTCCTACCTGTGTATTTGGTTGTGTTGCTTTTGTGCATGTTCCTAAAAATCAAAGATCTAAATTAGATGCCCTGGCAATTAAATGTGTGTTTGTTGGTTATGGAAGTTATCAGAAAGGGTACAAGTGCTTCTATCCACCAACCAGAAAGTATTATGTTACTATGGATGTTACCTTCTTTGAGGACATGAGTTATTTTTCCTCACCTGATACTGCTCGTCAGGGGGAGAATACATATTTCGAAGAACTGTATCATGGTGAGGGGGAGGCATTAGGTGAGTCACCAACTGATGTTTCAATGAGACCAGATGAGACTTCTAATTCATTGAATCCAGTCATTGCAGAAACAGATGCTTCAAGTATTCAAGCACCAAATTCACTTACAGCAAATGACATTGAAGACAGAACTGTACCCTCAGGCATTACTCCTACCCTTGATCAACAACTCCCTGGTACTGAAGGTCACTCATCTGAGGTATGTACACCTACTGATACTAATAACATCGAGTCTAATGTTAGACAGTATGTGTTACCAAATAGGTCTACTCGAGGTCAACCAGCCAAAAGGTATGAACCAAATATTCATGCAAAATCAAAATACCCAGTAGCTAATTTCATGTCCACTAAAAGATTATCTAAGTCATACAAATCATTTGTGAATCAAATATCTGGTGTATCAGTACCTAACAAAGTGCAGGATGCGTTGGGAGATCCAATATGGAGGAAGGCAATGGATGAAGAGATGGATGCATTAAAGAAGAACGATACTTGGCAACTTGTGTCACCACCACAAGGAAAAAAGGTAGTTGGTTGTCGATGGGTATTTACTATAAAACATAATGGTGATGGATCCGTAAATCGGTATAAGGCTCGTCTTGTAGCAAAAGGGTTTACTCAAACGTATGGTGTAGACTACGATGAGACTTTTGCTCCTGTTGCCAAAATGAACACGATTCGGATTCTGCTCTCATTTGCTGCTAACCTAAATTGGCCACTTTGGCAGTTTGATGTCAAGAATGCGTTTCTTCATGGAGAATTAGCCGAGGAGGTGTACATGAGTCTTCCACCTGGGTATGTAGTTGATTCTCCTGGTAATTTTGTATGCAAATTGAGGAAGTCTTTGTATGGCCTCAAGCAATCCCCTCGAGCCTAGTTTGGAAGGTTTTCATAGTTCATGCAAAAGGTTGGTTACAAACAGAGTAATTCAGACCACATTCTATTTCTCAAACATCAACAAGGGAAGGTAACAGCCCTAATCATTTATGTTGATGATATGGTAATCACTGGTGATGATACTATTGAGATGGATAAATTACAAAGACAGCTAGCCTCTGAATTCGAGATGAAGGACTTAGGTGAACTAAAATACTTCTTAGGAATTGTGGTAGCCAGGGGTAGAGAAGGAATATATCTGTGTCAGAGGAAGTACATTATTGATCTGCTAACAGAGACAGGTATGTTGGATTGCAAACCTATTGACACTCCTATTGAGCAAAACCATTGTTTAGCAGAGTATCCAGATCAGATACCAACTGATCGAGCTCGCTATCAGAGATTGGTTGGACGTTTGATTTACTTAGCTCATACTAGACCAGATGTTGCATATGCAGTAAGTATGGTGAGTCAGTTCATGCATAATCCAAGTGAGAACCATATGAATGCTGTCTTGAGAATTTTAAGGTATTTGAAATCGGCTCCAGGAAGGGGAGTAATGTTCTCTAAACACAACAATCCTCTTGAAGTCTGTGGATTCACAGATGCAGATTGGGCATGAAGTATTACAGATAGAAAATCAACATCTGGTTATTTCACCTTTGTGGGAGGAAATTTGGTTACATGGAAAAGTAAGAAGCAGAAAGTGGTGGCACGATCTAGTGCTGAGGCCGAGTATAGAGGTATGGCTCATGGGGTTTGCGAATTGCTGTGGATAAGAACTTTGTTATTGGATTTGGGTTTCGAACTCAAAAATACTATGTAGATGTATTGTGACAATCGGGCAGCCATTGATATATCACAAAATCCAGTACAACATGATCGCACTAAGCATGTAGAGGTTGATCGTTACTTTATAAAAGAAAAGTTAGATGCCAAACTTATTAGTTTTCCTTTTGTTCCCATAGAAGAGCAGCTTGCAGATATATTTACCAAATGAGATTCCAAGAAGGCATTATACGGTTCACTAAACAAGTTGGGCATGGTCGATATATACGCGCCAACTTGAGGGGGAGTGTTAATAATTCCTTAATGGTATATTAGTTGTATGCAACTAATATAATTTATCAGTTGTATATTAATTGTATGCAACTAATATACTTTTCCTAAAAAATACTTTTCTAAAAAGTAGATTCTTATTTTCTGTATTTAAACATGTATTAGTTCATTGTATTTTAAGATTGTAAATACATTTCCAATATATTCAATTGTATTTGTTTTTGGGTAAAAATGTGGTTTTGAATTAAATTAGATACAATATTAATGGTTAGAGGGCAAATATTTATACAGTGAATAAATTAAATAGAGTTAAATAATAAGAGGATTAATTGTGCACTTTATCCTAAATATTTTTGTTAATCGTGCACTTTATTTATACTAATGGTAACAGGGTAAAAATAATCAAAATTATCGTTGGGTCTATTTCGAGGGAAACTATATAAAAACTTTCAAATAATATCACTGACCAAAAAAAAAAAACTTGTTAAATTATTATTAGTGAAATAATCATGTTAATGGTATGTTAAATTAAAATATAAAAAAGTCAAAATATTTTAATGGAATTTATGGTTGGTTTCTGATGTTGTCACGTTTCATGTATTAATATGTCCACGTTGATTAATAAGAACAACACTCTGGTTGTCCGTTGCCTTCTCTAGTTAGAGCAGTAAAAGTGTGATATTATTCTATATCAAAGTGCCTAAGGTCAAATCGTTACATCACGCTCAAAGTGCTTTTTTATTAAAAAAATATTCAATAGCAAGAACTTTTAGTTTAGTGGTGGCACACCCATTCTTAACCAACCATCATTGATATTTTGACTCTAACAACAAAATCAGTAATCCATAAAATAAATAAATAAACATATTCATTGAGAATGTGACGTTTGGTGACACAAATCTGGTAGGGTGCTCGATCAGCCTAGACGGAGATCGGACCAATGGTTGATCAAGTAGGATGCGATCGCCAATCGGGTATCTCAGGGAATTAGAAAATAGGTCTCACGACATGGTAATCAATTAGCCAAGCTTCGCGATTGGCTGCACGGCGTTATGAATTTGAAATAGTCCACCAATATTACAGAAAATCATGGGTGGGTGCGGTGGTAATTCGGGTTGAAATTCAGAACACGAATCTAGCAGGCTACAAACCAAATTATTTTTTAATTAAAATTAATTATATCTAATTATAAAGATATTAAGTTTTCTTATAATTATATAATTAAATTGCCTAAAAATAATTTAAAATTTTCATAATATTAAATATTATTTGAATTTGGGTTATAAAACACAAATGAGAACCCGCACAATACAAATAAATATAATATAAATATGCACAAATTTTACAAATTATCAACCTTAATAATGGTTTGATTGATTATTAATTTATTTTGCAACTTGATTTTACCATAATGATTTTGAAAAAATTCAAAACTTTGTTTAACTTATAAACTTTCAAAAATCAGTTGAATTAGAAGGTGACCATTTGTTTGACTTTAAACGTTACTTTTTATCAAAAAAAAAAATTACAAAAACATAGCATAGAATTTCTAAGACTTAAAAATATGTACTATACCTTAATTAATAAAAATTATCAAAGTGATTGAAATTATAAATAAATCTCATGCAGAATTACTAAGAAAAATTTATTAAGATATTTTTATCTCTCCTTCCAAAAATAAATAAAGAAAAATGTTTGTTTTGAATGGATATGATAGGTTTAGAAATTAAAATTAATGATAAATGATAAATATTTTAATTAATAAGTGTAAACATTATAAATATAATAAAATTTAAATGAATTTATAATAAAAGTAGGCTAGTTTGGTTTCTATCAATTTTATAAAACAAAAACTTCTAACCGATGCAACTATTTTAGTTTATTTAAATTTTAGAACCTACACTAGAGATCTATCAACCTATAGAAAAAGTGTACGTTCAATTTAGTCTTTAGTTTGATCGGCTGGGTGATTTTTACAAAACTATGTCCACCCTTACAGAAAATGACACATATGGAATTTAGCAAGTGTAAGTCTTGTAAGTCCTTTCAATCTTTGTTAATATTTTTATGTGTAAAATATGGAGTCGGTTCATTTTATTTAGTGTTGTGTCTTTCTCCTTGTAAGGATAGTTACTAACGAATCAAACACTCACTTAGTTTAAATTTATATATTTGCATGTTTACACACACCACTTAGTTTAAAACACTTTGCATGTCGTATGTTAACATTTACTACATGGGTTGGTTTATGTAGTATGCATGTTAGATTGCATTTTTTGTTATTTTGTTGTATTTGTGAAAAATTAGTTGTTATTTTTTCAAACAAAAAATAATTTTTTGTGGGCTTGTTTGGGTGCTTACCACGCCCTCACCACTGTGGCCAGTGAACGGTGTAACAATTATTACTCTTGTCATGGGATAGCTATTACCTTTGCCACCTTGGATGACAAGGGTTTTCCATTGTGGGTGTCGAAGGGGTTGGCGAGCCGATGAGATGCCCAGATAGTAAAAAAAAATCTATAAATACCTCATTTTTGCAAATGTTTTTTAAAATTAGAAAATATGGAAAAACTTTGTTGGTTTTGAAATTTGATTTTTTAAAGTTGAAAATTATTTTCTTTTATGGGTCGTTAATACATTCAGCGTTGTTCAATATTAGTTATTCGATATTGTATATGCAAACACTATTTTCAGGGTTGGGTTAATATAAAATTGAATTTATACTCGTGACTTAGATTGCATGTTAGCTTTATGTGCATGGATGAGTCATACATTTAGCATCACTCTATATTGATCATTGGTGATTGCTCACATCATATGGTGGTGGGGCTTGGAAAGAGTGTCATATTCAGTTGGGTCAAGTTACTATAGAGACAACAAGTAAGGGAAGCATATGCACTAGGGCTATTCATCGGATCGAAACTGCTGATTTTACATCCATCTGATCCGATCTGACCATCCGCTCGAATTGAAACATCCTAATTCGCAACCGATCTGATCACCTCTTACATCCTCTCAATCCGAACCGTAAACTATTCGGATGACATCCGATCAATCCGACCAATACATTTAATTAACTTTATTTTTTGTATTTTTAAATAAAAAATTTAAATTTTTATATAAATCATAACATAAAATTATATGTATATATATAATTAATTTCGGTCGGATCGGATCGGATGAATCATAGTGAAATCCACCATCTGATCCACACTTAACGGATGGAAAAAATCTTCATCCGATCCGACCATCGGATTGGATCGGATCAGATGAAAAATCAATGGATCATATCAAATTTATCGGATGATCGGATTTTTTGCACACCCCTAATATGCACAATTAGGGCAGGTGTCCTAACTGGTAAAGATATTTGTGTTTATACTTTTATTGGGTTGTATACTATTGATTCATTATAGTGATTTTTTAGCTGTTGAGTGGTAGCCTTAAGTAACTTGAGTATGTTACCATACATAAAGGATTTTCATGTGGGTTTACCTTATTATACCATAGTGTTTGTATGCTCTATTGTAACGTTAGTATAATCAGAGTTTAATCTTAGTATGTTTGGGCATAGGATGATTTGATTATGATTGGAAAACCTTTTTTTCAATCTTTTTACATATTTTATTTTATTTTATTTTATGTTATATCATGCTTCCTTTCTAGTTTCTTATACCATGCATGTTGCAAAATAATCTATTAATTGTAAGTCTATTTTTTCCTACTATGTGTTGTGTTGTTTAGTTATGTGCTTTTTTTTTAGTTTCTGTTTCAGTTGCTTACGAGTTTTGATATGAGTCCCAAGAAGTTTGTATCTCTTACTTTGGATGTTTACTGGTACGCTTGAAAACACAAAAGTATACATGATTAAATTGTATCATTGATAAGTAAATTAAGAATAAAGGTTGTCGAACCCATAATAATTGTGACAATGGCTACCATAAATTATTAGCTTCTTAATAAATTAGCAAATGAGTTTTAAAAATTGTTTTTAAATAAAAATAAAGAATAAAATAAAAATAAAATATTGAGCACACATATTAAGAGAAACATGTGATTATGAGATTATCCTCTCCATTAGCTTATAATCTAAGTAATTATGTCATGAATCAATATTAGAACTATCTTTGAATTCTTAAATTTAGCTTGAAAAATCTAAGCAACTAAGACAATACTTCATATTCCACATTTTATTATCGTTTATTGATAAATAATGCAATCTATTAATCAATCTAAATTCTTAACAACTTAAAGGTACACTTACTTGTCAAGATTACAATCATTGATAACCTTTAATGAATGCTTTCAACTTTATTTGTCACAAGCGTTAACAAGATACCACTTTGAATAATAATATTAGCGATTGTATACTAACATCTTAAACTAGACTTAAAGATATTCATGCAATAAATTAGTTAAATACTCTAATTCATACATGCATAGTTTTAAAATTTAAGAATAGAGTCAAACACATCAAGAATCAATTGAAACTAAAGATTCATCATAATATTATATTCATTAAAATCATGGTATAGTGCTTACAAATTACCTATAGTTACATAAATAAATTAGCTAGGCATGGATTCTAAAAGAATCATAATTAAAATAATAAAAAAACTAAGAAAAAAGAAGTAGAAGAAGAAGCTAATGATTAATGTCAAAAGTTGATTTTCAACTACTTAATTTCCTTTTTGAATTCTATCTTGTTTTTAGCCTTCAAATTTTCTGCAAACCTAAGTGTATTTTCTATAAATTTTGTATATATAATTTGTGGCTATTTTGTTATTAACTCTAACTATATATTTATAATAAAATAATTAAATTACAATTAGGATTAGGGTTATAGAGATGTAAAACAAATATAATGATAATCTAAGAACTTTAGAATGCTTAGGATAGGTATGTGATGAAAATCTTCTGTTTAAGTACATATCCAAATGTGGAGACTATAGCCCATGTCGACTTATGACGTGACACGATCTTGTTTCCTATTTTATGAAATTCCATTCAAGAAGCATATAATGCGGTGCACATATACTCATGTCACGACGTGTCCTTAATTTTTATAATTTCATATTTTGACCCCTCTTTGATATATTATGTATAAATGTTTGTATTTAAGTCCTCTTATATATGACAATTATGTCTCTAATTATGAGGATTTGTTTAGTTATTTGTCATTTGCATCTTTTAACGTCTAATATTACATTAAATATATCAAAATAAATCCTGTGATTTCAAAAATACCATTTGTATGTAATATAATTAAGTAAAAAATTAATATTAAAACTTAATTGTTTTAATTAATTAGGATAAATCACAATATATGTGTGTGTTTTAAGGCACACATCATTTAATGACTTAAAATCTCTTTGTAGTCACTTCCAAGGTTGAAAATTGATGGGTAACCTTGTATTAATTATTGGGAGGGCATAAATGATCTTGTAATAGGCTAATTAGGGTTTGAAAATGTCATAAATGGAAATAAAGGAGGCTAGATAAAAGAGAGAAAGAGTTCAACACCTTTGTTGAGTTATAAATGTGAGAGAACTTGGATTTCTTAAGGGTTATTCCTCCGGACAGTGATTCCTCGTGAAAGAGCGAGATCTTTGTATGTTTAAGAACATTGATTGTACTTGGTATCATTGGTGCTAGTAGAACTCACTAAAGTGATGAAGGGTACGTGTGGTTGGCATTAATTATTTATTTTTGATTGTTTTATTTGATTTTTCCATGGATATTGATTTATATGGATGCAAGTTTTGGAACTATTGCTTGTTTGGTTATATATTGTGCAATTTCTTACCATTATTCGTAACGGAGAGCAAGCTTTCACATACTAACAGACATTTCATGTGTTTCAAAACTCAAGTTTTGTGGGTTACATTGTGGAGAGAGAGAGAAAACGTTCAACATTGAATATTTGAAAATTTTCAATTAGGAGTTATTGTGATCATTTTGTTAGTCTATGAATGACGCTATTTTATTTAGTAGTGTTTAAGGTTGCCAATAGCTTTCGATAGGGTTGTTACGAGGATATAAAGTTCTCTATCAATCATATTTGGATGTGAAATCTATATGTTAAGATCATGGTGTCTTATAACATTTTACAGCAATCAAACACTTAACCAAAAGATATTGTTCTAGAAACATTTATTATTTTTTAAATTTAAGTTAATTTCATTAAAAAAATAAAGTTAAAGAATTTGTTAAATAAATAAAGTATAAAATTTCATTAAAAAAATAAGTAGTAAAAATAGGGTAATTATAAAAGAATACTAAATTATGACGTGCACTTTTGTTATTGAAATATAAATGTATAACTTTTTAATTTAAATTTAAGTTAGATTTATATATTTAAGAAAAAAAAACTATGAGGAAAGCAAATTTATGATTGTTGAAATAAACTATAGTATTTTTTTTAAAAAAAATATACTATTATTTATCTTTATTTAGGACTCAAGTTTCAAACATTTTAAATAATTTACACATTATTTAGTTACAATCTCGTTGAAAATTATAATATTTTATTGTTTTTAACGTCGAAGTAAACTCTATACGCCACATCTTTAAAATCATCCTTCGACTTCTTAGCCTAAAAGTTAAATCCCAATTCGCCAATTACTAAGTTTTGATATAATTCTTTCATTTCCCCTTTCATTTCCATGGATCGTGATAGATAAACGCTAAATATTAATCCGAGAATAGCAAAGAACCTGAATGGGTGTTGCAAGGAGGATCACTATATTGAAATTTAAAGTGACAAATTAAGTGAATACATTACCTCACCCTTACAAAGATGATAATCATTTTCACCTTTCACTCAATCACTTCTCTTAATTTTTATACACACATAAAACAATACTCATTACCTATATATAGGCATGATAGGTTACGCATAAGTATTACATTAATTAATACCTAGAATCTTTTAATATGGTAGTAGTAGAAGCCAACTAATTATACACTTACTTGAATTTTTTAGATTAGAAATCTCTAGAATAATGTAGAGAAAGTTGTGTTTATATTTAACACTCTTTTTTATAAGATTTATGACTGTTTGTGATATTCGTGGACAAAACATCTAAATCTAATTTTAATTTATAGGTGTGTTTTTCAAGAATATTTTTAAGGTGATGAAATTATCGAACTATAAACGAACACATCTAAGGTATAACTCTATTCTTATGCACCTTAGATTTCATATTAGACGCATAAAAACATTTTACATTTAGGTTACTCGACTTATATCGATTGAATGGCTAGGGTTTCAACTTTAACCTAATTGTTACTCGAGCCAAATTGTTTTATTATTATATTATCCTCACTTTTTATAGACATAATAGTAATAGGAATTTGACCTAAGGCTTCAACATATTATATTTAAACAAACATAAGTATACAATTTTATTAACCACAATTGAATCAATTTTTGTAACTTATACTTTCTAATTGAATCTATTTTACAAAAATCTTTCTGTTAGGTTTCTATCTATCAAGCATTTTGTGGTTGTGTTGATTGATTAACAAGCCAGCAATATTTGTGTTATTGTGCTTACATTATCTATTCTAATGTTGTTAGTAATTTTGAATTATCTGTTATTCTTTGAAATCAATTAGCTACGGGTTTTCATTATTTAATCCTATTTAGGACATATTGTACTTGTATTTTTGTGTTGACATTTGAGGTGCCAACTAAACAGATTTGATAACTCATGTAACTCAAGTTTATTAGAACATTGGTCTAGATCCAAACATCTTATATGTAGAGACTATGAAAGAAAGTATGGGACTTGTAAGTAGGTTAATTGGAGGCATTACCTTAGTGTACATTTTAAGTCCTAACCTTGTAATTGAACATTATTTTCATAGTAGGTAGTTAGATGGTCTAGTGGAGCAATGATTTTTCTCTTAGATCATTGTGTTAGCCTAGGTTGTTTCCACCTAAAAATCTCATATCTTATTTATCTTTTCGTCTTATTTTATTTTAACGTAATTGCATGTCTGACTATTATGCGAAATTTTCAATTTAGCATATTTTTCTTAATTATCTATTCACAACCCATCTAGCTAATTAAATATGTAACATAAAAACTTTTAGTTGGTATCAGAGTGGGTCAATAGATACACTTAGTGTTGCCTAGAACCTTATTATGGATCATTTGAGAGAAGTTTTGTCCACAACCTGTGCACCTTTCCTTGATGGATCTAATTACCCTTATTGGGAAGCTCGTATCAAAGCCTTTCTATGGTCTATAGATGAGAATGTCTAAAATTTTGTTTTTTATGGTTGGAAACCACCTACGGTTACCAAAAATAATGTAGTTACTCTCAAACTTAGGAGTAAATGGACCACTGAAAATAAGATTGGTAGTAACTGTAATTAAAAATGTATAAATGTTATCTTTAGTGTCATGTCTACCGATAAATTTCATATGATCATTTTATACTATGATTGAAAATCATGAAAACTTAATTTACAAATAGTTGCTCACATAAATCAAGTATTCTATGCTTACTAACACATTGAAAAGTTTATTAGCATATATGCTAAATCCCATATATATATATATATATATATACACTAAAGCCAATGAGAATTCTTGTCATGACATATTATAAAATATTTAGTATAATTTTATTTTTTACTTATTAAATGTTTTATCTATTAATTCATTGTTATCATAAAACAATATGTTATTGTAATTATATGTGATCATATTTATATTTCAAAGATGCATAAATACTTATTTTAAATAAGTACAATAACATCTTTAATTTTTGTGTTAAGCATCTTTATATATGCTACAAGAATCTAAATCTTTTTTTATGAATAACACGTTTATATTTTATTACTATTTGATTATTTAACATAAGGAATTGTTGCTTTTGTTATGATATAGGTATCATAGAAGGCAATATGGTTAATGTTTATTGTATCTTGCATGTGTGTTTTTTAAATCAAAAGTTACAACTAAAAATTAAAGATATTATTTCACTTATTTAATATACGTATTTATGGTTAATAATAACATATATTTAGTAATGATGATATGAATAGCTTATTTTATTGATTCTTATTGAACAATAAACTTAATTTATTCTTATTGAAAATATATTTTAGTCTATTGGATGTATAGAAGATTATTTCACATTTTGTTTTTATTAATATGAAATTTTATGAATGTAAAGTGTTAAAGTTATATCACGTAAGGTAATAACTATTAACTTACTATTATGGGTGGTTGGAATAAAAAAAATATACTTCAATATCATGAAATTTATAGAAGTGATATTATGAAAGGAGTTAATTAATGTTTGCATACTTACTAAATGAATTTCAATATATTTCAACATATGGATATTGATTTACAATCAAAGTATCAATCCAACATATTATATGTTTTAAAGTCATCACTTCCATTTCAACAATTGAAACTTATCATTCTCGAACTAAAATGTGAATTCATGTATATTTAACATAAGATAGTTTTTGTTATCAACTTTAAAATTAACTATCACTTTAACAATTAAAAAATGACACACTAATATTTATCTCAGTAGGTTTTCCTAGTAAGGTTATAATGAGTAAAGTCCAGCATGCACATAAGAATAATGTATTCTTTTTTCCCTTGACTAAGTCTTGTCCTATTGTGTTTTTCTAGCAAGTTTTTTAAAGATATATATTTTTACATATGGTTGACATCAATGGGGAGTTGTTATATGGATGTCAAATATCAGATTATAATAACTCAAATAATATACCTTATTATTGTTAGTTTTATTTGATTTTTTAAATAGAGATTTGATCTCTACCATATCATAGATTTTATAAACTAACTCTTACGCCAAGTGAATGAATTATACTTGAAACTATTATTGATCCGAGATGAAAATTGTTGATTATATATAAAGGTAATTAATTGAGTATTACATGTATCTATTTAAAGTATATCTAATATAACAACCTAGCACCATACCTAATCAGCCTTATATATGTATAAAGGAATTATAACGAACTAAGAATGATACACCTAACATCCCCCATTTAAATTGATAGTTTTGGAAGAACCATTAATTTGGTTTTAAGAGAATGAAATGGCCCAGAAGAAAGTGGTTTTGTAAGTAAGCTTACAAGTTGTTGAGCAAAAGGCACATGTTGAAGTGTGTAACACTTGTCCCATACAAAGTGTTGGTCAATCTCAATATGTTTAGTGTATAAATGTAGCACATGATTATGAGTAAGACTCTAGGCACTTTGATTATCACAAAAGAGCATAGGAGGAGTAGGAATAACCATATGTAATTCAACAAACAAAGACTTTGACCATTGAAGTTTAGCAGTAGCATTGACCATCGCATAATACTCAAAGATACTAAATCAAGATACAACTTTTTGCTTGGAAATACTCTAAGAAATCAAACTACACCTCAAAATATACAATAAGCATTAGTAGAGCTCTTGTCATCACAACATGATGCCCAATCTGCATCACATTAGCTAGTGATGGCAAGACATAAGGGTTTAAAAAAAGTAATGTCATGAGATAAAGTTCCACGTAGATACCTAAACAAGTGGTTAATAGTTAGCCAATGAATGTCAGATGGTTGAGACATAAAATGACAAAATTTGTTCACACTAAAAGCAATGTGTGGTGTTGTTAATGTACAAAATTAAAGGACAACACCAATACTATGATACAAAGCAACATCATTCAATGCATGGCCATCATGGTTGTCCAATAGCCCCATCTTTTGTTGATTTAAGTGCATAAAATCATGTTAAAATACTTAAAAAATAATTTAGCACTACCAAATCCTTAAGGAGAAATGTATCTTGTAACTTTACAATCAAACTTCGAATAGACGAGGGTGAGTTATCAATAAGGAGTATGTCATCCACAATGTAAAGAGATAAGGTATCTTTAACAAACAATGAGCTTTAAGATTTAGAAACATAAATCCTATGTCCAAGAGATAACAACTCAATTTGGAAACCAAGCTCTTAGGGCTTATTTTAAACCATAAATAGATTCTTTTAGGTGACACATTGATGAGTGCTCAAAAAGCACTAAAAATACCATGATTTTATTCACTTTAATTGATTAAATATATATATATATATATATATATATATGATTTTATCATATTTCTATATAAATCTATCTTTTCTGAATCACGAGTATTTTTATTGTTTTTCAGGTATTTTTGCTTAAAAAGGTAACTTAAAGACTCAAAGAAAAATACTAGAGGCAATACATCACAAATATATTCATAAATTAAATGAGAAAAAGTCAAAAAATATAGAAAAATTGGACAAAATGGGACAAAATGGTCAAAATGGTCAAAATGGAGGAAATTGTACACGCAACCGCCTAGCCCTGTCCGTGCGCGCCGTCGCGCCCCACCTACCATGACGTCAACAATGACATCATCATTCACTACTCTACGTTTCCTCCATTTTTAATCATTCTTCCACCCATTTTTTCTTCAATTTTTCACCTATAAATACTCGCATTCTCTTCATAACAAAACACACCTAAAAATACATCTTCTTTTCTCTTTCTTTCTCTCCCTTTCTTAGTTTTTAATTTTTCTTAGTTTTTAGTTTTTTCTTAATTATTTTTTCTTAGTTTTAGAGTTCTTCTCTTTTTTAGAAGAACTAATTATGTTTTTGTAATTTATTTGTTTTTTTATTCAATAAATGGAAGTGCAAATTATGTTTGTAGGTTTTCCAACAATAGGAATAACATCAAAGTACTGAAAGGATTTTATTTTCTTTACATTTATTTTTTATGCTTTATTCTTACATGTTATATTTAATTTGTCTGTAAACTTTATTGGTGGTTTGTAAACATGGTATAATAATAATGTTGTTATGCTTACGAAATATTAAATAGGTAAAAATCTCTAAAATGAATTGATTTTAATTTTATTCAAGATTTTATATTAAGAATATTAGAGAGAAATATATTATTTTTCATTACAAACTTAAATATGAAAATTAGATTTTAAGGTTTAGTTATCTGATCTAATTTAGAGTAGTACTCTTTTATTTATTGATACAATCGCCCGGTAGTTAGAGTGAAACTCTATTTCAAAAGTTTTTATAAGAATTATTATCTGAAAATGTATTGACAACATGTTTTCAGTAGTGGTTTTAAAACTTGAAAATTAGTACTCATATAATTAAATTCTTAGGTTTAATTTGGACACTTTGAAAAAAGTTTAAACTGTCTAACCCCACCAAATGTGGCATTTAAATGGTTCATTTTCAATCTCTTAGAAAAAAGAATTAATTTAATTAACCAAATTAGTTATCAACCTCAATCATAGGTGTTAATTTATTTGTTTAGTTAACAAAGAATATCTAACCTCGCCAAAGGTGGTATTCATATAAAAAAGAGAGAATCAATAAATATCAATTTATATCTTTAATAACCTAAATAATATGAGCAAGCATAATTAACTTAGTTATTATATCCATAAATACTTCACTATTATAAATGATAAAATTTGCATCAATATTTATTGAATCTGTATCTATGTTTATTTTTATGTTATTATATTAGAAACAACAAAAACCCAAATATCATAACAGGATGTTTAGGATTTAATTTCGTTTTTAAAAGTTTGAATAATAAATTAAAAACCACATATATTCCTTCTTTAGATCGACCTTGGGAGTATACTTATCATTTTCTATGAAATGATTCATGCACTTGCGAGAGTTTTATAAATATAAAATCAAAGTATTGGTAGGATCGACGATGCCGGTTTTTCTCATCACACACCAGTTCATCCCTTTTTTTCTCAAATCCATATGATCATGTACACATCCTCACTAAGTTCCCCATTTAAAAATGTATTATTCATATTAATTTGATGAACTTCCCACCCTTTAAATAAAGCTAAGGTTAGTACAACCCTTGAAGTAGTTTGTTTAACAACGGGAGAAAATGTCTTAAAGAAATCTACTTCTTCCACTTGAAGGAACCCCTTGGAAACAAGACACACTTTATATTTATCCAATGTCTTATCTGTTTTAAGTTTAACTCTGAAAACTCATTTACAACCTATATTTATCCAATTACCTTAGGTAAATATACCAACTTCTAAGTTCCATTTAGGAGAAGAGCATACAACTCACATTGCATTGCATGTTTCCATTCAGGCAGTTTTAAAGCATATTTATATAACTTAGGTTTAGGAAATACAAGTATACCATGAAGGGTAAAAGTAAAAAAAATTGTTTCATAATACCATATTTTGAATGTGTGAACATTTTGTGAGTATTAAGAGGATCAAAAATAAGAGTAGGAATGGAAACATTACAAGAAAAAATAGGTTCAGAGGAAATAAAGGGAAGATCAATAAATAACTCTAGTGTTTTTGAATGAGAGGGAGATATATGTACAACTAAGAGTAAGGGAGGAGAATAAGTGAAACATGAATAATATGATAACTCATTTATGGAAGATACACAAAAATAACTAGACAAATTAGTTTCATTAAGGATTGGTGAGAAATAAGGCTGATTTGACTTTACATAAGTAGGAAAGTCAAATGGAACACTAGTAGGATACATACATAGGTGTTGAATTATAACTATAGGTATAACCAATGGAATATTGTTGGTATTAGTAGGCTTAGATAATGATTGAGATGCTAACATGTTAGTATTTGTATACCAGTTGAAGATTGAGACGCTAACAAAGGAACATGTATAGGGTCATGTGGTAAAGAAGAAGGAAATGGGTCATATGCACATGAATCGTTGCTAGTAAATGACAACCATGATGGAACATGCAATAGCATAGTATCAGTTGTAGAACTAGATGAACGGCTGGAATTGGACCAATGAGCATAAGAAAAAATATGTTCATTTAAAATGACTTGTCTACTAATGTAAACCCTATACTATAGGACATCAAAATATACAAACCTTTATGCTTATATGCATAATCAATGAAAATACACTCAATAAATTGTGGATCCAATTTCTTCTTAACATAATCCCTTAATCAATGAAAGCATTGAACAATAAACATTATCAAAACTGACACATTAAATTACTTTGAAAAAAAATACTCATATAGTGTTTTACCATCTAATTCTTTATATGGAAACTTATTTAATTGAAATAGAAAAGTCCTAAAAATATACACCCAAAAATGCAGAGGAACTTTGGATTGATAGAGTAAATAAAACCCTTTTCAACAGTTCTTGTGTCTACACTCAACTACTCCATTTTGTGTAGAGGAGTGAGGACATGTGCTTTTATGTAAAACACCATTTGACTCTAAAGCATGAATAAGAGTTTAAAACTCTATCCCACTATCAGTTTGAATGCATTTAAGAGTGGTGGGAAATTGTTTCTCAATCATACCTTTACACAGAGAAATATCTCTGAAGTTTTGTCTTTTTAACAACCGAAAACCATATGAACCAATAACACTTGAGAAATACTTATCATTATTGAAAGATAAAATAGGATATATCCATATATCCAAATACAAGATATCAAAAGGCATGGAACTTCTAATATGTTTAGACAAGCAAGGAAGTCTGTGCTTTAGCAAGTTGACATGTACTACAAAAGACATCATCTTTATTAATATGAGAAAAAGACAAACAACATTTCTTTATGATTGAAATAGTAGTTACAATATCAAGTTGACATGTACTACAAAAGATATAATCTTTATTAATATGAGAAACATACAAACAACATAAGTTACAAAAGAAGGATGTCCTAACTTGTGATGCCAAAGCTAATATTATTGAAACTAATTTAATATACTAGATGAAGAAGTAGAAGAAACATAAGCATGCATTTGAGAATGGTCATGTGCTGTCTAAGTCACATCCCTTATCACATTGTAGATATCATTATCATTCTTGCCCTACAAAATGATCTTCTTAGTAATAGCATCTTTAATATAGAACAAAGTTTTCTTGTTTTAAACCTACAAGACTTGAATTCAAATTGTTAATATGCTCAAAAAAATCAAGTTTTTTTTTCTTTTCCGGGAATTTATTTCATAAGATTTTAGTTTTTCATTATGTATGTTTACTTCTACAAACCATCTATTCTTTTCCTTTTTGCATCCTACTAAATATATGAATAATTTATCAATTCTAATGACATTAAATATATTAAGTAATAATTTAGAGTCACTTTCCTCATTGTCTCAATCAATATCACACTTATTAAAGTGTCCATTAGTTTTTGCATTAAATTCCATAAAGTTGGTGTCACTATTTTTTGATTCAACTAGATTGTCGTTGTCACTTTTAGAGTCGATAAGTGTAGTATTGAAAGCTCTTTCAATTTTTTTTTCTTATTTTTATGATCATTTATAAAGTGACTATAACCCATACATTCAAAATATTAAGGTCTAATGGGTTTAGATTTCTTACCATCAAAACTCACGTATTTGAGTTTTTTAGATTATAATACTTTTAATGACTTGATTTTCCTTTTCTTTGAAGATTCTTTTTTTTTTGAATATTTTCTTCAATCTCTTGGCTATGAGTACCATTTCTTCATCATCATTGTCATAATCTTCAATTGTTGCAATTTTGAAAGCAACACCTTTGTCCTTTGTAAAATTTCAAAAACTCATCTTAAAAGTGAGAAGTGAGTCAACTAGCTCATCAATTTTAATGTTTTCCACATCTTTGCTTTCATCTATGATAGTGAATTTGGTGTGGGAGGGATCTCGTAAAGAGAACAGTGTTTTTTTTTTACAAACGTGAATTCCTCAATTTTCTCACTAAGATTAGTAGAAAAGTTAGTAATATTACATAATTTAATATAAAATTTAAAAAATGTGTTAGACTCTTTCATTCTCAAATTTTTAAACATAGTACTTAGCATGCAAAGTTTTTTTCTTTTAACTTAAGTGTTTCCTTATGAGCAACCTCTAAAGTATTCAAAGCACGCTTAGTGTTTGGAGAGAATTTCAAGTGCAAGATTTTAGTGATTTGTAATGAAAAGTAGTAAATTGGACAACTGAATTAAATCTTCTATTCTCCTCATTTAAGGGTACACATATGTATAACATCCTACATATATGACATGGTATACCGTTACACGTGAACTAATTTAAATAGAAAATAGATCGTTGTATTCGTTACATAATAAGGTCGTTACATGCATATAAGGAAGGTCGTCACATATAGGTCACGCTAGGTTCCTAAGTAACTTTCTCAGGTCACTCGTGAAGAGGGAGGACCATGATCACGTCGGTATTTCATAATTTCATCAGGTCTTGACATTTAGGACCTCACATTTGGATAACGAAGTACTCTTTCGACTGGGTTATGCGTTTTACCAAGCTTCTTGGGCCTAGGCCATCGTTAAGCCAGTCTTATTACCTCGTTATACCATATCGAGGTACCTGCACATCTTAGGTCGTATGTTTGTCACACGTTTGATACCAAATACTTGGCAATTTCAACATTTGATATTCGATAAAATTTGTAGGCAAACATAGTAGTAAAGATAGCATTTATACCTTTTTAATTCCAGTTACTACCAATATTATCTTGAATGGTCCATTCACTACTAGTTTTGAAAGTGACTATATTAACTTTGGTAACTGTAGGTGTTTTCCAATTATTCAGAACAAAATTTCAAACATTCTCATCTACAGACCGTAGAAAGGCTCGCATACAAGCTTTCTCATATGGATAGTTAGATCCATCAAAGCAAGATGCATGAGTTATTGACAAACCCTCTTTCCAATTATCCATAACAAGATCATAGGCAACACTAGAGGTATCTAGTGATTCGTTCTCATACCAATTGAATTTTTTTATATTACAGGTCTAATTAGCTAAAAAGGTGAATAGATAATTGACATAAATATGCTGAATTAAATTTTTGCAAAATGAATAGACATACAATCACGTGTAAAATAAAATAAAGTGAAAAGATAAATAACAGACGAGATTTTTAAAAGAAAATAACATAGGCCAAATAATGACCTAATAGGAAAACCATCAATTCATTAAACCACCTAACTATCCACTATGAAAATAATATTCAATTACAAGACTAGGACTTAAACTACTGGCCAAGACAATGTCCCAAGTAACCTATTTACAAGCCTCATACTTTCTTTTATAGTTTTCATAAGCAAGGTGTTCATATCCTATTCATTTGGCACCTGAATGTTAGCATATAAACACAAGAGTAATATGTATCTTAGACTTGATTAAAACAATAAAAAACCCTATATAGATGATTTAGTATAATAGCATATAAATCAAAAATTACTAGAAACCCTAGAATAGATATTTAAGCACAATAGCATAAATATTATACGCTTGCTAACTAATCAAAATACAACCACAAAATGTTTGATAGATTAATTAATGAAAGAAGCCTAATAGTAAGATTTTTGCAAAACAAATTTAGATAGAAAGCATAAGTTGCAAAAGTAGATTCAATTATGGTTAAGAAAACTATATGCTTAGGTTTGTTTAAATAGAATATTTTGAAGCCCTGAGTCAAAGGTCTATTATTATTCTATCCATAAAATAATTTAAAATAATAATAAAATAATTTAGCTCGAGTAAAAATTAAGTTAAAGTTAAGACTCTAACTGCTCGATCAATCTAAGTCGAGCTCAATTGATCGAGTCACAAAATTGATCAATCGAAACCCTTTTCAATCAATCCAAACAATGATCAAAAGAGGATCGATCGATCTAGGTAGATTAATTTTAAAAAAAAAATAAAATAATTTAGCTCGAGTAAAAATTAAGTTAAAGTTAAGACTCTAACTGCTCGATCAATCTAAGTCGAGCTCAATTGATCGAGCCACAAATATTGATCAATCGAAACCCTTTTCAATCAATCCAAACAATGATCAAAAGAGGATCAATCGATCTAGTCCTCGATCTAGGTAGATTGAATTAGATCAATTCTCGATCAATCTAGTCCTCGATCGATTGAACATTAAACTTTGATCGATATAACTCATTTAAAAATTAATTCAAGATTTTTTTTAATTATGGTAGATTGATTCTCGATCGATCTACATGTTGTGATCGATCCTAACATTTCTTGATTAATTGTGTAACCTAAATGAAAAATGTTCATATGTGTCTAATATGAAATCTAACTTATATAAGAACAGAGTTATACCTAAGATATGTTTATTTGGAGCTCAATATTTTCTTTTGCTTGAAAATATTCTTAAAAAATACACCTAGGAACTAAAATTATATTTAGATGTTTTGTTCAAGAATATTATCAACACTCATAAACCTAACATGATATAACAACCTAACACCATACCTACTAAACCTTGTACATGTGTAAAGGAATTATAAAAAAAACTCTATAGCAAACTAAGAAGGATACACCTAATAGATTTGTATTCAAATGAAGGTTTTATATTCATCCTATCTTGTGTTTTGAGATTTGTATTATATACTAAGAATCTTATAAATAATAAGAAATAACGTAATTTTTTTATCATTTTTTCTTCTCTCTCTTTTTTGTATTATTATATTATATTCTTCTTCTTTTTTAGTTTTATAACAATTTTGATTATTTTATGTTATATTTTTTAATGATCTTAGAAATGGAAAAGAAAAAAAATATTAATGCAAACGGATGAGAGGTAGAAGTTGGTATACTTGGTAACTTAAGCAAACCAAACAAAAGTAAATAAATAAAAATAAAAGGGAACGAAAGAAAAAAAGACAATCATTTTTTTAGCAAATAAGAGAGACAAAAGTACGAAAAAATTACCTAATATCGCTTGATTTAGTATAATTTTTTATTATTTATCAAAATTATTTTGAGGTAAAATTTATCATTATTGTGGTAAAATCGCGGTAAGCTTTACTTTTGAATGATTTTGGTAAAAAAATATAATTTATAATAAAATATTTATCTAATGTGAGAAGGCATTAGCCCAATGTGAAAAAATATTGGGAATACATTTAGTATCGCAATAAGACTTATTATAATAAGACAATATCTTATTACAATAATGATAAATTTTTCTTTTGAAATATTTTGATAAATAATGGATTTGTGAGAAGGCATTTACATATTAAGAAAACATAATAGTCTTATTAGTACCGTGGTAAGATTTATTACTATAATATAATGTTTTATTATAATAGTGATATCTTTGTTGCAGAAGATTTTGATAAAAAAAAATCTCATTCAAATATTCTATTAGTTAATTTGGAAAATCACTCCAAAAGTTTTGAAAGAGAAATAAAGTAATTTATTAACCATGAATTCGGATGTACAAATTGAAGTCTTTACACGTGCAGTTGTGAGGTTTCTAAGCTAAATTGTTATAAGTTAGGTCCGAAAGGTGATCAAAACCTAAAAAAAGAAGGAAAAAATAAAAACCCCGTAGCACACTAGCTGCTCTAACAACATTACCAACCTCTCATATCTCTTTCTTTCTATTTCTACAGTTTCTCTCTCTCTTTCAAGATCACATATAATAATAATAATAATAATTTATATTACATATATTACTTGTATCGTAAACTTTTAATTAGTTATAAAAATGAACTTTTGAATCTTAAGATATATTTATCTCTTAATTAATAAATTGAAGTGTACTATATATAACATACCTATATATAGCTAGATATGTCTGATCATTAGTTACAAATTAAAGTCAATCAATATAGAAAATTAACCGGATTTAATTAATATTGTTATGATATCAAGAATAATACTATTATATAAATAAAAAAAATTGGAGAAGTTTGTTAAAAGAATGAAGAATAAGTGGACTAGGTGGGTAATGGGTTATAAGTAGTAGACGATGTAGGTTAGAAACTTAGAAAGACGTTGAAAGCAAACCCATACATTTCAACCCCATCAAGCAACCTCTATCTCTCTATCTAATTTCTCTCTCTAACTATATATATATAATATATATAATATTTAATTTTGTCAGTAATTAAGATTTAAATGGAAAATTTTCTATCAACACTCATTTATAAATTTCAATAATTGAGATTAGAGATGTAAAAAATAACGTAATAAATAATATAATATAATATTTATAAATAAAATGGCTTTTAAATGTAATTAGCCAAGATGTTGCATCAGTTGTAAGGTCTGTCAAAAACCCCCCCACCTTCTCTAACGGAAAACACAACTCTCTCATCTTTTTATACCCGTTTATAATATTTCTTCTTAATTCTTCTTCTTCTTCTTCTTCTTCTTCTTCATGAGGAACTCTCCTTAGTTCCTTTATATAATTCTTTTGATTTTCATGTTTATATAACTACTGCCTTTAATAATTTCCACAACTGAGATCACATATTTGATTTGATCAGTTAGCTATATATTTGTACTCTGTGTACATATATATAAGTATTGATTTTGTACTATATATATCGACTCTTGGTTTTACTTTTGCAAGTAGTCGATTGTTTAAAATTAATTTATCGTTATAAAAAAAACACTAAGATCATGTGCACTAGAGGTCACTGGAGGCCTGCTGAAGATGAAAAATTAAGAGAGTTAGTAGAGCGATATGGACCCCATAACTGGAACGCCATAGCTGAAAAGCTCCAGGGAAGATCAGGTAATTTGATTTAATTTATTCACACCAACCCTCTCTATGCATGTCTTGATCTTTCTTTTTTTACACCAAACAAATTTTGTATGATTCGAACCTATGATTTAAACGAAAAAAGTTGAATCTTACCATAAGATTACTGGGTAAATCACATCTCTTGATCTATCTTTTTTTAGCTAGTCACGACTATTAGTTGGTTAGGGTTTTGTATATATATCAAGAAATATATATTTTCTTCTACTTCTTAATTTTTTTTTATTTTTTTTTCATTAATAAATATAATTTAATTTCAATGGCTTAATCCTTTCCAATTTATTTGTTTTATTATCTCATTAGAAATGAAAATTCCTATAATTTATATAGCTATATGTGCAAGTATTTTACATTTAAAAAGAAACTGCATCTTATGCAAATTGCTTACAATTTAAAGAGGGTCGGTTTATAGCAATTGGCATTCCTTAGTTTTTAAAAATATACACTTTATTTTATTAATTTTTTAAAATATATACTATAGCTCTCTTAATTTTTATTCATTTTAAATTAATTATTTCAATTTGGTTATTATTTAGAAATATAAAAGTTATATGACATCATAAATAAGGGATAAATTTGTCAATATTAAAATATTTATATTTCTTTCAAAAATTAACAATTTTTAATTATTTTCATTAATAATAAATTTATCTCTTATTTATGATATCACATGACTTTTATATATCTAAATTGTAAACAAATTGAAATAATTGGTCTAAATAAACTTACAAATGTACCTTTTAAAAATAAGTAAGAGACTTATAGTGAGTTTCTTATCTTTTTTAAGGGTAAATAACTTAAAATTTTAAATACTTTTGAGTCAAACTTTGATGTTCTTTTACCACATTAAAGAAGTATCAACACTAATTATTCTAAATTTATAATAGATTTATTTATACTTTTTAACATAATTTATTATGACTATAAGGGAGGGGATATTACCATAAACATAATTGATGGTTACACGTCACATTATTATTAATTTTAAAAGTAATAGATATAACCTTATATGGATTGTAAATAGTAAAAACAAAGAAACTAAGATATAAGGGTATATATGTCATTTTTTAAAATTGATAATTAATGTGTTGTAGAACCATCAAATAAAT
Source organism: Hippophae tibetana (assembly GCA_037013495.1). Lineage (NCBI taxonomy): Eukaryota > Viridiplantae > Streptophyta > Magnoliopsida > Rosales > Elaeagnaceae > Hippophae > Hippophae tibetana. The sequence continues at coordinate 16,133,095 of CM072812.1, forward strand.
ATGACTCTGGTAATATCCCCTCCCGGACCATAATATGCTTTATTGCTTCCAATTATTACATTAATATATCCTAGTGATTTTTTAAATAGATAGTCTTTTTGAATTAAATAAAGCTTTTTTTAACTACCTCTTTTCTCTGCAGTATATAACCATGAATAAATGATTGAAATATGAAATATGAAATATGAAATATGCAGGGAAGAGTTGTAGATTAAGATGGTTCAATCAATTGGATCCAAGAATAAACAAAACTCCATTCACAGAAGAAGAAGAAGAGAGGCTTTTAACTTCTCATAGAATTCATGGGAATAGATGGTCTGTTATTGCTAGGCTCTTTCCTGGTCGTACTGATAATTCTATCAAGAACCATTGGCATGTTATTATGGCTCGAAATTTACGACAAAGATCTAAGCTAATTCGCGCAAAAAAGGTTGATCATCATACTTTGAACAATCATGATGGTCATCAGCAACAAAGATCTAATTGTGTCTTCAAACAAGCTGATCATCATAATTATAATTATAAGCACATTATGAGTGATACTAGAAGTAGTACCCTTTGTTATTCATTTGTTGATGAGTATAGCCAAAAACACAAGTACCCTTTTAAAAATATACTACATGCTTATAATGTTAATCCATTAATTCCTCAAGCTTACTTTCAAGATTCAAGTTCCTCCATCACAATTCACCAAGGTAAGTACACAATCGTAACATGTGTTTCACCAATTTTAGCTTCATCTTTTTACATATATAGTGCAATTAAATCTTTGTTAATTTATGGAGGAAATATTTATACACACATGTAATTAAGTAAATTGAACTATTTGTTAAATGTCTATTTAATTATTAGTATTCAAAATAGATGTATAAAAATATTATTGTACATTCTATTGATAGGTTTAAGTTTTTAAGACGGTTATTATTATAAATAAAAAATGTTATAAGAGTATTGATTTTCGGACAAACTAAAAATTTGGACTGATATATCACTCATATTGTGTATTAAGTACTCTTTGTTTGAATGGATTTGAGACCCATGATAACATGTTTTAGAATTTAAGTCATGAAGATACATAAAAACATACATTAGTTTTTAGTGAAATTGACGTAGACATAACATGTTTTTGTTTGCGTTTAATTGCAGAGAAATCAGAGTCAGTTCAATTCTATGATTTTCTCCAAGTAAATACAAAATCAAATGGAAGAGAAGTTATAGATCACAATGCAAGAAAAGACGATGAAGAGGTCAACCAACTGGAATCTTTCGATCAACAAAACAAAGTTGATGTCTCCTTCGTTAATTTCTTGTCTATATAGGAAATTCTTAGCAGAGAAAGGAATACGATATTTACCGCTAGCTACTAAATACAATGTAATTATGCTACCAGTTATCTGGCAAATATAATGACCGAAAGATGTTATTGAAATTTGTGTTATATTTATTGCTTTGTTTGTAGAACACATATCTACGTGTTTTAAACAATTACAATTTTACAAGTACATGCATATATGTTACTATACTCAAACGAATAGTGACATATATCACTATTGATATGTAAAATTTTAATTGATTAAAAAGTACTTACGTACTACTAAAAAGCAATAAATATAGTACAAATTTTAATAACATATATTCAATTATCATTATTTATGGATATGGTAGAGTCAACTGATAAATATAATTTTACTTCTAATTAGTTAGTCAGGGCCCTCTAATTTTGGTCTAGTACATGATTGAAAATTGATAAGTACTGCCACAAAAATCACTTTCTTAGTACTACAACATAACGTAGGTTTGAGAATGTTGGGATTAAAATCTGTTATAAGTTAGTTTAAATATTTCTAGCTATAGCTGATATACTGATGTGATTTGAGTAGTTACCAAGTGTACTGAGTGCTACATATATAGTTAAAGGGGTTGTTATAGACTTTGTTTACTTTTCTTTATTTCTCTCACACACTCGAAGTGTTAACAGTATATCAAATTAAGTTTTGATCGATCCTTAATTTAAGCTTGATTGTTATTGTATAACGATATATATATTCTTATACAAATGTATTGAATAATCAAATTCTTCTTATATCTTATGCTTCGATCATATCTCATATGTGTGGCTTGGACTCATGAAATGTTAGGCTTGGTCCCCTTTAAACATGACAAGGGCAATAGGCTCGTACGGGAGGAGATTGTCACAGAACAGACCAAGTCTCACACTGGTTATGTATTGGGAGAAGTAAGGTACAATTAGCCCTGGAGAAGGCCATGCATGGTGTTTATCTTAATTTGTCCCCTTAAATCAACGTTATAACCCTAAGTTAGTATTGTCATAATAATGGACTTGCAAATCAAAATGTACCTATCGATGGAAATGTCTAGAATAATCACAGTTGGAGTTATATGATGAACAAAAATGGAAATATCTATTATTGGGCCAAAATTTGGGAATATTTTTTCAAGTTGCTAGTTTTGGATATACACATAATTATTAATTACATCAAAATAGAATAAATTAATTAATTACAACTTCATTGAGTTATAATTTATAAATACATAGCCTCGTATGATTCCTAACACTATTTTTATTCTAAATTAAACCCAAACTTGTAGTTTTATTACTATCTTCATTATACTCTTAATAAATATACGATTAGACATACGGTAAACTAAAAACTAAAAACTTTATTTTAAAAATATTTTTTCAATTTTAAATAAGTTGAAAAATTGACAAACCAAATGTATAAACTAATTCACAAAATAAAATAAATAACTTAACTAAACTAAAAGAAAGCAATGTGATAGCGTTGTTTTCGAGAATTAAAATGAAAATTTTGCTAACTATCCAATCAAAAGAAAAAAGAGTGAGTGTTACATAAGAGAAAACCAAGATCATGAGAGAGCTTAAAAAAAATAAAAAATATAAAGTCTCTGTAAATCTTCGGGTAAAGAGTGATTTGAAATATACTAGCAAAAAAGACAGAAAAAAAATAAACAAATAAAAAAGGAGAGAGAAAATGAGTTGGGGTAGACTTTATTTTATGTGTAAAATATGTTTAAAATCCAAAAAAATATTAATGTTTAAGTGAATTCATTAAAGTAAATAACATTTTGAATACCACTATATTTTTATAATTAGTTAAATATACTTAGATTTATAGATTAATACATTTAAATTTGTAAATAATTTTTTAAATTTTTTTAAAAATTAAATTATATATATATATATATATATATATATATATATGTCTAGAGATTTTTTTTTTGAAGTAAAACACAAGAGCAATCATCCTAACAAAACAGTTAAAACTAAAATGTTGTGGAGGGTCTTAAATGGTTCATTATATATACATAATTAATGTGGTACCAGCTTTTACCGGCACACACGCAACTTCAATCAATTGATCTGTACAATAAGAGAACTAAGGGTTAACACACCCAAAAATCAACCAAATTAGAAGCTGTTTATGTTTTTAGGAAAAATACAAGAATAACTAACTCAACAAAGCAATTGAAACTGCAATGCTGGGAGGGTATTAAAAAGTCTAAAATAAATATATGTAAACTTTTAAGGAGCTTTAAAATTTATAAAATCTATTAATCCTATTTGAATGCATTTTTGTAAAGTTGGTGTTTTAATTTGAATGGAAAAAAAATTAATCTTTTTTTAATAATAACTTAGAAAATTTCATTCAAAGAAATATATAACAAGAGTACAGAGAAAATCAATTCTATTTTTTTTAATTATATCAAAGTTTTAAAAGAGAATTCAATATTAATCAATAATTATACTACATGATGTGAGAGAATATTCTTGAACCTTCCTTTTTAATTATGTATTCTTCTATACCTTATAGATTGAACAAAAGAACAACAAACTTATGTTTGAGTTAATGACTCAAAATTAAAAAAAAAATCATAAAATGTTTAGTTTTAATTATATGTAATATGAAAAGATTGATTTGGAGATTGTTGGGTATTTTGGATTTAGACATCGGAAAGCGAGATTAGTTTTGTTTTAAAGAGTAATATAATGATTAAATATGAAATCAATGTTTGATTAACGATGATAGTTGTTATTAAAGATAAGTATTCAACACTTTATACGTATAAAGTAATATGATGTTAAGGGAATATTAAATGGTGGACTAGTAAGGAATTGGATGTCCGACTTTGGCTATATGATCGATGAATAATGAGGTGACAATGAATAGATATTTTATTCATGGAATATGATGCATTTTTAAGATGATTTATTATTGAAATGGTAAATACTTACACTCAAAATCTCGTGTTAAAGAACTATAGTTTTGAGTCTTCTTCAAAGCATAATATTGAAAATTAAGAATATTCATTAAAATGAAATAAGGTCTCTGAATCACAAAATCTTAGTGACTTTCTCTATATAATAAAAAATGATTCCAATTTAATGTGATATTAAGTTGATTAGTAAATGTTTGAATAAAATAGTTGAAAAAAAGACCACCAAAAGAAATGAGTTGTGTGTGCATGTGATTTAGTTGCACAAGTTAAATAGAGAAAATGACTTTAATGTATTTGAGTTTCTCTATTTATTATATTTTATGTGTAAGATTTAGGTGTAAATAGGGCTTTAGATTTGAGTGTTATTTTTGAGTTATTAATACATGATGTATTGAATATTAGGTTAAGAATTTTGAATCAATAAATGATATTAGTGAATTTATTTTTGATGTTGGATGTAGATTAAGTTAATTTATCGAACTACTTAAAAAAATTATGTACTTGTCTCTTGTTGATTTTTTGGTTCCACGTTCACTTTTATTAATTGTGTTTATTTGTATTTCTATTGTGCCCAACACATTGCAATATTAAAGTCACCATCTCTATGATCTCTGAATCCCCTACCTGAGTTTCCATGGAGATTAAGTTTAATATATCAAGACTTTATATTTTAGCAAAAAAATGAAATCATGAAATAAGAGCATGCGAGGATATGATTAAGTTAATTTTTTGAAATCACAATCTTTATCTTACGAATAGGAGAGAATAAATGAGATTAAATAGAGGTTTAAAGAGATAAACTCTCATTCTATCTTCACACCTCAATATTTGAGTTAGAAAAATTAATTAAACAAATATTTTGGGTTAAAACTTATGACAATTATCCACATTGAGATTAAGTATTACACTTGTTTGGACTCAATATTTTAGAGAGAGAGAGATTAAAGAGATATCATTTCAAAAGGTTGAATGTGTGGATCTTCACGAGGGATCCATCTATTTATAGTACATCTATGGATACATGTGTCAGTTATACAATGTATACACGTAACTATGTATCAGGAGGGTATAATTAACCTAAAGTACAATAAGTCAGGGATGTGGGTTGAGTTTTGCTTGTGCTGTTGTTGGATTCAGTCTTACTTAGGGCTCGAGTTGTCGTTGGACTCGATCTTACTCAGGGCTCGAGTTGTTATTGGTCTCGGTCTGTACCATGAGTGAGATGTCTAAGGTGTTTCCTCTTTCATCTTGGGTTGGACTTGACTTGGGTAGTTTATAAGGTCCAATCTTTGGGTCAGTTCATATGTTCAAACAACACTATTTTACAATATCGTTTAAGTCGTAAGAATTTAATATTAAAAATTTGGTAAATTATGAGAAGAAAATGTATGTGGTGTGTGTGAGAAGGAAAAAATTAATTTACAAAGCCATTGGTGTATAACGTCATAAATTTGAAAAAAATAAAAAAAAAATACACCCAAAAATATTATAAAATATAGGTAATTCAAATATTCAAACTATATTATGAATAGTATAATTTTAACATTTTTTATTTTGAACTAAAAATTATTTAACTTAAACAATATTACTTAAATTGTTTTTAAAAAAATTTAAAATATCATACGTTGAGTTGTTCATTGATTTAAAACCGTTAAATTTAAATTCATTCAATTTAATCAAATTATTTGATTTGATTGTAGAAGTTCCATACGATCTGTTTCTTCACTTGTTTTCATTACACATGATACAATCCATTAATTGATTGGATTAATTTAGATTAATATGTTTTATATTTTGTTATCCTTTTTCTTAAGTATTTTTTATAACTATCTATTCTAATATTTTTTTATTAACTATCAACGTGTAAATATTTGATGTAAAATAAAATCTTAAATGTTATAATAACAATATAAATTACTATAATTTGATAATTTGATAATATTAAATTCAACCCACTTATAAAATTAAATATAAAATTAAGTACAAATTTGAATGAATGAGAACTTAAAAACATTAAAATAATTTATTTAACTTACAAGTTAAATAAATTAGGAGAGTGTATGATAAAAATGTAAACAAATATTAGAATAATATAAAATATAATATATTTTTAGTTTTGATATGTTTATATCATATTCTAATAAATAATAGATAATGTAATTAAAAGAATATCTAAATTTTATACTATAGAGAAATTTTAAATTTAATTATATATTCAATTATCAATTAAAAATTATTTAAATTTAGTAGATTGATTTAAATTTATTTGATTAAAATAATAGGATATTTTCCAAACCTTATGCCACGCCTTATATAACAAGGTGGGCTAATCTAAAGTCTAAATGGATCAATTTATATCATTTCTATGACAAATGAATTTAAAGAGCAACCATAAATATTTAAGCGCACAATGCATTTAATGGAATGTATCTCATTCTTTCACTCAAAAGCTAAATCCTTTGCTTTCATGACTGGTTATATGGATGGCTTAACTATAAGCCAAATGAGTAAATTGTCTTAGACCCATTATTTATTAAAGTCTTAAATAAAATTTAAAGGGTTATTATTTTATTAATAATGTTTTTCAATTTTAATAACACTTTTATATTTTCATTAATATACTGATATATTGATATATTTTTTCATAATTTTGAAGAATATATCAATATATTTTAAGAGATTGTTTTATATATTTAAATTTCATATTAAAAAAATTTATGCGTAAGAATAATTACTTGAAAGTTAATCATTCTTTTGATTCATATAAGTAAATAGGACCTATATGAAATGTGAAAATGCAAATTCATAAAATCTTTTCACGAATTCTATATCAATTCGATCATGTTAGCATAACAAATTTGAACTAAACAACTTACATAATGAAAATATAAAACAACATTCTTAATTCAATATAACTAAAACACTCAACAAATACGAAAATAATAATCTTTATTAAACATAATAATGATGGTGAAAAACAATTAATATTATGTGAGATAAGAATGAATACTAAACAACCGATGATTTTCAATCACTTTAATAATTCATATCAGAGAACATATTTGATAATTGATAAATAATAATTATATTTTTAAAACACGATCAATCTAAACACAACAAACTAAATAAAGAGTTTGACACCTAGAATACAACTAGGATAAGGGAATACAAACTCCTTTAGGACTCATGTTAAACTCACATGCATAATAAACATAAATAAAATTAATCAGGGAACAAACAGATTAATTTGCTATAATATAAGGAATGATTAAAAAGCTATAGACATGATATATAAAAAGAAAATAAATCATATGACAACATATAATAAGTAAGTTTTATAATCAGAGTATACATCTAGTATGTTAGAAGAAATATGAAAGAAACTCAATATATTGATCGTGCAAAACAACATTGAAGGAGTTCAATACCTGATATTAAATCAGATTAAGGATATACTGACTTCCTAAGGACTCAACTACATGAAAATCACAAGAAGGAAAACACAAGATAGATAAGCACATCAACATTACATATATTGAAAAATATGTAGTATAATAAGGTGACATATATAGAATTCAATAAATAGAAATGAGATGATAAATATCAAAAGCTTTTAAATCAAAGTTTAAAATTCAATATGTAAGAACGTATATTATTTAAGCTCTGATTATACTAGCCACAATGCATAATACAGAATATAACGAGGTAAACCCACGTAAAAATCCTATTTATGTGGATACATGCTCGGGTTGAATAAGGAAAATACTCCGCAGTAAAAAATTAATTAAAAATAATAAATAAATACAACTCGATAGAAAAGTATAAAAGCAAATAACTATATCAATTGGGATACATATCCTAACAACTTATTGGTGTTCTTGCTTGTTGTTTCTGTAATATTATAGTTCGACACACAAACTTGGCTTTTCTCCAAAATCCACACCATTCAAAATGGTGTGATGAGTAACCAAAAACCAATAATGTGTAAAGTGAATAAAAAAATATTGGACAAATGTAACCACCAATTGACATACGGCTCAACCACATATGCTTTTTACATAAGAAAAAGTTACACGAGAGAAATTATCAACCAATACATGGCTCACATAAAACCCTCAAAAACACCTTATTGAGTATTCACCACTCACAAGCATGATTTTACATACACAATCACAAATCACTAATACCGAATAATACATAAGATATTAGTGATCCAGAAATAGAAAGACGATATGTTAATTTGATAGTGTTTTACTATCTATTTTTTGGATTCCAAATAAGAAGAAATATGAGGTATTTATAAAGCCTCAAATAGTTAAGTTGGTGGCAAACTTGGTGACGAGGTGTTAAAAAATATATTTTTTTTTCTAAAAGTATTGAGTAAATTTCATAAATATCCACACACAAGACAAAACAAAAACATGTGATAAAGTTGACAAGCAAGCATGCTCCACCTATCATGCATATTGTAAAACCCAACCCTATGATGCGTGTAAACATGCTTGTATATAAAATCATTTTTAACTATGTATATTTGTGTATTATTGATTCATAGTAACCAACATTGTACAGATGAAGATAGAATACTAAATAAAATAAAACAGACATTATGTTTTATATACAGGAAGTCAACACACGACATAAATACAATGAAATGTAGACATTTTTTTTCATGTTATAAGAAAATACATATTATTAGTATTATTATTTATTTTATAACCCATTATAATTATTTTTAACTTATATGTTATTTTAAATTTATATAATTTATTAAATATATAAAATTCTTATTGCAATACCTATATATTTAATACTTCCTTCGTTAGATTATAAAATAACAAAACATAAATATAAATTAATATTATTTTTATTTATAATTTCATGAATTACGTCAATTTTTTTAACAGTTATGTAATAAGCTAAAAATATTACTTATTCATTTAATTAAAAAAACATATTTTTAGATAACAGTAGCTTGTGTTTTTTTATATTAAAAATAACAGTTCTGTATACATAAATAAAATTGATTTTATTATTTGAGTTAATAATATATGTTATTTTAATTTTTTTTAATATTATTTTTTTTGGTTATTTTATCATTAAATATAATAATATAAATTATAGATATTTGAAATCATTATTTTGATATTAAATGTAATATTATTCGATATGTTCTTATGCATGTAACTTAATAAATTAGAGATAAATGCTACCAAGTTTTTGTAGTTATTATAAAAATGATATTTAGATTTTATATTCATTTTTTACAATAATTTAGTCCTATTATTATTAATAAGTGATATCTCAAAAACAAAGTAATTTTTTTTAGTTGTATTAGATAGTGATTTTTTTAAATTAAATAAATTATAAGTAAAAAATATAAGAAATATAATATAAATAAATAAAAATATATAAAAAATGAATATTTGCCCTTATATAGTCAACTTTTATAATAATAAGATTAAATTATCATAAAAATAAACACATGATCAAAGTATTATTTTTAAAATAAGTATAGCTTTTTGAGTCATCCTCATAAATTATTGTGTTTGGTCTTTTTATTTTTCAAAAAAGTTCATTTTTCTATTTATTTTTCTTTTTTAATTTTATCCACGATTTACATTAAAGTTGAATACATTTTTAATATTCATGATAATTAATATATCAATATATTTTAGCCCTGTTTTGATGATAAATGGTTTTAAAAATTAACATTGATAAATCATATTGACTATAGGATGGAACTGTAAAAAGATACACACGTTAAAAAAGTATAAACTTTAATTAATAAATGATCCTTAAAATCAATAAAATATTTAATTACAATTATAAATAGATATATTATTAGATCGTATTTATTCAAAAATTGGGATTATTTAATAAATATATATATATATATATATACATCAAAATCAAATATAATAAAAATATTTTTTGTTAATATCCATTTTACAATCAAGTTAAAAGAAAAATAAAATTTATTAATTGTTTGAACAAGTAATTATTTTTATTTTGTTAAGGGTAAAGATGAATTAAAAAATAAATAAATTTTTAACAAGTATTTATTTTTATCTTCTAGATTGTGTTTTATTTTTGGAAAACAGGTGAAAATGTGATCTTATGTGATAGTATTTACTATAATCAAAACTTTTGGACACCAACCATAGAAATACACCGTATTATAAAAGAACATAATTTTAAAATGTATATTTCTAACTTTAATAGAAAGTTATAAACATAATTATCAAATAAATAATACTATATTTAATAGACAGTATTTGTCAGTTACAATCTTAATGCATTTATATGAATTTATATTGTATTTATTTAATTTTTTTCTAAGAAGTCTCATGGTTTAAGTACTAAACTTTTTTTTTAATATTTAGTAAATTTAAACAAGAGACATTCTAATTAAAATAAAGGAATCTTGGACGAATTTTTCAAAATTATGAGTTGTTATTAGTTAGAAAAAGAGATTTTTTACCCGGCTTAAAATAAATCCTATAATACCTCAATAGATAATTTTAAAGATTTAAATAATAGTAATAAATAAATTATACTATATCTAATTACAATAGTAGTCATTATTTTAAAATATGTAGATAATTTTATCTAAAATTATATATCTATATTTATATTATATATATATATATATATAATAAAAATATAGATAAATAACAAAGTGTGAATCTTTTATAAATTATATTTTTATTTCTAAGAAAATATAACATGAGTTATAAAAATAAAAACAAAAAAGTTTGTTTGATCAAATATCATTATAATGCAATTCATTTAAATATTTACATGTACATGTGTATACATCTTTGATACTAAATAATAAGTACATTTTTGTACATTCTAAACATTTTATAATAATTTGTCATATTTTTCATAATGCAATTTATATTGTCAAACACATTTAAAATAGAATATTAGTTAGTTTATAGATTTTTTAATTTTTTATTTATATATAATTGTTATATTTGATGTTAGTTATAATATATTATAAATTTAAGATAAAATTAAGAAATAATAAAATAAATTAAATTAAATTTCAATATATTATAAAATGTTTATTTATATAATCACAGCAAAAAATCAAAGTTTTTTTTAATCAAATAAAAACCTCACTAAATAAGAGTAGTAAATAAATTAAAATATACTAAGTACAATAATAATAATTTATTATTATTTTATATAAGTTACGTAATATTTTATGTTTTATTAATTTTCTGTATATTTTTTCTTTGTATAAAAGCATGTTATACACACATATTATGAAAATGATATTTTTGATATACATGCTAGATTAAGTGTCGTGATTTTCTTAATATGCACGCTTATTAATTGACGATATTATTTGTGTTTTTTTTGTTCAATTTTAGTGTGGATATTTATAAAAATTATTCAATAATTTTTAGATAAAAAAATGTGATTTTTGGTACTCAACTAGTGTGTAGACTATATTTTTATTTTTAAAAAAATATAATGGGTGATAAAAATCAAACAATAGAATTTGTACGATAAAAAACCTCACTTGGTGAAAGGCCGGGTAACATGCAAGTCCATTTAAACCATCCTTTATATAATAAGAATATCAATTATTAGTTAACAAAGAGTATGGATTTAGCAGGGAAATGTATTTAGTTTTGAACCAATAATTTAATATACGTAGTTTGGTTACCTTACCGAACAGAATTATCCCATAATCGATAACCGAAAATCAAAGTTGACAAATAAATTATTTAAAAAAATTTATTTATTATTTTTACATCATTAGGAATATAATTATAAATAATATTTAAAGTCCCAAAAAAATTACATAGAGTTGTATATCCGTCTTTAATAATAAAATAATTTCCACTTTAAGTTTGAAAAAAAGAAGTTTTCGAGTTTCCAAAATTAATATTTAAAATATAATAAGAATACAGTAAAGTTAAAATTTATCAACAAAATAATATTATTTAAATATATGTTTGAGATATAACTATTTTATAATATAACTTGTAATTTATATTACATTAATATATAATTAAATTTATAAAATAAAATATTGCAATATAATTAAAATTATATATGGTAAAATAATTTTAATTTAATAAAGTAAATTTAAAAAAATATATTTGTTCAATAATAATAAACACAATGTATAATCCTTTTTTTTAAATAAGTGTAATAAGAGCTATATTTTAATTTTTTTTATTAATAAGAGTTAAACTTTAATAACAATAACCATATATTTTTGAAAAAAAATTCAAATACCATAATATTTATCATTATAAAAAACATTAATTTTAAAAAAATTGCTTGAACATGGTTACATTTTTTTAAAATGATTTATTCATTAAAATCTATAAATATATATTTAAAATAATGTATGTTAAAAAAATGTGTTCAAAATGATGAAGTTTTAATATATTAAAAAATGTTTTGTTCAAAAAACACATGTTAAATAATAGGTGTTAAAATACTTAAAAGAGTAATAGTTCAACTGATTGGTGTAAATGCAGTCTGCGATGTTACTTTGAATTGAGTTGTAAACGTTCTCTTAGCACGCAATAAAATAGGGTTGATGATTTAAGAAATGTGGTGTTATTTTGATGAGTTTTTTATACCAAAAATATAATATTTATTAAAATAATATATTTTCATGTTATATACATATAATTAATAAATAAAATATATATGTATTTATATATTTTATAAAAACAAAAAAAAATTCACATCTCTTACAAATATTATTAACTAACTCATATAAAATTTAAAATGAATATTAATAGTATATAAATTTTTCAACTAAGTTATTCAATCGTGACATAATTATATAGAAAATAACTTATCTTTTTATTTTTTAAATAATTTATTACTTATCATGTTAGGTGTGATTTGGGTACAAAATTTAGTATATATTTTTTTATTGTTAGCATATTTAAAATAAATTTAAAACAACCATTTATATTTATAAAAAATATATATATATGTTATAATAAATAGAAAAATAATATAACATCAGCGAATAAACTAGTAAAAATGTTTGGAAAAAAATCGAAAAAAGTTGCAAAAGTAGAGAAAAGAAAAAGAGGAAAATATTGGGAGAAAAAAAAAATATGAAAAGCAAAACCAGAAAAGACTCCTGTGTATATTGGATTCCACATACCCTAATTTCACTCTCCCTATTCCACACCAACGCTGGCCGTCAAGTATCCCTCAACTCTATTGCCGCCGGCAAAACCCGTGAAGTATTGTGCGTGGCTGGCTTTTAGTTTGTAATAGGTAATCTCTGCCTTATCTTTATTTATTGGTTTCAGGGCCTCACAAGCTCTTGGCCGCTACTTGGCTAAGTTCCATTGCCGCCATTCACTAAGCCAATAGTCGCAGGTTGAAAGTCATGCCTACTGTTAGTGTGGGAAGAGATCGTCTGTTTGCAGCCCTAGGGCGGACTTACAGTAAGCTCGTCTGCTTCATTTATTGCTTTGCTTTGTTCGTACATGATTAGATGGCCTTAATGTATAAAGGAATGGACTTTGAGAAATTCCGAATACAAGTTATTTTTCTCTTAATATTTAATTATTGCAGCTCAGGATGAGTTCGAAGAGTTGTGTTTCTCTTTTGGTATCGAGCTCGACGACGTCGTAAGAATTTTTGTCATTTCTTCTCAAGCTTTGGTTGTCATTTCTTGAAGAATTATGTATAATTTCCGGTAATTGATTCGTAAAAATTTGCATGTAATTAGACAACTGAGAAAGCAATTATCAGAAAAGAGAAGCATTTGGATGAAGAAGCTACTGAAGATGAAGAAGTTATTTATAAAATTGAAGTTCCTGCAAACAGGTGCCCTTTGATTTTTTTTTTATAGGGTCATAGAAGATGCAATTTGAGAGCATATATCTTATTTCAACGTATTTGAGAGCATATATCTTATTTCAACGTATTTGAGAGCTTAAAGTTTCAATTGATGTTTTGTTTCCTTTCTTCCTTTTGCTCAATTTGGTGTTCATTAATTGGGATGTCATTAGTTTAATATTTATATCCGAGTTTCAGCTATATTTGATCAACATCAATTGCTTAGTTCTAAAATCTTTTTTTTAGTTTGCTTGAATAAATCTAGATATTAGAATCACTGGCTAAAAGGTTTGCTCCATGACCTCCCTCATCTAGGCTGCAAAAAAAGAGGGATGCAGTGTAATATTCATTATGTACCTGCAGGTATGATTTGCTTTGTCTTGAAGGCCTTGCGCAATCCCTCTGTGTATTCAATAGACAAGGCGAGATACCTATGTATCGACTGGCTAACATTAGTACAGACTCAATGATTAGAATGCATGTCAAACCAGAGGTACTATCTCAGTGGTGTACAACCTTCATAGATCTTATTTTAATTGATACAACTGATTTCATGGTGTTTTATCTCTCTGTTTCAGACATCTTTGGTTCGGCGTTATGTGGTATGTGCTGTATTAAGAGGGATAACTTTTGATGAAGCAAGATATAACAGCTTTATCGATCTCCAAGAAAAACTTCATCAAAATATCTGCCGGTAATGTATTCTGAGTTATGGATTTGTTGTCCAAAATATCAATTTGCTATTGTTCACTTTTTTGGTACAACTGAGAAATAACTTGAACCAGATTGCTGAATTTCTCAATGATTGAATCTTTGATTTAAATTATCTAACTAATTAATTGATTTGTATGGGAAAACTATTTTACTGAATGAAACAGTGCGGTAGCATTTGATGTTTTAGAGGGTGGTGAAGTAGCGAAGGAATAACTATTCCATGTACTAGAGAGTCCTATATTAAGGTGTTAAAATTTGTAAATGTGTGTTGTTTGCTAGCCTTGAATGAGGTGTGATGTAAGTGATACATTTCAATAACTAGTAAAGAAAACTCATGTTATCTAGACTCGGGTGTGAGATGATAGATACGGGTAGATATCTGCAGGTTGAGCTCATAAGTTTTAAAATTTTAAGACTCCGGGACACGGATAATAAGTGTCCAACACTTAACACAACATATAATTATATAACTATGATCAACTTATTTCATATCACTCATAAATTTAATTTTTTTCATGCATTCAAAAGTACCTTTCATTTATTTATTAGTTTAATAATCATTTTCAATTCACTTTGTCCAACTACATCCCTTTATCGAGTTAAAAAAATCGGCCTATTTAACAGAAGTCCACTCTTGTGTTTGCTAGAGTTATACAAGCCCACTTTGTATAGCTAAAAGTGAGCCTAAATAATCGATGACTCTTGAACAGCCCATACCCTAAGGCCACATCAGTTTTAGATTTCCTCTTTTTTTGACCTATTTTTTTAAAAGTGTCTTCTCCTATTCCCATCGCAAAAAACCATTATTGTTATGGCTCTAGGTTCCTTTTCTTTATGGTTGCCTCTCCTCGTATCTTTCTTCTCTGATAAGTGCTGGAACTATGACCAAGAACATCAAAAGCCGAGTCAATGTGTTTTGCTGCACCCGACACAGATTTCATACCGATGTTGGCATCTTGTCATGTCGACATCGCTATTCCACCCAAAAGCCTCGAATCTAGTAACATAGAAGAAAACATGCTTTCATTTGGATTGATACTTAGGAATTCTCATGTATATTCATCTAATTTTTCAACAACGTATAAAAAAATCAAATTATCATTTGCAAATCAAAATGTCACGATAACCTAGTAAAAGAAGGTATGCATGCCTATAATTATGGTCATGTCCAACCAAAATAACAAAATAGTAAACTTCTATTGATATTGAATTAAGTTACTTATGTTGGAATCTTTTGAGCCCAAGAGGTAATGAAAACCTTGGTTGAGGAACTAAGCAAATATGACGTAGATCATTGTATTCAATAAGCAAGAAAAAGAATTTCAAAGAATCGTTTATAGAGATGGCAGAAAATGTGTGTTCCTTGTCTCAACCTCTACTAATAGCTTAAAGTTGTCACTCCAAATTATGTAGTTTTGGGTAACAAACTTGACTCAACAAAATAATAAACATTTAAAGAAAAATAAAGAAATGACAATAAAAGTACTAAACGACATAAAATGCAAATAACTCTAATAAACTATATCTTTATCTTAGCTTTTGTACCATTGCCCTCCTCTTGAGAAACAAACTCTTTTGAGTCTGCCAATTGTGTTGCCCCCTCATCTGGTGGGTAGTATTCATATAAGTCAGCAATGTTAAATGTGGAGGACACTTTGAGATCATCTGAAAGGTTCAGAATGTATGTATTGTCTCCCAATTTATGCAGCACTCCAAAGGATCCCAACTTCCTGTCTTGAAACTTAGAATAAGTACCAGAAGGGTTCTTCCTTTCCCAAAGTGTGCCATTGACTATATCTCCCAAATCAAATTCTTTAAACCTCTTCTTCTTGTCAGCTGCCTTCTTGTCCTTCAGGTTGGCTTCATTCAAATGATTAGTAACTTCACCATAGTTTGAATCTTCAAAGCTGTTTTAGTGGCAGGTGCACCCTTGAAATTAGGCAAAGCAGTGATATCTATGATGAAATTAGGAGGCTTAGTATAAATTATTCAAAAAGACTTTTCCCTGTTGACATATTAGCCATGTCATTAAAGGAGAAATAAAGCTTGGGAAAGAGCCAAATCTTACTGTTTTGGTCTGGAAACAGAGAGGCACCTAATTAGATTACCAAGGGTCTTTTTTGCATGGTGTGAATGAGCCATTTTTGAGAACATGTCTACCACCACCATGAGTTGAAATCCATGCTGAGGTCTTCCCAAATGTTTTGGGGAATAGGAAGAGGGGGATATAAACCAATGTTGTTGCTAGTTCCTTTGGAAGATTGACAAGTAGGACAATGTTCTACAAACGTGGTTACATCCCTTCCGGGTTTAGGCCAAAAATATTTACCTTCTAGAGCTGCAATCATCTTATCCCTGCTTGCATGTCCAGTTAAGCCCCCAATGTGGTTCTCTCTGATCGACATTTCCCTTAATGAAGTCTTAGGAATACACATGGAATTTCTTTTGAACAAACATCCTGATTGAAGTGTATAGTCTTCAAGATACTCTTTGGCCAAGAGTTTCCTCCAAATCTCTCCAAAGTCCATGTCATCTTCATAATGCTCTTTAAGAGTGTCAAAGCTTGTGGTCTCACTCCTAACCATAGTCATTAGCATACCTCCCCTACTAAGAGCATCAACTGCAATGTTGTTCTTCCCAGTCCTATGTTTGAACACATAATTGAATTTTTGTGAGAGTAGAGCCCACATAGATTGCATCATGCTCAAAGTGTTTTGGGAGTTGATGTACTATTAGGATTGATGGTCACATTGTAAAATGAACTCTCAGGTAGCGTTCCCAATGTTTTAGGGCTCTTATGATTGCATAGAACTCTTGTTCATATGTTGTCCACTTTTTGCTTGGCTTCATTGACTTTCTCACTGAAGTACTCAACAACCTTTCCTTCTTGTTATAGCACAGCTCCTATGCCAACTCCTCATGCACAAGTTTCCACTTCTAAAACGAAATCAAAATTTGGAAGAGCCAACACTAATGTACTAGTAAGTCTTTCTTTAATCACCTCAAAACTGTCGTATTGTTCCTGTCCCTAATGGAAATGGCCTTTCTTTATGCAATTGGTGATAGAAGCCACTAAAGTGCTGAAGTGCTTGATGAACCTCTTGTAGAAAGTGACAAACCCACTAACATTCCTAGCATCATGTACATTATGAGGCGTTGGCCAATCAGTCAGAGTTTGCACCTTCTTCTAGTCAACTGAAGTACCCTCAGTGCTGATCACAAATCTCAAGAATACTATTTGATTAATTAAAAACTCACATTTCTTAAGATTAAGGAATAGGCTGTTTTCTTTTAGTACTTCCAGAACTGATCTTAGATGCTTCAAGTGTTCCACTTCACTTTTACTAAATATGAGGATGTCATCAAAATAGACAACCGCAAACCTTGCAATAAATGGCTTTAAGACTTGGTTCATTAACCTCATAAAGGGTACTAAGGGCATTGCACAACCCAAAGGGCATCGCTTGTCACTTATAGAGCCTCTCTCTTGTCTTAAAGGTAGTTTTCCATTCATCCTTAGGGTGGTCCCTAATTTGATAGTACCCACTCCTTAGGTCTAGTTTAGAGAATATTTGGGTACCCACCAATTTGTCAAGCTTGTCTTTCAGTCCTGGGATGGGAAAACAATATTTGGCAGTGATTTTATTGATGGGCCTGCTGTCTATATACATCCTATAGCTCCCATCTTTTTTAGCACAATCATTGCTGGAATGCACATGGGTTGATACTCTTTTTAAACTGCTTCCTTCCCAGTAAATCTTCCACAATGTATTGAAGCTCATCATGCTCTCATGGACTCACTATAATGAGGCAAGTTTGGGAGTTTTGAACCAGGCACAAATTCTATCTTGTGCTGTATGTTTCTTAAAGGAGGTAGACATGTTGGTAACTCTTTTGGGCTAATATCCTTGAATTCTTCGAGGAGAGAATTCAATGAAGGATTGTTATTAGGAACAGTGGGGTTTCTTTTAGAATCAAAGCAAACATTGTGGAATGTACCTTCGTAACTCTGGTCGAGTAATACTTGAAACCACCAGAGTTGAGTGACTTCCACTAGCTGTTTCTTCAAATTTCTCATGTTGGGGGCACTAGAACTATTTTCTTGTTTTTCCACTGGAAATAATAGATGTTCTTTTTCCCTTTGTGTAATGTGTCCTTTTCAAATTGCCAAGTTCTACCTAGCAAAATTTGGCAAGCATCCATCTCAATTGCATTGCAAGCCACTTCATCTTGGTAATATTTTCCAATGGAGAGAGAAATGGTGCAAATCTCAATCACTTTAGTCTTATACCCTTTTCTAATCCAACCCATTTTTTAAGGTTTAAGATGCTTTTGAGTGCTCAAACCTGTTGTCTTCACTAAGGCATTTGATACCACATTCTCACTACTTCCTCTAGCCATTATGATATCACACCCCTTCTTGTTGATGGGTGCATCTGTTTTGAATATATCATGCCTCTGGGACTGTTGGAAGACAAAAACAACCTCTATGAATTCAATCTCCTCTAAATTATCATTGTATGCATCTTCAAATCCATCATCCAAATCCTCAATTCCATCCACAATGTTGACAGATCTCCTTAGGGGACATTCATTGGACCTATGTCCTGCTTGGTTACATTTAAAATGCTTAGCAATTGTATGCTTGGAGTAAGGGTTTGTTTTAGAGTTGGTAACGGGCTGTTTGGGGTAATTGAGAGGGTCAAAGGAAGGTTTATATGTTAGGAGAAGGGGGTGGTTTATCTTGATTCATTTCAGGACTTATCTTCTTGAATGAGATAACTCTGAGAGGATTTGTTGAATTGATTTTCATACTTGGTAGAAAGTGTAATTGATTCAGGGAAGCTAGAGATGTTCCTTACATCACTTGGATCCTTATGGGTTCACACAAACCAGTAATATATCTCAGCACCTCTTGAGACTCACTTTCCTCTAAGTCACTAAAAGCTCTTAATTCTTGAAATTATCAGTGTAGGCAGCCACACTTCTCAGACCTTGCTAACAATAGTGATATATAAAATCTGTTGATAGTCAGAAAGTAAAAATTGGTCATACATGAGTTGCTTCATCCATGCCCACGGACTGATTGGGAGTTCACCATGCCTCCTCCTGGTAGACTGCATATGATCCCACCATGCACTCACAGCCCCTTTCAATTTATCTGTTACCATTTTAACTTGTTTCTCCTCTGGAATTTCCATATATTCAAGGAAATTATCAACAACTTTGATCTAGTCTAAGAACTCTACAATTATAAGCTGGCCAGCAAAGTAGGGAATTTCATTATTGGCCCTGAGATATGGGTTATTCATTAGAACATGGTCGATAAGATGTGGGTAACTGGATATGATGGTCAGATTCCTCCAATAGGTGATTTCCCAGAGTCTGGGTGTTCTTAGAAGATGGTTGACGAGAAGAGTTGAAGGTTCCACAATATTTGCTACCCCTGTGTGGAGTTAAGGAAGGCTGTTCAGGTGAATTCAAGGTTGGGCTGTTCGAAGTTGAATGGGTAAGCGTTTGCGATGGTTGTTTTGAGCTGCTGGAGGAAATCGAGCTTCATTCTTTTATCTTGTTCGTGTAAATAAGCTATCAAAACTTTTGCAATAGGTGTCTTTGTCCATGCTACGACAACCACCATCACTTGCTTTGCCATCAGGAAATGCCAAGAGCTCTGATACCAAAATTAATGCGGGAGTCTTTTGAGCACCAAAGGTAATGAAAACCTTGGCTGAAAAATTAAGCAACTATGACCTAGACCAATTGTATTCAATAAGCAAGAAGAAGAATTGCTGATAATTCGTTTACAGAGATGGCAAAATTGTGTTCCTTGACGCAGCCTAAATTAATGACAGAATGTTGTCAGTCAAAACTGTGTAGTTTTGGGTAACAAACTTGACTCAGGAAAATAATAACATTTAAAGAAAAATAAAGCAACGACATAAATGCAAATAACATTAATAAACTATATCATTGGCTTAGCTCCTGTGCCAATTACATCACTAATTAATGGAGTTACAATTAAAGCTCCATAGATACATAGAAGTTTGGCACATTATGGAACGTAATAAGCTTTGCAAAATAAGAGAATAAAAAATTCAATCCACTCAAAGCTACTAACCCATTGACAAATCTAATTAAAACATTTTCCAAAAGTAAAAAGAATAACAAAACTATATATTTGGGGTTTAATCTGAGAACAAAATGGCATTAAACTAAACTAACTGAAATTGGGTCATGTACCACTTTTTTAAGTTCTTAATAAACTTGCAAAATAAGAGAATAAAAAATTCAATCCACTCTATTACTAATCCAATTGAAATATTTTCCAAAAGTTGTAAACAAAATAAAAAGAATAACAAAATTATATATATATATATATATATATTTGGGGTTTAATCTGAGAACAAAATGGCATTAAACTAAACTAACTGAAATTGGGTCATGTACCACTTTTTGTAAGTTCTTAATAAACTTGCAAAATAAGAGAATAAAAAATTCAATCCACTCCGTGTTACAAATCCATCGACAAATCCAATTGAAACATTTTCCAAAAGTTGTAAACAAAATAAAAAGAATAACAAAACTACATTTTTTTAATCCTGACCAAAAATGGTATTAAACTAAACTAACTAAAATTGGGTAATGTACGTCTTTTTTGGCTTCATTAGCCCATAAACTTTAAACAAAATTCACACATTAATCCCCAAATTTTTAAAACGTATTATTTAATTCCAAACTTTTAAAACGTACGATTTGTTCATTAAATTTTTAGAACTTCACATATAGATCTTTAAACTTTTAAATCATATGATTTAGTCTCCAAATTTTTAAAACTTCATACAAATCTTAAATTTTTGATTCACAAATATATATTTTAGTAGCCAAGTTAAGACCTATGCGTTAAATTTTAAAAGTTTAGGGACTAAATTATAAGATTTAAAAGTTTAGGGACCTATATGAATTTAGTTAAAGTTTGAGGATCAATAGTGTATTTTAGTTTTTTTTTAAAATAAACTTTTACACACTTTTATGGATTGGCGTTAACCTATGCCACTGAAGTGCCTACAATGGACATGTGTCATTGCACTGGAGGACGATTGGAAAACATTTGACATGCATAAGGACATTATATTTTGAAGTCTTTATAATGATATAATGGTAATATTTCTATCAAATAGGGATATAATCGTCTCAAATTTAGTATTTTCTAAGGTGCATAATACACACACATTGACCTCTATATGTAGAGAGAGATTTAATAATGTATAGTGAGCATTTAGCACCAATGGTCACTAAAGATGTATAATAGGACGTGCATCTCATTTATACTATGGTACAACCCTATAGTTAAAAAGGTTTGGTTCATCTTGTATTGTTTAGTTTGGTATGGGCTTGACGTGGGATTGAAATGAGACAAAACGTGCCTGCTCATTTGTATCCCATTTATTCACTTTTACTACTATTAATTATTGAGTAATTATGTATGTACTAAATTATTGTATGTATTATGTGATATATTATTTATTTAATTAGAAGTAATTTTATATGGTACTGATGTGGCACACAAACAATGTTGTAAAAGATTATTTTAAGTACTAAGACGTTTTCTTTAAGTGAGGCGAGACTTAAGCCTTAAGACATTCCCAGACGTAAGTCTCAAACTTTAACTTTAAAAAATATAAATATTAATAAAAGTAATTTTTAATCCATGCTTAAACTTTAATTAATGTTAAAATACTAATATAAACAATTAATTATGAAAATACCATAAAATACACAAAGTAAATAATATAAATTGTGGTTCTATTGTTCAAATATTAAGTTGAAGCAGAAGGAAAATTACAAATATAAATAATCAAATAGAGGGGTAATGTGACTTTTAATGCTGCAATTTAATAACTGATAAAATTTGGAGGGCAAAGGAAAAGAAAGATGATAGGTGAAGGAAAATCGAAGAATTTTAAGGAAGCAACTCTAATCACGTTTGTTCATAAAATTATGATATTCTCCTTTTGTTTTTCTTATCTATGATTTTATACTTTTTTATTTTTGTGAAATCGGTTTGGATTTATGGGTAATGCATGTAACAACTTAAAAATTAACTATTTAAGGCTAAAGCCTCAATCATCTTGATGCGTAAAAGCCTTAAGGCGTAAGCCTCAAAACAAAAAAGCGTAAGCTTTAATTTACCTTCTCGGGCAATAGCCTCAGAATTTTTTTCCTTTTTTTTTTCTTTTTTAAGCCTCAAAATAGCCTTATACAACAATGGGCACAAAACTATTTTGATTACTTACGCGACAAATAGTTTTTGAATATATGTTATTGAAATTTATTGTATATAAGTCACATACTTTGCTTAATTAAAATCTTGCACAATAATAATTATAATACTTATTTGAATAATGATCCCTAGCATTACTTCACTCATTTAAAAACATTATTCTTAATTATTAGGCCCCAGTTTCGACAGTCCCATTCTCTGATTTTCCCCCCTCCTAAGAGACCTGTTGAAGCCCAACAGTTGTCCTACATCCCATCTGTGCTCCAACAAATAGGACGTGCTTAAACCGAGATAAATCTCTACTGTGCTTTGAATTCGTATGGGCTATTTTAAATAAAATGGGACGTGCTGGGATTTCATATTTGACACCTCTAAAGCTCACCTTATAAAGTAAAAAAGTCATGCAAAAATTAGGATAATTTAGTTCAAGTTTAGATTTAGGGTTCAATTTTCACCAGTTAGGGTTCGGAGTTTCAGAACAGAGTAATTTTCCATTGAAGGTATAAATTTGTTGATTTTTGCATGTTTTCATGTTCGATATTTTTAGTATGACTTTTTTGCTCTATGTACATCTATTGATATAAAATGAAGAAAATTATATTTTGTTTTGGATGTTAGTGACAGAGCCATGAATTTGGTTTAGTGGGGTGGTCACTGAGTAAATTTCTGGTGGGAAATTTTTTTACTTGTACATTACTTGTATGAAATTCATGAAGAAATTTGAGGATGATAGAAGAAATAAGAAGTCAAATACAAAAGTTTTGTCAAAGAATGAAAGAAGAAAAATTTGAGGCTAGAACAACTGGATTTAGTATTAAAAAATCCTTTCAGGGCAATAATTTGAATGAAAAGATTGAATGTTAGAGGAAAAAAAAATAAAAGAAGCGGACTTTATTGTGGAAAAGTATTGCTTTAGATATTGAAGGTAGAACTCAAAATTTAAAAAATGAAAATATAGCTTTTTCTTGAAGAATTAAAATAAAAGGTTAATATTTTATATAAAGTCACATGCGGCATTGTTTTTTTGGCTCTACATGTAAAAATATAAGATATAAAATGCATGTTTTCATATAAAGTCAATGCAAACTTGTCAAAATTTAAGACAAATCACATGCTTGAAAGGGAAATTATTTTTCATAGGGGCACTGATCAAATTACACAAATATTACTAGTCAAAAGGCATGTGTGCCTCTTGGGCTTCTCGTGCCTCCGTCCCTGGTTTGTGTCCTACCATACAAATAGAATGAGAATGGCAGTTTTATCACTTTACTGATTTACATATGATCTATATATGTATAGATCTGAGGAGTTTGGTTGAGAGAATTGATTTGAGATCCAATGAAAAGGCTTTGGGAAGAATTGAAGTGTTGATATAGGAGCTAAACCCTTGCAGCTGCATGCAAAATGCTTTCATGTCTTTTCATACGATGAAACAATTCTTGAGGGCAAAAAATAATTTCGTCTATTGATTTTTACTTTTCAATTTTTTGAAATGTTTGTTACTAGCAATGTTGGCATTTGGTCTCTGCCAGATATTGTAACTTCAAATTTTCTCATGTGCATGGTTAAGGAATTGATAAATTGTTTGGTTTTGCTTTTACTTGCATTTGGTATTATATTTTCATCTTAAAATTATTAACATAACTATAAATATAAGTTGTTAGAATGACGTTGTCGCTTGGCTAGCACCTTTTAGGTGATGCATACTTCCTTCTAAGGTGGTTGATCAGAGCTGATCACATTTTGATTATTATTATTATTAGGTCATGATTGATTTATTTTCTGTTATTGGATGCAGATTATCTACATTCGGTTTTAAGTTCTCTTTTTTTTTGGGGTTACCTTTTGCATCATTTCAACTGGTTGCTCAATGATTTCACAAGGTTTCTTAGTCAAAATGCTAACATCTACCATTTCTTTTAGGCGGAGAACCCTTGTTGCAATTGGGACTCATGATTTAGACAAATTGCAAGCCCCCTTTACATATGAGGTGGACTCTTATGACATTTTTTTCCCTCTTGCTATTATGCTTATTACATACTTTCTTTTGCATTTAACTTATGTTTATTGTTTCTCGGGAAACCATGGTATGTATATGGAGTTGCTTGGAATCTGTCTCTTGGGTATGATAGGAGGAGGTTAATATGCCCTGAATGTTTATGGATGTCATTTTAACATTTGAAGAAATGGAATGTAAAAAGCATGTTACTGACATGGAATCATCTATTTTTCACACCACTCATTTGATATGTTGTCGGTTGCTTTTCCACTATTAGAGAATAGTGACGATTTTGGTGATTTTGTATGATTGGGTGTGTTAGATTTGTGGTTGCTTGTCATACGTGTGCCAGACATGCGGTGTTCTGTGTTTATTTTCATCAAGAAATATTCTTTGCTTGAAATTTATTTCTGAACAATCAGTTTGGTTTTGTTTCAGGCTTTACCTCCTTCAAATATAAATTTTGTACCACTGAAACAGGTCATTAATGTCTCTTCTCTTTCTCTCTTTCTATTTATGTCTCCATCTATTCAAATCTCTTTCTGTTATATTTTATTTTCTAAAATGGCCTTCTCATCCTACATTTTTGCGACTTGGAAAAGTTATTTATTTTTCTTTTGGCTGATGGAGAATTAATTTTATGTTTGTAATTCAGATGAAGAGCTTCCGAGCAGACGAACTTATGGAATTTTACAAAGTGAGTCCTAGGATAAAATAGTTTATTGATTGGTGTTGCAGTGCAGATGTCTAGACCAAACAGTTATTTTGCTGTTGTTTGCTTTCTTATCATCATGCCATTAATAGCTACGTGCGTATCCTTTTTGAAAAATTACTGTTCTGAGAAACTAGTATTCTCTGGCTCTTTTTAGTTTTCTGTACCGTGTCTTGATCCATGTTTGATAACTGTATTTGGCAGTCAGATTTGAAGTTGAAGAAGTTTTTGTACATAATAGAAAATTCACCGGTGTTCCCTGTCATATATGATCGGAACAGGTGAGATGATGTTTCTTATTAACGTCATGATTGTTAATTCTTTAAATAAAGTACATATCTTTTACATCTGGGTAACTGAAACTGTGAGTTTTTCCACAAGTAATTGAGAATCCATATAGTATTATTTTTGAATGAGTGGCCTATTCTTTGCTGTTTTTGTCCACATAATGACTATACAGGTCTTTTAACCTCTGACTGCTGTGAATAGTTTTTAAAATCTTTTATAGTACCGGTGGGTGATGTTCAATGTGTTTTGGCAGGACTGTTTTGTCTTTACCACCAATTATCAATGGTGCACATTCAGCAATCACTCTTAAGACTAGGAATGTTTTCATTGAATGTACAGCCACAGATCTGACGAAGGCCAAGATTGTTTTGAACACTATGGTAAGGAAGAAAAATAATCTGCACTTGATAGTCTCTTAAAATCTCTCTTTTATGGATGATGATGTGATTGGATCATTTTCCCTACAGGCAACAGCTTTTTCACCATACTGTGAAAGAAAGTTTGAAATTGAACCAGTCCAAGTAATATACTCTGATGGAAACTCCTATATATATCCTGATCTATCAGAATACAAAATGGAAGTTCCTTTGACATATATAAATAATACAATTGGAGTTTCTTTGGAAGCAGAAGAGGTATACAGTTTTTTCGTATACACCTATTTCTAGTTAATTTTTGACACTTTGCTGGTATCCCATTTAAGATAACAGGTCACTAGAAATGGTGATAGGATATCTGTATGTGCTATTTTTTTTACCTCCATCTTCTTGTGCTACAATTTGATTCTTGTTTCTTTTATCCATCAACTGCTTGATATTATACTTCATAATATTGTTTTGGGTTTTTGCTGCATAATAATAATTCATCTATCATGCTAGGCTTGTCGCAATTTCTCTCTTTTGAGTTTCTTTCTTGGCCTTCAGGTTGCTAGTTTGTTAAACCGAATGCAATTGCGATCTGAGCATTCTGTATCGCACAATAAGCAGTGCAACATCAGTGTATCAGTGCCTCCAACTAGAAGTGATGTGCTTCATGCATGTGATATTATGGAGGTTTGATAGCAATGGTGTCTTGAGCTACATATTATTCTTGAGTGTATGTCGTCTGCTTGGCCTTCTGTACTTCCATTTGCTGACAAGAGTTTTTCTTTCTTAGGATGTTGCGATTGCTTATGGATATAATAACATTCCGAAGAGAAAGCCTGCATCTTTGAATCTCCTTCCCTTGAATGAATTGAGTGATCTTATCAGGAAAGAGGTAACAAGAGAAATCCTTAATTGTTAACTGAATCTCTTCGATTTTTTTTTTCCAAAACTTTCCGTATTCATTCTATTATTTATGACTTGTTTCATTTTCTTTTAAAATCTCTTTGTAGATTGCAATGACTGGATATACTGAAGTAATGACCTTTATATTGTGCTCTTGGAGAGAAACTTTTACCATGTTAAATCGTAAAGATGACAAATCAACAGCAGTGATGATTGGAAATCCTCGATCCTCTGATAACGAGGTGTACTAATTGTCACATCAACAGTTGTAATTTTATTTTTTTAATCGTTCTATTGATTATGTTTTTAACACATATAATTTCTGTTTTATCTTGAAACTTTTCTTTGGTGTATGGGTGCATAGAGGGGTTTTAGCTTCTGTTAGAAAAAATTGTCATGTTTTTCTTACCAAATGAACTTTGTTGCAATGCTGGTTAAATACTTTTTTTGTTGTTGCCAATTCTGCTTGAAACAGGTTGCTCGAACCAGTTTGATGCCTGGGATACTCAAGACTGTTGGCCACAACAAAGATAATCCCAAGCCTATAAAGGTGTATATGATTTTCCATTTTGTAAGGGGTTCAATGTTGCAGTTCCTGGTCTATGTTATGCTTGCACCATTTTTCTCTGTTACGCTGCACATCCAAATTTGACAACATTAGATCATTATGTTCCAAGCTTTGTAATATTCAATGAAATATGATTAATATTTTTTCTGGCATTTCTATTAACAAAAAACAATTTCGGTCTTTTTTATAAGTAGGAATCTTAATCTGAATGTTATTGTGATCTCTTTGCATTCCTGTCTGTTGTATGATTTATGTCTAAAATTCTTAAATGTTATCTCACTTTCTCCTTTGTATTTCCATATTCTAGATTTTTGAAGTGGGTGATGTGGCAATCCTTGATGATACGAAAGATGTTGGTGCAAAAAATTGTCGTCGACTAGCTGCGTTATATTGTGGTGCTAGCTCAGGTTTTGAGGTAAATACTACTTTCCGTTAAGACTCTTGGTTTAATAATTTTATTTTTGCTAGATGTTCTGGTAAGGTTTGAAAGTTATCTAGTAATATACCTTTACTGTTAAATTTGAGTAGGCATGTAAACCTTGAGTACAACTGCCCACCTAGGTAGGGGGCTAGGGGCCACATGCATCCTCTCTTTCCTATGCCTTTGTCCTTTTTTTTCTTTTCTAAAATATTATTTTATATAGTCTTAATAAATATATTTTTGAGTAAAGAGCTCTACTATTATAAATATATCTTATATTAGTCTGTTCACTTTTTACCTGTGCATTTTGGTTCTTTTCTTTACAAAAAGAGCACATAAAGAGATTTTACCAGTTACACGCCTATGTAATTAAAATTACTGGTATACAACTGAAAGGGAAAATAAAAGGGAGATAAGTAAAATTCAAAAGGGCTGTTAAATGAGTATTTCCTTTATACTTAAATATTGTATTTGCGACATTGTAATGTTGGTGTAGGTATGAGTTCTTCACACTTTAATTCTTTGCTTGTTAAAGGGGCTTTCCTATCTTACTGACCCTTCTAGAACATTTGATTTGCAGCTGATTCATGGCCTGGTTGACCGAGTTATGGAAGTGATTGGGGCAACATTTGTTCCACTTAATGACAACAACGGATACTATATAAAACCGTCAAATGTAAGTATTTCCTTATTTTCCTTCTCAGGAATTTTCGAATTTTTGAGGGCTGACTGTATTTATATCTTCTGCAGGAGCCTGAGTATCTCTCAGGTAGACAAGCAAACATATTTTACAAAGGAAATCTCATTGGTGCATTTGGTATTGTGCACCCTGAGGTAGATATTATAGCCCACACCTATTATATATTTTTTCTTTCCCTTGTCTTCAACTCTCGTTAATTGTGGTATATATTGTATGATTTGGCTGTTGGCATTGGATGCTTAGATTCGTGGTCTGCGTTGGCTACTAGGAGAAGAATACATTTTTAATTGGATACATTGTTGACCACGTGTTTCATGCTTATGTCATGCAATGCTCTTGAAATAAAACCTAAAATACAACCATATTTTTAGATTTCAATAACTAAATCTGTGATTGGCCCTGAACACCACCTCAAACATGCTTCCGGGGCAACCAACCAATAATTCATTTCTGAATGTGACTGCGAGAAATTGTCTTATTCTTTTACGTTGGTGCATTTTGTATTTTGACATTCTATGTAATTTGATTGAAATTATTTGAAGTTTATTGCAGCAGTAGTAAGCAGTAACCACTCACTATCTTTTTGCAGGTCTTGAATAACTTTGACATCCCTGATCCTTGCTCCTTTGTAGAACTCAGCATTGAAGATTTTTTTTAGTGTTCTCAATCTGTTGGTTGCTATGTGAGTTCTTACACCTAAGTTTTTCGTAGTTTTATCTAAACTTTTGGCAGATCACACATTTTTTGGATAATGGTATTCACTGTCATTTCTTCTCCCTTCTCCTTTCCTTCGCAACTTGAATGAACATTTCTTGGGTAACCATACCTGTATGCATACTGTGAATGCCATTGCTGGGTATGTTTTGCGATGGTTGAGTTTAAATGGGACTGATGAAGAAATCAACGGAGGGTGCATTGCTCTCTGATTTTGGGTTTGTTATAAAGCTGAATATTGGATTATTTTTATTTATATTTGGTCAAATTTAGCAAGGACAGCAATCTTGTAATTCATGCAAAATCTGGTTGATCATTGGTTTCGCTTTGTAGGTTCTTGTACATGTTGGCATTTTAGTTCCAATTTTAGACTCCGATAGTTCTTCAACTTGTAAGATCATTGGATTGATGTTATATTTATTTATTACGTGAGAATAAAAAACAAATCTGTAGGATGGATAAAAATAAAAAAATACTATTTGTACAGATAAAGAGTAAGGGCCAAAAAGTAACCTAAAACAAGCAACAAAGTGGACATCTGAAAAGGATTATTGTTAGCAAGCATTAGCTAGCAGATGATTTCTGATGAAACTGACTTGATTTGATCAATAATATGATAAGATAAACCGAATCACATGTTCTTGCTCTAATAGTACTGTTTGGCCTTAAAAACGAAGCCAAGGGAAACTTCATAGAGAAGTTATAATTTTGTTCGGTAGTGCAAATTTAAGCAGTGGCACAAGGGAGCTGCATTGAAATAAGTATTTAATAAAACCCCTTACAAGAGATACACTTTTAATAAGTATTTCACTTATTTAATGTACGAATAAATTAAAATTAATTAATTATTATTATTAAATTGATCTTTTTATTGTTTGAATAAAAATATCTGATTGCAATTAAAATTTTTAAATGATACGCTTAAAAATATTTGATCGTCTAAGTAAAATTACAAGAGCTTGTTAGATTATTAGAAAAATACTATAATAATATCAATATTTACTCTATGATATATGTCACAAAATGATTTGTAGTTTTTTATTATGAATTTTTATTTATATATTTGATTGGTCATATTTATTCTAAACTTCTATGTTTCTAATA
Source organism: Hippophae tibetana (assembly GCA_037013495.1). Classification (NCBI taxonomy): domain Eukaryota; kingdom Viridiplantae; phylum Streptophyta; class Magnoliopsida; order Rosales; family Elaeagnaceae; genus Hippophae; species Hippophae tibetana. The sequence goes on from CM072812.1 coordinate 16,163,967, forward strand.
ATAAATAAAAAATATAATAAACTAGTTATGGATTAAAAATTAGAATTTTAAATAATTTAATTTATTGGTCTTCTATTTCCCACTTGTTCTTCGCCAGTGATAGTCTTCTATTCTTAGAAGCTAGATACCCCTCAATGTCCTAAAAAGTTTCATATATTTTACGAGATTATGAGGAGTTTTCTAGTCAAAAAATTAATCAACAAAAACCAACACTTGTTTTTTGTCATAAAAAGCAGGTTATCTCTAATATTTATCCATCCTTGTTGTTGCTTGTCATGAAAGATATCTGGGATTGCCTACCTTTCTTGATAAGGATAAAGATAGAGTTTTAAATACCTTGAAAAAAAAATGTGGAAAAAACTAGAGGGTGGAAAGAGAAGCTCTTGATAAGGATTCATTGGTTATCTTGGAAAACTTTGTGTTTACCTAAGCCACCAAATAGTCCTCATGTTATTTTTGACATGATAAATCCAACGACACGAATTTGTGTTGTTGATACTATTAATTCCTTTAAGTGATCATACTGTTGTTGATAATTTGTGTTGAAATTTTGAACAAAATGACTTATACATTATTAAGAGTGCTCATAATCTCATTATTAGATCCAATTATCTTTTGAAAACAGGTACTTCAAATGTTAGGCCTCAGCTTCAGTCATCATCTAATTTCCCTTTGATGAGGATTTGGACAATAAAATCGTTTGGTTGGAAGGTGACTCATGACATGTTACCCACATTTGACAATTTGTGGAAAAGGAGAGTTCATGTCTTCCTAATTTGTTGTAATATTTGCTCATAAACTACTGAAATTGGTTTCATGTATTAGTGAAACACAAACAGTGGATTAATGTTTGGTCATTGTTGAATTTAAATCTCGAAATTCAAAACAGATGTCAGGACATTTCCCAGTATAGATTAATAGTGGTTGATATTTGCCATTATAAAACTAAAAAAGTATTTCTTCTAAGTTTTAATGCTTTTAATTAAACATAATGAATTAATTAAAAATTAAAAATTAAAATTTCAAAACACTTAGTTTGGATTGTTTAATGACACTTGCATAAATTTATTTTTTTATAATATTAAAATAGTTACAAATTATATATAGTTATTTTGTTTATATTCTTTTAACTTTAATGCTTTATATTAAAATTAATTATTTGTATAAGACTAAATAACAAACAATATTACTTAAAAATTGAAAACTAAAATTTCAAAAAAAAAATTAGTTTGAATTTTAATCACCATTTAATAACTTAATTTTATATAAAATTAAAATAATTATAGATTGCATAATAGTTATTTTTGGTCAAAATTATTCTATACTTTAATGTTATCTATCTAAATTAACTATTTGTGAATAAATAAATAAATATAATGACTTGCTTAAGAATTGAAAAACTAAATTCTAAAATGCTTTAATTTTGATTATTAAATCATCATTTCTTAACTTTATAAAATTAAAAGAGTAATAAAATATCATTAATAAAAGTAAACTGAATATTATGTATTTATAGAATTAATAAATATTTTTACAATTTATTTAAAATATTATAATACAAATGAATTATCATAAATAAAAATAATCATCTATTTAATTCATAAATATAATTTTTTGCTTGCAATGCAGGTATTGATAACTAATATTTTCAAAAGTAAATGTTTCTTTTGCATATAGAAGAGTTTCTTGTTATGCTTGTTGATCTCATCCATAGTACAAAGTATAGTGACATACTTATGAATTATTAAATACATTAATCATATTATTTTAAATTATTATGTATTTTAATGTAAGAAAAATGATGAATAATCTTTTGTTATTTCTTGTTATTTTGATTGTAAGACCTATTAGTAAAGTTTCATAGATATATAAAATCCCTATTAATATGTGCATATACAGTTTTTTTTAATGTTTTAATTAAGATGTTGAATATAATTATAAATAAAATTTTAAAAATAAATTATTTTTTTAATTAATCATGTAAGCCATTCTCCTTTTTTCTTCCTAATTTAATTATTTAGATCTAAGTCACATTTAACCTAATAGCTGGCATAACCTCAGGAGTAATAAAGGTAGAAGGTTGAGATTGCCCTTTATCATTGGAAGGATTTGTCTTGATATGTCTCAGTAGAGGACCTTGTGTCATCACTTGTGATGGATTATTGAAGGCTCTCCCAAGAACCCGAGCCCAAGGTCTCTTCTCTATGTATTGTCGCTACAAAATATCACAAAACATAAAAAAAGATAAGAAACAAGAATATGGGATTACTTAAAGTCGAGTTTGAAAAGGATGAAAAATGATTCTCTAAAACCAACTTGAAAAGAAAGCAGAAGAATGTTAGCCTCGAAGTATTTCACTCTTAAAACTTGAGCAAGTAAGTTATGTGCTAAGCTAATTTCTTACCATCAAATTGAAAACTTTTCTATGGCTCAAATTGAGGCGGTAGAGTATTTTTTTCTCTTACTTTTTGTATGATGTGTAAGAAATGATGTAAAGGTCTCAACCTAGGCATCTTTTTATATAAAGGTTCTCATTTTTCTCTCTCCAATCAATTGTAATACATTTATTAAGGGAGTTAAACGGTTCAAATCCGTTACCCAAGTTTTACTCTCCCACCTCAGTTCTGAGTTCAAGTTGAAAGATTAGGCGACTTGATGTTTGGATACATGGATTGGCCTAGAACTCGACCCCTCTGACAGCCCAAGTCCAAGAGACAGTCTGAGCCCAAGTGACAACTTGAGCTCAAGTGATAGTCCAAGTCTTTTGTTGTATCTATAGGACTGACCACCTATTCGAATCTTGGGACCATCGATCCCAATCTATAAGCATACATGTTTATTATCTTTTTTGTCATCTCTGATACACTCACGTGTGTCTATTTTATGTAATCAATAATTATACATGTAAAATTCTATAAATATATGGACTCATTAAGAGATATATATATTCAACCAATTATTCTAACTTATTTTTAAGTTTTATTTCTTAAAATTGGATCAATTCAAACGGGAAGAAAAAAAGAAAGTTTAAATATATTATTCTAATGTAGTGGCCGATGTTACAACACATTTCTATAGATGGTGTAATTCATAACAAACTCTGATTACATAACAATCATTCAAACAACTTTTCCTTCCAAAAATACTAACGTCACATAGATTATAAGGCTGACGTGGCTGCTTGCAAGTGCTCAGCTTGTCCAACTTTGTGTTGTAGCCTCCGATTCCTTCACACACTTCATTACGTACTCTCTTTTTTTCACTATAAGCGAGTTCCATTTTAACCAAGATTTATTATACATTATTTTGATCCACGATTTTTTAAGGGTAAATTATGTGTGTGTAGTACCTTTTACAATGATTGTAAATTAGGGATATAAATTTGTATGAGTTATGCGTGTGCGTATTCATGTCAGCAATTTTTTTTTCCCAAATTCCCATATTAAAAAAAAATCAAGCTATTTACTTATTTATAAGTCTAAACTATATAACATTAGCACTAAAGTTTGTTGGAGTCTGCAATTTGGTCTTTCAACATTTTTTTATAAGTAATATCAAGTTAATTATATTTTAAAATTTAATACATTTCATTTAAATTTAAACATTAAATTAAATTACATTATAACAATTAAAATTAATGTATTAAAAAAATTATTCTTACATCCTTTAGTTTCTTAATTTTAAAAATTTAACATATTTATTCCATTATTTTTAAAATTGAACTCAAATGATCAAATATAAAAAGATAGTATTACAAAAAAAATTAATAGAATAAGTATTATATCTAATAAAATTCAGAGAACAACGGGGTAATTAAACCTGTTTATAATGGTAATAAAATCTAATATTTTTATAAATACAAAAAAAATTAATGGTTGAAAAATAATTTAGGTTATTTCGTTTTGTATTTTGGATTGTAGTTTGAATTGTCCCTTTATTTTTAATTTGTTAAAAAAACATCTTCAACGTAATAATGGTTATGTTTCAAATAATAATTTTCGTTTAACTTTTTTTCGTTATGTTAACAAACCTAACAGAAAATTATATGTCATGCAAAAATGAATATCACGTGGTCATTTTTGTTATATATATTTATAAATATTTTGGATAAATTTTCTTAAATGCAGTATGGACCATTTGATTGGAGACATTTTTTCAAACAAATTAAAATTTATAACGTCCAAGTAGTTATGGACAATAAAATAGTTTGGCCTTTTTTAATTCACTCAATTATTAAATCCATTCAAAAATAATCTACTTATGTTTATTTGACCACATGTATTTATTTAATATATGTTCAACATGCGTATATAAGTTAATAAACATATGTTTGCATTAAACATAAATTGAAATGAAACTATGATTTGAACATGTTCAAAAAATGTAGGGTGAGAGTGTTAGTTTGAAAAATTTAAGCTGTCAAAGATGTGATGAGTTCATAGTTCAACTGTAAGAAAAATGGACAAGAAAAAAAAATATCCCTAAAAATGTATGAAATTTGTATTGTACTATTTTGAATATTTTACACATAATATTACACAACAATTAGTGACTTAGGTTCAATATTTTTAAGTACCCTCGTGTGTAATCTTTTTCTTTTTTAGTTAATTTCAACACAAAGAATGAGATGTCAAATAAGTTATTTCATTTCATCCTATATTAAATTTAATGTTCTTAATGAATTCATATGTTAAAGTTATCCATTTAAAGTTATCTCTAATTGATTCATGGTTATTATAGATAATTATATTTTTTTTTTATCTTTTTTGTATTTTTATTCATTATTTAGGTACATTTAAAACAAATAGAATATCTCATTATAATATTATCACAACACATCAAAAAATAAGTAGAATAATTTAGAATTGGCTCACAAAATTCTTTGGTTAATAATACATCATATTCCAATTGACGCCCTTAATAACAGAATTATTAGGTGTTTGAGAAGACAATTCGTGATACATATAGAATAAATGTATAATTTTCTAACTCTCCTTAATTTTATAAAAGATTTTAATAAATAGCATAAATTATTATTTTAATATTTTAAGTTAAAAAATATTATTATTTTATATTGAGGTGATTTGGTAAGAAAAACTTAAAACAATTTTAGGAAAATTTGAGCTATTTAGTTTGATCTTCATTTGCTAAAGATAGAATAAGAAAACTACAAAATCATACTAAAATTAAAATTAAAATATTAAAATATTTACTTGAATTATTAAATATTAAATTATGTACTTAAATTATTAAATATAATAACATTATCTTACAGTACTATTTGTTCACATTTAACACCTATTATAAGCTGCATTAAATGATACTATTTATCTAATTTAAAATGCTTACACACATGTTTGTAATATTGGACTACAAAGCTGGGACACTAATTTTTTTTTTTTCAATTGTTATATACTTACTTTTAGTCTAATTAACAATATATATATTTTTTAATCTTTGACCTTAAGTGACATTAATATTTCCTAAAATATCTTCGACTAATATCTCAAATCCAAGTAGATGTATGTTTAATGATAATGGTTGAAATTAATTTAGCCATAAATTCTAACCTAATCATTTTTTATCTTATCATAATCATTCCCACTCTTGCTTTCAAGTCCCAGCCCTTTGCAGAATTATCGAATTGTATATGTTCCATTCTATAAAAGAACTTCTCTCTCCCAAAAGGATTCTTCTCCTAGAAGCTCTCCTAAAGGGAATGGTTTCAGACAATCATGTAATTATTATCTTTCAGAATTCAAGAATCAATATAAAACAGGGCCAAAACTTCAATGTTGTTTTGATTATACAGTATATGAATAGGAAACAATTATCAAGTCTTCAACAAGATATGAAGAGTGTATTATTCATCCACACAATTTCTTTTCGCATCAGTGCATAAAAATTTGCACCAGAATAAGTTAGAAACATTTCTTTACATTCTCTATTTGTTGGAGAACTTCTCAATGTTTTCTCATGCTCTATCTAGCATCATACTCTCTCGTTCAACCAGTCAATTATGTCTGCTACAATAGCTTCTCGTTCGGGTTCAAATAGGAGATCATGCAATAGTCCTTCAAACAGCTTAATGGATTTGTCAGTTGATGAGGCTTCTTCATACAGTTTTTGTGAAGCTTCAGGGTCAGTGACTGTATCATCACTGCCGTGAAGAACTAGAAACGGGACTCGCAATTTTTGCAAATTCTGCTGCAAGTAAGATGCAATTTGGAGGATTTCGTAACCAGTCCTTACCCTAATAGATCCAGTGTATACTAGTGGGTCTGAATACTTGGCTGCCAGAGCTTCTGGATCCCTAGAAACTGGCATACCCTTTTTATTTGCCACACTGACTTGATATCTTGGTAGCAAAAATGAGACAATTGGAGCAAGGACCTGTTACAACAAAAAACAAGAGTTTAATAGTGTGGTAGATTTTATTTATAACATTCCATGATAAGGTTTCTGATTACTTTTCATTTGTTTTTTAATTTTTCATGAATTACCCGAATCCAAACAATATGACATCGACATGGGTTTGGGTACTTAAACACCCTAATTTGATGAAAATTTACAAAAATTAAGAAAAATGGAAAAATTTACAACTCTCGATGCCCTAACAAAGTCCGCATAGGTTATAACTAAGAAACATCATGAATAAAGTCGAAATATATGAGTGAAGGTATGATCAGAACAACAAGCTCACCACATAAATTGGATGCGATGGCTGCACTCCTACTGCCGGTGATGTCAGTACTACGCCAGCCACACAAAATTCAACTTTCGGGTCAAGCAGTGCCTATATCATTCATGGAGTGCAATTTAGATTCTTCTTGTTCGAAAGGAGCGAATGGTTGGAAAAACTCAACATAGAAAGGTTATTTTTCAGTCATTATGTTGCAAGTAACCCATTGTTCCTACATACCTTAAGAATAATGGCGGCACCTGTAGAGTGTCCAAAGCAGAAGCAGGGAAGCCGAGGATTTTCAGCTATAACCTTCTCAAGAAGTGACTTCTGCATAAAGTTAATAACATATGAGCATAGTCACACAAATTTCTCATGACAATATTCTTTTTGTGATTTAAAACTTACTGTGTCTGCAACGGCGTAGTCCAGAGAAGGAACATATGCATGAAGCCCGTCACTCCCACCATGGCCTAGATGAAAGGTAACAGATGATTATGAAGAGAATAATACATATATTCTAAAAATAAAGTACTATTTTAGAAGATAAAACACAAAGTAGCAAGCATATTTAAAATGAACATATTCCTGCATCACTCCCACATGGCCTAGATGAAGTAAAATAGATGATTGTGAGGAAGAAGAAATTAACAGTTACGGAAAACAAAGCTGTAGTAGAGCAAAAAGCATCTTCTATAAATCTTTCGCCCAAACCCAAACTGAATTTATTTCAATGCTACCTTTTCAATCAGAATAGCTTATATTGGAAGGGTAATAGCAAAGCACTTTTGCCCATAAGGCTCGCAACGACAAGCATTTTGGGGGCTTTTCTTAGGAAAGAAAGTAGCATGCAGATGTCAAAGAATTACAACTGACTTGCCATTGAAAGACTTACAACTGGAATGAAACTAGAAAATAGGTCCCATATTAGGTTCTGTCTCCATAATAACAATCTTCTTGATTCATGAGAACACTTCAGGGTAAAGCAACAGTAGCAAAGCTAGTGAACTCAAGCATATTTGTATCCTCACTAAAGAAAAACTATCACAATTACATAAAATCCATTTATTTTCCCTGTTTTTGGACTAACAATTTAATAACAGGATCTACTCTTAACCACCTTACCCGAATGGCATTAGAAACTTAGCACAAAGCAAATTGCATAGAGCAAAATGTCATTACTGATCTTATTTCTGCACCCTTGTACAGAAGTAGTTACTAGTCATTAGAAAAACAGGTTATTTGTCTCACTACAGGGCATCATCAACAAAATAAACAGAAACAAATTTTGCTAATTTAAAATGTTCAAGTTGACCGATTAAGAGATAAGCATGTTAAACTTACCAATCCAATCCATTCCATAAACCTTATAGCCATTAGCATTCAACTGCTTGGCAAAATCACCATATCTGCCACTGTGAAAACAAAGAAATGTTTAAGCAAAAATGTTACACAGTACAATCAACTGAAAAATGCATACATGCTGAGGGTACAGACATGTTCCAAACCTGTGTTCATTCAAGCCATGTAGAAGAAGCACAAGACCCCTGCACAATGTCAATAATGCATAGAGATTTCAGTCTTATATTAAAGTAAATATAGAATACAATCGAAGTAAAACACAATAACTAAGTATGCTTTACAAAACATGTGAGGAGCAACATTAAGATCAATAGAAAAACTTTCGATGCATTAAATTTTTTAGGAGATCTTATTACTCATGTTAGAGTATATACTGAGCTCTTTAACCATGTGAAAACAAGTGAGAGATCCGGATGCTTAAAATTAGAGAACATAAGATAGGTGCAAAATTGTCTCTTACTAAAGTGGTACGCTGCCATCTAGGATAGAAGGCCCCTTGACTTCTCAGTGAAATCAATACCAGATCATGAATTGCATTCAGGTGGAATAAAACAGTTGGGATATCTTGCAATAACATGGAAGTGGTCAACTTCAATTTTCAATAATGGGAAAAAGTTTGAAAGAACCATGCAAGTGGCCAGCAGAATGAAACAGCGTACATATGTTCACAATAGTTTTGCCATTTGATTTCTTCCACTTGTTTCTAAATTAAAAGCTTTCAATGTAATAAAAACATATACTAAAATTACTATAAGTTATAAGATATTCCTATATAATCTCATTAGCACACCATTTGGTTCATCAACAATCTAAAATTCTCAATAACATAATCAAATCTCAAAACTAGTTCATAATAATTCATTCTTTGCAAAACACAACGAATATATTCAAGAAATCTTCAAAACTGAGAGGAGGCAGAGAAGGAAAAGACAAAAAGGCAGAAGAGAAAACGAGTCAATCAAGCTTAGAAAGAATGAACTGAACCTATCAACTTGCAGAGAAAAGACAGTTTTTAGATTTTTATCCATACATAAATTGTGATTCTGACTAAGCATATCTATGCTACTCCCAAGAATCGATTATTGGCAATAAAACTGGCCCAAGTTACAGAAGGAAACTAATTACCACTTTAGTTTGCGATATTAAATTAATAGAACTGCATGACTATTAAAGGCTTTTAAGAAATGAGAGCACATCTAATGATTCTTCCCTCTGAAATTAGTGGCAAACAATAAAGCATTGCATTGTAGAGCAGATGAGAACAAATTAAGGGAACCACATGAAATAGATACTTGAAAATAAAAAAAGCTACATGCCTATTAAAGAGATATGAAAAATTATCACAATTGGTAAAATAAGATTGCATGCTTATTGAAGATTCTTGAAAATGATGGGTGCAACAATGAATCTTCCCTCTTAAAGTAGCCACATTTGATAAACCATTGCATTTGTAGGAATAATTAGAACAAACAAATTGAGGAATGATGGGACTTCACAAAAAAGATATTTGAAAACATAAAAGTCCAAGAAGAGAATTGAAAGAAAAAAAGAAGCAAGTTGATTCGGGAACTGTGATCCTTGGGACACTGTCCAGGTGCAGGGAATAGGCAACTTCTGCCTATAGACGGTAATTATTCCTTTCAAAAATAAAATTACTGATGTTCTTAGCTTCCAAAAATATGCTATGACAATGTCATACACTTCTGAAAACAAGCATTCTATGCATGGTGTGACCTGTGAATAGCAGCGTCTTATGCAAGGTTCCACAAACAAATATTGTATAGGCAAAGTATGCAGTTAATAACCTCCCAATTCATACTAAGAGTCTATTTATCAATAGAAACAAGAAGTATTTTGCCTATCTGCTCATTCCTCACACAAGTTAGACTAACAAGTAATATATTGATCCTGAGTATTACTTCACCGCATAATTTTTTAAAATTTTAATCATTATCAACCACTAAACTTATAGCCATAACAATGAAAGCAAACGTTCTTTCAGAAACATTAAAAAAATACAAAGGTTTTTCTAATGTTTCATCAGGTAAAGGTAATTTCATCAACTACAAAGGCAAGTGGGCAACTATGTTGCGCATTCCTGGCAGCTCTTTTTCATTTCCCCATAAAAATTCTGACTTTACTCAACATAACTGTTATTTTCACTGATGATATGGAAAATCATTCCATTCAGTATTTGATTTACTTGCATATAAGAGACCCATTTTCATTGAAATACAAATAATATCGTCTTAAAAATAACAAGATGCACCTATCTCACATAATATTTTCCTGTTATTCTCATTGGGCACATTTCCAATCACCAAATTTATCTCAAGTTTCATTTCCAGCATCTAGGGCCAATAAAATACTACTAATAGAAATAAAATAAAAAATATACACATATAACAAACACAATTAATAGTCTATTAGTCCATCATAGGAAAGAAAATATACACTGTAAAACAAGAGGTATGCCCATCTGCGGGGATACACGTACATGTATGGAAAAGTTTTGCCCAAATTCCTTTTTTTAAACTCTCAGATATTGTTTAGTACTATTGTTTAGAAAAATTATTTTTAAATCATTTTGTCTGTGAAAAAGATGAGAGAGAAAAACTACATTTAATAAATCAAAATTTACAAACTCCATAACCTCAAAACTAATTGAAGCTTCTAATCTAACTACTGGCAATTAAAGGAATATATATATATTGAACGATAGGTGTGAAGAGACTCATCATCACCCCCAAGAAATTTTAATTTGACATAAACATTCTTTGAAAAAAATAAAAATTAAAAAAGCAGGAGAAGTATAAGCTAACCGTATCTTAACCGAAACCGGAGTCCAAGACTGTACAAACATTGAATCACCTCTGGCAGTAACCAAAAAGAAATAATTTCTTAAACAATTACGATCATCATCCTGAGCAACACGTCGTACAGCCAGAGCTCTCCTCGTTACCACTTCCTGATCAACCAACGACGACGTAGCTGTTTTCCATGGCACTATCGTCGTCGGTACACGCACCAATGCTCCTCCTCCTCCTCTCCTTTGGATCTCCTGCTTCTGCTTATCCTCCCTCGAAGAAGGCGTTGCCTTATCCACCGATGAAACAATCGCCGACCTCCGCCTCCTTCCACTAAACGGTGACAACAACAACAAAACGAACGTTTTGATGAACATCATGAAACCCCTCCATGCCTGCACAGAGAACAACGCATTTACTCTACCGCTCGCCCCCGACGTCAACATCATCGGCGTTTTCCCCGACGACGCTGATATCGCGGCGTTGGCCATTGTTGTCATATATATATATATAGCAATTCAATTTCTATAAAGATTACAAAAATGACTCAATTCTGTTCTATAGTTTCCTTCGTTTGGGCTTCCTTTCTTTTATTTTTAACTGGAATTGTTCGAAGAATAATTTTGAGGAATATTGAAGACGCCGATGAAAATGAGAATACGAATGGATAATAGGAAATAACAACTTTAGTAAATACAGGTAACAAATATGAAATTTGAAATATAGGAAAATAATATAAAATTGTTTGTAAAATTAAAAAAATAACCAATTTATAATTTATAATAATAAAAATTATATCTAATAATATTAAATTAGTTATAATTTAATATTAAATAAATTTAAATAATGTGTAAAAATATAAAAAATATTATTTTTTAGTTTAAAGTTATTAAATTTTTTTTAAATTTTTTTTTTTGAATACTACAAGTAAGTTATTACTATTATAATCAAATAAGGTAATTTTAAATTAAAATAATATATATAATTTTTTTACATAATAAAAATATGATATTAATATAAAAATAATAATATTTTTTAATTAAAAGTTTTAAAGTTATTAAATTTTTTTAACAAATTAAATTGTTTTATGTTATTGTGAGTGTGAATAATACAAGTAAGCTACTACTATTACTACCGAATCACTCAGAATCTATATTATTTATTTTTCAATATTTTAATAATTTGTTTTTAAAATAATTATATAGTACATTTAGGTATATTAGTAATTTTTTTAAATTCATTTTTATTATTTTAATTGTATTTAACAAAGAAAACTTTAGTATAAATAATTTACAATTCATTTTTTTTCTAGATTTAGAAATAAAAAAATTAATAAAAATATAAAAAATAAATTATTTGTCATGGTAATTTGTAGTGTTATTTTTATTATTGATTTTTTAAAAAATAATATATTTTACTAAACAGATATATAGAAGTGGAGAGAGAAAGTGTATGACAGATGAGATTTTATGCTTTTATTCTCTATGATTCCCACTAATCTCTGTTTGTTTCTATTTAATTTAGTTTTAGTTGTTAACGTTTTCAAAAAAAATTAATTTTGGGTTAATTATTCCAGATAATTAATAAAAATATTTAAAATATTTATTTTATAATTATTTATAAAATGCGTGAATAATAATAAAATATGTTTAATTTTAAACATAATTGTATTATTATTTATATAGTGTGGATAATTATGACTTTAAATATGTTTAATCATTAAGATATAATTATAATAAAATAAATATTATAAATTATTATTATCGTAGTTGTTGTTTTCTTCTTCTTCTTCTTTCCGTTGTATGCACCAAAAGAACAAACAGCATAGAAAACGACGTTACTTCCTAATTCTCAAGAGGGAATTTTCTAGTGTTCATCTTGTTTGAATGTAGGAACCTTCTAGTAGTAGCATCTAATTCTGGTTAGGCGGTTGGGAAAATTTACAGTTTTACTTGTCCCAAACGATAAATTATTTATGAGCAAGTAGTGATGATAGTTATTGAGGTAAATAAAATGTAATATTAACGTAATTTAAAATAAAAAAAAACATATTACTTGATTGAAAAATAAGGGATGTGATTTGTGGAGTACCACTTTATTTATTCAAAGAATAATAATAATATATCTTCTTTATTTTAATTGCCTGTGAGCTAAAAATTTAAATTGATACCGAGAAGATAGATATGATATATATTAATAAAGATTAATTTAAAATCGTCATTGCTAAATTTTTGCAAAGATTCTAACATTAGAGAAAAAGATAAAGAAAAAAATAAAAATAAGAATGGAGAACGTGAATGTTGATTTGTATCGATAAAAACGAAGATTAAATTTCAATTCTCTAAATTTCCATACCTTGTTTTAATATATATATATATATCAGTTTTTTTTTTAATTTTACTTATATTACAACAGAAACTAATAATAATTTTTTTATAAAAATGATTGAAGTTATTTATTTAAATTATAAAAATAATATAATATAATTATTTTACAATTTATTCATATTATTTTGAACTAATTGTTTAATACAAATAGATTATATATTTATTATTATATATAGTTTATTTTTTCCTTACATATAAATATTATTTATTGGTTCGATTCTTTTTTCCTTTTTATTATAAAATATTTATCATTTACTTAATTTTTTTTATTGCTTTTGTCTTTATAGTTCTAACATCCTATTAGTTTGTGTTGACCATTCTATGAGTAAAATATAGAATTTATATTTTATTCCATGATTTATCTGTCATTTGTAACGTTGTTTTATAACGGCTAAATATCACATACACATTTAAACATAATTACTTGTTTGTATGTTACACATAATCTTATTAGTTTGAATTATTCAGTTGGATATTTGTTTGTTGTGGTGTGATCCTATCGAGAATATGACATTTTTCTAAAGTTAAAAACACATTTCTTTGTGTTTTACTATAGTTCTAGTTGATGTTTCATTGATCTACGCCACGAGGTTCATTGAGGCATCTTATTGAGTAGTCAACGAGGTTGATAAGAATTTGTCACATGGAACACAATGAGTTTCTCTGGCAACTCCTCGTTAAGAGGTTAGAAAGGATTAGCAAAGATGTTATATTACCAAAAATTATTAATTATAGATAAAGGCCATCAGTTTCGAGAGAATTTTTTTTATAAATCCATCTCTCATTCTCTCATTTTCTTGGCTATAATTTTAGAGGAAAGCTCTTATCATTTGGCTTCAAAATTTTTTGGTCCATTCTTGGTTCGTTTTCTTTTCAAATGTCGGATCTTGAAAATAATGTGTTTATCTATAATACATAGAAATTTAGAGATGAGTCTATCTCATATTTTTCAAACACGAGAATGAGCATAAAAATATAAGATTGAGTGAGAATTTATTGAGAGATAAAATGCATAGTAAGCTGATAATGATTCTATAAATATATGGATCATTCGAGTAATAAAGTGCTTTAAGCACAAGTATCGTCCCACAAAAAGTGATTTGCTTTTATAATTATGTACCAATTTGCATCAGTAGTAATATTATTTTTATGGATATGAAAAATTATCTAAACTATAAACCTAAAATTAATTCAAATACACAAATAATAATGAAATAAATAATATTTTGAGAATTGGGATCTATGAATCTCTTAACTACTCCGCATATAATATCAAATTAGTTGTTCTATCTGATTGATTGGTTACATGTTTTTATATATCTATAAATCTTTGTCAAGCATTATTTTTTGATTATGTGCAAATTATTTTATTCACACATCAATTATAATCACATGTAACATGTCACACATTCATCAATCATATTGTCATATTATTTCAATTAATTTGATAATGATTCTATAACTAATTTAAAACCCTACCTTGTGTAAGCTAGGGCATGAATCTTAAATCATATAACTATCGGTCAAATAATCAAAGTTATAAATTAATTATTAATAGAGAAAATATCTCAATTAAAAAAAATTAACACATGGTTTTGTGACTATGTTTATCAAAAATCTCAAATAATAAACAAGTCAATCACAGTTCTAAAAATCATAATTTAAAATATATGAATGCATAAAAGTTATAAGAAAGATAAAGAAAAAGATGAAAAATCCAACTCCTCTTTTAATCTCCTTACTAGCTATATAAATTACCTTCTTAATTTGCTTTACTTGATCTCTCTTTATAGTAATGAAATATTTGTGTTCTCTCTTGTTGATTCTAAATTATGTGTTGTTTATGGTCTTTTTATGGTGCTTTAAATAGGATGAAATTGATCCTAATTAGATGAAGATTTATATTAGTTTTAATTAAAGGGTTGAGACTAAAAGTTAGAATTCAAATTAAGGATGACTCTTCAAAATCAGCTCCGCTTAATTGATCAAGACTTTTGTCGATCGATTTAACAAAGAAATCATTACAACTTGAGAGCACTTGATCGAAACATGATTGGTCTAACCATACTCGATTAGTTAATGCCCTTGTCGAACGATCTAATTCTGGTTTTCTAGTTCTGAGGTATAGCTCCCTTGTTTCTCAATCAATCGACTCATCTCAATTGATCGAATGATATGTCTCAATCTATCAACCCTGGTGATCCTAAATTTGTCCCAAATTGCCTATTTTTGCTTTGTTTAATATATTTTCACATACTTTTCCGTAATTGAACATAAGAGAAATCCTTTTAACAATATTCATCTCAAAATAAGATAAATAACTACCTCAACATGGCCAAATAACTTTACTTTTATAGGATTATCATTGGTTAGTGCAGAGCTACATCATTTGAGAAGTTTCTCTCATTGTTGGTTTGTCATATGTTAACTGGATATTGCAAGAATGCAATGGTTACCATAGATGATGAGCCTATATGATGACTATTCTTAGTGTTGGTTTCCCATGTATTATGTATTACGAGGTTGCAACGGTTAACAAAGGTGAGTAGCCTATGTAGTGTTAGCTTTCAGAATCCATAGGTGAAGAGCCTATGAGAAAACATGTTAAGAGTTTTGTGAACTATTAGTAGTTGATCACATAATGTGGTGATGTAGCTTTGAAAATGAGCTAGGGTCTACGGATTGTGTTGACAACACTTAGCAACTTAAGCACAGTTAACACATGGTATTTTAACTGATATGTCGTTTGTGTTTATATCTTTTTAGATTGTAAGTTATTGATTTACCTTTTATAGTGAATTGCTTGTTGTCCAATGATTCTTGGGCAACTCATGGATGTTTGCATATAAGTGCTAGATCCTATATGGTTTACCACATTTAAAGGTGGCAATTTGGGCTACAACTCAAAACATGAACCCAACCCAACACGACGCTACACAAATTATTTTTCAATTAGAATTAACTATTAATTCTTTTGTGATCGTAAATATATTGAGTTTTCTTTCCATTATAAATATTGAATATAATAATATATTCTATGGAACATGTATAATGATAAAAAAACTTAATATATTACAAGCACAAAATAATTAATAGTTAAATTTAATTTTTTATAATAGTTAAAAAATTGTGAATTTAGGTCCAAAAACATAAGCACTAACAACAAAATGACAAGAACATACACAATACACACGAATTACACCTAACCATGTTACATATTTTATTATGTATGTCTCTTATTGGTTAGATGACAATCATCATGTACTAAATATATTCACAGATGTCTTAAAGTAATTGAAAATCTTTATTGTTTTACGTGTATGTTTAACTAATTTACATGATGTGTGCTTACTTCTTATCTATTGAATGTTGTTAGCCTTATAGGAGCTTGTGAGACATATTATCACTACTTTTATCGTATATTATTCTTTCTTATATTCTATTTACTTGATTTATGATTTGAGGTTATGCTTGGCCGAGGTAGAATAAAGCTCATGAAAATATTCTCTAGGTTAAGATATTCATTCCTTTTTATATCTCGATTGCCCGTTTGAGTCAAAAGTTCAATTCACCTATATGAAGTTGTTTGATTAATGAAATTTCAATTAATATAGAAAAGTCACTCTTGTTTTTGCTTAACCAAGTATACGTTTGATTCTATAATTCTATTTACACATATATACAACATTATATGTTTATGCTCTATTTCTCTATTGGATTGAGTGATTATTTGCTTTGTTCAACATATGATGTATATTTATTACAATCTTATATTTACTACTTCTTACCGTACAAAATGTGTTAGTGGTGTATGTGTAGCTATGACTAGTTGTTTGATCATTTTTTAGTATTTTTTTACTAGTTATTTTAACATGTTTTTTATATGTGTTTGTCTTTCATTTTTCTTGCACATTTTTTTGCAACGTTTTGTATTAGCATCACCTTACATGATTTTATTATGTAGTGTCAAAATATCAGGATTGTGTGTATATATATATAAAAAAATTGTATATATTTTATTGTAACTAGTAATAATCATTGTTATCATAAGATTTATTAGCTATAATTATTTTTGAGAAAAATCATTTAATTTTTAAGATAAATCATAGATAGATGAAGTTAAAATGTTCATCCAATCACCTACAAACCTGCCAAAATGTACTTTATCCAATAATTTTCATATTATATTTAGTTAAAAATGACAATTCTGATCACTTTTTGATGTTATATAAATTTTTATTTATATTAATTTATGATATGATATGTAATTTAATAAATTTTAAATAATTAAAAAAATTATATCATATATACATTATAATTAATATAAATATAAATATAAAATTCACTGAGACTCTAAAATACCCTCAGATTTCCCCCTCAAATCCCACCTAGATATCAATAACTTTATGGGCTTGAGATGAAACTAACATGGACTCGATCGTCCAAATACTACCTCCAGCCTCGGACCTCTCTTCCTCGGTCCTCTCGTTTCTCAACGACAAGCTTCGCAGCAAACAAGACCTGAGCTGCGCTCCGAATCTCGTTTCGGAGCTCCAAGTTCAATACCTTAACTTGGATCAAAATCTAGTCGACCTCGATCAAACCCTTGGAGCTAAACTCTTAGATTACACTTCTATCTCTAATCGAATCCATTCACTCTCTCGTGACATCAATGGCCGATTGGTTGCTGTTGAATTTTCCACTTCTTGTTTTATTGCTTCTGCGACTTCAGGTTCGTTGGCTTTTTAGATCAATGCGTATCTATTTTTTTTCTTCCCTTTTTTTCTTTAATATATGGATATGTTGATTTATGTATTTACTAGATGACTGGATTATGGTGATTATTGAGAAGCTTGATTTTTATTTTTCTTAAGTTTGGAAATTTATGTGGGTTTATGGTTTTTCTTTCTTTTCTTTTGGTTTTTCTTCTTCTAGTGTATGTTTCATGTTTGTGTAGTTTCGTATATTACCCATTGACTAAATTGTGATGAAGCTTAAAAAAAATGTTAGGGTGATATATTTGATTGATTTGGTGAAATTATGTTTGACTGGATTGTAATGATTATGGTGAAGCTTTGTTAATTATTATTTTCGAGTGGATTATGGGATTAATTTGGTGAAATTGGTTTTATAGATGAGGAGAGAGCAGAGGGAAAAGGGGGAACAGGGCAAATACTGGCGAAGGAGCTGCCAGCCTTGGCAAAGGAAGTTGCAAAACTTGAGACAGTTCGGAAATATGCTGGTAGGTCTCTGGTCTCTTAAGAAACTGCTATTTAAATTTTGATTGAATAAAAAACTATTGGTCCATTTGGGAATGCTAAAAGTGAGTGAATTGTTTTTTGGTCGTTAAAACTGATTGAATTTGCTGATAAAAGGTCAATGAGCATCACGAATGCATGAATTTTTGTTCGACAACGGCAAAAAATAATGTAGATGTTGCTTGAATCACTGCAGTGAATGTAAAGATTGGTTTGGT
The DNA here is from genome assembly GCA_037013495.1 of Hippophae tibetana. NCBI lineage: Eukaryota > Viridiplantae > Streptophyta > Magnoliopsida > Rosales > Elaeagnaceae > Hippophae > Hippophae tibetana. The sequence continues at coordinate 16,182,681 of CM072812.1, forward strand.
GGTTTTCTGGATTTTTTGTGTTTGTATATAGAAGCCTTTTTACACTAATTCAGTTTTCATGTTACAGCCTTGAAATTAAAATTCTTATGTTAACACTTGAACGACAAGTCCTTCATGGCTACCTTTTATAATAGGGAAAAATGTTATAGAAGTCCCTTTTCTTAGAGTAAAAATGTTTTTTAGTCATCTAACTTTAAAAAGGTGCTCATTAGTCTTTGTACTTATAAAATGGGTGCACATCGGTTCTTTTACTTATAAAAAAGGTGCTCATTAATCCTTATGTCCTTTTATTTGTAAAAAAGGAGCCACAAAAAGACTTTTGTTGATAAAAAAATTTAAACAGATATTGATGAAGGTATTTTTGTCATTTATTTCCATCCTATAAAAAAAATACTATAAACATAACTAATGAGGGTATTATGTCTTTTATCCCACTCTATGACTAGAATACTCCTAATAATTTTTATTTATTTTTAAATAAATTCAAAATTATTAAATGTCTCTTTTTGGCATCATTTTTATAAGTAAAGGGACTACATGTCACCTTCTCAAAATTAGGGAACTAAATGATACCTTTTAAATAAGTAAAAGGACTAATGTGGCCTTCCACCTGTTTCATCTGTGTTTCTTTTACTAAGCCACAGTACCATACATATTAGGGGTAGGTCATCTTTCTAATATAAGGATATAGGGATGGTTACTTATCTTTTTGGAATATAGTGGACTTTCTATTTGGAAACTCTTTCCAAGCTTTAAGGTTGATGAAATTGTTGCAAATTGCACTCAGTAATTTGTTCCTTTAAAAAATATTTGTTGCAAACTGCACCCAGTAATCTGTAATTATTCACTCTGTATTTTTTTCTCGTGTATATCAGATTTAAAAGTTATATTATATAATTCAAGTAAAAGCAGTGCTGAAACTGATTTGGTATGTTTTATACATGTCTAGTCCTAGTAAATCATTCCAAGATCGTATAATTTTGTGTATAGCTTTAGTTGGGTACTGTTAGTCCTGTGCTTGAATTATATCAAGGTTTGTTCTTTGCTGATTTGTGATTACATTATTACTTAGCAAATTCATACTGCTGATGTAGACCGTGTAGCTTTATATCCTTATGCATCAACACGGGATAGTCCCACATCTTTGGTGCCCTGAAAATGTGTGAGTCTATGAGATGGAAGTGGCATGATGAGTTCAACAAATGAGGATTCTTGATAATGATTATTATTCTTGGTAATGATTATTAGATGAACTTTTGAATTGTCAAAATAATTTAAGCTAATTTAGTATTGTTTCTTCCTTTGACTAAAAGATCAAATTTACTACATACACAAGTATAAATTTTGGGTGGGCCACAATTTAACTTGTCCATTTCTGGTAGTATACTTCACTAAGCCTTCCTATGTATTTGTATGCTTTGATTTTCTTTCTTTTTTTATATTATATCTTTTCCATTCCATTTTTCTGTTTGTTAGTAGCCATAAATGCACATTGTTTTTCTATTATTTATTTTTGTACTCATATTTCTTATTATTTTTTGACCCCCTTCCCCTTTTGCATTTGTCTTTCAGAAACAGCACTGAAGCTTGACAATTTGGTTGGTGACATTGAAGATGCTGTGTCTTCAACCATGAATAAAAACTTAAAAACACATGATCTGAAACTTAATTCAGAGGTAAGCATCACAATTTGAGTAGCACAAGATAGTCTAATTGTAAATTTATCAAGTTATTCCTTCCACGTCTTTAATTTTCTCAATTATTGCAGGATATGCGTATGCTAGCTATTAACAATCTGAAACTGATAGAAGCTATTCTAGGTTCAGTTGCCAAGACACATCCCCAATGGGCATATCTTGTTAGAGCAGTTGATCATAGAGTAGATCGGGCTTTGGCCATTTTAAGACCCCAGGCTATTGCAGATCATAGAGCGCTTATCAATCGCCTTGGGTGGCCACCACCCCTTTCCACTTTGACTTCATTTCCAAATCCAAATAAAGTCCACAATCCTCTTTTGACAATGCAAGGAGACCTAAAAAGTCAGTACTGCCAAAGCTTTTTTGCTTTGTGTAACTTACAGGAGCTGCAGAGACAAAGAAAATCTCGACAACTTGAGGGCTATAGTAGGGAAGTTTCTATTCACCAGCCACTTTGGGTGATTGAAGAGCTTGTAAATCCTGTATCATTGGCATCCCAACGGCATTTCTCAGAATGGGTTGAGAAGCCAGAGTTCATTTTTGCTCTCGTCTATAAGATCACTAGAGATTATGTAGATTCTATTGATGAGTTATTGCAACCATTGGTTGATGAAGCAATGTTATCTGGCTACAGTTGCAGAGAAGAATGGATTTCAGCCATGGTATCCTCCTTAACAACTTACCTGGCAAGAGATATTTTTCCAAAATATGTTGATCAATTAGATGAGGAAAACCTAGTTGGTGATATATCACAGGCTAGAATATCCTGGCTTAATTTTGTTGACTTGATGATATCTTTTGATAAAAAAATAAAGTCTCTCATAGAGCAATCTGGAGTTTTACTTTCCCTTGAGGGAGATGGGAACCTGCAGAAGACTTCATCTCTATCTGTTTTCTGTGATCGACCTGACTGGCTTGACTTATGGGCAGAAATGGAGCTTAGTGACACACTCAATAAATTAAAACCAGAGTGTGAAGATGATAGAACTTGGACATTGGAAGTCCAGGGAGCAGCCCTATCATCTGATCCCGAAGATTTTAAAGCTCCTGTAATTTCTAGTGTTTTCCTCAGACGCCTTTCATCTGTGGTTGATAGGTGTCGGTCATTGCCTAGCATTTTTTTGAGGTCAAGATTTCTCAGGTTAGTTGGAAAACCCATTATCCAAAACTTTTTGTACTGCTTGCTTCTGAGGTGCCAAGAAGCTGAAGGTCTGACTGCATTGACAGATGATGATGCCCTAATCAAAGTTGCAAAATCCATTAATGCAGCTCGCAAGTTCGAATCTGTTCTGAAAGAGTGGTGTGATGACATATTTTTTATTGAATTAGGATCAAATCAGCGAGATCCATCTGATAGAGAGGATGATATCAGTTTATTGCATGTGGGAGATCTTGAAAATGGTATATTTGATGAGGAAATACTAAAGATGGGAAATTTTAGGATGGAATGGATTGAGAAAATCTCTGTTGTAATTTTAAGGGGTTTTGATGCCCAATGTCGAGATTATATGAAGAACAAAAGGCAGTGGCAGGAAAGGAGTGAAGATGGTTGGACAGTGTCGAAGTCTTTTGTTGGTGCTCTTGATTATCTGCAACAGAAAATGTCAATTTTGGAAGTCAGTTTGAATGGGATTGACTTTATTGGGGTTTGGAGAAGTTTGGCAGCTGGGATAGATCGAATGCTATTCAATGGAATTTTTATGAGCAACGTTAAGTTCTACGAAGGAGGAGTGAAACAGCTAGGTAATGATTTGGAGGTCTTGTTTGGGGTGTTTAGAGCTTGGTGTCTGAGGCCTGAGGGCTTCTTTCCAAAAACAAGTGAGGGACTGAAGCTGTTGAAGCTGGAAGAACAGCAGCCGCAGAATAGTTCAGCATGGTTGGAGAAATGGATGAAGGATAATGGGTTTAAACAGTTGAGCTTAGCTGAGGCAGATAGAATCATGAAGAGTAAAGTATGTTTGAGATGACTCTTGTGCTATTCTCTTTCTATGTCTCAAAGATGTGGTGACCATGGACATGAAATGAGAACCTTTTTTTCAGGATTAATGATACAATTGGACATCATGTGATTAGCTAGAAACCAAATATGGAGAGATCTTGGGTGGTATATGAATTTCTAGGGATCTTGGAGTGGACCATCAATTTCCAGTTATCATTCAATAATTGAAAGAAAATGCATGCATTCAATAGTTTTGAAAACTTTGACTTCATTATTTTTATTTATCTTTAAAAAAGAAAAAAGATCCAATTCAAGACACATATAAGAGTCTGGGCTATGTATTTGTTTATTTGTTAAAATATTGTTAATTCATGTTATTTTACTTCTTTTGTTTAACACTAGTACCTTTTTTTTTTAAATAGCTCAAACTCACATTTAAATTGGGATTTAAAACTTAGATTTTCAACATGTCCAAATTGGTGTCATAACCCGACGGCAACACCAATAATTATTTTGATCACTCTGATGGTCAGGATATAGATACGTTATGAATGCTTGTTTTATGAGCACTTCAAGTTTAAATGGCGGAATGTGAGTGGGTAATAATTTTAGTTGTCATCATGGTTGTAGTTGTAAATAGGTCATATTTTCGTTGGTGCAAGTTTTTTCTTAAAATGTGTAATAATTTTCATATCTTGTCAAAAGTACAACGAATCTGATTGTTTGGAGTATGCATGAAACGCATCAGCAATGCTCAAGCTATTATTTTTTGTTTTTTTTACTTTAGTAAATAAATAACTCAATTATTTAATATTATTTTATTTTTAATTCTTCGATTAAAAAAACATATATTTATTTTCGTATAAAGTTAAAAATATGTCTATTTATATAATAAAAAAAATGAATATATATTTTTTAAAAAGATTAAAAACAAAACTCTACTTATAAATGAGTTATTTTATTTGACTTTATGAGGATGAACTCTTTAGTTACATGCCTTTCTACAGTAACATATACTCTGTATCCCCCGTCCATCTCTTAATCTCCTCATCTCCTAATGTATTAGTCTTCTTATATCTGAATTAGTTAAGTCTACTACATCCAATAATATACATGGCAGGTTTGTAATTGCTGCAACTTTAAAAACAATCAGCTGTAGAATTTTGGTGTTCGGTAAACTTTCTAGTGAAGTGAGCGATTAAAAATATAGCTATAATAATTTTCCAATAACCACTAATACCACAAAATTATCACGGAAATCATCGGTTTAGACTCCACTTATTGTTTTAATCACAATTTAGTTAAAGTTTTGGTAAAGTTTGGAGAACCCAAGTGTGCTGTGTGAGAAGGGAAAAAAAAAATCATATTTAATCAAATTTACACGGCCATTAGAAAATTTTCATGGATTTGTTACTAAATTTTTTACATTGCATGCATATTTAGAAAATTCACAAGGGTGTATAACCAAGTGAAATTTGAAGAAAAAAATTTGGTAAACAGTATACCAAAATATATTATAAAATATGAATAATTTACACTATATAGTAAACATTTATATATTCAAACCTATTTTATGAGTTTGTACTAAACAATAAACAAGGTCTTAAAAATAGAAAAATGCAATTTTCTTTCTTGATCAACTTTAAAAAAAAAACAAATCCTAAAACACACTGCCTATAATTATTTTTCTTTCTAAAATCACTTAGAAGAATACAATGGGAATTGAGAAACCTCGTAAGAAACATAAATGAAAAGAAAATATATATTTTATAATGCATAAATTTGTACCTATTTTCGTACTCATTATTTATATAGTAAAATGTGATATAATTATTTTGAAAGCTAGAAAAATAATTTATTTTTAGAAATAATTATTGGAGGAGAATTTCAATAGGTACACATGATACTCACTAATTGGTCCACATAATCATTGATTAGTCAAAAATCATAGAATCAACTTACGATCAAGCTGCACAACTAATAGACAAATTTGAATTTGAACATAAAACATATTCAAAGTATATTCTATCCATAAGATAATTATCTAATTAATAAATTAGATAATATCAAATATTATGTTATTTAAGCACATATCTTAGGAGCTTATCTGTATCATTTCAATCCTTATAAATTGTATCATAATACAATTATTAGGTATGTCTTCTTTAATATTTTCTATTATTCCAGTTAAATATCTTTTAGAGAACTGACTTAAGCATTTTGAGTTTGTTCATCTATCTCAAGATTGAGTTGGTAGATTTGTGATCAACATGATGAATATAAAAATTAACTTCAATATCTGGCACCTTTTATGGGAAAGAAAGTTGGTTTTCTAAACAATCTGAGCTGACGAACAACCCAAAAACATTGATCGTGTTCTTCACGTTCTTAGTTGTGTTCATCGTGTTTGTTACCCATTCCCTACTATGAACACCATTTGATCTTCCAAATTATGAGCATGAATATCCAATGTGTCTCTAAGGATGTCCCACTTCCTCCCATGGGAATGAGTTGGGTAGAATCCATAAACACACATACACCTACTATGCACCAGGATAACATGGTCATATAGAAGGATCTTGATCCATCTATCTTGGTAGAAGCCACCTAGAATAAGCATCTGATCATCAACTTAGAAGATGCACTCTACCATGTAGTGTAACTAGGTGGAAACTTATCTAAATATCTACGAGGTTTAATATATCTTCACTTATGCCTTTTAGGTTTGCAAAAAATGTTATAATGTTCTTAGACTTTCTAGTTAATACCATTGATATCCCTAAATATAATGGTGTTAACTTTTTCATCCATATTATGTTAATATTCCCATGGCTTTGATGCCAAACCGAGAGCTAGTTTTTTTAATGCTAGTTGTTAATTCCTGTATATTATTGATTAAAGATAATTTTTTAATTTTTGTATCATAACATTATGTTATTTCTATCTTCATCTTTTTACTAGTATTATAAATTGATATAAGCAAATATTTGAATATTTAGGATCCTTAATTGGCTTAAAAGTTATAATTATTATACGTGAATTTAATAGATTCATCACGATTTTTCCTTCTATTCGTATTCTCTTGTTACACCTGTTATGCCTCAATTTTACTCAAACCTTATTATCCTTTTGAAAATGGTGAGTTTTCTACATTCGTACATAAATAATGTCCAATTTAGACTTACTAGAAAATGGTGATTTCACTTCATTTTATTCTTAATATAATAATTATTACAATTCTAAGGCAAAATAAGAACCTTGTAGGAATTCTTAACCATTTATAATTATCATATACATACTTACTGGTTGGAATTTTTGGATAGAGGGAGTTGCTAACTAGAAGCTGTACGTTTTTTGAGCTGTGTGCTATATATTTTTTTTCTATTTGTGTGTTTCTAAATGAAAATAAGGGTTTCTTTTATAACATAAGAAACCCCCGATTACAATTTATGAATTACTATTTTACCCTTACTTTAATAATTCATTTGTTTTATTACTTTTTGGTTTATCAATTTCAACCATTGCTTTTTCTTGGCACATGCTGACGACTAAATATGTGGGTACTATATATATTTTTTTCTTTGTCATCTTCTACCGACAACTCTTTCTCTTTATTCTTTTTGTCATTTTATGTCGACAGTTCTTTGAATGATGTTGATGATGACACATCTTCACCTTCTCAATCTTTGATGCAGTAAATGTATTTGTGATCTTTGGTGGTTTTTATGGCATAAAAACATAATACCTTTCTTGTTTCTTGACTAATTTTTAGGTTATTGATATTAAAATTTGTTTCAAATTGGTGATTTTTTCACCATACTTTTTGGTAAGAGTCATGCTACTATGAGAAGTGATGATGACTTTATTGGTTGAATAATTTACTTTAATCTCAATAAAATTATCAATTTTCTTGAGTTTATAGTAAATTTGGCCTAACATTTGACCTCTTAATACATAGAGTTTTTCTGTGTTGAATTCTTTTTTTGAAAGTCCCCTTAGTTTGGGAACTTTTCTGTTTGTGTTTGAAATCCCTAGCTTGATGAAGTGGTAGAGACTAATACATTCTTCCTCATTTTAATCCATTAGTGAACTAAAAAATCTGAGATAAATAGGCTTGTCACCTGATCTTATTTTCTTTCTAAAGTTTTTGATTGCTCTTTTGAATTTTTTTGAGAAATAATTTAATTCATTTAAATTAATTCATGAATATATATTTTCTATCAGTTCTGCATGGAAATTTTTGTAAACAAATATTGGATCAGATCCTTCAAAAATTTTAAATTTACTTCCTATAGGGAATTCTTTTTCTATAGTATAGAACTTCATATCTTTTATGTGTTCCTGGGTAGATTTTTTTTGGCCAAGTTATAGAGACTCAACCATTGTGGTTTGTTGAGATTTTTGTATTGATCCTTTTCATATTCAATTACTAATGAATTTTTGGGAGACATTTTCCTGAATAACACTAGATGCCTTACTATCTTTAATGTTTCTAGGAAAAATGCATATCTAAATAGTACTGGAGGCCTTACTATTTTCCCAAGAGTTGTCAAACTATTTAGTACTTCTTGTTGTTGTAGAACTTTAGAGTAATTGCTTACTATCTCCTCTGGATTTATTAGTTTTGGTGCTTTGTAATTGGTATAACTACCTTCAGTCTCAATTCTATTGGTGAAAGCTCTATGAGTTACTCTACTAAACCTAAGAATATATTTGTTTGCTTCTCTCCAATTGTTGTAGATTCTTGGTTTTGGGCCATTATGGACCATATAAATCTTTTTTTTCTTCTTTCTCTACTTCATCAACCCAATTGAGCTTTTTTATTTTAGAGATGTTACTATCTTTTAAACAGTTAGGTTCTTCTTTTTCATCTTAAATTCTTTCTTTAGAAGTTGTATGTTTTTCAGATTAAATTTTTAATGAAGATTCTTCTTTAGAGTTTTTAGACTCTAAGAATTGTTTTGAACAATCAAGTTCTTCCTGTTTATTTCCTGCCTCTATAAGAGACTCCTCAAGGTATAAAAGCTTGAGTTATTCCTATAGAATTTTTATCTTTTTTTTATTTATATTGATATTAAGATGTTCCATTCTTGTAAGCATAAAAATAGTTAGAGGTGCTAATTTTCTGATAAGAGCACATGTTAAACTATTTTTATTTCTTGGGAGATGTTTGACATCAAAATTGTAATGGTTAAACCATTAGTTTTATCTGACTAATCTTTCTTGTTTATAATCACATGTAATATTAGTTCTTAAGAAATAACCAAAATTCTTGTTATTGATTCTAACAATGAATATGAAACCTATGACATATATTGCAAATTTCTTAATAGCTCTTTTAACAACTAGATATTCTTTTTCATTATTATGATAGTTTAATTCTAGACCATGAAAAAATCCTCATATATATCTACAAAGGTATTCATCTTTGCCATCTCCTTTTGCTTTCAAAATTACTTTTCAATATTCTTGTGAAGAATCTATTTCAATTATCATTTTATCATCTTGCCCTAGATAGTATAAAGTTGGTAAATTTTTTACATGTGATTTTACTTTATCTATATAGAGAGTATTATGTTCTATCAATTTTCAGATATGATCTTTTTTCAATTTTGTTTGTAAGGGTTTTTGCATTTCTGTAAGTTTTTTAATATATGCTTCAATATATGTCAAACACCCTAGAAACCTTTGTAATTGGTTTTTGTCTTTTAATTCACTAGGAAAATTTTGAATGTTATTTATTAAATGAGGGTGTAGATTATGTTTTCCATCTTCAATTGTCAACCATAAATACTTAATTTTCTATCGAATAATTACTACTTTTCTTCTAGAGAATACAATGCCTTATTTCCTAAATTCTTATAGAATATTAATAATATCTAAATAATATCTATTTAATTAACTACTGAAAACCAAAATATCATCTACATAGACATAGAAAATATTTTGTAATTTTTTAAAGATGTTATACACATATATTTGAAATATGTCTAATGCTTGTTTTAATTCAAATGGTACAATAGTCTATTGGAATCATCCTTGGGAAACTAAATGCCATTAATTTTTGAGATTGTTCATCTAATCTTATTTGTCAAAATTCACTTTTGTAATCAAAATTAAAGAATTATTCATTTCCTTTTATTAATGATAATAGTTCTTCTTTCTTTGGAATAAAGTATACATCATCAATAATTTCTTTATTCAATGCTTTGAAGTTTATTACCATTCTTTTTTCCCTCTTCTTTGTTAGCTTATTTTTTGACTAAGAATGAGGTAAAGTACTTGTTATTATGACTTTTAGTTCCAAAAGTTCTTAAATTTGGTTTTCAAATTAAATCTTCTGGAGTATAAATCATTTGTTTTACTCTATTAACCTTATTAGGGTCTCTTAATTTTATATTAGAAATAATTTTAGATTTATTAATTTTTAAATCTAAAAGATTTTTTGAATTTACTATTTTTAATAATTTTTTGATATCTGCTAGGCCTTTATCTTTTTGTATTTTATTAAGTTAAGGGTGTTGTTTCTCTTCTATATCTAATGAAATATTTTCTAAATTTCTATCTCACCATATTTTTGTTTTTTATGTTATTTTATGAAAGTTGAGTTTGATACAGATAAAACTTTTTATTTTTATTTTTGATACATAAATGGTTTTGTCATCTAATGTTTATTAGACTTATTTTGTCTAAATATTGTGTAAAAAGTTTATACAAGTTTAGGAAATTATTTTCTATTAATAAACCAAGTCTTGTTTCTTGTTGATATATGGTAGGAATATGAAAAATTTCTCTTCCTATCAATATATCTATATCTTTTAAAACCTTATTAAGATTTCATGTAGTATTATTAATTCTTATAATTAAATCTTTTGGTGCATGTTTCTAGTGTTCTTCAAGGAATACATATTTACTTACTACCTAAATACTAGCTCTGTATCTATATATGCATGCAAATGATAACTGATATAGCCTTTAAATTTCAATTTTACCTTAATATATGTACTATTTAGGTTTATAATACTATATAAATTATTCATCTTCTGATAAAAAGTACCCATATTTTGAGTCGATTATTTCCTCCTCAATTTCCTCTAATAGATAGATATTGTAAGTATCATCGATATCTGATTCCTCAGTTGGCTCTAATTTCATCTTAAAAGCATCTTCTAAGATTTTTGCTTTCTGTGAAAATTTATTTTTAAATTATTTCTTATGTTAAAGCTTGCCAGAACATTCATTAGTATAATGTCCTTCTTCATTAAAGATCCAATATTTACATTTTTTTTCCTAAAGGGTAATAATTCTTGTTTTCAAGAGAATTATACATTTTTCTTCTAAAATATATTTTTTATATAGGTTTTTAATAGTTATTTTTTTATATTTTTGAAAATCTTGTTTCCTGAATTATATCTTTTAAATTTCTTGTATTTTTTATATTTCTATTTATAAGGTTTTATATTACATCCATATTTTTCTGGTATTTTAAAATCTTTTGTATCATAATAGATTTTATCATTTCCTCTTATTTTGTATATTCCTTTTTTTGTCATTTAATGATTAACGAGCTTTTAAGGCTTCTTATTCTTCCTCCTAAGGTGTTTGGTATAGTTTCTCTCTTTCTTTGATTCCAACCTTTTGTTAAGGTCTTATATAATGTTCTAAGTAATTTTTAGAAACCTAATTAATATTGAGTAAGCATAATCAACTAGCTAATATATCTCATAAATTCTCCATTGCATGATAAATGTTTAATTGTCTAAATTTTCATTGAATCTATCTTTATTTTTATGTTAGTAGCTTAGATTTTAAAATAAAAAATTGTGACAGGATGATTAGGTTATTGTTTTTTTTTTTAAAATTTGTTGAATTATTTAATAACTATATGATTTCTCTTTAGGCCAACCTTGGAAGTATACTTGTCAATTTCTATAAATGATTCGTGTATTTGCGAGTATTTTATCAACTAGCTAATACATCTCATAAATTCTCCATTGCATGATAAATGTTTAATTGTCTAAATTTTCATTGAATCTATCTTTATTTTTATGTCAGTAGCTTAGATTTTCAAATAAAAAATTATGACAGGATGATTAGGTTATTGTTTTGTTTTTAAAAATTTGTTGAATTATTTAATAACTATATGATTTCTCTTTAGGCCAATCTTGGAAGTATACTTGTCAATTTCTATAAATGATTCGTGTACTTGCGAGTATTTTATAAATGATACAAAATTCGTATGCAATAATTTTGTGCATCATTGATCCTTTTCCCTTTCTCTATGTGTTTATTATATTTAATATCTTATAATGGATGATATGGGAGGTTTGGATTGTGGACCATCTCAATTCAATAGATTGTGTTATTTTTATATGAGATCTCAAATGTGTTCCTACTTGAGATCTATAAACAATGATGGTTGGTCCTTATTCAAGGATGGCTAGATGTGCCCTATACGCGTATCTAAAATTGGTGTTGTTGAACCTAAACCAATCAATGTCTGAAACAAAAAGGAGCTTCATCTCAACAATCTAAATTGTCAAGGGTTACACCTTTTCATCAGCTCAATTACTGTAGAGGATTCTTCTCTAATTTCTAAGTTTACGAATACTAAGGAAGTATAGAACTCCTTGGAAAATAAATATGATGGATACACTCTTCAAATGAGTGTTTTATCTTCAGAAAAGACAGTGACTATCATTCCCGCATGCTCTACTTTTATGGCTTTCCATTATGAGACTATCATTTCTAATTCCTCTTATTGGATTGATGCTAGTGATAATGATAAGTTTCTCTTTCAAGAATCCTATGATTGACTTCTGTATGATAACCATAAGTTTAAGAAAGCTATTTCCATGATTCACAACAATATTGTAGAAAAAGATAAGAAGCATTTGGACCTTTTTGGTTAATTACTCAATCTCACCATAGGTGGTGAGAAGGATATGGACAATTTGAAATTAAATTTGGATAACCATATTAAGTCTCTTTAGATCCTCTTCCATGATAATCAAAATTATCTTTCTCGTATAAGTGGGCTTCAAAAGTCTATTCAGGATAGAGAATCTAATGATCTCAAAGATCAACATATTTCAGAGTCATCCTCATATAATTCAGATTTCATTTGCAAACTTACGAAAAGTTTTTTCACCTCAGAAGATGAAAAGGTTATTATGATATTGAATTGATTAAGCTTCAAACTCGAGTTGAAGTAGATACTACAAAAGTTATACTTCTTGAATCCAACCTACTAGAAAACCATGAAATGGTTGAGACTCTCTACCTTCAACAATATGATTTTGAGAGAAAAATTAAAGAGTCTTGTGAAGTTGGTAATATGTGATCCATTGGAGATACTCATTTTGAAAATTTATTAAAGCTCAATGATATTCATGCTTCCTCCTCTACTACAGATATTATTCAAAAATCTTTTCTTACTATTGAGATTTCTGATGATTCCACCACCTATGTTTTGAGTGCACAAAGCTTGTCTCTTTCTCTTGTTTCTTACAATTTTGGTTACTTCTTGACCTCCAACTCTCTTAAATATTCTATTAACCGTGATAGAGATATGTTGAGTCATATGAAAAAACTATTGAATCTTTTCATCACTTTGACTAGTGAAGCCATATCCTTACAAAATGATGTAATAATGATTTTAAATGAGTTTAAGTCTTCTTTTGGTATTACTATTGATGATCAAAATATCAATTTTAATATGGTTCACACTGCCCTGAAGGTTCAAGCATCCAGTTGTCGGTACTTTGACAGTGGATACTCCTGACACATGACTGATGATCAAAATATCAATTGTAATATGGTTCACACTGCCCTGAAGGTTCAAGCATCCAGTTGTCGTTACTTTGACAGTGGATACTCCTGACACATGATTGAGGATAAATCCTTCTTTACCAAGTTGAATCTTACAATGATGGATCTGTTACGTTTAGTGTTATAAACAAGGCATTAATTTATGGTAGAAGATCTATCAGTGCTTTTAGAATTTCTCAGCTTAAGGATGTTCTATATGTGAAATGATTCAAGGCTAATCTTATATATGTTAGCCAAATATGTGATAACAAGTACATTATCAAGTTTACTTAAAAGGATAATATTGTGTATGTTGATTTGGGCAATACTATGATTAGAGACATTAAATCAAAAGACACTTATTACTTTATGGGTTCTCCTTCTGAGGTTGTATGTAACAGGTTGATTATTTCTTTAGATATACCTAGGTCTTGTTTTTGAGAGAAAAATCTAAAGCTTTTGATAAGTTCAAATCCTTATGTACTGTACTACATAATGAGAAATTTGAACCCATTGGTACAATCATCAAAATTAGGAGTAACCATGGAAGAGAATTTGATAATTCTAAGTTCAGTATCTTTTATGAAAATGGGAATTCAACATGGGTTCTATGCACCTAAAACCCTTAATAAAATGGAATAGTTGAAATGAAAATTAGAGTTATTCAAGAAATGGAAAGAATCATGCTAACCAGTAAAAACTTAGCAACATATTTTTGGGTTGAAGCTATCAACACTACCTGTTGCACATTAAACTGTTATTTCTTGAGACCTGACACCTTTCAATCTTCATATGAACTTATGCATGGAAAAATAATGAATATTAAACATCTTTGTATGTTTGATAGCACTAGTTATATTCTAAGAGATTGGGAAAATCTAGACAAGTTTACAGTAGGGAGTGATCTTAGAATTTTCATAAGATACTCAAACAATAGTTGTGCATATCGGGTTTACAACTTAAGGACTTCCACTATCATGGAATCAATCAATGTTATGATTGATGACTTTGGTGCAACTAAAATTGTGTTGTTTGATGATAGTGGACTATTTAGTGATTGAAGCTCTTCAAACATTGCCTAAGATAATGTTGATAATCCCTTTACAATAACTCCTATTAATCCTTTTAGAAATCCTAAGGATGAGAAAGATAATGATCAAGAAGACTTGTATCTTCCTAAATGAAAAAAAAGCTTATTCTACTAACAACATCATTGGTGATATGGAAGGTGTTAAAACAAGACGTCAGCTACAAGAGACTTTGGGTCCTAAATATGTTTCACTTCAACTATTCTCCCAAAAAATGTAAAAAAAAACCCTATAAAACATACATTGGGTCATTTCTATGCAAAAAAAACTTAATCAATTTCAGAGGAATGATGTCTAGTACCTTCTTCACAGACCTATTGACAAACATATTATTGGTACACACTAGCTATATAAAAATAAAGAAGATGAAAATGAGGTTATTTTTAGAAATAAGTCTCGTCTTGTTACCTAAGGATATAATCGAATTGAGGGAATTGATTTTGATGAAATCTTCACCCCGATTGCTTGTCTAGAGTTTGTGAGACTCCTTCTTGGTCTCATCTACTATTTTGATATATGGTATCCTTAGGATACTACTACATAGTTGGTTGGGTTTTTCAATGTCGATTGAGCTGGGTGCAAAGATGATAAGAAAAGTACTTATGGGGTTATTTTTACTTGGGTAATTCCTTGATCTCTTTGCATAGTAAGAAGCAGAGTTCAATACCTCTTTCCACTGCTGAGACTGAGTATATTGCTGCTAGGTTGTGTTGTTCGCAATTATTTTGGATGAAGTAAATGTTATCAAACTACGGTATTATGGTTAAAAACCTTTTCTATTATATGACAACACCAATGATATTTGCATCTCTAATTTGGTCCAACATTCAAGGAGCAAACAAATTGATATACGACACCATTTTATAAGAGATCCTATAGAATCGAACATCTTATTGTTGTAGCATATCTACACTAACTGTTAGGTGGCTAATATTTTTACTAATCCTCTAGACTTTCAAAAGTTTGAATCCCTAAAAAAGGCTATTGATGTGTGTATCTCTTCCTGAGAGACTGCTTCTTTCATTCTTTAGATTTTTGTTAAACCTAAAGAACTCTATATGTTATTATTTTTCTTCCTATTTCTTATTCTTTGCTTCAATGTTAAGATTATTGCATTTTTGTATCCCTTTTCTCCCTCATCTAGGGTTGTTTGTTGGAATTTCTGTGTGAAAGTGAAGGGAGAAATTTATGTATTTGTTTCCATTATGCGTGTGTTGCATGGTGAGTGTAGGATTGTATTGCATATTATTGCCTGAATTTTATACACTTAGGGGAAGTGTTGCATGAAGTGAGTGAGAGTTGTGTAATTTTATGTGTTTTGCCTATCGTGTATAGCAGTATAGGGGTAACATGATAGTATATGGATAGATTACATATTTTTTGTACATGATATGTTCACAAGATATGTGTTATTTTTATGGTTACAAGTTACATATGTAGATTGAAGTCATCGAGCTTTAGATGTGTTGATACATAAAGATGGTTTGAGTGCACAAGATAGATACTATTGGAGTACATGTGGTTTTTTAGGTTTGGTGCGTGTCGTTGTTTTGTTCATGGGAACAAACAACTTTAGGTCATCTTCATGATCATCTCATGATTGATACGTGTAGAGTACGTTTGTACTCTATGTTTCTGTATTGGTTTTCTGTGTGCAAAACACGGTGTATGTTTATTTGACTCAATGTTTTATTTTCTTCTGTGTAAGAATGGTTACTGTAGACCAATAATCTATGCACGCACATAGTTAAAAACACTGTGATTAAAAACATGTTTTCACACACTACGAGGTTGGTTGTTTAGTAATCATGCTAGGCCATGAGTGCCAAATTTTAGTTCATTTCCAGTGCAACCATTTTTAGAAAACTAAATAATTTTTGAAAGGATTTTTTTTTATTTTTGGCACCCCGTCACACCCTTAGTGAGGTGGTTGGAGAGGTCCATGGTAAGGTGTCTTGGTTGTTACTAATGTTCTGTATATGCCCCTTACTAATTGTTGTAATCAATTTCAAAATCTTACCGAAAAGTCTTCCAATTTTTTTGAAATTTTTGCATTCTATTTTCACTTATTATCTTGATTATGTTTCGATAATAGTGATACGCCTGTGTGAGCATACAATAATATGCTAGAATTTTTTACTATATTTATAAGAACTTTTCTATGAGAGTGGTTTGGGATGAGAGTTTGAGTTCTCATATTATTAGTTGTGTGTAATAAGTTGTTGTGTTGAGAGATCAAATTGTTAATTGTGTGCATACATGAATTATCTGTGTCTCTTGTATAAGATTGGAAATTTGTGTGACTGTGTGTCCTTTGGTGAAATTTAGTGGCTTGTGACTGAAGGTTGTCTTCAAGGTTTACAATACCATATTCTTCGTGTTACTAATATATGGTATCTTATCACACCATATTGGGTGATGTTGGCTTATAAGAAGAGTCAGGTTTATGTGTCAAACCAGGTTATTACTGAGACAGTAAGTAATAGTAACAATAGGCCATTCGAATAGAGATTTTGGCTGATAAAGATATTGATGGTTTTATTTCTATCAAAGTTATAATTATTTTATTGCTTAGTAGATTATTAGCTGTTGAGTGGTTGCCATAAGCAACCCAAAGATGTTACCACAAGTAACCAAAGGATGTTACCACATAGATAAAGTTTTTATGTAGATTTACCTCATTATATCGTGTGTTACACATGCTTTGTTGTTGTGCTAGTATAATTTGAGTTCAAAGTATGTATATTACCATGTACTAAAGTTTAAACTATGATTAGAACACTTTAATTATATTTATATGCTTATGCTTGCTTATTGTTATATATGTTGATTAAAGTATTTAGACTATTTGAGTTCTTTATTTACTATTATTATTTACTAATTCACTACTTGTGGGGATGAGTCTTTTAGGAGTTTGTATCTCCTTATTTTATTAGTGAATTGGGTTGGAGACTCTTTCAATATTTATCGGTAATTGTTTTGTTACTACTTATGTAATAAAAGAAATGATACATTCATATAAATTTGTATTATTTTTTGTGACATGGCGCTTATATTGTGGCACGTGATAAAGTTACCTAAAAATGATAACTTC
This sequence comes from Hippophae tibetana, assembly GCA_037013495.1. NCBI lineage: Eukaryota > Viridiplantae > Streptophyta > Magnoliopsida > Rosales > Elaeagnaceae > Hippophae > Hippophae tibetana. The sequence continues at coordinate 16,200,309 of CM072812.1, forward strand.
TTCATTTTTTAAGATAATTATATCACGTGTCACAATATAAATGATATAAGTATAAAAGTATGTGAATTTATGTGCTATTAGTATTTCTCGTATAAATAATAATTCAATATAGAGTAACTCTATAAAAATGCCACTGGAATATTACGTTTGTTTTATTCATACTATCTAACTATTTTTTGTCTTGTTTATACTACCAAAATCATAAAAAGTTTCACTTATATCATTTTACCATTTTATTCATCTTATATTGTTTAATGACATTATATATCATTGATAGTTTTAGAATAACTCAAATAATTAGGTTTTATATTTGAAATAAAAATTTGTATCGTAACTTATCATGGTTTTAGATTGAGACTAATAGAATGATATAAATGATTTTTTTATGAATTAAATGATATAAACGAGATAAAAATAATTTTATAATATAAATGAAATAAATATAATAATTCAATGATATTTTTTGAGATTTATCTATAAATATATGCTTTGAAATTCATGTTTTTTTTATTTGTTAATATTTAAGATCAAGTAATTTTATTTGTCTTCTATTAACACGAATTTTATAAATGTATTAATTTTATATCAATTTTTAAATATTTTTATTAAATTATGTAAAAATATTTATAAAATATGTAATTTATTTTTAAACGAGAATGCAAAATAAAATTTTAGGGGCAATGAGAATTTTCTATATGATAAGAAACTTAAAACGCGTTTCGTATTTGAATATTTTAACGTTAACACGCACCAAAAGTAGTCATTGAAAGAGAAAGTTGGTACAATAATAGACAGCCTACCCAAATTATTAGACAAGGAGGAAAAAAAAACAAGTATCTAACGGCAGCCACTTCTTTAACACCATTAATCATTAATGCAAATCTTTTTACTAAAGGTCAAAAATGTCATTAAATTTTTAATATTTTTGTAAAAAATAATAATTACACGTAAATTTTCACTAATTTTTAATATTTTTATTTTTATATTATATAACGTATAAATATTATTTAAAAAATTAATTATTTTTTTAATTTTAAAAATAATCTTATTATTGACTCAATATAAAATATGGTGCAAAATATAAATATAATTTTATACGTTAATAGCATTTGATATTATTATTGTCCATTGTTCAACGACGCATGTCAATCTCAATGGACAAAAACATGGTAAAGAATTTTAATTAATATAAAATAAATATATTAAATACAAAAATATATAAAAAATTATTATATTTTCACAATTAATTAAAATTATTTATTATTATTATTAAATAAAATTATTAATAATAAATTATCAGTATTATAATTTCACTCCTATTTAAAAATTAACATTCGATTTTTCGTTGAAACAAAAAAAACAAAATTGTAAGAATATATCCCCTCAAAGTTTCGACACGTATTATTTATATTATATGTTAACAATATAAAAAAATAAATTATTTTTTTAATTTTAAAGATAATTTTAAGTAATAGTTATTCAATATATTAGTTATAATAATAATAATTATTTATTGTGCATAAAAAATTGAGATAGGGACCTATATTATATAACTTATCCTTTTTATTTCCTTTCTCTGTCGTATCCCTTCAATTTTCGCATAGAGAATCGAAGCAAACAAAAATGGCGACGCTAATCGTTCCACCGGTTCTTACGTCTCCCAGAGACGATGCTATGCAGCTTTACCGTGCTTTTAAGGGTACAATTTTTTTCTTCTCTGTCTCTACGAGTCCATGTTCTCATTAATCAAGTAATTTGTTGTTGAATTGATGGTTTTTGTAAAAATGAATTCTTTATTGTCTTTGCATGTCGGAGTTAATGTTAACAACCAAGTTATTGTTGACCCTGTTAGCAAAAGCATTAATGTTACCCAAGTGATTGAAGCTTTCATGAGCGAAGTTGTCCAGAATCATTAATCTAGAGTTGAAAACTGATTTAACAAAATGAAATCCCAAGTTTACCCCGAGGCTAAACTAGGAATGTTACCACTTGATTTAATTATTTTGCTAGTAAAACAATACCGTGTAAATTATTATTTTTATTTAATTCATGCAAATATATCATTTATTTGAAAAGTAAGTACTAATTTGTTTCTCATACATTAAATTAACTTTATTATTATTATTATTGTGTGTCATAAACACATATATAAAAAGGCATAAACTAAATAAAATTGAAATATTGTTTAAGTTTTAGTAAATTGAACGAATTGAATAACTCTTACTAAGAAATTGTGCACTGTAAAAGAGATCTCAAATAGAGAGACACTTAAAAGCCACACCACTGGATGTCTTCTTTCTCTTGTCTCTGCAGTCCAAAGTCATTACTCATTATCTGAAAAATGTTAAAGTAAATATGAAGTAAGTAAATCCACATGCAACACGTGTCGTAATAAATGAACATGGCAGACATGAATATGTTCATTTTTCATATTTATACATCTCTTTTCTTAGTGCAGTTATTCATTTGTTGTTTTATTGTTCGTTTTCATTTTCATTTTCATTTATTTATGTAGTATGATCCTTGTGTGATACATGTGTTATCAATAACTAGTGGGCTATGGTTTTCAGAACCTGTTCTAACTACTGGATCCTTAGTAATACTTGGGACATAACATGAGTGTGAACCAACTGAAGTTGTCACACACACATTGATGATCTATAAAAAGGCTATTGTAAAATACACGAGAAACCTTTCTGCATACGATCATTCATTCATTCATTTAACATTTATGGGTCTATCGATCCCTCTCACATTCCATACTCACTCAACCCTCAAAGGCATAGACACACAAACTTTATACCTTTTATATTATATATTTGTCTAATCATCATTCTCTCTTTTTTTCCTCATATTTCATATCTATATATATATATATATTCAACATATTAATGCTGATATATTCAAAACAATTTTACAAGCATATAAAATTTTACATAATCACATAACATATTCATAAAATATGTTAATGCAAAAAGGTTGGGATTTACTTGCCTTAAATTCTTAAATAGATTTTTGTTGATTAATTGAATTGAAATTGTATCACGACCTATGTGCCTTAAACCCTATAAAAACACATGCACCCAACACTTGCATGATTAAACGCATGAATTCTAGATAAATTTTTTTTACGAATATTCTAAAATTCACTTGATAGCTAATAGTCTAGGAATTTTGTCTTTTGGAATATAAAACCAAATGACACAAAATTTGCACACTTATAATCTTAACACACTATTATGTCATACCTTTTTTTTCCTAATATTTTGAATATCGTTTGTATACAAAATAAAATAATTTTAGAAGGCAGAAACTGTCTGCTTTAGAACAAAGCATAACAATGTTCGGAAATATATCTTTATCTTGTAAAACATAACTTTATTTGACTTGAGAATTTGTGGAATTAAACTAGACATATTATTTAGGCACTATAAGTTTTCTTATTATTGTATACAGATCTAAACTTGTATTTGGATTTTACAAAACCTATATTCTACTTGTAAATAAGAGCATAGTTCATGTTAAGGAACTTAAGTCTCACATCGATCAGGAGTTAAGCTTCCGTTGCGCATATAAGCTTAGGCAATCTTTCATATCATAACTTAATTTTTAACATGGAGTTAGACTCAAGTCTAACATGGTATCAAAGCTGGCTCCGTGCTCTATCAGGTACCCTTGAAGCTCACCTCTCGTCGACACTCAGGGTACACTCTACCCGTTCACCCTCGTTGATGTGGAAAGGGAGTGTTATGGAATCTAAGTCCCACATCGGCCAGAAGTTAAGCTTCTGCTTCACATATAGGCAAAATCCTTCATATCATAACTTAAGTTTTGAGATGGATAATTCACAACGCAAAATTTTAAAAAATTTGTTAAAATTAGATATCAATAAAGACTTAACAAGATAAGTATATACAAAAAAAAAATTGTCGTAAAAGATCAAAAACTATCAAAATAAATTAATAAAACAAAGGATGAAATTGATGGACAAAAGTAAATACTTAAGCAACCATATAAAATTGAAAATAAAACATGTATTCACTAAAATTTTACCACATATTCCAATGTCATCAGAGTATATAAAAAATAAAATTTAGAGATCAAAATAAAGTGAATTTAGTTCTTTTGTAGTTTCACGATTATCATTTCACATACCAAAGGAATCGTAAAAACTATTGTATTCCTAGGATTTAATACGTGAGACATAAATCTAACATTTCATTATTAAAAACAATGAGAAAAGATTGAGAAGATACCTATGAAAAGAAAATCAAAATGGATTCGTTGATGTTTTGCTTGTAGTCTTCAAAATTGTGATGATATGTAAGCTTTCCATACATTGGAACAATTGCACAAAGGTCATTTGTTCTTTTGACCCAAATAAGCAACATGACCTATATGAGAGATGGAAACGTCAATTTATGAAATCTTTTCGCAAGCTCTATTCCAACTCAACTAAGTAGACCTCACAACGTGAATTAAGCATATAGTACATCGGAAGTACAAAATAACATATTTAATTTAACACAACTAAAACAACCAGTAGATAAGAAACAATAATTTGTAGTAAACACACTAGTCAATGGCTCCTATACAGACTAGCAATAATTAAAACAGAGTAATCAACACAACATGTAAAACATGCATACATACTAAAAAATTATAAAGGATTTTCATTCACTTCAAGGCTTCATATGTGAGAACTTATTCGATAAATGATGATTATACTCTCACAGTAAACCAATTAAAAGAGTCCAACATCTAGTATAGTACCAGAGTAGGGAGATATTGACTCTTTTAGATACTCACACCAAACTCGCATGCACATAAAGTAGAAACAATAATTATAAAGTTATAGTCATGCTACAAGGAAAGAAAGATAGCATACCACAACAAAAATCAAATAAGTTTTTTAATCAGTGTTTAAATCTAATATGTTGGTATATACACGATAGAAGTTCAGATTATATTAACATAACAGCTAATCAAACACACTCATGTAATGAGGTAAACTCACTTAGATTTTCTACCTATATGGTAACATCTTCGTGTTGCTCATGACCACTACTCGACATTAAACAATCCACTAAAAACAATAAACAAATATAACTTGATAAAAGTATAAACACAAATACCTCTATCAGTCGTGATCACCCCATCCTAACTATCTATTCCTTCATAACAACTTGATCCGACATACAGATTCAACTCTCCTTTAGAGCCACCACCGCACACATCAACGCAATCTGCTACCAACAATCAACAATGTGTATTCCAATGTGAGAGCCCCCTTAACCACAATCACTATCTTGCGTACTCAAAAATAGCTTATCCCAATCCTAAGAGCATAGTATTACTCATACCTCACTAGTAAAATAGTCTTAAATACTCACAACTTAAAAATGCCATTTTACTCTCATTAGCAAACACTGCCTCGAATACTCATCACTCAAAAGCACTGTTTCGCTCACACAGTCACGAATCATTATTATCGAACAACATTCAAGATAATAGTGAACCGAAATCAGAAAAATGAAATGTCAAATTAATAGTCTTAAATACTCACAACTTAAAAATGTCATATCACTCTCACTAACAAACACTGTCTCAAGTACTTACCATTCAAAAACACAATTTCGTTCATACAATCACAAATTACTATTATCGAACAACATTCAAGATAATAGTGAACCACAATAAAAAAAACAAAATGTCAAATTAACATAGTTTTGCTACATTTTTCTCATTAAAGAAACAAGAAAATGGGGATATTTATAGAAAATTTTGGACTGTTCAGGGTTATCTCATCGAGGGGTCCGACAAGGTACCCAAAACTTCAACTAAAAATGTGATTTTTGTTCTAAAAATTATCGAGTATTTTTTCACAAATATCCACAAATGAAATGAAACAAAAATCAAAACACTAAACTTAGTATGCACACTACAAAAATTAACCCCGTGGTGTGTGTAAACATAATCACATACAAAGTGCACCTAACTATGTGTGTATATTACTGATCGTTAATAATCAACTTTACATAGAGAAAGACATATACATTAAGTAAACTAAATAAACTTCATATTTTGCACAAGAATGTCAAAAAAAAACTCCCAAGTACTACAAGATTTACAAGGGAGTTTTGTTTTTTGTGAGTTGGTTTATGAGGAAAAAAAATAGTTTAGGGAGAGGTGTGAATGACTGCCATAGGGTGGGAGGAGCTTGAGTTAATTAGTTTATATAGTAATCTAAGGTTTCTTGTCTTCATCTTTTTTTTTTTGCCTTAATCAAGTGCAAGGGAGCTTATTTTAACCACTATGAGCTCTAGTGATTTTTATGAGAACTTTGAATAACCATGATTTTATTAAAAACACATTTTTGTATTGATACATAGCAAAATATACAAGTGTATAAAAATATTCTAAGTTGCTGTTTTCAAATATGTAAAAAGACATTAGTAACCTTTGAACACCGAAAAATTAAATTACATGCTTCAATATACTATAAGGAACACCTAAGATAAATGTGATCCACATTGCACAATTTCACAATACTAAATGATTTTAGTATAAAAATGAAAATTAAATTCATAGCTAATAAATCAAATATAGTCATATTATGATAAAATATGTAAGAAAACTCTAGTCTTCACAATAATGTAAAAAACGCTTCTTGTTTTTAGATTCTAAATTGAATTAAGGCCAATTTAGACGTGCTTACTCTAATAGTAGTTTGAGTAGAGGTGGTTTCAATAATACACAATAAATATGTTTTGTTTAGAGAAGCATTTTAGTAATTATTTTATAATGGAAGAGTTATCTAAAATCACTCCTTCTACAAGCATTAATGCTCTCAAGGAGATTTCCAAATACCATCTAAGTGCTTTGGTTCACTTAAAAGCACTTTTAGCCCTTACTAAAGTGTTTGAATCTGCTTATTTTGAAGTGGTTTTAAAAGAAGTGATTTGGTTGAAAGTTGTTTAAAGAGAAGCATTAAGTTGCTTGGCATAAAATTACTAGAAGTAGTTTATAGTCACACTTTAGTAATTAATTTAAGAGATGTGCATGCATTCTAAATTATTTCTCTTAAAAGTAAAGATTACTTACTTTTCTCAAAAGTGCAAATAATGTTTCCCAAAATTTTGAAACCATTTTGCATGGAAATTGCCAAATATCTGTGAAAGTGCTTTAAGCCATTTGAAATCAGTTTCAACCAAAATGAAAAGCAATTCCAAATGCACCCATAGTTCCAAGTAGGCGTTGATATCTTTTACAATTTCAAAGACATCCATGTTACAACTCACAACATGATACTCCAAGAATGTCTTCATCTCTAAATGAGAGAGCAATATATGAGCAATTTAGGGGCTTGTTTAGGGATGTTTCTATCTAGGTTTTTTTTTAATAGATCAAATGATATTTAGTGTGATTCGAATATATGATTTGAAATGGGGAGGAGTGAGTCTTGTTGCCATACGACTAGGTAAATCACCTTTTACTTTAGGTTGAAAGTATTTTCACATGGACTAAATAACTTAAAGAGGTATGAAAAGTTTTCAAAATTTTGAGAAATACTATTAGTGCTTTTAAGATAAAAATAATAGTGAAACCTTTCAAGAGAAGCTCAATATAGTTTTGGATGCATTGGACACATGCTTCTTCCTATATAATTATTAAAGTATGATTGAAAACCACTTCTAGTAAATTCATGTCAAACACTTAAATATTTATCTTGAAATTACTTTTAACCAAATCACATATTTTCAAATTAGTTGTCTTGAAACAACTTATCCAAGAAGCACATCCAAACACACCCTTAATTATATGATGTGTATACTCCCAACCAATCATTCCTTGCTAGTTTCATATTCTAATGTTTTATGTAACATACAAAACATATATAAGTACCATATCAACAATACTCCAGTAATACTGCCAGGAGTAATAACTAATTTCTTCCAAGTCAGAAAGAATAGAAGTCAGCTTAACAATCTCATTAATCTTGAACAATAAGAGTTCTGTCTAAAAAAAAATCCTACACAGTAATGATAGTAGAAGACCCCACAACATCATGAACAGTAAAAAAGACCATTAATGAGCCATTCTTACAGACTTACTGTCTAAACTATAAAAAGGAATTATGTGATGGATTTCATTTTAACGTTCAATAATTATTTATAAGTTCTTGATCTTCTTTTGCGTTGAAAATTTGATTTTGGACGAGAAGTCTGCAGTTCGAGTTATGATGTGCATAGCTTCCTTCACGACCTGCAAGTCTCTTAGTGTGAACTGTAAGCACGGGTCTCTCACTAGTATGAGATTGGTATAAATAAAATTAGCCTCTGGTACGGAGTTGTATCTGGGGAGGTTTTTTTGACCGCCCAAAAGAAAAAGAATCCTGAAACTGATCTGCTACATATCCCTTCCACCTCCTTCCACCTCCTTTCTTTTGCTTTTATTTATTTAATTATCAGTTTTTCAGGGTTTGGGTGCGATACTGCCGCCATTATCAATATTCTTGCTCATCGGGATTCAACACAACGTGCTCTCATCCAGCAAGATTATAAAACTATGTATTCTGAAGAACTTCTGAAACGTTTAACATCAGAACTAAGTGGGAAACTGGAGGTATAAATCTAAAACCAATATGTTTGATAACATTTTTTAATTTTTGATTTCTGATTAAATAATTGATTTTTTTTATTCTTTTATAAAAATAATTACTGGTGTTTGAAGACAATTTGTCGTTAATGATTTTCTTATGAAAAAAAAAAAATCACCTATAAGGTTTTTAGCAATACTTTCTGATTTTTTTCAAAACTCAGATGATTAAGAAAATTTTTGGATTTTTTTAAATTAAATGTTTTGATCTTTGTTTCCTCAATATTTGTGCATATGAAAGTTATAAGATTTGATTTACTCTCTAGAATAAATGTTTGGTGAAAAAAAATATCATAAATCATAAATATGATTTTTAAATTTTTTTAATCACCCTACATTTGGTAAGTAATTTCTTAAAAAATAAAATTCAAAATAAATCACTATCAAATATTTTTGGTTAAAAAATAATAAATCCTAAAAAGAAATCGTTATCAAGCATACTTGATTTAAACATCCCTATAAAAAAATCAAAAACAAAAAAACCAAAAATCATTATAAAACATGGCATTAGGTGCTCCTTAGGATGTCCCGATTTTCTTTAATTATGTGTCAAAATATCTCAGTATTTTGAACCCGTAAATAATTCAATACATTTCCTTTTTTAACAACTACTGTGTGTTAGATTCAAATTTGATTTTAGTTATTCATATAACTTTGACTTTTTCCCTTCTATTTTTATATTTAAAATGTTCATCATCTCTCAGAAAGCAGTTCTGATGTGGATACCTGATCCCGCTGGACGTGATGCAATAGTTATCAAACAGGCTTTAAGTTCAGACACACTTAATGTTGAAGCTGCTACTGAGATAATTTGTTCTCGCACCCCAACCCAGATACAACATTTCAAACAGATATATTTTTCAAGATTTGGAACTTACCTTGAACATGATATCGAACGATATACTTCAGGCGATCACAAACAAGTTAATTCTCTTTCTTCTTTTTTGCCTTAAAGAGAGAAAAAAAAATTAAGACATTACGAATACCTTACCTTTCAAAAATATTGAATGTAGCTGTTACTAGCATATATAAGCACACAACGTTATGAGGGTCTTGAAGTTGACAGAGAAACTGCTGTGAAGGATGCAAAGGTTCTATATAAGGCAGGAGAGAAAAAACTAGGAACAGACGAGAAGACATTCATTCGCATATTCTGTGAACGAAGCAGAGCACATTTGGCTGCTGTTAGTTCTACTTACCATGACATGTATGGTAACTCTCTTAAAAAGGTATTTTACTTTGTCTTCCCTGCCTTTTCCATATTTTTATGATTTTGTTCCATGGTTCGATAATTACCAAAAGCATCTATCAGGCAGTAAAGAGTGAAACATCGGGCAACTTTGAGCGTGCTCTTTTGACAATATTACAATCTGCTGAGAATCCTGCAAAGTATTTTGCCAAGGTATCTTCTACTGCCTATAGGACATATTAGTTGCAAAATTATAATGCAGAGTTATTTAAACTTCTGTATTTTAAATAGTATGTGATCATCGTATATGCATATTGGTTATTCTGACTTGTGTCCAATGATCATCTAATTTATCGTATTTACTATTCTTTCTAAACATTAGATTTAATTTATATAATCTCAACCATTTAATTTTTAGAAAAATTGCTCACCATTTTCGTCACAGTACCTAATAGATGCCAAGATTCTCTTTGCATACCTCATCTTATTTAGTTAGCTAAACTTCTTAGACGGTCTTCAAACTTATAACTTATTTCACCTAGATCCCTGGATGTACAAAACTTATGCTTCGGTCACTTTGGTCCTAAATTACAAGTTTAAGGGCTTTGGTGTGACTAATTTTGTTGCACTTAGCTCCCTAACATAGACCTAAGTGTAACCACTCAACTTGTTGAGGAATAAAGTGTAACTCTTGTTTAGTTTGAGGACCTAAGTAAACCTAGATGAAAGTTCGGGGACCATACAAGGAGTTTAACCTAGAATTTTCCTTCACATATTATTGATTCTGTTTGAGAAGAAGCGACTTCAACCCTCTAGGCATATCCAGTACCCTCTAGGTATAAAATATTGCATAGAAATATTTGTTAACTAGGGTTTCTATTATGCATGAATTTGCTTGTTTTTTATTGTATTGCTCGGATTTGAATGGATAAATGACGTGTTGCCTTCTACATCATGCTGATTTACAAACTCTGCAGGTGTTGTACAAGGCGATGAAAGGTCTCGGAACTGATGATAGTACCCTTATAAGGGTAATAGTGACAAGGACTGAGATTGATATGCAGTACATCAAAGCTGAATACCTGAAAAAGTACAAAAAGACATTGAATGATGCAGTTCATTCAGAAACATCGGGACATTACAGGACTTTTCTTCTCGCACTTTTGGGACCCAACCATTAATAAGTGTTGAGAGTATGAATACACTAGTATTTTTCTATTAAGGAAAGATAGTAAACTGCTCTAGCTTTCGCTTTTTACAAGTCTTGTTAATTTTGTATTTTACTCTGTACCGGAGAACAATTTGTTAGATTGATTATTATGGTTTTCTTTTTATATTTATCTTGCAAAATTGCTGTTTATGACTTGCATGGACGGGAGTCTTGTCATCATAACACTAAAACCTATGTCTTACAACATAACATACCAAACAAGTGTCACACTTTTTAGGCAACCTACACTTTTGTCAGGGGAAAAAGTAACAGTTTCTCATATCGCTTACAAGTACGGTTGTGTAAGTCTTATCCTTGAGATTATTCGATTGAAAACAAGAATTAATACAACAAAATAAGAAATGATAAATGAAATAATACAACAAAATAAGAAATGATAAATGAAATCTATATTTTATAATATAAAGTGGATAAGATGAAAATTGTACTCTGTAATTCAAAATTATATACCTTATTTTAATAAATATATAAAGATTTAATATTTTTAATTTCTTTTAAAGATGTAATGATATTTAAACTTAAACTAATCATAAATAATCTATTATATATTTTATAATTCATATTTAATTTTGTTATTATATTAAAATATCAATAATATTTTTTACAAATATTATTTAAAATATTTATTTAAATTTTAAAAATCTAAAATCTTATATTTATTTTATAATTTATTGTTATTTCAAATTAATTTGTAACAAAATTCACTAATATTGTTAAATTTCTTTCAATATAAAATATTTACTAATACCTTGCTACTTTTATAAATTTTTATTTATAATAAAAATATAAAAAATATTAAAAAAAATATTAAAAATATTATCGATTCCCATGATGATTTTAAATAAAGATAAAATATAAATTCTAAATCATTAACGAAAAACAAGAAAAAAATCCATCACATTAACAACCCTACTTACACCATTTATGATATTCAGTGATAGGCCAACTCACCACTGAGTTCACCTCAATATTTATACCACAAATTTATAATGAGTGATGGAGATATGTGATTGGTCAAAGCACAAAATCAACACATTAATCAATCATATTATGTCATCATTTGATATGATCGGTAGTCGCAAGTAGCCACCATTTGCTTATGGAAAAAAGAGCATAACAAACATGAAAGATAAGTTTAAGTGAACCACTATACAATACATCATAAATCATGTCAACACCAACCAAACTCAAGAATAATGCAAGATAGTGGCATAAAACTCAAAGGCTTATGATGTACATTCACTCACAAACACTCCAGACTGAGAATTAGGAAATGATCTTGACTCCACAATTTTCTAACTATAGACCAAGGTAAATTTTCACAAAACTAAAAATCACAAGCACAAATGACAATAAAAAAACTCGAGTATCCATTGAATGTGTTAAAGCTCCTTGAAATCCAATTATCCTAGTTGTCATCGAATCACCTTTTCCACTCTGCTTGGGTTACCTTTGCTGCAAAATCAACAAATATGCTTAGGATAGAGAATGTATGCATATAATACTGATCTTAATGTCTCCCAGGAAAACTACCTTTAATAAGTGATAATATAAATGAATCAGAATAATACGAAGCATATTGTTTGATTATATCAACACAAAGTAATAAGACAGTATCTATTAGATTTTCAGTTCCTCTTTTCTGTTAGGGGTATTTGAACCCAGTTTGCTTTATTGGGTGGGCAGGTAGGTGGGGGTGGTTATATTTATTTATAGACAAATGCCCCAACACTCCACTAACTAAGTTCCTTGAACCCAGTTGAAGCAATTAGATTCATTTGGTTTTTTTTTTTTTTTTTGACAATTAGTCCACTAATTTTGTAAAAATATCAACATAGGTCCACTAGCTCACTTTTTATGATTTTTTTTAAATTCTTTTTTCAACTGCATTTGAAAAATATATATTTTAAAATGAATAATTGCTAAAGCAGTTTTTTAAAATAAAAATGAAGGAAATCATAAAAAGTGAGTTAGTGAACCTATGTTGTCATTTTTTTTAAGCTTGTGGACTAAACTGTTACAACTAAAAATATATATATTGGACCTAAGTTCTTCATTTCGAAAAGATAGTAACCTCTGCAAGCACCCGCTCATTATTTATTTGTTTAAAAGGGAACACCGAGGACAATGAGTAATAACATACCACTTCCATTAGACGGCACATATCTGTTGCCTTTATTTCCCCCTTTGCTACCTGACTGAACCAGTCTCTGTGTCCTTGGTGATTGTGAGTTCAGTTTGTTATGAGTTAAAGATGGGAGAGAATGACGGCGTACGGGGTTACTTTTCTCAATGCCATCTTGTCCAAACCTTGGAGAGCCTTGTATTCTCAGCTTTGCCTTTGCAGATTGAGTTGCCGCCATATAGCTTGGCAATTTAGGACTGTTGAGTGAGCCATTCTCTGTCCGTTCCTCTTTGACATCAATAGAAGCTTTCCTACAGGAATTCTGGGGATCAATTTCCGGATCTTCGTTCAATACTCCATTTCTTGTAGAAATATTCTCCTCTATGCTAATGTTTTCTGTTAAAACCTTTGATTCAACAGCTTCTTCACCACAAATAATTGTATCATTACCAACACTCTCTACTGGAGGATTGTAAACTGCTGTAGGTTGGTCAGCAATTGATAAATCTGACACCACTTTGATTGCAGATGGTTTGGAAACTGTTTCTGTATCGGGCAGATTAGACAGATTCAGGGCTGTCTCATTCTCCATTGTCTCACTTGTAGTGTCATTCTGTTCTTCTAAATCGTCATGCCCTGAAGCACCAAGGGCCTTCTTTTCCACGCTTTGCTTTGGATTCCCATTTTCAGCCTCTGACAAGACTGAATTCTCTAATTTGGGGTTGTGAACCTTTCTCAAATTACGCTTAACTTTTTCAAGCTCAATTTGTGGATTTTCCTGAACTGGTTCTGCTGGATGGCTTGACACTTTCCTAAAGTTACGTTTGGGCTTCTCAAATTCAGAGGTTAATGACATTGAAAGACTTTCAACATTTGCAGCATTGGACCTTCGGGTGCGCTTTGACCTGCATGTTCGAGGTTCTATGTTCTGACCATTACTTTGCCTCCTCTGGGATACTGAATCTTGAATTTTTTTGGTTTGAGAGACTGGCTTCCAAAATTGAGCTGCAGACCAGCGATCCATCCAACTGGAAACTGAATTTGGTTCCCCATATTCATAAAATACGTGCAATGGCATTGGGGTAGGTGATGAAGCAAGAAGCTATAATGAAACAGAGTCAAATAGCCAGAATCACTCATGAAAATGTTTCTCGTGCAAGAGAGTTCAATTAGAATTCCTATATGAAGTGGCACTTACAACTAACCGAGTAGATGGTGTTACATAATGCAAATTTGAAATAAGAAACCATTCTGAACTTGATATAATTAAGCGATCATGAAAATAACATATCTTTCACAGAAAAATAGTTTTTTCGGCATGACTTTGGTGATCTTCCAAACTGAAGAAAGCTGAACCATAATAGAGTTCAAAGTTACCAGCATCAACATGATGACTGATAAACTGGTTCTAGCTTTCAGTTGCACAAGAGACATGCTATGCAAATCTTAATTAAAATCAGCATGTATACCAATAGAAAGAACCGTGTGAGTTCATCAAGTGCTTATTAAATCAAATCAAAGAGTCCAAGTAGGCATATTTTTCAGGCATTAGATACTTGGTTTTTATATTGTGCATGCTCGCATTCATTCAAGTACATAAATGTAGGACATAACCAAATATAACATTCAGTTTACTTATGGAAACAATAGTCAAATATACCCCAAAAATTGCACAACGTTGTATTTTTTCAAAAATATCACAATTTAGTAATTAAAAAGCTTAATTTTCCAAAAACTAACAATGACCAGATATAGATCGCCTATTGGTCGTTGTATTCATTTGAACGAGAACATTTAAAATCCAAACAAAGTGGTTTTCATCCGGATTAAGTGGTTAAATCTGAATGAGGAATGAAGTGATCTTCATCTTATATAAGATTGTGTTGTGAGAAAATAAAGTTTTGTCAATTTTGTCCAAGCCCATCAATTTTGTGCTTGGTGCTTTTCTTGGGCTATGTACTATGTCTTGAGTAAATAATTAAAAAGGAGCAGAGTGCTAATGATTTTTACAGCAAAGAAAATAAGTTTTCTGGATTTCTGGGAAGCATATTAAAACTAATTGTGATGCATTTGGTTACTACCCGTAAGAGAGTGACTCCTATAATTCTATTTCTACCCAAGGGATAAAATTCAGTCTATCTTGCATCAACTTATTTACGTAAGAACCAAAGCAATAAGTTTAACACTCTATATAAACAAAGACGAGCAATTATCGATATTAAATCTTCAATAAACCGACTGCAAGAACTTGTCTAAGGAATCTTAACATGAATGGCCACCTAAAACAACTGAGACCAAAATTACCCCTGCATAACTTCAACATTGTTCCTATCAAGTTTTTAATTGTCCATGAAGAACATGTTTGTTGAATGCCTCCATGAATTGATCATTAAAAAAAAGCAGTAAAACAGTACACAAGTAGGCTTGCAGATTGCTAACCTTATGGATGAAAACATTTGCAGATAACTTTTCCATTCGTGTATATAAATTTGCTCCAACAGGATCTGTAGGCTTTCCTTCTCTCTCCTGTAACACAATGTAAAAAGGGAGGGAGGAAAAATCAAAGTTAGCCATGGAACACCCAAATTGTCCTCCTTCCCACTTCCCACCCAGTCGCACATTTCAATGTGCTAAGCAACATAATATAGGCATGTTTTTTAATCATCATCTCACAGTCTGAAGATACCAACTACTGATCCAATATCAATGCTGCCTGGAAATATTATTAGAAATATATACTTCCCAGCAAACATTCCACCAATATCAGCCTTGTTACAATATGTTGTTGACAGAACTGTAAAGTACTTGTTATATTAGACCTCTTTGCACGACCTTTGAAAGTGCAGTCACTGAAAGAAGGATAAGAAAGATGGCCATATTGCGAATCAAGTAGAGTCTACTTGGGGTGCAAATTTGGGCCACAACCCATAATGTGAACACGACATGACACAAATTATTTATTCGTTAGAATTAAGTGCAAATTCTTTTTTGCTTGTTCATATTTGGTTTTTCTTATTATTATAAATAAATAACTTGACTAAAAATAATTTAAATTTTGTATAATATTAAAAATTTGGGTTGAAAAACTCAAAACACAAACAACCCGAAAAGATTGACACCCCTATAAACACAGGCCACAAATTCTTAAAAAATTAAAAAAGAAAATACAATGTTGAAGACTCAAAAGGCAAAGGTAGAAGAGGGCCCGAACCTTATTTAGTGCAACTTCTTTTGTGCTTCTACATATTTGGTTTTTTTTATTATAAATAAATAAGTTGACTTAAAATAACTTAAATTTTGTATAATATTAAAAAAATGTGAATTTGGGTTGGAAAACTCAAAAGACAAACACGCACAACCCGAAAAGATTAACACCTCTATAAATTACAGGCCACAAGTTCTTAAAAAATTAAAAAGGCAAATACAAAATCACTGTACAATGTCGAAGACTCAAAAGGCATAGGTAAAAGAGGACTTGAACCCTTATTTAGCCTCCACCTATGTTACATAAACTCTTCAATTTTAGACACGATATGAACATGGATGTTAGTACTCGACATTCCAAATTGGTGAAAATTTAAAGAAAATTGAAAAAATAAGTGTCCAGCACTCAGCTACGTATCCAAAGATATAAGACACATAATCCATATAACATAGGCCTCCACTTGATAGAAAAGCACAAAATAAGATAAGAGGATCAATATAGCATCAAGACTAAAAACAAAACCATGTGACAAAACTCCAATCCCTCAAGTATATCACAAATCTATTACCATGCTCCTCCAAGTTTTGGATGAGACATCAATTCACACGAAGTGTTCGAGTGAAAAATAAATAATGACAAACAAACTCAACCTAGATGTCATTTACAGTTACAAAAATGTAAGAAGAAATAAAAGAAAATCATGAGCCTTGCATATGGATATTTACCAGATGCATAAGTAGACTGCATTTCTTTTGCACTTCAAGGCCATTGTCAGAGTGTCTGACCCTTCTTCCACGAACAACAGCCTGAAACTTAACTACTCCAAGCATGCTGGTTAAAGTAGCAACAGCTTGTCTCCTAACCAGGTGCCCACGAATAAGAGCCTGCAACCTTATGATGCCTTTGAGGGCTCGATATGCTCGGCGCGCCTTCACATGATATACTAACATTAATGCTTTGCATAGTTATAATAATCTTCTTTTTTTTAGTCGAATGCATAACTATAATATCAAGGAAAGCAAAATTCATAAATATATTGAGCATGAGTGAGATGCTAACAAACCAAATGAAAGACAGATTATTCAGATTGGTAATTGATTTAATAAAACAGGTAAATAATCAGAATCTAATGGCAATAAGAGGTATCACACCATAAAATTTCTGCCAACATCCTCGTGAAATGTGAAATCCAACAAAAATATGATGAACTTCTTTGATTAATCCTCAACATAAATTATCTGGAGATGTATATTAGGATAAGACCGAAAACAAATAATGTAATTGTAAATCCTAAACACAATACGAACTATTTTACTAACCCCAAATGACATTCAAGAATCTGAAACATCACACAGGTCATGAATAGTTTCGTAAGTTATGGAACCAGACCTTGGGCAAATAAAATTTTCAGGGGGCATTTTTAGCAGTCATAACAAAGAGTTACGGATAAAATGATTTTAGTGTCTAATTTGAATGGGAAAACTATATTCAATGTAATAGTACTTCAAGATGAAACTTACCATATAACCTCTGAAAGCACCCTGCATTACCATTGCAGCTTGCTCTTTCCTGCTGCTCTCATGATCAGATGGTACATCTTGGGGCATGGATTCTTGTATTTCTGTATCTTCACACCCTTGCACTCCACCATCATGTGAAAAAATTTCAGCTTCTCTGTTCTCTATTTCTAACTTTCCTTCATTTCTATTAACATTGCTGAAGTCAGGATGTAAAGATGGAAGAGGATGTGAAGATGGAGGAGAATGCGAAGCGAAACCAGCTCCTGCTGCCTTGGAAACAACCACCACATCTTTTTCATTTCCAATTTTCTACAAACAAACTCCAAAGAAAACATTCAATGTCTTTAATGTCACCATAATTAACCTATTGCTCTATGAAAAAAATTGATTATGAAAACTTAATTTTATTATTAGTCCAATAGTGTATTTATATATGTATACAATCATATCTAAAAAGGATAAATAATAGTGATAAATAATCCTAATTATACTCAAACTAATAGTATTTATCTTAAAATAACTAGGATAAATACAATATATATCAATAAAGGTTAACTCTCTCCCTCAAATTAGGGCATAGATGTCACACATGCACAATTTGGTTATGTAGTATGAAAAGAACATCCAATTACACCAAAGTCATAATATCAACTAACTAATCAGCACTCTTGATGTACAAAACTTTGATGTTATCAGAGTCAAAATTGTCTTTGATGTAGTTTTTGTCAAGCTCAATGTGCTTTGTTTGGTTATGTTAGACCGGATTCACCGCAACCATGTGTTGCTCAATAGGATTATGCATAAACTAATTTACCACACTAACTTCATATGACAAGTCAGGTCGAATATGAGTCAAATAATCAACTTCCCAACTAATCTTTGATACCTCTCCATATTAGTCGGAATTTGATCATAATAAACAGCTAAGTCATGATTCACTTCACTAGGAGTGTCTACAGGAGCACAAGTGAAATTACCAATTTCTGCCAAAAGATCTAAAACATATTTCCATTGAGAGAAAATTCCTTACTTAGAACGAGAAACTTCAATACTTAATAAGTACTTCAAGTGCTCCAAGTCCTTCATTTAAGTTCTTTAGACAAGTAGCTACGTAACTTTTTTATCTCACCGATGTTACTACCTATAACAATCATATCATCAGCATTAACAAAAAGTAATGTAATATCATTATCATCCCTTTTACAAAAAAAAGAGTGTGATATGCTTAGGCTTGCTAAAAACCATACTCCATTGCGCGACTTAATTTGCCAAATCATGCCCTAGGTGACTGTTTCAACCCATACAAGGATTTCTTTAACCTACATACCTTACCTCCTTCATTGGGGAATTCATAATTTCATATACACTTCCTCTGTCAACTCTCCATAGAGCACATCAAATTGCAATAATGGTCAATCCAGGTTCACAGCAATAGAAAGTACAACTCACATTGTATTCATCTTAACCATATGAGCAAATGTCTCCTAATTAGTCAATCTCATTAAGATAGCTCTTTCTAACTACATCCTAAACGTCCTTTGCAGTTCCACATTGAAAAAATGAGATACCAACTTGTCTATCATAGAGTTGATGAGCTAAGATTTAAATAAGGCATCTTCAAATTCCCATTTATCAAAAGTCGAATCATCTTCTCTTGGAGCACTTTTCTTCTAGTAATGTAACCTTTTTTTCTCTACCAACAATATGCATTTCTAAAATCTTAGACCAAACTTGATAATTAATGCCATCCAATTTTGATACTAATCGAAGATGATCCATTATGTATGGTCATGGTAGAGACAATTTTACTATTTTATTAACTTTCAATTACAAAAGAGTTAGAGCCTTTAATAACAAAAATGGTTTAATTTTAAGAAATAAGCAACCAACAAATTTCACAAAAAAATTTAAACAAATTTCACGGTTTATACAAACCCCAATAATCCACTGTTTTTGATAATAAGTACACTTCCACAAATGTGATAAATAAATAAATATCATAGTTTTTTTTAAATAGATACCTGGTATATCAAACCTAATAAATTCAATTGGCATATTGAGTCTAAAAAAAAACTCAATTGGATGCCATATTCTTCATCTAGCTCATCAAGATGAAAGTTTGGGTGTTGAGAACTCCTATAGGCAGTAGAGACGATGAACTTAGATGGGTGTTGCAAACAAAACTTGTTGGGCAGTGGAGGCCAAAGAACATAGATGGGTGTCACAAGAAAAACATTCGGGTGGGTGTCGCGAGAAATAGGAGATAACAGTGGCATTCACAATAGAGGGAGGTAGTGTTGATGTCAATAATGCAGAAGATCAGCAGCAACACATAGTAGTGGTGCTAGCTGCTGTCTTGCAAGAGATTATGAAGGTCTAACAGTGGCACTGGTATAAGAGGCAGTCGGTGTCGATGGAGTAGAAGATCATCAATAGCGAAGTGATTGCTAGCAGCTCTCAATGTTAGGGTTAGGGCTTCCTACAGTTTCAGAGGGCAGCAGGAATATTTTTATTTTTTAAATGTGGCTCTGATACCAAATTGATTATGAAAATTTAATTCATTATTAGTCCAATAGTGTACTTATATACACATACAAACTTATCTGATAAGGATAAGTGATAGCGATAAATAATCCTAATCATACTCAAACTAATAGTATTTATCCTAAAATATCTAGGATAAATACAATATATATTTATACACATTAACTAAAAAGAACAATAGCAAGTAACAAAAATTAACCTTCTACATCATGTTTACCTTAAGGTAAGAAGTATATAAGTCAAATGGTGCATTGCAAGTATTTTGAATTGCGTAGTAACAATTGATATTACCTCTCAAGTAGGAATTTATATTACTGGTGGGAACTGTTTGTGCACATGAGACAAGTAGGAAGCCTGGAATGTTGTAAAACTGGGGGACTAGAGCCACTCTTTGGGTTTTGTGGATGGAGAGGAATAAAAAAAAATTATGATATACAAAGAATGATAGCAATCTGTTGGAGAAAGTTTGTTATTGGCTTCATCATGGGCATTAGTATCTGAAGAGTTGAAAGATTATACCAAGTGTCTATAAGTAATAATTAAGTTTTGGATGGGAGCTTGTATCTTCTAATTATAGGTGTTGCCGTGTAGGAGTTTTAGTGAGCGTTGCTACTTTCTGGTATAGCTTAATTACAGTAGATTACTGATCCAGTAATTGCACCTGTTTACTTATTAATATGATATTTATATTACCTCTTTCCGTTTTGAAGTATTAGTTCTTGATGACTTCTTTCCAAATAGAACAGCCTTAATCCATTTTGCCGGTGATTTACCCATGGTAGGATGACTAGGACCTGCAGGGGCAAAACCTTATAGTAGTCTCTACATTTTTCCTTGTAATACAGTTCAAACGAATATGTATGGCAAAACATAAAAATCAATACAAAATCTTACACACAATAAACAGATCTAACATTTACTTCATTGTACTTCCAAATATCTACTAACTAAGAGAGACTTTAATAACTATTGAGAGGAATAATTCTTTTCAGCAACTTCTCCTCATTCACGGCATTACACTGTTTCTATGCTTAGAAACTTAATTATTTAATATCTTTAAATAACACATTTAAAAAATAATAATAACAGAAAGACAAATAAGGAAATCTTATAAAAATAAGACAAATAAGGAAACTGTGTATTGACGTGCAATGCATCAGCCGGTTATCTTGAGTTATTGTATTGAGAGTTCTCGCATGTTTATGTTCCTACTGTAATGATGGAATGGGTTGTAAATTCATGCAGTGATCCACCAATATACATTTTTGCAAAGCTACAATCTTAATTCCTCTATACTATTTAGGTGGGAAAATTAGATAGCATATCTTTTCTAAGAAGAACTACTTTTCCATCTCACTCTGTCAAAAAAAAAAAATCCAAAACCAATGCTATTGCAATCTTAAAACGCAATATCAAATAACATGCATTAAACCCCATCAATAAAAGTTCTGCTTCTAATCAAATCCAGTACCCATTATGCCACTTATGAAACCACTTTATTTAATATTTACTTCATATTCAGAGACCAACTAACACTAAAGATCATACTTAAGTTGAATAACAGCAACAAAGCTCATTTCATGAAATAAACTAATCTGGGCAGACTGAAAGGCAACAGTCATTTCTAATATCCATCACAATTCACAGGTAGCATAATAATGTAAGAAATGCATTCAGGCAAGAGATCAGCAACTACAATGAAAAGTTAGCTACCATTGGGCACCTAATGAAGCAAAGTAGTTCGGTTCCAGTGTCAATTAAAATAGCTTCAGTAGATAAGATGCGCAAAATGCACATCAAAAGACTTGGAAGATGGACCAAAAAACATATTCCTTGAAACATATTCCAAAGGTTTTTCTCATAATCTCACGATTTATAACATTGGTCTAACATGGGGCGCGTGGACATATAAATATAGGAATTTTAAGTAGCTATGATCTAGATAGTTGATCCTGAGACAGACAAAAACAGATTTTACGCTCCGTTGGATTGTCAGTTTATTGAGTTAAAAGTAAAGTCGAACCCATCACGTCAAAGAAATGATTTCACCTTAAAGCCAACTAAGATGCCAAAAGTATAAATTTAATCAAAGTAGTTATTACTAGCACGGTCAAAACCCAGAACGAAGGTAAGCAGATAATTGCAACAAAAATAAAACAAAATTCACGGCCAAAAGAAAAAGTAAAATGTGCAAATCGAACTAATAATTACAAATAGCTAAATACCCTAGAAACCACTAAGATTTGAAAACCCAAAATGGAAATTTTTAAAAAATACAATAAACCAAACCATTCGTAAACACGAAGCCACAGAAAACAAGTATACGAAAGTGAAAATGAAAGAAACACACCAGATCTGAAGCTTACCTAACAAATGTGGCACTTCTAAACCTCAAATATACTATCCTGCAAACCAAATCTCAAAAATCAGAGCTTTCCAAACATAAATGTACAAGACAGATCAAGCTTCAAATCAAAAACGAAAATGTTCAATACAATAGAGTACTTAATACAAAGAGACAAAGATGAAGACAGGTGAAGAATACCATGAGAGAGAGAGAGAGAGAGAGAGAGAGAGAGAGAGAGGGAAACGAGCGCGAGAACATCAATAAAATGTTGACAACCGAAGCTCCATTAGTTTTCAAGTGCCTTGGATTACTTTACTGTCAGATGAAACCCAAAAAGGAAAGAGAAACCAAAATACTGAATTTGAAAACAAATTAGTAATAATAATTAGTAAGTTAGAAATTATGATAATATGTGTTCAAGGTCATTGCAATAGTTTTGGTATCGCAGCTGTTGTCTGTTTGATTCAGGTACTTACTAATATCTCACATCTATTAGGGAATATCTCACATCTATTGGGGAAATCAGACGGCTTATAGAGTCCTTAAAAGTGGATAGTTGAGATGCTCAGATATAAAGGAGGGTAGTGTAGTTGGTGATTGCTTACGGTAATCCTTGCTTTCAAAACAAGGGTCCAGCTTCTTTATTCCGAAGCATTTGAGAGTTTACGTTTTTGCCACTTCTTTACCTAAGGGCACATTTTTATGTTAATGCAATTATAACTATAATTATTTATTAAAATGACAATAACGATTTCTTTATTATATGGAAGTTAATTTTTTTAACATTGAAAAATTTATATTAACAAGTAGGGTATTTACGGTTTGAAAAAAAAAATTAAACAGATCAAACCGTTTGATTTATAAAACAGTTTTATCTGATTCAGTTTTCTGATTTAATCTAATTCAGTTCGATTTTTAGATACATGTAAAGAAATAATATAATTTTTTTAATATATTATTAAATCGATTTAATCTAGTTCGACCAGTTTAAAAATTAATATAATCGAATTAAATTGTTTTATTTATAAAATCATTCAATCATATCCAATTTTTTTAATTTAGTCCGATTATTGAACACCTCTATTAACAAATGTAATAAACTAATATAATAATTAATAATACAGATAAATTAAAATTTAATTTTAAGATATTCATAAAATGTGTAGCTATAATTATTATAATTTTAGAGAATAAAAAAGGAATGCGTTAATAATTGAAATAATATCATATAACTAATTACATTTTTATAAATATTAAAAGTTTTAAAAATGTTAATATATATTATGTAATAAATATTATATATTTATTTTAAATAATTTAATCTTATTATTAAAAAAATGACTTAATAAGAACAAATAACTATTTTTTATGTTTTCATTTATTTATTTTTTATTATTTTAATTATAATTTATTTAGGTAATAACAATCTCTATTTACTATAATTAAAAATTTATCTTTATTCTCATGCTTCATTTTTTCTAACAATAAAATAAAATAATTATAAAAAAATAAATATTATTTTTATAATAAGCAAATTATTTTAGTGTATTTTTCTATTTATATAAAATCTCATTTATAAAATTATAAGATTTAAAATTATCTTTCTAATGCAACTTTATTTCATTTTATAACATGTTTAGAAAAAAGAATGGGAGAAAAAAAAAACAAGATAAAAGCAAAAGAATAGAAAGAATAGGAAAAAAGAGAGGAGGATTTTCTTGCTCGGACAAGTAATTCATAAACGGCGAAGGTAATAGGGACCTTTCAGGTAAATTATAAGAGGCCCCCACTTCTTCACCACCAACTACTCTCTCTTTCTCTCACACGCCTTTCGTTACATGAAAAACAGTGATTATAGGGTTTTGTAGTCAAAAACGTCCATGGCTTTTCAAGGAAAGAAGCTCATCAACGACCCCATTGGTACTTCCTCATACTCTCTCTACGCTCTTTTGTATTGTATTGCCAGTTTTTCTTATTTACTTGTAATTTTTGAAGTCGAATGACATTTTTGGGTTATTCACCCCCTTTTGTTTTCAGGTCTTGTTCTTATTTCAGTTTTAATTTCGTTTACCGTGAGAGTTTTATTTTGTTTTTTTTTCTTTTTGCTTGGTTCTTGAGAACGACTTTATCGTTTTCGATTTATCTACATTTCCTTCTGTGGTGTCATGTAGCCTTGAAAGTTTCAAGTTGATAGTCTCAGTTGTATGTTAAGTGGAGATTATAGCTATTATTTGATTTCTTAATTTTTTGTATCATTCTTTTCCTACATTTACTGGGCAAATTAAAGACAAGTCTGGCTGCTTTTTTATTGTTATTATGATTACAGATGCGGTGACTGAATTCATCGAGGGTCTTGTGGAGACCTACCCTGGACTTCAATACTTAGATGGCTTCCCTGAGGTCTTCTAATTGGTTTTTTAATTTTTGCTATCATGCACTTAACGTTAGTATATTTCTGTATAGGCAGTTTATAATTAACTAAATTAATTTTTTGGAAAAAGTACCCTGTAGTTCGTATACTTATGCCTTTGGACACTTTGATCCCTAAATTTTTAACCGATACACTTTAGTACCCATACTTTAAACGTTTAGGACGTCTTGTACAAAATAAAGTCCTTAAACTTGTGTCTTTGGGACATTTTAATTCTTAGACTTTACTAAAATGGGACACTTGAGTCCTTAAATTTTCAACTGGAACACTTTAGTGCCTATAATTTAAACTTTTAAGACGTCGTGTACAAAAAAAGTCCTTAAATTTATGTCTTTGGGACACTTTAGTTCCTAAATTTTACTAAAATGAGGCACATTAGTCCATAAATATGAACTAAAGTGTCCTATTTTAGTAAAGTTAGGGACTGAAGTATACTAGTTGAAAATTTAGGGACTAAAGTACCCCCCAAAGATACAAGTTTAGTGGCCTTAGTGTCATCCCATCCTAATTTTTTCTATCTTTGTGGGACTGCAGGTGAAGGTTGTATTACGTGCTGACGTCTCAGCTGCTACATACGATAAAGTTGCAATTATATCAGGTTCAGTAACATGTGATCTCTTAGAGTTGAAGCCTTTCATTCTAACTTGTTAATTTAGAAAAAAAGGCAGCATAGTGTCACGTTCCGCTCGAATTGCCTCTCAAAATCCAAATAAATGATGCTTGCCTAAATGATCTAGACTTTTCTACATGAGAAGGTTCTAGAGTGGCCTAGAAATGTCTAGAATAAGCTAGAGTTGGATGGACTTAACTCAAGCTTTGAAGACCCTAGAATGTTCTAGAGCACGTTGAAGGGTGCTAGAATTGATTGAAATATTCTAGAACATGCCGAATGGTTCATGAAGGATGTAGAAGCCGCTGGAAGTTTACGAACATCCTAGAACTTGCATGAAGGAGCTAGACAAACCTAGAAGATTCTAGAGTTGGCTAGAAGGTCCTAGAACCTTGTGGCATATTGTACATAAAACTAGAACACTCTTGTATATTCTAGAACTAGAAGGATCTAGAAAGATGTGATATAGTCTTAAGCTTGGTGTCACACTATAAATAGACTTATTGGTCTTCATTTGTATGCATCCTTGGGAATTCTTAGCATCTTCTAAGATAAACTCTCTCTAGAGCAATACAAAGCATTCTTTACAAACTCTCTTTCTAATCTCTTTGGAGTTTCATTCGGATTCAAAGGCAGGCTTAGTGCAACGGACGGTGCTAAGTGTCGCACGATCGTTACTTGAAAAATAAGGTCGTGACAGTTGGTATCAGAGCTTTCGGTTGAAGCATTTCTACCCATGGCATAATGAAGAACGTTGCTCCATTTACACCAAGCGTCGATGTTCCACCTATGGAACGTGGGCGTGAGGAATTTCGGAAACCATCAAAGGAATCTCGAGCCAAGTCAAAAGACATGTTTTCTAGCTTAGAAGCACGAGTTGGGAGTACGCAGGACAGCTTAGGGGAGCTGTTCGACCGGGTGGACAACTAGAGGAACGTTGCAATGGCTTGGAGGCTGAAGATATGGAGATCCATGCAGCGGTTAAGACGTCCCTCAACGAGCTAGACGGTGGGTTAAGGCAAGAGATTGAAGGGTTGAAGTTCGAACTTGCCAAGGTAAGAGATCTTGTCCAAAGAGAAGTTGCTAATGTCTTGCTTAGAGTTGAGTACATGGGTGGTGATCTAACTCTATGTAAGCGGACAATGGTCGCGGGAACTAGCACAACCACTGTCATTGAAGCTAAGAGGGTAGATGTTCCCAAGCCTAAGACTTTCAATGGTGTTAGGAGAAGTTGAGAACTTCCTATGGGGGCTTGAACAATATTTTGAGGCTACTGGCATAACGGACCATGCCAGTAAGATCCGAACTGTAACCATGTATTTTTTCGACACTGCGATGTTGTGGTGGAGACGGAGGCATGGTGATGTGCAACGAGGGGTTTGCACAATTGATACCTTTGAAGATTTCAAAAGGGAGTTCAAAATGCAGTTCTTCCCCGTAAATGCTGAAGATGAGGCAAGAGACTGACTGCGACGGTTAAAGCAGATAGACAACATAAGGGATTATGTGAAGGATTTCACAACCTTGCTGCTTGAAGTTCCTGATACATCAGACAAGGATGCCCTATTCTTGTTCATGGATGGTCTCCAATCGTGGGTGAACCTCGAGCTTAAGCGACATGGTGTCCAAGACTTGTCTTCGGCTATCGCGATTGCGGAAAACTTTATTGACTACTCCACAAACAAGGACAACTCAAAAGCCATAGATAAAAAGTTTGTTGGAGGAAAGAGTGGGGGAGGCCACGCTAAAAGTCAGGGACCCAAGAATCATAAAGATGACTCCTCATTCAAACCACGAGATAAGGGGAAGGAAAAGGAGGATCGTGGTGTCTCGAAACCCCGTGTGACATGCTTCATATGCGACGGATCACATTGGGCACATGAATGTCCGAAAAGGAAGGCCTTGAGTGCCTTAGTTGCTTCCACTCATGACCAGGATGGAGGCGAGTCAGGCGAAGGTGCAAGGATGGGTTCCTTGTGCCTACTTGGTGCATTGCAGAGCGCCCCAAAGACCCCCAAAGGCTTGATGTACGTAGATGCAACCATCAACGGGAAGGTCGCCAAAGCTTTGGTGGACACAGGTGCATCTCACAACTTTATTTCAGTGGAAGAAGCAAAAAGACTCGGCCTTAAGGTAGTCCATGGAGGGGGATCTCTCAAAGCAGTTAACTCGGTAGCACTACCATTGCATGGAGTTGCTCGTGGAGTTAAGGTCAGTCTTGGTGCTTGGACTGGCCAAGTGGACTTATCAGTTGCGCCCATGGATGACTTTTCTGTTGTATTCGGCATGGAGTTCTTGGACCAAGTAAGAGCTTTCTTGGTGCCATGCTCAAACTCTATGTGCATAATGGATGGATCAAAGGCGTGTGTGGTATCGACGGACAGGACTACCAAACGTACGACCCAAGCTCTCTCGGCACTTCAATTCAAGAAGGGATTGAAGAGAGAAAAAGAGAGTTACATGACCATCTCAAAAGAATACGACAAGGAGGAGGAGTCGCCAAAGCTAAGCTTGCCGACGGAAGTGCAAGTTGTCTCATATGAGTCCCATAATGTGATGCCTGAGGTGTCGCCCAAACGGTTACCTTCAAGGAAGGAGGTGGACCACAAAGTTGAGTTGGATCTTGACACAAGACCACCAACAATGAGCCCTTATCAGGTGGAAAAATCAGAGTGGCACAACGAAAGCAATGTGGTGGCTGATGCGTTGAGTCGAAAGGCGGAGTTAGCAGCCTTGAGTAGGCAAAGTAGTCCTTTGTTGGAAAGGATCAAAGAAGGGTTAGAGCATGATGCCCTTGCTCAAAACCTCCTTGTCCTCATCAAGGAAGGAAAGACGGGGCGATTTTGGCTAAGTGACGGACTACTCTACGCCAAGCAGAATCGTATCTTGGTGCTGAAATGGGGGAGCTTAAGGAAAGAACTTATCAAGGAGTGCCATGATTCACTATGGGCTGGACACCCAGGAATGAGGCGCACCCTTGCTTTGATCAAGTCAATCTACTATTGGCCTCAACTACGGGATGATGTTGAAGGCTATGTGAGGACTTGTCTTGTGTGCCAACAGGACAAGATAGAGTAGCATGCACCTGGAGGTTTGTTGGAGCCACTGCCTATTCTAAAGAGACCGTGGGAGAGTGTCTCTATGGACTTCATCACTTGCCTGCCAAAATCAGAGGGCTTTGGCAGCATCATTGTAGTCATTGATCGCTTCAGCAAGTATGCAACATTCATACTTGCCTCAGCAGATTGCACGACGGATGAGACGGCATGGATGTTCCTTAAACATGTTGTGAAGCATTGGGGGATTTCATCCAATATCGTGAGTGACCGAGACCCACGATTTACTGGCAAATTTTGGACGGAATTGTTCAAGTTGTTGGGATCAGACTTGAACTTCTCTACAAGCTTTCATCCACAAAGTGATGGACAAACAGAGTGTGCCAACGCATTGCTGGAGCTGTATCTTAGGCTTAGGCCAACCAGCACGATTGGGCGAAGTTGTTGGATGTAGCCCAATTCTCTTACAATTTACAACGGAGCGAGTCTACCACGAAGAGTCCCTTCGAGATTGTCATGGGGTACCAACCCATGACTCCTCATGCCTTGGCCACAAGTTATGAAGGAAAGAGTCCTGCTGTCTTCAAATTTGCCAAGGTGTGGCACGAACAAGCTGAGTTGGCCTAAGCCTATTTGAACAAGGCGTCGAAGAAGATGAAGAAATGGGCTGACAAGAAAAGGAGGATGGTGGAATTTCAGGAAGGAGATTTGGTCTTTGTCAAATTATTGCCCCAACAGTTCAAGTCCTTGTGGAAGGTTCATAAGGGGTTGGTGCGTAAGTATGAGGGACCATTTCCAGTCCTCAAGAAAGTCGGTAAAGTGTCGTACAAGCTGCAACTCCCTCCAAAGGTTAAAATCTATCCGGTCTTTCATGTAAGTATGCTGAAACCCTTTCATGGAGATAAGGAAGACATAAGTCGGGGAGAATCCAAGAGGGTGTCTACTGCAGTGGTAACCTCCTTCGACAAAGAATTGGACTCAATCTTGGCAGATCGCCTAATCCGACGCAGGGGCGTACCAAGTTATCGGGAATACTTGGTCAAGTGGAAAAATGCCTCGGATATAGAAGCAAGTTGGGAACCTTAGGATTCTTTGTGACAATTCAAAGTTGACATAGAGAGGTTCAAGCTTAAAGGCGCGACGAGGGCGTCGCGAACTTGAGTGGGGGAGGGTGTCACATCCCGGTCGAATTGCCCCTCAAAATCCAAATAAATGGTGCTTGCCTAAATGATTTAGACTTTTCTACATGAGAAGGTTCTACAGTGGCCTAGAGATGTCTAGAATAAGCTAGAGTTGGATGGACTCAACTCAAGCTTTGAAGACCCTAGAATGTTCTAGAGCACGCTGGAGGGTGCTAGAATGGGCTGAAATATTCTAAAACATGTCGGATGGTTCATGAAGGATGTAGAAGTTGTTGGAAGCTTACGAAACATCCTAGAACTTACATGAAGGAGCTAGACAAACCTAGAAGAGTCTAGAGTTGGCTAGAAGGTCCTAGAACCTTGTGGCATATTGTACATAAAACTAGAACACTCTTATATATTCTAGAATTAGAAGGATCTAGAAAGATGTGGTATAGTCTTAAGCTTAGTGTCACACTATAAATAGACCTATTAGTCTTCATTTGTATTCATTTTTGGGAATTCTTAGCATCTTGTAAGATAAACTCTCTCTAGAGCAATACAAAACATTCTTTACAAACTCTCTTTCTAATCTCTTTGGAGTTTCATTCGGATTCAAAGGCAGACTTAGTGCAACAGACGGTGCTAAGTGTCGCACGATCGTTACTTGAAAAATAAGGTCGTGACAATAGTCTTGTTTGATTTCAGCAAGTTATGAACCATGTGATTTCAGCAAGTTATGAACCATGTGGGAAAATGTATGTTTTATAATTTCTATATCTCACAGTCTAATCACATATAGATTACTTATTAACTAATAAACCCATTGTATGAACCTATGAGGTTATTGTTTGCACCACCTTGTCACGTTTTTACTCCTTACAGTCGGAGTTGTTTAAAAATCACAGTTTTTTTTATTTTTTATTGCGCATGCTTAATGATTGGAAAGATATGCAGTATGTGCATTATTTGAATTAAGCATAGTCCTTGCAATTGCAATGAATTAAACTTGATTGTCCAGTTTTGTCGAAAAAAAAGATAGTGTAATCTGCATATGCAATGTCGATAATTTATTTATGTGTTTATGGTATGGCGAGGCATTGTGATGGTTCATTGTTCTGTACTTTTGGCTTTTTGAAATGACCTTTCAATCCATTCCCTTCTCATTAATGTTAATCAACTTTTGATATGATTCCCCAGGGTAGTTTTCCTTTTAAATACTGGTAGAGAAATATTAGCAAGGTTTAATAAATTTGGGATTAAGCCCCGTCTTTTCCATAGATGTGCATAGTATTTTTCATCAACAGTGGATCTCCTTTTTTAATTGGTAACTTAATTTTGGTTAGTCTTAGTTTCTTAGGAGCAGAATTGAGAAATAATTCTGGTGTGCCTCACCTTGTGCTTTTCCGTTCTATTTTTAGTTTAAAAAAGATATGAAATGCAACCTGTGTAGGGGATCTTTTTGGATAGAAGCGGAAGTAGTTTAAGTCAAAGTGCTCTAACTAGAAGTAGTTTTTGCTAAAAGTTTTTAATTACCAGGAGCACTTCCAGTGTACAAGTTGTTTTTAGTGTTTAGTTTCCAAACAGGATCTTAGCATTGTCTAAATAAAGAATAATTGGCCACTTTGGGAGTTTCATAAGGTTGCCATCGAGTTTAGTTGGTTAGCATTGCTTAGAGACCTAGAATAAGATCCCAGAGTGTTAAGAAAAGAAAAAAAGAGAGAATATATTGAAAGTGCTGGTGTTTTTGAATCAAATTCCAGCTTTTATGATTCAATACGTACTATGGTCTTTGCATTGTCTCCTATATCTCTGTTACGGTAAAGTTGGAGTTCTTTGTTATATTGATAATTAATGCTCCAGGAGGTGGAAGTGGGCATGAACCTGCACATGCTGGATTTGTGGGGGAAGGGATGTTGACGGCAGCGATCTGTGGGGATGTTTTTGCCTCTCCAACTGTTGATTCAATTCTAGCTGTATACTTCTTTGCAATCCATCTCTGTAATTGAAAATGGCATGCAAGTAGTCAGTTAAATGTAGATTTACTTCTTAAGATGATTCTGATGCAACAAATTGTAATTTAGGGCATTCGATCTGTTACTGGTCCAGCTGGATGTCTTCTGATTGTCAAGGTATAAAAACTCTTTGAATATATTTTAGTCTACTGTGTCAAGTTGTGAATGGAATTAGACCAGATTTCTTGGTCTACTGGGCTCAACCAGTAATAAAAATAACAACAAAGGAAAATAATGAATAGGAAGTAAGAGTGCCTTCCCAATGAAATACTTGCAGGCAAAACATGTCTAAATGCTTCATTGATATTTTGCAGTTCGTAGAGTAGCAACTGAATAAGTTAGTTCAGTATTTCTGGAGCCATTTCTTCTAGTGTCTCTTGAGTCTTGATATACAAGGTTGATTGTGTGTTTTGACAGAATTATACTGGTGACCGTTTAAATTTTGGTTTGGCTGCTGAACAAGCAAAATCTGAAGGCTATAAAGTGGAGGTTTCCCCCCTCTCCTCCTTTTGGATTTTGTTATTTATTTATTTCAATCTTATAAATCATGTTAAGATAAAAATTTAAAGATGGAAATGTTTTGTAAACCATGCAGATTGTCATTGTTGGAGATGATTGTGCATTGCCTCCGCCTCGAGGCATAGCTGGTAGACGGGGTTTGGCAGGGACTATTCTTGTTCATAAGGTTCTCTCTCTCTCTCTCTTTCTCACCCTTCCCCTTCCCAACTGAAAAATCAGACAAAAGGAGGCATTTCTTAGCATTTCTTCGAATAGAAAAAAGGCAAAGGAAAAAAGGTTACAATGTAGGTTGCCAAATAGTAGTTGTTACTTGTTATTTATTTATAATGTACTTATATGGTTGGAACTATTGAGTAGCTTTGGTTCAATTATCTTAGTTGATTAACTTTACATGAATCCAGTTTAGTGAAGTTATTAAAGTGATGGCATGGTTGATGATGATTTGGTTGCATTTTTCAGCTATACAATCACATCCCAACAACAATGCCAGCTTAAAATTCTTGTGCTATTTTACATATGCATATTTTTGCCTTTCCTTTGAATGAAAATAGGTTGCTGGAGCTGCTGCTGTTGCAGGCCTTTCTCTTGCTGATGTAGCTGCTGAAGCCAAACGTGCATCCGAAGTGGTTGGAACAATGGGTGTTGCATTATCTGTTTGTACACTGCCCGGTCGGGTTACATCTGATCGTTTGGGACCAGGAAAGATGGAACTTGGTCTTGGTATCGTAAGTTATCTTCAGGGAACAATCTTACTTTGGAAAAGACAAGTTCTATATATTGTTTACTCTTATAAACATATCTACTTGTGTGCTTACATGGGCGGCAATTAAACTTTTCTTATTAAGTATATCCAATCCTCTGTCTGCCATTCTACCCCAAAGGTGTTTGCTCAAGAGTCTAATATTTTCAATTAGTATCCTCTGCTAATATTGTGACCCTTAAGTTCTATGATAATATCTACACAGTTTAATGATTTTAAGCTGATGAGGGTGCCATCTTGTACAGCATGGAGAACCTGGAGCTGCCATGGCTGACCTTCAACCTGTAGATGTAATAGTTTCTCATGTTTTGCAGCAGATACTGTCACCGGTATGCCTTAGTACTTTAGGATCTGATCTGTAAACAGATATGGGAAAGGGAATTAGTTGTTCATATATTTACTTCATACTACTTCAGAGGGCTGCTCCTTTGGTAAATTTTTAAAAGGATTAAGGGTAGCAGAGGTTCGTTACCTTTAATAAAAGTGCACTTTTATCTGTTAATTATTTGGTAAGATAGTACAAATCTGTTATCTCTTTTGAAAGGGTCAATGAAGTCCATTTGGAAGATTATGCCAAAGTTTTAGAGGTAAAATTGACATTTTGTAAAAAATATATTTTCTTTTACCAAAAATATCTAAAATAAATATTTTAAAAATTATTATTTTTTCACAACTACACCGTAGTCCATCTTCTTACGATGAATAGTTTCAATGATTTTTTTATTATTTAATTTTTTATTTACTTATTATTTTAAAGCATAAATTATTCATTTTATTTTTTTAATGTTATTTTTGGTAATTTTTTACTAAATGTCAATTTTATTCTTGAAATTTTGGTCTTAATCTTCTAGAT
This sequence comes from Hippophae tibetana, assembly GCA_037013495.1. Taxonomy (NCBI): domain Eukaryota; kingdom Viridiplantae; phylum Streptophyta; class Magnoliopsida; order Rosales; family Elaeagnaceae; genus Hippophae; species Hippophae tibetana. Next base: position 16,234,493 of record CM072812.1, read on the forward strand.
GAACTTCGGTGACCCCCTTAAAGAGATAACATACTTATACCGGCTTATCTAATAACCAACGGATTAAAGTGCATTTTCATTAAAGGTAGCAGACTTCTACCACCCTTTATCCGTTTTAAAAAATATACTTTCTTTAATACCATTATAAACATGAACCCTGTATGTCAAATTATTCTGGTTTTATTTCCTGGGAGATGAAATGTTTTGAAGTTGTTGCTGGCCTTTATATCTATGTTCCTCTTATTCACCAAGAGAGATGATGTTATTTGCTTTTGCTTCACTGCATTTTGCAAATATTGCTTGCTCCTTCTTATCCTTATCCTATTTCCATAGGGATGCCAACAACTAACAAGAAAAAAGTTGTCTTAATTTATTGTAACATTAAGAATGTTTGCATTTTAAAAATGAGATAGCTCATCTTAACCAAACTGTAACTCTTGTTAGGAAAGGGATAAATGCACGTTGACTTTGAACTTTGAAGGATACATTTGCATCTTGGAAATGCAATTTGACCAGGAAAATTATCTTGATTATATCTGCTCTGAGCCATATGAATCAAGCAATATTTCAACAATATTTGTATGATTTGTGTTATATGGCGTAGCTAAAGTTCTGTTTGAATAATCCAAGCAAATGTTTTTGCAGGACACTAACTATGTTCCAATTACACGAGGTAGCAGGGTGGTGCTCATGATCAATGGGTATGTTTATATCTTTCCTTTAGTTGCTAAGGTTATCATTTCATGGGGGCTTGAAATGATTTTTGTACAAAAATGCTGGTGAATAACAGCATATGTACTCATGATAGAGGAGACATACATTCCTCTTCATGCAAATGGAATTAATTGCTTTTGCATGATGGGCAGTGGGTATGACAGCTATCGAACAAAACATAATATTGTAGTAGAATAATGGCCTAGACAGCTTATAGGCCAAAATCTTTTTTCTTTTTATTTTCTAGAAGTATCATAATTGACCTACATTTGAGGTTCATCAATTTCATCCATTAGGTCTGGAAACTAGGATTTATAACCATTATAATGTCAACTATACTTCCTATGGGCTGAGAGTAATAGATGTCAATGATATTTTACGGGACTTAAATCCTATTTTCCAGAAAATCTCAGTTTGTGTTGATTGTAACGTAAATATTTTAAATTTCCATCCTTTTTGATTTGATCTTATACCTTGTGATTGATGATATTTAATCCTTATGACTCAATTTACAAAGAAATTATAATTTTCTACTCCAGTCCATGGCATTGACACATAATTGTCTATAGTTTTCCATCTAGAGGGGAAAAAGGATAGTTAAGTGTTCCTTGGTCATAATGTTTATGTGAGTAGGACTGCTTCCTCCATAAGTTTTTTTTACAATGATGAAGTTTCTCTGTTTCCTTGGATACCAGAGGAGAAAAGTTCATATTTTGAAAAGAATGAGATGTGACAATATATGTGGCTTTTTGTAATTGATGGGATCTATGCAAGGCAGAACTGCTAGTTTCCTATCAAATATGTTTATGTTTATGTAGAGCAGTGGCAATTTTTAGGCCCTTATCCCGGTCAAGCAATAAGTTTGTTGAAATTTTTGAAAGAAACCCCATACTAAAGGAAAAGTTCAAAGAATATGAAGACTGATTATGCTCTTTCATATGAAGGATCATGGGCTTAACTCTTTCCTCTCAATTTTTTTGCTAATTAGAAAATTTGAATGTTACATCGTTCTTTTGCCATATTTAATCTTGTATTAGCTTTGAGAAATGGATTTGACTTTTAAAACCTGATTATAGGAAATGTATTATTCTGCTATTTCGAATACAAATTTTGCATCAAATGAAGAAAAACCATATGTTGAGTGAATATAAGTCGTTTAGCATCTAATATTATATTGATTATCCTTTTAACGGGAAAATTGATCTTCTGACCGTTTTAGTTACTTTCAGTCCTTAGAGAAAGAGTGGGACTTTTAATCTACAAAGCACATTGATTGTAAGACTTTTTTTTTATATTATATAAATTTAAATCTCTAACTTATTCTAAAGCATCTTGTTGTTATAAGGTTTTCACTTTTTGAGGTTATTGCTTTAGAGTCTGAAGTTCTCAACTTTGATTATATATTTTTGCTACTTCCAAAGTTTGGATCACTCATGCCAGAAAAATGTCATAAGGGCATGGAATTTAACTTTTGCTTATCCTCACACTCCCTTGCTTCCTTCTCCTTTGCCTCCTTTCCTAATTGCTTGCCAGGCTAGGTGGCACTCCTGCAATGGAACTGATGATTGCAACAGGTAAAGCAGTACCAAAATTGCAACTGGAACATGGACTGGCTGTAGATAGAGTGTATACTGGGTCATTTATGACTTCTCTTGATATGGCAGGTTTGTTTTCTTGGCAAGATGTTTGGTTAGATACTATTTTACATGTTCTCACTTCTCAGCATTGTCCTTCTTCAGGTTTTTCTATTTCTATAATGAAGGCAGATGAAACTATTTTGCAACGTTTAGATGCTGTAACTAAGGCTCCGTACTGGCCAATTGGTGTCGATGGTAGGTATAAGTATAAGAAACTGTTTTATATATATATATGGAACATTCTATTTTATTGAGAAGTAGCATAACAACTATCATTGGTGTGCTGCCCACTTTATTAGTTTTAGCTTGTGCTTAATCTTTTAAATTTTTTAGACTGGGCCTTCTAATTTCTAAATGATGTCCATCTACACGTGAGGATAACTGAAAAGAGTTGGGTAGTATATTTATTAAACAAAAGGTGCATTTGGACCCATAATTTTAAAAAGTATTCTATTAGTCCTCCAAGTTAATAAAAGGATCATGGAGATCAAGGAAAATGAGATGGCGATATTGGCAGTCATGAGCAAAGATGGTGCTTCGAATGATTTGATAGTGGTCTAACTCTAGTTTAGATAAAAATTGTATTTTTGAATTGTTATGCAATAAACAATAAGAGGTAAAGGCGATTGGCGGACGAAGAAAGGGGGTGATGTCAAGGGTAGGACGAAGAAGATAGTGGACAATGATTGTCAGTGTGGTATGGGTGGTTATTGTATTGAAATGAGTAAAATTAAAAATAGAGAAAACATAAAATAATAAATATTTTCACAAAGACAAAATTGTCTTATAAATTAGGTTATTTTTTAAAATTGGATAATTGCAATACATTTTATTAAAAAGAGGACTAGTAAAATATGGGTCAAAATGCATACTTTTTGTTTAATAAGGATACTATGAAAGTATTAAACCTATCTGAAAAATAATATAGATATTTATTTGAGCTCATGTCGATTCAACTCTTACCTCAATTAAAACTTATTTTTAAGAAATTTGGTGAACCAAACCTAATAAATATTCAGGAAATTGAACGACATATATTGTTGTATGCTCTAGTGCAAAATATGAATACAATTCCTTCCGGTGTGATACATATTCCTATTGTTGTTAAGTAGTGAAATTTAGGATCTATATGAAATCTAGAAGAAAGCAAATATTAAGAAATTGAAATAGGCTGAAAAGAGAACTTGAAAATCAAAGAAAGATATTCTAATTCTCATTTATTAATAATACTGATAAATTACATGTATATTTATAAAGATAATCAGACTAAAATCATAATTTTAATAGGATTCTAAATAAAACTTTTCAATTAATAAGGAAAATAATGATAATTAACTAATATTCTAACCCTAATAATTTCAAGCATTAATAAGGAAACTAAATAATCAATATTTAATATTCCAATTTTCTCACTTAAGCGGAATACAAATACGTTTAGCTTGGACAATTACAAAAGACAAAATAGAAATGAGCAAAAAATTAGAATAGATTCGCTACAATTGAAATTGAATCTCAAATCTGCTCGCAGCAATAGCCTTTCCATGAGTCATTTAGAGAAATAACTAAAAATAAGGTATTATGTCTTTGTTGAGGAAATTAATTTTAATTGAAGTTATAGGTTACATGTAATAGAAATATCTTTATGAGTGGAATAACAGAAAAATTCCCAAGATAGAATATCAAACGTGATCAACTTGAATGACGGATGTATGAAAATCTTTCAATAACAAATAACCTTATGATAGGGAGTAGAATATAAAATAGATTATGTGGAAACAAATATTAAAGAATCAAAATAAGTTGAGAGGATAACCATAAAATCAAAGAAATACATTTTAATTTTCATTGATTAATAATACTGAAAGATTACATGTGCATTTATAAAGTAATAGTATTAAACCTTAAACCTAGGACACTAAATAACTCGTAAACTAATAAGGAATCTTGATCATAATTATCTAATATTTAATATTCTAATACTAATAATATTAAATATTTAATATTCCAATTCTTACATTCCAGTTGAATATACATAAGTCCACCTTGAATAATTACAAAGAACAATAAATTAGAAATCATTAAAACAATCTATTACATTTGAAGTTGAATCTTATGGCTATTTACTACGTCTTGCCAAGGATGTAAAAATAGTTACTAAACTAACTTGAGAAAACTGGAAATATGAAAGTCATGCCACTTTGTTGAGGAAATCTTGATTGACGTCGTAGCCATATATAGTAGAATATCCCTAAAAGGGTAGGGTTTTACAAAAAAATCCCTAATAATAAGCACTAGAGGATATGGTTGGATAGGCTAAACAACAATAAAACCAAATAAAACAGTTAAGTGGTAGAGTATTGCTAATAAAACGATGCAAACCACCACATTAACCACCACATTGAAAATGACTTTCTGAAAATTGGGATAGTCAGTGGCATTGATGGTTGAGGGGTATCGATGTAAATAGAGACTACTCCAAGCAAATCAAGGTTGGTATAAGCTATTATCGACTCAGGTAGAAGAAGGATATACTCTTACTCTCTCTCCTTTAAATTGAAGCATAAATATCAAACATGTCGAACTTGAATGGTAAGGTATTGAAATCTTTCAATAGAACCCTATTAAGGCATTGGATCTTAAACTCGAATTTTATCAAGCTTAAAATGATAATCTTATAATAGGGTAGATAGAAATATATAACCAAGCAATAAGACCCCAAATCATCTTAGATTATCCAAATAACTAATTAACACAACATTATCCAAATAATCAATTAACACACCATTATCCAAATATCAAATCACATATTGCAAAACAAGACAGCTCCATAACAAAAGTAGACAATAGCAACAGAACTTGTCTATAAATAACGTTGGTGACTTGAAAATTAAATGGTAAGAAATTACTTAGATAGTCAAAACATCACTTCAACATTCCAAGTTCAAAATAAGAACTCGTATGCACAATTTACACTTTTATTTACCCCATTTTGACTTCATCGCAAAAAGAAAGCCTCATAGAAAATCCAAATAACAATTTAAGATATTTAATCCATCCATAAATATGCCAAATGAACCAACATATCTAAATCGTCCAAAACAATCATCAAATAAAAATACCTAACCCAAATACTCAATCAAACCAAATATCAAAATTTGCTCAAATACAAATGGTCCCAAAATACCCATAATCGAAAATAACCCAAACTAGCCTTACCCAATCAACCCATCCATAAAACAACCTTAAGGTAGTCAATGAGAGTGTCGTTGTGACTCGCTAATTTAGGCAAAGAAGAAAGGACAAACTTTAATTGATGGGGTAACAGATGGTAGCGACCAAAGGGATGGTGGTGGCGCAAGCTAGTTAGCGTCAAAAACCACGCAGATATAGACTACTTTGGTTAGGAGTTTTTGGAGCTCTCACGTCGATGCACTACTAAGATTGCAATCTTAGTGGGAAAACTCATGTTTTGATAGAGCCAAAATTGTGAATTCAAAAGAGAGGAAATTGCGTCTAAGTAGTAAGAGATTTTGAAATCACGATCTTAGGTTTCACGGTCAACAATATCTGAGGTCAACGAATGACGACACTAACTAAAGTTTAGTGAGTGAGTGATTGAAAACCATGCATGGGTTGGAATTTTTCGATAGTAGCTTTGGGAGTTCTTGGTTCACATTAATTTGGGTTCATATGATGATTGGTTAAACAATCGTGGTTTTTTTTTTATTTACTAATCAGATTAAGGGAGAATAAAGAACAAACTTTTTGAAGTTTAGAAAATAGAAAGTGTGTTCAAGATTGAACACGATTCTAATACCAAGTAGAAATATAAAATAGGTTATGTAGAGTCGAATATTAAAGAATCGAAATAGGTTGAGAGGAAACCAGAAAATCACATAAAGACATTATAATTATTATTCATTGATAATACTGAAAGATTACATGTGTATTTGTAGAAGTAATAATACTAAACCCCAATCCTATGGCTTTGAATAAGACTCTTAAACTAATAGGGAAGCTTAATCATATTATCTAATATTTAATATTCTTTAGGGTATAGTAGTAAAACTCCAATTTTATTGAGTTTAACCTTTTAATTAGGCTTATAGATATGTATAACAAAATAATAGTAACCTCAACTATATATCTATTAAATATAATGCTACTTTTTGGCATTCTCTAACATAAATCTTGTGGTTACACATTAAATGGATGTAAGATATCCTTCATCTATGATACTTTTATTTTGTAGAGAGTTCAATGTTTAATGGTTGAAATATTAAGTATCAATTAATTGAACAACATTTATCACCATTCAACAAGCTTTTTGGCCTACTATTTCTCCTTGGTTTTTTTAATTTTTTTTCTTATTTAATTATAATTATTATATTTTGCTCTTTTTAAAATAATAAATTCATATTATTATTAATTTAATGTGATTTTTATCATAAAAATTGATAAATTATTTATATTTTTTAAATATAAAATAATTGTAACTTAATAAATAGGTCGAACCAAAAAACTAACAAAAATATAATTAATAATTTAAACATTCAAAATTCTTAATTATCATTGTTAAGAGAGAGTTATAGAATTTCAAGAGATTTTATAGCTTTAGAAAAATAAATGTAGTCAGTGGAGGAGTGTGAAATGAGTATTAGTTAAGAGTCGTTGTAAGAGTCTTCAGAATACCATACGAATAGGATTATGTGAAGAAATGTTTTTAGCATATAAATAAATAGTTTATTGAGAATTAGTAAACTACATTTGTAAGGCTTTTTAAGTTACGTTGTTACTAAAAAGCTTTGGACTACTCATTTGGAAGTACATTTCTAAACCATTTTAGCCTCCATTTCTAGGATATATCTTCTAACGCATTTGTATCCACATACTTATATCTTCAAAATATATTTTGATGCATCAATAAATTCTAAAGCCCTTTTATTTATAAGGTGACTCTTAACTGTATATTTTACTAATAAACATTAGTTTTTCTCAAGTTACAAAGTTTCTTCAAATTTTATTAATTTCGTATCGTTGCTTTAAATTAAGTATATTTATTTTTTCCTAACTCCTAATTTTCATTTACTCATCTTTTAACACTTTTATTATTTTAAAGAATTTCTTATTTTTTTAAGGTAAATAATATTTGTTATTGCATGTGCAAGTACACATGTGCAATGCAGGTATTGAATACTAGTAGCATATAAGAATCCAACAACCAAACTACTGAAGAATCTTAGAATCAACACCACACCATATAAAAATCCAAAGGTCACGTGCTCAATAGTAGGTGAAGACTCTCCCTAAAGTTTGCAATTGTTGCAGTCACAGAAAATAACTAACACAGATCCATATAAAACAAACCCCCATCAACAATAGAATGATAGTTTTAAAGTGAATGGTATGTGCTGACAACCAAATGTTTTGTCAATAACACACCAAATCATCTCACTGCAAAACATTGCCAAAACAACATCTAGTTCTTTGTTGAGGAAAATCGCAAATTAATAATTGGAATAGTAGTCACAAAGTGTAATCAAAACATACAGATAAAATTTGATTATTAAGGAATTTTTATGGGACGAGAGACATAGTTGAACCCATAAAAACGAAGTGACTAATATAAATCTAATTTTTATAAAAATATCCCCATTAGCAAAAATAATGATAGCAAATGGCACAATTAATTAGCTCAAAAATACTAAGCCATCCCAAAATACCCATAGCCAAGTAAGTTCAAAGAGAGAAAATTACCAAATCAACTCAATAAGTCAAACTCCAATCTTTCCAAAAATATCTATCAGCCCAAATACCAATAAATGAGGCCAAGTACCAAATTGCATATCAACCCATCAGCCAAAGTAGATTACCCAAACAAACAAACTAGCAAATCAGCCCTAATCAAACAAAAGTGAGTGAGAAAAATGGCTAGCAGGTGGTGGCAGTAATGTAGGTGAACCAGGAGCAGCAGCAATGACAATGGCTAGGTAGGCGAGTTGTTCCAACAAGAGGCACAAGAAAACATGTAGGTGATGGCGAAAGGAAAATATGATAGCAAATCTAGAAAACAGGGTGGTGGCTCAAGGAGACCCACGGGAAGAGGATCTGTTGCAGTCGGCGGTGCTTTTAGGGAGCACGATGATGGCGTGATGGTAAAGATGTCGGCAATTTTAGTTTGCATAACCGAGGCTTTAGTGAGGGCACTGGGAGCAGAAGGTAGTGTCTGCACCGGCAAGGTAGAATGACGTCTGGAATTCGTGTGAGAGAGATGGGATAAGGTTTAGAAAATAGATGAGAAGTGTTCAAGAATAAACATAGTTCTGATATGAAGTAGAGATATAAAATAGATTTATGAGGAAGTGAATATTAAGGAATTGAAATAGGTTGAGAGGAGAGCTAGAAAATAAAAGAAAGATATTCTAATTCTCATTAATTAATAATGGGATAATTAGACTGAAACTCTTATCCTAATAGAACTCATAATAAGACTCAAAAACTAATAAAAAACAAAATAATAGTTATCTAATAATCTAACCTAATACTAATAAGGAACTAAATAATTAATATATAATATTCCAATTAATTCAATTTTTGAGCTCAATATATGTTGTTGCAGGTAATCGCCCCCCTGCCAAGATTCCTGTGCCAATGCCTCCATCTCACTCTAAAAAGAAAGATGAAGTATGTTCTTTAAATTTATGAGCTGCCTGCCATTGCTCTTCCCTCCCCCCCTTCCTTTTTTAACCTAATGACAAGCACCCAATTGGCTCTGGCATTGCCACAATATAGGACAATCCAATCACTTGCTGCCATTTCAACATATCTGTAGCCTTTTTGGCATGTCTGGACGCATATCTTTTCTTTTACTCCATTTGGCATTCAAGAACTTATCTATTTTAAAGTTCCTGTTTTACTTCTTGAGTAGAAGCTTTGTTCTGTTTATTTTGAGGGGCCATAAGCATAAAGTGACTTTGTATTTTATATATATGCCAATTTCATGAGTGCTAAGCAAATTTCATCAGCACTGTTGTTAGGCACTTTCTAGATAAACAATAGTAAAAAAATAAAATAAAATAATATTCATTGTTATTGTAAAAGTATGCATATGGCATATAACTTATTTTTTTAACATCTGCCTTTCATGTATACAAACTTGCTTACGTCTCTTTTTAAGGTAAGAAGTAATATATTAGTGCTGTAATCAAATTCAAATCCAAAGCTATTTATTGGTTTAAGGTTATTGTGGCCAAGCGTTCAATTTAACATTTATTACTTGTAATACTCATGCAGAGAAATTTTTCTTTGCTATTCTTCTTTAGCCTTGCTCACTGATGGTTAATTTTTTATTTTATTTTATGACTAGTCATTGGGTAGACCACTTCAACTCAATGAACAAGGTCAGATTCTTGAGGTGGCTATTGAAGCAGCTGCAAATGCAATTATCAATCTTAGGGACAGTTTAAATGAATGGGATAGTAAAGTTGGTGATGGTGACTGTGGCTCAACAGTGAGTCCCTCAATCTCTAGAATTCAAGTCATAACTGCTGGGTGCATGATCTTTTAAATATTGTACATTTCCTATGCAGATGTATAGAGGTGCAGCTGCAATATTAGATGACATGAAAAAGTAAGTTGGATTTTCTTCTGTCCTTTATAGTTTGGTTATTTAATGTGGGAAGTTACCTATTAAAGGGAGATTTATGTCAAAATTTTCAAATATCAGGAACTATCTATCGTATGTCAATAGTAGAGGAATACCTAAAAGTATCCTTAAAATGTATCTTAATTTGAAACTTCGAAAGTTAAGGGAGAGTTATTTATTGAATGCATACATAGGACCTGTCAATGCACACAGATATAGTTATTAAATGTCTGTTGCATGGTATGGAAGATCATTTAATTGGGAAGCTTGTATATCCTAGACACTAGTTAGGTGTTGGAGCTTTGTAATGGATAGGGCACATCAAATAGGTTTGAATATAAGTTTGATGCTTTCAGTTGCTACTTGCTAGTGGATTACTGATCTACTTTGTACTTTTGTAATTGTTAGCTGTTGCATATATTAATATAATGTTTCTTATAACAAAATGAAAGTCTAGGATTTCTTTTCAAAAGCATGGTAGTCACAGCTTAGTTAGCTCATTTGTTACATGTTTTTCACCCAATTGATGGTTTTCTCTTTCTTTTTTTAATTATTATTACCAATTGATGGTTTTCTCTTTCTTTTTTTAATTATTATTATTATTATTATTTTGTTGGGGGTGGGGTGGGACATATGGAAAAGTTTCATTACTGGAATATAATAATCACATGCTTGGAAGGACTTAGATTGTGGCCTTCCCAACAGAATATACCCCGGGATGAAATTCACATACGAGGAGGAGGTCTGATGTAGGTCTGTTTGGGTAGGCAGAAGGAGGTAGATTTTGTCTGGGTTTGGTTCAGAGAAAGCTGCAGGTTGCACCAGGGTGCATGTAAGGAGATCGAACAATGGGGTCTGGAGTGGTAAAAGAGGTGGCAGGTCTGTACTCTGGGTTAATGTGTTCAATTGTAGAACGTTTGGTCATGATATTGGAGTGTTGGCTTTTGGGATATGTGGAGTGTGAAGTGCTCTGGTAGTAACCAAGAAGATACAGAGATTGAGAACATATTATGGTGCAGCATAAAGTCTAATGCATAATTGTAGAACATGGAATTCTTCACTTTTTATTTTAATTTGGCATCCCTAAACTTTATCAGATTTAACATTTTGGTCTCTTAATTTTTTTATTCGTAATATTACTCCACCATCTTTTTAAATCTAACAATTTAATCCAAATTTAAAGATAATGAACTAAATATATTAAACTTTAAAAGTTAGATACTAAATAATGCAAAAAAAAGTTTTAAACGCGTTAATTTTGACCACTACAGTTCAATTTAGTCTAATTTTTAAATTAGGACTAAGTGTGCTAAATTTTAAAAAATAGTGGACGTATTATTTCGAAAATAAAAAAATTAACGGACCAAAATGTTAAATCCGACAAACTTTAGGGGCTAATGGTATAGTTCAGCCATTCAGTTTTGATTATTCTCTAGATTCTTTCATCATGCTAGAAATGTTTCTAGGTTATGGATTAACGATTTCAGTATTCCTTTGGATGTGATCATCCAAGAGCTACAGTAAAAATTGTTGGTTGTCTGTGATAATGACTCCATAATACTCTCTTCAATAATGGGGCTATCTTAATTTGGACATATTTTCCAGTTATCCTCTGAATCGTGCTGCAGAAACCGTGAATGAGATTGGATCATCGATCAGGAGAGTTATGGGAGGAACAAGTGGGATCATGTAATTTACTTCACTTTATCTTTGCTCCAATGCGGTCTAGTATTAAGTTTCTTGGTTCTGCATTCATATTTTTTTAAATGTGAATCTTTCTACTTGTCTTTTTGAAACAGATATACCATATTTTGCAAGGCAGCATATGCAGAACTGAAAGCAAACACTGAGTTAGTTGCTGCATCAAAAAAATGTAAGATGATGCCCTTCTGCACTAATATATTGGCTTGAAAGATCTTATTATTTTTTCAATACAGGGGCTAAGGCACTTGAAGCCTCAATTGCTGCTGTCAGTAAATATGGGGGTGCTAGTGCTGGTTTTCGCACATTGTTAGATGCCCTTATCCCAGCATCAGCTGTTTTACAGGAGGTCATCGCTTATAATTCTTCCTGGTCCCTTATTTTTTAATATTTTCTTACATGACCTTGGTGCTTATATCACTTTGGATACTCAGAGGTTAAATGCTGGCGATGATGCTGCAAATGCGTTTGTACTCTCTTCTGAAGCAGCATTCGCTGGAGCTGAATCAACCAAGCAAATGCAGGCACAGGTGACACACTAGCTATTCCTTTTGTTGCCTTATGTAAAAACCTATGAAAGTACGTTGGATGGATGTATGATTGGATTCACATAAGTTGTCTACGAACATTTATGATGATAACAATGAGGTATATGTTCCTTCACGAACCAATTCCTACAAACTATAAGACATCCAATTAGAAAGTGTATGCTAGAAGCAGATCAAATAAGATCCATCAATGAAATATGGATTGTATAGTAATAACTATTACTCTCAATTTTTAATTTTCTGACAAGTTCTTTGAGGTTAATAACGTTTATGAATTTTGGAAACACTAGAGGTCACTATTCTAAGTTCAAGCAAAGTTTCTCGTTGTGGTGTAGTTTGTGGTTCATGCAAGTCCTTGTTGCTGTAAAAAATATTTTCTTCGTTAGTTTGTAATGTTTAATCAACTTGAGTAGAAATATAAAATAAGTTTATGTAGAAGTGAATATTATGAAATCGAAGTAAATTGAGAGGAAAACTAGAAAATCAAATAAAGACATTCTATTTCTCATTAATAATAATATTGAGAGTTTACTTGTGTATTTATAGGAATAATAATACTAAAATTCTAATTTTAATAGGACTTTAAATAAGACTCCCAAATTAATAAGAAAACTTATCATAATTATCTAATAAACTTTTTTTACTATGCTTTGCTGATTTTTAATAAAATTATGTTGTTTCTTATTTTAAAAATTACTGTGCTAGATTGTAGGTAATACAAAGATGATAGCTCAATTTTCCTGTTTTCTTTTATTTATTTTATTTTTGCTGTGCATCTAAGTGTTGTACACACCTATATTCCTCATTTATTTTTGTAAGTTTCCACCAACATTATGGAGAGTCCATCTTACAAATATCCAGACTATATGAAAATTCTGAATGGCTTTCTTTAGAACCTTATTGACTCAAAAATGAGGTTTAGCTCAGGGCATGTTAGTTTAATTCCTTCAGATTCGTTCTCGGAATTGCATGTAGTTTGATGTTCCTCACGATGCATCAGTGTCAATCTTTGTTAGCATTATAGTGTTGCAAGTCAATTTTATGATACACAAGTTGCATGTTGCTAAATACTGCAGTAGTGAGATGGAATGGCATTGAAGAGGCTTTAGTGCTAAATGGTATTGCCATGAATGTGCTAGTTAGTTCTCTCTGCTTGTAGCGTGCAGAGCTGTGTATTTTCTTATTTTATTGGTCATATGATTTGCACAGTATCCATTGTAATGGTGTTGATGATGCTGTATTATGCATAAAATTATATTGTAATTGGATTGTCCTTGAGTCAGTCTGATGGTGAATCTGCTTACATGGTTGCATTTGAACAAATACAAAACATCAAAATAGTCGTATTGTGCAGGCTGGCCGTTCAACTTATGTTTCTGCTGAGTTACTGGCATCAGTTCCTGACCCTGGTGCAATGGCGGCAGCATCATGGTACAGAGCAGCAGCATTGTCCGTTAAGGACTGGTACCATGCTTCATAAGTCAACCATATAGCAGCTATTCTTGTTTTCTTTTCCCAGTTTTAGCCGCAGAAGGAAACAACCAATTTTTGTCTGAAAATTTTCTCACTAAGCTTTCCGCTTATGCAAGTTCAGTGTGTAATGCTGAGAGAGCAAATATAATCATACACGTCCTGATATTTTTTTTCAGGGAACTTGTATATTTTCAAATGTTGAGAATAACATGCATCAGTGATTCAGAATCTGCGTAGTATTGGATACTCATGTTTCACTTAATGGCCTGTCTGGGTTTAGAGATATATTCTTATGGTGTGGATTGTATGTACACCACATTTTATTCTTGATTTTATATTTCATACTAGTTCCTCTGCTAGCAATTTGAAACATGAGGTTTGGGGTTGGAATAATTTAACACTCTAGCAAGATATATTATTATATAATGGTTTAATAGGATAGTATTATCTCATTTTTAAACCTTAGAGGTGCATATATGTTTTTTTACAACATAAAAGATTATGTTTAACGTATATTCAAAAATGGAGTGCATATAGTTTTTAGGGGTTAAAAGTAATACCTAATTAGTTCTAATAAAAAATTGTGAAATTTTAGTGTTCATATAATTGTAATCTTATGCTAAATTGTGAAATTTTATTCTCTTTTAACGGATACACTTGTTTCCTTTAAAAGGTAAGTACGTATATTTATGTTGAACTTGTATTGGAAATGTGCTTTGCTCATTAATTGCACATGACACATTTTTGAGTGATTGTATAGTAACAAATGTGGCTTCAAAATCAATGGATTTATAGTAATTAATTAGATTTTATTAACTTGTAAGGTGATATTTGGTCGGTATGAATGAGATTGAAAAGAAAATTATTTTCATATATTTTTATTTGATTGTGTTATAGATCAAGAATAGAATTACAATAATTCTGAAAATAGATGTAATTGTTATTCCACCATCTCTTAATGAAATTATTATTTCATTTTCACCTATTGTACGAAAAGGTTTTACATTCAAATTTTGAACCCTAAAATCGTAAAACCTAATATTCAAAACTTAAAACCCTCAAATTATAAATCTTATAAACTTTAAACTTTAAACTTTAAATTTTAAACTTTAAATTCTAAATTCTAAAATATCAAAACTTTAAAACTTAAACCCCTTATCTTATTAACCTTTTAACCCATTAACCTAAACCCCAATCTTTAAATCCCCTAACCCCCAACCCTTAATTCTAAACTCTAAACTTTAAATTCCTAATCTCTAATCTCAATCACAACTCTAAAACACCACCTCAAACTTGAAATTCTTTTTTTAATTTTAATTTTTTGATATTCGTGTTAATGTAGTGGATCAATAATAGAATGTTATTACCATATATAATAATTTAGTGTTATTTTGTAAATAATATAGAAAAAAAATTATTAAAAATATTTTCTTGTTTTTAAATATTTTTAAGTAATAATATTTTTTTATAAAAATTAAATGATATTATTTAAATTTTATTGAATATAGGAATATTAAAATAATATACAATGTATTTCATCATATTTCATTTATAAACTAAACACTTTAATATTAATTTATTTTTTAATTTCATTAGTCAAAAAAAACATTGTAATAATAATACTATTTTTTTATATTTAATTCTATTACTATTATCATTTCTATTATTTCATCCTGTGAACTAAAGGTGACCAAGTAATATTGAGTAGTATAGTAGTGTTGTAAATTATTTTCTTATTGTGCATGGCATAAAACTACAAAGAAATTATTCATTGTTTCCTAAGCTCAATTTGATGTGTTAATTTAGATCAACTGAGGGGATGATAAAAAGTATAAAGGAGAGAAAATATATAAATTTCTTCCTTTCATCTTTTATCTTTTGTGTTATTTGGCCTTGAATCATTGCATTAGCTTAAATCAATTTATAATTTTTCAAAATGAATATTTATTCCCTTTTAGTGGTTTTTTTTATTGGGAATGGTTTACTTATTTATGGTATTTGACGGACAGTTATTACTTATTTTTTCATTAATGCTTCGGTGGTTTGATGATTAAAAAGTCTCGAGTAGATCAACATGGTGAATTCCATTATGGTTGGTCTAAAGTGCTATTGTCCATCTCGCCAGAATTAGCTGAAACTTATGCTTTTCATGAAGTGGTGAATTGGAGAACAAAACAAGTTTATTTGGAAGGCGATGCAAAGATAATCATTGACAATTTTCTACTTCTAGACAATGCCTTACAACTTCAATCCACTTTTGTCGACCTAATTCGAGTTTTTAGCACAATCACTTTCAGTTTTTTCAATGCTTTTTGTAAGTTAGATTCCTAGAGAAAATAATAGTCTTGTTCATCGTGTAATTAATTGGGCTTTTCATTCTCAATTTGATGGCACCATAAACATGTTTATATTACCATCAGATCTTAGGATCTTTGTAAACTCTTTTCCAGTAATTTAATGGCAGTCTTACTTGCCTATCTAATTAGAAAAAAGAAAAGAGGATCGATGTGGTGAAAATGTTTACGTTTATATTCAATATTGATAGATATTTAAAGAAAATTATAAAAAGTTGTAGAAATTATAGTTATTTTAAAATTATTTTGTTACAACTTTTTTAAACATTATTTTTTATAAACGTTTAAAAATGTAAAATAATAATAATAATAATAATAATGAATTGATTAAATGGGATTTTTTTATTTATAAATATTGTATTTGTGACTCAAAGGAAACATGAATATATAATATTGGGGTGTTATGATTATACTTTTTTTTTTTTGATAAAAAAATAGTTTTTTTAAAATTTAGATGGTCTACCTACACATAAAAACATATTAAAGCGTCAAATTACAAATGTTTATTCCAACCATCATCCATTGCTGTATAAAGATATAGAGAAAAAATATATATAGCAAAGGGAATGGTTTTTTTTAAAAGATAAAAGTGATAAAAAAAACATTAAACAGATCTTTGGTTGATTGAAATAAAATAGAATGAAATCAGAATTAATTATTTTTAATTTTATATTTAATTAGGTTGAAAAGTAGAAATAAAATAAAAAAGAAAGAATCAAAAAAATTTAAAAAGAAGGAATTGAATTTTTTTCTCTCCTTTAAGGAATTATAAATATAATCATAAATTCTAAGTCCTAAATCTCAAATCCCTAGACTCTGTTTAGAAAAATAATAATTTTAATACTAAATTTTTACCCATAAATATAACCCTAAATCTCAAATCCCAAATCTTAAAATCCAAAACCTTATTTTTTTTAAAAAAAATTAACCTTAAAGCTTTAACCACGAATATAATACTAAACCTCAAATCCCAAAATCTTAAACCATGAAACTTATTTAAAAAAATAATTATTTTAACCCTAAACATTAACCCACAAATATAACCCTAAATCTTAAATTCTAAATTTTAAATCTCTAAACCCCAAATCTTAAACGAAAAAAATAATAATTAAATTATATTGTTTAAACTTTACTGAATATAGAGATATTAAGGTAATAAACAATATTTTTTATTACATTCCAGTTATAATCCAATTATTATAATACTTATTATTTCTTTGATTTTAGTAGTCAAATTAAACAAAATTATTTTATTTCTTTTCCATTCTCATTCTCATTCCGATTTTATTTCGGAATTCAAACGTTATCTAATAAAAATCTTATAAATGATTTATTTTATTTTATTAAAAATTGACTCCGATGAAAATTAGTATATTCAATAAGTTAAAAATAGATAAAATATAATAGTTAAAATAAATTCAAAAAAATTGATATTTTGTTAATATTTTTATGACCTATTATTCCAATTCACGCATTCTAAGTGTGATGTTTTTCATCACTTTTGAGTTTTGATCCCTTTTAAGATAAATATTCTCTTTTTTATACCTTGAATGGATTTTGAATGTGAGATATTGTTTGAGCTAAACCTTTGAGTGTATAATAATAAAAGATGGATGAGTTTGAAGTGTACGACAATGGAGAACGAAGAGCTTGGGGGTGCGTGTTATACCTTCAATTTGGATTGGCTTTTCTTTAATGAGTTAGAGATTCAATTTTTAGGGTGTTTTGTGTATTTGATTCATCTGTCACGTTGGAATATTTTTTTTCACATGATGTAGCAAATGGACTCTTGCATGACGGTTCATTCTTTTATTTAAAGTTTATAATATGTTCACTTGAATAAAGGCACATAGCCTTCTACTCATTTTTGTTAAAATTAAAAAAAAAAAGCTTTTAATCTAAAGTATTTTAGTTTTTCAAAGGTTTTATTATATTATTATGAAAATTTGTTGAAAATTATAAAATATTTTGAGAGAGGATATTATTATATATATAATTATAATAAATGTTACAAATTAAAAATTCGCTCTATTTAATAATAATTATTTAAAATTCATTTGAAATTTGATACATATAAACTATTTCTTTTTAAGTAAATATTTGAGATTTATTCTTATTTTCAAGGAAATATCATGAACTTGTCGGCTGTGTCGCTTGCTCTTTCTTCGATGCCAGTCACCCGTTGGATTAGTTCTCAGATAAGCTGATCACCATTAGACCCTGACTTGGTGGGCCCCTAGATTCCCATACAGTTGAGAATCAATTAATATCAAAACCCCTCGAATACGCGTAAAACAACTAAAGAAAGAAAAAAAATTAGTAAAGAAATCAAGAGCTGTAATATAGAAATAGAATAGTCGAAGAAAACAAACAAACACGACTTGAATAATTTATTTTTTTCTTCCTTCGATTTGCTTTTCATAGAAAGAAAGAGATTTAACTATCGAAGGCCAAGCTATGATTGAGCAGCTGACGGAGGAGCAGATCGCTGAGTTCAAGGAGGCTTTTGGTCTCTTTGACAAAGATGGTGATGGTAATTTTTTTTAAATTTTTTTTTTTCATCGTTGGTTTACTAGTTTTTGGGTTCATTTCTTATTGATGTTTGTTTTGTGTGTGATATATTTTTTCTTTGTGGTTATTCTGCTTCAGTGAAAATGGTTGTTGAAGTGGGATAAAGAGAGTAATTTCAATGGATCTTGTTTTGTAATTTTTTTTTTAAGGTGGGTTTTTTTTTTTTTTTTTTTACGTTTTTGCCTTAGAAATGGAGGGCTTTTTTGGGTTGTCAATGGTCTTAATTTTCTTGCATCTTATGCTGAAAGATTGTGATTCTTTGTCTTCTTCATTTACTTTAATTTAATCTTTTTAGGAGGATCAACCCATAATTATCGTGAAATAATATTTTTAGTTTAATTACATGACATAATCACATTTGTCTCATTTTTAACCTCTACACCCTATCTACATATGTTATTTTTCATATAATGTTAAGAATGTGTTTTTCTTGTGTTTAAAAATACGGTACACATGATTTTAAGAAGGTTAAAAGGAAAACTATATGAATAACTATGTCATACCAATTTATTGTGGAAGCGAAATTCGGATCTAATTTTTCGGTTGTACAAATATAAAATAATGGGTAACAACAAAATAATAAATCAGAAAATAAATTGAACATTTAAGTGGTTTAACTTTTTGTGAAAAGTCTATTCCATTGACATTGCTAAAAATCTACTAATAATCAAATTGAGATACAAACATTAATATTCATAGATCTTGATAGAATATACTAAAATCTAAAATTTTCTTAGAAAATATCTCTCTCTCGGTAATATACAATAAAGTAAATTAAAAAACTTATTATTTAATCAAATATTAACAATCTACAACTTCCTCTTCTACTATATTACAAATAAAAGGTTACAAATAAAAGGTGGAGGGAGATGACCTTAAGAATCAAACTTTTTAGAAGGTTAAAAGAAAAACCATATGAATAACTAGGTCCATCATTATACATCTTACAATATAATCGGTCCTTTTAGTAAATGATACCTTAATTACTTTAATATTTCACTTTTCATTTTAATATACAATTCAATACTAACACGTTATCTAATGCATGCATAAATTTTGGAGTAGGTGAGGACCATGAGGTGATACTCTTCACCTATGACATTGCTTACTTCTTTAGTCAAGCATTGGACATTTGTGTTTTGCAAGAAAGTAAATTTACTAATCTTGTATTTCATTAAGCTAGGGTACCAGATCATGAGTAAGGGGCAATGGGTGTAATTATACCAATTCAAACTGTCCAGAGCTTTTTTAGCTGTTGACTGCGGTAATAGAAACTATTGTTATTGGCTTTACAAGTTCATAGGATCGGTAAAATATAGTCCTGTAAGATGCCTTTTTCAATGGCTCTGAAGTTTCCATGTGCTTATTTTACAATTATAACCCATGTGAGTCTTATTCTCTAGTATTAGATTCTAACTTGGCATTTGTACTGTTTTCGAATAAGGGTTAACCAAGAAAATTGATATCATGAGCTTTCTGTCTAGTACTACCAATAATTGTCTTTTGTTTTGCAATGTTATATCATCGTGTTTTGTTTGAAAGTATTACTAATCAGCTATGGGGATATCCATGTGGGATAGCTGATGGTACATGAAGGTTAACGAGCAAATTTTTTTTCTCTTCATATCATATAGTCGTATTATACACTTGTTATCGTAATGCAAGTTATTTTTGTTTGAATGGAAATATTGAATTGTAAGGTCATCATATTTTTGTGTGGCTATTATATGCCTTTAGTATGATTCTTCTCTTTCATGAATTGTTCTATATAGGCTGCATCACAACTAAGGAGCTGGGGACAGTGATGAGATCCCTGGGGCAGAATCCCACTGAAGCTGAATTGCAAGACATGATCAACGAAGTTGATGCTGACCAAAATGGCACTATAGATTTCGCTGAATTTTTGAATTTAATGGCACGGAAAATGAAGGCAAGTTCAATGCTATATTTTTTTGTTCTTAGAGTCACGTTTCATACTACTACTTAGTCTAAACCATTAAAATCAAGGGAGAAAGTAAAAAATAAATAAATTAAACAATGAAATCAAAGATCATGATAGAGTAGTGGCATGTAACATTACTCTAAATGTCGTGTTAAAGTGCTATTTATTGATTTTACATTGTGGGGCCTGCATGCATTGGTCTGTCGGAAATGAAAGTTGTCTAAAGTGCTATTTTGTTCTTGAGAGATATCTGGTTTTTGAGTTTCCTCAGTTAGGACTTTGAGGTTTACCAATGCTTCAATTTTGTTTGACTATGATAGAAATAAACAAAATACAATTTTGGAAAATAATTTTAATGAAGACATGTTAGTGTTCGTCAATTCAGCTGATGAGCTTCCTCATCTTTTTCTATTTATCTTTTGTTATTTATTTATAGTTATTGACTCATATATATATATATATATATATTTTTTTTTTCTTGCAATACCTTTTGTAGGATACTGATTCTGAGGAGGAGCTCAGAGAAGCTTTTAAGGTCTTCGATAAGGATCAAAATGGCTTTATCTCTGCTGCAGAGGTGTGTGCAAATCTAGTTCATATCTCTTCTCTTCTTCCTTAAGAGAAACTTTTATTTATTAGAAGAATTGACACATAATTTGCCATCAATGATTAATAAACATGTCCTTGGAATTTTCTAAATTAGAATGACCTTCCAAGCTCAAATTTGACCTTACTTGCATATATGTTTCTCCCCCCCCCTCAATTACCAACTGTAATTGAGTCATTATCCATCACATGTATCTCAGGTTCCTCTTGAAAAACAGCATTCACTGCGTTTCTTCCATTTTTTATTCCCTGATTGCTAAAACCACTTCTTTTGAGACACATCTCTGATCACATGATTGAGCTTAGGCCTAGAAGAGGCTTTTGAACCATGATGGATGGAAGTAATCAAAGTGACACATGTATTTCAAAAGGAAAATTATTTTATCACTATTTAGATGCATGTATTAGTCTACATGGCACTTGATGGCATAATATAATTGGCTTATATTAATATATAGTCTCATCATAACTTCAACATCTCATCTTCCCACTTTAATGTCTGATCCAACACTGACACGTCACTTGATACATATAGCATTACTTGGTAACTAATTTTAGTGAAGAAAAAAGACTAATCTACTACATCTAAATGCTAAGAATTACATAACTTTTTGATCTCTAAGGATTACATATCTGTTCTAACCTCATTGTTATCTTTGTGTGCTTGCAGCTTCGACATGTGATGACAAATCTTGGTGAGAAGCTGACAGATGAAGAAGTAAATGAAATGATTCGTGAAGCCGATGTGGATGGTGATGGTCAGGTCAACTACGAGGAGTTTGTGAGGATGATGCTGGCAAAATGAAATCCTATCTGATCTTGTGTATTGATTTGTATCAAGAGATAGATTCATAGGTTCTATCCGTTTGATAACATTTGACTCTGCTGTAGAATTGTAGATTGTTTATGATGAAGTTTATATGATGATTACTTTGAACATGATTCTCATAGTATCTTTAATGTACTCGGATGTTTTTAGTGCAGACCATCTTTTTTTTTTTGTGCATGTACCCTGCCACTTTCCAGTTGGAGCTTGGAAATTATCAAATATTTCTTGCGCTTGTTAAGGAAAAGAACACAACAATTATTAAACAAGTATGATTCTGGTATAAGAATTATGATTATTATTCATGTAAGCATGTTTAAGAATGATTAATGATTATGGATTACATTTTATTTTTAACAATCACTTGTTATATATGGTATGATTAAACATTTTTATGGCCCACCCTACCAATAACAATCTAGTGGTAAGGTTGTGGAAAAAATGACCTGGAATAGAGGGGTTTCAGAATTGTGTTGCGGTGTCATTTCAATGGGGTGAGACTACGAATTACTGATTTGAATCACTTTACACACTCATACATGCAGCATCGATTTTGATCGGTTTATTGTCACTACACGCTCAGTCCCTAAGGTTTCACTGATTTTGTGATATCATCTTAGATTGATTGGCCTCAACATTGAGGTTGCTTAAGTTAATTGGAATGAAAAATTATCACACGTTTAGTTAATTGGAATGATGAAAAATTATCGGAATTGATTATTTTTAATTTTATTATTGATTGGATTAAAAATTATTAATAAAATAGAATCGATTTTCGAGAAAAAATTAATTTGTTTTACTTTATTTTCGTTTCAATTTTTTTTTCAATTTTATTCATCTTAAATATAACTCTAACAACTAAATAGTAAGAAATAAGCCCAAACCCAAATTATGCACGATATGTACAAGCCTTTCAAAATTGAGGTAATCTAATGTTTCAAAGAAAACCTAATATTCACTCACCGCAAGATGCCCAGACCAATTACCCACACCCAACTGCCACTTGCTGCCTTCAATGCCGACTATATCGGTGCTTAAGCCGCTGCCTCCGTCGCCCTTTTTCTTCGTTGTCTTCTTCAAGCCTTAAGGTATTCTCAAAGCTTTCCCAATTTGTTTTGAAATCAGTTAATTTCTAGTTTAGCAGGATATATACTAGCCATTAGGGTCACTCTCATGACGTTTAATATACCAATTATTTCAATTTTTCCTCCTTTTCTGAGTGTAAAAAAAGAAAAATTCCGTACTTGTTTTAGGTGGAAGAATCAATAATCTCTCAAGTCTGATACACGTATGGGTGTTTGTGATGAAGGTAGATACATATTTTAAATTTAAATAATCGAGTGTAAATATTATGTCGGCTGCTGCTTCTCATATCAGGCGTTTGAAAATAAACAGCAGCCCATAACGTTAATGATTTGTGGATAATTGTTTGCTTGATTTTTGTGCTCGTCTAATTAGAAAAGATTAACATATTGATAATGATCAACAATTTCAATTAATTGGAAATTGTTCAGGTTTTGAAGTATGGAGGGAGGTATTATTAATTGTTATATTTTTTACCGACTAGATTACTTTTTATTTTTATTTTTTATTAAATATTTGTTTTATTTGAAAGAAAATTTACGATAATTTTGAATTATATTAACTTGAAGTAACAATATTTAAGATTTTTCGACCATAATTTAAGTGTATCTTCACTCAAATTTTCTTTTAAAAATTGGATGTAATTATAAATTTCTTCTAATTCGTTGATACCAATATCTAAATGCATAACACTAAAATTTTCTTTCTTATTATAGCCTAATTTTTAGTTTTTATTAAGTTTTAAAAAGTTTTGTAATGATTTTTAATTTATTTTTATAAAATTTTATTCTATTATATTAACAACTTAACTTCGTAATAATATAAGATTAGTTTTTGAAGTTAATAGTTATTTTCTAATTCTTTACTATTATAACTTGAGAAAAATTAAAACTTAATAAATATTATATACTAATATTAGATATTGAAAGTTAAGAAAAATTATATACTGATATTAGATAATCTTGTTATATTTGTATTATATAAATTAAACCAATAATTTATACTATATAAGATATAAATAAATTTGATATTTAAATTAAAAGTAATACCCTTTAAAAATTATTTTATAGAACTGAATATATTAATTTTTTCTATAATACCCTAGTGGTAATATTATTCAACCACATATTAATAATATTAGAGATGTATATCTTAATTCTAGTAATTTAATGAGCTATATCTTTTATAAACTTGCATAAAGATATATTGGCAAAACTGATATTATAATAGAGCATCTAATTGGTTGAATATAGAGATCCTCTTAAAAAGAATAATATTGTATCGGAGTGAGCATTCTCTACTAACCTTACAGATCTCTCTTAGTATTTCTCAGTTGAAATGATTTTTAGCGCATTACTTATTAAAAATTAAAAATATTTATTTTTAAGATTAATTTGTCACCTAATTTAAGAAAATAGACTTTTAAATTTTATTTTATTTTATTTTCAGCTTCTTTTAAGGCTTGTTTGTCTATAATTATATACTCAATGAATATAATATTATATACTAATATTAATATAAGTTATTTTTTATAAAAATTCTCTTAATATTATTAGTATATATATTGATATTATAACTTATGTTAATTTATAAAAATTTCACTTTACAAAAATATTAAGAATTCGCATCAAACATGATGACAGCATATCACATGTCAACCAATTGGTTAGATTAAAATGTCCAAACCGATACTCTGTATGTATACTAATTGGATTCGGATCAATGTTTACGGTGGATCAATTTTGGATTAAAATTTTAATTTTGATTCTGATTGGATAGGATTAGGATCAATCTAAACTGACAGCTTTGAACCATGATGAACACTATGACGAAGAAGAAATCAGCAGTTTTATACCACTACCCATGTCCAGACGGTGCTTTTGCAGCACTAGCAGCTCACCTCTATTTCTCTTTCTATTCCCTCCCGACCCTTTTCTTTCCCAACACCGTATACGACCCAATAACTCCAAGCCAACTCCCTCTCACTGAAATAGACAATATCTATCTTCTAGACTTCGTTGGCCCATCTGGGTTTGTTGAGAACATAGCTTCCAAAGTTAACAAAGTTATTATTTTGGACCATCACAAAACAGCTCTCGAGAGGTTTGGTGGTGAGACTTGTTCAATTGGTGAGAATATAATCAAGGTCATTGATGTTGGAAAGAGTGGCGCTACCCTTGCTTTTGATTATTTTAAGGAAAGGGTTGGAGATGAGAAGTTGATTCGTGAATTTCAACGTGTTAGGAAGTTATTTGATTACATTGAAGATGGGGATTTGTGGAAGTGGAGGCTACCAAATAGTAAAGCTTTCAGTGGTGGATTAAAAGATTTGAATATTGAATTCAATCTTCAACTGAATCCATCACTGTTTGAACAGGTAAATTAAATTTCTTTCTTTCTGTTTATTTTCTAAAATAGTACATGTATATCTTGCTACTAAGTAGAACAGTTAATGGAAAAAAGAAGAAAAAGAGTAGAACAATTAGAGAAAGTAATAGGGTGAATAGAAGAAGATGAAGACAACACTATCTGGAGTTTTAAATTTTTGAATAAGGATGCGGGAGTTGGATAAATATATTTTTCTCAATTTTCTATAAATTTGTACCAAATTTGTGTGCCCAACTACCCACACCTTATTCATGTAATATGGCTTGAATACGAGTACCTCACAAAAAAATTAAAAAAATAAATAAATGAGGAATCCAATTAACATAGGATAAGACTAATGATAATGGAGAATAGAGAAATGATTTGTGTATTCTTACATTTATATTGGGTATAGATGAGAACTCTTGTATGACCAAATAAAATAATCAACTTCTTTTCCCAATTAAGCCTAATCAATCAGACAAATTACATAATTTAATAAAATCACTAAAATTGACATCCATGTTTTTGTAACAATAGACCAATTTAAATGAAATTACTTTGTATCTTAAGTTTGTGATAAACTGCAAATCAAGTAGCAAAATTCTATTGATTTTACATCAAATGAAATGCACCAAGCCTAAAATCATGCCATGCCATGCCATGCCATTTGATATATATGACAAGCTTTGATGACTAACTTTGCTCAGTTTTTAATGGTCATAAGCTGACATAATTGCATAGTTTGTTTTTGTCCCTCCTCTCCTCCTTTTTTAATATCTTTGCTGATCAATGATATTTGGCAGTTACTGGCACTAGACTTGGAATCTATAACTACTCAAGGCATAACAAGCTTAGCAAATAAGCAAAAGTTGATATCTGATGCTCTAAACCAGACATACGAAATAGCACTTGGTGGTGGAGCTTTTGGACGTTGCTTGGTAAGTATTTAATTTATAATTCTCTAGCTTCTGCTCTCCGTAGACTTGTTTTTTGGATAAAGCAAATTTTTTTTTTTTGGAGGACCAAGCTACAGTTTGAAACCATAAAAAATATAAAAGACATTGCCAGAAGTATTTTTCCTGTCATTAAGTGAAGCCAACCAAGTTACTGTCTCCTTCTTAAACATATCATAGCCTGTGCCTCTTTTTTCCTTGAAGATAACACTAAATTCTTTTTGTAGTTCTAAAATGAATCTCACTTGTTTCATTCATGAACCTTGAAATTAAATTAACAAGATACTTGATATCAGGCCTGGTCTGAGTAAGATACATTGGTGAAATAACCAAGATCCAAAAAACTTTTCCATGTATTTTTCGTGATGGTCAATTATTGTGAGAGTTGTGAATTGTAGAGAATCTTTGCAACAATGACATGAATTAAGTGAAGTGTGTGATTAATTGGAGTGTCTTTGTTAAATGAGTGAGGAACACTTTGTGTACCCTATTGAATTGAAAAGTTGGAGAAATATAATGAGTTGATTCTAAGCTCCTAGTGTGTTCTCAAAAGGGCTCTGCACTACCCATTCATCAGTCCCAAATCATTGTTAGATTGTTATCTTCTCACAACCTTCATTTGATACACGCACACACCACAGACATGACATGTCCCAAACAATCCACATTTTGGGCTCACAAACAACACTTCAGCATGCAACTCAGACATTAATCTAAAATCAACCTGACATGGGATGTATTTAGTATTGAATACCACTTAAACAAGGTTTTTTTCCCCCTGCTAAATATAACTTAATCAAAGGTTAGGAGCATAGGATTGTGAGAATGCATGTAACTGTCTGGTTGGTCATACCAGTTAGTGGTTAGAGGTATGAAGGACGTTATAAGAGAACACTTTGAGGCACCTGGTTAAATCTGTTGTTGTTCATGATGAAGTTGAAATATATGCACTCCTATTAGTTTGTGTAAATTATTTCTCAAATTTCTGGAAATTGGAGACTGGAGACTCATTATACTTTATTAAGGATTTATGGCGAAAGTGTTTAAAGTATGTCGTGTATAACTGCATTTTTTGTAAAGTCCCTAACTTCATACAATTTTGGAGACTATATCTTGTAGCTGACTTTATTTCCTCTATTTTTATTTGAACGAAAAATAGATTGAAATGAAAAGGCAAAAGGCATTTGTAAGATTGGAAAAAGTTTCTATTTTGTTTTATAAAGAATAAGTTGCTATTTATTTTCTTCAATTTGTAGGCTGTTGATGCAGATTCCATTTCAAAGTTGAGGAGTGAACTTGGGCATCAGTTGGCTACCAAAAGCTGCAATCTAGAGTTGAGGTATTGGTATTCATTTGATTTATATACTCTTATCAGAAATACAAGTATAGTGATATAACTTGTATTCTTTTATAACTTGACTAAAGTTCAAGTTTCAAGACTCCATTTTTACTCACGGCTATTTTGAACCAGAGAAATGTTCTGACATGCTAAGTGATAAGAGTGTTTGTATAGTCCACGTCCGAAATAAATTATGCAGTTATGCTATCTGATAACAGCATTACAAGTAACAATTCTAAACAAGAAGTCTTGTAGGAATCCCATCTTTAAGAACATAGGTAAAGCATATGAACTGATAAATTGCTTGGTTCACGAAATTCTTACTAATATAGTGCGTTGTGTTTTCTTAATGGTCTGTAGAGGAGAATATCTAAAACAGGCTAGCCAAGTTGAAATTGCAGGAAAAGTCCCTGAAAACTTGTGGCTCAACGCCTCACCTTACTGTCTGAATGAGAAATCCTTATTCAGGATTTTCAAAATGCTGTGTTGAATCTGGAATAAACAAGAACCAGAACCTTCACATTCATGACATTAGGGAAAATCTTTTCTTTTCTTTTCTTTTTTTGGTTTGGTTCCTCACTTTTTAAATCCTTTTAAGTCTCAAATTTAATCGCTTTGAGTTTTGATGGGTTCCTTTTTAAAATTGAAAGTATCACTGTATAAAACCTTAGAACTTGGAAGTGACAAATTTAACCTCTGGATACACACTCATGTCTAATTCTTCTTCCCGAGTCATGTAACATAGATGAGATCTAAGTTTGTACTAAGAGGGTGAGTGTGGCCATGAAGATCGTTACCCAAGATTGGCTGGACAATCAAACTAGACAAAACCAAGTGACAATACCAAGGCAAGCATACAGAAGTGCTTCTCTCTTGAGAGGTACACCAAAGGTCTGGTAGCACACTTTTGTTACTTCGACTCGCCTATTTAAGGTGCCACACCCATGTCGACTTGACATGACATTGACATGGGTGTGAAATATGTGTCTGGCATGATAAAAGCTAAACAGACTTGTCTTTTCTTGTTGTAGAAAAAGTTTCAAACATTATTTTTATCAAGGAGAATAAACGAGAGGAAGAAAAGCGGCACTTGATTACATAAGCAAAAGAAAAGAAAAAAATTGCAGCTTTGCCAGAGGAGAAACAAAAAAAGGAAATGTTAAGAAAATGAAGTAGTTATAAAAAAAAATAGAAGAAAAAAAGTGAGGAAGAACAGCATCGTGGAAGGGAATTACAATTAGATTTGAATTGGGTTATGGAAATTAAAATATCAAAAATGTATTGAGGAAAGTAAGAGTCAAGCCCATGTGTTAATGCGTGGGATGGACCTTACAACTACTTCAAACCCATCAAATAAATTTGGGCACTTACATTCTGTTTTTCCCTTTTCAAAAACTAATATATAAAATAATTTTGAAAACAATAAATAATATAATGACTAAATCATATCTCAAAGCTAACATTACACTTACGAAATATAAATATTTATCGATCTATAAATATATTATACCTAATTTGTATACTAATATGTTGCGTTCAAGTCTCAGTATCTTGAAATTCTTAAAATTGCAGAGTCCAACACTTTAAAACATACCTGTGTCAAGGACTTTTATCCTAGTCCCCTCTCCTAACTTAGGACTGGAACATGATGGCACAGAAAAGATGGATTAAACCACAACCTCAAAAATGCAGGATGAACCACCCGTGTCCCACAAAATCAGGGAGTGGGAGAAATTGGTGGATGTAGGTCAACAGGGCACTACATGCCCGATCCACTTGGCACCTAAAAATACGTGATGGGTATTAACTCATTGTAGCTTCTTCTTGCATTTTCTAATATTCAGAGCTCTCTCTCATGCTTCCCTTCGGCTGCCATCGTATGTTAGGCCTCACCAATGTTTGTTGGTATATGGCCGTGGAGGAAATTTTTGGCCTCAACATTATTTTATGGAGACATGAATTATTACTTTATAGCCAGGGGTTTGTATCCTTTCAGTGTTATTGACCCTAGATGATTACCAGTTATGATTACTTGACAAGCTCAATAGTTGTGTTGACCATATATCTTAACTTATCTATATTTAATGCTCTTAAAAATACCATATTGGTTATACTATAAAGGTAAAGTGCTTCACTTTCTGTTGTCATTTGTTTGAGTAAGCATTTGAAGCTTGAAAAATTAACTTCTTGTTTATCCTTCACTCCTGATCTTGATTTAGAGGTATCGGGGCTGTAGTGTACAGAGTACCTGAGCTTGGCAATGATGATTTGCTAAAGATAAGCCTTAGAAGTATTGAGAGCGAAGACACGACGCTCATTTCAGAGGTATAACATTTAAAAAAAACTATTATTTTCTTAAGCGCATTTAATTCATTTAGTATGAATTGTGAAATATGGTTCAAATTTTCGATTTTTTTTTCTTCCTTACAGAAATATGGAGGGGGTGGACACCGAAATGCCAGTTCGTTCATGCTAAGCTCAGCAGAATTTGAGCAGTGGAAAATTTCCATTGATTAGAGCAAATGCAACTTGTGGTAATTTGCCCCCCTCCCTCTCCCCTCAGTCCCCTCTCCCCTCTCCCCCTCTCTCTTTTTCTTTGTCAAGCTAAGTAGTTATTGCTTGCCAGAAGTGTAGGTGTATGATGCTATTATTTAGATTTCTTTTGTTTTTCATACCTAGGCATTAATTAAGACTAAATACAATAACCATCCTCCTATTATAATTCTTCTTCCAATTCCAAGGCTAAAAAAAATCCATTCTCTTGTGGTGCTATATTATATATAACATCATTTGGAAAGCAATTTCACTTGAGCGGACATGGTATTTGTTATTTATTGAATTTTATTAATATAAAATATTTTATATTTATGATATGTAAATGGCATTTGACTCTAAAGGGGTCATGAGGGGTTTTCCAACTTATTTAACACAATTGACACTTACATTATCTAACTTACTCAACCATAGTCAACAATTATAGCCTCTAGATTTAAATTAAATAAGGTGATTATGCTTGACTAACATTAATATAGATTGATTTAGACTATTTGAACCGTAACAGTCCTTTATTTATATAGTAGTATTTCTTTTGTTTAGAAACATGAGTTTTCAATCATTTTGTTTTTGAAAAAAGTGTCAAGGTCTTATTTAAAAAAAAAGTTATTTAGTAAAAAAAAAATTCTCAAAATAACTCTTTCTTCTTAAAATAAAAGCACTATTAGTCAACAATTGTAGCCTCCAAAGAATCAAATTAAATACACTATTTGGGTGACAGTAGTCCCTTATTTAGATCGTAGTATTTTTTTATGTTTAAAAAAAGGATTTTTTCAATCCAAATGTTTTATAGTCCTCTTATTATTAAGAAAAATAGTTATTTAATGAAACTCTAAATAACTATTTTTCTTAAATTAGGAGCATTATTAGTCAACAATTGTAGCCTCCTTAAATAAGTTAATTATGGTTGACTAATAATGGTGTTATTGACTTAGATTATTCGTAGTCCCTTATTTAGATAGTAGTATTTACTTTGTTTAGAAAAATGGTTTTTCAGTCTTTTTGTTTTTGAGGAAGTGTTCATTTTATTTTTAAGAAAAAGAGTAATTCAGTGAAAAATCTTTTTTTTTGTTCCAATTTTCTGAACTAAATAATTCATTTTTAAAAAAATAAGTGCAATATTAATCAACATGGATCGCCACTGACTTAAGATTGTTTGGGTCGTAACAGTCATTTATTTAAATCTTAGTATTTCTTTTGTTTAGAATAAGGGATTTTTCAAATCTTTAGTTTCGAAAATGTATTTTATTGTTCTCTTATTTTTAAGAAAAATATTTATTTTGTGAAAATCTTTTTTTTCAAAAAAAAAACAATGGAATAAATAGCTCTTTTTCTTAAAATAAGAGCATTATTAGTCAACAACAGTAACATATAAAGAGTTAAATTACATAAGTTGGTTATGATTGATTAATATTGACCACCATTGACTTAAACTATTTGAGTTGCAGCAGACCGTTATTTAGATGTTAGTATTTCTTTTGTTAAGAAAAGATTTTTTAATCCTTTGGTTTTTGAAAAAGTGTTTTATATTCTTATTTTTAAGAAAAAGAGTCATTTAGTGAAAAATCCTTTCTTCAAGAAAAAAGATGATTGAATATTTATTTTTCTTAAAATAAAAGCACTATTAGTTAACAATTATACCCTTTAAAGAGTCAAATTAGATATAATTGATTTAGATTATTTGTATCCTAACAAGCCCTTATTTAAATTGAAGTATTTCTTTGTTTAGAAAAAGGTTTTTCAATTCAATTCTTTTCTTTTTGAAAATGTGTTTATGGTCTTTTTAAGAAAAAAAGAAAAAAAAAGGATTAAATAACTCTTTTTTCTTAAATGAAAAGTATTGTTCAACAATGGTGACCTCCAAAGAATCAAATTAAATTAGTTAGTTATGATTAATTAGCATTGATTGTGATTGAATTATACTATTTGGATCCCATCATACCCTTGTTTAGATCATAATATTTATTTTGTTTAGAAGAATGGTTTTTCAATCCTTTTAAAAAAGTGTTTTATATTCCTCTTATTTTTAAGAAAAAAAGTTATTCAGTGAAAAATCTATTTTTTAAAAGATTAAATATATAACTCTTTTTATCAAAATAAGAGTACTAATAAGTCAACAATTGTAACCTCTAAAAAATTAAATTAAATAAGTTAGTTATAGTTGACTAACACATTCCATTAGATCGTAGTATTTCTTTTGTTTAGAAAAATGATTTTTTAATCCTTTTGTTTTTTAAATAGCATTGTATAGTCTTATTACTAAGGAAAATAGTTATTTAGTCGAACAAAAATTTCCTAAAAAAAGAACCAAATAACTTTTTTTCTTAAAATAAGTGCACTATTAGTCAATTATTATTATTAGTAGTAATTTATATCGTAACTTGACTTATGGAACCAAACTAAAATCGTAAAATTTGAATCGAATACAAATTGTATTAAATTAGGCTCAAATAGCCCCAAAAAATCAAGTTGGTTTCAAGCTAATTTGTTAGCAAAATTGAAGAAAAAAACTATAACCTAACTTATATTGTACTTAAAATTTGAAAAATACATTTTTTCTTATCACATTGCAATTCTCATAAGAAAAATATTTTCTTTTAAAATAAAACAGTCATTTCTCAAAATGTATATGTATTATGAATATATGTATTTTGAATAAGTCATAACTTATTTATTTTGTCATATTTATATTATCAAATTCAACTACAAATAAAATTTCATAAAAATAATAATAATGTAAAAACATATGTATTATGATTTGAAGGGAGGTATATTAATAATTATTATATTATATTCATAAATTATGAGCAAATGTTTATATATTTGTAATAAATATATATTGTGTGTTTCAACTTTTAGTTAATTAATTTGTTTATTGTTTTAGCTTTTGGTTATTAACTTACAAACATGTTAAGAAATATGAAAATGGATGTAAATGATATAGTTAATGTAATGAAAAATATAATAAAAGAAGATGAAATAACCATTAATGTTCTTTCAAATTCAAAGAAGTACAAGATGATGTTAAAAAGATCATTGATATGGGTACACTTTGAAACTTTTCCTTTAACTTATAATATTCCAGGATAAAAGTAAAGTATTGTAATCAAATCTATCAAAATGAATATAAGAATGGAATATGTATTTTCACATGTAATTATAATAAGTCTGTTATAAGGGACACACAATGTAGGTAATATATTTATTAACTAATTATTGTAACGTAACAAATACATGTGAGGAGTTGTATTATCTCCGTAGATGTGTGAGTTGTTCATTCAATTGTTCAAAAAAATAATTTTTGTAAATATTTTTCTTATTTTTAATGTTTCATGTTATGTTGTTTGAGTTAATGGGATTTAATCATTAAACATATTTTTTTATTTATAAAAAAAGTTCGAATAACTACAAAAATATACAATTAACAATTCAAACTAGTTGAGTCAATTTAGACTATTTTTGTACCAACTTGTTTGTGTTTGGTTTGAATTCATACTAATCTTTGTTGGTTTGAATTAAGTTAAGATTAGATTAATTTAAGTTAGGTTAATTCGAGTTGGCTTGAAATGTCTCAGTTTATACGAATTGATCGTAATTGACTTAAACTATTTGGGTTCAATAATCCTTTATTTAGATCATAGTATATCTTTTGTTAAAAAAAAAAAGGTTTTTCAATCCTTTTGTTTTGAAAATAGTCATCTTATTTTTTTTAAAAACGAGTTATTTAGTGAAAAATCATTTTTCCAAAAAAAACAAAATTTAAACTTTTTTCTCAAAATAATAGCATTAGTAGTCGATAATTATTAAAGTATCAAATTAAATAAGTTGGTTATGGTTGATTAACATTGAACACGATTAACTTTAAATTATTTAAATTATACTATTCTCTTTTTTATATCGTAATAATTCTTTTGCTTAAAAAGAGTTTTTTAATCATTCCTTTCAAATTCAGATTTTATAGAGATAATCTAGGGGTAATTATTAGTGTGGTAATTATTAGGGTTACACACAATGGAATTGGTTTACCCAACTTGGAGTTGTGATGAGCATCGAACACGGAAGTGCTAATAAAATTGGTTTGAAAAAAAAAACTACGTGATACATTTCTATTCTATGTTATAAATGTGGAACCTACTATCAAAAAATGCCTTTTATTTTATTGTCAAATGCATGAGAAAGTGCTCGTGCTGCATCCAAACACTAATACTCAAGTATCATGACCAATGCTCATGCATCTCTCCATAGCATCTTGGCTTCCTCAAGTTTTGATTTAAACTAGTTTCGATCTTGGTTACGCAATGACTTTCTTTTGATAGCTTTGGTCCATTTTCGTACGCAATTATATATCATATTTCTTCCTATAGCTTTATTAACATTGCCACCTTTTTCTCTCTTTCCATTTTAGTAATGAATATTAACTAACTGGCGTAACTAGATAAAGAAACTCAGTTTCTCACATTGAATCAAAGACAATAATTTGAAAAATCTTACCACATTGACCTGTTTGGATGTGCTTTTAAAAGTGATTTTAAGACAATACGTTAGAAATAAAGTGAATTGATTAAAAGTAATTTGAAAAAAAAGCATTAAAATATTTGACATAAAATTAGTATAGGTGATTTATAGTGACTTTAGTTATTAATTTAAGAGATGCATTACTTTTTCTAAAAGCATAAATAATATTTAAAGTGCCAAATACCCTTAAAAGTGTTTTAAACTACTGGAAACTACTTTCAACCAAAACAAGTGACTCCAGATAGGCTTCTTAAAATATTAGATATGTGGGATTCATGTGCATTTGGTTTACAAAAAAACAAATTTCTCTTAAACGCTCTGTCAGTACCAACTCAACTGATCCAACACCTACCATAGTGCTTGTCTATTGCAATAGTTCATGGTAAAGAATTATCTCCATAGCTGCAATCGAATAATGAAAACTTGCTCAACGATGTGGTGAATTTTCAAGATCAAAACAAAAATTAGCAAAGCAGTTAATATCAAAGAATTGCTCTGCACTGTAAAAACCAGTGACTGAACTCGACCACTTATCAATACTCCTGTGTGATGAACTAGTAACACTAACTGCTACTCTATGTACTGCAATCTTACAATTAAAACTAGCAGTTCTTGCTCTTCAATAATCACTTTCCCTCCTGCCAAATGTAAGAAAGAATAACACACCACAGATCAGTTAGGAAATGCATAATGCAAGACTGACGTTCTACTGATGGTGAAAATAGCATGACTTAAAAAGCTTAAGAGATTGATCAGCACTCAGCATTGAGGCCGCTTATGTGAGCCCTTAAGGTACATTTTCTACATTCACTCAAAATTGCTCCATGAGTACATATGTCCCAACTATATACTACAGGCAACACAACATCTATAGGAAGAGAGAAGGAGAGAGGGAGAGAGGCGGTAAAAAAAGAGAAGAAAAGAAAAAATAACTCACATGACTACTAATGTAAGTTTTTCACAGTAATGAGCCATTGCCAAGGTTAATGAGGTCCCATAACTAAGAGGAACACTTTAGTCCACTATTCCTTTCCTTGGAACACTTTATGTAACTTTGGTCCCATGGTTAATGTTAACTTTTGAACACTTGGGTTCCCTATTAATGTAACTTTTGAACCTTTAGTACTCCAAAGTAGTGTCCAATTCTAAAGTATTCCAAAGGCAAAAATAGACAGGGGACTAAAGTAATCAAAATAATAAATAGTACCCTATCTATTAACATTAGTAAAGTGGCCACTACTTTTAACAAAGGGGAAGCAATACAAAGGTAAAAACAAATAGGGGAGTATTCCAAAGGTAAAAACAGATACGGACTAAAGTATTGCATGGGCAAAAACAAAGAGGAAATAAAAGTAATCAAAAAATAGATAGGGGACTAAAGTATTCTTAGAGTAAATAAGGGATTAAAGTATTCTTACAGTGAATAAGGGATTAAAGTATTCTTAAAGTGAATAAGGGACTAAAGTGTTCTTTTGAGAAAAGCTAAGCGACTCTGAAGGTATTTTTTGCATGATTTGATATGTTGTCAATCTTGCATAAATACCACACAAGTGTTTGATATTTGATAAATAAGGGATTAAAGTATTCTTAAAGTGAATAAGGGACTAAAGTGTTCTTTTGAGAAAAGCTAAGCGACTCTGAAGGTATTTTTTGCATGA
This sequence comes from Hippophae tibetana, assembly GCA_037013495.1. NCBI lineage: Eukaryota > Viridiplantae > Streptophyta > Magnoliopsida > Rosales > Elaeagnaceae > Hippophae > Hippophae tibetana. The sequence continues at coordinate 16,270,981 of CM072812.1, forward strand.
TTTGATATGTTGTCAATCTTGCATAAATATCACACAAGTGTTTGATATTTGATAAATAAACACCATGTATTTTTTTTCTTTGCTGCTCTGACTGATTTCACAGCTAATTTGGTAGAACTATGCTAAAGCTCATTCACAATATAAATGAAAAATTCAAAATGCAGGAGGATGTCTGTACTCTGCCCTCCCAACCCCAAATATATTACACAATGCAACAAAAGTTGGGACATAGATCAAAAGTGTTTAAAATGTAACAGAAAGTATGGCTATGCAAAAAATCTGATCAATATAACAAAACGGAATAATTCGATGGGTGAATTGGTTTTGAATTGAAGTCTGAATGGATTCAAATTTAAAATTTTCAAATCTGTATAAAATCTAATTTGAACCCGGTACACTTAATTATATTAAATATATAAATTAATTATAATAGAAATTAATTTTAATACTATAATATATTATATACAAGTATCATGAAATCATTTATGCCATATACAACATGTTGGCATATTAGCACACTAAAAATTTCATTTTAAACAGTTACCCAAACCAGTTACCCACACCCTACTGCCCCTTGCTCCCTTCATTGCCGACTATATTGGTGCTTAAGCCGCTGCTTTCATAGCCTTTTTTCTTCGATGTCTTCCTCAAGCCTCAAGGTATTCTCAAAGCTTTCCCAATTTTTTTTTAGATCAGTTAATTTCTAGTTTAGCAGGATGCATAGTAGCCATTAGGGTTACTCTCACGAAGTTTAATATACCACCTATTTCAATTTTTCCTCCTTTTCTGAGTTAAAAACAAAAACAAAATTCCGTATATGTTTTAGGTGGAAGAATAAAAAAATCTCCCAAGTCTGACACACATGTAAGGGTGCTGCTTGATAGATGAAGGTAGATACAGATTTCAATTTTTAATAATCCATAGTGAGTATTATGTCGGATTTAATGCAGTTTATTAAACGACAACCCAAAAATTATGTTGGCTGCTGCTTCTTATATCAGGTGTTTGAAAATAAACACCAGCCCATAATGTTAATGATTTGTGGGTAACTGATTGCTTAATTTTTGTGCTCATCTAATTAGAAAAAGATTAAACATATTGATAATGATCAACAATTTCAATTAATTGTAAGTAGTTCAAATCTCAAGCTTTGGAGTGACAAGCTATTTTGGAAGTTCTCAATAGTTGGAAATTTAACGTGTCAAGCATTATGTTTCTTATGCTAGTGGTGACTGGTTTTAAACTTTACGTTAAAATTTGGATAATTGGAATTAACAATATGTATTCACAATAAACTCTCTATCGTGTAAACTGGTAGTTTACTACTAAACTTGTAGGTTTTGTTTTAAGTTTTTTGCTTGCTTTTATATAACATTTCATGTTATATTTAAATTATCCAAACCAAACTTACAACTTCGGATTAAAAATTTCCAATCTGCTTCTGATAGAATAGGATTAGGATTCATATAAACTGTCAGTTTTGAACCATCATGAGGTCTAACAGAAAGGTTTCAAGTCAAATATATTGCATATCTGGTTTTAAAAAACACATGAAGTCTAGTATTTTCATTATTTTTAAGGCTTATGCCTCAACTAGTTGAGCCTTTGGCCTCAAGGCTTAAGTTTCAAGGCTTAGAAAAGCTTATGCCTCAATTTTTTTGCTAAAGTTGAGTTAAAAGTGATGAACTTGGAACCCAAAATTGGGTCCAATTTTGGTTTTAAAGGAAAGTTCCTATCAAATCCGGCCTCAATAAGCTGATAAACATGAGAAAGATTGAAATATAGCATAAATCACAATCAGTTTAGGGTTTTTAAATTTATCAATCATGTCTTAACATTTTGGCCCTTTTGAATTGTTCTTACTCTCCATCTCCTAATTCCATTTAAAAAATTTAGTCAAGCAACCCTTCCATTAAATAAGAAATATATTATTTATCTTTATTTCTTTCCAAATCTCTTTTCCTTTTCCCTATTTGCATATTATAATAATGTTAATATTATTCACTTTCTATCTCCCAATTCTTTTGTTTTTTCTTTCCCCAATAAGATTGAAAGATTAATTACTTTTTAAGCTACTACCAATTGTTTATTGCTTGTTTGCAAGATTTTTGACTTTCACTATGATATTTTTGTGATAATTGATGTCTTGTATTTTTTATTTTATTTTATATGTTTTTTTAAAATTTCACCTTGTGGCTTAAGCCTCAACCTCTTTAAGGCGTAAGCCTCTCCTAAGTGGAAGTAAAACGTCTCAAGCTAGTTTACGCCTTTCAAAACCTTGATTGCATATGAGATAGTAACCATAACAGAATATTTGAAACTTTTATAATATTTTGGTTCATTAAATTCAGTTTCTCTAAACTCATGCACAATATCTAGATACAAAAACCTATGGATAATGGTCAACTAAATAATCAGAAACACAAACACAAAAATGCAACAAATACATTACCTCACTCCATGAAAACCTTAGCACCAACTCCCTTCATCTTAGCAATAATAGTCTCTGCCTCCTCCTTAGTAACACCTTTTTTCAACAAAGTAGGTGCTTTTTCCACCAAATCCTTGGCCTCTTTCAACCCCAAATCGGTAAAAGCCCTGACTTCCTTAATCACCTTGATTTTCACTGCGGCATCGAACCCTTCAAGCTTCACATCAAACGCAGTCTTCTCAGCCTTTACATCCTCCCCCTTAGCTGCTGCAGCAGCATTTTTGGCACCACCCCTGAAACCACTAAATGACATCCCCGGCATCATCACCATCATTGCCGGCATTTCCTTTAAGCCCAATTTCTCTCGCAGGACCTCTGTTAAGTCTGCAACTTCAAGCAGCGTGAGTTCCGAGATCTCCTCCGAGATAGCCAATACACTCTCTGATGGCGCTGAGCTCACCGAAGCTGCTGTATAATGTCATGAGGCAATGATAAGTTTGAAGCTTCAATTGGTACATAGTTTTGGGGTTTAGGGTTTTATGAATACCCAGAAAAATCTGAGAAACTAATCGAAAGCACCTCATTTCTCTTACATCAGCTTGCTTGTAATTATACATTAGGGAATACAACGACGAAATACAATAAAAGTATATAGAAGAATAACAAAATAAAATAACTAGAGACAAAAATAACGAATTTTATCAAAATAAAAACGAATAAAGAATTCAAAGGTAGGGGACGAAAGAGTACCAGAAGAAGCAAAGTACTTTGAAATTGAAGAGAGATTGAAGAGGCCTCGATTGGTGGAGTTGTAGAAATGGTGGACAAGCTGGTGGTCTATAGAAGCCATACGATAGGATCTACAACAGAGTGTCCGGTACAAAGAGCTCAGAGCCATTGTATTGAAAAGCGAAAAGCATAAAAATGGCAAATTAGTGATGGGACTCGAGCCCAGTGAATTTGGGAACCGCTATATGTTTTGGAGTGGGCTAAACAGGCAATTCCTGAAGCTTAAAGACTTGATGGTAATGCCTGAGGTTAGGCAAAGTGAACGTTGAGTACGTAAGAGAGTGAGATCAGGTTAGGGCACAACAGAGAGGAAAGTCGTCGGAAGGGATTCGGGGCCTTTGGGATATTGTATTAGCAGCAACCATAGTGAGTGTTTTTTATTTGGAGAATTGTTTTGGGAAAAATGATTAAGATCAGTTTTTTATTTGTTAAAAAATGTTAATTTTAAAACTTATAATTTTGATATATCATATATCAAATTAGTCTTAACATCTTACTAATAAATAAATTAAATAAATATGATTTTAGTTTTAGAACTCTGACAATCTAGCGGCAATCTCGTAGGAGCATTGACAACTATGTAAAACTTACGTTTATTTTGAAAGGATATGTAAAGTTTATATATATGTTTTTTAAAGAGTAAGTAAACTTTAAAGAATAAGATTTATATACTTTTATGTACATATTTTTTTTAAAATAATAATATATAAAACATATACATAAATAATCGTTAATAGATTAAGAAAAAAAATCAATAAGTCTCTTTATTACCTCTTTATTACCTAGTATTCTAAGATAGTTTTCACATTTAAGATTATTTTTTTATTTATTTTGATATTTTGAAATATCAGTTACACACACGCTCTTTTCTCCCCTGCTCATCTATCTTCAGAGATCTTTGTCATGCACCAAGTATTTTCTCCCTTCATGTAGCTTCAAGACTCTATGTTTAAGGAGTTTGGTTCTAACTAGTAGGCTCGGGACCTTTCTTTCCAATCTCTTGCTTATCTTGGTAAGCCTGCTTTTTTTTTTTTTTACTTCAACTTTCTACCTTCGCTCTTTTGGGTCTCTCCCTTCTGTTACACTAGCCTTTAGTGGTTTTGTTGGAGCTTCTCGTTAGTTTTCATTTGACTATATATCATTGTATTATGTGTCAATTTGTAATTTTTTTTTAACTCTTATTTCTTTTTAAAAAATAAGGTGAAATTAGTCTTTTTTTTTAAATAATTTTCTTCGCAAACCTGTGTCACCCGCCAATCTATTTCTATTGTTAATGATTAAAAAAAATTAACTAATCTCTTTAAAAAAATAATTTTAAATATCAAAAATGTCCTCTTTACTTGACTAAAATTGTAAATTACTGTAGTTTTTTTTGACAAAGAAACACATGGGTATCAAAATGAGACTTTAATAACATGGGTGAGGATGGGTACCGAATCTTATTTTTTTAACCCACATTTCGTACGTTGTGGCATGTCTTGGTATTATTTTCGGAAGTTATTTATATTTTAGATAATATTAACTAGTGTCAAAACATAAAGAGTGTATGTGTAAAAATTAGTACAAATTTGTATATTTTTATCATTCTTTTTGTTTTTATATTTGAGTAAACAAAATTTATAAGACTCAAGAAAAAAAACTTTAAACTATTAGATTTCTTTTAAATTTAACTCCAATACTTATATTCATTTAATATTAAATTTTAATCAATTAAATTCTATTTAGAGTTATTATTGTTTTATGTAATTTTTTTATATTTTGTTTACTAAAAATTAGTGTTTTTTAAAATAGCTTAAAGTACACATCAAATTTAAAAAAATAATGGATTTTTGATGCCTAACCAAATAACTAGCAAATTAAAAGGTGTACTTTTATCAAAGACATGAGACTTATGTTACCTTTTATTACTATGTTTTATAATTTAATCTCTTTATTTTTTAATTTTCACTTTAACTCGCTTTTTTTCTTAAAATGTAGTTTACTTTAGTTTTAATTTTTACATTTTAACTCCCTTGAAAGAGTACGCGATCCGATTCACAACTAGGGTAAAGAGAAATACTCTTAAAAGACTGGGACTTAACTCGTAAAAAATAGAACAGAAAACATTTAAGATGTATACACAACAGAAGCATAAATAATATAATATTAAAAAGTAAATAATTTATAACAGTAGATATTATATAACATAATATAAAGTAAGTAAACATCAAATGTTTTCTAAAGAGTAAATTATGCTTCAATATGTTGAAACATATACACAACAAAATAAAATTATATTAGCTTAATAATTAATCATGCATAACAAACGATATATCAAGATAAACCCACGTAGAAACTGTATCTATGTGGTAACATTCTTGAGTTGCTTAAAATAATCACTTAGTAATGAATAATTCACTAAACAATAAATAAGTTACAACTCTAATAGATAATAAACTCACTATTACCTCTATCAGTTGGGACTTTTGTCTGAACTGCGTATTGTTGCTCTTACTTACTGCTTCTGTAACAACTTTGTTCAACACGTAAAGTTGGCTTTCTTCCATAGCCAACACCATCCAATGCAATGTGATTGGTAAACACATATCATATCAAGAAGTATAACAACTAATGACTTCGAAGGACACACGATCCACCATAGAACTCAAATTGTATGCATGAGATACACAGTCAAAACACATACCTACATAGGAAATGATTTGATAATTAAGCTCAAAATGATTCACACTCAAATGTAGTCTCTTCAAATTTTGGTTAAATTAAATGAATGTACTGTTAACTTTAATATTCAAAAACACATGTTTGAATTTACTTGAACGTAAATATAGCTCTATATGATGTTATCAAAGTTTTAGAAAAAAAAAATTAATATTACTTTGTAAACTCTTATTTAAAATAAATATAACTAATAAAATCATATATTTCTAATAGTACGACTTTCATGTCAAAACTTTATTGTATTGAAAATCTCATATCTATATGCATGAACTTTACTAAATATCTGAATGAATTGGCCATTAAAACAAAATAGCTAAGTAAAAATGTAAAATCATGTGATCTAGTTTTAAAAATATTAAATATCCACTTATAATATTGTATCACCAATATTGCCCTAGTTGCATCGAAACGTATTTTGAAACATCTTCTCGATCAACTTGTTCTATATGATCATACTTGTGTAATAAGAAACAAACAAAAAACACCATAATTAGTTTGACTAATCTAAAATTGAATGGTACTTTGTAAATGTTAAAACATGGGTTCTTAACATGTAACTTAAAATCATCTTTAATATTTACGCAAAAATCAAAGTGTTACTCGTAGTTTCGATATTCTTACATTCATAGTTCCAATTCAAGAAAGAGTATTCTAAAATTCGTTAAACTTATAAAATATACATTATTAAAATACAAAGATTAAACTCATCTTTTTAGCCATAAATATAGGTAAAAACATATCTTGAAATCACTAAAAGATGTTCATTCAAATACAAATAACTTTAAGTGTAAATGTCTTATCTAAAATCTGTCAAAACATTCAAAAAATAGATATTATCAAGTTTCTAGGGAGCTTACATATGCTCATTTTATATCACCAATACTGTTTCACAAACTGAAATTTCAGCTTGTGTCATCTCATTATAAACAGTTCTAAAACACATCTTTCCTATCCTAACAAAAGTCGTATAACTTTTTTATAAATATGCTCAAACATAATTATGTAAAAAGATAACAAAACTAGACCTATGAACTTTTAAAACAAGATATCACAAAGCCATATAAGATTAATAAATTCCTTTCATAAATTGAATATACTAAGTAGTTCAAAACATGATTTTTAACACAATCCCACAAGACATACCCTTAGTTAAATTGATGTAACTTTGTCTTGAAAACTCAAAATGAAAAATTGTAATTTTTTTCTTAAAATAGACGGTCATACCTTTCTAAAAAGATATAAATCAAAGTCTAATTCATCATGAAGGTTTCACGACTTCAATTTAAAGTTTATGCAAAAATAGTTATCCAATTATGACGTAACTTAGAATCTCTTTCTTCTATTTCTTATTTCTTTCCTTTTTCTCTCTTTTTCTCTTCTTTCTTCTTTGTTTTCTGATTATTTCGTGCCAAGCTTCTCATAGAAACTTACACTAACAAGATATATTAAGAAGATGAGTAAGACATGTGCTTATGTGACTCACCTATTAAAAATATCAATTTTTTTTATTAGTCAAAAAGACATGTTTTTAAGAATAATTTTACTTCTATGAAAGAGACGGGGTGTTACACTAATTTAGTTTAGTTATTATTTTTTAAAATCTTAATGCATTAAATAAATACATGTGTTCTTAAGAATAATTTTATTTCTATGAAAGGGATGGGGTGTTATACTAACTTAGTTTAATTATTACCTTTTCAAATCTTAATACATTGAATAAATTAAATATAATAAATAGATTTATATGTTGTTTAGGATTTAGGTTAATTTATAATGGTATTAACGAATCAATTATAAAAATAAAAATATGAAAAATCTCAAGTAGATTTATACTTAAAAAATTAAAGTTACAAATTTAAGAATGATTTTAAATTATGAAAGTAATTTAACTTAAAAAACTAATTTTCATTCAAACATGATTAGTAAAATTATAAACAAGTAGTAAAAATTGTCTTATAATCACATCTCTCATAATTCTTGTATAATCTATTTTATTATTTTATGTTATTTTTTTCAAAAACAATTAAAATACTCTATTTACTAATTTTAATTAATTCATTAACAAAGTAGTAATAAAAATTATTAATAATTCTCGTAGATACGATAACCCTTATACTTAAATTACTTATTACTTGTATGTGATGATATATACTTACTTATTCAAGCTGGAGTTGTAAACAGTACATACATAAAGAGTTGAAATTACGAAATAATAATAGGTAATTAACTGCAATGGAACAATACACAAAAGATGCCCTTAAATTTATAAACTATACATATGTTATTATTTGGGAGTCTTCTGCATAATCATCTCCTCACCGGGAGGATGGTGGTGTGGTCAATTGTGAGGTTGGAAGATGAAGGGCCTAGTTGTGGATGGTCAGGGTAGGTATGATGGTCATTGGTATTTACTAAAATTTACATTTTTTTTCTTCATTTCACTTTTTGGGATTTGTCTTCACCTTCATTCATGCGCTTCTCTTCTTTTTCAATAAATTATTTAGGTTTTAATTTTCAAGTTTTCAACTGTATTCACAGGGTAAATTTGACACTAGACAAATTATAATATACACAAGACTGTCCAACATTATATGTAAATCTCTGACAACTCACAAGACGAAATGAAAGAATAAATAGAATCAGTTTAACCCTAACTAACCAATAGGCAACAACCATAACCAATAATCAGAACAACTCTAAGCAATTCATAACAATAATCAGAACCAGAAAAAAAATAACTAACGATAAAGAAAAGCCAAGAAAAGTTCCATAACTAAAACTAACGGCTAAAGTACATTGGTTTCTCATTCCCAAATCTCAACTAGCTGGTTCAACATACCAAACAACCCAGAATTTAACCTCAAACACACTAGATTGCAGAGACAAAAGGATCAAACTACACAGTGGCATATTGTCCCTCACAACTCAAAGGATTGCGTGTGTCATGAGAACAAGCCAAAAATTGTGGCAGTAAGCCAGATACTTCACACTTCTCAGGATATATCCTAAAAGAACCATCACCATCATATACAAAGATTTTAAGATTCCCCTTCCACTAGATCAAACAAAGAACTTGCAAAAAATTACATCCTTCACTATGGATAACTGAAATATACAACTTGTTGTAAGGAAAGACATTACCACAAACCAAACACACCTTTCAACAAATTGTGCAAGAATTTGATGGGGGGTAGAATCTATCTTCCAAGAACACCTGAAAAGCTGACACTATTCCACTGCTGCAAATGAATTTGTAGCTCCTTCCCTCTTGAACCAAAATACAAGGACGCCTGCATCTGTGGTAGATAACTAACAATAGAATGTTCATGATGATATGGGCTCATAAGGGTATGATAACCAAGGGTGCTTCAAAGCCTCCAATGCAGATGGACGCTTCTTTGGGTTTATCTCAAGCAGGTGAGCTACAAAGTCAACAAAGCCTTGGTCCCCCATTGGAAGTCGGTGCCTTAGGGATGTCTTCTTAGGTATGAGGCATTCAAGCCTGTTGGTTTCCTGAAAGAAAGAGGGGCAAGAACACAATTTTTAATGCAAAGCAATAAACTCAAACACACTAAAAGCTTAAATGCAAAATAACCAAAGGGTGAAAATAACTTCAATAAATCATTGGACATCAAAAGCAGTGATGAAGTGACCGAGCTGAAAATTATTTTTCTAAATAATTTAGTCTCTCTCCCTCTCTCTCTCCCTCCCCCTCTCCTTCTCCCTCTCCCCCTCCCCCTCCCCCTCTCTCCCCCTCTCTCCCCCCCCTCCCCCTCCCCCTCTCTCCCTCTCCCTCTCCCTCCCTCTCTCCCTCTCTCCCCCTCTCAATTGACCCTTTTTTATAAATCTAAGGAACTAAATTACACCATTTCTAATCAAAGGGACTAAATAACACAAATGAACTAATCTAAGACACTTATATGACACCTCACCCTATTTTATAATCTATTCTTATTATTTCAAATTAGTATGTAACAAAATTCTATCACTCTTATTTAGTATAAAATTATTATGCATTTTTTTTTGTTAAATAAATTTTTTTTACCTTTCACATAAATATTATTTATTGGATAAAAAATTATTTTTTCCATTATAAAATATTTATTAGTCCTAGTATTTTTTAATATTTTTTCCTTTATAATAAAAATAAAACAAATTATTAAAAAAAATAAAAAATAATGTTTAAAATATCACTTGGATCTCGTCAGGAGGTCTTTGTTTCCCACCGGGAATCCCCGTAAAGATTTTAAGCCCCGCCCCCGCCCCCGCCCCCGTTTGACAACCATATACAACAGTCCATTACATGTTTCAACTACTGTCCATTACTGCTCAAGATGTTAGCATTATATGAGCAAAATTACGTTTCAATAGAATTAAAATGAACATGTAAGCCTATACATTGAAAAGTTTCAAGATACCAATAAACACAGGCAGCAAGCATTACCTGATTCCTTTCATAAAGCATGTGATTTTTTGTAATATATTTATATGTATCCCGTCCTTTGACCAGCATGCTTTGATCAATAGGGCCAATGATCCCTATCACCCGAGCGAGTAATGTTGCTGGGGAATCATTATGGAATAGCACCTGTGCCAAAGCAAGTGTGATAACTAACATCAGCAGAAAGGTACAAGCCAAGGAAAACATAGCCCTTGAAGAATAAAACATAGGTTACTAACAAATCAAATAATTTATTTAAATAAGCAATAAAAATAAAACATCTATTAAAGAACTACAAAATCAAAATTATCAAATCCTTTGCATCTCATTGTGGCCCACTAAGCTACATCCCAAGTTGTTTGCATAGCTCTCAGCAGTACAAGACATAATTTGATGCTTTAGAATAATATCAATAAATAGCATTCCAGAACATTTAGAAAGCAGGTAATAATGGAAAATTAATTGCTATAATAGAGCAAAAACAAAATGTATAGAAAGAGGCAATGGTTAAGGAGACCTACAAAAAATCATAGCCAGGTATCCCTTTAATCAAAACCTCCTGGCTAAAAGATAAAACACAATAACCACAAATGCTTCCAGTAATATTTTCACAGCAGCAATTTACCCCTAGGTACACGTACTACAGTTTTCTACAATTTATTCTTTGATAAAAAAAATTATATCTATGTTGCAGTTTTCATTTATCTCGAGATTTGACATTGAAAAGTCACATTGATGAACAATACTTACAGTGCCAGTACAAAGTTCTGCCAAGATGCAACCAAGAGACCATATATCTATCTTCTTATCATAAGGAAGCCCCAAAATAACCTCTGGAGCACGATAGGATCTGGATTGAACATATGAACATAGATGATCTGTTTCAAAGCAACTACTCCCCAGATCAATGACCTTCACCTCACATCTACTGTAGCTTTTTACCAATATGTTCTCTGGTTTTAAGTCACAATGTATTAGGCCAAGGCCATGCAAGAACTGTAGGGCCTCCAAACACTGGATGGTAATTGACTGAATAAATAGTATAATTTAAGTTTAGACACCATTAAACCAAAAGGTTGAGAGAACTTTCAACAGGGAGATTCAACAAACCTGCAACCTTGGCATTGTGAAGTATACCTCACCACCTGATTCTCTATTAAATTTATGAAACTCATACAAGTTTGCCTTCAGAAGCTCGCACACTATTAGTAAATGTTCCTACAGAATGAAAAAAGAAAAGTTAGTTGTAATCATTAACCTATTCATTGACAATTATTAGCACAAAAATAAATTTAGAAACAAATCATTAAAAGGTCTCATATTAATTAACATTCTTAGCACCAACACTGAGAAAGGGCTCAGCATATTACTTATCACTTGATACCTAAACAATCTTTGTTGTTTTAACTTACTACTTAAACTCGTCATTTAGAAAACTAAGGCTAGCCTCAAGGGCTTTTTTCCAACAAAATTGCAACAAGTCTAGTATATATATGTTTTCTAAGGCTTGCACCTCACCATGTACCACAACTGGATGAGGCTTATGCTTCAAGGCATGAAAAGGCTAACGCTTATAAATATTGTTAAAACTAAAAGTTAAATTGATCAACTAGGAACAAAAAATTGGGTTCAATTTTGGTTTTAAAGAAAGCCAATATCAGGAATTAGCTTAGGGTTTTCAAATCTATCAGTCTTGTTATACCATTTTTTGATCCTTCCTAGTTGTTCTTGAGATGCTTCTCCATTTAGTCGACTCCAATTTAAAAAAAAATTGTCAAGCAGCTCTTTCTTTTAATTGAGAAATTCTCTCTTTTTTGTCCTATTCTTGCTTTCCAAGTCTTCTTTTCTTTCCCTATTGTGCATGTTAGGAGTTAATTGATCACCAATTCTCTCAAAAACTTAAATTATTGGGAAAAGGGCTAACATTACTATTATACATCTATCACTCCATCATAAGTATTTGCTCTTTGCACCATACAAACCAAACACTTGCAATTTTATAATTAGGGGTTATTAGGCCTTGAACATAAGACACCCAGTTCATATACCATGTTAAAAGTTAGTTGATCACCAACTCTCCCAAAAACTTAAGCCATTGGGAGAAAGACCACCATTGTTTTTATACATCTATCTGTGCATATTATGAGTCTTGATATCATTCACAACCCCTCTTCTCTAAGTATCTTTTTGCTTGCTACTCTCTTTCCCAGTAAGGTTGAAAGCTTACTATGGTTCTATTTTATTTTTCAATTTTTTGCCTTTTTTTTGGTTTTTCTAGTTCATGTCATTCCAAACAATGAAAACTACTTTTTTTATCTAATGCTGAATGTTTATTGCAGAATTATGGATTTAATATGAAATTATTTTCTGATAATTACTGTCCTGTTATTTATTTTGTTTTATGTATTTTTTGAAAAAAATTATTTATTAATATGACCATTTGACTGTATTATTAATTCAAAAAAATAAAAATTATAACTGGGAGTACGTATCAGAAAAAAAGGCATAAAATTTATAAAAAAAAAATAAAAAATTCAAGATGATGTTCACTTACTCGATAGTAAAAGTAATCATACAATCGGAGGAGGTGGTACTTGTCAGCGGGATCATGCTTATTGACATACTTGAGAAGCTTTATCTCGTCAAGACTTTGATCAAAAAAGTCTTTGTTGTTCTTTATAATCTTGATACAGACATCCATACCTGTGTGTAGGTCATGTGCTTGTATGGCTTTGCTGAATGCAGCTGATCCGAGATACTCGGTAACGTGATAGCGACCAGCTATCACTGAATTTAAAACCACGTGAAAGTTCTTATCCTCCTCAAATCCAGTTCTGAGCAGCAAATACACGAATTCAGATACTCTATTAAAAGCAATCAACATAAACATGGAAAAGAAAGAATTGAAGCATGGGTCAGCTTCCTTTTATAGGGTGAAATAGAGGTTACGTTCATAATATAAAATGAAGAGCCACCATAAAACAACAGAAATTTTCACAGAATGCTTATATTTGCATTGATCATTGAGTAATTTCCTACCACCACTTCAGTTTTAGTATTCCAATTAGTAGAGATAACAGAAAAGATCTGACTGACCAACCTATTTAGGTATAGAGGTTTTCAAGATACATTCCATTCGATGAATAAATTGAAACAAAAGGGGCATTAAAATTACATTTTCTGAAACACAACACCAGTAACCTCAAGGCACCAAACAAATATTTTATTTTCCCCTTTTTTTTAATTTCATCATAATCTGCAGAGATGGATCTAGAAAATACTAAACAGAAGAAAGATATACTTTTTCTAATGGAAGGGGAGCAGCACAAAGCGTGGAGGAAAGACAAAAAGAATTAGCAATCTACTTAAATTAAAAGCCTCCAGATTCTGGTAGCCTAACTACTAACAATAAATCAATTTGTATTTCAGATAGTATACAATGAAGACATGCCTGTTTTTCTTATGCACAATCTTAAGGTTGAAAGTTTCAAATTCTTCCTCTTGAGCCTTTATCTGCCTTACTTGCTCTTGGACAGCTGATGCCTCTTCATCTTCGACAGATGCCTCTGCATCTTGTTCCCTTACAGCACCAGTCATAATGTCCTCTTCTTGTTCCACACGCTCTCTTTCAGCATAAGCATAATTTGAGAGTGTTGAGGGAGAAGAGTCAGCGGATCTCATAGTACTAGCAATATTTTCGTCCTTGGAACTATTGATACGTGAAGAATCGCTGCTTTTACACCTCCATGAAGAAAGCACATCATCAGTTCCAACTATGGCATTCAAATGATTATCAAAATCCTCGCCACTAATGACATTGCAGTGGTTTGAACACAAAGATTTACTAGAGCTTTCCTGTACCAAATGTCCATCTCTCAATGGTGATGGAAATGAAAATCCCCCATCAACATGATTTTTCATCTTTGTAGATGTGCCTTTGCTATCCCCAACCATATATTTTTTTTCCTCTTGTTTGCTGGCTTCCTTTCTATCACTGTTGGATATAGCAATATATTTCTTGTCTGAAGCATGGTCATCGAAATATTCAATATCCCCCTCTCTGTGGCCTTCAACCAAAGTTCCATGCACTTCACTGCCAATATCTGCAGCATCACAATTGATTCCCACACCAATTGATCTTACTGAACGATGCTGATTGTCATCCCCACAAATATCCTCCAGACAAGGCCTTCCACAATCATTCAGAATTTTTCCATCCCCTAACATGATCAGTTCATTTGCCTGAGTGACAAAACCCTGCCAGACAGGTTCTGAATGCATCAAATTCAGTTCTTCTTCATCCATCAACTGGCCATCATATTGAGCAATCAAATCATTAGAATCTGCCCTCCCGTAGACTCCAGTCACAGACGGCCCAATAGAATCATTTGAAGCAGTAACTGGTTCAACATTTTTACTTTGGAAGTACTGCTCCCCACAGAGGCAAAAATCATCCTCAGTAAAAGATTGATCGTCCTCTTCTTTGGTTGGACCTCTTTCCTGTGAATCTGGAACAATTGCACACATGGTTCGTTTCTCATTATCACTTGGGTAATCAATTTCATGAGCCAGAAACCAGGTTTCATCTTCAATTGGTTGTCTTGTGTATCCCACATCGTCGTCGTCATCATATTCATCAGAATCCCAGTCATTTGGGCAGTCAATGGATCCACTCAATCCATCACCAATCGTAGCAAAACCCGAAACCAGATCAGAAGTATCTTCTGTAATCCCCTGACTTACAGATAGCCAACTGTTTCCAGTCCTTCTCCCACCTGGGCCATTGGTTCAAAAACACCAGCTCACTTGCAATAATAATATGCATTATCATCCAATAAAACACACACACACACACAGAGATTTAATCCTACTTAAACATACAATAACAATAATGTAAGAATAAAAAAGATCGATCGCACAATATCAACCAAAAAAAATTTCAGGTTTTTATTTATTTTGGTCAATTGTTTTGGACTAATGAATTCATCAGGAAGGGAAATTTCATCCGTGGCTATTTGTATAGATCAGACAGAAAGCCAACAGTTTTTTCCCGAATTTACTGGGTAACCAATTAGATGGAATGCGGGAATGATTATTGCAAATATGAAACCATGGAAAACTAAAAACAGAACACATTATTAACTTTATATACATAGTAAAAAAACATTTTACAACACAATAGTTTAAATAATTAGATTGAATCTTCTTTGCATTCATAAAAAAACATTTGCAAAATAGTAAAGGAGTGATAGATTATGACAACATTATATAAAATATCTTAGCATAGAATTTTGAATAAATATACAAAGAAATAAAAATGGTGATTAAGGTGCAAGAAAACCACTACCAATCGGTTATTCTGAAAAACCGACTGGAA
Source organism: Hippophae tibetana (assembly GCA_037013495.1). Classification (NCBI taxonomy): domain Eukaryota; kingdom Viridiplantae; phylum Streptophyta; class Magnoliopsida; order Rosales; family Elaeagnaceae; genus Hippophae; species Hippophae tibetana. The sequence continues at coordinate 16,286,737 of CM072812.1, forward strand.
AAAGTGTGGAGCAGATGTTGTTATTAACATAAACATCCTGAACTTCCCCGCACCCATCACAGTGACACTCATGATAATGACAGAGGATTACAGTCATAGCACTTATGTTTGACAAAGCTTCTATTTCAAATGAGGATTAAGAAAGCATGCAGAACCAATAGGATGTTAAAGACAGAAATGGGTGCTAAAAATTGACACTTCCTGGGGTAGGCAATTGATTAGCATGATTCCATAATACGCATATGTGTGTGAATGTGAAAACCCATTTATTTTCATAAGAAACTGGCAAAAATTAGTTTGCAAACAAACATCAAATTCTTTACATTAAAGATTCACTCAGCTTTCAACCATTACAACCTGTTGAAAAGGACAAGCAACAAAATGAGTGGTTTATTCTAGCTACAACTGAAATTTTAGAAAAGGGCACGGGAAGATATGTTTATTAATCAAATATATAACAATGCAATCAGTGCAATATCCATCTTGGAACAACAGATTAAACCGAAATAAAAAAATCAGACACATGATGGCACCTAATAGGCTGAAAACATTTAACTATGAATGTATGCTGCAAACGCACAAAAGGCAAGTTACTTCCAGAAGACCATTATTATTATATTACATATGACAAATATTTACTACAAGAACGGTTACAAAATCAAAAGCAAGAAAGTTAGCATAATATATCACATCAAATCCATTAAAACTAACCTGATGAGTTGAGATCTTGTCCCATTGGAACATTCAGATCATACCCTATAAGGAGTGTGTTATCAAGATTGTTGAATTTTGCAGCAGCACCATCTCTCTCAAACTTCTCCTCCCATGCATTAAAGGGCCTGTCTTCCTTTTTGAGTTTAACAGGGGGCAACCTCGGAAACTCCTCCTTATGATTCTCATATGCAAGAGGAAAAATCAAGCTGCTGATAGTTTTTTGTTCAGAAATTCCTTCTGACTTAACCAAGTCTAAAGTTCTTCCAACATCATGTACCTGGTCTTTTATTGCTGCTCTAATATCATTCACATCTGCTTTTCTCTTTCCTTCTTTCTTGTCAGAACCAAAAGCACTATCATAACTAGTTGGCACTTCACCCTTGGAGAAAGAAAGAACAGTTTTTAAGGAACAATCTTTCCACAGCTCCGAAGAACTTGCAGATTCTTCACCCCTTGACCATAACTTGTCAGTAAAGTTTTCTTTCAGATACGCATTGCCACTCTTAAGTTGCTGATGTTCAAGTTCCTTATGTTCGCTCACCTGGATTCTATCATACTTGGGATCCACTTTGCTTTTACTCGTATCTACAAGCCAAGAATTTTTCTTTTCATTGGCAAAACTACTATCTTCAGCATACTTTACGATGGCTTTGCCAATGTCAGAAGAAGCCTTACCTGTACAATTCCTCGACTGTTCAGATGTTTCCATCTCCGAATGGTTAACCATTTCATTGATGCCCTCACGCTGACACAGGTTCACAGTACCATTGCTAGGATTGAACTTCCATGAATATAAATCGAGCACCGTCTCCTCTAAACCCTTAGACAAACTAAAGTACTTGTTACTATTACCAGCAACTTCATCCGATTTATTCTGAACCCCAATTGAAGCAGAATTTTTCCATTTACGTTCAGCCCCATATCTATCAGTTCCACACTGTATCTCTTTCACTATAAGTTCCTTAGATTCTCCACAATAACAAGAACCAGATTCATCATCTTGCACTACTGTTTTGTCACCATTCTGTCCAACTGAATTATCTGACTCCTCTTCAAGAGTCAGCTCCTGAAGGTTACCACTAACATCAGGGAGATTCGTGAGCTCACTGCGAAGAGCTGCTTCAGCTCTTGTGAACCGATTTTGCCGCAAAAAGTCCAGAATCAAATCAATTGAGTTTGTACTTGCCATTTTCAACCTTAAAACCTACAACTGCAACAAAGTTCAAGAAAGCAAAACCCACCAAACCTGAGAAAGCCATAGATGGAAATCCCATAATAACAAACAAAAATTCAACTGGGTCATAATAACTCTATTTTTCTCATCATAAATGTCAAACGTTATTTTTACATGACAAAAGTAAATTCTAAAATTTTATAACTCATTAAGTAAACATTTACCTCGTATTAGACTTAACAATATTGCGCCATTTTGTCTTCTAGTTTCCTAAACGATTGGAAAATCCAAGATTAAAACACCCAAATATTTTCCAAGCTCAATGTCATCAATTTTTTTCTTCTTTTCTTAAAATGCCCAAAACCCAAGTCAGAAAATACGTCAGAAAGTCTTGCCGGCCTGGCTCTACAATGCAAATATGGGAAACTCATAAAGCGGATCCAGCATAACCAAACAAATTGAAGTTTCCAAATCACCAAATTAAAATCCTCAGCAAAACTCCCAAAAACTCAAATCGCAAAAAGATATATGGGGTTTCAGAAAGTGGGATTTGAGAACCATTCATGCCCATTTAAGACAAAAACTTTACTCTTTCATTTGCCGATCAAGACTGAGATCTGCAATTCCCAATTCAAAATTATTTTACTAGCAAAATGGTTCTACGGGGCTCTGAAACAGAAGCAAAATACGTTTGAAAGTGCAGCCCAAAAATTCATGAAAAAAAGAAAGTAGAATATAGAAACAAAAGATACATGGAAATATGAAAAAAGAAAATAAGTGAGAGAAGTGATGGAACAGTCAACTAAGAGAGAGATATCAGGTACCTGTTAAGAGTGGCCGGTCCCGGTTAGTTGCTTCTCTCTCTATATTTCTCTCTGTCTCTGTGTAGAAGGTTTTACTGTCGCGGTCTCGTGGTGAACCGAAGGATTTCAGATGCTTTTGCCTTTTGGTTCAGGAGTGACAATATGGGTTACAACCCGGTGTCAACCCAACACACGATATAATATAAATTATTTTTTAATTAAAATTAATTATTAATTTTTTATATTTATAAAATATTGTATTTTTTACAAATTATAATTGTAAATTAATTAATTAAAAATAAATTTAATTTTTTATAATATTAAAAATATAACCATAAACATTTACAACCTAGACAAATAACCATACTACATTTGCAACCTACACAAATAACCAGACTTACTTTAAGATAATATTCTATATTTTAAAATTTCATTTCTTTATATCAATTTGATAATAATTTTGATGAAGTGTTTCAAAACGTGCCAAAAATAAAGTTTCAAGAAAAAAATGTTTTGTCCAAAGCATTTTAATAAATTTTTTGGTTTGATATTTAAACTTTTTTACTTACTGTAAAAGTGATTTTATATGTTCTTAAAATAAAAATAATAACCCTCAAACCTTCCTATTAATTGTGTTATAAATATCACTAAAATGGATATGCTTGCACATGTATATACTATATATTATAATGCATTCAATTTGAAATAAAAAATAGAAACTAATATTTGTATTATTAAGAACCAAACACTATATTATTTTGTTAGTGTGCATGTTTTCTGCCCGAATTAAAGCTATATAAATATAATTTTGAACTTATTTGTTTCTTGTTTTATATAATTTATATAAATAATATTTAGATGCAAAAATAACATTAATTATTATAATAGATAACCAACGTCGGAGCAGTTCAATTAAAATAATGGTCACTCATGATGAATATTAATTCTAGAAAGTAAAATAATATAATTACACAAATGTATTCATAACCTTTTGTAAAAATAAAACCTTTACATATAATTTTCTTTTAATTTGTTTTTATTGAATAATTATTGTTGATATTAAAATTTTATATAGAAATTTGCATGATATTTTTAAAGAAAATAGATAATTAATTTTTTATTTTAATAATTAATAAATATAAATAATAATTACTTTTAAGATGATATCGATAAAAATTATATAATTTTATTTAATAAATATCATGATAATTAAAGTATAGAAAATAATAATAATTTATTTAAAAATAATATATTAGCTAAATATTTTTAATTAATATATGATATGACATGATAACACAAAAATGATTAATTTAATCAAATATGTTCTTTTCATATATGAGTTGATTGAAAATGATTTTTCTTGAATAAATAATCATCATTAATGTGATTAATATAATTATTAAAAGATTATAATATAAAATTTAAAATATAATAAAATTACTAAAAATAATTAGTTATAATAAATATATTTATTTTATAAATATTTTAATATTTATTGGTATATAAGAAAAAAGACAGGAGATAATAATAACGTAAAATTAATATACAATAAAATTATTAAAATAATTATTTATTATAATATTTTAATATTCATTAGTTTTAAGAAATTACAAAACTAAAAAAATACAAGAATCACAAGGAAATATTTAAGCTTAATATATAAAATAAGAAAGTTAATATCTAGGTGTACCTTTTCACTCTTTTTTGTGTTTTTTTTTTAATTTTTTTTTAATTATCATATAAAAATAATATATTATAAATATATCTTTTATTTAAACTTAAATTTATTTATTAATTATAGTATTTTACCATATGTTGACTTGTATGATATAGATTATTTATAAATTATCATAATTATCAATTTTTTTTACATATAATGTATTATATATTCTTATTAATATATTTTATTTTTATTTTTTATAAAATAAAAAATAAAATAATTTTATTCACCATATATTTATATCCCTGCGAGATTGTTTCTATCACTACACGATAAAATTAATTTCATATATTACTTACCTTTAATTACTTGGCTTAAATTTTTACACAAGTTTTTATACAATCTTATTTCAATAACTGATATTTATAGAAAATAAAATAGAAAAAATTATTCGATTAAATTTCAATCTTGAAATAAAAATTATACGAAATTGCGTAATAATTTAAAATTATTGGTATTATCCTTTTATTTCTATAATATATATTAAAAACAATGTGTGCTCTACTTCTCTATACTCGTGGTCTGTTTTATTTTTATTTTTTTACTTATAAATTTAAATTTATACTATAACATAGAAATATAGATTTTTAAAGGATTACTTTCTAATAGAAATAAACGGAATACTAATATTATCACAATTATGTATTCTGATACCAATAATTGAATTATCGTTTTTTTACATAGGACACTTTACATGATTATGTCATATATTTACTCATATATGAATCAAATATTTTGAAAAAAATTATAAAGTCAAATTTATATTATGACGTGAAAAAATAGATTTTAAAGTATCATTTTCTAATAAAAATGTATATGATAATACTATCAAAATTATGCATTTATGCATTTTGATAATATTAATACTTAAAAAATTATATATAACACCTTACACTTATTATTAGAATATGTGATTATGAATATGTTATCTCATTCATATACGAAATAATTTTTTTTAAATTATAAACTCATATTTATACTGTAATGTGAAAAATAAATTTTTAAAGCATTTTTTTAATAAAAATGGACATAATAATAATATCAAAAATATATTGTGACAATATCGATACTTAAACTTTTATCTTTTTGTATATGATACTTTATACTTATAACTAGATTATATAATTATAATTATGTTATTTTTTTACTTAGATATAAATCTAATTATGCTTAAATTATGTTTGTTATCTAACTCATGTATGAATCAAGTTACATTTAAATAATTTATTTATTATCATTATCGAGGTTATTTTTAAATTTATATTTATACTATAAATTTCAAAAGTTAAATTTTTAAAGTACTATTTATATATAATAATAATATTAAGATTCTTAAATTTATACTAAATATTTTAAAAAATTATAATTTTAAATGTAATGGTTCGACTTTATTGTCTTTCCTTTTTAAAAATATTAAATTTTTAAAGCATCATTTTGTACACATTATAATATCATGATTCTTAAATTTATTATATAAATTTAAATAATTAAATTTTTAATTATAATGCATATAATAATAATATTTTATTTTCTCTTTTTATTATATATATATATGTGTGTGTTTTTTACTTTATTAAATATAAACCTAAGCTTATGGCATGCACAAGCATACTTTCTTAAATTATAAAATATGTATCTTTACTTATTTTATATTAAAAAAGAGCTAAAAAGTTAAAAACAAATTAATTTAAACGGTAAGGAGATTAAGAATTTGAATTCATTCCTTTGAAAGAAAGGACAATTTTTTTAACTATATATATATATATAATATTAAGTATATATTTTTAAAATTTAATAAATTTAAGTTTATAAAATATATGATATAAAATAAAATATTTATTATTGATGTGCCTAGTTTCAAGTATGAAATAAGTCATCCTAAAATTTAATGTATTTACTATATTTTTTATTTTTTTAACAAGTAATAAATTTATCAAAATTTACATGAATTAAAGAATTCATTTTATACATGAAAATATTCACACACTTTATTGTGGATTATAAAAAAAATTACAATTGAGATAAACAATTAAATGTTGATCAAGTAAAAAAAATACTAAAGAATAAAATTGATAATGGTATATTTAAAATAATAACATAAAATTAATTAAGATACTTATCTAAATAATATCAAATTGTACTTCATAGGAGGTATTATAGATATGTTAATTAAAACTTAAATGTTTATTTCTTTGTCACAGAATATTAAATTAGGTTTGAAAATTGTATTATGTTGTGTTGTATTTCATGTGATTGATTTGTACTGTGTTGTGTTATGTTCGTGTTTTTGTGTATTGGTTTGACTGAATACAAAATTTAGATAATGTTTTTTAGTAAATTATTTATAATATTAAAATTAATAAAACTTTAAATTTATTAATCAATTAATAACAAATTCTAATCCAATCATGTTTTGATCTTGTTTGTGATATATTCGCATTGCAATTAAATTTCCATCCCTATCATATAATGGAAATAAAATGAAAATAAAAAATAAATTTATTTTTATTAGTATATTTTTGAAATTAATTTTTTTTTAATGAAGATTACAAAAACATTAAACATGTATCAAGCTTTCATTAATCCGAAGATCTAGGTAATTGGGTACATTGCATGGGCCTCCAACCGACTCTGTTTAAAGCCCACATATGTGGTAATTGGTATTAGTGATTTGAAACCGCACCAATATTTGGCCACGTGACATTTGGACAAGAATCGATATATGTTGACATTCGTGCGAGTGTGTTCAGTTAGAGTTACTTTAACCCAGATTTTATCTAATTTTATCTTAATTTAAGTTTAATTTAAGTACAAACTTACATGAAATATAAAAAATAAAGTAAATAATATTACAATAATTAATATTTTAAACAAATAATAAATTAACATTTAATAAATAATTTAATCACGTAACAAAATCCAAAAAAAATAATATAATTCTTCGTATGCACATGTTACTATTACAATAAAACATAAATACTAGTAAACATAATTTTAAAAAAACTAATTCTTAAATTAAGAAATTTATTTTTAAATAAATTTGACAAAAGTAAGAGATTGTCTTATTTTTACGAAAATTTATAATTTGATTAAAGAACTTAAAATTTCAATAGATTTTTTCCCGATTATTAAACAAAGAAATACACGAATAAGATTAAATAAATAATTTCCTTCAAAAATGATCATATATATAAAGATCTCTTAATATATTCAAGATCATACAAAAAAAAAGCCATCTTTTTAGAGTAGTACAAAAAATATTTTAAGTTAGTTTTAATTGACTAGAATTACAATTAGAGAAGATTGAAACAATATTAGATGTAGGGATATTATGGGAGAAACTATTGGTTGTTAGAGAAACAGATTGGGAATTGAAAAGAAATATATTTCTCTAATTTTAAGTTTTTAATCTAACGTATAAGTTGTAATGTTTACGTGCTATAATTTTTTAAAAAAAAATCATTTCGAGTCGAAGGATTAGCTAAATTTTTATAAAGTTATTTGGGTTAGCTCAAATTTAATTTAATCTATATTAATTTTGATTAATGGAATTATGACAGAAATTATTAACCCTTTCTTTTTAATTCAATTATTTTAGTCATTTTTGGGGTGTTCTATGTTTTGACAAAAAGCTTCACTTCTTTTATTTTTTTGAAAAGGTTTCATGTAATATTTAAAATATTTAAAAATATTTCATTCAATACCCGTAAAATACTAATAAGATTTTAAAAGTTCAGTTCTATTTTAATATATATGTTATTAAATTTAATATTTTTTAATACCTTTGTTTTCTGTCAGTTAATATATTAAAAGGATTAAATTAAAAAAAAATTAAACGTTTTAGATATTATATGGAAATCTAAAACATTAAAACTTTTGCAAAACATGAAACCAAACCCATTTTTCAGGGAGTAATGTCTTCCAGGTACTTATTTTGCTCATGTCAGTCATATCCCTCATCTTCGCTCTCTCTCTCTCTCTCTCTCTCTCTCTGTACTCTTTGTGCAGGCAAAAAATGACGCTGGCTACTTCATCGACACCACCGAAGATATTTGGTAGTCTGACCTCTTTTATATAAGTGAACCCCTTTGCCATCCCCAACAGATACGTCCATGAGTTTCACTAATTTCCATTTTTTCAGATTTCCTCATTTTTGTTTGATTTAACTAATATTTTAATAAGGTACACCAATTATCTCATGTAAATTGATCGTAGCCTTTTCTATATATTTTGGTGCCTTGTCTCTCTTTTTAACGGGTTATAGATTTATATATGTATTGTGCTTGTAGGCATTAGCTTTAAGATAATCCTTCCTTCCTCCATAAGATGTTAGACCATGAAGATGAATGTTTTGCCTTGCTCATGTTCATTCTTGAGGCTGGTATAGCTTGTGAACTACATGTTTCAATGTTTTGTTGCTTTGTGTTTTTACTTGGGAGTAACATCCAAATTATACTTAAAAAACAATTTCATTTTGTATTTTTAAAACCATATTTTTATTAATTCATTAGTTTCTTAATATGTTGCTTTCTCTGAATTCCTATACAATCTATAGAGGAGAGTTGTCAAGATAAAAGTTAAAAAGGATGATGATGTCCATTTGTCTTGGTGAATTATTTTGATAAAGAAATACTTCCATTTGTCTTGGAAGATTTACTGAGAGGATCAACAAAAGTTTCAAGTAAACAAAAACTTTGGCAATTTGGTTTGAATTGTTTTTCTAGAAAATTTTATTATGGTGGATTGAACTCTTATTTTTGGCATGATTTCATTGTTTCTATTTTATTTTAAATTTTCATTTGAAAAGGCAAACTTATATACCAAATTATCTATCATTGTTCACATGTGAAGATTTCTAATTTTATCTCTGTGTCATTGGAGAAATTAAGATGTTTTAAGTTATTTTGTATGATTATAAAAATTATATATTAAATTTTAAATATATTTTTGTAAGATATATAGAAATTTTATATTGATTTAAATAAAAAATCATTAAACTATTACATTAAACCATAAATAAATCTTAGAATAAATAAGTAGTTATATACATTACTCAACATGAGCACTTTTATGTTTTAAGGTTATTATGTAAAATATAAAAAATGTATATAATTATGTTTTGGGATGAGTTTTGACTTGAAAATGTTTACTATCAAGAAATACTTTTGTATTCTAGGATTATTTTGTAAGTTGTAGGTAAATTAAATATAATTTTCTATATATTATAGAAATGTATGGTTATTTAAATAGTTGTTCTAATTTTGCCTAATTTAGTTATTATTATTTTTAGATCATAATATAATGAATGAATTAAAATCACTAAGGATACTTCTAGGTTATTAGATTGATTTATGATAATATTCTAAATCAATTACAAAGTAAGAAAATGTGTGAAATTTTAAGTAGATTTGAGTTTTTTATTTGGTTCAATTTTGATGCTTATAGAAATTATAAATTACTTCAATATTTATTTTAGAGTGATTCCGTGAATTGAAACTTAAAAAACAATGAAGAAAATAAATCCAATTTATCGTGCGCATTCATTTAAATCATTAATTAACTTATTTTTATTTTGATATTTTTGATTTAAACTTAGATCACGAATCACTCAGAAATCAAAATTTGAGAATTTTGATAAAAAAACGTCGGATTTCGTCGTCGTAATCATTAGAAAAATTTGGGTATTCGTTTAAGTCAAAACCAAGTTGCGTGACCCGACTGGAGGTTGAAGACTAGTTCTTCCATAGTAGAAAAACGACAAGTCGTTTTTCGACCAAAAAAAAAGGTGTTATCGCGGGGCATAAACACCCAAACCACTGGGCTGCAATGATTGTTGTGTTTTATTTGGTATCTGACTTATTCTTATATATGCATTCAGAATTTGATTTTATTAAAAAAAAGATTGCGAATATAATTTTAATGTGATTAATTATTTAACTTAGGTTTTTTATATGCAGAATATTTATTATACATGTGATATTTATTTAAATAATTTTTGGGCACATTAAAAATTATTTAAATACATTATGCTTAAATGATTTGTTTTGGTATTTGTATGTGTAAATTTTGTAATTAATTATACATATAAAAATTTGGTTAAATAATTTATGCATAATGGAATTAATTGTTAATAGCTCTTTATAGATTTAATTAGTGCTTATATTATTTATTTTTACTTGTATAATTTTTTGTCATACATGCAATCTTAAGATAGATAATATTTGTAAATTTAGAATTAAATTAATATTGCTTATGGTTTTATGCAATAATTGAGCCTAAGGATTTAGCTAATGTTTAAGTGATTTATATAGTTTAAATTAATTAGGGAGTAGTCATAGCATCTTTAATTAATTAAAACTATAATAATATTTAGGATCATATTTATAAAATAAATATTAATTGTAATTAATCATATGTGATATAATAAATCTTATCTCACATAACTTTTCATTATATTTTTGTGTGATTAATTATGATAAAATATCAAATTATATTTTCTAATTTACCCATAGGGATTAAGAAAAGTAACATAATTTGATAGTTTTATCGTAAAATTAAAATGAATATAATTGAATTAGAATTTTAGTTCACAGACAAGTTTTATGCCACTAAATTCATATTTTTCATGATTTATATTAGTAAAGAATGATTATAATTTAGATCTCAAATTTTAATTAGCATATAATCTTTAATTGTAGCTTCTCAACCTGTAAATTTGTCTTATATCACTGTGTCATTCTCGATCTGAAAGGGTATAATTATAAAATATAGAAGGAAATAATTTTCTTTCATCTAGGGTGGATGGATATTGATTATGCTATTAGGAAAAATGAACTATTTAAAATTACTGAAACCAGTACTCTAGAGAATATCATGCTTTATGAATAGTGTGAGCAATCTAATCTCCTTAGCGTGATATTCATTAAAACTAAGATCTCTGCTGGTATTCGTAGTTCTATTAATCAGCATAACAATGTTCAAGACTTGCTAAAGGTTATTGATGATTAGTTCGTCACTTTAAATAAGGCTTTAACAAACATCTTTATTATGAAGTTCTCTTTCTTAAGACTCACTAGTGTGAAAGGTGTGCATGAGCACATTATGCAAATAAGGGACATTGCGGCTCAACTTAAGAATCTCGAGGTTGAGATGTCAGGATCCTTACTAGTGCACTATATCCTTAACACTCTCCCATATTAGTACGGGTCATTCAAAATCTCATACAATACATATAATTATAAATGGTCAATCAATGAACTAATGACCATATATGTTCAAGAGTAAGGAAGACTTGTTATGGAATTTGGTGAAAGTGTAATGTTGGCTACAATGTATGAGAAAGGAAAATCTCAATACAAGCATAAAAGAAAAGGGATAATTTCACCTCAGTCTTATATTAAGAAAGAATCTAAGTGTTTCTTCTATAAAAAGAAGGGACACATGAAGAAGGAATGTATCAAATTCCATAAATGGCTTGAGAATAAAGGTAATCCAACCTCGTTTGTTTGTTATGAATCCAATATGGTTAATGTTAATATTAACACTTGATGGATTGATTCTAGATCAATAATCCATGTTGCAAACTCTTTACAGGGTATACGAAATCTAAGGAAGCTAGTAGGAAGTGAGCAATACATCTTATCCGGTAACAAAACGGGCTCACATATGGAGGCTGTAAGAATGTGCAGTTTGATTTTAAGTAGTGCTTTTATTTTAGAATTAGAAAAGACCTTTTATGTTCCAAGTTTCTCTAGAAACTTGATTTCAATTTCAAGACTTATACCTTTTAGTTATTCATTTCACTTTTTAGAAACATCTTTCAATTTATTTAATAAATCTGATTATGTTGGGAATGGTATTTTGTCTGATGATCTTTACTGCATTAATTTATGAAATAATGTCACTCATAACTTTATGCATGTTCAAGCTAGCACTAAAAGGTGTATTATTGACAAGGACTCTTGTACATTATGACATAGGAGATTGGGACATATCTCCATATAAAGAGTTAAAAGATTAGTGAAAGATATGGTACTTAGTACTTTAGATTTTACTGATTTTGAGACATGTATGGACTATATTAAGGGAAAACAGACTAACAAGTCAAAGAAAGGTGCCAATAGGAGTTCAAGCATATTAGAAATCATACATACATATATATGTTGTCTAGACATAGACATTCTAGGTCAGAAATATTTTATCACCTTTATTAATGACTTTTCTCGATATATATATATCTCTATATGCTTCATAATAAGAGCGAAACATTATATGTCTTCAAGAGCTTTAAGGTTGAAGTATAGAAACAATGTGGAAATCAAATAAAGGTTGTGAGATCATATAGAGGTGATGAATATTATGGTAGATACATTGAGAATGGACAAACGCCTAGTCTGTTTACTAAGTTTCTTCAAGAACATGATATAGTTGCCCAATACACTATGCCTGGTTTACCAGACCAGAATGGTGTAACAGAAAGAAGAAACCGAACATTATTGGACATTGTGTGGAGTATGCTTAGCATTTTTCCTAAATTCTTGTGGATTAAAGCTTTAAAGACAACTGTGTATATATTACACTGATTTCCAACAAACGTTGTCTTAAATATGTCATTTGAATTATGGAAATGTTTGAAATCGAGTTTGCAACATATGTGCATTTGGGGTTTTCCATCTAAAGTAAGAGTCTATAATCCACAAGAAAAGAAGTTGGACCCAAGGATCATTAGTGGGTATTTCGTTGGATATCTAAAATGTGTATGGGATATAGGTTTTATTGTCCATATCATAGCACTAGATTTGTGGAATCAAGAAATGAAAAATTTCTTAAGAATGACTTGATTAGTGGAAGCGATCGATCCTAAGGCATTGGTCCTGAGAAAGATCATTCATATTCTCAATATTCCATTTTAAGTGATGGATTGATCGTTATTGTTAACAACGTGCCTCGAGTACAAATGAGTGTTGAATAACCAGTCTTGGAAGTACCACAAGTTGTTGATCCTAATCCAGTAGATGTTGAATTCAACAAATTCCTGAAGTTGTGGAACAACCAGTTGAACAACATGATCCTACTCCTCAGGAGAATGTTGATGAAACATTAAAAATATCTACTAGAGTAAGGAAATCAACGATTCCTAGTTATTATGGTGTATATCTACAAGAGTGTGACTATAATTTTGGAGCCGAAAATGATCCTGAAACGTTTTCATAGGCCATGAATTCTGGGCTTTCAAACTTATGGTATAATGCCATGAAAGAAGAGACAGATTCTATGGTGTCTAGCCGAGTCTGGGATCTCATCAAGTTACTTGATGATGTGAAATCCATTGGATGTAAATGGGTATTCAAGACAAATAAATACTCACAAGGCAACATTGAGAGACATAAGGCAAGACTCATTGCCAAAGGATTCACTCAAAGGGAGGGAATCAACTACACTGAGACATTCTCTCATGTATCTAAGAAAGATTCACTTCGTGTGATCATGGCAGTGGTTTCCCATTTTGATTTAGATTTGAATCAAATGGATGTGAAAACAAATTTCCTTAATGGTAACCTAGAGGAAGAGGTTTTATGAAACAACTTGAAGGATTCTTCTCTAGTGATGGTGAGCATTTGGTTTGTAAGCTTAATAAATACATATATAGATTAAAACAAGCTTCCTATCAATGGTATTTGAAATTTCATTTGGTTTTGAAGAGAACATCATGGATCAATGTATATACCAAAAGGTTAGTGGGAGTAATATTTGTTTTTTGGTGCTATATGTGGATGATATTTTGTTTGCAGCTAATGATAAGGGTTTGCTACATTAGGTAAAACAAAGGTAACCATGGGTGAGCCATCTTATGTCATTGGCATTAAGATCTATAGAGATAAACTTCGAGACATCTTGGGTTTATCTCAGGAAACCTATATCAATAAAGTTTTAGAGAGATTTTAGATGAAAGATTGTTCACCAAGTGTTGCTCCCATTGTGAAGGGCGATAAGTTCAATTTGGACCAATGACCAAATAATGATTTTGAAAGAGAACAGATGAAAACCATTTCATATGCTTCAGCCATTGGAAGCTTGATGTATGCTCAAGTTTGCACCAGACTTGATATTGCATTTGTTGTTAGGATGCTAGAGATATATCAGAGTAACCCAGGTGTTGACCACTGGAAAGTTACAAAGAAAATGATGAGATACCTACAAGGAACCAAGGACTATATGCTCATGTATAGACGAACCGACGATTTGGAAGTAATTGGATACTCCGATGCGGAATTCGCTGGCTATGTTAATTCACGCAAATCAACATATAGTTACATTTTCATGCTTACCGATAGAGTCGTGTCTTGGAGGAGTGCGAAGTAGTCCTTGATTGGTACTTCCATTATGAAGATTAAGTTCGTGTCATGTTTTGAGGCTACATCACATGGTATATGGTTAACTCTATTTCTAGGTCATTAAGATTGTACTGTGACAACTTAGTTGTTATGTTTATGGCTAAGAACAACAAGAGTGACAGTCACAGTAAGCACATCAAGATTAAATACTTAGCCATAAGAGAACGTATTAAGAAAAAGAAAGTGGTCATTAAGCATGTTAGCACTTAGTTGATGATTGCTGATCATTTGACTAAAGGCATTTCACCATTGAAATTTAAGAATCGTGTAGAGAAAATGAGAATTGGTTCCACTTTGTAAATGTATATATATACAATTTATTAATGAAACTCTTATATATTGTGATATTTTCTCATATTCATATGCACCTTAATTTATTTGAGAAAATATATATTTTATTGGACCAAAAATAAATATAGGATTTATTCATTAAGTTTTGTTACCATATAAAGTATACTCCTTGAGAAACTAAATACATTGTAATACATGGAAGATAATACTCATTCTTAGATTAACGTTTGCACCAAGTGGGAGAATGTAACATTTTTATGGTGCAACAATGGTAATGGTTTGGTTTCATAACCATACGTTGGTTACAAAACCATACGAGATTCTTGATGAGAGAACCTTTATAAAAGCATCGGATCCTCTCACTACTCATTGATTATCATCAATATACACTATCAAATGCAGAGAGTAAGTGTGAGAAACAAGTGAGAGCATTAAATCAAAAATCCATTGGAATTCCCGTGTAAGTGCTAAAATTTGATCAATAGTAGAATGTATGTTTTCAATCCATTTTTGCTTCCGCTGCGTTCATATGATTTTCTAAACGTTTATAGATCAAATTTATGATCCAACATATTTGTATTTCTCTATGTAAGATTGGTTAATGTGGATTAATAATTCACATACACACACAGTTATGTACACTTTGTATACAAGTATATTTACACACACCATGTGGTTGTTTTTCATAGTGTGCATGCTAGATAGAGTGTTAATTTTTGACGGTTGAACGTGCGAGCGAGTTGACATTTTTATTTGTAGTCTTTGGCGTATTTTAGGTACAGGTATTTATGGATAATATTCAGTATTTTTAGAAATAAAAAATGTAACTTTTTAGTAACTCATCACCAAGATCTCCACTACTCTTGGCGAGGTCACTGGTAAGGTGTGCATTCTGAGGTTTATAAATACCCCACTCATTTACCTTCTCTTGACTCACATTTTTAGTGTCAAAAATCATATTGAGATTTATATATGTTCTAAAAATTATTTTCTTGAGATTATATTTGAGTGTGCCAAAATTCATTATTTGTATGAGTATGTGATCTGACTGTGTCTGGTGTATATGATTTGATATTTGTGTTAGATAGTGTGTACCTTGAGAGTGTGAGTTGTTCACTTCTAGTTACTTGATTTTTGATTTCCAATTACATCACATTAGGTGGTGTTGGCTATAGAGGACGATCATGCTCGTATGTCGAATCAAGTCATTGCGAAAACATCAAGTGAATAGTAATAATAGGCAGTTCAGACGGAGGTCCTTATTGATAGAGCTCATATTAGTTTTACTATCTATTAGTATTGTAACTTGTTTAATGTTTAATGAATCATTTACTACTGAATGATTGTATTAAGAAATCTGAGGACGTTACCATATAGATATGGTGTTTATATGAGTTTATTTTGTTATATCAAGTATTATGTATGATCACATGTTGAGCTATTATAATATGAGTTTGTTTTGTACATATCTCAACATATTTAAGCATAAACTCTAATTAAAAAGTATTTATATTTACTTTCTTTCTGATTTGATATATAATATTTCTTATTCAAGTTATATGATTTTTGATATTATATCATCTGTGATTCTACTACGTTATTTGTATAAGTGTTTGCATTATTGTTTGTGCGAGTTAGGACCGAGTTGTTTAGAAGTTTATATCTCTTTACCTTAGTCGTATACCGAGTCGTGGACTTTTTTTATACCTAAACTTTTTTAAAAAGTCAAAAATGACCACCAATTTTAACCTAAGTTGAAAAAACGACTAGTCAATGATATTTTTATAATATCTTTAAAATTAAAAAATATCTTTGATTTAAAGTTAAAATTTTAATTTCTTTTCTGTTATAGTATTAAATCATCAATAATACTAAATTAATAAAATAAAAATATTACATTTTTTACTTCATATACTATAATGCATAAAATTAGGAAAATAAAATTGAAATGCATTCACTGAATGATTTTTTTTTACTTTGTTATTATTTTTAAAACACATTTTAATAATTTGGTAAAATTGGAAAAAAGTATGCGAAAGATATTAATGATAAAAAGTTCACATCAATGGAACAATTTTTGATAATATATCTAATTTTTAATGTTATTAAAAATATTTTTTTATTATCAAAATTTTAATGTTATTAAAAATATTTTTTCAAACCTCATGGATATTTTTAACAAAAAGATAAACCTTAGGGTCAAAAATGTATTTTCCCTGCAGTAACATAAGCATTTGATAGAAATTTGGCTTTTGGTGTATTTGAGTCATCACTGATTTTGCAAAGTGGAGGACCATGGTTTGCAAATTGTTTTTTTTAATAATTTTATAAATTTTATTATTTAAACAAAATTATACTGTTTTAATATCAAAATTGGTTAAGTGGTATCACATAATTTGTTTTCTATGGTACTATCAAGTATGAGCAACAAAACTTCTATTTAAGTTTTGCAGTTATTATTTTAAAATTTAGTTGTAGTAAAGTAATTCAATGGTAGAAAATATTATTTAACTAAATAAAAATTTAACTTTACGAAGAGTTATCAATATAATTTAAATTAAATATTTGTTTATTCATTTAAATAAATTGTGTGATTTTGAGCTTAAAATGATAAATATTAATTTTATAATCAATACGGACAAAATGCTAATTTTTTTTAAATTTTAGACAATTTTTTAAGGATCAATGTAACCGTGGTAGATATACTTCAGTTAGAAATTTCGTTGATGCAAGAAAATTCTATCGTAACCAATTAGAGTGCACTAGATGTCTCGCATATGTCCTAAACCCACTCTACCTTAACCACGTGTCACACTAATATTTATAATACATTTGGCTATTCAGCTTCACGTGTGCCACATGTTTAGTGTCATTAGTCTCGTATTATCCATTGCCCAATTCAACAACGCCACGTATGAAGTTGGCATTCATGTTTCACCTAAAGTTTTATCTGTTATGCACTAAGGGTGTTCACGATCCGATTTTAAATAAAAAACAATTACCAAATCAGATCGTTTATATTGCTTAAATCAGATTAGACGGTTTGGTTATTACAAATATTGAACCGAACAGTTTGTTTAACGATTTTCAACAGTTTAATTTGGTTAATATAACATAAATATGATACACCTTTGATTAAAATATAAGAAAATTAATTAATGATTTGTGAGAAGTGATATGAGAAATTTAATATATTATTAAAATCAATCTGGTCCGATTTGTTTAAAAATTAATATAACTGGACCTGACCGTTTGAAAAACGGTTTTAATTAATACAAATAGAACTGGATCGTTTGATTTAGAAACTAATTCAATTCGGTTTTTGGGCAACCCTAATGTGCACCACATGTCCATCAGGTGTGTAGTTCTCACATTTCAACCAGTTTTTCTCTCAATTATAGGACACGTAATACAACATGATGCATTTATTTCACTTGATCCAATAGCTATAATCTGATCTAGAGTTTTGCACATTTTTGGCACTTAAAACTTATCAAAAATCCCCATTTCTCCCACGTTCAACTATTCATACAAAAATGGATATTTTAGATTGAAATAGAGAGGTTTAAAGAGAGAAATCATGAAAGAGCTTGAAAAATGATGATTGAAGCTTGGAATCTTCAAGTTTCTAATACTATCTTCTTTCCTTCCTCTTCTTTTCTTTTTTTGTAATTTCCTTGTATTTTCTTTCATGAAATTCTATTCAATTATATGTTTATTAGGTAACATGTATTTGAATGACTAAACCCATTTTAATGTATTTTACTATTTTATGATTCTAATTATTATATGTTTAAGTAATTCTTTTAATGCTTTCAATTGGTCACTATATGAATGATTTGATGCTTATGAAATGTAGGATTAGATATTAGTATTCAATAAATGACATAATGATTAGAATAGCATGAGATAGGAGATAATTTTACAAATAATGGGGTAGGAGTATATATGGTCCAATTTCGTCCAAAGTATTTTTTTTAATTTGTTAAAATTAGATCAGATTGATTAATCTTACCAAATTGGAATGGATCAGACCGATAAATTCGATTTGATAGGTAAAATGTAAAATATATAGTTATAAATAAATAACTATTTTTTCAATAATTATATCATTAACTTTATAGCCTATTGGTAATTTTATTTTCTTACATCAAATGGACACTGAGTTTGACACTTATTAAGCGCAATTTTGTTTGTTTTTATGTTTTTGCTTTAATGAAATAATAATAATAAATATACGCATTATCTAGGACTAAAACTAAAAACTTAAATGTTATGTGCACTTTTTATATCTAACGGGTTACACCACATGTTGTGTCAAATGATAATCATTATATATATATACGATATTTCATGATCAAAGGTATAGTACTATTTGTAGTAGCGTTCCTCATATATCGTATTAATAATCGAAAAATGGTAAAAAAAAATCTCTATTTGATAGAGCTTTTTCCAATACCTATAAGTTTTATTGGACCCAAAAATGATACATTAGAAGAATCTTTTAGGTCTTTCAATATGAATAGATTGATTGTTTTACCCTTGTATCTACTATTCATCCTAGTACTTTTTACTTTTTTTACTTATAATATATGTAAAAACAATAAGTCAAAGTGATGAATTTATATTAAACTTGACCCTTTAATTCTTATCAATGATTGAATAGAAAAAAGAAAAAGGGTTTTAATTTCACGTCTTAAACAAAATGAGTGAATCATAATTAGCGGTATTTACGAGAGTAGTATTGTATAAGAGATGATAGTACGATAGAAATCCAGTTTAAACAATTTCTAAATTTTATAAATTGGGTCAGATCAAAATTAGTAAAAAAAAGAATCAGATTGTCCAATGCAATCTAGTTTTCTAATTCGATCCAACTTACCAATTTATTTATCCACCCTTACAATTAACTCTTTTTTTATTAAAAAAATACGTAAGATGTGAGGACGAAATCAATAACTAATATTAATAAAAATATAAAACATATTGTACAAAGATTTTTATGAGATAGGGACTAAACATGTGCAACTTTTATCACATGTGAATTATATAATTGGAATAGTACGTGAATCTAACTAATTGCATAGAATAGTTTTACAAGTGCTTGAAAAAATACATGAATATTTAAGGAGCATGTAATTGATTGTCTAAGTAATTAGGATAATTAAATTATATATGCATGAATCATTGAGTTTTTTAAGGATAATTTTATTAGATGTGATTTATCAAATTAACAAGAAATTTGAATTAGATTAGATTTTATTTTATTTTATTTTTTACTAAAATCACTCTTGAGAGAAAAGATATCATAAGATATTATTTTATCGTAATAAACCTTATTAAAACACTTGATTAATGCATGCATTCTCACTCGAGCCAATGTCATACCACAAATTCTACTTTTTTTACCATTGTCATTGACGTGATTAGATATAACCATTACTTTGTAATGATAAGCTTTAACACAACAATAAATACATTAGATAAACATTTTCATACCAAATTAATATCTTTTCACATTAGATAAACATTTTCATACCAAATTAATATCTTATCACTAATGTGAAGTCTATTTATTATCAAAATTACTCTGAAATAAAATTTAGTATTATTGTTATAAACCCTATTTTCAAGTGATTTTGATTAAAAGACAATATTATTCAAAATTGGGTAATTTTGGATAATTTTTTTCCTGTTGAATATTTTGTCAAAAATTTTATTTTATTTTATTATTTTAAATTTAGCTAATTAATTATTCGATTTCGTTAGTGCAAATAGTGTCTGTGAGACCAATTCTCATAAATTCAACGCTAAATAATCTGTAAGAATAATTTTTTTGAAAGAAAAAAAAAAGGTTCGAGAAGTTCCAAAAGTAGTGGAAAAAGGGTGTACCAATGTGCCTCGTACTCTTTCTGGTGTGAATAGGGCACCTTGGGTTTTAGATGAGGAAAGAGGTTAGCGTTGCAGAGCCTCGATGGGAAGGAAGCTTTGGATTAAATGGTTAAAAAAGTGAAAGGATTTCATGGTAAATTAACTATTAGTGTAATGGCTAGGTTAGTCTATTTCTTACTTCTTTTTTGCTTTTAATACAGTAAGAAAAAGTGATTCCATGCTTCTTTTCAATTTCACTATTTTTGTCTAATTAAGGGACCTATGGGACCAAATTGGCACAACACTAAATATAAGACTTCATTACTTATTTTGCAATAATTATGACTAAAATACATATTTTGCTATAATTACGACTAACTTTTTTCCCTCACCCTCCAATAAAAACCAGTACGAACACCGAGGATAAGACAGATGAACTATAGCTTATAAGTTCACCCTTTCAGCGATATTAATATCAAATCAATCGCAAGTCAGCATACAGGTATGTTGTATTCGCAATGCTAAGACACCACATGTTCTCAAAGCAAATGTGACTACCTAGCGTCCCCTTCATGAAATGAAAAACACGAGACGACCCTCACAAGGTCCGGTCTCCTTGTGTTCTAGAGTTGGACATCAATCTCACTTAACAATAAAACATCACCTTCTTTACATTCTCCTTTAAAGCAGGTAAAGGCCTCACGGAGGCAGCACCAGGTGCACGCATGCTTCTTCCACCAGCACCAGCACCAGCACCCCCACGCCCAGAAGCTACACCACTTGTCATTGACCCACTGTCTGAGTTCTCTGGTTCCATGTAGAATCGGGCTCGGAAGGCAGCAAGATGAGCATAGTATGCTGGGGGAACTGCCAAAACAAAACAAGGTGAGCAATTTTTAAGAATACTTCCAAAAAGGGTAAGGATGTAATGTTCTGCAAACATGTCAAACAGCATCAATGTGCGACAAACAGTAGAGATAGAGATACAGAAAGAGAACCTATGGAAACTGATCGAGTGCATCTGGCATATCTGCAACAAACAATCTCATAAATTAGCATATATCATAAGTTAGAGCTAATTCCGATAAACAAAACACAGATTAAATGCAAGATGAAGAGAAACTAGTATCGCATACGTGTAGCATAGATTGTTTGTGAGAGACTGCAGCCCATCTGCAGTGAACTCGTTTTCATCCCACAACACATGGTAGTGAGCTGGGCGGCTTGTACCCTGTTTGATATGAAGGGGACACTTAGACTCCACATTACCATTAACATATGGGTTCCGTCAATCATAATTATGCAGTGCAAAAACATAGAAATGCATGGAGATAAAACATAATAAATAAAAGAGTGAAGATTTATATACCTGAATTCCTGCATGACTGCATAGGTAGAAGTCAAATTCAGTTGGGTGACAAATTTTTGAGTCTACAACTGTACCTGTAAAACCAATGGACAAGATCTTTAGGGCACCCACATAAAACAGTAAAATAAAAATCAGATCATTTCATGTCACAATTTCACAATTATTACCAGGTAATATATTCCCACTCCTGTCAACTGAATTGCGGTCATGATGGTTGTTGGCAAATAATCTAGTATGGTGACGCTTTTGAACCACCACAAAAGTCACAGGAGGCTGATAATTTGGCTCCAATGCGGCACATGCCTATTTTAATTACATACATTAGAAAAGAACCACCGCATGCCAGTTAGAATGAATTACAACATCATCTACCAACATTAGGTTGGTTTCTAGATATACTCATCCATGGGGCAACAAATAATCACTGCAGTTTATAAAAATAATGGTCAAAACATCACATACTTTATCATGAAAAAAATAACTCATTTCATTGAAATAGTACAAGGGGGAAATAAATAAAGGTGACTTTGTCTACACAAACAGGAAAAAACAAATTTGTCCTTGACTTTAAGTTGAGTACAAAATATCCAGCAGCTTTGACTCGTTAAAAATTATCATAAGATCAACTTGATTTTGAAAACTAACAAAAATTGAACGTGAAAAACATGCAACCCTTAGTTCTGTTAAATTATTATTTTTTTATACATTATTTTAACCTTCCTTTCTTCCCTTGTCTCCTCTCTAGAGATGTAAAGTGAGTTATACCACAACATCCCATGTCCCATTAAGTGTCTTTCTAATGGGCTCAAGATTCAAAATTATCCTATTCTATTTAAATATTATCTCATCCTATCCCATTCCATCCTATTTAGATTGTACTTCTAACGTGCCTCACTTAAACTTAATATTAGATCATTTTTTTAATTAAACTTTTCCAGTATAAATAATCAAGTTTCATATTTCTCATTGTTTTTGTGTTTCTACTTATCCCATTTAGGCCCATTTGGGAATGGAATATCCCAATTAATACCATCTCATGACCATCCTATCCCATTGGATAGATGGTTAGAATGTTGGAAATGATTATTTGAGTAGTTCTGAGTTGTCATCCTACATTGGGCAACTGTGAGAATTTGAAAGTGGAATTTAAAGGGGTTGTTGTTGGAGATTCTGGATTTCAAGCAAACCAATATCATATAACCTAAATTGTAAAATCGTAAACCGAATTCAAAAACTCATGGTGTTCTTACACTCCAGGAACAGAGAGAGAGAGAGACAGGGAACGGGTGAGGGAGGAGATAATGCCTTAAGGTTTGGGAACAAAGTGGCTAGACATACAATGACAAAAGAAAATCTTCCAAACGAAATATCCATGGAATTTCAATATAAGCAGAACAA
Organism: Hippophae tibetana; assembly: GCA_037013495.1. NCBI lineage: Eukaryota > Viridiplantae > Streptophyta > Magnoliopsida > Rosales > Elaeagnaceae > Hippophae > Hippophae tibetana. The sequence continues at coordinate 16,310,471 of CM072812.1, forward strand.
TAACTTTGATTTAAGAAATCACTTATCCATTAAGTGTGCTTTTGTTTGCAATATCAGAGTGCATAGAGTAAGGCTCAGCTTTGTAGGTCGATGTAATTTGGTTCAAGCTTAATTGACATGTGATGTGAGGGAGATACTTATTGTGGGTCTAAAATAAAGAACACCTCAAGCCCAGACCTTATTTTACTACATTCATAACTTTCTCCACACTGTTAGCATAAAGGAGTTCACAGCATGTCAATAGACGCTTCTCAGGAGTTCACACCTGAGAGATCACTAAAGTATACCCTTCAGCATAACAAAAAGACCACAGGGAAACATAGTTTTACCTGGCGAATGGCATCAAGTTCATATAGCAAAACTTGGTAGAACTGTCCCTCACTGACTCCATCTCTGTATGCAGTAGAAAGAACATTAGACATTAATAAAAAAGTAAAGTTAAAATAATAAAATAAACAGAACAGAGGGTAAGTTGACAATGCCTGTAAAATATAATTCGCTCTGGCTTCTGTCTAGTTTCCCTGCGGAAAGATATAAGCAATTCCCTGTATAGAAAGAGAAAAAAAAATCAATATTGCTACCCCATACTCAACAGACAGATTAAACATGCAATTCAACAAATTATAATCTTTAGGATAAAGGATGAGGGAGAAATGCATGCAGAGGCCAAGACATACATAATCATGCCACCAGTCATTGTTCCTCTAACAGGATCCTGCCATTGTTTAAATAAATCTTGAATAAGCTCCTGCCTATGTGCTTGAGCACAAACCAAACCAGCATACTTTGTTACTTCGGGCCAGTCCTGAGATGCCACAACCTATAATGAAGATAATTGGTAAAACAATTAGCTTGGAGTCAAAATCCATTAGAGAAAAATTAAAAATGCCAAGGTCACTTCAGATGATAAAAGGTTAAATTTCGATTTCCTACTTTCCAATTTTAGAAATTTCAATTTTTTTGTGTAGTGAAACTTGATTGGTAACTTTACCATTGGTATGACAGTAATAGGAAATTAAAAAATGAATTTTAAATAAATTTCAGTTTTATGTTTTCTATTGCTAGAATTGGACATGCAGATATGTCACTGAAATCTATTATTCAAAACAATTTTAAAACTGAAAATAAAGTGGTCATCAATTATGGAAAAAATTAACACACTTTTGAACCCTACACTTTCAAGCTTTTCATCCACTTCAATGTTTCTAATCTCTTTTAATCGGTATAATTTTTATTGGAAAAATAAAAATTAAAGGATCTGCCCAAATATTGACAGTATAGAAGAAAAAGTTCAAATATAATTCAAAACACTGCAAGGATAACAAGCCATCTCTAGAGAGGAATATAATGTCATATCCATAAAACATGCATGATAGAAGGCAGGCATTAGATGAAGCATATAGATAATTTTAAACATACATACAGCTGCAATTGACGGACTAGAATCCTCCCCAGGATGTGGATGGGTAACATCGGCACCAAAAATAATGGTTGGTCTGTCACTAACTAATGGGATGCGCCTTGATAACGCATCAACAAGCACAGTGTTTCTCCCCCCAACCTTCACATTTATCTTTAAGGCCACATTGGCCAGATACTGTTTGTTCATTTTAAACACATGCTTTGTCAAACAACATTGAGATACAAGGCCAAGTTCTGTCTCACAAATCCTTTTCAGATCACCTGACACAGGATATTGAAGCATTTAAACCAAGAACATATTGAAAAGACAAGAAACTGTAGAAACAGTGAGAATAAGCTGCATTCAACTTGATACCATAAAGAGACCCATTATTATCTGGCAAAATAACAATAAGCAGATCAAGATCCTTTCCCTGCCTTTGGATTTTGGTCATGGCATCATGATAGCGTGTTTTTAAGACCCTCTCCACCTGATCAGGACGACCACTGATAGGTGGAAGTACAGGTTCTGGATTATATAACTGCAGCAAAACAAAAGTTTTTAACATAAGGTAGCTTAAGTTATAGAAGTTGACACATAACAAAAAAATTCACATACCATGCCAGAAATGTAACACATTTGTGCAAGTTCTTGACAGAATCCATGAGCCAAATTGTCTTGCACATTTCTTGAAAAATTTATGCAAATCCAATTGTTAACTGTTCCACCATTAACCATTCTCTGTAATCATATAAATGTGAATAGCATCATGAGAAATTATTAATGTAACAGCACGATACTAAGTAGACATGCATCTTTGCATGAAATGTAAAAGATACAGCATAATCATCTGCTGACTTCCCACCAATCTTTTTATTACATACCAATCCAACTTATTCCACACTAAACCAAATTAAGTGCTTGGATGTGACCATAATTTTTAAAGGATACTCCTATTGTTCTGACCAAATGATAAGGTAACATAAATAAAAACCATTGGGTGCATAATGCAAGGATTAATCATTAAAGGATAACCTAAATTTAAAATGTAATAAATTAAAATATAGCATTCATAAGAGCACAATGACATCAACAGAGCAAACCTTGTTCATCATGTTCCACTGTCCAACTTGAGGTAGACAATCCTTTTCTCTACCAGTGTCATGATATTTAAGCTGGTGAGCACGGTGACAACATTAACAAAAAACAATCAATCCCAAGCTACTCAAATAAACACCACCCCGAAAAAAAAGTGAGGGAAAACAGATAAAAGCTCAGGCTGTGAATCAAAAATATACGTTGAGCATTAGAAGAGCTATATTTTACCCAAGGTGGAGGAAGAATGCGAGCTTCAACCTGCGCAAGCTTCTCACTGATTTTAATTCCAAACTCCTTGGCATAAGGATCTTGGTGATACGCATTATGATTAACAGTCTGTAAGAGAACAATAAACAAGTAATTAAAAGTTTAGCTCCTGGCATATGTAAAAGAGAAGTCATCAACAACATAATGTGATTGCTTTTGAGATGGACCCATTACAACATAAATTCAACATATTCTAAGGATAAGAGAAGATCAAGGAATATAAAGTGTGAAAATAACACATTTCCAATGAAACCAATCCACATGGTTTGATGGGCTTCTAAAAGTTTAGCTCCTGGAAGATCCAATGGCACCACAATCTATATCCTACTACAGGTTTAAATAGCTCAAACAAAAAAATTAATTAAAAGATGCTGGCATAGAACTAACAACTTTATGATAAACATGCAACAAGTTATCCGCTACCATATAATGTCAAGCTAATAAGGCTTCCAATCAATACAAAGGCTGAGGTTAAAAAGGAACACTTAAATTCACCACACCACTTACAAGTTACAATCAGAAGAAAAGCTAAAATATACATCATTATACTAGAAAAAAATTATAGTACACATATACACCCCTATTAACAGAAAAACCATTTAGCAAAATGGACAAAGATAATATTTTCCATCATTACAGACCTGCAATATATCTTGCTCCCTTTCTCTTGGACGCTGACAAGTAACCTTCAGCAGAGCAGTAATCTGCCTCTCATTCAATCTCTTAGAATATCTCTGACCCTCAACAATTTTACATACCTGAAAGAAATCAAAACATATAACATCAGTGTGTGTGTGTGTAATAAATACATCCATGCATTCAGTCAAAGCAGTAGTTTACCTCCATTGGCAAATAATTTGGCCTCTGCTGGTTTCCTACTATTAAACAGGGCCATTGAGTATGATGAATATTGAAATGATAGGTTTCGTAGAAGTATTCAACAACAGATTTGATGGTTCCTCTTTCATCAACTGGGAAACTGACAAATCAAACTACATGTCAAGATAATGTGATAAAAAAAAATAAACATGTAGACATCTAAAATTATAAAATGTACTCACGTCAGTTCACGTGTCGCCTGTGATGTCAAGCCTGATATCCGGTATTTTCTGCGCATATTTCCACGATGTGTGACTTCAACTTTGACACCACGTAGTGCTTTTTTAATCTGATCGTAAAAAAATTGATTTGACATGCCACAGAAATGATTAACATAAAAAGAAGAAAGTTGCAGCACATACCACATTTGACTTAAACTTCACAGAGAATAACAAAAGACAGATCAAGATAGAACAAAACCTAACCTTTACACGATCAGCATCAGAGAGTGGTCTTGATGTAACATCCCGATTTAATAGCTGGGCCACGAAATCGATAACTGGCAAAGCTTCAATGAATGCAGTAGAGGACATATCTGTAACAAAGAGAATTGTCACCAAAACACAACATTTGGGCATGCAAAAAACCTCGTTTTGAAACAGGGAATAGTTAGCACTGGACAAAATTTTCTCAATGAAATAGTAGATATGTCCCTAGAGGACAGTCAGGCTGCAATATCAGTCTTCTTGCGTAGGATATAAATTTAATGCTCAAATACCCATCACAGTCTATCAAAAAATTATATGATAAAATGCTACATTCAAAAGAAGCGAATATATTAAAATTTATTACCAATATTTAGAGACAATCCCATCTGAGTTGGCCTTATGCTTTGATAAAAACCACGCCAGCTCTCCAAACCCTCACCAAGCGGCTTCTTGATACCCAGATCAGGTGAATAGAATGACCGGCCAACAGGACAGTACCTAGCATGACAGACAAACCTCTAAACTTCAAAAAACCAAGACCTGCTGATCACAGACAAGCAGAAAATAAAGCATTAGGACATACCTAGAAGTCGGAAGCTCGCGCAAAACAATATCAAGAACTTGAAGGGCTTCTTGAGGAGCATCGGCTTGCCTTCCCTGCAAGAAGAGCCCAAGATGATGCAGATCAGCACGCGCAGCAAACTTGATCACGATCTTAAATTCCCTTTCTCTCCTGTAATGACGTAAAAATTATCACACATGTACAAGAAATAACAGATAGAATTCAAACACTAATCAAACATAAAATAACAGACAAAATAAATGAGCACTGAGGCTTTACCGCTGCCCAACAGATCCATCATCTTCATCAATAAGAGTGATTTTGAACTCTTTCTGGTTGAAAGGAAGCGGCCCAGCAGTATAAAGGCTCTTCCGTCCATCATAAGCCGGAAGTCGCTTTCCTAGATGGGATTCTTTATAAAGTTTCACGAGTTGACCCATAACAGCACGGTTAACACCACGTGATGTAACTTCTGGAGTGATAGTAACCTAAACACATTTCATTATTTAATGCATAAATTCATCATAATGTACTGAAGGAAAACTAACAAAATTATACAAAACGCATAAGAGTGACAAGCTCACATCATACTGGTGTAGATCCTTGTCAGGAAGTTCAGCAAAAAAGTGGTTAGCCTTGACAATACATTTTGAGCCTTTAACACCCATGCCAGGCCGAAGAGGAAACCTGACGGACTTACTTGAGGGTGGCACAGGCTGAATTGCCTGGCTTGAAGAGCCCTCTTGCTGGATACAATGCTGTTCAAACTGTTGAGTTACTTGTGAAGGATCAACTGGTCTATAAGAAGGACTCGCCTCGGATCGACCAGGTTGAGGGGAGACCCCAGCTTGATATTGCACTGGGGTTGCTTGATGCAGCTCGGGAACTTGTGGTCTAGAAGGACCAGTAGTAGGACCTCCACCACAGCCCACACCCATGGCACCAGGACCACGAGCTCCTCCATACCCTCCATGAACCCCTTGCTGGGGTGGACCTCCCCTTCCCCTACCTTGATATTCTTGATATCCACCATATTGCTGATGTGGCATTCCACGACCATGGCCACCATGGGAACCCCGGCCTCGACCACCTTGCTGTGGCAGAGCACTCCTTTCAACCGGATATCGAGACCCCCCGCGACCACCATGACCACCGCTGCCTTCATGAGACTCTGAGCCCTCGCCCCCTGCAAGATCAGTTCTCTTCCTCACCATACCTGACATTAACCAGATAGAAACACAATAATATTTGCAGAATCAACAAAACATGAAAACCATTATTGGAGAGAAAATATTATAATAGTAATGATATTGATGACCGGCACGATCGTTAAAATGCATTTCACCATATAAATACAAACTTGCCTCAAATTGCGCACGAACCCTAACCTAACAACATTTTATAACCCAAACCTAACAAAAAGGGTTTAAAAGCTTCAATACATCAGACCAACTTAGCGATCTAAGGCCGAACCGAATAGTCATAAAAAATAACAGGTTGAACCATACCTGAAAAAAAGGTATAATGACAAAAAATGAAAGACTACTGAAAATAAAAGAATTAAACAAAACCCTCCAGAAGATCAAGTAGAAAAGCACTAGAACAAAGAGAAGCATCAATCAGAACCAAACAAACTAGATCTAGTTTCAATTTACAGGTAGACACAGGAAAAAAAATTGAAACAAACAAGCGCAAAACTGAACCAAAAATGGAAACCCGATAATCAAAACTTAACACCGCCATGATTTTACCTGAAAAACAGCAAGGTCTTCCGTCCACAGAAATGTAGGTCGAAAGAAGAAAATCTTAGCTGAGTGTTATACTCTCACTTTTTCCTTTAAGCTGAGAGAAGAGAGAGATGAACCAAAAGAGACCTATATAAGCAAATTTTACTGATATACTGATATATTTATAAGGAAGTGGTAGGTCTCCTTGACAATGACCACTGAGTCCTTCTATCTCCTCTTTTATGTTTGACGAGATGACCTTTATATTTATAAATGGGTATTTATCGATGGGATGGGATGGGATGGGACGGGTCATATATTTATCCTACATTTATACTTAAAATTATTGTAGAAAATAAATGTACATCCTTATACGAAGAACTGATGACAATGGTCGGAGATTAATAATTATAATTATTTTATATTAATTTTATATAATAATAATAGGTTATGGTTGTATTTTGTTAAATATTTAAAATATTAATATTAATTTTTATTTTTTAACTATTTATCGCATATTTTTAAATAAATTAAAAATCTAAATTAAAAATAAATAAAATTTAATATAATTATTTCGAATATTATGTGTTCTATTATTAAAAATATATTTTTATATAATTATATGTATATAAAAAATAATATTAATATATATTCAATTTTAAATAATCAAAATTTTAATATTGTAATATCCATTCATACATCTTATTAATTATGGGTATTTTTGAAGAAAATTATTGATTTTATTTTATAATCTCAATAAAGAATAATTATTTGAATTTAATTATTTACAATTTTAAATAATTATTTTTTATCTTTATTAAATATAAATATAAATTTTATTTGCTAATCATGATTTCATTCATATAAAATTAAAAATATATTTCATATAACTTAATATTTTAATCACTATCAAAAACTCAATGAAAAATAAACTCTTAATGCTACTTATAATTATGTAAATAAACTTTAACCAAAAACAAAAATTTAATATTGATAAAATATTACCTTTCATTTATATATATATTTAGCCTATTCTTACTTTATGTTTCCACCACCTTACCTTTCATAACCAGTAACTCTAACCTAACCCATCAAGTCTTTTTAGTTTAGGGTTTTTGTCTCTTAATTATGGAAAATCTTAATCCTTAGCTACCTCGCACAAAAACAATCACTAAAGAGCTACACTTCAACTATTGGTGACAACTCTTCAAACTTGCTTATTGAATCATACAAAACACCTCCATTAAAAAGTAGAGATAATGATTGTATCATCCTAGATTCACAGGTTCACCAATCTCGCCTCAATTTATGTAAATTCTCTCTTATTTGTTGATTAATTTTGTCTAAAGAAGACAAGTTTTTTAGTTAAGGTGACCTAAAAATCTAATCGACCTTGGTATGAAATTTCTCCACTTGGAAACTTATTATCCTCGGTTATGATTTCTATCACATATTATTGGACTTTTCTGTTGAAGGATCCAGAGTAGAGTTAATGCTCCAATTAATGTTAAATCATTTTTTTTAGGTAAAGTACATGCTAGGTTCTACAACTTAACTTGAGAATTATAGAATAAGTAGATTCTTATACAAATTGCATAAGTCATAAATGTTTCTCTAAAAATTAACAACAACACCATCGATGATGTTGGGCCAGTATGCTAGACTTTTGATTGATATAGATCTCATCCCAAACTTGATGAACATGTAATGGTAAAAGTGGGGTCACTTAATATCTTCATTAACCTTTACTATAAAAATGTATTTGACTTTTGCAGTTTGTGCTTCTATATGGGTCGTGTCACTTTCAAATGTAGAGGAAAACCACCAACCTTAGACCACCTAACTATCCACTATGAAAAATAAGTATCAATTTACAAGGTTTGAACTCAAATTACCCATTTAAGTAATGCTCCCAAATAACTTACTTACAAGCTGGTGTTTTCATCATAGTCTCTACAAGATTGGCATTCGAATCCAAACCAGCATTCTGAAAAACCCGAGTCCCACAAAGTAATCGAATTTGCATCATTATCCCCTAAAAAGTTAGCACTTGAATACAAGTACAATTGTATTTTCTATAGCAAATTCAACAATGAGCAACCCTAAGTAGTTTATTTAAACAATATATCATATAAAACGAAAACAAATATTAACTCTTGAACAATCAATTAAAAGCACAATAACACAATTATTATTATAGGTTTGTTAATCCATCAAACACAACCACAAATATTTAATAAATTAACTTAATGAATAAGCTTTTAGCAAAACAAGAAAGAATAAAAGATGAAGATAATAAGCACAACAACTCTTATGTGGCTAGTTTCAAATGTGTGTTTAAGTTTGCATTTATAGAATATTTTGAAGCACATTTGGTTAAAATAAAATTACTATATTTTCCATAAAATCAATTAAAACACCTTTAAGAAATAAGGATAATACTATAAAAAACCAATCTAAATTGTAATAGAATTATATTTTGAAATCAGATAACCGGTTACTTGATTAATCTAATCAAGTGATTGATCAATCGAGTACATTGGTTGATTGATCAAACATCCTCTCGATCAATCCAGTGATCATTTAATTAACATTCAAAAACCGGTGGATCAATCCAGTGATCTAACTCGATCAATCTAGTCCTCGATTGATTGAGTAGATCTCTCAATCGATCTAGTCATGTGTTAAAATCAATTCCATTATCACTACTCGATCGATCAAGTAGCATATTTTCACATTATTCCTATTGTGTCTAATATAAAATCTAATGTGTATGAGAACAGAAATATATATGATATCTGATTGTTGACACTCAGTAGTTTTTTTTTTTTTGCTTGAAAATATTATTATAATACACACTTAGAAACTAAAATTAAAATTAAAATTGTATATTTTGTTTATGAATATCACCAACATTAATATAAATCTTATATATCATTTATCTATGATATAATGATTGCTTATTAAATTTGAGGTACTAATTAATTTCAATTTAAATTGATATCTTGTATTTAATACTTTAAAGCAATATATAGATATAATTATATTTTTTACAAATAAAAATTTCATAGAACTTGTTTTTTTATTTAATAATTTTTCTACTCAAGTGACGTATCTATATTAATTTAGATGTGAAATTAAGTATTTTAGATATTAAAGTAATAATAGAAACACACTAAAATGGTCAATAACATTATCATATAAATTGTTGTATGTCTATTAAAAATTATGTATGTTAGAAAAATATACAAAAAAATAATATAAAAAAGGATATATTTTTTTAACCTATGATTATACTTATTAATTTAATATTTTTGTTAATATTTTATTACATGAATAAAGCTCCCTTTATTTTAATTTTCAAGAGACAAGAAGACAAATATACCAACCAAAATAAAAATAAAAATACAAGATTATAATCATATTTCAAAATTTCATCATCTCATACACTTCACTTGTTTCGATATTGGCATCCCTTATACCAATAGATTAGAATTCTTATATTAATTGTACTTTATCTTATTTTATTTTTTGTATACATTGAGAATTATCTCAAACTTTATTTGCCTTTTATATTTGTAATAGTATATATGAAACACGAACAAGCTAATTGCTAGTAATAGATCTTTAAAGAGCCAAAACTTACCATGTGTTTGATGGAAGTTGTTCTTGGTCCTTATGAGTAAAAGAGAATAATAATATAATCTAAATATGTTTATGTTGTACATGAAAAAAGTAGATTAACTTGTGAACATTGCTCCTAGTGCTTATTATGCATCACATGACAAACCAACAAACCAAACGAGTTATGTGCATGAGTAAAGTTCACGAATAAGATGTAGAACCTTTTTATATATTGTTTTATATAGATGTATTTACTTGTATATAAAAATACAATACATTAATATAAACACTAATAACATTTTCTTAAAATTATATTGATATATACTACATACTCATGCATTTTCAAATGAAATCATTACCATATCAAGAATGCATCAATGGTTGGTAAAAATGATGGAGAACTTCAATTTTAAAGTGTCTATGCTCTTTTTTACAATCTCTAAAATATATGTTTAAAATTGATTTTATTATTATTTCATCTTCAAGTTAGACAATTTATTAGTCCATTTTTAGAGTTATAGAGCCTTTAAGACCTTTTTTATCATCCTTTTTTTTCCTTTTCTTATTTTTGACATATATCACAAAGTCAAGCAAATCCTAGTAGGTAAAGTTAGGATTCAAATGATTTTTTAGAAGGGAAAAAAATTTAAATAAAAAATAATAAAATAAGTAACCTATATTTATATATTAAAAAATAACTCATAAATCTCCTATATACAATGCTCTATGATGAAGAGAATATGACTTAAGATGATAATAAAATTCATATATTCGTATAAAAAAGAACATAAACTTCTTATTTTTTTGGAAATTGTTTGAAATAGTATTGTATATTTGTATTGTAATACAAGCTATGACTTTTAGAAAAATGGACATTAAAGACCCTTTTTTATTAAATAAAAAAAATCATAGAGCACATGTTGGTCATGGATTGAGAATAAAAATTGAATTCCATGAGATCTAATCTCATGTTGTTCCTCAATAGCCTAGTCGTAAGGTGGTTGAATCCAAAATTATAAATGTTATTATGTCTTAATTCATAGTGAAATATTTCTTGTAGTCTAATAAAATAATTATTTATTTCATTTTTAATAAAATGGGGATGGATTCGAACTTGGAACTAATTGGATGGAGTAGATAATTTACTTTTTAGAAAAAATAGGTAAAAATCTCTCCAAGTTGTACTTGCATTTTTCATTACACATGGCTTTGGTTTCAAACTTGGATCTATGTTGGAGTGAGGAGTCATACTACCTAGACCATAAGTCAATCCTGAATAGAGACTTTGACTTGAATTAATGAATTATTATTTTAATTTTTTTATTTATATTCTCCTTATCGTATAGATTTTTCTTGTAACTTAAATATATATGATATTTTTGATTATTTTATCTATTTAATTTCCTTCCAAATTCATATCATTGGCTATGTATCCCCTCGATAGTTCACAAACATTCAAAAATGACTTGTTATTTTGGTAGATGAATTGGTAGTCCCAAATAGATAACCCCAATTTATCAATATCTAATATATATATATATATATATATATATATACTTAAATTAATGATTATAAATAATTTATGAAAATTATTGATATTTTTAAAATATATGAGAATTAAAAAAATAATTATATATTTAATTCAATATTATTTTACATATTTTAAACTAATAAAAAATTAATACAACTTGAATTTTAATTTTTTATTCAAGAAAAATAAAATCTATACATGGAACAATCTAAGACTTTAAATAATTTGGTGAAATTATTCCTTAATATTTTTTTTCTTTCCTAAATTAATTGTCATAGTAAGAAATAAGAGCTCGTATTTTTGGTCAAAAAATAACTATTTTAACTTTCAAACCTTATTTTGTACATGTATATTTTTTATTTAAAAATAAACATGTAAAACATTTAAACTTTTCATTTTTACTTTCTTTTTTTCTCCAAAAATAGTCACTAAATTTTTTATTTTACTTGATTGTTTTCCACAAAAATATTATAAATACGTTATCAAATCTAGTTTATGATAGGGTTTAAAAAATTATAATTTTATTTTAAGAATGTCCTCAACATACTATATTATAAAAAAAATCAATTAAGTATCTTTAAAACCCTAACTTTTGGTGTGATTAGATTAGAACCTTAAGGAAACAAAATTCTTAAAACCTTAACCTTGAGACGCCACAAAATATGATCACTCTCTTTGATAAGTCAAATTAAAACAATTAATTAAGAACACAAAAAGACAAAGCAAGAAGCTTTCTGAAATAAACTTTTATTAATGATATATTATCTTCTTCCAAATTACACCACTCTTCTTTTTTATAAGCAAGAAACATAAAAAGGAAAAAAAATCTAGACGAAATGGGCCTATTTAGTTGTGCATTGGGCCTAATCTGTTTTTAAAAAATAAAAGACTAAAAGAACTTATGATAAATAAAACAAGAATATTTGTAAACATCAACTTCGTCAGCACCTCGATCTCCATTATTCCCCTCTTCTTTGAAAAGATTCGTCCTTGAATCTTAGCTTTGTAAGTATACCGATTTGGTATCATAGGTCCTTGTGTGAATTCTATTTGATGCTCAATTCCTCTCAAAAGTGGTAATCCATGGGAAATCTCTTTAGGATGTAGATCCTCAAAGTCCTACAATAAAGATACAACAACACTAGGCAAATGTGAATTAAGATCGTTAGTAGAAAGATAAAAATCCTTGTACATAAGTACAAATGCTTATTTCCTTTCCATCATTGCATTCTTAATCTTATGTTTTTTAGCGATTACACTTTTTTTTTATTTTTCTCTCCTGTTTGCTCACTTTTATCTCATTTTTGCTTACTTTTTTCTCTCTTTTGCTCACTTTTATCTCCCTTCTACTTACTTTTCTCTCTTTTACTCACTTTTCTCTCTATTTTTCCTCTCGAACTCACTTGCTATCATTTTATTTTCCTTTTGCTCACACTTTTGTTTTTCTCTCATCTTGCACTATCTTGTTATCCTAATATGGTCCTCATAAGCTTGTAAAGGTTTAAGAGGGGTAATACAACTTTTCAGTTGTTCATTTCAAAAGAATAGCGATTTTTATACTCATCATACGACACCCTTCTATCCAATTTCCATAATCGTCCAAGTAATATATGAGTAGCATACATTGGTGTCACATCACAAAAAACTTCATCCTCGTACTTTCCAATCGAAAAAGGAACCCCAACTTATTTATTGACATTCACTTATCCACAATCATTCAACCATTGTATCTTTTACGGTTTGAGATGCTTCTACCACTTCAAATTCAACTTTTTTACCAACAAAGTACTAGCAGCATTAGTGTAGCTCCCATTATCAATAATAACCATAAATACCTTATCATTCATGTGGAATTTCATCATCACTTGAACTAGCACTTTCGATTTCTCCATTTACGTATACAATTATAACCCTTTTTTTGGGCATTCAAAAGTAATATGTCTTAATCCTTGGTACCTAAAACACTTAATATCACATGACTTAGTAAGAGATTGAGTTTAAGGTTTACCTATAGGAATAGTAATTGAATTGTTTGACTTTGCTTCAACTTTTGTTCTAAAGGAAGCTTTGTTATCCTTCCAATTTGATTTCCATGAAGAATTAGAGGACAAACTAGGTCTAAACCTTTTAGGCTTGATTTGTTTCTCCACTTTAATGGTTTTGTGTAGTAGTTCTTCCATCTCTATGTAATTTTTCAATTCAACCACATCAACAATTTCCTTGTTTAATTCAGGAATAAATCTAGCCATTGTTTCTTCTCTATCTTCCTCTATGTTTTTCTTAATCATGGCAATTTCCATCTCCTTATAATCATCTTCTATACTCATGGAACCTTGTACCAACCCTTATAACTTTCTATATATATTCCTATAGTAATGACTAGGTATAAACCTTTTACACATCACTAATTTCATCTCTTCCCATGACTAAATAGGTCTATCAATATTCCTTCAATTTTGACCACCAATTGATCCCACCATATACCAGCATAATCTGTAAATTATACGGTTGATAGCTTTACTTTCTTCTCCTTAGAGTAATTATGACAATCAAATACATGTTCAACCTTTCTTTCTCACTCCAAGTATAACTCAAGATCATTCTTTCTTTTAAAAGATGGAATTATCATCTTTATATTGCCTATATTGCTATCTCCTTTGGAGTCAATCTTTTTATCATGTTTATAACTTGCTCTCTACTTCGTATTGGAATCAACTTCTTCTTCATCAAACTTATGTCTTCTTCTATGTGGTTTAGAATTAGAAGAGGACTCTAACCATCCAACATTGCATTCAGCCTCTTAAATTGATCATTAACTGCTTTGACGAAGAATTTCAAGTTGATCTCTTATAGTTCTCCTCATTCCTTACTCATGTTTTCAATCTGTAAAATAAAACAAGATAACTCACAACACTCCACCATGTGTTTTCTCTCACTCTTTTTTTCACACTATTTTGGCTTTTTTTCACAATATTTTGGCTCTTTTTTTCCTTTTAACACTCAAAGCTCAAGTCAGCCTTTTTTTGTGTTATTAACAAAATCAAAGAATTCAACTAATTGTAAGAAATAACCGATTTATTGGTGACAATCTCAAAAATCAAAATTTTAAAAAATTAATGGAAAAGTATAACAAAAAGAAAGTCCAAATAGAACTCTAAAGAACGAAGAAATAATCTTTTCAAGATCTTGAAAATTATAATTTAAAAAAAAACTTAATTAAGGGCAAATAGTAAGTCTAAAGAGGACTCTAAAGAACCAACTAGAGGGAAATTGAAACAAAACAAAGACAACTAATTTGAACAAGAACAAGAAAACTCGACAAGAAAAAACAAGAATTGAAATCTTGAACAATCTGCTACTTTGTTCTCCTTTTCTTCTTCTTCTTTTTTCTTTCTTTTTTCTTTTTTTTTTGCTATTGTTGCGTCTCATGTGAATAGAAAATTTACAAAAAAAATAAACAACCCTAATAAACAAGAACTGAAAACAATGTCATAATGTGCGACAATAGCCTAATTTTCTTAAAGGGATCAAAACAAGCTTCAATGTTATATATTATAATAGTTTTTTCGATAATCAAATCAAAAGTTATAGCCGTTTAAAGTTATAATTCCAATTTATCAAAAACAATTGAAACCTTGAACAATGTCCCTCTTTTTTTGAAGAACAAAGATGGATTGAACACATAAATAAAGAAAAATAAAAAAAGATACAAAATTTTCAAAGAGAATTGCGAAAAATATATAAAGACGAAAACAATGATAACGAAATTGAAAGAAAACAAAAGACTTGGAAGGACAAAATTATCTTTTTTTTAATGAGAGACTCAAAGGAAAGTGCAAAACGAAATCTAAAGATGAAAAGAGTGATCTTGAAAGGAAAAGAAAAGAAAGATTTTAAAAAGATTTCAACGAGATAAGAAAGAGAGATCTTAAAAAAAAGATTTGCAGTTGAGATTATTTCTTTTCTATTTTAACTTTCCCAAATTGATTATTTATCCCTTTCTTTATTCTCATATTATTTCCATATTCCTTTTTATTTCTTAGAACAAAAAGAACTAGAAAAACAATTATTCATCTTTTATTTTTTTAATGTTATTTACATTTTTAATCTTTAATTTATCAATAAAATTAGGCAAAACAATTAATTATTAATTCAATTTTATTTTATATTTATATTTGATACAAAAAATATAATAGCAATTCATATCTTAATATTTTTCTTTTACTACTTATTTCCTGGACTAAAAATGTATATTTGTTTTTATTTATATTGTTTGAGAAAATTTCAATTAATGATAATAAAACAAAATATATACAAGTTATTTATTTGGTTTACTTTGCATATGTTTAAATAAATTGTTAAAATAAAAGTAAATTTTTTATTTATGTTGTTGTGGTATGAAAAATATTTAAGGTCTCATTTTTATGTTTGATGTTAGGTCTCCATACTCTTTGGTCTTAGGTATCAATTTATACTAAGAAATAAATACGATATATTTGATGCATCATATCGGATAAGTTAAGTATAGTCGTATTGAAATGAACTATATTAAATTATATTATAATTAATTTGTATATTATTTGATCGTATAAAATTTCTACATAATCACACTATTTTTATATTGTATCATATAGTCTGATTTGACAACAAAATGCATAACTGTGTAGAAATTATACAATTAGAAACTTTAATACTAGGTAATAAATATGTGGGTAATGTGATACAACCAATGAGGTAACTAGTTTTGAAAAATGGATATGTTCTTTCTACAAGATTCAAAGGCAATTCCGAACTTTATTCGTGTAAACGTTATGCTCTTCATCAAGGAGAAGACATATGAATCTATAACATCTAATAAGAAAGTAGGAAAAAAGAGATCTAAACTACTATCTCATAACCCCATACTTTGTCATACCTTGCCACAATGTAGAGAGAATCTCATATGCAACAGATATAAAGGCACGTGTGGAAATAAAGTTATTTTGTCTCTTTATTTTAATAAAAAATGAAAAGTTATTTGAAATAAGAACTAGATCAACTATTGATATTAATAAGGAGCATACAATATATTGTATGTAAAATTTTCTTTACAACCCAGCTCGATTAGCTTTTCTAAGCCTATACTAGAAAAAGTATCCCATTTTTAAAAATTTATGGGTTCACCTTATATCACAATATTTCATGTATGTTGTCCACATTTGTAATTTTTGTGTTTTTATGGGCCTAAATTACATATTTTTTAATATTACAAAAAATGTAAATTATTTTTAATCTTTATTTATAATGTGATGACTTGTACAATTTGACATAATTTATCACTTCTCAACTTTAAAATTTAGTCTAATTTTATTTATTTTAGACTTCATTATTTTTATTTAAATTTTATTGCATATTTGAAGAAAATGAAGATTAATTGAAATCAAATTTAGATGAAAATTTATTCAAATAAAAGGAAAGCTAAAAACAATAAAAGTGTTGAAGGTGTATAGACAAGAAAAAAAAACACAGAAAGAAAAGGAAAGTGCAAATTCAAAAGGAAAGCTGAAAATAGAAAAAAGGGTGGGAAAAAAGGAAAGTTGAAACATAAAATACAAAAAGATAGAGAAAAACGCACATAAGTATGAGGGACAAATACATAAACATTGGAGAAAGGGAGGCACTAGGATTGGAATTGAAATAGAGGCACACAATTTTGACTTAATCTATATAAGAGAGGCGTCGAAACAAATGAAAGATAGAGAGGGAATGTGTAGAAAACAAAAAGAATAAGTGTTGAACGAGACAAACGCAGAAGGAGATCGAGTGAGAGGCATTGAAACTGAAATAAGAGAGGAAAATTAAAGAGAAAAAATGAGAGGCACTGAGGTCCTCGAAATGAAAGGAAAAAGGAGAAAAACCAGAAGCAGATCAAAGAAAAACAGAAGAGAAAGATGGACATAGGGGCACTAAGCAGATTGAGAGAGTGTTCATCTTCCTTTCAATTCTTCTTAGAAAAATCATAGTGAATTCGTTTATGTTAAATTTAATTTTTAGCATGAATTAAAAAATTTTATTATAAGAAAAAGATGTAATCTAATTCTAAATTGTGCTTGCTTTTCCATGTTAATTATAATTATTTCTCTTTATATTTGTGTGATTATTTCTAATCTTTTTGTTTTTAATTAATCGATCATTAAATAGATGATTTTGATCTTGCAATTTGTTGTCTAAATAAGGAATTATGGGATAGATCTGGAATATTTCGACATAAGTAAATATAGAGATTAAAAGACTTGTATGAACCTTGGTAGTATTAAAATCATTGGTTTTAATGCTTTTTTTTTAAATTGCATATTCTTGTGTAAATTGATGAACAAAAATATTTTCAATTGACTGTCGAAAAAGGCTTTTGGATGCTTTTTTTATTGCTAACAAACATAGATAATTAAATTCAATTAACTAGATGAGTAAAACATAGTGAGAGATTAGGTGAAATCGATTTTTTAGAAGTTTTCTTCCCATTAATTTGATCTTTGAACAACATCTTTTTCTTTGTGCATTTTTTTTAAATTAATTTTATTTTAATTTTCAATTATAACAACCTTAGTGAGTTCTCTAGATAAAATTGAGATTAACATAATTTTGGTATTTTTCGATAGTATGTTACTAATTCCTGAAGACGATACTCTTCTTATCACTTTATTATAAAATTACGATATTATGTACTTACAGTTTTGCACTGATCAAGTTTTTGGAGCCTTTGTTGGAGATTGATTTTTTCTTATTTTTGCTAATATTGATACAAAGTAATCTTGTTTTTTATTTAGAATTGTATTTTATTTCATTTATATTTTTTTTCTAGGTGTGTTTTTGATGTTGATGCGTCGTGCTAGAACTCGAAACATTATTCCTTTTGATCCATAGATTAAAAGAAATTTTAGATCAGAAAGAAATAAGAAATTACTAGTTATGACTAAAGGAGAACATAATGCACAATCACTCATCTTGAAGGATTATGTAAGACCAATTATGAATGACAATTACTCAAATGTAAGATGTCAAACTATTAATGGCAAAAAATTTGAGCTCAAATCGACGTTGATCAACATGGTGCAACAAACCCAATTTAGTGGATCACCACTTGATTATCCCAATAATCATTTGGCAATGTTTTTATAGATTTCTAACACTATAAAGATGGATGCTTTTATTGAAAACATCATTCATCTGAGATTGTTTCCTTTTTTCATTGAGGGACAAGGCTAAAGGTTAGCTACAATCTTTACAACCGGCAAGCATCACTGGTTGGCAGGACACGATAAAAAAGTTTCTTGCTAAATTATTTCCACCTACGAAAATAGCCCAATTCAGGAGTGAGATTGGTCAATTCATGAAAAATAATTTTGAGACACTCTACGAAACATGGGAAATATATAAAGATTTGATTCGGCATTGCCCTCAGCATGGATTGAAGGATTGGTTATAAGTTCAAATATTCTATATTGGGTTAAATGGGAAAACTATAACCATAGTTTATGATGCTTTTAATGGAGTTTTGATGTCAAAGATAGTTGAGGGTGCTACTTCTTATATGGAAGAAATGGACTCAAACAACTATTAATGGACAACTGAAAGATCTATGGCTAAGAAAATTGTTGTGATTCATGAATTGGAGTTGTTTGCTTCCCTTTCAGCTCAAGTTCCTTTTGTATCTCATCATTTTTATGCCTTAACAACCCAAAGAACACCACAAAGTGTAGAATATGTTGCATCTTCAAGTATAATAGTTTCGATGAATGAAGCAAGTTAAGAACAAGTGCAATACATCAACAACCGGAACTACAACTATCGTGGTAATTCTATGCCAAATTACTACCATCCAGGGTTTCGAAATCATGAGAATTTTTTTATGGAAACACAAAGAATGTGTTGCAACCTCCTATGAAAAATCTTGAAGTGCAAATTGGGCAATTAGCCACAACCATCAATGCCCAATAAAGAGGAACTTTTCCTAGCAACAAAAAAGTCAACCCAAAGGAACAATTTAAGGCCATTACACTTAGGAGTGAAAAATAAATTGAGAGGTCACCATAAAAGGAAACTAAATCCACCCTTATAGACGATGGCCAAAGCAATAATAAAGTAGAAGAAGAGGATATCGTTAATGATACATTAATAAAGACTAAATAAAGTAGAAGAAGAGGAGATCGTTAATGATACATTAATAAAGACTAAATAAAGTAGAAGAAGAAGAGAACGTTAATAATACAATAAGAGAGATTGACATACCTCTATCAATTTCATTTCTTAAGAATCCTCCTATTCTCTCTACTCCACTTCATTATCCTCAACGCTTTCAAAAACAAAAATTAGATAAGCAATTTTATAAGTTTTTGGATATTTTAAAGAAAATTCACATGAATATTCCTTTTGTAGATGTTTTGAAACAAATTTCAAATTATGTCAAATCTTAAAGGACATCATTTACAAGAAGAAAAGGTTAGCGGAGTTTGAAAAAGTTAAGTTTTCTGAAAGAATGTAGTGTCATTCTTCAAAAGAAATTACCTTAAAAATTAAAAGATCCAAGGAGTTTCACTTTACCTTGCATTATTGAAAATTCATTTTTTGATGAAATTTTATGTGATCTTGGAGAAATAAAACAAACAACAATTTCTTTACAACTAGTAGACCGATCCATCAAGTATCCACATGGAATCATAGAAGATGTATTGGTAAAGGTACATAAATTTATTTTTCCTACTAATTTTTTGGTATTAGATATGGATGAAGACCAAGATGTCCCACTAATTCTTGCCAGACCATTCTTTTGCTACAGAAAAGGTTTTAATGGATACTCAAAAGGGTGAGTTAACAATGAAAGTGAACAAGGAAGATGTTACATTCAACATCTACCAAGCCATTAGATTTCAAAAAGATCAAAGAACTTGCTTTTCGGATAGATATTGCTGAATAATGTGAAGTAGAAGCCTTTCAAGAAGATATGTCAATCGATCACCTAGAACAATGTATCACCCCTTCATCTCATACTTATGATTTTAATAACTCAACTTTTGTGAATCTGATTTACCTTTTGTTAGTGAAAAATTTCTCCAATATGTATTTGGCTTGGGGGAATTGCAACATGTTACATCTTTTAGCAAAGAAGTGGAGAGGTTAGAACCGATGGTAGCAAAGACAGATTCTGTAATCTATACAAAAAACGTGCAGCAAACTACAACTCTAGAGTTGAAGAAATTGCCTAAGCATCTTTGCTATGTGTTCTTATGTGATAGTTACACATTTTCAATGATTGTTGCAACATCATTTACACCCAAAGAAGAGGAAAAGTTGTTGCATGTGTTAAGTGAGCATAAAATAGTCTTGGGATGCACTATCTTTGACATAAAAGGTATAAGTCTATCCTTTGCATGCATAAGATTCTAATGGAAAAAGTTTACAAATCATCGATTCAGCCTCAAAAGAAGATTAAATCCAACAATAAAGGAAGTTGTGAAAGTTGAAATTTAAAAGCTCTTTAATGTTGGAATTATATATGTTATTTTAGACAGTTCATGGGTAAGTCCGGTATAACTGATACAAGTTGTACCAAAAAAGGGTGGAATAATGATGGTATAAAATGACAACAATGAGTTTATTCATGCAAGAATAGTTAGTGAGTTGACGTGTATGTATGAATAACCGTAAGTTGAACAAAACAATAAGGAAGATCATTTTCCACTTCTATTCATTGATCAAATGTTAGATCGATTGGTTGGATATCCTTATTATTTCTTCTTAGATGGTTATTCGAGGTATAACCAAATTTTCATAGCCCTCGAAGATGAGGAGAAAACTACATTCACATGCCCTTATGTAACATTTGCTTTTAGAAGGATGTTCTTTAGATTGTGCAATGCCCCAATAATATTTCAACGTTGCATGATGGCTATATTTTCTGATATCGTGGAAGATATAATAGAAATTTCATGGATAACTTTTCAGTTTTTGGTACATCTTTTGATCATTGTTTGCATAATTTAGTTCTTGTTTTGCTGAGATGTGAAGATAAAAATCTTGTCCTAAATTTAGAGAAGTATAATTTCATAGTTCAAGAAGGGATCATGCTTGACCATAGAGTGTCATCTAAATGAATTGAGGTTGATCGATCTAAAATTGCAACCATAGAAAAAGTACCACCTTTAAAGAATGTGAAGGGAATTAAAAGTTTTTTGGGATATGTTGGATTTTATAAAAGATTTATAAAGGATTTTTCTAAACTCTCTAAACCTTTGTGTATTCTTCTTAAAAAAAATTGCATTTGACTGTGATGATGTTTATTTGCAGGCCTTTAATGCAATCAAGGAGAAACTCACTAGTACCTGATTAAAGTCAACCTTTTGAAGTCATGTGTGATGCAAGTGACTTTGCAATTGGAGCAGTATTAGGAAAAAAAGGAGACAAATTGTTTAGGGTCATATACTATGCGAGCCATATATTGAATGAAGCTCATTAAATATACAACAACTAAGAAGGAGATGCTTGATGTGGTGTTTACTTGTGATAAATTTTGGTCTTATCTCATTGGTACAAAGGTGATAGTTTTCACTAATCATGCAACATTTCGTTATTTATTTGGCAAGAAGGATGCTAAGACTAGGCTCATTCATTGGATCATTCTTCTTTAAGAATTTGATTTGAAAGTTCAAGATAAAAAAGGAAGTGAAAATTTAGTTGTTGACCATCTCTCTTGGTTGGAGCAAGAGGACGTAAAACCAGATTTAGTGATCTAAGAAGCATTTCTTGATGAGTAGTTATATGCATGTGAGATCAAGCTTTCGCTTTCTGATATGCTGATATTGTAAACTACCTAGCTTGTAGAGTATTGCCACAAGATCTTACTTAATCAATAAATATCAATTCATATCTTTAATAACCTATATAATATGAGCAAACATAATTAACTTAGTTATTATATCCATAAATACTCTTTCATTATAAATGATAAAATTTGCATAAATATTTATTGAATCTATGTTTATTTTTATGTATGTAGATTAAAACACCAAAACCCAAAATATCGTGACAGGATGTTTAGGATTTAATTTCGTTTTTAAAAGTTTGAATAATAATTTAAAAACCACATACATTCCTTCCTTAGACCGACCATGTGAGTATACTTATCATTTTCTACGAAATAATTCGTGCACTTGCGAGAGTTTTATAGATATTAAAACCAAAGTATTGGCAAGAATCGACGATTTCGGTTTTCACTCATCAAGTTTTTGGCGTCGTTGCCGGGGAAGGAATAGCGATTTTTAAATTATTTATCAAAATTTTAAAAACATTTTTTTGATATAAATAATTGTGATTTTTTTGTTTTAATAAAATAATAATAATCAAATTTCAAATTTCATAAGAAATAAAAAAAATAAAAATAATAAAAAATAATTTTTTTTTTGTAAAATAATTTAGAAATTTGAAATTTTAAGTAAAAAAATTTACCGTCCATGAATAGTAAAAAAATATTTAAAAATTTAAAGATAAAAATAAATAAATAAATAATATAATGTAGATAGTAAAATAAAATTACCGTTCATGAATAGTAAAAAAAATAAAAAAAAATAAAAAAATAATAATAAATTTAAAATTTTTAAGATAAAAATAAATAAATAATATAATTTTAATAATAAAATAAAATTACCGTTCATTAATAGTAAAAAAATTAAAAAAATCTAAAAAAATTTAAGATAAATAAATAAATAAATAATATAGTATAAATAGTAAAATAAAATTACCGTTCATAAATAGTAAAAAAATAAAAAATAAAAAAACTTAAATTAAAAATAAAAATTAAATAAAAATTAAAAAATTAAAAAATTAAAAAATTAAAAAATTAAAAAATTAAAAAAATAAAACTTAATTTTTAATTTTCATTTAATTTTAATTTTAATTTTTATTTAAAATCTTAATTTTATTTTTGTTAAATAAAAATAATAATAAAAAAATGAAAATATATATATATATATATAAAAAACAAAAAAAATTAATTTTTATTTTTTTTATTTTTTACCTTTTTCAATTTTTTATTTTTTATTTTTATTTTTTTTATATATTTTTTTTTTCTTTAACTATTTTTTTTCTCTCTTAATTTTTATTTAACTTAATTAACTTAGATTTTTACTTAATTTAACTTAATTAACTTAGATTTTTACTTAACTTAACTTAATTAACTTAGATTTTTACTTCAATTAACTTAATTAACTTAACTTTTTGATTAACTTAACTTTTTAATTAATTTAGATTTTTTTTATTAATTTAACCAACTTAGCTTTTTAATTAACTTAACTTAATTAACTTAGATTTTCTTTTACTTAATTAACTTAATTTTTTACTTAATATAACTTAATTAACTTAACTTTAATAATATGAAAAGTAAAGATCTAAGTGAGTTTTATCTAGGAGACTAGTTCTTGGAAGCCTTTGTGTCACTAGTCTTTCCTAGGAACGTTGTTCTGTCAAGGAGGATGATTTTTAAGGAGCCTTTGCCCCACTATTCTTTCCTGGGAGCACTCTTGGTTAATACTGATTATGCTATTTTAACTAAAAAAAAATCCTGAAACTATCTCCAAAATTTTAAAGTTTTAATTACAATCTCAAGAGTTAGTTTCTTTGTTTGATCTTGGTACAATTGTGTTTTGAAGCCTTAATTATTTGATTTGTACCTAGATGTGAGTTATCTAAAAACCCTCAAGCATGCCCCTAATTTTTGGTACAGAAAAATTTGAAAATCAATACGGCATGATTGACTCAATGATGATGGTACATTGAGTTTACTTAAAATGCAATCCCCAAGTTACGTCTTGCTAAGACGTTAAACTAAGCGCTGGATGGGAGGCAACCTATCATTTTAGGTAATTTTCTGTTATTTATTTTATTTACTTAATTTTATTGTTTATTTTAGTTTAATAATTTTTAAATTATTAAAACTAAAAATATTTGTTGAGATGTTAGAAGTTTACAGCGATATGTCTGTATATACTTTAATGATGAATATGATGGATGCACCTGCATTTCTCCATTACTACTTACACATTCTCAGGAAATAGGTAATTTTTCTTCTCTTTTCTCTTTTCTCTTTATCTTTAATTTACAGTTGTTACATTGAGGACAATGTAAGTTTTAGATTGGGGGTGGTGAAAAGTTACCATGCTTAATTAGAAAAAAAATAATTTATGTTCACGTTTTCATTTTTTGTGTTTGGTTTTATTTTTGTTTTGTGTGATTTAATAATTTTTGAAATAAAAAAAATATAGTTTCTCACAAAAATTTATCATTTCTTTAAATCAAATTTAAGTAAATAGTTAAGTCTTTTGTATTGTTAGATTAATTTTTGAAAACATATCATGAAATATTTTGTAATTATTTTTGATAATTAGTTAGTTTTTGTCATAACTAGTATTTCTTGATAAAATGTGGAAATTATATTAAACCCAAAATCGGTGTTTATGAATTTTTTTAGTGGAGACTACCCTTGTGAGATATAATTTGAGCGTAATTTCTTTTATTCAGAGTGAAATATATATTTTTTCTACTCCAAACACATTTCTTATTTATTCAATTTTTTAGATGATCTCTATAGGTATTATCATTGAATGTATGAATTTTTTCTCATCTTCATAGAGTATCATATATTTTTTATTATTATTTTTGCTTAGATTAAATGATTTGAGTAGAAATTGATAGTATATGCTTATATCTAATTTATGCATGACTGCTACAAAAACAAAAAGACATATCTGAGGTTACCTAAACCAAGATCAAACAAAAAAACCACAAAATTAACCACTCACCAAAATCCTAAAAAAATGTACAATCTATACATGGGTTGACTCTCTAAAAAAATACATATATTGAAAAATATCTACAGAAAAAAAATAGAGAGATAAAAAATATATATTATCATCTACATACTATGACCCACATTCCCTACAAAGTTGTGAGTACACGTTAATTATAAAAGAAAGATATAGGAAGTAATTTCCTAAAAAGTCATTGCAATTTCTTCATTTGTAAAAAGCATATATCTTGAAATTCTTTCTTAATGAGTTTGATTTATGCAAGAAAATAATTTTTATATATGATATATTTATAATTTATACATTCGATTCCTTTCATGAGATCAATGTTAGAATAACACTTTGACCCTTTATTCTTTATACATATGCGAACATATTAATTCATTTCTATACATCAACTATTTCGCATATAAATTAGTATGAGTGTTTGAACCCATAGGATTCAGAGGATTCAGTGTTTTGAGAGTATTGACTTGTGAGGAATAGAGTCGAAGCGAATTCTGATTCAGGACACTGAAATTGGGTGAAATTAAATTGATACATTTTTTACATGAAATATGAAAATGATTTTCGACTAATTATTATAATAAATCATGATTGTTTAAAGAGATTAAAATAACTTATGCTTGAGATTTTAATTATGATCTTAAAAGAGATAAGACATTTTTGTGATATGTTGTTTTCTTTTATCCTTAAATTAATTTTTGATTTTGTTGTAATTTTAGTTTTTGATTTGATTGTTTTTATTGTTTCTTTTGATTTTTACATTTAGTTCAATGTTTGTGGGTATCATTACTGAAAACCCTCACGAGACTCAAACTCGTCCACTAGGAAAACCTAGGGGTTTAAAGGCTTGTTGCATAGGCTAAATGCAACTGTTTCAATCCACGAAAGTGATTTAGGATAGTTTAATTTTTAGTTTTTATCGCTTCTCTTGCTAAGGGACTAGCAAGAAGCTGGTTGGGGGTTGTGATGAGTGCTCAAAAAGCACTAAAATAACCATGATTTTATGCACATTAATTGATTAAAAATATATATATTTATATGTTTTATCATATATTTATATAAATTTGTCTTTTTCGGAATCACGGGTATTTTTATTGTTTTTCAGGTATTTTGGCTTAAAAACGCAACTTAAAGACTCAAAGAGGAATAATGGAAGGAATACATCACAAATATATTAATAAATAAATGGGAAAAGGTAAACAAATATGGAAAAATTGGACAAAATGGGTCAAAAAAGTCAAAAAAGTCAAAAAGGAGAAAATCGCGCACTTGCGAGAGTTTTATAAATATTAAAACCAAAGTATTGGCAAGATCATTTCGTAGAAAATGATAAGTATACTCCCAAGGTCGATCTAAGGAAGGAATGTATGTGGTTTTTAATTTATTATTCAAACTTTTAAAAACGAAATTAAATCCTAAAAATCCTGTCACGATATTTTGGGGTTTTTGTGTTTTAATCTACATACATAAAAATAAACATAGATTTAATAAATATTTATGCAAATTTTATTATTTATAATGGTGGAGTATTTATGGATATAATAACTAAGTTAATTATGCTTGGTCATATTATCTAGGTTATTAAATATATGAATTGATATTTATTGATTCTCCCTTTTTTGTATAAATACCACCTTTGGTGGGGTTAGATATTCTTTGTTAACTAAACAAATCAATTAACACCTATGGGTGGGGTTGATAACTAATATGCTTAATTAAATTAATTCCTTTTTCTAAGAGATTGAAAATGAACCATTTAAATGACACCTTTGGTGGGGTTAGACAGTTTAAACTTTATTCAAGGTGTCGAAATTAAACCTAAGAATTTAGTTATCCGAGTACTAACTTTCAAGTTTTAAAACCATTACTGAAAACATGTTTTCAATACATTTTCAGATAATAATTCTTATAAAAACTTTTGAAATAGAGCTTCACTCTAACTACCGGGCGATTGTACCATCAAATAAAAGAGCACTACTCTAAATCAGACCGGATAACTAAACCTTAAAATCTAATTTTCAGGTTTTAAGTTTGTAATGAAAAATAATATATTTCTCTCTAACATTCTTAATATAAAATCTTGAATAAAAACAAAATTAATTCATTTTAGAGATTTTCACCTATTTAATATTTTGCAAGCATAACAACGTTATTATTACATCATGTTTATTAACAGCCAGCATAGTTAAATTTAATCACAGACAAATTAAATATAACATGTAAGAATAAAGCATAAAAAATAACTGTAAAGAAAATAAAATCCTTACAGAACTTCGACGCTATTCTCGTTGTTGGAAAACCTCCAAGCGGAATTTGCACTCCCATTTATTGAATCAAAAAGCTAATAAATTACAAAAACATAACTAGTTCTTCCCAAAAAGAGAAGAACTCTAAAACTAAGAGAAATTAACTAAAAACTAAGAAAAACTAAAAATCTAAGAAAAGAGAGAAAGAAAGAAGAGAGAAGTGTGTTTTGAAGTGAAGGGAATGGGGTATTTATAGGTGAGGATGGAGAGAAAAAATGAATAAAAAAATGTAAAAACGTGTAATGCAATTGTTGAGGTCATTGATGAACATGAAATCATGGGGCGGCTGCACGTGAAAAATGGGGTGAAACGGGCGTCGGCGCGCGCGGAAGGGCAGGCGCTGCGCATAGGGGCACGCGCGGATCTGGGCGAGGCGTGCGCGGCTGGGCGCTGGGGCGCGGCGGCACGATTTTCTCCTTTTTGACATTTTTGACCCATTTTGTCCAATTTTTCCATATTTGTTGACCTTTCCCCATTTATTTATTAATATATTTGTGATGTATTGCTTCCAGTATTCCTCTTTGAGTCTTTAAGTTGCGTTTTTAAACCAAAATACCTGAAAAACAATAAAAATACCCGTGATTCCGAAAAAGACAAATTTATATAAATATATATATATTTTTAATCAATTAATATGTATAAAATCATGGTTATTTTAGTGCTTTTTGAGCACTCATCATATGCTGATATTGTAAACTACCTAGCTTGTAGAGTATTGCCACAAGATCTTACTTACCACCAACATAAGAAGTTTTTGCATGATGTGAAATATTATCTTTGGGATGAGCCTTTGCTTTTCAAAAGATGCCACAATCAAATTATTTGAGTTATTTGATGTTTGGGGAATTGATTTTATAGGTCTTTTTCCTCCTTATTTTGGCTTTGTTTATATCTCGTTATCAATTAATTATGTGTCAAAATGGGTGGAAGCAATTGATGTAACAACAAATGAGGCAAAGGTAGTGCTCAAATTTCTACACAAGAACATATTCATAATATTTGGCATTCCACGAGATATTATTAGTGATGAAGGGACCTACTTTTGCAACAAGTTATTTGACAACCTTCTCTCTAAATATGGTGTAAAGCACAAGATATCACTTGCATATCATCCTCAAACTAATAGCCAAGTTGAAATTTCAAATCAAAAAATCAAGAATATCCTTGAGAAAATGATCAACACCAATAAAAATGAGGACAAAAAAGCTTGCTAATGCCTTGTGGGCATACCGTACAACTTTTAAAACACCTATCAAGATGTCTCCTTATCGATTAGTGTTTGGAAAAGCATGTTATCCCCTGTTGAGTTAGAGCATAAAGCTTATTAGTTTGTAAAGAAGTTTAATTTTGATTTGAAGATAGTAGGGGAAAAGCAACTTATTCAATTAAATGAGACGTATGAGTTCTGGAATGATGCTTATGAAAATGCAAAGATTTATAAAGAACATGCAAAGAAGTGGCATGACAAACAAATTCTTAGGTGTGAGTATGCTCTGGGACAATAGGTTTTGCTTTTTGATTCGTGACTAAAACTCTTCCCAGGTAAGTTAAGATCAAAATGGAAAAGTCTTTATACAATTGACAAAGTATCCCCTTTTGGAGCAATAAACTTGTTGGACAAGGCAATGACTATATTCAGAGTTAACAGACAGAGATTGAAACACTATTATGGAGAACAAATGGATAGAAATTGTGCATTTATTCTTCTTTGAAATCCTAATTGATGAAGATTGAAAAGTCTGGCTATAAACTATAAAACAAACGCTTATGAGAGACATCCCATAAAACTTTATTTTATTATTTTATTTTATTTTTTATTTGAATAGTTTGGATTTTGATGCTGGTTTATTTTACAGGAATAAAGAGCTGAAAATTATAAACTAATACGGATCACCCATAAAACTAGGGAAGTTCTTTTCATTTCTTAAGTTTCCTCAATTTTGAATTACAATGAGGACATTGTTTGGTTTGAGTTTTAGGGTGTCAATTCCTATAGTTTTTAGTTGTTGGATTCTCTTATTAAGCATGTATTTGAGTATGATTGAATTCGCTATAACTCTAAAATTTGTGATTGATGATGGTTTTGAGAAAAAAAAAATCAAAATTTGCTATTATATTAGGCATAGTTTTGTGGCTACTTTGATCTAAATCTTTGTCGTTGAAAATAATTGAGCACATAGTCAATTTTTCTCTACTGCATTTTTCCTACGAAAAAAATGAGTTGAATTAATTGAGTCATGAAAGTTCAATCTTACTTTGCTCTAGAATTCGTGAATGGATCCTTCAGGTGAAATCCAAATTGATACCAAAACATTAGAGAAAGGATCTAGGCAATTTTTTTGTCACAACCAAAAAGCTTTCAAAACCATCATAATTATCACGTCATAATTGCATGGTGTATTCTCATAGTCAACCTCATTGAGCCTTATTTTACATAAGCTTTTATTTGTTCTTTTAACTACATAAACTATTCACATTCTAAGCCTAAAAACAATGAATTTACCTTAAATTTTAAGAAAATACTTTGGTAGAAATTTGCATTTAAAGAGAAAATTCAAACATAATCCACATTATGTTTGCTCTATTTGATCAAAGTGTGAAAAAAAGTGAAAGACAATAATAAAAAAAGGGTTAAAGTGGTTGGAAATAAAAAAGACTAAGTATCAAGATGTTAAAAAAAAGTAGTCCACTTATTAAGTATAACAACAATATTGTCATCAATATGAGTATATTGTCAAGAAGAGTTATAATGTGAATCCTGTAGATTTTTTTATTGTTCTTTCTACCAAGTATTTTCCCAGTTTGCTTTGATTTTCTATATTCATTTCTTTCTTAGCCCTCACCATGTGACATGTTATTACAATCTTGATTAAAGACATTTTGATCTCTGATTTTGGTGTTTGATTACATTAATGGAGATGATTTCTGAAAATTGGACTTATAGGGTTAAGTTTTGAGAGAATTCTTTTTATTTCAATTATTCTACTTTTATATAAAATTATTGATGGTTTGGAGTTAAATTGAATATTTCACACTCATAGTAAAGAACTTAGCTTTAGGTTGAAGTAAATGCTTAACTCTTGCTTGACAAATTGTTGATTTTTTTTCTTGATTTTCTTGTTATCTTCGATGTTAAAAGAGTAAGTTATTAGTAATGAAATCTAAACTCATATCATGGCTTGATGAATGATGGTAGTTCTTTATGAGGTCTAGTTGATATTGATTATAATTGTCATTTATTTTATTTTCTTTTTATTTAAGAACAAACAAAGTTCTAAGTTTTGGTTGTTTGATGATTTGCATAATTTGACATAATTTATCACTTCTCAACTATAAACTTTAGTTTATTTTTTTATTGATTTTAGACTTTATTATTGTTATTTAAATTTTATTATAGATTTGAAGAAAATTAAAATTTATTGAAATCAAATTTGAACGAAGATTTATTGAAATAAAAGAAAAGCTGAAACAAAAAACACAAAAAGATAGAAAAAAAACACACACTTAAGTTAGAGAGAGAAACACACAAACACTGGAGAAAGGAAGGCACTAAAACTAGGGTTGGAACTAAAATAGAGGCATGCAGTTTTGACTTTATCTATATAAGAGAGGCGCTAAGATAAAAGAAAGATAAAGAGGGAATGTGCACAAAAAAAAAAGTGTTAAACGAGAGAAACGCATAAAAAGATCAAGTAGGAGGCGCTAAAACTGAAATAAGAGAGGAAAGTGAGAGAAAAAAAGGAGAGGCGCTGAGGTACTAGAAACAAAAGGAAAAAGAGAAAAATAAGAAGCATATCAAGGAAAAACAAAAGAGAAAGCTTGATAGAGGCGCATTGAGCAGATCGGGGGTGTTCATTTTCCTTTCATTTTTTCTCAAAAATATTATAATGAATTTGTTTATGTTGAATTTAATTTTTAACATGAATTAAATTTTCTTTATTGTAGGAAAATGATGTAATCTAATTCCAAATTATGTTTGCTTTTCAACATTAATTTGAATTATTTCTGAATTTATTGCTTCTAATTAACCGACCATTAATTAAATAATTTTGAATTTGTGATTTAATATCAAAAGAAAGAATTATAAAAGAAATTTAGAATATTTAAACATAAGTAAATATAGAGATCGAAAGACTTGTATGAACTTATGTAATATTAAAATCATTGGTTTTAATGTTTTCTTGAGCATATTTTTGTGTAAATTAATGAACAATAATATTTCTAATTGATTGTGGAAAGAAGTTTTTGGATATTTTTTTTATTGCTAACAAACAAAGATAATTCAATTCAATTAACTATATGAGTAAAATATAGTGAGGGATTAGGTGAAATCAATTTCCTAAAAAATATTTTTCATTAATTTGATCTTTGAAAAACATCTTTTTCTTTTACACATTTTCTTTAAATTGATTTTATTTTAAATTTTAATTACAAAAACCTTAGTGACTTCTCTAGATAAAATTAAGATTAACATAATTTTAATCTTTGTCAAAATTAAGTTACCAATCTCTAAGAATATACTTCTTTCATCACTTTATCATAAAATTATGATACTATACATTTACAATTTTGCAACGATTATAATGATAAGAAAATTGTATATCTTCAAGTACAAAATAATTAATAGTTAATTTTATGTAAAGATAATTTGTAACATATCCATTAAATTAGGTTCATGTTATAGATTATACATCGAATTATCAGCTCTATATCTCACTAACAGTTGGGGCTTTTATAAGTAGAACATTAAATTTCGATGAGGAGAACATTAATGCAAAATGGTAATTTGACCAAGGTAGATCCATTACAATGGGCCTTTCCCATGGACTAGATGGATACATGATACATTTAGATGAGCTTTATGGATTAATAATTTTGGTACAAATTATTTATCATACTCCGCATAAAGAACAAAAGAATGCACCCTTCTACAGCCTACCAGCTTCCAGACAGTTTTGTCAAGTTCAATGCTCAACAATACTATGACCTTCTTCAACTACTCTATGTTGATCGTATACTAGTGCAATAAATTAGATGTAATATGCTTGATCTTACAAAACTCAAGATACTTTTGCAAAGGTCTGCACAAATCCAAATTGTTCAAATCAGGCACTTCATAGAAAACAAAAGTTGGAATCATCATGGAACATGGTGAAATTGATAATTCTACATTCATGGCAGTTTCAAAGTTTCCACACGCAACCATGTATCGCCACAAACGCTAGCCAAAGACCCAAAGTAATCCTAAAAAGCTTAAACTGTCTTCTCAGCTTTTGTAACCTTGAGCTTGATTTTGAAGATTTTGATTTTCTTCTAAGAGACGATCATATTCGAGAAGAAGATCTGCAGCTTGCTTCTGGAGCGAAACAACATGGGCTTCTGCAGTTTCCACCTTTGCATCTTTTTCTTTCGATTCCGACTTGAGCTTCTTCAAACTTTCTAATAAAGTTGAATTTTCTTCGTGCAACAGCTTCATTTCCTTGGTATACTTGTCTTCCTTTTCTTTAAGTTGTGCCATCTCTTTTCTTAGCTTTCCCACCTCTTCTTTTGAAGCTCCCATGTTACTCCTTAATCCAACAAGTTTTCCAAGATAATGGTGCATCCGATCAATTATGAATCCAAGAAATAGAGTAAAACCTGTACGATCCAAGTCCAGACCTTTAGTAACCACTAATCAAATTTCATAACCACATTAACAATGACTCAATACTCCTTATCCCTTCCTCACTACTAAACACCAGGAACCCCAAGTCCAAAGACTCATATTCCTTTGATTTGGTAGATCCATCCATCTATGTTACTTTACACAAATATATTTTTCTCTCCCAATTTATTTACACAAAAGTTTAAAAAAAAATCGAGCAAGATATATCATATCATATATGTACCACCAGGTAACTTTTCATTACCTCAGCCCGCAAAAACCCACACCAAAGTTCTTGCCTATTTTCATTTGAAACACAATCAAGAAAATATGATAATGCAAAGGTTGCCTACTTTATACGTTTATACCTATTAAAAAATCTGTACCCCTACAGAACCTAAATGATTCATTCACATGCCAGTCATTAATGTAATAAAATGATAAATAACTTGGACTCTTAAAAAAAATTTAACTACCCATCTGTAAAAGCCATGACATGGCCCTGGTTATGGTATTAAGACAATCCGATTTGATATTTAGACACTCCAATTTGATGTAAATTTACATAAGATCTAGAAAAATGAGTATTTCCCACACCGAATACTTATTCAAAAATTTAAGTCTCTCACCATTCTAAAAGAGTTTAGATTCCTTGTAACATAGATAAAACCTAACAATTTAGAAGCATAAGTCCAACATGTACAACCAAATCCCAAAATTTTCCGTTGAAATTGAAAAAATACTAACGGCAGAGAGTCAGAAATACCAAAGAAATAAAAACCCTTGATGAAAAACGCAGACGAGATATTAAAGGCACACAAGTAACTACAACGACAAGAGAAGAAAATAAATAATAGTATCAACATACCAGTGAGCGAAGCCTCAAGCAAGTGAGTCCTCCATAGAACCTGGTCCATAGGTGACATGGTGCCGATCTTGGCACCTTTATTCTGGATCTTAGCAATGCTCCAAAGGCTTGAACACAGAATCACAGACATAGTGCAAGCAATGGTTTTTATGGTACCTTTACCAGTTTTTAACTGATCCAAAGTCTTTATCACTAGTTCTCTCAAAGGCCCGATCTTTAACAGTAAAAGCAATGCTACAATAGCCTCAGCAAATAGAACCAAGTACAGTAGTTGAATCAACGCCATAGTTCCTCAGTTATAGGAAATTAAAGAACCCAAAAGGGAAAACAGACCAAAAAACTAAAACCCACTTCCACTAAACTGGATTCATTCTTCAAAAATCAATGCCATATATCAGAAAAATCATCCAAAACTAAAGAGCACAACCTGACTTCAGCGAAAAATCAAAACCCAAACCAAAAACCCTTCAATGTTAAAGAAAAAAACGTTGCACGATTATCAGACAACCCACTTGCTAAAAAGCAGGTTTTGTGCTCAAATATTAGGTTTTGAGGCAACCGAAATAAAATGATGTAGAAGAACTGGCTATGATCGGAAAAGAAAAGGAGGAGGAACAAAGATGGGTTGTGTGTTTGTCTTAAAGTAAAGCCAGGGAAAATTACATTTTAAACCATAGGAGACTTTTTTTAATGTATATTTAAATATATGATAAAAATTATTTATAATTACAGTATCTCTATTATGTTTATTTTTTAAGATACTATAAATATATGTTTATTTTTTACGATACTATAAATATATGTTTATATTTAATAATGTAATAAGTATACCTTAACCTGTATTTATTTTCCTAAAAAAATGTACTTTTATAAATTTTAGTTTATTATTTTAACATATAATATTTTTAAGTTTTTAACATAATAAATTTTATATTTTATATTTTTATAAAAAATCTTTATATTTAAAAATTAAATTAAAAAATATATTGTATGAGATGATTCTCTACAAAAGATATTTTCATATTTATTTTTTCACTATTTTTAAATATCTATTCATAAATCTTTTTACATGTGTTTAAAATCATAAAATTTATTAGAACTTTCAACAATTTCAATCATGGATAGCCACCTAAACGGTCACAAATTATGCAATGCGTGGAGAAAAAATTAGGATCATTAATATTGCTTTTAAATATGTGTTTAAATTAACCTTATTTTTAAATATATGTTCAATTTTGTATATAAATCGACTAATATTCTAAATTGAACAGTAGGATACAAATGAGAAAAAGAAAAAATACTCTTGAAAATATGTATTTAGCATATACTTAAAATGTATAAAAAATTAAAAATATATTTTCTTAAAACTCAAGTCTAATATAAGATGATGGTTTTCACACCTTTTAATAGCTTCAAGTTTTAGAAAATATTGTTGCTAATTTTTAAGTGATATGATTTTAATTCATTCGATCCCAAAAATCTAATTTAATTTCTTTATCTTTTTTTTCTATAAAATTACTTGTTATTTTCTTTTTCTAAAAAAATGTGAGAGAAGAAACATTGTTGCGTATATATCTTAAACAAGATACGAGATATGACACAATCAACCACTCTACAAGTCTACATAGCCACTAAATATGTTCTTGTATGGTGTGGATCATGACATCCATGAGCCAAGTCTTACTATTCTTTCATGGTATGATCTATTTTCAATAATTTTCCTCAATTTTTTTTATCCAATAAAGTTATTTTTTAACTTGGTTAAATTGTTTTTCACAAATGTTATTTTTGGTTGGTCGTGAAATTATTTAATTTTAAAGGTTTGACGGTTTTTATTTTTTATTATATGATAAAAAATGATATGCTTAAGATGTCTCTAAGCAATTCAAACTTGTTTTGTTGGTTCATTTTGTTAGTGTTTCACTATTGAGAAAATTGTTGGTTTAATTAGAACTTATTTTTTCACTTTTAATTATATATTTCCAAAAAAATTGAGTTTTATTTTTTCTTCGAATTCAACGTGTGTTAAACTCTTTCTATCTTTCAACCTACAATAATTTCTTAGTATCTATGCTAACTCTATGAGATTATACTTTGTCTTTTCTATCAATCTAAGAGTTAACAACAATAAGTTGTATTCTTTGAGACTATTATTACAATTACTTATTATTAATTATCTTTAACAAAAAAATATAAGTGCAATCCATGGTTGGTATGAACTAGTTATGCATCAGTGTTTTTGGAACAAGGATTACAATGTGACATTCTAAGAAACGAACAATACTTAAGCACCCTTATCTTAGTAATCTGTGTTCCCACGGAAATATTATATTTATACATTGTTATCACCCTTCAAACTTTGATGGTGTGCTATTGGTAGAAAGAGAAAAATTCAACATCCCATTTACTACGTCAGTGTAATCCTAATAAGTAAGAAATATACCCAATGATAGACCAACTTTCCTTTGCCATAAAAATGTCATCATATAAACTAATATATTACTTCGGTTTGCATGCTATAGTGGTTCTTACCTTACACCCTTTTAAAAAACTAGTTAGAAAAGCCAGAAGTTGTAGGAAAGTAATTGAGTTGGGAGAGTGCTATTAAATTTATGCCAAAATATTTTATAAAAGCACAAGTTGTTATGGATTTTATCGTTGAGTTTAATGGCTTACCTAAGGTTGTTAAAAACGATTGCATGCATGAAGTTTGTAGTGTGGGAGTGAATATGTCCAAGATATGGCAAGTGTTTGTTAATGAAGCATACAATTTTAAAGGAACAAGGTTATGAGTAGTTATAATTGACCACATGGGAAACTGTTTTGAGTATTCTGTATGAATGGACTTCTAAGTGGCTAACAACGTTATGGAGTATGATGTAGTTATTTTTGGAGTCAGGACCTAAAAAATGCTAGGAGTAAGAAATCTCATCTTGCATAGCGAATCCAGGTTAGTGGTTAATTAGTATCTAGGCACTTTTGAAGCTACAAGATTACAAAATGAGAAGATTTGTAGAACGATTGAATAAAAAAATACTCGAGGCTCGTAAGATTTTTTTAAAAATAGATACCAAGAAATGAAAATAGTCACGTTAATGCCCTAACCAATTTAGCCAATGTATGTAAGGCCAATAACAACAGAATAGTCAATCATTATTCTGGTAGAGGCTGGCATGAAAGAAGCAAAAACAAACTGTGAGAATCATTAACGAAGTTGCCACCTTATGGTTTGCATTACTCCTTAACTTCCTCAAGAGTAGAAGCCTACCTAAGGATAAGACTAAAGCATATGAAGTCAAGTTAAAAGTTGGATGATACATGGTCCAGGGTGACAAATTGTATAAAAAAAACCTTAGATATTAGATTTCGCCAAATAATATCCAACAAGAATCATAAGTGAAGCACATAAATGGGAGTATGACTCTCTTTATGGTGGAAGAAAGTTATCTCAACGAATCATGATAACTTTTACTCATTTTATAATTTGGTTTCCCAATTATTTTTTATAAGATAATTTAATAACTTTGGTCCAAATCATTAATTCTAAGTCAAATATAATGTCTAATTTTAAAAACTCATTGTGATACATATGATAATCATTTTAATTGTATTAGTTTTGTGAGGTAATGTTATTTTGATGGATATACAAATTGTATTGTTTTTGTAGAAATGAATATTATACTAATACAATTTGCATATCCTCATATCAAAACAAAAAGTTAAATTTAAGTGCTAGATGAATGGTGAAAAATGATAAATTATGCATTCAATTAATTAATAATATCGATATGGTGAAGGTTATATCTTTTTGGACAAATTTATTAACGTATTGTTCAAAGAATGAATTATAAAAATGATTGTTAAATTTTTCTATATTTTATATTTTGGTATTTTTTAAATTTTGTGGTTTTGTAATTTTTTTTAAATTTTCACGCTTTGATTTTTAAAATTTTTTCTTATAATTTAATTAATTTATTTCTAATTTTTAGATTTTAATCACTTTACCTATTTTTTTAATAGTTTTAAAATTGGATTTAAGGTTAATCTCGAATTAAATTTGAGATAAATTTGTAAAAAATAATAATCACAATGATTAAATCATAAATTACAAAATAAAAAGAACAAAATGTGAAAATTAAAAAAATAAAAGAAACAAATCATAAAAATAATAATAAAATGTAGAAAATTTTAGAGACCATTTATGAAGTTTTTCTAGTTATAAAATTTAAAATTTTGAACTATTAAATCTAAAATAAAATATATTATTTTTGTGGTATAATATTACTTTGATGATACATAAATTATATTAATTTAACATCAATATATTTTGCATATCCATAAAGTATAATTTAATATCAATATACTTTGCATATCCATAAAGTAACATTTTAACGTTAGACATTACATGTAATTATGAATTAACTATATAAAATTAAATTATTAAATTTAAAAAGTTGGATCATATCTTAAAAATAATAATTAAAAAACTAAAGTGTAGAAAGAGAGAAAGTTACTAAGATCGTATTAATTTTAACCGGTAATTAACGATTTAAATTTAAATTATTAAATTAAAATAATTAGAAATCAGGAGGATAAAAAATACAAATCAGGAAGGGAGGAAAAAAATAAATACTTTTCTTAACTGCTACGAAAGTCTAAACTCCAAACCATTTTTACCAAAAAAAAAAAAAAAAAAAACAAAAACTCCAAACCTTTTTCAATTTCGTGGATTAAAGGATCCAAACAAGAAAGAGGACGAAACTTCAGAAATGGCTCTGCAGTGGATGATATTGACGTACGTGGTTGCGGCTGAGGCGGTGTTAGCTTTGATCTTGACAGTTCCATCTCCAAAGGTCCTCAAGAACCGCTTGGTCTCTTTGGTCTCTCTCATCCTCCAGCCTGCTCTCTTCATTGTCCCTTTCGCTGGATTTCAGCTCCTAGGTTTCTCTTCTCTTTTCTCTCTCTGTTTCTATTTCCATTTTCTCGATAAATTCTTTCAATTTTAAGATCTGGGTTTGTCTTTCAGATTTGCGATTTTGGGATATGTTGAGTTTAATTTTTGTTTATTTGTTTTTATGTAGATATTTACTGGAAGAATGAACACCGCTTGATATGCTCCTCAGACACCTGTACTGCTGCTGAGAGAGATCGCTATGAGAAATCGGTGAGTTCTATTTCATTCCAATAATTTTTTAATATTTAAAGTGGTCGGTCTTTGTATTCAAAGGCATGGGCTATAGTTGATTCGGTGATTCTGTTGGGAACATGATCCCTTTTTCCGCACAAATCACAAATTTTATCCAACATAAAAGAATTACGGGTTTGTGTCCTGCTCTTTCCCCCTATTTTAGTTGGGACATCAACATGAAATCCTCAATCAAGAATATTTTTTCGCCTGAGAAGATCAGATTTATGTCCCTGCAATTAAGCAGACCCTGGTACTTATATGTGTTTATTTCTTTATTTGTTTGTAATACATAAACGTGAGATGCTGGATTTAAAGAAAGGGAAATCATCCAAAATAGGGTTAGGGAAAAGGCATTTGGGTTAAAGCCAATCTAACAATGTAGAAATGGGTGTATAGAATTTTCACATACCTGTGGAAAGTAAAAGATAATACAAATTACATGGTAGTGTAGAATTTTCACATACAAATGTAGAAAATTCACATACTTGTAACATTTACAGGTGTGTGGAATTTCTACATGGATGTGTATAGTTGTGTGGAAGACTGGAAGTGAAGATAGGTGAAAAATTAAAATCGTGAACACATTAATAGGGACCGAAACATATTGTTAAATAAGAGTAACTCAAACTAGATTGTGGATATTAGTAATGTTTAGCTCAACCCTATTTTGTGAGTTTCCCTTAAAAAAGAGAGGTGGTTCTTGTTATCTGTCTCAAACCTGTGATTGCTAGGCTGTTGTAGTATATTCTCTATGAAGAAGCAAAACCTCATCAATGTTTAGACACTATGAACTTATGAAGGCTTTGGTTGTTTTGGTTTTGCTAATTGTGGATCAAACAAACAACTTTAATAAGTTTAGATGACAGAGGGGGGAGGGGGCTGGGAACTTAATAATTTTGATGTCTTAGTCGCATAACTGGCTTCTTATTCTAGATTGTATTCTTCGGAAATGTTTGTATGGTTATTAATGAAATTTATTATCATTCAGTATATTGGAAGTCTACTTTCATGGGTATCCAAAATGAATTTGTTTACAGTTTAGAAAAACATATATATTGAACAGTCTCTCGATGTTGATATTTAACATCAAAAGCTTTCAGCGGTTCCTTCTTAGGCCACAATTTCCATATTTCTTGTCTATTAACTTTGTTCTTTTGTATGTCTATGTTTTGTTCTTTTTTTCTTCTCATATATATATATATATATATATATTATTATGCAGCTTTATTATTTCAAGTTTCTTCTTAGCTATTATATCAGTAATATAAAGAAGTGTTATACTTCAACTTCAATGCATCTGCATTTTGAAACTTCTTAGAAAGAAATAAGAAGTTATTACTGGGATCTTGTATTTTAAAATTTGAGCCTCTATTCACAAAAAATCTCTTTTTGGAGTGGGATGCTTATGCATTTTGAAGAGATACTATATTTTTGAAATAATAACTACAGGGAAATGGGAATAGAAAGAGCAACTAAACAATGGATATGTTATTTCATTGTTTTGAAACTAATTTTTACTTTCACCATGTATTTGACAACTCAATCCTGAAAAGGATGAATAAACAATCAGAAAGAATGACACAGGGTCTCACATCCATTCTACTGCCTAAGTTAGTTCTTTAAGAGAGATTTATTTGAAATAATAGAAAGGATTGGAGAAGGCGTACCTTATGACTATATTATAAGGTTATTTATAGGGATTGAGCTGATATAGATAACTTATATGCTGATTGTATGGTCTGAACGTGTCAGTAGGCTTCTTAGGCATCTTTGGTGGGGTAGGTGATTTAGCTATTTTACTTGGTATGATAGCATAGTTGCAATCTTGATGTTTCAAGCTTTCCAATGACTATTTTTGTGTCAAACAGAGTCCAAGTTGAAAAGTTACGATCGGTCAAAGTTTATAGTAGAAAAGCTAATGCAAGCTTGCAAATTTTGACTCCTCAATCCTGATAATAATCTAATTAGATTCTCAATTATCTCCTTTGGTTTGAACCCTTGGATAATTAGTTTAATGAATCGTTGTGATTGAGCTTGTGAACTTTACTTAGTTCAAGCCTACATCAGTCTCATTCACTCGAAGTTCATTTAGTCAATTGTGGGAGTATAATCTGGTTGGATGATGGATCTCTAGATGACCAGGATCTCTGGATGACCAAGATCTGAATGGATGATCAAGATCTTTAGATGACTCGATTTTCTAGATGCAAAATCTCTTAATAGCTAGATCTTTGGTCTTCTCGATGACAAAGATGTACTTAGTGCTTAAAGTGAATGTCTGAACGTTTGAGGAAGACCATGTGAAACTGCTTGTAAAACTTCAATCGACTTAGAATGTCAATGGATAGCTTAGCTGTCCATAACAGTTTTACTGTAATTTGTTGTTCATATTCATTTAGTTGTACATTGCTGTTTTCCATAGTCTATTTAACTGTAAATAATTGTCCATAAACAGCTGTCCATAGACAACAATCCATGGCTGCTCACAAACTGTCTATAAATAGCTATCCACAGCTGTTCATAGACAGCTTTGATGTATTTTGTAGGTTTGTTGTATTTTGTAAAGTCTATAAATTGAAAGAAATTATAAGACCAAATCATTCGGTCATTTTCATACAACATTCTTGACTTATTTCTGACATGGTATCAAAGCTTCTTTGAGAAAAAAAATTCAGTTTTCTATTTATGAGGAAATCTTCATTGATATTTTTTTAGCGTTTGTTGCTAAACAAGTGTTCTTCGACAATCTCTATTTAAGGTCCTTATCTTGTTTTTTTAATTTGTTTGAATATTTCTCGGGTTTTATTTACTTGTAATGGACACTGCACCAGTGTGTATTAAGTTTACGGGAAAAAATTACTCTACCTAGGTTTTCCAGTTTGAACTTTTCCTCAAGGGAAAAGACCTTTGGAGTCATATTGATGGCACAGATGTTACACCAACATCTGATACTGTCAATTCTAAGG
This sequence comes from Hippophae tibetana, assembly GCA_037013495.1. Taxonomy (NCBI): domain Eukaryota; kingdom Viridiplantae; phylum Streptophyta; class Magnoliopsida; order Rosales; family Elaeagnaceae; genus Hippophae; species Hippophae tibetana. Next base: position 16,352,802 of record CM072812.1, read on the forward strand.
AAGTCGCGTCTTCTCCTTCTTGGGCTGTGCTTGATGCTCGAATCATGTCTTGGCTTCTTAGTTCGATGGAACCACATATCGTCACCAACTTGATGGCTCATCGCTCTGCTCACTCCATGTGGAATTATTTGAAGAAAGTTTATCATCAAGACAATGATGCTCGTCGCTTTCAGTTGGAACATGCGATTGTCATGTTCCAACATGGTAGTCTTTCCATCCAGGATTATTACTCGACATTTTTTACTCTTTGGCATGAATATGCTGATTTAGTTACAACAAATGTTCCTGTTGTTGCTATATCAACTATTCAAAATCTTCACAGGATTAGTCAACGTGATCAATTTCTCATGAAATTACGCCCGTAATATGAATCAGTTCGCTCTTCTCTATTGAACAGATCTCCTGTTCCTTCTCTAGATATTTGCTTTGGTGAGTTACTTCACAAAGAACAACGTCTAAGTACTCAAGCTATTCTGGAACAATCTTATGGCAATTCCACGACGACAACTATGGCTTATGTAGTCCAAGGGCGTGGATCATCTATGCCTTCTAAAAATATGCAATGTTTCTGCTGCAAAAAATATTGGCATATTGTTGCCAATTGTCTTAAAAAATGTTACTTATTGCAAGAAAAATGGTCATATTATCAAAGAATGTCGTATTCATCCCCAGAATCGTCAGGCCCAAGCATTTCAGACTTCTGTTGCTGTTCCTCCAGTAGCACTTACTGTAGCACATGTCTTCCTCAGGTGCTTCTCCTAATCTTCCACCTCCAGGGTTGTTTTCCTCTCCGACATCCAATGTGTGTAAACTTAGTCGTTCTCTTTATGGTCTTAAACAAGCTCCACGGGCATGGTTTGAAAATTTTTGAACCACTTTATTACAATTTTCTTTCATGTAGAGCAAGTATGACACTTCATTGTTTCTTCGAAAATCAGACATGGGCATTGTTGTCCTTTTGGTTTATGTTGATGATATTGTGATCACTGGTTCTGATTCTACTTTACTTATCCAGCTCAAGACCCATCTCTCACAATCTTTTCATATGAAGGATATTGGGTCTCTTACATATTTTCTTGGTCTTGAGGTGCATCGTAACCCCACTGATATTTCTCTCAATCAACACAAATATGTTAGTGATTTGGTGACTACAATTGAACTACAGGAAGCTACCTCTGTTGATACTCCTATGGAATTAAATGTCAAGCTTCACAAAGAGGAAGGTGACTTACTTGTTGATCCTAGCTTATATCGGAAATTGGTAGGTAGCCTTGTCTATCTCACCATAACTAGACCAAATATTTCTTTTATTGTACAACAAGTTAGCCAATTTCTTTAGGCTCCTCGTCATCTTCATCTGGTTGCTATCCGTCGGATCATACGCTATGTTCATGGCACTTTTGCCAGTGGCTTATTCTTTCCTTCAGGCAATTCTCTTCGTCTTGTTGCTTATAGCGATGCTGATTGGGCTGGTTGTGTTGATACCCGTCGCTCCATCACTGGTTGGTACATGTTCTTAAGTGATGCATTGATCTCTTGGAAGGGTAAGAAACAAGACAGAGTTTCTAAGTCATCTACAGAATCTGAGTATTGAGCAATGTCTCTTGCTTGTTCCGAAATTGTTTGGCTTCGAGGTTTGCTAGCTGAGTTAGACTTCTCTGAGATCGATCCTACACCTTTACATGCCGATAATATAAGTGCTATTCAGATTACGGCCAATCCGGTCTATCATGAGCGCACAAAGCATATTGAAGTCGATTGTCACTCTATCCGTGAAGCCTTTGAAGCTCGTGTTATCACTCTTCCACATATTTCTACTGAACTACAAAATATTGATATCTTCACCAAGTCTCTCACTCGTCATCGACATTGCTTCCTAAGTCGCAAATTGATGCTTATTGATCAACCCGCATCAATTTGAGGGGGGCTGTCAATGGACAGCTTAGCTGTCCATAACAGTTTTTACTGTAATTTGTTATCCATATTCGTTTAATTGTACACAGTTGCTGTCCATGGTCTATTTAGCTGTAAACAGCTGTCCATAAACAGCTGTCCATAGACAACAATCCATGGCTGCCCACAAACTGTTCATAAACAGTTGCCCACAACTGTCCACAACTGTTCATAAACAACTTTGATGTATTTTGTAGGTTTGTTGTATTTTGTAAAGTCTATAGATAGAAAAAAATTATAAGACCAAATCATTCGGTTATTTTCATACAACATTCTTGACTTATATTTCTGACATAGAAGACCAATAAAATTGTTGGTGCAGTTTTGAAGGAACCAAAAGATTAAGAATGACTTGACATTTCCCTCCTACACATATGTTGACTGTATCTCTTTTGATCATTCAAAGATGATGTGGACCAATTAGAAAGTGTCACTTGTACCTAGTAAAAATTTCCTCCCAACACATAAAAAGAGTCCACGATCTGGTACACAAATAGGGTAAGTAAATACAAATTTCTTTAGGACTCGGTCCTAACTCGCACGAACAGGTAAACACTTAAGCTGGTAGTACAGTAGAAGCATAAATAAAATAATATTAGATAAACAGATAACTTTAAACTACAGATATTATATAAATTCAATAGAAAGCATGCAAGAATATAAAAACTTTCTAATTAAAGGTTAAGTTTTTAGTATGTTGTAACATACACATCTTAAACTCAGATTGTACTAGTGATCGATACGAATTGTGTGCAATGAATACGTAAGTATACGTATTGTAACAAGTAATATGATAAGAAAATATCGTTACTATGGAAATTATATTATTAAAAACTAATTTTTAAAAGTAAAAAACAAAAATCATTTTTTTTTGTGTTTTTATGTTTTAAGAAAATAAAATTGAAAGAACTAAAAATAAATAGTAATAATTAATTGCCTCAGGTTTGGAAACTAAGAAGATATATGAGAAAATATCTAAGAATACATAATCTTCTAATTTTCTAAATATATGAATCATTAAAATCCTCACAATATAATTATTAACCAATTACATGATCAATTGAATTTAATCTAGTATATATTCCTCTCCCAAATAAACTACACACCATATTGTAATTAATCTAATTACACTAATGTTAATTAAATTGCGTATTATTTATTAAGTTAATCAATTATTGATCACATACATAAGAATTATACATCTTTGTCTAGAAACTATGTATGTTATTTAATCAAGACAAACAATTTAATAGTTCTCTCAAATCTATTTAATTGTCTCTATAGATGAATTATTGATCAAATAATTAATAGCACAAAATCAGATTAAATAATGTAAGTAAATTTGAATCATAATTAGGGGTAAAATATTAGATCATAACATGTTGAAAATTAGGTTCATAAAACCCCTAGATTAATAAATTATTTTGACATAATTTTATCCATAAAATTCATATTTTTCATAAAGAAAGGAGAAAAAGAAATATAATCAATTTCTTGAAATCTTCTCTTTAATCTTCACCAAAATTGTATTTGTTTTTGAATTGTTTTGTATTTTTTCTCTTATTGGCTCCAAAAACTAATAAAAAATGTTAATTTTGGTCCATTAGGGTTTATCTGACAATTAGGGGTTAAGTTAAGTTTAGGTGAAATCTGGATCGTCAGATTAGTTTCAAATTAAGAGTTGAGATGAAAATGGAAAAATTAATAGAGTTGGTGATTAGAAACTTGACACGTTGTACGTGGATTCATGGATTTATTGGGAAAATCAAGTGATGATGCTTGGCAAGCTTGTTGATCGCGTTGTGAAACTCAGAACGAACATCGTGTTGACACGTGGCATGACTCTGCATCACCCAATACACGTGGTGTTGCGCGATTGGACCTCTTTGCTTGCGTGGTGTCCACGCTGCCTGCTTGTGTCATTTTTTGATTGGTTATGCATATAAAAATCATAACAAATCTAAAAAATTTAAAAAAATAGAATTTCACCCATATTTACTACAAAGTTCACATTTTAATGTTTTTAATTCCAAAATACTAATTAAATAAAATAAACAAATATTAAGCTGAAAAGTGTACTAATGACTCTACTTTCATAAAGTCATCAACCATCACAATAATAGAGCATACATAATACACAATATAACGAGGTAAATCCACATAGAGACTTTTATTATGTATGATATAAGCAACCATTCAGTAACAAACAATGTACTAAACAATAAACAATTACATCGAAAGAAATAAATCCACTATTATCTCTATCAGTCGGGATTTTTGTTCGAACTTCCTATTGTTACTCTTGCTTGTTACTTTTACAACGACTTGGTTTGACACATGAATCTGGTTTTCTTTCACAACCAACAACCATACAATGTAGTGTGTTCAATAACTACATATCGGTAACAAGAAGTGTAACTACTCACAATCTTGAGATCACTCTCAAACTCAAAACAACTAATTTCTTATTGCACATAGCAAGAGATACGAGAACTCAAAGAATTTAACTTAACTCATTTTGAGAATGAAATTCCCACACTTCAGTAAAAATAGTTTATCTTACTATTTTATATCAAACGTATCACTAATATCGTGACACATTAGTGAAAATGAAATTTGAAATGATCAAATTTTTTACAGAGTTTCGATAATTTTTATGAATTAATTAAACAAATAATAAGGAGGTATTTATAACACTCGTTCAACTACCTTGCCAAAGGTGGTGGTAAAGTGCTAAAAAAAATTACATTTTTTGTTCCAAAAATTATTGAGTAATTTCTATAAATATCCACACCCGAAATGAAACAAAAGCACGAGTAAGAACGTCGGCTCACTCGTCAAAAACCACAACGCTCAACTTAACATGCACATTACGAAAACCAATCTTGTGGTGTGTATAAAAGTGTACGTAACTATGTACGTGTGTGCATTTCTAATCCGCTTTAATCAATCTTACATGGAAGATGACAGAACATTGAATAAAAATAAATAAAAACCGTGTTTTGTACATGGAAAGCTAATAGGATAACATGACTTGCAACATGGCCATGACTAGTACCATATGTGCTATAACCTAGTAAGAAGAAAATATATTCAGTTGGTATCTTGCTTTTGCTCTCTAATGTCATTTCATGTTTTCAACTTTTATTTAGACAGGTGTATTACGTACGTAGACTAACTGAAAGGGTCGATTTTAATTATTGAACACTAGTAGCCATGTTTTAGAGTTGTTGGGTTTACTTACCATCTTATATATTGTTCGAAGTTCAAATTGATTAGGGCTTGTTTTGGATCTTGAATATGGAGTGATTTACCAAAACGTTTGCTTAGATTTTATTTTTTTATCAAAATTGCTCTCGAAGTAAGGATTATTATTATTGTGGTAAGACATTGTTTTGTTGTGGTTAGCTTTACCATGATATCGGATATCGGTAGTAAGTCTTCCCATATTGGGCTAATGCCTTTTTACACTAAACCAATGTCTTACCATGAGTTTCATTCTTTTACCAAAATCTTTCCAAGGTAAGGTTTATTACTGTTGTGATAAGGTATTTGTTTTGTCGAAGTAAGCCTTCCCACGACATTGGATGTCAGTGATAAGTTTTCTCACGACATTGGACGTCAGTGATAAGTTTTCTCATGACATTGGATGTTAGTGATAAGTTTTCTCACGACATTGGATGTCAGTGATAAGTTTTCTCACGACATTGGATGTCAGTGATAAGTTTTCTCACGACATTGGATGTCAGTGATAAGTTTTCTCACGACATTGGATGTCAGTGATAAAGTTTTCCCACATTAGGTAAATGCCTTCCTACATTAGATCAATGTCTTACCACGAATTTCATTTTTTATCAAAATCGTTCCAAGGTAAGACTTAATTATATCGGAGTGATTTTGGTAAAAAAATGAAATGTTACCTAAAATCCATGATTTGGGTAATTGTTTTTCCTCAATATGCACCTAGTGCTTGTAGCAGTGATATTTAATCGTTCCTAGAAGACAAACTAGCCATATTTAATTGTAGAAGACAAACTAAGGTTATGAGATTATTCTTTAACTTCTTGATGCTAATTTAGTTATGTATGTTGGAATTTAAGTTCATGTCCAGTTCATATTCTCGATACTAACTGTTAAGTTTATTTCTAGATTAACAATGTGTCTTGGTTAATCTTTGAGTTCATTGTCTTGGGATCATGTACTAATGTTAGCATGTAAAAAATTTCCAGCAGAAAGATTCTTGTTTTCTAGTTTTATGAGAGCAAACCAATCTAGGTGGTCGTATGCCTAATTTCCCTAGGAGTTGGTCCAATCCCAAGTCATAAATGTTAGCTGTATTGACTGCCTTTTCAGTCGATCGCAAGTCTGATTAGCATATCCAGTATTCAAGGCTGCGGTAATTGGTAAGGGATCTAAGATATGAGTTGGTTGCAAATTGACCTTAATATTGACTAAAAAATGTGTCCCCTGATGAATGCATTACCATGCAATTTCTATAAATATTTTTTCTCTAAGCACTGAAATTGTCCTTTGTAGATCTACAAAGCTCAAAGGAACATTGTTCTGTGTGCCTCAGCTTGTCTTCTCTATTGGTAGGTCGGCAGGACATCTGGTGCCTCGATCCAAATTATCACTTGATTTTAAAGTTCTTCCTAAGTCTTGAAATTGTCCATGGCTGCAGGTGCATCTTTCGGATTTGTAAGTTCTACAAGGAGATTCAGAAGTTGGAGGAAGTGGAAAAGAGATACAAGGATCAGTAGTTTCTCTCATACATTTTATTTCATTTAGGTGGGGTTTGTCGGGAGAATGAATTCTTGTTATGAGGACTTATGGATAATGAAATTAGATCTAAATTTACTGTTGTATCGTGGGTTAAGTGTGCACATTAAAGTTGTCTCCTATATGCTTTTGCACGGTTTTCTGGTAGCTGAATAACGCCTAAAACTTTGGTTATGATTTTCTGGTTTATTTGTTCTTTCCGTTATTTCAAAAGTTTCTCTTCCCATATTCATTAATATCTACGTGGGTGATTGGTTTAGTGTTATGATATTAAGATTTATATCTTTCTTTATCAAATCATAAATTCAAATCACAAAAATCGTTTGTTCATTAACATGTAGGAAATAATTGTAATTTGTTTGTATAATGTTCTATAATTAAAAAGAGATTATCCTCATTTTATATTAAAACTAGTTTTTAAATATTGAATTGTAGATTATTTTTCTTTAAATTTGTAAAATATAATAATTATATTTTTTAAATTATAAAATTATTTTGATTTTAAAAGTTAAAAATGAAACTCATAATTTAAACCACTTATCCAATCAAATGATATTTTAATAATATTATGTATGTTTATTTGTTTTTAACATGTATTATAATATTTTTAGATTATTTTAATTTACAAATCTCTTGAATATTAATTATTATATTTTATTTATTTATTGTTATATCTAACAGGTATGAAAAAAGGGGGAACAAATTCTTCTAAATAAAATAAACAAGAATGAAATCTTTCCATAAAGTCCAAATATCTTAATAATGCTTCTAATCTTTCGGATGAAACTATAATTAAAACAAATCCTCAATATTTAATTTGAGATTTCAATATTTCTCTCAATATTGTAAAAATTGATCATATTTAGTTTGTAAATAAAGTTAACAAAGTATTCTCGGGAAATCATTTAGCGTAGATATCAACAATTTATACTTTTGTTAGAATATAAGTCATGTAAATTATTTCTTTTTTAATAATTTATTCGTTTAAAAGATTTATACATGTTTTATCATGTTGAACTGAAATAAATGGATGTGGATGATTGTCTTGTCATTATAGTATAGTTTGACTGAAAGTTTTTTTTTTTACAATTTGAAGTTGTATTAAGAGTTTCTTTAACAATAGTGTTTCATAAATGTTTTTGTGTGATTATCCTAAATTTTGATTTAGCACTAATTTTGACTATTATGTTTTGTTTCTTATTGCTCCATGTTACTAAATTTTGCAATAAAGATGAAATATTTAGTAGTAGATTGTCTAAATTCTACTAATTGAGTCCGATCTATATTAGTATAGACCTTTAAGTTAATGATTTTATTTTTCTCGAAGAATATTCCCCTGATGATGCTTTAAGGTATATACGAATTTTATAAACCGCTTTGATTTCAAAAAAAACTTTGGGGAATGTTTATGTGTGTTGACTAATTATACTAACTAGAAATCCTATGTTAGGCAAAGTGTGAGATAAGTAGTTTTTCCATGATTTTATGATATTTTTCTCTATCCATTTTTTACCTAAGTCTTTATATTTCTTTTCAACCTCAATTGGAGTGTCACTTGGTTTGCAACCGAACATGAATATTTTAGTAGGAAGATCAAGAACATATTTATGTTGAGAGACACTAATTCTTCTTTTTGATCTTGCGACTTTTATTCCTAAGAAGTACCACACTGGTCTTAGATCCTTCACTTTAAATTATGTAGCCAAGGTTTTCTTTCGTGTATTGATTTCTTCTAAATTGTCACCAATCAAGATTATATCATCAATAAATACTATTATAATTGTTCTTTTTCCATTTTAATATTGTTTAAAAATTTGTATGATCTTATTGTCCCTATTGGTAGTGTTGCTTTCTCATTACTTTGGAAAACCTATAAAACCATGCCCTAGTTGATTTTTTGACACCACACAATGGCCTTTCTAATTTTTACACTCTATTTGTCCCTTTTTTATATAATTTTGGTAGCATGGTCATAAAGACCTTTTCTTTTAATACTCCATTAAGAAATTCATTTTTAATGTTAAGTTGAAGAGGGCAATCTAGATTAGCTACTAGTGATAGAAGCATTCTTATGATATTCATTTTTACCATAGGTACAAATGTTTCTATATAATCAATTTTATAGGTATACGTAAACTCCTTTACAACCAAGCAGGCTTTGTATCGTTTTATTATTCCATCAACTTTATATTTTAGTGTGAATACTCACTTACAACCAACTAGTATATTTCCTTTTGGTAATTCTGTTACATCTCAAGTTCCATTTTGTTTCAAGTGCTTTTATTTCTTCTATAAAAGCTTCTCTCCACTCCAAATTTTTTAAGGCTTCATAGACTTTTTTAGAATTTCTATTTTATAATGGTAGAAGTAAACACATGGAAACTTGTAGACAAATCTTTGTATGCGAAAAATCTAGAGATAGGATAAAGTGCACATGACTGAGTTTGTTTTCTCAAAGCAATGAACAACTCAAAGTACTGCTTTTTGGTAAAGACTCTTGGGTGTTTGAATGTACCATAGGTTTGGACTCTCTTGGTGCTTCAAGTTTGAAGTGAGCATTGTTCTTAAATTTCTCAAATATCCTTCTATAGATGGTAAAAAATAATAAGATGGTTCATAATTTGGACTATATTTGTGTTCGACATATGATTTAGATTTTTTGGGTTAGGTTCATTGTATGGGTTATTAGGGAACTCATGAAGACTCGAATCAAGTCTAAGTTCTGACCAAAGGTACTATTTTCACTCAAATTCTCCCCTGAGAGAGGGATTTTGGTTGTAAGGAGTAATTTCAAAAAAGGTAATATCGTGACTAACAATGATCATTTTTGTAGAGGATTCATAACATTTGTACCCTTTTTGAGTGCGTTCATACCCAATGAATTTATATTTATTTGATTTTGAATCCAACATGGATTTATTATATGAGTGGATACGAGAAAAGGCAATACAACTAAATACTCTGAGGATAAGGTTAGACTAACGATCTGATGTTGATTTTTTTTTGAAATCTGTGAAGTGGGGTTTCAATTAATGAGTAAGTGACAGTTAATATGGTATCTCTAAAAAGCTTTTTGGAAATATTTATGGTAAACTTTAAAAACCTAGGCTACTTTAGGTAATTATAATATTTTTTTTGTTTAACTACCCCGGGGATTGTGAAATATAAGAACTTTGGTGGATTACCCCAAGTTTTTGAAGATAGTTCACTAGGGAATTTTTGAGTATTATGTGATATTATAGGTTATAAGGATTTGAATTTGAGTTTGAAATTAAGTTTGGATCATAAGTTGAAAGTTATTGAAATCATGAACCTCATTTTTTCTTTTAACAACTAAACCTAACACATTCGAGTATGATCATCAATAAATGTTCCAAACATTTAGAGTGGATATGCTCAGGGGAATAAGAAGGTCCCCATACATCACTAAGAATTAAGGTGAAACACTTGGATGGTTTGTATTGGGTCGGAAAAAAGAGTAAGTTGATGTTTTCCAAGTTCATAACTTTCACATTGAAAATTGATGGTTTTATTTGAAAACATTGGTGGCCATAAAATATTACAAATACTAGAAATTAGGGTGTTCCACTCTATAATGCCATAACAAAATTTTATTATTCATACGGACATATAAAGAATTACAAATTTCAATTTGACTATTTTCACCCACATTGGTCTCATTAAAATAGTACAATCATTCACTCTTTAGCACTGCTAATTATCTTCCTTGTAATAAGCCCTAAAAGACACAATGAGATGGAAAGAACTTAGATGAGTAATTGGAGTTTTTTGTTAGTTGTCTAATGGATATTAAATTACACGACAAGTTTGGGACATGAAGAACAAATATTAGTGTTATAAAGTTTGAAAATTTGGTACTCCTTTTTCCTTCAATGGTTGAGAGAGATCCATTTTTCACTCTAACTTTAAGATCACTAGCACATAGGGAGCAAAATGTTAATAAGTGATGGGCATTAGTCATAAGATTAAAAGCATCAGAATTAACAACCCAAGCAATTTTAGATGAAAACTATATTGATATGAATGAACCTTCACCTAGTGAAGCAAAACCAGAAGATGAACCACTTCCATCTTATACTAGGAGAGATGATATAATTAAACAACCAATATCATAACATAACACTTATTTAAACCTTAATAATGTACCATTTAAAGACCAAGAAAAAACTATAGAAGAATGGGCACAATCCATATCCTTTATTTTACTTAACTATAGAAGCACTTGGATAAAAGAAAAATTCTTAGATTATATTGTAGGAACTCTACAAGGTGATACCCTACAATGGTAAAAGACCCCAAGAGGTAGAGAGCAAAAAATGCTCCTATTATCGAACTTTCTGATGACTATGAAAATAGAGTCATTATCGTACTTTTTCATTTAATATTTACTTGTTTTATTTAATAAATAGTATTTTTGTTACTAAAAAAGTTAAAATATAAACTTTTTAGTGAAAAATGGTGAAAATATAATTTTTGGAATTTTTAACACAGGACTAATCAGAAGTTGCCACGTGGCATGTCACGCAAGCATAGGAGCTTATTGAGCAAGCCATGTGGACGCCACGCAAGCACGTAGAGCGAATCATGTTGGGACGCGTGTGAGGAGGAGAAACATGTGCCACGTGTTAGTATGACGTTCAATCCGAGTTCGAAAAATAGTCAACGCGATATAACATGTGTCACCACGCTATTGCTCGAAGTGTTCCACCCGTGTGCCACGCCATCCGTTCCTGTGAATCACGTCGCGCCACGTGGTGCTGACTTGACGAACGTTGACTCTGACCGGTCTCCCTACCACGCGTCGCTCTCTGATTTGCCCAATAAACTTCTGATGCCACGTGTCACGCTGTAATTGACTGAAACTATCAGTTTTGCTTATTTTGATCGTAGCCCTTGATTTCAAGCTGATTGGACGGTCCAAATCGCACCTGAGCTTTATTTAAGCCCCTAATCACTCCATAAACCCTAATTGGCCTCTATTAGCATAATTTTGGTTAGTCTTTAGAGTTAAAAAGAGAAAAATACAGAAAAATTCAAGAAACGACACAATTTTGGTGGAGATTTAAGAGGAAATTAATTCTACAATTCAAGAGATTGATTGTATTTCTTTTTATACTCTTTTCTTTATTAATTTTATGTCTTTCTTTATAAAAAATATGAGGTTTATGAACACAATTATGTGTAATTAATTTATTAATCTAGGGATCTTATGAACCCAATTTTCACCATGTGATGGTCTAATATTTTTTCCCAATTATAATATTAATTTAATTATATTATTTAATCTGATTTTCATGCTATTAATTGTTTTACCAACAATTTATCTATAGAGACAATTAAATAGATTTGAGAAAATTATTTAATTGTTTGGCTTGATTAAATAACATGCATAGGTTTTAGGGAGAGATGTATGATTCTTATGTATGTGATCCATAATTGATGAACTTAATGAGTAGTATGCAATTTAATTGGCATGAGAGTGTGATTAAATTAATTACTATATGGTGTGTAGTTTACTTGAGAGAGATATATATGCTAAGTTAGATTCAATTGATCATGTAATTAATTGATATTATATTGGAGGGATTTTAGTGATTCACATGTTTAGAAAATTGGGTGATTAAGTATTCTTAGATATTTTCTCATATATCTTTTTAGTCACAAAATTTGATTTAATGAATTATTGCTATTTACTTTTAATTATTTTAATTTTGCTTTCTTAAGATATAAAAACACCAAAAAAATTAATTTTTATTATTTTTAGTTTTAAAAATTAGTTTCTAAAAAAAATAATCTCCGTGAGAACGATCTTTATTTATCATTATATTATTTGTTACGATACGTATACTTGCGTATTTATCATTATACGTTGCCGGGGATTATTAATTTTAGAAATTAATATTTTTTTAATTATTAATTTATTTTTATTTACTTTAATTTTAATCTAAATTTATTTATAATTTTTAGGGACTTATTTATTTATTTATTCTCGTTAATTTTTATTTATTTATTTTTTTTCTTTACTTATTTATTTATTTAGTTGTTAATTTTTTTTAGTTTTTATTTAGACATCTCCTTTAATATTGTAGAAACATAGTTGAGTCTATTGTATGAGTAGAGTTCGTGAGGGAAAAATCTTACCTTTAGATCTTGAAATTGAGTGTACTTTGAGATCAATTAGAAAACAACAAGTCACCCTAGAGGAAGAAATGGCTAATCCATTAGAAATCAACAATAATAAGCTAAACTTGAATAATCAAATGTTTTTGATTGATGATAGAGATAGAGCTATGAATGAATATGCAATACCTACGTTGGAAGGGCTGAATCCAAGTATTACAAGACCAAACATCCAAGCTAATCAGTTTGAATTAAAGCGAGTGATGTTTCAAATGCTACAAACAGTTGGACAATTCAGTGGATTACCGACAGAGGATCCTCATCTTCATCTCAGATTGTTTATTGAAGTTGTAGATTCATTTAAGTTCAATGGTGTGACAGAAGAGGCATTTAGGCTTAGATTATTCCCTTATTCTTTGCGAGACCGTGCTCTAGCTTGGCTAAACTCTTTGCCACCTGATTTCATTACAACTTGGAATGGTTTGGCAGAGAAATTCTTGATGAAATACTTCCCACCAACAAAAAATTCTAAGCTTAGGAATGACATTACTTCCTACCAACAACATGAAGGAGAATCTCTATATGAAGCATGGGAAAGATTCAAGTATTTGCTAAGGAAGTGCCCTCATCATGGTATTCCTTCTTGGATTCAAATGGAAACTTTTTACAATGGTCTTAATGCTCAAACAAGGACTATCGTTGATGCATCGGCTAATGGAGCTTTGCTAGCCAAATCTTACAATCAAGCTTATGATTTACTTGAGAAAATGGCTAGCAATAATTATCAATGGCTAATGGACACAATGACAGCCACAAGAAAAGTAGCCGGAATGCATGAGGTAAATGATATCACAGCACTTACAGCTCAAGTGTCATCTTTGGTTAATCTTTTGAAGGTACAAAACTCGCCAGTGAGTATAAACCAAGTCCAAAATTCACAAGTGTCATGTGTGTTTTTTAGAGGAGCTCATTTGTTTGATAATTGTCCAAATAATCCTGAATCTATTTTCTATATGGGTAATGTGTATCGAAACAATAATCCATACTTAAACACATATAACCCAGGATGGAGACAACATCCAAATTTTTCTTGGAGCAATAACAACATTCAAGGTGGTAGTCAATTCAACCATCAATCATTTCCACCACCTGGTTTTCAATAACCACAACAATCACAAGCCCAAGAGAAGAAGCCATCTACTGAGGACAATACAAGTGCTTTAATAGGGATGATGAAATAATTCATTCAATCAATGAATACAAAAGTGTTAACTTAAGAGGTTTCAATTCAAAATTTGGAGAACCAAATGGGGCAACTTGCTCAGGCTATAAGTCAAAGGCCTCAAGGGAACCTTCCAAGTGATACAATTGTAAACCCAAGAAGAGAAGGTAAGAACCAGTGCAATGCCATAGCCTTGAGGAGTGGTAAAACTTTAGAATAAGAACATAAGATAGAAAAGGATGAGGAGAAACAGGAAATTAAAAAGGATAAAGGGGACTATCAAACTAAAAAGGATAAGGAGGAACCATAAACTAAAAAGGAGGAGGAGGAATTAGTGGATAAAGTGAGTAATGAAAATGAAATAATTCAGCCAAAAAAAAGCAACCTTTACAAGCCCATTATTCCTTTCCCTTAAAGACTGCAAAAGCAAAAGTCAGATACGCAATTTTCAAAATTTCTAGAAGTCTTCAAGAAGCTACACATAAACATACCATTTGTAGATGCACTTGAACAAATGCCATCTTATGCCAAATTCATGAAGGATATACTATCAAAGAAAAGAATGCTTGAAGATCATGAAACAATAACTTTGACTGAAGGTTGTAGTGCCATCCTTAATAGAAAACTACCACAAAAACTAAAAGATTCAGGTAGTTTTGACATCCCTTGCACTATTGGGAACATCCGTTTTGGCAATTCACTATGTGACTTGGGTTCTAGTATTAACCTCATGCCATTATCGGTTTTCAAGAGATTGGGGATTGGTAAAGCAAAACCTACTTCGGTAACATTACAAATGGCAGATAGATCGATTAAGAGACCTGAAGGTGTGGTAGAAGATTTGTTAGTAAAAGTAGACAAATTCATCTTTCTGGCGGACTTCATTGTGCTAGACATGGAAGAGGACCGTGACATTCCTATCATACTTGGTCGTCCATTCTTAGCAACCAGAAGGGCACTCATTGATGTACAAAAAGGTGAACTTACAATGATAGTGCAAGATGAACAAGTAATATTTAAAGTTTTTAAAGAATCTGAACCCCTTGATATTGATAATGCTAATGAATGTTTAAGGATAAATGTTACTGATTGTGGGAATGACTTAAAAGAATCTACGACGTCACCCAAACTTAAGACTTTAACACATGCTGTAGTAACCAAGGATATAAACTCACCAGAAAATAACTCAACCTATTATAACTTTGAAAGTATGACATCAAAGGTTGATATTGTAGACTGTGTGAAATTTTTGTAGGATGCATCTCTCATGTATATATCAAAGGCGATAATGAATTTTTTTGAGATAGGATCTAAACTTAAACCATCAATTGAAGAGCCACCAAGTTTAGACCCCACACTTCTACCCTCATATCCTCAATCAAGTATGAAAGTGAAAGAGTCCAATGGATATGTGAAAAAGGTATTAGAAATACATAAATTGGATGAGTTACGGTGGAGTGCTTATAAGAATGCCAAGAAGTTCAAAAGGAAAACAAAAATATGGCATGAGAAGAGAATTGAGTATCGTGTTTGCGAGCCAAAACATAAAATATTATTGAACAAATCAAGACTCAAGTTGTTTCTAGGAAAACTCAAAAGTAAATGGATACAAAAGGATGTGCCTTAGGACTTAATAGGACAGTCTAGTCAAGGAAGTTAGACGTGACGCTGGTTGGGAGGCAACCCAACGTTATTTTACTTATATTTTCATTGTTTTTGTTTTGTAGGTGAATAAATGTGGAGAGCAATGACACAACAAGAATGAGCATTTCAGTGACAAATGTGGTGTGCCATAACTAAGGGAGTTTTCTTTTCTTTGACCTTTTCATATTTATATGTGCACATTGGGGACAATGTGTAATTTAAGTTTGGGGGAGGGAACTTCATTCTCTACATTAGTATTTAGTATGCATTTTAAATTTTTAGGCTATTTTTAATCATGATTTGGGTAGAAATTGATAAATATATGGAAACTAAATACACACATGTTTGATATGAAACATATGAACTCCATGATAAAAATTGGTTGTCATGACTAGGATAAGGAATGTAACATATTTGTTAAGATATTTACATTAATAATGTGATATGCTTGTTAGTTTTGATTGAATTGATTCAACTTTTATGCACATGTTCATGATTGATTTTGGTGTGCTTATTGAGAGAAAATTTGTAGTGAGTTATGCGAGTTAATTAGATCTACCAAGTTTTAGAATCCATTTGATCATCTCTTGTGGCAAAATCCTAAATAGTATTTAGCAAGAGAAATGATTTAGGCCTTATTTGGATGGATTGTGCCTTTCAAGCTAACCATTGTTAATATCTTTAGTCACCCAATTAAGCCTAACAAAGAACCTTTCATATCTGTAAGCCACATTTAATGCATAACTAATAAGTATTACCTCTACCCTTGCACCTTTAGCTTGTATGAAAAAAAAAGTAATCATATGTATGCTTTAGAGTAAGGTGAAATGTAATGCACCTCGTAAAAAAAAGAAGAAGAATAAGAAGCAAAACTCACAACACAAGTATCCCTCTAAAGAAAAAGAAAATAGAATTGAAAATAAGTTTGGGGGTGTTGTGAAGTAACAAAAAAAGAAGAAGAAGAAGAAGAAGCAAAACTCACAACACAAGTATCCCTCTAAAGAAAAAGAAAATAGAATTGAAAATAAGTTTGGGGGTGTTGTGAAGTAACAAAAAAAGAAGAAGAAGAAAAAAAGCGATGTGAAAAAAAAAATGAAAAGAATGTGAAAAGAGGGTGCACTAAAATATCAAGTAAAAACTCAATTGCAGTTAAAAAGTGCATGATGAAAAAAAAGCTAAGGTGTGGAAAGTCCCTAAAATGTCTGCATCTATCGACCCCCCACCTAAGCCTTACATTACAACCATGTAAAGTCCTTATTGATCTTGAGTTAAGTGCATATTTATATTAGTTGAGAGGGATGTGAAAAATTGACTTATGAGACTTGTTCTAAGATTTAATTGATTATCATGCTTATATAAGTTGATTTCATGAGTGCATTGGACGATATCATGCGTAGCACACACACACAAATTAATTTTTCAAAAACCTTGTATATCCTTGTATTGATGGAACATTGATTGATGAATATGAGAACCTTTTTATCATAAACTTGTATGACTTTTGAGAGGGAAAGTTTTTGTGAAATATGCATGTACTAATAGAAATATATTTATGAATATACTACCAAGTTATTTTATTTAGTTATACTTAGCTTTACTTGAGGACAAGCAAAGATTTAAGTTTGAGGGTGTGATGACTCTATGAAAATAGATTCATTAGCGCAATTTTTCACTTAATATTTACTTGTTTTATTTAATAAATAGTATTTTTGTGGCTACAAAAATTAAAATATAAACTTTTTAGTGAAAAATGGTGAAAATATAATTTTTGAAATTTTTCTGGAATTTTTATGAATTTTTAACGCAGGACCAATCAGAAGCTGCCATATGGCATGTCACACAAGCACGCAGAGAGAATCATGTTGCACCACGTGTGAGGAGGAGAAACATGTGCCACGTGTCAGCACAACGTTCAATCCGAGTTCGGAAATCGGTCAACGCGCTATGACATGTGTCACCACACTATTGCTCAAAGCGTTCCACCCGTGCGCCACGCCATCCGTTCCTACGAATCACGTGGTGCTGACTCAACAAACGTTGACTCTGACCAGTCTCCCCTGCCACGTGTCGCTCTCTGATTCGCCCAATAAACTTCTGATGCCACGTGTCACGCTGTAATTGACTGAAACTATCAGTTTTGCTTGTTTTGATCGTAGCCCTTGATTTGAAGCTGATCAGACGGTCCAAATCGCACCTGATTTTATTTAAGCCCCTAATCACTCCATGAACCCTAATTGGCCTCCATTAACCTAATTTTGGTTAGTTTTTAGAGCTAAAAAGAGAGAAAAATACAGAAAAATTCAAGAAACGACAAAATTTTGGTAGAGATTTAAGAGGAAATTAATTCTACAATTTAAGAGATTGATTGTATTTCTTTTTCTACTCTTTTCTATATTAATTTTATGTCTTTCTTTATAAAAAATATGAGGTTTATAAACATAATTATGTGTAATTAATTTATTAATCTAGGGATCTTATGAACCCAATTTTCACCATGTGATGAACTAATATTTTTTCCCAATTATAATATTAATTTAATTATATTATTTAATCTGATTTTTATGCTATTAATTGTTTGGCCAACAATTTATCTATAGAGACAATTAAATAGATTTGAGAAAATTATTTAATTGTTTGTCTTGATTAAATAACATGCATAGTTTCTAGGTTGAGATATATGATTCTTATGTATGTGATTCATAATTGTTGAACTTAATGAGTAGTATGCAATTTAATTGGCATGAGAGTGTGATTAAATTAATTACTATATGGTGTGTATTTTGCTTGAGAGAGGAATACATGCTAGGTTAGATTCAATTGATCATGTAATTAATTGATATTATATTGGGGTGATTTTAGTGATTCGCATGTTTAGAAAATTGGGGGATTAAGTATTCCTAGATATTTTCTCATATATCTTTTTAGTCACAAAATCTGATTTAATGAATTATTGCTATTTACTTTTAATTATTTTAATTTTGCTTTCTTAAGATATAAAAACACCAAAAAAATTGATTTTTATTATTTTTAGTTTTAAAAATTAGTTTCTAAAAACATAATCTCCGTGGGAACGATCTTTATTTATCATTATATTACTTGTTATGATACGTATACTTGCGTATTTATTACACTATAATTTGTGTGGCGATCACTTACTTAGACATGATGATATATTAAGAGAATTCACTAAAATAATTAAAGTAAATTTGATAGGATATGTAGGGGAACTAATAATTCAAGAAGGTGCTAACCATGCTTTATCAAAAATTAGAATTATGTAATATTTTTTGGTTTGAAGAATATGTAAAATTATTTAGAAAGTATTATTTTCTTGTGGAACTCTCAAGACATATTTACGTTAGATCAAATTTTTCATAAATTACAAAACCCATGGGATGAATAAGCTATTAAAAGCTATCTAGAATGGCTAAAAAGATAAATAAAGAAGACAATTTAGGTTTTAGGATTAACTATGTCCTTAGATTAATAAATGAACAATGTTTATTAGTTAAAGCAAAAAAGAAAATCAAAAATCAAATCAGTAATACAAAATATGGACAACAATGTTGTGATAGAATCTTAAAAGAAGATTGGAAGATAAGATGTCTTATATCAGGAACTAGGAAATCTTATAGGAAAAGAAAATTCAAATGCAAACCTTGGAAGAAAAGAACAAACTTTTCTAGAAAGAAAAAAAATATTTTTGAAAACAAAAACCTAAATCAAAAACATATTCAAAGAAGAAATGCAAATGTTATATTTGTAATGAAGAAGGCCATTATGCACTTGAATATTCTAAAAAAGGAAAAAGTGCTAAAAAGATGATCAAAACTTTAGAAACAAATGAATTAAAAATTCTATACGGAGAAGAAATTTTTGATATAGAAGAAATAATATATGAAGTAGAAAGTACAGAAGAATCATCTGAAGAAGAAATTGAGATGATATTTATGATGAAAGAACAATCAAGTTCTACAATAAAAATAAATAAAGCTCATATTGAAGAACTAAAAAAATATAAAATTAAAAGATATAATGAAAGAAGAACTAACTTATACTCAAGAAAAACTTGAAGAAATAGAACGAATGAAACAAAATGTTAAAAAAGAAGATATCTATAAAATGTCTAAATTTAATTTTTTTGAAAAATTTGTTAGTTACTTTGATTCTAAATGTACCGAAGATGGAACAACTGAAATACAACTTTTTGATAAAAAGAAGATAGAAAGATGGAAGGATAAAAGATTCATTATAATCAATAATAGGTGTTGTCCAGTCAAATTTGGTTAATGGAATTGTTTGATTTAACATAAGAGTAAATTTCTTTATATCTATAACAGATCATAATATAAATAATTTAGTAAAAATGAATAGTAAACTTAAAAATTTAGGTATGGATAATCAATCTCAAAGTTTAGCTATTCAATGAAAAACTATCCATAAATTAACAATTTTTTTTTAAACTTCAACAAAAGATGTTAATAAAAGCTTTGTAGAATTTTTTGAACCAAAACCTTATGAAATAAAAAATCAACCACTACTTATTAATTGGAATGATTTAAAGATACCAAAAACAAAATTTATTTACAAATCTCATTGATATTCCCAAATACAAAAATGCTTCAATAATAGAAATGCAGGTATCAAGAAATTAAGTATATATTAGAAACAAAAATTCAATCAAAAAATATTGGCAAACCTTATACCTTGAACAGGATTGGGAAAATTTAAAACAAAAAACAAGAATTAGTGAATCATATTCTAAATCTGAAGATAATCATGATAAAATTATTGCTATTAAAAATATTCAAGTTTCAATAGTATCCGACACTATCAAAAGTAAAAAAATTCTTCAAGAACAAATTTATCATATCCAAATAGGTAAAGAAGAAATAATCTCTCCCCAAGTTATGGTAAAAAAAACCTTTTAATTATGTTTTAGGATATTTAATTTCACGGGCTAGAAACCATATAGCTTATGCACTTTAATTGATATAGGATAAACAATATGTTGTTGTAGACCGAATGCAATGCCTTCTAAAAAATGGACACGTATGAACAACCTATTCTAGTTAGAGAAATAGATGGAAAAGAAAGCATTATTCAATACAAAGCTAAAAAGATAGCTATTTGGTTTAATAAAATTTTATTATTATTACTAAATATTATGTTTTCCTAATATGCAGGTTGATTTTGCCATAGGCAACAAATTTATGACAAATTATTATCCCATAAAAAATAAATCATAATTCTATATCTTTTACATTAGATAAAGAATTTGTTGAAATTCTACTTTTACAGCAACACAAATATAAGTGTGATAAAGACTTTGCTCCAAGCAAGTGTGGTGATCATACATTATCTATCAACTAATTAGAAGAAACTCATTGATTATATAAAATTTTGGAAGAAAAGTTTAGTAAAGATCCACAACTTTGGTCAAGAAGTCTAAGATATTATACTTTAAAATTACATGACCCAAATGTAATTATTCGAGTTAAACAAATGATCTATACTAGATAGGATATAGATGAATATGATATTCAAATAAATAAGTTATTAGACAAAAATTTGATCGAAGAAACAAAAAGTTCACCTTCTAGTCCAACTTTTATGATAAGAAACCATATTGAAATAAAAAGGAAAAAATATTGAATGGTTATTAATTATAAAAGGTTAAATGATAATTTAGAGTTTGATGGATACTATATTCCCAGAAAGGATGTGTTAGTTAATTAAACTAAAGGTGCCAAATTTTTTAGTAAGTTTTATTGTAAATCTAAATTTTGGTAAATCAAATTAACAAAAGAGTCAAAACCATTAACAACTTTTAGCATACAAAGAGAATATTATCAATGGAATGTAATGCCTTTTGAATTAAATATATCCCAATAAGTCTATGAGAGATGAATGAATAGTATTTTTAAAGACTTTAAATAATTTTGTGTGGTCTATATTGATGATATTCTTGTTTTCTCTAAAAAAACATAAGAACACAAAAAATATTTAAAATTATTATGTGAAAAGTTCCAAAAATATGGAATAATTCTATCTCCAAAGAAAATAGAAATAGAAAAAACATCTATTGATTTTTTAGGGATAGTTTTAAATTAATAAGAAATTAAATTTCAAGAACATATTATATCAATAGTAAGAGAATTTCGAGAAGAATTTTATAAAAAACTTATCTAAAAAATAGATACCTTTTATTAATAAATTAAAAAAAGATACTAAATTCTCATGGAATGAAGAAGATAAAAAAAATCTTAAAAGAAATACAACATCTTTCAAAAGTTTGTTTTCTTAAATCAGGTGATAAATTAATCTTTGAAACAGATGCTTTTGGTTTTTACTGGGGGCATGTATACCAGCAGAGAAGTAGGAGCAAAAATATCTGCCAGGTTATGTAAATGATATGAGAGCTAGAAGAGCTCCTATACCTAAAAAACTTGAAAAAGAAGAATTAATTTGTGGATATAATTATGAAAAATTTAAACCAAATGAAATAAATTGCATTATATTTAAGAAAGAATTATTAGCAATAAAACTTGCTACTAAACGATTTCATAATTATTTAGCTCTAAATTTTTTTATTGTTAGAACTGATAATCAAGCAGTTAAAGATTTCCTTTGTAATAAAAGAAATAATCTTGAAGGAATAAGATTAAAATGGTATAATCAAATTTCAATATATAGTTTTGAAGTAGAACATTTAATAGGTACTAATAAATTTATTGCAGATTATCTTTGTAGAAATATTTATGAGCACCATTAAACAAATGGAAATTTAGTTTTGTAGATGGAAAAAAACTATTGGAGATTGGATTACTGATGAGCGAAAACTGACATCGCCGATTCTTGCCAATACTTTGGTTTTATATTTATAAAACTCTCGCAAGTGCACAAATCATTTCGTAGAAAATGATAAGTATACTCCCAAGGTCGATCTAAGGAAGGAATGTATGTGGTTTTTAATTTATTATTCAAACTTTTAAAAACGAAATTAAATCCTAAAACATCTTGTCACGATATTTTGGGGTTTTGTGTTTTTAATCTACTTACATAAAATTAAACATAGATTCAATAAACATTTATGCAAATTTTATCTTTTATAATAGTTGAGTATTTATGGATATAATAACTAAGTTAATTATGCTTGCTCATATTATTTAGGTTATTAAAGATATGAATTGATATTTATTGATTCTCTCTTTTTTGTATGAATACCACCTTTGGTGGGGTTAGATATTCTCTGTTAACTAAACAAATCAATTAACACCTATGAGTAGGGTTGATAACTAATTTGGTTAATTAAATTAATTCCTTTTTCTAAGAGATTGAAAATGAACCATTTAAATGCCACCTTTGGTGGGGTTAGACAGTTTAAACTATATTCAAGGTGTCCAAATTAAACCTAAGAATTTAATTATCCGAGTACTAACTTTCAAGTTTTAAAACCATTACTGAAAACATGTTGTCAATACATTTTCAGATAATAATTCTTATAAAAACTTTTGAAATAGAGCTTTACTCTAACTACCGAGCGATTGTACCAACAAATAAAAGAGCACTACTCTTAATCATACCGGATAACTAAACCTTAAAATCTAATTTTCAGATTTAAGTTTGTAATGAAAAATAATATATTTCTCTCTAACATTCTTAATATAAAATCTTGAATAAAAAAAATCAATTCATTTTAGAGATTTTTACCTATTTAATATTTTGCAAGCATAACAACGTTATTATTATATCATGTTTACAAATAGCTAGCAGAGTTAAATTTAATCACAGACAAATTAAATATAACATGTAAGAATAAAGCATAAAAAATAACTGTAAAGAAAATAAAATCCTTACAGAACTTCGATGCTATTCCCATTGCTGGAAAACCTCCAAGTGGAATTTTCACTCCCATTTATTGAATCAAAAAACTAATAAATTACAAAAACATAGCTAGTTCTTTTCAAAAAGAGAAGAACTTTAAAACTAATAAAAACTAACTAAAAACTAAGAAAAACTAAAAACTAAGAAATGGAGAGAAAGAAAGAGGAGAGAAGTGTGTTTTGAGGTGTGGTATGAAGTGAAGAGAATGAGGGTATTTATAGGTGAGGATGGAGAGAAAAAGTGGGTGAAAAAATGTTAAAAAATCGGAGTGGTGATTGCTGACGTCATGGGGGCAATTGCGTGCGAAAATGGGGCGAAAAGGCAGCGGCGTGCGCGAAGGGCAGCCGGGGCGTGCACAGGCACGCACGGGAGCAGGAGAGGCGCGTGCGGAACTGGGGCAAGGCGCGCACGGGTGCGCGCAGGCTCGGCGGCTCGGTGGAGCGATTTCCTCCTTTTTGACATTTTTGACATTTTGGACCCATTTTGTCCAATTTTTCCATATTTGTTGACTTTTCTTTATTTATTTATTAATATATTTGTGATGTATTGCTTCGAGTATTCCTATTTAAGTCTTTAAGTTACGTTTTTAAGCGAAAATACTTGAAAAACAATAAAAATACATGTGATTCCGAAAAAGACAAATTTATATAAATATATGATAAAACATATAAATATATATATATTTTTAATCAATTAATGTGCATAAAATCATGGTTATTTTAGTGCTTTTTGAGCACTCATCACAACCCTCGACCAGCTTCTTGCTAGTTCCTTAGCAAGAAAAGCGATAAAAACTAAAAATTAAACTATCCTAAATCACTTCCGTGGATTGACACAGTTGCATTTAGCCTATGCAACAAGCCTTTAAACCTCTAGGTTGCCCTAGTGGACGAGTTTGAGTCTCGTGAGGGTTTTCAGTAATGATACCCACAAAATTGAACTAAATGTAAAAAATCAAAAGAAACAATAAAAACAATCAACTCAAAAACTAAAATTACAACAAAATCAAAAATTAATTTTTAAGAATAAAATAAAACAACATATCACAAAAATGTCTCATACTTTTTAATCTCCTTTAAGATCATAATTAAAATCTAAAGCATAAGTTATTTTAATCTCTTTAAACAATCATGATTTATTATAATAATTAGTCGAAAATCATTTTCATATTTCATATAAAAAATGTATCAATTTAATTTCACCCAATTTCAGTGTCATGAATCAGAATTCGCTTCGACTCTATTCCTCACAAGTCAATACTCTCAAAACACTGAATCCTATGGGTTCAAACACTCATACTACTTTATATGCGAAAGAGTTGATGTATAGAAATGAACTAATATGTTCACATATGTATAAAGAATAAAGGCTCAAAGTGTTATTTTAACAGTGATCTCATAAAAGAAATCGAATGTATAAATTATAAAGATATCATATATAAAAATTATTTTCATGCATAAATCGAACTCATTAAGAAAGAATTTCAAGATATATGCTTTTTACAAATGAAGAAATTGCAATGACTTTTTAGGGAATTACTTCATATATCTTTCTTTTTGTAATTAGCCTGTATTCACAACTTTGTAGGCAATATGGGTCATAATATGTAGATTATACTATATATTCTTTACCTCTCTATTTTTTTTTATTTTTTTAGAGAGTAAACCCATGTACAGATTGTACATTTTTTAGGATTTTGGTGAGTAGTTAATTTTGTGACTTTTCTGTTTGATCTTGGTTTAGGTAACCCCATATATGTCTCTTTTTTTGTAGTAGTCATGCATGAATGAGATATAAGCATATACTATCAATTTCTACTCAAATCATTTAATCTAAGCAAAAATAATAATAAAAAATATACGATACTCTATTAAGATGAGAAAAAAATTCATATTTTCAATGCTAATACCTATAGAGATCATCTAAAAAATTGAAGAAATAAGAAATGTGTTTGGAGTAGAAAAAATATATATTTCACTCGTAATAAAAGAAATTAGGCTCAAATAAATTAAGCATAAAACGTTATTATTATATCATGTTTACAAACAGCTAGCAGAGTTAAATTTAATCACAGACAAATTAAATATAACATGTAAGAATAAAGCATAAAAAATAACTGTAAAGAAAATAAAATCCTTACAGAACTTCGATGCTATTCCCGTTGTTGGAAAACCTACAAGCGGAATTTGCACTCCCATTTATTGAATCAAAAAGCTAATAAATTACAAAAACACAGCTAGATGGATGCAGCGGCGCGTGCGGACTAGGTGCATATGAACGTTGGCGCGCGCAGACTGGGTGCTGATGGGCATAGGCGTGCACGTTGCTCGGTGCGACTGGGCGCGTTGTGCGTGCGATTTTCTCATTTTTGACCCATTTTGTCCAATTTTTCCATATTTTTTTACCTTTTCTCATTTAATTTATGGATATATTTGCGATGTTTTGCCTCTGGTATTTTTCTTTGAGTCTTTAAGTTACTTTTTTAAGCAAAAATACCTGATAAACAATAAAAATACTCGTATTTCTGAAAGGACAAATTTATATAAATATATGATAAAATCATATAAATATATATATTTTTAATCAATTAACGTGCATAAAATCATTGTAATTTTAGTACTTTTTGAGCACTCGTCACCTACCCGACAAGATATGCCCAGCTTGCATCTATACCACATCACACAACATTTCTTCTTTAAACTTTCCAATGGAGAAATTCACTAATACTTGCCTATTTACCCTTACCTCCATAATATCATTCTACCATTACAACTTATAAGGCCTTTCATGTTTGTACATAGATAATCCTTACTTCTCAACTAGGATAGTACTAGCTATATTAGTACAAATCCCTCCATTAACAACTATATAACTTACTATTCACATGACACCTTGTATGAAAGATGTTTTCTAGTTGTTTCTCCAAGTCATCTTTGTTAATTTGAACACTAAATGCTCTCCTTACTGTAAGCATTTCACCCTCTATGACACACTCTCCAAATTTCTTAGCACTAGCTTTCTCTAGTGGTGATATCTCTTCATCTTCACTCTTACCATTAGTTTTCACCTCAACATTCACTTGTGTTATCATGGTTCTCTTGTTTGGACATTGAGATGCTACATAGTCCCTATTAAGAAAAGGAAAACACTTAATATCACAATTATAAGTGGTTTTGGTTTTGGTTTTACCTTTATCTTTGCTTATCTCCACCTCTTTGGCTTTGAATGGTTCAAATCTAGGCTTGGAACTTGTTCCCTCTTCTTTCCTCCAATTAGGCTTCCAAGGTGTAGTAGGATTTGATCTTTGTGGTAGTGATCGATTACCCCTCTTTCTAAGTTGTCTCTCTACTTTGATTTCCATATGAACCATTTCCTCCAACTCTATATAACTACAAAGCTCCACTTTGTTGGCAATATCTTAGTTCAACCCACCTAGAAACCAAGTAGTAGTGGATTTTCTATCCTCTTCTACATTAGCCCTTATCATTTCCACCTCCATTTTTTTATAATAATCCTTTATTGTATTGAATCCTTAATAAAACCTTTGTAACTTTTGGTGCAACTCTCTATAGTAATAGATAGGAACAAACCTCTTCCTCGTGATAGCCTTCATGTCTTCGCAATTTTCAATTGGCCTCTCATAGTTCCTCTTTCTACCAATTACTAATTGATCCCATCAATTTAGTGTATTATCAGTAAATTTAATGACAACGAGTTTTACCTTTTTCTCTTTGGTATAGTTGTGGCACTGAAAAATGTGTTTCACCTTTTTCTCCCACTTTAGGTATAACTCAGGATCATTCTTCCCTTGGAAATGTGGAATCTTCAATTTGATGCTTCCCAAGTTTTGATCAACCCCATCATATGGCCTAAGTAGTGGTCTCCAAAAACCTCCCATTATATTTCTTCCTGTTCTATGTCCATATCTCCCTCTAATGAGTATCCTGTCTTTCTCCTCCTTAATATCTTTAATAACTTCCCAATTATCATGAACTCAAACCTTGAAACCCACAGAAATGAAGTATTTGAGAACTCTAAGAGAAAATCCAAATATCAAATAACAACTTGAAAACGATGCCATAAAATCTAATGTTCGGTTTGATACTAGCACCTTGACTCTATGGATATTAGGCACCAAGAACCAACGGTGATAGAACCCCATAAGTGTCATAAATCTTTGATAAGTCACTTTACAAAGGAATAAAAGAGGCTAAAAAGCTCTCAACTTTGATTGATTATAAAAAAATGTCTATGTGTCCCAACTGCTCTCTATAGCCATAATATTTATAATTTACAAACACTAGGGAAAATATTCAGAATTGAAACAAGTCCAAAAATGTGAGAAAATAAAAATTATGTGTGCAAGTTGTGGTGTACTTTAAAGCATTTTGCAGTGCAGTGTCAATTACTATAAAAGCAAATAAATCCAAGAGGCGTACGCCACGACATACCTTATTTTTTCCTAAAAACCCAAGAATGTCATGTTATAGAAATCCATTTTTTCCTAAAAACCATCAGAGATCTTCACGTCGCGGCGCATCTTCACTTTCCTAAATCAACACTCTTTTTTCATTGACTAGTTTTTCCATGAATAATGTTTCATTTGTGGCACCCTTTGATTATGATTTAACTCTTGAAATAGTCCATTTAATTCTTCCTTAAGTTGCTTTATCTTTGATCTTGTGATGGGTCTATAAAATTTGTGATGGTTTGCGATTCCTATGACTAAAGGTTTTGTTCAACATCACCCACCGTCGAATTTCTTCTCTCTTCACTTCGGTAAATACTTCTCACACATTGCATAGAGGTTTTCTTTAAAGTATTTTCCATTTACATCATCAACGTGTCAATTTATGCTAGCAAGAAACTCAAAAACTCATTCTTTTTCTTCCTTCTTTCGATAACAAGTAGTGCCATATGTACACTCCCAATATTCTTCTAAATTCATATTGAGCTCTAGCTAGAGAGTTTGTATCACCATTTAATACTTGGTAAAAAAATTCTCTCCTTACTTCATTTCCTATGAATGATTTTTTAGCTTAAATATTTGTGAGGAATTCTCACCATCTGAATATATTTATTTAATAGTTTCACATACCACTTTTGCTATTGTTAGGAAAATGTATGTGTTTCGAATGTGGGTATTGTAGAATTAGGTTTTTTATTTTCCCGAATTAGGTATCACATTTTACCCCTTTGATAGTGAGCTTTGTCGATTAAATCCATTGTCTATAATTTTTATCATTGAATTTCTTAACAATAAATTGAAATGAAGAATCATCCAATCTAGTATAATTCATGATTGACATTATTTTTATTTTTAAATTAGTGTTATTAGATATTATTTTTAATTCTTGATTCAAAATTTAATAAGTTATAGCTTGATTTTATGATAATTGATACCATAAAGATTGTTTGTATTTGTAAAATGTATTTCTGTATGATGGAATCATATCTTCAGTTATATATCTATAGGAAAAATTAGGTCTAAAAAATTAAGAAAGAAAATATATGCAAAGAATGAAATCTTTTAATAAAGTATTCTAATGATGTCTCTAATCTTCCTTATTAAAGTATAATAAAATCAAATCCTTATGTATAAATAAAAAATAGTTGACATGGATAAATAGATTCATAGATACACTATTGAGATATAAATGGACATTTCAATTTATAATATTGGGTATGAGACATTAACACGAATAATTATGAAGGTTTGAATCTTCAAATATGTGTCTTTTTATGTAAATATAGTGTGAATGTCAAGTGATATTTAAATTAATTACATTTAAGTGTAATAATGTTTCTATCAATGTCATTTAAGTTAAATGTACATAATTATGGTCTTCTAGTTATACTATAAATTCAAATTGTATGACAAGTTAATTAAAATGTTAAAAGAATTAATAATAATTATTAATAGATATAGGTATGTATTATTAATATGGTAATAAATATATTTTGTATATTTATATTAGTATAGGTTTAACAAAAATTTAATTGAGAAAAATATATTATTAAAGTGATACAATTAAAAAATAATAATCATATTAATTTGTAAAGCAAAACACTTTCGTAAACGGTACAATATTTTGGGAAAATACAAGCATATAAAATATGATTGTTATAGAAACATGTTTAAATTTTATAAATTATAAATCAATGTGAGATTATTTATTTATTTATTTTTATAGAAAAGTGAGAAATATTTTATTAAAATTCATATAAAAAAAATACAAGATTTGTCTATATGAAACTCTTTAATACATATTCAAAAATTAAAATACAAATCATGGGAGAATAATGGTTCTACAAAGGAAAATACCAACAAATTATTATGAACTTATTTATTTTTCTCATCCTTTTGTCTTAGAGTAATAACACTGATGCATTATAACGATGGAATTTAGAAAATTCTATGAAGACTGCGTGGCTCATCAATTCTATGATATCCCTAATTGAAAAACACATACTTTTTTACCAACACCAAAAGTGAAATGTTAAACTATTAAATAAATATATTCAGATGATGAGAATTTCTCATAAATATTCAAGCAAAAGACTTATTTATTAAATATAAATCATGACTGGTTGAATAAATTTGTCAGCTCCAAATTGAATAAAATATTTGCTGCTTGCTAAATCTTTATTGATCTAAGACTTATAGAAATGTACAAACACTTGCTTATTAAAAGTTACCATACTCAAACTATTGAAAAAAATCTTTGAATTTATTGTTGATTGTTTATCTCCTACATAATCTTCAAGTCAAGTCTCCATAATCTTTAATAATGATATTACAAAATCATATTAAATAAAATAATTTTTGGTTTTAACTCCAAGGTACAACTTTAAATCGTTGTCTTTAAAACACTATTTGTTCATATCAATTCGACGATACAATAGAATTAAATAGATATACTTAAATGATATAATGAAACTTTTTTATTGTCCGTAGAATATAAAAACAATTCGAGAATACATTTGATTTTGAAAAACACTCGAGATTATTAATGATATACATTGTATCATTTAAAACATTAACTTTATTTATTTGTATATAAATAGTGGTGGGAAGTGCTAGAAGAGTATTCATTGTTCTTTTTTCAATTTCACATTGTTATTTTCCACAAATAAGACCTAAGTAAGTGATCTATTACAACTTTTTGATATGTCCTGAATTTTCTACAAATCATGTCATTCTATAAAATGTCACAATATTTTAATATAAATAATAGCATTTAACTTTTTAAAGTTATAATTCTTTGACTTGTAAAAATATTTACTAAACTATTATAATTTTTATTCAAATATAATGACATTTTTTAATGAAAATATTCCAATATAAACAATTAGGATCTAAATACATTATATTGGAAAGCACACTAGTTCATAAAATCAAGTCAGATACGACAAAGCAAACTAATCAGTGGTATTAAAATTATTTATGAATAAAATTCTCCTTCAATTAGCAAAGTGAGAACCAGGAAAAGAAAATAGAGAAAAAAAATTGAAAAAAGAAGAAGAAGAGAGTATTATTGTATTATACGCACCAAAGAAAGCTCTTTCTAAAAGGAGGTCCCACCCTGGCAAATGAAAGCTGAATCATATGAATAGATAAAGAGAGAATAAAGGAGTGGAAGGGGACGTGTTATTCAATGTGAGATTTTGAGTGCCTATTTTATGCACTCGTGAGTTTTGTGTAACTTCGAATTTCAACAAGATTAAAAAGGAAAGTTAAGCCTTAAGTTAGAAAATAAGTTTTTAAATTGATTTTTCTTCAAAAAAAATTTTAATCCTATACGAGTTCTCATTTTTTGACATGTTCGAATATTGTTGACAATGTATGTGAGACTTAGCACAACTTCAATTTTGAGATAGGATATAGTGAATAACTCTTTACACTTTATGAAACTATTAACCCTTCATTGATGTATTGATATTGAAAATGAAATTAATAATAATAAATAAAAAAAAGAAAGGAAGATTTAACTATATCTTGTACATATTGATTTAGAGAATTTTATTTAAACTCTAATATGTATGTATATATATTTTTATTATTATATATATTTATCAATGTGTCAATTTTATTTTTGGATGAATTTATTTAATTTTTTTATTTTACTTATAATAATTACCATTTAAAAAGAAAAAAAGCATTTGACATTAATTTTACTTAAAACATTCAGTTAATTTAAAAGAAAAATAATTTATTAAAAATTGATGAATTTACAAACAATTTTTTTAAACATCCACTAACATTTTGTTTATAGGAGGTTTAGTAAGGTCTATTGAACCTCCTTGTAAAGGAAGTTTGATATGACCTAACCAACCGGTTCAATAAGATCCTATCAAATTTAGTCTTTGTAAGAATTTTTTTTGTAAGATATACATGTTCTAGTTAATTGTTGATTTAATTTTCTTTAGAATTTTTCATTATTTCATATATTTGTTATACACTTCTTTTATTTTCAGTATTATAAGGTTTTGAAGATTAAGATACTATTATTTTTGTAAATAAATAATAATATAATGGAAAATATATTGAGTTTGAAATGAAAAAATAATAGGATATATTGGATTAGAAAGTTTTTGTAGAGGAGAAAAAATATTTTAGAAATAAATAAAAGATGTTTTGATTATGGTAGAACATATAAGACAACAATCAAAATGATTGTAATTTTAATTAATTTGGATAATTTTATTATTATCAGAATATTTCGTAGTAAATATTGAAATCTGTGTCACATGGCACACGGAGATTAATATATACAAATCTGTGTCATCTCACGAGAGAATCAAATTCTTCGAGTTCTATAACTATGTCATTCATTATTGAGGAGAGTTTATTTAATCATATAATTTAAAAATATGATTAATTAAATAAAAAATTTCACACAAGGTTTTTTGGGTCCAGATACAAAGGTCAATTTATACTCGGATCATTGTGACAATAAAACCAACACCGATTCAAACCATTTAAATTTATTCTCATCATTCACATCAATGGTGGATATAATTAACATACGTACTAGCCAATTTACCATATAATAGAATATTACTTACAAGCAACTATCAGAGCTCATTCTTATTTAAACAAGTCTCCACTTCACAATCCCTACATTGCAATCTGTCTGATCCCTGAATCAACACTAGATTAAAAGCCCATAAGTTGAAGCTAACTATTACTTTTAAAAACTTTTACTTAGCCCTAGCGACCACCCTAAAAAGCCTAACATATAAAAAGCCTATACACATTACACTATTAGCTTTTGAGTATGGAGCCACCATCAAACAGTTATGAGGATACAGAGGCTTACTATGAAATATCATGTGGTTTTCTAGATCAATGTTGTGGGCTCCCTTGAACCATTCTTCCCAAATGATTAGGATGCACCATTTGACGAAGCAAGCTCACTTTTATCAGAGTTCAAATTGATATCAGGCTGTGATAAATCACTGGATGTAACATCTTTCTCTTGGTTCTCGTCTTTCTTTTTATTTAGAAATCGCCCTCCACATCCTCTAGCTCTTTTCAAGGCATGCAGGTGCCGAGATTCGTGCAGGTATGGCTGCATGCATGAATCATATTGAAATGAGTCATATCAGATAATTTGAAAGCAGAACACGGGAAAATATAATGCAACAATCAGTACTTAAAATAAGTCCATTGATAACATTCTCATGTACAGAGGGCTGTAAAATGTTAATACACAACAAAAATATGTAAGTCGTATCCTTCTATAAGAACCAAACGAATGGCCTGTTTACCAAGTCAAAAACAGTATTCCAAACTAAAGTTCTCTGGCAAAATCCTCAAAGTCTCAAATGTAAAATTCCAGGACAGTGAATTTATTGAGGTGCTGAAAAGTTGTTTGCTTTTGAAAACAAATTAGACAAATAAATAAAACTGTCAGCTTATACTTTTTAGACCACAATTTTAGCAGTCAAGGAAATGCCTGGGACCCACGGTTCGGGACATTAACAATACGCTGTTGGAAATGATTTACGAATGAAGAATCATATAGCCTAATCACTAACAATCCCACTTGGTCAGTTTCAGATACTAAAGGTTGGTTTGTTTAGATTATGCAAAAGCACTTCTGACAGAAAAAAATGTTTTAAAGATAAAAAAATTGTTAGAAGTACTTTAAGGACTTGAAAATCACAAATTTTTGACTGAAACCACTTTACCAAAAAATTCATTATGATGTATCCATTCATGTATTATTTATTGACAACTCTCATCAAATTAAGTTTCATGGGTTCGGAAACAACAGTTAACAATTTCACAAAGGCACCAGCTTTAAGGTTCAAAGGTTTTATATCCATGTCAACACCCAAAATTTTCTAACTTGTGTTAGAAACGGTGAATCAATGCTCAAGAATTTGTTGGAACTTCCAAGTCAAAGAAAGAAGTGTGGTAATGCTAGATTGCATCAACAACTGCCTTTTAAAGAGATATTGAAGATTCCTACGTCAAATTCCAGCAGTTATCTGAGCAGCTACTGTTGAGTGTGTTCCGCTCCATTACTCCCTTTGAAGAACTATTGGCATTATAAAATGTAAACTCCGGGTTGAACATAAAAATATGCAAGATAATTAATCTGCCACTACCTTGCGAGACTTAATAACTTTATTTTCCGTTTCTGCTTTTGCACGAGATTGTCGACGTCGTAAGATTCCATGATATTGTTTTGCATTCACAAAAACAGGTTCCTCCACTGCATTTGATGGCAATGGAACACCAGCTTGCTGTATTCCCATTAACTGAAGATGAACCTGGAAGAAAACAGGTTAATATCCCAACTGGCATCGATAGGCAAAAAGTAATCTCAATAAATGCCTCTTCGATATTTTCAAATAGAGAGAGCATACCATTGGTTGTCCACCATATGGCTGTGGAGGATAAGGTTGTGTGTCATAGGGAGCAAAGATACTTCTATAGTACGGATCTGGATATGGGTAAGCTGTCGGGGCCTTCAATTACATATGTATAAGCTTGAAATCAAAAACGTGTCAAAATTCTAAAATTCCTGAATTGTATTCAGATAAGTCGAGTGTTTGCTTTACCAGCTTTCTCCGTTGTAGAATATTAGGGAAGAAACACAAAATTTTAACAGTATAACAATTTGGCTTTATTATGTTTTGCCAATAACCTTTGGCTGGTGTTACAAACATGCCACTAATTCTTATAACATTAATGCCATGAACATTACATTGTGTTACAATTATTAGTTATCTTACACCTGGTATTTAGTTATATTTATTCCACTAGCATTCATTACTTTGTTACATTTATGCCAAGACATTTTTACAAAAAGCATGTTTGTACTTTGTACCACGTAATACAATACTATTGATATAAAAGGGAAAATATTACAAAACTCACTTTCCATCATATCACAGCAGTCCCTAAGTTGAAACAATTATCAATAAACACCATTCCTAAAATCACCAATAAAGTGATCGGAAAATGGGAAAATAAGTAATTTTGATGCTAAAATTTTAGAAGTGAGACTGTTCTTGTCATACCAATGATCAGGGGTAGATCACTGAATAAACTAGTGGGGTCTTACACATCAGGAAGAATCAAAGAACATGCAAAGTAAACATCCTAAGCTCATCAGCCTAATTGGTCATCCTTTCAATCGTCATTTTTTTTTTTGGTTTTTGGTACCAATATGATTTTGCTCTTCAATGGTGATTACAAGAAAATTTTGATTTTTTTTATTCTTATTTAAAGCTTATAAGAAGAATTATGTTTTCATCTTTTATTGGGTTAGGTTACGAGTGTTCATGGATATTCTGCAAACTAAAGGACTCATGCAGTATTGGCGAGTTTTACAGGAGTTGTGTTTAAAAGGCTTAAGCTTGAAGCCCATATGAACCTCTAGTACAGCCTACTATTAGACTCATGCAGTATATTTGGTGCACGTATATTTGGTATAACATAAGAGATAGGTTAAATAAAGTTCTACGTGATTCAACTCTATAGAATTGTATTGTAATTACTTTGTACAATGTTTAACAACTTGTATTTTATATTTAGATAGAATTGACGATAAATATATTAACAAAATAATTTATCTATCTATAATATATAAAGAAAAAAGTGCACTTCCGGTAACTTTACTTTCACAAATTAGACATATTGATCATCTTGCTTTAAACTAATATACTATAGTCAATATTGTTATGTTTGCAGACACTATTCATTTTAGAACAATGTCATTTTAGAACAATTTTGATCATTTTATTTCACTTTTCAACTTTCTAAAAGACTTTCCTATACAAACATCTAAGATTCCCTTATTATTAAGGTTCAATTCAATCTAATTTAAGTTTTTCCAACAAAAAAAAATCCAAAAAAAAACAAAGATAAAATGACCGAAGTGTCCAAAAATACAACAGTAAAATAAAAGTGCATCAATGTGCTCAATTTGTAAAAGTAAAGTAACCAAAGTATCATCCTACAAGTCTCAAGTGTATAAAAGTGTGAATCACAAATTAATTTTGGAAAAAAAACCCTTTTAAATAATGACATGTCTTGCCCTTTACATTTTATTTTACATTTTGGAAAAATAATTCAAGTTAAGCACTTTAAATGACTCTTATAATATTAATAAAATTATTTTTTTAATATCTTATTCTTATATTTTTTTTATTTTTTAAAGCTTATTAAAAAACAAATGCATGCACACATTAAGAACAATTTCAAAATTCAAAAAATTTAACTAGTAATACTTATCATATCTATTTTAGATATATAAGTATGCTTTGTTTAGGGAGTTTTTACTATAATTGATCTCTAAATGAATAAAAGACCTATGGTTAATTTTTATTATTTATTTAATTGTCATTAAATAAAATAAACTACAAATATGTTGTAGAATTAAAAAAGAAAAAATATTTAAAAGTACAAAAATTCTAATGTAATTTTTTTATATAATTTAATTACATATCAAAATTATTTAATTAAAAAGATTTATTTTAATCAATATTTAATTTATTTATTTATATTTTTCTTGCATTTCAATAAAAAAATATTATTTTTAATTTAAGAGGAAAGGAAAAACAAAACAATTTGAAAATTTAGATAAACTAAATTAAGTATCCAGTTCGGTTTAAATCACACCCTCTACTGGGTCAAAATTTCAACATAATTGTCTAATTTTTCTTCTGTATAATACAGTCTGACTTCACAACCCAATACATAACTATACAAAAACTATATCGACATATCTTCAATTATGTGTATACACAGAGATAGTGTGTAATTGAAAGTGGGTTGCTTGGTTTGTAGCTTCAAAAATCCTAGAGAATTAAAAAAAATATGATCAATCATTATAATTTTTGTTTAAATGCTAATTTAAAAAAAAACAATTAATTTCATAATTATTTGAATAGTATAAATAAGAGTTAAATATAGTACTTTGAATTTTAATATCTTCAACGTAACCTTTCTTTCCTCACAAAGATCATTTTTATTCATATATATAGAAATAGTTACAAAAGAAGCAATCCTCGTGAAGGAAAACTCTAACTATAAAATAATCTATTCTATGCAAAAACCCAACACTTATAAAAAATTGAAAACAATCTTAAATTCTTTTGAAATTGAAGCTCATAATGAAGCCAAACATAAACTCTCATAATATATTGTTATCATTTTTAGTTTTCTAAAAAATTCTACCATTCTTCTCAATCCACAACACCCAAAAAATTACTCCCTTGTCACAGCTTTACAACATTATAGCCTTCTTAGCTATCATACTATTCCCATACAAGCTAAACTTATCTAGTAACAAAGATTTGCAAGATCACGGAAGAGCCCATTGAGCAAACATGTTACTTGCTTACAAACCTAACATCAAACTAACAAGATATCAACTTTCCAAGCATTTAAATTTCTTCTAAATCGGAGATTCTAACCCTCTGGCGAAAACATGCTTATTGGGGCATTTTTATCTGAACATATATTATACAATGTTGGATATCTTGTTGAAAGAGAACTATCATCCAATCAAGAATCTTCCCAAATTCAAATTTTTATTCCATTCTCCATCTTGTACTCAAATTAGAAAAAAAAAAGTAATTATATTATTTAGCAATTTCCATCCATGGGTAAGTCAACCACCTTGCAATCCATAAGTCACATTCTAGTCACCTCTCACTCTCATTCAACCTACTTTAACAACTCTATGCCAAATAGAGTTTTCCTTTGACAGGAATCTCTAAAGCCACTTTTCTAACAATGCAAACTTCTTGCAATAATATTTCTAATGTCTAACCCCTATTTTTCTTCGATATTTGTACCATCTCCTAATTTACTGTGACTTCCTTCACAAGCACCTTCCCAAAGAAAGTTTGATGAGAATCATCGAACTCTAATAATTCCAAGTGGACCAATCACAAGGTCTAGGAGGGCACAACTCGAAAAGACTTTAAATGAGCTTATTCAAGAGGTCATGCATAACCAAGGGGACCTAAATTGGGAGTACAAGGATTGGGGCAATCCTAGGATGAAAATTAGGGCAAAATTGACAAGAAAACTAGGCACATTAATGTGTCATTTGGACTTTTTTGGGCAGCTTTATTTTCAACCCTTAGATGGAAACAAAGGTTAAGATGTAATATTTTATAGGGATTCCTTTGTTCTCAGCTGCTCCAATTTTGCTCCATTTGTGCTGTGTCATTTGGACTGATTTTGGGCAGCTTTCTTTTCAACCCTTGGATGAAATCAAGGGTTAAGATGTAATATTTTCATAGGATTCCTTTGTAGTCAGCTGTCCCATTTTTCTCCATGTTTTCTGCTACCTGTTGTGCTTTTTGATTGTTTTTATTTTCAACCCTTGCATGAGATCAAGGGTTATGATGTAGTAGAGCTTAGGGTTTGTTTGTATCCTATTAAGAGCAGCTCAACTGTTGGAAAATACAATTTAAATGAATTTTGATTTTTCAGATCATTTGAGAGCTCATTCATACTCTTTGTTCCTCTTTAAGCAACTTATCAAGGGATTGACAACCTTTGTGGCGTTGTTTAGCATCCAAGCATTTGTGATGAGTAATATCCATACTTGTTAAGGTGTCATTTATGCTAGACTTATCAAGGAAATAACACCTCCTTATGGCATCTTTTCCCCTCAGAAAAATGGTGAGTAATATCCATTGATTTGTAGAGAAACTCTTTGCTATATAATCTGAAATTAACTAGGTCTAACCCCTTGGTTCATATCAAAGTTCGTCATTAGTTATGGACAAATTTAAATCTTAGCCAGTTGCATAAAAAAATATTCAACCACCTCGGCCAAATTAGCAAATTTTTCCTCATCGCTAGAAGAGAAGAAAATAATATTCGCAAATTGGAGATAAGAGACTTCAATACCATTTTGCCCTAACACTTAGACTTCAACGAAATTGAACCTCTTACTCTTTCTATCAATCAATTCAGTCCATCAATTTCGTGCCAACACGAAAAGAAAAAGAGAAGATGATCTCCTTACCTCAACCCTCTTGATGCCCCAAAAATTCCTCTAGGTTTTCCAATAAAAATCACTGAAAAATTCATAGAACTCAGACAACCCTTGATCCAAGTCCTCCATAGTTTTTCTTTCTCACTTTCAACCAAATTAGAAAAGCAGAGATCCCATCTAATTCTAATGAATTCCATGGACCTACCATGGCCATATCAAGACCATTAACATCCGTATACTAAGATATCCATTATCAAGAACCAACTCATGCTCATCATAATCACCCATCAAGGCTGATGGTTTTAAGAAACTTATATGCTCAAAAATCCCTAAACATAGGATGAAAAGATAACCATTAAATTCTTCTTCCTCAAAACCTAGCCATTTACTTTTGCAACACATCTTAATAAATAATAAACTCAACTCAACAATGTAACACCAACTTTATATATTTGATATCTTGTTCGTAAATCTAGCTTTCTGATTTTTAAATTTTGTTCTAAAGAAAACAAAACCTTGTTTGCTTACTAAAAACTAAAATCAAAACAATGAACTAGTACGTGTAGAAACTGCAAGGACACTAAAATGAATAAGATTTAAACAAAAGATGGTACCACTGCATTCCCCGCTCCGGCCGGTGGAAGGGTTGCGTATTGAACACTTGGGGCTATCATTCCAGGATGTGGCATTTGAGTCGCAGAAGTTGAAGGCTGAAATTGAGCTTTTGTGCAATTTTGCTCTTCCTCAGCTTCATTGTTATCTGTACAAAAATTACATGTAGAATATGAGAATTGTGTAATAGGTGCAATAATCTACCATGGAAATCAAAAGGAAGCAATCAAATAGCTAACCAATGACAGGTTTCTAGGATTATGCCAAACAGAGAGCAGGCAATAACTGTTGGCCTACTCACACTTCAGATGGTTCTTTACTAATATAAGATAAATGAAAATCAACAAATCAGATTCAAATTCATTTCTCAATATCAAGGTTTAAAAAGGCGGTTTAATGCCATGAGGCATTTTTCTTGCATGAGAAGAGACGTAAGCCAAGGTAGTATGAGGCATAAGCCTCATTCTAAAGAGTTTGAGACAATTTTCTCCCAAGATGCAGGTTATAAGCCTAGCTTAATTTTACTAAGAATTAATAATATAGCATTAATAAAAAAAATTCATACAATAAAAAAAATATAATAACGTAGTCATAATTTAAAATAGAAATGATCCTGAAAACAAGTCAAAATGTTATTTTAGGATATTTCTTCTTTGATAGATTATTTTAGGAATATTAGTAAAGAACTATCTACTTTTCTTCTCATGCATAATATGAATAAGCGTATGACTCAAAGATGCTTAAGAATATTATAGAAGCAGATGATAGATAATTGAGAGATTTGAGACCAAACACATAATTTCACGAGAGATGTTTGCTCTCTAAAAGCTAACTTTTAGCCTAGTATGAGTCAGATATTGGATCAGCAGGGATTTTCAACCCATCCATGAGAAGACAATCCAGAAATAGAGAAAGTTTGAGACGAATAGTCTCATTAGCTTCATTGCACACCACCTATTTGTGCAAGCCTCAACTAAAAAAGGCATAAGTTTCAAATAAACCATTTGAGGTTAGCAAGCCTCATTGCAAAGCTCAAAATAGCAATTTAAAACCATGCTCAATATGTATGCATCATGAAATGTGACAATCAATGCTTTAAAAGGTATAATCCGGGTGTGCTGAGACACATTCTAAAGCAAGGTAATCCATAATTACCTCAAGAAGTGATTATTAGAGTTCAGGTTGTGTAAGGTATTTGTATCATACCGTTAAGCTGAGACATGCATCCTTCTAAAGCACTAATGAATGCTCCAATGTCAGATATATGAACGACTTTAAATTTCCAATCTTTAATATCTCTTCAAACAGATACATGTGAGAGGCAAAGGTCAAAAACTCAAGAATTATTTACAAACCAAACCTTAACTCACTTGTTTTCTATCCTCATGATTAATGTTTCCATAAAAATAATCTTCTCAAACAGACACGTGTGCAAGGCAAAGATCAAAAACTCAAAAACAATTTACAAACCAAACCTTAACTCAATTGTTTTCTATCCTAACGATTAACGCTTCAATAAAAATTATAGAACAGCTTGATAAGAGAAAACAGATTAAAAAGAGCATACTTTACGAGTAAATATAATATATGTTGCTTGGACTGTTATAGGTGTCAGATACTACTTACAAACCAAACCTTAACTCACTTGTTTTCTATCCTCGTGATTAATACTTCAATAAAAATTATAGAACATCTTGTAAAGAGCATACTTTACAAGTAAATATAATATACGTTACTTAGCCTTTGATACAGATGTCGAATATTGTGTTAGATTGTCAACACATTTTTACAAAATTTTGAGACACGTCAACAAGGATATAAAGCATCTAAATTTTGGAAATTGGTACTTGAACACTGCATGAAATAATTAAATAATTTAATTACTCACATATTTGTTTTATAGTAGAAAGTATTGTTAAGTTAACTTGTAATATTTACTCCCTTTGTTAACTATGTAATTTTTAATCAAAAAGCTCTAAATTAGTTTTATGAGAAATCGATTAAAAATAACCTTACAGTTTGAAATACAAAGCTCACTATTTGCTTAGAATTGGCCCAGTCCATTTTAAATCTGCTAAAGTTTTCTAAAAAAAAGTAGTCACGTGTTCAATACATTATTAATATCATATTTCAAAGAAAATTTAGAGCATTTGATATCTGACTGTTTGTCTTAAAAAACAATTCAAAATCCTTGAAGACACTGCTCCTTTCTATTTCATCTCTACGTCTCCTTCAACAAAGATGTCGTAGGTGCCATGGAAGACCACCAACAAGAGATGAGTCCCAAAAAACTCATGTCCCATACGAGTGTCACGACACAAAAATGGCACCCTAAACAGGCGAGTCAAATTAACATAGAATATAACAAGAAATCTTGGATATTGATTGAACCATCCTCAATTCTAAAGGTCCCACCTTCCACAGGCAATCAGATTCCGAAAGTACTTAATTTCTACATTTTCCAAGCCAACAAAAAGGTAAATATCTATATGTTCACTTTTTATAAAAAAATATTATTATTAAAAAAAACACAAAATACAACCAGAAAAAAATGGACCAATCCACTTAAACATGATTTTAAAAAATTCAAATATTCCCTAAAAAAAATTACAAAGAATAAGATCCCCCTCAAACACAAAAAAAGAACATCAAAGAAGAGTAGCTACCTTCACAATTCCAAAAAAATGGAAAACTTAGAAACAGATTTGAACTCCTCATAAAATGAAGCCCAAAGAGAACTTAAAAACATAACAGTTTCCCGTAAGATAAACTACAACTTTGCTCCTTGTCATCAAAGATCTACTCAACCTTCCTTTTTAGCCCAAAGTCCTGAAAAATTCTCCCACAAAAACAACTTGCAATCTCTTGAAAGAACTCATTGAACACAGATGATCCAAACCTAATACATTCCTTCAAGACATGACGCAATATAATCGCAAAGTCACTCATTTAAGATACTTCTTTAGAATTTGATTGCAAGTATTGATCATCCCCCAAACCACCAGCCACTCAAGGATTCTATATGTTCGTTCTTCTTCTACTTTTGGGATATGGAACTCTATATCCTTCTTTCTTAGTGAGATTAACTTAAAATAAAAATTTACAGGAAACTCTTGCAAGTTGCGTAAGTATTTTTTATTTACTTACATGGTAATTGAAATTATATTTGTCTATTGGGCATTTCAATTATAAAATGAAAATTTAGAAGACTAAATAGACTACTGCCTATTGGACCAAAAAAAGAAGAAGGATAATGTACCAATGCCTTTAGGCTTACACTTCACCTCATAAAAAGTCAGATGTTTTCGACTTGGAAAACAATGGAATAGCTCAATCAATTTCCAGATGCACATATCATTTCACGATATTTCTGTAAATAACAAACAATAAACTGATAAATCGATAATGTAACTTCACTTATGTGAAACGTACCAGAAAGATCATGCATAGAAGACGTCATGGGGCCACAACGGCAAAGGATCCACAAACTAGATCTGTCAACAAAACTAAAAAAAACCATGTAAATC
The DNA here is from genome assembly GCA_037013495.1 of Hippophae tibetana. Lineage (NCBI taxonomy): Eukaryota > Viridiplantae > Streptophyta > Magnoliopsida > Rosales > Elaeagnaceae > Hippophae > Hippophae tibetana. Next base: position 16,396,046 of record CM072812.1, read on the forward strand.
AATTATTTTGCAGGAAACAGCAAGCATATATGGATGTGCTGAAAAGTGCATTTAAAGGAATAAGATATTCTTTCATGTGTTTGGAAAGCACTCCTTTTTGAGCCACTTCTACAAAAGTTACTTCCACAAGTAGTGCATCCAAGGACGGCACAACACTATGACATAATAACAGAGTTTAAAGATGAAAGAAAATAATTGTTAAATCAAGAACAATGGCCCCAGCATAACAGCCTATAATGTAATATCAACACAAGAGAAGCATCAATTGAGAGTTAAACTAATTCTTGAAACTTAGTTGCCACTTATGAAAGAAGTATACACAAACCCACAAGCAATGTCTTAAAACCCAAATGCAACGTCTTAAAAGATTTTTCATGAGCTACAATCTCTGAAGCTAAGCTGGACCATCTGGTCAGATATATGATACAATCTTGTGATAAGATTTCGCAATTGCATCCTGCCTATGAAAAGGAAAGTACACAATTATATGTTAATTATAAAGGTCTCCTTCATATTTCAGCAGAATTGGCATGATACAAAGTAGGGGCGGCAATCGTGTTGGATTAGCCTCGTTCGTGTCGTATTCGTATCGGGGTTCAACATTAATCATGTCGTGATTACATGTCAATTGACACATTAAAAGAATTACATAATATTTTTTCATGTTATCTATTTACAATAGTAAGAAATAGCAAAACCTTTACAGAAATGAAAAAACTATTAAACAATTCTGACTAATTTTTTTATCTGTATTGTGTTATGTTTATGTCATGTTAGAGATTGTCACCCTTAATGCAAAGCTATGTTACCCGAACCCAAGCACAAGTGTCAGTTACCAAGAAGGTCGGGTACATTAATTTTAAAGACACATACATTTAGACATAGACAATTACTATACATCTTATTAATATAATTAAAATATATATATTGCAATTGGTTTAAGTGTTAGGTTAATATTTTTATGAGAAGATTTAAACATTTATTATATTATGATAATTGGATATTATATTTTTATTTTTATTTATAATATTTTTTATTAATGAAACTTAATTCTTCTGTTAATATTATATGAATACACAATTTTAAAGTTATGTGTCTTTAAAGACTAAGACATAAATTGACCCAGCTGCCCATTTTTTAGTCTCAAATACCCTAAATCTAATTTAACTTTTCCTTCTAGTTTTTGCACCACCAACTCTTCTTCTTTAGATTTTCAATGTCGTCTCCTAACACTTTTTAGCGTCGTCCTCTTCTTCAGTTCTTGAGATTTCTCTACTTCATTCTTTTTTCCTTTTTATCCTCGTCATTCCTCAATTATGGCTACAACTTCGACTGCCATGTCCATAAAATATTAGCACGATTGGACATGTATCCATTAATGGTGTTGGTTACATGTCGACACTGGTACAACGGGGTAAACCGTCAAGTCCAATAAAATAGATGCAAAGTAGAAATGGGAAATTTTGAAAATGAATATTTATTGAATTATCTTGCGATTATTATTAATTAGTTTTATAAACTGAGTCCTATCTCTAAACTTGATTTTATTTTATCATATTAAGAATTTTAAATGGTGATTCTAACTTATCTACATGCTCTACTCTTGTGACCATTAGACTGAATTTAAATCATCTCAATACACAGCTTTGACTGTTAATATAAGATGCTTTAGATATACGGTAGAACCAATTTTAATAATTGCAATTGATAATTGTACCTTGTTTTAGAGTAACCCAAGGTCGACTAACTGTATTAAAAAATACGGTGAAGCCAGGGAAAAGTGTAGCAGGTGGTGAAGAGAAGGGCTTGACCCAAAGAGGAAAGCATATTTGAATTGGATCTTCATCGAGGAAAGCATATTTGAATTGGATCTTCCTCGAGGAAAGCATATTTGAATTGGATCTTCCTCGAGGAAAGCATATTTGAATTGGATCTTCCTCGAGGAAAGCATATTTGAATGTGATCTTCTTCAAGGAAAACATATGGGTCTTTTGTTAATAGGCAGTGGTGGTAGTGAGTTTGATATTTTGATCTTAGTGTAGGTTTGTTGAAGGAAAATAGCAGAAAATGAGACCAAAGGCTTTCAGCATGCAGAAATTGCCTACAACACGTTTCAAGGTTGTTTTTAGTTACATTTTCTAGATGTTGTGCACCTCAAATATAAGCAACTCAGCCTAAATTTCAAACATTGGTTGTCAGGATAAAGTTCCAGTGAAGATGCAATTAGGCATGAAACTGCAAAAAGGCTCATGATAGCAGTGCCAAATTTCCTGTTCAGATTTGTTCTAGAATCCGATTAACCCTCCCAATAAACAAGCAATATTTTGTTTTAATTTCTCCATAAAATAGGGGGAGAAAGACAACCCAAAAAAATAGTTTAAGCCATATTCCACAGCAATTCGGTACACTATTGAAACAATTTATTGAGATTAAATCCTTACACAAATTTTAAAACTGGATTTGCTCCATTACCCAATTACCCATAAATATGTAAATAAAAAATCTGAGGGATTTTATCTAAATAAAGGCTGACAGGGGAAAAAAGTTAAAAAATATAACCCTGGGACATTGTTATTTCGTGTACTGATAGCATGTTGGAACCTTATTGAATAATGTGGAACTAAGTAACATCAAACTAATCAGAATGAGAAAATTAAGTGATCGTACAAGAAAATAAAAAAAATTAATTATTGAATAAAAAAAACAGCCCAGGCTTTTCTAACCATTTGTCTTGCCCCTATCGGAGTCTCATTTGATAAAAATCCCAAAAGATTATCATAATCACCTGCAATTAGCTACAGCATGAACCCAATAGATCATCTTCGATAATTTTATAGAAAGGAAAGTAACAGCAACACTCTTAAGACTATCTTCATCCAAATATTAATCTAATCAAGGTGACGCATGTACAAATTTAAGGAAACCCATTAATCCGACCCATGTTGTCCACAATTCTAGGCCAATTATCGTATATGAGACAACTAAGGTTAAATACTCACCTAGTCGTCGTCGTTAGGTTGCTTATGGAACCAATTGGTGCTCAAAACCTAAAAACAAGCCAAGAAAACAAAAAAATTATAATTCATTCCCATTTCAGTATTCCGAATTACAACCATTCGAGCCCAGATATGAATATGGTATCAAAATTTCACGGTAGGTTTGACGTGGGTACCTCAGCATCTTCTACTAAGCAAGCCTTTTCTTGCCGGTGAAATCAAATACTATCACTTGGCTACTTTCACCACCACTGGCGAACAAAGAGAACGAAGTGGAGAAGAGAAATGCGAGCTGTAGATGGAGAAGAGAGCTTGTAGGGTTTGAATGGCGCGAGAGTGATGGAGACGTGTTTAGAAGAAGGCCTGGGAAATAAATAAGAAACTGTCGACCGATTACAAATGTTTTACGTTGGAAAATTGCCACTAGTGCGGCCCACAAAGTTAATAAAGAGAAACCTAGACAGATATAATTAAATTATTATATTTATTAGAATTATGTTTGTTGCCATTTATTTATTTGTTGAGTATTAAATTTATTTAATTAATATTCATCAAATATATACATTAGATTTAAAATAAATCAAATAAACAACAATCACTTAATTATTTAAATTGTTCTAAATTTATTAATTAATTATTTGAGGTATGAAGCAATTAAACGAAGGCTAATAAACTCATATAAATAAAATAAATATAATAATTAAGTGGTATAAACGAAATGAAAAATAACTAAGTGTATAAATAAAATAAAAAATAATTTGATAATATAAATATAACAAATGTAATATTTTAATGATATTTTTATAGGTTTACTTTAATTGACAATTTAGGCTAAACCTTTATAAATAAAGAGTAGATCTTCTAATGATTTTTCTTTCTATGTTAATCTTTATCGACTAATGATTATTTTCTTTTCAATTTTGTTTATAATAAAAGTTTGAAAAATAAATTCATATGATCCTCTACCACCATTTTTACTATAGATTAGATCCCAATTTAAATTTTTATTATTATTCTCATTATATTTTTAATGAACATATAATTGAACATATATCCAACTAAAAACTAGAGACCTTATTTTAGGGACATTTGTTTAATTTTACTTAATAGAGTTTGATTATTGTTCAACCTAATATATGAGCTAATGTAAATAAAATATGTATAATAAGCTATTTAAATACATATTAACCGACTATTGGAGTCACATGCCAATTAAAATTTGGTTAGTTGATCATATGTCCAATTTGGGTCCAATTAGTATGATTACTGGCCAATTAAAATCTAAATAGTTGGACAATTGTTTATTTTAGTTGGGTATATGTCCAACTCTAGGCCGACGTATAAGATCACAGGTCGACCAAACTTTAAGCTTTTGGACAAATGTTGATTTAGTTGGATATGTTTCCAATTCACTTCTGACAAGTGAGGTCACTATGCAATCAAAATCTAACCAATTAGACAACTATCTTGTTTAGTTGGACATGATTCCAATTCAGCTCTAATGAGTAGGGTCACTAGCCAACCAATTCCAATCAGTTAGACAACTATCTAGTTCAATTTGACATGTGTCCAATTAGACTCCAACGAGTAAGGTAATCGGTCGACCAAACTCTGACTAGTTGGATGATAACTCTATAAAAGTAGAGTTCTTTTGTCACATATGAATCACTTATTTGTCTTGTTTTTATGCTAAATATCATAACAACATTACTTTGTGTTTAGTTATTTTGTTCTAGGTGGAACGACGGAAAATAGAATGAAAATAAGTCAAAAACAAGAAAAATCAGTCCATGTCGTGGTGGGCACTTTTCTGTGCCCCAACGCGCCTATTTTCATTGGTGATTAGTAAGTATCATGCCTGATGTATGTTTCTTTTTTGGTCGAATTTTGCCAAAACTTATTGATTTTAATCTAGTTTTTACCTTCAGCCCTTGGATCTTTTAGGAGTTTATCTATTGATCCATATTAGATCGTTTCTCCTATTAATTAACCCTAATGAAGCATAAATCAAACATTATAAGAATAAAAAACCTACAACAACTGTCAAGAAGAGAGAAAATTTCAATAGAAGGTTAAAGAAGACACAAATTTGTGGAGAATTTAAGAGAATATTAGTGCTACAAATCAAGAGATTGGGTGTATCTCTTCTTCTTCTCCTTTACTTACCAACTTCTATGTCTTTCTTTATGAAAATTCTAAGCTTTATGATTTTTTAATTATGTCTAGTTAATTTAATAATCAAGGGGTCTTATGAACCTAATTTTCTACATGTGTGATATAATATTTTACCCTAATTGTGATTTCCATTCAATTATATTATTTCATCCGAATTTTATGCTATTAATTGTTTGGCTAATAATTGATCTATAGAGGCAATTAAATAGATTTGAGAGAATTATTTAATTATTTATCTTAATTAAATAATATACATAGTTTCAAGGTAAAGATGCATGACTCTTATGTGTGTGATCTATAATTGATAAACTTAATAAGTAGTATGCAATCTTATTGGCATAAAAGTGTAATTGAATTAATTACTATATAGTGTATGATTTACTTTAGAGATGAATGCAAGTTAGGTTAGACACAAATGATCATGTAATTAGTTAGTAACTATTTTGGGAAAAAATTAGTGATTTATATACTTAGGAAATTGGGAGATTAAAGATTTATAGGTCATTTTCTCATATATTTTCATAGTTGTTGAGTTTTTATTTGAGTAATTAGATGTCATTTATTTTTTTATTTTTATAATTTGTTATTGTCTAAATAGTATTTGTAATAGTTATATTGGAACTCAGTTATAAGTTACACAACTCTCTATATGATCGATATCCGTACTTAAGTACATTATATTACTCACATAACCAGTATAATTGTAGTTAACATATGAAATTGTTGGCACCGTTGTCGAGGAGTTTAAGACTTTTAACGAATGTCAATAACGATTACTACTATACTAGTTTGGACTTTTTAATTTGTATTTTAATATTTATGTTTTATGCCTAGGTTGATGGATAAAACTCTTATACCTTTTAATCCGAAAATAGAAAGAACCTTACTTCGCTTAAGAAGTGAATGATTAGCACAACATCAATCAGGGGTTATGACAGAACAAGGGGATCAATGAGCAATAATGGTCCCTAAACATTTAAAGGATTTTGCAGTCCCACAAGTAGATGGAACCTAATCATCTATTAATAGATTGGGAATCAATACTAATAATTTTAAACTCAAGCTTGGTGTTATACAGATAGTGCAAGCAAACCAATATGAAGGGTTAGTCAATGATGACCCATATATTCACTTGGCTTCATTCTTGTAGATCTATGATCCTTTTAAGATGAATGGTGTCTTAGACGATGCAATTCACCTTTGTTTGTTTCTTTTATCATTGAGGGACAAGGCTAAGGCTTGGTTACAATCATTATTGTTGGGTCAATCACTAAATGGGATCAATTGGCTCAAAAATTCTCAATGAAGTACTTCTTACCTTCAATGATAGCTAAGCTTAGAAATGACATTATATCTTTTCAACAATTTAAAGGGGAATCATTTTACGAAGCTTGAGAACACTTCAAATAGTTATTAAGAAGGTGCCCATAATATTGTCTTCACATTTGGCTGAAAAGTACAAACATTTTATAATGGATTAATGCGACAGTTATGGACTATAATTGATACTATATATAAGGGAGCTTTAATGAGTAAAATTGAAGAGAAAACCTTTACATTACTTGATAAGATGACATCCAATAATTGTCAATGGCCTATGGAAATGCTCAACCCAAAGAGAGTGAATGAAGTAGTAGATGCAGACACCATAGCAATATTGTAAGCTCAAACAAATGATTTGATATTAGGTTTAACTGTTGAGTTAGATGGTGGCCATATAGGAGTAAATATGGTGCAAAGTCCATTCGTGGTGTATGATTATTGCAATGGATCTCATTCTACTGAGGCATGTGGGAATCTTCCTGAAGTAGTAAACTATATCAACAATCAAAACTGCCTAGGAAATCCATACTCAAACACATATAACCTAAGATGGAGAAACTACCTACATTTCTTTTGGAACAATAACAACAATCAAGGTGGTAATCAATTTAACCATCAACCTTTTCCATCACCAAGTTTTCAATAACCATAAGCTCAAGAAAGAAACCATCTAGTAAGGACAACATAAATGCTTTAATGGGGATGATAAAAAACTTCATCCATTTAGTAAATACAAAAAAATGGATCATATAGAATCCAAATGGACCAACTTTTCCAAGTCATACACGGTAATGAACCCAAAAAGAGAAGGTAAGGAACATTGTAAAGTAATAGCCTTAAGGAGGGGTAAAGTTTTAGAGGAGAAAAAGGAAGCTCAAAAAGGTAAGGAGGAAAAAGTGGACAAAAAGAGTATTGAAAAGGAAGTAATTCAATTGAAGAAGAGTAACCTTTACAAACTCAATGTTCCTTTCTCTTTAAGACTACAAAAATAAAAATTAGACCATTAATATTTAAATTTTTAGATATATTCAAGAAGTTACTCATAAACATACCATTTATAGATGTACTTGAACATATGCCTTCATTTTCCAAATTCATAACGGTCATAGTGTCTAAGAAAAGGAGGTTTGGAGATCATGAAACAATAACTTTGACTAAAGATTGTAGTGCCATTCTTGATAGAAAACTACCACAAAAACTGAAAAATTTGAGAAACTTTGAAATCCTTTGCACTATTGGAAACATCCACCTTGGCAAGGCACTTTGTGATTTGGTTGCCAGCATTAACATCATGTCATGATAGGTTTTCAAAAGATTGGGAGTTGGTGAAGCCAAACCCATGTCAGTAAAATTGTCAATGGAAAACAAGTCAATCAAGCAACCTCGAGAAGTGGTAAAAGATATACTAGTTAAAGTAGACAAATTCTTCTCGATAGATTTTATTATACTAGACATGGAAGAGGACTGTGACATTCTTATCATATTGGTCATCCATTCTTAGCAATTGGAATAACACTTATTGATGTACAAAAAAGTGAGCTTACAATGATAGTGCAACATGAACATGTAACACTTAATGTTTTTAAAACAATTAAATTTTCTAATATGGATGATGTTAGTGAATGCTTTAGGATAGATGTTATTGATGAATACCATGATACTTAAGACTTTGACACATGATGCTATGAATAATGAAATAAATTCACCAGAAAACAACTCAACATATTTTGATTATGAAACTATGAAGTCAATGGTGCAAGTTGATATTGTTAGTTGTGTGAGCTTTTTGGAGGCTACGCCTTCTATATGTGTATTTAATAAGGTTGTGAAGTGTCTTGAGATAAGTTCTAGGTGAAAACAATCCCTCAAGGATCCACTCAAGTTAGAGCTCAAACCTTTACCAAACCATATTCATTATGCATTTTTGGGTGAGAACAAGACATTTCTAGTCATAATCTCTACTAGTTTAAGTATGGATCAAGAAAAATCACTACTACAAGTGCTTAGTAAATTTGAAAGACCTATAGGTTAGTCTATTTTGGACATCAAAAGCATAAACTTATCCATATGCATGCACAAAATCTTGTTAGAAGATAGATATAAACTTATCAGGGATGCACAATGTTGGTTAAACCCCATTATGAAAAAGGTGGTGAAGAAGGAAATTATTAAGTGGTTGGACATATGTATCATTTATCCAATATCAAATAATGAATAGGTAAGCCTAGTTTAATGTGTACTAAAGAAAGGATGAATCACAGTGGTGGAAAATGAGTCAAATGAATTAATATCAACAAGTACTATCACATAATGGATAGTATGCATGGATTTTCGCAGGGTGAATAAAGCTACAAGGAATGACCATTTTCCTCTTCCATTCATGGATCAAATTCTTGACAGATTAATTGAGTATTCTTTCTTTTACCTTCTACATGGATACTTTGGCTATAAACAGATGATTGTGGCACCTGAAGACTAAGAAAAGACTACCTTCACATGTCCTTATAGAAAATTTTCTTTCAGGAGAATTCCATTTGAATTATGCAATGCATCTATATCATTTCAATGTTATATAATGGCTATTTTCTCAAACATAGTGGTGAAGCATTTAGAGATCTTTATGGATGACTTTTCAATCTTCGGGAACATATTTAGTTAGTATCAGTACTATATCTCCTCAGTGCTACACGGATATGAAGAAACCACCTTGGTTTCAAATTGGGAGAAATGTCAATTCATGGTACATGATGGTATCATCTTGGGCCATAAAGTCTCATCCAAAGGTATTAAGGTGGATAGAGATAAGAATGAAGTGATTGAGAAGCTACCACCATCTATTAGTATATGAAGAATGAGAAATTTTCTTAGGCATATAGGATTTTACCATAGATTCATCAAAGATTCTTCCTAAGTCTCCAAATCCTTGTGCATTCTATAGGAGAATGATGTGCCTTTAAGATTTAATGATAAATTCTTAGAAGCATTTTGAGTGCTCAAAGAGAAATTAGTGTCAACATTAGTTATAGTAGCACTAGATTGGAGCAAGACCTTTGAGTTGATATGTGATGTATGTGACTTTTCTATTGAGGATATTTTGGGGTAGTGAAGGGAAAAGATGTTTCATGTCATATATTATGCTAGTAAAACACTCAATGATGCTCAAATGAATTATGCTAATATAGAGAATGAGCTCCTAGCCATTATGTATGCCTTTGAAAAGTTTATATCTTATTTGGTTTGAACCAAAGTGATTGTCTACATGAACCATTATGTAATAAAATACCTTATAATTATCTACACAAACCAAGACTAAAAAGATGGATTCCTATCTATAAGAGTTTGAGTTGAAAATCTATGATGAAAAAAGGATAGAAAATCAAGTGGTAGACCATTTATCTAGATTGGAAAAGGAAGCTAATACGGATGACAACATGAAGATCGGGGAATACTTCCCAAATGAGCAACTTCTTTTAGTAGCTTGAATTGACATCACATAGTATGCAGACATTGCAAACTTTCTAGCAACAAACATCTTTTCACCTGACCTCACATGACAACAAAAGAAGAAATTCTTCCATTATGTGAAATAGTATTTTTGGGATAACCCTCACCTCCACAAAGAATGCGATGACATAGCTCGAGTTGTAGAGAACACTTTGAGAGTAGAAAAACAATAGCTAATGTACTTCAACCTTTATAATTTTGGCCTACATTGTTTAGAGATTCCTACCTTTATGTAAAACCATGTGAGAGATGCCAAAGGATAGGTAAAATTTTCAAAAAAAAAGATGAGATGTCCCTAAATAATATACTTGAAGTAGAACTATTTGATGTTAAGGGTATTGACTTTATGAGACTATTTCTTTCATCCTTTGGTAACCAAGACATACTAATAGATGAAAATTATGTATCAAAGTAGGTAGAAGCCATAGCTAGCAATAAATGTGATGTCAAAGTTCTCATGAAATTTTTGAAGAAAAACATTTTTACTAGGTTTGGAACTCCTAAGATCATTATTAGTGATAAAGGTAGTCACTTTTGCGATGGAGCCTTTAATTATTTGTTGTCTAAGTACGAGACTAGGCATAATATGTTTACCCTTTATCATCCCCAAATAAGTGGGTAAGAGGAGATGTCAAATAGATAGGTTAAAAGAATTTTGGAGAAAATAGAAAATAAATCTAGAAGAGATTAGGAATCTAAGTTAGATGATGCTTTATGGGCGTACATGATTGCATTTAAAACCCTAATTGGTACCATTCCATATAGACTAGTATATGAAAAGGAATGTCACCTACTAGTGGAATTGGAAAACAAAGCATATTGGGCATTGGAACAATTGAATATATCCATGGATATAGCTGGTGAGAAAATAATGTTACAAATAAATGAATTAGATGAGCTATGATAGAGTACTTATTAGAATACTAAGCTATACAATGAGAAAAAAAGATGGTATGACAAGAAAATTATACACCATATTTTTTATCTTAGATTGAAAAATATTTTTGAGAAAACTTAAGAGTAGATGATCAAATCCATTCACCGTCATTAAGGTAACCAACCATAAAGCCATTAAATTAGAGAACAAAAAAAAACAGTTTATGGATAATGGAGACAGAGTGAATCACTATCATGGATATTAATTACCAAATGAAACATATTTCATAACCTTGGTGGATGCATAGTAGGAGTTGATATGACTGTTTAGCCAAGGACGTTAAATGTGGCACTTTTTGGGAGGAAACCCAATGTTATTTTACTTATCATTATTTGTTTTGTAGGTGAATAAATGTGGAGGGTAATGACATAACAAAATTGGACAATTTTAGCATTAGAATATGGTGTGCCAAGGCTAAGAGAGTTATCTTTCCTATCACTTTTTTATATTCATATATGCACATCGGGGACAATGTGTAACTTAGGTATGGAAAGGGAACTTTGTTCTCTACTTTAGTGTTTAGTATTCATTTTATTTTATTTTATCATAATTTAGTAAGAAACTGATGAATACCTAGAAACTAAATGCATGCATACTTGATATGAAACATATGAGCCTAATGATAGAATTGGTTGTCATGATTAGCATGAGGAATATAACATGCTCGTGAAGATACTTACATTAATCATGTGATATGCATGCTAGTTTTGATTGAATTGATTTAAATTTATGCATATGCTTATGATTAATTTAGGTTTTTTTATTGAGAGAAAATTTAGGGTGAGTTATGCTAGTTGATGAGGTCTACCATATTTTAGAATATATTTGATCATTGATGCTTGTAAAGGTTATCTAGTTTTTAGTGCTATTATGAGTATATATGGCAATGAAGCCAAAAACTTAATATGCTAAAATTAGTCATACAAATTTTGTATGATTTATAAAAAAAATTATAGGTGCACGAATCATTTATAGAAAATGATAAGTATACTTCCAAGGTCGGTCTAAAAATAAGTTATGTGGTTTTTAAATAATTCAACAAGTTCTTAAAAATTAAAATAAACCTAAAATATTCTATCACAATGTTTTGGGTTTTTGAAAGATCTAAGCTAATAACATAAAAATAAGATAGATTTAACAAACACCAGGCAAATAACATTTGTACTTAGTGGAGAATTTATGATATATATTAACTAGTTAATTATGTTTTTTTAATATTGATTAGATTATTTAAAGAGATGAATAAATATTATTGATTCTATCTTGTATATATAAATAACATCTTCAATATGATCTAATATGATCTATTATATGTTATTAATTAAAATCACTTATCATCTTCAGTCTAGTCTAAGAGTTAATTTTAATTAAATTATGGCTCTTTTTTTCTAAGACATTGATAAATCGTTTAATTTCCACCTTCGATTGGGTCTAACAATTTAGATTTCACTCAAGGTTTTCAAGTTGGATTTAAGAATTTAAATATCTGGGAATTAACTTTCAAATTTTAAAACTAATATAAAACAAATATGTCGTCAATATAATTTTTTAATAATAATTTTTATAATTTTTTTAAAATAAAGTTTACACTTCAAGTATATGTATGAAGCAAATCAAAGATAAAAGTGTGATACTCTAAATTAGATCTAGATAATCAAATCTTAAATCTAACTTTTATATTTTAAGTTTATTACAAAAATTCTAATATCATTGTATTTTCTATAATAAACTTTGTAGAATTCTTAAATAGAAAATAATACTTATTTTTTAAAAATGTTTACCTATTTTAATATTTTACAAGGATAATACTTTATTAATATCACATAGTAATTTCAACCAACACATGCTTTATTTAATTATATAGCTAATATTTTAAAAAATAACATTCAAATTAACACATAAATTAATCTAAAAATAGAATAATATGTTTAAATTATACCTCAAGTTTATCTTTCCAATTAAAGAGTTTAAGTATTATTTTTGTAACCGGAAAACCTATAAACAAAATTACTAATTATTGTTTATTGAATTTAGATTAAACTAAAAAAGCTTAGAAAGAAGCAAAGAAGGATGAGAGAAATAGATGAAAGGGATATGGAATAGAATAAAATTAGGGTACTATTTATAGGTATAAAAAAAAGGAGAAAATGTTGGATTAGAAGATCGGTATAAGAGCACAGTTCTTTCCAAGTCGTAGCATGATACAAGTTGTAATTGGTTAGAACGTAGTCCATTACACACACACCGCGGTACACAAAATTTCCACGTTGTGACCTGCATCAATTCTAGGAAGTGTGATATTCAGTCCATTAGCCTCACGTCGAGATATATAAAACTTCCAAGTTATGGCTTACATTATTCTGATCAACTTTAATTCCATAATTTTGTTGTATATCTTTTTTGGAACATGTGTAATGTTCTACATATGTTATCTTTTAAGCTTTTAAAATTGTAATGCATGCTTTCAAATATATTTTTGAAGTATCGATCAATTTTATCTATTTGAAGATAAAATACTTGAAAAACAATAAAACATACTCATCATTTCAAAAATATAAATTTATTTAAAATATAATAAAACTAAGTAAATATAAATATATTTAATCAATTAATATGTATAAAAACATAATATATTAAGTGTTTTTAAGCACTTATTACAACCTTCAACCATTTCTTACTAGTCTCTCAGCAAAAAAGGCAAAAGGTTAAAAAAAACTAAAATTAAATTAAATTATCCTAAATCATTTTTGTATATTGACACAATTAAATTAGCATATGTAACAAGCCTTTAAACCTCTAGGTTGTCATAGTGGACGATTTTAAGTATCATGAGTGCTTTTAGAGATGATACCGAGAAACATCAAATTTTAAAATAAAAAATTTAAAATAAATAGAAAAAATAAACAAATAACATATAAACAAATAAAATAAAAACAAAGTAAAAATGAAAAAAATAACAAAACTTTTCATGCTTTTTAATCTATTCTAGGTTTACAATTAAAATCTATAACATAAGTTATTTTAATATTCTAAACATTTGTGGTTTACTATAATAATTAATTTTAAAATCTTTCATATGCAAATAAAAAATGTATCAATATTAAATTTTCTAATTTTAGTGTATGGAATCCGAATTTACTTCGACTCTATCCTCATAAGGCATACTCTTAATAACACTGATCCTATTGATTCAAGCACTCATTTAAAGATATATGCAAATATAATTTATTTAGAGAAATGAACTATTAGGTTCGCACATGTATAAAAAATTAAAATTTCAAAGTTATGCATAATATTAAACTCATGAAAGGAATCAAATGAAATGATTTTATGAAGAAATCACAACTACTTTCATACATCAATTAAATTCATCGAATAAAAATTTCAAATAATATGCCTTTAAAAAAATGAAGAAAATCCAAATGACTTCTTAAGGAATTATTTCCTATCTTTCTTTTGTATTTAGTCGTTTCTCACGACTTTTGTAGCTTATTAGTCATAGTATTCATTTTTCTCTCTTTTTTTCTTATTTTTTTTAGAGATATTCTTTTTCAAGTGAAGACTCGTGTAGAGATTGTATATATTTTGAATGATAAAGTGAGTAACTAATTTATGGAATTTTCTTTTGTATTAATTTAAGTAACCTTCTTTTTAGAAGTCATGCATGAAAGAATAAAATAAAATATACTTTTAATTTCTACTTAAGTCATTCAATTTAAGCAATAAAAATAAATATATGATACTTTATTAAATGTAAAAACCCTAATATTCAATGTAAATACCTATAAATATCATTTAACAATTTATAATTGATAAGAAAATTGTTTAAAAGAGTAAAAAATATATTATCACTTAGAATAGAAAGAGAATGGCTCAAAATATATTTTCACAAAGGTAGTCTCTACTATTTGATTCCTAAACATCGATTTTGGATTTATCGTAATTTCAACATTTTATTACGAATTATTGATTATAATAAAAACTAACTAATTATTCTATTATATGTTCAAAATTTTAATCTAACAATGCAAAAACTTAATCGTTTTTTTTAAATTAACTAAAAGACATGAAATGTTTTTAAGAAAAATTTTAAAATTAACCAAAAATTCATATTCCAACAAAAATAAATAAAAGCACACAAAAACAAGTAAAAAAGAATAATTTAAAAATGTGAACATGTGTTTAAACAAAAAATTCAAATTTGTACAATTTTATAATGTAGCTTTTCCCATCCTAACCTAAAACTTACATTACTTTCAATGTGACAATTATAAATTAAAGATATAGAGCAAAAATAGGTAAATTACCCATTTGGTGAACCTGCTAAAGTGTTGAAATGAAATGACAAGTGCATCCATCAATTCAAACATTTATATTTTATACAACTAATGTGTATTTCTCACAAATTTCAACAAACAGTTATAAAATTAACAATTCTAACCAATGCTTATATGCAGGAAACAAAATAAGACAAAATAATCAATATAAAAAATATATAAATATAATATTAAGAAAATAAAATGTTCTCAATATAAAATAAAACAAAGAAAAATAAAATGTATAAAACATAAAATTTGGAACTCGTCCTCCATATCGTTCATACCTTGTTCTTTAAGTTGTTGTTATGATCTTTCTGAAGGTACAAAGGTGAAATCATAATTATGATAATTAGGTGTCAGTAAGTGATCTGTATTCACCTCAAGGTGACTTAGTTGAAACCAGTTCATTTCATACATTAATCTGTTATGTTCCACATGACCATGATGTTGTTAACTCAGGAATGCAACTTGTTGGGTACTATACACATGCTAGTATTCTTCCATATAATTCAATCTTTCACCAAAATTATGAAATTGTTCTTTCATAGATAGTTTTGATGAAGGAATGACTTTCCTTCTCTTGGAACAATATTCATACGAGAAGTGAGCTCATTAAAGTATGTTAGGTTTAATAATTCACCAGGTTGTAAAATAATTTCACCTTTTGAGTGAGTACCCCAGTTTCTTACATAAATAGTGATTAAGTGAGAGAAAAAAGGAACTCAAATGGTGACTATTTGTATACAACATAATCCTGTTATGAATTATGTCTTTTACATCTATAAGGATTTTCAATACGATTACAAACATTAAAATTGCCCTTCCTCTATTAATAGTGTTGTAATGTCTGGTAGGCATCTATCTAGAATGCATAAAGTATTACCAAATATGAGTAATTTTATCCAAATAGTTTACTTCAAATTCTTTATGTTTATCACCAGTGTATATCCATTCAACCCCTTGTATAGTTAAGGTCTCTAATATAGTAATATAATCAACATTATCTAAATAATTTTCATACTCCCCTTGCCCAATATTCACCAAATAGTAGTAATCATCTATATCATTAGGCCTAAATGAGACTAGTACATCCCGTACTTTTACAAAATTATCAACATCATCAGAAACATTTGCATAGAATTTTCAAACAATGGATTCAATTGCAGCATCAAATTCCTTCACAAAAATTTCCATTCTAAAAATGCTATAACATTTGTTATTCCCTCATTTCTAGAATTAAAATCCATCCTTTCTTAAGTATAAATCCTATATTCATTTCTATTGTTTTTTCAAAGTGTACTTGTGGTCACAAAACTAGAAACTTTTTTACCTTTATATTCTTCAAAAGTGGAAACCTCCTTTCTTTTCTTACTTATTTTTTATGCCATTTTCAATAATTTACACAATAGCTAAAATATAAAAGTTCATAGAAAACAAAATACGTTTACGAAAAAATTTAAACCCTTTTTGTCCTAATTAGAATTTTGAAACTCTTAAAAATCACAAATATTCCACAAATGTAAGAGAATTTAATTTTAATACTTAAATTCTAAAAAAATATGAATGCTTACTTCTGTTGTTGTGGGTTGAAAAACATCCCTATTTGAAGATGAAGATTTAGAGTTCTTTGATATTGTTGAATTGTTTTTAAATCTCTTTATGGAATGGGTAAGAAATGGCTTGGAAAGTGATTTTGTGAAATATTTTGAAAAATTATTGAAAAAATGTGGGATCTTTGAGGGTATTGAGGTGTTTGGTAGGAGATAAAATTCATGTAAGAGAGACTTAAAATTCCAAAAAGTGTACGCGGGTCACGGTGTAGAAATTAGCATGCCATGGCGAGAATGGTCAAACTTCAAACTATTTAAACACACAAAACTTTACGCATTTATTAAAATTATAAAATAACCACATAAGAAAATAATAAAATTACCTCACTTAAATAAAATCAATAAAAGTAGTTATCTATTAAATGGAAAAAATTAATTTAATAATAAAATAAAATAATGGGTTACTTCTCATTTAAGACTATTTTTATCATCTTTAGTGAGACGTTGCTTGGAGTATTTCATATTTTTACAAACTCAATATCCCTACATTATTGAGTTATGTTTTTTTTCTGACCTTTGTAGCTATTCCTTGCCTTGCTTCTACAAGTGCTCAATTAGTTGTTCCAGTTATACTTCCATCTTCTTAATGGAAATTTTCAATGACTCCAACCTTTGATTAATTCATGATTGGTTGTCTCTTCTAACTTTAATAAGTGCATTCAAGTTGTCCTACTTATTTGGCTTGTTGGGGTGATTCTTGGGCATTTATTGGTAGAATTACTGGTCCGATTAGTTAGAGCTCTAGGAAAATGGAGGGTTGCACTGCATCTAGTAGAAATTGGGATTATTCCTCTATCTTGGATTTTAGGTATTAGCATTGGGGTCATACTTGGGTTTTGGTTGGTACCCCTTCAAATTAAATTGTTCAAGTCCAACACTAGCTTCAAATTAAATTGTTCAAGTCCTAAAGTATGACACACACCATATTGTTCTTTATTTGTTATGGCATATATTGTGAGAAGCGCAACTTGCATGGTTAGTTAGGCAAGCTGTATTTCAACTTCAGTACTTGAGTCAATTTTTGGGACTTCGACTCTCTTCACACTAGAAATTTTCTTCTAGAAATTAACACCTAACATTTCAAAAGATTATAAGTCTTTAAGAAAATATTTTCTTCATTGCTCATTTAACAACATTATCAACGATAAACTGCCATTGTTGTGTTAATCCATTATATAAAAATTGGTTCTATGGTTGTAGAGGATAGTTGTGATGAAGGTATTGAGTGAGAAAGAGTTTGAACCTATTCCATGTATCATGGAAAGGATCTTTATTCATCTGAGAGAAAGTAGTTATCTTAACACTTAACTCTGGTGTTTTTTTGGTAGGAATAAAATTTTCTCATAAACTTATTATAAATATTTTCTCAGGTCGTCAAGAAACCTAAGGGAGTGATATTAGCCATGCTTTAGCTTTTAGGGTGTAGGAAAAACACCGCATTTTGAGTTAATCCTCAATGAGTATACCAAGGGAGAATGTTTGTATAATTGAGTAGAAGTCTCTAATTAAAGACAATGAGTCTTCATTAAGCAGTCCATTAAAGGAAGGTAATATGGAAAATGAATGTTTCTCAATTCGTAGTTTCGAGCAGCCTCACCAAGTTAGATTGATGCAGTAGTAATGCCAATTATTGGCCTTGCATACTCATTAATTATAGTTTCCCTTGTGGTGGATTCTCTTCCATATTTGATGGTTAAGGTAAAAGGTTAAGGTTTGGTTCACAAATTTGTTCTACAAAAGGCTATGAGATCTCAAGGTCCACCTTTCTTAACAGTTTATTAGGTCTATGTACATTATTTTTATACATTTGAGAATGTACCCTAAAGACCTCATACCTCACATAAATTTTTTAAAATAGAAATTAAAATCACCTATCAAGTAAAAAAAATAAAAATAAATAAAATAAATATATAAGTATATAACACATTACATGTTTATACACAAAAATACTAAACACTTAGAAATTAAAAGAATATAATGATACAATGATATACATATTAGTAAAAGAAAATAAATTATATAAGAAACAATTTATTACACAAAATACTAAACATAAAGTTAAAAGAAATAAAATAATAAAAGAATTAATGAATAAAAAAAATTTTAAAATAAAAGAAAAAGGAATTCTTTTAAGAAAAAAATTAAATTAAAAATAAAATAAAAGATAGTTAAATTATCATATAAATAAAATCTTAAATTTTTCACAGCTTTCAAGATTTCATTATTATTATTAAATAAAATATTTTTTATAAAAAACTATGAGAAAAAAAGTTTAAAAATAAAACAAAATATAAAAGAAAGTTTAAAAATAATATTTTTATTTTATTTTTTTGTTTTCAAAAATAAAATAAAATTTCAAATATAAAATTTCCAAAATTAATTAATAACTTAGATATTTTAAAATTTTAAATAAAATCACAATATTTATGACATAATGTTTTTTAAAATTTTGACAATAAAAATTTCAAAATTCTATTCTTCTCCTCAAATGAAGCCAAAAAGCTAATGCTTATAAAGGTTAACCATTTTTAGTGATACTACAAGTATACATGGCAATGACGCCAAACACTTAATGTGTCAAAATTAGGCGAATTGTTTTTATGTGATTTATAAAATAGTTCACAAATGTATGAAGAACTTATAGAAAATGATAAATATACTACCAAAGTTAGTTTAAATATGAGTCATATGATTTTTAAATAATTCAAAAAATTCTTAAAAATGAGAATAATCCTAAAACATTCTATCACAAAGTTTTGGATTTTTTAAAGAACTAAGATATGTAGATTTAACAAACATTACGCAAATAACATTTATACATAATGGATAATTTATGAGATATATTAACTAGTTAATTATCTTGTTTAATGATGATTAGGTCATTTAAAGACATGAATTAAAATTATTGATTTTCTTTTGTGTATACATATAGTGCCTTCGATTGGATCTAATTGTTAATTTTCATTAAATTATGATTTTTTTTCTAAGAGTTTGATAAATTTTTTAATTTCCATCTTCGATATGGTCTAACAATTTAAATTTCATTCAAAGTGTAAAAGTTAGATTTAAGAATTCAAATATTTGGGAGTTAACTTTAAGATATTTTGTCAATATATATTTTTTAAAAAGTAATTCTTATAAAAATCTTTAAAATATAGTTTACACTTCATGTATATGTATGGGTCAAATCAAAGATAAAAGTACAATACTCTAAATTAAATCCAAATGATCAAATCTTAAATCTAGCTTTCATATTTTAAGTTTATTATGAAAATTCTGACATCACTATATTTTCTGTAATAAACTGTTTAGAATTCTTGAATATAAAATAATACTTAATTTTGTAAAAAATGTTTACCTATTTTAATATTGTACAAGCGTAACAAATTTATTAATATCCTACAATAATTTCAATCACACATGCTTAATTTAATTATATGGTTGATATTTTAAAAATAACATTCACAATAACACATAAGTTAATATGAGAATAGAAGAATATATTTACATTATATCCGAAGTGTATCCTTCTAAATAAAGAGTTTTAGTATTATTTTTGTAACTAGAAAACCTATATACCGAATTCTAATTACTATTTATTGAATTTAGACTAAATTATTACATAAAATTATAACTATGTTCAACTCTCAATTGAGAGAAAAACTTTAAAATAAGAAAGAAAAACTAAAAAGCATAGAAAGAAGATGATAATGATGAAAGATATAGATGAAAGGGACATTGAATACAATGAAAATGGGGTGCTATTTATAGGTATAAAAAAGGAAAAAATGTTGGATCAGAAGACTGGCATTGTGGCATAATTCTTTCCATGTTGCGGCATGATACAAGCTATAATTGGTGGGAACATGATCCATTACATGCGCGTTATGACACATATCATTTCCACTCTATAGCCCATATCAATTCTGGGACATGTGATATTTAGTTCGTTAGCCTTGCGCCGATGCACGTAAAACTTTCACGCCATGGCCCACGTTCCCATATTTTCTTGTATATCCTTTTTGGAACATATGTAATGAATTTCCTATGTTATATTTTAATCTTTTAAAATTATAATGGAGTGATTTTAGATAGATTTTTAAACGTTGATGAATTTTATCTTTTGAAGCGAAAATGCCTAAAAAATAACAAAACATGTTCGTGATTCCAAAAATATGGATTTATTTAAAATGATAGTAAAAATAAGTAAATACAGATCTTTTTAATAATTTAATATGGATAAAATCATAATATATTAAGTGATTTTAAGCACTCATCAATCATCCCTTGAAACGAAATCATGAATAGTATTAATCTTGAGAAATAATTTAGGCCTTAATTGGATCGATTAAGCCTTCAAGCTAATCATTGTTTATATTCTTAATCACTCATTTTATCCTAACTAAGAACATTTAATATCTTTAAGCTATATTTTAAACTTAATGAATAAGCATTACCTTTACTCTTACACCTTTAGCTTGTATGAAAAATGCAATCATGTGTCTTGCTATAGAATAAGGTGAAATGTAATGCACCCTACATCTAAAAAAACTCACAATACAATTATCTCTACAAAAAAAAGGGAAATAAAAAGAATAGAATTAAAGATAAGTTTAGAGGCATTGCAAAGTTGCAAAAAAGATGTGGAATAAAAGAATGAAATTTGTAGAATAGAGTGCACTAGAACATCAAGTGAAATCTCATGTGTAGTTAAGCATTTCATGATAAATAAAAAGAAAGATAAGTTATGAAAAAAGCCTAAATGTCTCCATTTATCTATCTCCACCTAAGTCTTACATTATAAGCATGCAAAGCCCTTTTAATCTTTAGTTAAATATATAATTTACATTAATTGAAAGGGGTGTGAAAAATACACTTATGAAACTTGTTCTAAAACTTAGTTGATTGGCATGCTCATATAAGTTGATTTAAAGAGTGCATTAGATGACATAATTCATAACACACACAAATCATATTAGTTTAGTTAGATTTGGCTTTGCTTGAGAACAAGCAAAGAGTTAAGTTTTGGGGTGTGATAATTCTACGAAAGTAGAGTTATTTAGTCATTTTTAAACCATTTATTTGTCCTATTTTTTGTTGAATATTATGAAAATGTTTAATTTGTGTTTAATTATTTCAAGGTAGGTGGAATGATGGTAAATAAGGTGAAAACGAATCAAAAACAAGAAAAATCAATCCATATCGGGCGAGCACTTTTCTATGCCCCAATGCTTATTGTTGTTTTGGTTGAATTTTGCTAAAACTAATCAGTTTTTTTATCTAGCTCTCACCATCAACCCTTGGATCTTTTACGAGTTGATCTAATGGCCCATATTAGATCATTTATCCCATTAATTAACCCTAATGATGCATAAATCAAACACAATTAAGAATAAGAAACCTACAATAACTAACAAGAAGAAAGAAAAAAGAAAAAAAAGTTTAAGAGATGATTAAATAAGATACAAGTTTGTTAAGATAAGAGAATATTAGTGCTACATATCAAGAGAATAAGTGTATATATTATTCTTTTCATTTCTTTATCAATTGTCATGTACATATTTATGAAAATTCTAAGCTTTATGAATTTAATTATGTCTAGCTAATTTATTAATCTATGAGTCTTATAAGCCTAATTTTCTACATGTGTGATATAATATTTTACCCCAATTGTGATTTCAATTCAATTGTATTATTTAATCTGACTTTTATGCTATTAATTATCTGATTAACAATTGATCTATAGAGATAATTAAATAGATTTGAAAGAATCATTTGATTATTTATCTTGATTAAATAATGTGCGTAGTTTATAGGAAAAGATGTATGATTCTTATGTGTGTGATCAATAATTGATGAATTTAATGAATAATATCTAATCTAATTGGCATGAGTGTGATTAGATTAATTATTATATGGTGTGTACTTTACTTGAGTGAGGAATGCATGTTAGGATAGATTCAATTAATTATGTAATTGGTTGGTAATTATTTTGGGAGAAATTTTATTGATTCACATGTTTTAAAATTTGGGAGATTAAAGATTCTTAAGTCATTTTCTCGTATATTTTCATAACTGTTGACTTTTGATTTGAATAATTAGTTATAATTTACTTTTGTATTTTTATAATTTGCTTTTGTCTAAATAGTATTCGTAATAGTCACATTGATATTTAGTTATAAGTTACACAATTTTCTATGTGATCATTATCTGTACTTAGGTACATTATATTACTCGCACAACTCGTATACTTGCGATTAACGTGTCATTAGAATGTTGTCCAATTTTGAATGGTCAAATTAAATAAATGTCTAACCAAAATTAAACCACAATTTATCAATAAAAACTAAAGTCATTTTTGTCACTTTGTGTAAAAAGCTAATTGAGAGGTTTACATCTGATTTTTGACTAATAATTGATTAGTAAAGCATATAACTTTAAAAGTTTTACTCAATAGTATAAATAGAGGATCCAAATCCTTATAAATAAGATTAAATTCTTTATTTTTTTATATAGGTTTTAACTTTCTTTTAATTTATTATTTTTCTATCAATTTAATATTGGATGTTTTTATTTTTCTATAAATTAAGTATTTTAGTTGAAATTTTCTTTAATTTTATATGGTTAGATGACTAGAATAATGAAAAATAAATTAATATATTATGATCATTTTAGATATTGATAAGAATAATTTAGAATTTCAAAATTTAGATATTTCTTATGATTTTATTTATTTAATAATTATATGTTTAATTAATATATTAAAATTTTGAATTAACTTTATCATGGATTTTGTAAATATGACATATGACAGGGTGGAACCATAAAATTTTTATATAAGGGGCCAGGATATGAGCTTTCAATCATGTCATGTTACGAACACAAAACTTAAAAAATTATCCAATATGAATTAAAGGAATTTGTGGGATATTCATCTTGTGTGGTACTTTGACATGCTCTATTAAGAGTGAAAAGTGACTGAACCAAGGCTAAATTTACATCATTATCCATAGGGAAACATTTCCCCTTTACTAGCCTTTGAATAAGGCCCTTCCATTCTCTCAATTTTTTTCCATAGGATCTACAAGTGGTAGTACTTGTGGGTTAGAAGGGTGTATATTCCCTTGTTGGAAATATACTGGAAAAGGAGCAGGTCCTGGAACATTAAGGTAATCATGGTGCATTTAAAGTTTATGAGGGGTTTGTTATGGAAGGTTTTGGAAATATATTCGTGGATTTGAGGTTTTGGAAATCTCTATGACACATTGGATGCTTGATCGCCTCCCAAAAACTATTTTTGTTAAGAATTTGGTTTAAGAGGGTGGATCGATTGAGGATGAATATTGAAACAGCTCATCTATTGCCCAATGCAACTGATTGATCCTTTCCCCTCGACCATACATAAAAACCAACATTTACCAAAAAAAATCCAAATATAAGTATTTGCTAAATGCGCGTGAATGGGTATATTACTTACCTAAAATGAGAGTTTTAGGTCACTTTAGACTTGGTGCAACTTTGATAAAGCTTGAATCATAAAACTTGTAAGCGTACATGCCAATTCTATAAATTAAATGGTACATGCAATGTCTTAATTTTTCTATGGAATTGACTGGTCAAAATTTCTCAAAGTTTAGTTAAAATGTATTTTATATTGAGTAAACTAATAAATGTATCTCCAAATTTAATTTAACTTCGAACCATGATAAATCTACCACCAAACTTCTTATAAGTGTTACCACTAATAAGGAGTTTTTTTGATAAATTTGTAACATTAATAGAAGTTTAGTTGTAAATTTTTCACAGCCCAAAATCAAATGGTAGATTTATATAAATGACTTAAATTTGATGGTACGTTTGTTAATTTACTCTTATATTAATTTTTATGTAAATTGTCTTATTAGATTATACAAAGATAGAAAGGAAATCCTTATTATTAAACTAAATTACAGAAAAATTTCACTTATGTCCCCTGGCTTTTAACAAATCTTCACATATATTCTTGTTTTTTATAAAAAATATCTCTAATATTCTTGAAATTTATATTTAAAATCAAGGATACCTTCAATTGTTAATGATGTTAATTTTTGCATCTATGTATGTGTTTTCTTTCCTATGACTTTGATATTAAGTAATTTTTGGCTCTCATAAATTTTTTAATTAAAAATTTCGAACAAATAAATATTGGTTAATTTTTTGCTTTTATAATTTTGAACAAATAAATATTATACTAAACAAATGGAATCTAGAGTTGTGTCATATCTTACCTTATTTTATTGAATATGGGTCCATATATGTCTTCTGCTACTTCGCATCTGATCATGCAAACCAAACAAATAGAAATATAGAGACTCAAGTAAACCAAACTTTATAAGTCCACTTTTAGCCTCTCTCTCCATTAATGTTAGATGCCAACCAAGATGAAATCAAAAAGGTCTTTCAAACCTTGTAACGATAGGCCGATGTTTAGGTAGATAAGAAGAGACATTTAAAAGCTTAAGCACGCCTTTAGATGACCAAAACATCACTTTAAGTAATAAGTTCACAACCATAAGCAGAAAACCATTGACCTAGGTTCTTTTCCTTTTACTTCTCTATTTTCATACATTTAAATTCCTAAACATAGGATCTTTTTCCTTTACATCTTAGCATTCATTCATTAGTATCCCTCTTTTTTCTTTTCTTTTTCTTCAAACACGAGGGTAAAATAGATAATCTCAAATTATATGAGTTCAATAAGTAACATACTTGAAACTCAATTTAAGGTATGCAAGGTAAGTAGAATTTATCATTTGTGCTAAGCCAGTAGGTGTAAATAAATGAAGGGATAACATAAAGGCTCAAGAGGGGAAACTGGGGATAAGAAAACATTGATGGCAAGAAAGAATCAAACAATTCAAAGATGACTTAAATCCTTTTCTATCCAAGCAACACCTAGTATGTTAAAAACAACGTAATAATATTATCGATATACTGAAATATGCAGCTTGGGTTGAGTCACAGACTAGGTCGCTTTCTTTAAGATGTTTTGCAACTCTCCCCAAATTTGTGCAAGTAAACATAGTCTCATCGTCCCTATGATAAAACATCCCAAAAAAAATTTCTATCTCAGAGATTCACTGCACTGATGAAGTGCAGAATGTTGTACCTCTAAAATATTTATGTTGCTTAGAAAACTTCAAAAAACAAATTTGTATATTTTTTTTGGTTTGCTACCAAGAGTAGTTTCTGAGTTGTTGAGTTGTGTCTTCAAACTGAGGGTTATTGCCCTCTATTTATAGTTGAAAAAAGATGTGTAACAGTCACATAATTATGAAAAAATAGTCATAAAATAATAGACACATAATTGTGAAAATAATGTACACATAATCATGAAAATAATGGTCATAAAAATAACAGTCACATAATTAGGATTTTTTCTCATCGATTTTTATTTAAATTCACACTATTTCCAACATATATTGCCAATTACTTTCATATATATGCAAGAATATTTTATAACATTTTGTAACTTATTTTTGAACTTATTAATGAAATGTAACCTAGTTTTTTAAAATTCTTTATAACATTATGTGATGTTGAATTGAGAAAATTACATCATGTAGGTTGCATATGTAATGAACATTAGGTAGTTTTATGAATAAGTACCAAAACATTTATGTTGTTTTTCACAATTGATGAAAAAATTTGTTACGCATCATTTGTGTTTTTTTTCAAATCAACGCAAAAATATTTTTAGGGTTAAAAATTGACATAAATACAAGATTTTGATGCAATTCATTCAAAATAATAGTATTTTTATGTAGGTTTGAAATTAATTTTAGTTCATATCTACAAGTATAATACATTTGAATATAATATGAAAAAAATGATTCTTGAGACAACTTTATTTTATAAATTCAAATCCATCAAATAAAGTCCACTTCCTCATATAAAATTTGTGGCTACGTGTAAAAAAAAATAATAGCATACTTTTGAAAGAAAAAGGAAAAAAATCTATTATAATGCAACATTTCTAGTTTGTAATGAAGAGAAATGAATTTGAACTTCATAAGTTGTAATCTTTTATTTAAAAAACAATATTTCATTCCTTTAATAACTAAAACATTTCTAGTTTTATCTTATAGCAAATGCATTCTTATAAAGAATGGTAGACAGTTGAAGTTTAAAAAAAAAGGGAAAAAAGGGAATGGTAGACACCTCAATTTAGATTCAACATTTACATGCATATAGGTAGCTATGTGCCTTGATTGGCATGAAAATTTTGGGTGATACATTTTCAAATGTAGGCATGATAATTCATTGATGATGCCCTAAAATTTTCATTTGTGCATCTCACATATCCTTTTGATCAATATCATCTAGGAACATGGTAGAAAATACGTTAATTTTTATTTTCTCTCCCTAACCTATTGGATCGATTATAAATTTATACTCAATTATTGATTTGTTAAAATAATGTCTCCATCTATTCGATCAATTGTAAATTTTTCATAAACCTTTGATTTGTTAAGATAATGTCCAAACCTAATGGTTTCTATTGCATTTAAGGACTTCTGTCTAATTTTTGTTTATTCTACTAACAAAAATAATAGAAAATGATACATGTCGTGTAAAATTGAATGACACAAGTTATTTTAATTTAAATTATTTAACAAATTGGATGGAAGTCTTTAAATGTAACACAACCATTAAGTTAAGGACATTTTCTAAAGAATTAAAGGTTAAGGTATATTTATAACCAGTTTGGGATATAGAGCATAATTTGCCCAGAAATTGCTAAAAGGAGTGGATTAAAATAAACCCAAAATATAAAGTAGTAATTCAAATGATGTTTATAAGTGACAGACATCAATAAGTGCACCAAGATACCCTTATTAAGTTGGTACTTCTTTAGCACTCTCATCATCTAGCCTTTCATCCATAAATATTATTAAATAAATAAAAACCAATAACATGATTTCATATGCAATAATCATTAGTAGAACATATATAAGTCTACTATTAGCATCAGAATAAATAAAGAACTTGCAAATAATTGTACATCTACCACCATGTCACAGTACAATACTTGAAGCCATAGAAGTTATACTATAAGTTAAAACATTGCCCTCTCCTAAGCCATAGAGCCATAGAGAATAATGAAACTCCATATGAGAGATCTTTAAGAAATCAACTCAGGCCACATACCATCTTCATGGATCCAAAAGTGATATAGTACAAAACAAAGTCTCAACGTAAGTATAATTTGACTCCAACCAAAGCTTCCATGGTCCAAAATTGGTGGCATACATGATAACTAAAAGTTTTGACTTGATAGAATGAGAGACATCGAGAAGCATAAAAAATGACCTTTCATAAAGGATCTTGAAGTCCTGAACAATTCTACACAATCAGTTAGCATAATTTGTGTTGAATTTTAGCTAGCATGAAGGCAAAGCTTGCACATTAACATCTATAAGCTTGGGATCCTATTATGGAATGTCCTATACTAAAAAATGGTAGAATGCCGAAGATTGTCAACTGTATTTCTGATAGCCCCTTACTATGACGTGTTATCCTCTCTAATAAACCAAAAATTTGTGGCAATTGTTGAACTTTTTGAAGTCGATTTATCCTCATAACATCAATTATTTATGGTTACGTAGATAACCCAGATGATAGAAATACTTCATACTTTCCATAAATTACCGACCTATAACCCAAAATCGATTGTCATAACATTTGTTTATAGGTCTAGAATAGTGGAATCCAAGTGAGGTTGTTTACCAAAAAAAATAACCTAAAAGATCTCAGAGTGAACCTACAAAATGAAAACTAAAAAAAATGAGTGATGATTTCCTTAACTAGGTAGTATAAGGAACAACTAGTATTGAAAAATATTCTCTTTTTGTATAAAATAGTAATTTAAATGATATAAAGTTTGTTGCTTATTATTAAGGTTCATGCTATTTAGTTTTTTGCCTACATATTTTTCTTTTAGATTTTATTAAGTGAAATATTTTTAAATTTTTTTAAATAACTATATATTTATGTATTTATTGTGATTTGAAATTGAAACTTATAATTATTATAACTTCCCAATTGGAGGCCATTGGACTACACATATCCAAAAGATATATATATATATATAATATTTTAATTTTGTAAATGATAACTGTAAGGACTATGAATTTTGGTTATTTTTGTGGACAAAATATTTATTTGTAAATTTTTTTTAGGCCTGCTATCAAGTCTATCAAGAAAAGCCAAACAAATGCTCGAGTTCTAGATAATTGTACTTCAGGTATATCTTTGATAACTACGACACATAGGATTACATTTATGCATTTAATAACACATGTTTATAAATTTGAAATTATTTTTAGTGCTAAAATATGGAATAAGATATGCTAAATGATATTAGATAAGATATACTCTAAATTATAGTGGAAATATTTAGCATTAAAGATAGCATAAAATCTATTTTTAAAAGATATTAGATAAGATATACTCTAAATTATAGTTGA
The DNA here is from genome assembly GCA_037013495.1 of Hippophae tibetana. Taxonomy (NCBI): domain Eukaryota; kingdom Viridiplantae; phylum Streptophyta; class Magnoliopsida; order Rosales; family Elaeagnaceae; genus Hippophae; species Hippophae tibetana. Next base: position 16,425,419 of record CM072812.1, read on the forward strand.
AATATTTAGCATAAAATCTATTTTAAAAGAACTCTTCTTTAAATAAGAGTCTTCTTAATTAATGAGTATTACTAATCATATTTGTAATAGAAAAGATATTTATCAATTATATATGATTAAGGGTTTTAATTTTTCCTATAAATAAAACTCATTGCTCATTGTTTCAATCAACCATACAAGAGCATTATTCTAATCTTCTTAATTTATCTCTCTTATTTTACAAATATAAGATCATAATTCTTTAGACTTTTTTATTTAGTTAATCTATCATATATTGGTGGTTATGTTTGATTGATTAATAAGCCTAATTATTTTATGATATTTTGATAATATGTTCTTATGGCTTCTTCTTTATTTTTGTTCTTAAATTGATAGATCAAATAATTGTTTTTGTTATATCATAGTTATTTGATTTTATTATTAATCTTTAAATAAGTCATTTTTATTGAACTTATGCTTGATCTTTTTACTCTAGGATGTACTAGTTGATTTGATTTAAGTGACATATGTTTTGAATCATCCAGTTAGGATTATTCATTATTAAATCCATTCTAGAACACACACGGGAACTTGTGTTTTTGTGCTAACCATTTTGCAATTAATTTGGAAATGTATCTAATTGGCGGGAAGTTTATTGGAGAGTTGGTATGGAAACCACTCATGCTAATATTGGAAACTGTGAAAACAGATCAGGGGCTCGTAAGTAAAGTACATTGGGGCAGTATCCTAAGGAGGGTATCATAATACCGAGTTTGTAATTAAACATTTGATTTTCATAGTGGAAAGTTAGGTGGTCCGATAGAGAGGTGGTTTTCCTCTTAGGTCATGGTTGTGGCCTAAGTTGTTTTTACCTAAAAATATTGCGTGTTATTATTTTATTTCCATACTTATTTTTACACACGATTACATGTCTGGCCGATTTGTTTAGGTTATCAAAGTATAAATTGGTAAAAATTAAAAATAACCTATTCACCTCTCTAGGTTAATTAGGTCCATAATTTATAAACTCTCAATAAATTTTATTTATAAAAAGAAAAATAATTAATAGAAATAAATAAATAAATAGTAATAATAACAATGGTAAATTAAGGAAAATATCATTGGTGTCCCTGACTTTTAGCATACCTTTACGTATACCTTTTTTGCTTTTGGATTTTGAATCTAAGCCTTTTATTTTCTTGACATGATATTCTGATTGAAGATGTAGGTTTTACATCTTTATTCCTCTTTGTTACTTTCTATGAATAGTCATTTTGATGATGTATATGATGACATATCTTTATCTTCTCGATCTCTAATACCGTAAAGACATTTGTGATCCTTAGTGGTTTTCTTAGCTAAAAAACAAAACATCTTTTATGTTTCTTGACAAATTTTTAGATTATTACTATTAAAATGTATTTTAAACTTACTATTTTTTCACTATCTTCTTTACAGAGAGTCATATTTTAATTATATATTCTAGAGTTATTAGTTTTGGTATTTTGTAGTTGGCATAATTGCCTTCAACTCTATTCCATTAGTGAAAGCTTTGTGAGTTATTTTACTAAATCTGATAATAGATTTACTTGCTCTAAGTTAGTTATTGTAATTTCCTAGTTTGGGACCATTGTAGACCACACAATTCTTTTCCTGATCTTCCTTTTATACTTTATCAACCCAATTGAGCTTTTTCATTTTCTTCCTTTTCATTTTGGATTCTTTCTTTAGAATTCTTACCTTCCTTAGAATGAATCTTTGAGGTGGATTCCTCTTTAGAATTTTTGAATTTTGAACTCATGTTGGTTTTAAACTATTAAATTCTTCTTGTTTAATTCCTATCTCTAAAATAGGCTTATCTAGGTACAAAACTGATGAGTGCTTAAAAAGCACTAAAATTACCATGATTTTATGCACGTTAATTGATTAAAAATATATATATTTATATAAATATGTCTTTTCGGAATCACGAGTATTTTTATTGTTTTTCAGGTATTTTAACTTAAAACCGTAACTTAAAGACTCAAAGAGGAATACTGGAGGCAATACATCACAAATATATTCATAAAATAAATGAGGAAAAGTCAACAAATATGTAAAAATTAGACAAAATGGGTCAAAAATGTCAAAAAGGAGGAAATCGTGCACGCAGCCACCTAACCGTGCTAACCAATGCGCCCAGTCGCATCGAGCAGCCACGCACAACACGCCCATTCTGTGTGCGCCCATCAGTGCCCGGTCCCGCGTGCCACATTTTCTTGTCCGCACGCGCTTGCACCCATCTGCACGCGCTTCCACACCCCACCTACCCGTCATGTCAGTTGACGTCATCATCACCTACTACGCATTTCCTCCATTTTTAATCATTTTTTCACACACTTTTTATTCCTTTCCTTACCTATAAATACCTTTATTCTCTTCATAACTAAACACACCTGAACACACATCTTCTCTTCTCTTTCTTTCTCTCATTTCTTAGTTTTTAAGTTTTTCTTAGTTTCTAGTTTTTCTTAGTTAGTTTTTAAGTTTTTCTTAGTTTCTAGTTTTTCTTAGTTTTAGAGTTCTTATCTTTTTGAGAAGAACAAGTTATGTTTTTGTAATTTATTAGTTTTTTTATTCAATAAATGGGAGTGCAAATTCCGCTTAGAGGTTTTCCAACAACCGGAATAACATCGAAGTTCTGTAAGAATTTTATTTTCTTTAAAGTTATTTTTTATGCTTTATTCTTACATGTTATATTTAATTTGTCTGTGATTAAATTTAACTCTGCTGGCTGTTTGTAAGCATGATATAATAATAACGTTGTTATGCTTGCGAAATATTAAATAGGTAAAAATCTCTAAAATGAATTGATTTTGTTTTTATTCAAGATTTTATATTAAGAATACTAGAGAGAAATATATTATTTTTCATTACAAACTTAAATCTGAAAATTAGATTTTAAGATTTATTTGTTGGTACAATCGCCCGGTAGTTAGAGTGAAGTTCTATTTCAAAAGTTTTTATAAGAATTATTATCTTAAAATGTATTGACAACATGTTTTCAGTAGTGGTTTTAAAACTTGAAAGTTAGTACTCGGATAATTAAATTCTTAGGTTTAATTTGGACACCTTGAATAAAGTTTAAACTGTTTAACCCCTCCAAAGGTGGCATTTAAATGGTTCATTTTCAATCTCTTAGAAAAAGGAATTAATTTAATTAACCAAATTAGTTATAAACCCCACCTATAGGTGTTAATTAATTTTTTTAGTTAACAAAGAATATCTAACCCCACCAAATGTGGTATTCATATAAAAAGGAGAGAATCAATAAATATCAATTTATATCTTTAATAACCTAAATAATATGAGCAAGCATAATTAACTTAGTTATTATATCCATAAATACTCCACTATTATAAAAGATAAAATTTGCATCAATATTTATTGAATCTGTGGGTATCTTTTAATTTTTACATTTAGTTCAATGTTTGTGGGTATCATTACTGAAAACCCTCACGAGACTTAAACTCGTCCACTAGGGCAACCTAGGGGTTTAAAGGCTTATTGCATAGGCTAAATGCAACCGTTTCAATCCACGAAAGTGATTTATGATAGTTTAATTTTTAGTTTTTATCGCTTCTCTTGCTAAGGGACTAGCAAGAAGTTGGTTGGGGGTTGTGATAAGTGCTCAAAAAGCACTAAAATTACCATGATTTTATGCACATTAATTGATTAAATATATATATATATATATATATGTTTTATCATATATTTATATAAATTTGTCTTTTTCGGAATCACGGGTATTTTTATTGTTTTTAAGGTATTTTGGCTTAAAAACGTAACTTAAAGACTCAAAGAGGAATACTGGAAGCAATACATCACAAATATATTAATAAATAAATGGGGAAAGGTCAACAAATATGGAAAAATTGGACAAAATGGGTGAAAAATGTCAAAAAGGAGAAAATCGCGCCAACGCGCCGAGCCCCACGTCCGCGCGCATCAGCGCGCGCCCAGTTGCCCTCCGCGCGCGCGATGCCTATTTCGCCCCATTTTTGCACGCAGCCGCCCCTATGACGTCATGCTGATGTCATCAATGACCTAAGCAAATTAGTTATCAACCCCACCCATAGGTGTTAATTGATTTGTTTAGTTAACAAAGAATATCTAATCCCACCAAAGGTGGTATTCATACAAAAAAGGGAGAATCAATAAATATCAATTCATATCTTTAATAACCTAGATAATATGAGCAAGCATAATTAACTTAGTTATTATATCCATCAATACTCCACCATTATAAATGACAAAATTTGCATAAATGTTTATTGAATCTATGTTTATTTTTATGTAAGTAGATTAAAAACACAAAAACCCAAAATATGGTGACAGGATGTTTAGGATTTAATTTCATTTTTAAAAGTTTGAATAATAAATTAAAAACCACATACATTCCTTCCTTAGATCGACCTTGGGAGTATACTTATCATTTTCTTCGAAATGATTCGTGCACTTGCGAGAGTTTTATAAATATTAAAACCAAAGTATTGGCAAGAATCGGCGATGCCAGTTTTCGCTCATCACCCAAGTACTTTGCCTTGTCCTACTTAACTAACTACCCCAATTGCACTACATTTTGGAATAGATCTTTAGCATGGATGATCAAATGCCTATTTTAGGTGGATTTTTCTAAGGTAGGCTGATCAAGCTCCTTGTAAGTAGTCATGTCATCCTAGTGCACAGTAGGTGCCTGTGTGTTTTTGATCTTCTCTGCTGGATTAGTTACTAGAATATGCCTCATTCTGGGGTCGAGCTCTTGAAAGGGTTCTTTAGAAAGTGTCTCATCGAGATCTTTATGTTCTCTCATATTCTAAGCTACCATAGTTAGTGATTTAGAGGAGGAGATATTGGGATCTTCTTGAGGGACTTCGCCATCTTGGAGCATACTAGGCATGAATACTGGCTCCTGAGCAACAATTAGTTTATTTGCGCGTGATAGTGATGAGAAGTCATTTGAAACATGTTGAGAACTCATTGTGGAATCTGATGAGTGTTTAAAAATCATTAAAAGTATCATGATTTAATATATTTTAATTGATTAAATAGATTTATATTTGTATGATTTTATCAAATTTTTATATAAATTTGTATTTTCAAAATCAAAGGTATTTTTGTTCAAAAATAATTTAAAGACTTTAAGAAAAATATTTGAGCTAATACATCACAAATATCTTGGACAATATGGGTCAAAAATGCCTTGATCTGTCAACACCCCTACACTCCATGCCAAGTCCCACATGCGTCAGGCTATCTCGTGTGCAACCGCACACATGCCATGTCAAGATCCATGCCCATGTTTGCACCCATCTTTCAGCATAAGCACCCAACCGTGCGCACCTATGCTCATAGGCATGCCACCATGTCCGAAACACGTCCAACACACATTTTCTGGATATTTGTTTTTCACCTTTTTAGCATTTTCTTCACCTATAAAAGGACCTTCATTCCCTTTGTAAAAATCATGCCTAAAAATCTCAATTCTTCCCTCTCTAGCTTTCTTTCTCAAGAAAGCTTTCTTAATTTCTTTTAGTTTTTTTAGTTTTAAAGTTCTTTTTTTTAAAAGAACTACTTATGTTTTTGTAAATTTTTAGTTTTTGATTTAATAAACAAAAGTTCAAATCCGTTTGGAGGTTTTTTAGAAACGCAATTAGCATTAAAATTCTGTAATGATTTTTTTGAGGTATAATTTAAAAATAAAATTTTTATTGTTCTTTTTATGTTTGATTCTTATATGTTATATTTAATTTGTCTCAGATTAAATTTAATATAGTTGGTTGTTTGTAAATATGATATAATAAGGACCTTGTTATACTTGTGAAATATTAAATAGGTAAAACATTTCTATAAAATAAATTAATTTTGTTTTTATTTAAGATTTTATATTAAGTATATTAGAAAGAAATATATTATTTTTCATTACAAACTTAAATATGAAAATTATATTTTAAGGTTTAATTATTCGATTTGATATAAAGTAGTGCTTTATTTCACAAGTTTTTATAAGAACTATTATTTGAAAATGTATTGACAACATATTTTATATAATGGTTTTAAAACTTGAATATTAATACTCGAATAATTAAATTCTTAAATTTAATTTGGGCACCTTGAATAAAGTTTAAAATATCTAACCCCACCAAAAATATCATTTAAATCGTTCATTTTCAATTTCTTAAAAAAAGAATTAATTTAATTAACCAAATTAATTATCGACCCAACTCATATGTGTTAATTGATTTATTTAATTAACAAATAATACTTAATCCCACTAATGTGGTATTGATAAGCGAAAACCGACATCGTCGATTCTTGCCAATACTTTGGTTTTAATATTTATAAAACTCTCGCAAGTGCACGAATCATTTCGTAGAAAATGATAAGTATACTCCCAAGGTCGATCTAAGGAAGGAATGTATGTGGTTTCTAATTTATTATTCAAACTTTTAAAAATGAAATTAAATCATAAACATCCTGTCACGATATTTTGGGGTTTTGTGTTTTTTTAATCTACTTACATAAAAATAAACATAGATTCAATAAACATTTATGCAAATTTTATCATTTATAATGGCGGAGTATTTATGGATATAATAACTAAGTTAATTATGCTTGCTCATATTATCTAGGTTATTAAAGATATGAATTGATATTTATTGATTCTCCCTTTTTTGTATGAATACCACCTTTGGTAGGGTTAGATATTCTTTGTTAACTAAACAAATCAATTAACACCTATGTGTGGGGTTGATAACTAATATGCTTAATTAAATTAATTCCTTTTTTCTAAGAGATTGAAAATGAACCATTTAAATGCCACCTTAGACAGTTTAAACTTTATTCAAGGTGTCCAAATTAAACCTAAGAATTTAATTATCCGAGTACTAACTTTCAAGTTTTAAAACCACTACCGAAAACATGTCGTCAATACATTTTCAGATAATAATTCTTATAAAAACTTTTGAAATAGAGCTTCACTCTAACTACCGGGCGATTGTACCATCAAATAAAAGAGCACTACTCTAAATCAGACCGGATAACTAAACCTTAAAATATAATTTTCAGGTTTAAGTTTGTAATGAAAAATAATATATTTCTCTCTAACATTCTTAATATAAAATCATGAATAAAAATAAAATCAATCCATTTTAGGGATTTTTACCTATTTAATTTTTCGCAAGCATAACAACGTTATTATTACATCATGTTTACTAAACAGCCAGCACAGGGAAGAACTCTAAAACTAAGAGAAATGAACTAAAAACTAAGAAAAACTAAAGAAAACTAAAAAGAGAGAAAGAAAGAGAGAAAAGAATGTATTTGGAGGTTTTGAAGGTGTTGAAGGTGTGTTTTGAAGTGAAGGGAAGGGGGGTATTTATAGGTGAGGATTGAGAGAAAAAATGAGTAAAAAAATGTTAAAAAAATGTAAAAACGCGTAATGGAAATGCTGAGATCATTGATGACGTCAGCATGACGTTGATGAACGAAAACCGGCATCGCCGATTCCCGCAAATACTTTGGTTTTAATATTTATAAAACTCTCGCAAGTGCACGAATCATTTCGTAGAAAATGATAAGTATACTCCCAAGGTCGATCTAAGGAAGGAATGTATGTGGTTTTTAATCTATTATTCAAACTTTTAAAAACGAAATTAAATCCTAAACATCCTGTCACGATAGTTTGGTTTTTTTGTGTTCCTAATCTAATAACATAAAATAAACATATATACAGATTAATTAAATATAATCTAATAACATAAAAATAAACATAGATACAAATTCAATAAATAATTATCTAAAAATAAACATATATACGTATTCAATAAATATTCATGCAAATTTTTATCATTTATATTAGCGGAGTATTTATGGATATAATAACTAAATTAATTATGCTTGCTCATATTAACTAGGTTATTAAAGATATAAATTGATATTTTATTGATTCTCTCTTTTTTATATAAATACCACCTTTGGTGGGGTTAGATATTCTTTGTTAACTAAACAAATCAATTAACACCTATGGGTGGGGTTGATAACTAATATGCTTAATTAAATTAATTCCTTTTTCTAAGAGATTGAAAATGAACCATTTAAATGCCACCTTTGGTGGGGTTAGACAATTTAAACATTTTTCAAGGTGTCCAAATTAAACTTAAGAATTTAATTATCCGAGTACTAACTTTCAAGTTTTAAAACCACTATTGAAAACATGTTGTCAATACATTTTCACATAATAATTCTTATAAAAACTTTTGAAATAGAGTTTCACTCTAACTACCGGGCGATTGTACCAACAAATAAAAGAGCACTACTCTAAATTAGACCGGATAACTAAACCTTAAAATCTAATTTTCGGGTTTAAGTTTGTAATGAAAAATAATATATTTCTCTCTAACATTCTTAATATAAAATCTTGAATAAAAACAAAATCAATTCATTTTAAAGATTTTTACCTATTTAATATTTCGCAAGCATAACAACGTCGTTATTACATCATTTTTTACTAAACAGCTAGCATAGTTAAATTTAACCACAGACAAGTTGAATATAACATGTAAGAATAAAGCATAAAAATAACTGTAAAGAAAATAAAATCCTTACAGAACTTCGACGCTATTCCCGTTGCTAGAAAACCTCCGAGCGGAATTTGCACTTCCATATATTGAATCAAAAATCTAAATTATTACAAAAACATTACAAGTTCCTCTCAAAAAGAGAAGAACACTAAACCTAAGAGAATTGAACTAAAAACTAAGAGAAAAACTAAGAAAAGCTTAGAAACTTAGAAAGAAACTAAGAGAAACTAAAAACTAAGAAATGAGAGAAAGAAAGAAGAGAGAAGTGAGTTTTGAAGGTGTGATTTGAAGTGAAGGGAAGGGGGGTATTTATAGGTGAGGATGGAGAGAAAAAATGAGTAAAAAAATGTTAAAAAAATATTAAAAAATGTAAAAACGCGTATTGGAATTGTTGATGTCATCAATGACGTCAGCATGACGTCACAGGGGCGGCTGCATGTGAAAAATGGGGCGAAAACGCGTTGGGCGCGCGGAGGGGGTCTGCTGGGGCGCTGCGCGCGCGCGCGCGCGAGTGGGGCGCTGGGGCGCGCTGGGCTGCGCGCACGGCTGGGCTGCGGCGCGCGATTTCCGTCTTTTTGACATTTTTGACCTTTTTGACCCATTTCGTCCGATTTTTCCATGTTTGTTGACCTTTTCTCACTTATTTATTGATATATTTGTGATGTATTGCTTCAAATATTCCTCTTTGAGTCTTTACATTGCGATTTTAAGCCAAAATACCCGAAAAACAATAAAAATACCCGTGATTCCGAAAAAGACAAATTTATATAAATATATGATAAAACATATAAATATATGTATTTTTAATCAATTAAGGTACATAAAATCATGGTTATTTTAGTGCTTTTTGAGCACTCATCAGACGTCATGGGAGCGGTTGCACGTGAAAAACGGGCCAAACGGGCGTCGGCGCGCGTGGAGGCAGCTGGGCGCGCGCGGATGAACATTACCCACGCGCGCAGTGCTGCGCGGATGAACAGTGCCGGCGCGCGCAGTGTTGCGTAGATGAATAGTCCCCGCGCGCAGCTTGGCGCGGGATTGGGTGCTGCTGCGCGCACGGCTGGGCGGCTGGGCGGTAGGGCGGCGCGGCGGTGCGTTTTTCTCTTTTTTGATATTTTTGACCCATTTTGTCCAATTTTTGCATATTTGTTGACCTTTCCCCATTTATTTATTAATATATTTGTGATGTATTGCTTCAAGTATTCCTCTTTGAGTCTTTAAGTTACGTTTTAAATCCAAAATACCTGAAAAACAATAAAAATACCTGTGATTCCGAAAAAGACAAATTTATATAAATATATGATAAAACATATAAATATATATATTTTTAATCAATTAATGTGCATAAAATCATGGTTATTTTAGTGTTTTTTGAGCACTCATAAGGTATTTATTTTAAAAAGAGAAAATTATTAAATATCAATTTATATCTTTAATAACCTAAATAATATGAACAAGTATAATTAACTTAATTATTATATAGATAAATACTCAACTGTTATTAATGATAAAAATTTACATAACTGTTTATTGAATCAATTTCTATATTTATTTTTTTATGTTATTATATTAAAAAACAACAATAAAAAAAATAAAATATCGTGACAAAATATTGATGATTAAATTCATTTTTAAGAATTTAAATAATAAATTAAAAACTACATAAATTTCTTTCTTAGATCGATCATGTGAGTGTACTTCTCATTTTCTATAAAATGATTCGTTAATTTGAAAGAGTTTTACAAATATAAAACCAAAGTATCTATAAAATGGGTATTGCTAACCCAATGCCAATTTTATTTATCAATATTTTGGAGCTCTTGTCAGAAAATTAAGTTTTTGACACCATTGATAGGGATCACAATTGTTCATTAAGTTTTTGGCGTCCTCGTCAATAAAGGAATAACATTTTTAAATTATTTATCAAATATATGAAAACTTTTTATTTCGTAAATAATTGTGATTTTTTTTATTTTGAATTAAAAAAAATAAACTTTAATTTATTTAATTATTTTCATTTCTAAAAAAATAAAAATAAATAAAAACAATTTTAACTTTTGAATTTTAAGTTTTAATTTTCATCTAATTTTTAATTTTCTTATAATTTATAATTTTAGTTTTAAATTTATTTTAAAACAAAATTTAATAAAAAAATTAATTAATTTTGAACTTTTAATTTCAATTTTTTAATAAATAAATAAAAATTTATATTTTATTTTTATTTTAAACATAATTTATTTATTTCCTTTAATTTTCAATTTTTTTAAAATTCTTTCTTTAATTAAATAACGAGCTCTAAAATAATAAATAAATAATAAAAATATACTATACAATTTTTTTTATTTTTAAAAAATATTAACTTAATTTTTAACTTAAGTTATTCCTTTTATTTATTATATAGTATTTTTGTGTACTAACTTGTAAATATTATATGATATAATAACATGTATAAAAATGTGTTGTATTATATATGAGATTGAGTGTATTATATTATGTACAATTTAATCATGTATATTTATTTGTATAAAAATATATTTATGTTATATATTAGATAAAGTGTATTATAAATATTTATTCTGTATAATTTAATAATTTATATTTATTTGTAAAAAAAATATGTTTGTATTATATGATAGATAGAGTGTATTATAAATATATATAGTTTTAAGTATGTATAACTATATGTATCAAAATTTGTATAAAATTTGTTTGTATTATATAAATTGTAAAATCTATATAATTATTATTTTTTATTTCTTTTACTTAATTTTAATTTTAATTATTTAGTATTTACTTTAATACTTAGTGTTAGATTAATTTTAAAAAAATTATGAAATTATCTCTAAAATTTTGAAGTTTTTAAATACAATCTGTAATAAAATGAGGTAGTTATTTTGTTAGATCTAAATACAAATGTGTTTTGATGCCTTAGTTATTTGACTTGCACCTAGAAGTAGGTTATCTAAAACCTACAATCATGTCTCTAGTTTTATTAAATAAAATTTTGAAAATTTATAGGACATGATTTAAAAAGTATAGGTAGATAAATTTGTTTTACCTATAGATTTGATTAAATCAATGATGTGGGAACATTGAGTTTACTTAAAATGAAATCCCCTAAGCTACGTCTTGCTAAGACATGAAACTAATTACTGGATGAGAGGCAACCCAATATTTTAGTTAATTTTCTTTTATTAATTTTTGTTATTTATTTTAGTTTAATTGCATGTGAATAACTTTAGAATTATTAAAACTAAAAATATTTATTGAGATATTAGAAGTTCACAACGATTTTTCTGTGTGGACTTTAATGATAAACATAATGAATTCACCTGCATTTCTCTATCACTACTTGCACATTCTCAGATAATAAGTAAATTTTTTCTCTTTATCTTTAATTTACAATTGTTACATTAAGAACTATGTAAGTTCTAAGTTGGGAGTGGTAAAAAGTTACAATGCTTAATTTCAAAAACTTTAGCAATTTAAAAAAATATTATGTTCACATTTTCATTTTAATTATGTTTGATTTTATTTTCTTTGTGTGGTTTAGTAATTTTTAGAATTTTATCATTTCTTTAAATCAAATTTAAGTAATTAGTTAAGTTTTTTGCACTGTTAGATTAATTTTTGAAAACATATCATGAAGTATATGGTAATTAGTTAGTTTTTTCTTAGTAGTATTTCATGATAAAGTGTGAAAATTATAATGAACCCAAAATTAGTGTTTAGGAATCAAATAGTATAGACTACGCTTGTGAGATATTATTTAAGCCCTAATTTCCTTTATTTTTGGTGAAATATTTTCTTTCTACTCAAAACACTAATTCTATTTCTTCAAAATTTTAGATGATCTCTATAGGTATTAGCATTGAATGTATGAATTTTCTCATCTTAATAAAGTATCGTATATTTATTTTTTCATTTTCTTAGAATAAATAATTTAAGTAGAAATGATAGTATATGCTTTTATCTCATTAATGCATGACTTCTACCAAAAAGAGACATATTTGGGGTTACCTAAACCAAAATCAAACAGAAAAGTCACAAAATTAACCACTCACCAAAATCCTACAAAATATACAATCTATACATGGGTCCACTCTCTAAAAAAAATAAGTTGAAAAATCTCATAAAAAATAAAGAGATGAAGAATATATAGTGTAGCCTTAAAAAGTTGTGAGAGTTGGTTAGTACAAAAGAAATGTATAAAATAATTCTCCTAGAAGTCATTGCATTTATTTTTCCTACACTTCTAAAAGGCATATATTTTTAAATTTTTACTTAATGAGTTTGATTGATACATGAAAATAATATATATATATATAATTCAATTATAATTTATACATTTGATTCCTTTGATGAGATCAAAGTTATGCATTATTTTAAGCCTTTCTTCTTTTATAAGCATGTGGAATTATTAGTTTATTTATAAACATAAATTCTATTCTCATACGTCTTAGTATGAGTGCTTGAACCCATATATAAGATTCAGTGAATTGTGAGTATTGACTTGTGAGGAGTAGAGTCGAAGCAATATGGATTCCTAACATTGGAATTGGGTGAAGTGAAAACGAAACATTTTATCATAAAATATGAAAGTGATTTTCAACTAATTATTGTAGTAAATCATGAATGTTTATGAAATTAGAAAAATACATGCTTAAAGGTTTTAATTATAAAACTTTAATGAATTTTTTTGTGTTTTATTTTACTTTGTTATTTTTGTTTTATTTTAAAGATTGTTTTATTTAATTTAATGTTTGTGGGTATCATTACTAAAAAAACCCCCACAAGACTTTTACTCGTCCATTAGGGGAAAACCTAGGGTTTACACTAAATGCAACAATGTCAATCCATAAAAGTGATTTAGGATAGTTTAATTTTTAGTTTTTATCGCTTCCCTTACTAAGAGACTAGTAAGAAGCTGGTTAGGGTTGTGAAAAAGCACTAAAATTACCATGATTTAATATATCTTAATTGATTAAATAAATTTATATTTATATAATTTTATAATATTTTTTAGGTATTTTCATTCAAAAATAATTTAAAGACTCGAAGAAAAATACCGGTTGAAATATATCACAAATATGGTAAGAAAAAATAAGGAAAAGTAAAAAAATAAAAAATTACACAAAATGGATCAAAACTATCAAAAATGCCCCAATCCACCAGCATCCATGAGCACCATGCCAAGTCCTGCATGTACCAGCTCATATCCCACGTGCATTCATGTGCATACCCAACCTGTCTCGTGCGCATCTGTGCACATGCAATGCCAAGATCCACACCCCAATCTATGCCCATCTGTCGGTGCCAGTGCCAACACCCAACTATGCACACCTTTGCCCATGCACGTGCCATCCTGTCCAAAACATGTCTAACACCCATTTTTAAGATATTTTTTCACTTTTTTTATCATTTTTCTCACATATAAAAGGACCCTCTCCCCCATTGTAAAAATCGTGCCTAAAAATCTTAGCTCTTCTCTCTATATAAAGCTTTCTTAATTTTTGTTTACTTTTTTTACTTTTTTCAGTTTTAAAGTTCTTATCTTTTTGAGAAGAGTGAGTTATGCTTTTGTAAATTTCTAGTTTTTGATTCAATAAACGAAAATTTATATTTGTTTGAAGGTTTTTCAAAAATGTAATCAACATCAAAGTTTTGTAAGGATTCTTTTGAGGTATAATTTTAAAATGAATTCGTTACAGTTGTTTTTTTATGTTTTATTCTTATATGTTATATTTAATTTGTCTGTGATTAAATTGAATATGGTTAATTGTTTGTAAATATGATAAAATAATGACGTTGTTATGCTTACAAAATATTAAATAGGTAAAACATTTCTGTAAAATAAATTGATTTGTTTTTATTCAATATTTTATACCAAGGATGTTATAGAGAAATATATTATTTTTCATTATAAACTTAAATATAAAAATTATATTTTAAGGTTTAATTATCATGTTTGATATAGAGTAGTATTATTTTATTTATTGGTACAATCGTCTGTTAGTTAAAGTAAGCTTTATTTAAAAATATTTTATAATAACTATTATTCAAAAATGTATTAACAACATATTTTCAATAATGATTTTAAAATTTGAAAATTAGTACTCGAATAATTAAATTATTAGGTTTAATTTGGACACCTTGAATAAAGTTTAAAATATCTAACCCCATCGAAAATGTCATTTGAATTGTTTATTTTTTAATCTCTTAGAAAAAAATTAATTAATTTAATTAACCAAATTAATTATTGATCCCACCTATAGGTGATAATTAATTTTTTTAATTAACAAAGAATATCTAACCCCATCAAAATTGATATTTATATATAAAAAAATTAATAAATATCAATTTATATATTTAATAACCTAAATAATATAAGCAAACATAATTAACTTAATTATTATATTCATAAATATTATACTATTATGAATGATAAAAAATTACATAATTTTTTATTGAATACATATCTATGTTTTTTATGCTATTAGATTAGGAAACAACAATAAAAAAAATCAAAATATTGTGATAGAATGTTGAGGATTTAATTTTGTTTTTAAAAATTTGAATAATAAATTAAAAACCATATTTATTTTTTCCTTAAATCGACCTTAGGAGTGTACTTGTTATTTTCTATAAAATGATTCGTATACTTGCGAGAGTTTTACAAATATAAAATCAAAGTATCTTCAAAATCAGTGTTACTAAAGCGATGTCGATTTTGCTCATCATAATCTCAACAGATCAAACATAATCTATAGGAGGAAAAAGGTGATAAACACGATGAAGAATGCAAACAACACTATGAATGTTTTTGATTTATTCAACAATTGAGATTGATTATAATACTTAAGTTATTTCACACAGTGTCAAATGTTGAATCCAATTTTTGTGCTCACATGTTCACCACTGAAATTGCTTATATGAGTCATAACATATATAAGCAAACAATTAGAAGAAATGAGTTGTATCCACTGTAATACTAAATCAATTCTCAAATGATTTAAACGAAAAAAATCCAAAAGTATAAGAATTTCAATAGCATAAAAAAATGCATACTTTGAAGTATGAAAGAATGAATATATTTATAAGAAAAAGGGTAATTTATAAAAAAAATTTAAATATATATTTTATTAATATATGCATATAATGTATGGATAACGATAAAAATATATAAAATTTTAAATATTTATATATTATAAATATAATTATAATAAAATAAATATTTATAAATTATAACGTATATTTTAGAAAAATATACAATTCACTGATAAAAATTGATTGCAGGTAATTATATTTTGATGGCACAATTAGTCAATATCTCATAATGCCGAAATTAATTGATAAGACACACAAAAGGGTTCCACCATTATCGGCAAAGGACAAGATTTCTTACTTAGGAACCAGTTCCTTCAAATCAGCCGAAAAATGCATCATCCCAAGAAAATGTCAAAGCTTATAAAACTCATGGAGCCCCCCCTATTCATTTCAAAGCTACAAAATCATCCCCAACTGTCAACATCTAGCTCCATTTTTCAGTACCCTTTAAGGCTGATCAACCTCTTTCATCCTTACGCATAATGCAGAAAGTCTAATATAGTATTCAACGTTAGTTATCATTAAGGATAAAAATATTTTTTTTTTTTATAAATTTTCGTATCAAAATATAATATTTATATATTTTTTTATTTAAATTATAATAAAATTATCAAAAATATAATTTATTTAAATATCATTTATCAAAATATTTTAGATATTATCTATAAAATATAGTTAAAATATTATCTATAAAATATAGTTAAAATATTACTAAAATATCAAAAATATCAATTATTTTTTTTTCTTTTTTTCTTTTTCAACAATCACTTTAATTTAATTTTTTCATTTTTGAAAAAAAAATATATTCTTTCTTTTTTCTTATTTGTAGCATATTTACTATACATATGAACATTTTTAAAAACAAATAATCAATGAAATTTATTTTTATATTTTCAAGATTTATCTATTTATAATAATTAATATAATTAGATATTTTATTCAATTATTTTAAATCTTATAATTACTTATTCTATAATATTTCTTCAAAAAGAATATATATTTTATTATATAATATTTTAATTAATTTATCAACTTATTGATTAATATAAATATTTTTAATATTTAAAAATAGATATATCAATTATATAAATTGATTATTGACTATAGAATTTAAAAAAAAATACTATATTTCAAATGTATGTTACAAAAAATGAGGAAAAAGCTACTCAACCCAAGTTTATATGTAAACTAAGCAAGGTTCTTTATGCTCCTATAACATGGTAACATAAACTTAGTTCTACATATGTTAATCTTGGTTTTACCAATTCATGAGTAGACTCGAGCATTTTTTTCAAGAAGATTGGTGTTGATTTTTTTATCATGCTCATTGGTAGCAATGTTTCCTTTTACACTACACTCATTGATTTATTGAATAACAACTTTGCTTTTAAAGTTCTAGAGGATTTGCATTATTTCTTGGGAGTTGAAATCATTAGAACATATGACACCTTACATATATGGCAGCAAACTTGGTCTTGAGTTTGTTAAACCTGTAAAAACCCTATGAAAGATGGGATTGTGATGTCCAAAAATGATGGAACTTGTTTACTTGATCCTAGTTTGTCCAGAAGTCTTTTTTGTGTACTCTAGTATTTTGTGCTTATAAGACCATATGTGGCATTTTTTATCAACAAATTGTGTCAGTTCTTACATGCCCCTATTCATTTGCATTGGATAGTTTCCAAATGCACAATAAGGTTTCTCAAAGGCTCTTTTTCTCATGGTTTGGTCTCCCAAAATCATCATACCTTTATCTCACATGATATTATGACTCAGAGTAGGCATGATATATAGATGATAGATGAAGCATAGGCTATCTATGCTATTATGTCATTTTCTTTGGTGATTCGTTTAAGCCAAATAAAAGGTTGTAGTAAGATGGAGCATAGAAGTTGAGTATAGGTCACTTTTCCTTGCATTAACTAAACTGAATTGGTTTTAGTTTCTTCTCCAAGAACTGATGTTCATATGTCTTAGGTTCCTTTGCTTCTTTGTGATAAGATTGTGCTATACAACTTGTTGTAAATCCTATCTTACATTCACGAATGAAACAAGTTAAGATTGATTGGAATTTCATCCGAGACCAAGTGCTAAATGGAACACTAGCTCGAAATCATATACCTTTCCACCGAAGATTAGATTACAGACATACTTACTAAACCTTTTTTTAAGACTAAATTTCATTGGTTTAAATCCAAACTTACGATTCTTCCAGTTCCTTAAGTTTGTGGGGAAATATTAAGCTATATGAAATATATAAATGTATTAGCTGTCATGGTAGTGTACTAGTGTGCATATTTGGTTAGTTATTCTCACTACCAAATAGTATCACTTGGATGCTTATATAAATGATTATTGTAAGTAATTATTCAATACACATAATATTTATTTAATCTCCTCTTTTTGTAGTAATTTTCTAAAATTGTGATGAAAATTTTGGATATATAAAAAATATTGATATTAATATATCGCAAAATGTTATTTTAATGTTTCAAATTAAATACACATACCTAGCTTATTATTTGTATTTAAGTTAATATTTATGGAGATGTAATCCATTTAGTTTTCCATATATCTTCATAATTACTTAAGTACTAATATTTAATTATATGTTATAATTCATTAAAGATTGGATTAAAAAATCTAATTTGAATTATTATATAGCCAATACTGTATTTAAAGTTGAATCTTCTATTGCCTAATATTTTAATAGTGGTTGTTCTAGATATATGACTAGTAATCGAGCTCTTTTCAAAATGTTTGAAATATAGAATGAAGGAACTGTTACTTTTGGCAATGAAATAAATCAATGATTATTGGTAAATGTGCAATTCAGATTGATGGTATGCCTAGGTTTGATGATGTACTACATATTGATGGACTTCTAACCAACCTATTAAGCATCATTCACATTTCTTACAAAAATTATAATGTATAATTTACCAAAAATCATTGTATTATAACATATCCAAAAAGTGAATGTGTGGTAGAGGAACTAGGTTTCAGAATAATTGCTATTGCATTGATATAGGCCCTATTACTACTACTCCTAACTTAGCTAATGATCATTATATTTCATTGTGGCATCAAAATATTAGACATATCAATTTTAAAGATCTTGTTAACTTAAGCAACAAGGAAATTATGTGTGGTCTACCTATGTTTTCTAAAACTAAAAAAACTTTTTGTGGACTATGTCAACTTGGCAAACAAATTCGCTCTTCTCATAAGAAAATCAAAGAAGTTAACACAAGGAGAATACTCGAATTAATTCACATTGACCTCGTAGGTCCTATGAGAACTAAGAGTTTGGGTGGAAAGAAATATAATATTGTTGTTATTGATTCTTTTTCTCATTTTACATCGTTGGATTTCTGGAAAAAAAATGATGTTTTTGACTTCTTTAGTTGGTTTTGTTTTAAAGTGTAGATTGAAGCAAACAATAGAATAACTAATGTAATGTGACTAAGGATAGATTATGGAAAAGAATTTTCTAAATTATGTAAACAACAGGGCATAGCTCATGATTTCTCAGCAACAATTATCCCACAACAAAATAGGATAGTAAAAAGAAAGAATCGGGTATTTCAAGAAATGGCAAGATTCCTATTACATGCAAAGGACATCCTAAGAAGTTTTGGGCTGAGGTAATAAGTACTTCATGCTACATAATGAACAATGTTTACCTACATCTAGGTACAAACCAAACCCTTTATGAGTTATGGAAAGGTAAAAAACCTAATCTTAAACATTTATATATGTTTAAAAATAAATATTACATCCTTAGAGATCGTGAGAGTCTAAGAAAATTTGACTCTGGAAGTGATGAAGGCATCTTTCTAGGTTATTTATTAACAATTCATGCTTTTAGAGTGTTTAACTTGAGAAGTAATATTGTGATGGAGTTAATCAATGTTGTTATAGATGATGTAGGTACTAGTACTCCAATGACTCATGAAAAAATTGAAACTATAAGCACAAGCTTGCAAAAAAAGACTAGATTGAAGAAACTTCTAACATTGAAAATGTAGAAAATGAGGTAGATGAAGAGTCAGCCTTGGATGATGAATTCACCATACCCAACACTCAAAGTCAGAGGCCAACACATACTGCCAAAACCCATATGACTGAAAACATCATTGGTGATTCTAATGCAAGTGTGGGAACTAGAAAGAGACAGGTAAGTGAAATAACTCATCTATGTTATGTTTCTCAAATAGAATCAAAAAATGTTAATGAAGCTTTAAAAGATGAATTTTGGATAAATGTCATGCAAGATGAGTTAGCTCAATTCACTAGGAATGATGTTTGGACTTTAGTACCTAAACCTAAAGATAAATACATCGTTAGAACTAAATGGATGTTTAAAAATAAATCTGATGAACATCATGTTGTGATTAGAAACAAGGATACACTAGTTTCACAAGGATATAAACAAGTTGAAGGAATTGATTTTGATGAAACATTTGCTCTTGTAGCTAGGTTGGAATCAATTAGGACTTTACTTTCCATTGCACGTTGTAAAGAAGTCTATGTTGAACAACCAAAAGGTTTTATTGAGCCATAATTTTTAGAATATGTTGATAAACTCAATAAGGTCTTTTACGGTTTGAAATAGACCCCTAGAGCTTGGTATGAGAGACTTATAGCTTATCTTTTGAATAAAGGTTTTGTTCGAGTAAGAGTTGATAAGACTATTTTCATTAAAAAGACCAAATAAGATATATTCATAGCTCAAATATATGTCAATGACATAGTTTTCGAGTAAACATCCAACTCCCATGTTGATGATTTGGTGAACATAATGACCAGTGAATTTGAAATTTAAATGATGGATGAGCTCACATACTTTCTTGGTTTGTAAATTAAACAATTAAAAAATGGAATCTTTATTTATTAAACCAAGTATGCATGTAATTTAATTAAGAAATTTGGACTTGAAACAAGTAAGCATTTGACAATACCCATAAGGACTAGTGCTAAGATCGCAATGGATGAGTTAGATAAGAGTGTTGATCAAATGCTATATAAAATCATGATATGAATCTCTTGTTGTACCTCACAACAAGTAGACTTGATATTTACTTCAATATTGATGTTTGTGCATGTTATTAATCAGATCCTAAGAAATCACACATTAATCTTGTCAAAAGGATTATGTACGTCTCTAGAACAAAAAAAAATAGTATTTGGTTTTCTAATGATACTACATATGAAATTAGTGGATATACATATATAGATTGGGCAAAACTTCAAGATGTAAGAAAAGTACTTCAAATGGATGCATTTATTTGGGAACTTTTTGTATCATGACACAAAAAGATACAAAACTCCATCTCATTATATAATACACATGCATAATACATTGCTACTGGAAGCTTCTACACATAACTTCTATGGTTTAAGAATACAATTAAGGAATATGGCTCTGAACAAGGTACAATTTCCCTATATTGTGATAACACTAGTGTTATATGTATCTCTAAAAATATAATTCTATATTCTCAAACAAAACATATAGACAGTAGACATCTTTTCATTAGGGAAGTAGTAGAAGATAAAGTTTTATCCTTCGAATTTGTGCCTAATGAAAGGTAATTAGCTTATTTATTCACTAAAGCACTTGATGCCCAAATATTTGAATCTCTTAGAAGTTCCTTAAGAATTTGCACTACTGATATGATCATTACATACTCAATTCATATTTATTTTGATTGGCTACACACTTTACAATGGATATTTTGAGTTATGTAATTACATATTTTTTACATTTGGTGATCGATGTTGACATGAACCTACTCACACACTCATTAGACACATAAGTATTTCATGCTAGAAGTTTATAATTAATTATGTAAGATTTTAGGGCATGAGATAACCTTGATTGTGAAAATTATGGTTGAACTCTGTCTTTCACTATATAAAATGTCATTATAAGAGAGACACCTAGTTTTGAAAGAGCTACCTATTGTAATGTATGAAAGCTATTATAGTAAATGGATAGGGTTACCTCACAACTAGTGTGAAAGTCATCATACTGGGTATATTGGCCTGTACATATTTCCTTAAATAATAATAATAATAATAATAATAATAATAATAATAATAATAATAATAATAATAATAATAATAATAATAATGTTAAAGGAAAACAAGAAAAATATAAAAGTTTTTACATGCACAAAAAACAAAAGCCACAATTGGTAATACAAAAAGAAAATAAATAAGAAATCCCTCACAAAATTAATGCAAGAGGAAAATACAAAAAAATAATATTAAAGGTGATACTCCTTCTTTTGAATCTTTCATAACTGATCATAAATGAACAAATTGACATCTTATTGTAGTTCCAACACATATTTTACTTTTGTTATCGTCGATATGTTACCATATGTATTAGTATGTTTGTGTGTTTCGTATACATATATTTATGTTGTTAATGGATAGTCACACTTTGAATAAAATTAATTTCATAATTTGTGTGTACTGTTGTAGTTATGTTAAGCTAAGTCTACTACCTTCAATTAAAAAAATTATATATATAGATATAGATATAGATCAATTTTTATAATTTTTTTGTTTTATTCTAATTTATTTTGAAGATTCGTAGAATTTAGAGAGATTTTTTTCAAAGATTCATTTAGCTATGAATCTAAAATTACAAATATGCATTTTGGAAAGATATTGCCTTTTAGAATATGCACTCCTTTTTTAGTAATTAAATAGACTTCTTGCTCACTCCACCTGTTGTCATTACTTTATGAAATATTGTTTATTTGTATGACAAAAATGGGGAGATAAAAATTGGAACATTAATTGAAAATCTACAAAAGGGAGATTTAACTTAGGAGGAGAATTACTTTGAAAATCCACTTTGGAGATATTTGACATATGAAAAGTTGTTTTTAAGTACTATCATTTGTTTAGTTTTCTTTTGAACATTTTTTGCCTTTCTATTATTATATGCATTGAACTAATGAATAATCAGTATTTCGAGACAAGTTATTTGGTTGTTTATATTTTTGTTTTTAAGTGTAAATATGAGCTTTCGAGATTCAAGCGAAGATAGTGCCACTGGATCATAGGATAGTACCATTATATAAAAATTTATTTTTCCTATGAGCATTATGTGGTAAGAGATAGGTTTTGTCACACGAATATGCCAAAGGGAGAGATTGTAAGGTTTATGTTAGTATTGTCAATATTCGTGAACAAAATGTAATTTTAGTTTCTAGGTGTCTTAGAAGAATATTTTTAAATCAAAGAAACTATCAAGTCTCAATAGTCATATATCAGGTATATTTATGTTTTCATACACATTAAATTGCATATTAGACATAATAGGGATAATGTAAAAATAGGCTACTCGATCGATCGAGTATTGATCGAGTAATATAACCTAATTGAATTAATTTTAATATATGACTGGATCGATCAAGGGATTTACTCAATCAATCGAGGATTAGATCGATTGAGTTAAATCATTGGATCGATCAACTTTTTGAATATTAATTAAACGATCACTGGATCAATCGATCAAATAATGTACTCGGTCGATCGAGCACTTGGTTAGTTTGATCGAGTAGCCAATTATTTGATTTTGATATATATTTCTATTATGAGTTAGATTGGATTTTACTTTATTATCCTTATTTCTTAAATGTGTTTTAACTAATTTTTTGTACGATATGATAATTCCACTTTAATCTAACGTGATTCAAAATATTCTATAAATATAAACCTAAGTACACATTTGAAACTAAACACATAAGAGCTATTATGCTTATTCTCTTCATCTTTTATTCTCTCTTGTTTTGCTAAAAGTTTTCAAGTAGGATATTAATTAATTTATCAAACAGTAGCTGTATTTGATAGATTAATAAGCCTACAATAATAATTGTGTTATTGTACTTTTAACTGATTATTATAGAGTTGCTATTTATTTTCCATTTATCTAATATATTGTTTAATTAACTAGTTAGGGTTTTTCATTATTGAATCTACTTTAAGACACGCACATTTATACTTGTGTTTATATGCTAACTTTTCAGGTGACAGTGGTACGAGTTCGATTAACTCGTGGGACTTAAGTTTGTTGGAACGTTGGTTCTAATCTGAATGCGTATCTTGTAAAGACTATGATGAAAGCAACAATTTGTAAGTGAGTTACTTGGGAGCATTATCTAAGTGGGTAATTTGAATTATGGCCTTGTAATTGAATACTTATTTTTTATAGTGGATAGTTAAGTAATCTAGTGGACAAATGTTTTTTTTTCCTTTTAAGTCATTAATATAGCCCAAGTCATTTCCACCTAAAAATCTCCTCTATTGATATTTTTATTTTTGTATTATTTTACGTACACGTGATTGGTTGTTTAACCGCTTAGAAAATTTTAATTTATCACACTTTTGTTGACTAGATATTTAGATTCATAGTTAAACGAATTTTCACAAGGATTATTGGCCGAAAAACTAAGGGATATTTAGTTGAAAAAACTGAGGCTATGTCGTGGGGAAAAAATTAGGGTCTTTTGAGTCTTTATGTTATATATCAAGGGTATTATTGATAACTATGTACAATTTAAATTTTTCATCACGACTATTGTAGTATAATTGTCATGCAACATTGAAATTGTTTTTTTAATTAAACAAAATTAATTTTTAGTCAATTTTTACTTATTTAATAGGGTAAATAACTACAGTTATTATTTAAAGATATTTACGAAGATGTATTAAACATTAAGGATATTAAAACTTATTTTTAAAATATTAGAGATATCATTGAAAGTACATGAAATTTCAAAAGTATTACTAAAATTTTCCCTTTACAGATAAATTTGTAACATGATAGAAAAATATAAATACTCATTATGTTATTAATATATATATTATTCAACAAACGCATTTGGAACAAAATATTTTAAATATATATTTATAGACTATTTTAAACATGTATTTTTTTAACATGTTATATAAATATTGAATATTAGGAGGTTACACACAAATAGCATATTATCATGTCATAAATGATATATCAACTATTTGTAACATCAAACCATACTATAATTTGAAATTTAATATGTGAATCACTTAATACAAACATTTTGCTTGCTTTAAATAAGCCACTTTCCCCCCTGTAAAAATAGCAACAGCAAATTATACTTGCAATGAATTTATCGACTTGTTAATGGAAATAGCAAATTCCAATCAAACCATATAATAAAGGGAAAGCGAGTGGCAAATAGGGTAATTGTTAAAAAAGATGCATAAAACAATTAATAGTCCATAAATAGGAAGTCAATGCCCGAACCATACTTTAATCTCTCTCTTTCTTTGTCGTGTAGTGGGAATGAAAGACATAGTATGGTGCGTTCTTGACTCCCTCTTTTAGGAAATTTTTAGCATAAGTTACAAAATACAAATAATAGAAAAATGTTGGTCCCAAAAAAAATTATAAAAAAATTGGAAAAAAAAAATGTAGGTGACTTGGTGTAAATGGTAATGAAGCCCAGCAGCAAAAATCAGCACCTAAAAAAAAAAGAAAAAACAGTTCTCAGCTCTTTGATGAGGCAGCATTCAAAATCCCAACTAACCAAAAGAAAAGGTCTTATACTTTCTCTAACACATTGAATTTCAACCAGCACAAAACAGCCTCTGAACCAATATTTCTGATCAGCATATTTAAGGATGTTAGAGATGAGACAGTTGTGTTGCACAGACCAAACAGTATTTTTTCATCAGGAACCAGGACAATTCAAGGCTGTCTTAATTTGCTGGACAGTAGTACCGATAAGGTTATTAACAGTTGTCACCGACTCCAAGTTCAATTTTGCTGATGGCAAACTACTTACCAGTATTTGAAATGCCACCGTTATTAGTGAACCACTCGACCTACCCGTGTTTCCATGTACATTACTGCTTGTTGATGCACCATCTCCTCCTACACTTCCTCCGTTGGCTCTACCGTCCGGTGATATCGTGAAACCCGATGGCAGCAATGGAATGTATGAAGGGTCCTCACCACTCATTGCAATGTTAATAGCCGGTAGATCAACCGGACAATACACCACAAGTGACCCTGATGAGTCTATGCAACTTTCTTGGAGTATCAACATGTTGTTCTGACTAGTATTGAATGCCTATATACACAATAATATGTTTGTTACACAGTATTAAATATATTTACCACATAATTCTTATAAAGTCATAATGTATTTACATAATAAAAATTGTACATTTATATATACATTTTGAATCATTTTTGAACGACTTTAGTCTAAACTGTACTTGAAGCGTAAATCAGAGGGTTTGAATTTTTAATTTTAAAATTATGTATTTGATTTTTTCTTTCATGTCAAATTAAAAATATTTTTTCATTTTAAAATATAATAAGAGTATACAAAAATAAATTAAATATTGTAATAAAATTATTTTGATATATAAAAAACCTACTTAGAAGAAAATACATATTATTTTAAGTATAAATTATTTTATTAAAATATTAATCATTATTTTTATCCAATAATATTATTACATGTTATCAAATAAGTACAAATTAATTATAATACAATTATAATTTATTTCAATACCACTATATTTAACATATTTAATACAGTAAACCAAACGTATCTTAAGTTTTATAACTTAGTAAGAAAGTCAATTTGAAAGAATGTAAATTTAGGAAATGGTATTTAAAAATAAGTTGATTTGGATAATCTTACACGCAAAACAGATATGCTATTCCCTGGATGCGAACCGTTTGCTATGTGAGCAACCTCTTGAACTGCGTTTCCATTGGATAGAACATCCCACTACATTAAATGAAAGAAAATGATCAATTCATCATTTAATTTTCTATAACATTAACAGAACTTAGCATGTTAGGTTTTTGGTGATAAGCATCTACCTGAGAACGAGTTCTTTCATCCTTAAAGAAACTGAAAACATCTTGTGGAGGAATTGGAAGCCATATTGTAGTAGCTGCACTAAGAACCACACCATTGGGTTGCCCAGGATCATTGCTCTTATGAACAGTGACTCGAACACCGACTTCATTCATCCCGGAAAGTGTGGTCCATCGGTGGCCATTAGATGAGCTAATGCTTGCACAGAAACTGTTGACCATTCTTTGTGCAAGTTTCATCATGCTTCTCTTGCCTTCAGGGGAAGGAATTACTAAACATAGAGCAAAAATTTAGAAAACTACTTAATGTCCAAAGTTATCAAAAAGATTGTATATGATATTGAATTGAGTAACATGAAATTTGGATCACTTTTCTTAAAATTGATACACTTTAATCATCTTCTTGTTACATTTTTGGTCATTTTAATCATTTCATACCAATTTTTATTATTTTGATCATTTCGTGTGTGAAAAAAATTAAATTTGATCAAATTTAGCCTTATTAGCAGGGGTTGGTATATGTTTAAAGAGAAAAATATCTGAAAAAATTAAAAAGATTAAAAAAAAGTGAATAAAATCATCAAAATTGGCCTAAAATGTCTAAAGTGTCCACAAATTTAATAGTAAAGTAACTAAAGTCACAAATTTAAAATAAATTGACCAATGTGTCCAATTTATTAAGTAAAGTAACCCTAAAATTCCTTCTATCGAATTTACCTCCTCCAAGATCTCTAGTAGAGGTGCTCGAAACCATTAGACAAGCGAATCTCTCGCACATTCGCTGAAGTGTAGCAAACCATCTTTCAGCTCCAAATGCTAATCCACTGTGGACAAGCTCTTTATAAAGCCTATGCGTTGGATGTTTGTCTTCTATTTCAATATGTTCCACCCATGTTACCTATTAAACATAAGAATTTGAATGAAATCATAATTACTTCAGGTGTCATAATTTAATAGAACCAATTAAAAAGAAAATGTTGAATTGACTGACCTTTGAATACCCATTAGGCATGTCCTGAATCAAACATCCAGAAGGAAGTCTACGGCATCGAAATTGAGAAGAAAATTGGTTATCCCGTGAAAAGTCATAAGAAACATCAACAATTGCCCATGAACCTTGTTCTATTTGCTGACAATAACGTAGGAAGTAGAACTCTCGAGTTGGTACCAAAGGCGAAAGCACCTGCAACTCTTCATGCATCTAAAATAAAAAATTGCAAGTGAGATTATTCATAGTAAACATTTATAAAAAGAAAGAAAAAGAAACAATGCAACATTTGGAAGCTTACCAGCTGCAAAGTTCCACTATGACTGCCTAACACTCCAGAAGATATGACTTCAATTGTTCTTGCCATTGACACAATTGTGGGAAATAGCTCTACCCATTTACTCTACACAAAATAAAAAAAGAGGGAAAAAAAAGTTAAAAAACATCAAGTTGAAGAAACCATGCATGAAATTCAATTTATTATAACCTATGTTACTCGAATTATTCAATTTTTGTTAAGTATCCATGTCCAAACCACATGAACATAAACATGGGTATCGATACTCAGATATTAGTATAAATTTATAAAAATTTAGTCATATGGGCGCATCTAACACCCAAATAAGTATTCTAAAATTTACAAAGAGTCCGTGTAACATAGTTCATAACTCAGTAGAAGAAGCAAAATTACCGAGTCCATAAACATATCAACCAATGCTAAACCATTCATGATAACTACACCAGAATCTCTAGAAGCTTCAATTCTAATACATGGATTCTTCAAGTGATTAATGGCCCTAGGAAAAATCCTTTCATAGTTCTCAAGACTAAGAGCATCTCTCCCATCAGTTGTTGATTTTATCCACATGGGTTCATTAGTGTGCAAAAGCCTAAGCAACTCATCCATAGCACTAGCAGCAATATCTGACATGAGAGACTTATCCATATCAGAAATACCAGTTGGCTGAAAAGGCATATTGGGCATAGTAGATGAACTTCCAGGAAGAAGATCAAGATCTAGAGATGGTCCACTAATCCCATGGCCTCCAAAACTTCCCATTGACAAATCTAAAGAGGAGATATGAATGGGTTGAACTGGTGGAAGTTGAGAAATTGGCCTCCCTATGTACTTTGCAGCAATGCTTGAAACTCTGTCAAGCTGGAGAACAGAACAACATTAACACAATAGAAAATACACATACAATGGAAATTGAATGGCCAAAATACAGAAGTAACCTCTTCTTTCAATTGGGCATTTTCCATTCGCAATTTATGTTCATCAAAATATGAGTCTTCGTTAATTGGAGGACCTCCACAAGAAGGACATATCACATTCTTGAGTGCTTCTCTAATTGCTATGTTCTCACATCGGATCTCATCATTCTCTGCCCGAAGTGTACAGTTATCGGCTCTTTCATGCTGTGCCTGGGAGTTTTTTGAAGCATAGAAAAGTTCATTTCAATGAATTAAAGAAACATGCAAAGCAAAAGAGGGGAAAAAAATCAATTTTTTATTACCAAAAAAAAATTAAATAAAAAAAACCTTCATCTGGGTCCTTCTGTTTTGGAACCAAAATTTGATTTGTCGAGGAGCCAAACCCAATTCTCTGCTCAACTGTAACCTTTGCTTTTCATCTGGATGTGGGCACTCCTTGAACATTCTTCATTACCCAAAAAATAAATAATAACAACACAAGGCTCAGAAAATCTTGCATTCAAAATGTAAAAATAAAAAATAAAAACCCAAAAACATTGACATTGAAAAATTAATCTTACGATTCAAGTTTCTGAATCTGATTAGCAGTGTGACGATGATAGCGTTTCTTTCGTCTTTCAGAAGAATCATGGTCTCCACCAGACCCACTTCCTCCACTTCCAAACTCCATTATTAGCTTTCCTCTTTTTTTTTCTATTTCACCACTAGTTACTCTGCAACTACTGAAGTAGAAGAACTAACAAGAATGGTTGGTTCTTCTAAGGTGTCAGGTTCTAGCATTACAAAGCATTATTGCCACAAAGATTAAGAACGAACCGGGAAGCAAATGAAGCTTCTGGCTATATGGGAAAATGAAGTCTCTGAGGTTTATGGAAAATGTAGCAAAATATTTGACTTGAGTTTCAAAAAAAAAAAAAAAAAAGGCATTAGTTACCATAAAGAAGACCGCCCATTACTACAACAAGATTGCATTTTTGTTTTAGAATAGAAACGGTAAGAAAAGTAATATCAGAGATATCGCCATGATTTTTGAGAATTGAGTTAAGGCACTCCGCTATTATACCTTGAACCGTAATTTACTAGTGTGTGTGTGTGTGTGAGAGAGAGAGAGAGAGAGAGAGAGAGCCAACCTAGCCAACTATTCAGGAGTGTAATATAAGACTGTACCTGTCAATTTGTAACTGATGAGTTTTAAAAGCGTAGGCTCGGGGAAATAGAGAGAGAAATTAAAGAGGAGGTTCTCTTACCTTACTCGACTCAGAAATTACTGATAAGCCCCTTAAAACTATTCTTTTAGTTATAAGTTATTAAAGATATAATTAAAGATACTGAATATAAATTTTCATATAATCATCTGTATGCTTGTAAAATCAGATTCTAGTTTACAATATAAAGGTAATATTATTATGTAAAAAATTTATACTATCAAAATTCTAAACAATAATTAACACTTAACTTAATCTATTTAATTTTTTAATTATAAAATTATAAATTTTTATTTTTATTTCGTATAAAAATAAAAATAATATATTTTTTATTTTAAAATGTAATAAAAATATAAAAATAAATTAAATATTAATTTAAATAATTTTTATAATAAAAATAATTTTTAACAATATAGTATTAAATAACACCATCATTTGATTGTAAGAATAAAAGTCCTAATGTAAATTTGTTTGTATTTAAATATTGTTAAAATTAGAATAAATAAAAGAATATTTCATTTATTTGCATTTTTCCTTAATTCTTCAAATAATGCATGATTTTTTTTTTAATTACTTGTGCTTAAACTTAGTGTATCAATATATATACTATGAAGATAGAGTTTAAATAAAATAATCAAAATAGCTCATAATCATTAACTAAAGTTTGTAAGTGAGTTTTAATTAGATTAGTAAGCCTCGTATTCATTGAAAATGAAGTTATTCTTATTTGAGATAATTGATATAGAGATGTTTAATTTGAGATATTTTGTATAATAATTGATTATATTGGATATGATTAAATATATTAAAAATACTATTAATATCTATTTATCCACGGATGTTTCTATATGTCATTTTTAATAACCATGTAGGAAAAGAGCTTAATCTTGAGTGATTTAATTGATATCTTGATTTAATTGATATCTTGATGTAACATTTTAGTATTTAACTAACTTGGAGATGCAAGTAGTACAGGGCAAAGATGTCTTAGATCTTAATATTTCCATGTTTATGATGGGCTAAAAGATTATCTTATAAGATGTAACATCCACTCAGTCTATATACAAATGTTATATATCAATTTTCTTGTTTATGGATTCAAAGCTTGAATAATTATGTACAATTTATAATATGATTATAAATAATTATTCATACATATCTTAGATTTTCATGAAGAATATATAATAGAGTAGACTTAATGAACTTAGTAATATTACAAACTAATAATTTATAGCTATATAAATAGATGACTCAAATACATTAGAATAGGTAAATATTAATAGAAATATTCAAGAATTTAGTCTCAAGTTTATAATGAAGTAATTGTGAGATTAATAAAAATTGATAATTAATTAATGTATCAATTTTGTATTCAAATTTAAAATCATAGTTCTATCACTCATCAAGTATGCTTCGTAACAATGAATGAATAATATTTCTTTTAAGGTAAATAAATTGTTACTTTAGAATTAATTATTATGTGATTAAAATGCATATTTATTTATTAAAATATTTTATGAGAATCATAAATGTTAAATAAATATGTAAAAATAAAATAGTAATTTTAGCATAGTTATTTATTCCATAAAAATTGATTATATGTGTTATTTATTTGGATTAAATAATTACATAAATGAATTAAAATGTTAAAATGAAAAAACTAAATATTTGCTAAGTATTTAAAGCTCATGTACCAATAAATAATATTTTAATAATTAACAACTTAGATTTGATAATTAGATTAAATAAAATTTAATTAAACTAAATTGAATACTCCTTGTGGGAATATGATTCCACGTGTGACGTGGTATATGGCTAGAAAATTGTGAGAATTGGATTCTTATTAGCATACAATAATTTTGTTCTGCAAGGACTCTCCAAGTTAATTACACTATCCTAGGTTTACACACTATTTAAAGTATCCTACTCTCTTATGTAACAAGGTAACTTTAATTAAGAGAATTTTGTGAGAATAAAAAATTTCAAACATCTTTTTGTTAGAAATAAATTATTTCTTCAGTGGTTTGGTGGTGTTCTTATAAGACACTTAAGCTTCACCCATGAGATTCTAGTCGTAGAACAAGAAGAGATTTTTTTTTTATTCACTTAGATAGTGTAAGAACGCGTACACATTATATTCATCATTATTGGAAACAAACCTTGAAAGTGCGAATGTTCTAATCATTATTCCACACATAAAATGTATGAATTCTTGATAAGTGTTACATGCATCATAAGTA
The DNA here is from genome assembly GCA_037013495.1 of Hippophae tibetana. Lineage (NCBI taxonomy): Eukaryota > Viridiplantae > Streptophyta > Magnoliopsida > Rosales > Elaeagnaceae > Hippophae > Hippophae tibetana. The sequence continues at coordinate 16,457,677 of CM072812.1, forward strand.
ATTAAACTATTAATATCATAAGAATTTTGTTAGAAAAAACTTCTTTACCTATACTTCTACACATATTATAAATAAAAATTAAACTTTATATTGAAAATAAGTTTTCAAGACCATAAATATATATTATTGGCATGCAAATAATATAGTATATTTTAAATACAAATATTAATTCTACATAAAGTTGAATTGTTTTTAAATACCTAAGAATCTTAATCTTCTAATTTATTACACATATCAATAACTAAATATTCCCCTTGTAATGACGTAATAATCATAAAATCAATTACATCTAATCTAGCATGTAATTCTTTTATTGAGTAAACTATGTACCATGGAGTAAATAATTAGATCACACTCTCGTACCAATTAAACTACATATTATATATTAAGTTTGCAATTATAGATCTTATACATATGAATTGTATATTTATACTTAGAAACATCATGCATGTTATTTAATCATGATAAACAATCAAATAATTCTTTTTAATCTATCTAATTACTTATATAATCTAATTGTAGGCCAAACAACTAATAGCATACAAATCATATTAAATAATATGAAATAAAAATACAATCGTAATGGTTTCAGTAGAATCAATTCATATAGTAAAAAATTAGATTCATAAGACCCGTAAATAGTAAAATCTAACATCTATATGTCTTAATCAAATTCATAATTTTAACATAAAAGATCATGGAAATTAACAAAAGATGAAAAAATAAATAAAATACAATCAATTTCTTGACTTATACTGACCCCTCTTCGATCTCATTTAATCTCTTTGTTTTGATTATTTTTCCTTAGCTTTATGTATCTGTTTTTCTCTATTTCTGTGTCCCAATTATGGTCTCTTAATAATGTTTAAGTAGGTTGAAAAACGTCTTAATTGTTTCAGGATTTGTATTAACTTTGATACAAAGATTGAGATTAATTATTGGATAAAACATAGAATATGTTAAATTTCACTATACTCAATTGATCGAGTTCTTGCTCGATAGATCTAAGTGTGTTATCATTCAACCCGAGAGTGTTTGATCGATACTCAATCGAAGCTCAATCCATCCCGATCGATATATACTATTTTAGAATGATCTAACAAAGCTTTTTGTTCATCAATTTAATGTCTTGTTTTCTCGATCTATCGAGACCTTTTGTTCGTGAATTTTCCAAATTTGCTTATTTTGGTTCTGTTTGATATCGTTTCACTTACATTTACAAAATTAAGCATAAGATAGGACTCTTTAACAAGAATTATACCAAAACAAGATAAATAGATAGTTTGAAGTGACTAAATAATGATACTTTTGTAAAGTTATCAATTGAGATTAGATGATGGGATGTCCCACTATTCGCTATCCCTTTCGTTTATTTCAATGCTAACAGTAAGACTAATTATAGGATAATATAGAGGTGCAAACCTATTTTGAATATTCTAATGAGTAGATTTTCATTATAATGAATATAAGTACTTTTTATAATATGCTTTAAATATTTATTTATTTTTTATTTTTATTAATATTTATTAGTATTAAATAAAAAAATATTAAACACATCATTCTTCTCTATAAATATAAATTTTATTTCTATTAAATTATAAACAATATTGAAATTTAAGTTTTAAGAATATTTTTATATATATAACCATATGTTTTCATATATATATATATATATATATATATATATATATATATATATATATATATATATATATATATATATATATATATATATATATATACGTACGTATGTATATTAATTAAATGCATGTGTTGTCTTTAAAACTTTCTCATTAAAAATATTTTTTTGCCCGTATTTAAACATAACAAAAATTATAAATGATAAACTCAAAATAATAATGTAAAAGAAGAACTTTTTAAGTTTTACCAAAAAAATTAAATCAAATTTCAAAATTATCTTTAAACTGATTTGTATTAAATTAAAATCTAATAAAAATAAGACTAATTAATAAATAATTTGATGGTTTATACATTATGCTCAAATTTTGACGTCTTAGGATAAGTTTTTGGTTATGTAAAATAACGAGGGGTCGAAGTAATTCTTATTTTTAAAAATGAATAGTTTAGTCCTATTATTGTTAGGTTGAGTCTAATTGTTGTCAAAATTTATAAAAAATAATCAAACAAATCTAAATTTTGATTTTTTATTTAAATAAAAAATAAAAATTAATATAAGAGAAATGCAATCTTCTTCTTCTTCACGAGTATTAAATGAATTTTAACTATTTTATCACTAAATGAAGCTATAAATATCCATAAATTTTATTATTTATAAATTAAATTTTTTTTCTTTGTACCATAGGAAAAAGAGATTCTAAGTTTTTTGACTTGTTACATGTGAATTTGTTTTTAGATTTTTTTTATTTATAATAGATAGAAATTACTATGTTGGGCTTAATTTATTAGTTATATGTTTAACAAATAATAATGCATAATTTTGATGATTGTTATATTAAATGGATAAATTTTATTATATTTTTATAATTTATGAAATTCAATCAAGTTAACTTAATAATTATAAGAATAAAATATTTATTTTATAATAGTTATGAAATTAGGCATACCCTTTTTTTTCCTTCAATGTAAAACTGGTACATATAAATGAAATAAACTATAATGGTGTTTAACCCTAGTGGCCTAGAGTTGGACATGTAAGATTATCACGATAAAATAGTTAATATGAAAATATTTACAAAAATTTATCTCTATATTAATTCGATAAGAAAGACAGTTTGAACAACCGAAAAATTGTAAATTTCCTTAATTATTTTTATATACGTAAATAAATATTTCATGAAAAACATAAAAAATAATTAATAATTGATTTACATGAAAATATTTATCTTCCCATTCTACATGAACCTAAAAAAATCCTAAGACTCAAAAAGCAATTTTTTTTAGGTAAATTACATGAAAATGATAATAAATCTAGATAATGCTTAAACTATTCGAATAGATATTGTAATTTGTAAACACAATAAACGGAAATAAATATGGTGAAAATAATTGAAATATTGCATGATATGTTAATTTAGTAAACAAATTATTTTTGTTAAAATGCAAAGAAGATATATATGTAAGGAATATATATATTGCTACAAATAAAGTTATTGATTAATTTTTACATTTTATTTATTTATATAAATTATAATTATAAATTAGGACATTTACATGATTAATAAGAACAAACGATCAAAATATTAAAATAAATTATGTAAAATTTTTAAAATTAATAATAATTATAGTATTTGTAAAGTATTCTTTTAAAAAAAATACATGTAAAGTGAAATTAATTAAATAAAAATAAGAATATCAAATAAAAAAATGAAAGTATCAAATATAGGAAAATTTGTAAAAGATAATGACATTAATTCTCAAAAATATTTTAAAAATTGAAAATAAATAAAAGGGTTTAATTTTATTTATTAAAAGAAATAAAAATTTATTCTAATATTTAAAATAATACAAATTACTCATGAGTTATGGTAAATTAAAAACTTTTTTTATGTAGAAGGTGAAGTTTATAGGTTTTTGTTTCCTAAATATATTTTATGATAATTATGCATTTGAAAAAAAGAAAAACAAAAAAAAGTTGGTAAATAAGAGAGAAAAGAAAAACCTTGGAAATGTATAAAATAATATCATAATAGACTTATTTATAGAAGGAGTCATAAATGAGATAATACATGATTTGATTTGTCTTTTATATTTATCTTCTAAAAGAATACAAAATTGTCCAAAATGAAAAATAGGTTTAATAGCTCTAGTTTACTACATAACTTTATACACTTTTATACGTGAGATTTAGAAGAGTAATTTTCTCTTCCTATCTCTTAAAAACTTCAACCATTGAGACATGATAATGTTAAAATGTGTGTAATACATTGGGAATATACATATATATATATATATTAATTTTTTAGTGGGATATTAAAAATTTACTAACTATGAAAACATATACTAGAAGTGTAAAAATGAAAAAAAGAAGTTAGAAATAGAGTATATGAACATATATATACACACATATTTTTTTGAGTTGTTATATGTTTTCTAAATCAATTGTAATCCAAAAAAATATGAACTTGGATAAGTTTCAACACATAGTAATTTATTTAGTAACACATAACAACTCAAAAATAATACACACATATATATTTACATATTCTATTTCTAACATTTTTTTCATTTTTATACTTTTGGTATATTTTTCATAGTCAAAGAACTAATAGTACTCTATTGAAAAATTAATTGACTTTTATCATTAATGTACTTCTCCTACCAGTTATCATATATATAGTTCAAATCATATTATTAATAATATTTTTATGTGATCATGTAAATACTATTTTTTAAAAATAAAGTCATATATTTTAACAATATATGATTAAAATTATGATTATCTACAAAAATTTAACAATTTTTTAACCCATAATCGATTAGGTGTGAGATGATGATTTTTGCTGCATTGAAACTTTGATTAACCAAAATCAAACATTATAATTATATGAAAAAAAAAATACTTTCAATATTAAAACAAAGAACACTTTGAATAATTATATTAAATTTTTTTAATCTTATATTTATATATTTTTTATTTTACTTAAAAACATATGCTAAGTAACTAAAATATTGCAATTGATAGACTTTAAAGATGTAATTAAATTGAATAAGTGATAAGTAATTTGAAAATAAATGTTATCTAACCTACAAAGAATACTACAATAAATATCTTTATTTATTAACTTATTAATAAATTAATAATAGGTTTTAAAATTTGTTTTTAACTAAAAATAAAATAATAAATAAAATACATATGTATAAAGATAAAGAGAAATATATGATAATGGAACATTAGTTACCACTAGCATATTATTTAATCAAATATATCATGAATTAACAATATTTTCTTGAAAAATCTATGTATTACTTGACTACGACTTCCTACACACATTTGTTTACTTATAATTGAAGTAGAATACCATCGTATCAATCTCAGAACAACCTAATCATCGTTACTAAATAATTCATTCATTGTATTACGTTCTAAAAAGAAGATAACTAAACTTCACAAAATCATAGTTCTTAACAACCTTTAAGGAAGGCATCAACTCTATCTATCACATTATCACAAAACAATAAGTTATCATTTTAGATAAGAATATTAACAAATACCATAACTGACAAAATAAATACACACATATATATTTTTAGTATATAATGATAAAAACTTAAACTAGTATTATACATATACATGTATTAAATTAGTTAATTACTCTAATTCATACATGCATATTCATGAAATTTAAATATAGAGTCAAACAAATCAAAACTCAAGGATTTAATCAAAAAATCATTATAATATTGTATTAAATAAAATCATAGTCTATGACTTGAAAATTACCTAAATCATATAAATAAATTAACTAAAAAAATTATAATTAAAATAAATAGAAGACTAAGACAAAAAAGAAATACTCCTTAATTGCCTTTTGAATTTTATCTTGTCTCTAGCATCGTCTTTCTCTATAGGCCTAAATATATTTTATATAAAATTTGTATCTATAATCTGTAGCTTACTATGTGATTGATTTTGTTGTTAATCTAACTACATATATATAGTAAAAGAGTTAATGTAGTTAGGATAGGATTGAAGAAGTTAAAAATAATTAAAATGCCAATAACACAAATATGAAACTATTTGGATATACATTTTCTTGAAATTAGATGTTGGAGTGCAAATTTGAGTGTATGGGACGCATTGCACATAGACTCATGTTGCGATGCGACTTTAATTCCAATTCTGTTGAAATTCATCTAGAGGGTGATGTGCTACGATGCACATATACTCATACCGCAACGTGTCCTTAATTTTTCATATTTAATGTTTTGATTCCTCCTTGATGTATCTTGTATAAATATTTACATTTATATCCTTCAATGTATGACAATTGTGCCTCTAATTGTGAGGATTTAATTTTTCTTTTGTCATTTAAATATTTTAAGTATAAAAATACTTGAAATACATAAAAATATATCTCATGATTATGAAAACATAATTTATAAAATACTTAGATTAAAATGCAATATTAAACCTAATTCATTCTTTTAATTTCAATAAATCACAAGATATGCATGTTTTTTAAGTACATATCAACACCTTTATAACACCCTTCTTTATTTAACCAATCTATTAACTTATATAAAAAGTATTAGTTTTGGTCTTTCAATCTTTCATGGCCATATTTGAAAGAAATTTTGATTATAAGAAACATGCTATTCAGTCAGACGGACATTGGGAATTTCATTTCCTTACTTCTAAATTGAGTGAGATTGGCATTGGGCATCGTGTGACTTACCACACAAATCTGAGCAGAATGAGGCTATTGAGAGTAGACATAGAAGAGTTTTTTAGAGAGGTTTATCTCTTTTTTAAGCTGATTTGGATGTTACATATTGGATGTATGCATTTTGCATAACTATATTTACTCTAAATTGATTGCCCACTAGACATTATCTTATGAACTCATGTATAAGATAATTCCTAACTATTCTTTTCTGAGAGCATTTGGTTCTCTTTCCTTATCTTAGAAGCTACAATTCCCATAGGCTTCAACATCATCCAACTTCTTGCCTCTCTTTAGGTTATACACCTCAACAACATGGATATCTATGTCTTAATGTAACTTCTAGTAGGTTAACACTAGTCTCCTTGTTATTTGTCATGAGCATTACTTTCCAGGTACATCTTTGATATACTTATTAGCCAGTCCATGTCTACTTCTTCTACACATATGATAGTTTCTATGTTATCACTATGCTTTCACTCTCCTCACTAACTTACTTCTGATTTTAATGATCCTTATCCTATTCTTGCACTTGTTATTCAAGATTTTGCATTTGTATCTTCTAGCACTTATTTTCCTAATCTTCTTACACACTTACTATCACCTTTATCTGGTTCATATGTTCAACCCTCAAAATCACTTGTTTTTTCTGATTCCCAATCTGGTGTCCCTTTTACCTCTTCCTTCAATTCTCATGATTATGTTGAATTTGAGCTAGTTAATTGATCTTCCTATTGAACCTCACAATTCTCATCCCGTGAGAACTCAATCTAATATGGAATTGTTAAACCCAAGCTCTTTTTCACTATGGTGAGTGGACCTCATTTGATTCCTACACCTAAACATTTTAAAGATGCCAAAGGCATTGTAAAGTAAGAGGAGTCTATGTAGCTAGAATATGAGGCATTACTCAAGAATGGCACCTGGGAATGGATGCAATGTCCTTTAGATACTACTCACATTGGATGTAAGAGGTTTATCGAATCAAAGTCAAGAGTGATGGTAGCCTTGACAAGTATAAGGCTAGGTTGGTGGCTAAGGGCTATGATCAACGACAGGGTATGGATTTTTCTGAAGTATTTTCACCTGTTGTGAAGCCTCAAACAATCAAGGTGGATTTATCTCTAACATTGGATAGAAACTAGAACATTAGGTAGCTTGATGTGCATAATGCATTTTTGAATGTTGAATTTCATGTAATGATTTATATGAAACAACCTCCAGGTTATGCAGATACCTTTCTGTGACTTGGGGGTTACTCATTCCAAAGTAGATCCTTCAATGTTCTTTTGTACACAGTTTGGTCATTTAACTATTATGTTGGCATATGTGGATGATATAATCATCATAGAGGTAGATAATGTCTTTATCACGTAGACTATTGGTACATTCAATCATAGGTTTCCTCTCAAGGATCTTTGAGATATTCAATTTTTCCTTCGTCTTGTTGTTACACAAACCAAGAACACTCTCCATTTTTTTAAACATAAGTATATTCAAGACGTACTTAAGAAGAGTGGATTGGAAACTTCCTAGGCTAGTAAAACATCTAAGAGATATGGTAATGTTCTTTCCAAGCATGATGGTGTTCGTTTGGCTAATGGTTCATTGTATCGAACAATTGTAGATGCCTTACAATATTGTGTACTTACCAAACCTGAGATTGCTTTCTCGGTTAATAGATTTTGCCAATTTCCATATTAGCCAACTGATGACCACTAGTTAGCTACTAAAAAGGTACTATGGTATCTTAAAGGCACCAGTCACCATGGTTTACTCTTGCAACAATGTGATCTTTTATGTTTCATTGTCTTCATTGATTTAGAATGGACTAGCTACCAAATGATCGATGAAATAATAGTGGTTATGCAGTCTATTTTGGCAATAATTTGATATCTTAGAAGTTAAGAAAATAGCAACTGGTTTCTCGGTCCAGTATTGAAGCTGATATAAGGCACTTACTATTGGTGCTTCTAAGGTCTTGTGGCTTTAGTCATTGATCAAGGAATTGTAGATTTTTGAAGATAGTATTCCTATCATTTTATGTGATAACATTAGAGCTAATCATCTTATAGCTAATCCAATCCTCCATAATCGCATAAAACGTATTGATGTTGATTTTCATTTTGTTCTTAACTTTGTGGTTAATGGTAAGTTTTATGTTTGTTATATGCTATAGTCTGGAAATCAGACGTGTTTACCACGCCACTTCCTGAGTCCAATTTCATTCCTTTTCGTGGAAAATTGATGGTGGTTCCCTCTCCATTAGTGGTGGAGTGGTAGTAAGATGATAGAACAGTTATAGCATGTGATGTAGTTGGAATTTGTTAGTGCTAATGCACACCAATAATGTGTGCCATACAAGAATTTGGTAATTTATCCTTATGTTAGTCAAGTTAGTTGTTTTATATCCCTCATGCTTTATATATAGACATGAGATGATAGTTTGTATTGTATGTATAAAAATATATTTTCTTTTATCATCTTTTATATTCATTTAATCAATTGAAACAAATTATATCAAAAATAATAAATTAAAAATTTACATATAATAATAGTAGGTAAATGAAAATTTATCCTAATATTAAACATAATCAAATTAAAAGAAATTTAATATTAAATGGATTAAAATAATTAAAATACATCCATCTCGATGGATGGTATATATTCATGTAAAATATTATTATTTTTAGATCAAGAAAAACCTCCACAGGGGAGGAACAAAACCATGTCCCACTCTGGATCATTAGAATTGATGAGGAGACATCAAGCTAGCAATTCAGCTTGTCCACAGTTTGCTATGGAGGCATGTGATCTCAAGATCCGAATCACGCGCATTCTATTCGGAAGAACACAATGCTGATCTTTCATGCAGCCTATTTTCAACTAGAGTGTCCTACGATTGGTATTCATGTGAAATATTTAGTCAATGTTTTTCTTAATAATAAAAATATTTTACAAATATAAAAGTAGTGATTTTTATAATTATAAGTGTTTTGAAGTTTTAAAGACGTAATAAATATTTTTGTCTTTGAACTGAAATAATTAGTGCACTACTTGAATAAAGGTCATGATTTCATCTTAACAAAAAAATGTATCCAAGCCAACTACAATTCTTGTAAATTAATTAGATGGTATTAAAATTCAATTAAAAAGCTGCATGGCTGGACCCAAAAATTCGTTAGGGATCTTAAATACATGTTGCTTAGTATACTGCACACTAGTTTTCTACGTATATTTATATGTTTTTTTTCTCTCTTTCTAGGAGGATATAAATGATCACTTATAAATTTAAGGAATGATATGAATAAATTTTTATCAAATTAATTTATTTAAAAATATAGATATTAAGGTATTTAAAAATTAAAATTTATAAAAAAATTCTTAAAATCAAAGAAATTATTAACATGCTGCTATTAAGCTAATTCAAGGGATGAAGAGTTGTACGTGACTTTATCTTTAGGAATTAAGTCTTTGATTTGGTGTTCATCACGTTTTTGAATTATGTTCTAAAATTAAATTTAATAATATATTTTTAATTAATTAAACAATATGTTTTTGGAAATATTTTTAGTGAAATAATGATGTTGATCGAACAAATAGCGTAAAACATACATACTTAGTAAAATTAATCCCAACACTAACTTTGTTTAACAGTAGTAGTGTTTCAAGTTCATTTATTTAGAAAAAAATGTATCATATAATAAAAAATTTAATTTTTTATTAAGCATAAAGAAATGATAAATGTGACATATGCATAACTATATTTTTCTATGGATATAAATGTATTTAATAAATTACTTTTTAATCTAAAAAAGAAAGAAAGAATGTTTTTAATCAAATTTAAAACATGTTTTATTATCAAACGTGTGATTTTAAAATTAATTAATTCAAATATAATTTGAATGAATAATAAAATGATGAAATTGTGGTGAGTAGACGTGACAATTTTATTTAAATTTCATTCAAAAACATATGTTTTAAGCAAAACAAAATTGTAGTATGTTAGTTGCAATATTTCCTTAAAAAAAGTTAAAGTTTTGAGTAATTTTTCTCTAAATAAAAATTACTTTACATATATATCACTCTAAACACTTGTATTTTAATGGCACTAAAAGGAAAAAAAACAATTAACATAAAAAGTATGAAAATAATGTAATTTATTAAGACTAAAAAAATTCATTCCGTTAAACGAGAGGATTAAGTGCTACCTTAACCTTAATTTAAAGAAATATTGATATCCTTTACTCTTCAGCCCTATATCTATCCAAATCTATATTGTATATAAAAATTTAAATTATATCTAAAATAAATTTGAATAAAAAATACCCTTATATTTTAACAATATAACATATCTTATATTTTTATTTTTTAGATTTTTTTAATAAAATTATTACTTATAAAATGTGTTTATGTATTTAAAGTTTTTTTACAATGAAATTTGTATTCATATGGTCGGGATAATTGATGACCAAATCCCCGGCAACGGCGCCAAAAACTTGATGACCAAATCCCCGGCAACGGTGCCAAAAACTTGATGACCAAATCCCCGGCAACGGCGCCAAAAACTTGATGAGCGAAAACCGGCATCGCCGATTCTTGCCAATACTTTGGTTTTAATATTTATAAAACTCTCGCAAGTGCACGAATCATTTCGTAGAAAATGATAAGTATACTCCCAAGGTCGTTCTAAGGAAGGAATGTGTGTGGTTTTTAATTTATTATTCAAACTTCTAAAAACGAAATTAAATCCTAAACATCCTGTCACGATATTTTGGGGTTTTTGTGTTTTTAATCTACTTACATAAAAATAAACATAGATTCAATAAACATTTATGCAAATTTTATCATTTATAATGGCGGAGTATTTATGGATATAATAACTAAGTTAATTATGCTTGCTCATATTATCTAGGTTATTAAAGATATGAATTGATATTTATTGATTCTCCCTTTTTTGTATGAATACCACCTTTGGTGGGGTTAGATATTCTTTGTTAACTGAACAAATCAATTAACACCTATGGGTGGGGTTGATAACTAATTTGCCTCATTAAATTAATTCCTTTTTCTAAGAGATTGAAAATGAACCATTTAAATGACACCTTTGGTGGGGTTAGACAGTTTAAACTTTATTCAAGGTGTCCAAATTAAACCTAAGAATTTAGCTATCCGAGTACTAACTTTCAAGTTTTAAAACCACTACCGAAAACATGTTGTCAATACATTTTCAGATAATAATTCTTATAAAAACTTTTGAAATAGAGCTTCACTCTAACTACCGGGCGATTGTACCATCAAATAAAAGAGCACTACTCTAAATGAGACCGGATAACTAAACCTTAAAATCTAATTTTCAGGTTTAAGTTTGTAATGAAAAATAATATATTTCTCTCTAACATTCTTAATATAAAATCATGAATAAAAATAAAATCAATTCATTTTAGAGATTTTTACCTATTTAATATTTCGCAAGCATAACAACGTCATTATTACATCATGTTTACTAAATAGCCAGCACAGTTAAATTTAACCACAGACAAATTAAATATAACATGTAAGAATAAAGCATAAAAATAACTGTAAAGAAAATAAAATCCTTACAGAACTTCGACGCTATTCCCGTTGCTGGAAAAACTCCAAGCGGAATTTGCACTCCCATTTATTGAATCAAAAAGCTAAAATATTACAAAAACATAACTAGTTCTTCCCAAAAAGGGAAGAACTCTAAATCTAAGAGAATTTAACTAAGAAAAGCTAAAAACTAAGAAAACATAAGAAAAACTAAAAATCTAAGAAAAGAGAGAAAGAAAGAAGAGAGAAGTGTGTTTTGAAGTGAAGGGAAAGAGGGTATTTATAGGTGAGGATGGAGAGAAAAAATGAGTAAAAAAATGTAAAAACGCGTAATGGAAATGCTGAGGTCATTGATGACGTCAGCACGACGTCATCGGGACGGCTGCACGTGAAAAACGGGCCAAACGGGCGTCGGCGCGCGCGGAGGCAGCTGGGCGCGCGCGGATGAACAGTACCCGCGCGCGCAGTGCTGCGCGGATGAACAGTGCCCGCGCGCAGCTTGGCGCGGGATTGGGCGCGGCGGCGCGTTTTTCTCCTTTTTGATATTTTTGACCTTTTGACCCATTTTGTCCAATTTTTCCATATTTGTTGACCTTTCCCCATTTATTTATTAATATATTTGTGATATATTGCTTCCAGTATTCCTCTTTGAGTTTTTAAGTTGCGTTTTTAAGCCAAAATACCTGAAAACTATAAAAATACCCGTGATTCCGAAAAAGATAAATTTATATAAATATATGATAAAACATATAAATATATATATTTTTAATCAATTAATGTGCATAAAATCATGGTTATTTTAGTGCTTTTTGAGCACTCATCAATAATTCACTCTGTTTTTATAGTATGAGTGAGTAAATAATCGAATTATTCTATTTAAATTGAGAAATATGAATTCAAATTTAATAAATTTTATGGTTGGAATGAATTCAGATTGAAAAATATATAATTCATTCAGATTCTCATCGAATTTGTATTAACAGATTCTATAATTCATTATATTCGATCGAGTAATTTATCAAATTAGTAAGGTATTTAGGTTAGATTTCATTTTTTATCAAAATCGCTCTTGAAGTAAAGATTATCACTATTATGACAAAATTTTACTTTGTTGTGGTAATCCATATCATGACATTAGATGCTAGTAGTAAGCATTCCCACACTGAACTAATATCTTTCTACACAAGGTCAATGCCTTACCTTGAATTTCTTTTTTTTTACTAAAATTTCTTTGAGATAAATCTTACCATTGTTGTGGTAAGGTATTACCTTGTCGTGGTAAGCCTTATCACAACATTGGATACATATGGTAAACCTTTTCACATTGGGCAAATGTCTTTCCACATCAAGCCATTATCTTATCACAAATTTTATTTTTTACCAAAATCGTTTTGAGGTAAAGCTTACCACTATTATGGTAAGCCTTACTTTCAAGTAATTTTGATAAAAATGAAATATAATCAAAATTTAGGTGTTTTGGGTAATTTTTTGTATCCGATCTGAACTGAATTACAATTAAAATGCATATTTGATTTTATAATATATTTAAATATTATTCATACAATAATTAAATTAAATTATTATTTTAGTTTAAAAACAAATATAAAAATGTTTATAATAATTTAATTTTACACAGACACACTTCTTATTCTTTTGATTTTCTTAGTTGTCATTATAAATAATTAATTGGTAAACTTAAAGTAAATATATTATTTAATTATAAATCAAGATTTGGTCAATCATTAATTTATAGTTAAAAATATTTTTAACAATATAATTTAATCTTAATTAATCAATAACTTTTTTGGTATGACTTGAAATTGATCAATAAAATTAAATTAAACTATAATTCATTAATGCACAACTAAGGACAAATGATGTTTTTTTATTCTTTATTTTATTTTTTAATTATAAATCAAGATTTTTCCCATTAGTAATTATAATTAAAGATTTTAAGAATATGGATAAGAAATAAATAAAGCTTTTATTTATTCAAACCATAAAATTGTTTATCTAATTATTGGAAGCGAAATCTAAAATCTCATATTACAAAATTAGTCATCATAGTTAAGTTAACAAAATTTAATTCAATTAAAAAAGACATCAGATTACAAGGAGAAATAAAAGATATAAAAATAAAAATACCCTTATTGATAAAGATGATTTCATATCTTTGAATGTGTCATCACTAACTTCTTCAAATCCTTGAATTTTTCACAATTGGGAGGTTTTTTTTCTCTATATATCTATATATAGATGGTGGGATGGCTATGAGAGATGTGTTTTTAAGAAGGGTTAAATGTTGTATTTATAGGCTAAATACTGAAGGGAAACACATTTGGAATGCTTATTAGGGTTTCTAGTAATATTTTGTACTCATACCACAACATGAGTCTTTTATGGGCCACAACACATGTTGGTTTTTTTTCTTCAAATGCAACTCGAGATAAACATGTCGTAACATGGAAAATTTTGGGTCATGGAGTTCATAAATATTCAGAAAACATAAGTAGACCTTAGAGCCTTATGTTGCGACATGGATAATGCTTTGTCATAGTGTACCTATAAATCCAAGAATGTCCAGTTTAAACCTGAGAGTATCTCACTATGCATAAGTAATGTCTCAATATGGCACACATATAAATTCTAGAATTTGACAATCTTGATCGTTCCACTTTTTTATGAATTTTCATTAATTATTACGTTTTCACTCTTTTTCTTCGTGTTGGCCTAAGATTCTTCTATAAGCACTTTAACCTACAAAATATGAAAATACTTTTCAAAACAAGATGAAAGTAAAATAAAACATGAAATAAATAATAAAGGTCAAATAGTGTTCATCATGTATACCTTAACTAGGTGTTGAGGATTTTATTACAAACAACCTTTAATAGTGTTACAAGGGCCTTGGACTTACTAGAATTAGGGTGGCTCAAACCCACTTGTTAATTTGATATCAGGCTTGTTTTCCTATCATATCTTTCAAGTGTGGCCATACATGGCCTAAGTAATAATTCTTATTAGATTAAAAGTATTGGTGAAGCATTATATGCCCTTCTATCAACATAGTAGGACATTGTTTCTGGTTTATATAAATTCTTCATGCATAGCATCATATGCTACTTTTTGTCGCTCTTGGACTAACACTCTATTTGGAGCCTAAGGATGAGATGATATGTAGGGACAATAACACTGAGAATGTCTATAAATGATCATTCTGAACTTCTGATTAGTGCTTAAAAAACACTAATATTACATGATTTACTTGTGTTTAAATGTAATATATATATATAAATTTTCATGATTTTATCATTATTTAAACAAATCTATATATTAAATATCACTGATATTTTCTATCATTTTCATGTATTTTAACTTCAATTTGATAAAATAATGACAGTTGAATATTCATGTCTTAAAACATTCATTTTCATCTTAGAAGAATAAAAAAAACGTATGTAAACCTTACATGTATTCCAACCTGTTTGTAGGGGATGAAACAATAATAGGTGGAAAATAAGCAGCTTGACTTGAGCTTTAGCATGGATAAGTGTTACAGTGTGATCCTATCTGTCTGAAACAAGGCAAACTAAAATGAGATGCTCGTTGTGGCATGGACAAATGTGGGTCACAACATGTAGTAATTGTTCCTTCACGATCCCTTTTTTTCTCATTTCCTCATCTACAAATTTGAGTCTCATTTCTCTTGTAAACACACACCTAAAATTTTTATCATCACTAGTTTTCAAATAGTTTTAGCTATAGGTTTAGTTTCTCTTAATTTTTGAGAGCTAAATATTTTATTTTTCTTTTTAGTTTAATGTTTAGTTTATATACAATTTAGATTAAGTTATCACAAATATGATTAATATTGTAAATATTAATAAATGTTATATGGAGCATGACGCATCCATCTATCAATCTTTCGTGTATAAATCTAATATGTGCTCTTTTTAAAGTACACAATGTTATACTTCTTGAATTTGTTATAAACTAATTTATAGATCATTCATTATTTTTAACATGTCTCATAATGAGATTTTAGTTATGTTGATTTGTTTATGTACTTTATTTAGAGTTTTTTTTAATAATTATCAAACAGATTATTTTCGACTTCAAGATTTTTACAAAGTTTATTATTGAAAAATATAAGGATGACATATTTTTCATAATTAATTTAAAATATAAAAATTAGTTTTTAGATACATTAATTTAGATCAAATTTAAAAAATTTGAATAAAAGTTTAAATTGTCGGCTCGACAAAGGTGTAAAGTTAATTTTTTTGTTAATAAACTTAAATTAATTAAATTGATGAAGGGCACGACTAAAAGGTCTTATTTATACATAAAAATAGGAATTAATAATCTAGATTTATATTTTATTAACCTAATTATTTATACCAAAATAGTAACAAGCTAAATATTTTATTGATTATCCATTGATTTATTAATTGCATATATATCTATAATTTGTGTGAACCAATATATCTTTTATCCTTTTATTATATCATTAGATTAGAATTTTTAAAATAAAATATTGTGAAAGAATGTTTAGATTTACCTTTGTATTTTTTAAGAGATTTGTTAAATTGTTTAAAACCATTTAATTTCTCTTTAGATTGACATTAAGAGTATACTTATTGATTTTTACATGTGATTTGTGCACTTATGAGTTATTATAAATTTTACAAAATTAGACTACCAAGTTTTCATGCATTAAGTTTTTGGTGTTGTTGACTAGAAGGAATAAATTTTTAAATTTTTATTATCGAAGTTCTTAAAAATTATTTTGTAAATATTTGTGAGTTGTTTAATTTAAAAAAATAAAATAATATTCTAATTTTTTTTAATAAAATCTAAAATATTTTAAAAAATTCAAAAAAATATGAAACTTGAGAATCGAAAAAAATATAAAAAAGTCAAAACATTAAAAAAAATATCTTAAAACAAATTCAAAAAAATTTGAGAAATTTAAAACATAAAAAATATCTAAAAAAAAGGAAAAACATCAAAAACAAAAAATCTAAAATATCTAAAAATAATTAGAAATTAAAAGATATTTTAGTTTATTTTTATTTTTATTTTTAACTACCTTATCTTTTATTTAGTTGACTTTAGTTATTAATTTATTTATAAACTTAATTTACTTTTAGTATTTTTGTTTACTAATTTTAGTTGCAAATTTTAACTTAACTTAATTTAATTTAAATTTATTTTATTTTATTGATTTATTTGTATGTATTCAATTACTAACTTAATTTTTTATTATTTTATTACATTTTATTTGTTATTTTTATTTATTATTGATGTGTACTAACTTTTTGATTCTTGTATAATATATTTTCTTTTCTTTTACTAACTTGTTGTAGTTTATTTAATTTTTATTATCTATTTATTTACTTGTATATTTTATTTTATTATATACTTATTTTTCTTTTCTTTTATTATATGTTTTTATTTCTCTCATCTAGCCAATTATTTTTGTTTGTTTTAGTTACTTTCTTTTTTATTTTGATTTCCTTTTATTTGTTTATTATATTATATCTTTATTTTATTTATTTTTATCTTATTATAATTGTTTAGTATTTATTTTAGTTTAGTACCTTATATTATGTCAGTTAAAAAAATATGGGTTGTGATATGATTTTTGTGCTTGCTATGACATGTAGCTCTCGTGATACAATTGGGTCAAAGAAAAATATATATTCACAAGATTCCTTATTTGAATGCACTGGTTTTTATTTTTGTTCACATTACAACTCGTGATGATTTTAAAGCTAAAAATCCTAAAAAACACGTTTTAAATTAGACCTATATAAATTTTCTCTTTTTCTTCTACAAATCCTATTTTTTCACACTATAAACATAAATAATTCTGTAGTTACTTCCAAAAATTCTGGAAGTTTAAATATTAATATCAACATTGGTGATAAAAAGGAGGTTCATGATAAGTTAGACCTAGGTGTAAGCATTAATTTAATGTTTTATTTATTATACTTGCAATTGAGAATGAGTAAACTAAAACCCATAATCATGCTTATACAATTATAATCAAACTTGTAGAGTTTTTTTATTGCAAATGTGCAAGAAATTCTAAAAATGGACAATAAGCATAATGTACTTCTTGGTAAGCTAGTCATGATTTCTTCTTAAATAGTTGTAAATGTCCATTAAGGGAGTTTTTCAATACAAATTGTACATTTTCAAGCATATACTGACATAAACTTAATAACGAAAAGGACATTGAGTGAATTTTACTCTACAAATTGTCATCCCTCAAGAAGCATCTTACTAAGATGTTAGACAAGCGCTTGATAGGAGACAGTCCATCATTTTTGGGTAATATTATTTTCCTTTCTTTTAATGTAATTATTTATATTTTATTTTTTTATGTTATTTTACATTTTATGTAATTTATTTTATTTTATTTCTTTTTATGTGAATCATATTTATTTTATTTATAAATATTAAATTTATAACTATTTGTTGAGATGTGATGTATGAGAAGTACACAAAAATCTTATCACATCATTACTTAATTATATTGAGTTAACACAAATTGGTAACTTTTCTTTCTTTTATCTTTATCTTTAATTTATATTTGTTACATTATGAAAATGTAAATTTTAGATTAGGGGTGGAGGAAAACATAAATAAAATTTGGGAACTTTTAAATTTTTTTATTAAATATATTAAATATGTGTTTACATGCATTTACCTTTATTTTCTTTTACTTAATTTATTTATTAGTTTAGGGATAGTTAGGTTCAATTTTAATTTTTTTGTAAAATTATCATATTTTTAGTTGATTTAAAGCAAATGATTGAATGTTTTACACTATTAGTTTATTTTTCATAGTTTGTGTTTCAAGTATGAATGTTAAAATTGAGATAAACTCGAAATTGGTGTTCAATAATGAAATAATAGAGACTGCATTGTGAGAATATTTTGGGCTTACAGTCTTTTCATTTTGAGTGATAATATTTTTATACTCCTTTAAATACTCTTCTTACCATTTTTAAATTTATATATGATCTTTATAGGTTTTTCATTGAAGGTTAGGATTTTTAACATATGATGAATATTCATGTACTTAATTTTACTCCTTGAATTGAATAAATTAAGTAAAAATTGAAAGTGTGTGCTTATTTCAGTCATGCATATCTTCCAAAAAAAGAGATATATCTGGAGTTTTCTAATACCAATACAAAAGAGCCAAAAATTAGCCACTCATAAAATACACATTTATAAATGGATCCACTCTCTAAAAAATAAAGAATATCTATATGAAAAAAGTGAAAAATAAATAGTATAACTAAATACTATGATCCAAAATGTTTTCAAAGTTGTGAGAAATGGTGATTACAAAAAAAGAAGGAAATAAATCGTGATTGAAGTCATTGCATTTTCATTCATCTTTAAGGTATATACTTGATATTCTTACTTGATTATTTAATTGATGAATGAGAATAGTATGTGATTTCTTTATAAATCCTATCATTTGATTCCTTTCATGATATCGATATTATGCACTTTTTGAGTCTTTATTCTTTAAATATATACGAACCCATTTGTTCATTTTTTTATATAATTTATATTTGCATATATCTTTATTTGACTGCTTTAATCCATAGGATCATTGCAATATTGAGAGTATGACTTATAAGGATTAGAGTTAAAGCGAATTCTGATTTCTAACACTGAAACTAGGTAAGTCAATATTGATACATTTTGATATGAAATATGAATTTATGATTTGCAAATAATTTTTACAATGATTGTAAATCTTTGGGATATTAATACGACTTATGCTTTAGATTTTTATTATAAACTTAAAAAGATTAATTGTTATTTTACTTTACTAATTTCAGTTTTTATTTTTATTTGTTTAATGTTTTTATTTTATTTTTGTTATTTCTTTTGGTTTTTATATTTAGTAAAATATTTGTGGGTATCATCAATGAAAGCCCTTATGATATTTAAACTCGTCCACTAGAGTGACCTAAGGGTTTAAAGGCTTATTACATACATTAAATGCAACCGTGTGAATCTAAAGAAAGGGTTTGTGTTAGTTTTATTTATTTATTTTACTTTCCTTACTAGAGACTAGCAAGAAGTTGGTTCAGAGTTGTAATGAATGCTTGAAAAAATCTAATATTATATGACTTATTTGCACTTAAATGTAATTAATAGATTTGAATTGTATGATTTTATCATTATTTAGGAAAATCTATGTGTTTCAAATCATGAGTATTTTTTCTTGATAAAACGATAACACTTGAAGATTCATGCCCAAAAACACTCATTTTCACCTTAGAAGAATAAAAGAATAACACATGTAAACTTTACATGTGTTCCAACCAGTTCATAAGGGGTGAAACAATAATAAGTGAAAAGTTAATAACTTAACTTGAGCCATGACGTGGATAAGTGTTGGTAACGGTGCGATCCTACCTGTCTAAAATGAGGTGAACCAAAATGAGATGTGAGCCGTATCGTGGATAAATATGGGCCACTATGCACGATGATTGCTCCTTCACGATTTCCTTTTCTCTCATTTCCTCATCTATAAATAAAAGCCTCATTTCTCTTTTAAACACACACACAAAAACTTATCAACATTAATTTTTAAATAGTTTTAGCCATAGGTTTAGTTTTTCTCAATCTATCTTTTATCCTTTTATTATTTTTGTCATTAGATTAGAATTTTAAAAATTAAATATTGTGACATAATATTTAGGTTTATTTTCATGTTTTTTAAGAGATTTTTTTAAAACCATGTAGTTTACAAATGATTAGTGCACTTATGAGCTATATAAATTTTACAAAATTTAATTACCCATTTTTTGTGCATTAGCCCATATTCACCTCTTGTGTGTGTCTTTTTGGGCATTGTATGAATCTTAATAGCCCAAGAGGAGTTGGAACATGTTCTAGACTTGACGTATCTTTTCTACCCAAATGCTCTTATAAGGAACTTAGTATATTTCTAGAGTAAGCTTTTAGAGTACTCTTACATACCTCTTTTGGAAGTAATTTTTTGGGAGATTGATGCACAAATTTTATATTAAAAGTCACAAGGGCACAAGTCACTTATAATAAGCGATAACTATACTCCCAAGGTAAGTCTCTCAAGGAATTGCATTGATTTTAGATAATTTTTTCACTTTTCTTAAAAACTTAAATGAACTATGAATAAAAATTAAAACTTAAACCCTCTATCACAATGATTGGGTTTGAAAATCCTAAATTAGTAATAAATAATAAAATAACTAATTATAGCATCAATTCAAAATAAAATAAGATAGATTTACAATTATAAATCAATGGAGGATTTATTGAAAGTTTAGCTAGCTAATCATGCTTGCTTCAAAATATTTAGGTTAATTAAAATATAAACTTAAATTATTGTTTTTTTCTTGATAAATATGAAAAATTGTATGATCAAGATCATTTTCTTTGTTAATCAAACCAATTAATGTCCAATGATTGAGATACTTAATTAATTCATTAAATTTTTCCTGAGGAAAAAGCAAATAGTTTAAATGAATGCAATGATCAAGTTATCAATTTAAACTCTAGTTCAAGTTGTCCAAGTTAGAGCTAAATGATGTGTTTGACACTTAATTCTAAAAATTTCAATTTATTATGAAGAATATATAGTTAATAAATTATTCATAAATAAATATTGTAATAAACCTTGAATCAAGAAATAATTTTTATTTAATAAGTTTAAAAAAATTTCACCTAAATAATCTTAACAATCATGGCGATAAAGCTAAATTCCCATAGATAAATTAACGAGACATGCCTTAATTAAAATCCACGAGCAGATAAAAATAAGCATTCGTTCAAGAAAATAAGAAGACTAATATGTAAATAAAATATCCTAATTAGATCTAAGTACCAATGATGGATGTATTATGTTTCCTGCTCTAAAAGTTGTAATCTTGGTATTCAAAGGGTTCTTGAATCTTTATAAATATTCTCTTCTTTTCTTTGATATAGAAAAACTCCCAAAAAACTTCATCCAAAATTTTTTCTACGTCTAATCTATATTGTATCTATGAATATAAAAATCTATTCTATGTTTTATGAATGGCTAATGATTAACCTAATGAATAAAAGAAATTGTTTATAAGTAAAATTATTGTATATAGGTTGGAGTCATAGAGAAAGTATGCAAATTGTGGTATGCTTCATTTCTTGTCATGGCACAAAGCTAAAAATTAATCGCATTGTGCAACCCAGAGGACTATGCCATAGCACACATTTTCACTTCATTACAACATGTAATGTTTAACATCCTCAATATGAAATCTTGAGAGTGCCTACTGTAGCACATTGTTTCCTTCGCCGTGGCACATATTGTATGTATTTATATGTTGAAATTGTTGCCCTCTTTTGAATCTAAAACACCTGAAACACAACAAAATTTACCCATGATCCCAAAAAGATAGATTTGCATGAATAATCAAACATAAATGCTATAATCAAACATATTCATTCCAAATAAGCACATTAAAATCATGAAATATAAGTGATTTTCAACCACTTATCATATGTGTGCACCCTTGGATGTTATTTTATGGTTGGGAAACTTCTGGAAGATCACAATTGAATTTGTTGGTAGGGTGCAATTTTATATTGGGGGTTGTATCCCTTGCACATATATTTTGGAAATATACACATATATAACCTTGGCTTTGGTCAATATGTGAGAACGTGCCCCTATCTAAAGTCAAGTTCCTAGCCAAGCATGATGGTGGATAGCATACCATGAGAGGGAAGGAGTTCATATTCACCAAGAATGACCAAAGGATGGTTGGTTTGTAAAGGCTATATGATAAGGGTCGACTTAGGCAACAGTTTCAATTAAACAATGTCTTGGTCGACAATACCTATCCCCGATAACACTCCTTAGTTTTCCATTTCCTAAACGGTGGTGCTTGAATTGTATGGCACTTCCTAGCTAGCCATGTCCTGGTAGTGGTGCTTTTCTTGGGACTCTAGTCCCATTTTGGATGGTTATATTACTAGCCATGCCCTAGATGGTTATGGGCTTAATCTCGTGCACTTTGGGAATTGGAAAATGACATGGGACATTTTTTTGGTCGATGATTGGTTCTAGAACTAGTAGCTTTGGTAGGCACTCTAGGATAGCTTGTAATGTATTTTTCATTAGGTCCAAGCAGGCTCGAGCTCGGGCTCGAGCTCACATTGGATTTTGGACCTACACCTCTATTTCTGACAGGTTGTGATGGAGTAGGAATGAGTGAAAGATGGATCACCTGTTGGTTGGCAGGCTAAACCTTATGACTATTAGTTTGGGTTTTAGTGGTGGAGCTAGTTGCTTGATCCATAAACTCTTTAAAAGTCTAGAGAGTCAAGTACGTGATCATGGTGGACTAAATGAATATGAGGCTTTCTTTTTAAAAAACCTTGATGCCCTTAGGTCCCTTTTCAAATTGAGAGTCCTATATTTTTTTTTGATATTTTTAGTCTAATATAACATACTTCTTTTCCACAAATGACGCCAATGTTAATGTCAACTTTTGTTAATACACATAGGATTGTCCTTTATTAATCTGCTAGATGAGCAAACCGTTAGAACCTCGGTGGTCTTTTGCCCTTCAATGCTTAAGTTATTAATGAGATGATAAATTTAGAGGAGATCTATGATCTCTCTCTGTGATTATGAGAAAAATGGTGTTTGGTTGTGGTTCTCTATTATGTGAGAGATATCAGATCTTGACTAAGTTCTCGTGATTGTGTACATATATGAGTATATATAGGGAAAAAAATTAAATGATTTACTTGTTGTAGGATTGTAGATATTTATCTTGAATTATCTTTTTAGGATAATTATTGGGCATTTTTGTTTTTAGGATGATTATATTGTGGTCATACTTGTTTAATGACTCAACGTTTATTAGGCTTGACCCATAAGACTCTCTATTGATTGGTACCACTCTTTGGTTGCCACGTGGGATGTATGAAATTACTCTCAAACAAAAGAGTAAACTATCAAATGTACCATTAAACTTGGACCATTTGTACAAATCTATTACTTAAGTGTGGGTTGTAATAAAACTACTACCAAACTCTCATAAGTGTTACAAATCTAAAACTTTGTGATAAATCTATTACCAAACTCGTTATAAGTGTATAAATCTATCACCACCGTTATATTTTTAAGTCGTAGATTTGTAACACTACTAAGAAGTTTAGTGATAAATTTATCAAAAACGTGATAGATTCATAACATTTATAAGAGTTTGATGATAGATTTATCATAACTTATAATAAAGTGGTAGAATTTTATAAACATCATTGGTTAATTGGGTGATACATTTATCAATTATGCCTACATAGTTGTACTCATGCTAGATAATTGAGAAGCATATGGGTGAACACCTTGACATCATTATATTAGAGTAATTTTATAGGTATACAGTGAGATCTTTATGTCTATTTTTTATTAATTATCATAAATGAGTCATTATTAAATCACTTGAAATTTGTAATAATGAAAAATATAGTTAATTTTTTAGTAACATAACATAAAGATAAGAAAATAATAGAGATATTTAAGAGTTTTTCACAAAATTAACTTCTTTTCTCCTACATTAAACCTCTTTTTTCAATTGGAATATGCCGAATGCAAATTAACATTAAAAAAACTATTATATTTAAACATAAAATGAAAAGGAATTGCAATAGTTCATATATAAATATAAGTCAAAATATTGAGACTTTTAAACAACATTTTTAGTTAAAAGACACGTATTTTATACACATATTGTTATATTATTTTTAGTTTTATCTTTAATTTGTACTATATATTTAATATTTATATAACATAATGACAAATAAATATAGACTAAAAATTTAATCACGAGTTTTTGATTGAAATAAAGTTCTATTGTTGTAATTTTTTTTATCTATAATCATACACGTAAAAGAAAAATACATATCATAAACATTATTAATAAAACTAATAGACTTCTTAATCTGTTTTTAGCACGTGCAAACTTTTTTTTCTAATAAGTTCAAAAAAAAAAAATGAAAGAAAGAAAGAAAGAGTATGTAGTTGAAAAGTAAACTCCTTAATATTTTAAAAGTTTTTTATTTAAGAAGTTTAGCTTAAATTTGTTTGGACAAAGATTCAATTATTGTAAAAAAAAATTTATCTACATGCATGCATATGAAAAATAAATAAGATAAATATTAATTTTTAATTAAACTAATTGACTTTTGAATCTGTTTTTAACACATGCAAACATGTTTTCAAATAAGTTTCAAAAGAATAAAAAAAATAAGAACAAGTATTATAAAAGTTTTTATTTAAGAGTTTTATCTTAAATTTATTTAAAATTTAAAATATATTATAAATAGTAATATATGCCATTATTTTAGGTAATATTTAAACTTTTATCTTGTTATTAAATAGGCGTGAATGAGTAGCGGATATTTTTATGATGATTTATCAAATTTTTGCTTTAACAATAATAAGTACTGCTATTACTGTTGATTTTCTCTTTTCATTTTTTTCCTTTTATGTTTTCTTCTTTAAATTATCTCCCTTATGTGTGGTAAATTAATCATTAACTATCTCTTAATCGTATGATTCTCTCTATATATTAACATATATAATTACATTTAACCATGAAAACTAGTAAAATAAATGTATTTTTAAGAAAAGTAAATATTTTTATAAAACCTATTATACAATAACATATCTTTTCCTTTATATTTTATTTTAAAATTTTAAAAGAATTTAAACTATTATAATATTAAAAAATATATCTTTTTATTTTAGAAACTCATTGGAGAAATGTACGTGTATGTTAAAAAAAATCAAAATTTAAGGAGTCAATACTTATCATATCTATTTTCTGTATATAAGTATACTTCACAGGGATTTTACAATAATAAATTTATAATCAGCTAAAAATATTATGGTAATTTTTTTAATCTTTGTTAATCAATTTTCATTATATCAAATAAATTTTAATATATTATAAAAATTAAATAAAAAGAAAAATATATAAAAGTTAACGAACACAAATCTCTTAGTTATATTAAGAATCCTAGTTTAGTAGTTTTGTTGTTTTTTTTAGCAGTTTAATATATTTATTTAAAAAAAATGATAGTATTAAAATAATTGATCATTTATTTTATTTTATTTTTACTTTTTCTCGTATTTTTTTCAAATGTAATTGAGTCATCATTTTCATATATTTTCTTTTGTAATAACTTCACTACTCATACCCATAACTAGGACTCCATCCCGCAATTTCATATTTTTTTTGCATAAACAATAATAACTTCAAAATTGATATTAAAAAATTAAAATTTAATTATTTATTTTTATATTATCATTTTTTCATAATAAAAAAGACTAAAATACAATAACTAACCTAATTAAAGAATTTTAAGTGCATTTGTCTTTATAAAAATGTATAAGTTGTAAAGATAATCAAAATTGGGTTGCTTATTTTATTTGCTACCTAAAAAAGAAAAGGCAGTAAGTTATCATGAGAATTAGGGTAAACTAAAAAAATATAATATTAATGTGTTAAGAAAATTGTAAACATATCGTTTCAAATATAGCACTTAGTGTTGTAAAAGTATTAATTTAATGTAATTTATGATACTTGGTTCTATTTTATAATACAAAAATGTTACAAATTTTTTATCGAAGTTATATAGATGATATTTTTAAACATTTATGATACTTCAGTATTATATTTATTACAAAATAAAATTAAGTGATGTGTTTGCAACTTTTATGATACATTGTGATATACTTGTTAGTTTGCCTTAAAATTAATTAAAAGCAAAACAAAACGTCAGTTAATATTTATAATTCACTTTTTTTTTCCAGCCAAATGGCTAGTATATCTATCGTCTTTAAATGATTAGGTGTATAACCAATTTCTAAAGTAATTATAGCTTTTATTATATTTTCAATAATTAATGTTTTGAAAATATTGTCCAACAACTTCCTTCAAGATCCATCTTCCATTTTGAATGTCTTGTTGTTTAAACTACCATACAATTTAATTTTTGAATGACAGAATTAAAATGTCAAATGAAAATGGAGCTAGCTATTAAGAGAAAAGGGACATCGATCGTTAGATTCTTTCAATTTATTTGAAGCCAAACAAATTGAATATGTGAATCTTCTTATATTCATTAAGGCGTGAAATTAATATTCTAAATTTATTTCGAAAATTACTTTTTTTCTTTCTTTCCATAAAATGATTTCAAGATTCATGAGTCTATAACTAATTTAAATACTGTCTTGTCCCTTTTAAAAATCTTTAATGCACTTGGTTATATGTTTTCTGATAAAATAAATGCATAAAAAATATATCAAATTACGAAAAAATGAACATTAATAATGAAAGAACCCAAAGCAAGAAAAGAGATAAGAGAGCGTAGATGTTTCGGGTGTTGAGGTATGATAACTAATTGAAAATGTAGTTATTAAATTTTTTTTTAAATATATTTATCACAAAGTAGTATTACAAGAAGCACTATTTTAGTTAATTATATGTTTAAAAAAATATAACCACTTGGAGACTTAGGCTCACTTAAGGTGAGCTCATTGACACCCCATTTAATTTTTTTTATTGAACTCATTTAAATTGTTATAAATATTTAAGTAATATTTGATAACCATTTAAATTTTAAATTACTAATTCTTGATTTTTAAAATTAAATTTTCAATTTCAAAATATTTTGTAAGAAATTAAAAATTATAAGATAACTAGTTTCTAGTTTCAATTTTATAAAGTAGATATTGAAAATTTGATTATCAATTCATAATTTTCAATTTTTAACCTTTTAAGGTGAATTGAGTTAGGTTGGGCATAACTTTATGTAGAAAACTTAAAATCACAAGACATAAAAGTTTTTAGAAACTACTAGACTTTTAGAAATTTCTATTGATATATGAAACGATTAATAATATTTTTTGAGGTAGTATAGTTTATATTTCAAAAATGAGTAAAAAATGTTCAACAGAATTTGAATAATCATTAGTAAAATGAGCATAACTTTATATAAAAAAACTCAAAGTCATAAAGTGTAAAATTTATTAAAAATTGGAATTTTATAATTTTATAATGGTGTATGAAATGATTCATAAAATTTTATGAATTAGTATAATTTATATTTTAAAAATGAGTAAAAAATGTTCTAACTATGAACTATCATTATTAAAACGTGCCTAACTTTTTATAAAAAATTCAAAATCAAAAATGTAAAATTTATTAAAAACTAAACATATAAATATTTAATAGTATATG
The DNA here is from genome assembly GCA_037013495.1 of Hippophae tibetana. Lineage (NCBI taxonomy): Eukaryota > Viridiplantae > Streptophyta > Magnoliopsida > Rosales > Elaeagnaceae > Hippophae > Hippophae tibetana. The sequence goes on from CM072812.1 coordinate 16,485,935, forward strand.
AAATAATTAATAAATTATTGTGAATTAGTACAATTCATATTTTAAAAATGAGCAAAAAAATGTTCTTTTGAATCTAAACAATCATTAGTAAAATATACATAACCTTCTACAAAGAACTCGAAATTGTAAACTGTAAAATATTCTAGAAAATAGATTTCTAAAAAGTTAAGAGATTAAGTATTCCTATATATTTTCTCATATATCTTCATAGTTACCAAATATGATTTAAGTAATTATTGCTATTTATTTTTAGTTATTTTAATTTTGCTTCCTTAAATTATAAAACATAAAAAAAATTATTTTTATATTTTTAGTTTTAAAAATTAGTTTCTAATAAAATAATATCCATGAAAACGATATTTTTTTAATCATTATATTACATGTTGTAATACGTATACTTGTGTATTTATTGCACACATAATTTGTATGACGATCAAGTTTTTGGCACCATTGTTGGGTATTATGAATGTTAGAAATTAATTATTTTAATTATATTTTAGTTATTTTTTTAATTTTTTCATAATTTTTTTAGTTATATATTTATTTATCTATTTATTTATTTTAGTTAATTTTCTTTTCTTATTTAATTTTTATTTAGTTTTAATTTAGACATCTCTTTTAATGATTTTAGAAATACATTTGAGTCTATTGCATGAGTAGAGTTTATGAGAGAGAAATCTTACCTTTAGATCTCGAAATTGAGTGTACTTTGAAGTCAATAAGGAAACAACAAGTTGTTATCCAAGAGAAAAAAAATGGCTAGTCCATTAGACATAAATAATAATAAGCTAAACTTGAACAGTCAAATGCTTTTGATGGATAATAGAGATAGAGTTATGAATGAATATGCAATACTTACGTTGGAAGGGTTGAATCCAATTATTACAAGGCAAAACATTTAAGCTAGTCAGTTTGAATTAAAGGTAGTGATGTTTAAATGCAACAATTAGTTGGACAATTCAGTGGATTACCAACAGAGGATCCTCATCTTCATCTCAGATTGTATATTGAAGTTTAGATTCATTTAAGTTCAGTGGTGTGACCGAAGAGGCATTTATGCTTAGATTGTTCCCTTACTCTTTACGAGACCATGCTCGAGCTTGGCTAAACTTTTTGCCACCTAATTCTATTACAACTTGGAATGGTTTGGCGGAGAAATTCTTGATGAAATACTTCCCACCAATAAAGAATTCCAAGCTTAGGAATGACATTACTTCCTACCAATAATACGAAGGAGAATCTTTATATAAAGCATGAGAAAGATTAAAGCAATTGCTAAGGAAGTGTCCTCATCATAGTATTCATTCTTCGATTCAAATGAAGACTTTTTACAATGTTCTCAATGCTTAAACAAGAACTATTATTGATGCATCTGCTAATGGAGGTTTGCTAACCAAATCTTATAATCAAGCTTATGATTTACTTGAGAAAATAGATAGAAATAATTATCAATGGCTAATAGACAGAATGATATCCACAAGAAGAGTAGCCGAAGTGCATGAGGTAACTGATATCACAACACTTACAACTTAAGTTTCATCTTTGGTTAATCTTTTAAAGGTTCAAAACTTGCTAGCAAGTATAAACCATGTCAAAGATTCAAGAGTGTCGTGTGTGTTTTGTGGAGAAGCTCATTTGTTTGATAATTATCCAAATAATCCTTAATATGTATGCTATATGAATATTATGAATCGAACTAATAATCCATACTCAAACACATATAACCCAAGATGAAGACAACATCCAAATATCTCTTAGAATAATAACAATAAAGGTGGTAATCAATTCAACAATAAATCATTTCCACCACCTGGTTTTCAATAACCACATCAATCATAAGCCCAAGTGAAGAAGCCACCTACTGAGGACAATAAAAATTCCTTAATGGGGATGATGAAGACTTCATCCAATCATTTAGTGAAAAAGTGTCAACTCAAGAGGCTTTAATTAGAAATTTGGAGAACCAAATAGGTAAACCTTCTCATATATAAGTCAAAGGCCTCAAGGTAATCTTCCAAGTGACACTTGTAAACCCAAAAAGAGAAGGTAAGGACCATTGCAACATCATAGCCTTGAGAAGTGGTAAAACTTTAGAATATGAACTTAAGACAGAAAATGATGAGGAGAAATAGGAAATTAACAAGGATGAGAAAGAACTAGTGAATAAAGAGAGTAATGGAGATGGAGCATGTTCTTGTGACATGGGTAGAGGGGCGCTAAGCGCACTTCATTAATGGTTGCCTTCTTCTTTTTTTATTTTGTAGAGACATGGGGTGACCTTCATGGTCAAAAGAATTGCCCATTTTCTTACCCTTAGAGAAGCCTTGCTCAGGAACAAAGGTCATACCCTTCTTACTCTAAAGGGAAGACAACAATTGGGAGGCCGTAAACTCCATAGAATCTACAAAACAAAATAAGGACAAGGTTATTTTCATCACATCATGCTATACAAAAACAATATAGAGGGGGTAAGATAGAGTCTTAGAACTAGTTCACCATTGTCAACCACCACCTCAAACCATCTCACAAATTTTATGGGAGGGGTTTGGCACCTTGGAGAAGCCTGTGGTTTACAAATAATCCTAAGAGAGGGATCCACTACACCATGTCTCATTAACCTACAAGCAACAACACAATGAGTGTTAAGAAAGCTCCTATATGGGGTATTTTAGGGAAGATAGTTTTGGATATCAGCCAGTCGTTCATTCGTGTCCAGACTCAAGGTTATGAACAAGGAGGCCATATTCCTCAGTATGACCTTAATGTCATTCCAAACACTCTTTATCAGCTTGGTGTCTTTGGTTAGGGACTCCCACCGCCTTGGGACATAGAAAAAAATACCCTTTCCAATTTTCTCATTCTCAAGCAGAGACGCGTTAATACCCTAGTCCCACTTCACAAACATATATACCCTCCTCAGGTCTGTTGGGTTCTACTTCAAGACATATGCCTCATTAAACTTGGGCATCTCCAAATCCATCCTGAGTTCTTGGCATATAACGGTTAGAAAAATAAGGTACCTTTACCCATTAGGTATCAACTGTCCTAGCACAAGCTGATTCCTAACTAAAAATCTCCTAATAAGGGATACAAAGGGAACCTCAACCCTAACCACCAAGCCTTCTCATGAGAGATTGTTCACCTGGATGGAGGTTAGTTGTTATAATAAGCTCCCTCTGGTGGAATCATTATATGAACGGAGGTGGGGATATTATAGGTCTTCCTTAACCACTCCTCATCCAACGATATTAAGCCATTAGTCTTATCTTGGGTCGACCAACCTCTAGTACAACCTATAGGTTCGCCAAACCTAACATTCCTAGTTTTCTTCCTCCAAGTCCTAGCCATCGAGCGTTGAGTATGGGGTAGAGATTGACTCGTCCCATTAGAAAAGCCTGACTCAGAGGACCCCGAGTCATCACTAGCACTTTGATATTGAGGGCTTTCCCAAGAGCCCGAGCCTGAAGTCTCTTCTTGGCACATTATCTATAAAAATCACAAAACACAAAAAGAAAAGGACAATAGATAAGGTACAAGAAAAGGTTACCTAGAATTGAGTTTGGAAAAATAAAACGAAGTGATTCCTTAAAAACCGACTTGAAAAGAAAGTAGAAAAATGTTAGACCAGAGGCTTGTGCTTTAAAAACTTGATCAAACAAAACTGTAGCCCGAGTTGAAACCTTACCACCGAATTGAAAAACTCTAATGGCTCGATCTAATGCGATATAGCGTTCTTTCTTACCTTTTTTCTAATGTTCAGGGAATGATGATGAATCCTTGTCTAAGCACCTCTTTAAATAGAAACACCAAAATTCTTTCTCCAATCATTTGACATGCATTTATTAGGGGAGCTGAACAATTCATATCTGTTGCTCGGGAATTACTCCTTCACCTCAGCTTAGAGCTCGAGCTGAAAGAGTAAGGGAACTAGATGATTGGACATTTGGACCGACCTAGTGCCCGACCCATTCGAACCACCCAAACAAAGTCATCAATCCGAGATGGAAGGTGAAGCATCCTAAATGTCTTACCTGTAGACCAATTCGAGCTCAACAACCAACTCAGTCTTAATAATCAGACCGAGTCTATAAGCAGATCGAGCCATAAGACATAATAACTCAAAATGCGTCAACAAATAGCAAGTCGGTTCTAAGGAGTTGAACTCCCTATATGGTTAACCACCATACCGAGTTAGGGTTGACCTTGACCCATAATATGTTGTACTTTATACCAATTATACCCCTATGACTTATAAATATGTATACAAATTATGTAACCGACACTTATATCTGTAACTAACATTTTTCATATTATTTGAATTATCTACCAACCAATATCATTTTGGATCTCAACCAATTATATGTGGATATGTTAGCAACTAAAGTATCACATTCTACTGCATTTGTTGAGACAAGTGGATTACTAATCTTAAAATAAATGTAAAAGCATATTTTACCTACAATGCCATTTGTTAATAGTTTTAAGTAATAAACGTTTAAGAAAAAGAGTGGTAAACGAACGCAAGAAATATGTCAGTCCAGTTGCTAATAACCCATAGTACTTTGTAATGGAGAAAAGATGTGTTATGTTAGTCTGATCCAAAAGCTTGTCCTGCACAAATTTAGTAATATTATGACAACCCAAGTTTATTCACGTATAAACGTCTACTATTTTTTAAATAAATTCCAAGAGAAACAATGGATTTACTTATTGGGGTCTTCTTCTGAGTCACTACACAGATTAAATACTTCCTTCGACCACCTATCTAGGTGATCCCTACAGCTTTGATATCCTTGAAATCATACTCTGTAGAATTGTATGGAAAAAACAAAGTCAAAACACAACATTCACACATGCTTGCTATCATTGATTCAATCAAAGTCCCTCATATCTCAACCAATGAATGGACGTAAGCAACTACCTAAACTCAGTATCTTCAATATTTGGATACGTATGCCCGTTTTTCTCAATTTTTGGTAACTTTCATACAATAAAGATGGGTTACTGGCACCCATGTCCATGTTGTATCGCAACATACACAATTCATAAAAATCTATTCTTCCCATTAACGTATTAAATTTGATTAAGATATGTTGGAAAAAAATTGATTTACGTATGTATGTAGTCAATATTCACTGTAGGGGAAATAATTAATGCAATCTAAATTTATGCTTGAAATTGCATGGATACAGAAACACTGAACAATAAGCATGATAATAGATGCCATGAGAAGTTGAATGAAGGATACTGGGTTCTCATGCCTACAGAGCCAGAACTTGGGATAACTGCACCCAACAAGTTATGATGCACATTGATAGCATTGTTCACTTCCTGCATGATTGGTCTTAAAGTATCTGTCTACTACAGATATAACAGAAGAAACAAAAAATATAATCATAAATATGAACTTAATAAGCACCAAGTATGAAGTGATAATTACTTCAAACTCAATGAAGCAAACAGTATGCCTCTCCTGCCTCGAGATTTTCGTGTGCTTAAAACCAGGTTTTCTACAAATTAAAACAATATATAATAAGAAATTATTCTTGTAAAGGAAGTACATTAGGGAAAAACACTTGGATGATCCTTTTTCGAAGTACTACACGATCATGAGCTCAGGACAGAGGCAGAATTAACATCAATAAAATATACCCATATGTTTTCCTCTTGCATCAAACATGGTATTTAAATTTAGAATCAAGAAATTTCTTTACATGTAGCACTTACTTCCATACAATTACATCAATCAAATGAGCCAAATATGCCTTAGCTTATATGGTATTTCTAAGTCCCATCTCAATCAGTAGGTACACCATTTAAACCCTGAGTCAACAAGAAACATCCTAAATAAACAATTAAAGTTTTAAAGTTAAGTCAATATATATAATATCAATATGTATGAGTGTGCACATACTTTCTGACTGACTAAATTAAAAATTAGAAAGAACATTAAGTTTACCTATATGCAGCAAATGATGCACTTCTTCAATTACACAATTTAGGTACGAGACTTACAAATAAACTTACATAGATATTAAAATTAGAATCAAAGGTCAAAATATATGTACAAGACCACTATCTTTTACACTTACTTCTATAGATAATTACAACATACCAACGTGTAAATTTATGATGGTTGACATAAATAGACTACATAAGCATAATATTTTTTGCTCTATGAAATAACTGGTAGCATATCTTTTTCCTATACATCTTTAAGATTGCATAGTGAGTTGCTAGCAGCACGAAATTCAATAACCTTGAGAGAATAAATACCATAATCTTCGTGCAAAAAATATAAACATAAGTTCAACAAATACAAACAATTCCTTTGCAATTTTAAATAACAAAGGATTGATAATGTTCACCCACGTTAGTTGTTGTTTTGTAAATTTCTCCCTTACATTCTGAAAAATCACCCAATGTTTTCTCAATTTGATGTTTCTGCCAAGTCGATTACTCTTATAAACCCCACATTATTCAATAAAATTAGGATACATCACATATATTCCGTGCATATGTTTCTTTATTGGGACATCTCGAATATTCATTGGCGTGTGTAATATACATGTATTTCTTCATCACGAAGGTCAAACTTCAATGCAATCTAATGATTGTTGAAACATACGATCCCATATAGGGTATCCAATTCATACCAAGGTTTCTGAATTCAAGTATTACTCTTAATATGTGTTATGATTGATTAAAAATAATATTAGGTTTGTTAGTCAAAATAGGAGGTGCCTAATTTAGAAGAAAATTCATGGAAAATGGCTTACCATATTGTCAAAGATGGAGGTGTCTAACCTTGTTTGAATAAAGAATAGGAAAATTAGGTAGCCTAATTTTGTTGAATGAAGAAATGTTTGGCATATGAAATGAGAACTTGAAGGCTATAAATATGGCTTCATTTTTTCGTTGTTAATCATCCAAAAAATAGAGAAAAACTTGTATGAGAAGTTCTTGAGTGAGAGAATTTTGTGGGAAAATTCTCTTGGGCTTGTAGTTGCTCTTGTCTTTTAGGTGTGTGAGAAAATTAATGAGAGTGTGGTTGTAACAATTTTCCACATAGTGAATTTTTCTCTGGTTGTCTTTTGACAACGAAAGTGGTTTTTCTCTAATTTGGAGTTTCCACTATAATTCTTGTGTTGTGTATTATATATTTCTCTGTAATTTGATATTCTGTTAAGGAATATCTTGGGAGGGGGAATTTGTGATTATACCATTTTATCCAAATTTCCTAACAATATGTAATTTATCAAAATTCTATCTAAAAACTAGTTGTATGGTTCATTACTAGTTTTTGCCTTACTCCACTTATCCAAATGACCCAACTATGAAAATTTGATAAAGATTCTTAGAGTAATTCGTACTTATTCATAATAATATATATTTGTGTAAAATAGTTTATAAGCATTAAACTTACAATACATATTTCACACTTTATCTTGCATATGATATTAAATTAGTGACATTACAAATATAGATTTAAAAATTAACTACATTTGTGAATCATAATGAATTAAACATATCTAAGGTACTTTTATATGTAATGAAAGGTATTAGGTCCATAAAAAGTCATTAGATGGTAGAAGAAGAAGTTGAAAGAATTTAAGTATACATGACAAACTTAAGATTTGCTCATAACCCACATTCATAATAGCACACATGCATTGGTAGGTATACATGAAAATGATGCATGATATAAGAGAAAACACTTTAATGAACTGGGAAAGCCTATTCATATGTGAAAACAAGTGACCTTTATAAAATTATAAATAACATTCGATAACATAACTCAGAAAGAAGTAGTACGTAGTCATATTAAATGTAACCATTGTTGACCACCCATGAAGACAAAAATTTCAAGGGCAAACATGAAATTTCTTCTGTAACAACCATAACCTACAATTCATATGTTGTACAATTAAGTCGTATCAAATGTAAGTGTTTTGAAAAAAAAAATTGAAGTTTTTATATGAATGTATGGAATAATGCTTACTAATACAAGTTTGTTGCAGGCTTAAAAGGACAATGGAACCAAATTCCATTTGCTATCTCTTTTCAAGGTGTTGGGGATGATCCGATTTTAGAGAGAGAAACTATAGAGAAGTCAAAGAAATGAGAATGATGTGTGGTGCTCTGTTATTAGGATCATATATATAGGATATTATATGTACACATATAAATTATATAAGGGTTACACATTTATAGGGCTTCAAGGGGTACAATAGTAAATACATAATTTGACTTGGGCACGACCATATTAAGAGATCGAGTAGATGGTCAATCCTTTAATGATTCAGAATATTGCAGATGCTTAGGCGCAAGTAAAGCTTTAAGTTTCAGGCGGATTATATAAAGACTCATGCACTTCACGGGTCGAGTGTCAGATTGAAATTTATGCTTAAACATCAAGTCTCTTAACTCTTGTAGCTTTTTTCTTCAACTAAGACGGGAGAGTAGAAAATTGATAATCGAAAAGACCATGAATCTAAAATAAATTTGCATGCCTTAAATAAGTACTTGTTAGTTAATTTGAGAGATAAGGTCTGCCCCTCTATATAAAGAGGGACAAGACATTTAGCTTCATAATTTCCAGTGAGTCAGACCATATTTCCTCAAAAACTGCTATATCTCACATCTTATTGTTTTTTTGCTCGGGTGGTAAAATTTCCAGCTTGACTTTAAAAAAAAATCTCAAGCTTTAATGAATTGCCTTCATGCCTAACAAATTTTTTATTTCTTTTCAAATCAGTTCTTAAATTGACTTTTTAACCTTTACTTTGAAAAGTTGTCCTGAGGTAATTTTTGTTTCCCCGTACCTTATTTTCCATTTCTTTATCTTTCTTTTTGTAATGAACATGCATAAGGAAGTATCACCAAGGCTTACAAGTAACATGGTCTTAGCTTTATGCTCCTTGGGCTCATCATGGGAGAGCCCTTAATACTCGAGCTATTCAGGACAAGAGGAGAGTGAAGAATCAGACTAGACCAATGAAAGTATGTCATATGGTGCTGAAGAGAAGCTTGAGATTCCCACCACTTCTTCATCTCTACCCTAAGCCATCCCTCCATTAGATTTTGCATCCCATAAACATAAATATCAATTACAAAGGAATGGAGAAAAAAGTTTAGGAAAAGGGAAATTGGAGAGTCTACAGGTCGAATTAAATGTTAGAATGTTGAGGTCTAACATAGTGACTTAACTCCATACGACAAGGAGAGGCTTAGGAAAGTGTATGATATCCCTTCCTTTATCCAGATAATGATACCTAGCCTGAGTATACTCGATAGTGCACATTTTCCTATAGGTTAGACAACCTTTCATAAGAAGGCTCTATGGCTCGGGATTAGATTTACCTTATATCCTTACATTAGGAAATTTTTTATGAAGATACAACTCACACCAAGACAACTGATGCCCAATGGATAAAGGTACCTATTTTTTCTCACCCTAATATACAGAGAACTTGGGATGTATTTGGAAATTCCCAAGTTCAATGATGCATATATGTTGAAGAAAACCCCCATTAATACTTAGGGAGTTTATATGTTTGCTAAACAAGATTGATGTAAAAACGTGATCCTCTATAAGAATGACAAAAATTGGAAACAATATTTCCTCTATGTTTCTAGTTTGTGAGATGGCTGATAGTGATGAAAGCTTGATAATGAGCTATTGGAAAGACACTAAGCGTGTGATACAAAATATGGCTTCCTTCAAAACCATCTTGAGCTTATAGGTGAAGGATAAGCTTATTGAAATTTAGGACTATTTGCTTGAGAAAACACCTTGAAAGAAATTATTGAACACACTATGCATTATGGCTTATGGCTATTGAGACTAGGTTCAATACAACCTCCAAACAGAACAATTCGTAAACGCCAACTTAACATAGGACCCCACCTAATAACTTTGGGGCTACATTTGAAGTTGTATCAAATGATAGTGATGAATGAGCTTGTATTTTATTTATCTCATGATTAATTAAATCTTATGTGTTCTAACTCTTCTTTTCTTCTTATTGTTTTACAAAAATGGAGTTTGGTACTGATAGTTTGTTAACTTGGCTATAAAGTAGAAGTGCTCAAAAAGGAATAGGCTCAAATAAAGGCACTGGCCAATCATAAGACACAAGCTCTTCCAAAGAAAAAATGAGGAGCAAAAGTTCCAGCAAAGAGATCTCTCCAACTAAAGCTAAGAAGAGAAGGCATACAGTTATCCTTGAAGAGCCTACTCGTACATCCATTCCTCCACAAAATTATGTGTTAATGTACTATCCTTTACCATTCACTCTGCACCATCAGACACCTAATCATGTGTATTCGAGCTAACTAATACCTCTTTCAGCTATATGAGACTCGAGGAGAGGAAAATGTGTTATTAATGACCTAACCATAGTGATTAAAGATGTGGCCATTTACAAGAGTATGGATCTAGAAATAGAGGACCATTATATGGATAATATTCTATAGATGGTTCACGAGAAACTGCTTGATGCCATAACTAAGGATGTGGATTCTTTAGTGGTAATCAACAAACTTTTTTTCTAAGTAAGTAGTACCTCGAAATTTTATTTTGCATGGGCCTTTTGTTCATAAATTCACATACTTTTATTTATCAAACCTTTTTTTATTTAGACTCAACTTCTGCACAATCTTAGTAGAGCTTGCAATGTTGAGAAATTAAAGCAACAACTCGAGGTTAAAAACAAGAGTCATACCTCCACTCGAGCCAAAAATTCCTTTCTACTTACAATGGGTAACCATTGGAAGGTGAGGCCATTGATAAAGAGGAAAATTTGTCTAATGTTGTAAGCGAGCTAAACGCAAACATGAGATAGATTGAGGAGAGTAGGGAAACATAGAGGAAACCTATGCAATCTGAATAACGCAAAAGAAGAGTTTACATGTGAACAAGAAAAATAAAGTGTGACCTTAATGTAGTGGCCAAGTACCTCACCCCAAGTAACTTGGCCATGAACACTTTCAAAACAAGAGGCTAAGAAGAAAGACCTTTGTAAGTACTATTACAAGATTTTTAACATTGCAAAAACTCATCTTTATTCCCCATCCAAACTCAGAATGAGGGTGAAGATGAAGGATCTGAGGAAGGCAAAGAAGAAGAGCTCGAGGTGGCAGATCAACCTCAACAACCTGGGGATGTTTAATTTGGGTAATAGGCTCAAGCCAATTTAGTTTTGTAAGGCTCGATCCATTTTTAATGTTTATGGACCTATGTTCCCTTTTCTAAGACTCGACCTCGGTAATGAATATATTATTTTCTTAACCAAAAATTTCTTATTTTATGCATGTATTTATGTGTAAATTTATACTGATTATCCTAGATGTCAATTTATAGCAGACATTTATTGACGTTGACCTACCTCATAGCATTCTAGACATCTGTCCAACTGTTTATCCTAATGCCATGCTTTGTTGAAGCATTTAGGTATAAAAACCTTATCTACTTTGAGAAATTTAGCACATTAACTCCATCTTTTTTACTCGTGTGTTATGGCAATTGATAAGAAAAATAGACATTTACCTGAAGCCTTAAAACTAGTGAATGTTAAGCTTACCTTTGAGGTGGAAAAGTTAAGGATCAATTTGGCTTTAATCAAGGATAAAGCTTCACTTTGTAAGGAGCTCAAGTGTGAGCTCAAGTTTTACAAGGAGGAACTATCCTAGACACAAGCACGTGATAGAAGAACTATGACCAAGATGGTTACCTTGGTCGATAATAAGTCACATTGGGCTAATTTTTACATGAAATGAGCTGATTCTGTGCTCCTCAAAGTCATGAGTGATGTTGAGGAATTAAAATATTTGATCACATGCTCAAGCCTATCCTCAACTCAAATAGGTGAGAATATTTGTAAAAAAATGGTCAAGATTTAGGTCGAGCTTTTGCCCTTGGTAGATGAAACACATGATTGGAATCTTGACCGTGCATCTAAATGTCTCAAGATATTTTTAGAAAACAATAATGTCCTCAAGCTTTCTACAAATAAAATTATGAATTTAGCTCCTTAGCTTTGTAAGCTTGATCAATGAAATAAAATGTTAATTGATTAACAGTTTGCCTAATCCTTTCGCGAGATCAACTCATGATATTTTAATTTAGTGCATGCCTTTACCCGGTTTTTGACCAAGGTGATCAACTCCTTAAGTTTCATGTTTATGCCAAAGACTTGGTTCTTGATCGAGGTGATCAAATCGGGACATTATAAATTAATGAGAATGCTCTATCTAGTCTTTGATTGAGGTGATCAACTCTTTAAGTTTCATCTTTCTACCAGAGCATTCTACCTAGTTCCTAACCAAGATGATCAACTTGTGACATTATAATTATAAGAGATATATTTAACCATAAAGATTTATCTCATGAGTCTATTATATTATAATACATTAAAAGTTGTACTTTTTAATATGTCGAGCATTCCAACTTGTGTTTTATTCCACACCCTTAATGCTTTCTAAGCAAATAGGCTTTGGTTGGTGTCACTACTTTTATTTCATATGGGCCTCCTATTCTTTCTTGTTAGGGAATACCTTATTGAGTACCCAATCACCTAGGGATAATGACTTAAAGTGCATAACTTTATTGTAGTAATCTGCTACATTTTTCTTATGTTCAATCATTCTCATCAAAGCTTCATTTCTTTTTCCCTTCGCCAATACTAAGTAAACTTTGTTTGAAGTGTTTTGGTCCTCAATTAGGACTAATCTTACAGTTGGAACCTCTATCTCTATAAGGATTATAGCTTCAGTCCAATATACTAGGGAGAATGTGTCTCATTGGTGTTACCTCTAGTATTAGTTCTGATAGCCTATAAAGCACCAGGAAACTCGTTAACCTAATTTCCTTTACCAGTTTCCAACCTCTTCTCAAGTAACTTTAGTATTAGTTTGTTTGAAGACTCTATCTGACTATTGGCCTATGGATAATATGGAGTTGAGTGACATATTTTGATTATTAGTTCTGATAGCCTATAAAGTACTAGGAAACTCGTTAACCTAATTTCCTTTACCAGTTTCCAACCTCTTCTCAAGTAACTTTAGTATCATTTTGTTTGAAGACTCTATCTGACTATTGGCCTATGGATAATATGGAGTTGAGTGACATATTTTGATATTGTACTTGGCAACAAATACTCTGATGTTGTCACATGTAAATTGCCTTCTAATATCTGTGATAAGTTCTTTGGGTAAAATGAAGTGATAAATTAGGGTCTTCCATATAAACCAGATTATTTACCCTTCCCTTATTCTTTATAGAGGCTTTGCTTTAATCTATTTTGTGAAATAGTCTATAGCCACTAATAAGAGCTTCTTTTGACCTACTACTTATGGCAATGTTCCTACTATATCCAGCCCCCATTTGTAGAAAGGCCATGGGCTAATTACCCTTATCATCTACATTGTAGGTACATAGGATAATGGAATGAATCACTGACACTTGTCACATGTCTAGGTGTACCTTAGGAAATTCGCTAACATTGTTGGCCAATAATAACCTTTTCTCATAATTCATTGGGATAGCTTTCTACGCCCGAATGAGAGCCACATTCTCTTTCGTGAGCCTTAAACATGATTCCCTCAAATCATTCTCTGGTTACACACAAGAGTTTGATTCCAAGGGTTGTCTTTTTGTATAACTTCTGGTTTTTCCAACACATTATTCAATGGATGTGAAGTAAGTACTATCACTTATGTGAGCCAAAGTAATGTCAAAGTTTTTGAGTTTCTATTTTTTTAAGTAAAAGCCAACTTCTCGATTGTTGAGAATCTTCCTTGAGCATGGGTTAAGATCTGACTAATGTAGTAGACAAGAAGTTAAACTTTGTTTCTTTCTACTAGGAATACAACACTAGATGTTTGAGGGGTAATAACCAAATACAAATATAATGTTTCTCTTAGGGTGTGATTAACCAACATTGGAGGTGTGCTCAAGGATTATTTGATCCCTTGGAAGGCTCTATCACGATCTTCATTCCAAAAGATCAATGTGTTCTTTCTTAACAACTTAAAGAATGGTAAACATTTATCTGTATGTTTGAAAATAAATCTATTGAGTGCCACAATTCTTCCATTTAACTATTGGATTCCTTTCAAGCCATGAAAGGTTTCATGTTAATTAGAACATGTATCTTGTCTGAATTGGCTTCAATCCTCTAACTAGAGATAAGATATCCATGGAATTTTCTTGTGGTAACACCAAATATTTCTCCCAAATATTTGATGTGATTTGTAGGTTTTATTGACTTAATCACTATGTCATCCATATATGCTTCCATATTCCATCCAATTGATCAGTGAACATTCTATTGATCAGATGATGATAAGTAGCATTGACATTCTTTAAATCAAAAGGAATTTGAGGGTAACAGAAAGTACCTTCTTTAGTAATAAAGGATGTTTTTTCTTCATCTTCTGTGTGTATTCTAATTCGATGATAACCAGAATATGCATTAAGGAAACTTATCAAACTGAATCCGAGGGTGGCATCAACTAGCTAATCAATACTTGGTAACGGAAACATTCTTCTGAATAGGCATCATTTACATCAATTAAAGCCACACACATACTAGGTGAGCCACAAGATTTCTTTACTAACACTATGTTTGACAACCATGTTGGATAATCTACTTCTATGAAAATCTTCATTTCTTTAAATGTAGTAACTTGGGCCTTGATCACCTCTTTTTTTCTCTTGGCAATTTTTCTTCTTCTACTTGACAAGTTTAGCCTTGGGATCAACATTTAATCTTTGGGTTATGATTCTACGATTAATTCCAAACATATCTCCAAGTTTCCATACAAAGATATTAGAGTTGGTTTTTAAGAAATGTAACATTTGTTTCCTAAACTCTACTGTTAGGTTGGTACTCAACCCTACTAAACAATTTCTTCTAGGTCATTTATGGGGTGGGCCACATTGGAGTTACTACTTTGGAACCATTTCCTTCATTGTAGTGTTGTAACAACTTCTAGATTTCTCCTAATCGCCTCTTATCTCTCTCACACCTTCCTTGATTGGGTATTTTATGATTTGATGAAAGGTTAATGCGATAACCTACATCTTATGTAACAATGGTCTCCCCATAATTGCATTGTAGTGAGATAGGATATCAACTACTACAAAATTGGTCATGATAATTGGCCTAGTTACCATGACTAGTAGTACCACAGTTCCAATAGCATATATGGTACAACTATTGAATTCATCTAAGGGTAACTCCATCTCAGTGATGTCATTATCTTTTACCCCTAGTGCTTTGATTATAGTGAGAAAGAGAAGATCCACTGAACTTTCAATTTCAATCAAGATTATGCAAATATCGCATGATTGTTGTCTCTTTTGGAGAACATAAAAACTTGCAAGTATACACGGTCACAAGTAATAAAATTTGATAAGTGAGTTATCGTTTCCATGGAGATTTGTCACTATAGTTTGTTAAGTATTGAAATTATTTCACTCTAAATTTATTCAAACAGTCGAAAAGTTTGATGAAATTTAACTAAAATGATTTTTGTAAACAATAAATAAGAAAAATATAGGATTGTAATTTTTCACCAAATTAATCCACTCGAATCATATTATTCTTTCTTGATTTATATTTTTTGTAAATTTAATTTGTCGACCAAGAACTTCTAATTTTATCCATACATCTCTTCCGAGCTTCGTATAGACACACTTCTCTAAATTAATTAACTATATTCCTATGAGAATTAAATTCATCAAGATTCATTACGTTCTAAGTTCTCAAATGACCACACATACGATAAAAGTATATTCCTATCCTTCATATATACATGTTATTCTATCCATGAGTAATATACACAAAAATGCTTCTTCCAACTTTATTTAAGTGCCACACATCAATTGATAAATTTTTCAATAATCAAAATGATTAAGCACAAATAGAATAAACAAATTAAAAGTCTAATAAATCTTTCAAAAATAATTAAATTCAAGCTTCATAAATTTAGATAAAACGCAACCCTAGAAAAATTAAATCACTTCATAAATAAAAATTAAGTTACAGAATTTAAGGAATATTCGCTCAAGAACACAAAGAAAATTAAAACATTTCTTCTCCTAAATTTTTGGCACATGCAGAACACAACAGAAGCCAAAAATGGCTTCTGCGTGTTCCATAGTCCAAGTCTCCAACCGAACCCCAAAAACAACCCCAAAACAAAAACTTATTTTCCTAACAATAAATGCCCTATTTATAGCTAAACAAATACATCAAAAAAATATTTTTTTTATACAATTACGCGTGTAAATTTAAGAAAAGAGTAGGATACATTCTTGAAACGCTTGTAAACAATATTCTCCGATCAAAAACAAAGGGCAACGTGTGCGTTTCTGGAATTTTTTTTATTTCAATTCATGCATGCCATGTGTCAGCATCTGATTGGCTACAATAAATAATGAGATACGTGGCAAGCTTTCATTCATTGTCAAGAACGGGGGCACGAGGATCACGTCGCACGGGATAATAGCTGGCAAGACACGTGGGGGATAGATAGCTATTGGGAACGTATGCATTGGTTCTGCATTTTTGTATTCATCAAAACGTGCCACGTTGATGAACGAAAACC
The DNA here is from genome assembly GCA_037013495.1 of Hippophae tibetana. Taxonomy (NCBI): domain Eukaryota; kingdom Viridiplantae; phylum Streptophyta; class Magnoliopsida; order Rosales; family Elaeagnaceae; genus Hippophae; species Hippophae tibetana. The sequence continues at coordinate 16,502,552 of CM072812.1, forward strand.
GGCATCGCCGATTCCCGCAAATACTTTGGTTTTAATATTTATAAAACTCTCGCAAGTGCACGAATCATTTCGAAGAAAATGATAAGTATACTCCCAAGGTCGATCTAAGGAAGGAATGTATGTGGTTTTTAATTTATTATTCAAACTTTTAAAAACGAAATTAAATCCTAAACATCCTGTCACGATAGTTTGGTTTTTGTGTTCCTAATCTAATAACATAAAATAAACATATATACAGATTAATTAAATATAGTCTAATAACATAAAAAATAAACATAGATACAAATTCAATAAATAATTATCTAAAAATAAACATATATACGGATTCAATAAATATTCATGCAAATTTTTATCATTTATATTAGCGGAGTATTTATGGATATAATAACTAAATTAATTATGCTTGCTCATATTAACTAGGTTATTAAAGATATAAATTGATATTTTATTGATTCTCTCTTTTTTATATAAATACCACCTTTGGTGGGGTTAGATATTCTTTGTTAACTAAACAAATCAATTAACACCTATGGGTGGGGTTGATAACTAATATGCTTAATTAAATTAATTCCTTTTTCTAAGAGATTGAAAATGAACCATTTAAATGCCACCTTTGGTGGGGTTAGACAATTTAAACATTATTCAAGGTGTCCAAATTAAACTTAAGAATTTAATTATCCGAGTACTAACTTTCAAGTTTTAAAACCACTATTGAAAACATGTTGTCAATACATTTTCACATAATAATTCTTATAAAAACTTTTGAAATAGAGTTTCACTCTAACTACCGGGCGATTGTACCAACAAATAAAAGAGCACTACTCTAAATTAGACCGGATAACTAAACCTTAAAATCTAATTTTCAGGTTTAAGTTTGTAATGAAAAATAATATATTTCTCTCTAACATTCTTAATATAAAATCTTGAATAAAAACAAAATCAATTCATTTTAAAGATTTTTACCTATTTAATATTTCGCAAGCATAACAACGTCGTTATTACATCATTTTTACTAAACAGCTAGCATAGTTAAATTTAACCACAGACAAGTTGAATATAACATGTAAGAATAAAGCATAAAAATAACTGTAAAGAAAATAAAATCCTTACAGAACTTCGACGCTATTCCCGTTGCTAGAAAACCTCCGAGCGGAATTTGCACTTCCATATATTGAATCAAAAATCTAAATTATTACAAAAACATTACAAGTTCCTCTCAAAAAGAGAAGAACACTAAACCTAAGAGAATTGAACTAAAAACTAAGAGAAAAACTAAGAAAAGCTTAGAAACTTAGAAAGAAACTAAGAGAAACTAAAAACTAAGAAATGAGAGAAAGAAAGAAGAGAGAAGTGAGTTTTGAAGGTGTGTTTTGAAGTGAATGGAAGGGGGGTATTTATAGGTGAGGATGGAGAGAAAAAATGAGTAAATAAATGTTAAAAAAATATTAAAAAATGTAAAAACGCGTATTGGACTTGCTGATGTCATCAATGACGTCAGCATGACGTCACAGGGGCGGCTGCACGTGAAAAATGGGGCGAAAACGCGTTGGGCGCGCGGATGGGCGGCTACTGGGCGCTGCGCGCGCGCGCTGGGGCTGTCGCTGCGCGCAGCTCGGCGCGCGTGAACAGTGCCAGCGCGCTGCGTTGCGCGCAGCTGGGCATGCCAGCGCGCGCGGGATGGGGCGCTGGGGCGCGCGCGGCTGGGCGCTGGGCTGCGCGCACGGCCGGGCTGCGACGCGCGATTTCCGTCTTTTTGACATTTTTGACCTTTTCGACCCATTTCGTCCGATTTTTCCATGTTTGTTGACCTTTTCTCACTTATTTATTGATATATTTGTGATGTATTGCTTCAAATATTCCTCTTTAAGTCTTTACATTGCGTTTTTAAGCCAAAATACCTGAAAAACAATAAAAATACCCGTGATTCCGAAAAAGACAAATTTATATAAATATATGATAAAACATATAAATATATGTATTTTTAATCAATTACAGTACATAAAATCATGGTTATTTTAGTGCTTTTTGAGCACTCATCACACGTGTCAGCACATGATTGACTACAAGAAATGGTGGGACACGTGGCAGACTTTAAATGGTTGGAGGGAGAGCTTACATATGGTTGTGTCGCACAGGATCAACACACGCGAGACACGTGGGTCCCACCCCTGCACGCCGGCCTGCACAGCAGGTGGCCCCCACATGGGTACCGAGCAGCGTGCAACTAGAAAACCCGCTTCCAATCGCTTTTGTCACGTTTGCACCACACGCGTTCATCCTTACTATTGATTTTCTGATCTGACGGTACGTGTTTCGCGTTTGATGATGGCGCGAGTGTTCCTTTTCTTGCAGAGAAAATAAATTTCCTTAATTATAGTTTAGCCCTCCAATTTAATTCAAATTAACTTTTAAACTTTCTTTAATTGTAGTTAGGCCCTTTTCTAATTTAAATTAACTTTTCAACTTTTGTTAATTACAATTGAGCCCTATTTAATTCAAATTATATTTTAGACTTTTGTTAATTGTAATTAAGAACTCTTTTAATTTAAAATTATATTTTTAGACATATATTTGCAATTAAGTACCTTTTCAATTCAAATTCTTTAATTTTCTTAAAAATATATTCCTTAAAAAATAAAAGTAAATATTAATTTATTCCATTAAAATTAACTAAAAATGTTAGCAATTATAATTAATAAAATAGATGAAAATAACTATATAAAATTATCAATGACCCCACTTGAAGAGTGACTATAAAAGGATATTCGTAAGGGGATAAAGTCACATCATTGTTGGTAAAGGTAACTGGGATAGATGGTGGTCCTCTATTTAAATTATAAACATGAAGATCCCTATACACTTCTTGAGCATATCTCTTGAGTGCGTTATTGGAGGCCCCATTAAGCCTGGGTCCATCATGGACGGTATGAATGGTCCTAATGTTATCATCATTACATGGTTCTACCTTATTAACAGGCGAGGCAGGCAATTTCAAAGTTTTTCATAGAGATTGACGATTTTCTTTTTCATTATCATTTCCCACAAGGTCATCTAAATACTCGTTGAACAACAAATCCTATATTTCTTCTTTAGATGTTTGCAATCTTGTATCTTGTGTTTTATGTCCTATATCCTTATGAAAAGTACACCATTTAGATGTGTCCCTTAAGATGCCCTCATCTTTGGTGGTCATCTGATGTTTTGTTCGTTCTTTATCCTTAAGAAAGCTTGAGCTAAGCTTACTCTTAAAGGTGGACCTTTAAAAGGTGATAGAGATCTATCCCAAAGTTTAAGATTTCTTGACCATTGACCTCCTTTTTTTATGATTTGGGGTAAAATGCTTACTTTTTTAGTGACCACTTTATCTTAAATCACTTTTTTTGGGTTTATCCTTCTTGTTTCTTATTCCAATATGACTTTTACAAATTCCTTATTCTTTTTGTCAAGCTTCAACTATCACTGAAGATTAACAAACTTTTGGCTTTTCCTTAAGCTTTCTCCATTGTCTATGACACAATCTTGGTCAATTCAATAAATAGGTTTGAATTTCTCAATAGACTTCATTTAAATTCCTTTATTTCTATAAAATTAGGACTATCTGCAATCTCTAACTTTTCTTTTGTGAACCTCCTCATGTATTCTTTTATTGACTCATCGTTTCCCTGGGTGTAGTTGGTGATGAAAAACTTGGAATATTAAGCTAAAGAAGTTGTAGTCATAGGTGCCAAGTTATTGAATCATTTCTGTGCATCATCACATAGGGTAGCTATGAAGAGTTTGCACATCATAACATATTTTTTTTGTCTCAAGTGAGACTTACAAAAGCCATGTCCATTTTGAAATGTAGAAAATAAGTCACAAGGTCCTTCATTCCTTGGTAATCAGGATATTTAGGGTCACTAAATTTGGTGGTTAGCTAGTTGTTCTTTATTTATTCAGAGAAAGGGGAAACATGAAGTTGTTCACAATCTCTATCGACATCATAATGCGGTTTTCCTTTTTCCTACCTCTTGTTTATTTCTTTAAAAGCCTAATCTTACTTTTTATTGGTTTCTTTGAAGATTTGCAAACATGCTCCCAACAACCTCATTTCCTTAAGTAGTTACTCGTTATTGTACTTGGCTATGTCTTCTCTCAACTGAAATATTGGTGTCTCAGCACCAACATTGTGTTATCGAACATCTTTCACTTTGTTTTCAACTCTCGCACGGGCACATAATGCTCTATTTTCTCATCTCATTTCCTCAAGCTCTCTTTTGAGCTCAAAGAGTTGTTGTGCCAGCTCTTATTGAGGGTCGATCTCATTTATAAGATGGTTGGTGGTTCAATTCGACCTTTTTCATGTGTAGGTGGAAGATTATCCTTAGGACAATTTCATTAACTAGTCTCAACCTTTCCTTAGCTCAAGTTGCATCCATGGTAGATATAGTTAGTAAGAATGCGGGTGAAATGCTAGTTACTAGGATTTTCTCTAAAAATCAAGGTGAATCTTGGAAAATACGAGATCAAAAACAAAAGCTTAACCTTTAAATTTGAAACCCAATGTGGATACCAAAATGTTAGGGATGTTCGAATTTTAGAGAGAGAAATTATAAAGAAGTTAGTGAAATGAAAATGATGTGTGGTGATATGTTATTAGGTTCATATATATGGGAAATTAAATGTATACATTTCAATTATATATGGGGTATAATAGTAAATACATAATTTAACTTAGGCTTGATTACATTAAGAGACCGAGAAGATGGTCAGTCCTTTAATGATTCAGACTATTGCAGACTGGTAATGATGATTGTTAGATTAATACTTTAGGCATGAGCAAAGCTTTAAGTCTCATTCAGGTTATATCAAGACTCAGGCACTTCAATGGTTGAGCTTAATATTGAACCTTACTCTCAAACACTAGGAGATCCAACATTAGTGTTATCCTTAAAGAAAGAGTATAAATTATGTAACATTGATATAATTTATCAATTTCATAAATTAATGAAAGGGTAAGAGAATGTAACATTTATAAATATAACAAATACTCACACTTACTGCCCAATTCTTCTCTAACCATGTTATGAAATCAATATACTTGTCCTTTTCATAAATCTTGAATGCATCGTACTTTTCTTGGGGGCATCCATCGAAGTCACTCTTGAAAGATGTAAATTTTGTTACTAATGAATTCCTCTTCTTCTTTTTTCTTTGGTTTGCCTCATATGGGGACCTCAATTTTAATCTTGCAGATAGATTCTTTCATATTTCATATTTCTTGTTTTTCAGTGGACAAGATACAATCACACAAAAGTCTACATCATTAATAGTATTGATATCTTATTGGCTTTCACTGTAATGTTTTATCTCAAACCCATATATTGTGAACTTCTTGCCATATAGATACATTTTTATAACTTCCACATCAACTCCTTTCCTTGTAAATACATCAAACAATTCATTCCCTTTTTCCATTCCATCAACCTCCAAAGTAAAATGTTGAATTTCAGAAATTCCTTTACCCTTAATTCCAAATTGTTATTTACAATTTCCACCTTCATATTGTTATTCTACCATAGGTTCAACGTGATGACTCATTCACAACGAATCGAAAAATCATCAGAATGGTTTACACCAACTCTCTCATTAGTATCATCAATCAAATTATGCTTAAATGAAGTGCCAGTTTCTATATAACTATCTTATTCAACTCCTCTCTTTTTAATGGTCTTGTTCAACGTGTTTAGCACATTTACCAACATGCCTTTTATTTCTTTTGCTTCTTCTTTAACAACTAATACTTCTTCCATTACTTAAAACAAATAGGTTTATAAGAGAAATCATACCTCATTACAAATTGATAACACAAAAATGGCCCAAAACATTAGAACAAAGTATATGAATGAAAACTAAATTTGTCATTTATATATATATATATATATATATATATATATATATGAAGATACCTAATCAATGGTTGTTCTTGTATATAAGGACACATCACATTCTTCAATCACATTTTTCTTTATTTTCTTTTCCACGTGTCAAACATTCTCATCCTCTTCATTACCGAATTCATTGCCCAAACCTCCCTTGGCAACCAAACTTGATTCGTAGTATGTTGTACACTTTTCCTCTTCTATTGGATGAATGAAAGCTAAAATTAAATTTATCCAAAATTAGTTATAATAAAATTCAAAGAAAAACTAAACAAGTAAAAATAAAAAAATAAACAAACAATTAAAAACTTCATACAATCTAGGACTCACATTATTTTGGCTTAAAAAAAAGTCCTATCCAAATAATTGAATCTAAACCATCTATCAAACTTCTTACTTTCCCACTGACAAATACTAGAGAATGCATTGGGTTCTCATCTCATTACTAACTGATCAATGAATGCAGGCATGGCTTCATAAGCCTAAATATGCAAAGCCAGGGAAAACTGTATGCATTGTACGATGTGGATGGTAAAGATTTGCTCACACATTTCTCTTCTATGGTTCCATCATCCTGAATGCCATTTTCTTCTTCTTCTTCTTCTTCTTCTTCTTCTTCTTTCAATTTGTTCTTCTATACTTTTATTTAATGACTCTAACTTATTCTTGTTCTTGGTAACTCTATCAAAGATATTATTCTTCAACCTTCGAACCGTATATTTGTATGCAACCTTTTTTTAATGAGAACTTGTTAAATTTGTCCAAATCTTCAACGATACACAAGTAGTCTTCACTTATTTTTGAGTCTTCTGCTCACCAAGTAATATCATTTCAAATGCAACAATGAATGGTAGAGGAAGAACATTGTTCCTATCTATATTCTTCGACAATCTTTTGTAAACATCAAGTAATTTAGATTTACTTATTGTTTTATCCTTCTTAAAGTACATAGTGCAACTGGCTTTATATAGAAGGAATGCTATCATCACCGGTAAACATCATTCCTATTACCAAGCTATATTCTTTATAGCCAAATGTACTATAAACTCAATTTTATGCATCCTTAACAAAAAAAAAAAATGAAGCATGATTCCTGAAACCAGCTCCTAAGACAAAACATATCTACTGAAGACTTGATTGTCTTGATCTCTTCAAGTCGTGACATATTTGAAATCTTTCTAATGAAATGATCTTCCCATTTAACACATGGAATGCATTCACTATTATATACTTTCATGACTTGAAAAGAGACAAAATTATGAAAATAACTTGTAATTGATGTTATATTACAAACTTTTACATGTCACAATAGTAAATATAAAATTACTAACAAAAATGAACGAAAATTAGGGATGCCAATTAAGACAAACATAGATTATTTATGAGATACAAATGTATTCAAATAATTTAAAAAGTGATCATTTGAAACAGTCGATAAGTGTACAATTATTTAATCAGAGACTTAATGTAATGTCATGTACAAATAATAAAGACTAATTCAGATTATATAAAATATAAATTTTGGTATGTTACTATTTCTTGTTACATTACTTTTTCTTCTTATTATTATGGGTTTTCCCTTAATATCTAAGTACCATTCTTCGGGTATTTTAAAGTTTGTGAACATTTTTGGTTTTATTATTTGATAAAATTCTTGGAATATCTCGTTAATTTCTATGAATTCATTTTGTCTATATATTGTATTATTGTGACTATTTATTAATGAATATTCTATAATATAATGTATTGAAAATAAATAATTTCTTTTCTAAGTCTCTTATTTCAAATTTATAAACCAAACTTAATACTTGATTTAAGTTTTTATTATAAATATTAATAGCAAACCTAAAGATGTTGTTAATTTTAATTTCAAGTATCATAAATTACCATGTATCATTCCTAGTAGACTATCTTTCCTATTTAATATTTTTTTATCAAGTAATGTTATTTTTGTTGTTATATTTATTACTTTTCTGAAATGAATTTGTATTAATATTTGGATTCTTCCTGAATGGATATATCCAATTTTTCCTTTATTATTTTGAGAAAATTTTGATAATTTTTTTTATAATAATTTCTTTGTCAATTAATGATATATTATACATTTTTTACATCTATAATATTAACGCTCATTTTTATTACTTCTTTCATAATAAACTATTTCTTTTTTTGGGGGAAATATTTCATTAGTGTGAAAATGATGGATCTTTAAAATATATTTTGAATTTCTTCAAAATGTTTTTTTACTAATTATAATGTCTCGTGAAAAATATCTTAAGTTGTCATCTATTCTAATATATCTAGATTTATTATTATTTTTCCGTTCTCTATTTTTTTTATTTTTATTTATAGAATGTTATTATTTATTTTAATTAGATTTAACTTCTGTTATATTTAAAGGATATTTATAAATTTTTTTAAATCATGAAATACAAATATTTTTGATGTTATTTTTTTGAGGTCATTTTAAGACAAATCCTGGACTCTAATCTCTTAGATGATGTTTGGTTCACAAAAATAAAATTAGAATGAGAATGAGAATAGAAATAGAAATGAAACAGTTTTATTTGTTTTGATCATTTGAGTTAAAGAAGAAATGAGTATTAGAGTATTTGGTTTACAATTTGAATGAAATGGAAAACACTGTATATTATCTTAATATCCATATATTTAGTAAAATTTAAATATTATCATTTAATTATTATTTTTTCATTAGACAAAATTCATTATTAAAATTATTATTATTTTTAAATAATTATTACTTAAAAATAAAATATATTATTAAAATTATTATTTTTCTAAATAAGGTTTAGTATTTTAAGGTTTGAGATTTGAAATTTGGGATTTGGGATTTGAGATTTATGATTTATGGTTATATTTATTCGTTAAGATTTATAGTTTAAATTATTATTTTTCTAAATAGTATTTAGAGTCTTGTGATTTTAGATTTAGGATTTTAGATTTATGATTATATTTGTGGGTTAAAGTTTAAGGTTAAAATTATTATTTGTATAAATATAGTTTAGGATTTTGATATTTTGATATTTTAAGATTTAAGGTTATATTTATAAGATAAAATTATTATTTTCTAATCTGATTATTTTATTTCAAAAATCGATTATATTCTATTTTTATTTTTTATTATAATTAAATATAAAATTAATAAGAATTAATTCTCGTAGGCGTTATAGTAAAAATATTGTCTAGTGCAAATCCAGAAGTACCGGAAACAAAATCCGACGTGGTTGAGATTTTTTCTTTACTCTCTGATCGCTATTCATAATATTATCCGTTTTCACCGCCGACAACGAGCATCGTCTGAGACTGAGGTTCCAATGAATTAACCCTACTACGAGACTGGTGGAAATTTCTCGAATTCAAGTACGTCAGATTTAGACTGAAATAGGTAAGAGACAGAGAGAGAGAGCGAGGGAGCAGTTGATTGAAATTGGATTTTGTTTAATAGTCAATCAGATTTCCACATGCAATTTTCTTTCTGCCTGCATTTTTATTTGGTTTGACTATAGATGTCATTGCACATCACATGTTTGATGAAATATGACCATGTGATCATCAATTTGTTTTGATTTGATCATTCGTGTTGTTAGCCATTTCATTTTGAATCCCTGACGACCTTGGAAAACTGGAGGTATTTGACTCGGTGGGAATGGACGCTCTCTTTGAGTCAATCAGGGTCCAGGATCTACTTTCATCCAGCGATCTCAACGACCCAACGACTCCTCTATCTGCACCCGATCTCCGCCTCCTCATTCAGAGACTCGAATCTCATTCTTTACAAATCAAAACTAAAATCCAATCCTATCTCTTAACTCATCATGGCGACTTCTTCAACCTCTTCACCCTCTGTAATGATGCCATTTCACGCTCCAACCAGATCTCTGATGACTTCTCCGACCTCCTCAATTTGATTTCTGACAGTCTGGTCGATATTGAGATTTCTAATACTGTGAAGGAGATGACTGCCAAGAGCCGAGAGATGAGGACTAAGAAGGAATTGTTGGAGTTAGTTAGGGCAATAGTTGGAATTACTGAGAAATTAAGTCGTGTAAAGGAGGATATGAAGAGTGGGCGTCTGAGATTTGTAGCTGAGGAATTGAAGCAGGTGAAGGAGAGTCTGAGGATATCCGATGATGCTGACCAGGTTAGTGAAGGAGAACCAGTTGTGTATGAATTGTTGAGGAACGAATGGTCGGCCTGCTTTGAGGAGGTAAAGAGATGTTTTGCTATTTTTGTTGTATTTATTTGTATGGTATAATTTGTTTATTTTGTTGTTCTGGTGATTGTGTTTTTTAGAAGAATTCGATTTGGGTTTGTAGATTCAAGATGTGCTTTTGAAGCTCGTGGAGAATGCTGTGTTATTCGAACAAGAATCTAGCAGAGTTCGAGTCAGAAATTTGTTAACTGATGGTGGAATTACTCAGACTGAACTCCATACTGTTTTAGAAGCTTTGGACGTAAGTGAAACCAGTGCCTTGTGTGTTCCTTGTAAGATTTACAATGGGCTTTCTAACTATGTAGATTGAAGAAATCTTAGTAGAGTCTGAAGGATTAAATGAATTTTGGAATCTCATGTGCTTTTCAAGGATTATGGTAATAGATTTGGGTGTAAATTGTCGAATCCATTTCTCTTTTATAGGTAATTGGCATTTTGGACTATGGCCTTGCAAAAGTTGCTGACATGTTGATCAAGCATGTCATCTTTCCTGCTGTAAATTATGGATCGCCTGTAGCATTTATGGAAGAATTTGTTCAGGATTCTGACAAAAGGAAAGAGGCTATATTAAAGATTATTCCATCACATGATCACATGGTAATATGTGTGAATGTTTACAGACTTTTGATTGCTTATTATTTCATCATAGTGTCATTTTGTTAATGTTAATATTCTGATAATTTGGCATCGACCTACATTTTAATATTTTGAAGTTCTGCATATCTTGAGCTAACGATTTTTTTCCAGTTTGAAAACGAGGGTGAGGCTCTCTATACAAAGATAATTCAGGTTATCAGGTTTGTCTACAAATGTATATGCTTTGAAAATGGTTCTTGGATCAGATCCTTTGGAAGATTGACATGGCCAAAGATTTCGGAATTGATCGTTTCTAATTTTCTATCAAAGGTTTTGGTTTAAACTTTAACCTTTGAACTGAAGGCAATTTTTTCTTTACCTTGCATTTCTATTGAAATGAGTTTTCCTTGTTTCAGGTTGTCCCTCAAGATGCTTCAAAGCTTGCTGATTTTCAGAAGATCATTGAACGGACGTCTCAATTTGAGGCTTCTTTAAAGGAAATGGTGTTTATTTCAGCATCTGGTGATGACCGGCTGAGCAATTATGCTGAAAATGTGGAGGTTCACTTTGCATCTAGGAAGAAGATAGAGATGTTGGCAAATGCTAGGAATTTGCTTCTAAGATGTGATTTTTCTATTCCAAAAGTAAGCTTCTTGCGCTGAATGATCCTCAAGTTATAATATTTTGTATCTTTTTGATTGATTATCAAAAATTCAACAGGAGCATGCAGGGAGAAGTGCCTTGAGAAATGGAAGTAGTGATGTCAAGACTTCCGAAAATGTTGTTCAATTGCTATTTTTGTCTGAGAGGTGTGTGGTATCAAAAGCTGGCATTCAGTTGATGGAGCTTGTCCATCAGATTCTTAAGGTACCCAATACAAAAGACTTTCAAGTGCTGCTGTATTTGTTAATTGCTTCTTGATTTTGTTTTCTTCTCATTTAAATGTAAATGTCTGTTGGTTTTACGAGTCATAGCTGGTGTTCATTTATTCTACTAATGCACTTTAGATTTATCAGTCTACCCAACACTAACTCTCCCCTTTTATTGTTTCTGCACATGATCCTTATGAATGTAACTTCAAAGTAATTTTCTGGGGTGTATATGTTTATAAGATTTGGGGCAAGTCATATTGGTGTAGGAGCAATAGAGTAATCAAAAATTGACAAAATCCTGATGAAGAAAAGGACTACTTCTATCCTATTTCTTGAGAAAAACTATTCAAAGCAAATAGAATAATCTTAGTAATATCATTCACTAATTGCTCTTTGTACACACAATACTCTATGAAAGTTTGCTTGATGTACAACCAAGAGAGAGGTGATGTAGAAACTTCAAGGACCCAACAACTCTCACCCACAGTAGAAATAAAAAACAACAGTAATAATCCAAGAAAAAGAAAAAAGAAGCCAAATAATCATAAATGCATATAAGTTAGAAAATCTGAAAGAAAGAAAATGCTTTTCAATTACAATCAATACCTCCTATGTGTGAACATATTCGATAATCACTTTAATTGTAGTAATATCACATACGAGCATGCATAACACAATGAAGGTAACATGGTAAACTCACATATGAATTAACTTTTATATAGTACCATTCTCGGGTTATTAGGGAAATCATCGGTAGCAAACAATTTACTATAATAAGAAAATCAATAATTTACAACTAAAAGAAATATTAACTTAATACATCTATCATTTGGAGCACTACGTTCAAATGTGCCTAAGCTACCTCCACTGTCGTCTGCATAGCAACTGCCATCCAAATAGATCAAGCTCTCTTTGGAGCCCCACCATCACGTAATCTAGATACAAATTATATCTCGGTGTATAATTCATTTTAATTAAAACCCACCCCAAAACAAGTTTTTTAGAAATCACTTAGCTTATCATTGATTCGAAATTAAAAAAACCATTTTTTACAAAATTTTGAGTTTTCAAAGTACAATAGCTTCCCCACGTTTTCTAATTAATCAAAACAACAATCAAAATGATGGGTAGTTATAGAAAACATTTTAGCTTTCACGGGTCTCGCTGGTCACTCAAGTGAGGATAATAACCACAATCTTTCGTCGACCACATCAGTGAGCTCTCATAGGTCACTTGGAAGCACCCAAAACTTGCCCTTTTTTATTTGAAAAATGCTGAGTAATTTTCCATAAATACTTACAAAAAACAATGATGCACACAATCTAAACGTGTCAACTTTGTACTCCAAACCTCCAAGTGGTGTGTGTATCATGCAAACATACAAAGTGTAATCTATGTGAGTGTGTAAAATAATGAATCATCAGTTGGATGATAACAAATACCCTAAATAAAATATAGATTTTGTGTTTTACGCACAAGAATACTAATACCAAAACAATGAGACTTATACTCTACTATTTATACTTGAAGGTTGTTACTCAAAACACAAGCGTTTTGAGGCAACAAAAGACACACTATGAATGAAAAATTATAGACTCTAAAATAAACGACAAATAAAAGACTCAAACGACACAACTTAAGCTCAATGATAATACTAAAATTAATACGACATGAACAATTTATCACTTAGCATAAATGATGCTGGATAAAATTAAAGAATTATTTAAATTTTAAAATAATTAGGGTTTTATATTTTAGTATTTTATTTTTATCAAAATTGTTATTAGAGTAGGATTTATTGTTGGATTATTATAATATTTAGTAGAGTTTGAGTCATTGTAGAATTAGAAACCCTTTTATTTTATTTATAAATAGGTTTGTTTACGTTATAATTGTAGACTTTTATTCATTTAATTATAATATTGATTTTTGAGAATTTCTATTCTTCAATTTTTCACTTCACACCTTATTCACACCTTATGATAGAGCTTCTTGATTTTGTTTTCTTTAACAAATTTAGATCCTCTTCTCTCACTTATTTTGTGACTGTTTACATGAAAACAATACAAAATTTATCCCAATTTTGAAAAAATAATGTCTATTTTCTTAGCCGAAAGAGAAATCGAATGAGTATATTGATGATTTAAAATTATCTAATTTGATGAAGAATAAGAAGTTATTGGTGATGATTATTTTGATGATTCAAAACTTCTTATCTTTGACGAAAAGTTACAAATTGATATTGTGTATTTTGACTCGTATTTAGTCGTATACAATGAAGAATTACCAATTCTTAACAAAGATGAAAATGACAAGCATAAAGAAATTGATCGGGTAGAAGAAGTTGATTTTGTTTTTGGACAAGAGAAGATTCTTCCTACCAAAGTTTGGTGATTCTTTTCGGATCAATTTGGTTATCATTTATTTATAGTTGTCATAATTTGAAACAAGTTGTATTTAAGAATTCGGAAGGAAGAATGTTCCATGAATGAGTTCAAGAAAGAATTTGCAACAAGGATTTGATGTATAAATTAAGTGCATGCAATCATTGCAAATTCGTCAAGTTCAAGTCAAACTTGAGGAAAAGTTTTTTTCTGAGGAGTTTGATGCAGGATAATATTAGAAACTTGTTAAAATTTTAAAATATTAAGATTCTATAGTTTAGTATTTTATTTTTATCGAAATTTTTGTTTGATTAGGATTTTTTGTTGGATTTGTATAAGATTTAGTAGTGTGTGTATAATCTTTTATTTACTTATAAATAGGCTTATTTATATTATAATTGTAGACTTTTATTAATTGAATTATTAATTATAAGATTGATTTATAAGAACTTTTGCTCTTGAATTATCACCTCTATGCCTTTTGACTCGTGTCAATAAACAACATATCGTTTAAAAAAATATTTGACCTCGAATCTTCATGGAAGGAGAGAGCAATAGTAGTTAAGAATGTACTCATAAAAATGAGCCAGTGGAAGATTGGTGAAGGAATGAAGGCCGAGAGCAAATTAGTAACACTTCCTTTCTAGTGTTGGAAAAATCTGGGAATAAGGTAGAAAATCCAAGATATGGGTATTATCATTGAACTTCTTAAGTAGTCTGATCGATCCAATTTTTCTATCATGAAATTTAGGACAGTTCCTTGCAGGTAGATGTGACTTGTGAGCTAAAAATCAAGTCCCTCCCTTGAAAAATCAGCTTTCTCCCGTCTATCAGTCTGAACCTTGCCTTTAACATCATATCGCAGCTCTTTAAGTACTTCACTCATCAGCTCGGAAGCCTTGTAGAAACTCACTGAGATTTGACTCTTGTAGATTTGATTAGCTGAGATTCTTCTCAATTCTGTAGTTTGCTATCTTGAATGATTTGGTTGTTGTAAAAATTATCTTCGGTGACTGTAGCTTGCTTGCTGTTGGAGTTTAATAATTCCACATGTCCCTCATTATTGCTTGGTACCTCAACGAACTTAATAGAGAATATGAACTTAGAAGTAGACCTAAACAGCATGATATCAATGATAGAATCAATTTGAGACAGAGCTACTTTCCTTCTGATCAATCTGTAGAGTATTGTTTCAAAGACACCCTGAAATAATTGCCTACTGTCAGTGTAAACATTAGTTGATAAGCTGTTATTAATAATTGTTTGCAGTTTCAACACGGAACTCTCGTCCAATTCTCTATTGCCTTAGCTTTTCTTTAGTGATACATTTCAGTAGGTCTTTAAAGAAACTAGTAAACATATCAATCTAAGTAGCATGGTGAATATGAGATACATCCATAAAATGGATTTGAAAGATAAACAGCTTCCAAACCTCTTTCCAAAATTTATAACTATATTTGATATTACTATAACCTAGTTCTTGGGAAATTTGAGCAAGTTGCTGCTGAGAATCTTTCCTCGGAAATAATTTTTGTCGAAGCTCATGGTAAGACAAATCTACAGTTTCTTCAAAAAGGTGGAGTTTGGTCTTTCCGAGCTCTTTGTCCCTCCAAATTATCATAAATCTATACCTGCAGCTTCATTGAAGACTAAGACTGGTATCTCAATTAGCTTAAGAGTGATGCATAAATCCTTTCGACACTTATCAGGTGTAGCTATTGTAGCCTCCTTAACATCAATTTCAACATTCCTTCTTCAGTTACCCAGAATTTAGAGACACCCCCGAACTCAAAATAGTTATCAACAAGGTTCAACCATTCTTGAACTTCATTAATATGAATAAGTCCCCATCAAAACATTGAATATTAATTTGATTCTTACTTCCTATGTACTCACAAGTTTTAATAAGGCTTGGAACATGAGTATACATTTGCCCTTTAGAAGCATTGTCTTCAATTTGTTCTTCCACGAATGCTTTCTTTTGGCCCGAATAAGCAAATCTAGTAACTCAGATATGAAATGATGTGGGAATATTTAAAACTTTCTTTGCTTCATATGAAGGGGTAAGTCTCATAATTTAGGTTTGCTCAAAGTGGGTAGATATTTGCCCTTTAGAAGCATTGTCTTCAATTTGTTCTTTCATGAATGCTTTCTTTTGGCCCGAATAAGCAAATCTAGTAACTGAGATATAAAATGGTGTTGGAATATTTAGAACTTTCTTTGCTTCACATGAAGGGGTAAGTCTCATAGTTTAGGTTTGCCTAAAGTGGGTAGATTGGGTGTTAGAAGTTCTTGTGGGTCGTGTGCAATAAAGGTAGTTAGGTGGGTTCTAAGTATGTTGAGGGGGATGTGATGTATTGTGGGAAGGAGGGTTTATGGTAAGAGGTTGATTTAGTGGAACAAAATTTTCTATGTTTTCATGGGTCTCAAAACTGGTTGGGCGAGAAAGAATTGGATGACGGGCAAAGGTGGTATAGGTGTTGAAGATGAAAGCCAATATGGAGACGAAGAGTAGCAAGGTAGCTCGCAATCAATTGGGAATAATATATACTTTTGTGATTGACTTTATTGGTCATATCAAGTGAAGTGGAAACATAGACTAGATTGGACGAGAAAAGGTGTTTTGATGTTAAAGGAAGTGGCATATGGGTCTAAGTTGATCGAGTGGGAGAAAAGTTCTCTGGGTGTTGGGTATGGGATAGAGTGTATCATTTAAGTGTGAGGTATGTTTCATGGAGGTTGACTTCAACAATAGAGTCATAGGTGGTGGATTGGAGGTTGGAAATGAAAAGGATGGGTGTCGTGATGGTGGTGAATATGGGTGTCGCGGTGGTTCATTGGGTTTGGGGGTCTTTAGTTATGTCACTAATTCCCCGTGAATTTGGTTTTGGATAGAGATTGTCGGAGAGTTTGAATGAAATTTTGAAGGAAAACTTGGAATTGATCCTACTCGCTTTTGTCTTGCTCGCATAGGTATGCTACTAGAGCTTTCACTAAGAAATTGTTACCAGAATTGACCATCAATCAACTTATGGAAAGCCTGATCTTGATACCAAATGGCATAGAGCAATCAAAAATTGATAAAATCTTGATGAACGAAAGAACCACTTTGGTCTTATTTCCAGAGAAGGGGGAGAAAAAAGGAGGGTGGGATAGGGGGGGAGTAAAGCAAAACAAAGAAGAATTTTAATAATATCATTAGTTAACTGCTATCTTTACACACTACTATTTATACTAGAAGGTGCTACTCAAAACACAAGCTTTTAGAGGCAACCAAAGATACATGCTAAAATAAACTTCAAATAAAAGACTCAACGTCACAACTTTAGCTCAATGATAATACTAAAACTAATAGGAAATGAACAACTTATGACCTAGCATAAACAACTTATCACTTAGTATAAATGGCACCCTAAACCGCCTACATCTCATAATTGAATATCAATCACCTAGAAATTCTCTTTCGCACTGGTCCTGTTCTCAGGAAGAAAACATATTCAATTGAAACTGAATGTTTACATCTAACACATCTTATCCATTATAGTTATGTACATAGAAAAGAAACAAAAATAGCTAACCGTTTGGTTTCCTTTTGAACCTTTATTGGTGGTAAATATTTTGAGTAATTGAGGAAGATGTTCTTTTAAAGGCGGATGCCAATCCATTTGAACTTACAGACTTTTGCTCTCATGCTATGTACTTTTTTTTCAATCAAATCTTGGTTTTTCCTGTCCTGCTGATTTGTAAGTCTTCTTGCCTGCTGCCAATGTCCTGCAGCAGTTATGGTTGCTCTTGGGTGATTGGCCCTCTTACAAGCTATTCTGTCCTTCGAACTCATGCAATTATAAAATAGAGAAAAATATCAAAGAAGTCCTCTAGATTAGGTCATTTGTATTGTTTAGTCTCTTAGTTATGAAAAAAGGGACCAATTAAGAATAAATTATATTATTTTAATGATTTTTTATTAAAATTTTATTTTTTTCTATCAAATGATTAAACGTGATTAAAACACGAGTATTTAACAATAATAAAGTTAAAATTAATAGGAAAAAAATTTACAAAATATTTTAATATTTATTAGTTTCCATTGTTTTATTTATTTTTTAATTTTCATTAAAAATTATAATATATATATATTTAAATGAATTTCTCTTTAAATATTATTATTGTCGATTTTTTTAGATAATTTCATATTAAATTTCACTTTTATTCTTACTAAAACTCGTATTTTAATCGTGTTTTAATCACATGAAAAAATAACAATAATATTTAATAAAAAAATAATTAAAATAATATAATTTGTTTTTAATTTTTTTTTTTCATAGCTAAGGGACTAAATAACATCACTTCTAATCTAAGGGACTAGACGATACAAATGACCTAATCTAAGAGATCTGCATGGTACCTTACCCTACTATAGATTTCTCTACTCGGTTTGGATCTCTAGTCCATATTTGTATCTATTGAGAATTTATTTAAATAAATCAACGATTGTTTCGTATATAAAACAAAATAAAATGAAAATATCTAACCCTAAATACCATTTTTTTTGTGAGAATACCGTAGTAAAAATTTATCAGAAATTTTTCTCCAAAGGTGGAGAGGGAAACGAAGGTAAAAGAAACCAATGGTGTTCTGGCTAGACGATTCTAGTGCTTGCTTTGTGGTTCTTTCCCATCATTTGCGAAAGGTTCAAGGTTCAAATACTTCAAATGCTCACTTCCAGAACCAGTAATGGGGACTTATCGTTTGAACAATATATTTATATATATTATATTAGACACAAAGGAGGGTGGAGAATGTAGCAGGCCTTGTAAAAAGGGGTCTGTTAATAGTACTATCAATCAAATATAGAAAGACATATCTGGGTTGAGAGAATGTTTTTGTTTACTTGTTTCTGCCATTATTCTCCCCTCTTTCTTTTTTCCATGAATAGATATATAATTGCAGTTATGTTGGAAGAGGGCTTAAATCCTGCATTAGTGAGTTGCTGGACTTATAGAGACTTGTTCTTAAGTTGTTGATTCTTCTTAAGAGTATAAGAGTATAAGAATATATTATTTAGGCTTAACTACTGCATTAGTCCCAAATTTGAGCAACTTCACACGTCTTTGGACTTTTAAAATGTATGATTTAGTTGTCAAATTTTTAAAACTTCACATATAGATATAAGTTCCTAACTTCTATATAGTATGATTTAGTTTGAGAAACTTCACACATAGGTTCTAGTTTTTGACTACTAAAATACATGTTTGTGATTCAAAATTTTGAGACCTGTGTGTGGACTTTTAAAAGTACGGGACTAAATCATATATTTAAAAGTTTAGGAACCTACATATAATGTTTTGAAAGTTTGAAGATCAAAGAATTCAATTTTAAAGTTTGGAGAACTACATGTGAATTGAACTTGGGACCAATGCATAGTTTAGCCTATTATTTATTATGAAGATATCTTGATTAGTGTCATGTGCAGGATATTTGCATGTCATCCGCGAGAGTCGCTTTGGTGCTTTATCATGCTGTAAGGGATGTTCTCCTTTTATACGAAGTTGTTGTTCCTGTCAAGGTTAGTACTCTGGGAATTAGCTGTGCAAACAAAGTTTACCTGCTACTATTCTCACATTCCTTGGGATGATTAAACATTTGCAAATAAACAATGTCTGGTTACTGAGTCAAGCATCCTATGTAGCATTTCTGGAAGTGATATTCCATATCCATAATCCCCCTATGTGAGGATTCCTTCAAGAGTAAGATTGTTAGCATATACGCACGTTCCCTTATGAAAAAGTCTCATTGAGTGAAAAACGTTAATAAGGTTGTTTGATGATTGTGAAGATCATTTACAATCATTAAGTGAGGCCTTAAGTTTTTGAACCCCAAAACTTGTTTATCTGTCTCAGAAAATTATTCATTGTGATCTTGTTTCTACTATCAGATATAGCCTCTTATGTCCATACTTTTTATGTTTATTTCCTGGTTTTAAGAATTCACCTTTTCTTTTGGATTGTGAAGCTAGAAAGGCAGCTTAATGGCATCAATCAGGTAGCGGTTCTAATGCATAATGATTGTCTTTATTTATCTCAGGAGATACTTGGGCTGTCATTTGAGGTATTAAAGGAAGATGGTTACCCATAATTTGCGTTTATTCTCCATGTTATATATTCTAAATATTTGTAAATTTCTATGCCTTACATTCATACAATAGATAAAAACAACAGAAATTGCTCAATATGGGCTTTATTTACATTTGCCTTGGGTTAGGGGAATTTTGATATGTAGTCTTGGATATGAGATGTGGGTCCCAGTTGAAGATGGGAAATGAAGTAAAACAAAGTGCATACATGTGTAGATTTGACACATAGATATGTAACGGTTACAAGTGTGCATAATGTCTACATGAGTACATACATATTTTATAATATTTTCAAGTTTGTGAGAGGAGAAGATTGGGAAAATTTAAAAAAAAACATGAACAGTGACTGATACATATTGTGAAATAAGGCAACTCATCATTCATTGTGAATGTGGGTATATCTCAAGCTCGTTTTGTGAGTTATCCCAATGCCATTCTACACATTAGATGCTAAAATAATACATATTTCCCTTCTAAACAAAAAAATAATAAATATGACGATGTGAACGTAATTGTCAAGTTACATTAGGCTATTTTTCACTGTTGGCTTGTTCATTTTAATTCTGCATTTCAGTATCGTCCAGATTTCCCAAGTTCTCTCAAGGAGCATGCTGTTTTCGTTGATATGGCTCCACGATTTCATGTAATGGCAGAGGACATACTGCAGAGACAAATTCAGCTAGTTATTTATAATTCGAAAGAGGTACTGGAAATGCATAACTTTGATGGAATTAATATTGGTATGTTGTTTTGACTCTAATATCTGGATAATCATATTTTTCAAAAAGCTTGACACCATTGTTATCTGTGTTAGGCTATAAATGGTGCGGATGGATTTCAGAATACCCATCAAACACAAGAATTTGAGTCTGCAAAATTTAGTATTGATCAGGTGGTTTTAGAGACATGTTAGTTTGCCTTTATATTACATAGGGTAAACAAAAAAATGTACTATCTAACTATTATGAAATTGCAAATATATTAACTTTATCTAGTGTCAAAAATAGCACTTAAGTATTACTAGTGGTACAAATTTACCACCAAATTTCTTAGTAGTTGTACAAATCTACTACCAAAAATATAAGGTAACCACCGAAAAAAATAATGTAGTGGTACATTTGTACCATAGTTGATTGCTATCTTTATCACTCATGTAGTTAGATGGTATGTGTGCAATTTTCACGATAGTTTGATTGTATATTTGTTAATTTATCCTATTATGTATATTTTTGAGGATTTTTTTCCTTTCTAATTGCCTTTATTTCTCCCATGTCTTAGGCCTAAATGGTATATATGTCTTTATCAGGTTGTTTTCATTCTGGAGAAAGTACATATAATATGGGAACCACTTTTGATGCCTTCAACATACAAGAAAAGCATGTGTATGATTCTGGAGTCTGTATTTTCTAGAATTACCAGAGACATTCTCCTTTTAGATGATATGGCAGCAGAGGAAACACTGCAGGTGCATAGTATGGTTCCTTTAGATTTTTAAGTTTTGGATCATGGCTTAATGCTATGCCCAGAATGCCAACTAATGTGTTCTGTTTGTGCCCGTAGCTTCAAAAACTTATACATCTGATGCTGGAAAGTTTGTCTTCTTTGTTGGAGTCCCTCGCTGCTCTTCATCAAATGGAGAAGTCACAAGAGGGTGCTCAGCTCAGTCTTCATAATTTAGTACCATCACTGCTCAAGATCCGTAAGCTGGCAGGTATATTGTTCCTCCAAATCTAATTCTTCTGTCTGTAGTCAAGTGGGCTATGTATGGCTTGACGAATCTAACATATTTCTTTCATTGTATCCTTCTTTGTTGCCAGAGTTATTAGACATGCCTTTAAAATCAGTCAAAATGGCCTGGGAAAGTGGAGATTTGCCCAGCTGTGGTTTTTCCTCATCCGAGGTACAACTCAAGCTATATAACCTTTTCTCAAGTTTCTATTTGTTAATTTCTTCATAGCTTTTTTTACTAGATTTATGATGACGGAGCTTACAAATGACACAACAATTTAATAATTATTGCAGTCAGAGTACTTAGATCTATTAGTTTTTTTTGTGACAGATTAGTCTACTAGTTTTGAAAAAGTGATACTACAGGTTCATATATCAATTTTTAAGTTTTTTAAAAAATTATTATTATTTTTTCAACTACATTTGAAAAGGAATTTTTTAACAAGAATAATTGTTGAAGCAGTTCTTTAAATAAAAAATTTTAAAATTAGAAAACAAATGAAGAAAAACATAAAAATTGATCATTTGGACTTGTGGCGTCACTTTTTCAAAGTTTGTGGACTAATCATGTCACAAAAAGATACTGTACCTAAGTGCTCCATTTCAAAAAGTTACTGGACCTCTATGGTCACCCACCCTTCAATTTATTCGGTAATGTTATTCTTTGTATCTTTTTAGTTCCATGTTCCATATAGGTTGGTACAGTTTTTATAATTTGACATTATAGTGGAGGAAAATAGGGTTGAGTTTTTTTTAATTAAAGAATTTTGAGAGAATATCTTTTTGGTACAGGAGCTAAGCTTTACATTTAGTATTATTCACCTTGTTGTTTTCTATATTTACTTGTCGTTTTGTTAGTTGCTTTTATTTTCTTCTTTGTTTGCTTGTTACCCAAAACTACATAGTTTTGAGTAGCAACTTTTTGTTTTAAGTAGGCTCTCTTGATGAAGAGCACTCACTTTTTCTCATCCTTTGGTAACGAATTTTCTGGAATTCTTCTCTTTTATTGAATATTATTGGTCTTAATCATAGTTGCTTAGTTCCTCACCCTAGGTTTCATTTACCTTTGTGCTAAAAAAGACTCCTCCATCAATTTGGTATTAGAATTCTTAGAATTTCTCGAACTCCAATGGCAAAGCAAGTTGATGGTGGTCATCGTTGGATGGTTGATGAACCTGTTGCGAAAGCTTTGATAACTTGTTTACACGAATAAGATTAGAAGAGCGAAGCTCATTTTTGAGTTTTTATCGATTTGCGAGAAACTCTTATCCACTTTTGGGTAGAGTTAGTGAAAGAACTAGGGATTCCCCTTCGGTAGTTTGAAACAACCCACTCAAACACTTGGTTCGACCAACTCCAAACCATTCCCCAATCTTGATTACCTATGATCAACCTTCATTAACTCTACATAAGGTTAGTGACGGTGGTGGAACTTTCAACTCTTCTCATCGACCATCTTTTAAGAACCAGAGTATGGGTAATCACCCATTAGATTAATTTGACCTTCATTTCAAGTTATCTACATTCTATAGACCACATTCCAATGAATATCCAGATTTCAAAACCAAAACTGAAATCCCTACTATGTTGTATAACTTAACATTGGAGAGTTCTTAGATCGGATTAAAGCTATTGATAATTTTCTAGAATATATGGAAATTTTTGAAGAGAAAGAAGTTAAAATGGTAGCATACAAGTTGAAAGGGGCTGCAAGTGCATGGTGGGATCGTATACAGTTTACCAGGAAGATATAGTAGGCTTCTAATCAGATCTGAAGATATAGTAGGCTTCTAATCAGATCTTGGAGCTGGTGGATGAAACGACTCATGTATGATCAATTTCTATCCTCTGACTATTAACTGATTTTAAGCAATATTACTATTGTCAACAAAGCTTGAGACATGTGGTTGCTTATAATGATGAATTTTAAGAATTACGAGCTTGTAATGACTTGTAGGATAGCGAATCTCAATAGGTATCGAGGTATACCACTAGTTTGCGCGAACCCATAAGAAGTCAAGTGGATGTGAGAAATATTTCCAGTTTCCCTGAAGCAATTACACTTGCTACAAGGTATGAAATTTAATTCGGTAGATTGTCTAGATTTTCATTCAAGAAAATGAGCTCAGAAATGAAACAAGATAAACCATGTCTTTCTCTTAACACAAACCCTACCCAGTCACCCTATAAACCTTCCTATGACCCTATCAATTCCCAAAAATCCCAACAAGCAGTCTATTATCAACCATATACTCAGCCTATATTCCAAACCTACTAGTGGTAAGTGCTTTAAATGTAACCAACTAGGACATAAATCTAGTGAATGTCCCCTGAGGAGATTTGTCAACATTGTGGATGGAGTATAAGATTTGGATGATAGATTTGAAGATGCACATAGTGATAATTTGGAGGAAGTTGAATACACAAAGGATGATGGAGGTGAGAGGTTCAATTGTATTATTCAAAGGTTATTGATATCTTCCAGGAAGAAAAAACCTCAGAGGCATGTGCTATTCAGAACAAGATGCACCATCAATAAGATGTGCGATGTCATAGTGGATGAAGTAGTGAAAGTGTAGTGTTAAGGGCCCTTGTGAATGCAATGGGTTTGAGCACACAAAAATGCCCTATACCTTATAAGGTGGATGGATTAAAAAGGGATTTGAAACTAAGGTGACTGAGATTTGCACCATTCTTCTTTTCATTAGGAAATACTACCAAGGTAAGGTAGCTTGTGATGTCATTGAGATGGATGCTTGTCACATTTTGTTGGGAAGATCTTGAAAATTTGACAAGGATACTATTCACAAAGGAAAAGAGAATACCTATTCCTTTGTGTGGAAAAACAAAAAAATAGTGCTAGTTGCCTAACAAAGAAAATTTTAAGGAACATGTGGTAATCATTCAGCTTTGATGGTTTCAAGTATCTTTGGATCTGAATTACAGAAGGTTTGCAAAGTGCATTCACAGTATTTGTGTTGGTTTTAAAAGAAAGTCACCCCACTATTCCTACCAATAATCCATCACTAAATTCATTGTTAGAAGAATTCAATGATATCAGCCCAGAAGAATTACCAACAAGTTTGCTTCTCCTTAGAAACATACAACACAAGATGGACTTTGTGCTTGGCTCAAAGCTTCTTAACTTGCCATGCTATAGAATAAATCTAAGAGAACATGATGAGCTTCAGACCAATGTGGAGGATCTACTGGGTAGGAAACAGATCAAAGAGAGCATCAGTCCTTGTGTTGTACTAGCACTTGTGTGCCTAAAAAGGATGAGAGTTCCATGATGTGTATATACGACAAGGCCATTAATAAGATCACTGTCAAATATCGTTTTCCCATCCCAAGACTTGAAGACATGCTTGACAAGCTAGTGGGTTCCCAAGTATTTTCTAAACTGGACCTAAGGAGTGGATATAATCAAATTAGGATCCACCTAAAAGATAGAATGGAAAACTAATTTAAGACAAGAGAAGGGCTATATGAAGGGCAAGTGATGCCCTTTGGACTGTGTAATGCCACTAGTACGTTTATGAGATTAATGAACCAACTCCTAAAACATTTATTAGGAAGTTCATGGTTGTCTATTTTGATGACATCTTCATATTTTCTAAGAATGAAGTGGAACACTTAGAGCAACTAAGATATTCTGGAGTTATTGAGAGAAAACAACCTATTCCTTAATCTCAAGAAATTTGAATTTCTAACTAATCTATTAGTGTCCTTGGGATTTGTGGGTATTTCAGTGGATCAAAAGAAGGTTTAAGTTGTGACTGATTAGCCAACACCTCAGAAATTACATGATGTTAGGAGTCTTCATGGGTTTGCTACTTTCTATAGGAGATTCATCAAACACTTTAGCACTCTAATGGCTTTTATCATCAATTGCATGAAGAAGGGTCATTTTCATTGGGGTCAGGAACAAGAAATTTGTTTTGAAGTGATCAAAGAGAAGCTTACCAGTGCACTAGTACTAACTTTACCAAATTTCGATTTGGTGTTTGAAGTAGAAACTGTTTTGAAGTGATCATGAACACTTTAGTGAGAAACTCAATGAAGCTAGACAGAAATGAACAACATATGAACAAGAATTATATGCAATCATAACTGCTTTAAAGCATTGGAAACACTATCTTATCCAGAGGGAGTTTATTTTACATTGTAATTATCAATCCTTACAGTACATCAATTCTTAAAAGATTCTGAGCAAGATGCATTCTAGGTGGGTTCTATTCTTACGTAAATTCAGCTATGTGTTCAAGCACACAGGTGGAAAAGACAACATTGCAGTTGATGCACTTAGTAGAAAGGATATGCTAATGATTGTGGTTAGGAATGAAATCACCAGTTTTGACACCCTTAAAGGAAATTCTCTATGCATTCCTAAGATTTCATTAAGAGAAATGTTGATTCAAGAACACCACAGTGGAGGATTGATTGGCCATGCAGGTAGGGATAAAACAATTATAGCTTTGGAAGGCAAATATTTTTGACCAAAACTCAAGAGGGATGTAACCAAGTTTGTGAAACATTGTCCTATTTGTCAATCTGTCAAAGGTACTAGTAATAATACTGGGTTGTATTCACCACTTTCTCTTTCTTGCAATATTTGGGAAGATCTAAGCATGAATTTCATCTTTGGTTTGTCTAAGACTCTACACACATGGATTCAGTCATGGTGGTGGTGGATAGATTCTCAAAAATGGCTCATTTCATAGCATGTAAAAAGACATCTTATGCTTGTTTGGTAGCTCAACTATTTTTTAGAGATGTAGTCAGATTACATGGGGTTCCAAAGTCGATTGCTTCTGACCGAGATTTGAAATTTACAAGTTACTTTTGGAAAGAACTCTAGAAGAGGTTTGATACTCACCTTAAGTTTAGTTCCACCTATCGTCCACAGATTGATGGTCAAACTGAGGCCACTAATAGAACCCTTGATAATTTGATTAGGTGCCTCTTTGGTTCCTGACCAAAGCAATGGGATTTGGCCTTATGCCAAGCTGAGTTTACCTTATGCAATGGTTAATAGGTCAACAAAACCACCATAACTTCATAACTGATATCACTATCCTACGTAACTTAAAAGAGTACTTCTGCTACTAAGACAGCTCTAGAGGTCCAAACTATGCTGTAAAATGCTACTGAACATTTGAAGCCAAATAATTTTTTAAGTACAAAAAGGCAGCTAATAAGAAAAGAAGGTTTAAAGAATTTTTTGATGGAGATCTAGTTATGGCACATTTTGGGAAAGGAAGGACTCGTGTTGTTACTTATTCTAAGCTACTAGACACGAAATTGGGGCCTTTTAGAGTGTTACACAAAGTAGGATACAATGCATGCATTCTGGACCTTCATGATGACCTCAAATTGTCCTCCACCTTTAACATTTCTGATCTCTATGAGTACTATTCACCAGGTGAAGGAACTACACTTTTGACAGACTGAGGAGAGTTTGTCTCAAGAAGGGGATAATGGCACAGGAGCTGAGCTTTACATTTAGTATTATTTACCTTGTTGTTTTCTATATTTACTTGTCATTTTCTATATTTGCTTGTCGTTTTGTTAGTTGCTTTTTTTATGCTTATTTCTTTTATTTTCTTTGCTGTTTGCTTGTTACCTTAAACTACACAGTTTTGAGTAACAAATTTCTGTTTTAAGTAGGCTCTCTTGATGAAGAGCACTCACTTTTTTGCCATCCTTTTGTAATGAATTTCTCTGGAATTCTTCTCTTTTTTATTCAAGCCACATTTGCTTAGTTCCTCAGCCTAGGTTTCATTTACCTTTGTACTCAAAAAGGACATCACTTTTCTTATAAAAATATGTTGTACTTCTTGGCGTTTAGGTCATGAAACCATACTGGGTTTATTTTTTCTGTTTTTGCCTGATCTGAATGAAATTTAAGATGAAAAACACTGGATGTTGTTCTGATGAAACTTCTAAAAAACATTTGATTTTGTTCGACTGTATTGTGTTTTTTCTACTTAGTCTTTATAAAGTGCTTTTGATCTTGCAGGTCCAGAATTTTATCAAGGCCATATTTGCAGATTCACCTCTGAGAAAAGAATGCTTATGGAGGATTGAAAATGCTTATTTATAGAGGGCTCTCATACTGTTTAACTGGAAAAGGAGAGCGAGAAGCAAACGGTCATTCTGTTAGCCTCAGCAAAGAGTAGAGCTTATCTCTTCTTGCACAATCCATCTGTAAATGTTCAACGCTTTCTTAGTTGCTATCTCCCTCATCCTCCCTCCCTCCCTTCCTTCCTTGAAAGGTGAGATTAGTGAGTAATGTGTACATACCACATAGGGTGCTGTCAATTTTACCTAAAGAAGTTACATTTTAGAGATTGCCTTCCTTTTTTTAAGCTAGCCAATCACCAAGGATGCAATTTTGAGTGGTAAACAATTATGATCCATGATTCTCCCCCGCATCTATGCTGTTTGAGGGTTGACGACATTTGAACTCGAGTAATCTTATATCTAGCCATTGGGTTTGCAAACTCATTCATATGGATCTTATCTATAGGTATTTAGACATGGGTCTATATCTACATTGGTAGGACCCACTGTAAACTAGTAATTCTACAACATTTTACTTTTTTTTTACTTTTTGAGTGGGGTTGCAATGGTTAGGGATACATAGTGTCCTTCCCTTACCAAATTGCTTACCAGACATCATAAGAATAGTGACAGGTTTGTATCCTCCAAACTAGTACAATCGAGAATATCAAGAATATGGTTTTGTAGAGAAAGACGTATACCACTATCAATATAGCTAACTTGAACATCCAAAAAATAATTGAGGACATCTAAATCCTTTAAAGCAAACTAGAGATTAAGATCACAAATGAGAGCATCAACAGAAGAAGGATAGTGACAATAATGTCATCAACATACATTAATACAATCAATAAGAAAACAATATGAGACTTAGAAAAATAGAACTATCAGATTTAGAGATGAAAACCCATACCAATCAAACAACCATGAAGCTTTTGATACCAAGCTCTTGATGCTTACTTGAGACTATATATAACCTTTTTGATTTTTCACACAAGAGAATCACCACTTAACTCAAAACCAGGTGATTACTAAATGTAAAACATCCTCCACAAGTCACTATTAAGGAAGGTCCTATTGACTTCCACTTGCCTTAAAGTCTAACCCCTCACAATAGTAATGGTTAAGGCAAACCTAATTGTAGTGGATTTGACTACATGACTAAATGTCTTTTGATAGTCTATACCAAAAGCTTGCAAAAACCCTATTCTAACCAACCTAGCCTTATACTTCCAAAGTTTTAGAGAGAAACTTCACGTTAAAAACCTATTTGTATGTGATAGGAATAACACCTAAGGGTAAAGCAACTAGTTATAATGGTTCATTTGCAAGAAGAGCATCAATCTTTCTCTATATAGCTTTCTCCATTTAGGCACTTTTAAAGCTTATTTGTATGAACATGGTTCACAAAAGATTGAATCAGATGACACAATTGCATTGAAAACCTTAGGTTTAGTTACTCCAGCCTTGGCATAGGTAACTATGGATTGGATGAATAGAAGTACTAGGCACATGTACAACAAAAGGTTCTAAATTATTAGAAGGATTAAGAGCCATATGATAAGTGTTTGAAAAACACTTATATTTTGTGATTTTACTGTGCTTATTTGGAATAAATAGGTTTGAGTATAACATGTTTATTTGAATATTTATGCAAATATATTTGTTCAGAATTGAAAGTTTATAAGATATGAACTTGATTAACCTAAAACGGGTGAATATGTTATTTTTAAATTTTATCAATTTATAATTTAATAACCTAAACAAAGTGGTCAGACATGCAATCGTGTGTAAGAGTAAAGTGTAGAAATAATAACACACGATATTTTTAGGTGGAAATAACCTAGACCACAACCATGACCTAAGAGGAAAACCACCGGTCCACCGGACCACCTAACTTTTAACTATGAAAATCAAATGTTCAAGTACAAACTCGATCTTATGCTACTCTTCCTAGGATACTGTCCCAAAATACTTTACTTACGAGCCCTTGCTCTGTTTTCATAGTTTTCAATATTAACGTGAACAGTTTTTAGACCAACGTTCCAATAAGCTTCCCGCCAATCAGATACGTTCCTGAAGCAACTACAAAATAGTTAGCACAAAAAAAACACAAGTGCCCGTGTGTGTTCTAGAGCGGATTTAATAATGAATAATCCTAACTAGATGATTTAAAACAAGTTTTATTTAAACCAAATCAACTAGTAAATCCTAGAGCAAAACGATCAAGCATAAATTCAAAAAAAAAATTTAAATTTAATAATAAAATTAAATAATTATAATCACACATAAAATTATCTAATTTGAATATGTAAAAATTTAATAAAAAGAAGTCATATAAAGATAAAACATATCAAATAAATTTATTAATAAATACCTCTAATATGATATCAATTTGATATTCATCAATTTATTTAATTGTTTGTGTTTCAATTGATAAAGATTAATTTACCTTCTTTTGTTTTACTTCCCTCCATATATATCATTATTGCATGTATATTAATTGACTTCTTCACTTCTTTCGTGTATTATCTTTACCGCTTATATACTAATTAACTTTTTGAATTAATCATACCTTTCAATATATATTAAGCCCAGACATCATATTCACCCTTCTTTTTTCACAACAGTTCACCTTTTTCTCTCTATATAAACTTAATTACTTTTTATTGTTTTTATGTTTTTTCTTCAATAGCTTTGGCTGTTTTTGTCTTTTTCTTCAATAGCTTCGACTGTTTCTGTAAACTTCCTTTGTTTTTTTGTTTCAGTAGGTTTTTTTCTTTCTTTCTATTTCTCCACCAAACTCTAACCCTAATGTATCTATATATATAGATAATAATAATACTTAATGGTATTAGGGTTAAATGTGTTTTGGTCTTAATTTTTCAAAACCCATTAAAAACAAAAACTTAATATTAAAAAAAATCATTTCTTAAGACACATTATAAAAATATTTAATTGATAATTTCATAAATTAATTAAAGTTTAAATAAATATTTTAACACAAAATATAATTTCAACTTTATGAAAATATGTTATTAAAATCATGAATGTAATCCTATGTGTCGTAGTTATAAAAGACATAGTTGAAGTACGAATATCTGGAACTTGAATATTTGTTCGACTTTTCTTGATAAACTTGATAGCAGGCCTAAAAACAAGTTTACAAGTAAATATTTTGTCCACGAAAATAGTTAATACTTATAGTCCTTACAAACTCCCTCTTTGACATTTTCGTGTGGCAAAATCTCTCACTTACTACATGACACTTATAAAAATAAGATAAACATACAATGATATCCTAGACTCCATAGTGGAACTATCTTATGGTCTGGTAGATCCATCTTCGCTGCAACTTGACAGGATTGTAAATAACTGAAACAATATTGACAAAGTATAGGACAACTTGGCATGAAAGCCTCATTGTATATTAGTTCAGTTTACATAGAAATAAGCAAAGTGTAAATAATAGTCATGTAGTATGCATTCATATCAATTAAACTTAATTAAATATGTTCTCTCCCTATATGCATAACAAAATAAAAACATGGAAGTAAAACACATTATTTCTCTCCCCCTTTTTGTCATACGAGAAGGACAAAGTATTAGACAAAGTAATGAAGCTAAACTCCTCCTAAAGATATAGAAATGTAAAAGTAAAGTAATACATAAATGCAATAGTCTTTAAACTCCCCCTAAGTTCTATGACTCTCTAACTTAGAAACAAATTAAAAAGGTAATAAATAAAAATCTAATTTTGTTTTTGTTTTTGTTTTTTTTTTTAATTTTCATAACTAGCCACATAAGGTATTAAACTCATTTAATTACAAACAAGCACACAACCAATTGAGAACTCATCATTTTTAACTTCAATTTTGATTATTTATCATATAAATAAATAAGTAGAATAGAAGAAGTGCACATGCACACTTCACACATATAATGACATATTGACAGTTACTTAAAATAGTATACATGTTTAAACTCCACAAATATGTCAATTAATTCATTTATGACCTATCAAGAAAGACTCAAATGAAAAAAAATATCACCTATCATGTAAAACCATAATCGAGTCTTCAATCTCACAAAATAAAATATATCTACGAAAGGACTTAATTTTTATTTTATTTTATATATATGAGGTAAATGATATATTTTTTTATAACCTCTATTGGCTCTTTCTTTTTGTGCATACAATGTATAAGATTTATATGGAGTCACTTTTTGCATAATCTTTTTTCCTTTTTTTTTACACGAGCCATAAACCTAGTATGATGACTTTCACACTAGTTGTGAGGTAGCCTTCTTCGTTCATTGCGGTAGCTTCACACATCACAGTAGGTAGCCCTCTCAATACTAGGTGCCTCCATAAGATAAGGTTTTTGAAAGAAAGAAATACAATTCAACACAATTTTACAGTCAAGATTAGTTGAAGTCCTAGAATCTTTCAAGAAAATCCATAAACTTCAAGCATAACATATATGTGTGTTCGTGAGTGTGTGAATAAGTTCATGTCAACATCGATCATCACATATACAAGAATATGTGTGTGTGTGTAAGCCAAAATTGTAAAATAATTTATACAATAAATATCAAAATGAGTTGAGTCACTAAAAATGAGATTATGTGTATGTAAGTATTAAATAAGTCGAATATTGTGTTGGCCAAACAAAGATGCTATTTTTTTTTTGTAATAAAATTTGAAATTCAATTTGAGGGAGAAATTCCCAAGGCACTTCTGAGATACTCAAATCTTTGAGTGTCTATGGCTTTAGTGAATATATCAGCTAATTGTCTCTCAGTAGGTACAAACTCAAGTGTCACTATTTTCTCTTCAAATAATTCTCGAATAAAGTGATGCCTAATGTCAATGTGCTTAGTTCTAGAATGTTGGATCGGGTTCTTAGAAATACATATAGCACTAGAGTTATCACAATATAAGGGCATCATACCTTGTGGTTGACAATAGTCCTTGAGCATGTTTTTCATCCAAAGCATTTGTGTGCAAGAGCTTCCTACAACAATGTATTCCGCTTCAACTGTAGAGAGTGAGATAGAGTTCTGTTTTTTACTGTGCCATGATACTAAGTTGTTTCCAATGTAGAAACAACCACCTGATGTGCTCTTCCTATCATCCTGGTTGCCTGTCCAGTCGGCATCTGTAAAACTACTTACTTCACAAGTAGTGTCAGTAGTAAAATATAAACCATAATTACTTGTTCCTGAGATATACTTGATGATTCTCTTTACATTCTCTAAGTGTGATTCCTTACGGTCAGCTTGATAACGGGCACACATACCATTACTAAAACATATGTCAGGTCTACTTGCAGTGAGGTAAAGTAAACTACCTATCATACTCCTATAAAGGGTTTGATCAACACTTTTACCTTGAGTGTCCTTTGTAATTTTTGTGCTGGTACCTAAAAGAGTCCGTAATGGCTTGCTAGTTTCAAGACCAAACCTTTTAACAAGGTTACATGCGTACTTGGTTTGAGAAATAAATATATTATCACTAGATTGTTTAATTTGCAAACCAAGGAAGAAAGTCATTTCACCTACCATGGGCATTTCAAATTCATTTTTCATAACATGCATAAAATCATCCACTAGTGTACTAGATGTGGATCCAAAAACTATGTCATCCACATAAATTTGAGCAATAAAGATCTCGTCACTACTCTTTTTAATGAATAAAGTCTTATCAACTCCCCCTCGAATAAATCCCTTGTTCAAAAGATAGTTGGTAAGTCTCTCCTACCATGCTCGTGGAGCTTGTTTCAAACCATACAGAGCTTTTTTGAGTTTGTAAACATGATTTGGAAATTTCGGATCAAAAAATCCTTTTGGTTGTTCCACGTACACCTCCTCATTCAAAAATCCATTCAAAAGGTAGACTTAACATCCATTTGATATAATTTGAACTTCATATGACAGGAAATGGCAAGTAAAATCCTAATTGACTCTAGGTGCAAATGTTTCATCAAAGTCAACTCCTTCTACTTGCGTGTAACCTTGAGCTACTAACATAGCCTTATTTCTAACAACAATGTCATGCTCATCAGATTTATTTTTGAACACCCATTTTGTTCCAATAACATTTTTGTTTTTAGGCTTAGGTACTAATACCCACACATGATTTCTTTCAAATTGAGCTAACTCAACCTGCATGGCATTTATCCAAAATTCATCCCTAAGGGCTTCATTCACATTTTTTGGTTCAAATTGAGAAATATAGCATAAATGGGTTACCTCACTTATTTGTCTTCTTCTTGTTACCATGCTTGCATTAGGATCTCCAATTATATTCTTAATAGGATGATTTTTCGAAGTTCGACTTGGATTTATCATTGATGAGGTTAATGCTTCTTCCTTCTTTTCTTCTCTTTCCTCTAACTCTTCTTCTTTTATTCCAATTGTGTCACTGGTCATTTTTAATTAAGGTGTTGTGAAATTTTCTTCATTTCCAACTTCTTCACTTGTAATCTTATTACCTCCATCATCTATAATGACATTTATGGATTCCATAACTACATTAGTTCTACAGTTGAAGACTCTATAAGCTCTACTATTTAGGGAATACACAAGAAATATACCTTCATCACTTCTTGAATCAAACTTACCCAACTGTTCACGATCTCTATGTATGTATCATTTACTTCCAAAAACATGCATAAATTTCAGATTGGGTTTTTTACCTCTCCATATCTCATAGGGAGTTTGGTTTGTACCTAGGCGAAGATATACACGATTATAATGTGACATGCAGTGTTTATAGCTTCAGCCCAAAACCTTTTGGAGACTCACTTGGCATGCATCATTACTCTTGCCATCTCTTGAAGTATCCTATTTTTCCGTTCAACTTCTCCATTTTGTTGAGGTGTGATAGGAGTAGAGAATTCATGAAAGATACCATGTTTTTTGCAGAAGTCAGCATACTTGGTATTTTCAAACTCTTTTCCATGGTCTGTTCTCAATCTCTTGATGGTTACTATTTTGTCACCTGTTTCAACCTGCACTCTTGTACAATATGAGATGAAGAACTCAAAAGCATCTGACTTGTCTCTAAGAAAGTCTACCCACGCGTAGCGAGAAAAGTCATCTACTACAACTATGATATATTTCTTACCTCCAATACTTTCTGTTCTCATAGGACCCATAAGGTCAATATGTATCAATTCCAATACTCTATTTGTATTTATACTCTTGATCTTCTTATAAGCAATGCTAGTTTGTTTACCCAATTGACATGGTCCACATACATGTGTTTCAATTTTTGAAAGAATAGGTAAAGCACGCATAGTCTCAATTTTACTTAATCTAACAAGATCTTTAAAATTCACATGACCTAGCTTTTCATGCCACAAGATAGTTGAGTCATTGCTAGCTAGGTTACATGTTATTGTGGGTGATGTATCAATACAATAACAATTGTCATGTGATCTGATTCCTTTAATCATACATTCACCATTTTGATCCGTTACAATACAGTGATTGTTTGTAAATTGCACATTAAAATCACTATCACATATTTGACTTATGCTAATCAAGTTTTTCTTAAGTCTTTCCACATATAAAACTCCATCAAGTTTAGGGATACCCTTTATTTGAACAGAGCCTTTTTCCAATAATTTTAGATGTTTTACCATCACCAAAGGTAATTGTCCCTTCATTGTATTCCTTAAAGGTTTTAAACAAAGAGTGATTCTCCGTCATGTGTCTAGAGCATCCACTATCAAAATACCAAGCGGTATTTGATTTAACTTTAAATGCTATATGGGCCACAAAGCAGTGCAACTCAGATTTCTTAACCCATCCTTTTTTAATTTTGGACATTTGAGTTACCGGTTTCTTATATTCCTCTTTTTGTGTAGTTCTTGTAGTAAAAACTTTACGTTTTGAAATTTTTTGAGGTGCTTTAGAAACATTTGTATTCATGATAGAATCATAAGCATGAAGAAATCTACACTTAGGTCTAATATGTTCTTTCCTACCACGGTGATGACAGATAGGAACAAACTGAATTTTCTTAGAATGATAAGGTGCAGAAACTACCTTCCCTGCCTGAACAATAGTGGGTTTTACAAATTGAGTTTTGGATGATGAAGGTATTGATTGTTAATCTATGTATCCAAGACCTCTCTTATCATCATGTGACTTTCCATAGTCTAGGATTTTGGTTAATTTTTCAGCACCTATGGTCAAATTCTTTACCGTCTCTTTAGCAACACTAAGTTCTTTCCTAAGATTTTTGTTTTCCTCAATGGTTTCTGCTAGTCTCATATTCAAGGCATTAATATGATTAGACAATTCCTTTTTATCTTTCTCTAGGCTAGAGGAATTTGTTTTGTGAACATTGATGATATCATTAAGTTTAGTTACTTCCACAAGCAATTTATCTCTCTCTTCCCTGACACCTAGACAATCCATGAATAATTCCTCATAATTCGATACATTAAACTTA
This sequence comes from Hippophae tibetana, assembly GCA_037013495.1. Classification (NCBI taxonomy): domain Eukaryota; kingdom Viridiplantae; phylum Streptophyta; class Magnoliopsida; order Rosales; family Elaeagnaceae; genus Hippophae; species Hippophae tibetana. The sequence goes on from CM072812.1 coordinate 16,538,933, forward strand.
GATAGTAAAAGAGAGGAGTTTACTTCCTCATTTTCTTCATCCGAGCTAAGGTCGGAGTCATTGTGATGTGCTTTGGTAGTTGTGGTGAAGGCACAATAATTAGTGTCATCATCCTCTGAGTTACTAGCATCATCCTGCTCACTTTCTGTGTAACTGAGTGTAGCATTAAAGGCTTTTCCAAATTTCTTTTTATTGTTAGCACAATCTGTAGAAATATGACCAAATCCCCCACAAGTAAAGCATTGGGGACTAGTGGGTTTAGTTTTCTTACCATCAAGGCTAGGAGGGTTGATTTCCCTTGACTTTCGGTCATTCAAACGACTTGATTGTCTCTTGTTGGAATGATTATTCTGTTGACCCTTCTTCTTCATAAACTTCTTAAATTTTCATGCTAACAAGAATAGTGACTCATCATTCATATCATCATCACTATCAGAGATGTCCTTTTTGGAGCTTTTGAATGCCACATCCTTATTTTTCTTGGGTGGATAAAGAGAAAGCTCATAGGTTTGGATTGACCCGACAAGTTCATCAATTTTTAGTGTGTCTACATTCTTGATTTCCTCTATTGCTGTAACTTTCATCTTATAGTCTGCTGTTAAAGAGCTTAAGAGTTTGCGCACTTGTATAGGTTGTGGAATTTTCTCACCAAGGTTAGAACAAGCATTAGTGATATCACAGAAGCGAACATAAAATTGACCAAAGGTTTCGTTGTTGCTCATTTTAATAGAATCAAACTCAGATGTTAGCAATCTCAATTTTGTTTGTTTTACTTGGGAAGTACCTTCATGAGCAAGAGCAAGTGCATTCCATGCATCTTTAGCAGTCTCACAGTCGGAGATGCGACGGAACTCATCCATCGACACTGTAGCAAATATTGAGCTTAGACCTTTTTGGTTTGCCCCACTAAGGGTGCGTTCTTCAGTGGTCCATTCTCTTCTTGGCTTTATGATTGTTACACCATCTTTCGTTACAGAAGGTGGTTCCCAACCATCAAGAATAGCATCCCAGACTTTTTCATCTTGTCTGAGAAAGGCTTGCATGCGAGCCTTCCAGTAAGGGTAATTAAACCCATCAAAGAGTGGGGGTCTAACAGATGACTCACCTTCTTTCATTTGGTCCATAAGTAAGTGTGTGTGTCCCTAAGAATCAATCTCACTAAGTATGTCTAGTGTCTGCTCTGATACCAATTGAAAGTTTATAAGATATGGACTTGATTAACCTAGAGGGGGGTGAATAGGTTATTTTTAATTTTTATCAATTTATAATTTAATAACCTAAATAAAGCGGTCAGGCATGCAATCGTGTGTAAGAGTAAAGTGCGGAAATAATAACACACGATATTTTTAGGTGGAAACAACCTAGGCCACAACCATGACCTAAGAGGAAAACCACCGGTCTACCGAACCACCTAACTTTCCACTATGAAAATCAAATGTTCAAGTACAAACTTGGTCTTATGCTACCCTCCCTAGGATACTGCCCCAATGTACTTTACTTATGAGCCCTTGCTCTGTTTTCACAGTTTCCAATATTAGCGTGAACGGTTTCTAGACCAACGTTCCAATAAGCTTCCCGCCAATCAGATACGTTCCCGAAGTAACTACAAAATAGTTAGCACAAAAAAACACAAGTGCCCGTGTGTGTTCTAGAACGGATTTAATAATGAATAATCCTAACTAGATGATTTAAAACAAGTTTTATTTAAACCAAATCAACTAATAAATCCTAGAGCAAAACGATCAAGCATAAATTAAAAAAAATAACTTTTTAAAATTTAATAATAAAATTAAATAATTATAATCACACATAAAATTATCAAATTTGAATATGTAAAAATCTAATAAAAAGAAGTCATATAAAGATAAAACATATCAAATAAATTTATTAATAAATACCTCTAATATGATATCAATTTGATATTCATCAATTTATTTAATTGTTTGTGTTTCAATTGATAAAGATTAATTTACCTTCTTTTGTTTTACTTCCCTGCATATATATCATTATTGCATGTATATTAATTGACTTCTTCACTTCTTGCGTGTATCATCTTTACCGCTTATATACTAATTAACTTTTTGAATTAATCATACCTTTCAATATATATTAAGCCCAGACATCATATTCACCCTTCTTCTTTTTTTACAACAGTTCACCTTTTTCTCTCTATATAAACTTAATTACCTTTTATTGTTTTTATGCTTTTTCTTCAACAGATTCGACTATTTCTGTCTTTTTCTTCAACAGCTTCGACTGTTTCTGTAAACTCCCTTTGTTTTTTTGTTTCGATAGGTTTTTTTCTTTCTTTCTATTTCTCCACCAAACTCTAACCCTAATGTATCTATATATATAGATAATAATAATACTTAATGGTATTAGGGTTAAATGTGTTTTGGTCTTAATTTTCAAAGCCCATTAAAAACAAAAACTTAATATTAAAAAAAATCATTTCTTAAGACACATTATAAAAATATTTAATTGATAATTTCATAAATTAATTAAAGTTTAAATAAATATTTCAACACAAAATATAATTTCAAATTTATGAAAATATGCTATTAAAATCATGAATGCAATTCTATGTGTCGTAGTTATAAAAGACATACCTGAAGTAAGAATATCTAGAACTTGAATATTTGTTCAACTTTTCTTGATAAACTTGATAACAGGCCTAAAAACAAGTTTACAAGTAAATATTTTGTCCACGAAAATAGCCAACACTCATAGTCCTTACAAGAATAATGAGTATTTGTTTTTTGTATTTCAAGTGTCTTAGCTTTGAAAGAGAAAAATAATGTTAATATACGAAGGCACAACACTTAAAACACTCAAATAGCATGCTAAGAGCTAAAAAGATTAAGACATATAAGCCTTACGTCAAGAACTAACTAATGTGTAAGGAGGCATAAGAAAAATTCAACAAAAGCAAAGCGTGTTATGACAAGAACTATATGTGCTATGGTGTATACCTCTCAGGAAGTCTAATAGGCAAGTTGAAAATTTCGTGCCACAGTGTGATAAAAATTGTGCCATGATGAGCTTATGATTTTTGTTACTCTGAAGTCCTGTATATTAGCTTTTCTCATAAATATTACTATATGTTCATTAGTTTAGAGAAATTGTGATATTATACATACAGTAGTTGTGTAGTTCTTAGAGTAGTTTTATAGTATTTTCTTAGATACAATCTAGATTAAATTCATAATAGATCAAAGACAATTCCTTACGGAGTTTTTTCAAATTCAAGAAAATAAAATATCTCTAAAGACTCAACAACACTTTGAAGATCAAAATCATAATTTTGGCGGAGGAAACATCATCTATCCATTGATGGTATTTAGATTTGATTAGTAACATTTTATTTATAGATTAATATTTTTACATTTTTCTCAATGAATGTTAATTTTAAACCAATAATTATGGATTTTAATTTAAGCATGTTTGGCTAAGTTTAACTATGAGAATTTAGTTTTGTTGCCATAATTGTTTAGATTATTTAGGTGAATATTTTTATAATAAATTCAATAAAAAATATTTCTTAATTCAAGATTTACTATAAATTTATTTATGAATAATTTATTAACTATTTATCTTTCACAATAGATCAAAAAATTGAAAATTTGGTTTCAAACACATCATTTAGACAACCTGAACAAAAGTTGATGTTGGTGATTTCGTCAAGAGCATTGATTTAAACATTTTGCTATTTTCTTAGGCATAATTTAATGAATCAGTTAAACATTTTGATCATATGTCATTAATTAGTTTGATTAACAAATAAAATGATCATGTCAAAAGAATTTTCATATTTAAAAGAAAAAATCAATAATCTGAATTTATATTTTAATTAACTTAAACATTTATAAGAAAGCATGGTTAATAGCTAAACTTCCCATAAATTCTCCATTAATTTATAATTATACATCTGTCTTGATATTGTTTAATTTGAATCTATATTTAGTTATTTTAACTATTTGTTATTAGTTTAGGATTATGAGAAACCTAAATCATTGTGATAGAGTATTTAGGTTTCATTTTTGTGTTTGTTTACGTTTTTAAGAAAATTGAAGAATTATCTAAAACTCGAGCAATTCCTTGAGAGATAGACTTTGGGAGTATATTATGTCGCTTATTACAAGTGATTCATGCACTTGTAAGTTTTTTATAAATTTAAAATTTGTCTATCCTATTTTTGGTACCATTTTTCGAAATTTGCATTTTAGACTTTTTTTCCAAATTTCTTTAACATTCGTATTTTTTGAATATTTATGATTTGTTTAGTTTTTTTTTACTATTTTTGTTTCTTGTTTATTTTATTTTTATTATCAAGTGCTTAAATTGAATTGTTATTTTCGTTAATATATGCGAGGTAGGAGATCCTTTGGGAATCTACTTATACTATTCATAGATAATGTAAATAGATTTAAAGAGCATTTAAAAAGGATAAACACTAAAATTCAAGATCCTTTTCTTAATTCTATAATTGAGCTACTACTATAGCCTATTTTATAACCTTTTAAACATGGGAGATGTTGTACCTAGAGAAATTGTTATGAAGGAATATGTAAGGCTAATAATTGGAACTGTTATTGTCTTTATACAAATATGGGAGGTGGTTAGAAATTATAAATTAAAACAAATTCATTATTCAATATTTTACTCTTTCTATGGAATTCCTAACGAAGACTCTTGGTCTTTCAATAGAGATTTCCACTCAACTTTATAGACATTCTCAATAAATGGGTTAAATGAGGACCAATTAAAAATGAGGTATTTTCCATCCACTCTAAAAAATAAGGCTAAGACATGGCTAATGACTAACTCACTAGGTTTCTTGATAACTTGAGAGGGTGTCTACAATAAATTCAAGAAAAAATTCTACTCCCATAAAAAAAATTCTAGTTTAGGAACAAAATTTGCAACATTCTCTCAAACAAATGGAGAGCCATTTTGTGATGTTTGGCATAGGTTCAAAATTTTACTCACTCAATGCCCACAAAACAACTACCCATTATAGTTGCAACACCAATTCTTATGTGATGGGTTGACACAATAGTTTCACTTCATAGTTGATAATGCTAAAGGTGGTGTTATAGGGAAAAAATTGCCTTAGAGACTTATAATCTCTATGAAATGTTGTGTGCTAATTCCCAACAAAAGAGTGCAAGAGTGTGAAAAACAAGAGTTCATGAGATAGCCTATAGTATTCAAATTTCTAAGCAACTTGCACAATTAATCAAGCAAGTTGCACGTCTTGCTACCAAAGACACTCCAAACAGAGAAGCATGTAGAGTGTGTAGTGATTGATTTTGTTAAGATGGTTTTTTTTGGGTTTCTTACCCTTATTCTATGATTCTTCATCAATCTTTACTGATTTGAGCTTTTAGTGCTTGAACTTTCTCTTCCAACTCTACGAGAAGAGGGCTTATTTTTTCAAAATAATCTAGTGAACCTTTTGGCATGTAATGCCATTTTTTCTTCGTTATGGTCCAAATCATCATCACTTAAGATAGTGCAATTCATTTTTTTTTCTAAAACCACTCCCTTTGATGGCTTTGAGCACTAGGACCTTTCCTTTTTCAGTAGCAATTTGGTCTTATCTAGGTAATAGGTGATAAAGTTCGAAGACTTACAAATCACCAACTAACTTATTTACAATAAGTTCTCTTAGCTTGTACATAGACTTGATCACTATTACATTGGCATGAAAATGATAAGGGAGACTAGCAATAATCTTTTCAATTTGCTTGTCCTTGCTACTCAGAACAATTGATAATGTTTGAAAATTGAGCATAGAACTTGTCAAATGTTTCATCCTCTTGTATAATATAGAGTTCAAAGTCTCTATTTAACTTAAGAATTTTGGATCTCTTAACAGTGGAAGTATCCACATGTGTAGTCTCTAGAATATCTCATACTTGCTTCGAGGTTATATAGCTTTGAATTTTTCTGTATTCATCAAGTGTGATGGCCCTGATGATAGCATAGAACCCCTTGTTATTCCATTAGGTTCCATGATTTCCTCTTTTGTCTATTCAACCATAGGTTTAGCAATCAAAGTATTATCAAGAAGGGTTTTGTTTGGATACGTCCACCTGCTCTTAACTAGAAATTAGACATGATATTCAAGCGACCATAAGAAGGCTCACATAGGATATTTCCAATAGGCATAGTTAAGCTCATTGAATAGTAGAAATCTACCTCCATTTACTACTTCCCCTGAGTCCATTATAGAGAAAAGTGCATGTGTGAAAGATGAGTTAAACGAATCAATACTAGAACGATAAAGCCCTAAAGTTATGTGCTGGCTCTGATAACAATTGAAAGAGTTCAAGACCTAGTACACAACTAGGATAAGGAGATATTGACTCATTAAAGACATGTCCTTAACTCACAAGAAATTAAAATAAAAACACTTAATAGTTCACCATAGCATTAGTAAATAATTATCATAGGCATGCAGATAACTTTAAGCAATATATATATTGTTTATTAAATAGAAAGAAAGTAAAAATCATTAAAGCTTTGTAATCAGAATTTAAATTTCAGTAGGTTGAAACATATACTACTTAAACTCATATTATACTACCCAAATAGAAGAACATGCATAACACTAGATATAACGAAATAAACCCACATAAAGCCTAGTATATGTGTTAAACCCTTGGTTTGCTAGCAACCACTTGGTAGCAAACAAATCAACTAAATAATAAAACAAATAGAAAATAATAGAAGTATAAATGCAAATATTGTAAATAGTAAAGTACAAAATTAAAAACAACACAATGTTCTTAAGTAGAAACAAGTTAGGCTATAATTATTACTTAAAAGAGAAATCATTGGTCCACTTGACTACCCAACTTTTTACTATGAAAACCAAATGTTCAAGTATAAATTCAATCTTATGTTATATTTCCTATAATATTGTTCTAATATACCTTACTTATGAGTCCCTGTTTTGTTTCACAATTTTCAAGATTAGCATGCGTTGTATTTAGACCAACATTCCAATAAGCTCTCTACCAATCAGACACGTTCACGAAACAACTGCAACCAAAATTAGCACAAAAAATATAAGTACATGTGTGTGTTCTGGATGGATTTAATAATGAATAAACTTAACTATATGATTCAAATAATATATCAGTTAAATCAAATTAAACTAGCAAATTTTAAAGTAGAAAGATTATGCATAAATTTAATACAAGTAACTTTTTTAAAATTTAATAATTAAATTAAATAATTATAATCACAAATAAAATTATTTGATATAAATATACAAGAATTAAATAAAGAAAAAGTTATATGAATATAAAAATATAAAATAAATAGATTAATAAATATGAGTGTTTAGATATATAAATTAATCTGGGAATTAAATCCCACTGTCCCTGAGTACTCTAGATCACCAAAACATTGACCTGCCACCTATGTCCTCTTATATGTGTATAAATGTCAAACTTCACCCTCTTATGCATCAACTTTTATGACCATATGTAAGATTACCTTCCCTGCCCGACAAATAGTTTATGATCACTGACTGTTTCAATTACTGATTAATTAATCAAGTATTTATTACATCGTTGTCTTGCACTTGCCGATCTCATTATTTACTTAAGCTAAATAGTTTTTTTTCCACTTTTTTCCTCTAACGAAATCAATATATTTCGGCAGCTAAATATTGTTATTAGTCCTTTGAGTTTTAGTTTTTGCCTGTTGTTTATGGTTATCATATTAATGAAAGTTTTCATAGGATTTTAACTCATCAATTAAGACCACCTAAAGATTTAAAAACTTGTCGTATATGTTAAATGTAATGGTGATAATTTATGAAAATGATTTAGGTTAATATAATTTTATTTTATTTATTTTTTCTTTATGATTTTTAGATTGCTTCAATTGTTAAAGAATAACAAGAACTTGAGAAACACATTCTGTGATTTAATGTTCTTATTTGAAATAAATAGGTTTGATTATACTTTTTTACTTGATTATTTATACAAATTTATTTTAAAAAAATTTATATTTTAAATGTTTTTAGCATTAAAATAGGTGAACAATATCAACACATGAAGAGACAATACTTAACATTCAAATAACAACATAAAAACAAAAAGGAACTAAGACACATAAACTTTACATAAAGAATCAACCATTATGTAAGGAGTAAATACAAAGGGTTGGCATACACAATGTGTGCTGCGTCAAATGTACCATGACATCCAACCCATTAGTTTTGCCACTGGGCCCAATCAAACATTACACGTTGTGGTAGAAGAAAAAATGTGTTGTGGCTGACGAGCCTTTGGTTACACTATAGGGATGATTTTGAGCTGTGCGTTGCAACGGAAGAAATTGCTTGTCATAGCCTGCATACCAAAATTGGGACTCCAAATTTCGAATAGGATTTTACATATAAATGAGTTCCAAGAGTTCATTAACTAAGAGGAGACTTAAAACAAATCTAGAGTAGCTTGTGGGAGATTTTTCACATGAAAGAAGATAATAGAAGTACTTTTATTGATTCGAGAGCCACTTAAATATCAAGATTACATACTTTTATTCATTTAATTCATTCTTGTTATTTAGATCTAATTAGGAACATTTTTATTTATAGATTCATCTTCTTTATTTTTTGGATGAATGTTTATTTTAATATGATTTTTGATGTTAATATTACTAAGCATGTTTAGTTAATTTTATTATAATGATTTAGTTTTGTTGTCATGATTACTTAAGATTATTTAGGTAAATATTTTTATAATTAATTAAATAAAGATTGTTTCTTTATCTATCAAGGTTTTATTGCAAGATTTATTTACGAATAATTTATTGATAATTTATTCTTCATAGAAAGATTGAAAATTTGAGCATTAGATTTTAAATTAGATTTTAAATTTAAAAATTAAGTATTAGACATATTATCTAGATCTAATTTGAATAATTTAAACAAGAGTTTAAATTAGTGACTCGATCATTGCATTGGTTTAAACTACTGTAATTTTTTTGAGCATAATTTAATTAATTAGCTAATCGTGCCAATCATTAGACATTAGTTGGTTAATTACCAAAGAAAATAATCTTGATCTAAGAGTTTTCATATTTAAAAAAAATCAATAATCCGAGTTTATATGTCCATCCATTTTAATTCACCTAAATTTTTTGAAGTTGTCATAGTTAACTAGCTAAACTTCTGGTAGATACTCCACTTATTTTACAATTTTTTTTATTTTGTTTTGAGTTTAATCGGTATACAATTATTTATTCTTCCTTTAAGATTTTTAACTCAATCATATTGATAAAGTGTTTAAGTTTAATTTTTTGTTTAAGTTTTTAAGAAAGATGAAAAATTATCTAAAATATGTATTTTTTTTTTGAAAATCAAAACTTGAAAGTATATTGGTCACTTAATATAAGTAATTTATATAATTAAAAACTATTAATACAAATTTGTGTATCATTAAACTTGCGGGGTGTCAAGGACTTTGAGTCTTCTATTCCTTATCAACTACAACCTTCATGAAAATGGACACCTACGTGTCAGGGGAAGATGAAGCATACTAGGCAATAAAGATGTACATTGATATTGTTAGGTTTCAATTTGAGCCACGTGTCTATGTGTGCCCATACTTATTCAAAGAGGGTTGTTCAATGTACGCTATAAATTGTTTTTTCTTTTCTTTTCAAGAATATAGTATATAGGTATTTCATTTAGTGTGAAAATTCTTACGGGTTGTGGGTGTTTATATTTTTCAGTCTAAATTTATTTATTTTTAATATTATAAGAGATTAAATTATTTATTTAATTATAATGATAAATAAATCAAATACCTTTACAAAATATATAAGAATTAATATTAAATTTTACTAAAATACATGGTTTGGTTAGTGTTTGAAGTTGTAAGACAAATTAATACACCTAATTTCATTATGGTAACAAAAATTATTATGCAAATATTACTATTTATAATTTAAGTAATTTTATTCTAATAAAATAATCTATGAATTATGTTCAACTTTAAAAAAGAGGGATAGACATTAAGAAAAAGAAGTAAAGCAAAGCTTTTGGTGAATAACTAATTGGTCTGCCATGTGTTAACAAAAACTTTTCAGAGAAGGAGCCCCTTTGTAAGGCTTTGTCTTTCTTCTAAATTAATTAGTAAGCAACAAATTAATAATTGATAAAAGAACAATTTTTTTCCCCAAAATACTAAAGAAAATATGTAACTTTTATGATTTTTAATATATGTTTAATTATATATGTTACATGTATATATAATAATAACAAATATAAACATACAAGCAAGCCAGCTTTTTATAAAATAAAAAAAGCATTTGTTTTTATTGAAACAAGGCCAACTCAATTTACTATTTTTTTTTCCTTTTATTATAGAACCTACTATTGATTTATAGGATGATGACTTATTTGTTACTTGACCCATCACAAATACATATTTTTTATTCTTAAAAAAGATACTTTTTGAAGTCTGTAAGATGTTTTCTTTTTCTTGCACAATGTGGGTATTCTAAAAAGTAATTTTATTTATTTAATAAAAAATATTCAAAAATATTAACTAAAGATAATATTTTTTTTATTGAACCATGCCAAAATATCTTGCCAATGCCTCACCTTGATGTTTATCAAAGAAAGGAAAATTAAATAGTAAAGCTGCAAATCGTATTACTTAGTGCGTCTTTGATTGAATGCAAAAAAAAAAAAAAAAAAATCTTTTAGATGCACATGGATTTTTTGTGTTTAGCTGTAAAATATAAAGCATCTTTAATATACAGGATTAATTATTAAAAATATACTAGAATATATAAAAAATATTTATTTTTTTATAATTATATTTACAATATATGAATAATGATAAAAATATAACTCACTATATTTTTAAAGTTATAATTATTTATACAATATATAAATAATAATAAATATATTTTTATATTTATTTAACATGATAAAAATAATTATAACAATTTAAACATTTTAGATATTTTTACATGTTATTAATCCTAATATATATGTAACGGATTCCCTTGCTTAAATTTCCTTCAATTTTTATTTTATCAAAACAACAAAATAATAGTTTTAGCTTACCTTTGAACTTATAAAAATAATATTTTTTTTATACAATTATTATATTTTTATTATAAATAAAAATATGACCTTAAATTTAATATTAAGTAAGAAGTTATTTAAGTTAAAAATTTATTAATTATATTCGTTAAATGTTTAAATCTGATTAATTAAAACTTATTTAATATTTTTATTATTATAAATTTAAATATATATATATTATTTAATTTTCCAAACAAGTTTGTATCCAAATTAATGCACTCTTAACCATCATCGTTATTGATATTGTATATTATACTGTCCTAAACACGTACTCTCTTCAATTTACTTTTGTATAATATTTAAATACCGTTTATATAAAATAAAATAAAAACATCTTTCTTCATGTGAATTAATAAATAAGGAAATAAAATCTGATTAAAGAGATTCAGATTCTCAAACACATGTAGTTAAGAAACTAACATCATTCTCCTTTACAAATTGCAATCATACTACCCATAAGTGTTATTATACATTTATACCGTATTCATAAATCATATATAACTCAAAGATATATACAATTTTATATATTCCTATAAATTAGACCAAAAAGAACATCAACCGGCCTATCAAAAGCAAAAATATATTATAAATCTAAAATTACTTTCTTTTTTCTCTTTCTTAGCCATAAAGGCTAGCAGTTGAAGGGTCTGATAGACTGATTTGGTCTTAATCTTCCCTGCTGTTACAAAATATAGTATTTAAGTTAAATTAGAAAAAACTAACTTATAATAAATTTAAAATCGATTCGATAAAAAACTAATTCGTTTATTAAATCCGTAAAATGGATTGGTTGAGACTTACCTATTTAGATTAATCTAATTAGCTTATTAAACAGAGGTAATAATTAAGGTTACATTGTGTGTTTAATTATCTGTAGTTTATTTATTAAATAAAAGTATTAAAATATCATTTTTATTATACTCCTGTATACAACTATGAAAAAAAGTTTTGAAATATGGGTGAAAGTTTATACTATAAGTAATTACCTTAATAAAAAAAAATTTACGAAAATAAATAAACAAATAAAGATAGATGGGACCTGCCCTTCTGATGAGCTTGGCAACTACTATATATATATATATATGAGAGGACACATTTTGGTGTCTAACCTTTCTTAGATTCTTTTGTCACTAGGGATATGATACAATGATGTTCTGGTTTATCATTATATTCACCTCTTCTACACCATTTTCTATGTACTTCTTAGCTACTTGCTATAATTAACAAATAAAGTAGTTATATGCTTAAAAATTGTGGGAATTTAATGTGAAATATAAAATTATATATGATATTTATTTTTAAATACAATAAATATATATATATAGACGAGGTCTTGATTTTCGCAATCTTAATAATTTAATTGAGAGAAAAAAAAGTGGTGAGTGTTAGTAGATAATTAGAGAGAGAAAGGTAATTGGAAGATATGTATTACTTAATAAACAGTTCAATGTTATCATTTCCTCACGGATTGTTCTTCTTAGAATCTTTTATGTGGTGGGTTTAGGGTACTCAATTTTATGTCGTGTAACAGATGTTTGTGATGATTATTTTATTAGACATAAGAATGGAATAATAAAATCTGAAAAGATAATAAATAATAAAATGATATGAGTTGATAGGAGTTAAAAATAATTATTATGACTTGAAATTTATAGCATTTAATATTTTTGAATTTTTTTTTATCAATTTAATTTAATTTAAAATCAAATTAATTATAAGTAAATATGTATTAATTTTTGTTATTTATATCAAAATTAACGCCCTAAATTAATGATAACTTTTAGTTTACGTGTAAAAATACTGAATTAGTTAGTACACTCTTTTTGTTTTTTTAATCAAATTGAAATGAACAAACGTACTCATGGGTTGAAATTTGAGAATCTGATTAATTCATTAAAAGACGCATATAAAATCAATCCAAACGAAAAAAAAAAATTCCATTTTGTGGCAATTTCTAAATTTTTTTAATTTTGTTTTTAATATCTGTTGTGTTGGTTTTTTTTTTCTCATCTAAATCAGAAATTTTGTTTTTATTATTCAAAATATAAAATCAAAAATTTATCAACATTTATAAAAATTACATGAAAAAAAACTATAAATATAAGTTATTATCTAATCAATTTAAATAATTATGTTTGATAGAACTTCTGCGGTAATAAGTTTGTAGGACTTAAAAACCACGCACGAACACACTGTCTGATATATCTTCAATTACATTTGAAATTATTTGGATAATTGTTTCCTCTTAGTAATGAATTGACTTTGTTTATATATGAGATTCAGAAGATCCTAAGTTGGGTTTGCAAGGATTATGAAAATATATATGTATGCTCAGATAATTGCATACTTTATCGGAAAGAACATGATAATACAATTGAGTGTCTATTATGTAATAAGTGAAGGTTGAAATGAAAATATGATGAAAACAAAGTTAAAAAACTGAGTCCTTGCTAAGGTGTTATGGTACTTACAACCAATATATAGATTTTAAAGAGTGTTCAAAAGAATAGAAACATTGAAGATGTTAACTTGTGCTACTAAAAATGCATTCAATGATGGGATGTTGTGGCAACATGGAGAATTAGCATTATGAAAAGTTATAAACATTATGTTTCCTCAATTTTCTGCTGAAGAGTCAAGAAACCTATTTCTTGACTTATATATGTTGACTTATTTTTTTTAATTTAGAGTTTTTTTTAATTTTATGAATTTATTATATAAATATAATTTTAATTAATTTATCTAATCTTTAACTATCTTTTAAAATATAAAAAATTAGATTAAAACTTATCTACCCAAATACATTAACAATGAAATATGGTAAACCAAAACTTAAAATTTTCTCGAGCATATAAAGCATAAATTGAGCATTTAGTTTTGAAAAAAAAAACTCACAAAATAAGATTTAACTATACTAATATTTACAATCTAAATTAATCTACTCTTATTTCAGAATATGTTACTATCATTATTCATATTATTGTTCATTTTCACAATCTCCACTTGTAAAATCATAAGGGTCTATATGGAATATCATTTAACTTACTCTTTCCACGTAACCATGTGAAAATTTTAACTCTACATTAACACATTATCTGTTGAGTCCCACATCAACCAAAGATGCCAGCCTAATAAGCTAAAAATGGATCCCAAATGATGTATTTTCATTTTATTTTTTGTCAATGCATATTGTAAGGTTTTCAACCAGTTATTTAATTCTCTAATTAGTTGTTTAATGCTTACATATATATTGAATATTTATCGTAAAAATAAAATATTGATACCTTAGATATAGTAGATTTAGATAAAGATCTTAATAACAAAATATTAGAATATTTTTTAAAAAAACTTGTTATATCATTTAAATAAAAAGTTAATACTACCAAAAGTATAAGAACTTCCAGATTTTGTTAGAAAAGCAAGACATGTTGAAAAGAAAGAGAAGAAAATAATTCTATTTATATTAGTATACAAGTTATATATAGTAAATACATATAACAAACCCACCACATGTATTATAAGTTAGGTACTACTAGCTATAATTATTCTATTTTATGTAAGAAACACTCACTTGCTTACTAGCTCACACTAATTCATGTACATTTACTAGCTCCAACAACTTTCTTCAACTAAAGATAGAACAACATTCTCAATTTAGGCAAAAGAAACAAGAAATTTGAACATAGAAACGGCTAACAATGACTACAACCTAATTATCTTAGTGAGAGCAATAGCCATGACAATGACTTAAATGTGTACCTTGAAGTCAAATTCAAATGCTATATTATTGTGTGCTTTTGCATTATCATATTTGAAAACCACGAGACTTGACTTAAAAATTAAGGAGATTATTAATTCTTATCTGTTCAGAAAGTAACGAATGCTCTTTAAAAAGAAAACTTGATTTATCAATAAATTCGTTGATTAAATTAAAAAAAATAAGTAATTTTTATTTCTAATGATTTTTTTTATCAAATTGACTCTTTTTTTGTTCAATTTCCAAGTAATTAGTAATAAGAAAGATTCCTTGAATTTTATTTATCCAAAACCTTTCTATATAATTTTTCATATAAATTTCATTTATGATTGAAGATGAAAACGCTTTTTTTATTCGACTCCGGTAGGGTCCCTTCAATAAAAAATAATATATTTTTTGTAAGTATTTGTTT
Source organism: Hippophae tibetana (assembly GCA_037013495.1). Lineage (NCBI taxonomy): Eukaryota > Viridiplantae > Streptophyta > Magnoliopsida > Rosales > Elaeagnaceae > Hippophae > Hippophae tibetana. Next base: position 16,554,227 of record CM072812.1, read on the forward strand.
TTGATATTACTATTACAAAATCAAGTCCTTTTTTCAAGTATACATGGAAGAAAAGGTCTACCATTTATAATTTGGTCTAGTATTTTATCTATATTTTTTATTCTATTTATAAAAATTTTGGTCACGTTTTTTTTTCTTTTTTGTTAATTGCTATAACTACAATTATGATCTAATTCTTTATAAGATAGTTTTTATGTTATGAATATAGACATTGTTTCTAACATTTCAAAAAAAGTTGACGAATTAAGGTAGGTAAAAGATATTATTTCTTTTCCATCACTTTGATATGTCCATTCAACTATAAATTCAAGAATTTATCCAAATATAAAACACAAACAAAATAAAAATTAACATGATAAAAATATTTGTTATTTTATTCAAAACAATTAAAATTAAATTAAAAACAAAAACAAAAACAAATAAATGGAGAATCTTGTTGTAGAAGAAGATTCTCCTCCTTATAAAACAAAAAAAAAACTTTATTTGAAGACTTTGCCGAAAAGAAATGATAACAAAAATGATATAATTTAGTGAAAAGCCGAGGATCTAACCTTTTAATTTACCTTTGTTAATTAGATTTATTATAATTTTTTTATAACATTAATTTTCTCATGTATAAATTAATTAAATTAAGAAAGAAGCACCTCAATCATTAATATGTAATATTTTGACGAACAAAAACCATTAGTATGTAATACATATTTGAATATCCAATTATCATTTGTTAAAAACAAAAAAAAATCGTTAAAATATTATACGTTTCAGCACCATGAGAAAAAGAAAAATCTAAAAGTTTGCCACTACCTACTCGATCGTATGTCGGTGAAACTATTATAAAACTTGAAACATTCGATCCATCCATCCTCTAAGTTAAACATGCTTTCTACAAAACTTGCCATATAAGATTGAAATAAATCAGTCGATCAGTACCATCAAATCAATAACTTTATGACTATATATAAAGCAGTACTTGTATGATGTTATAGAGTTCTCCTCTATATAGAATATTCTTTTCTCTGATCTCTAGTTTTTTTCCTTTTCATTGTGTTTAGGTTATTAGTATTGCCCTCCCAATGTATTTACCCCAAATATCAATGATACTAATTGGGTTTCATTTCAGATTCTTTCCCCTTTGAATTGTAATCAAAGATAACTTTTTATGTCAAAAAAAATTAAAAAAATGTAACCCGTGATTGAAAAATACTTTATTTTATACCATCGATATCTCCTATATTTTTATCCAAAAATCATTTAAATACATGCCATGTTTTATTTAAATCATTCACCTTCTCTTTCTTTATAGCATATTCAATCAACCTTCTATTGTTAGAATTGACGAAAAGAAATAGTTTGATCAATTCTAACACACAAAAGTTATTTTTGATAATAACTCAAAATAGATAATATTTAATTAAATCAAAATAAACTTATTGATATCATTGATATTTGGGAAAAATATAAGAGATGTTAACGATAATTATCCTTTTTTAGAAAATTTAACAACCTTGCATCTCTAAGATGTAAAAAAAAAATATTTAGGATAAAAAAGTCTTAGACGATCAAAATTGTTAAAAACTAATTCTCTTTAAAACTTAAATTAATAAGGACAAAAAAGTTTAGATGATAGAAATTATTAAAAAACAACTTTCTTTAAAACTTAAACCAGTGAGAAAATATATATATATATATTATGTACAATGTAAATTAGAAACTTACATTTTAATAATTAGTGTTATTAAGTTTTGAACATAAGAACTCTTACTCTCGTATTATATGTTAATAATAACTGCAAAAATAACTTTATTAAAAATTTAACTATCAGAAGAAAAACTAAATAATTTATATATTTATGTTTCATATAAATTTTGACAATATATATTATGAAATTAAAATATTTATAATTTAATAATTATGATTATTAGACATTTACAAATAACATTCATGTTATCATGCTAAAAATTCTTAAAAAAAATAATTCTCCTCAACATTTAAGCTTTTTAGGATAACATCACGAACAAACTTTAATATTAGATTTGGATTCAAAGCCTCTTATATAGTTATAATTAAAAGTAACTCTTGAGTTTTTAGAACATCATTAAGTACATGTGTAGCTCCTATCATCTGCAGATCAGCAGTACATACGACATCATCATGTTATTAATTAAAGATAGAAGAATAACAACATTAATTAATTAACTGTCATGCTTGTTCCAAATTTAATATTTGATTCTATTTTACATAGTGATTTTTACTCGCAAAATACTTGTACTTAGATCTAGGGAAAAAATATATTTTTATAAACGGAAAAATAAAGTATAGAATTTCTTTTACGGTGATAAAAATAAAGTATAACACATCTTAATATTATATATAAAAATATTATATATATTGCAATAAATAATTGATTAATAAGTCTTGTAATTATTCAAAATATACTATTTAATTTTTTTTTATCTTTTATGGTATATATTCAAGGTCATTTAATTCTTTAAAATATCTTATCAACTCTAAATAGTTTTTTTCTTAAGGAAATATTTGGAATTTTGAAAAATAAAATATAAAAATATTTGTAAATGTATATTAAAAATACAAAAAGTAAAAACAATATGAAAAAAAAAATAGATTTAGAATGTGAAAAATTCGTAAATTTTTTAAATGTAAAATTATTTTTAAAAAAATATAATATAAATTTAAACACAAAAATTGAATTTTTTTCCAAATATAAATTGAATATATTTTTATTTTTTTAGGGAAAATAATTTTTTTTACAAAACATACTTTTTATTAATTTTGAGATTTTTTTTAATTTTTAAATATTATTTTTAAAATTTCAAATTTATCCTTAAAAATAATATTTAGACATTATCTTAACTTTTAAAGGTTTATAAGGTACTAGATATATACTTAAAAGATAGATTATTAAAATATACATTTTAAAGAATCATATATTATGTAAAAATCTTAACACATAAATAATCATACATTAGCACAATATTTAGACACAAATGTGACTCAAATTCACAGTAACACTAATCCCCACATATATAGAGAAAATATCAATGTCATTGGATATTATACATATTAAAACATGTTTAATCATTTTATTTTTATAGGCACTTAATTTTATAGATTTATAAATTTATCCATTTGAGCCTCACTTATAATGTAGGTGCATGTGACTATTCTATTTCACAAAATTATTATTGTATTTTTTTATTTAATATTTGTAGAGAATTGTTAAGTATTTTTTATGAATTTTTATGCAGGTGTATGCAAAAATACGAGGTGTGGGTGAATTTAGAAATTACTTTAGTGCAGCCACGCGTCGCACACCAGAGATGCCTCGTGTAGGACTCTTGAGAAGCCACTTTTCATGTGCTGAACTATGTTGGCATCGTGTTACCCGATTCAACTCTCTAGACCGCACCATTGATCAGCTTGGTTTATCCCAATTCAGAGCTATTTCCTTCCCAAACGGACCCGATTTGGCTCCTTTTCTCCACTTATTTGCCATATGTGTCAACGTGTTAAGCCTTCAGATTAGTCTGGATCCAAAGGTTCAAATGAAATATGGTAGTTTGCACTTTTTTGGCTTTTAAAACTTAACAGCTGCCCCCATTAATTTCTCATCATTCAAAAATTTCCACCATTTTAGAGCATATTTTAGAGAGAAGGCTAAAAGAGAGATAAAACTAGGAAATTCAATAACGAAGAAGGAGGAGAGCTAAAAGACTCAAGATTGCTCAAGGATTTTGTTGTGTTTTGTCTTTTCTTTATATTTATTGTTTAATCTTTCATTTTACTTTCTAAATATTAGTTATATTTATTGAATATGATTTTGAATATTTAGACATGTTTGATGTAATAACTTGTTGAACCCATAGTGTATAATTGAATTTTTACAATTTTTTAATTGTTCATGCAGGATTGATTAATTCATTCATTGTTATGACTAATATTTTTAATTAATAATAACGAATTGAATGAGTTGAAGGATCTAACTTAAGAAGAAAAATTAGAATTATAGATTAGTTAACGAGTAAATGATACATTTTTAGAATAGCATGTAATTAAATGTAACAGATTGTGTGAATTTTTTTAATTACGTGTGAATTTAATACACTTTATGTTATTAAAAATTAAAATAACATGAAAATGTGGCTAATGAATACGATAATTTCATTAGTGTTTGAAAAAGTAACATGAATACATGAAATGCCTATAATTGGTCAATTATCTTTGTATATAATTGGAAAAAATAATAAAATATGTGCATAATTAGGGATGCAATGGACTCTAATAACTCTTTTATTTTTTGAATTTTTCATTTTGTATAGATTTTATTGAATTATTTATTTTATGGATATTTTGTTTTGTTTTTTCATCGATGTTTCAATAGTTTAAAAAATATTGTGTACGATCAAATTTCAATACTAAAACACGAAATAACCAATTCTAGTAGGTTTGACGTTCTATCTTTAAATATTAATCACTTGTATATGATTCGTATATTTGTAAAATTTGTATTAAGTTTTTGACATCATTGTTGAAAATAGATGAACAATATTTAGTGAATGATATTAATAAATAGATTGACAATATTTAGTGAATGATATTAATATTATATTAAGTTTTTTATACCACAGACATATTTGGTGAATGATATCAATACTAGGCATACTAATTTAGACATTATTTTTAAAAATAATTCTAATTTTTTATTATAAAAGTCAAAATAACAAAAATATTTATTTTTATTGCCTTATTTTGTTTTAGTTATTTTACTTTTTTTAGTTTTATTTATTTAGCTTAATTATTTTAGAGTAAATAGATTTTTTACCGCTAAACTTTGATTATTGTTATAAAACTACCACTAATTTTTTTATTGTTTCTATATTATTAAACTTTGTAAATGTAAGATGTCATTAGATTTTATTTACTACTTTCATTCCATAAAAATTCATAAATACATGTTATAAAAATACCATCGATGATGTGCGTATAATTTATCGATAAATTTTGTTAAACATCAATTATATTTTTATAATATTTGTAAATTTTAATGGTATGAAAATAACAAAATAAAAGTTTGATAATGTTTTTGTAATACTTCCAAAATTTAATGGTATATATGAAGTAACAAAAAAAAATTCAATTGTATTTTTATAATAACTTCCAAAGTTCGATAGTAAAAAAATCTATTTATTATTTTTTTTCTTTGATTTTTTTTTATTTTTCTTCATCTTTATTTAGTTAGATTTTTGTAATTTATGTTTTTTTGATGTTGCTTTATAGGTGATGAATCCATATAAATACTAAAGATATATGCAGGGATGATATTTGAGGATAGAAGTAATCTCATAGCTTACATTTAATGGACTGGTATAGTTAGTCGTATCAAAGAACACTCTGATCTTTTTATGTTGAGATCCTTAAATAGCTACTCAATACGTAGAAAGTCCATTTCAGACGAATGGAAGCGGCCGTACCTATAGAAACTATTACTATACCAATTCGGACCCAAACACCTATGTTCAACATTGGAATTGTGGGAGTCTACTCAACTACTCTTGAAGCTACAACCAAGAGGATGAACCTTCTACATGGTCAATATATGCACAAGTTCACTATCATCCGTAGCAACCCCACAAGAAGAGAAGCCATCTTTCGAGGAGGCCTTTAAATAATTTATGTCCAAGCATAGTGCAGTAATTAGAAGAGACGAGATTTAATGACGATATTATAAACAAAATATTTAAATATAATTTAATTTTTAAGTGAATATTTTAAGAATATTAATATTATTGATCATTTGTTGATAGGAATTTAATAGAACGTACGTACCATAATATAATATTAATACATTTTAATATATGTATATATATATATACACACTGCGAATTAAGCAAATAAAGAAGAAGTTATTCGTTAATTTAGGTGCATGAAAATTCAAAATAGTGTTATAGTGATATGATTTTATGTACAAGAACATATACATATTTAATATGTAAGAACATGTTAATTGAGGAGAATATGTATTTAACGAACTTTATTGATGAATATTAAGAAAAGAAAAAAAAAATTGTTCATAGACAAAAATTAAAACAGCTGGGATATTCGTTAGCTAGAAGAAATCTAAATAATGTAATACAAGAGTGAGTATAAGAATTGCTTTTTCAAGTGAATGACATTGACATTCATTAGAGCAAACAAATAAATAAAGCCATTCATAAATAAACAGAATGAAGCATCGCAGATTCCTTTAAACCCCACCAATATTTTATAGCTGGAAAAGAAAAAACAATAATGTACATAAGTTAATATATATATATATATATATATATATATATATATATATATATATATATATATATATATATATATATATATATATATATATCAAACTAATCATGTGACAATTAATTAAATTAAGCACAAAGTCACATCTTTACCGTCTAGCTGGTATATTACGGTACCCAAGAAAAAATAATAAATTAAATTTCTAAACCATTCATACAAGAAATTAATATACTAAGAAAATAATTAGTTGATCACACAAATTTTAATTAAAACATTTTTAGTTAAAAAATAAAAGTTATATATATTGTAAAAGTATATATATAGGTACTCTCATTTTGCATCACACTTTGACAACATAAGACCTCGTTATTTTTTTAAATAAACAACACGCATACACGAAAAAAACAAAGAAAAAGATATAACAACGGTAAGTAGAATCCACACACACTCCATAAGATTAACTGATGTTTAGAGGTACGATGATACTTATATGCTATCATTTTACATCATACTTTGATATCGTGGAACTTCGTTAATTTTTTTTGGAATAAACAACACACATGCAAAGGAAGCAAGGGGAGATAGCATTGGCAAATAGAATTCACACACACGTTCCAAAAGTCTAGCTGACTTTTATAAGTACGATGATACTTGAGAATTCCATACGTAGCAATAATTGCATAGAGGTTAATTGTTCTATCGATTCAAATAAGCAACCGAGATCTAGATAAGGGATGAAAATGTCAACCTATAAAATCTTTTCGCAACTTTATTCTACTCGGTTAAGTAGGCCTCACAACATGAATTAAGAAAATAACCTAACAGAAGTACAAAGCAATATGTTTAATTCAATATACAATAAAAACAACTAGAAGTAAGAAAGAACAAACTGCAGTAAATACATTAGTGACGATGTGCCTCACAGGATTCTGTCCAGACTAGCAATAAGCATAAACATAGCAAACATCACTCAATATGTGAAACAAACATACATATTGAAAATCTATAAAGGATTTTCAATCATTTAAATATCTCATATGTGGGAACATATTTTGTAAAATATGATTGTACTCTCATAGTATGCAATCATACATAACACAACAAACCAATAGAAAGAGTCCGACAACTAGTACACAACCAAGGTAAAGAGATATTGACTCCTTAAAAACTCACACCAAACTTACATGCATATAAAGCAAAAGTAATAATAAGAGAGCAATCATACAAAACATAGCAAACTAATAAAAAAGAGTCAAACCCCTTGTACACAACCAGGGTAAGGATATACTAACTTCTTAGAAACTCATACAAAACTCTCATATAGATAAAATGAAAAGGCAATATAAATTAACCAATAATCATGCAGATTAATTTAATACAATAAAAGTAATAAACAGAAAGATATAGGCATACTACACAGAAATAAAAGAAAACATACGACAACATATAACAAATAAGTTTTCTAATGAGATTCTAAATCTAGTATATTGATACATACTCAATAGAAACTCAGATTACTAACACAATCATATTAAGTAAAACAACAGATTTAACAAGGTAAATCCACAGAGAATCCCTGCCTATGTGGTAACATTCTTGAGTTTCTTATGACAATCACTTGACAGTAAATAAATCCTCTAATTGAAATAAACTCACAAATACCTCTATCAATGAGGACCTTTATTCGAATTGCCTATTGCTACTCTCACTTGTTGCCTCTATAACGACTTGATCTGACAAACGAACCTAACTTTTCTTCAAAACAAACACTACTCAATGTAGTGTTATCAGTAACTAAAGATTAGTAAATTATATAATTATGTGAATAATCAATCGTGGGATCTACCTACAACCATGGACCAATAAAAACCACTTTGGGAAATACATTCAATCATGTACGCCCATAACCTTTAATCAAACACATGGCTCACCATTACATAGGCTTCTCACCTATGAAACATGTTGCATTCTAGAAACTACTAGTTGACACATAGCTCATCGCCACACAAGCTCCTCACCTAAGAAAAAGTTACATCCTAACAACTACCGACTGACAAACGACTCACCACTATATAGGTTCATATCTAAAAATAAACTTGCAAACACCTTATTAAGCACTTACAATTCAATAGCATGGTTTTTTTTCACTCAATCGCAAATCAATAATCTGAACAACACTCAAGGTAATAGTGATCCAGAAATAGAAAAATGAGATGTCAATTTGACAAAGCTCTACTACATTTTTTTGGATAAGAAACAAGAAGAAAATGGGGTATTTGTAGAACTCATCCAAGCTTATAGCCAACCTCATCAAGGCCTCATCGAGGGTCCATATCGACCACCTCGCTTGGAGTCTGACGAGCTGGTACAATGAGGGCTTCATCGAGGGCCTGGTCGAAGTGCCCAAAAATTCAAATTTTTCTTTGAAAAATTACTGGGTAATTTCCATAAATACCTGTACCTAAGACAAAATAAAAACACAAGTGGCAACATCGATGAGTGAGATTGAAACCTAGTATGCATATTATGAAAACCAACCCCATGGTGTGTACAAAATTTCTCACATACAAAGTGGACTTAACTATGTGCGGGTTGTCTAACTATGTGCATGTGTGCATTCTTAATCATTAGTAACCAACCTTACATAAAGGAAGACAAATATATTAAATAAAATAAATAGACTCTATGTTTTGCACATGAGAAACCAACATAGACACAAAGGACTACAGAACTTACATTCTACCTCTTTGGCTTTCTATGCTAAAACATTGTACAACTAAGTACAAACATACATCAATCATAAAGATGACCTAAAGATATTTTTTCTCATGAAAAAAACATCGATGCACACCCCAAAAACACACCTAGTCCAAGTGCATCTATCTTGTACACTTTATCCATCTTCTCATATCAACTCATTTTCATACTATAATCTAAAGATTAATGACTTCAATCTATATTTGAAACCTGCACATACAAAATAAGCACATATCCTATGAATGCATTATGCATTAATAGCTTATACTCTAGCAATTGCTATCAAGTCATCCCTACACTAGTGAACAAAGATAGGTTAAGCACACTCAACATGTAGCACAAATAAATACAATCCACATGTAATACAAATATACAAACTCTCATTGAACATATGCAACACCCCATCTAAGAGTTTGCATACTAGATAACTCAGATGTAATGCAAACTACACTTACCATCTCATACAATAAATAAACACAATGCACAAACAAATACAAGTTGTGTACATTTCTCCCACTTTTTGACATGAAAAGCCAAACCAAGCATAGACATAAAATATGCAACATATCACACCTCTATATGCAAGAGATAAGTCAAAAAGAAATGCATGCAACCCTAACAGTCATGTAAAAAAACAAAGAATAGTACAAAGAAAACATCAACATAAAAAAGCAACAAGCAACAAAGTGAATGCATAAGCAAATCAAGAGAAGTGCAAATAGAAAATATCTTTCAAATGAGACACATAGTATAGAGCCCTACATCACTACGTGTTATGAGGGGGTACAATGGGCTTCACAATGTGCTTAAAACACATCGATAAGACGAGTGGTCAAAAACAATGCCATATAAATATGTCAACGAAATCGTAAAGAGAACTTGACTAGAAGTTCAATTATCTTTCAAGTTGACACATTTTTAAAGACTCAACTATCTCCCCCCAATGACACTTGGGTGGATTCATTCTTGCAACCTTACCATATACTATGCACACACATACGGGAAGACATCTCAGTCTACCAAAGAAAATATGTGTTGTTCAATCTAACAATAAATAACAAGTAAATAACTACATGTAAGAAAACAAGCAATAGAGAACATCAAAGAAAGATTGCTAGTAAACACATAGGATGACATATGAAATAAGAGAATGCAAACTATGCATGCAACATGTTATAATAGGTGTCCTATTTATGTATGATTCATACAAAGTGATGTCAGGAAGAAGGAAGCATCACAAGAACATAAAAACATAACATAAACTCAAAAATAGGACAAATATCAAGACATAACACACCTCGTAACATCATATAATTGGCACACATCTCCCCCTAAAAGTATACATGTAAAATAGTAAAGATTGTATGCATCCTACATTTTTAAAGCTCCCCCAAAATGAAAGAATCTACACACGGTAGAAAATAAAAAATACAAAAGCAAAGAAGTAATTTAAGCATGTTAATAAAGACTCATGAAAGAGAAATGGGTTAATAAAAAAGTAAAATAGTCAATCTCACAAAATATAACAACAATAAACAAGTGAGATGACAAAGATTGCCTCAAAGGAGACCATAGGCTAAAAAGATAAGAATGTACCTAAAGATAGATCATCGGTACAAAACGTATAATGTTTCCTCTAGAGAAGGAAATGGCAACAAACTACACATTGTTACCTTAAAAGAGATCATGCAACATACATACCATCGCTAGTCAAGAAAAGGAAATAAACTAATTAACTAGTAAGCAATACAAGAAACACCCCCAAGAAAGAAAAGAAACTAGGGATGCTACTAAAACATCTAAGCATATGAGAAAGGCTTAGCATCTCAAACACCAGGATTGCTAGCAAACACACTATTCTAGTCATCGAAATACATGTAAGTCAAGAGTCCTTAAGACAGGTCAATAATCTATATGACATACAAATGCAATTCAAACCCAAATAAGCACAATACATAGAAGAGAAAAGAAACACTCGTGTACACAAGCTTGTAACACACTATAATTTTCTCCAAAATGACATCTAAAGCATAAGACAAAAAAGAAAAGGCAAAAAGAAGAACATTAAACAACAAATGTCAAAGAGAAAACCAACTAGTAAGGGAGAATACTAACAAAGGCTTAAATAGTTAGGCAAAGTAGTAAATGAGACAATTAACATATTATGCAAAACAAGGAAGCAATGAGAAAGAGATATGCATGAACAAGAAAATAGAAAAAATGCAAACAAAAGAAGCTCATAGAGATAAACAACGTCACAGAACCATAATAGCCTACATATTAGAGACAAAGAGCATAAACATACAATGTGTGTGTATAGGTAGATAGAGCTTAAGGATTGAGCACCTAGGAAATTAAGCCTAAACAGGGGTGACTTGCTTTAATACCAACTGAGAATTCCAAACATAGAAACAATTGCACAAAGGTCAAATTTTCTTCAAACCCAAATAGGCAATTGAGACCTAGATGAGAGCTAAAAATGCCAACATATAGAATCTTTTTGTGAGCTCTATTCCAAATTGGCCAAATAGACTTCACAATATAAATCAAGTAAATAACACATCAAAAGTATAAAACAACATGCTTAAATCAACACACAACAAAAACAACTAGTAGTAAGAAAGAAAGAAACTATAGTAAACACACGAGTGACAATGTATCTCATAGGCTTCTATCCAGGCTAACAACATGTATAAACATAGCAAACATCACACAACATGTGAAATAATCATACATACTGAAAAACTATAAAAGATTTTCAATCACTTCAAGTCATCATATGTGGAGACATATTTGGTAAAAGATCATTATACTCTTACAACATAAAATCATGTATAACACAACAAACTAATAGAAAGAATCTACTACTTGGTACATAACCAGGATAAGAAAATAGTACTCCTTATAGACTCACACAAAACTCACATACACATAAAGCATAAGCAATAATTAGAAAGTGATGATACAAAACATAACAAATCATTAAAAAAAGAGTCCAATATCTAGTACACAACCACAGTAAGGAAATACTGATTCCTTAGATATTCACATCAAACTCGCATGTAGTTAAAAAGCATAAGCAATATAAATTAATCAAAAAACAAATAGATTAATTTAATATAGTAAAAGAAATAAATATAAAGTTATAAGCATGCTACACAAAAAGGAAAAAAAAGCATGCAATAACATATAACAAATAAGCTTTTTAATTATAATCTAAATCTAGTATGTTAGTACATACTTGATAGAGACTCAAATTATACTAACACATAATCAAGTCATGAAAAACAATTGATTTAATGAGGTAAATCCATATAAAACCCCTACTTATTTGGTAACATCTTTGAGTTGCTTATGGCAACCACTTGGAAGCAAACAAATCTACTAAACAATAAAATAGATACAACTCCAATAGACATAAAACCACAAATACCTCAATCAATTGGGACTTATGTCTAAATTGCCTATTGTTGTCCTCGCTTACTACCTATCCAACAACTTTGTTAGACACACAAGCTTAACTTTTCTCCAAAGCCAACGCTACTCAATATAGTATGATCAATAATCGAAGATGAGTAAAGTGAACCATCAATCATGGGAACTACACTCAACTATGAACAACTAATAATCAACATAGGAAACACATTCCACCAAGTACACATGCAACCCTCAATTAAACACATGACTCATCATCACATAGTCGACACACAAGTCATCGCCCTATAAGCTCCTCATCTAAAACAATTTACATCCTAGAAACTACTGACCGACATACGACTCACCACTACACAGGCTCCTCACTAAAAACCAACTCGTAAACACCACCTCGAATACTCATTATTCAAGAGCAAAAAATTTCTCACTCAATCACGAATCGAAAAGAAACACGAGCGATAACATCAGTGAGAGGGTAGTGACAAGTAGAATCCACACATACACTCCAAAAAGCTAGTTGAATTTTAGAGATATGATGGAACTAAAAAATATATATAATTGTTTAACTCTTCCATATGATAAAAGGAAATTAGGCATCAAAAGTCCTATAATTATTTCATTTAAGATGTCTAGTTTTGTAATTATTGCATTGGGCATTAGAAGTTCCATAATTTTTGAAAAAATATCACAGTAGTCTTGTTATCAATTGTAAATCAAAACTCTAGTCCTATAATTTTTGAGTTAGGAATATATTATAATTTACGAAAGTTGGGCACAATAGGTGCTCACTTTAAAGTTTTGATTAACTAAAAGTGCTTATTTTAAATGATTATAGGATTAAAAGTGCTTACTATTTATAATAACAGGACTGGTAGTATCTAACTTATAAATGACCTCACTAAAATACTCATTTTATAAAAATATAGAACCTCTGCCGCCTAACTTAATGTTAAAGTACTAATATATTTATTTGATAAAAATTACGGGACCTCTATAACCTTTTATCCCATAATAAAATAGTACACTTAAGTATAATAAATTTATAACTGAAATGGAACAATTATCTTTCATGTGAGAATAAAAGAAAACTTGAAACATAAAGATCTCGGTGTCATAAGTACTACATGAAGTGCTACCCTAAGCTAAAGTATGTTATGATTTTTTTATTGTTTAATACAAACAGAGTTGAAAAGCTTTTTTTATAAAAAAGAGTAAATAGAATTTTTTACCACCAAATTTTGAAAATTGTTATAAAAATACTATCGAACATTGATTTATTACTTCTATACTATTAAATTTTACAAATATTACAAAAATACCATCGAATTATTTTGTTACTTCTATACTAATAAACTTTATAAATATAATAAAAATAACATTGATGTATATGTAACTTGTCGTTAACTGATCGACGTTGATGACATTTAACATTTGATAAAGTTTAATTATATGAAAGTAACAAAATAATTTATATTATATTTTTGTAGTAATTACAAAGTTTAGTGTATTTGTAACAAATTGAAGTTTAATGGTATTTTTGTAACAATCTCTAAAATTTTGATAGTAGAAAAATCTATTTATCAAAGTATACAAAAGTTTACTAAGTTTTGGGCGAGGGGTTACAAATATAATGATTATCAAAAAATGGACCAAAAGTTCAAAACTAAAAGAAAATTATAAATGAAACACATAAACATATATGTACATATTTTTTTGAGTTGTTATGTGAACCTTAAATCAATTATAGCTCAAAAAAATATGAATTTATATAATTTTGAACACATATCAATTGATTTATGAATATATAACAACTCCAGGTATATTTGTTACGTAATCTATTTTTGATGTTTTTTAAAATTTTGAATTCAAATTCACTTTTTAATTGTTAGATGACTTGTATCACAAAAGTTAATGATTTTTGTACATTTTAACTATAATTAATGGGCTAATTTTTACGTTACTATATTTAATTAGTTTTATTTTTAATTATTATAAAAAAATTATATATTATTTTGGGGAAAAAATATTATTATTATTATTATTAATGTACAATCTGCAATTTTGCGTCACCAAAAATTATCTCTAGATCCGACGCTGCTTGTCATCCCATCGCCCGAAATCTTTACTTTTTATATGAAATATCATTAATTACATTGTTTACCTCTTATTTAATTTGAGCTTAATATTTAATTTTTTATTAAATATTTTTTTTTTTAAAAATTATATTAATTTAAAATATCACGAAATCACAAATATAAAAAATAAAAAATAATTTATCTTTTAAGAGTTACGAGCCTCTATATATCTTTACAAAATTTAAGGTATTAAAGATGTAAAAATAAAAAATTATTCTATTTAAATGTAATTTTTAAGAGTTATCGGAGTTATGAGGACCCAATCCACTTCTTTTACTTGTACATTTACTCATATGTAATTGAATTTGAAAGAAGCCGAAAGATGTGTGAATTCGAAATTGAGGAAAGTGGAAAGAGGAAAGAAGAATGAGTGGAATTAAATTAATTTTGATTTTATTTATATATATTATTTTAGAATCAATATAAAAATATTTTTTTGCTAAAATGTTTAGTGAAGATTATTTTTGAAAAGATTAATCTTGAAAGATAAAATTTATATTTTTGTATTTTTATAGTCATTTAATTTTGGACTCTTCATAGAAAATCACGTAAAAATCAATAATTTGATTGCTATTATTTATGTGGGTACTAATTATTTAATTTCTTATATTATAAGTAAAAAAATAAAAGATAGTAATTATATTAATTTAATTTTCAATGCAAGTAAAGAAACACAATCTTCTAAGTACTCAGTTGGAACTTAATTAATTTGCAATTTCACTTAATTATCCACTTTATAATAAAAATGCAATTTTCTCTTTTATATCCCTTATTTTAATGGTTCACATTTTTTTAATCAATATAATTCAATTTAAAATATATAATATATTATATAATATACTTGTTAACTAATTATATTCTTAAAATCTATAACCATACAAATAATATTTATTGTGTCTAACTCATATATTTTATTAAAAAAATATTTAACCCATCATTTAACACAAAACATCGTTGAATTAGACACAATTTAAGTTAAATTATTATTATTTAAATTTGTTAAATATTAAATTTTATTTAATTTGACGACGTTCAATATTATTGGAATGTTAACTTTTATTGTTATAAGTTTTAAATTTATTTTTTTATATAATTTTCTAATTATTTTAATATTCTAAACTTTTGCTCATCTCTATACTTTTTTGAAATAATTAAATTTCATTAATAAAGATAAAAATAAAATTTAAATAAAAAATCATCCATTTAAATATATTTATAACTAAATTTGATAAATCAAAATTAATGACATTCATTTATGTATGGGGAAAAATATAGCTTCAATCGTTAGCTTTATTGTAATATTCTTGAAAAAATTAAGTATATTAGATAACTAATAAGGTATTACTAATATTTGTTTCGTTGTGCTCAATACATTTGCTTGCTGCAGTTTATTTGAGAATATTAACTTAAGAACATTGGACTAATATTGTTAAACGAAACATTTAAAACCATGGCTTATCTCTCATGTTTTTTTTTTATATTTTCCCCTAATTAATCGCTTAGTCCCTTTATGATAATAGAAACAATATTTTTGAAGATCATATTGTAATGTTTGAAATTAAAATTATTTTAATTAAATGGTAAAGTCTATATGCGCAAACGAGAATTATTTTATTATAAATCAAACAATAATGTGGGAACTTTTTATTTGTTTTGAAATAACTATAACGTGGTTAAAACTCATAATCAACTTTTTTTCCCTAGACCATTAGATGAAGCACATTGGGATTTTTCATGCTTGCAATGTCAAGAACATTGTTTCAAAATATTTATTTTCTTTTATTAAAATTACTTTATCTAAGATTGTTTTGTCTAAAATATAGGTAGAATATATGGCAGCACAAGAAGCAATGAAAGAAACTATTTGCTTTAGAGATTTGGTTTGTGATTTGGGTTTACAGTAGAATACTTCTGTTATATTTTTTGATAGTCAGAGTGCGATACATTTTATCAAAAATACTATGTATCATGAAAGAACCAAACATATTAATGTTATATATCACTTCGATCGTAACATTGTTTCTTAGGATACTATTGTTGTCAATAAGATTGTCACTATAGATAATCCAGCAGATATGTTAACTAAACTAAACCAATTTAACAAGTTCAAGTATTGTTTGGACTTGATTGGTGTTTGCATTAAATTATCACCCTTCGGGGTTTTGAATGATGATTATTTGGTAATCCAAGAAATTTCATATTTGCAGAACTTGCTTCCATTTTGAGCCAAAGTGGAGATTTTTTAAATCGTGGCTCTAAACTTCAGGCCCAAAATATTAACCCATTAAAACCTTATCCCATTTTAATTTATATTGTTCCCTTTACTCTCTCAACCGTTGAGGTATTCAAGACAGTTGTTGCTGAGCAGAGAAGGAGCACTAGTGAAGTTTTGAAACCATCTCCTTCTTCATTTTGTCTTGTTGAGAGACAAAGAAAATCATCATCATCAGCTACAAGCTAATCAGAGAGGCCAAATAGCTCCTAATTGATATTAAAGCAATCAAAGACCCACTATGCAAGCCAAGTTCTTTCTTTTCTACACTATTTGAAGTTTCTCCCAATTTGAGTGCAAGCATATTGATTTTGGTTTTGCTCTTCTTTCCTGATAACGTTATTTATTTGTATGGTAATATTTGATTAAATAACAAGTTTATTAATTTATCTTGTTGTATATTACCAGTAAATTAGATGGAGATATTTTCTGAGTGTATTTGGGTTTTGGTATAATTTGTGAAGCTTTTTGAAGATTGGTGTTTGTATCTCCATTTGATTATTAGTGGATTTTTCTCGATGTGCCGTCGTCAGTGGAGTAGACTTTTCACCTAGAAAGGTTGAACCACTTAAATCATTATATGTCATATATTTTTCTCATTGCTTATTATTTTTCTATTATTCATAATTATATATTCATGCAACTAAATTAAACCCAAATTTTGCTTTCACTAGTGCTAATTTATAACACCAACATTTTGAACTTAAGAGAATAAAACCCAATTATCAAATTGTCAGTCTTGGTCTTCTCATCCAACCATATATGAGTTATAGAACCTCATAATATTTTCATGCTTTAATGATTTCAATAAGTAAACTTTTGAATGCAATCTTTCAAGTTGCACTATTAACTGCAATGCATCCTTGATATATACTTGTAAAACCAAACTAATAAAGTGGCATGTGTCATTAGAGTCTGAATGTGTAGAAACATCACTCATAGACATGGGTTCATTAGATTAAGACCACTGATATCTTTCCATGACTACATCATGAAGTAGAAAACAAGTAAAAGCAATGTGCCCAAGTTATTCACAAATTTGACATACATGCCTATTAAGATTATTTTTTTACAAATTTTTATTACCAAAATTAGTAGAAAAAAATATGTGACTTACCTAAGGAAGCATCAATAAGTTCATCAAGACAATGAAAAAGAAAGTTATGATCAATCCAAACGTGGCTTAACCCAAAGTTAGAACTAGCACCATAATTATCAATATGTACATTGGCCATACGCCCATTGATGTTTTTGAAGCTATTCACAATCAACTCTTGCTTCAACTAAACCTACTTGAAAGCACTCCTATTTGGAATGATGAAGAATCACACGTAGGAACAATTGCACAAAGGTTAATTATTTTTTTAACTCGAGTAGGTAAGAGGAAACTAGATAAAGGGGTCAAAATGTCAACTCATGTTGCGAGCTCTATATCAATTCGGTCAATTAGGTCTCACAAACTTGAATTAGGTAAGTTATACAACGAAAGTATAAAATAACATGCTCAATACAACACATAACAAAAATAATATGTAGATACGAAAACAACAATCTACAGTAAATACACTAGTGATAAATAGTTTCTATCTAGGCTAACAACATGTATACGTGGCAAATAACACATAGTATACAAAACAATCATACATAATGAAAAGCTATAAATGATTTTCAATCACTTTAAGACCTCATATGTGAGAACATATTTGGTAAATGATGATTATACTCTTAGAGTATGTAACCAAACATAACATAAAAATCATAATAAAGAATCTGACACCTGGTACAGTACTAGGTAAGGAGATATAAACTCCTTAAGGACCCATACCAAAAATGCATAATCATAAAGTTGAAGCAATAATCAAAGAACTAGCAATACATAATAAAATATTTTTAATCAGAGTTTAAACTTTAGTATATAGAGACATACATAATTTAAACTCTGATTATACTAACCAAATAATAGAGCATGCACAACACACATAGAAATCCTATCTATATGGTAACATTCTCGGGTTGCTTATGGTAACCACTCAACAACAAACAAATTCACTAAGAAATAAAATAGTTACAACTCTAACAGAAAAATCCTCATTACTTTTATCAGTCAAGACTTCTATTTGAACTGACTATTGCTGCCCCTGTTTGCTACCTCTATAACAACCAGTTCGACACACGAACAAAACTTTCCTCCAAACCCAGCACCACCCAATATGGTGTGATTAGTAACCATGAATCAGTAAAGTGAAGTGTAACGAATATACAATATTGAGGACCTATCTCAATCATGAACAACCAATAATCAACTAGCCGATTGTACGAAGGTAACTATCAGCTGACACACGACTCATTGACTCACGAATCACTAATAACTAACAACACTCAAGGTAATAGTGATCTTGAAATAGAAAATGAGATGTTAATTTGATAGAGATTCGTTACGTATTTTCTAGATGAGAAACAGGAAGAGATTGGGTATTTATAAAAGTTAACCAATATCATGGCCAACCTTACCATAGTTGTCTCCATAGACCTTGCCAACCACCTCTCCAAAGGTGTGGCGAGGGGTGTGGTAAGGCTCCTCATCGAGTGGTGTGACGAGGTACCAAAAATCATAATTTTTCATTCTAAAAACTATCGAGTAATTTTTATAAATACTTGGACCTAAATCGAGCCAAAAACACGAGTAATAACGTCACCTAGCATGCCCACTACGAAAACTAACTCTATGGTGTGTATAAACATGCTTTCAATCATAGTGTATATGTACGTTACTTATATGAAGTAACAAACTTTACAGAGAGAAAGATAGATACACTAAGTAAAATGAACATATTTCGTATTTCACACATACTTAAAAGACTACAGAACTTACAATTGATAACATGGAAATGAGTGTTCGGTTTTAGATTAACATGGTCAATGATAATGTAGGAACGTTCATCATGCACCAATGGCATTTATGTAAAATCCAATGTTGCAGTTTGAAAGACATTTGCGTTTATTAACCCCCAACGGAATCACATCTCCAACATTCATCAATGGGATAATTTGTTCCATATCTCATGGTTTAGGCTTTCATTGATGAGTTGTTTGAGTTCATTAACTACCTTGTTTCACCATTTCATAAAGAAGAATTCCCACCAATGCAAAGTGTTGTTATTGTTCCAATGAAACATAACATCAAGAATACAAGAATGCAACTCGAAATCCATCTCGAGACACATTCAATTCCATATTTTTCAAGATATGAGCATCAATTTAGAGAATAAAAGATAACCGAAAAATAACATTAAGAACAGTGAAATTACTAGAATTCTTGATTACAAAAGATGAAACAACATCAAATTGATCAGTAATTTTATTTTCTTGAAGTATCATAATGAACTCATCATTACCAATAGATCAAATGTTGCTCTTGATTCACTCTGAATAGCAACATGATTAAAAGGTTTTTGTTCTGGAATCACCAATCCAATCCCTGAAGTTCATCTTTCATTATTTATTATAATACCACCATTCAATCGAATTTCATTATTTTGATCAACATTTGGTATAGTAGAAGGAGAATACGAGAATGCAATGGTGATAGGTTTGCTTAGACGCCATCACCAAAGGTCACTAAGGATCAAGAAATGCTCTGATGCAAAACTGAAATTCAAGAACCTTGAGGAAATAACACAATTGATTCTAATTGAATGATTAAGTTTGTATACCTAGCTAGTGGTATTTATAAAACTATTACACCAATCATAGTTGGACAGCTCAACTCAATACTATAAGTGATGGAAATAGCTAAACCAATACACATTCTTATATGGGAGAGGGGATTCTTAAAGGGTTTAACTACATAGCAATTTTTATAAACAAAGTTACATTTTTATCCACCCTTCAATTAGCTACTTATATGTTCATCTTTTTATAACATGAACATAAGCATATTTATAATGCATTAAACATATCTTAAATTTTTATAACATATGTTATTTGA
The DNA here is from genome assembly GCA_037013495.1 of Hippophae tibetana. NCBI lineage: Eukaryota > Viridiplantae > Streptophyta > Magnoliopsida > Rosales > Elaeagnaceae > Hippophae > Hippophae tibetana. Next base: position 16,575,114 of record CM072812.1, read on the forward strand.
ATATTTAGATGTTTATCACATATTTTTAATATTTATTTTATAATATGTATATATTTTAATTTTTATATATTGTGAAAACTTATTTATGTCAAAGATCAAGTTCATTTAAAAATATACTGTGTTGAATATAGATTAAAAATGTATAAAAATATTGAATAAATGTTTTTTTTAATTTATTAAAAATAAAAATAATTAAATAAGTATATTACGTATGAAATTGAAATTTTTTAAAGCCACTACTAATTAATAAATAGGGAAAAAGGTCACCAAAAATTTAAATTTTAATAAAATTAATTTATAATAAAGTATTATTATTTGATAAATATGATTAAAATATGATTATTTAAATTATAATAAAATAGAGATTAAAACTAAAAAATAAATAAAACAAAAAAAATAATACTCCAAAGTATTTGGATTGTTATTGAATGACAAAAATAATAATTAAAATGATAATTTTTAATCCTATTAATAAAATCATGTTCAGCCACAATGTGAGATCATTTTTTTTTAACATGAAGATAAAAAAAAATGTTATTCTTAAAAATATAGGATTAAATGAAATAACATTAAGGGTTATTATTGTGAGTATTAATAATAGTAAATAAATTATAAAAATATATTTGAAGTAAAACTCTAGCCAACCACCACAGTATTAACTTCGAATGATTTAGTTAATATTACTCTATCCCATAAATCCCACTTGGGCTAATTGGAAATTTTGAATCCACCATTGTCTACGTGCCATGGTCATGTAAAGCTTACTTGATAAAAGTAACCAAAAATTGAAATATAAAACGTAAAGGCATAGGAAAGAAAAATTAACTCATCCATAAAAGACAACAGTACTGCCAAATTTAACTCCACTGTTATGTTGATGCACTCAGTTTACCCAAAAGCAGGCATCTTGTACAGAGAATTATGATTCCCCATTGACTAGTATACCCCTTGAGAGTGACTTTACATCCCTCAGTCTCAACTAAGCACCTTTATAAAAGCTGCTTCCATTTTATTTAAATAGCTATAGGGTATCTATCTGTACACTCATTACCAAAAATATGTTATATAGCTGCTTAATAACATCGATATATATATATATATATATATATATATTTTCCCAGCTTTCGAACCCTCAATCTCATTTCAATAATAAAACAAATACAAGTATCTCACCCCAATGGGATCACTCAAACTACCTACTGTAGAAGATAGGGTTCGTTATGTTGTATGGTAATAATCTATAAAGAGAATATATTTAGAATTTTTACTTAATTATAATTATAACCATAAAAATATGTAAAAAGTTAATTATGTTTTTATTATTATTCATACGTTAAGAGTATAATTAAAAAATTAAATATATTTTTATAATTAATTTATACATTATAGATAAAATTATAACTAAATAAATATTTTAAATATATTTGTATTTAATCCTATGCATTATTGGCGTAATTAACCCATAAAAGATATCTAAAACCTGGATGCCTGTGAGCGTTGCAGAGCCAAATATAATAAACAAATAGAAAAGGAAATTTAATCAAACCATATATCAAGGTGGAGCTCAATGACTTTAAATGGATGGAAAACGAATCTTATTCGTCCGTGAAACGATGTAAAATAAATGTTGAAAATTTCTCATCAAACTAATCTATATGATATAAGATAAAAATAAATTTATTTTAATTGATGTTATAACCTATTTCATATATAATTACATGTATATTTTTGAAAATCGTAAAAAAATAATATATTGAGAGATTAAAAGTAAAATCAATTGAATAATTGTGTTATTTACTTATAAGATGGAAATAAATTTCTTATTATTCAAACTAATAAACTATCCTTAAGATAAATATTTTAAATGTGAATAATTAAAAGTATAATCATTGGAAAAATAAGACGATTTTTTTCAAACTTAATTGTAACTAATAAAACATGGAACATATATAATTATTATAATACTGAAATTATGGTTAATAAAAATAGAATATATACTAATATTATTTGTTATATATATATATATATAATTGCATAGAAAAATAAATTTTTAATATTAAAATACACAAAACTTTGAATATCGAAAATTGTTGAAAGATTTATATTTATTTTTTATTTTACTTAAATATTTGTGCTAAATAGTTGAAATATAAAAATTAATTTCAAATTTTAAATAATATGTTACAGGAAGTATTATTTTAACATTTTTATTTGTAAATAAATATATGTTCAAATAAATGTTAAAAAATGAAAATTATGTTGAAATCATAGAAAATTACTATATACTTATAACATATGGCTATTACTCAAATCTATACAAAATAAGTGCATTACACTTACGGTTATGGTTATTGGTATAATCGTTCCTACCCATCTTATGCTCTTTCCTACTTACAAGTGAGATCATGATATATGAATAAAAAGAAGGGATCACAATGTAAGTGGAAGGAGTGGATCACAATGCAGGAGCAAAAGGAGGGAATTTATGTAGAAAGTCATGGTCTAATTCCCTCCAAAAGAGCTCTCAAAGAGGAAGGGTTGTCATAACCTTATAACCAGCACTTTGTTGGCTTCCCTGATCAATGTGGGACTCAACACCCCCCTTCACATCGGACGGGAACACCACAAAGACTGACTGAGCTGAAAGGGAGGTTCATCAGTTGACCCTAGGGACCTACTTTGATACCATGTAGAATATGATTAAATATATTTATTTACACTTCATTCGTAAAGACCGATTTTTTCTTTCAGACACTCTATTTTGATACCATGTAGAAAGTCATGGCCTAACTCCCTCCAAAAGAGCTCTCAAAGAGGAAGGGTTGTCATGACCTTATAACCAGCACTCTACTGACTTCCCTAGTCGATATAGGACTCAACAATTCAGATATGCCACGATCCCTCACCTCGATATATTTAATTTTTTTTATTTAGTATCCATAGAGCTAATACTAAGTAATAGATGGTTTAAAATGAACTTATAAAATATTATAAAAAAGAAAACATTTTATAGAAAATCATTATCTTTTTTTTTACGATCTTTTATCTCAATAGTTGATATTTAAAGTAGGGGTGGAAATTTTTTTTAAATCGACCAACCAACCAAAATTCAAGATTAAACCAAACCTATATATATATATATATTAAGGTTGATTGGTTCAAATAAGTTCAAAAAAATATTAAAACTAACTCTGTCAGTTCAATCAGATGTCCAAAAATTATGAAAATCGAATGAACCGAACCGTACCTCCAATATTAATATATACTAATTTTTTAAATATATTTTTAATTATTACTTTATATATTATGTAATACATATTATAATTATAGTTTTGAATTAATTTAAAATTATAAAACCTAAACCTAATCAGTAAATACTTTCACTCAGATACTCAAATGTTAACTTTTAAATCAGATTAATTATGAGAAACAACACTACTATAATAGTGTATACATAGGGTTTTGTTCACGATTCAATTAAACCTATGATCATAGTGTGTACATAGACCATAGGAAAGTTACACGAATACTATTGGATTAATATTATTATTGATAAACTTTAATCATATATTTAGTATTTTGGAATACTTTAGCTAGTAAGGTTAATTATATTTTGATACATAGACTCTCAAATATAATTGTACTCTTGATTTTAATGTAATAAATTGACTTTTAATAGTGTAGTTGATATGTTTTGATAATTCATTATTCTTGATTGCTATCTTGCATTTATAATACAAGATTGGTTGAAAAATAGGTATTTAAATTTATGGAATATAGGAAGAAATTATAAAATGTGGTTAATTGAGCAATATATATGGTCACAATTTTAGTATAAATCGTGACCAAAAATGGTACGTGAATGATCACGGTTTTATAAAATACCATAATCAAATGGTATGTGTATGGTCACAGTTAAAAATTGTAACCATATAAAAGAGTCTATAGTTTCTCTCATTTAGGCCACAACTTTTATAACCATGATCATAGGTCTACGATTATTGTTAAAAATTGTGATTGTATATAAATATTGTAATAATGCAATGACTTTTTATGCATATTTTCTTAATCTCCTTAAACTAATTTTTATATTTATAATATTTTCAAAACTAAAAATGAAAAATAATGAATGTTTGTAAGTTTATTGTAAATTTCTAAACACCACTTTTGTTACAAAAGGGTTATTTAAATCAGTATAAGAGATTAAATGGTTAACTTATTATTCCTTTTATTGATCATTATATTTTCTTATCGACTAATGTATAAATTTGGTCCAAAATTTTTAAATTAATAATTTTTTCTTATATTATTATATAGATTACATGTTCTTAATTGGAAATATGAGATTTTATGTGGATCTACATTTTCATTCGATGTTCAATAAGTTATTAAATACACTATAATTTTTTTAATTTTTCTATAATTATTATGTATGAAGTTTTTAATTATTAATTTTAAAAATAACCACAATTTTATATTTACATAATACATACTTTTATCATCTTATCTATTCTTAGTGATACAAAATTAATTAAATAAAATATATGATATCAATAATTATAGGTCCAAAATTATCAAGTTAATCTCTCTCAAATTGACCTTATATGTTGGCTTCAAGGTTGGTTTTTTTACGTCATAAGTCAATTAAAGTTTTAGGTTTTCTAAAATCACCAAAATAAGATCAAATTTTAAAATAACTTAAAAATCAACCTATTTTTTTTTTTTTTATAAATCTCAATTGTTGAAATAAAAGAGTAAAAATTTGTATAAAAAGTTACAATCATATATATCTTTTATATATACAAATGAGATCATATTAGTTGCCAAAATTTATTGCACAATTTATTAAACCATACCATCTTATTATTATTGAGATTAAAAAGAATTATTTTTCTCTTTGTGTAATGAATGAAATATGATGATTTAATAAATTACAGTTTTATATTATGAACATATATATATATATATGATAATGACGAAGGAATACATATATAGGAGATACAATTAAATTATTACATTATTATATATCAACAGTTAAAATTATAAAAAATATAATATATATATATATATATATATATGTGTGTGTGTTTTGTGGGTGTGAAAATTATAAAGATATATATATATTGTGGGTGTGAAAACGTGAGAATTGAATTAGCTTACGTGTATAAATGTATATGTTTGGAGTTTGGGGTCTATTAGACTATAAGTGCATGCAAAGCTAACTAGGTAGAGGCAAAAAAAAATTCACTGTATGATATGATGAATTATTATGATTGTTTTGTTTCTTTGTGGGGGATTTTTTCCCCTTATGGAGCCCATTTGCTATACATTGTGGGATCAAGGTTCCAGCATTGTGATTGAGACTCTTCTCTCTCCACTCTTAGTCCTTCGTTTTCACCAAGTTTATTAACAAGAGACTTGGCACTTGTTTTAACAATAGATCGAACTATAAGGAACATGATCAGTTGAGGTTTTAGATAGAAAAGAGAGAGAGAAAGAAAAGAAAAGAAAAGAAAAGCTGCAGCTTCAAAAAGCTGAGAAAGTTCCAAAAGATAAACAAAATAAAAGAAAAGGCTGATGAGTTAAAATTAACCGAAAGGAAAATAAAAAAGAGCCTTTTTTTTATTATTATTATTATCTTTTCATATCTCCTTAACCCTCCTTCCTTCTCTCTAGCTATCCATTGGTTTTTCTTATTGCTTTACAACATCATTATGTTAGCATCTAATTACTCTTCTTCAGTTCCTTGCTCGCCTTCTGAATTGCCTTTTTCTTGCTTAGAAAATGACAACAACAACATCAACAAAAGAAAGAGAAGACCAGCAGGAACTCCTGGTATATATATATTTATTTATAAATCAATTTAATTTCCTTGCTTTATATTCGATGAATATTATTATAAAAAACAATATTTTTTATAAATTTATATGATGTATAATTTGTAATAAATTTATAGATCCAGATGCAGAAGTGGTGTCACTATCACCAAAAACACTATTAGAATCAGATAGGTATGTATGTGAGATCTGTAACCAAGGATTTCAAAGAGATCAAAACCTTCAGATGCACAGAAGAAGACACAAAGTTCCATGGAAGTTATTGAAGAGAGAAAGTAGTCAAGTTGTAAGAAAACGTGTGTTTGTTTGTCCAGAACCAACTTGTCTTCATCACGATCCATGTCATGCTCTTGGTGATCTTGTTGGTATCAAAAAGCATTTCAGAAGAAAACACAGCAATTACAAACAATGGGTTTGTGATAAATGTTATAAAGCTTATGCTGTTCAATCTGATTATAAAGCTCATCTCAAAACTTGTGGTACTAGAGGACATTCTTGTGATTGTGGTCGTGTCTTCTCAAGGTACGTTTTAATTAATTAATTAATTAATTTATTTATTTATTTTTGTTTTTAGACTGATCAAGTACTACTACTAATTAATATATACTACTATTCCATTACATATATATCATTAATTTACAATTTTCGCAACTCAATAATGTTTGAGATTACTTTCAATTAGCTTTTTGAAAGGAAAAAAGATTCTTCTTTTAGCAACTTCTTCTCTTTTTTAATAATGGGTTTTGACTTAGAAAAAGGAAATAAAAAAAGCAAGCAAAACAAAAAAAAAATGATGATGAAAAGACTAGAGGATTTACTTTGTTCTCTTGGCTTATAAAACCTTAATTAATTGTATCTCTCAAGTTATTTAATTTTTAACACACTTCCCAAAACCCAGTTTCCTTTGGTCACGGAGAGATTGATGTATTTGTTTGGAATTCTTTTCGACATTAAGACCTAAATTATACCTTTGTTGGTGTTGTTGGTGTTGGGGTTGGTTTTGGGTTTTCCCTAATTCGTTATTCTTTACATTTCTTTCATGTCTTCTATACATTATATACACAACTTTTAAGCTCACTTGACTAGATTCAATTGGAAAGCAGTTATTCATTACATATGTAAAATACTTTGTATTATCTAATCTTATATTTTAGATATGTAGTATAATATTATCTCATTTAAATTATATTTTTAATCATCTTAAATTTAATTATATAATAAATCTTTTTTTATTAAACTTAAATTATAAATTAACATTATCATTCATATTTATTTTATTTTATTTTATTTAAGTTAATTAAATATGAATGAGATATTTAAATTAGTATTATTTTATTACTATCTCATCCTATTAAATTTTTTTATCTCAATTTATACTTCTAATAGTTATTGAATCTTATTAATTATATATATATATATATATTAATTGTTCTAGTTGTTTATAAATTTATAATATATGTATAAATATATAGGGTGGAGAGCTTCATTGAACATCAAGACACTTGTAATATGGGCAGTAGTATTAGGTCATCAGAACCACAAGCTCCTCCACTACTACAACCAAATACTAATGCATGTTTATCTAGAACAGCTTCAAGTACTCTAAGTCCATCTAGTGATCATCACACTAATTACAACCCCACCACCACTACTACTATAATACCACCTTCTTCTTCTTGGTCTCCTTCAGCTTTATTAGTACTCCCAAAGCCAAAAGACTATTCATCATCATCATCAACTAAATTAATCTTGAAACCATCTACTGAAAATAACTCAACTTCCAAACACCACAATTTGAAACTTCAACTCTCAACTAGTACTACCACATCAAATATGATCATTTCAGTATCACCACCAAAAGATTATCAAAATCATTCTAATACCCAATTGCAGCTCTCAATTGGGTCATCAGATTTTGGTGAAAAAGTTGAAACCAATGTCATAAAAAATAATAGAAACAATTACTCTCCAAGTAGAGATCATGAGAGTAGTACTACTACAAATGACAAAGCAGCTGTTGGGGTTAATTATTCTTCAAGGCTTATAAAAGAAGAAGCAAGAGAACAATTGAGACTTGCTATGGTTGAGAAGAGTTATGCTGAAGAAGCTAGAAAAGAAGCTAAAAGACAGATTGAATTAGCTGAGCAAGAGTTTGCTAATGCCAAGAGAATTAGACAAGAAGCACAAGTTGAATTAGACAAGGCTCAAACTATGAAGGAACTTGCCATCAAAAAAATCAACTCTACTGTTTTGCTTGTCACTTGTCATTCTTGTAAGCAGCACTTTCAAGCACAAAGAGCAACTCTCAATATTGATGATGATATAAATTAAGTATGTGATCTTAAGGATGATATATGTATGTATGTATATATGTATGTATGTATGGTCCTAATTTTTTACACTCTCATATCTCAATAGTTGAGATCTACATGGGATGGGAGTTCAGAATAATTACTCCATTAAATCTCAATAATTAATATATGTAAGTGTAAAAAATTAGATAATATTTTATAACTATATATATTATCTGGTTTCTAGTTACATGCTATGCAGGCTATATTCCCCCAAGCACAAAATGGTGAAACAGAGAAAGCAGATTGATTTGACATCAGAGATCTCTTTCAAATTTAATTCAGCAATAATCAATTATAAATTTTCTCTTAATTTTGTATCTCTTGCTATGACTATATCCTTTTTTTTAATTATTAATTAATTTCGGTTTCCTCTTTTTACCCTATTGTTTATACAATAATATATGTGGGTATTTTAATAATTATCAACATCACCCTTATTTCCTGTCTACTTGTTAAAAATTGTTGAAAACTATTCCCTTATAAACATAAATAATATTATTTTTATACATATATTATTATAAATGTTTGTTTTGTACATAATATATATCAAATACTTGGTATTAAATAATTAAAATTATTGAATCTTGATTACATAACTTCCAATTTTGATATTATGGTACGAGTTATTAGTAAATTTAAAAATTTAAAATATTAAGAGAAGAGTTAACATTATTTTTATATATCTATAACACCTCTTAAATTCTTTTTGATTTTGTAATCTTTAAAGAGTATTTAGATATTTTATTTAAACATTTGTTTGGTTTGGTAAATGTGATCAGTTTATCATCAAAGGTATTTGTTGATTAAGGATTTTTTTTTTTCAGTTTTTACGTGTACTATTTACAATATTTATAATTATAATAGGTTTCCTCTTAATACTGCATTCTTAAAATGTATTTGATTCTTTTCAAAAAAGAAAAAGAAAAATGTATTTGATTAAATTATTATAATGCTAGGTGCAACTCTAGATTAAAAGGATTGAGAAAACCAAGTTGTATTTTTCTTAAGAGAGAAAAAAGTGAGAAAATTATTGAAAAATATAAATAATAGTTAATCAATTTTATCTATTATTAAACTTATGTAATTAATAGATTAAGAAGAAAATTTTCACAAATTTTTTCTATAAACTCACTTTTCTATACCTTAAATATTGGAGAAACTCAAAAAATAAGTTTGATATACATCTATATTTACAAATATATAGTTTGAATTATCTATATTTCACACTATATCTTAATATATGCACTGTTTACTACGTTTTTTTATTGTGCAAATTTTCCCAAATTTATGGCCACACACTTATACATTGAAAGACAAATTTTCCCAAATTTATGGCCACACACATAAACATTGCGCAAATATTTTGTATTGTATCCAAGGGCATAAACAAAACAATATTTAGAGGGATTGAAGATTAAGTTTTTTTATGTCATATTACAATACAAAATTTAGAGCCTTTATGTTAACATTTTATTGTAACCTTTCATGAAAATTTTAAGTAGATAAAAGGTAAAATACAATAAAGTTCATACATAAACATATTAAATTAATTACAATGTTAATCCTCAAAATAAAATAAATATATTAAATTTTAAAATATAAGATATAATTTAGGTATTCAAATTAAAGATATATCTTGATCAAAAATATAAAATTGACAAATAAAGTAAAATGATGAAGAAAAAACTAATAAGAGCAACAAAATATTATTGAAATAAGATGTCAAATAATATAATCTGGCGTGATGTTAAAATTGAAAGAGAAAAATATCATGAAAACTTTTGATGTGAGAAAAAAAAAGTAAATTTTATTGTTATAAATTGAACAAAGTTATATATTTGAACTAAATATTGGTTTCATTGTATTAAACGTAATAAATATTATGATATGATATATATTTAATTATGAATGAAACACTTGTATTTAAAATTAAAAGATGATAAAATATTTTATGTTATATGTTATATGTCTCTTTTGGTAGCATCCATGATTTAATTCTTAATAATTATACTTTTATTATAAAAATGAATAGTTATGATGTGGTTCTATTAAGTAACAATATCATGTTTTATGTACAATTCTCTTTTAAAAGATATTTATGTAAGTTATTTTGAGTCAATTTTTTTGTTTTATTTTGATTTATGATTATATGTAAATTAATAATAATACAAACCTAGGAATGATTACTTGAAAAAATGAATAAAATAGTAGAAAAGTGGCTTAAATTTTCTATATGTTAAAATTTTATTGGTGATATAATAACATATATAAAATAAAAGAATGTATCGATTTAACTAATTTTTATTCAAAAAATTCAGTGGGGATTATAGTTTTGTGGAGTCTCTAGCTAAGCTCCGCCCCTAATTGTATCCCAAATTTTCCAAGAACTAAAAACAGTTATTTTATCCATGCCTGGCCAAACACGCCCTTAAACATTCAGTGTTGATGATACATATATATATATATATATTGCTAATTATCGTATTATATTAAAATGATTAGAGCTACAGAGTATATATATATTGCTAACTTTCTAATAATACAAATAGAAAATGGTAATTGATACATGGTAAATCAACCCTATATATATAGGGCATATATGTCTGTTGGGCATGAAGGCTATAAAAAATTAGTATATCACTTTTTCGCCGAGCATTAAAGGATAACACTGAACACAATTTATAACCCATGTCATAAATTTTTCAGACTCCATATAAAAGTAGGGAAGAGAGAGAGAGGAGTAAAAAAAAAAGATAGAGTAATATTAATTTATTGTATACATAAAAATGCATACTAAATTGAATATTCATGATGATTAAGTAATTGTAAAATTATTTATTAACATAAGATTAATTAAATTATAATACATTGCATATATTACTAAAAGTTTGACACGAGAAAAATACATTAGTAACATATGGAAAACTATTTCATTGAAAATCTGCCTTATTTGCTTACAAATTAAGGTTTTGTTTTGATTAAAATACAATATTGTTTTTAAAATATCAAAATATAGTTATATATATATATATATGCCATCTAGTACACTGTACATAAAAATTAAATATGAATGAGAAAGTAGCATGTTTTTCAGTGTCACTGTTAAAAATTAGTTTTAATGACAAACTCAGACTCAGTCGTCCCTTTCAAGGCCTTCAGATTACACAGACACAAACAAACTCATCTATTCATCATCACTTTCACATCTCTCTCTTTATCTCTCATCTCATCACATTCACATAAGAATCAGAGCCCATTGGCAGTATGGTCAGTAGAAGCACACAGCGTCTTTCCTAATTTGCAGAGACCATTCAGTGCTAGCTTATGGACTTGAACTCTTTAAGCTAGCGCATGAAATTATTTCTACTTTAATATTTTCTTTTGTATATATGAGAAAATATAATTACTGCATTAATATGTGTGTGTTTAGTGGTGCTATTTTTAACTATCATTACTAGAGTTTCAGAATCAATAATATTGAAGGTTGAGAAGACCAATTAACTCGTTAAACATGCTTAAAAGAGTGACAGTCATTCACTTATTTGTTTTTAATTACTATGTATCCCAAATTAAATTAAACAGAGGTTTTAACTTTTTCTTTCAGCCTTCTTTTACTTTTTTTTTTTTCATTTTAATCCTTATTTTGAGTACGTGTTTGAGGAGTTAGTGGGTATCTAGGAGTAACATTAATTAATAGAAAAAAACAACTATACAAATTAATATAGTGTTAATTTGGACTTGTAAAGCAACCACTACTAATGACTCAAATTACAAATATTAATTGTTTCGTCATATCAAGCTTAAAACCACAAGCCACAACCTCAAGGATCTTGCACTACCAATACCAAACAAGTGTTTGATGGGAAAAACCATCAATTTTTTTGTTAATTTGAGCGCTTTATTACTCTTTATTTGATTAGTTTTATCAAATTGTTTTAAAAGATAGAGTGTAATAATTAGGTTGGATATTTTAATGATACCATAGTTTCATTCTAAGTATTCTTTTTGCCCATTTGTTCAGGGATATCTTAATCATAGTTAGACATATTCAAGTGGGCTAATAGGGAATGCAACCCTTCCCCAAAATTTTGTTAGAAAAAAAGTGGGTCATTCTATATATTTATTAATTAATTTGAATGACTTAGCAAGTTATTTTTGAAGTATTAATTTGATTAATTTAATATCCCAAAAATATTTAGATTAATCAAATTGAAGAAATAGTAATATCAAATTTATCAAGTTGAAAAATTATAATATCAAATTTATAAAAAAAATAGAGTAATATATTAGTGAAACTAATTTTTGATTACTATGTTTAATATCTTTGTCCCACATCGATTAAGAACAAAGCAATAATGTTGCTTATATGCTTGGATAATTCTTAACTTAATGAGATCTTATTAAGTTAAGTTAGACTTTAGTTTCTAACATAGTATCAGAGTTGAGTCTAATCTCTATGTGTTTGGACCTTGGACTCTACCACAGTCTCACAGTGGCGCTAATGTCCACCTTTGTCTGTCGTGTGGAGGAAGGTTATTAAGTATCCTTGTCCCACATCGACTAGGAACAAAGCAGTAAAGCTGTTTATAAGTTTGGACAACCCTTAACTTAATGAGATCTTATTGAGTTAAGTTAGGTCTGCGTTTCTAACATGGTACCAGAGTTGGGCCTAGTCTCTATGTGCTTGGACCTTAGTCTCTACCACAGTCTCACTGTAACGCTAATGTCTACCTTTGTCCACCGTGTGGAGGAAGGTTGTTAAGTGTCCTTATCCCACATCGACTCAGAACAAAGCAACAATACTGCTTATGTGCTTGGACAATCCTTAACTTAATGATTCAATCTATTAATTATATCTCATTTTGATAATTTTTATAGGTTTATTTTGGATCCTGTAAAAAAAACATTAAAACCCTAAAAATAATGAAATTTTAATTTTAATATTTTGAAACAAAAAAGTAAAATACTCTATATTTTATGAATTTTTTATTTTTATTGAAAAAATGTATGTTTATATCGTCTTAAATTGGTTCTTCTCTCTAGATTAAACACAAGAATATGCTATTTAAATTGTTCAATAATAAAGATTGAAATATTATATAAATTAATTTAAGATTAATGAAAATTTATCATATTCTTACGTTAAAGCTAGAAAAATCATGATACTTATTACTTATGTATACATATGATAACTAGAAATATTTTTTAAATAACATAAGTATTTATATTTAATCTATTTTCTTTTTATATTAAAATTTTAGTTATTTTGTTAAAATAATAAGAAAAAAATTAACTTTAATTATAAAATTTAAAATAAAACTGTTACGTATAAATTTGCCACGATAAATAATTACACTTTTAAACAAGATTTATCAATAAATTTAAATTTTTTATTAAATTTATAAGAAAAAAGTACTCAAAATTTAAAAGGTTAAATTTATTAGAGCTAAAAAATAATTACTTTATTCATACTAATTTGATATATTTTTATTATTTTATTTATAATTTTACTCACCATATATGGGAGGGCATCGTTACTAAAAAAGGGACTAATTTGCTAGTTTTTAACAATGTAACATGAAGATTTGAGTAGCTCAAGAAAACTAATGAAATTAAGAATAGACAAACTTTTTCGCCTAACTTTGTTTTTTTTTTTTTTGGTCGATTTTTTAAAAAACTGGTTAAACTTTTTTAAAAGACTGCAGCGGAAATTTTTCGACGGTTCTTAAAAAACGGTAATTTTTTTATTTCAACAGTTCTTAAAAATCGACAAACTTTTCTTATTTTTCCAGGTTTTCAAGAACCGACAAAAAATTTATGGATACAATCTTTTAAATTAACACATTAACAGAAAATACATTAATATTTACTACAATCATAATATATCCTAAAAATATTCAAATTATCACATTAATATTTACAATAAACATATTATATCAAATCAAAATCAAAATATTGAACTTAATTATAAGTGTTAATTTTAATGTCCTAAATTTAATTAGTTTGACTAGTTTATAATATGCTATACTATATTTAGCTTGGAACTCTATTGATTATTGGCAAGAATACACCCGCTAACTCATCCTTTATTTCATCAAGTTGTGCTTGATGTTATGCCATATTACTCTAGAACTATAAAGCATTAAGAAAATATTACAATTTGTAAAAAAATTAACATAAAGAAATAAAAACTTATAATTAATATGAGGGTATGATCTGCATACATATCAACCGTTGATGCATTATTACTCGTAAGGATTTATGTAATATATTTCTCATCACGTAATAACTACAAAAAATGTTATCTAGCTGTTTAGGTGTCTATTAATATCAAATATACTTGAATATAACTAATAATAAATAATTAAATTTTGGTCATCTTATACTTAACTAAATGTTTTTGATGTATGTTAAGTTATTATATGTTATAATTTGGAGGCCTCTACTTTATTATTGATATAACCTATTACAAATTAAAGTTATCGTGATCAATAAATTATAATAATAAATTTATTAATTAAATGAATGCTAAAATTAAATAATATTTACATGTACATGCTCTCTTGAACCTTAGGTTGTACTGGTTGTTTCAATGGATTTAAAAAATAATTAAGATCACTGCCAAAATGATAGAATAATGCAGCCTTCTCATATAAAAGGAGTAGACCTTCAATTCTCATAGTTATAAAACTAACCCTTGTATGGTTTATAGACAAAACACTTATTTGTAAACTAATTTTTAGGGTTTGTAATCAAGTATATCAAGCTAAGGTAAAGAAACATTTTAGTACTGGATAGTCATATTTTTTATGAAATATAAATTTTTGAGAGAAATTGCATTCTTTTATGTGATTCATCATTCTACAATTACTTTTATCAAATTCAGTTCTAGGTCATCTTAATTGCTAATATTGATACACAAATCACTGCCCAAATTATTGCTTTATTATTTGTTCTAAAAATCTTAGTTCTATGTCTGTTGTTCCATGTTTGAAACTAGGATTAGGATTTTTGCTTATTAAAATCTAACTAGAACACATATGAACTTGTGCTTTTATGTTAACCATGTTTTTAGGTCGATCCATGAACATGTTTGACTTGTGAGAGCTAATTAGAACATTGGTTAGAATCCACGCTAATCTTAGAGGTTGTAAAAATAGAACATGGACTTGTAAGTAAAGTACATTGTGGTATTATCTTAGAGAGGATAGTATAAGACCAAGTTTGTACTTGAACATTAAATTTTTATAGTTAATAGATTAGGTGGTTTAGTGGATTAGTGGCTTTTTTATTAAGTCATTATTATGGTCTATATTGTTTTCACTTAAAAATCTCGGGTTTTATCTTTAATTTTATATTTTATAGTTTACATATGATTGCATGTTTTCTGATGTGATTAGTTTACGAATTTATAATTTGATAAATTTAAAAATAACATATTTACCTTCATCTAGATCTATTTGATCCATTTTATAACTTCCAATTGGTATCAAAGGCTATACTAGACACACTTAGAGATTTCAATCTATAGTTACACACACATATACAAAATGAAAGAAGGTGAGATATCCATAAGAGCCCCGACTCTTTGATGGATTTAATTACCCTTAGTGAAAAGTTTACATGCAAGTCTATCTCTAACAAGATGCAAAAATTCTAGGATGTCATTCTTGAAGATTGAGAACCATTTTTGGTAATAAAAGATAGTGTGATAGCCATAAAACACAAAAAAGAATGAACTATTGGAGAAATAACCTTTAGTGGATCAAACTAAAAAGGGTTAAGTTCAATATTTGTTGTAGTGTCAATAGATGAGTTTCATCACATCAATGATTGTGAGACTGCCAAAGGCGTATAGAATGCACTTATACTTACCCATAAGGGTACTTTTCATGTGAAAAAAACAAAACTAAGATTGTCAGTATCTCAGTTTGCTCTCTTAAAATGATTGACATTGAAATTTTTGGTCAATTATATGCTTCTTTTTGTAATATTACTAATCACTACTACAAAAAGGGGTATTAAAGTTGGTCGTTAAACCAACTTTAAATGAAATGACTTAAAATTTAAAGTCGATTCACTAAATTTTTAATTTTTTTTATATAAAATTTACTCATTTTCTATTATACTCAAATTAAAACATGTATTCGATCACTAAATAATAGCAAAAAAAATCAGTTTAACAAATAATTTAAATAATACAAATAATTGAAAAATAAAATATTAATTAATAGCAGAAAAATTATCATGGTATTGTTCTATGTTATTTCAAAATCATCATATTCTTCTTTTGATATTATAATACAAACCTACATATATAATACAAAAATTTATACACATAAATAATAACACATAATAACAGAAAAAATGTGAATAATAAATGCATAGGATTAATAGAATGACTTACAAGAGTAAATGAAGTGACAAAATGAAAGAAATGAAGAAAAATCGTGTTTTGTAAGTGAGAAAAGAGTATAAAAAATTTGAAAAATTTGCTCAAAAAAATAGGAGATCTAAAATAATAGTTAAAGATGAAGAAAACCCATTAACCGGCACTAGAATTAGTGGTCATAGGTGGTCGAAAAATGAGAAAGAATGGAGGAAAAGTGGAAGAGGTGTTGGGTTTTTCAGAGTTATACAACGCTTGGAATAATTTCTGTCTGGGAAGAAAGAAGAGAAAAAAATTTATCCATGTGTGTAGCGTCGGTTGACATATCGAACTGACGCTACACGTGGACATAATGTCGGTTCTAGGTGTCAACCGACGCTACGCTGTGTGGATAGCGTCGGTTCTAGGTATCAACTGACGCTACGCTACGTGGATAACATCGGTTGGCGTGGTGAACCAATGCTACGTTCTACATGGATAGCGTCGGTTGACGTGATGAACCGACGCTACGTCCACATGTAATATCGGTTTGACATGTCAACCGACGCTACGTCCTACGTGGATAGCATCGGTTCTATACTTAACCGACTTTACATATCGACTTAAATACCTTTTTTGTAGTAGTGAATGCTTATTCTAATCTTGGTGAGAAAAAATCATAACTTGTATTTGTACACAAAATTATAAGTCCCTTAATGGAAGAATAAAATATGAATGTTATAATCGTAAAAGAAAGTAAGAATATGGACACATTGAACATTGATAAACTTGTTGGGTCAATCATACCCATATTACAAGAAAACAAGTTTGTAGCTACAAACATTGTCGTGGCAATGGATGAAAATTTCTTATCAAATTGCTCAATAGCTATTAAACATGTTGATAGTAAATTCGTAGTTATAATCCAGTAGCTAGTTGAACTTTGTTAAGAACGTGAAAATTCGTGACTAATTGGCGTAGACCTCTAAAATTACACATTTATTTTATTTTTGTAGCAAAACATTTTGTTATGAATATTATAAGTTGGCTTATAAAATGTGCAATTTTAGAGGTCGACGTCAGAACGGGGTTCGAGATCTTGCTAATATTAGAATAAATAAAGCTACATTTCATTTATTTATATTTATTATTTAATTCTTCAAATAAAAGTTTAAAATTTTATAATTATTAGTATCTGTTTAAACTCAATATATCAACATATATGTGAGAAGGATCGAGTTTTATTGAAATAATCAAAGTCATATATGACCATTAATTAAAGTTTTATAAGGGATCTTGAAAACTTTAATTAGATCACTAATTCATCCCGTATCCATTAAGAATTGAGTGACCTTTATTGGAGATAATTAATATGAATATATCTAGTTCAAAGTATTTTGTATATTAATTGATTATACAAAATTGAATTACATATTATGAATAACTTTAGTATATGTTTATCGACCTATATATGCTTATTTATGTGACTCAATAACAAGTTGCAACACTACATTAAAATTGGATTTTTGGTATAAGGATATTTATCCTAAATGTGAATTAGGAACAAGAATATTTATCAATTTTTTTCTAAATTGAGGGTTGCAAAAAGTTTATTGTGACAATCCAAAAAAATAATAGATTTAAAGATAAACATTTGTATCCTTGAATATTATAAATATGTCCTTGAAAACAATGAATAGCTTGCTCAAATACATTTTAAAGACAAAACATTTGTCTTTAAAAAATTTAAATTGTCTCAAAGTTGTTCCTCTAAATTATTTTCTAAGACAAATAAATTTGTTCTAAATTATAATTTGTTTTAAATTGTTCTAATTTGTTCTAATTTAGAATAAATTTATTCTTAAAACATTAATTCTTTTAATAACATTTTTTGGTACAAATATTTTTTGTCTCAAACTATCAATTTAAGGACAAAATTGTGACAATTTTTTGTCCAAATTTGTTTAGATTGATTTAGACTAAGACGAGTTTATAACATTTTTATGTCTTATAATATATTTGCGGATAAAAATGTATAATGTATGTCTCAAAAAATATATTATGGGACAAAATATTAACAAAATTTTAAAGGATATGATTGAGATATTATGATAGCCCCTCAAATGATTTTTTTTCTTCTTGTATGTCCGGCATTGTGTAAAAAAGTATAATTAGTTAAATGAAGAAATAAGTACCCTAGTAACATGAAAAATATAGTGTAAACAAATATGTCAGTACGAACTCATAACATGCTAGCTATCAATGCAAAGTAACTCTTATCCATGCTATCATGATACAAAGAAGACAAATAGATCACAAGATCATGGTTACATTATTACTAGTAAAATTTATAAATTTTATATAGCATATAAACAATACGAGTCATCTAATATTAAAATATTAATCTAAAAAATATAAGTTTTATCTTGTTTACAAACACTACATTAATATCTTTCTTAAAATATATGTCATTTAATCTAATATTTTGTACTTTCAACATATTTTTATTATATTTTAATCTTATTTGTATTATTTTTCTTTTTATTTTTTTGCAAGGCCCCTATTTTTTTTTAAGATGCTTATTAGTTTTTTTTTATTCTATTCATTTTTTAAAACTCTAATATCATGTCAATTTCACTGCGTATATTAATAGAGTAGCCGGATGAAACTTGTGTATATTAATTGAACTATCGCTTAAGTAAATACTTGTCTTCATGATCAGATGTCATGTCATGAGCTGCGCTATGCACATGTTGTCTCACACAAAATTTTAGCCAAAATCTTACATGCATATTTAAATTGACAAATTAATGCAGGAAGGCAAGTCATAACTTAAAACCTTAAAACTATTAATAAAGTGGAAATAAACGTGCATAGGCTGAGTAATTGAAAGAAGAGACATTCATTCCACTACTATAAAAAGGGGTATTTAAGTCGTTATATAAAGTCGGTTTTTTTATAATGAATTTAAAATCGGTTTGATGTAGAACCGACACTATCCACGTCAACCGATGCTACGTCACGTGGATAGCATCGGTTCTCCACATTAACCGACGCTATCCACGTGACGTAGTGTCGGTTAATGTAGAGAACCGACGTTATCCACGTGACGTAGCATCGATTGACGTGTCGAACCGATACTATCCACCTAATATATCCAAATTCGTGTCATTTTTTATGCAGAACTCAATTTTCTTCCTCTCTCTCCTCCATTTTCTCCCAAAATCTACACCGTGCGCCACCTTCTTTCTAAATTTCCGGCCACCTCTGACCACCATTTGTAACGTCGTTTTGTAAGTTATATTCCTCTTCTCATTATCTACTATTTTTTTGAGCGAAATATTAAAAAAAAATTATACCAATTTTCTGTATAAATTCTTGATTTAGGTATGTTTTTTATTTTGTTTGTTATTATGATTGACTTATTTTACGTGGAAATAATATCTGAAATGTCGTGGGTTTGATGGATTATATAGATTTACTGTGCATGGATAAATTTATTTATATATTATAAATAATTATATTTTATTAAGTAGAATTTTGTACCTTATTATTCAGTTTGTTTTATATTTTGTATAAATTTTTGATTTAGGTATATTTTTTATTTTGTTTGTTATTATGTTTGACTTATTTTATGTGGAAATAATATTTGAAATGTTGTGGGTTTGATAGATTATATATATTTACTATGCGTGGATAAATTTATTTATATTTTATAATTATATTTTATTAAGTAGAATTTTGCAGCTTATTATTCAGTTTGTTTTATATTTTGTATAAATTTTTGATTTAGGTATTTTTTTATTTTGCTTGTTATTATGTTTGACTTATTTTATGTGGAAATAATATATGAAATGTTGTGGGTTTACTATGCGTGGACAAATTTATTTATATACGTATAATTAATATTATTTTTTAATTATGATATAGTAACATGCTTAAAAATTAGAATCAACCAAAGTGCGTGATTGGTTTTTATATATTCATGCTAACATGTTGCTTATTTTTTAATTTGTATAGAAATGGTTTTGTAAAATGATTAAAATGATAAATGTTTTGCATTATGCATGTTTTGATATATATTCTAATAATTAGGAAATTTATATATAATAATACTTGAAATATATTCATTGTATACATAATTAAGTAATATGTTTAATTAATGTCATTAATAGAAAATGGACAAATTTTGGATGTCAAAGTGTAGAATTGAGCAAGACTATATTTCTAGAGTTGAAAGTTTCATGGAATTTGCTTGTAAAAATAGTAATACTGGAAGTAGTATGATTCGATACCCATACGTTAAATGTAAAAATGAGTAATTTCATGAATTTGATGAGGTTAAGTATCACCTTATCTGTAATGGTATTCTATTGAGCTATAAATGTTGGTATTATCATGGAGAAAATATTGATAATACTCATGGGGAAAAGATAAATAAGAATATGAGTGGATTACATACATCTTATCATAATGTACAAACAGAAAATATGTTTCATGGTGTTGAAGATGACTTACGCGAGGATGATCCCGAAACCTTTAATAAACTTATAGAATATGTCATTGTGATGTTGTAGAAGATGATGACTCTATGCTTGATACATTAACCAATATTAGCAATTTCTCAAATAAATTGCCTAATGTATGTGATGATCTAATTGATGATGATGATTCTTCATCATGGACTCAAAGTGATTGTGAAGGAATATATGTATACGATCAACAACCTAATTAAAAAAAACGTATGTTCTATATTGTTGTAATAACTCATATATATGTATGTTCCTAAAATTGTCAATTAATTTATATTTCTTCATTGTTTGCAGATATTTCATGGATATTCGGATAACAAAGCTTGTAGATCCAAATGATCCATTGGGGTATTTGAAAAGAAGGGGTTGGGCGAATATACCTGATGCTCCACTTAACCCAGATGGTAGAATACATGTTCTATTTGATGTTACTGGTAATCCAATAGGGGAAAATGGTCAACAATTGAAATCTTTTATTGGTCGATTGGCAAAGTTCAGTATACCAATCAATATAAATGGTTGGTCTGAGGTTGACGATGCAGAAAAGTTCAAAATATGGATAACCATTTGTGTAAGTCTCTTATATTTTATAATCAATATATATATATTATATTAGGTGTATTATATCTAATCTTTTGTACTGTGTTTTTACAGAATCGTTACAAAGTCGATGACAGTTGGAAAGGCAAGTGTTATAAGATTGCAAATAAGGCATGGAAGGAATACAAGACTTCCAGATTGGCAAGAAATTATGTGTTTCCATATTTGGAAACACTTGATGAGAATTAGATCTACAAAATCCCTGAAGGACACCCCTGGATTACACCTCAAGTTTGGAAAGACTTTGTGGATTATAGACGTTCAGATAAATTTCAAATTATTAGAGAAGATCATCAGAATGTACAAATGCATAACTTCATAACCGTACTAGGAGGTCTTCAAATCCTGAAGTTAGATATAGAATGATATTATTAATTTGTCTTAATTTATAAATATTTTTATATTTATTTTCCTCAATTTAATTTCATGTCATTGTTAATAAAATTTTCATAATTTATGTAGGAAACTGAATTGGGTAGACCTGTTACCCGAATTGAATTGTACATGGAAACAAAGACTCCCAAAATGAAGAATTCAAGACCGATGACTCGGCGAGGAGAAGAACAATTAAATAAGTTGGTTAGTAATTTCGGTTGATAAAAATTCTTAATGATATTTAATAATTGATGTAATAATGAATGATATGTTTGTGTGCTTTATTATTTGTAGAGAATTATTCAAGAAAAAACATCCAGGGGTGAAATAATCGAAGAGCTTGGGAAAGATGCTTTATATCATGCATTCGGACGCGAGCATCCTGGTCGTGTTAGGGGAGGTAACCAATATGATGGTTCTATAGAGTATTTTAACATTCCAAAACAAAAGCCTCAGACGGTAAGTAAGGAGAAGTACACTAAAATTGAAGAAGAATTCAACTCCTTTAAGGCCTCAGTGATAAATGAGATTACCACTCTAAAAGAACATCAATCACAACAAATGTCAGCCATGACATCATATTACAACCAAGGCATGCCATATTGGCCAAGCATGCAACCATCCATACCAGGCATACCACCTACCATGCCAGGCATGCCACAATCCATGCTAAGCATGCCACCATACATGACAGGTAGGCCACCATCCATGTCAGGCATGCCATCCATGCAATCTCATTGCGCTCAAACTACATCCAGTATGGGATATAGACATCCTATTAGTCCTCACTATATGCTAGGAATGTATATGCAATCAAGTAGTGGTTCATTTTCTCCAATGCAATCTGTGCATTCTTACCATAAATCAAACCAAGATGAACATTTTGGTGAGAATGTACATCTAATAGCTACCCCCACATGAGAGTCCTCTTCTATTTGATGAATCATATGTGGTAAGATTTTAATTTTTGGTGTATATAATCTATTATTTTTAAATTCTTATTATATGTTTTATTTTTTATATATAACACTTAAATTTTTTACAGAATATGAAATGTTTGTTGAAACATCCTTCGTCAACAGACTATGTTGCTATTGGAACGGTACAACAATTGAGCGATGATCGGATGATTCATAATCAATATTTGCCTAATCATTGGCGAATAGTAATTATCAATCATTGTTTCATGATTGTCCACTACATGTGCCTTCTGATGCTACCACAGTCCAAGAGGCGGTTGGACAGTATGTGGCTTGGCCGTCGATTCAAATTGTTCTAAATTTTGACATGGTACTATTTTTTAACTTAAAAGATAATACTTGTTTACTACTATTATTTTATTATATCTTATATTGTTCCTAAAAAATACATATATAATACTTTTTTTAGTCTATTATACCAGAACTCTTAAATGCGGCACATTTAAGAGATACGAAGCAAGTATCTCGTGCTAAATCTATGTCTAGTGGCCAATCATCGCGCACCAAGTCATTCAAGAAGAAACCTTGGAAAAAGTATAGTCATATTTATGCGTTAAACTTCAGCAGAAATCTTGGCACTTTGATGACTATTGTTAGGAGGGCATCTAACATAAATGATGGATGGACTGTGCCACTTCCTATAGAAATTTTTGGTGTAGACCTCGGCCAAACTTATATATCGATCGAGTGCTTATTTCAACTATTTGAATATCAAATGATCGATTTAAGTATAATTCATGTGTGGACAAGATGAGTCCTCAATCTATTTATTTTTCTTTTATTTATGCAAAACATATATAATTATATTTATATTATCTAATTATATATATATATATATATATATATATCTTTTATATAGGGCGTGCTATTATCGACTTCAACATAATCACTCATCACATTTAGCAATGTTCTATGATTCTTCATATGTCAATCAATATCAAGAGAATGATGTTAGCATCAAAGTTAAACAATTATGTGATAGAGCATTAACGCTTAACAAAAATCAAAAGTTGATAATCCCTTGGTCATTAAGGTTTGAACAAGGTTAAGATCATTAGATGTTGGTAATCATTGATATGTTCAATAATCATGCTTGGTACTGTGACTCAACTTCCATAGAACTGAGTAAAGATACAAAAGTAGTTGTTGAAATGTAAGAGTTATAGTTACATATTAGTTTCTTCTATTATTTTTTGTAATATTTAATAAAAACTAATCGTTTTAAACCTTGATAGGGCATGGAAGTTGTGGAACAAGTTTAGAGACATTGCCCTTAAAAAATCTAATAAGCTTATATGGACAAAAGTTATAGTATGTACAAGTCAATATTAATAATTTTATTAATTTTACAATTAAATAATAAGGATGTTCGAATATGAAAATTCATGTACACTTTTTTTTTGTAGGTTCCACAACAAAATAATGGAGTCATGTGTGGTTATTATGTTAAGAAATTTATGAGCAAAATAATCACAAATATCAAAATTCCAATTGATGATGTGATAATATATTTTACCCATATACATAAAAGTTTTTAACATATTTGAGTTTGTTTTTGTAAATAAATGAAATTATATTCTTATTTTGATTTTAAATACATGTAGTTCTTTGGTTGGAACAAGACGGGCTACGACCAGCAAATTTTTGATGATTTACGAGAGGAATGGGCAGAACACATGGTTCAAATTATATCATCACAAGAAGAATCAGAAGAAGATTCTGATGATCTTGAATAGCATATGACAACATAACAGTAAATTTTTTAATGATTTAATTTCTCTATCTATTCATGTGTCTGAAATCACTTGTTTGATGGATGATTAATCATATGCTCATGTATTTAGGGGAATGCATTGTTTTATGGACCTATTTTTGGCCCAAACTACATCTCATCTCTCTTTTCTACTTTCCTTACGAACTCATATTAGCACTTTATTAATCATTTATTTATAAATATGAATTTATCTGAAATCTCTGCTAGTATTTTTAATGTTATAATGAGCTCTAAATAGACAAATCAAGTGTACGTAACTCCGATTTGTTTCTTGGTTTGTATGAGTTTTGGTGCCCATGAACGTGTTCCATATGTTTAAGGGCACCAAAACTCACACAAGCCAAGTAAGAAATCGACGTTACACTTGATTTCATATTTAGAGTTCATTATATATAACATTAAAAAATACTAGTAGAGACTCCAGATAACTTCATATATATAGACAAATGATTAATAAAGTGCTAATATGAGTTCGTCGAATGTCGCTATACGTGGTAATCTCTTTTTTATGGTAATATTTATAATGATTTAATTTCTTCATTCGTATGTCTTAAGTTTAGACTGTTTTTTTATGGATGTTTTACGTGCTCATGTATGTAGGGGAATATGAATTGTTATATGGATCAGCTGTTTTTTTGTCATAATGCTTATGAAGGTCAATTAAGATTCTAAGCCAACCAAGCTTACTCGATCGCATAATTACACTTTGACAACATTATTTTATTTATAATTTAAGTTAACTATATGTATTATATATACATTATTTGTTTTTGTAATAAATTTAATTATCAAATAATTAAATATATTTAAATTTTTAATTATTTGTATTATTATTTATATTTTAGTTTTTTTATACTATATATATATTGAATAATACGAAAAATGAAAATAAAAATAAAAACAAATCATAAAATGTACGGGTAAAATCGATTCATCGTGTGAACCGACTTTACATTTTAAGTCGTTAAATTTAAAATCGGTTCAACGAACCGACTTTAATACCTATTTCTGTAGTAGTGTTCCAAACACTTTTCTTTACTGAGCAATTGAAAGAATGATACTATTACCTTGCAAATTTATGGTACACCAAACTTTAAAGGCTTAGAAATATATAATTTCAAGAAACTTGGAGCATCACATGACCAAAAAAAGGATGATTATAAAGTAAATAGCAAAACCAACAGAATTATCAACTAATGATCGTGATTTTAAGCTTTAAGCTTATAAAAGAAACTTATATTCAAGTCTATATATTAGTTGAAAGTATGTACCTTGACTTCATATAGTTCAAATTAATATTCCTTTTCAATGTTTGTCATAGGGCATAATGGTTTTTGGTTCATCATTATCTGCACCAGATGCAATCTCGGACCTCTATTAAAAAGCAAGAAAGGTTAAGGATGGGTCAAAGAAGGAAAAATATTACTAACCAATCAAATGTATAGAGAAAATTATCAGTCACTTAATTTCTTCAAGCTTTTTAGCCAAATGTAGCAATGTGACTGATAGAAGGCTCCAACTCTTCAAGAAAATATCAAGTTTAAGTGTATACTTGACTCTCTTCTCCTTCATTTCTACATATGAGCAGCTAAGAATCCAAGTCTCTTAAAAAAAATTAATACATGTACTCAGGAGGACTGAATCTCTGTTATACGAGTCAACTTTAATAGCTCGTCCTCCTGTCAACTAATCAATAAAAACAATAAAGATAACTCGACTTAAATTGTCTTGCGTATGCCAATAAATGTGTTGTTTGAATTTCTTTTATTACAACCCAAGCAAGAACCAAATATAAATGAATAAATACCTTTGCTTTCAACGGCTCAACAATCTGGAACTTAGCTTCATCTATGCTAACTTAAGGCAAAATTTCACTCATGTCCTTCAATTTTAACGTATACTTAATATTAATAATACCCTTCAATAATTAAAGATATTAAGTTTTTTATCCATCGATGTGTTTTCCTTTCTAAAACTCTGATATTAAGTAATTTTGTTCTAATTAATTTTCAGTAATTTTTATCTAATTAACTTTTAGATTTAAGAATTTTAAACAAATAAATATTAATTAATTTTTGATTTTAGAATTTTGATCAAACAAATATTATACTTAACAAACAGAATCTAGAATCATGTTTGATCTTATCTTATCTTAATAAATATAGTTTCACCTCTGTCTTCCGCTAATTTACATCTAATATTTAGTTACCTTATTAAAAATCTCATCTTCTGAATCAAGAACAATGGCTTCTTGCCTTCAACCGATGATATGAGCCATATTTCTATTTAAGATATAAGAAAGACTAACAAATACTTAAAAGCAATAAAATATGACGAAATTTATTTGAATTTTAATATCAAAAATAAATTTTATTTACATATTTTATTATTATTTTAACAAATTCATATTTTTAGAATCAAATGTATATTTTAATGTATTTTAAGTATTTATAGCTTCAAATCGATTAAAAAGATAAACACATGAAGAATCATATATAGAAACATTCAATTTCAATTTAAGAGAATTAAAGAACAAACATATCTAAGCCTTATATGTATCAATCAAGAAGTAATGGGGTAAAATACAAAGAAAATTAAAAACAAACAGAACAACGTGGCCCACAACGGTGAATAATGTGTGCCACAGTGCAAGTGTCTCAAATCGCAATTGAATCACATACCAAATTGATGCAAGTTGCGATGATGGAAAATGTGTACTGTGGCGTGCGACCTTACAATCCATTTCTCTTTCCTTTTTGTAGCATTTTTCTACCGATATAAATCCCCTTCCCTTACTAATATGTACACCATTTTCATGCAACACTTTTGAAGTTTCAAACAATTCCTTCTGAATTGTTATAGTTTTGAGGTTTATAGTTTTTTTAATTTAATATATTAGTTTTTCAATTCAATAAACAGTATAAACAGATCTATTTGGAGGTTTTTTATATACAGATTAGTATTGAAATTTTATACTTTGAATGATACGCTTGAGATATAATTTTAAAAGTATTCTTTTATTTTTAAAATTAATTTTATGTATTATTTTAAATGTTATTTTTAATATATTAGTCATTTATTAGATTTAAGTATGTCTGGCTGAATATTACTATAGGATATTAAGTATGTTTTATGTTTGTAAAATATTAACTTAGGTAAATATTTTTATAAAATAAATAAAGTTTATTTATTTATTCAAGATTTTTAAAAAAATTATTACAAAAAATAATAATATATTTAAATTCTGAAAGTTAGATTTATGATCTAATTATCTAGATTTGATTTAGAATAATATTTTAATTCAAAAAAAATCACAGAGATTTATTATTAGAAAATACATTGACATATTTTTCATAATAGATTTAAAATCTGAAAATCAGGTTTCAGATATTTCAATATTTAATCCAACTTTGACACCTTAAGAAGTTTAAATTAATAGTTTTGCAATAAGAATTGATTTAAATGATTTGTTAATTTCTTATGAATAGATCATAATTTAATTTAATCATTGTCAATTAACTTATCCCCATAAAAAAATTAATTGATATTGATTAATAGCGAAACTTATCCCCGTGAAAAGACTTTTTCATACAAAAAAAGAAAAAATCAATAAATTAATTTATATATTAGTAACCTAATTAATTTTAAGTAAGTACGATTAACTAATTAAGATATTCCATAACCCTCCATTTAGTATGTTTGTATTTGTTGACTCATATCTATTTTTAAATTTATGTTATTAGTTTAGACTTTTCAAACCCAAAATATTATGATAGATTGTTTAAGTTTATTTTTACTTTTAAGAGTTTTATTGAATTATTTAAAACCATATAATTTCTCTCTAGATCGACCTTGGAAGTATACTTATCATTTATTACAAAGTGATTCGTACACTTCCAAGTTACTTAAAAATATACAAATATCAAGTTTTTGTTCATAATTTTTTTAGCACCATTGTCGGGGAAGAGTATCAAAAATCTTAAAAAAATTGCTTTGTAAATATTCATGATTTTTTTAATTTTTAAAAACAAAATATTTTCAAAAAAAATCTAAAAATTAATGTCATTTGACTTTAAAAACATAATAAAATAAAAAGAAATAAAAAATATGACACATTTTCTCTTCTTCTCTTTTCTTTTCTTTATTTTAAATCAAATCTTTTTAATTTTTAGTTTCTTTTGTAAAGTATTTTATTATTTTTTGTATCATAAATTATTTGTGTAAAAGAATGTTTGTATCATGAATTGATTGTAACATACATTGTATATACATTGTATCTTTATTTTATATTTTGTATTTCTATTCGAAAAATGACTTTAATTTCTTGTTTTTGTAGTTTATGCTAGGAGATCCTTAAGGTATCATCTTAGACCTTGCATAGGTAATGTCAACAAATCTAAATAACTATTAAGAATATTGGATCGTGAGATCCAACAACTTTAATTTGAACAAAACTTTGAGCCAAACCTAGACTTTCATATTGAACCTTCTATACCAGAAAAAAAATCCACCATTTAATATTGATACTCGAGATATTGAAGTTTGATAAGATTAGACAATAACCATATGTTAATATTGATACTTGACCAAACTAGGAAACAATAATCCATACTCAACATCCATCATAACTTTGTCGTAGTGGGAGGGAAATTAGATTTACTAACTATACATGACAACTTGGAAGGCATAAGTTATTGTGCATGATAATCATATAGATGACTCATTATCTTATAAACAAGTAATACATGATATTTACAAAGATGAGTGGATTATGGTTATGAATCTCTAGATAGAATGGATGTACTACAACTCTGTTTGGGAACTTATAGACAAACCTAATGAGGTTAGATATATTGGGTGGAAATGACTCTATAAGAGGAAAATAGGAGTAGATGGAAAAATGGAGACTTTTAAAACTATATTAGTGCTACAGGATTTTACCCAAAAAGAAGAGGTTGATTATGAGAAGAATTTTTCACTAGTAGCAATGCTTAAATCCATTCAAATACTCTTGTTCATTGTAATAGTTTATGAAATTTGGAAAATAAATGTACACTCGAAACAAAGCAAAAACATAACTGACAACATCAACTCACTTGCATGCTTGTTCATCGAAAACCAACACTTCGTTTAGCATGCATACTACGAAAACTAACATCATAGTATGTGTAAACATGCTTGCATACAATTTTTTTCTAATTAAATAAGTGTGTGTATTACTGATCACAGTAACCAACCTTACATAGAAGATGATAGAAAACTAAGTAAAATAAAATAGACATTGTGTTTTGTATATGAAAAACCAACACACGAACACAATAATAATGGGACTTATACCACGATTATTATGTCTGCTTAAAATTCAATATTTCAGCATCTATACAACATGATTAGTTTTAAATGAAATAATCAAAGTCGTCAATGGAAATTAATTAGAGTTTATAAAGGCATTTTTAATTAAGCTATTAGTATGACTCATATCTATTTGGAATATACTTACCCTTATTCGAGATAACTAATGTGAAAACATCTAGTTAGAAGTACATTGTATAATAGTTGATTATACAAGATTGGACTAGGTATATTAGAAACATTTTTAATATCTATTTAACCATAAATGCTTCTACATATATCAATCGATAGCCATATGCGAGACAATATTAATCTTGAGTAATTTAGTTGACCCTTTGCTATGACATCTTACTATTTGACTTACTCGACAATACTTGTATTGGTCGTCTAAGATGACTTGTATCTTGCTATCTTAGTGTTTATGGTGGACTATGAGGTTATTTCATCAGATGTGAAATCTACTTTGTTTGTTCGCAGATGTTAGATAGTAGTTCCCTTGTTTAGCGATCTAGATCTTGAATAACTCCATACAATATATAATATAATTATAGATGTTATTGATATGCATTATAGGTACTCAAGGAAAAGATGTAATAGAAGAGTTAAAATGGATTTAATGACCTCACTCGTATTACAAGCTAACTGTAAAGGATTGAATTGCACTTAATGATTATACTAGTGGATTACTCATATACATAATTGCATTCATAGTTCCATTTGTCCTCAAATATACTTTATAACAATGAATAAATGATGTTTTGAAGATAAATATGAATAATTAATTTAAAATTAAGTATTTAAATGATTAAAATGCATATTTATTTATTAAAACACTTGATAAAAATCATAAAAGTTAAATAAATTTGTAAAGGAAAAATGGTAATTTAACATAGCCATTTAATCAATTAGATTTTATTAAATAATTATTTGAATTAATTAAAAATGTTAAAATTAAAATTTAGTAGGTGGGACAATCTATGATATTTTAGTAAATATTAAATTAGATTTGATATATAGATATAGAATATAATTTGATTGGATTAAATTGAAGTAAAAAAATAGGAGTAAAGCTCTGCATGGGACGTGGATTGTTTATTGGTATGAGAGTGGGTTTCTGACAATTACACAATACACTACTACAAAAAGGAGCATTAAAGTCGGTTTGCTGAACCGACTTTAAATTAAATGACTTAAAGTGTAAAGTCGGTTCACGCGATGAACCGACTTTACGTTTAAAGTCGGTTCACGCGGTGAACCGACTTTAACTTTTTTTGTTTTTTTTTTAAATTTATTCATATTCAACCTGTATTCGAGCAGGAAAAAAACCAATATCAGTTTAGCAAATAGTTCAAATAATACAAATATTTGAAAAATAAAATATTAATTAATAACAGAAAAATTACCATGATTTTGTTCTATTTTATTCAAGATCGTCATATTCTTCTCCTTATGTTATAATAAAAACCTACATATATAATACAACAATCTATACATATAAATAATAACACATAATAACAGAAAAAAATATAAATAATAGGGGATCTAAAAGATTAGTTAGAGAGGAAAAAAATTCACTAACCGATGTTGGAAATGGTAGTCGTAGGTGGCCGAAAAATGAGAAAGAGTGGAGGAGAAATGGAGGAGGAGGTTTTCGATTTTTTAGAGTTCTGGAACGCTGAAAATAGTTTCTGTCTGGGAAGAAAGAAGAGAAAATATTTATCCACGTGTGTAGCATCGGTTGACGTGTCGAACCGACGCTATGTTACGTGGATAGCGTCGGTTCCAGGTGTCAACCGACGCTATCCACGTAGCGTAGCGTCGGTTAACACCTAGAACCGACACTACGTCCACACATAGCGTCGGTTTGACACATCAACCGACGCTACGTCCTACGTGGATAACGTCGGTTCTTTATCAAACCGACTTTAAACTAATTTAAAGTCGGTTTTTGGAAAAAACCGACTTAACGTATCGACTTAAATATCCATTTTTGTAGTAGTGATATGATTGTGTGCATGATAACTATTTAAAGATAATTTAAGACTTATGATCCAAATCAAACTATCGACACCATTTAAATACACCCTATTCTCTCATGCCCAGCTAACATAATGTATTTTTTTGAGAAAAATGCATACATTTAATTAAGAGAATTTTGTAAGATAAAATTAACTCAGAGCCATATAATTCATCAATAATGTAGTTCTTGAATAAAAATTATTCTCAGAGAACAATATCATTCACACATAAGGGGAGTTTAAGTCGGAGAACTTGAATATTATAAGGATTCCAACAAATCCCGTTTCCTCATTGTGAGAAAAGATTTAGAAACCGGAAGGTTTTAACAATTATTCACAAACTATAAAGGTAACTTAATCTTATTATTTTTTTTTGTAATTAAATTATAAATATCCTAAATTATAAATATCATAAGGATATTAATGGATAAATATTTTGTTGCCGAATACCACACCTTTCGTAATTTTCTTTTAAAGACTTTTTCCTAGAAAAATGCAACAATTTTATTCTCTTGTGCAATATCACCTATCTATACTACTACTGCACTTGCTATCTGTACTCCTACTACTACTTCCTCTCATGCTTTGAGCTCTCGTACTCCGAATCATACTATTCTTACTTCCACAAGTGCTAGTGATTATAAGACTTTTGTAGAGTTTATGGTTGCACTTCGGAGGCTTCCACTGGTGCAATTATGGATTCACTTGATGCTTCTAGTGGTTTTGTTGACCTTCCTCTTACAGCACCAAAGTTCATTCTACTTCCCTCATCCTTACTTCCTCCATCTCTCACCACTGAAAAACAAAGTCGAGCCTACTGGTCATATTCATAACATAAAGAACCATATATGAGAGTTGGTGATAATGAAGGCTGGCAAGATGTAATGGGGAAAGGGAGAAGGGTAAATCTATTAGTCCTTGTTTTCATCATGCATGCTACAAACCCATTTTAGGGATTTCTGACAACAATTTATCATGATAATTCTCTATTGGAATTGTATGGGTATTGCTAACAAGGATACCCAAACTACTTTGACGAATTTTTGTAAGAAGGAATGACTAGATTTTCTTTGTATGGCTAAGCCTACGTTTGACCTTTAGATCATTTGAGGATAGATTTTGGCACAATCTTGGATATTATTTTATTGGCACTAACTCCACTTCTATGAGCAAGGTTTGGCTTCTTCTTTTTTCTATTCGTTCTGTTTCAAATGATACTTATGTCATGCTTCAACATCAACAACATATAACTATCACCTTTATAGAAAATAATATCATTCATCTCCTAACCTTTGTTTATAGTAGTGTTATTTACATAAGACGGAGGGATCTCTGGGTTTCTATGATGTCTTTGTTTGAGCTCCATCCCTATTGGTTGGTGATGAGGGATTTTAATGTAGTTTTTGGGGCTCACGAAACTATGGGATTATCTTGTGGTATCCTCTCGGTTAAGAAGTTTAGTACTAAAGTTTTTTTTTTATTTTTTTAATAACTTGGTGGATATTGATACTAAGTGGGCATTCTACACTTATTTTAAGGATGGACTCTCTTGTATATGGTCTTGTTTAGATTATGGGTTATGCTCTAGTTCCTTTCTAGACTTTTGGTCGACAGTTTCATGTTGCACCTTCCCTAGACACCATTCTGACCACTATCTATTATTGCTTTAAGCTGTTTTTTCAGCTAGGTCTAAGGAACATAGATCGTTCCAGTTTAATGGTATATTGATTGACCACCCTAACTTTCTATAGTATTACGTAACACCTGGTTGTTAGGAAATTTAGATAAAATGGTATAATCACAAATTCCCCCTTTCAAGATCTTCCTTAACAGAATATAAAATAACAGAGAAATATATAATACACAACACAAGAATTATAGTGGAAACTCTAAATTAGAGAAAAACCACTTTCGTTGTCAAAGACAACTAGAGAAAAATTCACTATGTGGAAAATTGTTACAAACACACTCTCAGTAATTTTCTCACACACCCAAAATACAAGAACAACTAAAAGCCCAAGAGAATTTTCACACAAAATTCTCTCATTCAAGAACTTCTCATACAAGTTTTTCTCTATTTTTGGGATGATTAACAATGAAGAAATGAAGCTATATTTATAACCTTCAAGTTCTCATTTCATATGCCAAACATTTCTTCATTCAACAAAATTAGGTTACCTAATTTTCCTATTCTTTATTCAAACAAGGTTAGGCACCTCCATCTTTGACAATATGGTAAGCCACCTTCCATGAATTTTCTTCTAAATTAGGTACATCCTATTTTGACTAACAAACCTAATATTATTTTTAATCAATCATAACAATCTCCACCTTGATTAAAAATAAACATGGTTACCACTACAACACTGTCTATTCCAACAGTCATAATTCTCTACACTGAGAATTATCATACTCCACCATAAAGAGTACACCCACTTAGAATTAATCACCAATTCTAAGAATTTCACATCGGCTCATGTCGAAAAAAAAACTTGCTGAAATTTATGGTGCAACTCTCACACTTGGTTTTCCCGAGAGTTCATCAGCCATCGACATCCTTTCCACCACACACCTTGCATCTATACCAAGTCAATGCCCGTGTGCAAACTTGTGGACCCACTACTAGTAACACACCCTCTTTCATGGCAATATTTAGAGACTAGCGGCATGTCATGAGGATGTACACGCTCTTTTCAAAGAGCATCACTATAGTCTTTGAAAACAGACATATTATTAGCGTCACCGTCGGTATTTGAGCTTCTTGCCGAATCAGCTCCACCCTTTGGACAATTTTTTTTTAGGTGCCCAGATTGTCCACACCCCTAGCACACTATCTTCTTTTTCATGAAATTGTTTTTCTTTCAATTGTCAGCTATCAATGCTAAGTTTTCAGGCGAAACATTTCTTCCACCACTCAGCCTTTTTTCTTCAGAAAACAACTTGCTAGTAACTTCTGAAAAAATTATTTTCTCCTTTCCATGAATCAAGATAGGTTTCATGTGATCATAAGAAGATGGAAGAGACCAGATGAGCCTTAAAGTTATATCTTCATCATCAAGTTTAACTCCAATGGTTTCCAGTTCAGAGACAATATCATTGAGAACACTGAGATGGTCAGACATAATAGTTCTTTCATTCATACGCAAAGTATGAAACTGCTCTTTCAAATACACCCGATTTGAAACGCCTTTTGCTTGATACAATTCTTCAAGCTTTTCCCAGAGTTCTTTGGCCATAGATATTCCATGCACATTTGCAAGAATATTTTTGGCCAAACAAAGTCGAATTGCACTTGCAGCTCTTAGATCAAGATCTTCCCAATCTTCCCAATCTTCATCACTTATATTGGTTTTACTGGACTCAATACCAGTAACAAGGGTTGGTTTCCCCTTTAACGCTTTGTGTAACCCATATTAGATCAACAAATCTTTGACTTGTACTTGCCACAAGCCAAAATTGATTCTCCCATCAAATTTCTCAATGTCAATCTTGACTCCTGACATTTCTCCTTCTTTCTTTGAAATTGGCTCTGATACCAGTTGTTAGGAAATTTGGATAAAATGGTATAATCACAAATTTCCCCTCCCAAGATCTTCCTTAACAGAATATCAAATAACTGAGAAATATATAATACACAACACAAGAATTATAGTGGAAACTCTAAATTAGAGAAAAACCACTTTCGTTGTCAATAGACAACCAGAGAAAAATTCACTATGTGGAAAATTGTTACAACCACACTCTCAGTAATTTTCTGACACACCCAAAAGACAAGAGCAACTACAAGCTCAAGAGAATTTTCCCACAAAATTCTCTCACTCAAGAACTTCTCATACAAGTTTTTCTCTATTTTTTGGATGATTAACAATGAAGAAATGAAGTCATATTTATAGCCTTCAAGTTCTTATTTCATATGCCAAACATTTCTTCATTCAACAAAATTAGGCTACCTAATTTTCCTATTCTTTATTCAAACAAGGTTAGGCACCTCCATCTTTGACAATATGGTAAGCCACCTTCCATGAATTTTCTTCTAAATTAGGCACATTCTATTTTGACTAACAAACCTAATATTATTTTTAATCAATCATAACACTGGTTTACATCTATCCACACTAGTCCTACGAGAGTTTTAGCTGGTAAGCTTAAATCTCTCAAATTGGTTTTCAAGGTTTGGAATAAGGAGGTTGTTAGTGATTTGGATTGAAACATTGAGGGCAGCAAAGCTTGCTCTCACTGACATTCAAAAAAGATATAAGCTCTCACTGACATTCAAAAAAGATATAATGATGATTCTTTTTCAAAGGAGCTTCTTCAACTTGAGTATGATGCCTATGCAGATCTAGATAGATTGTTTAAAGACCCAAACGATCGATTGTTAACCCATTTGAAGGTAAATGGAGAAATTACTCATAAGTTAGAAGAAACTATCTCTCATATATTTGGGGTATTATGAGCAGCTTTTCTCAGCATAGGTTGGGGATACCCTGCATTCTACTTTAATTGAGACGGTTGTGCATTTATTGTTACAACCGAAAATAATAGAGCTTAGTGCTCATAGGCATGGTTTCACTTAGTGCTCATAGGCCAAATGGTTTCGCTAGTCAATTCTTTCATCATTGCTAGGATATTGTTGGTACTAATGTAATAAGAAGTTTAACCCAAACATTCATAAGCTAGCACCATCGATTAATATAGACACAATGCTTTGGGTAACTTTATATTTGAGTTGATTACAAAGATTATTCTTGAGTGCTTAGGGGATATTTGTTAGAGCATTCTTTCTCAAAATTAATTTGACTTCATATTAGGTTATAACATTGGTGAATGTATGGTTAGTGCATACCAGTATTATAACGTAATGCATCTCTTTAGTCATGGCTGTAATTAAACTCTTAATATTGATATATGTAAAGCATTCAACACACCATGTGTTAGGACTTTATATTAAGGGTAATGTAATGTTTTAGTTTTGAATACGTTTTTCTAGTTGGATTCGAGATCTTTTCGCTCTCCCAAGAATTATTTCTCTTGGGAGTTTGGCAAGGGGTTCTTCATGAAAAATGTGTAGTAAAAGTTACAATAACGATTGAAAGTTTTAAGTTTTGATGACAACAATAATAAAACAAGTCACAAAAAGTTCAAAATAAGAAGAAGAAAAATTATTTTATGTTTTTATGATGATTATTTAAATTTACATTGTTTATTTTTCTTGACAGTCGCTATTAAGCGACCGTTTGCTGTAGAATCGTTGCTCGCCATCGCTGGAAAGCAGCTCCGTCTCGACGCCATAGCTTGAAGTCCGTACGAGGTCCAGGTCGAACGCGAGCTTGAGACGAGCGGTTGTCGTTCTGGGCGAGCGAGATTAAGGTCCAATTCTGCGCCGTTTCTGTTCACTGCCGTCGTTCCTCCCACCATCGGTATTGCCATTCTTCCTGTTGCAATGTATGTCCGTGGACCTGTTCAGTTTTTTAACGTTTTCAATTTTTTAATGTTTCTGAGCTCTTGGAATATTAGCATCCCATGACATCTTTGCTAGTCTCTTGTCAAGGCTTAAAGATCTGTTTCTTTTTTTCCATTATTGGGGACCCAAATAACTCTGATGACTTAATGGGCAAATTTCCAACCTCAGGTTCTGAATTTGAGAAGTTAAAACAGTTTTATCTGCTCAACCCAGTTCCTAAAATTTCAGGTCTTTTGTTGTTGATCTCTTTCTTGACTATGGAATCCAATGGTGGTTTCTTAATTTGAACTGTATCTATGAACTCAGAACCAGTTTTGTTTGGTGATATTGTTCTTGTTCTGTCATGGATTATACCATAGCTAGAATTAATACTTCTGAGAAACTGATTCCACCAATATCTTCTTTAACATGAATCGCATTTTTATCTGAACAAAGAACATTTGCGTCCAAGGCTATTGAATAGTTGGTGTTAAAGGCTTGGTATTTCTTTTAACAAAGGTTTCGTATGTTGAGAAATTATACAAATTTCCGATAAGTCAGACTTATGAGAAAATAATAATAGAAAAATAATACACAAATTTGATAACGGAGTTCAGTCAATCTTACTTACATTTTCGGACCTACTGCAGATCTTTTTACTTAAAGAAGATAAATTACATAAGATGTTTACAACACTCACAACGCACAACTCAATTACACCTAAGAAAATTATTCTCAATTTTCTCTTACAAAAGTTTTTCTCTCTAAGTTTTTCTCTCAATTAGAATGAACACTTTGGATGGTTAATTCATTACAATTTCACATCTATTTATAGGAAAATTCACTCATTGAATTACTCCATAAATTAATGGTTCCTTGAATTGCTCCTTGAATTATGCTTCTTGTTTTACTCCTTGTTTTGCTCCTTAACTTGCTCTTTGTTTTGCTTCTTGTTTTGCTCCTTAATTTGTTTTTTAAATTAAGGAGCTTTATAACAATCTCTCACTTGAAGACTGATGTCAATCTGTCTTTACACCTTGATTAATGCAGCAACTTTTCTAGTCTTTGTTACTCTAGCAGACCAACTGAAGTTGAGCACAACTTCAGTTTGTCAATAGTCACCACCTTTGTTAACATATCTGCTGGATTTTTGCTTCTTTGAATCTTCTCCAGTATTAACACATCATCTTCCAATAGAGATCTGATGAAGTGATAACGAAGTCCAATATGCTTGGTTCTAGAATGAAATGCTGAATTCTTTGCCAAGTGTATTGCACTTTGACTAACACTACGCAGAACATTCTTCTCTTGTTTGAATCTCAACTCAATTAACAAACCTTGAAGTCATATCATCTCTTTACTAGCTTCAGTTACGGCTATATACTCAGCCTCTGTAGTGGATAGAGTGACAATTTTCTGTATTTGTGACATTCAACTAACAGCTGTAGTTCCAACAGTAAATATATAACCGGTGGTGTTTCTTCGGTGATCAACTTCACCTCTAAAGTCTGCGTCTACGTACCCTTGTACTTTTAACTCTCATTTACTAAATTACAAGCACTTTTCTGTGGTGTCTCGTAAATACCTCAAAATCCACTTGACTACTTCCCAATGAGTTTTTCTGGGTTTGACATAAATCTGCTAACAATTCCCACTGCATGGCCAATGTCTAGTCTCGTACAGACCATTGCGTACATCAAACTTCCAATGGCTGAGGCATAAGGAACCTTAGCCATGAATTCTTTTTCTTCCTCTGTCTGTGGGGACTGATCCTTGGATAGGCGAAAGTGACTGGCCAAGGGTGTGTTAACTGGCTTGGCGTAGCCCATGTTGAATCTCTACAAAACACGATTGATGTACTCTGCCTGAGATAACTACAAGGATCCTTTCTTCTTATTTCTTGTGATTTGCATTTCAAGAATCTTATTTGTTGGACCCAAGTCTTTCATGTCAAACTCCTTTGACAATTGATACTTCAACCTTCTGATATCATCAATATTTGAACCTGTTACTAACATATCATCAACATAAAGTAGTAAAATGATATAACTGGACCTATATCTCTTGAAGTAGCAACAGTGGTCGGCATTGCACTTCTGGAAACCTTCCTTGTGCATAAAGTTGTCAAACTTTTTGTACCATTGTCTCGGGGCTTGTTTCAGGCCATACAAACTCTTCTTAAGTTTGCACACCATGTTCTTCTTCCCTCTTTCTAAGAAACCTTCTGGTTGGTACATGTATATCTCTTTATCTAAATCTCCGTGAAGGAATGCGTCTTCATATCCAACTGTTCAAGATGAAGATCTTCAATGGCTATAATACTCAACACTGATATGATAGTATTGAGCTTCACAACGGGAACAAAAATGTCAGTGTAGTCAACTCCTTCCTTCTGTTGAAAGCCTTTGACAACTAGGCGGGCTTTGTATCTCTTAGAACCACCATGCTCATCTTTCACCCGGTACACCCATTTGTTGTGAAGTGTCTTCTTTCCCATAGGTAACTCAACTAGTTCCCATGTCTGGTTGGAGATGAGAGATTTCATTTCTTCTTTCATGACAAGCTCTCACTTACTAGAATCTCGAGTCTAACAAGTTTCATCATAGCATTCAGGCTCCCCTCCATCAGTCAGTAACATATAGTTCATGTATCTCCTGTTAGGCACATGAGGTCGAGAAGACCTTCTCAATACAGGAGCTGGAGTAGAGTAGGAGGTTGTGGTGTGTCGGATTGTTGCATATTGCTTTGTCCAACAAGTTCCTCTGGCTGAGGACTTGTTACAATTGGGTCTGTTGTAGAACTATCTGGGACATCATCTGCATCTGTAAATATTGATTCATTCTGCTCTGAGTCGTTGGCGTCTATTTTATGCATGTCCTTATACATCACATTTTCGTTGAAAATCACATCTCTACTACGGATCACTTTCTTGTTTTCGTCATCCCAAATGCGGTAGCCAAACTCATTCTCACCATAACCGATGAATGTGCATTTCTTGGATTTGGGATCAAACTTATTCCTACCTTGATCACTGATATGCACAAATGCTACACAACCAAAAAAAATTAGATTTGATAGTTTCATCTTTTTCCTGCTCCATACCTCTTCTGGTATTCTATGCTCCAATGGAATAGATGGGCCTCGGTTGATCAAGTAAGCTTCCGTGTTGATTGCTTCTGCCCAGAACTGCTTCGGTAGACCTGACTATATACGAATGCTTCTGGCTCTTTCTATCAACGTTCGGTTCATACGCTCAGCTACACCATTGTGTTGAGGTGTGCTTGGCACAGTTCTTTCCATGCTGATCTTGTGCTCATACCATAAATGTTTGAATCTGGTGTCTTCATATTCACCACCATTATCGGTTCTAAGTTTTTTGTTCTTCAAACCCGTCTCATTTTCCACCATAGCTTTCCATTTTCTGAAAGCCTCAAATATTTTAGACTTATGCTTTAGAAAGTAAACTCATACCTTCCGAGAGTGATCATCGATGAAAGTCACAAAGTAATGTTTCCCACCAATGGATGAGACAGTCGTTGGTCCCCAAACATCAGAGTGAATAAGCTCTAGCCTTTCCTTCTTTGGGGTTCAACAACTTGTCTGAAAGTTAACTCTCTTTGCTTTCCAAGTATGCAATCTTCGCACATGTCTATTTCCGTAGATTGTAGACCTGGAAGTTTTCCCCTTGAGTGCATAATCTTCATCCCCTTCTCACTCATGTGGCCTAGTCTCTGGTGCCACAAATTTGATGTTTCATTGCCTGCTTCAACTGCAATTGAACAACGTGCCCTTGATGTCATGTAAAGAGTGTCACTCTTCTTACCTCGAGCTACCGTCATTGCACCCTTTGAAATTTTCCAATCATCACCATGGAAGATTGTAGTGTAGCTTTCACTAGCCAACTGTTCTACTGAGATTAAGTTCTTTCTTAGGTCAGGAATATGCCCGACATCTTTCAGTTCCCAAAGAAACACGTTCAACTTAATCTACACTACATCTTTGCCAATAATAGCACATGGTTGGTCATCACCAAGATATACATTTCCAAGGTTTCCGAGGACATATTTCTCGAAGCATTCTTTCTGTGAAGTAGCATGGAACGATGCTTCAGAGTCTAACACCCAAGATTCTTCTTTGCTCTCTAAAGAGCATATCAATGCATCATTTCCTTCTGAGGTGGAAGTAACATTTGCCTCTGCCTTCACTTGTTTGTCCTTCGGTGCACTCTTGTACTGATTTTTGTAGTGCCCGGTTCTTTCATAATTCCAACACTCAATAGTCTTCGAGCTATGGGAATTATTAGGATTCCTAGATTTGGACCTCCTGTCTTTTGATCTACCTGGGTAGTCCTGTTCTGCCACGTCCATTCCCTTTGGTTGAATTTCTTCATCTTGACTTTGTATGCAAAACTGAAGAAGTTGACGATTCACCTGACTCTCTACGTCAGATCTCTTCACTGAGAACCAGATCACGAACATCGTCAAATGTCAACTTATTGCTTCCTAACGAGCTACTCACAGCTGTGACAGTAGCATTCCAGCTTTCTGGTAAAGAAGACAAAAGTATCAATGATCGTACTTCATCGAATTCAATTTCCATTGAACTCAATTGGGTTGTGACTGTGTTGAGTTTATTGAGATGTTGAGCTACCGATGCCCCTTCTGTCATCCGCAAATTGAACAAACGCCTCATCAAGTGCACTTTGTTTGAGGCTAATGGCTTCTCATACATATTGGAGAGAGCTGCCATAAGACCCGCCATGATCTTTTCCTTTGTTATGTTGAAAGCAACATTACGGGATAACGTCAATCGAATAACTCTGAGAGCTTGTGTGTCTAGAAGATTCCAATCTTCTTCCTTTATAGCCTTTGGCTTCTTCCCTGAGAGAGGTTGATATAGATTTATTTGATATAGATAATCCTCTATCTGTATTTTCAAAAACCCGAAATTTGTGCCATCAAATTTCTCGAGTTTCACCCTTCTTTCATTTGCGGCCATTGCTCCCACTCAAATCTGACTTCCTCCGGATTGTTTCTAACTATTTCTGCAAACCACTATGTATTAGAACACATCCGTCAACGAACAAATATAGTCGACAAAATTTCACTATTCACATAATTTACTATTCATGTAAATAGTAACCTGTCAGAAAATTGACAGAAATCAACACCAATAACTCTAATACCAGTTGTTAGGAAATTACACAAATTCTTGGTAAGTCAGACTTATAAGAAAACAAAAATAGAAAAATAACACAAATTTGATAACGGAGTTCGGTCAATCTTAAATCTTCGGACCTGCTGCAAATCTTTTTACTGAAATAGGAGAAATTACACAAGGTGTTTACATTACTCACAACCCACAACCCAATTACACGCAATAAAATTACTCTCAATTGGAATGAACACTTTGAATGGTTAATTCATTATAATTATACATCTATTTATAGTCAAATTCACTCCTTGAATTACTCCTTAAATTAATAGTTTCTTAAATTGCTCCTTGAATTAAGCTTCATGTTTTATTCCATGTTTTACTCCTTAAATTAATGAGCTTTGTAACAATCTCCAACATCGTATATGTTTAATGTATTTACCATTATTTCCAATTGGGTTTTCTTTGTGTTTCATGTTTGTTAGATTTTGGCTCTATTATCATTAATGAGTGTGCTGCTATGTAGTAATGCATGTTGTCACCATAGGGTTTAACTAAGAAGGTTTTAAGGACTAGAGTTCAAAGTAAAAGCTTTGTTCATTCTTCTGAAGTGCTACTGAATATAGTGTGACTAGACTTTAAAGAACGACTGTAGATGGCAACATCATTGGAGTTGGCTTTAGAATAATTACCGTCATTTCTATTATTTCATATAAAACTGTATGGTTTAATTAAGCCACAATTTTAAGATATTCAGATACATCCTTAGGTCAATATAGGCTTCCATGGAAACTTTTCGCATCCAGTTCCTTGGAAACTCAAATCACATGTTAATCATGAAGAGTTTCCGTAGAATACTTGACAGTTGAAAAAGTGGTTGCTACTTCTTCTACTACTAATTTTTATGATCCAAAGATACATCGACTATAATTTCAAGCTTTTTTTTGCCCTCCTCCTTCATAGACCCTAGCATAGGGTGACACAAAAAATTTGCATTCTTTTACTGTTGTTTATATGATCATCCATACTTATCAGATTGTGTCCCTAACTATCAATGTCATGAAATGTGTGGGGAATGCGAAGTCACAATTTGATGTCTACTAAATGTTAAGCAGCAAATGCATTCGTAGGGCTTGCATGATTGTAGGATGAATAAGCATAGATTTTCTTTCCAATAATTTTATCATTATACTTTTTCATTTGCTCAGTGTTCGCGACTTTGCTGCTTGAGGACTGTGCCATAGTAGAGGACATTTTTAAGTTGAGTCGCTGCTCCCACCGCTTATTTGATGTCTAATTATAATATATATGTGCACTTTTCTATGTCTATAAATATATGTGCATTTTTGAAAGCAAAAGGAAAGTCGAAGTTGAAACCAAACGGCAAAAGGAAAGAGCTATCGAAGTATTGATTGATAACAATTCTTGTGGGTATCATAATATGTGAGATGCCATTATTCAAAGAGAGAATTCATTGACTTTGCAAGTCAAGAAAATCAAGGTATATATGATCGTTAATTGATCTTGAAAAAATCTATGTTAATTATAAGCCTAATGTATATATAGATATGTAATTTTATTATACGACAAAAATATTAATTACTCATTAATGTCTAATTATAATATTTATTTATTTAGTTACTTATACTAATATTTAAAATTTTGTTGTGAATAGTTCCCAAAATAAGTAAGTGGTTATGAACGTGATTATTATATTATGCTATTTATGCGAGACATGTTCAACTATCTCCGTTTAATTATAACTGAATTGGTATTAGGTTTTAATAGTTACTGTTAATGATATTTCATGTAAATGTCTACATTTTAATATA
The DNA here is from genome assembly GCA_037013495.1 of Hippophae tibetana. Classification (NCBI taxonomy): domain Eukaryota; kingdom Viridiplantae; phylum Streptophyta; class Magnoliopsida; order Rosales; family Elaeagnaceae; genus Hippophae; species Hippophae tibetana. The sequence goes on from CM072812.1 coordinate 16,619,733, forward strand.
TTCTAAATACTTTGCTATACTTTGTCTTGCATATAATGTTTGTAGTGGAAGTACAAGTTGTGTTTCAATTGACGCAGGTGTGATGCACCCATGTGACTATGTATATTCGTAGATAGTAGATATATATGTCGGCTTTAACATTGTAATTTAGTCATTAATTTCAACATAATGGATCAACATAATAAATATATTGATGTTTTGAAAATTTATAAGTTAGAAGCTACCTTTCGATGTCATTCGTAGTAAATTTTATTGAAATAACAGATTAATTGATATTAGTTATTGATATTTTTACATTTGTATTGATGATGTAATATTTGTCATATATATATGAAAATAATAGATTCTTTTTTAAAAAATATTATCCTTATTAAGACGATTGTTTTAATTAATTGTCATTAAAAATGTAGTTGGTATTTTAAAAAAAAAATTATTTGAGATTTTTCATGACAGTTAGTTTATAATGAGTCATTAAAAATCTATCTTTATAGAATATTTTTTTCATGATCATCATTATTTCTTTATAATCATGTTTAAGAGAAAATTATTGTTATAGAATATATTTTCATAACGGTTACTCGATTTTCTACCACTTATAATGACAATTGTTTATTATTTTTTATTACGATTGTAATTTGCATGAAGAATGTTTGTTTATATAGATGATGAATTGGTAGCTTTACAATAACGATTAATGATTATCTATAAAACCTCTTTTTTAGCGTAACGAGAGAGTTCCTTAAAATAGTGTTTCATTATTTTGGGAGATCATTAATGTGCGTACAGTGGATCCTTTATGTTATTTGGGAGTTATAATATTTCAAGGAGCACTAAAGAGGTGTTGGTTTTAAGGTTTAACGAATAAGGTTCATACTAGGATGTAGTCATGGAATGGGCTTAATATCTTTCTGACATTGTTTGATGTCTTTGTTAGTTTAGAACATGTTTCATCACTTTTTTTAGATCTTTAGATGGCAAAAATCAATTTTAGATGACTAGACAAATCTCATTTGAATTTTTTTTGGAATTATTAAAATTGCTCCTTAGTTTGGCATGATTTGCGATCATATTATTTGAGTTTGTTAGGTAAGAGTAAATGGTTAATTAGTTGGGATTGTTTAGTGCTTTTTTGGACTAATAACTGGCTAGACACCTTATTGATACAAAGGGTAAATGGTTTCTAAGTTGACACGCAAATGAATGTGTTAGTTGGTACTACTTGTAAAGAAATGGGTGGGATTTACCACTATTTTACAAAGATTTTTTTCCTTATATTGCTTCGGAGACATGTTTGATAGTTGTCAAGACAAGTATTGACACATGAAAAAAGACTCATACAATTAAGAAAGGGGGTCACGAACGGTGAGACATGATTTATTGCGAGCAATTGGAAAGATGAGTACTTAGGGTAGCGCAATCTGTGACCTTTTCATACTGTCTTCTCAATCCATTTTATTCTAGTACAAAACTCCATATTGACTACTAGGTTAAGAGAATGAGAATTTTTTTCCATTCCAGATGTTCCTTATGTTACTGACTTGAGGAAAAAATTTCTCACCTATTTTTAAGCTATCATTTTGCAGGTACACTTTAAAAACTTTTAGGTTCTTTCTTTAACAAATGGCCTCATACAAACTCCACAATCCTAAATTTATGGAAAGATGCTATAAAGATATATTTTTGGTCACAGACCAGTAATTTATAAAAAAAAATAGATTATTTAATTAATTTGGGTTATTTGAATAATAATAATTGATTGATGTTATGAAGATAAATCGACTTCATTGAGTTCTACATTAGTCATGATTTCGCAGTTTATTATTGATGATCTTCAAGATGAGTTCTTAAGATTATAAAGGTTATTTGACAAGCTCTATTTTTAGGATGGTTAAAAGTCAATATCGATGGTGTTGTTTTTTTATTACCATTATTGGTTGGATGTGTAGGGTTGTTCAAGACTTTGAGATCCTTTGTCAAATGTTGTTTCCATATCCTATTAGGTGTCTTTTATGCTTTCAAAGGTAGAACTCGTAGTAACAATTAATACGGTTATGTATGAAACCACTTTTAAATGATGAAAGTTTTGATAGGAGTTAGATTCAACTTATATTGTGACTCTATTTCACAACATATCACTTTCTTTTACGTAGAGATGGTATGTCTTACAAAAGTTCTCTTACTTAGAATTTTATTATTCTTATATCTACGGAAAAAAAACATTATTATAATTGATAGTTTAATCACTAAGGCCTTTAGTCTTTGCATCACAATATAATTGTAGGATGTACCACGTTTACATGTTCTTTTGTTTTTTATGATTCTAACAATATGGCTAGATATAGTTTTTATTAACATTTTTATATTTGAACTCACATTTTTGGTTATTTTTTATTTAGTAATATTCATAGATGATAATAGTCCTATAGATGTGGTAAATTGATAATTTTTTTGTAAGAATAGTTTATTAAAAAATTAATAATATAAATAATCAATTAAAATAAAAAAAAAATATTTAAAATAGTAAATTAAATTTTTTTACATAATATTAATAGTTAAATAAATATTTATTCTAATATATATATATATATATATATATATATATATATATTAATGTGATATTTAATATAATAGATTTAAAATAAAATAATTAATATAAATTACTATTTTTAATAAAAAAACTTACATTAAAATAAAATTTTAAGTTATTATTCAAGATAAACGTGAAATACAGCTAAGTTAACACGTGTAGCGTATCTATGCAAGAATTGAATAAATTATTATTTCATTTATATTTTATACACATTTAATAAATTGAATATTTATTATTTATTATTAGGTTATATTTTTCTTTTATTATTTTTAATATTTTAATCCTTTAACCAAATTTTTTATAATTTTTAATTTTTTAATTTTTTATATTTAATTTAAATTCAAAAATTAAATTAAATCGTAGTTAAAATTAACGTGTTAAAAAAATCACTCCCCGAATACACTCACTCAACGCTTATTAAACCAGGCAAAGTCCAGAGGTGGAACGAGATACCTCCGTGTCGAAAAAATAATGCATCAAATGAAAGAGACAAATCATTTGCCTTGGAGTATAACATCTTTCGAATCTTGTCATTACATAAATCCTTGTTATGATTTCGCGCAATTTCAGTAATTCTTCCGCCTCCAAGAGAAATTCTCCCGTGTAGAGGGAAATGTCTCCCTTCAAATGAGAGAACAATATAACTTAGTTTTCTCTAGAGTAGGAAAGGGCTTGGTTCTATTAGCATAAGGAGACAAGGAACAATGTCTTGTCTATTAGTAATAATAACCTCTTTTTTAGCTTCTTATCTATTAGTAATAATATCATCTTCTATATATTTTTTAAATTATTTAAGTTTTAAGTTTTAATAATTTAATCTATTATTTTTAAATTTATCAAAGTTGTGATTTGTTTATTATTAATGAATTATTTACTATTCAATATTTGTATTAAGTAATCTGAGAATATTATTATATAAATACAATTTCTATGTTAATTTAACTCGTTATATCGATTGTTATGTATGATATGATGTTACGCTAGTATAATACATGTGTTTAAGTGTGTATGTGATAATATACTAAAAATTTAAACTTACATTAAAAAGTCCTTATATTATTTCCTACCTATTGATATACGTTATTTGTTTATTTGATATTATATTATTTTTATTTCTATTAATCAACTTGCATAATTGTTTATTTTTATATTTGAACAATTTAAAGTTGAATTTTTAAAGAATTTAAATCTTTTTATCAATAACTTATGAAATTATTGATTCTTTTGATCCTTAATAGTGTTAAAGTTACACATAATATAAAATTTTCATAAAATATTTATTTTTTAATTATTATTATTTTATTTTAAAATTTTATCAATTATAATTTTTTAAAAAATTTAAATATATATTTAAAAAAAATTAAAATGTTATTATTATTAAATTTTTAAAATTATTTCATATTAAATTTTATTTTTATTTTTTAAAAATATTTATATTTTAATTACGTTTTGATTATTTGATAAAAGGTAATAATATTTTTAATAAAAAATTAAATAATGATATTTATAATGTAAATAATTAAACGATTCAAACGAATGTAAGATAATTTTGGCAACTCGTCCTCTTATAAACACAAACACAAGAATTAGATTTTGTAAAATGAAAATACAACTTATAGAAACTTTTTTCAGATATTAAAATAATTATTTATCAAAATTAATCGTAAGTGACGTGTTTATTATTCATAGAAATATTTGACTTTTTAAAATTCTTCTAGTAGACGCTACTTCCCTATACATAGAAAACCTTCCCAGACTTCAATTCACCCCCTTTGTCTTTGGCTTCAAGGTTGCCGAGCTGTGTTGCAGACTCTGGTAAAAAAATAAAAAGAAAAAAAAACTCTCTCTCTCTCTCTTCAAGATCTTCAACATTTTTAGCTCTATCATAAAAAAATTACATGTCAAAGTTTTTGGTTTCTACCTTATGCAAACACTGTATTTTTCCTTAAAAGAAGTTTTTCTTACAGTTTCTCGACAACCAAACACTGAAGTAATGTATACTTTCTAAATGGTTTCTTCTATAATGGTATTGTTCTAATTATTTTTTTATCGTCGCAACAGAAGTAAAAGGGAAGGTACATTTTATCTCAATTATTAATAATTAGTAATGATCATTGATGAATTATTGCTATAATTTAAATTGCTAATATTCTGAATATATTTTTTCCCCTTAAGATAGAAAGAAAATAAATAAAAAACTCAGATTGTTCTAAAGTGTGAAGAAGAAACGATTTGGGATTTGAGTCATTACTGTTCCAATAATTTAATGTTATTCTCGAACGATATTAAATAATATCAAAATTTAATGTATTTGTTTATTTATTGTTTCTCGAGATCTGCGCGAGTTTATAAGTCTGTAGACTCTGAACCATCAATTGATGTTTCTGTATTTTTTTTTTCCCCTTCAAATTGATGTTTCTATTCTTTACAAGATCTACAAGTAAATAAATGACAGAGGCATTGAGTACTTGTACGGTCGTATTATTAAATCTAATTCAATGAGGTTCAGTTTTTGTTTCTTCTACTATCAATTTCGACATTGCTTTGGATACTTTTTTTCAATCATGTTTGTTTATGTTATACAATGCACTATTTAGTTTTTGAGCGATAAAAATAAACATAAAAGGAAAAAACAAAACAAAATTACAAGTGGTTGGTTTCTTCAAGTTGCAGACTAAATTAGGAGGATATTATATATATATTGGATTCGGAGTTGAAGAAGCTTAGAGGAAGACGAAATGGAGAAACTAACATTTGCTTCAAGTCAGTCATCTCCAAGTAGAAGCTTGTGCACCAACGATAAGCCTATCTGGCTTCTCTCTTCACTTTCTGGTACGTACTCATTTGAATTTTTTTGAATAGTTTATAAAATTTTATTTCGTGCATATCTCATTTTATATTTCTAAAGTAATTATTAAAATGTTATTATTGTTGTAATTACCATTTTTATAAGCTTTTATTTATTTATTTATTTATTATCGTTAATATGCTATTTATTTTCATTTAGTAACGTGATTCTTGACGTATCGGAAGAAGTTACCTAAGTTATAGGGATAATGGGATATGAGTTATACGGGTTTGTAATTTAGTGGTACTTTTTTTCTACGATCCAAAATGTATATTAGTATCATAGTATTCTTTCTATTTATTTTATTAGTATAATTTTATATTTTAAATTGAAAATTTTAATATATACTTCACAGTATAAATGAAATATATTGTATTATTTAAAAGATATGATATTTCAATAATATTATTATTTAATCAAATGTATATATATATATGGGAAACATATAAAAATATGTTAATAATATTTGTATTTAATTTTATATAGATGGATTGTTTTAATTAAGAATTTAAATATGTATTATATAACTGCACAAAAAATTAAGAATAAATACATCTTTAAACATGGGTTTTTCTAATGAAATACCTCTCAACCCGCCATTTTTTTTAATTAAATCAATCTTGCTCATTAAATGTTATAAAAAAAATCTTACCTATCAAAATTATTTAAAAAATCTATTGTAATGAATACCCAATATTAGGGAGGATTTAGAATTTTTCTCTAATTTTTAAGCTATCTAAGTAGTTTCATTTTTAGTCTTTTAAAAGACATGTTTTTTGCATTGTAAAAAATATATATGTATTATTTTTAAATGTACAAAAAATATATTTTTTTATTATAAATTTTTTACTTTTCTTTCTCCGAAAACCTCTCTGACATTGTTTGAATTTTGAACTTGGAAAAGCGAACTATACCCAATATTGCCTTTCATCCACTACATTATTGACTTTTGTTGGTATGTGCGAGTGTTTGACAAAGCCCTTTTTGTTGTATGGTTCAAAACAAACTACCCTTCTTTTATTTTGCTTTAAATGTTCACGTCTATTCCTCGAGCCCATCCGTTCTTTGGTACAACTCTTGGTAACTTTTGCTTGACCTTTCTTTTGGAAACATACCGTTATGTTCAAACTTTGAATTTTGAAAATAGAGTTATCCATTATGCTGATAGATGACGTTACATTACATAGATGGTACTGAACAATGACGCTTAGTCTTACAAATATGGCAAAATGATTCCCTTCAACATAAATTGAAATTTGAAATTTGAAGTTCTCCCTCTTGAATCTTTATAGATATTATTTTATATTTGTATTTGTCATTTTATGTTCCTGAGATAATTCACAAAATAAATGAAAACGAATAAAAGAAGAAAAACTGTCGTTTTATGAGTTATAACTTGTACAATTAGTAACAGTGTATGCCCCAAATAGAAACATGTCTCGATCAAAAATTAGTGATTATTTTTACAAAAAATGAAAACTCACAAAATAAATTATTTAATTAGAAATTTTAAAATAAATTATATATTCATAAATTATAAATTAAAGTCGTTATCAAATAACTAATCATTTAACTTTCCCGTTCTATCTCATGATTTCCATAAGAGCAATGCCATGTTATGCTTTAGGTTGAGTTAAATTCCTAGCTCATTTTTTCAAAGTCTAAACATAATTGCTCCATTTCGAATGGATTTGGTTTCCTTTTTCTGGGTTTCAAATTGGCATTATTGGGGCAAGTGGAATTGTGACACATGAATTGGGATTGTCCCAACGTTGGAAGTTTACTTTATGTAAAATATTAATGCCTACTTGGGGAGAGAATCTTGTGTATAAGGGGGTTGTATGCCATTTGTTCTCATGACTATTGATTTTCCCTTAAAATGGGATAAGTTTTAATTTTGGATAAAATCAAAGACAGTGGACATATAACCAATTGTATTCAAGAATTTCTTGTACTTGGGACATTCTCAACACATTGTAAAACTCGGAATTTTATTGGCTCTTTCTTTGTAGTATCAAGGCCCCATATTTGGAAAATTGAACCCACAGTTGTGTACATGCATGCATAATAATTGACACACTAGCTAGGAACATAGGAAAATTGTTGGGAGTAGCACTCAAGTACTCAATGTCATTTATATGTCATATATCTAACGGTTATGTACAATTTTTCAAAATTTAATTAATTGTCAGATTTGTATCCACATCATTGTTCTAGGAACATAATCCCAATTTGAAATATCTAGCATTGCTTTTACATAATTGTTAAAAGAAACACCCAAAATATCAAAATGTTAAAATGTTACAGTTTGGAACATCTCAATCCAAATGTCAATATGTTATCTGGTCAAATGAATTGTTAGTACATGTTTGTTTTAAATAAATCAAACTTTAACCCGAACTTGTGAACACGTCCCACGCATATATCATTTTTTTTAAACAATGCCACGCATATATCATTATTTTACCAAATTATTTTTAATTTGTCTCTTTATACATTTGTTACGATGACTGTTGTGGTTTTATGTTTGCACTGGGCAATTAATAACATGTATTGTGACAGATATAGATGAGAGGATTAAAACTTTGGCAATCAACATGAGTGAACAAGGGGGAGAGACCTTTTCTGACCGAGCTGAATCTTACTATACAAAACGTCCTCAGCTGCTAGCATTACTCCAAGATTTGTACATTGCTTATGTCAACTTATCCAATCGTTACATCCAAGCATTGGGCAAAAAACGTCATCCTAGTCGACGTGCTTCAAGCATTGATATTGATTTTTATGAGCAACAACAAGAAGATGGTGATATCAGTCTGATTGAGTCAGACGCTGAGAGTTCAATTTCTTATCAGCAGCCTCCAAACATGCTTACAACTCAAGATATGACCACATGGGATGGTAGTGATCTTGTCTCCAAACTCGTGTTGAAGAATGTTGAGTGTGATATCTTGCTCAGTGAGATCAAAACAATGGACAAAAGATCATGCGAGTCATATAGGAAGATTGAGCTACAAAAGAGTTTGTTGGAGGTATTAGAGTCTGAGAGGTTGATTTTGTCGAATGAGAATGCAAGTTTGGGGTATAGAGTTGCAACATTGGTAGAGGAGAACAAAGGGTTAACATCAGAATCATTGTTCATGAAGAGGAAAGCCAGTGAACTAGCTAGGTGTGTACTGAAAATGAGAGAGGATCAAAGGGTATGTATGTTGAGCCGTAAAATTGAGGATCTTCAGGGGCAAATTTATGGGTTGGAGAAGAGAAACAAAGAGTACTATAACCTTTTAATAAAGACATCCCAACAAGTTCAATCAGAGGAGAGTAGCATTAACAAGAAGAACTGTAGTGGTAGTGGGAATGAGGTGACTTTGGAGGCTTGTTTTCAAATGGGTAAAGTTAATAGGAAGTTGATGAGAAAGGCTTCTGGGAAAAATGATTCAAGTTGGTGGCAAAAGCTCAAGAACATGGACATGTTTCTGTGTGGACTCAGCCCTACTACATGATTAATATGCTTTATGTCCATTGCATTAAGTAGGTTGTAAGCAGGCTGTCCCCGACTATATTATGATGATTTTTGTAGTTTATATTTTGATGTAGTTAGAATTTATGACATTATATGCTAACTATATTGTCAAATGAAGTTCTGGTAAATATCTTTATTAGTGGTATATATAGTTCCTATCCCATTCCAAGTAATTTTATTTTATAACAAATCAATTCTTATTATGTAAACAAAGAATATTTTTTAACTCCTACTAGTGTTTGTCAATCTTTCACTAAGGGAGTATAATCTTTCAAGGAGTGTGAGCTCACTTATCAAAATAGCTTGAGAGGGAGGGAGCGGCCGGGGTAATCTTGCCTCAAACAAAACTTTAAAATCTTGCAAGTAACAGCTAATGCTTGAGAAGCACTTTCTAAAAGTATACGCTTTCTGTGGTTGTGCGTAACTCCGCTCAATCCCCCTAACATTGAGCATTTATACAATTATGTAACGATTCTAAATATGAAGAAAACCCTCGAATGTACTTAATGATGTATTTAATTTAATAACTAAATATGTTATTATCAATTTAGTGTTTTCAAGTTATCACTTAAAAAAATCATTTTTTTTATTGTTTTGACTTAGTAATAACAACAATGTTATTGTTATTGGGTAAAATAGATTCACAATACATCAAAAACCAATAAATTAATGCTTTATTTGTAGTAATATAAAATAGTTTTAATGTATATTTTAATGTTTATATTTTAAATAATTATAACCACACTAAATCAGATCAAATCTTTTAAATGATTTGATTTAGTCTAATTTTATACATATAAATAATTCATTAATGTTTGTTTAAATTTTATAAAATTTGAATAGTTATCGGTACACATCCTTAACAGAGATTTTAAAACAAAGATTTTAAGAACAAATATTAACTATCTAAAACATTATTTTTTTGGTACAATTATTAAATTTCTTTTTTCTACATTTAAACAATCAATTCATTCTTTTTCCCATATATTTACCCTAACATACATTTTTTTTTTGTTTGAAAGTAAACAATAAATATTAGTTGAAGCAACCAACCACTTGGTTAGATAACTTCAAATGAATCAAAATGATGATAGCACATTTTCTCTCCATTTCACCAAGAATTATTTTATTTAATTTATTCATTTTGATTATTGATTTATTTAGATTAATGAGTTTTGATATTATCTTTGTAAGTTTTGTATTTTTTTTTGTCTATTTTGGCTTTCTGTGTACAAAGTATAGAGTCTATTTTTTTATATTTTTTACTTAGTATATCTGTATTATTTTATATAAGATTGGTTATTAGATCATTAATGCACACACACATACTAAATTACATGTTTATACACACTATGAAGTTTATTAAGTAGTGTACACGCTTGCTCGTCGACGTTGACGCTTGTGTTTTTTGTTCAAATAAGGTACGAATATTTATGAAAATTACTCAGCATTTTTTTGGAACAAAAAATATGATTTTTGGCACCTCGCCACACCCTTCGACAACGGGCCTTGTTACAACCCATACCATACCCTTGGTAAGGTGGTTGGTGAGGTCCATGGCGAGGTTAGACGTGCACTTAGGTAACTTTTATAAATATCATCCTTTCTTCTTGTTGCTTATCCAAAAAGTAATAGCGAAGTTCTATCATATTGACATCTTGTTTTTTATATTTTTGAATCATTATTACCTTGAGTGTTGTTAGTTATTAGTGATTGGTAACAGTGTGGGAAAAATCATACTCTTAAGTGTTGAGTACTCGAGGTAATATTTACAAGTGAATTCTTATGAAGAGCCTGTATAACTATGTGCCACTTTTTGACCGAGTGTTGTGGGAAAAATAGGGTGCTTGAGTGTTGATCTTAAGACTATTTATGAGATATAACATTGTGAGATTTAGTTTAGAAATCGTTAGTTGAGTGCGATACATGGTAACAGTGTGTCACATGTAGAGGATTCATAGATTGTGGTGAAAGTGTTTCTTATTGTGATTTTTAGTGGTTCGTGATTAAGGGTGGCCCTCAAAGTTAATAGTTCTATTCACTTCACATTATTGATCTTCGGTTTCTGATCACACCACTTAGATGGTGTTGGTTTTGGAGTAGAGCTAGATTTATGTGTTGAACCAAGTCATTGTAGAGGCAGCAATCAAAAGTAACAACATGCAGTTGGACAAAGGTCTCGACTGATGGAGATAATAAGGATTTTATTCTATCAGGGTTGTAATCATTTTATTGCTTAATAGATTTGTTTTCTATCGAGTGGTTTTCATAAGCAACGCGACGTTACCATATAGATAGAGTTTTTATATGGGTTTATCTTATTATATCTTATGTTATGAATGTCACTAGCCTGGATAAGAACATGTGAGGCACGTCATCACTCATGTGTTCACCACAATTTGCTCCTTCTTTCTAATGGTTATTTTTGTTGTGTATTAAATTGAGCATGTTGTTTTGTATTTTCGCTATGTAATTTGCTCAATTCACATTTGTGAAACCTGCTTAGTCGAATTGGTATAGAGCTCATAAAAAATTTCCATGGGTTAGCATCTCAACCCCTCATCTAAGTCTTGGTTACCGATTTGAATCGAAAGAATAATTGCCCTTCGTGCATCCAATTGTTTCTATGTATGGGATTCTTCAATCTTTATGTAAAATTTTATTTTTCTCAAACATGATCTCTCTTCCAATCTCCCTCCATTAACCATGTTGTTGGCTATTCTTATCAATTTAATTTGGTATACCACTGTTCATTGCAGTAAAGTAGTGCTGAGTTTTAGCATTTTTTTGGAGCAAGTTATGGTGCAAAAGTTACACTAAAATAGAGTTTAATGTCTTTTTGGAGATGCCCTAAGGACTATAAACAAGTGACAGTGTCTCCAGAATTTTAGGAATCCATAGTTCAATTAAAGATTCTCTTAAACACAAAGCTAAGTAATGGAATCATATTTAAAACATGATAATTTAGGATTACTTCACATAAGCATAGCTTTGGTGTGTTATTTCAAAATGTACAAATATGAGAGAGAAGAAACTGGAGACATTACCTATAGCCAACTTGTAAGAGGTGATTGTCTCTATGTCACTGTGTGATTGCATTAAGCTATGGCTTCAAACAACATTGACAAGATCAACAAAATTGATGCAATAAATGAGCAAATGGTTTTTGATTCTTTGGAGGATAAAAATTTACAGTGAAAAACCCTCATATGGACAAAACGATAACACTATTAGGTTGGAGTATTATCTCAAACATAAACGTGAACGCATAAGTTGGAATTTCAGCCATTACTAGACCACATTCAATGGCACACTAACAAAACGTGATATATTGTTACAAGGACAATGAAAACTACAAATTCTAACTCAAATTAATCTACCTCCTAGATCGTTTCGTTGGCTGCTTCGAAGTCTCCTTCCCACTGTTTTCCCTTCCCCGTTTTGTTATAGCCGTAGTAGCCTCAGCTGTCTTCTTAGGCGGCCTTCCAACACTCCGCTTCGATGGACTGTTCTCCTCTTTCTTTGCATTTTTCCTATCACTACTTTGTCTCAATATCCGATCTTTCCCTTTACTATCTTTAGCAGAGCCTCTTTCCTTCTGTTCTCCACTATTACCTTCACCTCTTCTACTACTTGTCTTTGGTGTCTCTGGCAAAGAATTACGCTTTATCCTTTTTAAGAAATCTGCCGCGCTACGTTTTTTCTCTACCACGGAGGAATCAGCTTTCTTTTTGTCATCAATTTTGGAACTCTCTGCTTTATTTGACAAACCAACTTTCATGACTGGACTTGTGCTTTGCTTCTTGCTAGGTGCACTGCTGCTAGTGACATTCTCTTTACCTCTTCTTGAACTTCTGGTTCCAGTAACAGGTTTGTCTTTGGTTTTGACACTTTTAACTGAACCCTGCTCTTCAACAGTATTCAAAGAAGGCTTAACAGCAGTGGGTTGTTTAAGATCAAGAGTTGATTTCTTTTCCTCACTTGGATTCTCAATCTTATGGGGAAAGCTTGAAGAGGAAGGTTTTGATGAAATGGAGCTTCTTTTGCGGCAGACAATGATAGGAGCAGAGGACTTGTGTTTGGCAAGTAAGGAATCAGATGCTTCGAGTTCAGAACGTTTACTTTGGACAGGACTTGGTGGTCGAATCGTTTCTGATGCTTCCGGTGAAGGATCAAGATGATGCCTAAGAGCTTGATCTTTATTTTGTTTCAATTCCTTTGAAACAATTTGTCGAAGTTCATGGGCTGCAGTTGATTCAATTGAGGATTTAGGAAAGTATAAGGTGGCGTTGTTGAAGAGAAGCAAGAGGTCTCTATAAAATGCCAGTGTGCAAGATGAGTAACTGCCTTTCTGGAGTTTGCTTTCAATAGCTTTTAGATCCACATGCTGACGGACTATGTTGTTGTAGTCCTCACTTCTCTGCAAAACACCAATGCAATAACAATCAATAACTTTTCATAAATTTTGTGCACAGACCGAGTACATGTCTTAATGTAGCTTAACTCAAGATTTTAAAACACTTCTACCAGAACGGCAGAGCTCAAATAAAATGCCAGAGGAGCCAAAATTAAAATTTTAATTTACTAGCTTATAAATTCTAAATATCTTTAGGTTAATTACGTTTTATCCCCACAATGGATTAGGTTATGCCCTGAACGTTTACTTAGTTACCAATTATATCCACATGATTAAATATAAAAACATGTCTAAATATTTTAAAACAAATGCGGTCATAATCACCTTTGGTCTAGCCATCAATCTGTCTTTGTTGGCTATAACTCCAAAAATTATAAGTTCAAACCCATACAACTACAACCATACTACGACTTAATAATAGGAAAACTATTTAAGCCAAATAAGATTTAAACGCTATTCCAAAAAAAGAGTGGAACATTTCGGGATTTTCACACAAAAAAGAAGTTAAAATTACTTTGAAATCTTTTTTTTTTTTTTTTTTTTGGGGGGGGGGACCACAATTCACGAGACTAGAGTCCACACAGCACGCTGATTGTGGAATTGCAACAAACCAACTAGTGCGCCCATTAAATATCAGGCCCAAATATCAGACAGAAACAATTTACTTTTGTTTAAATAAGCCCAGATCCCTTTTCAACGCTCGCTTAAAATTATTCAAAAGGAGTCCGTCAACTAATCACAAAATAATAATAAACCTCATTATTAAACAATTCTCCAGATCCAGTTCTATTGTTTAAACCAAACTTTGGACTTATATATAAATACATATTTTTTCCACATATATTTACTTTATGCTCAATTGTATAGTTTTACAACTAATTGTTCAATAAGTGGGCCACGATTCAACATACAAGAAAAACATTGAATTTTTTTACTATATGATAATTCTATTTTTTCCCTGGACCAAATTTGTCAATCACAATCTTGGATAAAAAGAATTTCAATAAAGTACCAGTTACATTTTTTCGATTTGTCTGTGTTTTAACCTAAAAGTAAAAATAGACAATTTAAATTTACAAAAATATCAAAGAAATATTAAAGTGATCATTGATGTCGCCGAAAAATTCTGCTAAAAATTAAAAACCGTTGTTTCCGTACCAACATATTTTTATAAGTAAAAATACTACAAAAACATGCATAACATTATGGATCCATGCGTATGAAAGAATAAAAGGAAACAACATTTTTATTTTGCTAAATAAAAATCAGTGTGTTAAAACTTGCACAAGAAAATAAAATTGGATGCAGTCCAGTCCTGCATTTGACATATGATGATGTGTACTGAGGACCACACTTGGAAAATTTACAAGCCGTAGAGGCTTACTGATTCAGCAACTTTTGAATCTCGTTAGCCCATAAGATGTTTTCTTTTATTACTAAATTACTATTCTCAAATGGTCCCAACTTAACTGAAAATCTTGACCATTGGCTGGTTTGGTGTTAATATTGATTAAAAAAATAAAAACATGAGAAATTATTTATTCCTTCTCCAATAATATATAATAACTAAATATTTTAAATTAATAAAATTTTAAATTAATTCATTTTTTTTTAAAGAAAACAAATATATAATAAGTAAAAGATAAAAAATAATATGATTGATGATTAATATATTCAAAAAATAAATAATCAACCCCTGTATTTTGAATTTTTTTTTAATTTAACGACAATTTTCTGACTCAATTTTAAAAATTATTTTCAATAAAATATTTAAAAATAATAATCCATTCTCTACTGGTTCTTCAAAGAAAAGAAAAGTAACTAATTTTTGAAAAAGAAAAGAAAAATAATTAATTTTTGAAAAAGCAAAAAAAAAATACCTGGCTTTGAAGCCTTCTCTCGAAATATGAGCTGTGTTGATGAGCTCGGATCGTTTTCAAAAACTCAACAAACGGCTGTGATCTCACCTTATCGTCCTCTTTAACTTTGATCATCGGCTCTTCACAAGCACTAATACTATCCTCACTGATTGCATTTCTACGACGTCGTTTCCCATTTCTCTTCCTCGTTAAACTCGTAGAGCTTTGTACCTCACCGCTCTCTCGTGTCTCCCCCTTCGAATGAGCCGCCGAGTCTCTCAACTCGGACGACTCCTCCGTCTTCACCACTTCCTTACCAATCGTGTGGGAGCTTCCATTATCAGAATCCGATTCTCGCTCTCCGGTTCGTTTCACCGGTTCGTTTCCCGGACCGATTCGGACCTGTTCCGGTTCATATTTAATTTCCTCCCTTTCGAGGAACTTCTCGGTCTCGCTCTTCGGACTGGTAGAATTAGACTCATTAACGGAATGATTCTCCGTGTCGGGCTCCCCGGTTTCGGTGTCGAATTTATCCGGTTCGGACCGGTCCGGTTGTTGATGTTGGTGAAACTTGTCGGTTTTTGAAACACGTAGTGTGGAGTCATCCAGATCTGATTTGGATTTACGGTCATCATCATCGTCTTTCAAACTCTGTTCTCGTTCTTCCTCTAATTTCTTAACCTTCAACTGCAACGACCTAATTCGGAATCAACAGGTTAAAAAACTTAAGAAATAATAAATTTTAAAAATAACTCAGATCTAAATTTTTTTTAAAAAAAGTAATAAATTACAGGATAGAGACGTCGCGGCGTTCAACTTCACGACGAAGCTCAGATACACGGAGTCGCTTCAACTCGTCGAGCCAAGAGATATCGTCGTCATTATCATCGGAAAAGTCTCGGTCCAGAAAATCGTCGTCGTTATTGTTAGGTGGGGAGGAAGAGAAACGACGTCGTAAATCGATGAACTTAAGGCGGCAGTGATGAGCGGTGGTGAGGAGAGGGGAAAGAGAGGTACGAGACTGAAGTTCCAAAGAGATGGTATCCCAATCGTTAAAACCATGTCGTTTAACAGCACAAGCTAGCAATAGCTCTTCCCAAGTCCCCCATGCTGTTTTGGTTATTTCCTTCTTTGATTCTTGTTGTTCTGTACTACCACCCATCACCATGGGTTCGTTCGTTCGTTCTGTTTATCGAAAAAACAAAATAAATAAAAACCTTATGCTATTGTTCTTTTTATGATGATGAATTGATGATGTTCAATACCCTTTTGCATTATTTCGTGACTCTTTGTTTCTTGTTTTTTTTTCTTCTTTCCTTTATTTGTATGTTTTTATATTTCAAATTTTAGGATGGATGAGATTATAAACTTTTTAATTATTTCAATAGCAATAATTTTATTTATTTATTTATTTTTATCATTTTAATAATATAAAAATAAATATTTATTACAATTTTTAGTTATAAAAGTATAATTTATTATTTTTACTAATAATTATATGTTAAATTAATTATTGTTGTACTTGTTGCTTAAAAAATGATTTATTTTTAATTATTATTTATATATTATAATAAATTATTATTATTATAAAACTATTAAAAATAAAATAAAATAAAATAAAAATTTTAAATTTAATATTTTTATGATATAATTTTTTTATGTTAAAAAGATTAAATTATTCTAAAAATTAATAAATAAACTAAAATATTATAAAAAGAAAAAAGTAAACTACTCATTTCTAAATATCGCGTTCCATTTGTCTCTTCATTTTATTCTTTTTTTATTTATATATATCTTTTTATCACCATTATTTTTATATTTATATTTATATTTACTCATTGTTATATTTTGCTTTTTTGAGTATTTTTTTCCGATAAAATTATTTTTAGGGTTGAGTAATTGAGTTGAACTTTCCAGTTTGTGGATTGGATGATTAGGGCGCGGCTGGTGGGAAAACATTTCCACCTTGTGTGTCTTTTTTTTTTTTTCCCTTACGTGTGTTTATAAACTACAAAGCTGCTACCAAGTTTTCAAATATGTGCTTGGTTAAAATTACAAACATTTAAATTTTATAAATATGTTAAAGATATTAATTTTATTACTATATGATTATAATTAAAAAAACTCTTCTAAATCAATGTCAGAGAAAATACCGTCAAAATTTATTTTAAAAATAACAAATAAATTACATATTTTAATTTATTAATATTATTAAAAACAACCGTACAATAACTATTTATGAGACATGTAACCTTTTTTTATAAACTAATCCACCTAATAAGTAAGCTCAGCTATAAATATTAAAAAAAAAATTGTATTAAGTACACATGTGTTGCTATTTTAGCCATAGCATACTCCAATAATTATAAATTGACACACTTTTATATTCTCTCGTGTTAACATATATTTTAAATATCTCCACATATTAATACTAAAATCAGACTTCAGTAACTACTGACTAAACTCATGATATGTTTTTCCGGCCAACCTTATAAAGTATAACAAATTATTAAAAATTAACAAAACAAAATCGAGTTTGTTAGTTTTTAGTTGGAACGTAGAGAAATATTATTAATTAATGCAATATAACTCTAACAGGTTTTGTTTATCTTATAATATTATAATAAATTTTTATTTTTATTTTTATATAAAAATTACCATAATAACTTCATAAATAATATATTTATTAGTTATACCGTAAATATTAATTTATTTTTTCATATAATATAATTAAATTTTAATTTAATTTTAATTAATTTACTTTTTATTAAATATTTAATTATAGGTAAAAGAGTTAAATAAATTAACAATTAAAAAATGAAAATTATAATAATTATCTATTATTATAGTATAAAAATAAAAATTTATTTTTTTACTAAATATGTACTAAGTTAATATACTTAAAAATATTTATTATAAGTATCAATATATTTCATCATATAACATAATCCAATTATCATTTAATTTTAGATCATTTGTTCTCAAAATTCTATTTAGTGTAAAAAATAGTTAATTGTATGTATTAATTATCTTTGAGTAAGAAATTAAAAGAAAAAAAAAGACTCCTAAAATAATTGATTTTATGTAAATAAATTTAAATTTTATAAATGAACTCTTAATGAAAATTTTAAAAGAAAAAACTTGAAATCTCATAGATATATATTAAATTTTATTTTATTTTTAAATTATATCCGGTATAAAAATAATTGAAAATATATATTAATAATTATATTTTACTAGAAGAATAAAATAAAAAATCAAAAGATTTTTAAATTATTTGATTCTTTTTATAAAATATTTAATTCTACGTGAAAGAATTAATAAAACTGATAGTTGCATAAAAAATATAAAGATTGATGAATATTATAATTATTATTTATTATGACAAAATTAAAATTCTACTAAATATGTGTTATATGGTTAAAAAATTATCTAATATAAGTGTCAATGTATTTCTTCATATAACATAATCTAATTATTATTAAATTTTAATTTATTTATTTTTTAAATTATAGTAAGTATAAAAGATAATTGCTTAAATGTATTAAGTATCTTTTAGCGAGTGAATTGAAAAAAAGACTCATAAAATAATTTTATATCAATAAATTTAAAAAGGAAAAATAAAAACTTATGATCATTATAATAATTGCTTATTATTGTGAAATTAAAAGAAAAAATCAAATTTTTCATAAATATGTGTTAAACTTTTATTTGTTTTTTAAATTATATTTAGTATAAAAATATATTAATAATTATCTTTTAGTTAATTCTTTTATAAATTTATAAATTTTCTATTAATTAAATTTAAAAAGAAAAAATTAAAATATTCTTTATATTATAACAATTCTCTATTATTATGAAATTAAAATAGAAAACCAAAATCTTCTAAAGTTTAGGATTAATTTCAAAAGAATAACTCTTGATAAGTTTGGTAAAATTATCAAAAGAACGTAAGATAAAACTCATATATTATAAAAAGAAAATTATACCTTTAAAATATGAATGGTCTTATGCTTATATAGCCAAAATACACTTAGAAATATTGATTACCATATAAATTAGATGTGTAATGAATACTCTAACATACTTATCGCAACAAGTAATATAATAATAATAAAAGATCGTTTCAACAGAAAATATTTTATAAAAACTAATTTTTACAACTAAAAAAATAAAAATTAATTTTTTTTGTGTTTTTATATTTTAAGGAAGCAAAATTAAAATAACTAAAAGTAAATAGTAATAATTAATTAAATTAAATTTGGTAACTAAGAAAATATATGAAAAAATATCTAGAAATACTTAATCCCCCAATTTTCTAAACATATGAATCGCTAAAATATCTCAATATAATTATCAATTAATTACATGATCAATTGAATATAACTTAGCATTTATTCCTCTCTCGAATAAACTACACATTGGTCAAACAATTAATAACATAAAAATCACATTAAATAATATAATTAAATTATAATTATAATTAAGGTAAAATATTAAATCATCACATGGTAAAAATTAGGTTTATAATATCTTTAGATTAATAAATTAACAATACATAATTGTGTTCATAAAGCTCATATTTTTTATAAAGAAAATAATAGAAAAATAAATACAATCAATCTCTTAGTGTTAATATTCTATTGAATATTCACCAAAATTGTATCTCATTTTGAATTTTTCTATATTTTTCTCTCTTTTTAGCTTCAAAAACTAACCAAAATTATGCAAATGACGGCCCAATAGGATTTTTATAGGGTGATTATGGGCTTCAATATAGCTTAGATGCAATATAGACCATTAGATCAACTTCAAATCAAGGGCTAAGATCAAAACAAGCAAAGTTGACAGCACCAACCAATCACAGCACGACACGTGACACATAAAATTCATTGGACAAATCAGAGTGCGATGCATGGTAGGGGAGACCGGTCCAAGTCAATGCATGTTGAGTCAGTGTCATGCGGTGCAACGTGGTTCGTGGTAACGGATGGCGTGGTGCAAGGTAGAACGTAGGAAGTAATCGTGTGGTAACACGTGAAGTGCTATTTAATTGATCTCTGAACTCGGATTGAACAATGTGTTGACATATGGAATGTGGTTCATTCTCACATGCGACGATCTACGATTATTTACCCTTGCTTTCATGGCATCAACGTCGTTTACCCTATCCACTCTTTCACTTGCGTGAAGGGTCACGTGGTAGCTCTTGATTGACCATATGTTAAAAATTTATAAAAAAAATCAAAAATTATATATTTCACCCATTTTTCTTAAAAAGTTTATATTTTAATATTTTTGGTCCTAAGTAATTCTTATAAAAATATTTAAAATAAAGTATAACTCATATCTAAATAACTAAATCCAAAATCTAGACATTGAATCTAAATCAAACTCAAATAATTAAATCTTAAATTTAATTCTTATGTTTTAAGTTTACTACGAAAAATATTTTGCTAATATATATTTTTGTAGCAAACTTTTATAAAACTTGAATGAAAAAATAAAAAGACAAATTTATTTTATAAAAATATTTTACATATCTTAATATTACTAATACCTCATAGTATTTTCAATCAAACATGTTTAATTTAATAAATAATTAGTGAATTAAATATAACATTTAGAAAAATACATAAATTTAATCTAAAAATAGAAGAATACATTTAACTTATACCTCAAGCATATTCTTCAAAGTATATAATTTTAGTATTGTTTCTGTATCTGAAAATTCTCCAAATAGATTTGTCGATACTACTTATTGAATTGAAAGAATTACTAGATAGGAACTTTTGAAACAAAGAAAATAAAAACTAAGAAAAAGCTAAGAACTCTTATTGAGTTAGTTTTTTTACATAAGAGGGAGGGTTTATATGCCTTTAGAAAACACTACAAAAGAGAGAAAAATGAAGATGATAGGGTCACACGTCATGACATGCATTTATTTTGCAATGCGGCATGAGCCAAATCAAAACGTATTATAATTATGATCCAATTGTCCCATATTGTGGCATACATAAGCCTTTGTCGCATCCCTCATTGAACTAAACCTCTATAATCTTTTTTGTTTTGCACCTTACATTAGGTTGAAATATAGATAATGCTTACATATATTTTATACTTCATGTTTGCAAATGACTGCTTTCAGGTAGAGGTTTTCACATTTTGATTCAGTCTCGTTTTAATAGAAAAAAATTAAATCGGATTGGATCGTTTGATTATTAAAAATATTGTAACCGAACGGTTTGATTAATTATTTAGTTCGGTTAATAATACATAAATATGATATATAGAATTATATACATTTAATTAAAATATGAGAAATTTAATCAATGGTTTGTGAGAAATGATATAAAAAATTTAATATATTATTAAAATTAATCCAGTCTAGTCCGATCGATTTAAAAATTAATATAACTGGACTAGACAGTTTGAAAAATGGTTTTAGTTAATACAAATCGAACGAGATCATTTGATTTATAAAATTGTTCGAATCGATCCAATTTGATCCAATTTTTTGGTTTAATTTGATTTAATCCAATTTTCGGACACCCTTACTTTCAGATACTATTATTCAAGTATTTATGAGTTAGTAAATTTGAAACAATAAATATCTAAAAGACAACAAAACATACATGTGATTTTGAAAAGATAAATATACTAAGAATGATGATAAAAATATGCTAACATAAATCTATTTTAACAGTTAAAATATATAAAATCAAGTTATATTTATTCCTTTTAAACACTTATCAAAGCAATGGTGGGTCGATGAAATTCTAATAGGATCTTCGACAATAATTAACATATATATGGTAGGGTTTTATCTTGGTTTTATTTTATTAAAGTTATGAAATGAGGGTCTTTTTAATATTTTTATTGAATAATTTGTAAATTTTAGGATAAATTATTACTAATTAAAAAATAATTAATATATCAAAAATAAAACTATTTAGATCAAAATGGTGGAAACAACTTAGATAAGAATGTGAGTGAACTTAGAAGCAATTGTAATCGATAGATTTTAATAATTTCAAAACTAATTATTAAATTCAATTAATAAGCGCTATTTTTTATGTTTCAAAATATGATGAAATTAGTGGGATTTAATCATACTCCCCCTACTTTAAAAGTGATAGATTCAACAAAGCATTTTACTTAAATAATCACATATTTGCTTTTATGATTAATTGTTCCAAATTAGCAAAAATTTATTAAAAAAAACTCACACTTTCATATCAATGACAAAATATAAGGACCAAAGCATATTTAATACATAGTTTTAATAAATTGATAATTTATTTAAACTTAACAAGATTATCGATAGCCACTAATTACAGTCATCATTGCCTGATTTTTGTCGATCATCTCTAAACACTTTATATGGAATATTTAGATGTAAAACCTTACACCTGATATAAAAACATGTAAGACTTTACATCTAATGCCTACCGTTAAACCTTTGGTGAGATCACTTGATATAAGGGCTCATTTTCGTGATTGTTGTTGGACATCTACCAAGATTAACTATGATGATCATTGCAACTCTAGTGATGACATTGTCAAAGATTTTATTGGGTCAAATAATATTATTATTTTAATAAAGTTATGTAATAAGGTTTTTTTTTGTCCTTATATTATGTCATTAGTTATGAAGTTTTAAATTTTTGTATGAATTTAAAATTGATAAAAAATACAAAAATACATTACTTTAAGTCAATAATTTGACTTAATTAAGCTATTACGTGATTTACAATTTAATTATTATTATTTGAAAATTTGCAAGTATGTTTACGTATTTGGAGAGAGAGAGAGAAAGAAAAAGAAAAAGAAATGAAAAGGGCTAATTTATAAGCTTGAGAAAATAAACCGAGCAAAATTAGGTTTTAAGGATTTTTTCTCTAAGAAAACTGGATGCATATTTTTCTAATAAATAACCATTAACCAATTATATAAAGCATTGTGTTTTACTTTGTTACGGGTAGATAAAACCCTTCTTTTCTTACTTCAATTACAAGTTATCATAATTAATTTTATTTTTCATATTCATCCTTACGAGATTTAGTATCTTTTTCTCGATTGAAAGATCGCGCCAGCCATTAGTGTTTTTTGTTTTTTTAGTTTAATCTGTTTGACCTTTAATTCAACCTTAAATTTATAAGTAATTATGTATTAATAAAATTCATTTAAAATTGATACGTTAATATTTAAATAATTTGAGTTTTAATATATTTAATAAAATGTAAATTTTTAAAATATATAGACATAAAGATAATGTCAATTTGAATGATGAGTTAAAATAAATATATATTTATTAACAATATATATAATGATTAATTGAAGATTAACCACTCAATTATATAATTAATTAATAGTTATAAATTCAAATATATTTATATATATTTATCTTTGATTCTTGGTGAGAGAACAAAAATATTTATATGTTATTTTTAGATATAATCTTTATCAAAAGTTATTTTATTCTAATAAATGGTATTAGCCTCTTCATATTTGAACATTACAAATCAAATTTATTTTTAATTTATGATATATTTTTACATCTAAAGATGATTTTGGTTTTAAGTATTATATATTTAAAAATAATTATTGTTTTTTTAATTATGGTTTTAAATTCAAAATTAATTTATAATAATTATTATTTGATGTTAGATTTTTATATGTAAATTTTTCTATCATTAAATACTTTTTTTAAAGTTATTTTTGATATTTTTCGTGTTTGAAAACAGATTTAGAATTTTTTATTTAAAAAGAAAAAAGAAAATGTCAACGACGTTTTGGAATTGCTTGCACAAAGGATGGGATTTATGGATTATGATAACGTGAGGTGGAGATATTACGTGTTGATGCTTATGTTGATAGTATATTAATCACAAAAGTATATTTATTCGAATGGCATGTAATAAGTGACAACTGTTATATATTGTATTTATTTTTGTTAATTATAATTAATGCTTTTTTTAGTATTATAATTTGTGCTTTTTTATATTATAACTAAAATTTTATAATTTTTACTTAATATATTTTATTTAAGTTCAAAAGTGATTTTATATTTTAAAAAAACATATAAATATTTTTTTAAAAAATAACCCACAATTATTTTATGGATTTAAAAAAACTTTCTTCGATTTAAACATGTGAATTTGTGTTAATGGATCAAAATATAGATATATTTTATGACTCTATGAGCTATTACCTAATATAATTTATTGGTATTAATCGGTATTGAATGCTTACTTTGATCATTTTTAAACTTAAAATTCAAATATTATTATGATTTATATATACTTTAAGATAAATTAATTGAATCAACATGTCATCAAAGTAATCTCTCTCGTTAAAATTAATTTATTTTAGAATATAAACAATTGCGTACGTATAGCTTATGTAAATATTGATCGAGCTAAAGGAATGTTAATATTTGACATAATTACATGTATACATGTGGTAATAAATACACAAGGATTATTCAGTTTTTATATGTAAACAATAACTTGATTTAAAGGAAGATTTATTGTTAACATGTTTTTATTGCCAATGTTATCATTTTTAAACTTAAAATTCAAATATTATTATGATTTATATATACTTTAAGATAAATTAATTGAATCAACATGTCATTAAAGTAATCTCTCTCGTTAAAATTAATTTATTTTAGAATATAAACAATTGCGTACGTGTAGCTTATGTAAATATTGATCGAGCTAAAGGAATGTTAATATTTGACATAATTACATGTATACATGTGGTAATAAATACACAAGGATTATTCAGTTTTTATATGTAAACAATAACTTGATTTAAAGGAAGATTTATTGTTAACATGTTTTTATTGCCAATGTTTGATTATTACATCAAGATATCACTTACAAGTTAATATTATTGTCCAAATATAAAATATTAATGGAGTGTCCGATATCTTGAGATGAGATTTACTTTTGTTTGAATTTATTATTTTGGTTTTGAGACTTATATGAGCTTGTTTTGTTTACTTATTGTTTTTTGGATTCAATTATGAATAATTCTGTTAATATTATTGCCAACATCGATTCTATTCTATGCTAAATAACACCTCTTGATAGTTCTTAGAGTCGTGGATTTGGAACTTATGATAAAGACTGATTCTCCTACACTTCTTATTGATAAGAGTACTTTTGATCAAAAGAAGAAAAAGGAAAAGTGTGAAAGATCAAATCATATATGTATAATGATCACAAATAAGGTCATTTTGTTGTATTTAGGGGCACAATGTCTTGCCAAGTTTAATTTCAATGAGGTATGTGGACAAAGGAAATATCAGGGAGTACATCATAAAGATCTCTCATTTTGCTTTCAAATTAAGAGCACTTCAGTTATAACTCTATGAAGACTTGATGATTCATCAGATTTTGATATACCTTTTGACATAGTTTAGCAAATTTTAGGTGAGCTACTATTGTTAGAAAGAGACTTGGTCTTTGAATGAGCTCATTTCACACCATGTTCAGAAAGTGGAAATACTTAAAAGAGAGTATTCACCAAGCCTCCATCTCTAAGTACAAGGATAAGGGAAAGAAAAAGAAGAAGGATAAAGAAGCTACAGTTAAGGACATAAAGTATAAAAAGCAAATTAACAAGTAAAAATTTAGTTACGTTATAACACAAGAGATTATGTCATATCTCCAGATAAAGAACATAAAGACTTATGTCTAATAAAATCTTAAACCCCTTAGATTTCATAGATTTGGATGTTTATGTTAACTATATAAAGGGAAAAGAAAGCAATAAAAAGAGATTTGAAGCCAACAACACTTTAGAAGTCTTAGAACTTATACATACAAACATTTGTGGGCCATTTCCTATAGTTGCTTGGAATGATCAATAATATTTTATAATGTTTATAGATAATATTTCTAGATATGACTATTTATCTCTCATTTATGAAAAGTCACAGTCATTGGATATATTCAAAAATCATAAAGCTGAGGTTAAGAACTAATTCAACAAAAAGATCAAAAGCGTCAAATTTAATTGTGGTGATGAGTCTTGTGGTAGATATGACGATTTAGATGAACAATATCCAAGACCATTTACTAAATTCTTAGAAAAATATGATATTGCCCCACATTACACTATTGTTGGGTTCACTCACTATGAATAGTGTTGTTAAAAGATGAAACATGACGCTTAAAGACATGATAAGGAGTATGATTTGTTATTCTACCTTACCAGAATCACTTTGAGGAGAATCACTTAAGATTTTAGCATATATTCTTAATAGGGTTCTAACTAATGCAACAACCAAAACCCCTTATGAACTTTAGATGGACAAGAAGCCTAGTTTAGCAATTGCAAAATTGGGGATGTTTAACTTGCTCGATTCTTTGAGGATGTCGAGTTTGTAGAAGGAGATACAGTTTGAGATTTTGTCTCTAAAGAGTAATATGTTGATATTCCCATATGTGTTATTGTCATTGATTAAGATCATATTCCTGACTTTGATTATAATATAATAAATCAAGACGATCTTGAAGAACCTTCCATTCAAGAAATTGTTCTAAAAGAACAAATTCTATCACCTCAAGAACTCATGTCATTGAGGGGATCCATTAAGGAAAGGAGAAATGCAGTACAATTTGACTATATTGTACTTCTCTAAGAATATGAGTTTGATATTGCAGTGATGGAAGAAAATTCGATCAACTTTCGTTAGGCTAGGAAAATTCCTAACTCTCAAAAGTGGGTTGATGTAATGAATGAGAAGATTAATTCCACGAAGTAAAATGACGTGTGGAATCTTATCCTATTGCTAAAAGGTGTGAAATCCATTGGTTTTAGATGGATAGTTATGACTAAGAAAGATTCGAATGGTGATATAGAGAGATATAGGGCTCGTCTTGTCGCATAAGGCTTTACATAGAAAGAATACATCAACTATAAAGAGACTTTCCCTTTGGGTTTTTTCGAAAGACTCTTTCATGATTATAATAGCATTGGTAGCGAATTTCAACTTTGAGTTACATCAGATGGATGTAAAGACGATGTTTCTCAAAAAACTTTATGTTGAGAGATCCAAAGAATATGGTTTGTAAACTTAAGAAATTCATTTATGGACTTAAGCAAGCATCTCAAAAATGATATTTCAAGTTTCATCAAGTGATCGTCTTGTTTGATTTTGAAATGAATCTAGTCAATTATTGCATATACCATAAGTTTTGTATGAGCAAGTATATTTTTATGATTTTATATATCGATGACATTTTGCTTGTCAGCAATGATATAAGCGTATTGCATGAAACTAAGAGATTTCTAGATAAGAATTTTGAGATGAAAGATCTTGGTGATGACTCTTTTATATTAGGCATACATATATTCGGAGGTTGCTTTTAGAGTTTAGGATTATCACAAACGAGCTATATTGAAAAATTTCTTAGGAGATATGGCATGTAGAATTTCAAACTAGATGATACCTATGTTGCCAAGGGAGACAATTTTTGTCTCAATTAGTGCCCTAAGAATGATTTTAAGGAGCACAAAATTCCTTATGCGTCAATAGTAGAAAGTCTGATGTATGCTTAAGTATATACACGTCTAGATATTATGTACATTGTTAGGATGTTAAGCAGATATTTAAGTAGTCTAAGATAGACTATTAAAAGGTAGCTAGACGAGTCTTGTCGTACATATAGAGAATAAAAGAGTACATGTTTACGTATTGAAGGTCAGATCAGCTTGAGATCGTTGGGTATATGGACTCCAATTTTGCTTGATGTCAAGATAATATGAAATCTACATTAGGCTAGGTATGCCTTCTAGTTTGGGGAACTATCTCCTAGAAAAGTACTAAATAGTCTTTTATTATAGTCTCTTCTACTATGAGAGCATAATTTATAACATTTTATGAGGTGTTCAATTATGGATTATGGTTGCAAAATTTTATTATAAGGCTACACATAGTAGATGGTATTGGAATATCACTTAAGTTATTTTGTAACAATAAGTCAACAATGATATATTCCACTAACAATAGGAGATTGATTAAGTAAAAGCATATAGAGATCAAGTTCTTAATTGTTAAGAAAAGAGTTCAAAGTGTATAGGTTTCTATAGAACAAATCGATACAAACTCCATGATTGCAGATCTGCATACTGAGGGATTGTCACCTAAAATGTTTCATGAGCATATTGTTAGTATATGCGTCATGTCATTTGAGAATATTTAATTTTAGTAGGAGTTTGTAATTTTAAATATTTCTTTGATAAATACAAACTTTTAGTTATTTTAATTTATGGATATTTTGAGGTTATTTGTTGTAAAAATAAAGTTTTGGTTTATTTACACTTTAATTTTGGTATAGTTTGATCTCAGTAAGATTTAAGATTGGGCTAATTGAAATAGGTATGCTAAGATCACATGGTGTAAAAAATTTATGCTACACGACATCATCATCCATGTCATTTAATTTTATCAACATATGTGACCATTTATGGGTTGAGTTACGATAAATTTAATTAAGACCACTTTGATCCTCTATTGGCATAATTGATGTACTGTATTAGTTACATATACATTTCGGTCATGATTGCAAAGTTGAGCTAAAAGTGTTTTTTTTTTTGCAATGCATAATTATAAGGTTACACGTATAACTCAAGTGAGAAATTATTAGATGCTTAATCCAATATTGGGTTATATGTAAATAATTATGTATTTTAGACTGTATATAAGGTTAAGTACATTTAAAAGTGATATGCTAAGATTAAAGTAATTTGGACTTTAATGTATCTAATAAGGTGTGTGCCTTTGATGTGTAGATACTTAAAGATAATGTCTATTTAAATTATGAGGTAAAATATATATACAGTTATTAACTATATATAGTAGTTATGGTCCCTAGATCACATGCATTATTATTTCTTCTTATCTCATTCTCTAAGAAAAATATAAAGAACTAGAAGACTAACCACAAAGGTATATAATTAATTAATAGTTATAGATTCAGGTACGTTTCTGTATACTTTTATTTAATTTTTGATGTGATTTTATTTTATTCTAATTTAAGAGTAATAAATTCATTAAAGAGACATTTGGTTCATAAAAAAGAAAAGAAAAGAGAATGATAATGGAATTGAATGGAAAGGAAATAGTATTACTATATATTATTTGGTTTTATCATTCGAATCAAAAAATGAACCAGGATTACATTGTTTGGTTTACAACTAGAAATAGAATAAAAAAATATATTATTATAATTATTATTAAAATGAGATATATTATTAAAATTATTATTTTTCTAAATAATTGTTATTTAAAAATATTATTTAATATTACTTATTTTTCTAAATAATTATTACTTAAAAATATTATTTAGTATTACTTATTTTTCTAAATTATTACTAAAATTATTATTAAAATAAAATATATTATTAAAATAATTATTTTTTAAAATAATTATTACTTACAAATATTATTTATTTTTCTAAATTATTACTAAACTAGTATTAAAATTATTATTTTTCTAAATGATTATTACTTAAAATATTATTTAAAATTATTAAATTTGTTAAATTATTATTAAAATAACATCAAATTATTAATTATTTTTCTCCATATAATTCATATGTCTCCAAAATTAAAAATAAAATAGAAATAAAATATAAATATGGAAATAGAATAAGGATTGAGAATGGGTAATGGAATTTTTATTTCTTTTCTTTTAAAAATACATTCCATTATATTCTATAAAAATATATACAATCAAATCTATTCTAATTCCTAACAATAAGATGATTTTGTATTGAATTCTCATTCCTAACAACAAGGTGATTTTGTATCGAGTTTTTTTTTAATTGTGATATTTGAAAAAGGATTAATTACTTTGATGGAAGAGTTTTATGTTTGCTAGATCTCATAGACAAATTTGCTCTCTCATGTATGTTATGATTTATTCTATCACAGTGCATGCGATTTTTTTGGAGATTTGAAAAAAAAAAAGTCACAAAATTCAATTGAAAAACAACCGACGTATAATTCATTAATGTTGTCAACTGGCAGGACAGGGCTAAAATTTCCTCTTTACTCTCTATCCATGGTTTCAAAACAAAGATTCTTAAATAGAGAACGATAATTTAAATAATTTTTTTATTATAAATAAAAATTTATAAAAATAATTAGTCAATAGTAAATATTTTTTATTAAAAAATTAAAATTTTAAATCAATAAATAATATTTACGAGAAAAAGAATAAAAACAAAATATATGTAATAAAAAATATATAATCCTCTTATATTAAATAACATTGGTAAAATCTTGTTATAAATTATTCTCAAATAATAACAATAAACTATAAAATAGTTATAAAATTTTAGATTTTTAGAATTTAAATAAATATTATAAAAGAAAAATTATTAATGTTTTAATAAAATAAAAAAACTAAATATGAAATATGAAATATATAATGCTTTATTTATTGTTAGCTTAAGTTTAAATGTAATTAAATCTGTAAAAAAAAATTAAAAACATTAAATTTTTATACATTTATATATTTATTAAAATAATGTACATAATTTTGAAAAACGGGTTGATGAATATAATCTTTATCCTTACTTCGCCTCGTATCATAAAATACAAATCTTATTTTTCATTTTATTTTTTCAATCCTAACCTACCTTAATAAAAATTGACAATCTTATAATTGATGCAATCAAAAGCAAATAAACATAGATGAGTGTAAAAAATACCAAAAATAAAACCTAAAATTAGAGAAATATAGAGTATAAAAATGAGTCGAGTTGATCAAATTCACTTACGTTTAGTTCACCTTAAGTGAACTAAAACTTGACTAAATTAATCTAAAATTTATGTAAGTCAAGATTAACTCATTTCATTTTAAAATAAATTTGACTGAATAATTCATGAGGTTACTCATTTACACTTTTAAAAAATAAAATAAAAAACATAAAAAATATTTATAATTTTATTTAAAAAATAATATTAATATAAATATTATCTTTTGATTTTCTGTTTGTAAAAAATGGAAAAAATGGAAAAAATAACATATTTAAAACTTGTCAATTAAAAATAACAGCCATTATTAACACATCATATATTTCACTATTAAAAATATTTTAGCATAACATTTTACTATGAATGATGTTCATTTGGATGCTGCAAATTGATCTACGGTAATTTAGATTCGTTAAATATTAAACGTCTTTTAATTGAAATCTCCTCATTATTATAAGAGTGATATTTCTGTTATAAGTTTTACAGATATTATTTTTTATAATTTTTCAAAAAATAATATATTTTAATTATATTTTTCAATAATAACATTATTTTAATTATTAAAATGATATCATTAACAAAAATATTTCATTAAATGAGTTCGTAAACTACTAGTAAATTAAGTAAGCTTGATTTTGTAAATGACTTAATTTATTGGATTAACCTAAATTAAATTTTCATACTACACAATCAAAAAAATAAAGAAGTAATCAATAGAAAATAGGAGAGATAGAGGTATACATTCTTTTGAAAAACTTTATAAAACCAAACTATAAACAGACACTATACAATTACTTATGAAAAAAAAAGAGCAAATATGGATTGTTACATATAAAAGTCTAAATTATGGTAAAAAAAATTAAGTTAAACATTAAAAATCTTCTATGAAGTTAAAAACTGCAATTTTTTTAATAGATATCTTATTTTTAATAATGAATTTATTTTCACATACAATTTGATAGTTTAATAAATTATTCAATTTTTTTATTTTTATTTTTATTATATTGTAAAAATTAATCAAAGAGAAAATTTAAAACAAGTAACGTGGATTTGCACGTGTGTTTAGCTAGATGATATAAATTTCGAAAAACTAATTCGTCTAATTGTGCCTTTATTCTTTATTTATATATTATAAATAAATAGTTCAAATCACATTTTAAATAATTTTTAATAAAATTTTCTCATATTTTGAAATAATAAATATCTTACCATTTTATATATTTTTTAAATTAAAAAATAATTTAAGCACCTTAAATAAAAAAAACTTATAAAATTAAAAAGTGTATTTTTTTAATAAGTATCTCATAATTATGTTTTTTTAATCATTAAAAAATATTTATTCACATGTTTAATACAGTTTCAAAACTCAAAGAATCTAACTAATAATATTTATCATATTCATTTTCTATATGCATATTATTTCTTGATTAAAGATTTTTACAATAATAGATTGCTAATTGACTCAAAATCTGGCCCAATTTGGTTACAAATAGCCTCATAAAATGATTAGGCAAAACGGCCCACAACCCAATAAATTTTATTTTTTTTTAATCAAAACGCAATGGCCAATGGCTTTTTTATTTTTTAAATTGCAATGGCTAATGCCATTGGATAGCAATCATTCTCAAAAATTCTAGCATGCATTTAAAATTGGTAAAAAATAATAATTTATATTTAAAACATATATTATTATTATTAAAAATATTTAATTTATTATTATATATTGAATATTTTTTAAATTAAATTATAATTATTTATATAAATTTGTTGTTAAATTTCATATATTTCGACACATTTAATATTATTTATGTATTATTTTTGTTATTATAAATTTTACTTATGTTATTTTATATAATATTTTTTATGTATGTAATTGTTTAAAAATTAAATTTAACTCAATTATGTTATAAAATAAGAAAAATTATTTGTTATAAATTTTATTAATATTATTCGTAAATATAAAAATTATAATATATTTATGATATATTAAAGTAAAATATATCATATTGAATGATACAATAACCATACCTTAAAACAATTTGTTTTCTCTTAAAGAAAAACCTAAACACGTTGAATATTTTTTTAGAACAACAGATTTTTAAAATTTTTTGGGGTCAGGGGTATAATAACAGATCATTAAAGTGGAAAGGGAAATATTTTCAATTTTCAAAATTTTCCCCAAAGCGCACCAAAATTCCCAAACTTCCCCACCACCGCAATGGTCATAGATCCAAACTCCATCGCCGTCACCACCACCACCACAGCTGTAAACACATCCACAACCACAACACGTTCCTTCACAAACCCACATCAACAACAAAGACCTCCCCAACAACTCCATCATCTCCACCATCACCCACAACACCCTCACTACTCTACCCACCCATCTCTCTACACCACTCAACCTCTACCCATTCGTCCACTTTGCCATACCCCCACTCAGCCTTCTTTTCTTTACCCAGTTGCCTCCTCTGGCCGTGGCTTCATTAACAGACTTATTCGCCCACTACCCACCTCCGATCAAGCCGTTACTGTGGCCAATCCCAACTCAGCTGGCTACTTTTATCCCCCCTTGGTGGGTCTTCACCAAACTGCTTCTGCTGCTGGTGGTCTACGGCCCTATTTAGACTCGTCCAACCATAACAATTCTGTGCATATGTTGAGGCCGCCTCACAATTTTCAACAGCAGCATCTTTACCAACCTCATCATGTTTCTTCTGGTGTGCCAGTTAAGGGTGTTCCTGTTTGTGGGCAATCCAAGGTTTATATTTAATAGTTGTTTTTTTTATTAATCATTAATACGAGTGCAAACGTTTATTTTGTTACTAATGTTAAAATTTTCAAATTAATGTTTTTAATATTTTTTTAATTAATTAGTTGTATTATTAAAATATCTTTGAATCAATTACTTCAATCAAAAATTGATTAATTTGATTGAAATATTTAAATTATTTTCGTTATAGTTATAAGATCACTGTGAATGAAGTTGTAACTTTTAGATGAAATTGACAATTTTTTTAATAGAATAATTGATAGAAAGATATTTCAATAATAATACGTAATCAATTGAAATAAAATAAAATTAAAAAACGTAATTTTTCTTTAAATATAATGAATGTAGTTTGTTTTGAAGTTATTTATTTTGTTTGCTTGCTTTGAATTTTGAATTTCGGTATTTTTTTTCCGTATTTGGTAACATTTGAGCTGAACTACTTTTTCCTATTTTAATAGAATTTATCTTATTTTATTTTGATTTATGTGTATAGTATAACCTTTATAGATGCATTATCATTTTTAATCCCCTCCCAAAGCTAAACATTTTTTTTAATCACGGGATTGTTTAAAGCACTTTCATAAATGTGCTAAATATATTTTAATTTTTTTTATAGCATGATGAATATATGTTTTTTTAGTGAGGGCTAAAATGAAACCAATTTGACATTTTAAAAAAATTAGCTGGGGAATACGAGTTGATAATTGGCCAACTAGCTACAGCCTATAAGCCATTTGAGTTAACCCTTTCATTTGTCTCGAAGCCCTTTTTTTCTTTTCCTTTCTAATGTCATCGACAAGCCTAAATTTTTAGTGGAGTAATTCTTAAAATTCCCATGTTTACATTACAGGTTTGCTGCTCTTATTCTTCTTTTGTTTGTTCAATTAGATGACTTCCATTTGTTTGTAGGTTGTTCCCACAGCTTCTGTTCCCGATAGTAATAGCTACCAGGATACAGGGTAATCCTTCACTTGATCATCTCCAATTAGTAGCATACTGTTTTAGATTAACAGGGACATGAAGAACTCTTTTTTGTGCTTTATGCAGAGAACAAAACAAAGATGATAATGTTGTGATTGTGAGTGGTCGTAAGGTATGTGAGACATTTTTGCTTGCCCCTGCCTTTTCATGGGCCTAGTATGTTAAGTTTTGAAAGAAATTGCATGATAATCATCTGCCTGTGAATTTATATTTTGAGGCCCTTCTTTGTACATATTCTTTTGTCAATAAATTTACGTACGTGAGTTGGGATTAATATAAAAAACATGCGTGAGGTATGATATTATCACTAACAACTCTAATATTTAAAAAATATCAAGAAAACCATTATGTTAAGTCTAAAATTTCCCATCCGGATTTGGGTATGCTCAAATGGTTTTTTTGGCTTTGATCGGTTCAATTATAGTGAGATGCAATCTGCAATCCTAGAATTTAGGAATGGAGAGAAGGGATGTGTTGATGCCAATTTTGGGTATACTCGTTAAGACCTTAGGCCTTTAGGGGTAACCTTTGGTTTTGTGATGCTTGAGCCAGTAATGAGAATGTAGAAGTAATGAGAATGTAGAACGAAGATGAGATCTAGGTCTCGTTTTGTGATGAATAGCAAAGATAGTGTTTGTAGATGCTCTTATATCTCAGACAAATATAAGTTAAGAGTTGTTAGATGATGTGTGAATGTGTAAAATGATGAATATATAGGGAGTAGAAGTAATCTGATACGTATTTCTTACTTATGTAGATAGACTAGTTGTAGAATCTTGATTATCTCTTCATAATTCTCTTTCGGACAATTAGGGGATAATTATTGGTTATTTATCTCTTTATAAGGATTATCTAGTAGTTATGCTTATCTAATAACTCAGTGCTTATTGGGTTGGCTCATAAGGCTTTCTACTAACTGGGAGCACTAATTAGTTTCCATGTGACATGTATTAAATTGGACCTAACATCAGTCCCCAAAACCTTCTAGGCTTTGATCAAATAGGTGAGAAGATGTAATTGTATTTTCGTCGGTATCTGAATTCGTGACCCTTCCAACCACACTGGTGACACAAGGCTCACACTCGTGTGTTGTTTTACCTATCTAGGTGAAGCTCCAGATCGAATCTCTCTAATTGGGGTCCGACTCGACAGGGAACATTTCTGTGCCCTAGGCCTTGATGCTAGGTTCAGCAAGACGGTGGAAGAGAACTATCCGGTCTAAGTCCTCGTCTATCATAAAGGCTATACGAGAAAGGGTATCTGTCTGCGTATTCTCCTCCCATGAAATGGGACTCAGGGTCCACAAGGCCATTGTGTTCAATAGCTTTGATACTTCTGTAGGCTGGGCCCTGGTATATGGAACTCGCCTAGCACTTGTTTTACAACAAGTTTGAAGTTGCTAAAATAGTTTATCTGTTTGGCTCCCAAGGCTCTCTCCAATTTTAGCCCGATGATGAGTGCTTCATATTCTGCTTCATTATTGATGCATTAAACAGGAGTCGTAATGCACAATGTAGGGGATCACCTTCTAGAGTGATCAATATGAGTCTAGGTCCATTCCTATTTTTGTTGGAGCCAACGATGTGTAGTGTCCACCTACCCTTTTCTTTCACTGGACGGTTATTTTGTAGGGATCTCGATCAAAAAGTCAACCAAAACCTGGCCTTTGATGGCCATACGTGGGACATACTCAATGTCGAACTTGTTGAGTTCAACTGACCATTTTTTCAGTCGGTCATAAACATCTAGCTTAGAGAGCACTTGTCTAAGCTGAGTATCTGTGGGGACAATTATACTGTGAGTTTGGAAGTACGGTCGTAATTTTCTAGCAGTTACTCTGAATGCAAGACCCATCTTCTCAATTTGCAAGTACCTTTGTTTTGCATCATGAAGGGACTATTTGCTCATGTAGTAGACAGGTTTTTGAACACCAT
Organism: Hippophae tibetana; assembly: GCA_037013495.1. Taxonomy (NCBI): domain Eukaryota; kingdom Viridiplantae; phylum Streptophyta; class Magnoliopsida; order Rosales; family Elaeagnaceae; genus Hippophae; species Hippophae tibetana. Next base: position 16,656,439 of record CM072812.1, read on the forward strand.
TGTCATCCTTTACCAAGGTCACATTGACAATTGTTTCTAAGGCTGCTAGGTAAAAGGTGAGTATGTCACCCGGCCATGTGCTACTCAAATATTTCTTAACTCTTCGAATGCTTTCTCACAATCTTTGTCACAGGAAAAATTAGACTTTCCATGTAGTACTTTGAAGAAAGGTGCATACTTGTCGGTTGCACGAGAGATAAAGCGATTCAAGGAGGCCATTCTCCCTGTCAGCCTCTAAACTTCTTTGGTAGTCTGCAGGGGATTGCTTCAAGGTTTTAAAAAATGTTGGAGGTGACGCCTCAAGGCTCGTTTTTTGGTTGTTTTCTAAGATGTAGACTCAGATGTGTGAAATATGTAGTGAAATTTCATGGACTTTGATTTGAAATTGGATCCAATTTAGGTTTTAATTCAAAACCCATTGAAAATCCGGCCCATTAGTGAAATTAAACAATAGAAAAATAAAAAAAATCAGAAGAATAAAGGTTTTTTTAAATTTGAAGGCAATTCTTTATCCCTTCCAAGCTTCCGGCGGCAAAAACAGCCTCCAACATCCATTTTTAGATATTTTCGGCCTCTCTGATTGTTTTAAGGTACTGTTACTCAAGCCTTTTTCATCATCTTTTTCTGTTCTTCCAAATCTTTCCTTTCACGTTTACACTTCCTCTATTCCTCAAGCATTTATTTTTTTCTTCTTTATCTTGTTTTTTTTTGTGGTGAGCTGAATATAGTCTATTATTATTAAACCATACACAAGCCTCTTTTTTCTTAACTACACGGTTATACTTTTATATGTTATATATTACCCAAAATTGAATAAATTATTATTTTATATATGTACGTATGTATATATATATATATATATATATATTATTCTTGAAAAATGTTTTATGCTGTTTTTTTTATCATTTTATGCTTCAAAAGTATTAAAATTATTATAGTTTAATCATTAATGCTGATTTTTAATTTGTTTTTCCCCCTATTTTTCTTGTTATTTATATCTGTTTTACTTTCTCATTTTACATTAATGCTTTATATATTATTGTATGCTAGTGGACTTGTGTTTATTGGTTACTCGTATTGGAAGTCTTTCAAATGGATAGAACTGCTAAGAGAGCTATTGTTGGGTTTTGAGGTGAACATGCTCGAGGAGGTGGACATAGTGGTAATGGAGATGGAGGACTAGTGGTGGTGCATTTAGTGTTCCTCCACCTCCCAGGAGAGATACTACCCAACAAACAATCGCTAATAGGACAACAAAATAGGGACCCGACCTAACAATATTATAGATTAGATTATGAATTTTGGACCTCTAGCATTTCATGTTTTGTTTGTTTATCTCATTTGATTTGAACTTCATATCATGGTCCTTTTCTATTTGTTTGGATGATGTTTTGATACAAATAATTTTTATTATTATTATTTACGCCTTGAGTCTTACACCTTACCTAGTAGAGGTAAAATGCCTCAAGGCTAGTTTTCGTCTTTTAAGACCTTGGGTGCATGTTCATCAATGCACCTTTTTCAGGGTTGGTCTCAATTTTTCAATTGACCATGAATCCTAGGAACTTTCGTGAGTCCACCCTGAATACGTATTTGTTTGGGTTTAGCTTTATCTCGTACTTTCAAACAATGTTGAAGGCCTTACTCATATGGGTGACATGATCTTTTGTGTACTTGTTCTTGAGAATCATATCGTCTATTTATACTTCCATCGTGTGTCTAATGAGGTCTGCAAACATATTGTTGGCTAGCCTTTGATATGTGGCCTCAACATTTTTCAGGCCAAATGGCATGACTTTGTAAGTTTGTAGTAAAATAGCACTTGGTTGATCACGAAGTTTGTTTTTTCTTAATTGGGATTGATTTGATTGTATTTGAAATACGCGTCCATAAGGGAGAAAGTGACATGTCCTGCCATGACATCCACAAGTTGATCTATTCGAGGAAACAAGAAGCTATCTTTTGGAGAAGCATTATTTAGGTTGGTGAAGCCTACGCAAATGCACCACTGCCAATTAGCTTTTTGACTAGGACCACATTTTCCAGCTAGTTGAGGTAAGATACTTTTGTTATGTACCTAGCTATGAAGAGCTTGTCAACCTCCACTTTTATGGCTATATATCTTTCTTGATTACACGACCTTCTTTTTCGCTTGACCATTTTGAATTTTGGGTCTATGTTGAAATGATAACTATAACCTTTGGGTCTATTTCGGGCATTATTTTGTAGGACCATTTTATTGGAGAAACACATCTAATTTTTGTTGCTCATTTGATGGTAATGATTTACCCACACAGACCATCTTATGAGGCTCAAAGTCGGACAGGGTCAAGAGACGTGTTTGCTCGATTGGTTTAGATGTAGGAACGTGCCATATCGAGGGTCTAGTTCTTGCCCAAGCATGATGGAGGATGACATATCGTGTGGTGGTAGCAATGTGCAACCAAAGGATAGCCGGTTGGCGGTGGCTGCAGGCAAGGGCCTATCTGGTCGACGACTTCGTTCGTCGACAACACTTGTCCCTAGCGGCAATTCTTGGTCGGCCATGGCTTGGTTGATAGTGATGTGTCCTTTTCTACGTTCGGTCATTGAGCAAGGGATTGAACGAGATGACCTTTTTCAATCTCCATTAGGATCGGAATATTGAAACTAGTTGATTGGTTCATGGTTAGTCTTGGAAGCACATATGATTGAGTTTGGTAGAGATTTTGTAGTCTAGATGGATGAAAGACCTTTTCTTAGAAAACCGTGTTGCAAGTTGGCTTCCTTTCAAAGGCCTACGTAGTTCTTTCGTAGAAGAAAAGTTTAAGAACACTTATGAATGTCTTAAAGATTCAATTTTTTCAGCCTAGCTGTGAAAACACTTGTTTTCCATAGACTATTTTAGATGTTGATGTGGATTTTTGTCAACACCAGGTAGGATTATTCTTTGTGGATCTACGAGATAGAGAAACTCGTTAGGACTACGGATCATTGGGGGGACCTTTAGCTCTCCAATGCTTAAGTCAATAATGAGATATATATATATATATATGTATGTATAAAGAGTAGAAATAACTTGATATGTATCTCTTACCCATGTACATAGACTTGTTGTAGTATCATGATTGTTTCTTTCGGATAATTAATTACTAGTCATTTACTTCTTTATAGAGATTATCCAGTAGTTATCCTTGTCTCATCCAACTGGATGTAGTTTGTTCACTTCTAGAATGCTCTAATCTTGCAATGTGTTTGTGTTATTATTGTTCTTTTGGCTCCTCCTAGTTCTTGTAGAAAAGATGCCGTTCACACTTACACACAAATTAATTACAAGAATTAATTACATTTTCACTAGTCACAAATTTTCATATTAGAGATGGTAGGTCGGTTCAGATAAAATCCGACCTGAATTTATCTGTGGTTCAAATTTGAACTAAATTGTTTCAAGCTAAACAGATTTGGGTCAGGTTGGATTGGATAATATCCGCGGATCGAAAAGGGACCCATTTGACCCCTTTTTTAAAAATGAAAATGAAATAGTATGTTTTCATGCAATCGAAAAAGTGGATAACCGAATGGGGACCCAAATAGACCACTTTTTGATCCGATCTGTTTTGCATCGAACTGTTTATAATAAAATGTATAATGTCCGCCTTGTTTTTCGTCCCGATCTGACCCGAACAGGTGGGCTACCTGTGGGGCATTGACCCGTCATGTCAAATTGCCGTCTCTATTCCATATACTGCTAAAAATGCTCTCTTTTTCCCGCATGAGTTCATTTTTATCTTATCATATGAATTAACTTTGACCAACTTAATTTCTTTTTTGTAGGTTAGAATCACAGATGGGGCTTCTCTATATGCACACTGCGGGTCATGGTTAAGGAACAATCTTCCTGAAAAATGCCAGGTCTGCATCACAGGATGGAAGATATTTTTTAGTTGTATTTAAAATTGAGCACTTTTATACTAAAATAAACTTCTGATACCCTAGGACTTTAGCAAATTGAATTATAGTTGCAGTATCTGTATCTTCATTAAGGCCTTGCAGCCATTAAGTTCTCTTCTCTAAGTGCTTCTTAAAAGTCCTCCTGGAAAATGTAGTTAGGCTGTAATTGAGGTATATGTTCCAAAGACACTTTTTTAAAATCTATATGGGACTATGGGCAATACAGATGGAGGGTTCACTTTTTATTTGATCTGATTATTGTTTACTTATGCTTTTCATTAGCGTTGAATATATTTTTTGGGCAGTCACAATATAGTGATGCTATATGGTCTCTTCCCCAATCTTTACCTGTACCTACCGCAAGTGATATTGATCCAAAGGAGGAAGTTCAAGAAGAAGAAGAGGAAGAGGTTAGTTGCTTTCTTACTCTGCTTCATTTAGCGTGGCATATTAGTAGCAGGGTTGGATAATATTTTGAATTAACTGTATTTACAGAGGAGGCAAATCTGTTCCATTCACTGATTTTCTGGACTGTCAAGCTATTGTATCCTCTGCTAGTAGCATTCTTAATGATTCTCACTAAATCCACATAAAAAATGTCCTAAATTCATAGCAAGCAAATAACAAATTCTAAAGGGTTAATCATCAAATTGCTGAATGTATTTTATTTTTACACTTTTGAAGACCGAAGAGTGTTTTGGATGCACCCACTCTCTTGTTTCTAATGATCAGTGTCAATTCTGGTGTGAATCTCAAATTTCAAATTAGGAACAATTACACTTATATTTACATTTTTTTTCATTTCATCATATATTCTCTTCAGAGATGATATTGTGGAGTTTTGATTTTCTACTTTATTCTCTATTTCATCATTTACTGAAAACTCTGATCCAAGTAACTCCAGTTAGCCTGTTACTGACTCCAGGATGAGGAATCTGTTAGGCATTTATCCAAAGAAGACATATTGAAAAGACATATCAAACGAGCTAAAAGGGTCCGAGCACGGTACGTTACTTTGTAATATTCAGTTTTCATATCACTGTATGCCTATATCTGGTTATTTTTGGTAACTTAGTTAATGATTTTTACAAACTAAATCTGGTTTCAAATTACAATTACATCTATGATGAGCTAGAGTATGTACATGTAAAATGTTCCAAATGAAGATTGAATTTGAATCAGTAGGCCATATAGACATCAACTTATAATTGTCCTTCATGAAATTCAAAAAGATATAGAAGTGGAATCTTTTGCTTTTTATTAATGAGTTACAGAAAACTGAGAGAAGAGGAAGGAATGGAAAAATAATTCTTTCTCTTTACTTCGTAAAGTGTATATTACATCCTATTAATACTCAAACTCTGTTACATGATAAGACCATACACCTTAGTAGTAGAGTAGTACAACTCTAAACTAACTTTGTAAAAGAACCAATTACACAAGTGATAGTATCTCTTACAAGTATCCACATGGTAAGTATCATACATCCTTACATCCCCAAGCTGAAGGAGCTGGAAGAACTAGAAGCTTGGGCCTATGATTCAAATATTGAGAGATAGGTAAAGGTTTGGTCAAAGAGTTAGCAAGTTGATAAGTGCACCCACATGTTGCACATCCAAGAAATGTTTCTTAATCAAATCACTCATACAATGAAAATCGATCTCAATATGCTTCGTACAAGCATGAAAAATAAGATTGTGAGCAAACGTAGCACTAAGTTTATCACAAAAGATAATTGGAGTTGTAGACAGAGGAACTCCAATATCAGTAAGAAGAGCCCATAACCAAAGGAACTTAGTAGCACAAGTGGCAACAATCCTATATTCAGACTCCATACTAGAGTGAGAAATTGCTTACTTGTCATGAGACTAAACTATCACCCAAGAACACACAATAAGCCCCAATACTCTTCCTATTATCATGACACAAAGCCCAATATTAGATGCCACTAAGGGAAGAGGAAATTGGAATATGAAGGCCAAAATGAGAAGTATCCTTGAAAAATATATGAAGGCGTTTAAAAGCCACCCAATGAGCATAAGTAGGACAAGATAAGAACTAACAAAACTTGTTGACCACAAAATTTATATTTGGGTGAATGAGCAAACAATATTGTAAGGCACCAACTAAACTTTGAAACTGTGTAGGATTCTCAAGAGGAGTACCCTTTAAGTTTTGTAAGGATTGGACCAAAGGAGGGGTATCCAAAGATTTGGAGGAACCAAGGTTACACTTAGCCACCAAATAAGAAATATACCTATGTTGACACAAGTGAAGACCTGTGGATCCATGGGACACCTCTATCCCAAGAAAATATGAGAGATCACCAAAATCTTTTAAAGAAAACTGAGAATGAAGCTGGGAAATGAGATCAAAGAGCATTTGAGGATTAGTATTAGTTATTAAAATATCATCAACATATACAAGTACCAAAGCAGTACTAGGTGTAACCTTGAGAAATAGAGAATAATCAAATTTGACATTTAAAATTCCATGAACAAGAGAACAATACTCAACTTTTGAAGCTTGACACAAGGGGCCTGTTTTAAACCATGTAAAGTCTTTTTAAGTTTACATACCATACCAGGAGCCAGTTCAAAACTAAGTGGGGGATCCATGTATACTTCCTTAACAAGATCACCATTGAGTAAGCCATTATTGACATCTACTTGGCGAATAACCCATCCTTAAGTAACAACCATACTAAGAACCACCTTGATAGTAGTGACCTTTTAGCTGGACTGAAAGTCTGAGTATAATTAAGGCCTATAACCTGTAAAAATCCTGAGCAGCAACTATGGCTTTATTTCTTTCAAGAGAGATCAGACTTGAGTTTAACCTTGAAAAACCACTTACAACTGATGGTCTTTTTACATTGAGGGAGTTTAACAATCTCCCATGTACCATTAGCAATTAAGGCTTTATACTCACAATCCATAGCTGCTTTCCATTAACTAAATCCTTCTTAAAAGACTTAGGTTTAAGAAGAATGATAGTTGCCTTGTACAACTTCAGTTTCAAGTGACCAGTTTTACCATGAGTTTGCATAGGATGAATATTAACAATAGATGGAGCTAGAGGAATGGGAACAGGAGCAAACTTTGGAACGGAGGAAACAGATGGAGAAGAGAGACACGATGTAGAAGGGGAAGAGACAAAGGGAACCTTAGAACAAATCTGAGACACAAAGGAAGATGAAGGTAAAGTGACTAACCAATCAGACCTTTGAAAGGGAGCAAATTTAGGCATATGTGAAAAATGAAATTGGTTTTCAAGAATGCATACATGGCTATTGATAAAATACTTGGAAGAACCAGGGTCATAACATATATAGCATTTTTATATACCAACATAACCAAAGAACACACATTCAAAGGATCGATCATCTAATTTGTGCTTATTATAAGCCCAAAGGCAAGGAAAACAAGAACATTTAAACACCTTTAAAACAAAATAATCTAGTTTCCTAAAGTAAAGAATTTCATAAGGAGATCTTTGAAGGAGTTCTATTAATTAAATAGATTGCAATCCTAAAAGCATGACACAAAACTCTTTAGGGAAATGTGCATGTAAATGCAATGCAATACCTTTTTCAACAATACGATAATGTCTAGACTCAACATCCTAATTTAAGCAAAAGCGTAAGGACAAGTCAACCTATGAAGAATACCATATTTCTCAAAAATAGAGACAATAGGTTGAAACTTCACTATTAATTTGAAAAGATTTAATGGAGATACTAAACTCGTTTTCAATCACACTCTTAAAATAAGTAAGAATAGTAGTAGAGACATCTTTGGTTTTTTAAAGAAAAAATCTACATAAATCTGGAACAATCATTAACAATGGATAGAAAATATCGATCACCATTGCAAGAAACAATAGAAGATAGCCAAAAATCCATATACAACAATTCTAAAGGTTTAAAAGACCTTTCACGTAGTTTTGGGAAGGGTTGTTAATGAGACTTAGAGATTTCACTCTTTACAAAATTCTAAGTTTTTATTTCGACTTGGTACATAAAAATCGTGGACTCGAAGAAAAGTATACACAGTATCAAACAAGGGATTTCCAATAGTGCAAGTCCTTCAATCTAATAAAGCCCATACTTACTCACACCCTAGAAGACAGTGCTTCCCATAGACAGATCCTTAACATAAAAAATAACAGGACAAAATTCTGTAAAGACATTGTTGTCTTCCCATAATTTTTGAAGAGAAAGAAGATTTGTTGTAGTAGAAGGAGCATGGAAAAGTGTTTGCAAAGATAGTACACATTTATTATTAACAACAAGAGTACTAGAACCTATGGAAGTTATAGAAAGTTGAGAGCCATTACCAAGTTGCACTCCATCACAGCCATTAAAAGTAACATGATTGCTAATATTGGAAGCATCAAACGTGATGGGGTGACTAGCACCCAAGCCGAGTAACCAACCATTTCCTAAATAAAGGAGCCATCAGAAGCAGTCATAGCAAAAGTCTAACCTTGATGTTTCCTAGTCATAATATCACCCAGAAGAAAACAATTGAAAGCGCTATGGCCAGGTCTATTACAAATCTAGCTGGTTGGTCTGTCTCTTTTATAATCATTGGAACCATCTGTGTAGAGGAGGAATCAGAGTGAACAGAAACTGAGAATTCTATTTGTTAGTAGGCATTGAGGAGACCTGACCTTAAAGAAATTGTTGCAGACTCCAAGGAGGTTGCTTCTGTTCAAAGGACTTATTTTTGCTAGAAAACACTAATTATTCTAATTAGAGCCACCACGGCCAAAGGAAGAAGTATTTGCGTGATGCACTTGTTCTTGAGTAAACTGATGTTGTCTCTTAACCATTCCCTCATATTGATTGAGCATATTATGAAAGAGACTTGGGCAGGGAATAGTTTCACGCATGTTGATACCATTAACAAATGGCAAATAATTTGGTCCAAGTCCTGCCATCAAATAAAGGATGGTGTCATGATCAGAGATTGAGGCACCAATGCTGCTAGATGATGAGCAATACTCTTTGCATGCCCAAGATAGTCAGAAACTAAAAGATTATCTTTACAAAGACACTGAAGTTGTGATTTCAAACCCATAACTCTAGATTAAGACTCATCATAGTCTTCAAAAAAAGTCACTGTTCATGAGCGTTGTCTTTGTTAGAAACATGTATCAACATCTCACTTGTTATCGTGCTGAAAATCCATCCTTTAAGCATGGAATTAAGACAAGTCCAGCTTGTGAAATCATGATTTGGAGTCGAATTTGAAGAATCAAGAAAACATGAACAAAACAGGGAACCATCTGTCAGACCTTCAATTTTGTAGGCAACAATCTAGCTCTTCATTTGTTCACGCCATAGAATGTAGTTATTGTGATCCAATCTCATAAACAAGGAGATCGAATTTGGTGGTGGAGGAGAAAGGTTGTGCAAGAATTCCAATTGCAGAAGAGACTTGCAAAGAAGAAGATTGCAATTGAGTCTTGGAGTACTGTGTGAGTCTCTCTGAACATTTGGTGGAGTGTTCAAACACATCTTGGTAAGAAGCCATAGCAAGTCACGAATCAAGAAAAAGAAACCCTAGATGTAGGGCTCTGATACCATAATGAGTTACAGAAAATTGAGAGAAGAGTAAAGAATGGAAAAATAATTCTTTCTTATTACTTCGTGAAGTGTATATTATATCCTATTAATACTCAGACATATTACATGATAAGACCATACACCTTATTAGTAGAGTAGTATAACTCTAAACTAACTTTGTAACAGAACCAAATACACAAGTGATGGTATCTCATACAAGTATCCACATGGTATGTATCATACATTCTTACAGTTGTGAGCTTCTTATGCCAATTGATGTTGTAATCTGAAATTTTTTAAACATCATAAATTGGTTATATCATTAAGTAGTCACCCTTTCCCTCTTCATTTTGATTTGTTATGTTAATTTATGGTGCAGTTTCTCTGAAGGAATGTGTATATGTCAACAATTTCTTTACTAATGACATTCATATTTTCATTGCAGAAGCTAATTTGCAGATTTAAACTACATTGGTTTTTTTTAATAGGTTAAGAGAAAAACGGTTACAACGAATTGCAAGGTATAAATCCAGGCTTGCTCTTCTCCTTCCCCCACTGATGGAACAACAGTTCAGAAATGACGCAGCTGCTGGAACATGACAATGCTAACGTGTTCAAACTTGCTTGCTAACCTTAAGATGATTCGTTGTGAGTTGGTAAATATTTTGCTGATTGCTTCAGGAGTAAGAAAGTTTTAGAGTGCCTAAATTGATTACAGTGATTGATCCAATTATCAGCTAAATTAGTCAATAGTCTAATTTTCGTAGCTTTGTATTGCATTTTCTTTTAGGCTCCTCACATCTTCATGTAAAATACATCCAACATTTAGATCATTAAGATCAAATTTAAACAATCTTAAGCCATTTTATACCTTTTTAAAGAAATGGGTTACCTGCTGGTTATGTTATTATTTATTTATTTATTTTTAACTTAATTTCATATTGTGTTTCTAAGATTAGGAAAAAAAATGAAAAAAACTGTTAAAACTCATCTATTCAGAAGAGCCTGTATTCACCCAAAAATAAGCAAATTTGTCAGGATAGAGTGAGTTTTAACAATCACTACCAGTCTACAAGACATTTTAAGAAACTGATCAGATTTTATGAACCACATGCATAAAATGGGAAAAAACATAACATTGGGATGCCAATGATGAAAAAAGATCCCAATTAGACTGAACTATATGTATACAAGTACTCCCAAGCGGTCTAAAAATTAAAACAAACAAAAGCAAACAATGCTGATTGAAAAATGACTTGACCTAAAATGAAAAGTTCAGCAAAACCCTAAAACACAACGGGCTAATAGCTTCAGCAAAATATCAGATTAACTATAATAGTATCTTCAGTCAGGAAGAATCTGCTCGCTGTCAGCATCTGCTTCTGTTTCAATCTGAGGCTTTGGAGCTTGGCCTCCTCCAGGTGCCTGCTTCTTTTTAATCCCACTGACAATGTCATCAATCCTCAGTAGCATGCAGGCTGCTTCTATTGCTGTCTTGAAGGTTTGTGCCTTCACATTGTAGGCATCCCAGATCTGAAAATATATGAAAAACATGAATATTTCTGGGAATATAGAACAAAGTAATCATGTTCGCTGACTTGTCACAAGTGAAGTAATATTTCCCTAAATTAAGTAAAGATATTGATGACCATGGCATTTTGAAGATATTTTAAAAACATTGTCGTTAAAACCCATAATGTGCCAACTATTCTATATGAAAGTAAAACCTTTCAACAAAACCAGAACACCTTCAGAGTGTAGAGCATTGATCACATATAGCATCTACAATTACAGCCAACAGTTAGCAATGTTCATGAATTATTAGAGAATACAAGCCAAGGGAGATGAGTTTCCAGCAAATATCCCCATCAGAACAATAAGTCAGACAGGCATTAAGAATACATACATACCTATGGTTATATTCTCTTGTGATTTGTACACAAGCATTTACCCAGTCTATCACTTAGTTTCAAATGTAATAGAGCATAAAAGGGAAACTGAAGACACACCTTCTGCTCTTTCATGTCAGCAACTGCACCACTGTTTCCATCTATACCAATCCATGCATTTTCTCCGTTTGCATGCTATAGTAGTTCACAGCCAATATTAAGCACAAATCAGCATGATTACAAGCAAATAAATTATAATGACAAAAAAAAACTAAGCTACAGCCTACACATTCCCTCCTACCTTCCCTTGCAGCGCAGTCATGGTCCGAATCACATTCACACCACAATTCTGTGCCAAAGTTCTTGGAATAGCCTCAAAAGCTACAGCAGCTGCTTCATAAGGCCACTGTTTTAAACCCACCAAATGAGCAAAATATCTTAGCAAGGTAAAATTATTAAGAACAGCACAGAATCTATCTTAAAGCCTTTAAACAAAATTCTTTCAGGCTCAAAAAAAATTCTGCACTTTTCCTAATTTATGTCAGGTCAGGTGACAGGCATAGGCTTACTCAAAGAAGGGTCATAATGATAACTAAAAAAAGGTGATTATACTAGCAGTTAGCAGCACACGAATGGCATACACCTTATATGCACTCTAAAAGTCACCTATAATGCAACTTAGGAGGACTGATTCACTTATATATAAAGAATAAATAAGAAGCTACTTTTCAAAAAAAGGAAAAAAAAAGAATAAATAAGAAGCTGTTCACCTTTTCAATTCCTTCAATAGATGAACTCTTCTGCTTCAAAGTAGCAGATACAGTCAACTCAGTAGCACCACCTCCAGGTACAAGCTTTGGATTCTTTAATATATTCCTCGCAACAGACATGGCATCCTGTGGAATAAAATAGGGGAATCCTTCGGTATTAATATGGGTTGCGGCGGTTAATACGGGTTGGTCGGGGGGAATATTATTTCACACATGTATTTGTGAATACCTGTAAATTTCTTTCAACCTCATTCAAAAGATCCTTACTTGCACCTCTTAGAAGTACTGTACAAGCTTTTGGATCTTTGCAATCAACAATAAAAGCAAAGAACTCATCCCCAATTTTCTTAACCTCAAATAGCCCAGCCCCAGTGCCAACATCAGACTCTTGCAATTCATCAGGTCTATTCACAATTACAGCACCACAAGCCTTGGCTATTCTATTGTTGTCCATCTTTCGCAACCTCCTGATTGCACTGATGCCAGCCTTGCTCAAATAATGACATGCCAAATCGCTTAGTCCCTTCTCTGTGATGACTATGTCTGGTTTAAACTTAATTATCTGGGCACAAAGGTTCTCAATGTATTCCTCTTCCATTTTCAACAGCACTCCCCAGTCTTCTTCCTTAACAAGTTCAGCATTAGTCTGATTCTCACCCTTTTTGTATTCCAGGGGACAATCAAGGAGTATGATGCGTGGGTTGACAATCTTTCTTCTCATTTTTCCAGGGGCAATAACATCTTTGTTAAACATAACTCCTTTAAGGACTCTGGAATCTTCCAGCTGCCCACCAGGAACCTTCTCAACCTTAATGTACTTTTTGATGTCCACTTCCCGCAACCCTTGCCCAAGATCAACACCAACTGTTGACGTGGCATCAATTGCTAAATCCTACAAAAAAGAAAAGACCAAAATATGAAAATTTAGAATTACACATGATAAAACCATTTAAAAGTAATGAGAAAAGGAACAGCTCTGGTCGGTGAAGTACGGATCAAACAAAATTATCTATTTGCCATACAAATCATTAGCTATAGCCTAACATTATACCCTCACACCCTGACGCACCATTGCAACAAAATCAATATAACAAATACTGTTGGAAAATTATAAAAAACAGAAAATTCATACATACAATAGATTGTTTGAAATGTCAAAAACACAGGCTATGGCATATAAATAAAGTAACCAGATTATGCTACATCAATCCAATAAAGCAAAACCAAAAGAAAATGGAGAATGACAGGAAAAGGAAGAGGTGGGGAAAACCACAGGTATGATAATGTATTAATATTATCTTTAAACAATCAGAGAAAGCAGGTTACACCTAAATGTTGCAAAGCACCAAATATTGAGGAATTTCTCTAGAAGTTTATGCGAAAACTAGATGGATGAAGCTATGAAACCTTTGCCTAATAGTAATTTGCTTAAATTAAGAGTTTCTGTCAAGTGTATTACATGACACTGAGAAACAGAGAAAAATGCTCATAGAGTTGCACGCTTTGACAAAGAACTGAAAAGAAGCTCTAAGAAGCACATAAGGCCAGGCTAGTTCCATCAATATAGCTGTGTAATCATAAGATTGTAGATCAGAGAGACAGAATATCACTTATAGACCCATGTTGATAGTCTTGATAATAAGAAGATACTTACAGCAATCAGATCCCCAAATTGACTTGTGAACTTTGTGCCAATACAGCTCTTAACCAGTCCCAACATTGCTGCCCCTGATGCACAATTTCACCAATTAGTTGTAAAATTCATAAACAAGTCAACATTTCAAATTATGATATCACAAGCCTTATACAAAGAGGTTGCATCATATGTGTTTCTGACTGTAATGACATTAAAATTCAGTATAAGAAATATTTCCAGTAACTAATGCAACAATAAAGGCTAAACTACAAATTTGGAGGCAACCGTTCCATCATTTGTCCACACTCTAGTCCCAAACTTCTAATTTAACAAAAGTTTAGTCCTACCTCTACATTGATCTACATTTTGGTCCTGAGATTTTTTTCCACGAAATTTAATCACCAACCCATAAAATTTCAAATTTAGTCCGATTGTTAGCAATCCACTAGATGTCCATGTGCAATGTCATATGTTTCGCATGTCAAAATAAAATTTAACACTTGCCATATAATTTTAACCAAAACTAACAGTGACTACTATGCATATAGTTTTCTTAACATCAAATAGTTAAGAGACCTGAAAAATTGGACTAAATTGTAAAATATTCAAAGGTTGGGGACCAAAGTGTAGATAAATTCAAAAGATAAGAGACGAATTATGTGCAAAATAAGTTTAGGGACCAAAGTGGATGCATACAAATGCTAGGGACAAAATTACGTGACAATTTTTATGGGCAAAGTGAAATCTTCAGACAAAGGTTGGGGAGTGATTATTTAAGCAAAAAAAAATGGCATCCTATCATTTTGCCAAGATACAGAAGAGCATTCTTTTCTGTCAAAGAACCAGGCAGAACAGGTCACAAGATCTGAAAATCCTATTCCACTGGCACAGAAAACAAATCGGTTGGCTGTGTCTAAATCGCAAAATACTTTTGTAATGAATGCACCAATAACCAAAATAGTCAGAGTCCTAAAAGCAGCCATATAAGTTAGAGTGCTTCAGAAACTTACGATCATTGACATCAATGGACATGGCAATTTTGTCGAGCACAGCAACAGCATCCTCTAGAGCTTTGTTATAGGCTGCAAATCAAACACAATTTGCAGAAATATTTTTGGTTTCCATTTTCTATGAATTTCAAGCATTATTGACAACACGAAGAGCACAATCCATGGGTATTACACACCCACAAGGCCACAATCATAATTACCTCGACAAATAACTGTAGGATGGTACTTTTTGTCAATAAATGCCTCTGCAACATGGAGCATTTCTCCAGCTGCAAAAAAATTTCAAACTATGACTGAGGGACGCCAGAAAGGATATTCTATGATGTGCTCTCCAAACGAGAATTAAGTGTATGCAAAAGAATAAAACAAAAATCCAAAACTTGGGAGATGAACAAGAATGAAGTGTGATCCATAAATGCTGCAGAATGTGAAAATTACATTTTTGATGTATTACCTTGATTAAGATCTCAATTTTTATGCATTCAAAGCAAAATTCCTTGGTAACTAATGAAGCAACACCGTTATGGAAATATGAGGATACAGGTCTAGACCAGAGGACATACCTAGAACGATAACAGATGTTGTTCCATCTCCGACTTCCTCATCTTGTGTGCGACTCAGCTCAATCATTGACTGCAAGAAAACCAAAAAGGGAAAATATATCAGAAAGAACAGAATCAGATAATTTTCTAGCAAGAACAAAATAATTACAGGAAAAAAACTTCATGGAATCAAAGTATAGAGTATAGAGTATAAAACATAACACAAGTAGGATATCAAGTGAATGAAATTTATCATGCCTTTGCTGCTGGGTGTGCAAGGTCTAATTCACGAAGAATAGCATTTCCATCATTGGTCACCACAATTCCTGCTCAGCATCCAATGAACGAAAAAATCCCCATAAATACAGTAAATGTAACAGGTCAGACAAGATTGTATGCTATTTTGGCTTAAAACCTCCTTCAAAGAGCTATTAAAACATGAATCTTATGGGAAATGAAGTGACAATTCTAGGATAAAACAAACAAAATAGGTGCTTCAAGCCTTCCGGAATAGTACCAATAACTTTCAAAAAACAAATAGGAAAACTATAGAAATTAAAGAATAAATTTGGCACTTCGAGAGACCAGCACCTCCCAGTTCAAACACAAGGTTTGTAATCAAATCAATTCCACACTTTTCTTATTACTTACTAAGCCTTAAATACACATAATTGATAATGGAATAAAATAAGTCCTGCAATAATAGGAGCTGGATATTCTAGATAATAATAACAATGGTTATTAAATCAAGGAAAAGATAAAATAGAGATAACGGGCTTGAAAAAGTCTTGCCACACTTCCATCTCTTGCCGCTATACCAGGTACACTTGTAACAAATCCCCACCTCTCAAAGAACACCCATGTCCTCAAGGGTAGCATTGGGATACTTCTCATAGCTTCACGATCCTCCCATGTGGCCTCTTAAGGAAGGCAATCTACACCAATGATAAGCATTTCTTCCTTCCCCTTTTTGATTCCTCTATCTAGCACTGCTTTAGGAAGAGGTAAAAGCTCATCTTGATGATTCATCAAAGGAAGATTAGTTTGTATCAAGTTATTAGATCCTATCTTCTTCTTCAGTTAAGAGACATGAAAAATTAGATGAATTCTTGAAGAACTAGGTAGCTTCAGCTTATATTTGGATTTCAAGTTTAGATTTAGGTAGAAAATATCCTATAATTATAATTATTATCTTTCATATCATTTTTTAAACTAAATGATTATTTAAGGTAATATTTATATCTCATTATTTGTTAAGTTTTTAGTATTTAAGCAACGTTCATTATCAAGAAAACAAATGAGAATGAAATATATTTTTGAAACATTAATTGGGTGGCTCTAGTCCGTCAGAGGCTAGGAACTTGAGAGGCCATGATTTCCTCGAAAAACCATAAATTTATTAATTTCCTTTAGTTTTTGTCATTTTAATAAAAGATACGAAGTGAGTTCGTATCACCTTCAACTGTATTCTCCTTTTCAAGATGATGCTTTGAATGATTCGGGTAGTATGGCAACATTTTGAACATAGTTCAAAATTAGAAGCAGCAAACATTTGACAAGATATGCATGAAATTACCTCCACTGGCGTCAAGTAGCATCTTTAACATGGATCTGGGACCTAAAGTTGTACGAATAATATCAGCAACAGCCTGTCGAGTATGAAAGCATACATTAGAACATAAAACGAAATGAGTCAACAAGAAAAGAGAAATCAACCAACAAACACTGCGAATTTAAATATTGTAAAAGAAAATTATAACACGTAAGGGAATAACAGAACACGAAGGACTAAGATAGCAATGAATTAACACATTAAGTCTTAAAAGGCAAATCCCAAAATAAATATTGTAAGATAACAACCTAATATAATAGAACATTTCGAAAAGGGGAAAGAAACACTGACCTTTGATGCTTGAATATTGGCATGTTGCACCTTGCTTCCAGACTCCCGCTTCAGAGAATCCTCTGAGCATCGTGAATCACAATTTCATTTCATTGAAATAACTAAAAACGGATAAAAAGAAAATCCTTTTTGCACCAGATTAGATCAATGCAATCGCAGGACTCTTTCACATGTTAAATTAAAAAAAATAATAAGTTTAAGACAATTAAAGTAATAAATACGCAAAGAAAAAGGAGAAAACTTACTCAGAACTAACATCGGTGAGTGCATGATTTTGCTCTACGGTCTACGATATTGATGGGAAAGCAAAACCCTTGAAGAAAGTTATCCTAAATTCATAAAAAAAAAAAGTTTTAACCAGATTCAGAACATTTAGCGAAGTTTAAGACAATGTGTAGACAAAATGTTGAAAAAATAAAGATATACCACGAAACTCAAACAGGGTTTGAACACAAAGGAAAAGAAAACCCTGAGCTGTTAAGTAAAATGGAAAAGCTGAAGAGGATAACAAGTCGGAAATGAGAAGAACCCTAAGCGATGTGTGGGAAGTATCTTGAGGAAAGTAGACGATGCGTGAAAGAGAAGGGCGATCTGAACAAGCGGGTTTATTTAGGGTTTCACTTCAGCCCTTCGAACGTATAACTTTAAATGAGGGGAGTAAGTTTTACGCAATTAATGTTTTGAGAACTCAAAGTCTCAAACTATATTTAATGTGGTCTGAATGTATAATTTTTAAAAAATATATTAATTTTAATTATAAAATTTATTAAAATATTAAAATTTATATGCTCAAATTATATCAAATTTCTTACAAAATTTTGCACCGGGCCGTATAAAACAAGTTATCTATTCATTTAAGATTTAAGATATATTTGATAATAATTTTAATTTTTAATTTTTTCAAGTGAACTTTAATCAAATATATTTGATAATGATTTTTAATTTTAATTTTCATATCTTAAGGAATCACAATCAAAATATAATATAAAGTGTTCATAAATTTTTTAAAAAAATATTTTTAAATTAATGTTTATGTATAAACATTGAAAAAAAATTATTTTTTAAATAATAACAAAAACTTTTATTAATTGTTAATTTTTTTGAAAATAAAATCATAAGACAGAGAACAATATCAAACAATTGAGTTTAATATTTTAGTAATATTTCTATTTAATAAAAATATATGATGACATATTTTCGTAGTATACTAATAGTCCCTAAACACCAATAATCTAAAATTAATATTTGATTGAAAATTTTAACATAGGGTAAAATATTAAAAGAAACTTGTCTTTAAAACTCTTTCTTGCAGATGAATCAACTCTTAATCCCCAACTTATCATTTCTTTTACATATTTTTGCATGAACAATATGTCACATGATTTTATTATATGGTATCAAAGTATTAGGATATTTATTTTGTCATATCATATAGACTACATTTCTTTTGATTTATTAGGTTGTTCTGTCTATTATTTTGTCTAATTCTTTTTATTCTTCATCGTTTGCATGTTTTTCCTTATAATTTGTTTAAGATGTCTTTATGAGACAACTAAAGTGTGTTTTTCAAACCTTGTCAATATGTTCATTTTTCTCTAAATCAACATTAATCTTTCTTGAGATTAGATTTATCTCATAAATGTTAATAAAAATATATGAATTATTTTTTCAAAGATACTATTTGTACATTAATAACAAAAATAACTTAATTCCATCAAATAAGTATTATTATAAGTAAAAAGAAAAATACATACATTAGTAAAAGAATTTAAACTATAAAATAATTTATTACACAAAAGTTTTAAAAGCAATAAAAGATAAAGAATTAATAAATTAAAAATAAACAATAAATAATAAATAATTATTTAAGAGAAAAGGAAATATTTTTTTCAAAAATAAAAAGGAAATAAAGTTTTAAAAATAAATAAAAAGAAATTTTATTTTCAGACTTTTTTTATTTTTTTAAGTAAGAGAAAATTTAAAATATTTAAATATCAAAAATTAATTAATAATGTAGATATTTTAAAATTTTAAATAAAAATCACAATATTTATAACATGAATTTTTTTTAAGATTTTGATAATAACAATTTAAAAATGTTATTATTTCCGACAATTGCACCAAAAAATTACTACTTATAAATGTTAACTAGTTTTTTAGTACTATTACTTGTTTACTAGGTAATTACATAAAAAACTTGATGTGTCCAAATTAGGTGTACAAATTTTGTATAATTTATAAAATAGTTCGCAAGTGTACGAATCACTTATATAAAATGACAAGTATACTTCCAAGATTGATCTAAAGAAAAATTGTGTGGTTTTTAAATCATTCGACAAATTCTTTTAAAAGAAAAATTAAATAACCTAAATATCCTATCATGGTTGTTTTGGATAGAGTTTTTAAACTAATAACATAAAAATAAAGATGATTCAATAAATATTTAAGTAATTAAACATTTATCATGCATTGGATAATTTATGAGATATATTAGTTAGTTAATCATACTTGTTCGATATTAAGTATTATATTAAATATATGAATTAAGATTATTAATTCTTTTATATAGGTATGAAAATATCCTAAGACATAAGTTATTTCCTTTATTAACTATACTTTAACTTGCCACATTTGGCCCGGCTAATAATTCAGAACTTAAATAAATTACTCTTTTTCTAATAAATTATTAAATCATTTAACTTATCACCTTCGATAGGGTTAACAATTTAAGCTTTATCAATATGTCTAATTTAGGTTTATGATTTAAGTATCTAGAATTAACTTTCAAATTTAAAAACTATTAAGAAGGATATGTTGTCAATATATCTTCAATAATATTTTTTATAAAAATATTTGAAATATAGCCCACTCTAACAATAGAATTGATATAGACCAAAAGATTTAAGAGGACAACTTTAAATCAGATTTAGATAATTTAAATTCTAAATCTAACTCTCTTGTTTATTATGAAAAACACTTTGTCAATTTTTTTTTCATTTACAAACTTTTGTTTAAATCTTGATGATGAAATACAACTTATTTTATTTAATAAAAATGTTTAATCTACTATAATAGTTCACAAGTGTAACAACATTACCAATATCCTATATTATTTATAGTAAGATACACATAATTTAATAAATGATCAATAAATTAAACATGCTAATGTAAAAGAATACTTAGAAATATTCTTAAAAAAATACATTTTAAATATACCTCAAAAGAATCCTTAGGATTGCTTTTGGAAAACTTGTAGATAGAATTTGAGTGAAACTAAAAGCTATTACATTAACTAAATTTGTTTAACTCTCAAACAATAGAATAACTTTAAACTATTAAAAAAAAGCTAAGAAATCAGTTAGAAGAGTACTAATGTGATGAAAGGGATGTATTTTTACAAAAGAAATATGGTCCTATTTATAGGGCGAGGAAATGAGTAAAAAGTGAATTTTTTAACCTGGAACCACGCCACGCAATTTTTTCATTTCACGGCACGATTTAAACACGATCCACTATTTTCACAAAGTGGAAAACAATGTTTCTGTGTTGCATCCCACATAATATCTAGGACACATATAATCTTTTCCTTTGGCCTTCCATTACGACTCATAACAAAATCATGCCGCGACATAGTTAAAATGGCATCACTTGGAATCCTAATTTTATGTAAAAAAAATCCACTTTTTAAATATATGTAATGTTTTACAAATGTTTTCTTTTAATATTCCAAATTGTCATGGAGAAATTCAAGTATATTTATTCAAGTTGATTTATTTTAATACAAGAAATACTTAAAAAATAACAAAATATACTTGTGATTTTGAAAATAGATTTGCATAAAATGATAGTAAAACAAACAGATACAAATCTATATAATCACTAAACATGTATAAAATTACAATATATTAAGTTTTTTTGAGCACTTATCGAGACACACACTCAAACTACGTATTCACAGAGATAATAATTTGATAACTAACCATAAAATGACCCACTGTAAAATGTAAGATCTTCAAAATAATTTAAAAAAATAGATATAAATCTCAATGTGAACTTTGGCAAAGGTTCGACTTTTAAACAATGGGTGTGAAATAAGAGAAATATGAGGTATTTATAATATTGAAATTTGCCACCTCATAAGCCATATCACCCAAGGTGGTGGCAAGCTTGTTGGCGAGCTTTATGGTGAGGTGTTAAAAGTCACATTTGTTTCATTCCAAAAATTATTGAGTAAAGACCATAATTATCCACACCTGAAATGAACCAAAAACACAAGTGAAAAATTTAGCTTGCTCACAAAAGCTTGTAAGCTCGCTCTCTAAAAATCAACATTCTTAACCTAGCATGCACACTATGAAAATTAACCTCGTAGTATGTGTAAACATGTTTGCATACGAAGTGTTACTAATAATGTGTGTGTGTGTATATTACTGATCCACACTAACCAACCTTACATAGAGGAAAACAAATACACTAAATAAAATAACAGACATTATGTTTTATACACAAAAAGCCAACACAAAGACATAGAGTACAACATGACTTACATTTTTAATATCCATAGGGTATGGTAAATGATTTATAAATAGTACATGTAGATAAACTTGTCATATTTGTATATTTTGAAATTTCAATAAACTTAATAACGATGGGGACATTAAGTATATTAAATTATGAAAATGAAGATATTTTAAGAAGCATCTTGATGAGACATTAAATTAGGCGCTGGATGGGAGGCAACCTATCATTATAATTAATATTATTTTGTTTTTTTTTCAATTGTGTGAACATTGTTAAGAACAACTAATTTTACAACTATTTGTTGAATTTTGTGAGAAGTATACAATATTCTATATGTATAAATTTAAATGTATGGAATGATAAGTGCACTTGTAAATTCATTTAAATACTTGAGCAAGTTCACCAAATAAGTAACTTCTATATTTTTACATTTTATTTTTAATTTATAATTGTTACATTGAAGGTAATGTAAGTTATAGGTGAGGGGTTGAAAAAGTTACATTATAAAATTATGTTAAATTGAAATTTTAATATTGTTTTTATTTTTATATTTCTTTTTATGTACTTTAAATTTATTTATCTTTATTATTTTAGGAATTTTTAGGAGAATTTTAAAAAAATTCTTACAAAATTATCATGTCTTTAAGTTCAATTTAAGAAAATGATTAAATTTATTACGAAAAATATTTCGTTAATATATTTATCAGTAATAATTTTTTTAGAAATATTGAATTAAGAAATAAACTCAATTTATTATGTAAAAATATTCATTTAAATTATTTTTTTAAAAACAATCAGCCAAACGTACTCAAATTTAATAAATGGCTAGTATATTAAAAATTCCATTAAAAAAAATACATAAAAAATTAATCTATAAATAATCTAATACAATTAAAATAATATACCTCAATGTATTCTTTAATAGGAAATAACTATATATAAAAAAATTAATTGGATTCACTAAAAGAAAGATCCACGAATGGTTGTGCTAAAAAAAAAAAAAAACCAACCATTCATATAAATAATGAGAGGGATTTTTAAAAAATATTATTAATTGATAAATTTCTCGCTTAGTAAGAATTTGTTTATTATATACAAGTATGAATTCAACCAAAATGTTTTGCATGATAAGTGATGCTCAATTATTTAAATAATTCATAACTAATCATAAATTGACTAATTAACATAATATTGTAGTTTCATTATTTATCTCACTTTGAGCGATTATCAATAAGTCACCATGTGTTGAAGAATGTATATGTACTTTATTAGAATACTTATGCATATTGTGAATAATTCAATATTATTAAATAATGATTTCTATCTCAAATCGATTATTTGAGTGAAGTTTATGTTTTAATAAATCTACTACCTTGATTTAATAAAGGGTATTTTTATTAGATCCTTATTTGAATTTTTTTAATTTTTTGAGTGTATATATGAAAACTTTTAGTAGATAAGGTTATCTCAAGCCCTAAAATCTCACAATATCAATCATAAACTTCAAACATGTCATACATATATGTCCAATGAGTATATGAGTAGATTCACGTTAACATTGGTCACTAGATGTGAAAAATATGTAAATGTACAAGTCAAAATATCTATTTGAACAATATAAAGTCAATCAAAAAAATGAGGTAGTATGCAAATAATATGTAAAGCTCATGTTAACGTTAAACATGTCTACTCTTTTTTTTATTTTTATTTTTTGAAATAAAAGAAACATCAATAAAAGTAAAAAAATAATTAAACAAACTAAAGATGGTCATCTAGGGTTAAATAAGCACTCAAACAAAAGTATATAAGTGAACATTAAGGAATGGTCAGGTCACTAGAAAGAGGACATTTTTTTATAAAACAAACTTTCTTGAATTTTAGTTTCGTTATACCTTTAGATTGGAAATTAATTACCTTAGTTGTCATAGAAATTTTCTTGGACTTACATTTGGAATTTACATTCCTTCAAAATAAAGATGCAACATGCATGGTAAGATGATAATTAGTCCTATAATTAAATGTGTTAAGTTTCACTCGCCTCTTTGAACTGGAAACTTCATGCTTTCTAGTATAATTAATGGACATATGAGTCCTATAATTAGAAGTATCGAAAGAATTATTAAATTTATGAGCATTTTCAAACATTTATACTTTGACCTAATATGTCATTTCCTATTACACTGATGACAAACAAGTACAAACTTAATAGTTTTATCAATTATTGGTGCAATAATTCTTTGTACATAAGTAATATTGGGAGCAAAGTTAGAAGGCCTTACAGATGTAGTTTTTGATGTTGAAGGAGTGGAGCTCTCATCCTTATAACCAATGTCATTTGTATCATGTGAAGAAGGGTTGGAGGTTTTTACGTTGTTTTTGAAGAAGATGGCATAATGTGCTTATCTAGCCTAGCCCTTTCTTTTCTCCAAAAGGTTTTTTTTGTAATTAAGGACTTTGTTTAGCCTTTCAACTCCAATGATCAATTTCTTCACAACTTCCTTTGATTCTCCAAGCTCCTACACAAGATTCTTATTTTCCTATTTGAGATATACAACACTTGAAATCAAACCATCAATACATTCAGACATCTCATTTTTTTTGAGTTTATCATTCAATTTGGTTACTTCTCTACTAGTAACCTATATTTTTCTTTCTTACAACCCAATAAATCTATAAATAATTCCTCAATGTTATTATCATTAAATTTAGTAATTGGTGATTTAGAATCACTTTCCTTACTATATGAGTGAATGTTAGACTCATTGGAGTGTCCATCAATAGTTGAAGTAAATGACTGGTAGTTGATGCCATAATTTTTGAGTCATTAGGATTGTCCTTATCACTTTCTGAATTGCTAAGGGTAGCATTAAAATCTTCTAGTTCATTTTCTCTTTGTTAGTATAGTCATTTGCGATATGACCATAATCAATACATTCAAAACATTAAGGTCAAATAGGTTTAGATTTCTTATCTTCGAAATTCATAGGTTTGAATTATTTTGGATTCTAATCCCTTGAATGGCTTGGTTGCCAGTTACTTTGTAAATTATTCTGGTTGAAGATTTGCTTGAGTCTTTTGGCTAAGAGTATGAATTCTTCATCGTCCTCATCGTTCTCACTATCACCATCATAAGTCATGGCAGTTTTGAAAACTACACCTTTGTTCTTTGGAGGTGTTTGAAAACTCATCTCAAAGGTTTGAATTGAGCCCAAGAGTTCTTCAATTTTGATGATGTCTACATCCTTACTTTCATCAATGGAAATAATCTTTGCAGGGAAGTGATTTGGTAATGAGCAAAAAATATTTTGAACTATCTTGGAATCATCAATTTTCTTTCCAAGATTGGCAAAGGTGTTAGTAATGTCATATAGTTTAGCATAGAATTCAAAAAAGGCCCCATCTTCTTTCATTTCATGGTTTTCAAATTGAATACCAAGCATGTGAAGTTTAGTTATTTTAACTTATGTGGTACCTTCATGGGTAACCTTTAAAATATCTCAAACATAGTTAGCGGTATCAACATTAAAAATACGACAAAACTCATCAGCATACTCCACACTAAAAATACCATTAATACCCTTTTGATTCCAGTTATTAGTAGTTTTATCTTGAGTGGTCAATTTGTTCCTAAGTTTAAGTGTGACAACTTTATCTTTAGTAACTGTACGTACTTTCCAACCATAAATAACAGGGTTCCAAACACTCTCATTTATAGATCGTAAAAAGGCTCTCATACGAGCCTTTCAGTACGAATAGTTAGACCCATCAAAGATGGGATCACGGGTTGTAGACAAACCATCTGTCAAGTGATCTATAACAAGGTCCCATGCAACAATAAGTGTATCTATTGACCTTTCTAATACCAATCGAGAGTTTTTTTAGTTATAGATCTAATAAGCTAGAGGGAGTGAACAGATAATTAACATAAATATGCCAAATTAAAATTCACAAATGGTTAGACATACAATTACATGTAAATAAAATAAAGTGAGAAAATATATTAACACACAAGATTTTTAGGTGCAAACAATGTAGGACACACTAATGACCAAAGAGAAAAACCACTAGTCTATTGTACTACCTAACTATCCATTATGAAAATAATGGTCCAATTACAAGGCCAGGATTAAGATACCCTCAAAGATAATGCCCTCAAGTAATCTACTTACATGCCACTACTTTCTTTCAGATTCTTCACAAGAAAGGTGTTTGAGTCCAAACCAACATTTTAATAAGCTCAAGTCACATGAGTTATCGAATCTATTCATTTGGCACCTAAAAAGTTAGCATAATAACAGAAGTATTAGGTATGTCTTAAAACATATTAAAAAATGAACAATCCTAGTTAGACGATTTAATATATTTGCAAATAAAGACAAAATCACTAATAAATCATAGAACAAGTAAATTGAGTACAAGTTCAATGAAGATAACTTCTTTAAAGATAAATAATCAAACCAAATAATTATGATAATTTATGAACAAAATAAAAAAGAACCTATATGAACATTAAATCAAAATATCATGAACTAATTAGGCTTATTAATCAATTAAACACAACCACCAATATTTGACAAAATTAATTAAAGAGAGAACTTAAGATGAAAAGATTGATATTCTTATGATTGATTAAAATATAAAGCATAAGGTTCTTTTTATAGGAAAGATTGAAGTTCTAATGCTAGGTTAAAGTTGAATTACAATTCTATTAATTAAACAATTCATAAAACAATAAATAATAGGGATAAAATAGTAATTAAAATGTTCGGTTCAAGTAAACAACTAGATTAAAGTTGAAACCATTATCGCTCAATTAATCGAGCTCTAGTTGAGCTCTATTGATCGAGCCAAAAAGGTCAATCAATTTAACCAATCCTCGATGATTTAAGGCATTAAAAAATAAATCCCAAGATAGGTAGATCAATTCTCGATATCAATCAAGCACTTAATCGATCAAACATTAAACCTCAATCGATCTACCTCATTTTAAAATAAAATCAAAGACTTTTAATAAAGATAGATTGATTCTCGATCGATTACTTACCTTTATGAATACCAATATTTCTCAATCGATCAAGTACCCTAAATGCAAAATGTTCTTATGTATATAATATGAAATATAATGTTCCTAAGAATAGAGATATAACTAAGATGTGTTCGTATGAAACTCGATAGTTTATTCTACTTGAAAAGTGTTCTTGAAAGACTCACCTAAAAACTAAATTACATTGAAATGTTTTATTTATGAATATCACCAACATTCAAAACCTTGCAAGATGGATGGGAGGTATTCTTTAGGAAAGCATTACAGAACATCAATCTATTTCCAAATACCTATAGAATTTTGTATATAAAGATTGAAGAATACTTATAAATGTTTGACTTAAAGATTCAATTTTTCAACTTGGTAGAACACACTTGTTTCCACATAAGGTGCCAAATGTTGATGTTAATTTTTATTAATACTAGATAAGACTATTCTTGGTGAATATACGGTACAAAGAAACTCATTAGGAACTCATACTAATTGGGGGCGATCTTTGACTTTGTGATGCTTAAGTCAGTAACGGGATTGTAGAATCCTAAAAGAGATATAGGTCTTACTTTATGATGAATAAAAAATAGAATATTGTGGTTATAATTCTCATTTATAAGAGAGAAACTATTAGTTGTGAGATGTTAGGTGTGAATTGTACCATTGTAAATATAAAATAGAAAGTATGAGTAACTTGATACATATCACTTATATATATATATTTGTTGTTGCATCATAGTAATCTTTCTATAATTATCTTTTTTGGATAATTGTTTGCTATTTATCCTTTTATAGATATTATTCGATAATAATATTTATCTAATGATTCAATAATTATTAAATTTTTAAGTAAAACTTATTGGTTTTGGTTAACTTAACAATGCATTATTTAACACGTAATATATATTTATCTACACCAAAGTATTTGTTTTTAACCCATATCAAAAATAATAAAAAGAATATTCCGTTTCCTTTGCTGGTGGGTACTAATAATTGTAAATTGTAGGTAGTAGGGAAGAGGTAGACCACAGACTATACCTTAGGAGACAATATTCAACGGTAAGACATTCCATTGCCTCCAAAATAATTCCATGACTCAAAGTTAGAACTAGTCACCCTCGTGACTACATTCACTTTTCCATTAAAGAATCCCGATAGGGCCCAAACCCCACATCTCATGAATGAGTAGAAATGCCATTTGAATGAAATCATTGACCTCTCTCTACCCCTCTTACTCAAAGCATGCCTTGAACCCCGGCTAAACACAAATCAGAACCCACCCCAACTTTCACTCAATTTCAATTTAATATATCTTTTTTTTTAAGAAGTGTAAAGATTTCAATTTAATTAATACATAAAAAAATGATAAATACATATAAATTTAAACATTATTATTTAAATATATGTAAATGTTTGTATACTTAGTATTCCTCTTTAATACATACCTACACTTAATCAATGTACTTAACCAGTATGTAACTCTATGACATATGTAATTTATTTAAATGTGTAAATTGTTCGAAGTTTGAGTGGTAGTTACAATTTTGTTAATATTTATTTATTTTAAAAAATCAAGAATCAATGTAACGAAGAGAAATATTTTTCATTACGCTAACATATTAATTATGGCAAATGGCATGGATAATTTTTTTTAAAAATAAATAATTTATTTATTTTTAATATTATTTATGACATAATACACATAAATATTTGTACAAATTCTAGGAGTGCTATTTATGATACAACTCGATTATTTATATTGAATACGAATTAAAAAATAAGAACCAAACATGAATCGAATTAATTTTTGGTTCAATTTGGACAACTTCGAATAACACAAAATAGTTAAAATTGGGTTAGGGTTAGTCCAATAACACGAAAATAAAAAAAATAATAATAATTATTATATGCTATTACTATTATTTTTTTCTATATGCTAAGTCTATTAATTCATGTCATGAAATTTTGTTGTATTTCATTACTATTTTTATTGTAATTTTTTCCATCTTCATGTATTGATTATTTACTCATTAATAATAATTATGTCATGAAATTTTGTTGTATTTCATTACTATTTTTATTGTAATTTTTTCCATCTTTATGTATTGATTATTTACTCATTAATAATAATTATGTAATCTCTTATGAATAAATAACATGATTAGTTAACAATAATTATGTAATCTCTTGTGAATAAAGAATATTAATTCGAGCATTTTGAATTTTATTTAAAAATAAGATATATTATAATTTTTTTAATTAATAAATTATTTTATATAAAATACTTTTGATGAGTTAATTGATTTATTTGATTTATTCGTGAGTCTAACAATTTGATTTATAATTTTATTATTTATGTTACTTTAGTAAGTATATTATATTATATTAATCATGAATTTTAAGTCTAAAATATTTATTTTTAACAATTCTTTGAATATTGTTTCGTAATATACTTAAGATTTTAAAACCTTTTAATTTTTAACTTTAACAAAACTTGTAACAAAATATTTATTTATATGTTTAACAATACATTAAATCTAGTTCAAAGCTTTTAATATTTTAATTAGATTAAAATTTATAAAAATATTACAATATTTTAAATCAACATCTACTTAAATAATATAAATAAAACCAAATAATATATATACATAAAAAATCTGGGACAATTCCATCTAGTTTTTACTAACCCAATTTTTTGGTTGTTTTGAGTTAAGATTGCCAATTTATTTACAAATTTAATTTAATTTAAGTTAATATTGAATCACTTAAACTGTGCCAATTGAAGCCAATCCCAACTAACTCAACCCATAATGATTAACATGCCTAATAAGTTTACATTATCTTAACAATTTCTCATTTAATGAATCCCCCGAGTTAACAGTTCTCAAATATACTGGTATATATTAAGATGGAACCAAAAAAAATCATGATAACAACGAGAGTATATATATTAAGATGCGGTGTATATTAATTAATATATAAGTGGTTGACTAAATTAAAACAAATTATAATATAAGATATAAAATAATTAAAATAGAATTAATTAAATTACAACATGTAAAGAATTTGGATAAAAAAAACTATTCTAATAATGATTAATGTTAACACAACAAATAAACCTTACGAAAAAACAAATAAAAGACCTTCTTGGTAATTTTATCCCCAATAAAACATAAAGGAGCATTTAAAAAAATAAAAAAATAAAAAAATAATAAAAGGAAGGAGAGAACAAAAAAGTTCAAATCCTTTTTTTTTTTCTTTCCCTTTTCGATTCTATGGCCACAAAATTTCAGGAAAAAAGAAACACATTGAAGTATGGAAACAAAATAGGAGGGAAATGGAAAACAAAAGAACACATGGATCTTGAGAGAGGTTTTGGCGCTATGTACAAACAAAAACCAACCTTGGATGCTTCTCCTTTCAAATAAAAATAATAATATCTGACATGCACAGACACTATTATGTTCATGAAGCTGCAGAGGAATGATGAGATGAAGATTGGGAACGAGAAAAAGGGAATAACTTGGGTGTATTATTATTATTATTATTATTGGCCTGCTTGGTCTTTGAGGAGACGTTATTGTTGTTGTTGTTGGTGGTAGCAACACGCTCACAAGAGGGACACATAGTGAGAGTAGTTGCTGGTAATTGCATGTAAAATGGATTTGTTGTTTTCAAAGCTCTTAACTCTTGCAATTCTTTGTTTAACCTTCTATTCTCTTCAGTCAATTTCTCACAGCATCTCTTTAAATACTCACAATCCACCTCTGTTTGCTTTAATTTTGTCCTGCATAGTTTACAATTAAATTGTTTTAAAAACGATGGATGTATTCAATTTGTAAAATTAAATTGCAATTATTCATACCTTGCTCTTCTATTTTGAAACCAAACTTCAACTTGGCGAGGACGAAGATTAAGCTGTTTGGCAAGAGCAAGCTTTTGCTTCTACAAAATAATGAAAATTAAATAAGATTAATGAAATCACAAGTCATCATTTCATTCATAAATTAATAGTAATTTTGTTAATTTTGGGGGCTTACAGGATTGAGAGTATTGTGTTCTTTGAAACTTTCTTCAAGAAAAGCAGATTGGTCTTTAGAGAGTCTGAGTTTCTTTCTAGTGCTACAATTTGTATCATCTTCATCACTAGCTCTAGAAGAACCTCTTTCTCCCTCACCATCACCTTCCGAATTATCTATCTTAAATCTATTTCTGTCATTTCCGATATAATTATTATACAAGCTAATATCCATTTCATGAAACGACGACGCTCCACTGTTTGAATTGGGCGATGACGACAAAGCTGCTCCTAATTCATCTGTTTCTTCCACTACTGTAGTAACCGCTAATGAACTCCCTGCTACAAAATTTTAAAACAATTTAAAAAAAAAATTAAAAAACGATTTTGATGAAAACCCAATTCAATTTAAAGCATATCAAACACAGATAGCAGTTTTTCAAAACAAATAAAAAGGGTTTTGGCATGTGGGTCTTGTTATTCTAACCGTGGTTTTCGGAAGAAGACCAAGGGAAGCCATGGCTGCGAGGGACTGGAGTGTGAGGAAGAAGATCAATTAGCTGAGCTGGCGCATCATTTTGATCATTTTTGACAGGGGAATGTTCATCTTGTTGGCTATTTTGGTTTGATATGTGTTGTTTATTTCCATTTTCTGCAACAAAGGGTCCGATTGATAAGCCCATGCAAAAACCTGAAATCTTATTGCTATTGTTCATCTCTTCATGAGGTTTCTGCTTTTCTAAGAAGTCCAAAGCATTTGAATTTGACTCTCCTAAGCTCAAACCAAGATCCATTTTTCATGCCCAGAAAAGAGAAGAAAGAAAGACGAGGTAAAGGTAGGAAACAAATTAAAGACTCTGCAATAGGTTTGGACTAAAAAGAATACTAGTTACGAAGAGTCTTTATAGAGATCATAAATTCCATCTGTCAAACATTGATAAACGCAGACCCAACAGTCAAAGTATAATTTTATGTTTATATCTTTTATATTTTAGAATGTATCATAATTATTACTTTAAGATTAAATTATAATTTAAATGTTATGACTGTACATTTTATTATTAAATTCGAATTATATATATAATATTTTTTACTTTAATAAAAAATAAACTTTAATTTTTTTTTCAAAATTATTTTAAAAACTAAAAGTAATTTATTTTAATATTATTTTAAATTAATTCTAAAAATTTAAAATGATAAAGAAATAATAACACAAATTTATATATTACTATCTTCAAAATTTTGTTGTTTCCATTTTATCTCTTTAATTCTTTGATTTTATAAATATAAAATAAAGTGATACTACACTTATTTTTATTTTATGTTGTCATTTATGATAAAAAGATATTTTAATAAAATATAATTGAAATTATTTTTAAAAATATGATATTTTTGTTATTGAATCAAAATTTAATAGTATTTATGATAAATATATTATATCCCTAAAATAATAAAAAATAATACCAGAGCTATTTTAAAATAATTTTATGTTTAACTATTTTAAAAATAGCTCTTAAAGTGATTATTTTTTTTGGTAAGTTTACTCTTATTTTTTCCTATGAAAAAGCAGTTTGACCGACGAGCCTCACCCACGTTGACAAATGCAAGTGAATTACCCATCTATATTAGTTTGTTAAAAACTTAAAAGAGATGGAAAATCAAGAAATAAGAAAAATGAGTGTACTCAAATTATTATTTTCACCTTAATAATTTTATTAAATAATAAATACATTAAGCTGTTGCTAATAATAAAAATAAAATATTTTTCATATATTTTATTATAACAATTAATTTTAACAATAATAAAATTAATTGTTATAATAAAAATAAAATTCTTGTATCTTCTTTTTCTTTTATGTTATGAATTGTTTAATTATCTTATTATATGTGTTAAATTTAATGACTAGTTAAACAATTTTTTGTGATTATTGATAATTTCAAGATTTAGATTATGGTTAATATGAATTGTGTTATTATTTGAATAAAGATTCAATTATGAATTATGTTATGATTTGAATATGTTAATTCTTGAATTGGTTCTATAACTACTTTGATATTTAGTTTTTTTTATTGTTAGATTATGAAGTTAGATTGAAATTATTAATTTTTGTAATTGAAGTAACAAGTTGTATTTTTTATTACAATTGAAATTAAATATCTTAGTTAGAAATTGTTAACAATATCAATTTTATTTAATTTAATTATTACTTTTTTATATTATAATGCAACAAATAAATTAAATCTAGTAGTCATAATTAGGTTTTCATGAATGGGTTGATTAATAACCGAAATATTAGTTCATTAGTTCATTATAAAGTAAGAAACGTAAGAATTTTAGTTGAACTTAAATTTTTAAAATTAAAATTGAGTAAAATTAAAAGGGTATTAAAATTATATAATAAATTTAGGATTTGAAAATAGAATGTATCATAACATAATAAATTTAATTGAAATTTATTGACAAGTAAATTCTCATAATCACATGTTTTTCTTATCAATAGAAAAATTTGTAGTTTTTATATTTTCTTATTCTTTTATGTTATTGCATTTTTCTGTAACAAATAATCAAAAATTTGTATTTGTTTTATTTGTGACATTTAGAATTTGATTTTTAAACTATTAGTTAATGACTAAATTTTCTCAATACTCTTTATGTAAAGACCTTTACTTGCAATTATATTTTCAATGACATAATTTAAAAAAAAAGTAAAACAGTAAGGTTAAATATTTGATAGTCTAATTTAAACACATAATCTTCAATAAGGATAACACATGCCATTGAATTGAAAAGGTCTACTCCTACTAAACTATAAGTCATTGTAGATGAGGAGAGGGAAACACATGAAAGAAGGGAATTATAGAAGCAACACTAGAGTAGTTAATCCCAACAAATGTACTCGTTCTAATACCGATTGAAAAGGTTTAACACCTAGTACACAACTAAAGTAAGAAGATACTAATTCCTTAGAACTCCCGAATATCATAAACCAAGTAAACAATAAAAGAACATAGTGAGATAATCAAGAAAAAAAACTAGATATATTAAAGAACATAGGTAGTAAACTTAATAATCAACACTCATAATGGCATCAACAGTTATAAAATTATAGAAAAATAGTGATATCATGTGTTAGACAAAAAGTAGTAAAGAAATAAAGACTTTTCGATCACAATCTGATCCTCCTATGTGAGAACATATTCAAATGTAATACTAATTGCACTTGTTCAATATGTCATCACCAAACATAGCTATATAATGTGATAACATCTACGGGTATCTTAAGACAACCATTCAGTGATAAATAGTTCACTATGTCAAACAAATCAACAATTTACAACCTAAATACAACATTAGTTAATACCTCAATTAGTTAAAGCACCATTCTTAGTTGCATCTAAATTGCTTCCATTACTTTTTGCACAACAATTGCAATCTCATCACTAAACCTAGCTCTCATCTTGATCCCTAAAACTATGTGATGTGGCACAATTACCAAAGGGTCAATATATTGTGATATCCTAAAGTAAGGGTAATTACATGCACATGTACCTACTTTGTAACTATGTCTTAATGTTAATTTTAATTTTAGTTGATCCACCTATAAATCATTTTGTTAAAATACTCAATGTATCACCAATATCAAAAATCACTTAAAGTATTAATGATATAAAATTTAGAAAATATTTTTTTATTGAAAATCACGAGTTTGCAATCTGTAAGAGATTCCATATGTTTTCTAATTAATTTTAAAAAACCAAATGGGGGAAGGTATTTACTAACAAATTCTTAGGCTACCTACCAACTTACTGACCATGTCGACAAGCCATCGCTGACCACCTTGGTGAGGGTAATAGTCATTACAACAAGGATAATAGCTATAAAATCTCATTGGTCTTGTTGACTACCTTGTTGACCCCTTTGACGAGTAACTTGGTAAGCTCATAAAAATTCATTTTTTGTTAGAAAAATTTACCAAGTAGTTTTCCTTAAATATCTACAAAGCAACACAAAACAACCCAAATCATACACAAAACCTACTATGTAACTACATGTTCCCAACCTTTGGTAATGTGTCATATACAAATATACAAAATATTTGAAGTGTGTAATAATCAAATGTTAGTAATTTACTTTATACAGAGTAAGAAAAAAGAAAAAAAACAATAAGCAAAATGATACATACTTTGTGTTTTGCACTAAATAATGCTTACAAAATAACAATATGAATTACAAGATTTATAATTATAAATTATAGAAGTGTTATTTTAAGTCATTTTTCAAATTATTTTTCATAATCTTGATGGAGTTCGGACTATTAGATTAAATCTTGATCAAGCATCATAATATTTCGATATTATTTTCAATTATGATCTCTCACGCGCACATTTGTTTTAGATAATGAAATGACAATAAAATGTAAGAAAGTCAATTTATTTTTGGAGGAGTTTAAATGAAATTATGTATTTATCCTAGACTTTTGAGGGCTTCAAAAATTGCACCAAAGACGAACTAATTATTTTAAAAATCATTTTGTTTGTATTATTTGAACAATTTAGTTATATTATTTTTGCAACCTAAGTTATTTAATTTTTAAAATTATAATACTTTAATCGTATCAAATTAAAGTTATTTAATTAAAATATTTATTTTTTTACCATACAAAATGGATACTCTAATTACATAACTTGAAGTATCTCAATTTTAAAAATTAAATAACATATATCTTTCTTATAACATGAAAATTTCCTAAATCAATAAAACAAATTTATGCATAGGGTTAATTCCCCCTATCGGTAAAATACTATTATAGGATAAACGTCCAAAACACAATTAATGGTGCAATGATATATTTATGTGCATGCATTGTCATGTTGATATTATTCCAATTTGATGAATTATAATAACCTACAATGCTATTATGATCACCTTAATTAATGCCATCATCATATATCCTGGGCCTTCATGGAGAAATATTGCAAATCTTGCCTTACATCTAATCAAGGCAGTCTTATAGGTAGGTAGCTCATTCTTATATGATTATGTTTTGTAATTCATTTGATTAATCATGCACATTCTCACAATATACGCCCAATTTTCCGGTTAATCATATCATGACATGATTCTAATATATTATTCTGATGTCAAAAATTATTTAGCTTAGTTTAAACTCATAGAAAATCTTATTCACTACATCAGAAAGCTAACTATCGTGACAGTAATAGATTATTTTTGTATCATATTGTAAATTTGAGCAAAAGGTAAATCAAGTTTTTTAGATCAAGTATTATAAGCGTTTAGTCTCCCAAATTTTAATTTTTTTTAACAACTTTAAAAAATTGATAAATTAAAAATAAATAATATTATTTTAATAAATTTTATTTTAAAATATTTTTTTTCAAGTGATCAAAACATTATTAAAACTTGATACTTTAACAATGATAAATACACCATTAATATGATAATTGATAATTGTCACAATTTTTATTTATTGATTTTTTTTAAACAAAAATAGTGTATTCAAATAATTTTCTACAAGAATATTATTATTATTAAATTTTATTTTATCCATAACTCATATTTTATTACGTTTTAATAACTTGACATCAAAAATAATATTTTAATAAAAAAATTATTAAAATATTATAATTTTTTATTTTTTTTAAATTGAGAAATTAAAAAACACATTTTATAATTTAGAGACTAAATGATATTAACTCAAAAATTGAAGACTCTCCAACCCTAAAAATTTATAATTAGGTATAAACTAAAGTAGTTAATAACATATGTCACGCTGCTTGAATCAATCATCCCTATAAACCAATCTTGAAGGGAGAGAATTCCTAAAGAAACATCATACTTTTAGGAGAGTGGTTAACTATAATTCCTTATAGTAGACATAATTAAGATTATACTATTTTCCCTTAATCAAATGGTTATGATCATTACATCAAATACATGCTATTATCTAGCACACTTGAAGGAAAAAAAATGATAACATTTGAAATGATACCAACACACCCAATGTTGGAACCAAGAAAAAATTGCATCATTACGAATGATTTGGGAGCTTTCTAGCGTTGAAGTAATTATAGGTAGTTAAGCTGGTTTCAAAATTGATTAGAGGCACATAGGACATCAAACTTTGTTTTGAGCATGAGGGATATAACATAAATTAAAGCTAGGGCTTTCCATTTTATTTTTTTTAATAGGAAAATAAAATCTTGGCTATATATGTTGTAAGTTAAATAAAAGTGCACATGATTGTACAAGAAGGGCTGAAAAAAACATAGTACTAGGTGTAAAAATATATAAAAATTAAAATTGTACGTAAGTGTATATGTATATATTTTGCTACTAAATGGAGAATGCTATAGCACAACTAAATTAGGTGATCTTGATTATATACTAGAAAGCTTGTGTAGTGCGAAAATGTGGTTCACCTGGTGGCTGTATGAATCACACCAAGTATATTTGATATAGAAAAATATATTACGAAAATAGTAAGATATATTGAAAAAATTATTAATTGTTTCCAAAAAGATAAAAAAAAATACATAATAAATTCTATTTTTATTAACTTATAAATAAAAGTAATAGTTGTATTACAATAAGAGACATCACGTCTATTTATCCATATATATATAATAGTAAAATTTTATTTAAACTAGGTCCCACTTCATTCACTTCTCCATTGTTTGAAATAAATGAATTTAAGTTATATAATGTTGTAAAAGATGAAGTTAATAAAAAATTGGAAAATTTTGTCACACATTGCTTTTTTACATTATTTAAAAGAGGTATAAATAGTGAAAAATTAGCTATTAGGATTAGGCCCCAAAGAGCAATTACTTTTGTGGAAGGAGAGAGGACCTACGCAAATGTGATACCATACGCGCGCGCGTGCCGCCGATGGTTGTCATATATATATATATAT
This sequence comes from Hippophae tibetana, assembly GCA_037013495.1. Classification (NCBI taxonomy): domain Eukaryota; kingdom Viridiplantae; phylum Streptophyta; class Magnoliopsida; order Rosales; family Elaeagnaceae; genus Hippophae; species Hippophae tibetana. The sequence continues at coordinate 16,694,200 of CM072812.1, forward strand.
ATTCTCTTAGAAAAAACAACCGTTATTTTCTTTTATTAGAATATGATCGTTAAATGGCCGTTTCTCTTCTTTATTCAAAAAAATAGCCGTTGCTCGTATTTACTCACAAAAATGTCTATTACTCATTTTTACTTAAAAAATGGTCGTTACTCTTCATTACTCAGAATGACTGTTCCGCTCTTAATTCCCAGATATTACTGTTATTATCATAATTGTCACACGGTTTATGAAACCTATAAATAGAGGGTCTCAGCTCTCAGTTTAAACACAACAATATCTATAAATTCATCTCACTAGAAACAATTCTCTCTACAATTCTAAGTTATTTTTCAGTTTTCCGAGCAATAAACTTTTCAGGTGTAGTATTCCGGTCTTCATCAGTGCAGTGAAGTTCCTAGACAGAAAAAAAGATTTTGGACTGTTTTATCCTGGGGACGACGGGGCTGTGTTTGCTTGCACAAATTTGGATAGAGCCGTGAAACGTCTTAAAGAGAATGACCTAGTCCGCGACTCAACCCAAGCAGTTCCTTTCAAGTTATCGGTAATATTGTTCCTACACTGTTATTATAAACTTGCTTCAACAACTTTAAAATGAATTCAATTTGCCATGTCTACTGAAATGCTAACTGTTGATCTAAACAAACCATTCTGTTTTGAGGGACTACACTTTAAAAGATGGAGACAAAAAATGTTTTTTTTTCTTAACCATGAAAAAAGTCATTTCTACTCTTACTATTGAAAAACCAATACAATCTACTCCTCCTACTGAAGATGCAACTAAGGATTTAGACACCTGGATGCAAAATTATTTTCTGTGCAAAAATTATATTCTTAATGATTTAGTTGATGATTTGTATGATTATTATAACTCTGATAAGCCTACTAAGGAAATTTGGGAAGCACTTCAAAATAAGTACGACACTGAAGAAGCTAGAACTAAGAAGTATGTTGTCAGTAGATACATGAAGTTTCAAATGATTGATGAAAAATCAGTGGAAGCTCAATCACACGAACTGCAAAAGATAGCACACGAAATAACTTCTGAAGGTATGACTCTAGATGAACAATTTCAAGTAGCTATTATTATAGATAAATTACCCCCTACTTGGAAAGATTTTAAGAATACACTTAGGCATAAAACTAAGGAATTTTCTTTAGAAAGTCTTATAACCCGTTTAAGAATTGGAGAAGAAGCCTGAAAATAAGATCAAAGAGATGAAATACTCGTAGTCTCGAATAACAGTACCAATAAGAAACCCTCATCTACAATTCTGAAATCTAAAGGTAGAAATATGAAAACTCAGAATCGTAAAAATAACCAAAACCGTAACCACCAAAATAGAAATAGAAACTATCCTTCTCAGAATGGACCTCAACCCCCATTAAGGAATAACACATTCATGTGTTATAGTTGTAACAGACCTAGCCACTTGGCTAGGAACTGCAGGAACAGGAATCGTCCTGCCCCACAGGCGAACCTTACCGAAGATCAACTTATTGCTATGATATCTGAAGTCAATTTTGTTGGTGGATCCGAGGGGTGGTGGGTGGACACCGGTGCTTCTCTTCATGTTTGCTATGATCGAGACATGTTCAAGTGCTATTCTGATTCTGAGGATAAGAAAGTGCTACTGGGCGACTCCCATTCCACTAAAGTTGCTAGTACTGGTGAGGTCATATTGAAGTTTACCTCTGGAAAGACCGTCATCTTGAAGGATGTCCTACATACTCCAGAGATGAGAAAGAACTTAGTTTAAGGCTATCTTCTTAACAAAGTTGGGTTTACTCAAACTATAGGAGCTGATTTATATACTATAGCTAAAAATAATATATTTGTTGGGAAAGGGTACGCCACTGATGGCATGTTTAAATTAAACGTTGAAATCAATAAAACCTCTTCTTCTACTTATATGTTGAGTTCTTTTAATATTTGGCATGCTAGACTTTGTCATTCTGATATATGTGAACTTGATGGAAATTTAACAAGAAATGGAAAACGCTATTTTATAACTTTTATAGATGACTGTTCAGATTACACTTATGTATATCTAATGAAAAATAAAAGTGAAGCGTTTGACATGTTTAAAATTTTTATGATTGAGATTAAAAATCAACTTAACAGAAAATTAAAAAGGTTTCGAAGTGATAGAAGCACTGAATATGATTCTAATATCTTCAATGATTTTTATAAAACTCATGGAATCATTCATGAAAAAACTGCACCTTATTCTTCTGAAATGAATGGCATAGCTGAAAGAAAAAATAGAACTTTTACTGAATCAGTTGTAATTTTATTAAACTCTGGTGCTGCTTACCATTGGTGGTGAGAAATTTTATTAACTATTTGCTATGTGCTAAATAGAGTGCCTAAATCTACAGATAAAATTTCACCATATGAAATTTTGAAAAATAAGAAACCTAATTTAACTTATTTTAAAACTTGAGGTTATTTAGCCTATGTTAGAATCCCTAATCCTAAAAGAAATAAACTTGCTAGTAGAGCATATGAGTGTGTATTCATAGGATACACTGTGAATAGTAAAGCTTATAAATTCTATGACTTAAATGATCATGTAGTTATAGAATCAAATGATGCTGACTTCTATGAACATAGGTTTCCCTTTAAATTTAAAAATAGTGGGGGCTCGTCTTCTAGTGGTTTACCCATAACTAGAACTAGTGAAAAAAATGAAGAATTAAACACTGAAATTAGAAGAAGTAAACGAGCTCGAACCCTTAAGGATTTGGGGTCTGATTTTTATGCTTATACCATAGAGGAAGATCCCCAAACTATTAAAGAAGCATTATCTTCTTTAGATGCCAACTTATGGGAAGAAGCCATAAATGATGAAATGGACTCTCCTGAGTATAATAAGACTTGGCATTTAGTTGACTTACCTCCTGGTTGCAAAACCATTGGTTGTAAATGGATACTGAAGAAGAAATTAAAACCCGATGGTACTATTGAAAAGTACAAAGCTTGTCTTATAGTTAAAGGGTATAGGCAAAGGGAAAATGTAGATTTCTTTGATACCTTTTCACCAATCACACGAATAACTTTCATACATGTACTTTTTTCTCTTGCTGCTATCCATGATTTAGTAGTACACCAAATGGATGTTAAAACTACTTTCTTAAATGGTGATTTAGAAGAAGAAATTTATATGGATCAACCTGAAGGTTTTGTTATCCCAGGTCAAGAAAATAAAGTTTGTAAACTAGATAAATCTCTTTATGGTCTAAAACAAGCAACTAAGCAATGACATGAAAAATTTGATAATCTAGTTATCTCGCATGGATTCAAAATAAATGAAAGTGACAAATGCATTTATTATAAATTAGAAAATAATATTTGCACTATTATATGTTTATATGTGGATGACATGCTTATTTTTGGATCAAATATTTATGTTGTGAATAATGTAAAAACTTTGTTAAATGCTAATTTTGATATGAAAGATCTCGGAGAAGCAAGTGTAATCCTTGGTATAAAGATAACTAGTATGAAAAGGGAATTTCTCTAGATCAATCTCACTACATTCAGAAGATCTTAAAGAAATATAATTACTTTAACTATAAACCTGCATATACTCCTTATGATCCTAGTGTAAAGTTGTTCAAGAATACCGGAGACAATGTTAGACAAACTAAGTATGCGAGCATCATTGGTAGCTTACATTACGCTACTGATTGCACTAGACCAAATATAGCTTATATTGTGGGACTAATATGTAGATTTACCAATAGACCTAGTGTAGAGCATTGGAATGCTATTGAAAGGGTTATAAGATACCTTAAGAGAACAATGAACCTTGGGTTACATTATAAAAAGTATCCCGCTATTTTAGAAGGATACAACGATGCAGATTGGAACACTTTATCAGAAGACCCTAAAGCAACTAGTGGCTATATATTTAACATAGCTGGTGGAGTTGTTTCTTGGAAGTTTAAGAAACAGACAATATTGGCTCAATCTACAATGGAGTCTGAAATGATAGCACTAGCCACTGCTAGTGAAGAAGCAGGCTGGCTAAGAAGTCTATTAGTTGAGATACCTTTATGGGAAAGACCGATACCAGCTATCTTGATCCACAATGATAGTACTGTGGCTATTGCAAAGATTCAAAACCGTTACTACAACGGCAAGAGATGACAGATATGTCGTAAGCATAGTACGGTTAGAGAATTTCTCTCTACAGGAGCTGTAAGAGTGGATCATGTACGTTCTGATGAAAACTTGGCAGATCCTTTGACGAAAGGATTACCGAGAGAAAAGGTTTTCAAAACCTCAAAAGGAATGAGATTAATGCCCTTAGAATGAAGAGTCACTTGTGATGGTAACCCAACTTATAGACTGGAGATCCCAAGAAATAAGTTCAAAGGGTAATAACAAATCATAAAGTGATATGAGAGGTATCATGTTATTTTCAAATCCCATTCTATATTGTTAAAAGCATGAAGTCCTGAAGTGATAGAAAATGATGAGTTAATTATTAAACTCTTAATGAGTTCTATACTCTATGTGGAGTGGAGTACATAGCTACAGGAGTACTCTTGATAGACTCACCTATGTGAATATGGAAGTGTGGCCGCTTCCTATGAAAGTTTTTGGACAAAATTTACTAAAGCGTTCACTATACTGGGATACACGTGCATGGCCATAAAAGCACAGGCTTTTAGAACTACACCTTGGAAAGGTTGTGTGTGATGATTGTTAGAGATAGAGTTCAAAACTACGAGTTACTCTAGTATATTCTAAAGCATCAACACTATGCAAAGGTTCAAGTCGATAGACACCTTTTTTGCTTATGCACAATCTTATAATTTTAATTGATCGGTTGCTCGATGAAAATTATTTTTATATAAAATTCAAGTGGGGGATTGTTGGAAAAGATGAAATTTATAAAAAAATGATTGTTGGAAAAGATGAAGTTAATAAAAAATTGTAAAGCCTTGTCCCACATTACTTTTTTACACTATTTAAAAGAGGAATAAATAGTGAAAAGTTGGCTATTGAGATTGGGCCCCAAGGGGCACCCACTTTTGTGGAAGGGGAGAGGACCTAGAAAAATGTGATACCACACACACACGCGCTGCCGCAATCTTTTGGAAAAAACATGCCTTTCAAATTTGATGATAAATGTTTAACGACGTTCCAAGTGCTTAAAGAGAAACTAGTGTCAACACCAGTTATAGTCACACCAGATTGGAACAAGCGTTTTGAGTTGATGTGCGACACAAGTGATTTTGCTATTAGAGCTATTCTTGGACAATGAATGGAAGAAATGTTTCATGTCATATACTATGCAAGAAAGACAGTAAATGAGGCTCAAATGAATATGCTACTACAGAGAAAGAACTTATTTCCATTGTATATGCCCTTGAGAAATTTAGATCTTATTTGGTTTGAACCAAAGTTACTATCTACACAGATCATTCTACAATAAAGTACCTCATGACAGAAGGATTCCAAACCAAGGTTGATAAGATGGGTTCTCCTTCTATAAGAATTTGACTTGGAAGTTTGTGATAAAAAAGGAACAGAAAATTAGGCAGCAGCCCATCTGTCTAGACTACAAAGGGCAGTAAAAATGGATGACAATATGATGATTGGGGAATTTTTTCCAAATGAGCAACTATTTTCTATAGCTCAAATGGAAATCCTATGGTATGCAATCATTGTAAATTTCCTAGCTACCAACAATCTTTCATTAGACCTCATATGGAAACAAAAGAAGAAATTCTTCCATGACATTAAACAGTATTTTTGGGATGGTTTTTGGCTCATACATATTTCCTTAGCAAGAAAAATAAAGGAAAAATACATAGGTAATTGAATGCATAAAAAACAAAGAGCCACATAAGTAATCGATCACATTCGACCTATGTGGTCTTGAGTTTGATTTTTTTACAACCTGGATCGATTGAGATTAGCTTAGATCAATCAATCATTTTTAATCATTGCTTGAATTGATAGAAAAGGATTTCAATTAATCAATCTTATTAGTTTGATCAATCAAGCTTGACATGGATCGATCGAGCAATAAGGGTTTCAACTTTAATGCACTCAAAATCTTTAACAACAATTGTATCAACTTTTGCAACTTAAGCTTTCTCTTTTAATATGTTTTAGAAAATCATATTTTGTTGAACTTCTTTATTTAGTTAATCTATCAAACATTTTTTGGTTGTGTTTGATTGATTAATAAATCTACATTATTTGTGATCATGTGCTTATTCATACGTTTTAGGATTTGCTAGTGATTTTGGTTTCATATGTTATTTCATTAAATCATCTAGCTTATTCCACCCTAAAAAATAGGTATGTGAGATAGAAAAGTGAGTAAATTTTAAATTATGTTTAAAATAAATTTCTTTAGTAGTCATGAAAATTTCAATTTAAAAATCATCTAAAAATAAAATTTTATAAACAATTATGGTATCCTTATGAGATTTTTGATTCAAAAGGTGAAATTCATTGTAAAGTCATAAATCTAAATCCAATTCATTTATAAAATCCATTAAAAATTCATCAGAATAGTCTCAGCCTACCTAATCATAAGTTATAATTACTGATAAAAGAAATAAGTTTTTAAGTTAAACCTTGTAACAACAAAATCCTTTGTTCACAATCATTTTATCTTCACCGTAATTATCTTGAATAACATAGTTGGGAAGTCATGGAAGAGTGTGGTCAGCTACATATAGCTTAGTAGGAGTCTACTCTAAATATTATTTTAATAAAAATTTATTCATGATCTATGTTTTTTTATTAACAAAATTTCATGAATGGTAATCATTATCAATATAAGAAGTTGGGATTTTTTTTCACAAAACCCGAGTATACTTGTACCTCCTCGATTATGAGGAAAACAAGGAAATGTACAATATAGGTATCCCAAAGCATACTCATACAATATAAAGTATGTTATGTGATATAAATAAAATGCATGATATCAACCTCATATGTATTAGTCTCCAAATACATTGGCACATGCGTGATCCAACTCTATGACATATGTGGGTCCACCTCTGACCTAATGTAAAATCATAATATATATGACATATGTATTGGTCAAATCAACATCATTTGGGCCCTCTTCTAAGGGTTTGAAACACAATGGAGGATCCAACTCTGAGGCTCATATATAGTCACAATCCAAAACCCACTTGATGGAAACTTCGAGACATAACGAGGGGTCCAACTCCAAGGCCTATATATGGTCAAAAATTTGAGACACCATAGATGGAAAAACTCTGAGAATAAATATATATGCAATGCATATAGTCTATACAAGATACTCCACTACAACAAGTAGCTCATGGGAACCATACTTTCTAAGAAAACATATAGGTATAAGTCCATGAATAAAATAATTTTTGTGATATATGTATAAAAATCTCAGATTCCACATAACATTTTCAATTCTGATTTCGTATCAGCATATGATATTCATTTTATATATATAACTTTTTTAAATATTTGCATAATGAAACATTTATAATGAGTATCTTATTTTAAATAAAATTTATAATATTATAACATTAATTATAAAATAATGAGATCTAGTTTTCCACTTTTATCCTTAATATATAATGCATGAAAATTTGGTCATAAAAATAATGAATGAATATAAAATTTTAGAGTAAGAACCCGTACCTAAAATGTTATTCCGTTACCAAGCTTCTGAACCTGAACTCCTTGATATTTCATCTCCAAAAGCCTTCTAAAAAGTGCTAATAATAACATCTTGGAGAGAGGAAGCTCTAGTGAGAGAGGGAGAGAATTAGAGAAATGGGTGTAGGAAATGCTGGAACTTGCCCCATTTTTATAGGCAATCCGAGAAGGTCACCAAGGAGCTCGCCAACAGTGATGGAAAGGTGGTGGAGAGGTGTGGCAAGGTGTTGTCGAGTTGTTGGCGAGGTGTATAGATATTTTTCAATTTTTCCCATTCGATCCAATTTTTCACACAAAACTTTCCTAGTATATCCATATACTTCAATATATTTTCCAAAATTCATTTCAGGGCATTTTAAGTACTTATAATAATTCAAAGGGTTTTTTTTTACATTCTTACCCCCTTAAAGAAAATTTCCTCCTCGAAATTTCACCAGTCCTTAATTTTGGATAACTCATGCAAACTTCAAACTTTTACTCTAAAATTTCATTTTCATTGTTAGGATGTTTCTGATGAACCTTAACTATTGATATTATTCTTTTTCCCAAATTCCTAACTCAAAAATCAATTATGGCCACTAGTTCTTCCTCATATGACACATTTTCCTACAATAGAAGTTATGTCTAATATAGGATAGTATTCTGATTTCACCAGTATTATAAACCTGTGACAATCATAGGGTTAATTCTAATTGATATGCTATATTTTCAATCCAATTTATAATTTTGAACGTCTAATGTAGCATTGTGTTAATCCATTAAGAAAAACGTAGTAATCCATTTTGAAGTTCAATGATCGTCGTTCACGATCAACATAACTCATGTACCAACTTTGAGTTGTTCCAAGTTTATCTTGCTAAATGCAAATAAGTTTAACATTCCATCCAATAACTTTGTATTAAAAGCCTCTTATATACACCTCTATAAACATGCAGTAAGCTTTGGATCTCAATTTGATACAATCGACTTTGAGAGGTATATGGTTATTCTTGTACAAATTCCATGGTTATGTTGTTCCATTTCCATTGAGTGGTCTTGCAATTTTCTTATGCTCTGCGCTCACTTGATGACATACTATGAAATTGACTAAAAATTGAGCAATATCTTTCTTCATTCCTCTCCACTAATAGGTCCTTTTTAAATCATGATACATTTTTTATGTTCCTAAAATGTACAATGAATTTTTGAGTAATGCTCTTCTATTATGATTTCTTGCTTTTATGTTCATAGCCTCAGAAGTCTATATTATTATCTATATAAGGTTTCATTCAAGGTTAGTCCAATTCTTATATAACAACTTTGTAGATAAAATCAATCCTTGATGATTGTTCAATTTGATTTCTCCTTAAATTTCTTGTCAAAATAGACGATGCTTCAAGTTTTAAAAGACATCCTAAATGCAAATCTTGCTTCACCAATCTTTGTGTAAACATTCAAGTGCATCCAAATCCTTTCTGTGACGTGATAGTTAACATTATGTATGATGCTTCATTAATCGATACAACATTTGTAGATTCTTATAACGCTACTCCAGCACATATTCTTCAATTGACACTAAATTGATGCCTTTTGTCAACTATGTGATGAGGTATTCTAGTCTATTAATTTCATTTCTTGAATTTTCATGTAAAATCATCGATCTTTGATTACTTCAGAGTAATGCTTCCATAAATTCCTTGATAAGTGCATAAAAGCATTCAATATATCATGATTTTATACATGTTTAATGATTATATAAATTTGTATTTACTTGTTTTAATATCATTTTATGTAAAGGAAACATATTTAAAACATTATTTATGCAGTTTGTAGTGTGTCACGAAGTGAAAACTTTGTAAGCGAGGCTAAAGGAAAAGATTAATACGTCCTAAAATTAATATAAGTTGTGTGAAAACTTTGTGTGCCATGATGTGAAAAGAGTGGATCATTCTCAAACCATGTATAGGTTGTCTATGTGATGGATGAATGAAATTGCAATACTGGCATTACGAAGATCGATCTTACGAAAGTGTACAAATCATTTTATAGAAAATGATAAGTATACTCTCAAGGTCGATCTAAGGAAGGAATTTATGTGATTTTTAATTTATTATTCAAAATCTTAAAAACAAAATTAAATCCTAAACATTCTATCACGATATTTTAGTTTGTTTGTTTCCTAATCTAATAACATAAAAATAAAAATAAATATAGATATAGATTCAATAAATAATAATACAAATTTTATCATTCATAACACTAGAGTATTTAAATATGTAATAATTAAGTTAATTATGTTTGCTCATATTATTTAGGTTATTAAATATATAAATTGATATTTGTTAATTTTCTCTTTTTGGTGTGAAAGTTTCCTTAGTCGGGACCCAAATTTTTTATTTAATATTAATTAACTAATATCCTTAGGTGATGCCTAATTAATTAAATATTAAATTTTAGCTTTATTTTAAAGAAAATAGCAAACCATCTGATCACATCTTTAGGCGGAGTCAAATAATTAGACTTTATTCAAGGTGTCTAAATTAAACCTAAGAATTTAACTATCCAAGTACTAACTTTCAAGTTTTAAATCCATTATTAAAAATATGTTGTCAATACATTTTCGAATAATAATTCTTAAAAAAAAAACTTTTGAAATAGAATTTCACTGTAACTACCGGGCGATTGTACTAACAAATAAAAGAGCACTACTCTAAATCAGACACAGAAGATTAAACCTTAAAATCTAATTTTCAGATTTAAGTTTGTAATAAAAAATAATGTATTTCTCTCTAACATCCTTAATATAAAATCTTGAATAAAAACAAAATCAATTTATTTTATGAAAATGTTTTACCTATTTAATATTTCCCAAGAATAACAATATTATAATTATATCATATTTACAAACAGTCAATCATGTTAAATTTAATCATAGACAAATTAAATATAGCATAGAAGAATAAAACATAAATTGATAACTGTAAAGAATCCATTAAAATAATACCTTAAAAAATCCTTACAAGAGTTTGATGTTAATTCTATTACGGAAAAAAATCCAAACGGATTTACATATCTGCTTATTGAATCAAAAACTAAAAATTTATAAAAACATAAGTAGGTCCTTTCAAAAAGAGAAGAACTTAAAAAAAAACTTTATAGAGAGAGAAAGAACTTAGAAAATTGTTGTTTTGGAATGGCGAAAGATTTTCCTTTTATAAATGAGAAAAATGCCAAAAAGGGGAAAAATATTTCAAAATTTGAATTTGGGCACATTTGGACAGGTTGGCGCGCGTATGGGGCACAAAAGTCTCGGTAGCTAGGCGGTTGATGTCTACGAGACTCAGCGCGAATCAGATGGTGCTTGTGAGAATTAGCGCAATGGGCGACTACGTGAGCGATTTTGGCCTTTTAACATTTTTGACCCATTTTTTTTCCAATTTTTCAATCTTTCTTACCTTTATTCATTTATTTTCTCAATATATTTGTAATGTATTGCTTCCAGTATTTTTTTTCTAGTCTTTAAGTTATTTTTGAACTATATGAAAAACAATAAAAAATACTTGTGATTCCGAAAAGATAAATTTATATAAAAATATGATAAAATCATACAAATATAAATCTATTTAATCAATTAAAGTATAGTAAATCATGATAATTTTAGTACATTTTAAGTACTCATCACTATGTCATAATGTGAATAAATTATGTGTCACGATGCCAAGTAAAAAACTTCCACTTTTTTCCCATTTCCTTATCCTATAATTAGGATCCTATTTCTATTGTAAGAACATATCCTAGATTTTCATAGCTTTCTTAGAAGCTGATTTCTTAGTTTTCTTTAGTCTTTTTATTTCTTTTAGTAGTTTAAAATTCTTCTCTCATTTGAGAGTTGAACAAATTTAGTTGTCGTAATAGCTTTATTTTCAAATCAATAAACAAAGCCACAATTCTATCTGCATTTTTTCATAAGCAATTCTAAGGATTCTTTTAAGGTATATTTAAAATGTATTATTTTTAAAACATTTCTAAGTGTTGTTTTTACATGCTATGTGTTCAATTTATTGATAATTTATTAAATGGTGCATGTATGACTATAAATAGTATAAGATATTAATAATATTGTAACACTTGTAAAATATTAAAATAGGTAAACATTTTTGCAAAAATAATTACGCTTTATTTCTTTATCAAGATTTAAACAAAGTTTGTAAAAAAAAAGTATATTAACAAAGTATGTTTCAAAATAAACAAGAGAGTTAGATTTAAGAATTAAATTATCTGAATATGATTTAGAGTCAACTCTTTGATTTTGGATTTGATTGTTTGAACCTTAAAACACTCTATTTCAACCATTTTTTTTAAGAATTATTATTAAAAATATATTGACAACATATCCTTCATAATATTTTTAAATTTTGAAAGTTAATTTTCAAATACTTAAATCATAACCCCAATTTTGACATCTTGATGAGAGTTTAAATTGTTGACCCAAACAAAGATGGCAATTAGATGATTTACTAATTTCTTAAAAAAAGAACATAATTTAATTAAATTTAAATTGTCAACCCAATCAAAGTTGGCAAGTTAAAGTTTAATTAACAACAAAAAATGATCATGCCTTAGATTATTTGTATATCTATAATAATGAATCAATAACCCTAATCCATATATTTAATATCTACTTAATATTAAACAAGTATAATTAATTAACTAATATATCTCATAAATTCTTCGATACATGATAAATGTTTAATTGCTTAAATATTTATTGAGTTTATCTTTATTTATATGTTATTAGTTTAGAAACTTAACCCAAAATCTTAGGTTATTTAATTTTGTTTCTAAGCATTTATCGAATTATTTAGCAATGATATGATTCCTCTTTAGATCGACTTTAAAAATATACTCGTCATTTTCTAAAAATGATTCGTTCACTTACGAGCGATTTTATAGTATACAAAACTTATATGCTTAATTTTTCACATCAAGTTTTTGGTGTAATTTCTTGATAAACCAATAATAGCACTAAAAATTAGTCGAACTTTGCAAGCATTAAGTTTTTGGTGATGTTGTAAGGAATGGTATTAGCTTAAAAACTCAACAATTTAGTAATTATCATGTTTTTGACGCCATTACTAGGAGGAATAACATTTTTAAATTGTTATTATTAAAATCTTGAAAACTTTTCATGTTGTAAATATTGTGATATTTATTCAAAATTTTAAAATATATGACTTATTAATTAATTTTTTATATTTAAAATTTTTAAATTTTTTCTTAATTATGTTTGTTCATTTATATCATTTCGTTAATATTCATCTAATGGCATCACACGATAGATTTGAAATGATTCGGATAGTTAAATAATAAATTTTAAACAACTCAAATAACTAGTTAATATATTTGAAATAAAATTGGCTCAAAATACATCACTTAATTATTTTATTTGTTTTAAATATATTACTTAATTATTTGAAATCTCATGTTGTTAGATAAAAACTAATGTAATGATATAAATGAATGTAATTTTGGGCGGTGTAAATGAGACAAAAATAATTTTATGGTATGAATAAAATAAATACAATAACTCAATTATATTTTTATAAATTTATTTTTGTTAATAATATATAGTGTTTGTTAAAAACAATCAATAATTTATCCACTTATGCTGCTATGTCAGTGTTGTTTCTTTTATGTGTAGACTAATCAATCAAACAATTTCCAAAATAAGCTTTTTTATTTAACAAAACTTACACACCGTTGCCACAAATTGTTGTACAGTACAATTGGGTCTCAAAAACAAAAATCCCAAATTGTGATATAATGTAAATGATGTCGTAAAATGTGATTAAATAATAGGTTTGGAATATATATATATATATATATATATGTCCAATGAGATTGTCATATCAATTGTATGTAATAAATCTGTGCTATATATCAATGCTATTTCCAACTTTCCATGCACATATCGCAGTAATAATTCTGGTAGAAACACAAACCGACACATCCAAAGTAGACCATCACCACATTAGGCAGAACGTGCTAGCAATACAATTTCATAACAATATCAAAACTACAGGCGTCCCTCTCCTCTATCATAGTGTTTTTTTCCCCCTCTCCTGTCATTGAATTGTTTTACATATAATCTAGATATTGTTACGGAGTGATTTTTTCACATAAATATTAATATAGGATGATATATTTTATTCGTACACGTGTTTTTAATATATTTTATCTTTATCAAAATAAATTGCATCCAACATCTTTTTTAAGTGTGATAATATAGTATCAAAAATTAATTATTTATGAAGAAATTTTAATATATCAATTAAAACAAAGAAACATTCGATTTGAGAAACACAATATAACAAATGATAAAGCTCAAGTTTTTCTTGTTCTTATAAATATGTTCAGTTTTGATTTAATAAATTTGATTGTTAATGTATTTAAATTAGTAAGTTTTGATATAAATTATTTACTTGATCCTAATTTATTAATGAATTTTATTTTATTTTTATCAAACTACCAGTCAACTTTACAATGATTCACAACAAAGAGGTCGTGAATTCTAATATAATATGAGATTATTTGAAATTTGCCTCACTTCACCTCAAAGGAGGTGGTTTAAAACCCATCCTCATTCTCACTAAGTTGGTGCAATTAATTAAGATTGAAAAAATATCAAAACAAAAGAGGACATAAAAACTCACATCAATCTAATAAATTAATAATTTCAAAAAATCCAACCAACTATTTAATGAATTGAAATAAGATAGCTAACTTAAGTTCGAGTGCTTATTCAACAAAATGTATTTTTCAAAAGACTAATGATAATAATGTTATTAGAAAAAACACAGAAAATATGTTTGTTTTTTTTTTTCTCGTTGAATAAATGTACAAACAAAAGATAATATTTACAAACTGAACGTAAACCTTAACCCAATCCAATGCCAACTCTTTTTACAGCTCCAAGTTTATGTAACGATCTTCTTTCTTAATGGATAATGGGGTATAAAGAAAAAAAAATTCCTTCATAATATCATCATATAATATAATTAAAGAAAACCATAAAGCTGGTTTATATGCAATCATATTAAGAAGCATAGCAAGTATGATTCGCAATTCTATCATTGTCATCAACATTACTATCTTTATCAGAAACAAAATAGGAGAGCTTCATAATTGTAAATCATTATTCTAATGATAAAAGAAAGTTGTAAAGTTGTTTCCCTATTGATGGACGTGTAGGGTACCCTTTGTCTAACCTATTTTTTGCCCTAAATATTTTTAATAACAATCAGAAAGAATTCGTTGAAAAAGAGGCAAAAACTAATCCAACCACTCACAGAGAGTTCTTAAAACAATAAGAAACTAACATCCCACTGTCTCTCTAAACCATAACAACAAATCTAAAAACGCATAAAAAGCTTGGTTCATAAAAAGAAGCAATAAATACAACACCGATTCCTAATTTCCTATTGCATATATTCAATTACTATTTGTCAAGTAAGTGGTGCCAAAGTCACTGCTCTATTCAATAGTGATAAATATCGTTTTGACACCTGGAAAAGTGAGACAGCAGGTTTATGATTCGACTCCTAACAAGACTGACCTGGCCTATTGTGTGATATATAATTGAAGTTGACGCTACTGAACATAAACAAAACTAGTTACATTCTAGAATTTCCATTGGTGATTTGAATCTTTCGTTTGCTTAAGCAAAAGAGATAGGGTATACAATTGTCAAGTGCTTACCAATAAGAGTAGACATCAATACATTATAACCGAAAATACGTGTAGGTAGAAAGTAGAACTTGGCACAAAAGCAGCTTGACAATAAATTTATAAATTAGTTCTCATACCAATACAGGAAATATAGAGGTTTTTCCGTACACCTTTTAAAGCACAAATTATAACTAGCTGACAGAGCTTATAGTATATGAATTCTATGGTCAATGAGGTCAAAGATAACATTACCAGCCACCCTAACAGATGAGAGGGTCTAGTGATGTAAAATGGGCCAACCTGGCCCGACATAGTAACAGTAGGCCCATCAAACTAATATGTCTGACCCAGTCTAGCACGTTTGAGGTTTGAGACAGTCCAGCCAGACCCATTTCAAACTTGGGCCAGCCCAACCTGACCCGTATCAGATTTGAGCTGGCTCATGAAGTCTCAAATCACTCGGCCCATGAAGTCTCAGTTGTCTCGCCTTTATCTTACAATTAGAAGGAAAGCAAAAGAAAATATAAGTCCACAATAATTATTCTGGATCACCCCAAAAAGAAGAAAAAAGAATAGAAATTTCTGCAATAAAGATATAAGAATTAAATTTCCACGTCTTTTATCCCCTGTTTGGAACCAAGACAACGTAGCATTTGAGTCGCATACAATCAGAATTTCTTTTCTGTTGATTTTCACTTTCTCATCAAACAAAGTAACAAATTCGATTCTCAACTAGTGATAGCTTGAAATCGGACAGAACAAATAAGTTGCTGGTGACGACTGACTAGTAGAAGTGATTGTATATTTTGATTATTAAAACAACAAAAGCAAACGGGCCAGCCCATGTTCCGGCCCAGTACTAACACATTAAATATTAGAATGTTTTAATGTGGCGCATAAAAAATGGGCCGGGCCGGGCCAGCTTCAGGCGGGCTGAACTGTGCCAGGCCTAGGCTGCACGGCCCATTTTACATCCCTAAGAGGGTATAAATAGACTGAGCAAATAAGTAAATAACAGTAGAAAGTCCAGGAAAGCCAATTACAATTATAACAGTAACATTTGCAAAACAAAACAAAATGCTATAATTAAACCATCAGTAGGGGGCACCAATAAGAAAATCATGGGAAGATATAGGATAAGGTGGTAGCAGTGGTTATCAGTAACAGCAATACAGCATTATGAGTCTTCAGGAAATAAAAGCCAGTTCCAGAACTCAGTACTCGCCAATAGTAGAGCTGCTCTTTTACTCCCACAAGGCTTACGTTATTGTGTATCATCACAATCTTATTAAAAGGAAAATGCCAAATTCGTCAACGAAATTAAACACTGGTGGTAGAAAAGACAACATGATTATGCTGTTTTCTTGCCTTGAACATTTTCGATCATCGCTCACTGGAAGAGTTCCAAAATAGCTTCAGCTGACTGTTGATACTAATGGAACTTGAAGCCATCCAAATTTTTTTTAAGGGAAATTAGTTTGTAATCAACATGGCCGAAGATTTCATTCAGTTTACTTATTTCAATCTCAACTTCTCCTCCCTTCATGTGAAACTCCACTACTGGCATCAGACACTCTTGGAATGCCATTCCTTCTTCTAAATGATGAAGAGGGCACTATTGAATTGGTTTCTGTATCCATTGTCTGGTTTTCTGAGCCAACAGTAGGAGAAATATTTATCCTGGAAGATGAAGCAGAAGGGAGTAGAGAAAAATTCATCTCAGCAGCAGTATCAGAAGTCAGGCTTTCTGGTTGTATAACAGCAGCAGCATCTCTGCTAAGAACATGTGGAGACAGTTGATGGCTTCTTCTCATATGGTGACTATTACCAATAGCTTCCAGGTTTTCAACTAATCTTTCTGCTGAATCCATAGCAGAATTCAATACAGATGAAAGAGATGAAAATAGTCTAGTAACGTGAAGAGCATCATGGTGCAGGTTACTTGTTTCCCCTATCAAAGTTGATGTCTGAAATGTTGAACGCCTGCTAGGCATTGAACGGGCTCTTTCAGCCAAAGCATGCATACTAGAACTGTCGGGTGCCCTTGATCTCTCACTCATTCCACCAACCATGTTACTAAGTTGCTGTATTCTTTCTTCAATCAAAGAAGGAGATGGTTCTTGGCTAATGAGCTGCTGCCTTATACTCTCGATCCTGCGTGCATTGGGCCTACGAGGGATCTTCAAAGCGGACTGTTTTGACTTGCAAGAGTACTTGCTATTCCCACTTCCATATATTGGAATGATACTCGTGTCCATCACTTCTCCTTCACACACAGGGCATTCCTTTGCATTTGAATGAACATATGACAAGTGATAGAAACATGGCCAGCAGAACAGATGACCACAGCAGGTCAATACAGGATCTTTTGCCATAGCCAAGCATATATTACAATCAAAAAAGCTCCCACTCTTCTTTGTATCTGCATCTAGCCCCAGTGCTAAAGCTATCAAATGGGCACCATCCCTTTTGTTAGTTTTTCCACTCTTGATCATCCTATCACCACCAGCAGTTGCATCATCTGCAGTGTGCTGTCTGCCCTCATTATGAACAGGAGCAGGTATATTGCCTGCATTCATATTTGCGTTTGCAGCTGGAGTTTGACTTTCATTCAACCTCCGACGTTGCCTAGCCCTAGAAGTGACTGCTTCGAGCTGTCTGATTCGTTCTTCAATATGACCGTGTGTAGCCTCCATATCATTCAATATAGACTCCAAACCATGCAATGAATCATTAGATTGGTCCAAAGGTTCTTGGTTCAAATCAAGAACCATGATGTCTTCTCTCGGATTATTGTCCATCGCGCAATATTAAAAAATTCCTCTCTTTAATTAAAAAGACCGAAATGAAAATTCAAACAGCATTGGGGTTCTAACACAAATCCCTGAAAATTCAATTTAGCCTTTATCAAATTGTTTTCTATGGTTCTTTCCTTCCTTCTTTTTCCTCTGCACCCACCACATGAACATGAAAATTGTATTTTTATTTAGGTCGTCTTATTTTTCATCTTAAATTTGTCAGTTTACTGAAACTCAAAAGGTGAGTAAAGAAAAAAAAATTAAAATCATATATATGCTAAGTACTTTGTTCCGAGATATCAACAAAGAACCATAGAAAACAAATCAAACGCAGAAATAAATAAGACCAAAACTTGAAGCCATCTAAAACAAGGAATCCATAAAAATTCTAAAAAACAATTGAAAGGACTAATAGGGTTTCACAAACCTCTAGTGCGGATCATGAAATCAGGGTCTGACTGAATTTGGGCGAAGAACGTCCATAAGGCAATCGCTGAGTAACGGCAAATAATTGGCTCATGCTCATCCTAGAGATAAACATCGTCCTATGATTTTGAATTATTCTATCTGCTCTTCTACAGTTCTACCTATTATGTGACAAGAAAAACGAAGAAAAATTGTGGCTGAATAGAGAGAGAGGGAGAACAGCAGAAGGTTGGGGCATTTTCCTTCAAAGGACCGAGGCCTGATTAATAAGACATTGGACAAGAATATTTATTATAATATCGATATTATAGTGACTTGTAATATTTTTTATATTTATATAATTACATAAAAAAATATTTAATAATAAAAAATAAAATATTTTTATATTTTTTATTTATCTAGAAATATTTACTAAATAGATAAAAAATAAAAATTTATACCAATATTTTAAATAATTTAATTGAGTAAAAATTATGTTAATATCTAATTTTTTAAAACTAAATATATATTTAAGTAAATGTTAAAAAATAAGAAGTGTAGTTAAACTATAGAGAAATTATTACTTAATTATAATCGAATATTATTACACAAATGTACTCAAAACTAGTATATAGTGGCTATAATTATTATTAACGTATTTGTTTCCACTAGTCCCACATCTATCTATACTAACAATGGTGTAGTTGTATTTTTTATTTTTTATTATTTTTAAATAGACATTAATCACATAGTTTATAGTACACATTATAGTTTGATTATTATAAAAAATTGAGTATTGTTATATGTAATTTATTACATTATACGTGGTAAGTAAAGGGTGATCTCAATCAACATAAGCCTCATGAGCCGAGCCTAATAAGTGTTGAGTCATCTAATAAACATGATTATAAGATTATCTCAATAAAGAGATAAATGACCTATAAATATTCACTAATTATCCTAAAGAGATAATTACGGATAAATATCTATTTACACCGGTAAGAAATATGTATCGAGTTGACTATTCTTCCTATATATATTCACAAATGTACATATTTAAAGATAAGTTAGATCTCAGATCTCATAACTTCTATTGCATAATAGAAAATAATAAATAAATACGATTTTTTCTCTCAATCACATAGCAAGAACTAGACCTCTTCTAAAACTTTATCATCGTGTTATTGAATTAAGTATCGAAAGGTCAAAAATTATTCCATGATGATCTGAGATCCTAACAGTTCGTTTCATCTCATAGACTTACGGAGGATATTCCTACCTAGTGTTAACAAAAATCAACATCAATAATATCTTAATTATTAAAAATGAGCATTTTAAGTTCTATAACTATTAAAAGTGAATACTTATAGTCTCAAAATGTGTGACCAATTTTACATTTAACTTCTCAACTTTTATAAATAACGAGAATAAAAATGTCAAACCAATAATTACAAAACTAAAGTATTTATTTAAACAACATTTTTCTCCCTTATGTAACTCAGTAAATTTAGTCTCGTAAAATTGGGTTGATAATAACACAAATCCCTTATTTATATTTAAAAAAAGTGCACGATCTAATATACGACTAGGGTAAGAAGATATAGACTCCTAAAGGGCACTGTCCTAACTTGTGAGAAACAGGAAAATAAAACACTTATACAGTTAACACAGTCGAAGCATGAAACATATAATATCAAAAGTAGGTAACTTTAATAACATATATTTTTATATCAAACAAAAAACACGTAAGAATGTAAAAACTTTCTAATATAAGTTAAAGTTTTTAGTAGGTTGATACATACACATCTTAAACTTAGATTGTACTAGCATAATATCAAATCATACATATTACTCGATATAACGAGGTATACCTATATAGTAACATCATCAGGTTGCTTAAGGGAACCACTCAGTAGCAATAAATAAGTTATAACTCTAGTAGACAGTAAAAACATTAGTTAGGATTGATGTCTTAATTGCCTACTATTGCTCTTTACTTACAGTTTCACAACTTTTTGGCTATCCTACACACCCAACATCAAATCACACCCAATGTAATGTGATTAAAAATTAATGATGAGTAATAGTAAGTGTATCAACTCACAATCTCACAGGACACAAAGTCTACTACTAATATCAAATCGCCTATAGGAGACACACCGTCAAACCACATACTCACATAAGTTATGATTTGATTACTAAGCTCATAAAAATGACCCATTCTCAAATATAATCTCTTCAAAATAATTTTAAAATTAGATATAAATCTCAATGTATATTTTGGCATAAATTTAGCCATTGAACAAGTAGAAAAAAGAGAAATGAGTAGGGTATTTATAGGACTAAGTTTTGCCACCTCGCCAAGGGTGTTTGTAAGGGTGGTGACAAGCTTGGTAATGAGGTACTAAAAAGTTTCATTTTTTCATTTTCAAAAATGCCAAGAACTATTCATAAAGACCCACACAAGAAATACATCAAAAATCACGAGTAACAATTTTAGCTTGCTCGTTAAAAACCAACACTCTACTTGGCATGCATACTATGAAAACCAATCACATGATACGTGTAAACATGCTTGCATACAAAGTGTATCTAATTATGTACATGTGTGAATTACTTATGTGCAATAACTAACCTTCATAGAGGATGAAATAACATTGAGTAAAATAAAATAGACACCATGTTTTGTATACAAGAATCCAACACATAGACACAAGTACAACGAGACTTATAATATCAAAAGGAATAGTTTAGTCATTTTTTTATTCTTTTAAAATTTTATTCCTTTTGTTTTGAAAAAGTTGAAAAAGTGACGGTGCAAGAACAAATGATCAAATTTTTATTTATTTCTCATATTTTTTTTCACTATTATTGAGATGTCATTTTTTACATATTTTCTTTAGTATTAGACAAGAATGTTTATAAAATTGATAAAAAAATAAAATAAAATAAAAGTAAAAAAGTTTTAAAATTTAATTATTTATTTTACGTTGTCATTTTTTCTTCACAAAAGAACTAAACTGCTACAAAAAATAATAAAGTGACTAAATTACTCTAACAAGCATAACTAAAGAACCCTGATTGCATTTGTCTTCATGAAATTTAGCTATCTTAGTCTCTAATATTTTCTTCAATTTAATTATCTATCTTTAAATTTGACTAATTTATTATCTTTTTTTTTAACTTGTTTAATAAAAAAAAAAGTCTTCTAATTTTTCTAGATTAAAATAAACAAGTATCATATATTGTATAACAAGAATAATAAAATGAAAGTTTTTTTTTAATAACATTGTATAACATACATATAAATTGAATACTATCTGTAACATTGAGTGTATCATCTTACAAACAGGCTTCAATACCATTGTATTATCACAAGGAGAATTTTTTAGTACTCTAAGTACATGTTGTCTTTTTTGAAGAACATAAAATCGTGCAAGTATACACGGTCACAAGTAATAATATGATAAATAAAATATCGTTCCCACAGAGATTTGTTACTAGCTTTCGTTAATTACTAAAATTATTTAAACCTGATTTTATCAAAACAATCAATAATTTGATGTAGTTTGTCTTAACTAATTTTTTTTAACAGTTTGTACGAAAATTTTAGGATTGCAGTTTTACCAAATTAATCCACTTGAACATTTTATTTTCTCTTGATTTATGTTTTCATATTTTAAGTTGTTAACCAAGAACTCCTAATTTATCCATATATCTCTTCTGAGCTCCATACAGATACATCTCGCTAAAATAATTTACTATATTCCTATGAGAATTAAATTCAACTAGATTTATTAAGGTCTAAGTTCTCAAACAGTTACATATACAATAAAAGTATATTTCTATCCCTTATATATACGTTATTTTATCACGAACTACACACAAAAATGCATTTTTCAAGTTTATTTAAGTGTCATAGATCAGTTAATTAATCTTCCGATAATTAAAAGCATTAAATACAAATAAAATAAACAACTTAACACAGTTCCATAAATCATTCAAAAATAATTAATTCAAGTTTCATAATTTAAGCTACACTGCAATCCTAGAACAAATAAATTAGTTCATAGCAGAAATTAAAATTACAACACCACAATAACAAAGCATTTCAGAGAAATAAAAATTAAAAGAAAATAGATTAGAAAAAACTCTTTCACGATTCCTCAATGAAAAATAAATTTCTTCCATTTCCTTCTTCTTCGTTGTCTTCTTTCTCTATAATTTTCGTAAAAAAATACAACACAAAAAATTTTCAAATAAATGTTCTGCGTGTTGTAGAAAAACATGCAGAGAGGAAAGAAAAAAAAAACTTGAAGAGAAAAAATGGTGAGCTCTCAAACTGAAAACGAAAAAAAACCAAACTAAAAAAAAACTCCCTCTAATTTTTTCGCGTACAAAATATATCCCCTCTCTCCAACTATTATTATTATTTTTTTCAGAATACATAATGGGGGACAAAAATACATGGGGGAATAAAAATAAACAACACATGTGAAAACCGTTCTATGCGTTTCTGATTTTTTTTCTTTTACGCATGCCATGTGTCATCATTTGATTGGCTATGAGAATTAAGGTGACACATGGTAGCCTTTCATTCGGTAGACAGAACGGGTGCATGGAGATCAATTGGACCGCGTTGCACATGATTTCAACATGTGGCGACGCGTTAGTAGTTGGTAAGTGGGCGTCGTTTCTACGTTTTTATTCTACCAAATACATGCCACATGTCGTCATGTGATTGGCTAGAATATTTAGGAGACACATAGTTGTTTATTTTTTGTTGAAACGCGAGGGTGCACGCTGCTTGGATGAACCACGTCGCACGGGATTGTAGGCGAGCTTCTCGGTGCCTGATAGCTTACTTCCACACGTTTTAAATCTGGATCATTCAACAGATCCAACGTGTTCCGAGCCGCGTGCTTCTGGAATTATGGCTTAATCACTTTTGTTGCATCTGGATTTCACGCGCCCAATCTTCACCGTTGATTGGATGTTCGAACGGTGTGTGTTGGGCATTGTGAATGTCGCGAGTGGTTCTTCTTCTGCGCAGAAATTTAACTTTTATTAATTGCATTTTGACACACAAATTTAATTTAAATTAATTTTTAATCATTTGATATTTGCAATTTAACCCATTCTTAATTTCAAATTAGATTGTAATCTTTTTATAATTGCAATTAAGCCCCTTTTTTATTACAATTTATTAATTTACTTGAAAATATATTTATTAAATACTAATACTAAATATTAATTTAAAAATTAACTAAAAATGTAAAGAACTAGCAATTATAATTAATATAATAGACGTAAATCACTATATAAAATACAGTTATCAGTACATATTCTCTTAAAGAGAGATGAAAATGGATGTAAAATATAGATATAAGTAAAAGAATTATGGGTTTAGAAGTACATGATTAAGTAATGGAGTGTTGAGTTTATCTCTATAATTATGAGTAATCATCAATCACTATTTCAAAAAAAAAATTAGGCCGCAATAAATTTACATTATAACGTGTCATCCAATGATTAAATACTCAATAATTATGGGCAATGGCTTGATTCATATCTCATTTTTGGGTGGAGTAACTATTTGTGATGACTTATCAAAATAGTAATTCAAAACATCATGTTTTTCATAATTTTTACTATATTAAAATTAGGTTTTGGAAGATCTAGAGAAATAATAAAATGTGTATAGGAAACTTTAAGGTTTTATGCTCATTAAAGGAGGCCTGGTAAGAGAGGTACCAAATTTTTGTAACCTTGAAAGGGAAGGTGGGACAAATTGACAAAAATGTTTATTAACATATGACATTATTTTCACCTCTTATATTTATGTTGTTTTAATTTGATCCATAATACTTGATAAGCCAAATAAAAGTTAAGGGATTAAAATGAAGGAGTTAAAAATGTTAGGGAACTAAATCAATCAAATTAGGAGACCAAATTGGATGAATTAAAATAATTAAGGACTAAATTTGGGAAATTAAAAAACGTGAATGACCAAAATGTGCTCTTTTAAAAAAAGGACTCGAGGTGGTTTTACATTACAAATGGTCAAGCTAAGGTTAAAAAAATAGATAAGTGTTAATATGGTCAAAATCTTAAAAATAGGAGAAAATTATAGGTAGAATAAAAATCAAATTTGGTTGATATTCTTTTTTTTTTGCTGGCTATCACTGCTTTATACAATATGTTGACATTTTTTCTTTTAAAAAAAATAAGCCAACCATAAAACCTTTTAGTAACATTTTGACCATTTGGGTATTGTTTGGACATTAGCTTGGTATATACTATCGTAGATCAATATAAGGACAAATCCAACTCGATCACATGCACCCACGTATGTATAGATGCTAAAGTTGGAAATGTACCTTTACTTTTTGTTTATCTCACTTATAGCTTATGATGTGATCACACGTGTATTATAATATTATTATATATATACACACATAAAATAAAAAGCATATTATCCACAAAACAATTATTATTCACTTAATGTTAAATACATATCTTTAGATTAGTTATACAAACACATATTTGGTGTTCACAGTGGGTTACAAAAATTTAATTTTGTTAATCATATACTAACTTGAATCAACTGACTAAAAGAGTCCCGCACATAAACAATTCTTAAATGATTACATTGAGTCGTAACATGGTAAACAAAAAATAAATAAGAAAAGCTAGAAAAGAAATTCAAATATCTAAAGGAAAACCCTTATCACCTAGTTAGAGCATGTCAAATAGGATTAACATAGTGACATCTCGCTCGTAGTTACAAGGCAATTAGAAGCAATGAGAAGGGTGATAGGTGAAATGAGGAAAGAAAATAAGTGTATGTCTTGTAGTCTTTTATGTCTATGTTGGCTTCTCATATACAAAACACAAATTATGTTTATTTTACTTAGTACATCTATCTTCCTCTTTGTAAGGTTGGTTATTGACGATCAATAATGTGCACACACACACACACACATAGTTAGGTACTCTTTGTATGTTATCATATTTACACACCCCACAGGGTTAGTTTTGTAATGTGGATGCTAGGTTGAGCACACTTGCTTGTTGGAGTTATTTCTCATGTTCTTGTTTTGTTTCATATGTGAATATTTATGAAACTTGACAATTTTTGGAATGAAAAAATATTCTTTTTTGGAAACTTGTCACATCCCTCAACAAGGGCCTCACCACACCCATTAGCAAGGCTATTGCGAGGTGGTCGGTGAGGACCATGACAAGGATCATGACGAGGTGGTCTAACCATTAGGTAACTTCTATAAATACCCCCATCTTTTCTTGTTTCTTATCCAGAAAATATATAACGAAGCTCTATCAATTTAACATCTCATTTTTCTACTTTTATATCACTATTACCTCGAGTTTGTAATATATTAGTAATTCGTGACTATATGAGTAAAATCATGATCTTAAGTGATGAATACTTGAGGCAATGTTTACAAGTGGGATTTATGTGAGTAGCATGTGGAGTTGTATGTCGTGTGTTGGCTGAGTGTTAAAGGAAAAACATTCTTCTTGATTGTTAAGCTCAAGTCTATGTGAGACACAACATTGTGAGGTTGAGTTAAGAAATCATTAGTTGTGTGCGATACGTGAGTGATAGATATCATACGTAGATAATTTATAGAATGTGGTGAAAGTGTTTACCATGATGATTTCTAGTTGTTCATGATTGAAGGTGGTTCTCAAGGCTTCTTTTCACATATCTAATTCACAGTTATTAATCACACCACATTGGGTAGTGCTAACTTTGGTGGAGAGTCAAGTTCATATTTCGAATTAGTTTGTTACAGAGGCAGTAAATACGTATAGTAATAAGTAATTTGGATAGAGGTCTCAGTTGATAGAGGTAATAAGGGTTTTATTTTTGTCAAGATTGTAGTTGTTTTATTTCTTAGTAGATTTTTTTGCTATCAAGTGGTTTCCATAAGTAATTCGTAGATGTTACCACATAGATAGGATTTCTATATGGATTTACCTCGTTATATTTGGTGTTATGCATGCTCTATTATTTGGCTTATATAAGCAAAGCTTAAATTTTGTATGTCAATATATATTGAGATTTAAACTCTCATTATAAAGTCTCTAATATTTATTACTTGCTTTATGAATACTGATAATATATTTGCTACTTATTTATTGCTTGTGTTGTGCTTATTTGCACTGCTATTATGATTATCAATACTATTGTGATAAAGTTTTTTTTATCTTTTTGTTGTATGCATGTTTATATAGAGTTTTTAAGGAGTTATTATCTTCTTAACCTGATTATGTATTGGGTCTTGTACTCCTTCATTGTTGATTTACATGTATAGATTATTGTGTTAGTATAATCTGAGTTTCTATCGTATATGTGCAAACATACTAAATTTATACTCTTATTAGAAAGTTTATTTATTTTGTGTACCTGTAAGTTTTCTTTCCTTTACTTATAGCATACCTATAGCTTTTTTGTTTATTACTTTTCAATATTAAATTAATATACTTGCTTTCTGATAATTTTTATTGTTTCTATTGTTTGTCTATATGTGAGTTTAGTGTAAGTCTCTAAAGAGTCGGTATCTCCTTACTATAGTTTTGTACCAAATGTTGCACTATTTCTCTTGATAAGTTGTTTTTTATTCGAATGCATGCTGCGAGAGTATAATCATCATTTACTGAATATGTTCGCATATTCGAGGTCTTGACGTGATTGAAAATCATTTATAACTTATCAATATCTATGATTATGTCTCATGTTGTGTGTTGTTTGTTATGTTTATGCATACTATTAACTTGGACAAGGGGTTGTAAGACACATAATCACTAGTATATTTATCATAGTTTTTTCTTTCTTATTTCTAGTTTTTTTTATTGTGTGTTGAATTGAGCATGTTATTTTGTACTTTGTTATTTTATTTTCTTAATTCACATTTGTGAGGCCTATTTGGTTGAATTGGTATAGAGCTTGTGGAAATATTCCACATGTTGGCATCTCCACCTCTAATCTAGGTCCTTGAGAAGAACAATTGACCTATGTGGAATTGTTCCTACGTATGGAGTTCTCAATTGGTATCAGAGCAGGTCCCCCTATTTAAGCTTAACAACCTGGATGCTCAATTCTAGAGCTCTACCTACACATACGAACACCTTGTATGTTTGTGTCCTTTTTCACTAGTGGTATGGGATGCTATTATTTTGTAAGGTTATTTATCTCCATGAACTTTATTGTCTACAAGTTCTTTGTTTTCTTGTTCATACATATCGCTTTCTCTCTACTTCTCTGTCTTTCAAGTATGTTCATTATCTTATTTTTTTACTATTCGATCATTTACTAGTTTTCTCTCAAGCTAATTGCTTTGACATTCTCTTTTTCCTTGCTTGTTGCTTGCTTGCTTCTTCTACGACTATTTGTATGCACATCATATGTATTCATCATGTATGGTCAAATTATTAGGATTTTCTTTCTACAATCTTGTCATTCATATGTTATGTTATATAAAATGCATCTAACTTGTTTTACTAGGTTCTTCTTTCTTGTATCTAACATGTTGTGTGTTGGTTCTTGTTTGTCTCCTGTTGGTTTTCATTCTTCTTTTACCTATTATTCCTTCTCTTATGCTTTAGATGTACCTTTGGAGAAAATTGTGGTGTGTAACAAGCTTGTCTACATAAGTTTTGTTTTCTCTTTTCTTTATATTGTGCTTGTTTGGGTTTATCTTGTGCATTTGTATGTCATATATATTATTTACCTATCTTTAAGACTCATGGCTTACATGCATTAATATGACTAGATTTGTGTGTTTAGTTGGCATTCCTGATGATTGGGTTATTCACTTTATCTAAGCATATCTCTTGTTTCTATCTTGGAACACGAGTCTTTCTTACATGCTTAAATGTTTTTATATCATCTCTTATTTCTTCTTTCTATTAGGAGTGTTCCTTGTGTTGCTCACTAGAAAACTAGTTTCTTTCCTTCTTCTGACTATCGATGATGTGAATGTTGTTGATTATCACTTTTGAGGAAATTGTGTGTAGTTTGTTGCCATTTCTCTCTCAATGGAAACATTGTACAATTTGTGCTAATGATCTCTCTTGAGGCATATCCTTTTTTTTTACTTATGATCTCTTTTGAGACTATCTTTGTCATTTCATTTTTTTGTTGTTGTCGGGTTTCATAAGATTGAATGTTTTTCTTTGTTACTAGCTTGTTTCTCTTGGGTGTGTTTGTGAATTGTGTTTACCTTAACTTGCTTAGTATTCTTCCCTTCTTGTTATTTTTTTGTTCTATTATGTGTAAATGCTTATGTTTTGGGGTGTATAACATGTTTATTATCTGACATAGACACATATAGGGGGAGAGATTTTTTCATTACATTTTTTAAGGGGGAGACCTATGTTTGTTTGGCATCCTTGGTATTTTTCCTATTTACGAGTTTATGTTATGATGTATGTTCTTGTGATGCTTCCTTCTTCTTAACATTAATTTTTATGAAGCATGCATAATAGGACTGTTAGTATCACATGTTGTATGCATTGTATACAATTTCTTATTTCACATGTCTTCTTATGTATTTACCAACTTTCTTGATGTAGTAAGTTATTGCATGTTTCCTACATGTAGTTGTTTGCTTGGTATTTTCTATTAGAATGCACAACATATGTTTTCTTTAATAGATTGGGATGTCTTTTCATATGTGTGTACATTATATGGCGAGGTTATAGGATTGAATACATCCAAGTGTTTTTGGGGGAAGATAGTTGAATCACTAGGACTATATCAACTTGGAAGATAGTTGGACTCCTAGTAAACTTTTTCTTATAGATTCACTTACACATTTATATGGCATTGATGTTTGATTGCCCATCATTCCGATGTGTTGTAAGCATATTACGAAGCCCCTAATGTCCTCCCACGACACATGTAGAGGTGGGGCTCTATAGTATGTATTACATTATAAAGATGTTTTCTATTTGCATTTTTCTTGGTTTGTATATGTTTTTAGTTTGTAGTATGTTGCATGTTTTTACTTTGATGTTGCCTCAGTGTTTCTCTTTGTCTATTTTGTATAACTGCATTTGTTGCTTCTCTTTGTGTTTTCTCTAATATTCGTTGCTACATTGCATAAGTGTTAGGATTATTACAATTATGTTTGCCTTTTCTCCTTTACATAGAGGTTTGGTATGTTGCATACTATGTGTGTGCTTGGTTTGACCTTCCATGTGAAAAAGGGGAGAAATATGCACAACTTATGCACCACATTATTCTTTATTTCTTATGGCATATGTAGTAAGAAGCACAACTTGCTTGGTCAACTGAGCAAGTTGTAATTGAACTTCAATACTAGAGTCAATTTCTTGGACTCTCGCTTTACTCATTCTAGAGCTCTTTTGCTAAGAATGAACACCCAATAACTTAGAGAGATTGTAAGTTTCTGAGGTTATTTTTTCTCCCATCGTTCCACCTCTAGAGTTATCGATGATGGACTGACACTATTGTGTTAATCCATCATAGAAAAATTTATTTTGCATCTGTAGTGGGTAGTTATGATGGAGGCATTTAGTGAGAAAGAGTTTGAACCTATCCCACGATTTATGAAAAGCTTCTCCTTCCATCTAAGAGAAAGTGGCAATCTTACCTCTTAACTTTGATGTCTTTTGGTAGGCATAAATTTTTCCCATATTGTAGACTTTCTCCCAAGTCATTAGGGAACCTAGAAGAAGTGACATTAGCAATACATTGGCACTGTCTTTAAGAATGCAAGGAAAACACCTCATTTTAAGTTGATCATCGATGAGTACACCAAGGGGGAATGTTTGGACTGTAGAAGAAAAATCCCTAATGAAATATAGTGAGTCTTCATTAGACAATTCATGAAAAGAAGGTAGCATAAAAAAATGAGTATTTCGTAATTCATAGTTCCTAGTAGCCTCTCCAAGACGGATAGAGATAGTTTTAGTGTCAATTGATGGTCTTACAAATTCCTTTATTGAGATCTCTCTTGGTAGTGGATTTTCCTCAATGTTTAATGGTTCAAGTAAAGGGTCAAGTTTAGGTTTAAAAAATTGTTCTACAAAAGGCCATGGAACATCAAAGTCCAAAGCCTTCTTAAGAGTCTAAATGATCTATGTATATTATTATTATTGAAAAATATGAGAATGTACCTTAAGGATCCTCTACCTCGTATATATTAATAAAAAATAAAATTTAATTTCACCTGTAAGTAGAAAGATAAAAATATAAAATAAATGTATAAATTTATAAAACAATACATTTTCGCACATAGAAATACTAAACACGTAGCAAAAAATAATAAAATTATACATATATCAATAAAATAAATTATACATGAAACAATTTATTACACAATTGTTAAACAAAAATTAAAGAATAAAAGAAAGAAGAGAAAAATAAACAATAAATAATTGATTTAATAGAAAAGAAAATTAAAATGAATTTTTAACAACTTATTTTTATTACATAAAACTAATTTTTAAACCAAGAAGCACCGTATGAATTATTCTAAGGTAACCCTTGATGGCCTTGTTTACTAACCCTTATAATGCACGTCAATTAGGTCAACAAGTTCTTGTTGAAACCTTGGTGAGATCTCAATAAGTTTTATAAAAAATGTATTTTTTCAATCCAAAAATTGCTATTTATTTTTCTAACTCGAAAAATGCTACATATTTTTTCAAAAATACTCCCCAAATATTTATTGCAAATAAACCACCTAAACAAACATATTATATGCAAATCCAAAAGAAGTATGTGAAATATGCAATCATATAATGTGTCCTAAGTATACTTGTGATACTAAGACAAAAATGATTAACCTTACGAAGGGATATTACATAAAATATGGACTCTACGATTACATTTATGAAAAAATATTTTTAAATTTTTATTAATTTTATATTCATTGTTTTTTATGTTAATAGCAATCTATTAAATTAATAACTCAATAATTAATAATTTTTCATTGTATCGTCACTTTCCAAAACAAAGGATTAAAATGTTATAAAAAATAAATAAAAATTTAAATTATCTTTTTTGATACAATAAAAAACTTATGATAGTCACCCAACCACACATTTTATTTTATTTTAACAACCTAGTTAGTGATAGATTTCATATCCAACAAAATTTGCAATAAATAAAAATCCATGACATCATAAGAAAAAAAAAACTAAAAATCACCTTTCATAACATAAAACTAAATGATACTTATTATCTAAATAAGATAATATGTTTGACTCATCTTATTTAAAACTCAAAACCTCAATTATAAAATCCCTCTCTTACACTTCACGCCTCAAAACACACCATTCATATATAGAGAAAGACAAAGCAAAATAAGGTATATAAATAGACACCAATATGAATTTAGCACTCTTGAATAAAATAAGAAAATATAATATTTAATTTTTATTTCTCAATCATCGTTTAGGAGCCGTGTGAGATGAAAGTCTCGTATGGTTTTGAATGAGCATGGTTATGGTTTTGAATGAGAAAGAAGGGAGGAATCCTAAGTGAAAATAGCATTTAGTCACCTTCAGAATTTACCCTTTCTTCAACAGTCAAAAAATCACTTGCAACCTTATTAATAACTCTAAAAGCCTAATCAAGGCATGAATGGATATACATGTGAAAAAGCTAAAAATTAGAATAAATGCAGCATTACACACAAAAAAGCCACTTTTCCATCCACATGAACTTCTAGTATAATGCCAATGGTATCACGTATATATATATACACACAAGATTCAAATAAAACGTGTTCATCGACCTTCGTCCATAGAAGAAATAGATATAGAATTCCTAGAAAAATCTTCAACAAAACTACTGCCAGCAGAGGCCTTTGTTGCACCAGAATGACCACTATTTGCACTAGTATTAGTGAAAGCTGAAGTGGAGGTTGTTGTCCAACGTCCGCCACGGCCTTGAATTCCTGGTTTACCTGGGTTAGGCAATGTAAACGAGTCGCTTGAGAGCATTAGATGAACAGAGTTCATGTCTGGCCTGTCTGCAAAGTTTGACTGACAACATAACAATCCAAGTTGAATGCACATTGCTGCTTCATCACGATTGCACTTGGTCAAGCTTGGGTCCAATAGTTCCAATGTTTTACCTCCTTGGTATAGCATCCATGTCTGAAAAAAAAAATCCATAAATAAATAGTCAGAAAAGAATAAAGAGAGAGACATATCCTTTTCTCACAGTATCTTATAAGTTTTTTAAGATCTAATGGTAGTGGTGTGGTTCCAATATGTCACTTGAAGTGAGGAGAGGAGTCTCATCTACCACACAAGCACATTGTATCTTATATTCATTCTAGTAGGTAAAGTTGACAATGAGGAAATTATTTGCAAATGAAACTATATGTAAACAAAAACGAACCCCATAACAATACGCCAAATCAATGATTCAACTCTAACATGAAACCAAAATACATGCACAATGGAGCTTGAAAAACCTTAACAAATCTCTAAACCACTTCTGATAAAATAAGTATACAAATAAACAAGGCAGACCAACGCATGCAGGCAAATTACATGAACCTCATAAGTCATCTTATAAGAAAATAAAATTCTGAGTATATCTTACATTAATGAAAGATAGAGAAACATACTTCGCTTCTATTTGTGCTAATGATGCTTCACATAGTTGTTGTTAGAAGTTGTTTAGTTTTAAGTTATATTTTGGATAACCATGAATATAAGCTGGATATCAATGCTATAATAGCACGTTTTCAATGTGATTATTATTATTACTATTATTATTTTTCATTCAATTGAAGTCCCAACCTCGTGCTCATCAGAATCAAAGTTTCAACAAGTTGAGGTAGCCCTAAATACTTATTTTCTCAATTTTGTGCAATCAAATTGAAATATTAAGGTATCTATAACCAAATAAAGATTGATGCTGTAACAATTTGAAGAGAACAAACCTCAAGCAACCAATCATGTTGTCATAATCAAGGATCCCCACAAAAACCCATTTCCACAGCAAAAGTAGCATAAGTTTAAGTTCTCTCCAACAAACTTACATAACTCAAGAGGTCTGCCTTTTCTACACCAAGCTGCTTTTCATGGTTTTTTCTGCCACTAATAATCTCTAGTAACAAGATTCCATAGCTGAAAACATCAGTCTTCACGGAAAGATAACCACGCATTGCATACTCTGGGGACATATAACCACTACACTTAACAAAAAAAAATTTAATCTTGTTTGAAATAACTATATAGCTAAGGCTGTGTTAGGTCAAAATATTATTTAAAAGACGGCATTGAATATTATATAAACACAAGAGATGAGGGTGAATGAACCACTCACTGAGTACCAGATATTCTAAACGTATCCATGTGGGTGTCTTCCCCAGGAAAGAGTCGTGCAAGGCCAAAATCTGAAATTTTTGGATTAAGTTTTTCATCTAACAATACATTACTTGCTTTGATATCTCTATGAATGATCCTTTCTGGAGCCTCTTCGTGTAGGTATAGAAGACCTCTAGCCAAGGCAATAATTATCCGAAATCGTGTTGTCCAATCTAGGCATGCAGATTTCTGTTTATCTGAAAGTTTTGCCACTTAAGCTATTAGCCAAAGCTATCTAACTCCAAGTTAACCAAGTTTAACCAAATATCTCAATAATTTCCTGAAGTCCAACTTACAAAACTCATTTTTAATTATGCATAAACCAATAATCAAAAGTTTTCACCATGTGGAGCAACATACCAAAAAGAAAGCAATCAAGGCTTTTGTTAGGCAAATACTCATAAACAAGCATCTTCTCTGGTCCTTCCACACAACATCCCAACAACATCACTAAATTTTTGTGTTGGATTTTCAATAACAATTTGACTTCATTAGTGAATTCTCGCACTCCTTGTCTTGAATCTACGGATAACTTTTTCACAGCTACCTCTTGACCATTGGGCATCAAACCCTGTACAAAGCAGCTTAACGATAGAGATGCATATAAGAAAAACATATACAAACATATCATGTAACAAAAAAATTAGGAACAGTTGAATACTATCATTAATGGACTAATTGTGCACCAGTTCAAACGTTAGAGATAAAGCGCCTTACTACTAGAGTTAATGGATTACTTGAGCCCTAATCCCTCTTATTGGGGTTTGTTCTTGTTCTTCCCTGTGGATATACAATTTTGGGTTGATGATAAATTGAAGGAGGATCACTTCAATCAGATTATCCAATTCTAATAACTTATTTATTAAAGCAAGACCCAAAAGAATAATGTAGTTTTCAAAGTTTTAAGCACTACCAAAAGCTCATGAAAAAACAAAACCCTTAAAAAGTTACAGACGTACCTTGAAAACAGGGCCAAAACCTCCATGGCCAAGTTTGTTAAAGTCGGAGAAGAAATTGGTGGCGATTTGGAGAGAACGGAGATCGAAGAAGAGGTCAAAGGTGTCTTGTTTAGGTAGTTCGTCACCTGATATGGCGGAACCATCAGCTTTAGCTCTAGACCTTATCAGATTCTTCTCCAAGCAACCCAATAGAGTCGAAAAGAGCCCCATGGTGAAGCATGTCAATCCTGATTACTAATCTATATTCAACATGGACAATAATGATCAATTTGAACTGGATCAAGAGGTCATTGCTGCGAGGTTTCCACCTTTCACAATGAAGTCGTTTTTTCTATAGAAAATTGAATGAATCTGGTGTAATGTCCTCTCTTTAGAAAAACATAAAAAATAAAAAAAATGCGAATAAAAAATAAAAATCTTACAAAACATTACGCACCTTTTCGCTTGTGTTTGATAATTATTATTCATATATTGTATTTTTTATTAATTAAATTGTATTTATAATTTTAAATTTTATTAACTTAAAAAATCAAATAATCACCCATTTTTAAAATAATAAATAATTTATCAAACACGTTACCTATTCGATAACCAGTACATAATGTCGTTATTATTATTAATCAGGAGAAGTCGATGTTTATTAAATTTGAGTTTAATAATATTAAATATATTTTGATTTTTATAATTATATTTAATAAAATTTAATCATATTAATTATAATTATAATATATATTTGATATATTTTATTATCTCTAGTTCAATTCATGTTATGTTTTCAGATACTTTAAAAAAAAATTACATCAATAATTATTATATTAGTTATAATTAAAATGTATTTTATAATATATATTAGTATTGTTTTTTTTTATAATTCAGACAAAGGCAAAGACACACAAGGCAGGTACTATTATTTGTACCAACTAGTAAAGGTTGACTTGACTATTAATGGTTTTGTGAAATGATGTTTAAATTTTCAAAATGCGACTTGACTTGAATTTTAATGGTTTTGGGACCTGATGTTTGAATTTTTCAAAATGCTGTCTTAGTTGTTTTAATATGAATATATATATAACATTTTGATATTTATATTCTATATTAAGAGTTTTATAAATACAACTTATGATTTCACGATCTCCTCTCGAATAAAATAGCAAATGATGTTTTGTTTTTGTTTTAGACAACGATACATAATTTATTAGATGTATATACAAAATTATATATTTTTAATGATATTGCATAATAATATTATTTTTAAAAATATATATTTATTATTTATATAATAATATGTTATTTTTATCATATATATATATATATAACTTGAGTTTTTTTCTTTAAATTTACAAACTAAATATATATTTTCAAACGGTTATGATATAAATATATTTTTTCAAACAATTATGATATATTTATATGTAATTAATAAGGTATTAAAATTTAATAATACAACCTATACATAATATAATAAAATGCAAAGTTAACTTGATATTTTAGTTTAGGGTTTATGCATGTATATTAATATTCATAAAATATAGTTCACATATATGTGTACATTTTATTTATATTATGATATAATTATTTGATAATGTGAATGTTTTTTCTACGTAAATTTATTTATATTATGATACAATTATTTGATAATATGAATTTTTTGCTTATTTTATAATTATTTATGTTATTAAAAATATAATATGTTTTGTACTTATATTTCATTTCTACAAATGGAGTTTATTTTGTAGTATTTAAGTATTATAAAACCAAAATAATTATTTTGGTTACAAATTTGACATGTTAATTACATATTATTTTTGGAATGATGTTCACAATTCTCAAAGAATATTTATTTACATATATTATTTTGTATAACTTAAATATACAATATTGTTAGGTTTATGTTAGTATTAGCAATATTTGTAAAATAAAACATTTAATTATAATTTTATTTTCTAAGTATATTTTAGAAAAATATTTTCAGCAATAGAGACTATCATGTCTCAATGATCACATATCAAATATATTTTTTATTTTCGTGCACATTAGATTGTATATTGACCATAATAGGGAAATATGAATTTGAGTCACTCGATCGATCGAGTAATAAGTCTAATTATTTTGATTTTAATATATGACAATCAATTGAGGGATATACACTTGTTTTTAATATTAGTTAAGTGTATTCTGGATTAATTGAGTGGATGTTCGATCGATCAACCAATGCACTGGATCGATTGAGCAATTGAGTCAATTGATTGAACAGTTAGCTTTTAGTTTTTTAAAATGTATTTATAATACTAATAAGATTAGGTTTTTACATTATTGTCTTTATTTCTTATAAGTATTTTAAATAATTTTATGGATAATATGGTAATTGTAC
The DNA here is from genome assembly GCA_037013495.1 of Hippophae tibetana. Lineage (NCBI taxonomy): Eukaryota > Viridiplantae > Streptophyta > Magnoliopsida > Rosales > Elaeagnaceae > Hippophae > Hippophae tibetana. The sequence goes on from CM072812.1 coordinate 16,731,502, forward strand.
TTCGATTAAAAACATTCTTTAAATTCAAACCGAAACACACATTTGAAAATAACCATACAATAGCTTATATGTGTTTATTCTTTTCATTTGTTATTCTCTATCTTGTTTTGTAAATATAAAATTATAATTCTTTAGACTTCTTTAATTAATTAATTTATCAAACAATGATGGTTGTGTTTGATTAATTAATAAGCCTATTTGATTTATTATAATTTAATCAAATGTTCTTATAGCTTCTGGTTTATTTTCGTTCTTGAAATATTGGATTAAATAGTTGTGTTTGTCATATCATAATTATTTGGTTTGATTATTAATCTTTAAAGAAGTTATCTTTATTGAACTTGTACTTAAATTGATTGTTCTAGGGTTGCTAGTTGGTTTTGATTTATCTTGTATATTTGTTAAATCATCTTGTTAGTAATGTTCATTATTAAATCTACTCTAAGATACATACTAGCACTTGTGTTTATGTACTAAATTTTTAGGTGACATCGGTGTGGGTTAGATTAACTCATGTGACTCAAGTTTGTCGGAATGCTGATCATGATACGAATGCCTATCTTATAGAGACTACGATCAAAGTAGTGATTTATAAGTAGGCTACTGATTAGTGCTTAAAAAGCACTAAAATTATCATGATTTACTGTACTTTAATTGATTAAATAGAATTATATTTATATGATTTTATCATATTTTTATATAAATTTGTCTTTTCAGAATCACGAGTATTTTTATTATTTTTTAAATATTTTCATTCAAAAATAATTTGAAAACTCAAAGAAAAATACTGGAGGTAATACATCACAAATATATTGAGAAAAATATCAAGAAAAGTCAAAACAAAAGAAAAAAAATGGGAAAATGGATAAAAGTGTCCTATTATGCACGCATCATGTCTATCTTACGTGCAGTCGCTCCTATTCATGTAGAGTCCTACTCGTAACCAACACACGTCCGCGCTTGTCATGTGCGTGTCCACCTACGCTAAACACCCATCTATCACAAACCTTGCCCCCCCACACGTGCCAGCCTATCCAAACGCATCTAAAATCAGTTTTTGAAATATTTTTCTACTTGTTTTGACCTTTTTTTCATCTATAAAAGGATTTTTTCCCTATTGTAAAAATCATCCCTTAAATTCCTCAAAATCTTTTCTCTATCTTGTTTTTAGTTTTTTTTAGTTTTAAAGTTATTTTCTTTTTGAGAAGAACTAGTTATGTTTTTATAGATTTTTAGTTTTTGATTGAATAAACGGAAATACAAATCAGTTTGAAGGTTTTCCAATAACAAAATTAGCATTAAAATTCTGTAAGGATTCTTTTGAGCTATAATTTTAAAATAAATTATTTATAGTTATTTTTTATGTTTAATTTGTTTGTGATTAAATTTAACATGATTAACAATTTGTAAATATGATATAATAATAACGTTGTTATGCTTACGAAATATTAAATAGGTAAAACATTTCTATAAAATAAATTGATTTTATTTTTATTCAAGATTTTATATTAAGGGTGTTCGAAAGAAATATATTATTTGTCATTATAAACTTAAATTTGAAAAATAGAACTTAAGATTTAATTATCTTATCTAATTTAGAGTAGTGCTCTTTTATTTATTGGTATAATCGCACGGTAGCTAGAGTGAAGCTTTATTTCAAAAGTTTTTTTATAAGAACTATTATTCGAAAATGTATTGACAACATATTTTTAGTCACGATTTTAAAACTTGAAAGTTAGTACTTGAATAATTAAATTGTTAGATTTAATTTAAACACATTGAATACAGTTTAAAATGTATAACCCTACCAAATGTGGTATTTAAATGGTTCATTTTCAATATTTTAGAAAAAAAGAATTAACTTGATTAACCAAATTAACTATCGACCCCATCCATAGGTGTTAATTGATTTGTTTAATTAACAAGGAATATCTAAACCCATAATTAATATTCATATAAAAGAGAGAGAATCAATAAATATCAATTTATATCTTTAATAACTTAAATAATATGAGCAAGCATAATTATATATATCAGTTTTAATTTTTTTTGTCTAATTCATTTAAAAATGTCGTATAATTTAGGGGAGTTTATTCATTCTTTAAAAAATTTATTGTTTTTAACTATTTGTTTTGTTTGTATTGAGTTTTTAAGAATGTGTACTCCTTCTTTTAGTCATTAAATATACTACTTACTTATTCAGCCTATTTGTTATTATTTAATGATCATATTGTTTATTCGTATGACAAAAAAATGAGAGAAAAATTAGAACTTTAATTGAAAAATATACAAAAAAGGGAGAGCTAATTTAAGGGGAACCCTTTGGAGATATAACACATGGGGAAAGTAACGCTTTTAGGTGATAATGATTCAGGTTCGGTTAACTCATGAGAGTTGATTTTGTTGGGACGTTGGTTCGGATCCGAATGCTTACCTTGTAGAGACTATGATCAAAGCAGTAGCTTGTAAGTAGGTTACTTAGAAGTAGTACCTGCTAGGTTGTTTGAGTTATAGCCTTATAACTGGATACTTATTTTTGCATAATGGATAGATAGATAGTTTAGTAGACAAGTGGTTTTTCTTTTAGATCATTAGTATAACCTAGGTTATTTTCACCTAAAAATCTTATGTGTTGATATTTTTATTTTTGTATTACTTTAAGTACATGTGATTGGTTGTTTGGTCATTAGTGTTAACAAAAATCATTAATGTTGACAAAAATAAGTTTTAACATCTAAATCAAAACTAGAGAGAAAAAAATTATGCTTTACTCGTTGAATTCAATCATTAGTTGAATCCAATCATTAGTATTGACAAAAAATAGTTTTAACATCTGATGTTATCTACGAAAAATGTTATGCTTTACTAGTTGAATCAAAACTAGAGAAAAATATATATTTTATTATGTCCTATTGGGATCTGAATTAGGTAGTCTTTGAAGAAAAGACCCCAAATGTTTAAATAAAACTACTCCAAAAGAAGTTCACATTCTACATGTTCTCTAAAGGCAACATTTTTGTCCTTCTTAAAAGATAAGGAAATAATTTTCTAGACCCAAGGCTCTACTCCCAATGAAGTCTAGGAAAGATCACCCCACACTTTTCGATCCATGAGCCAACATGTGTGTACTATAGTCACTACCACCAAATGATGGCTTAATTTATAACATCTCGAGAGAGTGAGACATCCTTTGCTATCAGATATAAAATTTCAGTTAGTCTATCATGATAGCTAACCCAAAATGGACCTACCTTTCAATTTTCTATCCGACCAAATGTCATCTATCTATCTAAAAACCAATGCATCCCCTAAAAAATCAAAGACTACCATCGGAATATCATGTGCCAAATAGCTACCACTTAAAATTTCACATTAAATAGACATAGTATAAGGTCACACTAGCCATCACACACCATCAACATGAATGGACAATATATAGAACAATACTACACAAAAATTGGGGAAATCTAGTCTGAATTGCCTTGATTCATCAAACATACATTGAATTCAGTTTGAGTCTAGTTCACCACTTCCACCCAATTCTTGGGAAAGAAACCCATTTCTATAGTCCTTTAAACGAGATAATTATAATGACTATATATTCAACATTTTTTTATATACATTTAGAAATAAATGTGCAAAAATGTGTGTATAGAGAGACAATTCACCCATCTAATTAAGTCAAAATTATAAGGAAATGATCACTCATTGTCCCATTCATCCAATGCATTCAAATAATGTTTAAAAAAAATATTATCTATTCTTTTGATCATCATCATTATAGTGTTCTTAAAGAGTGACCGATCGTTCTAAAAAAATGAAATAATAAACTAGTTCCAACACTCAAAATGATGAAGATATCATTCTAGGTCATCCTAGAAATACCACACGGGGCCACAAGCCTCTGGCCCAATTCCCATCCTAAAGAGTGTTCATATGGCATCTTCCAATGCTTATGGTGAACATGATATGACCTATAGTCATAAGGAGTTTCATCGACGACATGACCCATCATGATGGGAACTATACCTCATGGCCTATCAGACAAAATCAACCATAAAATACAAAGTCATCCATCTATGAATGTCCAAGAGGGTCTTTTCAACCATCCATCCTATACTGATTAAGACCACCTTGAGCAACTTTTATCCATCATGATCCACATGACCATCTCGAGGTCACATGTAGGGACACTCTATCCAAGTTGGTCATGTTAACCATGTGGCCTTAATGACTAATAACCGCCCTTGAAATCACCATCTATGATGGTACTAATATAACCTTGGTATACATGGAAAACTTCAAGGTATGAGACCATGTGTCCACCTTAATATCATAGAGAACACAATGAAGTGATATCACAATCTTACAAATAGATGAGACCACAGTCAAATTTAGAAATAAAATACATGTAAAGAAGTGCATGAATCAAAGATAAGGATATATATAATATTTCCAAAACATTCATACAAGAAAATAAAGTATGCAACCTAAAATTTCACCCTACTAACAAATTTGGTTGTAAGGTGTCCAATCATCACATATAATCCATGGGTGCATCCTTCCCCATGAATTATTTCAAAAAGAGTTTTGTGAAAATGTGCCAATAATGCAATTCAAAAATCTATCAAATCCCTTATAAGAACACTTGGTGATATCAATATAATCAACCAAGTCTAGGCATATACTCAATGAAGTAATACGTCATGTCTAACTAAAGAATAAAATATGTGTTCACTCACATATCAAAGGTCCAAAACATTGCTTAACTCCTTCAAGATTACATAAGTTCATATGATACCCAAATGACATGATAAGCGCTTGAAAAACATTAATATTTTGGAATTTTAATGTACTTAAATGAAATAAATAGATTTGATTATAGTATGTTTATGTAAATTATTTATGCAAATTTTTATGTTCGAAATTATGGGCATATTCTATTGTATTTCATGTGTTTTTAGCTTTAAAAATGTATTCACTTATCAATATATAAAGAACAACACTTAACACTCAATTTATATCCTAGGAGCTTAAACTTACAAACCTTATTCAACCAATTGGTAAGGAGTGTAAGACATAGTTGAAGAAAAGTGAGGCAAGTATTATAGAGTGCTATAGTGCACTCTATTCAGTAGGAATTCACTAGGCATGTTGATTATCGTGTGTCATGGCATGAAAAAAGTGGTACTTTGACGTGATCTATTTAGGATTATTTTGATAAACATTAGCGTATTAACAATGGTGAAAAGTTTGTACTGCAGTGCACATTTTATTTATTTGCCTGAAAGCCCTATGTTCTCACTTTTCCCTATAAATAGATCATTATAGTCTCTAGGTGAAAAATATCATTTTAGTTTAATTTTTCTTTTCTTTGTGCCATTTAATGCTTTTGTTGATTAGGTTTATTTTATACACAATAAGTTAGATTCATAACAATAAAAAAACATATCTTTAGGAGGTTTTTTAGATCAAGGAAAATACAAGCCATTTAAATTAATTTAGATGAATATTTATATAAATAAATTAAGACTATTTTTATTCAAGATTTTTTATAAAAAAATTTATTAATTAATATATTAACAACATATTTTTTGTAATAGATTTAAAATATGATAATTAAGTTTGAGAAATGACATCTAGATCTAATTTTGATATCTTGAATAAAAGTTTAAATTGATTACTCTCCCTAAAATATTGATTTAAATGGTTTGATATTTCCTTATAAATAAAACATAATTTAATCTATTAATTAATGATCACCGTCTAAAGATTTTAATTGATTTTATTAATAAATAAATTGACTTTAAATATTTTTTTCACATCATATTTAGCAAATTTGAACTAGTAAAAATTAAAAAAATTATGTTGGTTTTTAATGAATGAGGAAAAATCACAAATTTAACTTAAAAACAGTTTTCAAAACCAATAGGTGCTAAAGTAAAAGATTAGTCAAAATTACTCAAGATCAAAATCATCTTACACATGATTATTGAGTGATATATAAAAATAAGTGTATTTAAACAATCATTAATAATGTTTCTAATATATCTAATTCAATATTATATATTAAATTGTTGCATAAAATATCCCAACTAAATGAGTTGACTCATCTTAACTAGTTTATCAAAAGTTTTGATCTAGCTTGGATTGAATGTCTTCTATTATAAATTAATGATTACATCAAATATATTAAATAAATTATAAATAAATATTTTTTACTTTAGAAAAGTGAAAATAATAATAATAAATGGTAATATAAATATATAAAAAAATATAATATTTGCTTATAAGGTTAATTCGACATTATAATGGAAGCAAAAGCAAATCCGAAGGTATCAAAGCATTGTCTTTGACATATTTACCCTTATAAGCAAATGGAAATGACCCCCGACTTTTGATCGTACCTTCTCCCCCTCATCTCACTGAACCCGAAGCCGCCATTGACAAACTCCCTTCTTCGAATTGGAGGTTCAGTGGCGTATTTCTGTGCAATTTACAAGGAAAGGAAGAATAATCTCAATTAAAAGATGAGGTCGTCTTCTTCGGACATAATTAACATTGCTGCTAGTGCTCAGAAACTCGATGTCGATAATCAGATTTCCGTCCGTTATTATTATCGGATCGCTGATAATATTCTCAGACAGGTTCACTCCAGTACTTCCCTCAATTGATAGATTATGATACTTACAATTTCTTTAAGGAATTTGGAGAGAGAATTTTCTGATCTTGAGCTAAGAGTTTTGTTATTTATTTATTATTATTTTTCGCTATAGTGAGAACTTTGTTATTTTCTGCGTTAGATTTTTTATTTAAGAAAATTTGGTGTTTTTCTCCCATATGACAGTCGTGGGTTATTCTGATTGCACGTAGCCTAGCTCGTTTATAAACTATAGCTGGGAAATGATTTCAAGAATGTCAATATTATAGAAATTTTGGTTTATTCTTCAATAAAAACCTTGCACATTTTTAATGGAAGTTGTATGGATACGTTTTATGTTTGGTGAATGCAACATTTAACATATTTTGCTTGCTAGATTTGTTGAAAATGCTTACTCATTTGTAAACTATGTGGATTTTTTATCTGCAACTCCGTGTGCTTATGTGGGCGCTGTTTTAGAGAGTCCGTGTGGATGAAGGCTGGATACAAATAATAATTAGTTGAATGATCTGTTCTAGTGTCAAAAGGCAATTAGACTGGTTTTGTAGCTTTTGTCTATCTAAAAGTAGTTAAAAATTACATAAAAAACCACATGGATAAGATCGGATAGTCAATTGATTGTTGTTACATACATATATGGATGAACTACTCAGGCATTTTCATCAGAAGTGCTTCTTTATAGAAGAAAAGAGCACTTTTGAAGATCACTTTAAAAGTGCTATAAGAGTGGGCTGCACGTATCTTTAAAATGATTTTATTTTTATGCTAAATGCATGAAAAAGCACTTTGTCCTGGGCACTTCTCTTTAGTAAATGTTACTGAGGATCATCTGCAAAGCAGGATGGCCAAAAATATGTATGTCTTTCAAGAATGAGTTTGTCCTTTTTGCTGCCTGGAATGTGCTGGCTTGCAGTTTCGTAAAATAGAAATTTAGCTTTCATAGATATTTTGTGATGTGTAAATAATATCATATATATCGGATGCTGTAAATAAATTAGTGTTGAAACTGGACCAAGGCCCCTGTTATATTGCATGATTAGGATATGAGAAAATGAAGAAAGACTTATCCAATCAAGGATTTGATAAATAATGTGTCAGCTAGAGATGTGTGGTCAATTTTTGGTAATATTACATTGGTAATATCGAGTGCTATATGAGCAGCTCTTGAGTAATAAATACAAGCTGACATGTCCACATACCTCTCAACAAAATGGTATGGTGGAATGCAAACATAGGAGAGTTGTTGAGATAGGATTAATTTTGTTAATTAGAGCTAGTGTACCTTGTGAGTATTGGCTTTATGCCTTTAAGAGTACACCTAGTAAGGTTTTGAAATTTTTCTCTCTTTATCAAAAGCTAATTAAAAAGTCTCTTCATATGAATTTATGAGAGTATTTGGCAATTTGTGCTTTTCATGTCTCCGGCTTTACACAAAAGTAAGCTAGAAGCTAGGTCAACTATTTATTGTTTCTTGGGATATGCATAATCTCAACAGGGGTATCTTTGTTTAGATGTGTAGTCCAAGAAAGTTTACACTAGTAGGCATGTAGTGTTCACTGAAACTGACTTTCCTTTCCAGTCTTGACATGAGTCAAATCCTAGCTTCACATCAGTGCCCAATACATCATACCTAGCTAGTTACTTGATATTTCCATGCATTTGCCTAATATGTTTTATGGTCCTTCACTTGTACCTACTTTATCTAATGACGTATCAGAACCCTTGTCCAATGTTTAGTTCAATTATTTTTCTCCATCTCAATCAAACTGCTCTACTCTTCTTTTGGACCCTTCATCATCTTTTCTTGTCTCAAATAATGATAATGTTGTGTCATTTGTGCTTAGTCCTCTGTCATCTTTTAATGGGCCTCAATCCTCTCCAGAAACTATTCAACTTACTATAGATCTTCCTTTACCTCCTCAACCTACCTCTCTCTCCAATACTCATGGTATCCAAACCAGACTCAAAACTAGTGCTTTAAAGCCGAAAGCTTTCTCACATTGTGTCAAGACCACTGAAATCTTTCAAGCACCTACAACTAATAAGGAAGTATGTAAGCATCCTGAATGACCAGTAGTTATGAAGTAAGAATATGATGCTTTAATCAGAAATGAGACTTGGGAGTTAGTAGATCTTCCTCCTAATGGAATTGTTAGTGGGAATAGATGGTTGTTTAAGACAAAAACTAAGCCTAATAAGACTCTGGATAGGTACAGAACCATATTGGTTGTGCAGGGGTTCTCTCAAACTATAGGTATAGACTATTCTAAGACATTTAGTCATGTTGTTAAAGCCACAACAATTAGGATCATCTTTACTCTTGCTTTGCATTTTGGATTGAAGTTGAGACATGTTGACGTTAATAATGTATTCTTGAATGGTGACCTTGAAGAGGATGTTTATATGAAGTGATCTAATGGCTTTGTTCATCTAGAATTCCCACATAGAGTATTTAAACTCAAGAAGGGGCCTTATAGGCTAAAACAAGCATCACGTGCTTGCCTTTTGAAACTTAGCAATTATTTGCAACAATGTGGTTTTGTCAATACTAAGTTGGATACAAGTTTGTTTGTTCTAGCTGAGGAGGTGGACCTTACAATACTTTTTGTCTTCGTCGATGATATAATCATCAGAAACAACAATCAATTTGAATGCAACATGTTATTGCTTCATTGTATGATAAATTTTCTCTCAGGTGTGGTTATAGAAGTGCACCATGGTGAATCTGGGTTGTACTTAAATCTGGTCAAAATATATATTTGGTTAGCTTGACAAAACTGGACTAATTGATTCCAAGTCTATTGATAGTCCAATGGAATTAGGGAAGGTATTGTCTAAGTTTTATGGTCATTTGCTTGAAGATCCTTCATCATACAGGAGTATTTCTAGGTGCCCTCCAATACTGTGTAATGACTCAACTTGAAATAGCCTTTTTAGTTAATAGGTTATGTCAATTTATGAGCAAGGCCTTTATTTGTTTAAGTTATATCAAGTCCATTTGTGATTGCTTATTGTTACTTTTGTCACATCATTGTGTCTCCAGTGATGATGGGTATTGCTTTTGGGTATTCTCACAAAAATGTTGTTTTCAAGAAATTCAATTCATGCATTATCATGACTGACAGTTTTATGAATGATTGATCTATTAAGTGCTTTTTCACGGTTGTTATAAAGTATCCTCTAATTTGATTATTATATTGTAGGCCAACATCTTTCGAGCAGAAAATAATATCATCGATCTATATGTTATGCTTCTAAGGTTTTCAAGGTATGGGACAAATAGTGCATGACATTAATGTCTGGTAAAAGAAACCCAAATTTGCTATTATTGAGCACACAACAAACTAGGTGGTATTAAGGAGGAAAAGATACGTAGTGTCATTTTTAGATTTGCTTTAAAAACTTTGCTAGAACTATATTTTTCCCATCTTTGTTAGCTTGGTCTCTGAGACAATACCATGGCATCGGAATTACAAGGCCTCACCTCAAAGCAAAAAGGACTCTCTAAAGAAGGTAATATTTTGTTTTTATATTAATTAATGGGGAACCTCACAATATACGAACGAGCTTTGCAAAAGTTAATAATGTAGCTTGAATTAGGCCTATTTTACAATGAAGATTTCTCAAATCATTTACACACATGACATGATTCAGTGGCTTCACGGGTGTGTAAATGATTTGGGACATCTTCATTGGGAAAAAGGCTTAATCCAATCTACATTGTTAATTTTCTCAAAACTCGATATTATATTGAGTGATTACCGTTAATTATATGAAATGTGTTGAAAAAACTTTTAATCATATGATTTTGGTTCTTATTGCAGAATTTATTGAGTGCCTTGAGTGAACTAGAAGAGTTGAAACCTGCAGTCAAGCAGAAACTCAAGGAATTAAACAGAAAATATGCATATCAAAACAATACATGGGACCAATATGATAAAAATGATTCGGTGGTGTTGTCTCCGGTCAAGAAGCCAAATTTTATCTCTTATAATGTGACCAAGGTACAGCTGTTGAATTGATGAATATGGTGGGATGATGCCGTTTCTTTTCCCATTTGCTTGGTTGTGCTTGCTGCAATATTATTTTCGTTAGCTGCTTCCAATATTGCCTTCTTGATTTCAGTTTCTTTCTTTCTATGTTTCTAATACTACTGGGGGTGACAGATTTGTTTGATGCCAAATTTTTGTTCCTATTTCTGTTATGCATCTTAGACAGCAAAGCAAGTTGCAAATGAATCTATATACCTGAGTTCGAGGGCGCATCAGTTCTCCCATTCCAGGCCATTTGAAGAGCAATTTCGCAAGCGGTGTGTGTTTTGATATGTCTGTTACATTCTCTTAAGTGCTTGTAGTTCAATAGTTGTGTGCATGTTGTATGCACAGATGTGTGCATATATGCAGTGGGAAGGTACCTATTGAAGTATTTATTAAAAAAATGGCTCTTGATGTTCAGCAATTTACTATGCTTACATGGGAGCATAAATATTCACTAGGGAAGTGGTGTTGTCCCTTTGCACATACAATTTTGATCTGGAAATTTTTATTTTTTTTATTTTTGCACATGTTTAATCTTTCTGCTTTAGAATTCCATTTTCTTCTAAGCAAAATTTGCTATGTGATTGTTGCATGTGACAATTAAAATTACTCTGAACATCTGTAGGTCTTTTGGTTTTCCTCGCCCAAAGGATGAAACTTTGTCCAAGCATTCTATTTTGGGGCCCAGTGGGCTTCATGGGAAGTGGCAGCCCCCTATAACTGATAAAGGGGTATGATTGTGTCTATAAATATCTCTTAGCTAAATGTAGAAATTAGCTGACTTTCTGCTTGTAAATGTAGGTCAAATATCCAAGCCTTATGGACTTGACTCCTGATGATGTTCTTAGGTCTGACTTGTAATCCTAGTGTATCCAAATGGCTTTGTTTTATTTATAATTCATGTTTGACTGGCTTGTTTGAATGTGAATTCTTCCTTTTCCTTCGCCTAGGTTCTTGGTGTTGATTTTGTATTTTGCTATATAGCTTATCTGATTTTTCTGTCGGAAAACAGCGTGCAACAGTCTATTGGAGAACTTACAGTTAAAGAAGGGAGTAGCAACTCAACTAATGCAATACTAGGCTTGGAGTTAACTCCGACAAAATGTAATGATAATAATCAGATGCTTCATACTCAGGAACCATTTTCCCTTATATCATTTGACGTAGAAGAAACTTCAGCACGTGCTGAAGTTATCATACAGCCTTCTCCTCCACCGGTACTAGCTGAAGTTCAAGATTTGATCCCTGCAGTTTCACCTCCAGTTTCTGAAGCGGACTGTGAATTGGAAATGCTTCAAACTGATGAACTTGTTCGTGCCGAGTCTCCTTTACAGCTACACATCGTAAGATTTTTGAAGATATAGTGCTTCATTTCTTGTTAATGATTTTCCACAGGAATAACATATTGGTATTTCTGTTATATTTTTATTTATGTAAAACACAATCTAAAATGCTTATTATTCTACAATAATTGGAAATCAACAACAAGGATAAAAGGACTATCTGAATTCCAACTTTTTTCTCCCTTTGCAGTCAACAACAATGATGGAGGAATTCATGAAACTGGCCAAGTCAAACACTAACAAAAACTTGGAAACTTGTGGTGTACTGGCAGGTTCACTTGTACGTATCCTTAGACTTACTGTTTCTTTTTTCAACAACTCATGCTCTAATATTTGAATTATTCTGTTCTGCAGAAGAACAGAAAATTTTACATTACAGCCCTCATCATTCCAAAACAGGAGTCGACATCAGATTCTGTATGACAGTTCTTCTGTAGATTATTTCATTCACTTCTGAAAACAGATCATATAACTAGTAGTAAAGTGTTCTTTCTGATCAGTGTCAGGCCACAAATGAAGAGGAGATATTTGAAGTTCAAGATAAGCGATCCCTCTTTCCCCTTGGGTGGATTCATGTGAGTGTTTATGGTACAATCATATTATTGACCTTAGAACTCGATATTTTCTGATATCATTTCATACCTTTCAAATCAGATCGGTTAATATTACTTAGAAGTTGTAACACATGTAAGAACTGATTAGTTTTAGAGAGGCCATAGTTAAATGTGGTTATGAATAGCTCATTCATATTTTTGTTCTTCAACTATCTTTCCTCTTTCACAATAAAAAAAACAAACAAAGAGGAGGGGGGGGAACAAACTAACTTGCTCTACCCTTCATTCTTGTTTAGGGTACATGTACTCATAGTTTTATTTGGCCTAGTCATCCCTCCAAATCTGACAAAAGTATGTCTATTAATTTCTAATGATGCCTATCTGTCATTTGGTAGTTCTCTACATTTTTTTGCTATATATTGTCTTATTTGTTTTGTTTTCTTATTTTAATCTTATTACCTTATTGTACATAGTTACCATGGTCGTTGACATGTCTTATTTGCCTAGAAGCAGGGGAATACCTGTTATTATTTTTCTGTTTAGTAGTACTATTTTTTCCTTTGTAATATCGTTTTCAACTACAAGAACTACCAGTTATGGCAAGTTGGGAACAAGACCAGATGATAAATGCAATTGCAATGCATTTAGAGGTTTTAGAAATCAGTTGTCATGCAGCTACTTTGGAAGCTATGTTTTTACTTGTGTGATTGCATGTTTAGCTTTATACTTTTCTCTTTTTCGTATATTTGGATCACTTTTATTACTTTTCCATTATAAATGCTGTAAATTTATTGGTGGTAAGAAGAAACAAAATAAATAAAAAAGTGTAAAATGGGAGCAGATATGCAGTGAATTACAAACTTCGTAAATAAGTCAGGTCGTGTAATGAACATATTATTTTCTCATGTTTGAATTCTTAAAAAAGAAAAGAAAATTAAAAAGCAAAGGGCTGGTGCGGTAGATCAAGGTTCTGGTTGTTATTCCAAGAAAGAGCATGCATTATGCAGTGAACTAGGAGTGTGATTGCATTAGTGTACCTATCTTGTATTGTTTCTTTGATCCATGCTCTGTAATGCAATAAATCTTTTCTCATCATGCTGACAATGCACTTGATTTGGACTTCTCAGACTCATCCTACCCAGTCTTGTTTCATGTCATCGATTGATCTTCACACACATTATTCATATCAGGTGAGTGCCTTTTTGTCTCTACAAATGCTACTCAAAATTCCAATCGACTGTGTACTCATTTACAACATATTTGGTGTATCGTATTGATAGGTTAATTATAATCATATTAGATTGAATTGCATCAAATTGTACTATAATTAATTAGTGCAGTGTTCGGTGACAACTTATATAATATAGTCGAATAAAATTGATTTGAAGTCTCAAACTATCATGAATAAATTGTACATAATCAAATTGGTCGCAAAATAACATATAAGTTTGTGCATAATGTGTAAATATATACACTTCTAGTTTATGTTCATTATGTATAGTGTAACGATCCACTTCATTACCCTCAAATCGTTAGACACTTGCTAAACCTGCAAGGAAGCAGTATGGTTAGTACATGTGACCTTGGTTATTACACCTTGCGAACACAAAGTAAACAAGGGTTAATCACAAGTTAGTTATTGAAGCATCACACAACAACACAACGCGTGCACATTGAAAGTATACAAACACGACAAGCAATAATTGAGGGTAACAAAGAATACCAAGGCAACCAATAAAGTGTAAGGCAAGCATAAGTCAAAGATTATGTCACATAGATTGTATATGAAATTCATCTACTTGTTCTCATTGATGTTGGTTAGGGAGTACACAATTATACGCAACATCTTCAATGATATAGTCTTTTCATAGGTAACCTTATCACCTCCCCATATAGGGATCTTAGTGCCATTTCCTCAAATTTTCAAGGAAACATGACTATGTTTGGGGAGACATAATGGTTGGAAAAATACTAAAATAAATAATTTGTCAAATACAAAAATGCCCTAACATTAGGATTCCCACAATCATGCGGCTATAGACTTTACTAATGACTTTGGACAAGCACACATGTGGCATTCTATGTTACTCGGACTCGGATATGAGTGTCAGATATGTGTATGTGTTTAGGTGTCAGACTTACTAATCTTAGAAATTTAGAACACTTAGCCACGAATATAAAGTGTTCAATTTTTGGACACGCACGCTTGGACACCGCTATTAAATAAGTATATATATATATTTTAAATTTTTTATGTTTGTGTCTAAATATATGATTACATGCAATTAAAATTACTCAAGTCGAATATTTATAATTAAAAAAAAACTTTGGTTAATTAGGAATTAAAAATAAAAATAAAAACATTGGAAGATGAAAGGTGACTGTTTATATGTAATTAATGAAGTCCCAAGCCTAGTTATAATTGACTCTTTATAAAAAAAATAACATTCATGAAGACCAAAGGCACAACCTAATTAATATTAATGACGACTAAGGCCCACCCATGGTAAAAATAGAAGAAGGTTTAGCCCAATTAAACAAATTATCTCTAACTTAATTCCTTTTCTTCTCTATTGTTGCCTTTCTTTTTCTTCTTCTTCTTTCTTTTCTCAGTCAACTTATATCTTCTTTTCTTCTGTTCTCTTCCTTATTTTCATTGGATTTTTTTCTCTTGTCCAAATAAATTTCGCTAGATCAAACACATATCCTATACTGTTGTTGGTGTTGTGTTGACACAAATATGGCAGAACAAAACGGTGAGTCAGAGTAACATAGGTGGCATTTATATGTAAACCCTAACATTCAACCTTTAGGTTTCGACGTCCTCTTCGACTAGATTGGTTTTGAAGCCTTCAATCATCTGCTTGAACCATAAGATGGAAGATGCAAAAAAGAGACATACGACTAAGGGAAAGAGCTACTAACAGTTGTTCATTGCTTGTGGACATGGAGATAATATGTATTAGAGTCGAAGTTTATGGTTAAGATGGATAACTTGATAGTGAGTTATTTCTTGTCTCATCCAAAGTTGACAGTGAAGCAAACCGAATGTCCTTCTTGAAGTATGACCCCTCCCAAAGCAAAGTCAAAGACATTTGTTTTCACCTCAAATGACTTGTTCATGTTCGAAAGGCCAAGAACTAGATCTTTCATCGCCTCCTTTATATCATTGAAGGATTTGTGACATTGTTCATTCCATGTTCAAGTGACACCCCTTTCAATAATTCTGTCAAGGGTGTAGTTCTCTTGGAGTAGCCTTCTACAAATATATTATAATAAATGGCCAACTTAAGAAATGATCTCAGTTCCTCACACTGATGGGTACCTTCCACTCTTGGATGGACCTCACGTTTTCCATGTCCAAGTTCATATGATCACGTTCATTGATGTGACCAAGGAACTTGATTCTCTTCTGAGTAGAGGACTATGTCTCCAATTTCACATATAACTGATGATTCCTTAATTTCTGAAAACCAATCGTTAGTGCTTTGTGTGTTTTTCAAGACTGGAGTTGCACACCACAATGTCATCAAGATAGACCACAATTTTGTCGAAATACTCATGGAAGACTTGATTTGTTGGCATACTGAACTTGTGACATCCCAATAGGGCATGCGAAAAGTTAATACCTTATTTCTCTTAAAATTGTATTGATGTAAATAAGGTTGCAAGTATGGGTTGAATTTGTAGAGGATCGATAACAATTCTACTTCTAATAATTAGTTTGTTAGTGAGTTAAGTTAGCTATATGGTTGATTATAAAGAAAACGAAAAATAGCATAAAACAATGAAAGTAAATTGCATAATAATGATGCAAGAGATATGATTATAGGATTATCCTAACCCACTAGCTTACAATTTAATTAAACCTATCACGAATCAAATCAAAATTAGGTGGTTAAGTTTCTAAATCAACTATACAAATCTTGGTCCAATTAAGATTTCCTATATTTTCTTAATGTGTAAATTAATATTATCAACCAACATAAATTTTGAACGACTTGGAGGTACATTTACTAGATTTAATTCACTCAATGCATGAAGATCTAAAAAGATAATTATTAAATTAAGCAATAAAAAACCATTGATAATTTTTAGCCTAAGCATTCAATCTACTTCTAATAGAAGTCACAAGGTGCTACTTCAAATAAGTACATTAACAATTACAGTCTAATACCTTATATTAGATATTAGTAATAAACATATCCATGTAATAAATTAGTTGTATACCCTAACTCTTAACATACATAATTTTGACATTCAAACATAAAATTGAACACTTCATGAATCAAGTAATAAAGTTAATATAATTCATGATATTTAATTAATTAAATTATAGTTTAGGGTTTGGAATTGCCTACAATCACATTATTAAATTAACTAGACATAAATTTTATAAAAAATCAAAATTATTTCCATGGAAAACTATAAAGAAGATTAAGAAAAGCTTATAAAAAGTAAGGGATGAAGCCAATGTAACCCAAATCTTTGATCTTCAATCTTCTTTTTGAAATGTCATCCCTAAAAGTTACTCTTGGTATGCTTTTTGATCTCTTGTTACTTGTATCAATTGTTGTGTTTTGATAACCTAATATGTTGAATATATAGTGTAGGATAATTCGAATTAGATTAGACTTTTCTTGATCTAATGGCTAGGATTAAAAATTGTTGTTGAAAAACGCCCAATTCGGGTGTTGACTAGACTTCTCGATCAATTGAGACTGAGCTCGATCTATCTAACCTTGTAAATTTTCAACTTGAGAGCTCTTAGTCGATCCTTGTTTGAATTCGATCGATTGAACGAGTGCTCGATCAATTGAGTTTCTTTTGGATTGATCTAGCAACGATACCATCACTTGTAGCTTCTCGATCGACTAGTGTCTCAATCAATTAAGTTTTCTAGCACTGCCTCAGGAGCTTAGCAATGCTATGGTCTCAAAGCCATTAGTATGAATTTTAGTCATCCTTCTACTCTATCTACCTTACAATAACCATGCTCAAAGTGTGTGATTTAGCATTCAATAGAAATAGTTAAATCGTGTACTTTAAACAAGCTTATAACATTATTCCTCTTACAGAGCATTACTATTCTTTTTATAATAGATTTTGGTGTCATAGGATTTTCTTTAAAGTTATTTCTCCACTCACCAAAAATATTGGGTTAGGCTTATTGGTTCACTCAAATGAAAGGTAATGGGAAAAACAAGAGTTCAAAAGTCATGGAGTGAGAGAAAGGGACTTATAAATAATACTACTCTAAGACCAATTATGTCAACAAAATATTGTCAAATTTCTTTGTTTTGGACCCAAGTATCATTTTAATTTCTTTTCTTCTCTTTTTGTCATTCTTTTTTAATACTTAGCCTTTTTTGATATTTCTTTTAAGCTTGTCCCTTTACTATTATTATAGTTTTTTTATGGGGTATATATTGTAGTAGGGAATGTTTTGTATATATTAGACATTTAATCAATTATAACACAATTGATACTCTTAAATCTTGTTGTAGTATTTTCATAATATTCATTCTTTTCTTATTTAACTCCTATTTTTCTTGAATATAGGGCATGACTAATGTGAATGGTTCAAAAGGTATAGAGTAGGTACAAACAATTGGCTCACGTAGGCTCAAATTTGTTCACTAAAATGGCTTTCCTTTATAAGGACAACAATATTAAGAGTAGGATAATTTAGCCAAAAAGGTTAATTGATGTAGGAGAAATAAATAGGAGTCATGTTCTTACAAGTTGATGTAGCGGGCTAAGTAGCCTTTGTCATTTATTTTATTAAAGTGTTGTCTGCTATTGTTGTGTGTCATTTACCTTTATTATTCCCTTAAGCTCTGTTTAACAAAGGAGCTATTAGTTAGCTTTTATTTTTTTGTTTAGTGTGATGTGTCGATTGGGTTGGTAGTGGACACATGTACACCGTGAGATATAGGTTGAAATGTGGTATAAGCAAAGTATTAGAAGAACTGAGCTCTTTGTATCGTGTTTAAGGGTTGAATCCATTGTTGATTCTTTATAAATATTAATTCGAAATTACTGATTCCAACCCATTGTATCATTAATCTTATCGTTTTAATCATTTTTCCAGAAATACATTTAGCATTTGTCTTAATTAACCTAAAGAAAAGTTCTAATATCTTCATCATATTCATTAAAATCATAACAAGGTTTCAAGGAATTTACAATATTTTTTATAAGTTTAAGCACAATGTTTTTTATCATTAGCTTAGGTACTGTGTATGCAAGTTTTGAACAAAATTATCATAAAGTTGCCTTCACTTAAGAATAATGTGAAGACCTTACCAATCTCATTATCCTTTTTGACTTAACATTGTTTAACTAATTTTATCATAAATGTTAGAAAACAAAGAAGTAACATGTGATTGTTTTCAAGCCCATCTAT
Source organism: Hippophae tibetana (assembly GCA_037013495.1). Classification (NCBI taxonomy): domain Eukaryota; kingdom Viridiplantae; phylum Streptophyta; class Magnoliopsida; order Rosales; family Elaeagnaceae; genus Hippophae; species Hippophae tibetana. Next base: position 16,750,506 of record CM072812.1, read on the forward strand.
TATTCCTAAGTATTCTAAGGAATGCAATGAATAAGTACTAAAAAGAAAAAAATTATGCTACCTAGAGTATATTAATCCTAAAACATGTTAAATTAATTAGCTAAAAGAAAATAAAGATAGACATGTTAACACTTCTCCACACTTAATTTTTATATCTTCCTTAATGTTAGCACATGCATATATGTAACGTAAAAATAAGTTAAAGGGAGTAGAAAACAAATCTAGTGTTTAATATCGTTGACCCGACTTAGCCAACTCTCATCCAAAGTCATCTCCACCATCATTTGAGTATTTCATTGCTTCAAAGATGTTGAAACGAATTATCTCTCTAGTAAACTCAAGAGTTAACTATGCAAATTTATCTTGGTGTGAGCTGTTTTCATAAATGGTCTCCCTAACAATAATGGTGTAAACATATTGTAAGAATCATTACTCATATTAATATATAGAAGTCTACCAAGAAGATTATCTCATCCACCTACTCTAAGACATCCTCAATAACACTTTTTGGATAGACGTTGGTCCTGTCAGTAAGTTGTATAATAATACCAGTTTCTTTTAAAGTTTTAGATTTAGTAAGCATAAATGTTATAAGACATGATATTAATAGATGTTCCTAAATCTAGTATAGCCTTCTTAAGCCTTGAGTTACCTATTTTTACCGGTACAATGAAACTACCTAGATTTCAGTACTTAGGCAGGAGCTTTCTTTGTAGCACGAAAAACACATTTTTCCCACACTTATCACTTCGTTACCTTTGAGTTTGCGTTTGGTGGTACATAGTCCTTAAGGAACTTAGCATATTTAGGTACTTTGTTGTTAGTATCTAGAAGTGGTATGTTGACTTGCACCTTTCAAGAGATGTCCAAAATTTTCCTTTCATATTCTTCTTTCTTTGAAAACTTCCTAGGAAAAGTCATAACATGTTTATAAGTAGAAAGGGGAGGTTTGGATACTACCTTGGGTGTTACTTTAATTTCTTGTTGGGTGATCTTCTTTTCCTTAAACTCTTCCTTTTAGTTAGTTTCCTCTTTTGAGTTGACATATTTGGGGACTTGTTTGGGCTCTTCTAGTTGCTTGTCACTTTTAGAGTGATGGCATTGATAGTTTCCGTAGGATTTATTACAATTTGTGAAGGGAGCTTGCTAGTAGGGGTGTCCACCGATCCGGATTTGGGGAAAAAAATTTAACCGGACTAGACCGTTTGATTTATAGAACCATTCGGTCCGGTTTTTTGGTTTGGTACAGTTTTTGGGCACCTCTAATGAGAAATAATATGAAAATTTTAATATATTATTAAATCAATCCGGTTCGGTTCGATCAGTTTAAAAATTAATATAATTGGATCAAATTATTTGAAAAACAGGTTTAATTAATACAAATCAGACCGGACCGTATCGTTTGATTTATAAAATCGTTCTGTAATTTTTTGGTTTAGTCTGGTTCGGTCCGGTTTATGAACACCTCTATTTACTAGGTGCATTTGCTTTCAACCTTCTTACAGTTGTGATTAGTTGGCTCATTTGTGTCTAGATTTTTTATAACATGAGTTTCCTTGATAGCAGCTTAGGTGTCATTTTGAAATTTAATATTGTTAGTAATCATAACAGGTACCAAGTTCTCTAGAGACATACCTTGAGGTGGTTGATGTGGTTGGGGTCTAGGTTGGTTTTGCTGAGGTGGCCTAGAGTTAAGGAAATTAGGATGGTTATTGGAGGTTGCCTGAATAACCTAGATTTAGATGATACTTCCATTCTACATTATAAGTGTTACAATACAAATCATACATGGGCATTTGTGCCTGAAATCCTCCCACAACATTGATTTATTCATAGTTATTCTCTGAAAGGGTAGGATACATGGGTGTCCTACTGTAGAGCGTATATCACAAGTTTTGACTCGTTCAATAGCCAACCGTTGCACCAAAGTAGTTAGTTTATCCCATTTGTGTAGGGTGTTTCAAATGCCTACATCACTTACCTTCCTTGAAGGTTAGTCAGTCTGGGCATTAAACTGTTGAGAATTAGCAGCCATACTTGTTATTAAGTTTCTTGCCTTAGTTGGGGTTCTGTTTACTAATGTTTTTTCAGTGGCTGCATCAACCATGCTTCTCTCCATTGACAATGGTCCTTTGTAAAAATATTGGAGAAGAAGCTACTCAATGTTTTGGTGCTAGGGCTTAAGAGTTTTCTTGAAAACGTATTCTGCTTGTAGTCCAGTCCCGCGGGGAAATGGCCAGTTGGATCTTTGTGCAAGAAAGTTATTTTGCACTCTACCTCCTATGCTTTTAAACCTTTCCTAATGCTTATATAGGGTCTCCCCATTGGGTTTTCATGCTACAAATTTCTTTTCTGATGAGTATGGCTTTGGAAGTTAGAAAGTATCTCTTGAGATCCCAATTGGTTTCATGCTAGAGCAGATTACATGGAATTCTTTAAGTTGTTTATTCGGGTCTTCTCTTGCCAAGCCCTTGAAAATTTGCCACAAATGAATTAGTTTATATTTAAGTTCAAAACTTACCTCTAGGTTAGGATAGACGATGCATAGGGGTTGTTGCTCCAAGTTAGGTTCACTAGATCCTTGAGAGTTGGATCAATATTAACCATCTCTTCTTGTATTGGTTCAATGGGTCTTCGTGATTTAAGTTATAGTTTATGTCCTTGTTGCATCACACTTCAAGAAAGAGCTAATTAGTAGAACAATTTTTTTTAAAAACTAGTAACTAACAATAAATAAAAAATAAAAAGGAAACAAGCACTAATTAGAAAAAATCGCAAATTCAATCCCAGGAGATACGATGCAAAATTTTGACACCCCAAAAGAACACATCAAAAGTTGATATTTATTTTTAAAAAATTTGATGTAAATATGATTTCAAGTAAGGGTCGAACTCACAGAAGATTGGTAACAATTATACTTCTAATAACTAGTTCGTCAATGAGTTAAGTTAGCTAAGGGGGTTTTGTTAATTGTGAAGAAAACAAAAATAGTATAAAACAAAGGTGCACAAGAATTATGAGATATGTGAACATGAAACTATCCTCATTACTAGCCTACAATTTAATTAAATCTGTTATGAATCAAAATTAGTTTTTTTTAGTTTTAAATCACTTTTATAATTTAAAATTCTTCTTGAATTCTTAACTTTAGCTATAGGTCTACGACTACCTACATTTTTTACCTTGAAATTGATTGATAATACAATTATCAATAAACCTAAATCTTGACCAACTTAGATGTACACTTACTAGATTTAATTTATTCATTACATTAAGATCTAGAAAGGTAATAATTAAACTAGACAAGATTAAAACCATTAATAATCTTTATTCTAAGTATTCAATCCTACTTGTAACAAAAGCCACAAGATACTACTTTGAATAAACTTTTTAACAGTTACAAACTAACACCTTAAACTTGTAATAAACTAATTGTATACTCTAATTCATAAAATGTATAGTTTTGACATTCAAACAAAAAATTGAATATATCAAAAATTAAGAAATGAAACTAAAATAATGCATGAAATTAAATTAATTAAATTATAGTTTAGGGCTTAAAATTGCCCACAATCACATTATTGAATTAGCTAGATATAGATTCTATAAGACTCAACATTATTTTTATGGAAAACTATAAAGAATAGGATTAAGAAAAGCTTATGAAAAGTAGAGGATAAAGTCAATGTATCTTCAATCTTCTCTTTAAAATCTTCTCTAAAAGTTGTCTTTAGTGTGCTTTTTGATCTATCTTGTTCCTTATATCAATTGTGTTTTGATGATCAAACAGGTTGAATATATGGTGTATTTCTTGAACATCATTTGAGTTAGATTAGATTTTCCATGATCCAATGGCTAAGATTAAAACTGGTGTTGAAAAATGCTAGATTTAAGCGCTGATTGGACTTCTTGATTGATTGAGATTGAGCTCGATCGATCTAACCTTGCAAATTCTCAATCTGAGAGCTCTCGATCGACTGAACAAGTGCTTGATTGATCTAGCAACGATAGCCATCATCGTACCTCCTCGATTGATCGAGTCAAGTCTCGATCAATTGAGTTTGGTGATCCCATATTCAATTGAGCGTCCTGTTTTTACTTAAACACACATTTTTTATCGCTTTTTGCTCATTTCGTCCCTGAACACTTATATAATACAAATAAACACATAAATCACATAAAGAACAACAACTCATTGTAAATATGTGAAAATTGATACACAAATGTGTATAAAATGACATGGATCAATGTGGTTGGAGCGTTGGTAACCCAAAAGGCATCACCGAGAACTCAAAGGCTCCATATTTGGCAACACTTGTTGTCTTAGGCTCATCCTTCGTTATTCTAACTTGGTAATACCCTAACCTCAGGTCTAACTTGGTGAAGTATTTGGCTCCACTAAGTTAATCAAACAAATTAGCTATCAAAAGACTAGGATAAGTGTTCCACACCGACACCTTTTTAAGAGCCTAATAATCAACACAATCTCTCATCTTGCTTCCTCTGAAACAACACTGGTGTACCATGAGGGTTTTTTGACTACTTAGTGAAGTTTACTTCTAGTAACTCATTCAATTATTTTTAAAGCTCAGCAAGTTTTGGTGGTGACATTCTGTATGGTGCCTTCACAGGTGGCTTGGCTTTAGGAAGGAGCTCGATTTGGTCATCTATCCCTCTTAATGGTAGGAGAGTCTTTGGAAGTTGATCAGACTTGATATCTCCATTGGACTTTAGGAATTGCACAATCTGGAAATGAACGTTCTCCTTGTCACTCCTTTTTCCTCCTGCGGCATAGGGATTGTCACAAATGAGAGATCACTCTTCTTCAAACCTTTTCTGAACAGTAAAGCATATAAGTGCCTTGGTTCCCCTAATTGTTGCATCTTTCCTTGCACAACATTTGCATTGTCCCCCATAATTATGAAGTTTTATGCATTAGGTACTAGAATGACAAGAATGACTTTGTGCCCCATCACGAATTCCATCCCCAAGATAACATTGAAATCATCCATTGAGATGACCACAAAGTCAATTGGTCCTTCCCATTCTCCAAGTTTAACCTTTACTTGTTTGGTCAATCTTGTAGAGGCTATGGCTTGAGAGTTAACGATCTTCATTTTACTTGCATCCTTCCCCAACTTCAACCCAAGTCACTTTGCTTCACGTTTCGTAATGAAGTTATGGGTGGCTCCAAAATCTACAATCTTTACAGCTTTTCCCATTAAAGTACCCTCTAGAAACAAATGACCTTTTCAATGATCTTTTCTGAGTTCTCCATTTGATTTTTCAAGGCTCCCAAAAAATGTAGCATATCCATTCATCCAGTCTCTTCCTTGCCTTCTGTTTCTTCTTCTTCTTCTCATTGTTTTTTCACCTCAAGGTAGCTTATAATGTAGACAATTGGTTGTGGCTTGGGTAATTAGTTAGTTGATGAGCCCCATTGCACAAAAAGCAACCAGACAAGAGCTTGGCTTCTAACCTTGATTGTTGGAGTTCTATGATGAGGTCTATCCCTTCTTATTTTGTGGCTTCTTGAATATTACTCCCCCATTTTTTTCTTGTTCCTATTGGGAGTTGGTTGAGCTTGTGCAACCAGACAAGAGTTTTTGCTTCCAACCTTGATTGTTGGAATTCTATGATAAGGTCTGTCCCTTCTCATTCTGGGGCTTCTTGAATACTATTCCTCCACTTTTTTCTTGTTCCTATTGAGAGTTGGTTGAACCTTCTTATTCTGACTAGGTTCAGTAACATAATCTATCAAGCGCTTAGTGGTAGCTTGGGCTTGTGCAACCTCAACCCTTTTTCTCTGTAATTCGAATCTTACCCATAAACATCTTGTCCTTTTCTAACATATCTTGAATGTCCAACACCAATGTCGAGAATTGCTTCACATAGTCTCTTACTTGCCCAACCTACTTGAGGTTGAGTAACTTCTTTTGAGCTATGTATTCGACATTTTCAAGAAAGAATTAAGATCTCGACTCTCATCTCAAAATTTTCCAAGAGTTAATCTCGTATCGACCATTCTAAATCTCATCTTACTTTTTCCTTCACCATAACTTGATATTGCCAGTCAAATACATAGTAGTAGTACTAACTTTTGCATCCTTTGAGTTAGTCGCTATTGCCCAAAAGTATTGTTTCATGTCAAAGACAAAATTCTCAAGTTTTTTGGTATCTTGTGCTCCTTCGTAAGTTCGAAATTTTGACACCTTGACTCTTCGATACCCCGCACCACCATGGTAAACTGGTTGGTTGGCAACAACTCGGTAAGTGACATTGAGCTTGGTCTTAATCCCCTCTAACTCCATTTTGATTGCGTCAATTGTCATAGGTACATCTCTGAGTTCTCTTACCAAGTCTTGTGCTGTATTCAACACACCAATTGATGATGCACTAGATCTAAAAGTCAATGGGGATCCTCTTCTCTTATTTCTCTCAAGGGCAACGACTCTAGTCTTAAAACTTTCAACAATATCTATAAGACGTCGAAGGTCAATTCTTTCAATAGCATTCACTCTAGCATTTATTTCATGCACTAGCTATGGTAAGCCTGCTAACTTGCCTAGTTGTTGGTCATATAAATCAAAACATTGTTGATTTGTCATTGTATCTTTGCCTCTAATAAACCTCGAAGCTCTGATACCATTTGGAATGATTAGCTTAGTTACACCAAATCATTCTTGTTAAACTTGCAAGGAAGCAAGTCAACATGGTTAGCACATGCGACCTTAGTTGCTGCACTTTGTGAACATAAAGTAAGCAAGGGATTAATCATAAGTCAATCATTGAGGCATCACATAACAACACAATAAGCACACATTGAGAACATACAAACATGCAAGTAAGAAAGTATAAGGCAAACATAAATTAAAGATTATGGCACAAATTGTATATGAAATTCATCTGCTTGCTCCTATCGATTTGGGAGAGGGAGTACACAGTAATGGTATGGCTCCATCATGGATCACCTTACCACCTCTCCCTATAGAACTCTTAATGCCATTTCTTTAATTTCCCAAGGAAATATCTCTATGTTTGAGGAGACATAAGGATTGGAAAATACAAAAATAAATAATTTTTCAATTACAAAAATACCTTCCTAACACTAGGTTACTCACAAACATGTGACCATATGCTTTACTAATGACCTTGAACACTTACAAATGTAGTATTTACATGCAAACCTTAACATATAACGTGTACATATGGCATATGTACACATTATGTACAACTAACATGTTATTTTGAGAACAATTCAATGATGTACATTCTACATGTGCTAATTATGGCCCAGACTCAATAAATTTAATGATATTTATTTTAATAAATAATGTATATCTAAAATAATATATAATTTTTTTGAAGTTTTTTTACTTTTCAAAATAGCTTTATTATAAAACTTTGTTAATATCGATATTTAAATTATTTATATTTTTCTAACATTTTAAAAATAAAAAAATTAATTTGAGATTAAAGAAAAAATCAAAACACATAAGTTTAGAATTTAAAATTTAGACGGACTAAGTTAAGTACTCGGTACGATTTCGACCCATAGTTCTATTGTTTCTAAGTTTCTAAATAATCGTATAGTTATTATTCTGCACAATATGAATTGACTTTACAGTCAAATACATTACTGTACATAAACTATACAATTAGGTATTTGATACTGTGCGGTTAAGGTTAAATTATCAAGTGATTGTAAGATAGCTGTTTAGAGTTAAATTGCAATCATAATATCATTATTTTGGTCAGCAATTGATTAAAGTTTCATAATGAATGGAAGTTTCCGTGTTCTCATCGGTTTCCAGTCTTCTTTTGGTAATTGAATGATGAATCTACAGAAATACAATCTGAAATTTTTCTGTTAATAAGTCTATCCATCATGTTGTTTATGCCACTGAATAACTTGAAGACTTTGCTTATTATAAAACTGGAATTCCCCCTCCTCTCACTGCTTGGTGGAATAAACATACATATGTCAGCTAATTAAATGATTTTCCTCCAGATTATGCTGCCAGAAGCTGTCGCAATTGTCATGGCGCCAAGAGATGGTACAAAGTAAGATCTTTGTATTTATTGTAGATTTGTTTTTATTTCATTGATGATCCATCCTTCTGTGGATTGCCTTACATTTTGATAATGTGTAGAAACCATGGCATTTTCCGGTTGACAACTCCTGGTGGCATGTCCGTCATTAGACAGTGCCAGCAACGTGGATTTCATCCACACAATCCACCTTCAGATGGGGGACCTCTTTACAAGACATGTACGGAAGTTTATATGAACCCTACGCTAAAATTTGATATCATCGATATCCGTTGATCATATTCGGGACAATCAGGTGGTTAATTGCACCGATGGAATTGTTCATAAAGTGGACTTGTGCAATTATTGGATTTATTACCATTGTTACCTAACAATTCTCTGAATATTTTTGTCCATAAAAGGAAGATGTTGGTGTCATCACTCACCAGATGGCTGTACATCTGCTCTGTACCTTATCAGCTGGTCATCATTGAAATATAATGTCCAGCATTTATATATTATAAAGTGCAGATTTCGAATCTATGCTGTCATTCGTTGGTTAACGTGCATTTACAATTCTTGAAATGAAATCCTTTAAATTATGTAATGGAATATCGATTGTTTAACTTCATTGTTGAAACTTGCGTCTAGTGCAATTAGTTAAGTCTAACAATAAAATGTCCATCCTAAATGCTGAATTTTCTAGTAGCTAGATACGTTTGTTTTTTCTTCCTAAGGGAATGCAAATGGGAATTGTTACCGCTAAACTTTAAACTATCATAAAATTACTATCAAAACTTTAGAAGTTACTTAAGTACAATCATTGTTAAATTTCTTAAAATTAACGCAAAAGTTGCAAAAGTATTACAACCGTTAAAATACTTGGTGGTAGTTTTGTAATAAGTTAAAGTTTTGTAATATTTTTATAAATACCATTACCTTTAAATTTGTGGTAAAAAAACTATTTACTCGTATATAACAAGGTATTATGAGATTTTATTTTTACATATTGGGTACATTAGTAACATTTAAAAAAGAAATGATTCACTTTATTTATCTTGCCATTACATTTTTTGATACTTTAATCATTTTTTTATCAAATTTCTTTTATCATTTATTGGGAAAAAAATTAAAGTATGATTGAATTAAATTTCAATAAAATTTAATTCGAATGTTTTTTGGGTTGGTATATATTTGAAGGAAAAAATGTCCCAAAAAATTGAACAACAAAATTGGAAAAGAGAATAAAATGGTCAAAATTGGATGAAAATGATAGATGTTTTCACAAATACAATGATAAGGCAATTAAGCATATCAATTTAAAATAAGATAATATATATCTCTAACTCTACCCATAGTTACATTTTTTTTCTATACTAACCAATAAAACGTGCATTTCACGTTAATTAATTAGAGTACAACACAATTAATTTAAATGACATAAAAAAATTTAATTTAAAAATGTATTGAGTTTAATAGGTACTCTCAATTTTATGATAATATTTACTCAAAAGTCAAAAATGTATAAAGCAAAAAATCTAAAACTAAAATTAAAGTGATGAGTTCAAAATAAGACATAATAAAAATATGTAGAATTATTAATCTCATATTAAGATATAGAATTATAAATAATAACGACATACAAAGCAAAATAATCAAAATTAAAATCATAGTATTCAATTAAAATTAAGATATAACAAAAATATGTATAATAATTAATCTCATATTAGAATCACAAACAGTAACAATATCATTCAATGATTTTTGTAACTTTAAAATTTATTAATATTAATTAAATGAAGCTTCATTTGTTGCTCATAACATTTAAGATTTTACATTTATTAAAATGACTATACATTTCAAACAAAATATAAAAAGGGAATTACTTTGATATCATTTTGCTACTTTGTAATATACATATTAATATCTCAACTTATTATACTCCAAATTAGTAAAAGAAAACGTGAAAAGTATTAAAATATACTAAATGTAATATAAATTATAAAAGCAAGTAAAAAAAGAGTCTCTTTTTATAATTTTTTTATCATATTTTATAAATTGTAATTTTTAAACATATTAACTTAGTATATACTTACATAGATTTTTGAATTTTACTTTTTTAGTTCTTATACTGAAAGATATATGTATGTATATACATGTACATATATAATTGAACTTTTTAAGTAAGGACAAAAAAATCTTAATATCTCGGCTTTAGTTTCCACCAATTTAGATACTTAATCCACAAAAATTAAAATATACATATAATATAAGAAGATGTAAAAGGTCCCACGAAATCAATACCCCATATGTCAAAGATTTCAACAATAAGAATTGGAGTTTGTGGCATTTGATTCCTAAGGCCCAAGTTACCTGTTCGTTGACAACAATCACATGTTTTGTAAAATATGAAAGCATCCTTGAATAGTATTGGCCAATATAATCCACTCTCTAAAATTTTATGAGTGGTTCACTTTGCTCCAAAATTTTCCCTATATTCATAAGAATGAAAAAAAAGTTAGAATAGAAGTAAACTCAAAGTCAAGTACACACCTTCTTATTAATTGGTTTGGGCAATGTTTCCAAAATTAAGGGTCATCCCATACATTATTTAGCAACCTTCTTAATTTTGAATTTACTAGCTTGTGATAGGTCTCGTGGGAACCTTTAGTGACCAAGTAGTTCACTATATCTACGTACCAAGGAGTAAACAAAGTGGTATTAAGCAGTTGTTCATCTAAAAAGTCTTCTCTTATTAAAAGTGGTTCCTTTTCTTAAATTAATTTACCAAGGTGATCTGCTACTATTTTTCACTTCCTTTTTTGTCTTTTGATTTCAAGGCGAACTTCCTATAGAAGAAGAATCCATCTTATTAGCCTTGGGTTGGCATCTTTCTTTTTGAGTAAATACCCAAGAGCGACATGATTAGAGAAGGTAGTTACTTTAGTTGCAATTATATATGACTCTTTCTCCATTATAGAGAAATTGAGTTGGGCATTGTTTAAAGTTAATGATGCATAATATATGGAATTTGGTAACTTGTCAACCCTTTGTCCCAAAACAGATCCAACTACATATTCACTTGCATCACATATCAACTCAAATGATAGAATCCAGTTAGGTGGCTTAATAATAGGTGTTATGGTTAAAAGTTCTTTCAATATGTTAATTGCTTTAAGACACTTGTCATTTAAAAAAATACCACATATGTTTGGAGCAATTGCTATAGATGTCTTGCTATTTTTGGAAAATCATGTATAAATCTTTGATAGAATCTTGCATGACCAAGAAAATAATGAATCTTCCTCACACAAGTGAGAGGTGGTAAGGAAATAATAAGATATATCTTAGATTTATGAACCTTTTTGAACCTCTATTCCCTTAAATGATATTACATACCTAGAACCATACCTTGATCTACCAAAAAATGACAAATTTTCCAATTATGTACAAGGTTAATTTTTGAAAGTTAATTTTGATATGGATCTAAATATCTAGTCAGAAAAAGTATCGTAAATTAAAGTTTTGTAAGCACCCAAACAACTAATCTTTGTACTAAAGTAATGTAAAAATAAAAATATCAACACACAAGATTTTTAAGTGGAAACAACCTACTAATACTTACAACTTAAGAGAAAAATCATCGGCCCATCAGACCGCCTAACTATCTACTATGAAAAATAAGTATCGAGTTAGAAGTTTAGCACTCAAACTACCCATCTAGGTAATGCCCCTAAGTATCCTACTTATATGTCACTACTTTTATCATAGTCTCTACAAGATAGACATTCGGTCTAGACTAGTATTCCGACAAACTTAAGTCCTACGAGTTAATTGAACCCGCACCACTATCACCTAAAAAGTTAGCAAATAAACATAAGTGTAACTGTGTGTCCTACATTAGATTCAATAATGAAAAATCCTAACTAGTTAATTTAAACAACGTATCAAATAAATTGAAAACAAATACCAACTCTAGAACACTCAATTAAAAGCACAATAACACAATCATTATTGTAGGGTTATTAATTCATGAAACACAATCACAAATTTTTGATAAACTAACTTAATGAAAATGACTACTTGAATTTTTTTTTAAAATAAGAGAGAATAAGTACAATTAAGCTCTTATGTGGTTAGTTTCAAATGTGTACTTATATTTATATTTATATAATATTTTAAAGTATATTAGGTTAAATTGGGTTACAATATTGTCCACAAAATGAGTTAAAACACTATTAAAAAATAAGGATAATATAGTAAAAATCCAATCTAATTCATATTAAAAAAACGTTTAAAAATCAGATAATTGGCTGCTCGATCGATTTAACCAAGTGGTTGATCGATCGAGTACATTGATTGATCAATCTAACATCCCCCTCGATCAATCATGTGATCATTTAATTAACATAAAAAATCGATGGATCAATCCAATGATTTAACTATATCGATCTAGTGCTCGATCAATCGAGTAAATCTCCCAATCAATCTAGTAATGTATTAAAATTAATTTATACAAGTAATATTGTTTGATCAATCAAGTTACTATTCGAACGATTGAGGATCAATCGAGCAACCTATTTTCACATTGTTTCTATTATGTCTAATATGCAATCTAATGTGAACAATAATAGAAATATATCTGATATGTGATCGTTGAATCTCAATAGTTTCTTTAACTTGGAAATATTCTTTTAGGACACACCTAAAAATTAAAATTACAATTATATTTTTTTTTCATGAATATCACCAACACTAGCATAGACCTTATAGTTTCTACACATCTCTCTAGAATTAATAGAGACATTTATCAATTGAATCTCCATATATAGTAAAATCATCCATAAACACTTCTATAATTATCTCTCTATATAATCAAAATATATATTTATCATATACCTATGAAGGGTGGTGGGAGAATTACAAAGGCCACATAGCATGCATCTAAAAGTGAAGGTTCCAAAGGGGCAAGTAAACATTGTCTTCTCTTGGTCTTTTGGTGCAATGACAATCTCATTATAACCTAAAACACCATCAAGAAAATAATAGTGAGTATGGCCTACTAAATGTGCAAGTATTTGATCAATAAAAACTAAAGGAAAATTATCTTTGCAAGTCATAGAGTTGAGTTTTAAAAAATCAATGAAAATCCGTCACCCGTTTTGAAGTCGAGTTGGAATCAAATCATTATTCTCATTCTTTACCATTGTAACTCTTGACTTATTTGGAACAACTTGGATAGGGCTAACCCACTTCCTATCTAAAATTGGAAAAATTACACCAACTTCTAATAACTTGATAACTTCTTTCTTAACTATTTTCATCATTGGTAGATTCAATCACATTTGAGGTTCTTTTATTGGTTTGGTGTCATCTTTAAGTAATATTCATTACATTCACATAAAGGCACTGATTCCCAATGTTAGAAATTTTTCACCCAATTGTTGATTTGTATTCACTCAAAACAAAAATTAAGCTCTCCTCTTGAGTAGATGAAAGCGTAGATGATATAATCACAGGAAGTATGTATTCATCTCCTAAGTATACATATTTGAGATGTTTTGGGAGAGGTTTAAGCTCTAAGGTGGGTTCCTACACAATGAAAGGCAAAAGTTTCTCATTAGAAATTGGAAGGGAAATATAAGAAAGATTACACCTCAGGTTTATGTCTGGAGAAGAGTTAAGAGAGGTAACAATCTCCTTCAATTCCTCTACTCAATCAATATCCCCTTCTTCATCACTTAAATTTTCATTTTTTCCTACTATCTCTTATGGAAACCTCTAATAGGTTTGTATCTTCGACCTTAATCATTTACTATACTAAAGAGTCAAGTTTATCAACAAAAAAACAAGAATTATAATCACTAGGGTACCTCATTGCTTCAAAAACCTCTATGTCAAACTTTATAGTTAGTGTTACAGAGTGCACATCTATCTTTGTTTGAGAAATTCTCATGAATGGTCTACCCAAAAGTAAGGATGTGGACATAATATTGGAGTCATATCTCATATCAAGCATATAAAAAATGATCAAAGAGATAAGTTGATTATCTTTCACTAAAACATCTTTGGATAAGCATTTGATCGATCGACGGGTTAGATAACTACATCAGTTTCTTTAAGGGGACCAAGATTTAAAGTAGTATAAATAAAGTAATGCATAACATTAATTGGATTCTTGCATTATTGTGGAAGTTTAGATCTAACATTGCCCTTTCAAATTTAGTGTTACCTACAACGCATGGTATGTTGAAGCTACTTGGATTCTTGCATTATTGTGGAAGTTTCTTTTGTAAGATTGTTGACACATTCTCTCTCATGTTGACCACTTCATTAATTACTTTAAGCTTCCTTTTGTAAGTGCGCAACTCCTTTATAAATTTTTCATTGCATGGTACTTGCTTGATGGAATCCAATAGTGGAATGCTAACCTATACTTTTCAAAAATATTCCAAGACTTCTTGCTCATGTACCTCCTTCTTGGATTTTTTGAACCAACTAGGAAAATGAATAGATGGTTCATAAGTAGAAATTGGAAGTTTAGCTTATACCTTAGGTGGTTGTTTTTCTTCCATGTTATTGGTTGTCTTGTTTTCCATTTTGTCAAAATTTATTTCTTCTTCTTGAATTATCTCATCCTTCATCTTATTTTATTTGGTTTGTTCTATGTGAGCTTTTTCAAGATGTTTACCATTTCTCAATGACATAGCATTGGCATTTCCCCGAGGATTGACTATTGGTTGAGAGGGATTTTTACCAAATCCTTGTGCTTCTAGTTTATTAATGGTTGTAGCTAACTAACAAAATCTATTTTCAAGGTTCTTGATAGCAAATTTTGTGTCTTGCTAAAACATAGTGATTTTTGTTGGAACTTGATACTATCTTGTTGGAATTAAAGAGTGTTGGATACTATCATATTTAAAATCCTCTAAAGATTTACATATGATTGCATTTCTTTTTTTTCATACAAGCTAAATGTGCAAGGGTAAAGATAATGTTTATTGGTTAGGCATAAAATATGGCTTAAAGGTAAGAAATGTTCTTTGTTAGGATTAAATGAGTGACTACAGATACTAACAATGGTTAGCTTGAAAGTCTCAATTGATCCAAATAAGGCCTAAATAATTACTTTTTCTAAATACTATTCAGGATTTCACCTTAAGGGATGATCAAATAAATTCTAAAACCTGGTAGACCTCATCAACTTGCACAACTTATTACAAATTTTCTCTAAATAAGAAACCAAAATCAATCATGAATATGTTCATAAAAATTTGAATCAATCCAATCAAAAATAGCAAGCATATCATACGATTAATGTAAGTATCTTAACGAGCATGTTACATTCCTTATCCTAGTCATGTCAACCATTTTTTATCAGTGAGTTCATATGTTTCATATCAAGCATACATGCATTTAGTTTTCATATATTTATTAATTTCTACCCAAATCATGATTAAAAACATCCTAAGAATGAAGTTCCCTCTTCCAAACTTAAATTGCACCTTGTCTCCAAGTTGTACATATAATTATGAAAAATTAAAAGGAAAGAAAACTCAGTTTTAGCACACCACATCTGTCATCAAAATGCTCAATCTTGTTATGCCATTACTCTCTATATTAATTCACCTACAAAACAAAAACAATAAAATATAAGTCAAATAATATTGGGTTGCCTCCCAACCAACATCACGTTTAATTTCCTTGACTAGATGGTCATATCAAGTCCTAAGGTACATCCATTTATGTCCATTTACTTTTGAGTTTTCTTAGAAACAATTTGAGTCTTAATTTGTTCAATAATACTTTATGTTTCATTTTTAAAACATAGTACCCAATTCTCTTATCATGCCTTATTTTTGTTTTTGTACTTTTTGGAATTGTTATATATATTTCACCGTAGTTCATCTAATTTATGTATTTTCAACATTTTTTCACCTCTCTATTAGACTCTTCTGTTTGTCCACTTGATTAAGGATGGAAGGATAAAGGTGTGAGGTCTAGCTATGGTGGCACTTCAATTAATGGTTTGAACTTATATCCTATCTCAAAATTCTCCACAAAAATATTAGGTATACATATGGGTGGTATAGCTTCCAAATAGTTCACACAAACAATATCAATAATAGATTTCATACTTTAAAAATTAAAATAGATTCAGTTGTTTCTTGGTGAGTTTACTTAATTTTTCACAACATTATGTGTAACAGTCTTAAGTGTGGGAAACTCAATAGATTCTTTTAAGTTGTCATTTATCCTAAAGCATTCATTAGCATTATAAAGATCATGGGGGTTTAGATGATTTAAACACTTTAAACATTACTTGCTCATCTTGTACTCTCATTGTAACCTCACCTTTTTGTTTATCAATTAGTGCGTTTTTGGTTGCTAAGAATGGATGAGTAAGTATGATAGGAATGTTACAATCCTCTTTCATGTCTAGTACAATGAAATCCATCATAAAGATGAACTTGTCTACTTTTACTAGCACCTCTTCTACCACACCTCGATATCTCTTAATTGATCTATTTACAATTTGTAATGTTAGTGAAGTAGGTTTGGATTTACCAACCTCCAATCTTTTGAAAATTGATAATAGCATAAGGTTAATGTTACCCAAGTCATATAGTGATTTCTCTAAGTGAATGTTCATAATAGTGCAAGGGATGTCAAAACTACCAGGATCTTTCATTTTTTGGGAATTTTCTAGCAAGGATGGCACTACAATCTTCAATTAGGGTTATTATTTCATTATATTCAAGCCTTTTTTCTTAGATAAGATGTCGTTCATATATTTGGCATAAGAAGGCGTTTGTTCAACTGCATTTTCAAATGATATATTTATGTACATCTTCTTGAAGACATCTAGAAATTTTAAAAACTGTGTGTCTAACTTTTGTTTTTGTAGTCTTTGAAGGAAAGGAATAGTGAGTTTGTAAAGATTTCTCTTTTTTGGTTGAATTATTTTATTTTCAATGCTTTGTTTATCCACGTTTTTCTCCTCATCTTTGTTAGTTTTTGATTCCTCCTTATCCTTTTTAGTCTCATGTTCCTCCTCTAGATTTTTACCACTTAAGACTTTGGTGTTGTAATGCTCTTTACCTTCTCTTCTTGGGTTTATAATTGTGTCACTTGGAAGTTTACCTTGAGGCCTTTGAATTATAGTGTAAGCCAGTTACCCCATTTGGTGTTCTAAATTTTGAATTGAATCCTTTTGACTGAACGCTTTTGTATTTACTGATTGGATGAAGTATTTCATCATTAGGTTTATTAATCAATCAAATACAACCACCAATGTTTGATAAATTAACTAAATAAAGAAGCCTAAAGAATTATGAACTCATATTTGCAAAATAAAAAGAGAGAATAAAAGATGAAGAGAATAAGCACAATTAAGCTCTTGTGTGGTTAGTTTCAAATGTTTGCTTAGGTTTGTATTTATAGAATATTTTGAAGCACTTAGGTAAAAGTAAAATTAAAAACTTGTCCATAAATATAGTTAAATTAATTTTAAAATTAGATAACCAACTACTTGATCGATCTAACCAAATGCTCAATCTATTGACTACATTGGTCAATTGATCGAATGTAGTCTCAATCAATCCAATGATCATCTAATTAATATAAAAAAAAGTGTATCAATGTATTGATTTAACTCGATTGATCTCATCTTCGATCGATCGAGTAAATCCCTTGATCGATCTAATAATGCATTAAAATCAATTTAATCATGTATTATTGCTTGATTGATCTAGTCACTATTGGATCGATCTAGTATCATATTTTCACATTTTTTATGTTGTATGTAATGTGAAATCTAACTTGTACAGAAATAAAAATATACTTGATATATGATCATTGAGGCTCGATAGTTTCTTCATACCTAGAAACTAAAATTACGATAATACATTTTTTTCATGAATACCAACAACACTAACAAAAGCTTTATAAGGATCAACACCTCAAACATTAGGAATTCCAACTAAATACACAAGTTTAGTCATACGATTCATGTAAGTCAAGAGTTTTAGAGACAAGTAAATAATTTATATTACATACAGATGCACAATGCAAACCCAAACAAGCCTAGTACAAAGAAACTCTCATGTAAAAAAGCTTATAACAACACCTTAGTTTTCTCCAAAGATACATCTAAAGCATAAGAGAAGGAAGAGCATGCAAAATATGACATAAATCAATAGAAGGATAATAGAGAACCAACACACAACATACTAGGAATAAGAAATAAGAACCTAGTAAAATAGGTGGGATGTATTCTATATGATGTGGCATATGAATGACAAAACTATAGAAAGAAGATCCCAAAACTTTGACATTACATAATGAAAATATGTGACAACATGCTCATGCAAAAAGCCAACAAAGAAGTAAGCAGTAAGCGAGGCAAAGGCACAAAAAAACATATCAAAGTAACTAGTAACAGAGAACACTAGTAAAGGAACAAACAGTTAGGCATAACAATAAGTAGGACAATTAACATACTATGCAAGACAAAGAAGCAAAGAGAGAAAGATAAATATATATACATGAATAAGAAAAGAGGGAACATGCAAACAACAAAGGTTCATGGAGATAAAAATCTCACAAAACAATAACAGCCTACACCAGTAGAGACAAAGGGCATAAACATACAAGATGTGTGTATGAGTAGATAGAGCTCTAGGATCGAGCACCTACGTAGTTAAGCATAAACATGGGTGACATGCTTTGATACCAAATGAAGATTCTCATCCATAGGAAAAATTACATGAAGGCAAGTGTTCTTCCAACTCAAATAGATAATTGAGACCTAGATGAGGGATGAAAACACCAACCCATATAATATTTTTATGAGTTCTATATCAATTTGGCCAAGCATGCCTTACAATTAAATTAAGCAATTAACATCATGAAAGTACAAAACAACATACTCAATTCAATACACAAAAAAACTAATAGATGCAACAATAATAATATGTAGAATACACACTATGGAAGGTGTGCCTCACAGGCTTCTTTCCAGACTAGCACTTTGCATACATGGAAAACAGTACTCAACTTGTGATATAGGCATAAATACCAAAAACAAAAGGATTTTCAATCGCAAACATATTTTGTAAATAATGATTGTACTTTCATAGTATGTAATCAAACATACATACAGAACCCTTATAAAGAGTTTGACACCTGGCACATTTCCAAGGTAAGAAGATACATAATCCTTAGAGACTCATACCAAGAATGTATTCAGATAAAAGGAAAATTATACTAACACATAATCTAAACATACATGTCTACTAAGAGGGAGTCCAAGACTCGATACACAATCAGTTAAGGAGATGTTGACTTCTTAAGGACTCAACCCAATCTCACAAACACCAAAGATAAAAAAACATGATAGGTAATCATAGTTGTAGTATAAATAAATACATATATGCAGTAAAATAAAGTAGGTGATAAATATTAAAAGCTTTCTAATTAGAGTTTAAACTTCAGTATGTAGAAACATACACCATTTAAACTCTAATTGTACTAAACAAACATTCGAGCATCCATAACTATGGATATAATGAGGTAACCCCATATAGAAACCTTATCTATATGGTGACATCCTCTGGCTACTTAAGGCAACCACTTAGTAGCAAATAGCCACTAAACAACAAATCGGTTACAACTCTGAAGAAAAAAAACCATTATTACCTCTATCAATTAGGACCTCCATCCTAACTACCTATTACTATTCTTGCTTGCTGCCTCCATAATAACCTAGTTTGACACATGAACCTAGCTCACCTATAAATCCAATACCACCCAATATGATGATCAAAAACCACATATTAGTAATGAGATATGTGTACAAAAAATAAAATCACCCTCAAACATGAACACCTAATAAACAACCAAGGAAACACAATCCATCACAAAACCACCAAGGGATACATAGTCCACCATAAACTACCAAGGGAGACACATTCCAAGATGTGAGAACTCAAAGAACTTAACTCTGCCCACTCTTATAATGAGGTTTTCACATATAAAAAGTTGCACAAAGTCAACTACCAGTCAACACATAACTCATCTCACATAAACCACTTGTAAACACTACTTTAAGTACTCATCACTCACAAACATAATTTTGCTCACATAATCATGAATCACTTATACCGAACAAAGCATAAGTTATTAGTAATCCAAAAATAGAAAGAATAAAATGTCAGCAACCTAACTAGTCATCTTGCCACTACTTGTGGTGACGTCCCTAGTGAACTTGGTGGCAAGGTGGTTAAAAGTCACATTTTTTTGTTCCAAAACCTGTCGAGTACTTTTCATAAATATTCATACCCGAACTGAACCAAAAACACATGTGACAATGTTGGCTAGCTCGTATGCTCGCTCATCAAAAACCAATACTCCACTTAGTATGCACGCTAAGAAAATCAACTCTATGATGTGTATAAACATGTTTGCATAAAAAGTGTTCCTAACTATATGTGTGTATTTATTATTGATCAACATTAACTAATCATACAAGAAGAAGGACAAATACACTAAGTACGAATAAAACAAACACCAAGTTTTGCACATTAGAAGCCAACAAACAGATACAAGAACAATGAGACTTACATTCATAATTGAAAACATTGAGGACGATGCTTAGTTTTGGTTAGGGGTGCAAATAGATTGTTTTTAGTTAATTTAAGGTGATTAATTAAGTCTATTTATTTTTTGTTTGATGTCTTAAACATGTTCAAGGATTATCGTAAAAGTTAGATCTATTCATAGTTTATGTTTCATGCTTGGATGTTGAAATTGAGATGAACACAAATTACTATATAGGAACCAAATAGTGAGGATTACCTTGTGAGATGGTTATTGAGCCAATAGCATTTTATTTTAGAAGTGATAATCTTTCTTATACTCTTTTAAATACCTTTCCTGTGATTTTAAATGGTTAGATGATCTCTATAGGTTTTGTACTTAATTTTAGGATTTTAAACATTCAATGAAGTATCACTTATTTAATTTCATTCTTTGATTAAATGACTTGAGAAATAATTGAAAGTGTGTTCCTATCTTCATTTCATGCTTGGCATTTAGTAGAAAATGATAATATGGGGTTCTCTTAGAAAAAGAAGAAAAAGAAGAAGCTATATAAGTCTCTCACCATAATACATTTATATACATGGGTGTGTTCTCTAAAAAAGGAGAAAGAAAACAATTTTAAAAAAAAGAAGAAAAAAAGTATAACTAAATACCATAACTACAAATTCTTGAAAGTATATTCTATTACCTAATATTAGAAAGTAATGTCTTGAAATCAAATGCATTTTCATTTTTTAGAGGAAAATATTTTATATTTCTTGCTTAATAATTTTGATTGAAGTATGATATGAGTAATATGATTTATTCTTAATCATATCATTTGATTCTTTTTATGAGATACACGTTATGCACATTTGAGCCTTTCTTATTTATAAACACATGTGAATCTATTTTTTTCTTCTTCACATAATTTATGTTCACATATATTTTGTTGAGTAGTTGAACCCATAGAATTAGTGTGATATTAAGAGTATATCTTGTGATAAATAAAGTTGAAGTGAATTTGTATTCTTAACACTAGATTTGATGGAATCAATATAGTTATGTTTCTAGTAATGGGGCACAAATTTGAAATGTTTAAATAATTTACAAGATAAATCTTGATCCTTTGAGATGTTACATGAACTTGTGCTTCAGTTTTAATAATGAACTGAAAAGAACATGAAGCATGAAATTTTTCGTAGAATTAAGTTTCTAGTTTTATTTTTAGTTTGTTATATTTCTTTTTAGTTTTAGTTATTGCTAGAGGACTAGCAAAATATAGATTTGAGGGGTATTTGATGAAAACTATTTTTGACCTATTATTTTCTATGTTTTTAACTTTAGTTTAATGTTTTACTTTGATTTTATCTAGTTTTGGAAGGTATTATCGTTTTTTGCAGGTTGAAGTACTTTTATAAGAATAATGCGCAAACACGACTTAAAACAGTAAAAATGGGACAATTAATGACAATTCACACAAGCCTGAACAAACCAGAATGTCAAATATCAAAACTTCTATATGTGTCACGGCGCTAATATATTCATGTCAGAGTGAGGATCTCTCAAATTCAAACTCATTCTGGTATTTCTATATGCGTTGTAGTGCCAAAACATTCATGCCATGGCACAATCCTCTCGGATCCACTTTTGTTTTCTGAAGTTATATACGCATAGTAGTCCAACTTAAATCATATTATGGCACAACACTCTCTTGATGCAACTGAAGAACCAAAAAATCAAGCCACGTTGCGACACACAATAAATCATGTTGTGGTACGAGGGTAAAAATCTGTTATAAATCCTAATAAGGATTTCAAACGTATTTAACCTTAATTTTAGCCTAGAAATACAACCTTAACCCACTCTTAAACATATATCAATCAAACCACTAACAATCCATAGTCGTTTCACCCCATATAGGGATACATATAAAAAAACATCCTAATTGTGAAGAAGATCCAAGAATTTGAAGAAGGTAGTGACAACTTATTCAGAGATCTGAAATCACTTCTCAAGAAGAGATATCTTTATTGTTTTTTATATATATATATATTTGTAATCTTATGTCTTATGTAGTTGAATTAACTTTTGTTAATTTAACTATGATTGGTTAATTTTGTAATATGAGATTTTATGATTGTTTCCACTGATTGGAAAAAAAAATTATTGTTTTGATAAAAAAAAATTCTATTTATTTCTTATTCATATTCTTAAAATATTTAATTATAAATTAATACTAGAGCAAGTCTTTATTTATAATTAAAGAAAATATTTTAAAATAAGCTTTAGACACATGATATGTGCTTGTTTGTGCATTAATGAATGAGAGTTTAATTTAATTTTATTGATCAATTTCAAGCCCGAACAATGAAGTTGTTCATTAATTAAGATTATTAGATGAATTAAAATATCTTTAAATATAAATTAATGATTAACCAAGTCTTGATTTATAATTAAAATATATATTTATCTTACATTTATTAATTAATTAATTTTAAGTCTGACTTAAAAGGTTATAATTAATTGAGAACTATGTGAACTCATCATGACCATGAAGGCTCGCTTATTTAGAAAAGAAAAATCAGTAAATCTAGCTTGAATTTTAATCATTTAATTCATTCTTTCTATGAAATGACATGCAGATTGATTTCTCGTATTCATTTATCATCCTTATTTTAAGTATAATTTAATTTACTTGAGATATTTAGTTATTAAAGTAATTTAGAATTGAGTCTTTTTCTACAAATGGACAACTAATATACTATTTAAGATTATTTTTCTTAACTAATTTAGAAGATAATTTATATTTTTTTTAAAAAGCTGGCTAATTCCTTTAGGCACAGACCTCAGGATAATCATATCCCCAGTCTACTAGTGATTCGTGTACTTGCAAGTAATTAAAATTTGTGCATATGTTGGATAGGAGTACAATAAAAGCAAGAAGAATCATGTGTTCTCTTGCCAATAACTTTCTCATTATCATCAAAAGTACCAAATAAGGACTCACTAAAACGAGTGATTGATTACCACATATGAAGTGTGTGCAATGAATACGTAAGTATATGTATCGCAACAAGTAATATAATGATAAGAAAAGATCGTTCCTACATAGATTATTTTATTATAAACTAATTTTTAAAACTAAAAAAATTAAAAATCATTTTTTTTTGTTTTTATATTTTAAGGAAGCAAAATTAAAATAACTAAAAGTAAATAGCGATAATTAATTAAATAAGATTTGGTAACTAAAAAATTCTTTAAGAAAATATCTAGGAATACTTAATTCCTTAACTTTCTAAACATGTGAATCACTAAAATCCTCACAATATAATTATTAATTAATTATATGATCAATTAAATCTAACTTTATTCCTCTCTTAAGTAAACTACACATCATATAGTAATTAATTTAATCACACTCTCATGCCAATTAAATTGCATATTACTCACTAAGTTCATCAATTATGGATCACATACATAAGAATCATACATCTTTGCCTAGAAACTATGCATGTTATTTAATCAAGACGAACTACTAAATAATTCTCTCAAATCTATTTAATTGCCTATATAGATAAATTGTTAGCCAAACAATTGATAACATAAAAATCAGATTAAATAATATAATTAAATTAAATTTATAATTAAGGTAAAATATTATATCATCATATAGTGAAAATTGGGTTCATAAGATTCATAAATTAACTACACATAATTGTGTTCATCAAACTCATATTTTTCATAAAAAAAATACATAAAATTTGATAAAGAAAAGAGTAAAATAAGAAATACAATCAATCTCATGAATTGTAGAATTAATCTCCCCTTGAATCTCCACCAAAATTATGTCCCTTCTTGAATTTTTCTGTATTTTTCTCTATTTTTAGCTCCAAAAACTAAACAAAATTATGCTAATGACGGCTCCTTATGGTTTGTAAGGTGATTAGGGACTTAAATATTGCTAAGGTGCAATTTGGACTGTCAAATCATCTTTAGATCAAGGGTTAAGATCAAAACAACTAAAACTAACAATGCCAACCAATCATAGCGTGACACATAAAAGGGGAAATTCATTGGGTAAATTAGAGAGCGACGTGTGGTAGGAAAGACCAATCAGAGTCAACGCTTGTTGAGTAAGCGACACATAGTGCAACGTGATTTGCAGAAATGAATGTCATGACACACCGGTGGAACGCGACGAGCAATCAGATGGTGACATATGGCATAGAAGTTTGATCGTACTCTGAACATGGATAAAACGTCATGCTGACACATGACATGTGTTTCGTCTTCCTCACACATGGCATAACGTGATTCGTTGTTTCTACTTGCGTGACATCCATATGGCTTACCTAGTCAGTTTCTCCCTTATTGGTCTTATTCATAAAAATTCCAAAACTCTACTTACCAATAACGATCGTACAATATGACCTGATTCTATGTAGAACTACTATATGTACTCTGATAACTAACAAAACGCCTACCAATGTAACGTTAACACTTATTTTTTCAAGTGTTATATATATGCCTCCCTTGTAAGTTTTTCAAGTGTGATCTTCTAAACTCTGAAAAACTCAAGGTTTTTCTTTAAAAAAACTCTAACAAATTCTTTACACAGCATGAATTTTAGGTTATAAATTAATTCTTAATTTGAAAAATTCTAACAAATTCTCTACCCACAAGATGCTACATGATCTATCACGTGTTCTTTATGTGGTAATCGAATGAGAACATCGATCATTTATTAACTTCTTATGGATCCAATCAGACTATTTGGTGTAGATGAAACAAATTGTCCATATTAGCAAATGTTACTTTCTCTTCAACACATGATTTGATCTTACAAATTATTAACAGGAATTTTAGTATTGTCGTCACTTTTATGGAAATTTTATTGGCAATTACTCTTACTTTTGATAAAATTTGGAGATCCAAAAATAACATTATTTTTAGAGAGATATCACCTACATTAAACTCTCAATGTAATCTAGAAGTTCGTTTTACTGAATTTAGCAAGCTCATCCCATCAAAGTAACTCTGCAATCAAATAATTTTAATCCTATTTTGAATGTTCCATCGACGCAAAATCAATTTTAATACAAATTTAGTAAAAGATAGTAACATTAATGCACATCTAATTAGAAACCATCAAGGTGAAATAGTTTATAGATTCTCATAGCCCTTTATTGGAAATTCCCCATTATTAGAGGCTAGAGCAATCCTTGTCACTAGAAACAATCATTTTAAATTTATCTTGAAGGAGAGGATTTCAATTTATCAAAGCTTTATTTGAAGACATTTTTCGCATTTCTTGGGAGGCCCAATATATATACAGCCAAAACTTCATCTATTAAATTTTATATGTTTACTACTAAATAATACCTAGAAATATTAATGTAACTACTCATGAGCTCTTAATAGTAGTGTTAAGGTACTTCTAATAGTAAAAACAAAAATCAATAGTCAAACATTGGTTGTACACCCCTTTATGTTAGTGTTTATATGTACATCAAACTCACCATACATTGAATTAACGTTATGTGATTAAGCTAGCCCATGGTGCTTATAACTATACAAAATTCCCATCATCTCATAGCTTTAATCAATCCTTTGGCCAATAACTTTAGCATTACTCAAATGAGAATATATAATTAATTATAGACCACATTTAGAGGGGATATTAAAGGCAATAAGAATATTCTAATAATTATAGACCATTCTATGATAGAGTTTATACACACTATGGGTCTCACCAGCTATTAGGTTAAGCCTTTTTGAATTGGGTCAACTCATGATGGATATTGCCTTAAAAACTTACATGGCATCAAAGCATAAAATCTTTGATTTGAATCTCTCCAACTACAATACTTTCACTCACATAGGTCAACATTAAATCTTTGGTCCTTTCCCTATTTCTTTTGTACCGTTATGTTTATCTCTGTTCAGCTCACAAGCTCTTTTGAGCCAATTTAATTTAAAATCATCAAAATAATAAATGCATGTATTCAAGTGAGGAAGAGTGTAAACCCAAAATATAAGATTCAAGATTGTTAGTCCACCTCTAATCAGCTTAAAGTTTGGAAGAACTGACTGCTAACACTCTTCTAACAATATCTAAAGGCCATATAGATAATGACATTTTTGTAAAAATCTTAAGCAAAACTAAGCATAAATAGTAGCGACAAAAAAGAAAAGATATTACAACTTAACAACACCATAAATAGTGCAGCTCCTCAAGACACTGATATGAAGCCATGTCACATTTGCAATAGGCCTTGAGGAGGTAAGTTCCATGGCATAAGGCTTTCATCTTTCTAATTACCGAAACAAATAAGACACACTAATTAATCATGCATTAGGGAGCCCATTGAGGCTGTACGTACTGTTGTTCAAACTCGCACTTCTAAACTGCAGCATTTGAAGGAAATAGACGGGTTAAGTCTCAAGCACGTTTATTTGACCAATAGATAAATGACGCATTCATAAGGACATAAGGACAGTGGGAATAATAGGTAACTTGAAAAGATAGAGAAACCAGGGTACCTTCTCAGTGGCATCAATTATTCCCGAATCGTCTCTGCTTCCTTTCTTTAGGAGTTCGATACGAGCTTGTTTAAGATGATTCTGCTCCTTGGCCTGAAAGTTTTACAAGGAATATCAGTGTTTTCCCCAATTACTATTCCTAAAAACTAGAATGAACTTTTTGACATGGATACCTCCATTTTTGATAGGACATGATAATTTCCTTAGGTCCGTAGATAATATAAAGGGATCAATTTCACATCCATAAAGGACATGTTGGAGAGCAGGGGATAACAAAAATTTCACCCACCATTAACTGTAAGCAGATGGTTTATCACTCAATATACTAGCATTACATAAATGGACACAATACACCACTCACTTTGTGAGTGGCAATGACACAATATCATTTTTTTTTACAAGTTCTATCAGGGCATCAATAGAAAATTTCTAATGAACTATTTATTATGTTCATTCAAAATAACGTTTTAAAAGGCGTTTTAATCCTCCAGGAAACCTCTTTTCACAAGTCATATGGGGAAGCATAACCTTAAAGTGTATTTTGGCATAATCATCAATTTTAACAGAAAATTTTGATAAGGAATAAAATGAATGTAAAGATGAATAGGAAGTAAGCATTGCTGTAATTAATAAATTACAGGGAATATACCTTGCTAAACTTCCAAATATTGAAAAATACAAATTCTAAACCAGTAAATCCATAACTAGAAAAGAGCATGAACAGACCTATGCAGTTCCCACTCATCACATCCAAATCAAATTTATAGAGCATTACAAGCAGAGGCAAGTGCCCACTTTAATCAAAAACACAGATGCCAATTTCCACAAGTCATTACCCAAAAAGGAGTACAAATCACTTATGAATAATTGCACCAAAGACGGCAGAAAAGGCATTGATATGGTAACATTGCACTCCGTAAAACCAATAATTTAGAAGAAGAATTACGGTGAAGAACCCAAAACTCGCAGCTATGGAAGGAGAGAGGCACTGTGATGGTTGTTTTGTGTTTAAAGAGGTAGAGAAAAGACCCTTTCTTTTTTCTCTTGTTTTTGCTTCATTGGACCAGATCTGATTTTGAATACCTGGTCCAAAAAAACTCAAAAAAGTGACTAAAACAATTGACGGTGTGAGGCTTAGGCCTTGTGAGCCACGAGGAGTACGCCTCATGCCCTCTTTGAAAATACCTTGATACATAAGCCTTGAGGCAAACCTGCTACACCTTTCCATAAGGCACACCATAAGGGTCACATCATAAATGCCTTTGAAAATCATTATCTGGATATATACGAGTTATCCTAAAACCAAATCTAAAGCGGTCACTTTACCTTTTTTTATGGTAAACTTATAGAGTAACAATTCCAACTCAATGCACAATTCAACAAATATTAGATGGATACCATCTCCACCTAAAAATATAATTTCAAATATATCAATACAGTATGGTTGCATAAATTACCGTTTGCAGCAGCTTTGTCAAGTACTGGATCTCATTCTTCTTTACAATTGATAGATTGTCAGATATATCAATTACACTACTCCTGCATTTGAGCCCAAACAATATAATGAGGGTGGAAAATCAGAAACTATGTTATCTTATGAGAAATCTACTTTCATATTGAAACCTACGCAACACCAAGAATCACTTGAGCTCATCTATTTTTGGCAAATGACCTAAAATCAAACCGAGTCATTATGTTACATGAACTCATCTTCCGGACATCCTAAACTATTTTGCATGTATCAAGCTGTCAGATACACCTAATTTTCACAATTTTATGTAAACGTAAACCAATTTGGTTGTCTAGTATCCCAAAATTGGAAGAGTCCATGTAACAGATACAAAGTGACATGGAAATTTACATAAGTTCTAAAACATGTTTCTATTTGGTTTTGGATCAATCTACCAATCACATTAGCACCTCTTGTTCACAAAAATTAGAGCCTACCAGATATCGTGTCATAAAGCCAAATGGGACCTTGGCCCCTATTTCATTGGTTGTTCATAAATGAGTCATTTATAGTTGGGAAGGCTACACTTTGCACCTAAAAACCACATTCCACGTGTACATCCAGGACCATAATGAGAGAATTAAGGAAGAAGCAACAAACAACTACGTGTATGCAACTAAAATAATGTTTGAAGCCTACTGGTTATCGACAAGGAGAGGGAAAGTAAATAACATAGAGAGCATAATGACCCATTAGTGAGGCTATATTTTATATTCGTTATCATCATGGATTAAAAAATCGAGATATTATATCATCAATAATATCCAATATCAATAAGGTTCGATATGGATATGATTATGTAGTGTCGTTTTAACCAAATTATTGGGATATTATCGAATATCGTTGATATATTGTTGATTAATTCAACTTTATCAAGTCCTCCAATTTACTTTTCAATTTTCAAAATTTCCGTAGGAATTGCTAAGAGATTAGAGAAAATAATAAGGGACTAAGTGAAAGAAATAGAATTCATTTCGTAAATTAGGAGATGGTAATAAGACCAAAGAAAAAATGAGGTTAGGCATTGAAATTATAACAGTAAGTAATACGGGTTAAATGAGAATGGATAGGATGCGGATAGTGGATTGCAAGGTGGTGAAGGTAATCCTTGGATGGCAATTGCTAAGATTTTAATTTTTTTTTTTAATCTGAGATACAAGGTTCGATTTTAGAAAGATTCTTGGTTGGAGGTTATTTTACAACAAGATATCCAAGGTTATATAGTTTAAGCTTGAATAAAAATGCTCTAATAAGTATATTGTTTTCACAAGAAGGTTGGAATCTTAGAATTAGAAAAAATTTAAATAATTGGGAGGTCAATGATTTGGTAAGGTGGATGTTAGGTCTAGAATAAGTAAATATCAAAGTTAATAGTAGTGACACAAAGATATGGATTAATGAGTAGTTTTTTTTTGTAAATCTTACTTTGAAATTCTTGTGAAAGATCTTAATATACTAGATTTTGATCAATATGCTTAAGCCAAACAAAATTAAGGTGTTGAAGTAACTAATTGTTCTTGGTAAAGGTTAACACAACGGATTGAATTCAATCAAAATTTTCATATTTGTATTTCACCTAATTGGTACATGTTTTGCAAGAGAAGTTTTAATTCATTGTCCAATTGCACATAATCTTGGATCTAAGCTACAAAGTAACATGGGTTTTTAATGGGCCATCTAAGGATCTTGCAAATCGTTGTTGTTAGAAAATTTTAACATGTATGGGAATAATATGAAAGCTAAGAAAACTGAGCTATGGGATTGAAGAAATTCTTTGGGAGTAGTGGTTTGAAAGAAATAGTAGAATTTTTGAAGAAACTAAAAATGATAACAATCTATTATAAGATGAAGTTTTATTTTTGGCTTCAATGTGGGTTTCAGTTTTAAAACATTTTCTTATAAGTTATAATTAGGGAGCTTGCTTATCTTAAGATTATGGGATGGGTATTGTAAATAGACCAACTTATAGTTAGAATTTTCTTTTGAGTGAATTGCTTGTCCACATTTTTGTACTTTTGTATATATCTTTATATATATTTAATATTATGTTGTTTCTTATAAAAAAAAATATAGACTTCATTATTAGGTAAAACAGTATCTGCAGATGGCAATAGATTATTTTGGGTCTCTTAATGAATATGGATTAGCAGTAATAAAAGTAATAAACAAGACTTTTAGCAATGGATTTAAATGCCATTAAATTATATTGTAGACTGAAATTGGGTTCTCAGTAAAAACATTTGAAGAAATTATGTTTAGGGAGTTTGACAATTTTAAGTTGACTATTTAAATGGAAATAGGATATTGTAATTTGAGCACAATAATACCAAATTTGTTTTTCCACAAAATGTGCAACCTTTATTTTGTTATGTTTTAGTCTTAAGCTTCGCAGAAAAAGAAAAGCACAGATGTGCAGTTGACAGTTAGTGACTGCAAGTCATTATGATACTGTTGACAGCAATCCTACTAAAAACTTCATTGTATGTAAAATACACAAATGTTCTTTTCCTGACAATTTCTTCAATTGATCAGTCCATTCTATGTCATTTTCAACACTAGCTTTAAAGGACTTATCTACGTGTAAATTTACCTATAAATTATGAAAGGCATTAATCGGTACCTACTTATCAGAATACAAGGGATCCAGGTTTTGTTCTTCCACAAATTGTTCCAAGGAATCAAGAGCAGAACAAATCTGCGCATGAAAATTTGACATGATCAGTGTTTTTACAGATTCACCTTTTGTACATAATAGAAGAGCATATAGGCACAAAAGCAGGTCAGAAATCTAACTTTCTCTGCAAAATCCACATGCCATTGGTGGGTAATTGTATAAATTGGTTTATCATAACGCATGCAGGACAGTAATATTATCTTACAACAAAATAGCACTTCTTTGACAAGTGATCTCAAATGAGCAAATATGCCAAAATCCATTCTGTTGAAATCAAATAAGAGAGAACACTACAATGCTAATTAGACTTGCTCAATTAGACCCCTAACTCAATACAGAAGCCCTAGACTTCTTTTTGCATCCAATACAATTTATCTCAATTGTAGATCTATTTGTGAATACTTTCCTGCATGCTCAGGTTCAATAGGATTACATATTGTTTGGATCCGCATTTATACCTGTCGTTGAACTTATGAATGTTCATGAATGCATTTAAATGCACAGCAGTTTATTGGGTGCTATATGAAACCTACACCTAAAATTGATGTATTTGAATGCTGAAGCAATTTCATCTTTTGTTAACAAAGAGATTAGAATCGAGCACAATATGGTACCAAGTTTGCAATCTGGTTCATACAAAAAGTACTAAATCTTATTTAAAATTATTTTATTGAAATATACTGAACGGCACCAAGTCTTAAATAATATGGGCACTTTTGGTGCTTATGCAGGAATTAGAGAGAGAAGAAAATAAAAACAAGATTGTTCATGGTTATTTATAACCCCATAAAAAAATTTAATATTATTAAAGTTTCTCTATTCTGAACCCAATACCTCTGTGCGAGTAAGAGAATTAAGGTAACATGTGCTTGTTACTACCTTCCATTACCACCCACTCCCACCCATCTTTGCCCAGCCAAACCTCTACTTTTCAGACCACCATTGCCACCTCCTTCTGCCGGAATCTCGACCTGCCATTGACCTCTTTCTGAAACAGTTCTAGCGATATCCCCCACCACCCACAACCAACTTTACCCAGCCATACCGTTATCTTTTCTGACCTTCGTCACCACATCTGTCTGCTGGAATATTGACCAGCCATTGATAACAAACAGGGAACAGGGAAACGACCTTTTAACCCTCTTATAACCACCAACCTTCTCTTAACCATCAACTACCCCAACCCCTACACATTCCAAGTAGCATTACCTAGTCCACTGCCGCCGGTGGTTACTGTTGTATCGCTAAATAAGGCAAAAAATACAACTTTTTTCCACTAACCTCTAAGGTTTTGTTAGCCGCTGCCTCTGATCCCTAGATCCTACCCTTCACCAATCCTAACTAAATCCAACCTTGTAAACCTGTGTTCTTTCTGGTGACCCAATTTTTGAAAATTTACAGAACTTTTTTGGGCACTTTTATTCCCTATCAGCGTTTATTTTGCAAGAATTCTGCTGTTAATAATGCTAAGTTCTTCTGTTTGATTGCTAACACTTTGAGTTTTTTTATGAGAAAATCACTAATAAACGGTATGATTATTTAACAAGAGATGTTCAAATTGCATACATGTTGTTTATTCTTGAAATACATGAATCTTCTCTTGGTTCGTTGGTATTTGTGACCGAGATGTCTAGATTTGCAAGTCATTGCTTGATGTGTGGTTTGGAGAATTAATAAACGGTGTGATTATTTAAAAGAGATGTTCAAATTGCACACATGTTTATTCTTGAAATACATGAATCTTCTCTTGGTTTGTTGGTATTTGTGACTGAGAGGTCTAGATTTGCAAGTCATTGCTTGATGTGTGGTTTGGAGAATTAAGATGAAGTGCTGATTGGTTGAAGGAAATTGATGCTTTGGAGGATATTTCTAACTTTTTCAAGAAGCTTAGAAGGGACAAGTCTTGATTGTGTTTTACAACAAACATAAACAAGGTGAATATTTTGCAACTTTGTCTAGATTGTTGGCAAATGGGATAAGGGATATTACCACTATCGCTACTGATAAGGGGGATAAAGGGTGGAGTATTGGCATAAATGATTTATGTTTTCTTATATGGAAGATCTCCTTACGGTAAACAGTGAAATAACAACCACATAGCTAGAAAAAGTATGATGGTTAAAAAAAGACATACTTTGGGATAAAGGTTCTATGTTTGGAAGAATAGATTATAAATTGGAATCTATCGTGTTTGAGATGATATCAGACATAGCTAGTTCTATATCCAGAAAAGGTTGTAAAAACACTTCCAAGTGTAGACTTAGCCTTGTGCCTTTCATGGTAGATAAAGATTTATTGTTCTGTGAGTTTATGAAATTTCAATAATTTTGTCTTATAACTATTATATAGTTATAAATGACTGAGTTTAAAGTGACATATCAAATTTTGATTGGCAATTTGTACTTTAACTATCAATGTATTTATTCATATAATCAATCCAATTATCTAAGTTTTTAATATATCCTACCTTTTAGCATTCTCTGAAATTCTTATTAATAATTAATAAATAGCTTTATCTTATAATAACTATTTTAAAGATAATACCATTTTACCCTAACATTTACACTTAGATCATTTAGCCCCTTTAAAGTATGTCATGTTCAATCTATTTTTTAATAAATGTCATTATTGTTTTTATTGTAGTAATATCTGAAAAGAATTAAATTATAAAAAACTTTTTGGGAAGTTGTTTAGTCATAACAATTGGAAAGCCAAGAGTTATAAATTAATTTGCTACAAAAGCTTTAAGTCGTATTAATTAGTATTGGTTTTAGCTAAACGAAGTGAATTAAGAGCCAAATTAATACATGACGTTTTAGTTCTGTGATTTTCATGAGAAACTAAAGAGTATTATATTGGTGAGCGAGTATAATTGATATTATACATTAATGGTAACCGTATATGACTTCAGTTATTCATGCATATTAGAAAATACAATTGTGGCTAGCACTTAGCAGAGCATTAAAGAAATAATGGCTTGCTATATCCGAATATTATAACTATTATAAAACATTGCATTTCTATTTTCATATGCTTAGTCCTATAAATGATATGTCAAACATTAGTAGGTGAGATGTAATCCAACTATCAATATATTACTACATATAATTTAATTTAATTATAAATTAATTTTTATTTATTTATTTTTTAATTATATTTAGTATAAAAAATAATTAATTTCATATATTAATTATCTTTAGTTGAGGAATTAAAAGGAAAAACCAAACGACTCCCAAAATTCTATGTTAAATAGATTTAAAATTTAAAAAAAAATTAGTAAAAATTTAAATAGGAAAAACTAAAATATTCTTAAACATTATAATAATTATCTATTATCACAGAATTAAAAGAGAAAATCAAAAATTGGAAAATATGTGAATTTTGATTTTTTTTAAATTACATTTACTATAAAAAAAGTAATTGATCCTTTGTGTTAATTACCTTTTATTGTGAGAATTAAAAGGAAAACCAAACACTCTTAAAATAATTAATTCTATGAACATATATTTGAAATTTATAGATTGTCTTAATGATAATTAAAAAAAATCAAGAAAATAAAGAAAATTAAAAGTCTCCTAAGTATATGTTACATTTTAATTTATTTTTTAAATTATATTTAGTGTAAAATACAATTAGTTCTATATATTAATTATCTTTTTGGAGGCAAATCAAAAGGAAAAAATCAAAAAGACTCTTAAAATAATTAATTCTACGTGAAATAGTTGATGAAATTGATAATTATCGATTGAATAGATCTAAAATTTATAAATTCTCCTTTTGTGAAAATTTAAAAAGAAAAATATCAAGACTCATAAACATTCAATGTTTTAAAAGGCTTGTTCTAGCCTCGATGCATACCTCTTCCACTGAGGCGTATATCACAAAATAACATAATAATTTTATAACCTCACATAGCTAATAATAAAACAATCCAATCACTACTAAAACATCTAAACACAACAAAGTTAAAGATCCATAAAAAGTTTACAAAAAAAGACATTAATAAAGTTCATCAAAGAGCTAGCAACCAAGCATTGGATTAAAATATCTTATGTTTAGAGTCCATCCTCATCATATTCTTCAATCTCAAATGTAAGTCTTACAGGGTTTCAAGTAATTCAAACTGCTCAAATTTGTTTTCCTTTTTATGTTATTCATTTTGTAACCAACTGGGATATATAAATTGCATAAACAAACAGTTCATTAAAAAAAACAGTTTATAGGAAAAAACTTAAAAATAACAAAAATAGCATCCTTAAATGTTGTAACCACAAAAATAGCACCTCCTTATATCTAGCCCATATATTTTCACTATTAAAAAAAATATGGTACATTATTTCACTTTGAACATCGTTCAAACTGAATTATAGAAATTTAGACCCGTTCAATATTATTGGAGTGTTATTATATTGTTAAATAATAGTGCTGATATTTTTTTGTAATTTTCCAAAAAAACATTGGCAATATAACAGCAATTCAACAAACAAAATAAGAATAAACAATGAAGAAAGAAGAGGGAAAAAAACAAGAATAGGGTAAAAAAGAAAAAAAATAAGAGAATTATCAACAAGGAAAAATATATCTGCTTGTTTTTTTTTTAAAAACTACTTGTTGAAAGGAACATGAGGTTGTTGAAGGTTGCTGAAAGAAAAGGAACTGAAAAGAACAAGACCAAAGGAAGAGGAAGAAAGGGGATGCTTAGAAATTCCACCATAAAAGCTAAGGTTTTTTCACCTTTACTTTCACTTTGTTAGTATTTTTATTATTTTTTTGGTTTTTTTAGCCTTCATTTACTTCCTCAAGCTGAAATATTAACGTGCTTTATCTAAGAGTCTAAGTGATGCCTTAATTTCGCATTTAAGCTCACCAATTTTTCTTTTCCTGGTATTAAATAAAGGCAATAAGCCTCAGTGCATAGCATCAATACCTGAAAAAAGGTTCAAACCTCAACATCAAAAGGTGTATAAATTTTCCAACCACTAATAAACTAGCCTCAAGGCTACCCAAATGAAAAAAAAGCCCTAATGAGAGCCTCAAGGCTAACCTCAAAACGTTTTTTCAAACCATGTGAACATTACAATAATTATCTATTATTACAAAATTAATAGAGAAAAATAAAAATCTCCTAAATATATGCTAATAGACTCCTTTTACTTGCTTATATAATATAATTTCATATTGAATCAAATATTTTGACGATTTTAATATTTTCCACAATTTCTTCTCCTAATTCCAAATGTTAAAATAAATCAAATGTGTTTAGGTATTATTACATATCTTACAGACAAACAAAAGGATACTAAGGTAATTCTCTCTTTTATGTTTTAATTTGAAATTTTGTGTAATCATGTATCCAAGTACATAGTCGTTTTGAAAACTATGAAATTAAGTATTTTGAGCGAGAAATGAAACTTCACTTAATAGAATGTCATTGCTATTGTCATTCATACTCCTCATGTTTATCTTTTCTTCATAAATGCCCATAACACTTCAAAATATCTCTAATAATGTTGAGATCAATAACAACGTTAACTTTTTCTTTTCCATCCATTATGTCTCATATAGTTATCTTTATAAATTTTAGTGAAATTACTGAAATATCCTTTAAAATTAATAACAAAGTAAAAAATATATTTACTATACTTGGGTTAAGAAATAAATATCTATAATAAATAAAGAAATACATACAAATATAAAAAACTTAAGTTACAAAATAATCCTTAAATATTAATCTAATGATTGTGAGTTCTTTATTTACTCATATCTCTACATCTCTCTCTCACCATTAACTTTTTAAAAATATTTCTATTATTTTACATTGTCCAAAATTTTCTTTCATAGTTGAAATTTATTAATAAGAAAATTGATTAACTAATTAGTTAAACTCGGTAAAAATATAGTTTTAAAATTTTGACAATCTTATAAAAAATTAAAAATTAAATTTTTAGTGCAATTAACATAAATAAAAAATTACTCAATGCATTCAAGAAAGTGTTTATATTAATTGGATAGTTTACTAAAAACGAGTTTATTATAATTTAATTCAAGTTAATTAATCCATAAACATTAACTTATTAAATTTAATCTCAATTATTTTAATTTGTTAACTTTATTATTGATTCCAATTGAACCTTAATATAATTTTTAAAAAAAATAGAGTAACCACTTTACTGCACGTGATTTAGGATAAATAAATAAAACAATTTCATTCATAGTAGGGCAAACTTTCATTTAGGTACTAATTTTATGTAAAAAAATTAATTTACTACTTATTTTATTCAAGAGCTTTTCAATTAGCTATTCCAGCCAAAAATTCACAAATTTGATCAAAAAATTAAGTCATGTGTATGACATATAAATTATAATTTTATTATCTTATTAACAACAAATCCTTATAAATTCTTATATTGCGTATGCGGCTTAAATATATCGATCAAGTTGACCAATTTTTGGCTAAATTAATTGATTGAAAGACATTTCAATAATAAAAGTAGTCAATTGATACAAAAAATATTAGAAGTAATAAATTAAAATTGTTTCCATATCATTAGTACCTAATTGAATGTTTTCCCTTCATTGTATGTTTTTCAATTTCATTTTATTAATGATAAGCACGTGGATACTTTTTTTATTTTATCTACAAGATTAATACCTTTAGTTATTGGACCATTGGAGCCTTAATGTTTACCTTTAGTTTCTTTTTACCTACATTGATAGCCTAAACAAAATAATATGCCCCACTTACCCTTCACACTACACCTCAAGAAAAGAATAAAAAAATTAGGAGGAAAAAAAGAATAAACAAACAAACAAACAAGTTTGGGATGCACTAGTTGTGATGACAAAGGTCAAATGGTACATGAGAAGAATATGTAAGCTAAGGTGTGGTTTTAGGCCTAAATATTTCCATTTGCATCCCATACCTAAACCTTACATTTTAAGCATGAAGAATCATATTAATCTTAGACATAATATTTTATATTAGTAAAGAGAAGTGTGACAAGTGAACCTATTAAGCTTGTTATCTTTATTTAGACTTAATCTTCATTGCATGTTCACTTGAGCCTATCTAGTGCACGATATGATTAAATCGAATGCCATGTCTCATGCACACAAAACTTTTCATTAGAAACTAAGGATACACCTGAATAAATGCATTTGTTGATAATTTGTTACGTGGAATGCTCTCCTTATGTGCAATCTTTGAGGGATTGAAATGTTTGTCAAACATGCATGTATTTATGGTTGTGTGTTCATTAATAATTCATCTACATTTTATTTAGGTAGTGTTAATTATAATTTTACTTGAGGACAAGCCAAATGTGACGTTGATAATTTGTTACGTGGAATGCTCTCCTTATGTGCAATCTTTGAGGGATTGAAATGTTTGTCAAACATGCATGTATTTATGGTTGTGTGTTCATTAATAATTCATCTACATCTTATTTAGGTAGTTTTAATTATAATTTTACTTGAGGACAAGCCAAATGTGACGAACTCTAATGAAAATAAAGTTATCACTATACTTGTCGGCTTAATATTTGTATATTTTATTAAATAAATGGTATTTTTAGGCTTAAATATTTAAATATAATTTTTATGTGCAATAGGAAGAATATATTAATTTTTTAGATTTTTTTTGGAATTTTTTTATGTTTTATGAAGTTTTTACAAATTATTTGGGATCAGGTAGATCTACTTGGTAGTTGCGTTAATATACTTAGAAGGATCAGGGACAAATCAGCATCGAGCACTTGCGTAACTCGTGTTAATTGAATAGTATTAGGAAGGTGAACACAAATGCTCAAATTCAACTAAAGTTTTCAAGTTAAGCTTTTTTGTCTAATGGTGTGTTTGCAAGAATAGCACGAAAAATATAGATCATTTATTTTTACATTGTTCAGTTGCATATCTTCTTTGATCAAGTTACAAAGGAATATGAAAATATAATGAGATATTCTTGGACCTTGTTGATCTTTATTTATCAAACCTTTTTACACGTATGGGGAAGCAGTAAGGAGGTAAAGGAGTTGTAAAACTGCGAGTGGGAGAAAGTTTTTGGGATTTATGAATAAAGAGGAATAAGAGAATTTTTTATGATAAAGAGAATGATAGCAATTTTTTGTGGGATAAAATTTTAATTTTAGTGTCATCCCGTTAGTTTCTAGAGAATTGAAAGATTATTCTTAATTTCTCATAACTTACAATTGGAAATCTTATTTATCTTTGTTAGGTTTTGGAGATTTGTTTTGGACAAGGCATATAGCTAGTTTTTGGTATAGTTAGGTGATTCTTTTTATAACACTGGTTAACTTAATACCTTTGTAATCATTACCTATTTTAATATGATATATGTTTCTTATTAAGATAACAATCTGATACACAAAGGAGGAACAAGGAGCCTTCCCTTGGTTGAAATTTCATTTTCTATAACCTTAACAAATGATTTTATATGTTTCTGACTCGGTAACTGGAATTAACTCATCAATCAGTTTAATAGTCTATGCCAAAGTTATAATGTACAAATTCACGTTCTAATAAAAAATATACCTGATTCTCAATGCATATCGATTCGAATTCAGCCTGCAAATTCAAAACAAACAGTTGACATTAGATTTTACATCTAGCTAACATCAGACATGGCCTGATTGAAATAAGAACAATCGCACTTGCTAATACAAAAATGTTAATCAAAGGTCTTCATGGGGGAAATTTCATAAGTACAGGTGACAGTATTTGATTGGTACAAATGGGTACAGGCAACGCACAATCAATGCATAATTAACTAGGGTTTGAATTTCAAATAAAAAAATTTAAGATAATTATCTCTTAATTTAATTTTGAATTAAATATTTATGATTTGATGTCTTTTGGATATGGATTATAATAAATATAAAAAAAATTAACATCAAAATAATATTATCTTACTAATGATTCAATGCAATATCTCGATATTACCATTGAATCAAATCTATAATTAGACCCTCGTATTCAACATTAAGGACATATTTAGTTGGTAAAATGAAAACATAATTGGAATGATAATAAAAATGAAATTCAATATTAATATTATTATGTTTACTTAAACAGTGGAATCAAAATAATGAAAATATCAAAATAAAATTTATAAAATTATAAATGAAACAAAATTAAAAAATAAAATCTTTTTTATTTTCAAATGAGATAAAATGAAAAAAAAATGATTATACACATATACGAGAAATATAGAATATTATAACACATTC
Organism: Hippophae tibetana; assembly: GCA_037013495.1. Classification (NCBI taxonomy): domain Eukaryota; kingdom Viridiplantae; phylum Streptophyta; class Magnoliopsida; order Rosales; family Elaeagnaceae; genus Hippophae; species Hippophae tibetana. The sequence continues at coordinate 16,791,094 of CM072812.1, forward strand.
TATAAAAGTGTGAGAGAAATGAGCTTTCTTGTTACCGTTTGAATGTTTTACGTTCTATTCCAGATTAAAGAAGCGTAGAAAGAATGAGCATTCCTATTACCATTGAAATACTTTACGTTCTATTACAAATTAATAGTCAAACAAAGCACAAAAACACCTTGAATCATTTCTATTATTGTCAACTAAACATGACTTAAAGGGATGATTTCTATGATTTCCAAAACTATTACAAAATTCATGACTTCATCAGTTAAATCTTACAAGGAACTAACTTAAGCATCGGAGTAAATATGAGACCCCGGTGTCGTACCTCTGATCGTTTGCTCATCTATTTTAAAATCCTAATCAACAGTCCAAGTGGGAAACACAGTGAGCGCAGAAATCGAATTCAACATTCGGCACCATTTGTGGGAAAAAAATTGATGTTATAATCGCCTTGAGTGACTAACGAAAGAAGAACATTCATTGTGTTCTTCGTCATGTTCATTCATGTTTATCAATCCTCTTCCTATAGATTACATTCGATCTACTGAAGTTCAAAAATGAGTTCACATCAAAGTTTGGAGGATATCCTCCCCATCCATTAGAGTAGGAGCAAGATATTACTCAAGAGAGGGAACCTTCACCTCCCAAGAAGACAAAGGCTGCTAGAAAGGTCAAGTGACCTAAGAAGCCCAAAGTTTCTACCATGGAAGAGAGGTTGGGGCTTTGGAGGGCATGTTGGAACAGCTGATACAACTTCAGAAGTAGGCAGAGGCATCTACTAACTCCCCCTTACTCCAAGTGAGGCCAGTCCCGGAACCCAACATAACTCCAAACGTAGTAGAGGCCTAGTCCATAGCAGATTGGAACCGAGAGCCAGACCTCCCAACACATCAAGAGAACGATGGCATCAACAATGCCACTTTACAATCGACACTACTAGAAGTTAAACCAAAAGGACGAGGCTCACCTCGGTTGAGAACATTCGAATGTAGCTCGCCAAGACTTAAGGGAACACCTTGAGGCTAGGCACCGCGCCCATTCAAGCCAGGGTAGCATAGCTGAGAACATTGTAGATTCTGGCCATAACCAAGAAGCATCGATAATCGGCAATTGCCAGCTGATTACTCCTCCAATAGGGTACATAAGGTTGACTCTAGAAAATGGAGCTAAAGCTTAACGGCAAGAATCATTGCCTGGATTACACTGAGTCCGCCAGGCACCCCTCACCACAGAAGTTATGTCAATTCTATTGGGAAGGAAGTTCAAGGAACCAATTGTAGGCACCTACAATGAGTCTACAAACCCCCTAAACAACTCGAAATCTTTCAAAGATTGAGTGAACTTGTATGCTCAAAATGGCGCTGTTAGCTGTTGGGATTTTCCCATGTTTTTATTGAGAAAGGCTTGAATTTGGTATTGGACCCTTAAAGTCAAGGAATATTGAAAGCTTCTCAAAATTCGCCAACCAACTCCTCAAGACTTCTGTACATCTAATGGGATTGGCCCAGAGAGAAAATGAGTCCCTCAAAGATTTTTTTGACCGCATTAGTAATGAAAAGATCCAGGTCAAAGATTACTCTGACTCCTTGACAATCAATGCCTTTAACAAGCCATTCACATGGGAGCACTATGGAATAAGTTCGTAGAAAAGCTCCCTTAGTTGACATATAAAAAGATGACTAGAATGATGGCAGTAGCAATAAATGTGGCCATCCACCATAGGAACGAACATAAAACCATTCTAAGAAGCACAAGGTTGAAGACAAACCTAAGAGTCAAGAATTCAAGAAGTCCATGTTAGAGCCAAGAAGTGGCCAACCATAAAGAACTGAAAACTCTCGTCTCAAGGCAAAGTTCGAGAAATTTGTTCTTTTAAACACTACTCGAGAACAAGTACTCATGAAGGTCCAAAGCATGGGGTTGTTCAGAAGACCTAAGAAGTTGAAAGGAACCACCAAGAAAATCAGAATAAGTTTTGTGATTCTCACTACAATTATAGGCACAACATTGAGAACTGCTAAGAGTTAAAATAACAAATTGAGTATTGCATATGCATCAATAACAAATGAGGTCTTACCATCTTCAGATGAACTACTACTGGAGATTCAAAACACACTAGGATAGTGCATGCTAGGAGCTACCAATAGAGTAGGAAGTGTTTAGCATCGCACTTAGTCAAGGAAGAGGCAAAGAGCCTAAGATGGTGGGAGAAGTCTAAGTCTTTTTGGAGAAGGAAGCTAGATGCTAATGCATCCACTTTATGATGTACTAGTAGTCACACTTCAAATCGCCAACACCAAGGTGCAAAGAATCTTGGTGAACACAGGAAGCACCGGATATTCTGTTCATGAACGCTTAGAAACAAAAGAAGCTTTAACACTCTGTAGGCTTGTGGCAACGCTGTTGTATGGGAAAACCTTTAACCCCAAAAGGAACTTTGGAACTAACAATGAGCATTGGAGAGGTCCACACCGCCAGGACACTAATGATTAACTTTCTGGTGGTCAATTGCCCTTCAGCCTACAATTGCATATTTGGATGATCTTTCCAGCACACTTCCAAAGCAATATCAACTTATCACCTTGCATTAAAGTTTCCAACGGAGTAACTTTTGGGAGAATAGAGGGTAACTCGGGAATGCTACAATATTTGGGTGACCAAAGAACGCAACTATAATGAACCCAAAGAACAAGGAGTGCACGTTTTACTTGAGCTTTTTTATCTTTGTAATTTTTATTATTTCATTAAGTGATTGGTGAAGTTCTATGTCATTATGTCAACATCAACACCCAAATTCATTAAAAGAGCTGGAGAAAAAAAAAGAATAGAGGCGAAAATAAAGAGTGTAGAGAGAAAAAAAAGTATTCGTTATTTAAAAAAGAATAAAGTTTAACCATGTTGGCACTTATATCTTATGTAAAATAAGTTACTTGTTAGCAAGACTTTACTTGACAATAAAGCATTCTAACTTACTATCGAGAAACCATAATTTCTACTCCAGAAAAAATCATCAATAGAGTAAAACATTAAATCAAACTTTGAGCCTTGATCCTTGATCCTTAGCTTCGGCAAAGTTGGGAGTGAATACATTCCTCCGCCAAACTCCAACAGATCTTGATAATTCAGAGATCTGACTTTCAAACTTAGATGAAAAAGGCCAGAAGAGTTAGATAGAGTACCCTCTTTCAAACAGATCTCAACAAAAACATCAAGCTAAAATTAGAAGATTGACACATCATCACCACAAGTACCAAGTAAAAAACTAGGTTTTGCCTTCGACAAAAAATTAAAGGTCCCAAGGGAAAACAAGAAAAAAATACTACGGCCTAATTAGCTTGACCTCCTCGGCATCATTTGGGATCATCACAGTGATGAGATCCGCCTCCCGTGTACCACAATTCAATTGGGGTTGGGGCTTCACAGTTTTCTCAACTCCTACAAGAGCTTGAAGTACCAATTCAGCCGAAACCTTATCATCCTTGACATCTAGACCATCGTCGAACTCACCGTGTTTAGCTACCACTCTTGAGAAATCCAAGAAGCGACAAAGTGAAAAAGTGAAAGTACAAGTATGGGGTAGCCTTTCTTGAATTTCCTCTTAGAAGATTCAAATCTAAGGGCCCAAGCCACAACAATGTCAATTGTGATTAACAACATTCCTATCAGCTACTTCAAGATAGGATGCCAACCTCTAGATCTTAGCCTCGAGGTTTCTAATGTAAGACTGCTCCTAAGACAAAAACTCTTTTACTTGCCTCTTTGATGCTTCTGCAGCCTCAATAGCATTGTCAACTATTTCCTAGGCAACATTATCTCTCTCAATAACTTCAAGAGACGCTGCTTCTCTTGAACCTGAACAAGTACGTCAATGACTCTATCTTTCTCTTGCTTAACAGTCTCACGACAGCCTCTACGGGTCGAATGCAAACTAGGGCATTATTGTACAAGTTCTCAGCAACAATTTTAATTCTTTTAGATTCTTCCTCAAGGTCATCTATCAAAACGTCTTCCATTTCAGACTCATTTAGGACAGAAATCGAAGCAAGATGTGGTAGACATGGAAGATCCCTAACTGGCGTAACCATCCTTGTTGTGGGAATTATAGTTGGATGTTGAACTTGAGCGATGCTAGGTGCCACCCTTGCCAAAATCACATCGGCTTGGCAAGCTGCTACCTGGAAAGGCCTCTTTTTCCCCAATACACAATCGCCCTCAACCCAATTCACTAAACTGTCCACCAAGTGTTGGGACATGAACCTGAAAGCATTGGAAGATGAATTCTTCTAGGAAGTTGGGTGCTACGAAGACCTCTTTACAAAGAGAAAGCTTGAAGATGAAAATATAAAAAAGAAAAAAAAATCACACGTATTCTAGATCACCAACAATGTACTACTAACTGGAGGAGACCACGGGACCGAACGTCGAACGGGCTTGCTTGATTGGACTACAACGATTGGCTGGATCGCACATCGATCAGGACTGGGAGGACTGAGCCACTAGCCAATTGGATAGTGCAGACCCCTGGTTGGCTTGCCTAGGCGACTTGGCTAGTCAACTACTCGGCTACCCTGGGCGATTGGCCAGCGATCGACTCAAGTGACTTGGCTACTTGTTGGCTCTCCCCCCCCCCCACGCAGACCCCTTCTTGCCTGGTCTTTGCCTACGTGTTCATCCCAAAGATAACATCAACCTACATTCCCACGATCCATTCTAAACTACTTGGAAGACTTGTGCTGGTGATCTTTGTTGTGGTTAGGAATTGGTATGCCTAGAGTGCCAGCGAGAAAGATCACCAAACTTATAGCGACGAGACATCACAACTAAAGGGGGCAAACCCTTTAGACAATTTTCTGACCTACTAGTTAGGGTCCCACAAAAATAATAACAATAATAATAAACAAAAACTCTTCGTGTTCTTAGTGATCTTGGTGTTCTTGCAAGATTTGAGAAAATTCAAGGGAAAAATAAAAAGAAGGTTTTCATCCACTTACCAAGTAATTGATGAAGACAAACTGTTTGCAAAAAAAATTCTCTCCAAAAAATTTCCCACAATTAGGTTGGTTGAGCTTGAGAATGAGTGAGACTGATGGAGGCTTGATCTTTATATAGATTCAAAAGCTCAATCTCAATCACTCATTTTACTCGAGATCCAAGGAACTAAACTAGAAATCTTGAAGAATCAAATCAGATATATCAATCAGGATTGCGAAGTCAAAATTCAGAATCTCGCATCCACTTTTTATGAAAAAGTTTAACCAACCATAACTTCCTAACCTAAAGTTTGATTGAGGCATGGAGATGGCCATTAGAAAGCTTAGAACCTCAAGATTACTATTGTGCAAAGAAAATTGGGATAACAAATGCATGTTTCAAATCAAGACATCCCACACCTAGATGCAACTGCACCATCGTACCCAGGTGAACTAGACCACCTCGTTCGACGGAGCCAAAAAGTTTCCTAGAGAGTTGAGGTTGGAAGAAAATTTCAACGAGTACGAATGGCACCATTTGATTGGTCCACATCACCTTTGAATAGTCAAATGGGTAAGGTAAACACACAGTTAATTGAGGTTCAAAGGGATGATTTCTATGATCTCCAAAACTACTACCAAATTCCTCTCTAACTTTATAAGTTAAATCCTAAAAGAAGTTGACTCAAAAATCAAAATGGATACGACACTTAATGTCGTATCTCTAATTGTTTGCTCATCTATTTCAGGATCCAAATCAACAGACCAAGTGATAAACACAATGAGCACAGAAATCGAATTCAACAGGTCCTATACATTGACTTATTGTAGGTGAATCTACCAAAGTAGTCAACAAAATCCTTCAACTTGGAAAAAAAGGGCAAAAGGCACAATTACAAACAAAAGCCTGAAGTAAAGACCCAATCACTTCTAGTAGATCAACCAAAAGAAGAAAACAAGGCAACAGATAAGTAAGAATATCAAGTGTTTTTCTTAGAAGGCGAAAAATAGAATATCAAACACTATCGACATTTCCTCACAACTATTTTAGCTCAATATAAACATAAATAAATAAATTTTAACTAATACAACACAAGAAAAGGAAAATCTTGTTTGAGAGCAATCCACTCTTTCTGATGGATAAAATTTGATTTCATGTTAAAAAAAAGCACATTTATGTACCCACAACCATTAATCACTTCCATCTTTTAGTGAGAGCACTTCAAAAGCAAGACGTAGTTTCCATTATCATCACATAAATTTAACAAAATAATATGAGTTATAAATAATAAGGTGATAAGGTACCTCTATATTCTCATGCAAACTACGGAGAACCTGAAAATATTTTCAGCCACAAAAGAAGCATCAGCTCATATGAACTCCACATAGTAAATCTCATAAAAAACTCAATAATGAAACAAAAAAAATTTCGAAGACAAAAGGAAAACTGGAACCAAGCCTCAGAATCTAGCATATCACAACAAAGTGAAAGCACCAATGGTATGATAAGACCACAAACATATATTTGTAACTTCACGAGTACAAACTTAAACACACAAGTGCATGAACAAATTTTATGACACGTTCTTCCATATGAGAGAAGTTTAGGAGTGTACCTGAATAAATAATTGATGTAGACATTTGCACTCAGCTGCCGTAAAACTTGTAAACGCTTTTGAAATGTCCTTTCAATTGAAACAGGGAAAAATAAAAACTATTCATACATAAGTAACATAACCATCAGAAAAGAAGTAACTTTTTGCATAAACATCAAAATAAAAATAACTTTTTGCATGATGGTGCTTGAATTAATCCCAGTATCTCATTAATGATGCTTTAAGCATTGAGACAAACTTATTATTGATGATGATCTGGATGCTTAGTGTAGGAAATCAACCTAGGAATATGGTCAGTTTCCTGATTTCTAGGATGGAACCAACCCCTGATTTTAGGAGTACAGTTTCCTGATTTTCAGGGTGAAACCAACACCTGTTTTCAGAATATTAGTTTCTTGATTTTTAGGATGATTTGCAGGTGTATACTAATGACTTCCAGCAATATATTAGGCATAACAAATGTATATATAAAGGGATCTAATATTAAGAAATAAATGAAGTAATTTTTTGTAAAATAAAAACAGCTTATTGGTATCAAAGTCTTAGGCTCATAAACTGCTGCTCTTATAGCCTCTTGTTCAACTAGTTCTGTAAATTCACCTAGTATGATGTCAAATACTCAAGCAGAGAATGCACATTTTCAGTTTCAAACTCAAGTTTCAGCTTTTGGGTATGAGAGCTAGGAAAAAACTGAAAGTTTAAATGTTCTTAGTACACTGAGGATGACATGGATGAGGAGGTTCCAAAGACAAGTAACAGAACTAAATTCAATATGAGAAATCCAGGCAGCTTTGGGCTTGGATCCATTCTTGATCCTGCTCCTAAACATAATCATTTTGATGGTCTATTTAACAGTGCAGCTATTAAAGTTTATGCTTCTCCTTTTAACAATACCAGTCCTCAAGAAGAGCCAAGAAGAGCTATTTCGGCCTGCATCTTTTCAGTTCCAGTCTCTCCAACCATCAGTACAAATTCAGCCTACAAACTCAAGTACATTTTCTGGTAATCCTATCTCATTCACTAAGGAACAGTTAGAACTTCTCCAACAACTTATACAAAAGGCAAATATCAACACCACATTTAGTAACAGTAGGAATAACTCCACACATATTTCCAGTAATTCAACAAAGCATGCTGGAAAATTTCCCTCCTCATCTTGGATAGTAGACTCAGGAGCTTCCAATCACATGACAAGTGATCAATCACTTTTCACAACCTACTCACCTTGCAACAAACTCAAACAATGTGTGTCGCCAATGGTACTCGCACCACAGTGGTCGAAACAGGGACCATTTGCCTCTCAAACAACCTCACTCTCAAATTTGTGTTATTTGTGCCTGGATTTTGCTGCAATCTAATATCAGTTAGTAAATTAAATCATGACCTTAACTGTGAAACTAAATTCTTGGCTAAATCTTGTGTTTTTCAAGACATGAGTTCGGGAAAAATGATTGGCGATGCTAATTTACGTTCGGGCCTCTATGTTCTTGATATCAACACTCCTTCAAACCATTATGTTAGTCATCAATGTCAATTGAGTCATAATCTTAAGTCTCAGTCATACTAATAAGGAAAGTGAAATCATGATGTGGTATTTTCGTCTAGGTCATCCAAATTTTTCGTATTTGAAACGTTTGTTTCCATCATTATTCATCAATAAAAATCCCAATTTATTTCATTGTGAAGTTTGTCACTTGGCAAAACATACTCGAAATACTTTCTCACCACGCACACACAAACCAAGTTACCCATTTTCCCTCATCCATGGACGTTACTTTCTTCGAAAAAACTCCATTCTATTCTAATTCTGCAATTCAAGGGGAGAATCACACTAATGAATTGCAGAATTGGGATTGGTCATCACTCATTGAACCGAATTTATCATCTCATTTACCCTCCACTACCTTGTCCTCTTCCAACGAGATACTCATTCCAGATTCTCCTTCAAAAACCAAACCTGATCAATCTCCCATTGTCTATCCTAGACATCTTCTCCTTCCTAATGATACCATAAAAGTTTATGGAAGAGAAATCCTTACTTGCCCACACGAAATCAGCAAAGCCAAGAAACTCTCCTGAGCTAGACTGAATCTGAAAGATTACAAGATGAAACAGAATCTAGTCCAAAACTTGGTTCTTACCCTGAGTTAGATCTTCCTATTGCACAAAGAAAAGTCGTTCGATCATGCACTCAACATCCTCTTCAAAGTTACATTTCTTATGCAAATTTGTCACCAAAATTTCAGGCATTTGTGACATCCCTAGACAACATCAAGATTCCTAATTCTATCAATGAGGCTCTAAAAGTTCCTGAATGGCACAAGGCAACCTTAGAAGAATATACTGCACTTGAAAAGAATGGTACATGGATGTTAACAGAGCTACCACTTGGAAAGAAGACAGTAAGTTGTAAATGGATATTCTCTGTTAAACAGAAGGCAGATGGAAATATCAATTATAAAGCTCGACTAGTGGCTAAAGAGTTCACCCAATCATATGGAATTGATTATCAAGAGACTTTTGCTCCTGTAGCAAAACTTAACACAATTTGTGTCTTGTTGTCTATTGCAGTTAATGGGGATTGGCCACTGCTTCAACTCGATGTCAAGAACACATTCTTAAATGGAGATTTGATCGAAGAAGTTTACATGGATGTGCCTCCTGGCTTTGAGACTAAAGATACACAAGGGAAGGTATGCAAGTTGAAAAAGGCACTATATAGACTTAAACAGTCACCTAGAGCATGGTTCGAAAAATTCACCAAGCTCCTCAAACAGAATGGATACTCTCAGACACATGCAAACCACACTATATTTGTCAAACACTTCGTAGATGGGAGAATCACAACTTTGATTGTATATGTTGATGATATAATTCTTACAGGAAATCATGTAGGAGAAATGAAGAGACTTAAGATGCTATTATCCAAGGAATTCGAGATTAAAGACTTGGGATATTTGAAATATTTCTAAGGGATGGAGGTGGCACATAGTACCAAAGGAATCTCAGTTTCTCAATGCAAATATGTTCTAGATCTCTTGTGTGAGACTGGCATGAGTGGGTGTAAGCCTGTTGAAACACCCATGGACCCTAACACCAAACTAATGCCTTTAACTGATGAATTGGCAACTGACAAGGGGCAATATCAACGTTTGGTAGGTAAGTTAATTTATTTGACCCATACACGTCCAGATATAAGTTTTTCAATCAGTATTGTTAGTCAGTTTCTCGACAACCCATCAGTAGATCACTTGGAGGCAGTAAACCGTATTCTAAGATACTTGAAGAAGGATCCTGGAAAGGGACTCATGTTTAAGAAAACAATTAATATGAGATTGGAAATTTATACTGACGCTAATTGGATTGGATCTCCTAGTGATCGAAAATCCACATCTGGATATTGCTCATTTATTTGGGAAAATTTGGTGACATGGCGTAGCAAAAAGCAAGCAGTGGTAGCACGTAGCAGTGCCGAGACTGAGTTCTATGCATTGGCTTTGGGCATCTGTGAAGAAATTTGGCTAAAACGACTATTATACGAACTCAAGGTTGAACATTCAGAATCTATTAGAATCATGTGTGACAACCAGTCAGCAATTGCAATTGCCAAAAATTCAATCCACCATGATCAAACTAAACATGTGGAAATTGATAGACACTTCATCAGTGAGAAAATTGAAGGCAAGATGATCTCCCTCAACTATGTTCCATCTAGGCAACAAGTAGCAGATATCTTAACCAAAGCATTGTTTCGACCTAATTTCATAGAATTAAATGTAACACTTGGTTTGGAAAACATATATCACCTAACTTGAGGGGGAGTGTAGGACATCAACCTAGGAGTATGGTCAGTTTCCTAATTTCCAGGGTGGAACCAACCCCTGATTTTAGGAGTGCAGTTTCCTGATTTTCAGGGTGGAACCAACCCCTGTTTTCAGGAGGTTAGTTTCCTAATTTTTAGGATGATTTGCAACTGTATATTAATGACTTTCAACAGTATATTAGACATAACAAATGTATATATAAAAGAATCTGATATTAAGAAATAAATGAAGTAATTTTCTGTAAAATAAAAACAACTTCACTTAGCATAATATGTATTTAGATAAATGATCCCCTAACCAATGGCTAGATAGCACATCCAGTTGGTACATGCATCCCCCTCTGCTTAGCTACATGTGTTTCAAAGGGTAAGGTAAATGTATTTGCTATATAGCATACCGCAAACAAATGCAACCCTAAATGTAGTGTGCCAGGCTGGATGTGCAACCCAACATTAAGAAGGATACAATATACGGGAACAGAGATCGGGATGGAATCACCTTTTCTTCTTCGTCTACCTAAGACAGAGTCCTATTTTTCTAAGAAAAGAGGAGGTGTACTACTGAAATGCATATTCTTTTTCTATGTTATTCATTGGTTGGTCTAAATTAGGGACGTCAAGCTTAGTTCATCTGATAATATTGAAGATATATTGCCAAAGTAGTGTGTCAAGCTGGATGTGCAACCCAACATCAGGTAGGATACAATATAAGTACACAAAAATTAGGGACGTAGAGCTTAGTTCATCCGATAATATTGAAGATATATTGCCAAAGTAGCAATTCTCTGACACTATTGATTCCTTAATTCACACTTCAAAAGAGTATCTCTATGCAGAAAAGGCATCAATATCATAATATTGCTCTTTCAGGTATCGGTAGCAAATACTAGTCATATTCAACAGTTGGTGAGATTAAAAGGTCAACTTTATCACCCACTTTGCCATTGAAGATTTTATTATCGTCATGCCTATTAATTAACCAACACTCTTTTGTAAAACTTCAACATCCATCAATATCATAATATTGCTCTTTCAGGTATCAGTAGCAAATACTAGTCATATTCAACAGTTGGTGAGATTAAAAGGTCAACTTTATCACCCATTTTGCCATTAAAGATTTTATTATCGTCATGCCTATTAATTAACCAACACTTTTTTGTAAAACTTCAAAAGCCTCAAACAACTCTGATGAAATGTTGGTAAATAGTATCCAAAGCTGACTAAGAGGACTTCTCATCAATTGGTTTTTTTAGGAATATACAATATTTATTAAAATAGCATAACCCCTGACTAAGAGGACTTCTCATCAATTGGTTTTTTTAGGAATATACAATATTTATTAAAATAGCATAACCCTTCACATAATTGTTGCACAAATACCACCTTTTAAATTTTGTAGTCTATAAACACCATGAACCATCGAATCCCAAAATGTTAAGAATAGAAATGCTCAATTATAAACCTCCTATTATTATCAATTTTTAAGCAATTAGAGATGCACTCTTTTTTACTCTAACATCCCTTCCTCTTAAAATGTGGGTTGTTTGACCCAATATTGATATTTTTAACCTATTTTATTATATTCTAATTCTATTTAAATCATTTGTCTTTTTTTTTAAAGTCCATGCATTCTTTTGCCGAGGAGGCTATAAGAATTTTTTTTCCTTGTCCCATTGATTAACTGAATTTTTGATACCATATAATTTTTTGTATAATCCATAAGCACTATGTACCATTCAATCCCAAAAGGTTAACTCCAGAAATAGCAATGCACATGTTTACTGATAAACCCCATATTAGTATCATTCCTAAGCAATGCAGGGCACTCTTTTTTCTCTAACACATCTTTGTTAACTATGTCATGAAATATAACCGAGAACTGCACATGGTTAATTTTGGAGGCAAAATCTCCAAAAGAAATCTAACTATTTAATGCTAAATAAACCATATACAACGCAAATTCTTCAATCAAACTCAATTTTGCAAAAAATGGAAGTGAACCATCAAAACTTAATAAAAGGCCCAGATCTCTAATTCATGTTGCAATTGGTTTATTGGGCATGAAATAGTTAAAAACATATATTAAGACTTCATCTCCAAAACTCATCAAGAAATTGTTCTTCGTTAAGCTCCATAATAGAGTTGATGAAAATGATACCTTTGCAACACTTACGCAAAGGTTCATGCTATTTTTGTAACAACCTTAAGTTCAATGGTAAATTTGGTACTACAAAAATTTAGGGAACTATCAAAATGGTACCCTATCTTTTAAAAACCAACCAATTTAGTCTCTTATCTTTTAATTTGACATATTTCATACCCTATCTAATATGACCAATGTCATTTCGTGAATTTTCGTTTGAATTATTTAATGAAAAATCCCACAAGTAAGGCATATATTTTATTTATATTTAAACTAAAACAAAAATTAGTTTTTTTTTTAAACCTTGTCTTCCACAAGGTCTTTTTCATTAATTATTTGAAACGAAAATTCATAAAACTTACTTGATTAACAATATAAAAAGATATGTTACCAAATTCGTCAACTTAAAATACAAGGGACTAAAATGGTCAAAAAATAAAGATAAGGTACCAAATTGATAATTTAGCCAAAGCTTACCCAGGAATTATTAGTTTATTAAAACTTCTTGGTAGTTATAACTTTGTTATTAGAGTTTTATTCTTATGGCAATTGCTATTTAATTAAGAGTTGTTATGTGATTAGAATATGATTAAGATAGAGTTCAAGTCCTAGTTGATTAGTTTAAATTTTTTACTATCCCCATAAAGACGCTTCTTTGCTTTGTGTCTTTAGTTGATTTAAAAATGAATTTTGGCCATTGAGAACATTTCTCTCCAATTATCTATTTCCTCTATCTTTTTTCCCCAAATCTGTCTTCTTTCTCCTACCCCTCTATTCTTTTGCATTTTTCAGCATGCATCAGTAAGTATCAGAGCTGGCTCATTTCATTTTCCTAAACAAAATCATATTCATTTCACCTCTTGTTCTCAATTTGTTTTCAGCCTCCTTTCCTATATATTTCCCCTAATTCTTCTCTCTTTCTCTTAATTCTATTATCTCATATTTTCTTGCCTGATTTATCATTCCCAACCTACATCCCATCTCTTCTTAGAACCAATATTTGTTAATAGAGCACATCTTACAGTTTGCAGAAGAATGCCGAAATGTTTTTGTTTAGCTTATGAGAAAAAGAAAAAGGGATGGATATTATTGAGTTCTCAAATTCTATCAAATATCAATTTAAAAGAGGTACTAAATTTCATGATTAAGGCATATATTCTTATCCCTTAGTTTCCTCGCAAAGTAACTTTCTTTAGCATGAAAAAGCACATTAAGAAAAATTCTCAAATTCAAAAATATCTCTGAAACATTGAGAATTATATAAGATGGTATTATGCAAGTATGGTATTATGCAAGTATAGACTGTAATGCACAGAAAGATACACGGTTGCCAGATCGATGGTTGTGCTTGAGATTGGCAATTGGAACAATAGATTTAGAAGATGTAATACAAAGGCAGATCTTTCTAGAAGTAATTTATAAATGAATTCACTCAAAAGTAACAACAATTAATATTTTAACTCAATATCACCTATACCAAAATAACCTGGGATCTTAAATTATTACATAACTTTGGACGCACACTAACAGTATAAAACTTACAGCAGCCAAGACACAATCTACAGCAAAAGAAAGGTAGTTCTATTTGGCTATATAAACTAAACTATAAAGGAAAAAAGCAAACCTGTGTGCATGAATCTGACAAAAAGAAAATTGTAAAACAAGCTGATAGTGAACATGACTGAGCTTCTGCAGTAGAGCTCCTTTTAGTTTTGTCATGTCATAATATTATTTGATCTACAGCTACTGTATCACACATTGTAGCCAAATCTATAACGCCAAAGTCTATAGAAAATGGAAGGACCTGTTATCCCCAAATGAAGATAAAAAAAATTGAAACTCGGCATAACAGGAATCAGTATTTGAACAGTCGTTGTCTCTAACGCTTGAAAATGACCAATAAATCAGTAAATGAATAGAGTTAAAACCTATTAACTGCATAATTTATAAACCCATCAAGACTTAAATATATGAATATAATTCTCACATTTTTGAAAATCTAATGACATTAATTGTATACCTCCTCAGAACAGGCAGTAAGAAGGGGACGTATGGCCAGCTTGAAGGCCTCCTTCAAGAACATTTGCCTCCTTCCCATCAGGAGCGGCTCAAGAGTGTGCGAGGCCATAGACAATTATTAAATGCCAACCAAGCAGAATACTTCACGGGTAAGAGAGTGGGAGACAGGACTTTGAAGACTATTGACCAGCGGCAATAGAGTCGAAGGATGTACTTGACGCCCAGCGTTGGTTTAGAAAAGGGTGAGAACGAAAGTAGGTCGAATCGAATATACATCTAGACTTTTACCGTTTCATCTGATTTTTTTTTTTTTAGAAATAAATATTTTAAAATTATGAGTTATTTTAATATTTTAATCACATAAATTTTATTTTTAATCACACGCAACTATTTTTCTTTTCTCTATATTACTTTAATAAGGGTTATATTAATGGTTTTTTTTTTTAGAAAACCTTAATATCATAAATAATTTTAAAAATTTAAAAATTTCACAAATATCTCAACTCAGAAATTAAAGTTAACAAAATTAAATAAAAAAATTTATAAAAATATGATAAAAATAATAAAAATCAAAAAATAATAGAAATATAAATATAAAACATATGAAGATGTTTCTCATAAAAAATGATAATTAGTAAAAAGAATATTACAGAAATAAAAAAAACAAATTTCAATTTTAATAAATGAGATGAATTCAAATATTCATCATTCTCAAGAATAAGAAAAATAATTCTAAAGAAATATGTAGTTATTTTAGAATAAGTAATAAAAAATGAACAATATAAAAGTAAAATGATGGTATAATATATCATTAATTGACAAAGAAATTATTATAAATAAATTATCAAAAGTTTTTCAAAAAATAAAATAAAAATTGAATACATATTTAAGAGAAATTCAAATATTAATAAAAGTAAATTTTAGAAATAAAAAATTTGATACACCAATAAAATTAGTATTGCTATACAATAGAATAATAAATAAATAATATGTTTTATTATGAATAATCCATTAAAATTTGAAAACCTATAATATCAGAAATTAAAACTCACAATATATCCTAGATTTTTACGTAAATATTATTGATAAGAACTTAGGTGGTGTTTGGTTCGTGGAATGAAATCGAAATCGGAATCGGAATGGAATGGAATGGAAAGGAAACAATTTTGTTTGGTTTGACCACTGGAATCAAGCTCAGAATCAGGATTATAGTGTTTGGTTTGCCACTAGAATGGAATGAAAAAAGCTGTAAATGACCTTAATACCCCTACATGATGTAAAGTTCAAATAATGTCATTTAATTACTATTTTTTCGTCATACAAAATACATTATTGAAATCATTATTTTTCTAAATAAGTATTACTTAATTAAAAAGAAATATATTATTAAATTTATTATTTTTCTAAATAGGGTTTAGGGTTTTGAGGTTTGGGATGTGTGATTTAGGATTTAGGGATTTAGGATTTGGGGTTATATTTGTAGGTTAAGGTTTAGGGTTAAAATTATTATTTTTCTAAAAATAGTTTAGGGTTTTAGAATTTTGGATTTAGGGTTTAGGGTTTTAGGGTTTTAGGGTTTTAGGGTTTTAAGGTTTAAGGTTCAGGGTTTATGGTTTTAGGATTTGGAATTTAGGGTTTAGGGTTTTGGGATTTATGTTTTAGGGTTTTGGGTTTTGGGATTTATGTTTTAGGGTTTTGGGTTTTGGGATTTATGTTTTAAGGTTTAGGGTTTAGGGTTTAGAGATTTGGAGATTTGGGGTTTATGGTTTTAGGGTTTAAGGTTTAGGGTTTAGGGATTTGGGGTTTCGGGTTTTAGGATTTGGAAGTTGGGGTTTAAGGTTTAGGGTTTTGGGATTTATGTTTTAGGGTTTTGGGTTTTGGGATTTATGTTTTAAGGTTTAGGGTTTTAGGGTTTAGGGTTTAGGGATTTGGGATTTGGGGTTTAGGGATTTGGGGTTTAGGATTTAGGGTTTTAGGATTTGGAATTTGGGATTTAGGGTTTAAGGATTTATGTTTTAGGGTTTTGGGATTTATGTTTTAAGGTTTAGGGTTTAGGGATTTGAGGTTTAGGGTTTAGGGTTTTGGAATTTTGGGTTTGAGAATTTGGGATTTGAATTTAAGGTTATATTTTAGGTGAGGGTAAAATTGGAAAAAAAAAAGTTTAGATGGGAATGGAATAATGATTACCAAAGGTGGGAGAAGGAATTGTGATTCCTTCTTTTTTAGTAATGAGATTCCATTCCACCCTCTATTCCGTCCAACCAAACACACAAAATTGAAGGAATCAATTCTGATTTCATTCCATTCCCTCCGACCAAACATGGGGTTAGTCAAATGTTAAATTTACCCTATGAATTTAAAAGATGAGATTTAATGGGAAAAAATAAATTATTTTTAGTACACTACAAAATAGAATATTAACTACCAATTCAATATATGGACAAAATAAATTAACACAAATGATGTGACAATCAATAAAGACTAAAAAAATGGATTATATTATTTTAACAAGTAATTATTTGTCACGGCAATTCTGAGTGTTACATAATTTATAGCATAAAAAAGTGTTTAATTAATAAATAAGTCAATTATAATAATATAACATATATGAACTTAATAAACATTTTTACAAGCATTTTTTGCTTAAATATAATGTAAAGTGAAGTACGCTTTTAGTCCACTAAATTTATCACTTTTAACACTTATGTCTTTATAAAAATTTTGTACTTTTTCGTCCACTAAATAAATTTGGATTGAAATTGTTAAAGGTAAAAAGTTAATGGACAAAAGTTAAGAAGATTTCGTTGAGGAGACCAAAATGTTAAAAGTGATACAATTAGTTGACAAAAAATATAATTCACCTTATAATGTATATCAACTAATTGTTTTCTATTTAACATAAAATATGACATAATCTTAATACAAAAATAATTAATTCAATACAAATATATCATGTTCATAAATGGCTTAATCGGATTTGACCTGTATATTAAATGAATATGCATAAACTACATGAATAGTTATCATTAACGTGGATAAAATAATTATTGAAGGATAATAATGTAAAATTAATACACAATAAAATTATCAAATACAACTATTCATAATATATTTATTATTATTGAGGTATTTTGAAATTTGTTAGCTTAAAAAAGCCAATAAAAATTTAAAAACAAAAGACTACAAATATTGACGCTTTTTATAAATATAAAGATATTGACATTGAGGGGCTCTATTTTATATTTTGGTTTAGGCCAGAAAAGTTGTTTAACCGCACTTGTCTGATCTCACGTCAGTGTTTATATAACATAGAAAACTCATTTCATCTTATAGCAAACTCAAATAACTAGAAACGAGGTGAGAATCACAAAGATATTAAGAAAATAGCCAAATAAAGGTCACAATTGGATTAATTTTAGAAATTATCAACATATAACATGAACCATCTAAGTACAAAGAAAGACATCAATCTGGAAACATAAAAAATATGTTACCTTGAATTCCTCAAATTTACTTTGATAAAAGATGGGATCAGGAGAGAGAAAAATGAGAATGAATGTAGAAATATTGTTACCATGTGAGAAGGAATTGACCAAATTTCTTCTTTTCTGTCTTTTCATGAACAATGCTAGGGAAGGAAATTTATCTGTAAGACCCACGTTTGATTCTTGTAAGACCACCCATAAAGAGGGATGCAAATCAGTATGAATTTTCTTTTATAAACATGGTAGCTAGCTGCTAGCCTTACAGCGTAGCTTAGGAGCAATTCTTAAAAGATGGAAACCATTTGGGCATATGCTGAAGATCCTAGTGTATTCCTCGGTGATGAAACAAAGAGAGAACTATTTACGAGTCAACAACAGAACCCAAAAAGAATTCATACACTATTCCTAATCAGATTCAAATTGTCTGGCATTTTTACACTATGTTTAGCAATTTTGCAAATATAACAAAAACAAGTTACTTAAAACCTGCACTAATATTTCATCCATTGCATGGATATAACACTGAGTTTGCAAGATCACAATGCAATTTCAAGTACTTGAGTATTCAGTACGGAGAAGGAGAAAGAAGACAAAGTACCATGGCTTTTTTTTTCTTCCCAAAATTGAAGAGAGTGAAAGGAGAACTCTAAATAAGGTGAACATTTAAGTTACGCACATAGAAATCAAATCTTCAAACCAGAATGAATATTCACTCGTATGTATGGGTGGAAATCTATACACCATGATGTGGGGTGAACAGCAGGTTCCAAAACCAACTAGGATAGGAGAGTTGGAGTTATGATGAGTTATAAACAGCCTACTGTCGAGTCACTGCTTCTGTCTTACAGACTGGGCAAATATTTTTCTGCAGAAGCCAGCCCTTTATACATTCTATGTGAAATCCATGTCCACACTCCAGCTTGCCCATTTCATCATCGTATCCATATTCCTCCTGTTTGTAATTGAATTATGACAAAAAAGCAAAACCAAACAAGTTATGGACAAAATGGCAAATGCTAGAATTTACCTGACAAACAATGCACTTCCTATCAACTTGAGCAGATAATTGTAACGACATGTCACCCAAAAGTGAAAGCTTAATCTTCCTGATGCAGCGACTTATTTCATCTTCTTTCAGTCCCGTGTTAACATAACCAATTTTTTCACCAAGCTCAAGCAGTTCCTGCATTCCATATTAAACCAAAAGAATTCTGCTATTTGTGTATTGAGATAGAGTTACAAATTCACAAGGATATAGCATCAGCCATAAGTTAAATAAAGGGATGGGGTGTAGTACTGATCCAATAATTATTAAAAATAAGCACTTTGATCCTGTTATTGTTACCTGTGGCACTTGGATCCCATAATTATGTAAAAATGGGCCCTCTAGTCCTGCTTTTACATAAGATTAATGATAATTC
This sequence comes from Hippophae tibetana, assembly GCA_037013495.1. NCBI lineage: Eukaryota > Viridiplantae > Streptophyta > Magnoliopsida > Rosales > Elaeagnaceae > Hippophae > Hippophae tibetana. The sequence continues at coordinate 16,810,556 of CM072812.1, forward strand.
CAGTGCAATAGTTTCACAATTACAGGATTATAGGTATCTCATTTTCAATAGTTATGATACTAGAAGTGCCTAATTGAAAAAAACATAACTAAAATGCTATTTTTATATAATTAAGAGACTACTAGTACCATTTTCTCTTAAATCAAGAACAATTAAAAAGATGAAAACCAAAATGGATGGGTTTGTCAAAGAAAATGGACTCATAAAATTATACCTCATATGACATGTTATCAACATCAAGTCTCCAATCCCTAAAGCGATCATGCAAGTCTAGTCGTCCACCCACTAGCAGACTCCTCTGCAACATCTTCATCTACACCCAAGACATACCAGTTCAACATGATCCTTGAATACATTAAACTCTGTTGTATTTAAATAATGTTAGACGATGGTTCGTAACCACTTCTAAAATCTTAAGTCTTAAGTTGTCAGGAGGTGGACTAAATCTTCTTTACATTTTACTTTTGGGTCTTTAGCACACCCTTCACTTGATGGGCTTGCACATATGAGGTTCTTGACACTTCTTTGAATCAAAGAGCTCTCACCATAAACTGAGCATGTATTTTTATGGATTTTGACTCTCACTTGTGGGTTGAATAGCTATTTTTAAGGTCCCATCAAGTGGAGATAAACAAGAACCCATGGATGGAGTAATAAGTACATATTTTGAAACATAAAGTGGGCTACAAAGAGGAGGGGGGGAATAGGTCCAAAGATTTAAGATTTTGCATTAATTCAAATAAGTGAAAATAATGGAGTTACAAGGATTGAATCCTAGTACTTATGCTTTAATATGAATACGATGTTAGAATAGTAATAGTAATGAGTATTCTTAACAATTACACATGTCATGAAGCTTCCACGTACATTTTTGTGGTATGTATAATCTCATTCTTATTTGAATCTTTAAAAGTAGTCTCATCAAAATCTACAATATTAGAATTAGTCTAACCAATGATGAAGTCCTTTGAATTGTAATGTTATGATAAAGGGAGAGAGGTCATACTAGTTCCCCATATTTCGAAATTGGTGTTGTTTAGCCCTGGATTGTAAAACTTGTTTTTTATTTCCTTGACTTTGGGAAAAGAAGCTAGTTAAGGACATATAATATTATTTCATATTAAGTAATTAAAGTACGATTAAAACATAGGTCATTAGAAAAAATCAACAATAATAATATTTTAATAGAAAATTATATATATATATATATAAAGAAAAATCAATAGAATATTAAAATAAAATAATGACAATCTTTGTTAAAAAAATTATATTAACTGTCAATTTATTATTGTTAAAAGTTCATGTTTTAATCGTTTGACAGAAAAATAATATTTCAATAAAAGAATTATTCAAATAATATTATTTGTCTTTAATTAGCCATTTTTCTCAAAGATAGGGGACTAAAAACAACTTTTACAATCAGGGGACTAAATCTTAGCTGACACTTTTCTCTATGGTAAATAACAACTTATCAAAATTAGGTTATGCAACAGTAGAGAATTAAAAGGCTTTTCATCATTAAAAACATAATTTTGTATAACTGACAACTGAAGCATTAACTGTTCAAATGCATCACAGAAATTTTACAACCTGATTGAATTTGCTTATTCACAAAGCTTTTGACCACAAGATATATAATCTAAAATATCATAATCCAATTGATTGGATATAATCCTCAACCTTGTCCACTTTAGTTCAAATGTGAAGCATCTATTAAAAATACACAAATCTACTAATTCATTGTACCCAAGTCAACTTCACACGTTCATGTAAAAAAAAATGCAACAGAAAATATTGATAAAATTCAAACATGCCAACCAGTTTTGGATCATATATATATATCATAAATAGAAAGAAAAAAGAAGAAGCAGGTCATGAGTCGTTTCAAAAGGAAATTGAAATTCTCAACACAGTCCTCTGGCTTTAAAAACATTACCAAGTACACTTTTGAAGGCAAGAATCATTGCCTAATCTCATAATACCAACACTCAGGAATTGAAAATGTTTTATATGCTGAAAAAAGGACTTGCACACCTTTCTTTCTTCAAATGACTCAAAACCAACAACATAACTTATTGATTCTAATGATTTGCTAGTTTTAGCTTTCTTTTCTTTCCCGAATATCTTCCTTTAAATTTTGTTTTGAAATATACAGAATGAAATGGTTGATAGAGACATTCATACAAGTCAACAAAATTCTAAAATCTCAAAATTTAAAGCATTTTTTCACTATTCTTATTATCATCAAAAACATTTCTAGTGATAACATTTCTACTTCAACTTAAGCTATGTCTTAGACTCGCATGCAAGGATAACTCTTTAAAATTCACCATTGACTTGAGCAGGAAATTGAAAAAGTTTAGAAGGCTAATTAAAGGTATGAGAAGTTTTCCTTCTAAGAAGGGGGGAGGGTGGGGACTTGGGTGGGCTATGGTCCCCCCTCACCTTGATAAATTTATACTCGCATGTGTAATCGATTGTATAGTTTTCAATTTTAATAAGGATAAAATAGACATTTGGCCCCCTTATTGAAATAAAGTTACATACTATCATATGAAAGTCCATAAAAATAGAACAATTTTAATAAGGATAAAATAGACATTTGACTCTCTTATTGAAATAAAGTAGCATGCTATATTATATGAAAGTCAGTAAAAATAGAACAATTTATATGACATATATATTTTTAATCTTTTTGAGAACATTTTACAAATTTTTTTTCTCTTTAACATCCTTCTATCACATACTTTTAACATTTAATATATGTCTAAATTCATCAATATTGCTATAGCTAATACCATATAGCTTCTTACTTGTTATTTTTGCATTAGTTGCTAAGCTACTTAACTAGTTGTTATTTATTTTTACTTGTACTTTATTTTATTATGTATTGCTCATCTTTTTAGTTATTTCAATAAATGCGGTATGTTTGAGCTAAAAAAAATTTCATTCCATCTTTGCTTTACCACCATATGTATGATCAATATATTATCATTTATATAATGTTATCTCTTATTATAATTATACGGGTTTCTCTAAAAAGCATTTCCCTTTTTCAACCACCTCCTACCACGTGCTAACTAGTTGATTATTGATTGACACCTACTAATATAAAACAAACGGGATGTATAATTTTCATTATTTAATATATTATTTGTGTATTTCAAAATATTAATTTTTTAACTTAGCCCCCAAAGAATTAATTTCTGGCTCCACCCCTGCCCCTAAGAGACAAGTTATAAGTCTCGAGCAGGATGAATAAAAGCCATGCATCTTAAAGAATGTTACATAAGAAAATCATCAAAACAAATACCAATGTAGATATTCACAAAACATGACAAAATAGCAAACACTGTTACAATGATAATCTATCATGGCTAATAACAAAAGATATTGAATCGCCTTAAGAGATGATAAAATCTATGTCAAGTTTACATACCATAAGACCATTCATAACAAACAGACCTTGTTGCTTCTTTTATTGGTTAGCATGCAGTGCCAGATCTGCGTATCAATAAACTTATGAATATGCTAGCTAATATTAAAGAGTTTGGTTTCCATTAATTCTCCACCCTGCCTCCTATTTAATATTAATACTATGTTTACTTTCTAGTTAGAACCTGCTCTTTTCAACTTTGCTTGTCAGAAAACCTGTCCTACTCATATTCAGTAAACTTTAACAAGGAAAAAAAGTTTAGTCAAATCCATGAAAAGATGCAATTGCCGAATTTGCACACCAGAGAATATATCCCTTCTTCCTAGAAAAGGGCAAATTAAATTCCTAAATGAAGATTCTATCAACCTAAGCATCCGATAAACCCAGAGAAATAGATCATTAATGCTAACCCAAGTTGAATCTCAGCAAAAAAAAAATGCTTAGCCAAGTGGAAGACTTGAAGCAACCAACAATTCAGATACCTGACACTGAACAGTGATTTTAAAGTTATGCTCAACATGAGAAGATAAATAAACTATAAGGAAAAGAGGGGGGAAGGGGTGTGAAAGAAGCAAGCAGTGAAAAATAATCATAAAGAGAGCACGAATGGAGCGACACTCACCTCAGTACGGCCTTCAGGGGAAGGATATCGAATATGACAAGAGTACCTAGTTCGAAAAACCTCCGGCATAGGCCAGTCAGATGCAAAGTCAGGATCAGAATCAAGAAATGAGATGGTTTCAGGACCTACTGTTTGCCGCGCTACAAAAGAAGGCTGCCAAGAAGATTGTGTTATAAAGCAAGAAAACCAAAGCTTACGCATAGCTATAGCAAAGCAAAACAACATACATGACCCCAAAAAAAATGAACGCAGAGAATGGAAAAGATGGCCTTCCCTAGTTCAATCAGTCAGTAAGAAGATTCCAATGGACAAAAATCAGTTAAGAACTCGCCATAGCTACATACAGTATAGGATATGAGCACAAGCAATGAAGCATTCAAGCGCATTAACCCATTAGAAATAGCACAGAGCAATCTATTATTACACCTACATATATGTATTCATCAGCATTATATATGTGAATATAAAATATGTCTCTGTGTGTAAACACCTAGCACTTAATAACTATACGAAAGCAACGTCATCTAACTAAGTCAATGATCGAGAGGGAAATGAAAATTCTCCTCTGCCGGGTTATGCTACATTATCAATAAATCAAAAACAAAATAATGAAAAAAATGACACTAGTAAATTAAAATCAAAATTAAAAAAATTTGAAACAAAACGAATCAATTGGAAAGACCATTAATAAGGAAGCTTAAAAGTAAAAATGTAGTCAACCACTTATACCACGAAAAGTGATCAAGACTCAAGACTACCATCATCTACATGGCACAATCTGATCCATTACCAAGAACCATGAAACAAAATTAAATTAAAAGATCCGTGTTGTCTACAAAGAAGTAAATCCTCTAACGAAATCCAAGACGGTAGCATAGGAAATGACGTAAACTCAGAATTTGGGACATAAATCACCTCTCTGTGGCTGTTCATCTTATCTCCGTCAATTTTCCCTCTCCCAGAAACATTCCTCCTAGAAACCACACAATCAACCGAGGCAGTAGCATCTGCCGAGAACCCGATTCCAGGACCACACCAAACGTCTTGAAAATCCACACAACTAGCAGAACTGCTGCCAGAATTGAACCCATCAGTCACAACTTGATGATGGTTACGCTCATTATTACTGATGTTGTTGTTGTTGTTCTTGGAAAGATTCTTCTTTTGCTTCTTCTTCCTAAGTTTCTCTCCTGGCCAATCCACCGATGTTCGAATCACTTCAGGCAAAGACACTTGATGTGAACCCCCAGCAGTACATCCCAAGCCTCTGAAAGTTGACGATGTAAAATTGGTCTTTTTCTTCTTGTGATGACCATTTATATTTGTGGGCATGGTTGCATTGGCCGTGTTTGTGGTGGGAGAGAAGGTAGAGAGCAGGAGAGAGGAAATGGTGGATTTGCAGGTTGTGGTTTGGATTACAGCTGGAATTTGACGTGGGTTTGGATCTGTTTCCCGAATGGGTCGGCCAATTTCGCTTCTGGGTCTTCTCAATTTGACATGTTCCGAAACAATTGATGTGTCTGTAAGGACAGGCATGACTACCGAAAAAGAACAGCAGAAATAAAATAGAGAGATGTAGGTATAAAGATTCTGTTACTTAAACTTGCTGTCAGGAGAAGAAAAAAAATGTGGAGAAGTTACGAAGTTCTGAGAGAGTGGAAGAGACAGAAGCACAGAAAAGGGGAATATGGAGTGATACAAGTGCAAGAATATGGAATAGATTTTGATTTATCACTTTCTCCGTATGTTTTAACATTAAAAACATATATAGTTTTTTTATAATCTAAATCAACGTTATTTTCTTTTACTAAACATATATATATATATATATATATATATATATATATATATTATTTCACGTGACATTTTGTTCATAATTGAATTGTATGAAATATAAATAAACATTATTATTATTACATTGTTTAGTTTTATCAATGAATTATGATCAAAAAATAATTTATTATTACAATGTTTAGTTTACAAATTTAATAGAATGTAAAATATTATATATCACCTTAATACTCTTATATTCAATAAATTTTAAATAATATCATTTAATTATTATTTTTTATCAAATAAAATATATTATTGAAATCATTATTTTTCTAAATAGGGTTTTAGTTTTTGAGCTTTAGGGATTTAAGATTTAAGGTTTAAGGTGTAAAGTATATGGTATAAAATTTAAGGTTTAGGTTTAGAGTTTTGAGGTTTAGGGTTATGATTTAAAATTTAAGGTTTAAGTTTTATGGTTTAGTGTTATATTTGTAAGTTAAGATTTATGGTTATATTTGTGGGTTTAGGGTTAAAAAAAATTTAAAATAAGGTTTTGGGTTTGAGTTTAGGGTTGTATTTGTGGGTTAAGATTTATGGTTAAAATTATTATTTTTCTAAATAGGATTTAGGGTTTTGGATTTTTGGATTTAGAGTATAGGGTTTAAGATCTAAGATTATAATTGAGATTGAAGTAAAAGTAGAATTAAAATTTAATATTGGAATGGAATCATGATTCCTAACGGGAAGATGGAATTATGATTTCTTTCTTTTTTAGACATTGATTACATTTCATTCTTAATTTATAGCACAATCAAACATAAAATTGTAAGAAACTAATTCTAATTTCATTTCATTCTTACAAACCAAACACCGCCTTAAGGTATTTACTAGTTAGGTGGATTATTTTTTTTAGTCTAAGAAGAAAATATTTTCATTAATAACAAAGATACTTCCTAATACAAACACAATTTAAAAACTATAAGAAATTATCATAAATATTAAAAAATGAAAAAAAAATTATAATCTAAGGACATGTATATGTCTAATTGAATAATAATGACCGAGTCATTGAAATGTTAAGCATTCATTTAAGTACTTTAAATGTACCACATCAATATACTTGTACATCAATAAATAATACTATCTTAGATTAAGTAATGAGATGATAAAATTTCATGACATGTGATTTTGACTTCACCGAGTATGTTGATTATAACTTATAATATACATAAATTGTCAATACTAACAGGAAAAATTACATTTAAACAAAAAAAAAAGCATAAATACTTGTTTATGTAACTAACAAAAATAATTAAAAATTGATTTTTAACATCAAAAATTTTGAAATTTTAATTATAAAATTGAAGAATTTAATTTAAAAAATTGATGAATATTACCGACCACTTTTATCGTTTATATAGTATATTTATTATTAATTTTAAAAAATTATTAAAAATATTCTTAATATAATTTTAATTTACATATAATAAATTTATTAAAGATATATGTTTTTTACTTTTTGGAAAAATATATGATATTTTGTAAGAAAAACAATATATAATAAAATCATATAAATAAGTGTGTCATATATATACTTAGAATATTTACTTATTTTTTTGTTCCAAAAATTACTAACTAATTTTCCACAAATATTGCAAGTTAAATCAAACAAAATTGTAAACAACGTAACCTAGCATGCATGCTACGAAAACTAAACCAATGGTATATGTAAACATGTATTGCATAGAAAGTGTTTTATATAGGAAAAAATCAACACAAACACAATGAACTTACAGGATTGTCTTCTCCAATAATTTGAACATTTTTTTGTTACTTAATTTTTTTATGCTCTTTTTTATTTAACTTTATTAGTTTTTTAGTTAATTTTAGTTGTTAGATCTTTATTCCCTTTAGCCTTTATTAATTTTAGTTATACATATCAATTGATGATTATTTGTAAGATGATCTTATCCACGAATATTATAAATAGCTCCTTTTGCAGTGTGCTGACACTTGACTTACTTGGCGATGCTTGCATTGGTGAACTAATATGCCTTTTATCTTTGTGTGATGTCTTGCATTGGTGAACTAATATGCCTTTTATCTTTGTGTGATGTCATTACAGTTGGCTGGGAGGTTATACTACAAGATGAGGAATCCGTTCTATCTATTTTAGAGGATAAATAGTTCAACATGAATTTTGTGTATTCAAAGACAAGATATAATTATTAGGATTGGAGACCAAATACAAATATGTCTATATTTAAAACTTGTTGAAATTAGAATAAATAAAAATAAAATTTAATTTATTTTGCAAAATAGTATACCATCGTTATTAATTTTGTAAGGGATATTTAATTATGTCACTAATACAAGTCATATCAATTGGAAATTGAGTGTTATTATAACTGATTTGGAGAGATTTATTTGGGGATACTTTATACAATAAGTGATTATAAAGGACTAGATCAAATATATTGAAAAAACATTGTTAATATTCCTTATATCTTGAGTAACTTTGTTTGCCCTTTTGCTATAGCACCTTAGTATTTGAATTACTTTCCCATGTTTGCATTAGTGAGTTAAGATTTCTTATATTTTGATATTTTGGAGTGTATGGTGGGTTAGGAGGTTATTTCATAATACGTGGAATCCACTTCGTCTGTTTGTAGATGTTATATACTAGTTTCCTCGTAACGATCTAAATCTCCAATAACTATGCATTATCTATCATATGATTATAGATAGTTATTCATACGCATTGCATATATTAAAGGAAAATATATAATAGAAGAGATAAAATAGTCTAAATGATCTATACCATATTATAAATTAGCTATGAAGGATTGAGTAGCATGGTTATATCAATAGAATATTTATACATATAATGTTGGGTAAATATTAGTTATGATAGTTTATTCTTAGGTCTTTAGTGAAGTGATTTCGAGATTAATAAATATAGATAATTAGTTAAAGAGTTCATTAATATATTAATACATTTATCTAAGTTTGAATTCAAAGTTCTTTCGGTTTTAAAGTCTACTCTATAACAACAGCTGAAAGATGTTACTTCTAAGATAAATGTGACTAATTAAGTTGAAATTAATTTGTTTATTTTATGCACAAATGTAAGATTGATATAAGCTTATAAACTTGCATTAAATTAACATGTGTTCGAAGTGAAAATAAATTCCTATTAATCTTTATATAGCCACTATTGAATTCTGTGTTTCGTGACTAATACATTGTTAGATTACTATAGACATGTGTGCTATAATTGTCATAACTATATGCTTGATGATTATTTGGGTAGAATTTATTGAATAATCCAAGCATTTTATTAAATATTAAAGAGATTTATAAAATCAAAGAATTAAGATGTTAGATATTGAATTCTTTAGGCTTTTTCGGTGTGTAGTGATCCCTACACGCAAAATATGTGTAATGAATACACAAATATATGTATTATAACAAGTAATATAATGATAAGGAAAAATTATTCTTACAAAAATTATTTTATTATAAACTAATTTTTAAAACTAAAAAAATAAAAATCAATTTTTTTTGTGTTATTATATTTTAAGGAAGCAGAATTAAAATAACTAAAAGTAAATAACAATAATTAATTCAATCAGATTTGATAATTAAGAAGATTTATGAGAAATATATAGGAATACTTAATCCCCTAATTTTCTAAACATGTGAATCACTAAAATCACTAAAATCTCTCCAATATAATTATCAATTAAATTGAGCATTTCTCATTAAGTTCATCAATTATGGATCATGTTTGGTACTAAATGTGTAACAGGTATGCGACCTAATAAATGTTGGTACCCTGTTATGCTACAACGAGGTTATAGGGATGATTTAACAATGGTCAGGACCTGACAATCTCGGTCCTCACCTTATGTTGATGACCTGGAAAATCTACCTATGAGAACAGATTATCAAATTTCTCATTTCTATCTAAAATCACTAAAATTCCTAACATAAGGAATTCTCTACAAACATATTATATACATAAGAATCATACATCTCTCCTTATAAACTATGCATGTTATTTAATCAAGACAAACAATTAAATAATTCTCTCAAATATATTTAATTGTTTATATAGATAAATTGTTGGCCAAACGATTAATAGCATAAGAATGAGATTAAATAATATAATTAAATTGAATATGTAATTAAGATAAAATATTATATCATCACATGGTGAAATTTGGGTTATTAAGATCCCTAGATTAATAAATTAGCTACATATATTTTTTGCATAAAATTGGCTACCTATATGATAAGATATTGTACTGTATTGGAAAAAAAAGGATTGCTTTTTATGTAGGAAATAGTCATTCAAGATGAAATCATAAACCCGAGGATTTGTCTTCCTTATGGTTGCCTCGTTACATAATTAATTCTTATTGAGTGTGTGTAACTCATAAGGGGTTTTTATTTCATTCATTTGATAGGTAACATTGAGAAATCAACCATTTCAAGATCCTCTACCTATATCTCAAACACACAAAAAGTTTATTGATATTGGTAACAATATAGGAATAGTCATTGATGTTGGATCTAGTGGCAGAAGAGCTGATAATATTTTTGGTGATGAAGAATTGGAAAACATGCCTACTATGAACCTTCTCATCAAGACTTATTTGATGATGAAATGAGAACGAGAATGAAAGAACTTTCAACTCAAATAGAGGGCCTCCAACAAAAAGTGATTACCATGGATAAATGTCAAGAGGCCATGTACTCTATGATCAATGATATGCACTCTTAATTCAGACATCAAAGCAATAAACATCTAAGACTATGATTTTTTTCCTTTTTGTTTTATTCACATTATAATGTTTTTTTGCATCGTGCTTGTGCCATAGATTTTTGTTTTGAAGTGTAATTGAATATGCTTATGTACTCTTCTTCATCATTAAATGCACTTTGTGTTTGCTTCACTGGCTTGTGTTTACTTTTTCTTTGTGTTGTTTATTCATGTGACAAAAATGGAGATAAAATATTAAGCATTAATTAAAAATCTACAAAGGGGAAGAATTAATTTGAAAATCTCTTATTTTGGAAAGATTACACATAAGGGTAAATTTACTCACTAGTTCTTCGCTTATCTATTGTTTTATACATTAAACTAATGAATTACTCGCTACGTCTTCGCTTATTGATTGTTTTATATACTGTACTAATGAACAATGTCTTTCGGTACACGTTGCGTGGTTGTTTGTATTTTTTTCACTGTGACTATGAGCTTTTGAGATTCAAGCGAAGATGGTTTCATCGAATCATAAGATAGTTCCACTGTGTAAATTTACTTATGAGTTTTATGTAGTGAGAGAGAGATTTGTCCCACGAATAGGCCAAAATGAGAGATTGTAAGCTTTATGAGTGTTAGCGATATTCGTCAACAAAACATCTAAATGTAATTTAGTTTATAGATGGGTATTTCAAGAATACTTTTCAAGTTGAAGAAACTATCAAGCTCCAAACGAGTATGTTTCAAGTATATCTCAGTTCTTATACACGTTAGATTTCATATTAGACACATAGGAATACTTTGCATATAAGTTAATCAATCGATCGAGGAAGTAAATCGATCAAAAATAGATTTACCTTGATTAAAAATCCTTTTGGAATTAATTTTTAAATGGCGTAGATCAGTCAAAGTTTTAGGTTTGATCGATCGAGGTTTTGAGTTACATTCGGTTTACCTAGTCTCTTGATTTATTTTTTGATACCATAAATCAATTGAGATTTAGTTAGATCGATCGACCTTATTAGTTTGATGGATCAAGCTTAACTTATATTAATCGAGTGGTGAGGGTTTCAATTCTAACCTAATTTTTTTACTCGATTCAAATTATTCTATTACTATATTGTCCTCGTTCTTTAAAGATCTTTTAACTAGTTTTATGAACATAATAGTAGTATACCTTTAACCTAGGTCTTCAACAAATTCTATTTCAACAAACCTAAAGCATACAATCCTATTAACCACAATCGCTTTAACTTTTGTAACTTATGCTCTCTCTTTAAATCAGTTTTGTAAAAACTATTTTGTTAAGCTTTTTTTATTAGTTAATCTATCAAACATTTTGTAATTATTTTGATTGATTAATATGCCTATAATATTTGTGTTATTGTACTTAATCATATGGTCTAGTATTGCTAGTAGTTTTGGTTTATCTGCTATTTTGTTAAATTATTTAGTTATGATTGTTCATTGTTTAATCTGCTTTAGGATACACATTACACTTGTGTTTTTGTGCTAATATATTTAGTTGCAATTGAACATGTTTTATGACTCATATACTTGAGTTTATCAAAATGTTGATATGGATATGAACACCTTACTTGTGGAGATCGTGAAAGAGAGTGAAGGCTTATAAGTAGGTTACTTGAGGGCATTACCTTTGAGGATAATTTGAGTCCTAGTCTTATAATCGAACATATTTTCATAGTGGATTGATGGTTTTCCTCCTAGGTCATTATTGTGACCTAGGTTGTTTATATCTAAAATTCTCATATGTCAATTTATCTTTCTGGATTATTTTATTTACATGAGATTGCATGTCTGACTGTATGTGAAATTTTAATTTTAAAAAATTATATTAATTATCTATTAACTCTTCTAGCTAATTAGATCCATAACATAAAAACTTTCAATATATATATATATATATATATATATTTAAGTAATCCAATTTATGTACTAATGAATGTCAATGAGTTTATAGAATATTGCCTTCATATAATATATTTTCATTCCAATAATTTTTTCCAAAACTAGTAAAAACTTAATCCAAAACTCATAATGTCGTACATATAAATAACAAAATTCCTTTATTATTTAAATTTAATAAAATGAAAAAAATAAAATTAGATTCCATAAGATCTCCAACGACCTAATGAAATTTTAGTGACCGTTGTCGGTGACCCATTAGAGTCCGATGACCTTTGTCTATGACCCAATAGATGTAACCTATTATATCTACTTATATCTTTGTATATAATATATTACATTACGTGTATCTTTATAATCGTTACATCCACATAAATGTTTTTATGTAACATATTACATCCACCACTATAAGTTGGTCGATTCAGCTTCACTTTGTAATTTATAAATACAATTATACTTTTGTATGTAACATGTTATATCTATTTATAGATATAGATGTAATATATTACATCTATATCTAGCAAAGTCTAACTCGAATTAGGATGTAAACCATTACATTAAACTCTGCCTTTGGATATAACATATTACATCAACCTTTGACGAGGTCGTTCGTAATAATCATGGGAGCTTTAACGTGATCATTGGTTGAATTGTAGGAGCTCCAGTAAGGTTGTCGATGAGGGTGGCAGGAGCTCCGATGAGATTGTCAAAGAAGTTATAAAATGAAGACATTTTAATCTATTTATTGAATAGTTTGGTATAAATTGTAAGTTTTTTGAGGTATTATTGCTAGTTAATAAAAATTGATCAATTTATAAAAAATTAATACTATATAAGTCAAAAATTGATGAAATTAAGACAACCTAATTAACGTAAGACCAAATAAAATATGAAAAACACATTATTTTCTTGCATATTTTATTTGTAACCCTTGAAACTTTAAAATATATATATTTAACGTGTAAAATCATTATAAAATGTGTGTTGAATACAAGAATTTCGAGTTTTTATGAAAATAGTTAGAATTGAGAAATTATATATAAGTTGTGGATTATAAATAATGTTGTGATTCAAAAAAAGATAAATGTAAATTTTTTTTAAAAACAAAATTATATATTATTTTTTTAAAAAAATAACTACTAAAATTAATAAAAAAAATATCACATCAATTAAATTGAGTAATGATATTATTTCAATAATTTTTATTATTATCATATTAAAATATATGAACATTTTATTTTATATTTAATATTAATTATACTTTAGTTTTAGATAAAATTATTCTTAATTAGATATTTTTATAACAATAATTTTTTTTATAAACCCATTAATCTTGGTTTAATGTATAATTTCTCTTTGGAATTACCTATTTTTCCTTTTTACTTTTTTTTGATAACCATCATTCTTTAGAGTGGACATAATAATTAAGAAACTAACATATCCATCTAAATCAAGTCAAACCGAATCTAGTTTTTTATTTTATAATTTCAAATAAGTTGGGTTCGATTTTAAAAATACAAAAATTGATATATATTAGATTAGTTAAGATTTCAAAGTTTGAAAATTGACACTTAAATAAACCTACTTACTTATTATTAATACACATATTTTTTTAATTTATATGTTTATAATATATATATCATATATATTTATAATAATTTAATTCTAATTAAATTTTTATTACATTTGAGAATGAAAAAACTTATATATTTTTTTCTTCTTATAATCATTTTTAATTTTTTTTATTATAACTAATAAAAAAATAAATTACTTTTTACTATTAATAATTTATTTATTTTTAAAAGTTTTTCTCTACTTTAAAATTGATACATAATGTAAATATTAATATATAATTTTTTAATTAAATAATAAATATTATTTATTAATTTAATATCAATATAAAATAAAATAATTTAAATTTATTTAAAAAATAATTAGTTAGCACTCACAACTTCAATATGAAGTAGATATAAATAAATAAATAAAATATATTTTAACCGTATTTTATAAATTCATTTCAATTTTTGATTCGGTAAATCGATTCGGTGGTTAAAAACCGATCAAAACTGAGTTGCCCCAACCCCTAAACATTCCCTTTTCTGAATCTGTCTATTTCTACTTTTCTTTGTGTTTTGTGAGTTCCTTTATAGCCGGAGTGACAGAGAATAAAATATCCAATTAAATAAAGGAAAAAGAGAAACGGGAGTAGAGAGATGGAAGGAAGAGAAGGTGAAGAAGGGTTAAGGCTGAGCAAAAGGTTTGAATCAGGAGCAAATAAAAGTGGAGAAGTTGATTACAAGACGAAGTCAGGCACAGCTTGGAGCCATTCGTTTCTGAACCAGAAGCCATGGCACCCACTCTCCTATCCCAATCAACGCCGCAAGTGGATCGCCGAGCAGACGGACGCTCAGAGCAATCGTCGCGCCGAAGAGATAGCTCGCGAGGCAATTCTCTCATCCCTCGGATCCGCTCGCTCCATTTTCTTCATCAATTCACAAAAACTCGTATTTATACTATAGTTTTTTTTAATGCAGTACTCCCAAGAGCAAGAGTTCTTTCGTCAGACAGCTCTAGTCTCGAAAGAACAAAAAGAAAAGGTTCTTGCATTTCTTTTGCCTACGATGTTCTCTCACTACTAGTATTATTATTATTATTTATTTATTTATTAAGATTCATATCAAAATTTCTAATCTATGGATAGTAATTATTGTGATTGTAAGGTTTTCTGTAATCTACTGACTAGATTTGCATTCCATCCATTGCTGTTTTTAGAACCGAACTAAATAAACTAATAGCTCGTTTGGATGTACTTTTAGGAATTCTTTTCTCAGCCATATCAAAGGATTGCATTCAGTCTTGAACTTTTAGGAATTATTTTTAGGGAAAATTACCTTAGGGGTCACTAAAAATGTGTGGACACTTTGGTTACATAGTTTTTACTTCGATTTTTAAAAATCGAAGTGACTTATGTGTCTCCTGCATAAATTATGTGATCAAAGTGTTCCAATGACACAAAAAAAATGACTTCAAGAATTAGTCACCCTTATTTTTATGAGTAATGCAGAAGCAAAAAAAGAATGGTAATAAGCCCCAGAAAAAAATATTGAAAATTCAAACCCAAAGGATACAAGAATTTAAGAGGGCTCACTAGTTAGTGTGACTACTTACTCCACTACGGAGCCACCATCGAAAAATCTACCATCTTTGTCAAAAGGTGTACAATTAGTTTGCCAAAAAATTAATAGGTCAAACTGCTCAATACCAAAATCCCAATCACACCCAAAATTCACTTTCTCACAAAAACAATACAATATGTAAAAATGCTTTATCAATTTAGCCACTTCAACAAATAAACCAAATATAATGGTTATCGACGCTGGGAACGAGCAAAATCTATTTGCAAGATGGATCTTCATGGGAAGGTAAAAAGATGTTGCTACAAAACACCTATGCATACAAGCCAAAATTGTTCTCTCTTGATATTATTTCCTCTACTACCACCAAAGCCAAATAGCTAAATGATTTCTCCTTATACTAACCGCCGAATGACGACACCTTGCTTTTCGCTAGTCACTTGATGTATATATAGGTGATAATGTGATGAAGGTAGGGTTAGTTACTTTTGGACTTAATTATTAAAAAAGCCATGCGTTTTGAACATAAATGCAACAATCTTTATCTTGACACAACATGTGAACCAAGGTCTTTAATGGCCAAGCCTCCAATATCCTTCATTCTAGGTACCTCTCATGTTGGCACCAAAATAACATCCCGTTTATAGGTAGGAATGCTCCACCCTCTTTAAGGTTCTCAATAAGAGCTATTATGGATTAAGTCCAAGTAATGCTCAAACGTCTTCCTTAGCACTGACTTTGTCAACATATTAATTACATTTCTTTTCTGTATGAACCTTTAACAACTAGATTAACCCTTGATTGATTCATTTTCTAATCTTATGATACCTCACACCTATGTGATTAGTCTTGGCATGAAAAACTTCATTCTTGCCTAAGTGAATAGCACTATCAATGTCACGTAGAAGAGGTGCACTCTTTTGTTTGAAACCAAGTTGTTTTAACATTTTTATGAGCCAAATGTCTTCTTTTGCCGCCTATGTCATAGCCATATACTTCTTTCATAGACATAGACAATGCAATTGTATCATGCAAAAATTTGACTTCCAACTTATACAACCACCACTAAAAGTAAAGACATAACCTTTCATAGACTTTTTGGTGTCAAGATCCTCTGCATAATCATAGTCCATATAATCCATGGCAACATTAGAAACACCATTTTTGTCAAACACGATGCCACGATCATGTGTGCCATCCAAATATATGGAAATTCATTTTATAGCATTCCAATGCTCTTTACCTGGATTTGCCATTTATTTGCTCACAATACTAACTACATGGAAAATATCAGGTCTAGCGTAATCATTAAATACATTAGACAACCAATTGCATTGGCATAACGGCACCTGTGCCATGTACTTCACCTCATCCTTTGTACTAGGATATAAACTCGTGGACAATTTAAAATGTGCTACAAGGGGTGTTCTCTTTGGCTTTGCATTCATTATGCTAAACTTTTGTAGGATCTTTTCCGTGTCGCCTTTTTGGGACAACCAAAGTTTTTCGACTTTCTTGTCACGATGAATATCAGTTTCAAGGATCTTTTTGGAAACGCCAAGATCCTTCATCTCAAATTTGCTTTTTATTAAAAAATTTAAATCATGATTTGTTCTTTTGAGCAGAATTCAACATATCATGAACGTATAAAGCAAGCATACCTTTTATACCATTGGCGCCATAATTACTTTAGCCCATACAATGATCTCTTTAGTTTTCAAAATAGTCATCTTTATCGAATTCAATGAACCCTTCTGGTTACTGCATGTAAATCTCCTCGTCAATATCTCTATGTAAAAAAACATTTTTGACATCTAATGCTCCAACTCCAAGTCATACAAGTTGACCATGGCAAGAACGACTTTGATGGAAGTTTTCTTCTCAACAGGTGAGAAAATCTCATTGTAATCAATTTCTTCTTTTTGTGAGTTCATTCTTTAACTACGAATGACTCATATTGGTCTTTTTTTTTAATTCGATAGATCCATTTGCAACCAATAACCTTCTTTCTTTTGGACAATTAGACTAATTCTCAAGTCTTGTTCTTTTGTAACGACTTCATTTCTTCATCCATTGCAATCTTCGACTTCTCATTGGCTTTTATTGCTCATAGCATATTGAAAAGAAATTGGATCATCACTACCAGTAAACAAAGCAAATGAAACTGAGCCATCTTCAAACCCAAGTCTCTCTGGTGCCTTACGAGTGCATGGCTCTTTGTGAGTAGCAATGCTATACTCTTTTGGTTGCTGCTCTTCAACCTGAATCTGTGGTTGCACTTGACCCTGGAATTGTGGTTGCTGCTGAACTTCTTTAATGACGGTCGATAAATCTTTTTATGTGAGCTTTTAAATGTGAGATCGATCTCCTTTGGAGCTTTCCCTTTCTCACATGAGCTTTCTGACATATGATGTCACTTTTCATCATAGATTTTCTATGGAAAACATCTTTTCTAATAAGCAACTTCTTAACATCTAGATCATATGACATAACCTTTGACTCCTAGGTAGCCCAGAAAAATGCAGCAGTTGGATTTGGCATATTGCTTTGATCTCTCATCATCTTGTACATATAAAAAAGCTGGACAACCAAAAACTTTTAGTAGATAAAATCAATAGATTTATAAAGCCATATCTCTTCAGGAAATTTGAAATCAAGGCTTGCTCGATTAAGCAAAATGCTAGAATTGATTTCAAATTGCACTTTTGGCTCGATTTTGCCTCATTTTTTCTCTATTTGTTCCCAAACTTTTGCACTACAATAAACAAACATATAAAGGGCATTGGGAATACAAATGACATTACATATAAATGTGGTGGAATTGACATATAAAATACTACCTAATTTAGAATCCGTCGTACACATTTTGCCCACAAATGGGTGCTTTTTGGATGCTATTACAGATTCTTGCACTACAGATAAATCTTCATATCATTCAACTCTATACTGAAATCTTTTTGGAGAAGCTTGTACAATCAATAGCTATTAGTTTAAACATAAAAAACAGTTAAAAAGCTCTGCCTTCGGGTTTATTCTCATGCATCAAACTTGTCAAATTAAAAGTTTGGGAAAACAAAATGATGAGAAGGTTTGAAATAGATTTTACTATTGGTATTCTTTGATTGTGTTAGATATAGACTGAGAGTATAGTACTAAACACGTTGTAACTTGCAATTTTCCAATGGATTTGAGGACAAATGTTATATACTACTGCTCTCTTTTCATAAAGTACTGTTTTATTGTTTCTAAGCTTGTATTTGTTTGCTTAATGAGTGATTGCAAGTTGTGTTACAGATGGAAATAATGAAAGCTGTGAGCTTCATGTATGTTCGTCCACCTGGTTACAATGCTGAGAGTGCCAAAGCAGCAGAGGTTGCTGACGAAAGCAAAATGCAGGAAGAGAATGATCCCACTCAAAACCCAACTACAATGTCCGTATACCCTGTTGAGTTTCTTCTTCTTTCAACTTATGTTTCAGAAAACATAGAAAAGGAATCAAATGTTCTCACAACAACTTGTCAGTTCATACATTATTTCATTCTAAAGATGACAGGATGGCTATTTTCTTTGCCTTGTAGGTCTCTAGAATCTATGCCTATTAGAGAAAAGAAGAAACCAAGGCCGAAAGATGTCTTTGGACGTCCTTTGCCAACTGAAGAAGAGTTTGAGGTCTTGAAAAATGCTCCACGGTATTGCTGAATGCTTCCATCTTCAGTCTGTAGTATAAGTATTAGTATTAGTGTTAATCCACCGAACATCTTGACAAAATCCTGTGATTCTCACCTGTTTCTTTCCAAAAAATGTTTCTAGCTTAAAAAAGATTTTGAAAATATGGAAAAAGTTGCTAATCACTTTAGAACTTCTGTACTTATTTATCATGGATTTATCTGAGTGGAAGTTGGTGGTTGTGAATCAGATTCTGCTATCGTCTGAGCTTTTTTCATGGTACTTAAAAAACAATTATTTTATGGGGTGGGGATTTGATCCACAAAGTACTTGTTTTGGGATAATTCTCACTAATTTGGTTATATATATATGGTTGATGATTGCGCCTCATTTAATCTAGTTGTTTCTTTATCTTGGGGAAAATTAATGCAAAAGTGGCTAAGTTCTTTTCAGCAAAGTGAGTTCCCCTCCTCTCTCTTTTTTTTTCTTCTTTCTTGCAGCAGAGAGAAAATTCAAATGCGAAATGGCTTTTCCTACTTTGGCCCCAGAAAAATCAATGTCTCTTTATGCATTTTGATATTTGTTTTTAACTTTTGCAACTTCAATTTATCTTAGTTCTCATCTTGCTACACATGCATCCATCTGCTTGCGGTTATGCATTGTATTGTTATTGCTATCCGTGAAAATTTATTTACATGAATTTAACATGAGAACCTTTTCAGGTTGGACACTGGTGTTGCTGGGAGATCAAAACCATTTGGTATTGAAGTGCGCAATGTTAAGTGTGTTAGATGTGGAAATTATGGTCACCAAAGCGGTGATCGTGAATGTTTATTGAAGGATGCTATAATGCCTAATGAAGAGAGCCGATTGAAAAGAGATGACCCGTTGACTGCTATTCTTGCTCAGACAGATCCAAGTGAGGTCAGTCTTTACCATTTATTGATCATCTAGAAAGCTGGACAGGCATTGCTGCTTTATGAAGCATGGGAATGAATTTTTTTACTGGGGTATAGAGATTTGTTAATATTCTTCCAATTAGGAAATCAAATGCAAGGATAGTTGGCGGTGTATAGACATCCCTTCCCTGGAAATAAGTTTTGAGGTATCAAGTTATTGGGTGACTTGCAATGTGATCAGGGCAGTCTAGTTTTTTGGTTGGTTGAAAAAGGGTTGAAAATGATCTATATATTAATGCATCAAATATAGGAGGTATAGCAAGAGTTTAAGAAGAAATGAAAAGAAGTCTTTATTTAACCATAACATATCAGAATATAACATCATTCTCATAGGGCAAACAATAGTGACAACAAATTTTGAAATTACCTAGATCATAGGAGAAACAAGAAAGGAAGAGGAAGTGGACCCTAACATAGAATTGCAAGGTGACGAGCTCATAAGGAAAAGGTACAAGTGCTTGGTTCACCACTACCAACAAAATAGAAAAAAGAAAACCCTAACTTTTAGGTCATCTTCTCATAAATTACTATAATTTCTTCTTTTCCTTTGATTTGTTTTTGCTTCAAACCATCTTAAAGTTGGGTTAGGCTTGGAAAATAAAGAAAAAATAATCAACCTATTAAAAGCACAATAACCAGAGGTGCACGCCTCATGTGCCTTAAGGTGTAAAGCATTGAGGTGTAATTCTCATCTACCCTTGAGGAGTAACCCTTGTCAACCATGATACAAGTGTGTCTCATGGCATAACCCTTGTCATGCGGCGAGTCTCACAAAATCTTTTTAAAAGGCTTTGCTATTTCGCATGGACCTTACGTGGCTTGGATTCTAACAACATTATGCCTCAATTGTAATTTGGAAGTTTGAGGCAATCACTTGGTTGTAGTTCCCACACAAAATAATTAATAGTGTAATTTTTCTCTCGATTTTAGCTTAATTTCTTGAATTTCTTGAAGTTGGAATCCAAGATGGATCTTCAATCTATGATAGTCATGCAAGCATGGATGTCTTATTGGATTATAAAAGAGAGTACCACATTGACCATGGATGGCTGTCAAGTATGAATTCACGAGAACCATCCTCACCATGAATCGGTCTAACCTTTTAGA
Source organism: Hippophae tibetana (assembly GCA_037013495.1). Lineage (NCBI taxonomy): Eukaryota > Viridiplantae > Streptophyta > Magnoliopsida > Rosales > Elaeagnaceae > Hippophae > Hippophae tibetana. Next base: position 16,831,950 of record CM072812.1, read on the forward strand.
ATAGCGGGGGAGTCCATGGTACTTTGACATTTTGGGTTGGCCCAACCCATGGTACTTGTGACTCTACAAAACTTAATGAAATCGGTGCTTCAGCTGGCCTTGGCTAAAAATTTGTAGGCCACCATTAAAAAAAAATTACAACTAAATACTTGGATTATGCATGGAAGATGACAAGTGACCAAGGAAGCAAATAACCAATAGGTGGGCCTTGCTAAATCCGTAGATGACTCTCAAATAGAGGCTTCGTCACTTATTGGTTAATCTTTTGAGATTAAAATGGTCTTATGCACTTTACAAAACTCAATACAGTATGACCTTGGGCAAAAACCTATGGGCCTCCTTCCATAGAATTAAATAAAATACTTGGGTCTTGCAAAAAAGAGAGTAGGTGAACCAAGGAAAGAATATTTCAAGTAAATGGTTCTTGTAAAATGAAAGACATGTGACCTATATGTGAGGATTTTAAAGAAATGATCAAAGTGTTGAGGATCCACAATTTGAGGGAGATATGGGAGTATAAAAACGTCATTTTGTCCAAATTGATTATGAAAGACTCTCAAAAGTAGAGTTTATAAGAACCATGACCTCACCATATATGGGCTAACATTTTGGAATAGAGGTGAGCTAATTGCACTTTGTCTTATGCACTCTTCAAACTCTGGCATGCCTATCTTGTTTCTTTGTGATTGCAAAACCTTGGTTGGAGAATATGTAGAAGACATTTTGTTCTCTCTATTAGATAATTAAATCCTTTTTGGATTTGAGTTAAAGTCGTAACAAATGACAAATAAATGAAATAGAATTGGGAATGGAGATTGTAAGGGGGTAAAAGAAGAATTAGTATAAATTGTTGCTTTTCAAGATGATTTTTTTATTTTTATTTTTATTTTTTTATATAGAAATTTGGGATGTGTGCTTTGGGAAAAAAAATATTATTTTTGTTGAAAAATCAAAGTAAAAAGATCGAATGATAAGAAAGCTAATTTTTTTTTCGAAAAACAATAAAAATAACACAAATTAAAACTTGTAACCACAGAAATAGCTCTTTTATCGAGCTCATATTTCCATTATTTTAAAAAAAAGTCAAACCCATATTTTACATTGAGAGCTGTCCAATTGGATATCATTCAAGTTGAATTATGATTATTTAAACCCTTTAAATATTAATTAGAGAAAAACACAAGCGAAAAAGAAGAATAATTAACATCGGAGCTTTTATGCTCAATAAGGTATACCTGTTTTGATACTAATTGAAAGTTCGACACTTTATGTACAACAAAGAGAGATGATACGAACACCTCAGGGACTCAACAGCTCTTGCAAGTAGCAGAAACAAATACATCAATAATAAACATGCAAATAAATAGGAAGAATATAACAGCCAATAAATCATAGATACAGATATGCAAAGAAAGAATAACAACTAGATATGCACACGACAGATAAGTCAAGAAAGAAATAAAAAAAATGCTTTTTGTTAAAGATGATTTATGAGTGTGTGTATTAGGTGTCTAACACTAGGTGTCTTAGTGGTGTGAGTTGTGTATTAGGTGTCTTAGTGGTGTATTAGGTGTATGTCACCTAAGAGTGTATATAAATAGGTAGTCTCCTTGAATGATATGAATAAGAAAGAATTCTGAATTTAACATGGTATCAGAGCATTTGGGTTACAAAATTTGAGAATTTTTTTTTTCCGTTCAAATTAGGGGCAGATTTTTGGGTAAACACAAATTAGGATTTGGTGCATTTTTGAGTTCCAACTCGGAACACCCTTTTGGAGTGCACATTTTTTCTCACCGCCGGCACAGGGAGGCAGAACAGCCGCAGGCCAGCCAAACCCCAACGTCCGGCAACCAGCCGAGCCGCGAGTGGGCCACACGCGCCACCACGACTTCTGGTCAAAATTTCCACGTATCTCACCGCCGGCACAGGGGGGAAGAACAGCCGCCGACCGACCAAACCCCAAAGTCCGGTCACCAGCCGAGCCGCAAGTGGGCCACACTCGCCACCGCGACTTTCTGTCCAATTCCACGCGCCGGCGCGTGACAGCGCGTCCGTGTACAATTCTTCTCCGACAGCCTCTGTGTCGCTCTCCACCGTCCCCCTGCGTCATCTGTGGTGGTTTGACACTCATCGCTTGTGATTGTTCAGGTTTGCGTTCTTCCAATTTTGTGTTCTTGTTTGCTGCGTGTTTCGTCGCTGCGTGTTTGATCGCTGCTGTTATTGGATTTTGTTTGTTCGTTTGCTCGCTGTCTTGTCATTTGTAAGAGTTATGGCTGAAAAGAAATCTAATGTTGTAACGGATATGATGCCTGTGATGTCTAAAATCACGGACCATAAGTTCAATGGCTCGAATTATTTGGCTTGGAGCAAGACTATTCGAATTTATTTGAGAAGTATCGAAAAAGATACTCATTTGACTAATGATCCTCCTAAAGATGATTCAAAGCAGACATGGCTTAGAGACGATGCTCGCTTATTTCTGCAGATTCGGAATTCTATTGAAAGCAATGTAATTGACTTGATCAATCACTGTGAAGTCGTTAAGGAATTGATGGATTATTTGGATTTCTTATATTCTGGTAAGGGAAATCTTTCTCGCATATATGAGGTATGCAAGGCATTTTACCGTGCAGACAAACAAGATCAGTCACTCACAAATTATTTTATGGAATTTAAAAGGACTTATGAGGAGCTAAATAGTTTGATGCCTTTTAGCCCTGATGTCAAGGTTCAACAAAGTCAACGGGAACAAATGGCGGTCATGAGTTTTCTTGCCGGTCTTCCCTCTACTTTTGAGACTGCTAAGGCCCAGGTTCTTTCTGGTTCTGAGATCTCCTCTTTACAAGAGGTGTTTAGTCGAGTACTTCGTACAGAAGGCACTCCACCTCCACCTGCTCAATTAAACGATGCTTTGGTCAGCCGAAGTAATAATTATGAGCATGGACGGTCAACTTATATGAACAGAAATAAAGGAGGCGGCTCGCACGGGTTTGAAACTCGACCACAGGAACTCGGAGGTATTGTATGTCACTATTGTCACAAACCAGGACATACAAAACATGAATGTCGAAAGCTTCAGTACAAACAACAGAAAGGTCACTTGGCTCATATTGCATCCACTTCTGATACTTCTGAAAAATCGGTTCTTATCTCTGTAGATGAATTTACCAAGTTCTCACAGTATCAACAATCACTAAGGTCTTCATCACCCTCTGTCACTGCTATTGTTGATTCAGGTAAATCAAATGCGTGTCGCATTTCTTCATCTTCCAAATGGGTTATTGATTCTGGTGCCACAGATCATATGACAGGTAAATCTAGTCTCTTTTCTACTCTTCAGTCACACACTTCTACCTCTACTGTTACCTTAGCCGATGGGTCACCATCTCGTGTTCTTGGGTCTGGCACAATTACTCCCACTCCTTTGCTTCCTTTGTCGTCTGTCTTACATTTACCTAGTTTATCCTTTAATTTGATATCTGTAAGTCAGCTTACTCGTAATCTTAACTGTTGTATCTCATTTTTTCCTGATCGTTGCTTATTTCAGGATCTTATGACGAAGAAGACTATTGGTAAAGGACATGAGTCTGGAGGCCTCTATATTCTTGACACACCGATACCGAAATCTGTCGCTTGCTCTAGTGTAACCTCTCCCTTCGAGGCACATTGTAGATTAGGTCATCCATCTCTTCCTTTACTGAAGAAACTTTGTCCTCAGTTTAGTAAGGTGTCTTCATTAGATTGTGAGTCTTGTCAATTTGCAAAACATCATCGTCTTAGTTCAAATCCAAGAGTTAATAAACGTGCTAGTGTTCTTTTCGAATTAGTTCATTCTGATGTTTGAGGTCCTTGTCCTATTTTGTCTAAACCTGGATTTAAGTATTTTGTTACTTTTGTGGATGATTATTCTCGTGTAACTTGGTATCAAAGCTAGGCCCTGAGTTCATCGTGATTTTGTGGCCTTCGTTGCCCCTGTCCGATGTGAGGGGGGGTGTTGAAGGATTGTATTGTCCCACATCGACTAGGCATTCAACTATAGTGCAGTTTATAAGTGTGGGCAACCCTTAACTCAATGAGATCTTATTGTCTAAACCTGGATTTAAGTATTTTGTTAATTTTATGGATGATTATTCTCGTGTAACTTGGTTATATTTAATGAAGAGCCATTCTGAATTGTTTTCTATTTTTTGTGCATTTTGTGTTGAGATTAAAACTCAATTTAATGTTTCAATTCGTACTTTACGAAGTGATAATGCCAAAGAATATACATCAGCTTTGTTTCAATCTTATATGGTTCAAAATGACATGCTTCATGAAACTTCGTGTGTTGATACTCTATCTCAAAATGGAGTAGCCGAACGTAAGAACAGACATCTTCTCGAAACTGCACGTGCCTTATTATTTCAAATGAATGTTTCTAAACCTTTTTGGGTCGATGCAGTTTCAACCGCATGTTTTCTTATTAATCGCATGCCCTCATCTGTTCTTCATGGTGAGATTCCTTACAAAATTTTGTTTCCTAATAAGTCGCTATTTCCGGTTGACCCTAGGATATTTGGTAGCAGTTGTTTTGTTCGGGATGTTCGTCCACATGTTACTAAATTAGATCCCAAGTCTTTGAAGTGTATCTTCCTTGGTTATTCTCGTCTCCAAAGAGGTTATAGATGTTATTGTCCTAGTCTTAACAAATATCTTGTCTCCATTGATGTTACCTTCATGGAAGACATATCCTATTTTTCGTCTTCTCCTCCTCCTGCATGTCAGGGGGGATGACGATTTGTTAGTCTATTCTATCACATCATCTGAGCCTGTCTCTGATCCAGTTCCTGTTAGGCCTCCTATAACTCAAGTCTACTCCAGACATAGACCTTCTAATTCATGTCCTGCACCTGCACCTGCTCCTTCGTCATCAGATCCTGTCCTGAACGATGATCTTCCTATTGCATTACGCAAAGGTAAACGTCAATGTACTTATCCTATTTCTTCTTTTGTTTCGTATAATTGCTTGTCGTCTTCCTCTTGCTCTTTTATTGCTTCTCTTGATTCTATTTCTATCCCTAAAACTGTTCATGAAGCCATATCTCATCCTGATTGGCATAATACAATGATCGAGGAAATGAATGCGTTGGATGACAATGGTACTTGGGAATTGGTTAATTTACCTTCAGGGAAACGGGCTATCGGATGCAAATGGGTGTTCACGGTTAAGGTCAATCCGGATGGGTCAGTTGCTCGATTAAAGGCCCGTCTTGTTGCTAAGGGATATGCTCAAACCTATGAAGTGGACTATTCTGACACTTTCTCTCCTGTTGCTAAATTGACATCTGTTCGGTTGTTTATTTCTATGACAGCTACTCACCATTGGCCTTTGCATCAACTAGATATCAAGAATGCTTTTCTTCATGGTGATCTTCAAGAGGAGGTGTTTATGGAGCAACCTCCTGGTTTTGTTGCTCAGGGGGAGTCTAGGCATGTTTGTCGTCTCCGCAAATCTTTGTATGGTTTGAAACATAGTCCTCGTGCTTGGTTTGGAAAATTTAGTCAAGCTATAGAAACATTTGGTATGATGAAAAGCAAGTCTGACCATTCTGTGTTCTACAAACAATCAGAAGCAGGTATCATTCTTTTAGTTGTGTATGTAGATGACATTGTTATTACTGGAAGTGATACTACGGGAATTTCATCTCTTAAGTCTTTCCTACATACTCAGTTTCACACGAAGGATTTGGGGATGCTAAAGTATTTCTTGGGTGTTGAAGTCACAAGGAGTAAAAAAGGTATATTTCTATCTCAAAGAAAATATGTCCTGGACTTATTAACTGAGACAGGAAAATTAGGAGCAAAACCTTGTAGTGCTCCAATGACTCCGAACATCCACCTTACAGGAGATGGAGAACCCTTTAAAGATTTTGAGAGATATCGAAGGGTGGTTGGAAAGCTGAATTACCTTACCGTGACTCGTCCAGATATTGCATATTCAGTCAGTGTTGTTAGCCAATTTATGTCATCCCCAACAGTTCATTATTGGGCAGCGTTAGAGCAAATTTTGTGTTACTTAAAAGGAACACTTGGACGTGGCATCTTGTATGCAAATCATGGACATACTCATATTGAATGTTTTTCAGATGCAGATTGGGCAGGTTCCAAAGTGGATAGAAGATCCACATCAGACTATTGTATTTTTATTGGAGGAAATTTGGTCTCATGGAAAAGTAAGAAGTAGAATGTTGTGTCACGATCGAGTGTAGAGTCAGAATATAGGGCTATGGCACAATCTGCGTCTGAGATAATATGGATATATCAGCTCTTGGATGAAGTAGGTCTTAAAACTTCAGTACCGGCGAAATTGTGGTGTGATAACCAAGCTGCTCTTCATATTGCTTCTAACCCTGTGTTTCATGAGCGAACTAAACACATTGAGATTGATTGTCATTTTGTTCGCGAGAAAATTCAGCAAGGGTTGATTTCTACAGGATATATGAAGACTGGAGAACAACTAGGAGATATCTTCACGAAAGCTTTAAGTGGGGTTCGGATTGATTATCTTTGTAACAAGTTGGGCATGATTAATATTTATGCTACAACTTGAGGGGGAGTGTTAAAGATGATTTATGAGTGTGTGTATTAGGTGTCTAACACTAGGTGTCTTAGTGGTGTGAGTTGTGTATTAGGTGTCTTAGTGGTGTATTAGGTGTATGTCACCTAAGAGTGTATATAAATAGGTAGTCTCCTTGAATGATATGAATAAGAAAGAATTCTGAATTTAACACTTTTCAATCACAATTAGTAACTTCTATGTATGAACATATTTGGTTATCACTTTAATTGTACTAATGGTGGATGCAAGCATACATGACTCACCATTATAATGTGGTAAACCCACATTAGATCCAATATCTAGTTGGTAACATATGCGGGTTGCTAAGCATATTCACCTAACAATTCACGATAAGTAAATCAACAGTTCATAACTAAATAAATATAACACCTATAACATAATCAGTTGGAACAACACGCTCAATTACGCCTAAGCTGCCTCCACTGATGCGTTCATAGCAACTACAATCTAAATGAATCAAACTTTACTCTTGAGCTCCACCATCACGTGATGTAGCACAATAACCACAGGTGGTATGGTTATAAATTCGTGAAGAAAATTAGATTTCTTGAAAGTAAATCTAAAACGGTGGAATAAGGAAGAATTTGGTGATTTGAAAGAAGAAATTTTATGGAAGATACAATTTTCTTTTTGGATAAGTGTCAACAAGATGGATGTTTCAATAAACCAATGAGATATGAACTAAAGAATTTGAAATTACAGATAGAAGATTTAATTGTGCATGGGGAAATTTTTTGGAGGCAAAATCTCGAGCTACTTGGATTAAGCAGGGCGATGGAAATTCATTTTTTTATTGTTGCTAATGGGAGGAAGAAAAGAAATTTGATTGAAAAGAAAGATGGGACAATTATTGTAGATGATATAGAAATTGAAGTAGAAGTTTTGAGTTTCTTAAAAAGTTATACTTAGGAAAAGATGGGCGATGACCGCTAACTCATGGTCTTGATTGGGGATACTTACTAGAGGAAAGGGAAAGTTGGATGGAAAGACCTCTTGAAGAAAATGAAATAAGGGAAGTCGTTTTTGAGTGTTCGAAGGAGAGGGCTCAAGGTCCTGGTGGTTTTAACTTTGCTTTTTTTCCCCTCTATCGTAACCGTTGGAGATATGGTTAAAGAGGATTTGTTGGAGGTTTTTAAGGAGTTCTTCATGGGTGGTATAGTTAACAAAAATAATAATGCTACTTTGTTAACCTAATTCCGAAGAAAGATAATGCTTTGAGAGTAAAGAATTTTAGGTCTATTAGCTTGGTTAATAGCTTATACAAGATATTGTTAAGGTTTTATCTCTTAGGTTGAGAAAAGTGCTTGATTCTATTATTTTTCTCGAGCAAGTAGCTTTTGTGAAAGGGAGAGAAATTTTGGATGCTGTTCTAGTCGCTAATGAGGTTGTTGAAGAGTATGGGTAGGCTAAAATAAGGAAGTTTTGATTTTCAAGATAAACTGTGAAAAAACTTATGATCATGTTGATTGGATTTTTTAGATTTTGTGTTGAAAGAGAAGATTTGGGGAACGATTGAAGAGTTAGATTAAGGGTTGTATAAGCTTTATGAACTTTTTACTAATTATTAATGGAAAGCATAGAGGACTTTTCGAGGCTTTAAGAGGGTTGAGGCAAGGAGATCCTCTTTTGTCTTTTCCTTTTGTATTGGTTATTGATGGATAAGTAGATTGTTGAAAAGAGAAAAGCGGATCAATTTGGTGGAAGGTCTAATGTTAAGGCAAACGTTATTGGAGTCTCTCATCTCCAATTTGTTGATGATACTATTTTCTTCTTCTCTAATGATGAAAAGTTTGCTAATTTGATTAATGTGATTGCATTGTGTTCTTATATATGGGTTTGTAGTTAAATTTGACCAAAAGTTATATCTTAGGTATTAATTGTGCTGAAGACAAAGTGGTCTTCTTAGCTATCTCTTAAATATTTGAGTTTTCCTATTGGAGGCAATACAAGAGTTGCACATTTTTGGTTACCAGTTATAGAAAGGTTTGAAAAAAGATTAATAGGATGGAAGAGAGCCTTTTCTCTAGAAGGGGTAGGTTAGCTTTCATAAACTCAACTTTGTCAAGTCTTTCAATTTTCAAAATTCCAATTGGAATGATAAAGAGATTAGAAAAACTAATGAGGAATTTTCTTTGAAAATGTGTTAGTGAATAAAGTAAAAGTAACTTAGTAAACTTAGAGATGGTACAAAGATAAAATTGGATTATATATTTTATTAATAAAAATTATATACTTTAAAAATATGACCAATTAAGTCAAAATTTTCAAAAGTTGTGATTTTTTCAAAGATAAAATGGGATTATATATTTTATTAATAAAAATTAAGAAAGAAAAGAAGCATCCCCTTCCCTCTCTTTACTCCCTCTCCCTCTCTTTCTCTCTCACCATTCTTTTATCATTATTTTATTAATAAAATTGAGAAAGAGTGAGTAGTAGAGAAAGAATAAGTTAGGGTAACGAGGGAAGAGACAGAGAGAGAGAAAGAGTGAGGGGAATGAGAGAAAGGAGTGGAGGGGGAAGGGAGGGGAGGGGAGGGCTTTTTTCCTATATTTTTTAATTTTTTTATTAATAAAGTATATAATTTTTATTTTATTTTTGAAAAAAATTAAATTTTTGAAAATTGTCTTAATAGATAATTGAAGTTCACCTAAAAAGTTAACAGACTAAAGTATATAAATCACAAAGTTATAGGACCTGAAAGACCCAATACCTAATGAGAAGTTGATTTTGTAAGTTTGATGTTAGGTTTGGAAGGAGTAACATTAGTAAAAGAATATGGATTAATGATTCATTTTTTCAATTCGGTTCGATTTACCAGTATGTTTGTCCCCTCCTACCACATTTTATTCTTTTGTAATTTTTATATATAAATATATTGTTATAAAAAAAAATCTATGAATTATGTATTGTTAAATTTTAATTAATCTATACTATTAATTATTAGTTTATTATCTTTTATATTAATTCATTAAATTATAACATTAGAGTTTTCAAAATTCATACACCTTGAATGCAAAACCCATGCAAATGAAGTTTTAATTTTTTTTTTTTGTAAAAGTAACACACTCACATGTATAATGACGAGATTCAAATACATGCCCACAAATCACTCACGAGGAACATATAACATTTGCACTATGAGATAATTGGTAATATGTTTTGAATCTTATAACTATTATAAAATAGTTAGTTTACATGTTTGTAAAAGGCTATTTTAATCCTAACAATGACATTTAAAGTTGATCGGTAAATCATAGCCAGCCTCATTCTCTATCTATTTTTACATTACCCATTATATATATATATAGTTAGTTTACATGTTTGTTTGTAAAATACTATATTAATCCTAACAAGGACATTTAAAGTTGATCGGTAAATCATAACCAGCCTGACTCTATCTATTTTTCCATTACCTATGTTATATATATATTAACTAGGGACTTTTAGGCTTATGCAAACTTTTTACATTCATGAAACAAGAACCACCATCTCTATATCTTTCTCCATAATCCCTCTTATAATTATAAATGATATTAACTCAAGACAAATACCTTATGCAAACTTTTGACATTTTTCAATCATAAATCATTAAGTCCCATTATCAATAATTATGATCTCTATCTTGTTTCTATAATATATCTCTCATAATTATGAATCAATTACTCATACTTTTAAGTAGAATGTTAAATAAATACCCTTTGCATTTTGCAAATTTTTGGCCTTTTCTTTAGTGAATTAATAGAATAAAGCGAACTAATAAATTATGCGGTTATAACCTTCTAAAGAAGATATAGAATTTCCACTTGTACTCATTAAAAATGCAATATAATTGGGCCATAATTGTGTAATTTTACAATATTTGATTTATTTTAAGCTCTTAAGAATAAAAAATGTTGAATATGTTAGTATCTTTGTTTCTCCTCATTGATTCTTAATATCATTTAATATGTATAATCTTTTTTTTTCTTTTTCTTATTTTTAAGATTTTCATAAAGAAATTTTAGGTTACAAGCACCTTAAGAAGGGTAAAAATTTGTTATAATACATTGGATGATAGCTACATTAGAATATGAATTTGATATCTAAATTAAATATGTATACTAATAGTAGGAAGTATAGTAAGTTTGCTATGGTTAGTTATATTACATATTATAAAGGTAAATATTATATTAAAACTTTTCAAAATTGTAAAATGTTATGTGTGGCTTGAATTGGAAAGCTAATCAAATAAAACCATTAGTAATGAATGGTTTATGTTTAATAAGTTTTATTACCCTTAGGTGACGTTTGGTTCACATAATTGAATCGAAATGTGAATGGAATGGAAACAATTTTGTTTGGTTTGACCACTAGAATCAAAGAAAGAATAAGTATTACAGTATTTAGTTTACAACTGGAATGGAATGAAAAACACTGTATATTATCTTAGTACCTTTATATTTAATAAAATTTAAATAATATCATTTAATTATTATTTTTTCGTCTGAGAAAATATATTATTGAAATAATTATTTTTTAAAATAATTATTACTTGACAAGAAAATATTTTATTAAAATTATTATTTTTCTAAATAGGGTTTATGGTTTTGAGGTTTAAGATTTGGGATTTAGGGATTTGGGATTTGGGGTTTAGGGTTATGAGTTATATTTGTGGATTAAGCTTTAGGGTTAAAATTATTATTTTTCTAAATAGGATTTAGGGTTTTAGGATTTAGGATTTAGGATTTAGGGTTTAGGGTTTATGGTTTTGGGATTTGGGGTTTGGGGTTTGGGTTTAGGGTTATATTTGTGGGTTAAGGTTTATGATTAAAGTTATTATTTTTCTAAATATGATTTAGTGTTTTTGGTTATATTTGTGGATTACGGTTTACAGTTAAAATTATTATTTTTCTAAATTAGGTTTTGGGTTTTGGGATTTGAGATTTAGGGTTTTGGGATTTGGGGTTCAAAGTTTTGGGATTTAAGGTTTAGGGTTTAAGTTTTGGGATTTAGGTTTAGGGTTATATTTAGGATTGGGGTAAAATTGGAAAAAAATTTGAGATGTGAATGAAATCATGATTACTTTAAGGGGAGAAAGAATTCTGATTCATTCTCCTTTAGGAATTGATTCCATTCCATTCACAACATAAAATACATGCAAATGAAATTGTAGAAATCAACTCAAGAAGAAACATTTAAAATTAAAAGATTTCTTTGAGAGAAGAGTCTTTGACGTTCTATTCTTTCTCATAATAGAGATTGTTTGCCAGCTATATTTTGTAAGGTTAATACTCGACCAAATTCCTTTTTTTCCCAACATAAAATATATGAAGGGGTTAAGATAAATTTTACATATTAAGAAGATGCTTTTTAACGAATTTTAGATGTTGAAATAAATTATAAATTTGTTTCAATAATTTAAGTATAGAATTACGTATATTAAAATAATTTAATAATTATTGTGTAATTAATCGTTATATTGTAATATTTATTTACAAAAATTAGTTTACAGAACTTGTAACTTTTATTATATCCCAAATTTAAAAATATTTAATGACATTATTTAAAATGGATATAACGTGAAGTACTTTAGGTTCAATGCACGTAATATTGACTAGATTAGCTTTGAACTTTAATAACCTCTTAGAGTAAGAGGGAAACAATTTATAAATATAATATTCTCAAATACTTTCGCTCAAGCTTGACATAGATAGCTTGGACAATAAGAGAACACTAACAATAATAATTGACAGAATAGACAAACTAAAAACAGCCACAATCACTTGAATCTTGCATAGTTGCTTGGGCAGTCCATTTGTTATCGAACTTCAACCACTATCAGAATGAGCTCCAAATATGTCTTGGTACACTATAATGAGGATAATTACATATAAAATTGAAGTAATGAATGGTCACAACAGAGAGTTTTAAAGATAGCCTCAAATAGATGATAGAGTAATGATGCACTAAAGAGTATTGGCCAAATTTTGGTAGACAAAGTAAGAACTCGATTTTATCCAGCACAGAAAGAGAGACGCAGTAAGTTCCTCCTTAAAAGTGTAGGGAGATATAGTGTAACCCTTTGAACACATGGCAAAAATTTACAGTAAGTAGTGTAGTAAAGCACGAATCTGATCGAGCACAAGAACATAAGAGGCCCTAAAGGCCCTTCAATCAGGCAGACTAACGAAATGATATTTAAGAAAATAAAGTGACCAAACAAGAGAATCGAGTCAAAACAAATCTGAACCACTGTGGACAAATGAAATAGAAACCTGATTTATAGCATATTACTTATTTTATTAAGAATTATTCATTCCTGGTTTTTTGGTTATTTGTTTTTCAAATAGGATGAGAATAACCTGTAGTTTTTATTATTTTCAGGGATTAGTTGGTCATATTTTTTATGTTATTTTCACAGCTGTTGTAGCCGTACACACTATATAATCCTAGCTTGTATTTGCTTTTGTCATCAAATATTTGTCAAAGCTTTCCTCCCTAATGGGAGAGAGGAGCATGACTAGGAAGGTATTACAGAAGCTTCAAGGAATGGAAAGAATCCGCACTTATACCCCATGTAAAATAAAAATATGAACATATATATAATGACAAGAAAGCTGATAATCTCCATTAGGTTTCATTGATGGTAATAAAGTAGTACACTAAATTTATAGAAAACTGTCACGATAAACCCTAGATAGGCTTGGAACCCTAATAGACTAATAATGAAACAATATATTAAATAAAATCCCAGCTAATAATAATATAAATATCTGAATGATAAAGTATGAGTTTAAATACTAAATAAAAGATGTAATCGTAAAGATACTAACTAGTTAATTAAATAAAAAATAACATTATCCTTGACTCCCAATCAATTCTCCAACCATTTTTAAAGTAGAGTGAGGGGTGTGTTATAAGTGTGCGTTTTCAGCAATATGGTGTGTGAGAAAAAACAATAGGTTGTTCTGCAATGATGTATGATTGGCTTAGGATAAAGAGCGGTTTTGCTATCTAGTGTAATGCAACCTTTGAGTTGGAAAGCTGGAATTTCTGCCATTAAATTTTGCTTAAATCTTGCTGAAAATGATATTTTTCTAAATTTTAAAATATAGGTTGGATTTGCGAAAGCTTGACTGAATAATTGTCTGCTAGATTTTCACAATGAGTGAGAAATAGGAATTCCTGTTATGGGGGCGTTCTTTCACATTCCAATGTTAATTTGGAACCCTAATAGTCATTCCCTTTATGATGAACAGACATGTTAAGAAAGTCAATTACCAGTCAGTTTAAGGGTGTGGGGATCAACCAACAATTAGATTGTTGTGTTTATATTTACAAATCAACTTTACAATGGGCCAGGGGATTCTGATCTGTCAGTACTGATTTTATTGAAGTTCTATCTCAGCTTCCTCTGATTTTTCTCCCTCTTATTACATTGTATTTTATTCATAACATGATTTTCATACATGCTTTGACCTTTAATCATCTATTGCTATGCTTACAAAATTGACAAAAAAAAAAATGACAACAAAATTATGATCGGATATAATAAATTGAGGAAATGTAGACAGTTTTTGAGAAGATCGAAGGTACAGATTGTGGCTGAAACTGCCCAGGCAGCATGCTTCAATATTGATATTTTATTGTTGCTTATTTGTCTCAATTGCAGCCTCTAAAGTGGGAGCTCAAGCAAAAACCAGGGATTAGTCCTCCACGTGGAGGGTTTAGACCTGATGATCCCAACCAACAAATAGTTGCTGAGGACATATTTGATGAGTACGGAGGTTAGTAGTATCTTCTTTTTTTTTGTTTGTTTTCTTCCTCACAATCTCTTTATCCCATTTTGTCTTCAACAAATGTTCGCTTCCAAATTGTAGGTTTCCTTAATGGGAATAACGTGCCAGAGTTGTTGGCCAGTTTTTCAGCCAATCCCGAGAAGAAGTTCAAAAAAAAGAGCAAGCTCAAAAAAGAGCTGCTGTCATTTGGCAGTGGAGCATCAGAAGATGACTTCTCTCTTTCAAAGGATGGAGATAAGAGATTGAAGAAGAAAAAACACAAGAAGAAAAAGAAACGAAATCATTCAGAGTCAAGTTCATCTGACTCAGTGTCTGGCAGGCACAACGAAAAGAGCAGTCACAAGTATCCTTATTCAACAGATGATTCCGATGCTCACAAACATCACCTGAAAAAAGATGGGCACAAACACTCTTATTCATACGAAGATTATGATTATGATAGGCATTGCAGAAGCCTCAACCACTATAGGTATCATAGGGGTGAGGGGAGCAGACACAAATGTTCCTTTTCATCTGAAGAGTCTTATTCTGATGGCCAACCTAGAAGTAGAAAGGGCAAGCCAAAGCTTTCCCACCCATATCAAGATGTTGGGAGGCATTATAAAAGTGCCAAGAGCAGACACAAGAGTTACCATTCTTATCAGCCCATTGATTCTGACTCTGAGTGGCGTGGTACAAGTAGACATGGAAATAGGCATCACCAATAATGAGGGGCGTCATAGTAGTAGACACAGCTTTGGTCATCAGTTAGTTCTTATAAGAGTGAGATTTTAGTGAAATTGCATGTGTTCATTTGATTATAGGGAGCAGATCTAAATCCTAAAATGCTTTAAGGACAACTGTTACACAGGATGCCATGAAAATTTCAATATGATAGGGAGCTATTATCCTAACAATGTAAAATGGGTCGAATGGGCATGATAAAAGCTATCCTGCTGACACATCTTGAAAGGGCACGTTAAAGATTAATTCATTACTTTTCTTATAATAATTGTTTTGTTGATTGTAATATAGCTTAAGGGTTGAACGCGCAAATGATTAGTAAAATTTTTATTTCTAATTATTGTGGTGTTTTGGGTTGATTGTGAAAAGACAAAATTAACATAAAAATAAAAAAAATAATGAAGTACGACTTTTTAGAGCAAATAATGAGAGAGATGTGATAATGGGTTATTGGCTAATCTACAATTGAATTAATTAAATCATGAATTGAAATTGATTTTTTAAGTCTTATATCAAATTTATAATTTAAAACCTTCTTGAATTTGTAACTTTAATTTTAAAAATCTTAAACAGCTTAGGATTTTATAATTTTTATTTCAGTGTAATTGATTAATAATTTAATTATTAATTAATTTAAATCTTCAATAACTTAAAATTATAATTATTAAATTTAATTCTTTTAAAATTATAATTATTAAATTTAATTATTATAATCTATAAAAAAAATAACTAAACTAAACAATATTAAATTTATTGATAATCTTTAATACAAATATTCAATACTAATTGTAATATAAATCACAATTTGTTACTTCAATTATAAGAACTAATAATTTCATACTAAACTTAAACTAATTGTAATAGAAATTACAATTTCTCTCTTCATTCACAAGAATTAGTAATTTCATACTAAACTTATGATTTGATAATAAAATTTTAAATACAATAAACTACTTAATCACTTTAATTCATAATATGTAAGGTTTTAATATTCAAACATAAAATTGAATCCATCAAAATTCAAGAATTAAAATAAAAATAAAATATGATATTAAATTAATCGAATTATAATTTAAGGTTAGAAAATTATCTATAATCGTAACGAATAATTTAACTAGATATAAAATTTATTATATCCGTAAAATAACTAAATAATTAATAATAGATAAGAGAGATAAAAAATAATAATATGATTTTATTTATGAATAAATGAAGCCAAATGATTCAATTGCACTAATTTTCAACTTTATTCTTCAATCTCCCTGAAAAAAATTCAGATTGCACAAAATTTGAATTCTTTCAATTTTCATATATTTCTGTTGTTGAGCTTAGAATGGGATTTCTATTTGGTATTTAAATGAAAAAAAATTAGAATTTTGGGGCCAGACAAATTGGAGTCGTTGGATGAAATAAATTTGATGGTGTGTGCTATGCCACGTGACAACTAAAGGAATTAGGACGTGAACATGATTGGCGAGAGGTGAGGCATGTGTTGGGAGAGGACTTGGACGGATGGTGTAGTTTGATGAGGCATTGGGATCTAAGCAAACGACACATCAATCGGTGAGGTTAGGTCATACGACACATGTGGGGAAAAATGATTATGTGTTGGTGGCTTTTTTTCTAAGTAAATCCACGGCCCATTTGAGCACATCAACATGTCAGTTAAATTAATAAAAAATCTACAAAATCCCAAAAAAATATAAAAATTCACTTTTTCTCAAAAAATAAAAAATAAAAAAAATTATAACCTACAACAACATTGAAATAATTGTAAATGTAAAAGAATCAAAATAAATTTTTTTTGTAAAAGATCATATATCACACTCTTATACATTAACTCTTTACTAGTCTTTGAGCAAAGTTAAAACTCATAATTGAGAGTATATTTTCTAACATTTCATCTAAGTGGCTTAACAATACTTTGTTTCAAACTAATGAATATTAGATATCATTTTTATTCATTTATTTATTCTAGTTATTGTACAATAATTATACTTAAAATGTGTGTGATATAACATCTATTAATAATAGTTAAATCATGTAACTTAAATAAGTTAGAACATTATTCCTCCCTATAATTCATCGTACTTTTTTTAAAATTAAGACACCATAGGCTTGTATTTAAAATTATATATCCACTCACCAAAAATATTGCTCAAAATTAAAATATCTTTCATTTGGTTGAAATGAGCATAGACTTGTTGGTTCAATAAATTGAAAGAAAAAGAAAAAAAAACTAAAGTCCATTAGTACATGAAAAGAAATATATTTACAAATAATATTATCTTAAGACCAAGCATATCAACAAAATATGATCAAATTCCATTACTTTGGAACCAACAAACATTATTAGCTTCTTTTCTTTTCTTTTAGCCAATATGTTTTGATACATAACAACTTTTTATATTTATTTTTAGCTTGTTCATTTATTATTATTATTATTATTATTATTATTATTATTATTATTATTATTACTATTACTACTACTATATGATACATATTGTACCATGACTATTTTGTATATGTTTCATATTTAATTAATTATAGCACAAATGATACTCTTAACTCTTATTATAACATTTTTTATAGAATTTATTCTTTTTTCGTGCAATTCTACTTATTCTTGAACTATATAATATGACCAATGTGTTTGGTTCAAAAGGTCAGGAGTGAGTATAAACAATTAACTCATAGAGGCTCAAATTGGTTTTCTAAAATGGATTGTCTTTATAGGACAATACCACCATGGGTTGGACAATTTTGTCAAAGAGGATATAACTATTTCTTTATTCATTTTTAAGAAATATATTTAGCATTCATCTTGATAAACTTAATGAAAAGTTCTCGCATCCCTATCATATTCACTAAAATTGTAACAAATTTCAAGAAATTCACAATATTTTTCATAAGTTCAAGCACATAATTTTTCTATCATTAACTTAGTTATTATGAATGTAAGTTTTGAGTAAAATTATTAAAAGTAACACTCATTTGAGAACATGGTTAAGACACTATTAATATCTATCATTATTTGAAACCCAACATTATTTAGCTAATTGGACCACAAATGCTAGAAAATAAAGAGAGAATATGTTGCTATTTCCAAGCTTATATACTAGTCCTATCTCTTATAAGGAATGCAATAAATAAGTACTATAAAAGAAAGCAAAATGCTACCTAGAGCATACTAATATTAAAACATGAGATAATACCAATAATATTCACAAGCTTTGAAGTAATATTACAAATATCTTCAAGGTTTCAAAATATCACAAATATCCCCGAACTTAATGGAAGTGAATAGTGATCTTTTATACATAAAAATGAAAGAAATAATAGAAAATAAAAATAATAGAGATAGAAGCATAAGACATCTCAAGATGTTTTCACAAGAAATGATAATTAGCAAAAAGAAATTTGAAGAAATTGAAAAGACAAGATTAAATCATAAGTAAGAAGATTGATTTAAAGATTCATCATTCTCAAAAATAACAAAAATATTTTCAAAAAAAGATATAGTTTATTATGTAATAAGTATTAATATTACAGTCACAATAAGAAGTTATAAAATACCATTATTTGATAAAGAAATCATTATAGATAAAAGTACATTTTAGAGAGAGAATTGATACACTAATGAATTAACAATGCTAAATAGTAGAATAATAAATAGAAATATGCTTTATTAGGAATGATTCAAAACAACCTATGCTACTAAAAATTAAAACTCATATCATTAATCATAATAAATTAAACCAAGTATTTAGTTTAACTTATGAATTTTAAAGACGAGATTTAATGAAAGAATAAAAATCATTCATTTTTAGTACACTATATAGTAGAATATTCATTAACAAACAACCATAATAGTTCAATATATGGACAATATGAATTCATAGAAATAGATAAAAAAATTCTAAGAAATTGAGCAAATAATAAAATCATAAATATTAACATACTTTGAAATACTAGAAGAATGAAACTTAGATGTTAAAGAAAAACTAATATATGAAGGTTTACGTTTATAAATCTTGAAGGAAAAACCTCTAACAAAGAAAGAGATAAGTAAAAAAAATGAAAGTATTAATCCACTATATAATACTAGGAATAAATGATACCATTATTTTTCCAATTATATTTAAAAATAAACTACATGATATAAAACTAGATTTTAATGGAAGCTAATAATCATATCATGTATTAGCACAACTACTATATGCTTAATATAGGGAAGTGTTTCTCAGCTGAGCCATGTGCTCACACTCATGTGCTTACTTCCACATGTGCCCTTTCAAGCTTTGCTATTAGCAATTGTATCGTAAAGCTTCTCACTGTAAGTGTAAATACATGTACATAATGTATAAGAAATGCATCTACTAAATGAAATACATTGAATTACTAACCTTATTCTCTTCATCTTTAATGGCTTCATTCATCACTTTACTGTGACTTTCATCCAAGATATATCGTAATGATTGACATTTTTTTATAACTTAAACGAGTTCAAATTCTTGACCATCCTTTATGAATTACACCATTTAAATTTAAATTTAAATTTATTTAGCTTTATAAATTATAAAAATAATTCATTTTTTCGTGTTCATGAAATAAATTTTATATATATGATAACTCTATAAAAGTAGAGTCATTAACACACTTTTTATTTAATATTTACTTATTTTATTAAATAAATAGTATTTTTGAGCCTAAAATATTAAAATATATATTTTTTAGTGAAAATGGATGAAAATCTAATTTTTGAATTTTTTTATAGATTTTTAATGAATTTTTAATGCATGACCAATAAGAAGCTACCATTGGTCCTGCCATGCAAGAAAAGTAGTTATTGAGTAAGCCATATGGACCCCATGTAAGCAGGAACAATGAATCGCAAATCTCCATGTGTGACGATGAAAGCAATGCATGCCACGTGGTAGCACAACGTTCAATCCAAGTTTGGAGCGCAATCAAACAACACTACAACGTGTCCCCACTATACTCGTCCAACCATTCCACCAGTGTGCCATACCATCCGTTACCATGAATCATGTTGCATAGAGTGGCACTGACTCATCATGCATTGATTCGGTATGCCATGTGTCACTCTATGATTTGCTAAAGTTGTTAGTTTTGCTTGTTTTGATCTCAGCCCTTGATCTGAAGCTGATATGACAATTTAGATTGCACCTGAGGTATATTTAAGCCTCTAATCATTTTATAAACCCTAACCAGCCTTTATTAGCATAATTTTGATAAGTTTTTGGAGCTAAAAAGAGAAAAGAATACAGAAAAATTCAAAAGAAGATACAATTTTGGTGGAGATTCAAGAGAAAATTACTACTACAATTCAAGAGATTGATTGTATTTTTTCTTCTATTCTTTTCTTTGTCAAATTTTATGACTTTCTTTATAAAAAGTATGAGTTTTATGGAAAAAATTATGTCTAGTTAATTTATTAATCTAGGGATCTTATAAACCTAATTTTTACCATGTGGTGATCTAATATTTTACACCAATTATAGTTTTAATTTAATTATATTATTTAATCTGATTTTTATGCTATTAATTATTTGACCCACAATTTATCTATAGAGACAATTAAATAGATTTGAAAGAATTATTTAATTGTTTGTTTTGATTAAATAACATATATAATTTATAAGCTGAGACATATGATTCTTATTTACGTGATACATAATTGATAAACTTAATGAGTAGTATGCAATTTAATTGACATGAGATTATGATTAAATTAATTACTATATATGATGTTTAGTTTATTTGAGAGAGGAATAAATGCTAAGTTAGATTCAATTAATCATGTAATCAATTGATAATTATATTGGAGGGATTTTAGTTATTTATATGTTTAGAAAATTAGGTGATTAAGTATTCTTAGATATTTTCTCATATATTTTCTTTGTTATCAAATCTGATTTAATTAATTATTGTTATTTATTGTTCATTATTTTAATTTTGCTTATTAAAAATATAAAAACACAAAAAAAATTGATTTTTATTTTCTTAGTTTTAAAAATTAGTTTTTAATAAAATAATCTTTATAAGAACGATATTTTCTTATCATTATATTACTTTTCATATTTTTGGCGCCGTTATCGGAGATTATAAATATTAGAAATTAATTTTTTACTTTTATATTAGTTATTTTTATTTATTTATTTTTCATAACTTTAATTTTAATTTTTTTAGTTATATAGTTATATAACTATTTATTTATCTATTTATTTATTTTAGTTAATTTTATTTATTTACTTATTTTGTTTATTTTAATTAATTAATTTAGTTATTTATTTTTAATTTAGACTTCTTTTTTAGTGATTTTAGAAATACATTTGAGTTTATTGCATGAGAAGAGTTCATGAGAGAGAAATCATGCCTTTAGATCTCGAAATTGAGTGTACTTTAAAGTCAATAAAGAAACAACAAGTTGTCACTTAAAAGGAAAAAAAATGGTTAATCCATTAGACATAATTAATAATGAGCTCAACTTGAATAATCAAATGCTTTTGATGGAAGATAAAGATAGAGCTATGAATGAATATGAAATACCTACGTTGGAAGGGCTGAATCCAAGTAATACAAGGCTAAACATTTAAGCTAATATTTGAGTTAAAGCCTATGGTATTTCAAATGCTACAAACAATTGGTGTGTCCAAGGAGACATTTAGGGTTATATTGTTCCCTTAATCTATACCAGACTATGCTCGAGCTTGGCTAAACTTTTTCCCACCTGATTTTATTACAACTTGGAATTGTTTGGCGGATAAATTCTTGAAGAAATACTTTATACCAAAAAATAATACCAAGCTTAGGAATGACATTACTTCCTACCAACAATATGAAGGAGAATCTTTATATGAAGCATGTGAAAGATTCAAGGAATTGCTAAGAAAGTGTCCTCATCATGGTATTCCTTCTTGGCTTCAAATGGAGACATTTGAAAAAATGGTCTCAATGTTCAAACAAGAACTATTATTGATGCATTTGCTAATGGAACTTTGTTAGCCAAATTTTACAATCAAGTTTATGATTTACTTGATAAAATGGCTAGCAATAACTATCAATGGCCAATGGACATAATGATAGCCATAAAAAGAGTAGAGGGAGTACAAGAGGTAAATGATATCATGGCACTTATAGGTCAAGTGTCATCTTTGGTCAACTGTCAATCAATCCTAAGAGAAGAAGCTACATATTAAGGAAAATACAAATGCTTTAATGGGGATGATGAAAGACTTCATCCAATCAGTAAATACAAAAGTGTCCACTCAAGAGGCTTCAATTAGAAATTTAGAGAATCAAATGAGACAACTTGCTCATGCTATAAGCCAAAGGCCTTAAGATAACTTTCAAAGTGACACAATTGTAAACCCAAGAAGAGAAGGTAAGGACCATTGCAATACCATATCCTTAAGGAGTGGTAAAACTCTAGAGGAAGATGAGACTCAAAAGGATAAGAAGGACTATGAGCCAAAAAGATTAAGAAAGAACCAAAAACTAAAAAGGTTGAAGAGGAATTAATGGATAAAGAGAGTAATAAAAGGTTGATATTGTGGAATGTGTGAACTTTTTAGAGGATGCGCCTATCATGTGTGTATCAAATGCATTTGTGGAGAGTTTTAAGATAGGATTTAAGCTCGAATAATCAATTGAAGGGCCATTTAGTTTAGATGTCACACTTTTACTTTCCTATCCCCAATCAAGTAGGCAAGCGAAAGAGTTCAATGGAGAGGTGAAAAAGATATTGAAAATACATAAATTGGATGAGCTATGGTGGAGTGTTTATTAGAACAATAAGAAGTTCAAAAAGAAAAAAATAGCATGAGAAGAGAATTGAGCACCATGTTTGCGAAGTAGAACATAAAGTATTATTGAACAAATCAAGACTCAAATTGTTTCCTGGAAAACTCAAAAGTAAATGGACACAAAGAGATGTATCTTAGGACTTAATCTGACCGTCTAGTCAAGGATGTTTAACGTGACGCTGGTTGGGAGGAAACTCAACATTATTTTATTTATATTTTCATTGTTTTGTTTTGTAGGTGAATAAATGTGGAGAGCAATGGTACAATAAGAATGAACATTTCAACGACATATGTGGTGTGCCAAAGCTAAGAGAGTTTTCCTTCCTTTTACTTTTTCATATATATATGTGCACATTAGGGACAATATGAAATTTAAGTTTGGGGAAGAGAATTTCATTCTCTACTTAAGTATTTAGTATGAATTTTCAATTTTTAGGGAATTTTTTCTTTTGTTTAGGTAGAAATAGATAAATATATGAAAACTAAATGCATGTATGCTAGATATGAAACATATGAATTCAATGATAAAAATTGGTTGTCATGACTAGGATAAGGAAAGTAACATATTTGTTAAGATACTTACATTAATAATGTGATATGCTTGCTACTTTTGATTGGATTGATTCAAATTTTTACTCATATGTTCATGATTGATTTTGGTGTTCTTATTGAGAGAAATTCGTAGTGAGTTATACGAGTTGATGAGATATACCAAGTTTTGTAATCTATTTGATCATCCCTTGAGGCAAAATTCTGAATAGTATTTAGCAAAAGAAAAGATTTAGACCTTATTTGGATCGATTGAGCCTTTCAAGCTAATCATTGTTAATATCTTTAGTCACCCATTTCAGCCTAACAAAGAACTTTTCATATCATTAAGCCATATTTTATGCCCAACCAATAAGCATGACATTTACCCTTACACCTCCAGCTTGTATGAAAAGAAAAAAATACAATCATGTGTTATGCTATAGGATAAGGTGAAATGTAATGTACTCTATAAAAAAAGAGAAAATAAAAAAGCAAAACTCACAACACAATTAACCTTTTAAAGAAAAAGAAAATCGAATTGAAAATAAGTTTGGGGGTGTTGTGAAGTTACAATAAAAAAGAGAAAAGAGACGTGGAATAAAAGAATATGAAAATAATGACAAAAGAAGGTGCATTGAAATATCAAGTTAAAACTCAATTGTAGTTAAAAAGTACACGATGAATAAAACGAAAGCTAAGGTGTGAGAAGAGGCTAAGTTTCTTCATTTATCGACCTTATCTAAGCCTTACATTACAATCATGTAAAATCCTTATTGATCTTTATCTAAGTGCATATTTATATTAGTAGAGAGAGATGTGAAAAATAGACTCATGGTACTTATTCTAAGATTGAATTGATTAGCATGCTCATATAAGTTGATTTCATGAGTGTATTGGATGATATCATGTGGCGCACACACATGCAAATCAATTTGTCAAAAATCTTGCATATCCTTGTATTGATGGAATGTTGATATAAGAATATGTTAACTTCCTTATCATAAAATTATACAACTTTTGAAAGGGATAATTTTCATGAAATATACATGTATTAATATATATATATATATATATAATACTCATATTATTTTATTTATTTATACTTGGTTTTACTTAAGAACAAGCAAAAAGTTAAGTTTGTGTGTGATAACTCTATGAAAATAGAGTCATTAGTACACTTTTTTACTTTTTTTATTTAATAAATTGTATTTTTAGGGCTAAAAATATTAAAATATAAACGTTTTAGTAAAAAATGGGTGAAAATTTGAATTTTTTATGGATTTTTATGAATTTTTAACGTAAGACCAATCAAAAGCTACCATGTGTCCTACCACGCAAGCAGAGGATTTGACAGGGTAAGCCACATGGACGCCGCGCTAGCAAGAACAATGAATCATAAATGGCCACGTGTGGGGATGGAAGGAGCGCATTCCACGTGTCAGCACGACGTTCAATCCGAGTTCAAAGCGTGGTCAAACAACATTGCCATGTGTTACCACTCTACTTGTCTAACCATTCCACCCGTGTACCACACCATCTGTTACCGAAAATCACATTACGCCCCGTGGTGCTAACTAAACATGCATTGACTTGGATTGGTTTCCCTTTTCATGCATGGTGTTTTGAGTCACCCAATAAATTATATGTGCCACGTGTCACTTTATGATTGGCTAGCATAATTAGTTTTTCTTGTTTTGATCTTAGCTTTTGATCTAAAGCTAGTTTGACGATCTAGATTAATCCTTGGCTATATTTAAGCCTCTAATCACCCTATAAACCTTAACTAGTTGTCATCAGCATAATTTTGATCAATTTTTGGAGCTAAAAAGAGAGAAAAATATAAAAACATCTAAAGGAGATACAATTTTGGTGGAGATTTAAGAGAAAATTAGTAATATAATTCAAGAGATTGATTATATTTCTTCTTCTACTTTTTTCATTATCAAATTTTATATCTTTCTTTATAAAAAATATGAGCTTTATGGACAAAATTATATCTAGTTAATTTATTAATCTAGGGATCTTATGAACCCAATTTTCACCATGTGATGATTTAATATTTTACAACAATTATAGTTTTAATTTAATTATATTATTTAATCTGAATTTTATGTTATTAATTGTTTGATCAATAATTTATCTATAGAGGTAATTAAATATATTTGAGAGATTATTTAATAATTTTGTCTTGATTAAATAATATGCATAGTTTTTAGGTAGAGACATATGATTCTTATGTATGTGATCCATAATTGATGAACTTGATGAATAATATGTAATTTAATTGGTATTTGAGTGTGATTAAATTAATTACTATACGATGTGTAGTTTATTTGAGAGAAGAATACATGCAAAGTTAGATTCAATTGATTACTTAATTGATAAGTAAATTGAGGGAATTTTAGTTATTCATATGTTTAGAAAATTAGGGGATAAAGTATTCCTAGATATTTTTTCATATATTTTCTTAGTTATCAAATCTCATTTAATTAATTATTATTATTTATTTATTGTTATTTTAATTTTGCTTTCTTAAAATATAAAAAGACAAAAAAAATTGATTTTTTATTTTTTTAGTTTTAAACATGAGTTTTTAATGAAATAATCTCTAAGTGAATGATATTTTCTTATCATTATATTACTTGTTACAATACGTTTACTTGTATATTCATTGCACATATACTTTGTGTATGACAATCAATATAATATTAAACCTATTAATTTTTATAACTAATTTTATAAGATTTTTTTTGGTTCTTTTAAAAAGAATGAAAGATTTATGCTTATAATTTTATTAATATATATATAAATAAAATTATATTTAAAATAATTTGAATAAAAATTAGAATGGTCTTGTTTTTTTATTAAATAAAATATATTAAATGTTATATATAGAATTTTATGTAATGAGTATGGCCTAGGGCCATATAACGTCTATGGTTGTCTCCACGTACACTTATAATAACGGGATTCAAATTTATATTTTTTTAATGCACATAATGAGCATATTTTATTAATTATAGAGATATAAATTAGATTATATAATCTCATCTCATGTTTCCTATAATGTTTCTAATAGATTCATTATTTAAAATTGTTTCATCTTATTTAAATATCCTCATATTTTTTTTATTTAAATTATAGTTATAATGTGTCTAATATTCTATAAATTTTTTTATTAAACTTTCACATTATAAATAATTGGTTTAAGTACATCATTGATCTATGAATTTTTACTAAATTCACATATAAGTTCTTAAAATTTTAAAACGTATGATTTGATCTCTAAAATTTTAAAACTTTACACATTGATCCTTAAACTTTTAAATCATATTATTTAACCCCAAATTTTTAAATTTTACGTGTAGGTTTTACTTTGGATATTAAAATACATATTTGTAAATCAAGAATTTAGAATCTATATGTAAATTTTTAAAAGTTTGGAACTAAGTTTTAAGAATTTGGAGATTTATGTGTAAATTTAGTTAAATTTTAGAAAATAATGATATACTTTAACCTAAATAATAATGTTTCATATTACAATTATTTTTATATTTTTAATTATCTTATTTAAATAATTTAAAAAATAAATTAAATATCTCAAATTATATTATCTTATTAGTATCATATCCCATCAATTAGAATTAAGTATGAGCTAATGAAATGTATTGCTTAAATTAATGGGCTGTAACATCAATACTAATTGACACCAAAGTAATTTGTGCCATAAATGATTAAACCCAAGAAGTTGATAAGTACTTCCGATCCGAATTGAAGAGAAATGTGCCACACAACTTTTGGAGCAAAATTCCAAGAATTACACCCTACACAGTTTCCCTCATCAAAGGGGTAACCTAAGAAGAAACCATGACCTCAAAATAGTATACGCATGTTTGCAAGCCTTATACCATGTATTACTATATAGCAAACAAAACATCCTCATCACAAATAGCAAGATAGAAGATTGGTCTTGTCTTTTTATGGCTACTTAATTGATTAGGCAGCATATTTAACGGTGCATAAGGGCGTGTGAAGTTAAAAAAGCCATTATTTGTCTAAAATGAGCTTGTTTTGGCGTACAGTTGTACTTCAAAACCCAGTTGGGAACAAGAGCCGAAGGACATCAAAGACATGACCGTGAATACATTGTACGGTAGAGATGGTAGGACTCAAGTGAATACGATTGATGCTAGACATACACGTCATATATACGTATATATCCCATATCTTTTAAGTGTCTAGTGAGGTTACTTTCACAGTTGTAATGGAAGACAGAAGCAAGTAGTATCTACAGTTGTCACCAGTACTTTTTGCGTCACTTTAGTCACTGCTTTTCCATCCCTCGTTCACATGACCCCGTCTCTTTTGAGATAAAAGAAAGAGCAAATACATTTTTCTAACATGACATTTTAAGAATTTTTATAAAAATAAGATTAAATTTTATTTTTTATTTTTATATTGTTTAATTTTATAAATTATACAAAAATATTATCGAATTTATTTTTATATTATTAAATTTTAAAAATATTATAAAAATATCATCGATATATATATAAAATGCAGTTGAATCTAGTTAACTCATTAAATTCAATAATATTTTTATAATATTTATTAAGTTTAATGTAAGTAAAAATAAAGTTTGATAATATTTTTATAACATTTATAAATTTTAATATTATGAATGTAATAAAATAAAATTCTATAACATTTTTATAATATTTGTAAAGTTTAATAATATGAAAGTAACAAAATAAAATTTGATGACAATTTTGTAAAAATCCGTAAAATTCGATGATAGAAAAATAAATTTACTCATAAAGAAATTCAAAAATTACATTCAAACAAAACATATATATGAATAAATATCTTGATTATCCTTTTTATTTAAATAAAATTGTTGTTTAGTCTTCTAAACTAAGAAAAATGTTCATTAATCACTTTACTTATAAAAATGTTCTTATGAATCTATTTACTTATAAAAAAAATTGAGTTACACGAAGATTTTTAGTAGTATTAATAAAATTTTCATTGATAAATTTTTTTAAAAGAAATAATGATGGTGTTATTATTAACAATGAAATGATAGACATATTCCTAATAATTTTTTTTATGAAATAATTTTAAGACTACTAAATGTCTATATTATATATATTATTTGATGAAGTGAGTAAAGATCTCTTACCGTAGAAGATTTATATCAAAAAATTGACTATTAATTTAATATTTTAATAGTTTTTATAATAAATATCATAATAAAAATCATTTTTACTATCTTTATTTACCAATAAAATAAAATATTTAAGAAAATAATATTATTTTAGTTAAAATATTAATAAAAAATATTTTTTTTATATTTTTAAGAAAGTAAAGAAACAAATAATACTTTTTTTAAGGAACTGGATGACTTATTTACCTTAATGTAACATTTAACTTAGTGTAATAGACGTTCGTGGTATTTTTCTCATTATATATATATATATATAATATCTATTTATTATAAGTTTGTGATAATTCATAAATAATTTATTATAATATTATTAATATATATAATTATATCCAACATATTAATTATAATTATTATATATAAAAATTTTATTTTTTTTTCTTTCTGAAATCTCATGGAATTTGGCTTTAGACTGCATTTAATTCACAATTTGTTTGAGATAAGTATATTTCATAGTATATATGATTGTTTTTGAAACGTGGGTGCTGTAATTAGTAGAAAATAAAAAGTCAAATTTATGCAGGCTTGTGAAATCACGTGTTTGCTATGATCTAGAGAGATATCAAATTCCAGCATTTTATTATTGGTCGAATATCAAATTCCTGTATTTGCATCTAAAAACACTGCACTGTTTCATAAACATTTTGTACTCCACAGAATCCACATTGCAACAACATGTTTAACAACTTAGATTTTCTCCTTTTCTTCTTCTTTTCCTTTAATTTTTCATCCCAATCTTCTATTTCATGTATAATACACATAGTAAGTCAATTATAATTATTAATAAATTATATTTTTAAAATATTCTATAATGATTTGAATCACCTACCACTTAAACAATGAAATATATATCATTAAAAAAAGTAAGTGAAAACAAGAAACAAATCCTAATTCCATGTTTACATATGAAGGCATAAGTTATAACTAACACTTCTCTTATATAAAAATTGTTAATAATTATACTAAGTGTTGCTTGGATTCATAAATTGAATAAATTATGTAGTAATTGAACAAATATAAATAAACATGTGATATATTTGAACATACATTTGAACATACGCAAATATAAATGATCATGTATAAGTTATAAATAATTTTAATGATAAAAAATACCCACAAAGATTAGATTATTATGTTTGAGTATCGGACTATAATCATATTAATACTATTTAGACTAATGAGATTTTATAACTAAAATAACTAAAAGTGACAAAAATATAATATCTATACTAATATGATCTAACACATCCACACTAACTACTTTGGTATAAAAGAGTTATAGAAATATAATTTTCTCCTAATTTTTCATACATGAATCAATTTATCATCTCAAGTAATTATTGATATGATATTTGATCAAATACCCTACACTAGCATGAATTTCTATTTCAAACAAACTATATGTCATATGTTGAATAAATTAATTACACTCTCATGCTAATTAATGTAATTAATTTGAGCGCTTCTCAATTAACATGCATTTCCTTTTTCAAGAATACTACGTAACACATTGTAAATAATAAGATCATACTCTCTTCTTGATCAAATTACATCATATTCATTAAGTTCACATTTATAAAACATATACATACAAATCATACATTTATGTCTAAAAATTATGAATGCTAATTAATTATGACTAATAATCATATTATCGCTCTAAAGCATAATCTAAATATCTCATTATATTGAAAATAGTAAAATAAATTTATTAAAATATCAAATATATATCAAGAATCACAAAGAATGAAAAAAAACTAATTCATTATATAGAGAAATTAAGTTCAAGAGGATCCTAATAACATGTTTAGATAATCCAAATCATGTTAAATTAAATCCCAAAACAATGGGATAATACAAGAAAATAAAAAAATACAAGGTAAAAGAAAAGATACAACAAATCTCTTGATGAATCTTGACTCAAAAACCTTCAATCTTTGATCATTTTCTTGTTTTTTCTCTCTAAACTTGTTGTCTCTTTCTCTAAGAACATTTGTTAGGTATATAAAGTATTGAATGAGTTGAATAAGTTATTATTTTGGTTAAATTGGCTAGTTGAAGGTTAGAAACTGGTCTAATTGGTTTATAATTCGTATTAGCTTTGATCCAACCATCGAGATTGATAATTGGATGTAAAAATAGGGATAATGTGTCAATATTTTTTCCGCTCAATCGATCTAAGTATATCATTGTTCAATTTGAGAGCTCATTCTATCAAGGATTGATCGAAGCTCAATCAATTGAACTACCTTGATTGGTCAACACCCTTTTTGGATCAACTATTTCTTCTAGATACATCCTTGAATCATGCTTTGTACATTCATTTACATCAGAAAAATCACAAAAAAATCTTGAAAAAATATATTTTCTTCCCATTACCTAAATAAATAAAGATGTTTTCAACACAATTTTAACCTTTTATTGAATAAAATAATACAAATATCAAGCTTAAAAGACATAAATAACTCTATTTTCATAGTTTTTAAAATGTTTGCTTAAATTCAATGCACCATAGACAAATGTTAAAGTTAGTATAAAAGATATATATAACAACCAACAAGGACAAACTACAATGTATAAAAATGAACAAAATACAATGCTGAGATAATACATATGTTGGTAGAATGAACAAACAATAGAGCGTACACAATCTTAACCTATGATCTACAAGCACACAATGATATGACGATGTGCCTATAAAACTTATGTTCTGATAGGGCATAGTATTAAACATGGAATTCTTATTACTTGAAGTCTTATATGCTACAAATATCAAGTAGACAACACAATTGACATATCATAATTTTATATTTATAAATAATAAAGCATGAATTACACAATTATATACTTGCTAAAATGTCCACAAAGGTTAAGTATGTGAAACATATTATGTTTTTCTCGTGTTTGGACATATGAATTTACCTTATGCTCAGTCCATTCAACTACTCGATCATAGTTGTCACTGACCTACCTGACGACGTGCTCGCAATGCACTAACAAGAAGGAGATCAATATGAAGGAACTATACTACCTATAAGGTCGACCACTAGCTCGAGCCAGGATGAACCTCGAGCCATAAAATGTTGTATTATTTACCATTTTTTTCCCTCTGACATCCATGTATGTGTACACACTATGTAATTGACACCTATACATATAATATTTTATAAATAGATAGCCATCTTAAGGAATCCAAACATTTAACCAATTCCCTTAACTTCTCTTTAATTTCTCTCTCTATAAATTAGATCATCCCTAACATTTTGGTGCCTTGAGAGAAACTTAGGAAATAATATGTGTTCCATTCACAAGCCATGCCTAAACTCACAAACACATATTACATATCACTAAGGTAGGAACTGATGAGTGCTCAAAAAACACTAAAATAACCATGATTTTATGCACATTAATTGATTAAAAATACATATATTTATATGTTTTATCATATATTTATATAAATTTATCTTTTTCGGAATCACGGGTATTTTTATTGTTTTTCAGGTATTTTGGCTTAAAAACGCAACTTAAAGACTCAAAGAGTAATACTTGAAGCAATACATCACAAATATATCAATAAATAAATGGGGAAAGGTCAACAAACATGGAAAAATTGGACAAAATGGGTCAAAAAGGTCAAAAAGGAGAAAATCGCGCCCAGTTGCCCAGGGACACGCCCCTGCGCCCCAGCCCGCGCGCGCCAGCCTGCCCATCCGCGCGCGCCCCTGCGCGCGGGCACTGTTCACGCGCGCCGAGCTGCGCGCACGCCCACGCCTTTTCGCCCCATTTTTCACGTGCAGCCGCCCCATGACGTCATGATGACGTCATTAATGACCTCAGCATTTCCAATACACGTTTTTACATTTTTTTTATCATTTTTTCACTCATTTTTTCTCTCCATTTTCACCTATAAATACCCCCTTCCTTTCACTTCAAAACACACCTTCAAAACCTCCAAATACATTCTTTTCTCTCTTTCTTTCTCTCTTTTCTTAGATTTTTAGTTTTTCTTATGTTTTCTTAGTTTTTAGCTTTTCTTAGTTAATTTCTCTTAGATTTAGAGTTCTTCCCTTTTTGGGAAGAACTAGTTATGTTTATGTAATTTTTTAGCTTTTTGATTCAATAAATGGGAGTGCAAATTCCGCTTGGAGTTTTTCCGGCAACGGGAATAGCGTCGAAGTTCTGTAAGGATTTTATTTTCTTTACAGTTATTTTTATGCTTTATTCTTACATGTTATATTTAATTTGTCTGTGATTAAATTTAACTGTGCTGGCTGTTTAGTAAACATGATGTAATAATAACGTTGTTATGCTTGCGAATTATTAAATAGGTAAAAATCTCTAAAATAAATTGATTTTATTTTTATTCATGATTTTATATTAAGAATGTTAGAGAGAAATATATTATTTTTCATTACAAACTTAAACCTGAAAATTAGATTTTAAGGTTTAGTTATCCGGTCTGATTTAGAGTAGTGCTCTTTTATTTGATGGTACAATCGCCCGGTAGTTAGAGTGAAGCTCTATTTCAAAAGTTTTTATAAGAATTATTATCTGAAAATGTATTGACGACATGTTTTCGGTAGTGGTTTTAAAACTTGAAAGTTAGTACTCGGATAACTAAATTCTTAGGTTTAATTTGGACACCTTGAATAAAGTTTAAACTGTCTAACCTCACCAAAGGTGACATTTAAATGGTTCATTTTCAATCTCTTAGAAAAAGGAATTAATTTAATTAAGCATATTAGTTATCAACCCCACCCATAGGTGTTAATTGATTTGTTTAGTTAACAAAGAATATCTAACCCCACCAAAGGTGGTATTCATACAAAAAAGGGAGAATCAATAAATATCAATTCATATCTTTAATAACCTAGATAATATGAGCAAGCATAATTAACTTAGTTATTATATCCATAAATACTCCGCCATTATAAATGATAAAATTTGCATGAATGTTTATTGAATCTATGTTTAATTTTATGTAATTAGATTAAAAACACAAAACCCTAAAATATCGTGACAGGATGTTTAGGATTTAATTTCGTTTTTAAAAGTTTGAATAATAAATTAAAAACCACACACATTTCTTCCTTAGATCGACCTTGGGAGTATACTTATCATTTTCTACGAAATGATTCGTGCACTTGCGAGAGTTTTATAAATATTAAAACCAAAGTATTGGCAAGAATCGGCGATGCCGGTTTTCGCTCATCAAGTTTTTGGCGCCGTTGCTGGGGAAGGAATAGCGGTTTTTAAATTATTTATCAAAATTTTAAAAACATTTTTGTGTTGTAAATAATTGTGATTTTTTTTTGTTTTAATAAAAAAATAATAATCAAATCTCAAATTTCATAAGAAATAAAAAAAATAAAAATAAAAAAATAATTTTTTTAATTGTAAAATAATTTAGAAATTTGAAATTTGAAGCAAAAATTTTTACCGTTCATGAATAGTAAAAAAAAAACAAAATTTAAAAACTTAAAAACATAAAAAAATTTTAAGATAAAAAATAAATAGTACGGTGTAAATAGTCAAATAAAATTACCGTTCATGAATAGTAAAAAAAAAAGTAAAAAAAAAAAATTTAAAATTTCAAAAATTTTAAGTTGAAATAAATAAATAAAATTTATAGTGTAGATAGAAAAATAAAATTACCATTCATGAATAGTAAAAAAAAATTGAAAAAAAAGAAAAAACTTAATTTTTAATTTTCATTTAATTTTAAGTTTTTATTTAAAATCTTAACTTTATTTTTTATTTTTATAAAAATAATAATAAAAACAAAATAAAAAAAAATCAATTTTTATTCTTATTTTATTTTCCTTTACCTTTTTCAATTTTATTTTATTTTATTTTTTAGTTTATTTTATTTTATTTTATTTTACTTTACTTTATTTTATTTTATTTTATTTTATTTCAATTTTAATTTTATTTATTTTAATTTTATTTTATTATTTTCTTTTCTTTAACTATTTTTTTTCTCTTAATTTTTATTTAACTTAATTAACTTAGATTTTTCATTAACTTAATTAACTTAGATTTTTAGTTTACTTAACTTAATTAACTTAACTTTTTAATTAACTTAGATTTTTTTAACTTAACTAACTTAGATTTTTAACTGAGCTTTTTAATAAACTTAACTTAATTAACTTTGATTAACTTACCTTTTAAATTAATTTAGATTTTTTTTAACTTAACCAACTTAGCTTTTTAATTAACTTAACTTTTTAATTAACTTAACTTAATTAACTTAAATTTTTACTTAATATAACTTAATTAACTTAACTTTAATAACATGAAAAGTAAAGATCTAAGGGAGTTCTGTCTAGGAGACTAGTTCCTGTATGCCTTTGTGCCACTAGTCTTTCTTGGGAACGTTGTTCTGTCTAGGAGGATGGTTTTTAAGGAGCTTTTGCCCCACCATTCTTTCCTCGGAGCACTCTTGGTTAATACTGATTATGTTATTTTAACTTAAAAAAAAATTTGAAACTATCTCCAAAATTTTAAAGTTTTAATTACAATCTCAAGAGTTAGTTTCTTTGCTTGATCTAGGTACAATTGTGTTATGATGCCTTAATTATTTGATTTGCACCTAGACATGGGTTATCTAAAACCCTCAAGCATGCCCTTAGTTTTTGGTAGAGAAAAATTTAAAAATCAATAGGGCATGTTTGAAACAGTATAGGTAGACAACCTTGTCTTACTTGTAGGTATGATTGACTCAATGATGAGGGGACATTGAGTTTACTTAAAATGCAATCCCCAAGTTACGTCTTGCTAAGACGTTAAACTAAGCACTGGATGGGAGGCAACCCATCATTTTAGGTAATTTTCTGTTATTTGTTTTATTTACTTAATTTTATTGTTTATTTTAGTTTAATAATTTTTAAATTGTTAAAACTAAAAATATTTGTTGAGATGTTAGAAGTTTACAACGATCTGTCTGTATACACTTTAATAATGAATATGATGGATGCACCTGCATTTCTCCATTACTACTTACACATTCTCAGGAAATAGGTAATCTTTCTTCTCTTTTCTCTTTAATTTACAGTTGTTACATTGAGGACAATGTAAGTTCTAGGTTGGGGGTGGTGAAAAGTTACCATGCTTAATTAAAAAAAAAAATTCACAAAAATTTATCATTTCTTTAAATCAAATTTAAGTAAATAGTTAAGTCTTTGGTACTGTTAGATTAATTTTTGAAAACATATCATGAAATATTTTGTAATTATTTTTGATAATTAGTTAGTTTTTTTCATAACTAGTATTTCTTGATAAAATGTGGAAATTATATTAAACCCAAAATCGGTGTTTATGAATTTTTTTAGTGGAGACTACCCTTGTGAGATATAATTTGAGCCTAATTTCTTTTATTCAAAGTGAAATATATATTTTTTTCTACTCCAAACACATTTCTTATTTATTCAAAAAAGTTTAGATGATCTCTATAGGTATTAGCATTGAATGTATGAATTTTTTTCTCATCTTAATAGAGTATCATATATTTTTGATTATTATTTTTGCTTAGATTAAATTATTTGAGTAGAAATTGATAGTATATGCTTATATCTCATTTATGCATGACTGCTACAAAAACAAAAAGACATATCTGGGGTTACCTAAGCCAAGATCAAACAGAAAAGCCACAAAATTAACCACTCACCAAAATCCAAAAAAATGTACAATCTGTACATGGGTTGACTCTCTAAAAAAAAAAAAAAATAGAGAGATAAAAAATATAGTATCATCTACATACTATGACCCACATTGCCTACAAAGTTGTGAGTAAAGGCTAAATACAAAATAAAGATATAGGAAGTAATTCCCTAAAAAGTCATTGCAATTTCTTCATTTGTAAAAAGCATATATCTTGAAATTCTTTCTTAATGAGTTTGATTTATGCATAAAAATAATTTTTATATATGATATCTTTATAATTTATACATTCGATTCATTTCATGAGATCAATGTTAAAATAACACTTTGAGCCTTTATTCTTTATACATATGCGAACATATTAGTTCATTTCTATACATCAACTCTTTCGCATATAAATTAGTATGAGTGTTTGAACCCATAGGATTCAATGTTATGAGAGTATTGACTTGTGAGGAATAGAGTCGAAGCGAATTCTGATTCATGGCACTGAAATTGGGTAAAATTAAATTGATACATTTTTGATATGAAATATGAAAATGATTTTCGACTAATTATTAAAATAAAATCATGATTGTTTAAAGAGATTAAAATAACTTATGCTTGAGATTTTAATTATGATCTTAAAAGAGATTAAAAAAGTATGAGACATTTTTGTGATATGTTGTTTTCTTTTATTCTTAAATTAATTTTTGATTTTGTTGTAATTTTAGTTTTTGATTTGATTGTTTTTATTTTTACATTTAGTTCAATGTTTGTGGGTATCATTACTGAAAACCCTCACGAGACTCAAACTCGTCCACTAGGGCAACCTAGGGGTTTAAAGGCTTGTTGCATAGGCTAAATGCAACCGTTTCAATCCACGAAAGTGATTTAGGATAGTTTAATTTTTAGTTTTTATCGCTTCTCTTGCTAAGGGACTAGCAAGAAGCTGGTTGGGGGTTGCTCGTGCTGAAGGATGGTCAAGACTACCCAATGAGGAAGCAATGGTGACGTAAGGGAATGCTTTGTTGACCCTTAATGAGACTAGAACAGAGGCTAACCTTCACCATTGGTTAGCTCACCAATACCACCCCAAGTTAAAAATAGAGCTCAAGGAGACCAGAAGAGAAAATAGGTTTCTATATTCTCAATTAGGAGGAGGAATCATTGATAACCAAACCGCTGACCCAATCAACATAAATAGACCTGGGTGTGGCCAACCCAAACCTAAGCAAGTTGAACAGGAGTTGAAGGTAACCTTTTTTATAGCTTGATAAGATCTAGCGATGAACAATGGTTTCAATAAAGGAAAAATTGGGAGGCATAATTTCAAGCTCTAGAAAAGGCCTAAAAAACAAGATCAAGTCTTAAAGGCAGCTAATGAGAAACATGAGAAAGGAAAAACCCCTTATGATATGGACATGGACTATAATCAATTATGTGTCCCTCTATTTCTGACGAGATAGAGAACA
Source organism: Hippophae tibetana (assembly GCA_037013495.1). NCBI lineage: Eukaryota > Viridiplantae > Streptophyta > Magnoliopsida > Rosales > Elaeagnaceae > Hippophae > Hippophae tibetana. The sequence continues at coordinate 16,869,770 of CM072812.1, forward strand.
ATGAACCACCAGCCAAGTTCACTACTCCTAAATGCCTCGATTATTTTAGAACCAAGGACCCTATAACATATGTATAACACTTAAAGACAACCATGGCCCCTATGAACCTCACTCAGGGAAATGGAGATGTCATGATGTAGAAATTTTTTGCCATCACCTTCTATGAAGGCGCTCAAAAGTTTTCAACAACTTGGAACTTTGCTTCATAACCTCATTCTCATAGTTCACAATGCTATTCATCATATCACATCTTCTTGATTATTCAAGAGAGGGGTGAATCCACTGAGGAGTATATGAAACTATTCAGAGACAAAAAATTGGAAATCTCTGACTATTCTAACTTTATTTCTATAGAGGTCTTCAGACGTGGTCTCTTAAAGAATTATGACTTATTCGTGGAACTGACCAAAATAGTGCCTTGTACTTTATAGGTAGGATACAAAGAGGCAAGAAAAGTCATTAACCTTGAGAAAGAGTTAGGCCAGGTTAAAGGCCATCGAACCAGTATAGAGATCATACCAGAAAAAGAAAGTGAAAAGTAAGCCCAAACAGGACAAATTAGAGAAACAAGAGAAATATGGGACCTTGGGAAAGGTCATTCTCTCCTTTTAAAGGGACTTCTTTGAGAGTGGATCTGGCCCAAGCTGTATTAAGGATGGTGGAAGAGTCAAATGTTAGATGGCCCCCAAAGATGAAATCCCTACTTAGAGACATCTCTAAATGGTATGTCTTCCATAAAGATACGGGCTATGAAACAAGAGACTACAAACACCTCAGAAGGGGAGATAAATAAGTTTTTAGCCAAAGGATATCTAAAGGACCTTGTAGGAGGAAACAATGAAAGAGGAAACCAACATAATAGGTAAGAAGTTCCAAAGCCAGCAAATCCATCAAGCAGTGGAAAAGAGAACCTCAATTAACCTAACATTAGGACCATACATATCATACATAAAGGTCCGATGATCGATGGGGTCTCCAAAAACTCACACAAAAGGTTTTCTAGATAACTACACAATGCCCCCATATGTATGTCTTGGATAAAGCAAGACCTACTGCAAAAATCATTTTTAATGAGATGGATGAGACCTTGTCTCATCACGAAGATCCCTTAGTGATTACTTTGAGGATAAGGTCTTATGATGTTTGTTAAATAATGATCGACATAGGAAGCTCGGTGGATCTCCTTTTCCTATCTACTTCAAGAGGTCTAGGAGTAAAGAAGTTTGGCATTGTTAAGGTAGAATTCCCTCTAATAGGGTTTAATAGCAATAACATCTATGTAGTAGGAACAATGTTGCTATATGTTATGGCAAAAAGGATGATTCTAATGACCAATTTCGTAGTCATAGATGTCCCAGCTCACTATGATGCCATCTTGGGCAAACCATGGATACGTAGAATAAGGGCGATACCATCCACCTTCTATCATGTAATCAAATTTTCCACTAACGAGGACCTGATGGAGATCAGAGGAAACCAAAAGAAAGCTAGAATTTGTTACAATGCTACTATGAAAGAGGTCGTTCATAAGTAGTATCATAAAAGGGCCCCTCTAAAAAAAGGTAAGGTGGTAAAAATATGACGAGATCTATCTACTTGAATAAGATGCAAGATCTACCGATATGAGTTAAGGGTGAGAACCACCCCTTGAAATTGAGTAGGGATTTGACTGAAGAGATGGAGGAGAAACTCTTGTATTTCCTCAAGATAAACCCAGACATCTTTGTATGGACTCTGACATACATGCCTAGGATTGACCCAAAAGTCATAACACATAAACTAAATGTCAATATGGAGGCTAGACCTATTCAACAAAGAAAAAGGAAATTCTCATGGGAAAAGAATGAGGTGATCAAGCATCAAGTCACCGCCCTTAGGGAAGGTAGGGTTATATGAAAGGTCAGCTATCTTTCATGGTTGTCAAATGTGGTGTTGGTAAAAAAGACATGTGGGTCACTACATATGTGTGTAGCCTTTATAGATCTAAACAAGGAATATCCCAAAGAGTGCTTCCCTCTCCCAAGTATTGATTGACTAGTAGACACTTTAGTTGGTTTTGGGGTGATGAGTTTCTTGGATGCATATTTTGGGTACCACCAGATCAGGATGTACCCCAAGTATAAAGAAAAAAACATCTTTCATCATAGAATAAGGGACCTTCTGTTATACCAGGATGTCATTCAAATTAAAAAATGTAGGCACAACATATCAATATCTCGTTAACAAAATATTTGTAGATCAATTGGGGAGGAACCTATAGGCTTATATGGATGACATAGTGGTAAAATCAACTCAAACCCTAAACCATGAAAAAAACCTAAATGAAGTATTTTTAGTAATTCAAAGGTATGGTATGAAACTTAACCCCAAGAAGGCATCTTTGGTATTATTGCAGGAAAATTCATTAGGTATCTCGTATTAGCCTGAGGGATTGAGGCCAATCGAGAAAAAATACAAGCTTTGGTAAACATGAAGGCATTTACCAACTTGAACTGGATCCAACAACTAAATGAAAGAATAGTGACACTTAACATATTCATCTCTAAATGCACGGATAAGTGTTTTCCATTCGTCAAGATGCTGAGAAAAAAACACGTCGAAATTTTGGGACAAGCATTATGGCAAAGCCTTTAAAGAAATCAAAAAGTACTTGAGTTACCCTCTATTTTGGTCAGCCTTGTCCCAAGAGAGGCACTTTATTTATACTTAGTAGTAGCCTCAAGACCTACAGTGCCATACTCCTAGCCGAAATAGACAAGGTGCAGTACCCTATCTACTATGTCAGTCAAATCTTGACAAATACCCAAAGTAGATACCCAACCCTTGAAAAGTTGGCATTTTCCCTCAAAGTCGTTTTCGTGTCTCACATATATGTGCATCCACGATACTACTAAGTACATCCATAGATATTTCTATGTACATCCACATGTAAAAAACAAATCATAAAAATCTCAAAAGGTATATAAAATAGCACTTATCATGGGTCGTGGCCTACTTTTTTCATGTTGTAGCCTACCTTGATTCGAGTTCTTATTCGCACCCTTTACAAACTATCCGGTATCACATATGAGACTTACATGTATTGGTCCTTTAATCTTCTAAGGTGCAAATAAGTACTTCAGGCATGATTCTTCAAGTCTTATCAATTTATCAAATAGAAGCTAAAAATAACAAAAATACCTATAATTTCAAATACATAGATTTGCTTAAATGTTGAGAAAATCATGTATATTCAAATCTATTTATATCGTTTAAGTGAAAATAAATTAGGAAATATTAATGTTTTTAAAGCATTTATCACAACCTTAACCAACTTATTGCTAGCTTCTAGCACAAAAAAACGATAAAAAAACTAAAACAAACAATAAAAGTAATAAATAAAAGTAATCCTAAATTATTTTTATAGATTGATATCGTTGCATTTTACATATGAAACAAGTCTTTAAACCCTTAAGTTGTCCTAATGGACAAGTTTAAGTTTTATGAGGGTTTTCAGTGAATAAAAAACTAAAAGAAATAACAAAATCAAAATCAAACATATAACAAAATAACAGAATAAAATTAACCAAGTAAAAAAAAAATCTCAAGCTTTAGCCTCATTTAAGTTCATAATCAAAATCCAAAGCATAAGTTAAATTAACATCCAAAGAATCATAGTTTATTGAAAAAATTAGTTGAAAATCACAAACTTATATTTCATAACAAAAATGTATCAACTTTGGGTCACCCAATTTCAATGCTAGGATCGAAGTCACTTTGATTCTAATTCTCACAAGTTATATTCTCAAAATTATACTGATTCTATGAGTTCAAGTACTCAACTAAGATATATGTAAATAGAAGTTATCTAAAGAAATAAACTAATGGTTACATATATGATTAAAGAATAAATGCTTAAAAAATGTGTACCTTTAATCTCATGAAATAAATCAAATGATTGGATTTATAAAGAAATCACATACTATTCTCATGTATCGATTAAATTCATCAAGGAAGAATATCAATTATATGCCTTAGAGATGAACGAGAATGCAATGTCTTTAAATGGGTTTATTTTCGATTTTTTTTCTTTTATAATAGTCATTCTTATAACTTTAAAGATTTTTTAGTTCATAGTATTCAGTTATACTATTTATTTTTCTCTTTTTTTTTCTATTACTTATATATATACTTTTTTAATAGAGTGAACCCATGTACATATATGTATTTGGTAAGTGGCCAATTTTGGCTCTTTTTGTGTTGGCTTCAAGGAACCCCATATATATATTTCTTTTTTGGAAATCATGCATGAATGAAATAAACATACACTTTTAATTTTTACTTAAGTTATTCAATTTAAGTAATAAAAATAAGTACATGACACTTCATCAAATATTAAAAATCCTAGCATTTAATGCAAAACCTATAAAAATCATCTAATAATTTGAAATAATAAGAAGAATATTTATAGGAGTACAAAAATATTATCACTCATAATTAAAAGATTATATATTCAAAATATTATCACAAGGTGGTTTACACCATTTCATTCCTAAACATTAATTTTAGATTTATCTTAATCTCAACATTCAATCATGAAATACAAACTATGACAAAAAAAAAATTATCATAAATTTCATAACATGTTTAAGATATCAATTCAAGAGTGTAAAGACTCCATTATTCACTTTAAATCAATTAAATGCATAATAATTTTGCAAAACTTTTAAAAATGAACCTAAATAACTTAAACAATTAAAGAAACTAAATAAATGCAAACCAAAGTGAATGTATGTTTAACAAAAAAATTTAAAAAAAAAAACCTAAATTCATGTATAATATTTTTTTATTTTCATCTTAAAATCTACTTTGTCCTCAGTGTATGAAATGAGTAATAATAATAATATCAGACGTTTTCCATCTTTCATGACATAGGTTAAACCAATTAATTTTGTTATACATGCAATACATCTTGTTAAAATTGAAACCTCATAGATCCAAACCATTTTCAATTTGATCCAATTTATAAGATATTAACAATCTAATTAAGTAAATTTTTAAAACCGAATCAGATTCTCAAGTGAGGAACTGACGCCAATATATGGGAATACAAATAAAAATAATAGAAGTGTAGGTGAATAATCTAGTAAGTATTTTATTTGTGTTATTTATATATTTTATTTTCTTTATTTTTATAAAAAATATTTATGTCATTCTATCTATAAAAGTAGGATGTTTTAACCATTTTTTAACAATATAATATTATTTATTAATGAAAATTTTTGAAAATAAATTTAATAAGTAAAAGTGTTATTTTATTTTAAAAGTTTAAAACTTAATTTAAATAGTCTAATTTTTTTATTTTTTATTAAAATTTTATATTTTATGAAAATTTTCTATATTTTTAAGTACTTTTATGTAACTCATTTTTTGTATGTATTATATTTATATAAAAAAGTGCGATAAAAAGTGTAAAAATATTTTATAAAATTTAAAAAAAAAATTACTAAAAAATATAAAAGAAAATATTATATTGTTGAAATTTAATTTTAAATTATTAAAAAAATAATAATGTTATCTCGGTTAAATTTATTTTTAAATTTTTTATTAATAAAATAATATAATATTATTTGATAAATGAAAAAAAATATTTTTTTTAAGAAAGTGATTAAGTTTCTTTTCTAGAAATAAATTGATTGAAATATTTGAGAAAATAAAATTAGTTTTAGCCCCACACTACATTTTACCACTAACTTTACAGATTTATTTGTTATGCAAGCACTTAGCACGTGGTGTCCATACCTAAATTGCCTTTGATTGTCAATTTAATACTTTATTAAACTTCTGGATAAAATAACAACAGGTGTCGAAAATGTAGCAAGGCAATCTATATGAATGACTGCCACTGGCCACACGAATTTACTTTTAAAAATTTAATATTCACGTATATTTTAAAATTAATATGCTTTAATTATTTTGTTTTTTTATAAAACTTCATATACACTGTTATTAATAAATATAATTAATTTTACATAATTATAATTAATAAATAATAAAAAATTAATTATAATTATAATATATTTATGATATACAATAACAATATATTTTTACACTTTAATTAATTTTTAATTTTAGATAATATTTTATTAATAATAAGTTGATATTTATTTAAAAATAAAAATTTGAAAATAAAGTAAAAAAGCGAAGTCATTAAAAAACAAAAATTAACCTAAAATATCTAAAATATCAATAAATATAATAATATAATAATTAAAATATATGAATTTAAAATAAAGTAACTAATTGATAAAAATAATGTAATCTAAAAATGAAATTTTATTCTATATTTACTAATCGGTAATTACTTCAAAATTTTATTTATTTAATTTAATATTAAATCTAATCCTAACACTTAAATTAATATATAGCATTATTTATTTCTAAATAATGATTTATTATAATTAATTTTGTATTGTAATCAATAAAATATAAAAAATGATATATTTCTGTGTTACTATTAAATACAATAGTAATAAATACAATAATAATTATACCATATTTTATGTGTTAAGTAATGATTAGATATATGTTAATAAAATAAAAAATTATAAATGTCTTTATTATTATCTAGTTCCCACTACAACATTATTATAAAAAAATTATATATCATTATATACCTTCTATTAATATTAGTTATTAATCTCATTTAATAATTTTTCTCTTGAAAAGTTAAAATAATTTTATTTTAATAAATATTCATGTTTGCGTTATATATAAAATTCTCTAGCTTTGTTAACAAATAAATTAAATATTTTATTAATTATTATATGTACACTTAATTTAATAATAAATCATATATATAATAACTAATAAAAAATAAACACATCCCTATAATTTCAACATATATATATATATATAATTCCTCTATTAAAATTTATTTCATATTATATTGTTTATATATGTTTTAATTAATCAAAATTTTATTTTTAAATGTAAATGATGGTGCATATTTATTTCATAATATTACCTAAAATTATTTATAAAATATATATTTTATCTTTATTATTGATTATACTTTAATTTTATTATTATTGCACCAATAATAATTTAAATTTTTACACAATCATTAAGGATTTTTTTTAATCCAACTTAAGTGGATACAAGTCATACAGCACAAGAGGGTGAAATGTAGGGACATAAACGGGACTACAGGACGGGGGTAGGGCAGGATGAGAAACCCTTATTTAAATATTATGGGCGATAGGGTGCGATTTTCCGTTCGAATGTTTGGTCTTTTTTTTTATGGATATTGAGATTTTTTATTAATAAATAAATTAAATTTTCAATAATTTATGTATCCCTAAAATCACAAATATATATATTTAAATTTAAAGTATAAATTTTAAAAATAATTCAATTACTTATATTATTATAATGATCTATGTTTTATATATAATAATATTAACTTTTATAATTAAAATATTTATTTATAAATAAAAATATTATTTTTGATTAATATTTATTTTATTTTATTATATATATTTTTTAAAAAAATTAAGAAAAAGGGAAGAGGTGGAGCAGGGATCGGTAATTTCCAACTCTTACTAACCAAGGTGAAATCTTTATATATATATACGTGTGTGTTTCAGCTCAATATTATCGAATCTTCTTCCACCCTTTTCTTCTAACAATCTGCTTATTCAGCTTTTCCTTGCAGTACTCATCAATCACTACTCCCAATCAGGTATGAATAACAAATCGTACAGAATACCCGAGGAAAAAAAAAACTTAAGTATAACCAGAAGAAAAATCTTCTATTTTCCAAATTGCGTTTTTAAAATTAGCACGAAATGAGATCACCTGCCTTTTTCATGCCTCTATCTACGAGTGTTTCTTGGGAGTTTTGGTTTTCTTCTAATGGGTTTTGCTTCGAAACTGTACCTGTTTATGAATGGGGAAGTAGATAAAGATTAATCTAAGCTTCTTTTACAGAGAAAAAAAAAAACTGGACTGGTAGCTCGTAATTTAAATTCTCAAGAGTACTAGTCTTTAATCTATGTTAGCTATAGTTAATTTTTCAAAAAGAATCCACGTCAAACCGATATGAAATGGATTCATCTTTTACTTTAATATATATATATATATATATATATTTTACTTTAATATATATATATATATATATGTGTGTTAATTAGACATAAACGACACAATGAGATTATGATAAAAATTAAGATCTAAATACATCGAGATAAGAATAAAACTTTGATAACATGTTATAAATTAGATCTCTAATTTAAAAAAAATTATATGTATTAAAAATTTGTTATTATCTTAAAAGATTAATGTAACATTTAAATGATAATGCTAATGGCTTTATATTTATGATTAGCTGGTAAAAAAATGATGGAGAAAGCAAATTCATCTTTTGGGTTAGCAAGGACAAAATCGGAGCAAATGGTGGAGAAAGTCGCGGCAACATTAATGTCTCCACCATCAGGCGATGGAATGGGTTTACTTGGTGAGAGTGGCAGTGGATCAACACTGTCAAGGAAATCTAGCAGGAAGACGAATATGACAGCTTCACCTGGGCATAGTAGCAGAAACACACATATAAGAAAGGCACGGAGTGCCCAAATGAAACTGGACTACTTGGAAGACCTTAGTAGTGGAGCGGCTCTCAGCAGAGCTTCTAGTGCTAGCTTGGGCTTTTCTTTCTCCATCACCGGCTTTACCCTGCCTCCTGATGAAGCCCCCAATTCCAAACCCTTCAGCGACGATGAAACCCGTAAGTTTTGCTACATGGATCTCTTTGTTTTCAAACCACTTTAAGAAATTTTGTCTAATTAATTACATTTCGCTACTATTTTAACATATTAAAGTTACGTGTTATCAATTTAATGACGTTAATTTTAATAGTAAATAATTAAAATTATTATTAGCGTAAAAAACCATTATAGTTAAACAAAACCGAAAATATATTAATATTATATATATATATATATAATTATATAAAAAATACAATTTTAAGATTAAATTTTATTTATTTTTATTTTTATATATTTTTTTACATATAAATATATATTAAATAGTTAAAAAATAGAAATTAATGTCTAATATTTTATTAAATAAGAAATATTTTAATATTTATTTTTAAAAATTAAATATAACTTTAAATAAATATTAAATGATCCGCACACATAGTAAAATATATTCAATAATTAAATTTATTTTTTAGGTTATTAATGTTTTAATAAATTTATTACATTATTTAATTATTTTAAACACGAGTTAATTGTTTACACATGCATAATACATATTGAAATTTTAAATTAAATCTTAATTTTATATCACTAATATACTTAAAATTAAATATTGTAACTAATAATATACTAGTAGTATACTAGTATGAAAATATGAGTTACATGTATAACTTTTGTTAATTAAAGATACTATTAATATACAAAATTATCTTACACTATTACCTTTTACTTTATGTATAACTTTTGTTAAGTAAACATACTATTCATGTACAAAATTATCTTATACTATTACATTTTATTTATATTATATGTGTCAATCATTCATTAATTTAAAACATGAAATATGATCATTTATATATAAGCATCTTAAAGTAAATGGGCGACTAATATTATACTATTTTAAAAATATATATCTATTTGATACTTTTTTGTTAGAAGAGGTATCACTAAAATAATAAATCCTAAAATATAATAGATAACAAGTATGTTCTTGAAACACGCCTTCGTATTTAGGAAAACAAAAATACATTAAAAGAGTTAATAGAAGGCTAATTAAACAAAGTAATAAAGGAAAAACAATAACTAATTCTTGAGCATATAAGAAGTTCCGTGAAGAAACCAAACATTTTTTTAAATTTTATTAGGTTCTTAGCAATCTTCATAAAATTAACATAGTTTTCTCTGGGATCTTTAAATCAAAAATAGTAAAATTATCTACAAATTAAACTTTAGGAACTTTCTAATAGTATATAATATTTCTAATGATTTTATATAATTAATACCGTTTAATCTTCAAAGTTGAGATAAAGTCCTGACAAATGTTGTACATGATACAATTGTGTATAATTGTAGTGTACAATTGCATCGCATAAATTTTCAAAAATTGGCAAAATATTTTGAAAAAATGGCTGAAATTTTTGAAAAGGGCAAAAGTCTTCAAAAATTTAGAACATGAATAAAAAAAGTCCATTTTTAATGAAAATAGGTCATTTATGTCCACAATCGGGGTTTTGATTTTGGTTTTGGTAGTGTCGATCTTTCGCAAAGTTTGATAACACATGTACTGAATCTTGAGGGATTATAAGGGAATTAGTCATAAACACGTGCACAGCATAGGATCAATATCATAAAAGGCATTTTTATGTGTTTGATAATAAACTAAAAATCATTTTTAATATCTATGAAACAACGTTTATCACATAGAAGTGTTTTTTTTTAGAAGTACCCCTTCTATAAAAATCACTAATTTTAAACTACTTCTATTAGAAATGATTTGCATCTAAACATGCTTTAAGAGACAGCGAGGGAGAGAGAGGAAGGGAATCAAAGAGTTTTTTTTTCTTTTTATAAATAAAATGGATAAACCTGAGATTACTTATAGTTACTTTACTAATGTATCAATTAGGAAATTACTTGTTAATTGAACCCAAAACCTTTATTTATATGTACACATGATAAAATTGAAGTATGTTTTTTAAAATTATTCAAATAAATATTTTTTTCTAAAATAGTAAAATAATTCAAGTGCAATTAGGGGGAAAAAATGGGAGAGAATAAAGTATATTTATCTCATCTTCTATATTCGTAATTATTTGATAACTTTAGATAACATAATATGCAATATGCTATGAGTATCATAAAAGAAGTGTTAATCACCAGTAACCATTACAAATTCATATCACATATAAATATAAGTAATGAGTGAACGTAAAAGAAATGTTCTTATAGTATGTTGGGTTTGATATTTTGTTCATAATGGACTATTTTCCTTTATTCAATTTAGTTGGGCTTTATAGTTATTTCGTAATAATTACGCCCGATACCTTAGAGAAAAAGACTAAAATAATATAAATGATGTCAGTTACATATATTATCACCAATATAAATTAATTTGATAAAAAAATACTAAAAATAATTTTTTGAAAAAATTTAGGGGTCTTTACTTGATTGCTCCTTCAGTAAGGTTTTGAGTTTTTTGCTTTGGACTTACTGTTTTTAAAAATTTTAGTTAAAGAATACACGAAAGCCTTTTTCAGTGCTTTTTTTATATTTTATTTTCCTAAAAATATATATGTACCTAGAAATTATTATGTATTATTATAACTATCAGTAACCTTTATTTAAACATCAGAATTGAGTACATATCCTTGGCAAAAAAACTCAGACAAAACATGAAGAAAATTAGACATCCAGGCAGTACATTCTAAAAGAGAAAAAGAAAACTTAGCTATAACGTGAGCAGCCATATTCGCCTCCTTGTTGAAACGTACTTTATAAGCTACCATCACCAATCAAGCCTCTAATCTCATCAACCACGACTCGATCCGGAGCAAAATAAGGAATGCTTAACATTAATTAACGCCTTTGTTTGTTTTAAAAAAATTATTTAATTATTAGCTCTCTACTTTGGCTTCAATTAAATAGAAAGTGAAGAAAAATCTAGATGTAGAATGATAGATCAGATTGATGAAAACGAGTTGGAAGTGAAATCTAGATGTAATTAAAAGACTTAGTCCTCCTGAAGCAAAATAGTATTTGACACACATGGTTTATTATTTTCTTGCTTTTAAAAAAAAAATCTATATTTATGAATATGAGAGAGGGAAAGTAGAAAACAGTTATGATTATCAAAATCAATTGCAGCGGAAGATGTAGAATGTGGCACACGTAGACAAAAGATCGAAACTGAGCCAACCTTGCCAATATATCTCAAGGTAATAAAAGCTACTTGTCATTTTAACTATTACTAAGTGAGCAATTTAGCTACTTCATATCCACAAAAGTAACAGGTCAAGTACTTCAAACTATGCTCACTTGGAGTGCACAAATTGATGTGGTACTATATCTATTTGTACAGGCATGGATGGAGATTGATCTAAGACATCAAGATCACACATATAAAACATGCATGGTTAGCAAATAGCGTAGTCAGGTTCAGTCTTGTACAGAGTTTCATTCTGATGATTTTTTTGTACAAGACTTGCCCTTCTTTCTAATCAATATGTTAAAAAGTAAAACTAAATAACAAAAATTTAATGTTAGCCTTGATCTTACACTTAGGGTGTGTTTGTTAATGATATTGATGTTTGATTTATTGGTAGTGAGTCTTTTATTTTTTAAAGAATCACCTTCAAAAAGAGTTTAACAAAATGATTGTTGTACATGCAGTTCACAGATGTGACATATAAGGTAATTGTAAAGGGATTAAGGACAAATGAAGAGAAGTACATTTTAAATGGGATTAGTGGTTCAGTAGATCCTGGAGAAGTTTTGGCTCTAATGGGACCTTCAGGAAGTGGAAAGACAACCCTCCTAAATTTGCTTGGAGGCAGGTTAATTCAGCCTAGTTCTGTTGGATCTTCAATCACTTACAATGACCAGCCCTACTCCAAGTTTCTAAAGAGCCGGTAAGAAACTTATAGCTCATTGTTCTGAGTATTAACTTCATTTAAGAGTGTTTTGGCCTTTTTCTTAACTTTACAACTTACGTTAGACGACTTCTTTTAGGACACCGAGAGTTGTAAACTTTTGGATATGTAACCGGGTGTAAGACACGCCCATTTTTCTAAATTTTTTGTAGTTACAAAAAATTAAAATGTGTAAGTACCTACACCTATATCCATCTCATGTAGTTTGGACACAGGTAGTCCACAAAAAAATAAAGAATCCAAGTAACATAGATAAGAACTAGTTTTTTCAAATTTAGTGACCAAATCCCTGCATAAGGATGCCTATTCCTTTGGGACACTTTTCAGCCACTTCAAAGTAAAGGATCTGACTGCACTTTATAGCAAAACAGAACCAGCATTTTGTCTAGAGGTAACGTACATTCTGTTCTGCATATGACATAGGTAATAAATTAAATTTTGAAAAACATTGCAACTTATGTAATCATATGCACATCAAAGGCACTAATACATAATTCATGGTTTTCTATAATAGCCAGATCATGCAACGATTCTAGATTTCACCATATTGTGTAAAGTAGATGATTAATTGGCTTAGATTTGAAAATGCTACTTGATGTCCTTATGTTTAATCCCTTAGTTTGTGTTGTCCTAGGGCTAAGGCTGGTATGTAAATGTATAATGAACAGAATGATTTGAAAATTGTGGCAGGATAGGGTTTGTGACGCAGGACGACATTCTATTTCCTCACCTTACAGTGAAAGAAACAATAACATACGCAGCTCTCCTACGGTTGCCAAAAACATTAACAAAAGAGCAGAAGGAAAAACGAGCACTAGATGTCATATATGAGCTAGGCTTGGAGAGGTAAATTATACCTGTACGTTCTTCCTTTGGATGATCTTGTTCTAGTTGTATATTAACATAAAATATTACAAGCATAGGTGTCAAGACACTATGATTGGTGGATCGTTCTTCCGAGGAGTATCAGGAGGAGAGAGAAAGAGAGTTTGCATTGGCAATGAGATTATAATCAACCCTTCACTTTTATTTCTTGATGAACCAACCTCTGGCTTAGATTCTACAACTGCTTTGAGAACTATTCAGATGTTGCAAGACATAGCAGAGGTATGTTAATGAGAAAAACAAAAGAAATAAGATTATATATAAAATGGTAAGTATATATTTTTTTACTACTAAACTATAATGCTTGTTACAAAAGTACTATTAAACATTAAATTGTTAAAAAACTTCAACTTAACTTCAATTGTCATTACAAAAGTACCATCGCTGTCAAATTTATAAAAAAACAAATGGAAATTTTTTAGCGGTGTTGGTACTTATGTAATAGTTGTTGAAGTTGGATTGTAGTTTTGTAACTGTGTATAGTTTAGTGGTATTTTTGTAACATTCACCATAATTTAGTGGTAAAAAAATTTATTTATCTTACAGAAAATATAAAATAGTAGATGCACTTTTTGTTTTGGGTTTTATGGCAGAATGGAAAAACAGTGGTGACAACAATCCACCAACCATCAAGTAGACTCTTCCATAAATTTGATAAGTTGATACTTCTTGGTAAGGGAAGCTTGCTCTACTTTGGAAAAGCTTCAGAAGCAATGGTTTATTTCTCCTCCATAGAATGCTCCCCACTAATTGCTATGAATCCAGCAGAGTTCTTGCTAGACCTATCAAATGGAAACATAAATGATGTTTCTGTACCATCAGAATTAGAAGATAAAGTGCAAATTATGGGGAATTTAGATGCTGACACAATAAGGAATGGAAAACCCTCTCCAACAGTAGTTCATGAGGTAAACTTTTCATTAATTAGAAAAAACCAAAAACAACTTATGAACAAAGAAATTCGTCATTTGACATGGTAAGAAAGGCACAAATTTGAATACATAAAAAAATCATAGAGAAATTTTTCAAACGTACCTTGAGAAAGAGGATGATTGAAGAATAATGGATAATCTCGTTAGAATACTTTGAGACTATGTGATTAAGTACCACCAAGCATGTGGTGTTATGTTAATCTGTTTATATCGTTATTATCACCCTCTTTCCACATCTTTTAAGTTTCAACACCGTTTCTATTATTTATCCTTAAATAAATGACATGACATCACGTTATTGGTGGTACATAGAGTGAAACACCTAAAATGAGACAGAGCACTTAAGTGATATAGAAGCCTGTTTTGATCTGAACGAATAAGAACCTCGGATTCAGGAATGGATGTGATGATTCAAACCCAAGAGAACTCAATTCATAAACAGAGAGACAACTTCTCGGGATACATGCAAATCAAGCTACCTTCTATGGAGTTAATAAGCTCATCTTATAACATAAAACTGTTACTCAAAACTTGAGTTTATATGAGTATTTATTTTGTGGAGAATAACCTTAGTTGAGTTCAAGCTTCGTTATATATAGAAACAAGTAAGAGTTGTAATTTCTGCAGCATTATCACAATTATCAGGCTGATGTTATTTCCATGATAAACAGTATCTTGTGGAAGCCTACGAAACAAAAGTTGCAGAAAAGGAGAAGAAGAAACTCATGGCTCCACTGGCTCCACTGGCTCTTGATCAGGACCTGAAGACAAAGGTGTCGTGTCTAAAACGAGAATGGGGAGCAAGCTGGTGCGAACAATATTGTATATTATTTCGTAGAGGAATTAAAGAGCGGAGGCATGACTACTTTAGCTGGTTGAGAATCACCCAAGTTCTTTCAACTGCTATTATATTGGGGTTACTATGGTGGCAGTCAGATAGCAGCAGTCCCAAAGGCCTTCAAGATCAGGTAGTATAGTACATATGCAAGTTGATGGAGGCTTAGCTTTAAAAGTACCCAATTTTTATACTAAAACTTAAACTTCTACGAGCAATGGCATCTTAACATACAAATACATAAAAGAGTATTATTGTATTCACCACAAAAAGAACTAGCTGAACAAACATTTCCACTTCATGAAAACAACTGTATTGTTATACTATCAAGTTATTTTTAAGATGGGTAATTATTTCAAAAGTGACATTTAATTCTTGTTTTTTTTTGTTAGGCTTTAGTTTACTAAAGATTGATCACATAAAAATAAAAATAAATTCCCACTTCTATTTTTCTTTAATATTTTCTTAATTTTTTTTCAATTGTATATATAAAAAATAAAAATAAAAAATAAAAAATTAATTTTGTAACAAAAAATAATTACGGAATTAAAGATACCGACAATAATTTTCCCTATCCTAAAAAGAGATGAATAAAAACATAAAATTGTAATCTTGAACTAGAATCACACATTCTAGCTATTATTAAGCTAAATCGGCGGATTGTGTATGGATGGTAGAGCAGTTCATCGAAACCTTATTAGAAACCTAACCTTGGAATATGCAGGCAGGGCTCCTTTTCTTCATAGCAGTTTTCTGGACATTCTTTCCTGTCTTCACAGCAATATTCACATTTCCTCAAGAAAGAGCCATGCTAAATAAGGAACGTGCTGCTGACATGTACAGATTAAGTGCGTATTTTCTGGCTAGGACTACAAGTGACCTCCCACTTGATCTTTTATTACCACTACTCTTTCTGGTTGTCGTCTATTTTATGGCAGGCCTAAGGCTAAGTGCTGCTCCTTTCTTTCTAACCATGCTTACTGTGTTCCTTTGCATTGTGGCTGCTCAGGTATGCATCTTTTCAGATACTGATTTTAAGAGTGTTGATCTCCGCCAGAGGTTAGGCATGACATGTTGCCGGATAGCCCCAGCACAATGGGGAATCGCACAACATGTCATGCCGATGTTTGGCATTATATCATTTTTCCGTAATAGTGGAATGGATGGATGTGTAATAGGGACTTGGGCTAGCAATAGGAGCTACATTGATGGACCTGAAGAGGGCAACGACGCTGGCTTCAGTCATTGTGATGACATTCATGTTGGCTGGTGGATTCTTTGTAAAGGTCAGAATTCACCCATCTATCTAACACACCCTTTCATCTCCTACAATAAATCATAGTCAAATGAAGTAGCTACTGAATAGAATCACCGTTTGTTAGAGGTTAAAAGATGATACTAGGCTAGAGTTTATTGGAATCATAGCATCTCCACGCAATATGACAACTTTTTGACATTGTAACTCACCCATTAGGTTAAATTTTTAAGATTGAGTAACCCATCATAATTTTTATAGAATCTACAAAATTGACCAGTATAGTGGAGCCTTTCATTTATTTGTTAACTTTTAGGATTTGATAGGTTTTAGTTCTTACCGACATTCCAAATTAACATAGCATATGAACTTTAATGGAATAATGGATTAAATGTCTGTGTGGCTCCGCTCAAAAAAATAAATAAATTCAAATAGATGAATAAAAAAGGGTAAAAAATAAAGTGATGAACTTCACAAGAAACATAATATTATAGTGAAGCTTATAAAAATGATGAGCGTCTCCACCATTGTCGTTAGATTAATGGGTCTATGGTTCTAATGAATTTGACACCTGTTATAATTATATAAAATTTCGATCAATTTTACTTTATAACTTGCGAATGCATCTAAACAGCAAAAATAATAACATATTTTACCCAATATTCTACAGGAAGTCCCGGTATTTATTTCTTGGATTCGCTATATGTCTTTCAACTACCACACATACAAGCTTCTTCTCAAGGTGCAGTATGAACATATGACACCAACCATCAATGGTATAAGGATAGACTCTGGATTAACAGAAGTTTTTGCCCTAACAGCCATGGCTTTTGGATATCGTCTCTTAGCCTATCTTTCTCTACGCCAGATAAAGCTCCAATGTGGAGTATAGATGTTAGACAACAATGCATTCAACTCTTTTTCGTATAAAAACAATCTTGTGAAGAGTTATTTCAACATATTATGTTATTACGGATGACCTGTTAGCAACTTCCCATTTTCTTTAACAAGAACTACTACATAATCTTTGAGAAAATGGTCTCACGATTTATAAACTGTTATCATTTTTCTTAAATTTGATTTCCAAGTCTAGATCTCAATTCATAAATGCTGCATACATCTAAGAACCATTTTTTTGTGAATCAAGCGTAATTGACCACTATTCACTCTGTTCTACTTAATCAATATAATATATGACATTGGTTGAAACAAAGTAGATAACTTAATGAAAGATAAAGTACAATTGACACTATCAATCCTCTAAATAATGTATTCCTGCACCCTCGTTACAAGAGGTTTGATCAATCTCAAGTACTACAATCACTGAAATTCATTAAATTGATCAACCTTAAGCACTACAAGCACTAATTAGGAACCTAAGCTAGCTTGGAAAAGTTGTTTTTTTGAATAAAATAAGGTGTTTAAAAATGGTAATTTGACCCAAGAGTTAAGGCCTTGTCGCTAACTGACCCATTTGGGTCAATCGAGGTGAGATAGATAGGGGACACAAACGTGGCGTAGCATTATTCATATCATCATAAATAGTACAGGGCAAAGAACAGATTGGTTCGAGTTACCAATTGAGTACCCACATTTTTTTATTATTAATAATTTTTTTAAAATTAATCACTTAATTAATTATAATATTTAACAATTTTTTCACAGGTAATCTATAACCTACATACATATAGTTTTATCTTCAAAATTATTTATTATATAAACTTTTTACTAATCATTTAGAGAATATTTTTTATTTAAAACTTTTTATATAGAAAAAAAGTAAGTAGTCTCGTTCAAATTTATAGTATATATTATTGATTATAAATATTTTTTAATAATATTTTTTATTAAGACTTTAAATTTATTACTTTTATCATTAAATTTCTTGAATCATGATAGTATTTTTTTATCGAGGAAACTTGTTGAGAATACTTTATAATTATTTTTTAAAAATTTAACCAAAAGAGTATTGAATAGTCATAGTAATAGCCTTTACTAGTACATGTAAGAATATTAATGAATTGCTTTAAGTATCACCATGGTTTTAATAACACCAACTATGCTTAACTAATCTAATTTTTGGTAACTAGTATCATTACAAATAATTATAAAATTAATATTTTCAATTACGTATAGTTTTATCTAGTGAGTTGGAAATAAAACTCATCTCCCTAGTGCATTTTAATTTGAAAAATGCTAAAACAAAAAATTCAAATAGGTTTGTGGATATTACTCGAACTCGAATTGAACCCAAGGGATTTGAAATAGTTTAGTTTAAATTGTCCTATATGTCAATCCAATTTGGTTTAAATTTGATCCTATTCAAATCGTTGCCATCGCCATGTAAGGTGAAAGGTAGAAATACAATCACTTATATGTGTAGCCAATAATGATGTTATGCATAATGTGCTCTATGTTGATGGAATAACATGGACATTTGATTAATTGCATAGGTTAAATTTGTGACCTACATTGATTTTCATTTCTTTAAATGCAACCTAAAAGGATCATGCCAAGACGTGGAAAAATTTGGGGCACAACACGCATATAATTTTTGAAGTTTGACAATCTTATTGTTTTTGTTAGAGTGTTTAAATGATCCTAGGTGAGAAATCTTTATTCTCTTTATTTTATTTATTAATTAGACTTACAAAAAAAAAAGAGAAGTAGAATTCTTATTTGGCGGTATTTGACTTATAATACTTACATATATATAACCTTATTTCTAGTGACTCAACTCATTTTGATATTTAATGTATAAATTATTCTACAATTTTGACTTATAAACACACATATTCTTATACATGTGATGATCGATGTTGACATAAACTTATTCACACACTCACGAACACACATATATGCTATGTTTGAAGTTTATGAATTCTCTTAAAAGACTTTAGGACTTCAACTAATCTTAAATGTAAAATTGTGTTGAGTTCTATCTCTTGTTTTCTAAAATTTTATCGTATGGAGGCACCTAGTATTGAAAGGGTTACCTACTGTGATATGTGAAACTACCGCGGTGAGCAGAGATGGACTACCTAATAACTAGTGTAAAAGTCATCATATTAGGTTTATGGCTCGTGTAAAAAAAATGTGCAAAAAACGATTACTTATAAAACTTGTACTTATAATGCACAAAAAAAGGCCAATAGAGGTTAAAGAAAAAATATAATCTTATGCTTCATTCACAAAATAAAGATTAAAAAAATTAAGTTCTCTTTTGGTAAATATATTTTATTTTGTAAGATTGTAGAGTCGATTATAATTTTTCATGATAAATGATATTTTTTTCTTTTAAGTCTTTCTTGATTGATCATAAATGAATTAATTAGCATATTTGTAAAGTTTAAACATGTATACTACCTTTAAGTAAATGTCAATATACCATTATACGTGTGAAATATGTCTTTTTTACTCTACTTGCTTATACAATAGATAATCAAAAATTAAGTAATAAATGAAAAAAAAGGACGAGTTCTCAATCGGTTGTGTGCTCGTTTGTGATTAAATGAGTTTAATACCTTATATGGCTATTTATGAAAATTAAAAAAAATAGATTTTTATTCATTCACATTTTCTTCTTATTTATTAATTTATTTATTGGTTTTTAAGTTAGGGATTCATAGAGCTTAGGGAGAGTTTAAACCACATTCCACTTCTGCATTAATTTGATTTTACATTGCTTTATCTTTAGGGAGAGCTTAGCTTCATTACTTTGTCTTTCTCGTATATCAAAAAGGGGGAGAGTGTGTTTCACTTTCACGATTTATTTTGTTATGTATATAGAGGAGAACATATTTAGGGCGAGAATGTTTTACATCATTTTACCTTATGATAAGATTAATTGATATGAATGCGTGCAATATGTGATTATTATTTACACTTTGTTTATTTCTATATAAACTGAACTAATATACAAGAATGCTTTCAAGCCAAGTTTCATATGTTTTGTTTATGTCATTTTAGTTACTTACAAGCTTATCAAGTTGTAGCGAAGATGGATTCAATGAACCATAGGATAGTTCCACTATAGAGTCTATGATATCATTGTATTTTTGTCTTATTCCTATAAGTATCATGTAGTGAGTTGGAGGTTCTGCCACACAAAAATTCCAAAGGGTGAGTTTGTAAGAACTATGAGTCTTGGTTATTTTCGTGGACAAAATATTTGCATATAAACATGTTTATAAGCTAAGTCTATCAAGCAAAGTTGAAGAAACGTCAAAATTTCTAGTAATTATACTTCAAGTATATCTTTTATAACTATAACACATAAGATTGTACTTATACATTTAATAACACATGTCTATAAATTTGAAATTATTTATGCTGCTAAAATATTTATTTAAACTTGAATCAATTTATAAAATTACCAATTAGCCATTTCTTAAATATGTTTCAATAGTTTTAAGATGAATCCTAAAAATAACCTTTTTATATTATTAAGGCTTTTTAATAGGATTTGAATAATTAAGGGATTAAATAAGTTGGTTAATACTAAATTGATATTGTACGAGAGATATTTATTAGTAAATTTGTTTGGTATTTTTATCTTTATATAGTTTATTCTTTATTAGATTTTTACATGTGTAGATCAAATAATTTTATGTTATTCAAAAAAACTATTTTTGTTTAACTTGTGCTTGATTTTTTTTGCTCTAGAATTTGATATTTGATTTGATTCAAGTGACATGTGTTTTGAATCATCTAGTTAGAATTATTTATTATTAAATTCGTTCTAGAACACACACAGACACTTGTGCTTTTGTGCTAACTCTTTTGCAATTAATTTATGAACGTATCTGATTGGCGGGAAACTTATTAGAACGTTGTTTTTGATATCACTTACGTTAATATTAAAAACTATGAAAAAAGAGTAGAGGCTTATAAGTAAGATACATCGCGTAGTATCTTAGGTAAGATAACATAAGACCAAATTTGTACTTGAACATTTAGTTTTCATAATGGAAAGTTAGGTGGTCTAGTGAACCAGTTTTTTTCTCTTAGGTCATGGTTGTAGCTTAGGTTGTTTCCACCTAAAAATATTGATGAGTTCTCAAAAAATACTAAAATTACCATGATTGTATACAAATTAATTGATTAAATATATATATATATATATATATATGATTTTATCATATATTTATATATATTTGTCTTTTCAGAATCATGGGTATTCTTATTGTTTTTTTAGGTATTTTTACTTAAAAATGTAACTTAAAAACTCAAAAAGGAATACTTAAGGCAATACATCACAAATATATTCAAAAATAAATGAGGAAAAGTCAACAAATATGGAAAAAATGGACAAAATGGGTCAAAAATGTCAAAAAGGAGAAAATTGTGCACGCAGTCGCTTAGCCGCGCCCAGTCCCACGCGTGCCTTTTCTCCCTTCCGCGCATGCCGCTGCCCATCTGCACCCAGTCCGCGCGCGTTGCCGCTCTACATCATGCTGATATCATCAATCACTACTCCACGTTTCCACCATTTTTTATCATTTTTTCACCCACTTTTTCTACCCATCCTCACCTATAAATACCCTCATTCTCTTCATAACTAAACACATCTTCTCTTCTCTTTCTCTCTTTCATTTCTTAGTTTTTAAGCTTTTCTTAGTTAGTTTCTCTTAGTTTTAGAGTTCTTCTCTTTTTGAGAACTAGTTATATTTTTGTAATTTATTTGCTTTTCAATTCAATAAATGGGAGTGCAAATTCTGTTTGGAGGTTTTTCAACAACGGGAATAACATCGAAGTACTGTAAGGATTTTATTTTCTTACAGTTATTTTTTATGTTTTATTCTTATATGTTATATTTAATTTGTCTGTGATTAAATTTAACATTGCTGGCTGTTTGTAAACATGATATAATAATAACGTTGTTATGCTTACGAAATATTAAATAGGTAAAAATCTCTAAAATGAATTGATTTTATTTTTATTCAAGATTTTATATTAAGAATGTTAGAGAGAAATATATTATTTTTCATTACAAACTTAAATCTGAAAATTAGATTTTAAGGTTTAGTTATCCGGTCTAATTTAGAGTAATGCTCTTTTATTTGTTGGTACAATCGCCCGGTAGTTAGAGTGAAACTATATTTCAAAAGTTTTTATAAGAATTATTATGTGAAAATGTATTGACAACATGTTTTAAGTAGTGGTTTTAAAACTTGAAAGTTAGTACTCGGATAATTAAATTTTTAGGTTTAATTTGGACATCTTGAATAAAATTTAAACTGTCTAACCTCACCAAAGGTGACATTTAAATGTTTTATTTTCAATCTTTTAGAAAAAGAAATTAATTTAATTAACCAAATTAGTTATCAACCCCACCCATAGGTGTTAATTGATTTGTTTAGTTAACAAAGAATATCTAACCCCACCAAATGTGGTATTCATATAAAAAGAGAGAATCAATAAATATCAATTTATATCTTTAATAACCTAAATAATATGAGCAATCATAATTAACTAGTTATTATATCCATAAATACTCCACTATTAGAAATGATAAAATTTGCATAAATTTTTATTGAATCTTTATCTATGTTTATTTTTATGTTATTAGATTAGAAACACAAAAACCAAATTATCGTGACAGGATGTTTAGGATTTAATTTCGTTTTTAAAAGTTTGAATAATAAATTAAAAACCACATATATTCCTTCCTTAGATCGATCTTGGGAGTATACTTATCATTTTCTACGAAATGATTCGTGTACTTGCGAGAGTTTTATAAATATAAAACCAAAGTATTGGTAGAATTGGCAATGCCGGTTTTTGCTCATCAAATATCATGTATTATTCTTTCATTTTCACACTTTATTTTTTACACCTGATTGATGTCTGATCGTTTTATTTAAGTTATTAAATTATAAATTAATAAAAATTGAAAATAACTTATTCACCTCCGCTAAATTAATTAAGTTTGTATTTTATAAACTTTCAAACATTAATTATTCTTACTTTCCATGATCAGGTTATCCTTATGATACTACTCACTAAATATTTCAACTATTCTCGATAATACATGAAGAGTATTATACCATTTTGTCTAGCCAAAAAAGCCTTTTTACTCAAAGCAAAAAAAAATTTAATTACATGGCATAACTTTCTTTATATGTAGAGTTTCATTTTTAACCTCCCATGTAAGAAAAATCATATGAACATATATTTTTTTACCGAGAGAATTAAAAGTGAAAACATGTTGAATAATTAGATCATTTATATACCATATGAAGAAAAAACTTGTAATTCATTTGCTCCATCAAAATATTTCTTAAAAAGAGCATCGAAAATATCTCAAGCCTTTCGGTAAACAAATTTATCATTTCATAATTTTTGGGGTCATAGATAGCAAAAGTCATCTATTGGAGTACTACTACTCATATACTTCATCCTTTTCAAAAGATGGTTGTGAATTACCATGAATAAATGAGAGCTTCTCATTTTCTGCAATAAAAATCTACATGATTTAAGACAACATATCATAATTTGTTTCATTGAGTACAAAGCTTGCATTGCATGCTGAGGCTTCAGATTGAATAATAATGGGAGCAGATTTGACCTAAGATATAAGTTTGGTCCAATATGTTTGAGAAACTGGCTCACCCATGGTTTAGAAAGGAAAATATAAAGTTTACGGGTGGATCATGAACTTGCAAAATTAACCTCGTTATACCATCAAAATGCAGAGAATAAGTGTGAGAAACTAGTGAGAGCATCAAATCAAAAATCTATTGGAATTCCCGTGTAAGTGCTGAAATTTGATCAATGTCATGAGGTATGTTTTCAATCCAATTTTGTTTCCGCTACATTTAAATTATGCATTCATATGGTTTTCTGAACGTTTCTGGATTGAATTGTGATATTTACATTTGGTATGAGAGCCATTTTTGAAAGCATCTTTGTTTCACGAGGAACTGAAATTTTAGGTTTTTTATTTTGCTTGTTTTTGATGCATATGGAAATTATAAATTGTTTCAATATTGGTTTTAGAGTGATTCTGTGAATTTAAACTTGAAAAACAATGAAGAAAATGAATTTAATTTATCGTGGGTATTTATTTCAATTATTAATTAACTTTTTATTTAAAATGATATTTTTTATTCAAATTGAGACCATAAATCACTCAAAAATTAAATTCTGAGAATTTTGATAAAAAGAACATCGAATTCCATCGCCGAAATAAAAAGATATTGCCAAATATCTGTTAGGATAAAAACGGGTCGAGTTGACCCATATGGAGGTTGAAGATGAAGTTTTTCAACAAAAAAAAATTACTTTCTTTTGCTTCGTCTGAGAAGTAAACCCAGATTACATTATTGGGTTTGTAAAGCATGTCCACTCTAGGGCCCGTTATGTTATTATATGTAACAACATGTTTTTATTTAGATTCAAAATTCAGTTTTATTAAAAACCTAAACATTTGGAGTTGATGGAACTTGAACCGTTGTCTCAAGTTAAGAGAATCTAACAATCAGACCACTAGGCTACAACACATTATATGTTATTTAATGTGCAATACTTTTATATATATTAAGTATTTAATTTTTATTAAAATAATAATAATAATAATAATAATAAAATAATTCCGAATATAATGTGATTAATTATTTAACTTAAGTTTGTCACATGTAGAATAACTATTATACATGTGATATTTATTTAAATAATTTTTGGACACATTAAAATTTATTTAAATATATTATGCTTAAATTATTTGTTTTGTGTATTTATATATATAAATTTTGTAATTAATTATACATATAAAATTTAGTTAAATAATTTATGCATAATAAAATTAATTGTTAATGACTCTTTATGGATTTAATTAGTGCTTATATTATTTATTTTTGCTTGTATAATTTATTATCATATATGCAATTTAAGATAGATAATATTTACACATTTGAAATTAAATTAATATTGCTTATGGTTTTATGCAAGCCTAAGGATTTAATTAATATTTAAGTGATTTATATAGTTTAATTAATTAGGGAGTAGCCATAACATCTTATTTAATTAAAACTATAATAAAGTTTATTTAAGATCACATTTAGAAAATAAACATTAATTGTAATTGATCATATGTGATATAATAAATCTTATCCCACAGGAATTTTTATTATATTTTTTGTGATTAATTAAGATATAATATCAAATTATATTTTCTAATTTACCCATAAGGATTAGGAAAAGGAACATAATTTGATAGTTTTATCGTAAAGTTATGATGAATCTAATTGAATTAAAACTTTAGCCCACATGTAAGTTTTATGTCACTAGATTCATATTTTTCATGATTTACATTGGTAAATAATGACTATAATTTAGGTCTCAAATTTTAATAAGCATATAATCTTTAATTGCAGCTTCTTAACCTGTAAATTTCTCTAATATTCATTGTGACATTCCCGATTTGAAAGGAGGTAATTATAAAATATGAAAGAAAGAATTCTCCTTCAACTAGGGTGGATGGATATTGATTATACTATTAGGAAAAACGAACCACCTAAAATTATTGAAACTAGTACTCCAGAGAATATCATGCTTTATGAACAATGAGAACAATCTAATCGCCTTAGCATGATGTTCACTAAGACTAAAATCTCTGCCGGTATTCGTGGTTATGTTAATCAACATAACAATGTTCAAGAATTACTAAAGGCCATTGATGATCAATTCATCACTTCAGATAAGGCTTTAGCAAGCACCATTATTATGAAGTTCTCTTCTTTAAGACTCACCAGTGTGAAAGGTGTGTGCGAGCACATTATGCAAATGAGGGACATTGTGGCTCAACTTAAGCATCTCAAGGTTGAGATGTCAAAATCCTTCCTGGTGCACTATATCCTTAACATTCTCTCACATCAGTACGGGTCATTCAAAATCTCGTACAATACACATAAGGATAAATGGTCAATCAATGAACTAATGACCATATGTGTTCAAGAGGAAGGGAGGCTTGTTATGGAATTTGGTGAAAGTGCAATGTTGGATACAATATACCGGAAAAGAAAATCTCAATACAAACATAAAGGAAAAGGGACAATTCCACCTCAGGTTGATATTAAGAAAGAATCCAAGTGTTTCTTTTGTAAAAAGAAGGGACACATGAAGAAGGATTGTATCAGATTCCAGAAATGGCTTGAGAATAAAGGTAATCCAACCTTGTTTGTTTGTTATGAATCTAATATGGTTAATGTTAATATTAACACCCGGTGGATTGATTCTGGATCTACAATCCATGTTGCAAACTCCTTACAGGGTATGTGAAATCTAAGGAAGCCAGTGGGAAGTGAGCAATACATCTTATCCGGTAACAAGATGGACTCACGTGTGGAGGCTGTAGAGACATGCAATTTGATTTTAAGTAGTGGGTTTATTTTAGAATTAGAAAAGACCTTTTATGTTCTAAGTTTCTTTAGAAACTTGATTTCAATTTCAAGACTTGTACCTTTTGGTTATTCCTTTCACTTTTCAGATACATCTTTCAGTTTATTTAATAAATTTGATTGTGTTGAGAATGGTATTTTGTCTGATGGTCTTTACTGCATTAATTTACGAAATAATGTCACTCATAACGCTATACATGTTCAAGTTGTCACTAAAATGTGTATTATTGACGATGACTCTTCTACATTATGGTATAGAAGATTAGGACATATCTTCATAGATAGAATTAAAAGATTAGTGAAAGATGAGGTACTTAGTTTTCTAGATTTTACTAACTTTGAGTGTGGACTACATTAAGGGAAAGCAGACTAACAAGTCAAAGAAAGGTGTCAATAGGAGTTCAAACATATTAGAAATCATACATACGGATATATGTTGTCAAGACATGGACATTCAAGGTCAGAAATATTTTATCACCTTTATTGATGATTTTTCTCAATATATGTATCTTTACATGCTTCATAATAAGAGCGAAGCATTGGATGCCTTCAAGAGCTTTAAGGTTGAAGTAGAGAAACAATGTGAAAAGAAAATAAAGATCGTTAGATCAGATAGAGTTGGTGAATATTATGGTAGATACACTAAGAATGGACAAGCGCTTGGTCCATTTGCTAAGTTTCTTCAATAACATGGGATAATTGCCTAATACACTATGCCTGATTCATCATACCAGAATGGTGTAGCAGAAAGGAGAAACTGAACACTATTGGACATGGTGTGGAGTATGCTTAGCAACTCCAATCTTCCTAAATCCTTGTGGATTGAAGCTTTAAAGACGGTTGTGTATATATTAAACTGAGTTCCAACCAAGGTTGTCTCAAAGATGCCATTTGAATTATGGAAAGGTTGGAAACCAAGTTTGCAACATATGCGTGTTTGGGGATGCCCGTCTAAAGTGAGGATTTATAGTCCACAAGAGAAGAAGTTAGACCCAAGGACCATTAGTGGGTATTTCATTGGATATGTCGAATGGTCTAAGGGTTATAGATTTTACTGTCCATCTCACAACACTAGGTTTGTGGAATCAAGAAATGCCAAATTTATTGAGAATTACTTAATTAATGGGAGCGATCGATCCCAGGATATTGGTTCTAAGAAAGATCATTGAGATATGATACTTCAAGTAATAGACTGGTCGTTATTGTTAACAACACGTCTCGAGTACAAACGAATTTTGAAGAACCAATCTTAGACGTACTACAAGTTGTTGATCCTAATCCAGTAGATGTTGAAATTCAACAGTTGTAGGCATCTCTTAAACTTCAATAGTGAGAATATATGTTATTATATTTTAAATTTAATAAATAACAATTAAAATCAAGAAAAAAAATCAAATTAAACAAAAAAAAACATATTCAAATAATTGTTGCATATCTTTCTCACCCAACATTTATCTTTCACATTTATATCTTTCTCACCTAACATCTAACTTTCACATTTTACTAAAGAAGTATCAACTTTAACAAACATGCCAACAGCATATCTTCGTGATTTTATTTTTTAGATACCAAAGGATACTCTGTCTTATTTAAAAACTTCTTCTTTATGATTTTACAGACAAAACAATAATAAAATGATATATTCATAAATATTCTGAAATATTATAAATATATTTTTATTCCTAATTTACTTCATTTTTTCATTGTAAGTATATTTTTGTGCACCAAAGGCATTCTTATTAACTTTACATAAACAACGTGTCAAGTTACATCTAATGTAAAGTGGTCCAATCTACAAGGCAACTAATGGTGTCATGCAAATTAGACAAACATATATTTGTTTATTCTAATCACACAATTAAATCATCCTATTTATTACAAAGCAAAAACCTATCTCTAATACAAGATCACAAAGCAAACAAATACTGAATCGATATAGCTTTATGTACCTTCATAGCAAAGAGGCACTTGAACTCATGATAGAGAATCATTTTTAAAATAGTTGGCAGCTTAATCAGAGCAACAGCGATAAAAGTAATACTTTTCCATTTCATTGCTACATTCTGTGCAGACAACTTTCTCCGGAATTTCCCCATCAATTCCAGGAAGAATTAAGCGTGTGCAGTGTTCCTTAGTATGACGATTTCTCGTTTCTTCACCAAATGCATTCAACAAGTTAGTTTCTTCAGCTCTCATTCTCCAAGTTTCAAACTCTTTTAGTGTCAAAAGTGCTAGTTTCCCATTAGCTCTAGCCATCTCAGTTGATCCTTTCCAAAGTAAAACCCAACCTAAGTCACTACCATCATAACTTAATAGTGTCATTAATTCTTTCATTATATAATCATTGTCTACTGTTTTGTGCTGCTTAGCTTTTGAGCATCTCATGCTCTCAAGTCTGGACCAAAAGAACCAGCTTGATGTTGGATCAATCCATACTTCACTAAGCTTTTCTGCCACAATAATTATAGAGATTTTCTTTTGTCTCTCCTTTGTAATATTGCCTTTTCCAACATAAACTAGTTCTAGTTTTATGTCAAGAGCCTTCGCAACAAGTTTTGCTGTTTTTGTGAATTCCCTAATCCATCCTATGTCTTCACTTCCATACAAGCATATGTATCTCCCATCTTCTATCTGATAAATCAAGCAGTTTTTTGTTTTAAGTTACGTAGACTCTTCATTTTTTTGTTTATACCGGTGTCTAAGGGACACCATATAGATAAGGATATAGGTACTCAAAATTTCAATTTGGTGAAAAATTATAAAATATTGTCCAAAAAATGGATGTGACTAACATTCAGATACTTATCCAAATATTTACTATATTTGATGTCCTAAAAAAGTTTGTGTAACATAGGTTTTAAAAATTCTCAATTGTAGATAAAAATAAAATAAAATAAAACTTAATTACTTTGTCAATCCTCAAACTTTGTTCAAGTAGGTCCCAAACTTTTATTTTTAGAAATTTAATTCATAACTTTTAATTTTTACATTTAAGTCCTATATTCAATTATATAAATACCCAAATCAACCCTTCATTACACGGAGTTAAGTAATTATAGATAATAATGTCGAGTTGTTAATATATTAGGACATAACTCAAAAAATAGTATCGAAGTGTAGAAATTAAAAAAAAAGTTTCAGTATTGGAGTATAAAAGATAAAGTTTGGGATCTAAATGTAGATTAGGATAAAGCTTGGGACCGTTTACTTAGTTCAGAAAAAATAAATAATATATGTATAATGATATGATTTTTTGTTTTGTTTATGATAGTAGGTTGTCAATATTTTTTCAAATAATAATTACACATCACATATTTACAATAATTATCTGGTTTGAACCTTTACTCTTTTAGTGAGTATAAGTAATATATATCATTCCATTATAACTATAATGTGGATTCTTAAGATTGAATATGAACATGTGATTATTTAAATTGTTAGAAGAAGAAGGTACCCATTTAAGTATGTCTGCATCAATGTCATCAACAAGTAGTTGAAGTTTCCAACTCTCTGCATTCCAAAGAGATGCCTCTTTTTCATTACTAAAAGGAAAAGCCAAATTTCCCCAAATCCACAACATATGGAGTGCATTTTTGGAGACTATTTGTCCCAAATGATCCAATGATACTATAATCATTTTCTTATGAAAATTCCACTCTTGTTTTATAAACTTGATCACATGTGGTTCAATCCGAAGATCATGCACTGAGTACCATGGCATCTTAGCCTGCATAATAGCATACTCAACTTGATGTTTTTCTGTCAAACCAGTTGAAGTGTCCACAACAGGCACCCAAACCACTTCATATTCGTGACCATGAAACTGATTTCTCATTGCATACAAATGAAAAAGAACTTTAAGTTCATCATCAGATATACTCAGATCAGATATCAGCAGTAAGACGTGCTTTTTCCTCAGCACTTCAATATTAATCTGTTTTGCCACAAAAAAAAAATCAGGTCGAGTTTAGCTTCGATTTATGATTAGTAGGAATAAAAAAAATGCAGGATGTGGAGTTCATCAACAAATATACTCTTGTCTTATCGGAACCAATCACAAATGGATGTTGGTCATCCTTAGGACATAATAGTGCCCTTAGTATCTTCATCAATTTGTCATGCAAGTGGCCGCTCTTCACAATGAAGTGGAACAATTCATCAAACTCTTCCTCATATATCCTTTCCCCTGGATCCATGAAAATTTTATTCAGTACTTGTTATGACTCATTTTGGTACTGAGCATAAGAGCTTGGCCTTTTAAGCATAATGTTAGTTTCCTTATAAATACGCAATCTTGGTGTATTGTTTGGAAACACAAATAGGGTTGAATTATATCAATATCCATAATTTAGTTTGAGTTAACCTTATTTCACTATATGTTTCGATCACTATTCAAGTTCTTGTTCACTTTCATAATCTTAATTTCCACTAACTTCCACATAATTGGCACTTACAATGGAAATTCCATGCATATTTGTAATGTGCTACAAGTTTGTGTAGAATTTTCGTATAGGTATGTCCATATTCTACACACTCATTTAATTTCATCTTCTCATATGATATGTGGAAATTTTACATTGGGTATTTGCTAATTGTGTGGAAGTGAAGATTGTGAAAGTGAATAATAAAATGATCAGTGATGGAAACATATTGTGAAATAAGACTAAATCAAATTAGATAGTAAATACCGGTATAATTCAATCCTTTTATACGAGTTTTTCCTAAAAAATCACTTAATTCATCCTCCTCGTTAAAACTGGACAAAAATGGTGTGATTTTCATTTTGTTTATACATAGAATATAAGCTAATCTACTAATTTAATATAGATTAGCTTATGTTAGACTACATAGTTGTTGAAAATCAACACTAACATAATAATTAAAGATGTAGAGAAATAAATGAAGTAGTTGAAGAAGTAGAGAAATAAATGAAGTGGTTGAAGGATGTAAAAAAATAAATGAAGTGGTTAAATGATGAATAAATATGCTGGTTGAAGGTTGTAGAAAAGAGAAGTGTGTAGATAATATTTGTGTGACTAAGATTATTTCTTAGTTTTATAATTGTGTGGTGTATATTGCATGGTGAGGACTATAAATAGCCTACCTTGCATTTGATTTAATCATTCCATCAAAAACAAATAAGTCTTTGTATTCTTAGTTTGAGTGTGAGTTGAGAGCTTTCTTTTTGAGTGTTTGTATTTCTCTTCAATTTGTGAATTGCCTTTAAAAATGTGTTATAATGGGTATAATACAAGTAGTTTGTTTACTTATTTGGATCTAATATTAGTAAATTTAGAGTTTTTTATTCTAAATTTTACTCAACAATTGGTATCAGAGCGAGACGGTCATGGATCGTTCTTAGTGGAGTTATCTTAAGTCGTGAGGAGTTTGGTACTCTGCAAGTTTATTAGTCAAGCTTATTCGGTACAGTCGAAGTCTTACCGACACGATGGGTGATCTTCAAGTAGTTGGAGGAATCAAGAAGCTCAACAACAAAAACTATAACACATGGGCAACATGTATGGAGTCTTACCTACCAAGACTTGTGGGAAGTTGTTGGTGGTGATGAAATTACACAACCAACAGTGGAAGATGCAAACGGCATCTTGCGGGAGTGGAAAATTAAAGCAGGCAAAATGATGTTTGCTTTGAAGACCACAGTTAAAGAAGAAATGTTAGAGCACATTCGGGATGCAAAAGCACCAAAGGAAGCGTGGGACACTCTTGTTACACTCTTTTCAAAGAAGAATGATACAAGATTGCAACTCTCTGGAGAACGAGTTACTATTGATGGTACAACGCGACATGACGATTTCCCAATACTTTCACAAGGAAAAGTCATTATACCACAAAATTTCAGAGTTAGATCCAAAAGCTCCTATTGAGGAAACAAGGATAAAAATAATAATTATTCATGGTTTGAGACCCAAATATTGAGGGTTTGTTACCACTATACAAGGATGGCTGATACAACCATCTCTTGTTGAGTTTGATAATTTGTTGGCCAGTCAAGAAGCTATGGCTAAGCAAATAGGAAGAGTCTCGCTGAAGGATGAAGAAGAAGTGTTCTACACTAGCAAAATCAAAGGCACTTTCAAGCGGTACAATGAAAATGGATATAAAAATGATGGCAACAAAGGAAAAATTCCTCAAGGAAATGGAGGCTTTCATCTAGGGGGAGCTTGGAAGAACCGCAATAACAATAGAAAGTTTGACGATGAATGTTACAACTGCGGGAAGATGGGTCACATGGCAAAAAATTGTTGGAGTAAGAAAAATCCTATTGAAAACAATACAACTACTTCTAGTTCTAAGAAGCATAGTGAAGATGGTTGGGATGCCGAAGCATTATTCGCTACAGAGGAAGAAGAATTAGCTCTTAAGGTGACAACATCAAAACAAATTGACTACAAGAATGATTGGATCGTAGATTCGGGCTGCTCAAATCACATGACAGGTGATAAACAGAAGTCAGAAAGCATGTCTCAGTACAAGGGAGGTCGTGTAGTGGTGACAGCTGTCAACTCAAAGTTACCGATAGCCCACATCGGTAAGACGATAGTTACGCCTCGATATAGTACTAACCAAGTACCACTTCAAGATGTTTATCATGTCCTAGGAATGTAGAAAAATTTGCTATCTGTGGCTCAATTAACATCATCAGGCCATTATGTCTTGTTCGGTCCCAGAGACGTGAAGGTGTATCGTGATCTCAAAATCTTAGAAACACCAAAAATGGAGGGGCAACGATTGGAATCAGTTTACGTAATGTCAGCAGGATCTGCATATGTAGACAAGACAAGAAGAAATGAGACAACAGATCTATGGCATATGCGATTAGGTCACGTTAGCTATTCCAAGCTAAGTGTGATGGTGAAGAAATCGATGTTTAAAGGGCTTCCTCAACTAGACGTGCGAACAGACACGGTATGTGTAGGATGCCAATATGGTAAAGCTCACCAATTGTCATACGAGGAATCGAAGTTTAAAGCAAAAGAACCATTAGAGTTAGTTCACTCTGATGTATTCGATCTTGTTAAGCAACCATCAATTGGCGGTGTGCGATATATGGTGACATTCATTGATGACTTCTCAAGGTATGTGTGGATTTTCTTTATGAAAGAAAAATTTGACGTATTCTCAAAGTTTAAAGAGTTTAGAGAGTCGACTGAAGGAGAAGTTGGAAAAAAGATCTGTTGCTTGCGCACAGACAACGGTAGAGAATATTGCTCAAGCGAGTTCTCTCAATACCTAAGGGAATGTCGAATACGTCATCAGTACACTTGTGCCAACACGCCACAACAAAATGGTGTAGCAGAGAGAAAGAACCGACATCTTGCAGAAATTTGTCAGAGTATACTACATGAAAGAATGCACCTGGGAGGTTTTGGGCTGAAGCGATGAGAATTGCAACCTTTGTGATCAACAGACTTCCTCAACCAAGGTTAGAATTTGTTTCACCCTTTGAGAAACTATGGAACATGAAACCTACAGTTAGCTACTTTCGATTATTTGGTTGTGTGTGTTATGTATTTATTCCTGGTCATTTACGGAGAAAATTTGACAAGAAAGATGTTAGATGTATCTTTGTGGGATACGACAGCCAGAGAAAAGGGTGGAAATGTTGTGATCCAACGAGTGGAAGATACTACATTTCACGAGATGTGGTGTTCGATGAAGCATCTTCTTGGTGGTCATCAGAGAAGGAATGATTGCCAAACTCAAGAGAATTTGGAGATAAGCTACAACAAAAGATGGAGGAGCATACTATTCAATTCTAACCAAGTTTAGATGAATCTAGAGATTCAGACGATGATGGTGCCGAACAAAGAGTAACTTAGAATCCTTGGCAAACTGGCATATATCAACAACTAAATGAAGAAGGTGGGCCTAGTGAAATAGAAGAATCAACTCCATAATCTCAACTCCGTAGGTCAATAAGAACACGAAGGCCAAATCCCAAATATGCCAATGCAGCCATAATTGAAGAAGTAATAGAACCTGAGACATTTAAAGAAGCATCGTAAAGATCTTAGTGGATTACAGTTATAAAAGAAGAGATTGATGCATTTTAGCAAAATCAAACTTGGGATCTGGTGCGAAAGCCAAGAGATGTGAAACCCATATCTTGCAAGTGGGTTTACAAGATAAAGCGCAGACCAGATGGGTCAATCGAGAGGCACAAGGCACGATTGGTAGCTCGTGGTTTCTCTCAACAATATGGACTAGACTATGATGAAATGTTTAGTCCAGTGGCAAAACTTACAACTGTTCGAGTCCTACTTGCACTTGCAGCCAACAAAGATTGGAAGTTGTGGTAGATGGATGTGAAGAATGTTTTTCTTCATGGAGAATTGGATCGGGAGATCTACATGATCCAACCAATGGGTTTTCAGAGCCAAGATCATCCTGAATATGTGTGTAAGCTGCGGAAAGCACTCTACGGATTGAAACAAGCACCCAGGGCATGGTATGGTAAGATTGCTGAATTTCTAACACAAAGTGGTTATTCAATAACACCTACAAATTCTAGCTTGTTTGTTAAATCTAATGAAGGAAAGCTAGCTATTGTGCTGGTGTATGTGGATGACTTAATCATAACCGGTGATGATGAGGCAGAAATTCTTCGAACGAAGGAGAGTTTTTTTAGTCCGTTTCCAGATGAAAGAACTTGGCCAACTCAAGCACTTCCTTGGTTTAGAGGTTGATCACACACAATAAGGAATATTTCTTTGTCAACAAAAATATTCCAAAGATTTGTTGAAGAGGTTCGAAATGCTTGAATGCAAGCCGATTTCGACACCGATGGAACCAAATTCTAAATTGTGTACACGTGAGGGAAAAGATTTGGAAGATGCAACGATGTATCAACAATTGATAGGTAGTCTGATCTACTTAACCTTAACTCGACCTGAAATTTCTTATGCAATTAGTGTAATGTTGATGCAAGTTTATAAAAACAGTGTAGGAACAATATTACCGATAACTTGAAAGTAACTGCTTGGGTTGAGTCGCAGACTAGGTCGCTCTCTTTAAGACGTTTCGCGGCTCTACCCAATTTGTGCAAGCAAACACAGCCTCGTCGTCCCCGAGATAAAACAGCTCAGAATCTTAATCTCTGTCTCAAAACTTCACTGCACTAATGAAGACTAGAATGTTACACCTGAAAATTTGTTGCTCAGAAAACTAAAAAAAACTTAGAAAGTGTAGAAAGAATTGTTTTTCGTAGGGAGATGAGATCGCAGATTTTTGTGT
Source organism: Hippophae tibetana (assembly GCA_037013495.1). Classification (NCBI taxonomy): domain Eukaryota; kingdom Viridiplantae; phylum Streptophyta; class Magnoliopsida; order Rosales; family Elaeagnaceae; genus Hippophae; species Hippophae tibetana. Next base: position 16,905,999 of record CM072812.1, read on the forward strand.
TGAAAATGAGAGTTGAAACCCTCTTTTTATAGGTTTTAGAAACCGTGTGGCAATTATGAATAAAACGGTAATGTTTGAGAATTAAGAGCGTAAAGACCATTCTGAGTAATGAATAGTAACGGCCATTTTCAGATTAAAGACGAGTAACAGACATTTTTGTGAGTAAATACGAGCAACGACTCTTTTTCTAAATAAAGAAGACAAATGGCCATTTAACGGTCATATTCTTAATAAAAGAAAATAACGATCATTTTCTGAAAATATATATATATATATATATAACAACCATTTTTGTAAGTGGAAAAATTTTCCTTAAAAAGAATATTTTACCAAAAAAATAAAATACCACCTCACCTCACGCACTCGGACTCGGACTCGGCCGGTCGGTCGGACGGACGGCGGCGGCGCGCACGCGTGTGTGGTATCACATTTGCCTAGGTCCTCTCCCCCTCCACAAAAGTGGGTGCCCCTTGAGGCCCAATCCCAATAGCCAACTCTTCACTATTTATACCTCTTTAAAATAATGTAAAAAAGCAATGTGAGACAAGGCACATTTTCCAACAATCAATTTTTTAATAAATTTCATCTTTTTCCAACATGTAATGATTCGGTACATGAAAAATCCAAAGAAGCCACATTTGGAAGTAGTTCGACGAATATTGAGATATGTGAATAGTACAATTGACTATGGTCTTTTGTACAAGAAAGGTGGAGACAACAAGTTAGTTGGTTACTGTGATGTTGACTATGCAGGAGATCATGACACTAGGAGATCAACAACTAGGTATGTATTTAAGCTTGGTTCTTGAACAATTTCTTGGTGTAGCAAGAAACAGCCGACAGTATCATTATCAACCACTGAAGCTGAGTATCAAGCGGCAGCAATGACAGCTCAAGAGTGTACATGGTTGATACAGCTAATGAATAATCTACATCAACCAATTGATTATGCAGTACCGTTGTACTATGACAATCAATCGACAATTCGTTTGGTAGAGAATTTGGTCTTTCATGCAAGAACTAAGCATGTTGAAGTACACTATCACTTTATCAGAGAAAAGGTTCTGCAAGAAGAAATTGAAATAAGGCAAATCAAGACAGATGATCAAGTTGCGGACTTGTTCACAAAAAGCTTAAGCATTGACAAGTTCGAAATGTTTCGCCGTCAGCTTGATATAGTAAAAATAGTGAGAGTTGGTGTTGAGAGGGAGTGTTGAAAATCAACACCAACATAATAATTAAAGATGCAGAGAAATAAATGAAGTAGTTGAAGAAGTAGAGAAATAAATGAAATGGTTGAAGAATGTAGAGAAATAAATGAAGTGGTTGAAGGATGAATAAATATGGTGGTTGAAGGTTGTAGAAAAGAGAAATGTGTAGATAATATTTGTGTAGCTAGGATTATTTCTTAGTTTTATATTTGTGTGGTGTATATTGCATGTTGAGGATTATAAATAACCTACCTTGCATTTGGTTTAATCATTCTATCAAAAACAAATAAGTCTTTGTATTCTTAGTTTGAGTGTGAGTTGAGAGCTTTCTTTTTTAGTGTGAGTTGAGAGCTTTCTCTTTGAGTTTTTGTATTTTTCTTCAATTTATGAGTTACCTTTAAAAGGTGTTATAGTGGATATAATACAAGTAGTTTGTTTACTTGTTTGGATCTAATATTAGTAAATTTAGAATTTTTTATTCTAAATTTTACTCAACAATAACTCTAAACGTTACTTTTCTTTAAACGTGTTGTTAATTAAACTAGACTTATATACTCATGAGTATAAACACCCTAAAAGATGGATGAAAGCTTACTTATGAATTTATTGCAGAGATCTATTTCATTTCCAAGGTGCTCATATATACGTAGCAACTTATAAGACAAGTTTGACAGTTCCCAAACCTCCTCGGTTGATGCTATGTACCTGAAAAGAATGACAACAATCCTATTACTATTGAAAGAAGTTGCATTATAAATGCGTTTGTTTGTTTGTTTGTTTTTTTTCCCATGGTTTCTAATAACTTACTCCTGTTTCATGCCAGGAAGACTAGTAACATGCCAGCCACAGGCTACGATGCTTCGAATAATCCAATACGTTGCAGCAGGAATGTAGGCCTTGGCAACTGAAATTGGTGGTAAATCCAATGAAAGGTACTCTGATGGTAGCTCATGGAACTCAACAACACGTCTTGTTACGTTAATAATGGATTCAATGAGTTTTTGTAGTGCATCAAGTTGATTTCTCAGTGTCTTGTTATAATCTATGATATCTGAGATTTGTTTCAGGTAGGCCACTAACTTGGCTAAAGGATTTGTTTTGCAAAGAATAGCCACAAGCCAAAGTTCTCCATAGTTTGCAGAAAAAGCAGCCACACATAACACCACTTTTGCTTCCCATGGATAATTTGAAAGCATCTTCAATAATGACATAGTAGATCCATGCAAGTCACTACCTGAGCACTTGCAAAAGATCTGCACAAATTGCTTTACTGTGTAAGTACTTAATTCGTAATAATTTCGCTATAAATTAATAGATGTATCATTAGTGCAAATGTTACGATTTAATTTATGAGTCATAATTATTGGACCAAATTTACAGTTTAACTTAATTTATTTAAGATTAATTGGGATGAAAAAAAATTGACTTATCTAATAATTCGGGACTTTATTTATCAAAATGTCTTTCTCATAAGACAATATTTTTATTTTATTTTTTCCATATGTTATAAAAATATATATAATTATATAATCATAAGATAATATTTATATTAACATTTTTGTTATTATACAAAATTTTAAATAGTTTTTATTTTTTATTTTTATTATTAGAAAATGAAAGAGTAAATTAATGAATTGCTTAATTCAAATCATTTAAAAGGCTTAAATCATATTTCACATCTAATTATAATATATTATTTTTTACCACAAAAAGAATGGGAATAGAGCCTTGAGTTAGGTTATACCTCACAAGAGATCTTATGTATAAGATGAGAAAGTAGATCTTCAAGCAATCCATCAAAACCAGCAAAACTAGTCTTGTCATCCAATGTTTCTATACGATCATGTTGTTCCTGCATTAAAATCCAAATGTTAGTTTTGAAATTGTCTCAAGTTTTCTTTTTGTTTGTTATTTTTTTTTTCTTTTTTTTTCAGACAGCTATCTATATTAGCACAAGAAAAAGACAGAAATAAATGAAGAGAATTATTACTTTTATTAGAGCATCAACTGTAAGACTAGTCTGGCGCAATATGTCAGTTGAGATATGAAAAGTGGGTCTAACATCAAGAAAATGAGGTGTTGGATTATGAGTTTCCCTAACTTGTTTCACCAATGCACTCTCATCAGGTGATGATTGCATTCTACGGTCTCTCTTGTTGAGTTGCTTAGGAACTGCTTGTACAGTGCTGGCCATATTTTGGAACTTTTCAAAGCCGTGAAGAATGACACTTAATTGGATCTATATGGCTGTGTAACTTAGTAGATTATGCATTATATAATGATGAGAAGATGGAATAAAGTCTTATTGAACAAGTACCTTACTTGCAAGTTGAGTTTAGAATTTAGACAAATTAAGCTAAAGTCATGCAATACGGATAAGGTTTTAACACTTAATTTGCTCGCTGGCTCCTAAGGATCTTTGTTTGTAGCATAGTGTATGTGCATGAGTACGAGTATACATACAATTACACTCTTTTATGATACGAGTGTTCTTAATATTTGGATACATATTTGAGTATAAAATATCTCAATTTTTTCAATTTTAAATAATTTTTTATTAAATGAAAGTATCCAAATATTAATACCATATACTTATCATGTCTCTTAGATAAAGATTCTTAACAAACAATAAAAAATACAAATAACATTTATACAAAAAACGAATATACAAGGAGCCAAGAGGGGTATTGGACTCCACTCAACTCTTAACGAATGAAATTTAAGTATAATATATGTAAAATTATAGATAAAAATATATATATAAAATAAAATTATTCTCCTAGATTTTAATTTTTAAGCTTTAACAACTTAAGAACTCAATAGAAATCCTAGATTTAAGACATATTTATATTCAAAAAATAAAAATATATAAAATACTTTTTAAGCCAAAGCAAGTAGTATTATTATCTTTAATTGTACATATGGTGTTAGTTAAAATCCTTAATTTACAGTATCTACGTACTTGGAATCTTGTAGTTATACTTGTTGAAACTTTTCCATTTCTAATTAAAACTATGATAATCCTACAACAGTATTGACACTTTCGCTATTTTCTTTACGTTATAATTAATTGTTACTAAGTACATTTTGTAAAGAAGGATAATAGTTGGATTTGTGAACGAGAATAAGTTTAATTTATTAATGTGTTCTGAATAACTTTAATGTGTTCCATTACTCAAATGAATGCTATTTGGGAGGCTCTTTTAATTATATTGATTTCTTTGATTTACTAAAGAAACACAATTCAAAAGCGACAAAAGAAAAAGTAGAAAAGAGAAAAACAAAGAAGAAGCAAGGTTTGTTAAGGAATACTTACTGGTAATATGAAATGATGTTGTTTAATTTGCAAGTTTATTCTTTGATACTTTTTTTTTTTTTTGTAAAAATGTACTTTGGTGCCACCTAAGTTCTTTATTTGTTTTCCTTTTTGTCAAAATATTATAATAACTTAATTTTTTCGTCCACAAAATCTTTAAAATGAGGGTTAGTTTTAGGTTTTATTTTTATAAAATATATATATATATATTAAAAACTATTAAGTATGTAAGGATTTGTAGGGAAACTATAAAAAAAATTTGATAAAGGATATATAGTTTATTTTAATTTGAAGAAGATAAAACTTTCTAAATTTTGATTGTTATTATTATTATATTAAAAAATCATTTTAATTATTATTTTGTAAATAACTCCAAATACAAAATTTGATCTTTATAATTGAATAAAGAAACTGTTTACTTAATAGTTTTTAATATATATACTTTTTATATAAATAAAACCAAAAATTGCCCATATTTTAAAGTTTTTGTAGACCTAAAAATAAAACTATTACAATATATTGACAAAAAAGAATATCAAAGAAAGAACTGAACTAATAAAATGACAAATTTTAATAATAAGGAAGTAAATAGATAACAAAGTGATAACATGAGTACCACCAAAGTATTGAATCCCATCAAAAGTAAGTGCATGGCACATTTTTTTTAGTAATGAACTGAAGGGTAATTTTGGATTTTATTTTTATAATATATATATATATATATATATATATATATATATTCAAAATTGTGAAAATTTGTTAAAGGGATACGTGGTTTACTTTAATTTCTTGAAAATGTCTTTTTATATGCAGAAAAAGTTGGGGAAAAAAATTACCGAGCTTGTCCATTAGTGCGGAAGTGCTTCTTAACACAAATTTGTCATACGGTAATTTTATTATTATTATTGTTGCATATAAGAAGGCATTTTCATGAAATTAAAATAAGTCATATATTCCTTTTTCAATTTTTTTCTTTTTAATATATATATATTATAAAAATAAAATCCACAACTACCTCTCATTTTTAAAGACATGTTATGTACATGATTTTTTATGGATCAAAAAATAAAAATTATTGTAACATTTTGAAAGAAAAAAAAAAGACACTAGTAAGTGAGAAAAGTCCATCACAAATTTTGTCAAGTATATATCACATAAGTTTGACGGTAGCAATATTCACTTTTTATCTAAATATATGTTAATTTAATCATGTTATCCTTAATTCAAGGATCATAATTCCTCTTATTATAAAAAAATGAATATATTTAATTTTATAATTATTAAAAATAAATATTTTAATCACATAATTACTTATATTTTTTTATTAACATATTTTATTTTTATAAATTAAAAAATTAAATTAATTGAATAACAATTAAATTAACTAATTTTATATAATAATGAGACTCTTTTAATCTTTATCTCTATCAAAAAATTACTTAATATCATTATTCATAAATATATATTTTAATTTATTTTTATAAATTATATAAAATTATGTTAATTTTGTTTGTAACAAATTTGGGAGTAGAAATCCCTCACACTTTTACTTGCTTCATCTTATTATTAAGAGACAAAGGGACGGTAGTCCCTTAGTTATATTAGTCCTAGAAATTTAGTCTCTTTTTTATTTTTTTTATAATAATTTATATTTTTTGTTATAAATAAATAACAACATAATAATAAATTGAAAAATTATAATTTTATTTTTATAGAAAAAAAATAAGTGTTTTTATTATTATAGACATCAAATCACTTTTATATAAAGGATAATAAAATCATAACATTGGACTAAAATAACGAATCAATATCTTGATATTTGTTACGAAGGTATGATTCTACTTGTGTATAGAATTGCATATATATTTTGTCTGTGATAAATAGATTTTATTTTATTTGCAAAAATAACACTCTAATTATAATCATAAAAATAATAACATTTTATATTAAGTTCATGAAATTTTATTATTAAAAAAATTTTAACATATCAATTCATATTAAATGTAATTCAATTGAACATCATTTAAGTTGAACTATAAAAATGTAAATCTGTTTAATATTAAACATTGTTCAATTTGATAATATTTAATTTGTTGAATATTATTTTTATTATTATATGTTTTATAGGTATTAACTTATGTAATTTTTCAAAACATTATTTTATTTTATGAAGTATAATACATGTATGCACATGCACTTATTTTGGTTTTTTCAATTATAAATATGGTAACATAAATATACATCTCCTTATATCATGTTATTCTCTTTATAAATATGAGTAAATTGATATAAGGTAATGATTCAACTTTTAGGATATAAATTATAGATTATTACAACACATTAATATATGTTGCAAGTATTATGAAACTCAATGTCAATAATTTTGAAATGATAATATATATTCACTTTTTTAAAAAAAAAATTTTAAGGTATCAAATAATTTAAGTCTTTAGTATTTAAAGCTTTTAATTATTTAATACTTGTTTTTGTTGATGATAACTTTTTAATTATTTTAATAATTATTTTCTGTTTCATAATAATATTTTATAAGCGTCTCTCGAAAACATAAATAAAAGGAATTTTTATAATGAAGGTAACTTTTACTATATTTGTTTATTATTATTAAGTGATGAATTTTGGGACTTTATTTTACAATAATAATAGCTTTTTAAAGTAAAGTATTATTATTATAGAGTATACTACAACAAATCACAAAAGATCTATATCATTGGATAATTTTTTTATAAATGAATTTTAAAAAGAAAAAACGACTATTATAATTAACATAAATTTTAAGATTTTGAGATAACTTCTCATAATTATTGAATATTAAATTAATAATAATATCTTTATAAAGTAAAGTCTAATAAATTTACAAAAAATAGATAATATTGAATAATAATGACATACTAAGAATATTAAAAATACATTAATATGTGTTCAAAATTACTATATGTAGTTAGAAAAACTCGAGAGTGTGGTGGGAAGCCCAAAATATTACAAAATATAAGGTAAATATTTTTCTTTTGAGATGATAAAGTATATTACTCTCTTAAATTTTTTTATGTTTAATAATTCTATTATTTAGTATTTAAGATATTTTGTTATTTAATAGTTATTTTTAGCTAATGATAAAGTTTTAATTATTTAATAATTGTTTTGTCGATGATAAATTTTTATAAGTAATCATATAAAAAATTGTTATAATGAATTATAAATTTTTCATACTATTATTCATTATTGATAATTATTATAATAATGAGTAAGTAAAGTGAAATCCAAAAAATTATTAGATAATTGTTAATATGATAACTTTTATAAGTGGTCTATAGAAAGTGATAAAAGAAAATGTTCTAATAAACCTAACTTTTACTATTTTCATAACATTGTTAATTGCAATTAAATATTAAATTAATAATAATATATTGATAAAATTATGTCAAACAAATTTAAAGAAAATTGATTAGATAATAATGGATTTATTATGTGACAATTAGATAAAATTACTAAGAAAAACATTATTCAAAATATAAAATGCCAATGTGGTATTTTATTTTTGATCATTTTTATTTATGATAATTTTATCCAATTGTTTACTTAAATTATAATATTTGTCTTTCATTCTCTAAATAAACTTACTCTCTAATAGAGAAAACTAACATCTTTTGTCTATTAGAATTGAAAACACAAGATAACATATTTAAAATCAATAACCACATAAATAATATCTTTTACATTTTTACTATTAAAAAATTTTAGCACATCATTTTATTTTGAACATCGTTTAAATTGAATTATGACTATTTGAACATATTTAATGTTAAAAGATATCTAATTAGACATCGTTCAATATTATTGAGGTGTTTTTTTATCGTTATAAATTTTAAGAGTGTTATTTTTTTATTTCTCTTTAAAATTTAACAAATAACTAATAATAATCTTCTTTTTGTGTGAAATAAATCTATCATTTCAAGTAGAAATAAAATTTGATTAAAAGATAATACTTTAAAAGTAAAATAAAAAGAAAATATAAAGTTTGAAAAATAAAATGAAATATAATAAAGAAAAAATAATTGGATAAAATCATCCAAAATGTAAAATGACAGACACACACATATATATAAAATTCAGACCTACGAAGGGGCGAGACCTGCAGACGCAGAATGTTTTCTTTAAATTCATAAATCCTCTTCTTGTTTTCTTGGCTAGATTATGGGAAGGAAGTTATGGCCTATTAGCACTAGACTTCCTCGGTTCTTTCTTGATCCTTTTTAACATTTTCCTTTTGAGTCGAACATAAGACATTAGTTAGGTGTCTTTTTCATATTTCCCAAACATCGGATTGAGAATACAAAATGTAAGAATGAATTAGGTTTTGTTAAGAGTTAAAATGTGTAAGTCTTGCAATTTATGTTGAGTCTTTTCTAGCATTCTCATGTGTAAAGATATAGCCTGTATTATTTTACGTAGTGTTTTTTTCTTCCTATATATAAGGTCAATTATTAATGGTTTAGTATTGCACACTCACATAGTTGAAATATTTTATATGTTTTCATGTTATACACACCACCAGGGGATTGGGAGCATGTAGTTGACATGTTAGGTTGTGTTTGTGCATTAGTTTATTTTTTATGGATATTTGTGAAAAACTACTTGAACTATTTTCAAACAAAATGGCTAATATTTTGAGATCATTAAATGCTCACAGAGGTGATCAATGAGGTAGTCAATAAGAGGTCACTAAGGTATTGTGGCTATTATGCTCATCATAATGGCTATTATTCTTACCGAGATGGTACATGAGGGCTTGCCAACATCATCGATAAGGTGTTAGACAACTCAAGGGTTTTCTATAAATACCCATAAAATTTGAAAATTAATTAGAAAATATGAGAAAACTCTTATAGTTTACAAACTCATGATGTTTAATGAAAATTTGTTTTCTAAATAATGTCTTCAATATTTTGAATGGTTTTTGGTACCGGGGATACATTAAGTGTTTTTACAAAATAGACTTTTAATGGATGATTTAAAATCAAAATTGACAGCAACACGTAGTTGTAAAATATATCATACTGTTAGCGATTATGCCATATTAAGTAGTAGTGGGTCTTAAATGGAGAGCTATATTTGGTGATTAGATTTCAATTGTTATACATACAACAATGGAGGTAACTTAGGTATAGTTGGGCTTGATGCTACAACTAATAGATATAATCTGACGACTTATTTATCTTGTGAAACTTTACAAGTAGAACAAAAGTCACCTAAGCCAATAAGAGAGTCATAGCTTCTTCCAGAACATAATAAAATATCAAGTTCATATATCTTTAAAAAGGTAAAACATATGAAAGAATACCAATCCCAATAACATGAATAGTTCAATGGATAAAGGCGCTTTTAGGGTGAGTAAATGCAACCTATCCATAAGATGCAATGGCTTCAAATCTCTCAGTCCAAAGAACTATAGTCCATTTAGGGTAATGCTTGAGTATCCAAGGCATGAATTTGTTTTAAGATGCTTGAAGATAAACCAGAAGATATGAAGGATCGAAGCTTTAATTTATCCTAACTAATTTACTTATGTATTTGTCTTTTATTTTATTTTAATTTGATGTACTTAATTTACTTTTATTTCTTTTAATTTTTCCTTTGAATAATGTTTATTTTATTTGAAACCTTTTAATTTCATAATTTTTTGATTATATGTGATACATATAAAGTACATAGTGATTCCTTATATGCGATAAAACTTAACTTAGATGATAGATGAAAAAATATATCATAATATTTTAATTAATAATTATCTATTACATCAATTATGATTATACTTATACTATAACTTATGATAGAAGTAATCTAAAAAAATGTCTAAAACAATATATGTAGAAGTCAAATATAAAGGTATGACTAATATTAAAATAATTGTGTAATATTATTTAAAAACAACAAGAATCAAAATGAAGCATTTTTTTTCATATTATAAGGATCTAGCATGGGATTTTAAACAAAAAGAATGACTTAATTTCAAACCAAATATAATAGTTGAATCACAAGTATATATTACTCCAAAAGATGAGTACCAATGAAAACAAACTTTGATATATTAATTAATTTCCACAATAATTAATCAAATAAAATAATGAGTATCTAATTGACTAACTAAATAAATATAAGATTACAAGTAATTAGAATAATCACTATAAAAATGTTATCAATATAAAAATAAATTCATTTTTGATTTCTATATTGATTTTATAGAAAATAAAAGTTCATTGAAGAATTTATATTTGCCAAAAAGAATTTCTATTTTTTTTTGTCCACTATCACTACTTAATTTTATTTATATAAATAGAATAAGATTATAATAAACTTCTAAAAAGAAATAGAAAGACACAAATTTCATAATTTTTTTGATCACATGGAATTACATATTCTAGAATAGTTAACAATTTTTTTTATTCTTTTTAGAGTTTGGTGTGTCGATCTAGAACCCTAACTTTCGTCTCTTAGTGTCAGTGTCGACCCAACAGAGTGCTTTCGTTGTTAGTGTTCTTTCCGATCTCTACGCATTTCATCGCTCTATCAAAAATTCCCTCACTTTTAGGTGTTGTCCGTTTTTGGCTATCCATACATTTTCACAAAGAAAACTATCCAAGGCTAATTATTGAGCATATTTCATCACAATAATGATAATTATGATCATAATTATGATAAAAAAATGCCAATTTAAGTTGAATGGATTCAAAAGGATGTTGCTACATGGATCAGAATTAAAAATTCTACCGCTTTCATCCATTAAATAATATTTAATTACTTGAAAAGTATGTTTGACTTTGTGAGGTGGTGATTTAGTGGTAGTAGGCGACAATGTTGCTTTATTACCTATTTCATTAAGAATCGTAGATTTTTTGGTACATCACATTCATGCATTTACGATTCATGTAACAATGTTGATACTTTTGAAAGGCGTTCTATTTGCTTGTAGCTCACATTTGATACCAGATAAAGCAAATCTTGGTTTTTGTTTCCCTTGTAAGGTCTTATACATACGTGAAAAATGTAATAAAAAAAGAAAGAAGATGAGTTTTCTTTCTTTTTTTACTTAGAAGTCGTGCAAGATGAAAGTCTCATACACGGTTTTGAATAAGAGAAAGAAGTGAGGAATCCTCTTTTCGACTCTTACTCTCCCACTCCAGTTGTTGCTTTTCTTTCTGTTACTTCGAAAGTAGCTTCTTTAGCTTCAACCATTCAAATTTTTTATATTCCTTTTTATTTCTCATCAAAATATGACATCTTCTTCTGGTGGGGTTACCATTATCCTCTCTGTAGTGATGAATATTGTATGTGTTTCTAAGAAAAGGAATTTGTCTATTTTTTGGGGTCTCAAGGGGGGGTGGAAACATATAAGAACTATTGAATGGAAAAGAGATATAACTCCAGTTCCTTTGGAAATGGTAAGATCTTTGGCGTAAGAAAAATGAGTTGATAGAACCATCAACTATAACCCAAAAAGAACCAGATTCCGCAAACACCATAGAGGAAGAATGAAAGGGATATCTTATCAAGGTACTCGTATTTGCTTCGGTAGATATGCATTTCAAGCGCTTGAATCCGCTTGGATCACATATAGACAAATAGAAGTAGATCAATAAGCAATGACACAAAATGTGTGTCATGGTGGAAAAATATGGGTACGTATATTTCCAGACAAACCCGTTATAATAAGACCTACAGAAACATGTATGGGTTCGGGGAAAGGATCTCCCAAATATTGGGTGGCTGTTGTTAAACCTGGGTTTGAAAGAGTGATTTGATTGATAATAAAGAAAGATAATTCTTGGTTCAGTTTTCCACCTTAATGACAAAAAAAAAGGATTGATAAAATTCTATTAAGTCTGACTCACAATGATCATTTATAAAAAAAATGACTCTGGTTATCAAATGATTGAACAATCAATATAAATCAATAAAATAAAAAAGTAAGTAGATCTAACTCATTAAATCATAATCGTATCCACTATTATGATATTAAAATTCTATATACTATTAAATAATAGAATAAGAAATTCATTTTTTAGGAAATTTCCTTACGAGATTTGAGAATAAGAATACAATTAGTTGATGGAATGACAGAAATATGTCTCGGGTCTATCATTAACAAGAAAATAAAAGGGATCACTTATTTCTTGAACAATTCTTTTAAAAAATGTATCTATCTGATTGATGAGTCATAAGATAATTCATGGTTCAGGTGGTTATTAAGAATAGGAAAAAAAATCGAATGTAATTAAAGGATTTAAATAGGTTAGGTTAGAGATCAATAAATAATTTTTTTTATTTGAAACCCATTTAAAAGGACTAGTGTATGTAGGATAAATCAATACATAAATGATAGAGACCTTAAACGTTCTAAAAATGCCATGGGGTGCTAAAAAATGGTTAAAGTAGTGGCCTATTAGAAGTAGAAGACGTTATGGTGGGATTCTCACGGACAAAAAAGATTGCAACCAGTTTAATAATGATCGAGCGACATTGCTTCTTCGGCCTAAACCAAGAAATCCCTTAGATATCATGCAAAATGACTCTTATTCTATCGTTGATAAGAGATTTCTCTATGAACAATACAAATTGGAGTTTGAAGAAGGGGAAAGAGTCCTCGATCCACAACATATAGAAGAGGATTTATTCAATCACATAGTTTAGTCACTTAAAATATGTTGCTTTTTAGGTTTTTTATTTGATTGGATCAAAAGGCCCAATGAATTAGGATTTTCCTATTGAACGAGATCATTTCGAGATAGGTGAATCATTTATAATAAAGAGGGTGAACTTCAAGAAAATGGTTCGAAATTCTTGAAGAGTTGAACCATGTAGTATCAAATTTTTGCTTTTTACAAAAAAAGTACTAAATTTATTAATCTTGAGAAACTTTAATAAGATCAATCAAACAAAATAGATATATTTAATAAAGAATAAACAAATCAAGTCAAATCAAACTAAACATATATTCAATTGTATCAACTTAACCAATTATATGTGTTTAGTAAGATTAAAACCAACCATACAGTATACACAACCGAATCTATTATCTTCTATCTCCAAATACTCTTAAAATCCTCCATTGTTATTTTCCAACTAAATTTTTATGAATCTAAAATAATAATATATAGGAAGCAAAAAATGTGTTTATTTATGAATACTTGAAAATTATCATAAAAAAAGAATACGTAAAAATCGCAATCAGGAATATCTGTATGAATGGGTCGGTGGTTTTGGGGGACACTGCGAGGGAAAGGGGTTGGGCCTAGTGGTGGCCGGTGGTTTTGAGGGTGCTGTGAGAGAGAGGGATGCAATAGTTTTTTGTTGTTGTTGTAAGCTGGTTCAAAGGGGATTAAGGGATATGTGAAATGTGTAAGGGTATTTTTAACATTACATTAATTGTTAATTTTTTAAAATTTTAATTGATTTAAAGGGATGTTTTGCGGTAATAAATGACATTTTTGGGGAATTTTTTCATTATTATGTTAACATTCTCTATTCCTTAGTTTCTCTCACCTTTTCTCCTCCTCGTCCTATAGTCCAATTCAGGGCTTTTCGTTCTTTCAAATTTGCAAAACACAACAGAATCAATAAGGGAGATAGCAATGGATTCAGACGAAGAAGATTTTGTATTCTATGGAACGCCGATCGAGCGAGAAGAAGAAAACATCAGCCGTAAGAAGAAAGCCGAAGCGGAGTCCTCTGGTCAGTTGCGAACCGTCGTTCCTTGGAAGCAAGAGGTATTAGCTTCGCTTCCCTGCTTTTTTTTCCCGCATATTTATGGTTTTTGTTCAAGTGGAAGTATGTATTGCTTCTGGAACTGTTTCAAATTTTGTTATCCAATTTTGGTATTCTTTGAATGGCTTGTTCATCTTAGGCTGGGAATGTGGAAACGAAACAAACAAGTGGATGCTAAATGTCAGATTCAATATGATCGTTTAATTTTCCTTACTGTAGGTAGGGCAGTGTACAACACAATTGTCGAGAATCAAAAGGTCATTGTCAACTGTAACAAATGTGGTCGTTTGTTAACTAGTACTCCTTTGTCAAGACAAATAACTTTTGTGACATCTTTGAAACATTTGGATTCTTACAACTTCTAAAGCTTGTCTCATAGAAAAAACTAACTATTTGATGCCTGAGGAGCATATTCGTTCTTAGTGTAAGTAAGTCTGGAATCGCAAAAGCTTCCTGGTTATATCAGGGATAGATTAATTTATGGCATGAGAATGGCAATCTGCGGTAATATTTTTGTGGTAAGATTAGTGATGGAATTAACGAGTGGTTATTTGTGTTTTACTTGAAGTTTGAAGGTTAAGAACTTAAGATATTTCTCTAAAGGTGGGATCTGAGTTGCAGAATAAAACAAATATGGATATGGATGGCTTATTTTTCCCGATTAAAGTATGAATAGTTTCATTAGACATTTAGCTGTACTCCTATAATATAAATTTGCAACACATGCAAACTATGACCGGTCATTTTACAGCAATGTGTGCAATGCAGCCGTAATAATTTCAGATTACTTAATTGCTTAACAATGAAAAAAGAGAAAAAAAGGGCTTTGCTTCATGAGAAATATTAATTTTCATCAACCTCTTGTTCATTGTCTTCAGGTCAGAGACGAAGAAGGAAGAAGAAGATTCCATGGAGCTTTTACAGGAGGTTATTCTGCTGGTTATTACAACACAGTGGGCTCAAAAGAGGGTATCAATATGTTAAATTTAGAATAGATTAGAATGTGCTGATCAATTAACAATCCTCTTAACTTATTGCTCATCGATGTGAGACAAATGCACAGGGTGGACACCACAGTCATTTGTATCATCCCGGAAGAATAGAGCTGAACTAAAACAGCAGAGCATTTTCAATTTCTTAGATGAAGATGAAAAGGCTGTAAGTTTTCTTTTTGCTGAAATCATTAGTTTTAGTTACAGATATTTTGGTAACTATTTGCTTCGTTTTTATCATTATGTGGTAGGGACTTGAACTGTTGTAATATTTGTTTGGAAATTGTTCTGAGGTATGTTAGCAGACATGCATGTACATAATACAATTATAATGTTCAAACTCATGTCATGTTTGTGTATTCGTTTTTTAAATTATTAATTTAGTTATACCATTTAAATTAAATATGACATGTCTTAGGAGTGAAGTTAACCTTGGGGAAATGATAATGTGTGAAATGTTCATCTCAAGTAATAAATGAAGGTCTAGCTATTGAATGAAGTCAACTTATTAGATCTCATATTTTCTCATTTGCAAACCACATTAATTGTTAGAAGATATGGACAACAAATGTTTCGACTAAATAAATCTTGTGAATCTTGCTTTGAGTCATACATCTTATAAATATAGAGTATACTTGTTATCTAGATTCTTCTTCACTTGCAATTTTTGTATTTGTGGTTTGAAAAATTCCTTTTCTAGTTTCCTTATACAAGATTATGGAAGAACTGATCTAATAATTTCAACACTTAAGGAGTGTTGAAGATGTATGGACAACGAAGGTAAGTTGAATAGATAATTTGAAGAGCTGTTACAAATTTATTATTGAAGCAAACCTCAGGTGTTTTGCTTCTCATATTACATTGACCAATAAACTTGTACTTCTCCGGGTTTATATAAGCAAACCAAAAAATCTGTGTGACATTTATACTTGGCTCTTTTGTTCCCTCCATCTCCTTTCTTTTGTTACAAAAGTATGGGTTGTGATGCATTTCAATGAAATCTGCTACAAAGTTTTCAGTAAAAGTCTTACAGAGGAATGCCTATGAGTGTATTTTACTTAAGTTTTGATTCAATTTTGATAATTCTGTTTGTCATTGTGTTCTAGGATTTGGAAGGTCACTCCTTGGGAACATCATCTCAGTTTGATACATTTGGATTCACAGCAGCAGAAATAGCTCGTAAACAAGCTCAGAAGGAGCAAAAGCAAAGGTTTGGTGTTTATATGGATGATTTGTTTGTTCATTTTTAGCAATTGGAAGAGTGAGGTAGATATTTGGGAACAACTCATCGAGCTTTATTAAAGGAGAGGAAAAGCGAACTCTAAGGCCTGTATCGTAATTTGGTAGGAAGTTAGGCATTGCTTGGGATCTTATTTGACTCAAATCTATAACAAGCTTATAATTTATTTGAAGCCCTATTTTGTGATGTTAAATTGTTGCCCCAGACCACATTTAATTATACCTAGGAAATTCTCGAATCCTTGTATATTTTTTATTTGAATTTCTTAGTTTACGAACTTAGGAAATGTCTTATTAAAAGTGTAGAATTTATGAGAATATCTTTTAGGTTGTATTAGTGTTATACATGCTGTGAATTAGTTGTAGAACATGCTGAAATTTAGTTGTTGATAACAACTGTATTATTGCTAGATTAGTGGCCTATTTGTCTAACTTTTAGTCTTATTTAATAAGAATTCAGTTTCTTACCACCATTTCTCAATATTTTAATTCATGGTATCAGAGCATTTCTGAAATCCAATTCTTCAAGCGCTGTTCTTCAACGTCAATCTTGGTGGCTCTCTATTTTAGCCGAAGTCATCGTTTGTCTAAGAAACGGCCAACTATCGTGCATCTGAATTTGTCCAACACTCTCTGGAATCAACTTGGCGTCTAACAACCCAGTTATAACCAATCCAGTAGCCCAGTCCAGTCCAGCAGCTCAGTCCAATCCAACAACTCAGTCCAGTCCAACAGTTGTCTAGCAGCCCAGTTCAACAGTTGTCCAGCATCCTAGGCCCAATCCAACAGTTGTCTGAGCATTAATGGCCACAGGAAAACCTATCATGACCAGTTCCACCGAGAATAATATTTAACCTATTACCAGTCGCAAATTAAATAGGTACAATTACCTTTAGTGGTCCCAATCCGTCATGATGTTTATATGTGGAAAAATGAAAGACGATTACCTCATTGGAGATGTAGCAGTCCAAAACAAGGACGATCCGAAATATAGAACATGGAAATCCTAGAACAATATGGCAATGTTTAGGTTGATAAATTCCATGACGAGTGAGATTGGAGAGAACTTTTTTCTCTACAATACTGTCAAAGGAATATGGGACACCGCTAGAGATACTTATTCCAGTTCTGATAATATGTTCGAACTATTTGAGATTGAAAGCATTCTCTATGATCTTCGTCAAAGGGAGTCTTCAGTTACCCAATACTTTAACTCTCTCACTCGGTATTGGCAACAGTTAGACCTCTTTGAGGTTCACGAATGGAAGTGTCCCACAGACATAATCTTGTAGAAACAGATTGTTGAAAAGAAGCGAGTTTTCAAATTTTTGATGGGACTCAACAAAGATCTCGATGATGTGCGAGGTAGAATTCTAGGAACAAAGCCTTTACCAAGCATTCATGAATCCTTCTCCGAAGTTCGCCAAGAAGAGAGTCGAAAAAAGGTGATAGTGGGTCCTCAGTCTGCCATTTCAGTAACTAGAGAAGGGTCTGCACTTGCTATTCGAGGACACCAGCAATTTTAGAATGCAGACAACTTCCCTCGAAGAGAAAGACCTTGGTGTGACCATTGTCGTAGACCTGGTCACACTAAGGAAACCTGTTGGAAAATTCATGGAAAGCTAGTTTATTGGAAGCTACCCTCTGCACGACACACCAACAAAGAAAGCCATGGAAATACTCTCCACAACCCATGGAGTTGCTTCACCTGTATCTGCCCCGTTTAGCAAGGAACAAAATGATCTCTTGTAGAAAATATTTGGACAATCCTTGCCAACATCATCTGCCACTGTAGCTCAATCAGATAACACCCTCAACGCTCTTGGTGTGAAACACGTTAAGAGACCATAGATTGTTGATTAAGGTGCTTCAGACCACATGACGGGTGATGCTTCTCTTCTCATGAATCTTAAAGTCTACTAAGAAGGACACTCTCAAAATTGCTGATGGATTAGTATTCAAAGTAACAAAGATTGGTTCAACAAAAAATTCCAATTCTTTTATTCTCGATTCTATCCCTCTTGTTCCTACCCTTGATTGTAATCTCTTATCAATCACTAAATTCACCCGTGATAAAAATTGTGTAGCTAAATTTGTTCCTAATCTCTGTGTATTTCAGGACTTGGACTCGGGAAAGATGATTGGCAGTGCTAAAGAATGCTTGGGACTCTATCTTCTCAAAAGTAAAGATTCTCTAAAAAAAAGCCCTCCAAGTTGTTTCTGAGGTTCCTTCTCAGAATGAAACTTTGTTAAATCTTAAATCCAATAACAATGGTGAAATCATGTTGAATCACTATCGCTTAGGTCATCCTAATTTCTTGTATTTGAAAAAACTTTTCCCCTCCTTATTTAGAAATAAAAATTCAAAGGATTTTCAATGTGAAGTATGTTAGTTTTCAAAATATGTTAGAAATTCATATTCCAATCTTCCACATAAAAAATCACATCCTTTCTCATTAATTTACACTGATATTTGGGGACTTTCTCGAATCAAAAACATGACAGGGACGCGTGGTTTATTTCATTTGTAGATGATCATACTCGAATCACTTGGTTGTTTCTCATTAAAGAAAGATCTGAAGCAGGTTAGATCTTAAAAAATTTCAATACAATGATTCAAACACAATTTCAAACAAAAATCCAAGTATTGAAAACTGACAATGCTAAGGAATACTTCGCTTACATTCTTAGTGATTATCTGTTAAGTCAAAGGATTGTCCATCTAAGCTCCTGTGTTGACACACCTCAACAAAATGAGGTGACTAAAAGGAAGAATAAACATCTTCTCGAGGTAGTTAGATCTCTCATGTTCATAACTCATGTCCCTAAACATTTTTGGGGGGAAACTGTCCTTATAGTTACCTATCGGTACTCTACTTGAGTCATACCCACACACCAGAATTGTGTCCAACATTCCTTTTAAAATATTCAGATGTTTTGCTTATGTCCATGTATATCATAGTGGTAAAGTTGATCCTAGAGCCATCAAATGCATATTCCTAGGGTATTCATCATATCAGAAAGGATACAAATGCTTATCTCATATCACAAAACGGTTGTATAATACAATGGATGTCACCTTCTTTGAACAATAATATCCGTATTATCTCAAACCTATCATTCAGGAGGAGAACATAGGCAATGAATACCAACTTTGGAATAGTCTTACCACTCAGTCTCTCACAAATTCTTTCTCAAATCATATCCCGTAAATTCCAGAAAGTGAATTAGTGTCTCAAACAAATACTCCTAATAATCCTAACGAACCTTCAACTCCTCTGCCAACAGATCCAAACTTCTTTGTCCTAAACAATGATCTTCTTGTCTACTTCAGGAGGAGAACAACTCAAGAGAGAACGGAGAATCGAGCATATCTTGAGCCAGTCCAGGAGTCCAACCCGAGTATAGGCCACTCTAACAATTCACAAGGTAACATCACTGAACCTTCTATTATTGAGTTGTCTCCTAATGATTTGAATTTTCCAATTATTGTAAGGAAAGGTGTAAGATCTTGTTCAAACCACCCAATTTACAACTTTGTTTCCTATAAAAGTCTCTCACCAGGTTATAAGACATTTATTAGCAACCTTGATCAAATATAGGTTCCAAATTTCGTTCATGAAACCTTTTCGATACCTGAATAGAAGACAACTATTCTGGAAGAACTCAGTGCCTTAGAGAAAAACAAGACTTGAGAGATCACAGAACTATCACCAGGAAAACGAGCTCTTGGGTGTAAATGGATCTTTACAGTCAAACACAAAGCAAACGATAATGTAGAAAGATTCAAGGCTCGTCTTGTGGCTAAGGGATTTACTAAGACATATGGGATTGATTATTAGGGAACTTTTGCACCTGTAACAAAGCTCAACACTGTTCGTGTTCTTTTCTCCCTAGCATCTAACTTGGATTGGCCTTTCTACTAGTTAGATGTCAAGAATGCATTCTTCAATGGTGATCTCGAAGAAGAAGTCTACATGGACATTCCTACTGTAATTAAATCTTCTGTTCCAACCAATAGAGTCAGCAAACTTAAGAAATCCTTATATGGATTGAAGCAGTCTCCATGTGCCTGGTTCGATAGGTTTTCTAAAGTTCTGAAGAGATATGGGTGCAATCAATGCCAATTAGATCACACATTATTCGTCAAACATTTCTTCAATGACAATAGTTATCCTAATTGTGTATGTAGATGATATTGATATAACAGGTAATTCTACAATTGAGATGAATAAACTCAGAGTTCACTGTTCGTGTTCTTTTCTCCCTAGCATCTAACTTGGATTGGCCTTTCTACTAGCTAGATGTCAAGAATGCATTCCTCAATGGTGATCTCGAAGAAGAAGTCTACATGGACATTCCTACTGTAATTAAATCTTCTGTTCCAACCAATAGAGTCAGCAAACTTAAGAAATCCTTATATGGATTGAAGCAGTCTCCATGTGCCTGGTTCGATAGGTTTTCTAAAGTTCTGAAGAGATATGGGTGCAATCAATGCCAATTAGATCACACATTATTCGTCAAACATTTCTTCAATGACAATAGTTATCCTAATTGTGTATGTAGATGATATTGATATAACAGGTAATTCTACAATTGAGATGAATAAACTCAGAGTTCCTAGCCAAGGAATTTGAGATCAAAGATCTAAACAATCTCAAATATTTCCTAGGAATGAAAGTAGCCCGAACAAAAAAAAAAATATTTATATCGCAAAGGAAATATATACTCGATCTTCTCAAGGAAACTAGAATGATAGGGTATAAATCGGTAGAAACTTTGATGGACTCTACAATAAAACTTGGAATAAAAAAAACAGTGCATCTATGGACAAAGGCCGTTATCAAAGATTAGTAGGAAAACTTATTTGTCTATCCCACACTAGACCAGATATTGGTTTTTCAATGAGTGTTATAAGTCAATTTATGAACAATCCCACTGAAGAACACATGGAGACGGTCTATCGTATACTCAGGTATCTCAAGATGACATCAGAAAAATGATTGTACTACATTAAGAATCCCACTAGGAAAGTTGAAATCTTTGCAGATGCTGACTGGGCAGACTCTATAATGGATAGCAGATTTATCATTGGGTATTGTACATTCGTATGGGGGAATCTTGTAACTTGGCGAAATAAGAAACAATCAGTAATCGCTCGAAGCAGTGCAGAAGCTGAATTTAGAGCTATGGTCCATGAGATTTGTGAAGGAATGTGGTTAAGAAGACTACTCAATGAATTGGATTTCACCATTACTGAACCTATCGGCATGCATTGTGACAATCAAGCTGCAATAAGAATTGCAAAAAACCCAGTTCATCATGACTGAACCAAACATGTAAAAATTGATCGTCATTTCATTAAAGAGAAACATCTACTCATCATCAAATTGTAGATATCCTTATCAAAGCATTACCTCCAAAAATCTTTGAAGAACTGAATTGTAAGTTGGGAATGATTAATATCTATTACCCAACTTAAGGGGGAGTGTAAAATTTATGAGAATATATTTTAGGCTGTATTAGTGTTGTACATGCTGTGAATTGGTTGTAGAACATGTTGGAATTTAGTTGTTGATACCAGCTGTATTATTCTTAGATTAATGGCCTATTTATCTAACTTTTTTTAGTCCTATTTATAGTGTTGTATATACATTTAAAAAATCACAGAAAAATAAAACAAGAATTCAGTTTCTCATCACCATCTCTCAATATTTTTCTTCAAAAAGTTTATGTCGATTATGTTAGTTAAATAGAGTTTGAGGATTAAAAATGAAAGGGAGTTCAGAATTTTCCTTTCTCTCTTCTTTTCTTTCCTCTCATTCTCCTCAAGTAATATTCAGATTTATATTGTAATAGTATTTTTGGATGGTATCCTCCTCTCATCCTTATTCCCCCTTTCTTTTTTGCTTTTGCTTATTGATAACGATCCTTTCATTTGAATAACTCGAATAACTTGAGTGTATGAAAATATTGCTTCTCTCTTTGTCTCAAACAGTTTACCTTTGTATCTTAAACAAGGTGTTAAAAGACGGTTCTACGCTTTGGTGCGTTGTTATTGCATGTGGTTTGAGTTGTAAAAGTCTTGAGACAATTTTAACCCATGATGCAAGTTATAAGCTTAACTTAATTATTACTAACAATGAATATTAGGAGATAACATTCATGAAATAAAAATATATATAATAACATAATTATAATTCAATATTGAAATAGCCATGAAAACAATTTAAAATGTGATTTTGGGAATATTAGGAGAGAGAAATACCTACTTATTTTAATTGGTTGTTTTGCCTTTTGAAAACAAGTTTTGAGCCTAGTATGAGTCAATTGTGACCATGGATTTTTGACCCTCTCACATAAACAGAGAAATGTTGAGGCTTATAGCCTTAATAGTTTCATTGCGCAACACCTATTTGAGTAAGCCTCAACTAAAAAAGATGTAAGTCTACTATTTGAGGCCTTAATAGATAGACGAGGCTTATTAAGGTGAGTCTCATTGTAAGCCTCAAAATAGAAATTTAGAACCATGATCTTACAATATTATTTTTTTTATTCAACATAACGGGATCATGTAATTTTCAAATATTATCAATGCTGACACTTGTCAAAGTATTCCTGTAGTAATTATCCTAGGTTATGTAACCTAAAAAAAATATTGCATTGATTTTTGATGACTTGGAAGAGGTAGCAAGTGGATAGGTGTTGTATCTGGGGAAAGAGAAAAGCATTGTTTAGGCCTTTTTGCAGGCTACAAACCCTACCCATGTATAATAATGGAGAGTAAAGACATTGAATGTTAGATTTAGAACTTCACTGGTGAAAACTTTATAGTTGACACTTGATTTTGGCTGACTGAAAAATTTCAACGGCAACCAGGATAACCAGCAAATAAATTAGTATCTCAGTATCATATCGAGATTCACATGGAATTACAGGACAGATTGGTATTTCTGCTCAATTTTTATTGGCATGATTGCTGGAAAGATGCTTTGAAAATATTTCATTTCCCTTCATAGATTTTTATGCTATGCTATATTTGTGCCTTATGAATATAAAAATGGATTGCAGACCATCAGCTATTCCTGGACCGGCTCCAGATGAACTAGTTCTTCCAGCTGCAGACTCCATTGGTTGGTTTGTTGAATTTGTATTATTATTATTTTTCATACATGTGATAAGCTTTGTTTCTGCTATTTTTGGTCAGGTATGAAATTGCTGCTCAAAATGGGATGGCGGCGTGGTCGTTCAATAAAGGATTTCAATGTGAATTCGGCTTATGGTATGTGTTGCCTATACCTCTTCAAGTGATTAATCTCTTTTTTGCTGCTTTTGACCGCTGGATTAAAAAAGAGATTTTGCATTTTGGCTATAACTTAAACAAAATTATATAGATTTTGTTACATGCACTCTTTAAATTTTCGTGAAGAGCTCGTGTCTAATAGATATGATATGGGTTTGGTATTCAATACTCCAAGTACATGGAAATTTACAAAAAATGAAAATGAGGAAAATAGTGTGTCTGACTCAAGAATACATACCTAAAAGGGCACTTCAATTGGGCCCTAAACAAGTCTATGTTACATACCAGTTTGAGGAAAGTTAACATTTAGATGATTTAAATAAAACAAATATTAAGTGAAATAAAGAGGCACTTGGATTTCCTAATTAAACCATTCAGGTACATCGCAATCAAAGTAATTTCTTTATTGATTCTAGATCAGATTTTAATTTATGCTGATTTTTCTTAGAGTAAGCTATCATTGAGTTGAAATGAAGCTTGCATTACAGAGTTGTCAAAACCTGCTAAATTAAACCTACTTATTTTGCAATCTTTCTAGGAGGTTTCTGAAACTTTTTCAAAATCAAAGTATAATTTCTTTATTGATTCTACATCAGATTTTTATTTATGCTGATTTTTCTTAGAGTAAGCTAGCATTGAGTTGAAATGTAGCTTGCATTACCAAACTACCAGAGTTGTCAAAACCTGCTAAATTTAACCAACATATTTTGAAATCTTTAGAGGAGGTTTCTGAAACTTTTTCAAAATCAATCACTCTATTCACTGTAAAAACATGTTTCTTGTTAACCACTTGTTGGCTTTCTTTATTTCGACTTCCTCTAAAAAGTTTGTTTATGGTTGAATCTATTTATTAATATTGTAGTCATTTCTTTAATCTAAGTACATGTGTTCCAATCCAATTCTTCTTTGTCCAGTGCTTCTTTTTCTTTTTTGTCAAACTTCAAATCAATTTCAATAGAAATATGTTTTAAGTTTCATGCTTTTAAATTACAGATGCTCGAAGGGAAGCACGCAAAGCTTTCTTAGCATTTTCTTCTGATGAATTAAAAGCACATCATGCCAATTCTGGCCCAACACAGAGTGATCCTGAAGATTGTGTTGAGCTTCCAGCTAGTGATGATGTCCAATCTTCTAAGAGTACAAATGTAAGCATCATTTTGCTATAAGTAATCTTTTCTATTCTCACATGGAGCACTCCAATCTTTCATTGATTATGATGAAAGATAATGGTGTACAGTTATCCCATGCAAATTATTTGTTCACTAATTACTTTCAACCCTCTTAAAAGTCTGAATTATGATGATTTATGATTCTTTATTTACTATTTTCAAAGAGAACACTTCTTTCTATTGATCATGATGAAAGAGAGTAGCATAGAGTCATCTCAAGGAATCCTTCGTTCACTACTTAACTAGTCACACCCTCAACCTTCTCAGAATTATGCTGATCTATGATCTTAGTTCTTAATGTTTGATGATTCTCTACAATTAGTGTGTTCTTGAATTGCCTTCATCTTAGTGTGCGTTCTTCCAAGTTTCTGGAGCTTTTCTGGGGTCCAGTTTAATATGTAATTATTATTTTTTCCTTTGTTCTGACAATGTGCTAGTATTATGTCACGATAATTTTTTTGCCAATGAAATGGGTATCCTTTGTTGGTGACAGATTGTAATGTAACTTGGTTGTGTTTATTTAGAATTACATAGTATTTACATGTCACTTAACAAATCAATATTTTGAACTTTTAATTCTCTCTAAAATGATAGAGATTATGAAATTTAAATGTTACTTTCATAAAATATTAAACTATTCGAGCATACTTTTAGTTGAGTTGAATGATCTCAAATACTTTAATCAGTTGCAATATTTTAAATCCCATGAGTTATAATGTTATATTAGTATACATGTGTTAGCTAGTATCAGATGATGTAGTAATAATGGTTCTTATGGGTGGGTGGGTGTATTTATTGTCCCAGTTAAACAGATCAGTACTGACCTTTGCATTTATTCAACTTCAAAAGTCAGAATTATGGCTTCTGTTTGTTTCCTATGAAATAAGAATTATGGCTTCTGCAAGTGTAAAATGTACTTCCTGATTTTCCGAACCTGAGAGTCTGAGACTACTGGGGGTGGCTAGGAAGCTGGAGTCAGTTTCTCTAAAAGGCCTATTAAAAAAAAATTAAAAATATTATGAAGAGTTCTATCCCAAAACTCCATCCCCTATAGTTAGACAAGCTCATTAATTATATTTTATAAGAAATTGAGAAAATCTTTCAACTCATTATAATGCGATGCCCATGATGAAGCCAAGAACAAAGCTTCTAAGCTTCCTCTCCCCTAACAACAATGTTTCTTCCTATCTCAAGTTGTAGTCCTATATATGCCTCATTGCATCATATAAATATTCAATTTCAATAGAGTAAAAACATGCTTAATTTCTTATCCTTATTTCATGTGTGTATTACTGTGTAGTAGCTACTTGTATAGGATAGGAGCTAACTTAACAATAGGTTGTTATAACTTGTTAGTTATTTCATTCAGCCAATTACATAATGATTCCTTTGTGTATATATAGCAGCGAGCTGCTCATTTACTCAAGTAGAGAATCATTTTTCATCTCTCACTCTCTTCATTCATTTCTATGGTATCAGAGCCTACTCTACAAGATCTTGTGGAGCCTCTCATAGTGACACCTCCTTTTATTGCTGATCATGGAAAAATAGTTGCTGAGAATCTGAGCACACAATGGTTTCTCTTAGTGCTAGGAACTCCTCCAGTGAACCTCACCTTTTTGGTGAAACTAGATTGTATAAATTGTCTTCTTTGGCGAGCAAGTTCTCTTTGTGATCATCGTGTATGGCTTAGATGTGACCATTGATCTTTGCACTTGCTCAACTTGTGAGCAATTAGACCAATCCTGAAGTTTCACCTTTGATGCATCCACACATGAGGTGTGGTGCTTCAGCAGCTGAGCAATGGAACTCTTCGGAAAGAGTTCACTCAACTTCATCTTATGCTCATACTATGGAGTTTCGATTACAACTTAAATGACCTCTTGGCTAGTGACTTTGTAATAAGTCTCAGAACAATAAAAAATCATTTGGCAAGCATTGGAGAGGTTGTAATTGATTGTGATTTGATCCTTTATGCCACAAGTGTACTTAACTCAAACTACAATTTTTCGTGTCATCTTTCACCATGAGGTCTAATGCCTTTTCTTTTGATGAATTTCAAAGAAGTCTTGAGCATCAAAATTCACAAGATGTGAATCTTTTTATGAAGGCAAACTTAACTATTTTTATGTAGGCAAACTTAACTAAGTATGCATGTCTTTCCTTCAAGAGTACTCCAGAGGCGCACATCCTGTGTCCAAAACTTCTAAATTTTACGGTGAATCATCATCTTCTTGGAATCAGCTGGATTTCCTACACAAGCAACAATTCTAAGAAAGATCACAATGGAAATTTTCATTATAAGAACAAGAAAGGTAGTGAAGGAGGAAGTCCTCGTGTACAATGTCGAATTTGTGGCAAAGCTGGACATACTAGCTAACAAGTATTTTGAACTTTATGACATGCTTCAAGAAAAGGTTTCTTTTCTCGGTCCACACTATCAGTTATGGTTAGGAATGGGCAACAAGTTCGGTTATCTGTATCGTCGGTTCGGTTTTTATCCGATAAATTTCGGGGACGAGTACGATTTTGGGTAAAAACCGAACATGAAACAACGGGTACGGTTATCAGTATAACCGTACCCGTCCGTACTAGAAATTAATTATACTTATTTAATTAATTTATATATTAATTAAGAATTTTTTGGTTTTTTTTTCTAGGTATTTTTTAATAATCGTCTTGAACCGTTACCGGTGAGTAAAAGACCTTCTCCGAACTGTAATGGTTTTCAGGCGATTTCAGGTACTGATTTTATAATTTGGTTCGGGGACAGTTATATTAAAAACTATCCCCGTCCGTAGCAGTGCCCATTCTTAGATATCCATTCCTAGTTATAGTAGGTGATAGATCTAACTATTTAAATCCTTGATTTGTAGCAGGTCTAGTTATGGAAATATTACTATTAGGAAATTTGTAATTATGGTAACATTAAGAATTTAATTGTTATTATTCTCATGTATTAAAATATTTTATTTCTTTTTTTATTCATGCAAATTGTAGTATAAATAACTAGCTAACCATGTACAAACAAATTAAGAAAATACAAAAGAACAATTAGTTCTTTATGGTATACCTATCTATGACTGATTGAATAGAATCAAAGATAATAGCTAAAAACACCCAAATAGAAACAGAAACCGAAACCACACATGCCATGAATTCTAGGGGATTGGATAACTCTTCTTTCCAATTCACTATTGAAAAATTCAGCTATAGAAACTACAGAGAATGGACACAATTCGTAAATCTCGTTATAAACGGGAAAGGTAAAATGGGATACCAGATGTGGGGAACAATAAAACCTGTTTCATCCAACGTTGGCGCTATGAAGTAGTGGAGTTTTGAGAACTTAATGGTGACTGCATGGCTTGTCAATTCCATGTTGCCACCAATCGAAAAAACATACCTCTTTCCACCCACAACAAAGGATGTGTGGGAAGCATTCAAAGAAACCTACTTAGATGGGAGAGACTTCACCAATGTTCGAGTTAAAAACCTGAAAGCACTTTTGATTTTCTTACTAGAATTAGTCGCGAGCTTGATGATATTCATGGGAGGATACTCGATCGACGACCACTGTCTTCTAGGCGAGAAGAAAATAAGCGGTGAGTCATGCTTGAAGGTGGCCCAGGCAACGATGGCTCTCTTATCCAGTGATGACTCCTCTCTCTCTCTCAAAGTTTCAACCTTGAAGGTCAACGTGAATAGAGGGATTTGGAGTTGTAAGGTTGGTGGAGTTGATGGGCCAAAAGATTCTTTTAATAGCATTGGCCAAACAATAAAATCTTAGGTATGATGGGCCCAAAGGAGCCTTTAACAGTGCTAGCCCAAATAATTATGTTATTTCTAGTAGTGGGCTTGGGCCTCCTATAAACCTAACTTATGGACACCAAATAAAGAATGTGCCGAATATAGGTAATGGTCTTTTAACAAATTTAACCCTCGGGTTTTATAGAGCCCAAACATGAAACAATTCAAATTCACAAAAGAAAAGATTTTTTGCGATCATTGTCGTAAACCCAGACATTCAGAAGATAGTTATTGGGAAATTCATAGTAAACCAGTAGATATCAAGCTTCAATTGATCATTTAATCTAGGACAACTAATTCAACTTTACAAACTATTCTCCAGCATGCACAATTCCGACCAGTCATCTACTTCATTAGCTTTTCTATCCTACAAAGGTAATTATTTAAGTGCATTTGTTACTATTTCTTGAACCAAAATCCCTTGGATCATTGATTTTGGCCCATCAGATCATATGGCTGATGCCTATTATTTATTTACCTCGTACTTACCACCTTCTGTTAGAAATCCTAAGGTTAGAATTGTAAATAGATCTCTCTCCTCCATTGCTAGAAAAATGAGTATTTAAATTTCAAATTCTATCGCTCTTAAATCTGTACACTATGTTGCAAATTATCTTGTAATCATATTAGCTTACTAAAAACTCATTATTATGCTAAATTTCTCTCATCTTGTCGAGTGTTTTAGGATCTATCATCAGAAAAGACGATTGATAGTGCTGCATTACTTTGATGAGACTAATATGATTGAATGTTATCCGATTACTATTTGTGAATATGTTACTGTTCCTAGTACTAGTGAAATTATATAATGCATTAAAGGATGGTCATCCTAATTTTAATATTTGAAACACTTATTTCCTTCTATATTTATGAATAATAAAATATTTAATTTTCAATGTAAAACTTGTGAGTAAGTCACATATCAACGTACCTCGTTTTCAAAATCTCAATATAAACCTTCTAAGTCCTTTACATTAATTCACCCTGATGTATAAGGTACTTTCTGCATTACAAATTTCACTAACATTAAATGATTTGTTACATTTATTAATGATTTTACTCGGGTTGGTTGGGTTTATTTGTTAAAAGAAAAAACATTGGTTTGTAATGTGTTCATTAATTTTAACTCAATCATACAAACTTAGTTTCAAACACAAATCCAAATACTTCGTACCGACAATGACCCTGAGTATTTCAACCATACTTTACAAGATTATTTTTAAAAAAATAGGATCATATATCGAAGTTTTTGCGTTGAAACTCCCCAACAAAATGGGTTAGCCAAACAAAAAAACATACACTTACTTGAAGTAGCTCAACCTTTAATGCTCACCATAAACATACCTAAAAGATACTGGGGAGATGCCATTCTAACTGTTGCATATCGCATCAATCATATGCCTGGTGGTGCTCTCTCGTTTGAAACCCTACTTAAAAAATTACAGATTTTCTTCCCTACATTTCATATCCAGTCTCATTTGTCTCTTAAAGTGTTTGGGCGTACTACCTTTGTTCTTGACTATTCCTAAGGTTGGTCCAAACCTGATCCAAGAGCTATTAAATGTGTTTTCATTGGATATTTTCCTACTCAAAAGGGATTCAAATATTATGGTCCCTTTACATGCAAGACATTTGTTAGTCTTGATGTTTTCTTTTTTGAAAACACCTTCTACTATCAAAATTGTTTTCCTTAGTGGGAGAGTATAAGCGAGGATAACCCCTTTGGTCATTACTTGAACATTACTCTTGATCGAGATAAGGAGTTCCATAACTCAATTAGAGAAATCAAGACTGAGACCAAGCATACCACACCATCTTATACCACTTTGCCATCTATAAATAGAAATTTGAACTCCGGAGGAGAAATAGAAAAAAAACATAACAAAGAGATGATCACTTACTCAAGGAGGTCTAACTTGAGAGACAAGGAACACTTCACACTTGAAGCACCAAATGAGTAAGAACTAATGGTAGATCCAGATATCCATCATGAGTCTCCAAGTAATTATGAGTTTCCTAAGTCTTTTGAGTTACCTATTGCCATTAGAAAACAAACACGAATTTGTACTCTTCATCCTAAATCAAGGTTTGTTTCTTATAAAAGTTAAAAGTTTGTTGTTTGGACAAAACAAAGACTTCAAGAAATAGTCATGAGGTCTTAAAAATCTTGGAGTGGTGAGAAGTTGTAATGGAAGAAATAAGACCTCTTGAAAAAAATGGAACATGAGATGTTACAAAACTACCTAAAGAAAAGACTTTAGTTGGGTGTAAGTGGTTTTTTTACAATAAAATATATGGATGATGGAATAATAGAAAGATACAAAGCCCATTTGGCTGCTAAATGTTTTACATTAACTTATGGAACTGATTACACCAATACATTTTCACTTGTGATTAAATTAAATACATTTCGAGTCCTATCCCGAGCAACAAATTTAGAATGGCCTTTACACCAATTGGACATAAAAAAATGGAGAATTAGAAGAAGTCTTAATGATCATGCCATTAGAATGTTGTAAAGGAGAAAATTCCGCATGTAAACTAAATAATCATTCTACAAGCTCAAACAATCGTTTAGATCGTGGTTTGATAGATTTACGAAGGTAATGAAGAATCAAAGGTACCAACAGGGACAATCAAATCATACCATATTCTTTCAACACTTTGAAAATAGGAGAGGAACAATTTTGATAATGTATGTTGATATAATCATGATTGGGGATAATTTAGAAGAAGTCAAAAGATTGAAGAAAAACTTGGCTGTAGAATTTAAAGTTAAAAATCTATTGCAAACGTGGTACTTCATAGGCATGGAAGTTGTAAGATCAAAAGGTGGAATCATTGTTTCGCAATGAAAATACATCATTGATCTTATTATCGAAACTAGTTGGATGCAAACCAAGTGAAAACCCAATAAAAGTAGAAAAGAACAATGAAGATATGGAGAGACTAATGGGCAAAGACAGATACCAAAGATTATTAGGAAAACTAATCTATCTGTCTTACACTAGACCTGATATTACATTTGCAGTTAGTGTCGTAAGTCAACACGTGTACTCTCCAAAGGAAGCTCACTTAGAAATTGTTTACAAAATTCTTAAGTATTTTAAAGGGTCTATGATTGTTCTTTAAGAAAAATGAAACCATAGACATATGAGTTTTTACTGATGCCGATTGGACTAGTACAATAGAAGATAGCAGATCCACTATAGTGTATTGTATCTTTGTGTTAGGAGACTAGTAACTTGGAGGAGTAAGAAACAAAAAATGTAGTTGTCAGGAGTAATGTTGAAGTTGAGTTTAGAGGAGTTGCACAAGATATTTGTGGAACTTTGTAGTTAAACATGTCGTTAAAAGAACTTTAGATTGCGGTAAAATCTCTAATTAAACTTTATTGTGACAATAAAGCAATCATTATAAATCCCTAAATCTAGTTCAACATGATAGAACAAGGCATGTGGAAATGAATAGACATTTCATCAAAGAAAAGTTTGAAGATGACACTATTTGTGTAACTTATGTACTATGTTCTTACAAAAGAGTAAGCAGTAGATATATTCACTAAAGGACTTACTCAACGATATTTCTATGATTTCATTGGCAAGTTAGATATGATCAATGTCTATGATCCAACTTGAGAGGGGGTTGAAATCCCTGATTTTTAGTAGGTCTAGTTATTGAAATATAACTATTAAGAAATTTGTAATTATGGTAATATTAAGAATTTAATTAAGTGGATTATTCTCATAAATTAGAATATTTAATTTCCTTTTTCATTCATGCAAATTATATTATAAATTACTAGCTAACCATGTACGAACATATTAAGAAAATACAAAAGAACAATTAGTACTGACTTTCATTTCAACCTTCACTAACCCCTCATCTTCAGAGGCTGCCTCAGTCAATGTGCCTTGGCTTCTTGAATGTGGAGCAACACATTGCCTCACTAACAATGCTAACAAAATTGTTGACATGAATAATTCCTGCCTTAGACATTCTGTCACTGTAGATAATGACACTTCTTCTCTTCAACCTATCAACTCTGTGTTTGTCTTAGAGCTCATAAAGTTGTTGCACTCTTATGTCTGTTCAGAAACTTTGTTTAGACAACATTGTTGTTGTTGAATTTTACTCTGTGTTCTTAAAGGATGCTTTAAGCAAAACAATCCTGGCCCAGGGGAAACTAAGGGAGGGCTTTACTCATTGGAAGGTCAGCTCAAACCTTCTTCTGTAGCATCCATGGTCTATACTCATTCCTAGTCAGTATGTGATACTGCTACTGCTTTTACTGCAATAACGCCATATGTTTGGCATCACATGCTAGCACATCCATCTACTAGTGTTTAACAAACTTGTAAAAACATCTTTGTTGAAATGTGATAAACTTTCTTCCCTTGCCCATTTGTTCTACTTGCTGTGTAGAAAAATCACACAAACTGCCCTTTAAACACAAGCACGCTCCATGTGACATCTTTTGCCTGATATGTTGATTGATGGACCTTACCAGTTATGTAACACAGTGTTGCAAGGTATTTTCTTTTGATAGTTGACAATTCCACTTGTTATATGTGTATTTCTTTCTTAAAACTAAAGATGAGGCACAAGCTTTTTTATGAGCTTCTTAAACATAGTTGAGGGGAATTTTTCCATTAAGGTACAAGCTGATCAATCTGATGGTGGCACAGATTGGCAAGGTATTTTCATTCCTCACCAAGTTAGGTTCTCTAAGTTTACAACATGGTGTTACTTGTCCACACTTCTCTGAGCAAAATGGGATTGTGGAGTCAAGCGAAGTATAAGAGTTGTAGAACAAGGCCTACCTTTTCTTCTAGAAATGTGGTATTACTCTTAAATATTGGATATATGTCTTTACAATTGCTGTTTTTGTTCTAAACAGCCTGCCTTTAAAGCTATTGATGATCATACTCCATATAAGTTACTTTATAAAATGTCTCCTAATCTGGCCTAAGTCTTTTCGATCACTTTGCTTTCCTCGTTTTCATGCTTATAATAAGCATAAAATCCAACCTAGGTCTATGACTTGCACTTTTTTATGGTATGCATCCCAACACCAAAGTTACCTTTGTCTTGATAGGGATACTAATAGACTTGAAAAGTTTGCACTCGATACTAATAGTCTAAGAGGGAGTTGATACAGATATCTCAAGGACTTTTAACTCTTTAACTTACAGCAGAAACAAATAACACATAATATCGCAATAATCAAAAGTAGTAACCAGATAGTCAAAGAGGCAGATAGGAAAAGCAATAGGTACAAAAAGAAAGCTTTATTAGAACCTTTTATGTGAGAACGTATTTGGTAACAAAGTTGATTGTACTAACACAACATGTGATCAATCAAACACAACATATAACGTGGTAAACTCACATAGGATCCAATACATATGTGGTAACATTTGGAAAAATATCAATAATACTCTCGAGATTTGCATATTCTTAGCTCCAACTTTTCAAAATTGTCAAAGATGATCTTTTGATTTTAATTGAAGTTAAAGATAACAATTAATTTTGACATTTTTGTAATATGTTTAAAATCAAAGGATATATATGATTTTAAGCTAAAATTTTAATCTCTTATAATTAAATATTAAATAATAAACTCAATAAAAATAAAAAATGTTATATTTTTATTTTATTATAACAATATAAAGTATAAAAATTAGAAAAATAAATAAATGTGCATAAAATTAAAAAAATATACACACATATTCATCAATTAAGAAAATAAAACTGAGATACATACAATGGATGAAATTGTATTTTTTTAATTTATCCATGCAGTAAAATGGTTACTTTTATATTTTTAATTATCTATAAATGATTAGGGTCCAATTTTAATTAAATTTAATTTAATGAGATATAACTCACGATTTAATTATTAAAATCATAGTATTTTCAATTTTAACATTTATAATAGGATTAATAATAAAATTAGCAAATTGAACTAATTTATAAAAATTATAAATAATTCAAACTTAGTTTTAAGAAATTAATGTTTATGAATTATTTGGCTTGAATTAAATTATAATATACTCATTTTTTATAAGCTATCCAATTAATATAAATGCATACTATATTTCTTGAATGCATTCATTCATTTTTTTAATTATGTTAATTGCACCAAAAATTAAAATTTTAATTTTTATAAACCTGTCAAAATTTAAAAATATTTTTATGAATCTAATTAATTAATTAATTTTCTAATGAGAGAATTTTGAAAAATGTAGAAAAATAAATAATATTTTAAAAAAACTAAAGTTGAGAGAAATGAAGAGATATGATCATATGAGTGAGGAAATAAATCAAGAATATTATATTAATTTGTTAGGATTATTATTTTTTATTTAAATAAGTTTTATATTTTTATTTATTTCTTTATTTAGTGTAGATTTGTATTTTTTATCATAACGAATATAGTAAATAAGTAAATATATTTTTTCTTTATTGTTATTTTTAAAGGTTGTTTCAATAATTTAGTAAAAATGATAAAATATGTGAGATAATAGATAGAATAGTTAACATTGTTACTTATAGGAGCTATTTGTGATCACACATCTAGTCTTAGTGTCACTAGACGTATTTTCAAACGATAATGGTATTTGTGAAGGAAAGATGAGCTTTAGGGGTATGAATGGTATTTTTCCGATAGCATCAATGGGTTGCGATAACAACCACTGACAACAAACAATACACTAAATTACAAATATAACTAATCAAAAATATAAACATAAATATCTGTATTAGTTGGGGCACTTACTCAATTGCATCTGAGATACCACACTTGTTGTCTACAAAACACCGTCAACAGATCCAATATTCTTTTGGGGCTCTACGATCACGTGATGTGGTATTATCACCAATAACTCAGATATAGTGAGACAACCTAAGTTAGGATAACTCATGCAAATGAACTATTTACACAAACATCTTGATTTTATTTCATTTAGTTGAACCTTCGCAAAATCACTTATACATTGAACCAAAAAAGAAATCTAGAAATTGACTCGCCGAGTGCTATTCGACGAACTCCCTCTAGCCTTGCTTAGTTCACCTCAGTGAGCCACGTGTCACACGACATCGAACCATTAATTATAGGGTTATTTTAGTATTTATTGGTATACCACAAAAATCAACAAAAATTATAGAAAAAAGCACAAGTAGGACTACCAAAAGTTATAGAGGCTTCTTATGCATTAGATATGTATGCATTTGAAAGTATTCGACTTTAATAATAATAAAATAGTGCTTCATTTCTTATCCTTATTTCAGGTTTTTTTACTCAACCCTAAAGGGGATTTATATGGCTTAGGTTTTGATCCTTACAAGCATGCTCCTGAATTTAGGGGTAAGCATTTTGTTAGAACAATTGTGTTATCAATTCACATTTGTGTCATACTTACTTTTATTTACCCATTCTTTTATAGAGAAGAAAAGGTCACGTCTATCTGACAACATGGAGCCCCAATGTTCAAAAGCTCTTTCGATGAGAGAGAATCTTTTTGGCTTCAATTGTAAGATCTATTGACGATTTGATGGACTAAAATTTAAAATATACTAATGAATGGGCTGCTTTACTCTGATAACTTATATCTAGTTTGCATTTATGGTCTCAATTTGAGGTTGATTTTGCCCATTATTCATCAGCTGGAAAGATTGCTCCTGGTTTTGGCATTGGAGCACTCGAAGAACTCAATGCTGAAGATGAGGATGTCTATGGCTCTGGTGAGTATTTCTTTTACAATTAGCTCATCTTGAATCATTTTCATGTTACAAAGTTCTTATGGTTTTGTGTTTGTTCTTTAGTTTCCTTATTTCTTATTTTTGGTGAATAGTACTTTTCTTATATTTCCTATAATATTTAGGCACTTTGAGGAAGAAATTGTTCTTTCCTTCATCCCTAAAAAAAAGATGCTGGTGCTATTGAACCCATCTTATTATTTTGTTTCGTTTTGGCAGTTGATGGATTGAGTAGACTGATGTAAAGAGCTAAGATGTTTAATTTGGTGGAAATTCTGAGTGTTGGGGAGAACAATGTTGAAGTCTCTTCTCTCCAATTTATAGATGACACTATTTTCTTCTTAAGCAATGAGGAAAAGTTTGGTCATTTGATTAATGGGTTTGCAATTAAATTTGTCCCAAAATTGTATCTTAGGTATAAATTGTGCCGAGACAAATGGTCTCCTTAGCCAATTATTTGGGGTGTGAAGTTTGGACTTGGTCGTTGAAATATTTGGATTTGCTTCTTTGAGGTAATCTAAGAGTTGCACAATTTTGATCACCAATTATAGAGTGGTTTGAATAAGATTAGCAAGATGGAAGAGAGTTTTTTTCTCCAGAGGGAGTTAGCTAACTTTGATAAATTCAATTTTATCAAGCCTTGCTATTTACTACCAATCGATTTCCAAAATTTCAGTGGGAGTTGCTAACAAATTAGAGAAACTAATGAGAGACTTCTTTGGGAATCTATTAGTGAAGTGAGTCATTCAGTAAAGTGGGAGATGATACAAAGATCGAAGAAAAAAAAGGAGATTAGGCATTGGAAATATCACCCCAAGAAATAAAACATTGCTAGGCAAGAGACTTTGGAGATTCCTTTCAGTAGAGAATTCTATTTGGTAGAGTTATCAAAAGTACGGGTTAAATGAGAATGGGTGGGATGCAAGTTGTGGTTTGCAAAGTGGTGGATGTAATCTTTGGATGATAATTTCTAAAGAATTTAATTTGTTCTTTTCTAATTTGAGTTATAAGTTGAGAAATGGAGTTAGAATTCGATTTGGGAAAGATTCTTAGATGGAAATAGTTTTCTTTAAGCAAGATATCTAATATTGTATAGTTAATGTTTGGATAAAAATACCCCGGTAAGCATGTTATTTTTGCTAGAGGGTTAGAATGTTAGGATTGGAAGAAGTAACTATCATATTTAATAGTTGTGAGACAAGGATATGGATTAATGAATCGATTGGTAGTTTTTTTGTAAATTTTACTTTGAGCTTCTTTTGGATGGTCCTAATATGCTAAATTTTGATCATTAAGCTTCATTGTGGGAGTAAAGTTAAGGTGTTGCAGTGGCTAATTGTTCTTGGTAAGGTCAACACAATGGTTCGAATTCAATCAAAGTTTTCAAAACTGTCTTTCACTTAATTGGTTTTTGCAAGAGAAATTCAGACGACATTATTTATTTCTACATTGCCCGATTGTGCATAATCTTTGGTCTATAAAGTAACATGGATGTTCAATGGGCCATTCTAGGATCTTGGAAATCTTTGTTGCTAATTTTTTTAACATGCATTGGAATAGTATTGTTGTATATTGAATTCCAGATTGATGAAAATCAGCAAATGTTGTAAATTGGTGTTGAAAAATGCCAATACCTAAATGCCTTCCCAAAGAAAACAAGTTGTATTATTCTTATTCACTTTTTCTTCTCGCTATAGATTATATATATATACTATTGTTATGACTAAAATACAGTTGTAATACACTAATATACATCTGTAATACACTAATACAAAGTTGAATACAAAACTGGATATAAAGTTGGAACTAAAACTGGAAGTCACCCTGAAAATTAGGAAACTGCACCCTGAAAATCAGGAAACTATCTCCTGAAAATCAGGGGCTGCTTAGGAATGAATCATATGCCTAGATTGATTTCCTATACTTTCCCTCAAGCTAGGCGATATATGTTTTCCAAACCAAGTGCTAAACTTAACTCTCAGAAACAAAACTTTGGTTAAGATATCTGCTACTTGTTGTCTAGATGGAACATAGTTGAGGGAGATTATCTTGCCTTCAATTTTCTCCTTGAATTAAGGGTTAACATTCAACACTCCCACTCAAGTTGAATTCCGAAAGTTTATGGATCTAAGCTTGATATATAATGACATCCCAAAAAGGTGTACAGATCCTGTTGCTAAGTAGCCTGAAGATTGAGATGATGAGGAAGATGGTGAAAGGGTTAATAGTCAACACTTTCACTCAAGCTGGATGCCGAAGGTTTATGGATCTAAACTTAGTATATGATGACATCCCAAAAAAAGATTACACATCCTGTTGCTAAGTAACCTGAAGTTTGGGATGATGAGGAAGTATATGATTTAACTACCAAATCTGAGTGGAGCAATGCAGTTGAATTTCCTACAACTCGGAGAGTGGCTATATCTAGTTGATATTTGACATAGACCAAACAAGTAATATCGAGACAAATGAATGTCATAAAGGCCAATTAGATTTAGGGACGTCTTCTAGTCACAAAACTTTATCTTTAGAATGAGAAGTTTATTGGAAGAAACCGAACGATCCCTTCAGACGAAATCATTCTCATGGATTATTTTCTTGAAATGAAAAAACTTGTTTCTTTACCAAATACATAAAACGGAAGTTACTACATTGACGTTTGATCTTTCTATGGCCAATTTGATAGTGAAGAAAGTTCTTTGAAAGCTGAACTTAATGCTTGATGCTTGAGTATCAATTTAATGTTGTTGCTGAATTTCTCATAGGCACTGCTGAAGCAAAGCAAAGAAAGTTGTTTGTGACCTCAGTACAACTGAATCATTTCTGAGGGTGTTGAATATAAAGTGTCGTCCTGTAGAACCAATTTTTGGTTCTACAGTAGCTTCAGAATAAGATGACCCAAGAGCCCTTGGAGAGTTCAAGGAATGACACTCTTCGTCCTGCTTGGTCTTACTTTCATGAGGATTAAAGAAATTGATGTACCAATTTGTTCCTGCTATTGAATTTGAAGGAATAGATTAACGATAAATTGCAAAGTTGATTGGTATTGTTGATTCTTATCAGTCTCATCCTCTGATGCACCTTAACCTCCCAAGGAGTGCAAATTGCAGCTGCTGGATTATTATTATTATTTTTTGCAGCATCTAAAATATTTATTAAACCAAATAATAACCATTCCTTTATATTACACAACTGGATCCATTTTCACCCATTGCTTTTACATAAGGTTTAAAACCAGTGAACAATACTTCCATTGATAAAATAAAAAATCATGCGATGTGTCGGTTACCACTAGCGGGTCCATCACCAAAGAGGTAACCAAGAGAAGAACCTCCACTAGGGGCAAAGTGCACCTTAGTTTAAGGTTGATCCGTGATGAAGTTGCCACTATTCTGGCCATCTGCTCGCACATAGTTGTTTGTAGAATTATGGATCCCAGTTTGAACCTGTTTTCAATTGGTTGAGCAGCAGTTTTGGAAGCACATCCCTTACTCACAGAATGCCCTTCATTTGGAGTAGTAGCTGGAGCATTTTCTATTGCTGGTGCTGGTTTTGTTGCTTCTACACCACCAAAAAAAAAATATCCCAATGAACTCTGTCCCCTACCATTGCTAACTCCATGACCCATGCTTTCCTTATTCTAAAAATATATATCAGAACTGGAGAGAAGCTCTGAAGCACATAAAAAACATGTTGTAGCTAAAAGGAAGGCCATTGATGAGGAGAATAAGAGGTGACTAAGAGCAATGATTTCTGCCATGATAGAAGAGAAGACTAAAAGCAACGGTTTCTGAACCTAATGCTCTGATACCTTGTTGTAAATTGAATTCCAGATTGGTAAAGAATCAATAGATGGTGTTGAAAAATGCCAAGGCCAAAGGCCAAGACCTAAAGGCCTTCCCAAAGAAAACAAACTCTCTTAAAGTTGTATTTTTTTTTCTTTCAAAATTGTATTATTCTTATTTTCTTTCTTCTTGATACAGATCATATATATATATACTATTGTTATGACTAAAATACAATTGTAATACACTAATACAAAACTGGAAATAAAGCTGTAACTAAAGTTGGAAGTCACCTTGAAAATTAGGAAACTGCATCCTAAAAATCAGGAGTTGATTATATCCTAAAAAGTGGGAAACTACCTCCTGAAAATCAGGGGTTGCTTAGGAATCAATCATATGCCTAGATTGATTTCCTACAAGTATGAAGGCTAGAAAGCTATAGTATCATGGAGCCATGGGATTGGAGCAATTCTTTAGGTGTTTTGGATTGAGAGAAATGATAGAATTTTTGAGGAAATTGAAAATGATAACAATTTTTTATGGGAAAAAGTCTTATTTTTAGCATCATTGTGAGCTTCAGTTTGGAAAGAATTCATGAATTATTTTCAGTTTCTTGTAAGCTACAAGCTACAATAGGTGAGTTTACATATCTTAATATGTGATTGGTTTTGTAAGGAATAGACTATGTTATTGTTTGGATTTTCTTTGGTGGATTGCTTGTCTACATTTTATATTTTTGTAACTATTTTTATATATAAATATATTTTGACGACGACACGAAGTCTAGAGTTTGCTATAGTGAAGACTAGAAAGAAAAAAAGTTTGTCAAGAGCCCGAGGTGCTACCTCGAGTAACCCATAGAGCATTTATTGCCTTAAGAAATGCATTTCACATGTGGTGTCATCCACGTTGGGCATGTTTCACGGTTCTGTAGTTTGCATCATAGGAGGGAAAACTGCTTCCAATTGAAAGGATGCACAGTCTAAGAAGTTTATTCATTTTTTGACGATTTATTTTGGAGCATCTAGAGATATCTTTTACAAGCACCTAGTGATATTTTCAAGCGTAGAGTTAATTTTGGTTGGGGTTTTTGCTTACTTTTTGGCATGTACCTTTTGAATACAATTTAGACTTGGCTTTGTTCTTTGCTATTTTCACTGCTAAGGTATCTTGACTTGTGTTTATCAGTTATTTGGAACTGTAAACAAACATGTTTTGAAATGAAATTTACAGTAAGCAAATGTAGAACACAATCATTAAAAGATGCACATTCACATTTATAATGCTGGATGTGGTGTAATGTTTATGCAATATGCAGAATCTGCAAAAGCTTACTTTCAATAAAATTCACTTTGAACATTTTTGATAATATCCCTTTATTAGGTTTAATCTAACATCTCCAGTACATCACATATAGTCACATAAAATCTTTGCTCATCAATGATGTACACATGCAAATGATTTCCCAAACATTAACGTGGAAGGTCTATTTTCTTCAGTTGATCCTAATTTTTTGGTTTTTCCTTGCACATCCTTTATCATTTGTAACTCTTTATTTTATATTAAGGTACGCTGCTATAATTGTTTCTTTGAATTTTCTATGTTTAGGCTATGACTTTGAGGAGACATATGTTCACGAAATAGAGGAACCTTCAAAATTGAATTTTGATAGTGAGCGTGGATTGGCTGTGAAGAAACCTGGTATTTTATCCGGATTTAGACCTGCATCCAATTCTGACTATCAGCTTGAAAGGTAACCAACAATTGTTTGTGTCATTAGTTTGTCTAAAACATATGATTAGTTTTTGGTAAATGTTTCATTTAAAAACTATCAACCAGCTTGTATTTTTTAGTACTCTTTTTTTTTTGTGAATCACCACTTTTTATTTTCAATTTGTTTCATCCAGCTACTTTTCCCATCTTCTACTAACATAGTTGATACAAAATTTAGGAAAAGTACATGGATTAAAATCTAGGGCATTATGTTTTTTTTTACATTGTTTGGAATCATTTTTGACTTAACCACGTGGGAAGCATCTTAGGTGATTTCTATTAAACAAGTATTTGTGGTGTCTAGAGTTGTAGAATAGAACCAAATGATATTTAAAGTTGATAATTTCTTTGAACTTTTTGACATGTGTGACTCGCGCATGTATTTCCCGCACTTCAACATTTCTGTAACATAAGTTGACAAAAATAGCTAAATGAAAGAACTAAAAGCGAAAACTACTAAATTGAAAAAAGAAGGAAAATGTACGAAATTGGAATTTAGTAATAGTTTTACTACTAAATGGGAAAATAAACTTAGTTTTTATTATCCATAGTTTAGGGAAAGCATCTTTGTTTTAAATGAACTATCGAGGTTTATTATAGTATTGTTTCAGAATAGGTTTTAAGAAATGGTATTTACTGAATTGTATTTCTTGTGTCTTTACAGAATTATGCGCTATATATATAGTTAAAGATCATGATAAAATATGTGAACCTACTAATAACAACATAAAATCTTCTAATTAAAAAAATTCCCTAATTTAAGCATAATTTTTTTTCTAATTATTTAGATAGTCAATTTGAATCAAATCCCCATTAATTTGGGATAACAACTTTTAATGTGGGATTTTAACTCTCTTTCAAGTTGGATCGTAAATATTGATCATAACTAACTTGCAAATAAAATCAGTGAAGTTTTGTGGGGAAGTCATTTGGTGAAGATATATTTGTTTTTTTTGTTGGAGAATAAGTCATACAAATGGTCTCATTTTCAACTTTTTCTTTGATGAAATGACTATATACTTTCATATGTTTGGTTCTGCCATGTGTAACTGAACTAATGGAAATATTGATGGCCGCCTTATTATCACTATACTTCTTAGCCATAATGCTTTACAAATCCCTTGTACAATTGCTTTAATTTGACTTTAATGCTACTTTTAGCTATCATGTTTTGTTTCCTACTCTTCCAAATCCCTAAATTCTAAAATCAAAGGTACAATGACCTATAGTGGATTTTTTTATCTTTTATTAAACTTGCCCAATCTGTGTCATTAAAGATTTCTACCCTCATTTTTCTTAAAGATTAAACCTCTATCAAGTGACCTTTTTAGATACCCGAGAATCTTGGAAACAGCTTTAAAATAAGTTCTTTTTGGGAAATATATGTGCTGGCTTATCACACTAACTGAAAATGCAATTTAGGCCCTGTGGGTCATTTTAGTTTTGCCATTAGTATTTGAAACCTAACTTTGTACATTGGATCTCCTAGCTCTTTTGAGCTTTTTCAACCTCGATTTGAGTGTCACTTGCTTTATGCCTAAACATTCCTCATGCAAGAGCTTTTTTTCTTTTATTAGTTATAATGTTGGGTATTTATAATTAGAAAGGGATAGGTGTCATGGGTTGAGACGATTTATTACACAAGTTTTGTCATCTTGTGTAAACCTTTTCTAAGTGGGAGGGTAAAGATGAGAAACTTGTTCTTCAATCAATCAATAGGGTTCAACCATAGTAGCTTGGTTTTCCCTCGTTAGATATTCTTCCTTCTCTTTTTGTAAGACTGTTTGCACCAATTTTGGTATCTGTAAGAAGAGCAAGGACATACTTTTGCCAAGAGACTAATTCCTTTGATCTTGTAACCTCCATTTCTAAGAAGTATTGTATTTGTTTCAAATCCTTAACTTCAAATTTTGTAGCCAAGGTTTTCTTTTATGTTGTCCCTAGTTAGGATTATATCATCAACGTAGATCGTTAAGATTGTATGTCTCATCTTCAACGTGTTGGAAAAATAGTGTGATCGGATTGCTCTTATAGGTACCCTTATTTTTTCGTCACTTTTGACTTTCAGTTTACATCGTATTTCGATCCTCTTTGTAGAATCT
The DNA here is from genome assembly GCA_037013495.1 of Hippophae tibetana. Lineage (NCBI taxonomy): Eukaryota > Viridiplantae > Streptophyta > Magnoliopsida > Rosales > Elaeagnaceae > Hippophae > Hippophae tibetana. The sequence goes on from CM072812.1 coordinate 16,950,240, forward strand.
TGGTGGTATTATCATGTAGACTTATGCTAGTTCTCCAATTAAGATAGCTTTTTTATGTCCAATTATTGAAGAGGCCAATTTAAATTTGCTACTAATGACTAGAGAACCCTGGTTCTATTTAGTTTAGCCATAGACGCAAAGGTTTCACTATAATCAATTCTATATGTTTTTGTAAACCCTTTTGCAACTAGATAGACTTTGTACCTTTCTATTTTTCCATTAAGCTTGTACTTCATCGTAAAGACCTACTTATAGCCAATTGGTACCTTTCTTTTTGATAGTTATGTCACATCCCATGTTTATTATTTTTTCCCAGTGCCCTTATTTATTCCATAAATGCTTGTCTACATTCTACAATTTTATGGCCTTATAGATATTTCTTGTAATCTTTATTTTATCAAGATTAGTGGTAAAGACATGAAATCTATGAGAAAATATTATGTGAAATAAATCTTGAGATGTGATTAAATAAATCTAAAGATGGGATGGAGTGTACAACTTGATTGGTTTTCTAAATGTAATCAGTGACTAGAGAATTTCTACGAAACATTTTTGAGGAACTGATATTTATGTACGTACTATTATGAATTTACACTTGCTCCTATTACTTATATATAGTAAAATTAGGCTTAGAAGAAAAGAAAAAAATCTCTTAATAATTAGTACAAATGTCACTCATTAAACTATTGTAATCTCCTAATAATAGACATAATAAATATTGATATCCTAATTAATGTACAAGATCAAATCCCTAATTACTTGGAATTTCAACACTTTCCTTCTAGTTGGATCATAGATATTATCATATCCAACTTGCAAATGAAATCATCATAGTTTGGCCAGTGAAACCCTTTGGTGAATATATCATCCATTTGCTCATTTGTTAGGATATAGGTTATGCAAATAGTTTCATCTTTAATTTTTTGTTTATAACACTTCCATATGTTTAGTTCTACCATGTTGAATTGGATTAAGGGAAATGTTAATGGCTATTTTGTTATTGTGATAAAGTTTGCTTGGAGACTTCAATATACTATGGAGTTCATTGAAGAGTTTTCTCAACCATAATATCTCACATATTCCTTATACCATATCCCTAAATTCAGCTTTAGCCACTATATTTTGCTTTATTTCTCCAATATACTAAGTTCCCAAATACATATCTTATGTCTTCGATTGAGTCACCACAATTAGTATCTAAAACTTTTGTAATCTGCTTCAAAATCAGCTTCCTTTGGGGAATGCATGTGTAGGCTTTCCTTACTAATTGCAATAACAATGTCAGGTCTGGTGTGAGACATATATCTGTTTTCCTAGTAATCTTTGATATCTTTGTCCACCGGCTCTTCCAATTCTTTTCCCCATTAGAGTGTCATTTGGTTTACACTCAAGCATTTCAGTCTCAGTATAAAGATCAAGAACATACTTTCGTTGAGACACTTGTTCCATTTTTCAACCTTGTAATCTTTATTATCAATTTTCTCCAAATTGTTTCTAATCAATATTATATCATCAACATAGAAAATCATGATTGTTTTCTTCCTATCTTCAGTGTGCTGGAAAAACATTGTTTGATTCGATTGTCCTTGTTCCTTCATCACTTTTGCAAATATCTCAAACCATGCTATAGGTAATTGTTTGAGACCATAGAGTGACTTCAGTTTACACATCACATTCTTAGTTCCCTTTTTTTCTAGCTCCCTTATTTCTACCATAACAGTTTATTTCAATTCTAGAATTTCTTGGAATTTCATGGATATTTTCTAGAATCTCTGTTTTATCTAGATTAGTGGTAAAACATGAAATTTGAGAGAGTATTATATGAGATAAATCTAGAGATGAGACTAAGAGTACATGTTCGAGTTATTTTTCTAAGTGCAATAGGTAATTCAAATGTTTTTGCTGACTCAGGATTACCTGGTATTGAGATAGACTCTTGGAGAGTTGGATCTATCATCGGCTCTTACTTTCTTGTTGCCTTAAGTGTGAAGTTCTATTTTGTCTCTAATTTTGGCCTTCGTGAATAAATTATCGTCCCTTGGTTATTTGGTTTTTTCACATCTCTCTCTATGTTCAAGTTTTTTTTTCCTGTAGATGGCAGAATATGATGGAGTGGTGTTATAGGGTCATTTTTAGATGAGGTATCATTGATTGGCACAAGTGGGTTAGGTGATTCAAGAAAAGTAATATCTAAGTATTGGCCAAAAGAGCTATCTTTTTTCAATTATCCTCTTAAGAGAGGACGTTTGATAATAGAGATATCGTAGCATTTGTAACCTTTTTGGGTAGGGAATAACTGATAAAAATACATTTTTAATAGCTCATAGATTTAATTTGGATTTGGAATGAATGAGTAAATACATTACAACCAAATACTTTAAAAGATAGGTTCAATTGAAGGTGAGATATTGTGAAGATATTTTTTAGAGTTTTTAAAGTGATTTTCAAACGAAAGAACTCAATTGGAGCTTTCGATTGATTAGGTAAGTTGAAGTTAAAATAACATTAACTTCAGAATTGTTTAGGCATGTTTATAGTGAACATCAGTGTTTAGGCTACTTTTAAGAGATGTCTATTTTTTTCTCAAAACCCCATTTTATGTTGAAGGGTACGAATATAAGAGTTTTGGGGCACTATCCCATGTTATTGAAGGTAGTTTCCCAAGGAGTGATTGAAATATTCTTATCTATTATGTGTGGATGATTTGAATTTGTGTTTGGGATTGAGTTTGAATCATTGAATGAAAATTAATGAACATCATGAACATCCTTTTTTCTAAGTAAATAAATCTAACAAACTCGAGTATGATCATCAATAAATGTAACAAACCACTTAGTATGAGTACAATTAGTGAAACGAGGTCTCCATACGTCACTGTGGATTAAAGAAAACAATTTGAATGATTTGTACTGAACTTTGGAAAAACAGGCACGCTATTATTTTGCAAATTTATTAATTTTACGTTGAAAGTTGATTGCTTGTTCTTAAAAAATAATAAAAATGACATTTTTAAGTACTAAAAGTTTGGATGATCCATTCTATATTGCCATAATAACAAAACTTCACTATCTTCAAAAACAGATGCAAAATCCCAAATTTTAATTTGAATATGTGCATTCACATTAGTGTCATCAAAGTAGTAAAACCCTTTTCTCTTTAGCACTGTCAATCATTTTCTTTGATTGATCTTGAAAGACAATGAGATGGAAGAAAAATTAGCACAATAATGTTAGCCTTTAGTTAACTAACTGATAGATATCAAAATTACATGATAAATTTGGGACAAGGATGACATTTTTGATGACCATAGAGTTACAAATTTGAATATTCCTTTTTCTCGCAATGGATGAGAGATATCCATCTGTTATTCTAACTTTAAGATTAGTAGCATTTGGTGAATAAGATGCAAATAAATGATATGCTTTAGTCACATGATTTGACGCACTAGAGTCAATAATCTAAGGAATTTTGGCTTGAGATATTGTAATTAGAGCACTAAAATAATTACCTTTGTATGCTAGTGAAGTTGGAAAAATATTTATGGATGACTGACCCATATTTTGGACACTGGAGAAGAATTTGTAGAGTTGATGCAACTGTTCTAGATTAAAGGCTCCCCTTCAACTGGAACCATCTTGAGTTCTCTAGGTTTCATTAGAAACTTGATAACCTCGTGTCTTATTTTATTTATGTTTTCAATTTGTCTGTTTTCCATAAATTTCCCAATACGTGTCCTTTGTATGTTTAAATTTACAACAGTGATTGCCAATACTTTTTCTTTCATTGTAAATTTTTGCTTTCATAAGGCCCAGAGAAATTTGTTGCAAGCCCAATAAGAACAACAGGCCCAAATCCATTACTAAACAAAATTGGATGGTTGATAAGGAACCTATTCCAATCCCAATCCTGTTAGATGACCTAGCCCCCTTATTCTCATGTGCAATTTGTCTTCTTCTGGCCGTGAGAGTGCCTTCTACCTCGAGAGCACTTCCAGTTGCAAGAGCTCCCCCAATTGCGAGGGTCGAAAATCACCAATTTTAAGGGCCAAAAAATCTTTAGTTATGGTGCCACATGGACCAAGACCTCACATAGCTCTACCAGCATTCACACTAGCCTCGTTCATAATCATTTGACTTCTGTTCTTTTCATTGGACGTTGGCCAAACCATCTCTCATGGTGAGAAGTGATTGCTAGGCAAGTATTCTTTTAGAGCTCTATCATTGCACAACTTTGTTGTTGGATGAGTTGGGTTTTGTTATCACTTTGGTCAGATATCCCATTTTACTTTCACCATTAATAATTAATTTCATGGATTGAGCCCATCTTGATGTTTTATTTCTTTGTCATGAACTTTAAAGGTTATTTCTAATTCGTAATTGATCGTAGATTCAACCATGGTAAGCTAGGTTTGAATTAACCTGATATCATATAGAATTTGTACAAAACATTTTTGAGGAAACAATGTTTACTAAATTGTACTTATTGTTATGAATTTACACTTGTTCTTACTACCTATTTATAGTAAAATTAGGTTAAGAAGAAAAGGAAAAAAATCTCATAATAATTAGTATAAATGTATCTCATTAAACTATTGTAATTCACACAACAAATATTGATATCTTAATTAATGTACAAGATCAAATCCTTGGTAACTAAGGATTTCAAAGTAACTTAGAAGATTTGGATGACTCAAAATTACTTTGTCTTATGGTAAACTCATGGATAAGCGAATCTTCCACCAATTACTACTCTCTTGGTGCTTTAAGTGTGATGTTATCTCTGGTTTTTAAATTTGGTCTTTAGTAGTAAACTATCATCCCTTGCTTATTTGGCTTTTCCACATCTCTCGGTATGTTCAACTTTCCTCCCATAAATGGGTAGAGTAGGACAAGGTGGTGTCATATTGGAATGAATATGAGCAAATGCATTACAATTAAATACCTTAAGAGATGGTTACATTGCATGTGAGATATTAGTAAGGATTCTTGGAGTTTTTGAAGTGGTGTTTGAAATAGAAGAACACGATTGGGCATTCGATTGATAGATAAGTTGAAGTTAAAATAACATCTCTCTAGAATTGTTTAAGCATATTCACAGTGAACTTTGTGCCCGAACTACTTCTAGAAGATGACTATTTTTTCTCTTAGTAACCTCATATCTTTTTAGAAGTGTGAATACAAAAAAACTTTGGTATATTATCCCATGTTTTTGAAGATAGTTTACCAAGGAGTAGGTTTGCCAAGGATTGAGGACAAGGATCTCCGTTTTAAAGACACTGGCAAAATAAGGATGATGATTGTATTCCTTGCCTTGTTCTCTAAAATTTTATACCTCTTTATTATAATTTAAAAAAAATTGCTACTTTTAATTTTTTTTTTCAAACTATCTAGTTATTGAGATTTGGAATAAATCATTAAATATAACATATTATAAACGCACCACTAATTATATTGCATTTTTTATTTTTTTAAAAATAATTTTCCTTATATTAAAATTATTTAAACTCACTATTAAAAACTAATAATGTATTACAATCTTGTTATTTTGTAACTTATTTATTACCGTGGTTTTAAACTTTCATTTACAATTATATATTTGTTAATGACTTAATTTTAATGAAATTTTTTTATCCTTAAAACTAGAATTAAAGAATTGTTTTAAAAATCATATCAAAATAATATATTGGTCATCGTTTTTTTACGAGGATCCTAATCTTGTTTGGGGGTCCTTGTTATGTCCCGCAAAATTTTTAAGTGGAGATGTGAGAAAAAATTTCTACCTGAGAATAGGGGGATTGGAAGGGGTTTTGAACTCCGACCCATCCCATTGACAACCCAACCAAGGAGTTAATTGGAATATTCTGTTTCATCATCAATGTGAAGGATTTGAATTTGTGTTTGGATTGGGTTTGAATCATTAAATGAAAATTAATGAAAACATTATGAATCTCAATTTTTTCTTCTAACAAATAAATCCAATAAACTCGAGTATGATTATCAATAAATATGGAAACCATTTAGTATGAGTACGGTTAGGAAAATGGGAAGGTCTTTATATGTCACTATGGATAAAAGAAAAAGGTTTGGATGGTTTGTATCGAACTTTGGAAAAAAAACCACATTGATGTTTTGCAAATTCATAGATTTTACACTGAAAGTTGATTACTTTATTTGAAAAAACAGATGTAAATAATTGTTTCAAGTATTAAAAATTGATGACCCATTCTATAATGTTTTAATAGAACTTTACTATCTATAAAAAGATATACAGAATCACAAATTTTAATTTTGATGATCTCTGACATGGGTTTGGTCGAAGTAGTAAAGCCATTCACACTCTTTCGTACTGCCAATCGTCTTTCCTATTAATATGTCCTAAAAGATATAATTGAAATGGAAGAAAATTAGTAAAACACTGTGAGCTTTTAGTTAATTGATTAGTCAATATCAGATTATAGGATAAATTTGGACTTGGAAGAGAGTTAGAAATTTGAATACACTCTTTTTACAACAAATAGGAGAGATTCATCTACTACTCTAACTTTATGAATACTAATATATGGTGAGTAAGAGATATATAAATAATGTGTTAGTCATATTATATGATGCACTAGAGTCAATAATCCGAATTTTGTCTCGTTAGGTAGTGACTAACTAGCCTCAAGGCCTCCATCCCCAAGACCGCCAGCTGTGAAAATATATGCCCTTTGCTAGCTGCGAGACCCAAGAACTCTAGCATCGGTGCTTTCTAGGTTAGAACCACCACCAGTCTCTTTCCAATTTTCACCCGGTCTTCTCTCGTCGTACTTTGGCGAAGACTTCTTTCATGATGGGTAATGTTTGCCAGCCAAGAATCCTCTGTAGAAATAGATTAGTTTTTCCTTTAGTGGGTTTCATGAAGTTAATTAGCCATGCAATCACCATTGATTTCTTGGAGCTCCATCGTTAAAGAGCATCAACGTTGGTTAAGTGGGGCCTTTTTATTTCCCTGCCAAGTATCCGTTCTACCTTTACTTTTAATAACTATTTTCATGGATTGAATGTTGATTCAACCAAGTAACTAAATTGAAGTAAGCCTTTCTTTAATAAAATAGAGAAACCTAATAATTACAAAGTAAAATCTCCTAATTATTTACACAATCAATCAAAATCAAATCCCTATTAGTTTGGGATTTCATCTTTTAACGAGGGAGTTCAACATTTATCATTTATTTAGTATTTTGATGATAAGTCACTCTTGGAAACCGAGAGTGCCAAGGAAATAGTGACAGCAAAGTGCTTACTTTTGTAGCCCCCCCCTTCCTTTTATAAGTTGTTATTAATTATATGCCTGAAATTTTCCACCAGATTTGATCCTCCTCTTGTACCTAAGGATTTTGTCCCCCATCATATATTTGTTGGGCTTCTTGAGACTGGTTATGACATTGCTGATCCCAGTCCGCCAGAAGTTTCACCACCAGAGGATAATAATTTGAAACTATTAATAGAGGGGGTTGCCACCTTAGTAGCTAGGTGTGGTAAATTATTTGAGGATCTCTCCAGAGAGAAGAACAAGTCAAATCCATTGTTTAGTTTTCTTGTTGGAGGAAATGGCCACGGTTATTATATGATGAAGCTGTGGGAGGCACGACAGAAGCAAGGTGATAAAACCAAGAAGAAATTGGATGGGAAACTGTCTCCTAGCAAGCAGAAAATGAATGCAGAGAGCCGTGGAAAAATTTTGGGAGAAAGGCCCTTAGAGCAAAGTTCTAAAGATTCACATTCATCTGTTGCTGTTTCAGATTCCATTAATGTCCCATACAGTCTTTCGGACACGTTTACTAAACCTGCATCTTATGTGAGTAAAATACTTTTTTACTTTCTTTCAAAATTTATATTTATGTGGTCTTTTCGTTTTTTTTTTTCATGTTCATTGTTTCACTTTCCTCTTCTATTAAGTTGAGGCTGCTGCTATCATGCTTGTGTATGCATACAGTGCTAACAATGTGTGCGTTTATGTTATCTACTCTCTTTATGTAGAGTGAGGTTCTTCAAGTTGCAAATCCCTTCAAATCTTAATGTGATTTATTTGTTTGTTTCTTTTCTTTTTCCATGTTCATGGTTCCTCTTCTATTATGTTAAGCTGCTGCCCTGTCTTGCTTCTGAAGGGTTATTGATGGATGCAAAATATGCTAACTATGTGTATTTTTATTATCTACTCTGTTTAATATAGAGTGAGTTGGTTCAAATAACGAGGCCCTTCAAAGATGATCCTGCAAAGCAAGAAAGGTTTGAGATGTTTTTGAAAGAAAAGTACCAAGGTGGGCTTCGGAGTACCGAGTCTGGTAGAGCAAGTAATATGTCTGAATCATCTCGTGCCCTTGAGAGATTGGATTTTGAGGCTGCAGCTCAGTCAATAGAGAAAGGCAAATGGACAAATGAAGACAAGCTTCCTTTTCAACATATCTCAGAATCGTTTGCTACTGGAGGAACACAGTTTACTTCTGGTGGATTGGAGGTATGTTTCAGTTTGTGTTTTTGACAGTTTAAGATTATCGTTTTAATTCTGATCTTCAAATTCTTGAATATAGCAATTTAAAGATGGACAAGTTGAGGAATTGAGTACAAAGAAAATGTACCCAAAAAGAGAAGAATATCAATGGCGTCCTTCACCACTTCTATGCAAGCGTTTTGATCTCATTGATCCTTACATGGGAAAGGTACTTGTTATAATAATTATTTTGGTTTCTTTTTCTTCCTAATCTACATATTAAAAGTGTACTGCTCTCTCTCTCACTCTTCCCCCATTTCCATTTCTGTCATCTTTGCCAGTAAAATCATTCCTTCAAGATAATATCTTGGATTTTTCTCACATTCAGAGTTTGAAACTATCTTGGATACACTACTATATTGAATTCTGTTTAAAGATTGCTATTTTACCAAAACTTTTAACTAAAATACTTGTTTGTGTGTCTCCTCGTGTTGGGTTTTGTTTTGACACCTTTTCACATGTGGTGGCAATGATTTAAAAATCCAACTGTTGAAAGTTTTGGTATTATTGGGCAAGCATAGAAAGTTTTGTTGGTTTACCTTTTTTCTTAGATGGTTATGCTTGTAAAGAGGTGTACCTCTACTTACATATGTTAGCACTTCTAATGGATGAGTTGTCAGTACTTACTCTAGTCACACTTCAGAGTTTGAGGTGAACCCTATTGAACAATATGGAGGTGTAAAATATAATTTTAGATATAAAATATTACGTTAAGATAATAATGAAATCATCAAGCAATTAATTTTTTTCCCCTATCAATGAAGCAACTTATATTCGTTTGCGCTAGAAATCATTCAAATAAAAAAATAATATCCCTCAGCTCCATTGACTAGACTTTGATGTGGCTAACCGCAGCAACTATTACTACTATTAGAGGAAAATAACTTGGGAGGATGGCATTAATGAAATCATGCTTGATGCAAAAATATGCATGAAAAGTTGAAAAAATGTGATCATCATAATGCTAAGTTGCAAAGCTTATGTTGACATGCAGGATAACGGAAGAATCATAGTGTTTTTGAAATTAAGTATAGTATGAAAACTATTGCATCAACTTACACTACGGTCCAGGGAAGTTATATCTCACATGATGGACATGCCGAATTTACACTAAGAACAAAATAAATAGATTTTTCTACCATCGAACTTTTGGGGTAGTTACAAAAATACCATCAAACTTTGTTTTGTTATTTTTATACTATTGAACTTAATAAATGTTACAAAAATATCATTGAACCTTTTCTGTTACTTCTATAACATTAAACTATATAAATGTTACAAAAATTCCGTCGATGTAAGTGTAACTTGTCATTAACTTCCATTAACTGATTAACTTCGATGATATTTTTGTAACATTTATAAAATTTAATGATATAAAAGTAACATAAATAGTTTGATGATATTTTTATAACATTTGTAAAGTTTAATGGTATGAAAGTAACATAAAAATTTCGATGATATTTTTGTAATATTTGTAAAGTTTAATGATGAAGAAGTAATAAAACAAAATACGATGGTGTTTTTATAACAATTCTCAAAGTTCAGTGGTAGAAAACTTTATTTACTCTTAAGAGTATATAGGATTGGTATGATTTGAAAGTTGTATCATGTGAAAGCTTAAAGCTGGAGCGCACGTAACTTTCTTGACATATTTCTTTAGGTTGCTTTTATACCATGTTATTTTCTTGCTTGCCAAGCTTTTAGGAAAAGCAGCAAACAGTTACAATTAAGCATATGTTCATGTCAACTTATACTCTGTAAATTATGTATAATGTATACATATGCTATATGTACACCTTGTGTACAAATGATATGTTATTTTGGATCCCGACTCTAGATTTTATATAAATGTTGGAAGAGTGTTGGCATGATTATACTAAAAGCTTAGGGCACTAGAAGGAAAATAACTATAAATATACGAATGGAGATTTGACATTTGACGAGATCAAACAATAATGATTTTAAAATGGAAGTTTTTTTATAATAAGCGCCTCTAATATAATAACTCAATTGTAGGAAATTATCCACAATCGAAGTAGAAGAATTTCAAAAACGTTTTGAAAAGATTCTAACTAGATTTAAATATCATTCTTTGAGAACACTAGGAAAGAATATTTCTATAACAAAGATGTGTAAATAAATTCCAGTATAATTCTAAGGTAATGGCTTTGGATATGAATGACATTATAATTTTGAAATTAGCAGAAAATGGTTATAAATAAATGGAGATGATGGAACAATTTAGAAATTAAAAGATTTAACCGGGAAACTCTTAAGAATGACATTTTCAAAAGTAATTCAATAATTTTAACAAGCATAAATAATTTCTGTGACTTCTTTACAGTGTCTTATAATTCAGCCCCACCACATGTTATATTAACAATTTATAGAGGATAAGTCAAAATATATTTCTCAATATAATCACCCAATAGCCAAAAATTTATATTAAATCCCAAAAATAAAAGTTAATTAAATACAATAGTGTAATGATCGGACACGAATTGTGTTTAATGAATACGCAAGTATAACTATCCCAATAAGTAATATAATGATAAGAAAAGATCGTTCTCACGGAGATTATGTTATTAGAAACTAATTTTTAAAACTAAAAAATAAAAATCAATTTTTTTTTGTTTTTGTAAAACTCAGAATTCACTCTTCTTATTTTCATTCAAAGACAATACATATTTATATATAAAGTTAGGAACACACTTAGGTGACATACACCTAATACACAACTAATATATTCATCTAGTGATAGACACCTAATACACAATTAATATCTCTAACACTCCCCCTCAAGTTGGAGCATATATATTAATCATGCCCAACTTGTTACAAAGATAATCAACCCGAACCCCACTTAAAGCTTTCGTGAAGATATCTCCTAGTTGTTCTCCAGTCTTCATATATCCTTTAGAAATCAAACCTTGTCGAATTTTCTCGCGAATAAAATGACAATCAATTTCATTGTGTTTAGTTCGCTCATGAAACACAGGATTAGAAGCAATATAAAGAACAACTTGGTTATCACACCACAATTTTGTTGTTACTGAAATTTTAAGACCTACTTCATTCAAGAGCTGATATATCCATATTATCTCAGACGTAGATTGTACCATAGTCTTATATTCTGACTCTACACTCGATCGTGACACAACATTCTGCTTCTTGCTTTTCCATGAGACCAAATTTCCTCCAATAAAAATACAATAGCCTGATATGGATCTTCTATCCACTTTGGAACCTGCCTAATCTGCATCTGAAAAACATTCAATATGAGTATGTCCATGATTTGCATACAAGATATCACGTCTAGGTGCTCCTTTTAAGTAACACAAAATTTGCTCAAACTCTACTCAATGATGAACTGTTGGGGATGACATAAATTGGCTAACAACACTGACCGAATATGCAACATCTAGGCAAGTCATGGTAAGGTAATTCAGCTTTCCAACCACTCTTCGATATCTCTCAGAATCTTTAAAGTGTTTCCCATCTCCTGTAAGGTGGATGTTCGGAATCATTGGAGCACTATAAGGTTTTGCTCCTAATTTTCCTGTCTCAGTTAATAAGTCCAGGACATATTTTCTCTGAGATAGAAAGATACATTTTTTACTCCTTGTGACTTCAACACCCAAGAAATACTTTAGCATCCCCAAATTCTTCGTGTGAAACTGAGTATGTAGGAAAGACTTAAGAGATGAAATTCCCATAATATCACTTCCAGCAATAACAATGTCATCTACATACATAACTAAGAGAATGATACCAGCTTTTGATTGTTTGTAGAACACAGAATGATCAGACTTGCTTTTCATCATACCAAACGTTTCTATAGCTTGACTAAATTTTCCAAACCAAGTACGATGACTCTGTTTCAAACCGTACAAAGATTTGCAGAGACAACAAACTTACCTAGACTCCCCCTGAGCAACAAAACCAGAGGTTGCTCCATAAACACCTCCTCTTGAAGATCACCATGAAGAAAAACATTCTTGATATCTAGTTAACGCAAAGGCCAATGGTGAGTAGTTGCTATAGAAATAAACAACCAAACAGATGTCAATTTAGCAACAGGAGAGAACGTGTCAGAATAATCCACTCCATAGGTTTGAGCATATCCCTTAACAACAAGACGAGCCTTTAATCGAGCAACTGACCCATCCAGATTAACCTTAACTGTGAACACTCATTTGCATCCGATAGTCTGTTTCTCCGAAGGTAAATCAACCAAGTCCCAAGTACCATTGTCATCCAACGCATTCATTTCCTCGATCATTGCATGATGCCAACCAGGATGAGATATGGCTTCGTGAACAGTTTTAGGGATAGAAATAGAATCAAGAGAGGCAATAAAAGAGCAAGAGGAAGACGACAAGCAGTTATACGAAACAAAAGAAGAAATAGGATAAGTACATTGACGTTTACCTTTGCGTAATGCAATAGGAAGATCATCGTTCAGGACTGGATCTGATGATGAAGGAGTATGTGCAGGACATGAATTAGTAGGTCTATGTCTAGAGTAGACTTGAGTTATAGGAGGTCTAACAGGAACTGGATCAAAGACAGGTTCAGATGATGTGATAGATAGACTAACAAATCGTCGTCTTCCCCTTGACATGCAGGAGGAGGAGAAGACGAAAAATAGGGTGTGTCTTGCATGAAGGTAACATCAATTTAGACAAGATATTTGTTAAGACTAGGACAATAACATCTATAACCTTTTTGGAGACGAGAATAACCAAGGAAGATACACTTCAAAGACTTAGGTATTGGTGTGTCAAGAATATAGAGGTATCCAGACTCATGTCCTTTACCAATAGTCTTCGTCATAAGATCATGAAATAAGCAACGTTCAAGAAAAAATGAGATGCAACAGTTAAGATTGCGAGTAAGTTGACTTACAGAGATCAAATTAAAGGATAAGCTAGGTAAATGTAAGATAGATCACAAAGGAAGCAAAGAAGTGGGAGTAATTGTGTCAGACCTAAGAACACAAGATGGTGATCCATCGGCTAAGGTAACAGTAGAGGTAGAAATGTGTGACTGAAGAGTAGAAAAGAGACTAGAACTACCTGTCGTATGATTTGTGGCACCACAATCAATAACCCATTTGGAAGATGAGGAAATGAGACACGCATTTGATTTACCTGAATCAGCAATAGCAGTGACAGAAGGTGATGAAGACCTTAGTGATTCGTGATATTGTGAGAACTTGGTAAATTCATCTGCAGAGATAAGAATCGATTTTCAGAAGTATCAGAAGTGGATGCAATATGAGTCGAGTGACTTTTCTGATGCTTGTACTGAAGCTTTCTATAGTCATGTTTCGTATGTCTTGGTTTGTGACAATAGTGACATACAATACCTCCTAGGTCTTGTGGTCGAGTTTCAAACCCATACGAGCCGCCTCCTTTGTTTCTGTTCATATAAATTAACCGCCCATGCTCATAATTATTACTTTGGCTGACCAAAGCACCATTTAATTGAGCAGGTGGAGGTGGAGTGTCTTCTGTACGAAGTACTCGACTAAACACCTCTTGTAAAAAGGAGATCTCAGAACCAGAAAGAACCTGGGACTTAGCAGTCTCAAAAGCAGAGGGAGGACCGGCAAGAAAACTCATGACCGCCATTTGTTTCCGTTAGTTTTGCTGAACCTTTACCAGAATATAAGAAATCTAAATAATCCATCAATTCCTTAACGAATTCACAATGATTGATCAAGTCAATTACATTGCTTTCAATAGAATTCTGAATCTACAAAAATAAGCGGGCATCTTCTCTAAGCCATGTCTGCTTTGAATCATCTTTAGGAGGATCATTAGTCAAATGAGTATCTTTGTCGATACTTCTCAAATAAATTTGAATGGTCTTGCTCCAAGCCAAATAATTCAAACCATTGAGCTTATGGTCCGTGATTTTAGACATCACAGACACCATATCCGTTACAGCATTAGATTTCTTTTCAGTCATAACTCCTACAAATGACATGACAGCGAACAAACGAACAAACAAAATCTAACAACAACAGCGACCAAACACGCAGTGAACAAGAACACAAAATTGGAAGAACCCAAACCTGAACAATCACAAGCGATGAGTGCCAAACTACCACAGATAATGCAGGAAAACGACGGAGAGAAACACGAGGTCGATCGGAGAAGACTGTTGCATGGACGCGCTGGCGCGTGGAAAGATGGCAGAAAGTCGTGGTGGCACGTGTGGCTCACTCGCGGCTCGTTTGGTGACCGAACTTCGAGGTTTGGCCGGTCGACGGTTGGTCTTCCTCCCTGTGTCGACGGTGAGAAAAAATGTGTACTTCAAAAGGCTGTTCTGAATTGGAACCCAAAATGCACTAAATCCTAATTTGTGTTTACCCAAAATCAGCCCCTAATTTAAACGGAAAATATTTTTTTGCCAAATTTTATAACCTTAATGCTCTGATACCATATAAAACTCATAATTCACTCTTCTTATTTTCATTCAAAGACACTATATATTTATATACAAAATTAGGGACACCTTTAGGTGACATACACATAATACACAACTAAGACACCTAATACACAACTAACATCTCTTACAGTTTTTATATTTTGAGTAAGCAAAATTAAAATAACTAAAAATAAATAACCATAATTAATTAAATCAAACTTGGCATCTAAGAAAATATCTAAGAATACTTAATCTCCTAATTTTCTAAATATGTGAATTATTAAAGTTTCCTTGATATAATTATCAATTGATTACATGATCAATTGAATCTAATCTAGCATGTCTTACTCTTTCAAGTAAACTACATACCATAAAGTAATTAAGCTAATCATACTCTCATGTTAATTAAATTGCATACTACTCATGGAGTTTATTAATTATGTATCACATATATAAGAATCATACATTTCTGCTTAGAAACTATGTATGTTATTTAATCATGACAAATAATTAAATAATTTTCTCAAATTTATTTAATTGACTCTATAGATCAATTGTTGACCAAACAATAAATAGCATAAAAATCAAATTAAATAATATAATTAAATTAAAATCATAATTGAGGTAAAATATTAGATCATCAGATGGTGAAAATTGGGTTCATAAGACTCTTAAATTAATAAATTAACTACATATAATTTTGTTCATGAAACTCATAATTTTTCACCAAGACATAAAAATTAATAAAGGAGAAAAAGAAATATTAATCTCTTGAATTGTTATACCAATCTTTTCTTGAATTTTCACCAAAATTATCTCCTTTTGAATTTTTTTTGCTCTTAGCTCCAAAAAATGTTAAAAATTATATTAATTTTGGCTCATTATAGTTTATAGCATAATTAGGGGGTTAAATATAACTCAAGTGAAATCTAGACCGTCAGAAGTTTCAGATTAAGGGCTGAGATCAAAACATGCAAAATTAAATGCTTGGCGAACAAAAGAGCGACACGTGGCGAACATAATTCAATGGATAAATCAGAACGCGATGCGTGGCAAAGACTAGTATCGTTCAACGCTTGTTGAATTAACAACACGTGACGATTTGTGATTTGATGTTGTGGATGGCATGGCGCATAGCTGGAAGAAGTGAACTCAGAAGGAACGCAGTGTTGACATGTGTCAAAGCGCTGCGTCACTCTATACATGCGGCTTTGTATGACTCGCTTGTTTCAATTACATGACATTCACGTGGCTTGCTCCTTCAGTTTCATGCTTACGTGGCATCCACGTGACATTTTCTGATTGGTCCTGCATTAAAAATTCATAAAAAATCTATAAAAGTTCCAAAAATATCACAAAATATTCTAAAAATTATATTTTCACTTCTTTTCACTAATTTTTTTATATTTTAATATTTTTAACACTAAAAATATTACCTATTGATTAAAACGGGTAAATATTAAATAAAAAAGTACAATGATGACTCTACTTTCATAGATTCATCATGCAACAAATGTCTATATTCACTTATCCTTAGCTGCATGTAAGGTCGCAAAACACCACAATTAGCTTCCTCTCAAAGTCCTATAAACAGCTAATCTAAAGCTGGAGGGGGAAAATAAAAGTAAGGGGTGAGCATACAATACCCAGTAGCGAAATCTCCAAAATAGTTCATTTTAAACAAGTCTTAAAATATTAAAGTCACTCTTAAAAACAAACTTAAACCATAAATTATGCAACAATATTTAAAATAATATCCAATTACTTTGAAACATACTAATTCTACAAATTTCATGCAAGTGAATATTTTGGAGTAGGAGAGATTCAAGGTCATGTTCTTATGCTCTTCTACAATGTTAAAATCTTTAAGATTAAGCAATTAGGTTAGCTAATAATCTTCTTATATATGTTCTTTTGGGTCTTAGCAATAAATGACATTCTTAAATACTGTTTGTCTTTCCTCAATGTTGTAGCATATAAACACACTTGCATTCTTGCAGCCACCACCTGCTCCACGGATGAGAAGCAAAATGGAGTCTTCCTTTTTTATACCTGATATTGTCAAAGCCACAAGTATGGAAGAAATGGTAATAGCAAATAGCTCATTTTTGCATCCTCATGCTGATAACACTGGAGTAAGCAAAGACGTAGCCGATAAAGAAATCGAAATTGCTGAGGTTAAAAATGTGGAGAGGCCAGTTGACCTCTACAAGGTACTACATGTCCATGAATTTGGACTTCTGTTCATGTCTGATGCTTGGAGTTTCCCTAGATATGAGTGCTTTCCGTTTCGTGCTTGTCACATCTATTTATTTGTCATATTTTAACAACTGTTAGATGTTTTCTACAGAGTTGCATGTAAATTGACTATGACATATGGCGGTGCAAGCATTCCTTGATACCCTTTCTAGAAAATGTTTTTGCTATGTGATGCTGAGACCTGAGAGGGTTTTATTTATTTTATTTTTTTCCCTTTTTCTTTTGATATGAATCTGAAATCATTCATTTTATTTGGATCTTTTTATAAAATAGCCATTGTTACACATAGTATAACTTATCTGGAGCAATTACTTGAGCTGTCATTGGACAGTATATGTCCAACTAGAGCATCCATGCTAGCTTGCATCATAGGTCAATTGCGCAAGCTAGTTTCTTAAAGGGGAACCTACATTTGCATGGTTACTTTTCTCAATGCACATTAATGTGCTTACTTATGGTTTCATATTTTAATGTACATTAGAAAATGTTGTCTTTTCTCCTGAACATGTAAGCAATTGCCTGGTTATTACACTTTCTTTTCTCTGTTTCTCGCATTTGCTCTTGAAGTGACCTGTATAATCCATACTGTGCTCCACTCTTAGCTACTTTGTATATTGTGTGTTTTTCTATTAATAATTTTTCATTTCTATATAGGCCATCTTCTCAGATGATTCAGATGATGAAGAGGATGTTTCTGGTCCAAGTAAAGCGGAACATCCAGAAAAGAAGGTTGAAGCAGCTAATAAAACATTAAGTCGTTTGGTGGCAGGCGATTTTTTGGAATCTTTGGGGAGGGAACTAGGCCTAGAGGTTCCCCCTGATCCACTTCAATCTATGAACAGAACCCCTCTTTCCCAAAAAGAAACTAATGGTACTGATCCAGGAAATGACATCACTCTGCCTGTTGAAACTAGGGTGTCTTTCTCTGATGTTTACAGTGAATCTCCAATAATTAATGGTGTAACGCATGGCCAAGATATAGCTCAAGATGGAAGATATCACAAAAATGAATTGAAGTCTAGTAGCTTCCCAGAGAGTAGTGGTAAACAAGTAGAAACTGGTAGTTCTGACAAGTTTTGTGAAGAGAGGAAAGCTAAAACATCTGGAAATCGTCACCACAGCTTAAGCAGTTCAACGTCAGAAGATGAGAGGAGAAAAAAACGCAATAGGCGGCTTCGGGATCCTAGCAGTGATTCAGATATTATTCCATCTACTGATGAGGGGCAGTACCATTCTAGGTTAAAAGGGAGAGATAAAGAATCCTCTAGAGAAGAGAGCCGTAGCCGCAGAAAGCACTCAAAACATTGTAAACGCAAGAACAAGCATTCTCCTACAAGATCTCATCATCACAAAGACAGAGAACATGCAGAAGCCAAGAGAGAAAAACATAGAAAGAGGAATTAAATGAGTGATTTGTTGTCTACTGTTTCCATGCAGAAGCCAAGAGAGAAAACCATAGAAAGAAGAATTAAATGGGTCATTGTTGTGTACTTTTTCCTACTCTGGAAAGATTAGATAGGTTCATTTGGAAGTTCCTCGCACTAAAATATCATTAAAATTGAATGTCTATTTGCTCGGTTTCGATGATGTATGCACATAGCTGTCAAAGCAGGTCAGTTTTACTTGCTAAAAAAATGTCACTTTTAGTTGTGTTCTTGCTCCTTGCGTCAGGCGGCCAGGCTTCTTGAAAGACCAAATATATATAAAAATTGTTGCAATCTTTAATATGTTTATCAGGGTAATCACTTTGGAGGATTTGGTTGATGGTGAATTAATGCTGAACTATGAATTTTGCTGTTATTTATATTAAGGCATCATCAATGGATTTTTAAGATATTCTCATTTAGGGCATGGATATGAATCTAGTGGTAGAACAAAATCACCAAAAAAAATTACCAAATGCAGAGCTGAATGATGCAATGTTAAGAAAATATTGCAAATTATGTAAAAAATCCCCTGAACGAGCTGAATGATTTTATGGACGCTTGGCACTGTAGGGTGGTAGTTTGTGCCAACAAATTTTGCCGTAGCAACCTATTTTAGTGAGGGTGAAGGACCATATTAATCCAATTACTTAAAGACGGCGTTTCAGTCCATTGATATTGAACACATGCACAAGTTGCACCGTGCATATAGTCCAAAACACACTCAGATTGTGTCCATTTTACGCATCTCCAAAAATAAATCAAACCTTCAACTTCCATTCAAAAATTAAGTAAAATAAAATTAATTGAGTTTTACAAGTTAAATTATTAAATATGAGTTGTTTAAAATCCTACTGTATATAAAATTTAGGGTGAATAGTTGAAGTTGTTTTATTTGTATCATTAGACTGTTTGGTCTAAGAGTTTTCATAAGAAATATCACTTTTTTAAATAGTAAATGAAAATCTATTAATAAATACAACCACTCACTAAATGAAAGCTTTTATTTGGGGCAAAAGGGTCGATGTTTAGTTTTTTCTTCATTTTTATATTTTCTTTTTTCAAATTTTCAGTTATACATTGTGCCAATTTTAAGTAGTATAAAAGATTAAAAAAAAATTAAACTATTTTTCTTCCTAATTCTTTCTCTGTCCTTTTGTTTATTCCTTGCTTGAAACAAATTTTTTCTCCATATATTGGGTAGAGTAAGAAAGGAACAAAGAGAAAGAAAGAAAGTGAGATTTTGGAGTAAAAGTTGAAAAATTTGAGCTTTTCTATGAAAATTGGCGCTCTGAATAAATAAAAAATAGAGGGAAAAAAATATAGATGTTGAAAATGGAGAGAAAGACGAAGATTGAACTTTTGTTTCAAATTAAAAGTTGTCATTGAATATGTGGTTGAATTTATTAATAAAATATTCATTTATAATTTAAAGAGTAATTAAAATATCCTAATTATAAAGATTGAATTACTCATATATATCTTACAAAAAATGAGTAATCAAAATATTAAGTGACATAAATAAAACGAGTTTAGAGTAATTTACATAATCTTTTAAAATTTAATAATATGTCATAATTATATTCGTACATAAAGTTTTATTTTTTATTTTTCTTAGAAAAATTAATATGCTTATTTTTTTACAATATATATATATATATATATATATATATATATATATATATATTTTAATATCGTAAAAAAATAAACTTATATTTTTTTAATAAAAGATTAAAAGTAAAATTAATTTAATAACAAAGTTATCTATGTACTAAAGATCTTTTAATTTGTACAAAATTATCCTATATTTTAGTCATATGATAATTATTGTCCTTTGCAATTACTATATATTGTGTAAATATTTATTTTTGTTTTAGAAATCTATAATATTGTTTTTAATTATTGTCGTTAATAAACAGTTTATTCAAAATAAACTTTGTTTTTTCGTTGGTCATTGCATGACCTAACTCTTACGGTATATATACCTGAGAATTCTCCATAGCATATGACTATAAAAACATTATTTATCATATATACCAAAATAATTTGAGTTTTTTTATCTTATAATTATATGTTTTAATAGAACTACGTATTTAGTACGTAAGATGAAAATACCAGATAATCTTTGTTTTACATATCCTAACATCTTAACATGATATCCATATCTTTCAATCAAATTGTCACAAAATTATTGAGAATATCCTTAAAATATTTAAATATAAAATATTTAAATGTTGTTGTTGTTTAAATATTATTTAAATTTATTTTTTATTAAAATATCCAAATATTATTCCTAAAATATCGAACAAAATATCAAAAATATAAATTCTTGATTTATTTTTATCTTTTTTCTTTTTCTTTTTCTTTTTGAGCAATCATTTCAATTTAATTTTTTTCTCACTTTTACATAAAGAGAATATATTCTCCTTTTTCTTGTTTGTAGCATGTTTACCTATGAAATGAATATGTAAAAGTATCAATTATTATGGTTAGTGGTAAATTAAATTTAAGACACATATGAATTAATTGACATTCAGCTTCATGTTTAGTAATTGTTATTAATTTTAAAGAATGTGATATTTAGTAATTATTGTAGTCGTTACATGTATGTTTTATTTTTATTATTTTATATTAATATTATAATATATAGATTGCATTGAATAATAAAACTCATTATATCCCTTCAAAATATTGAATATTTTATGAAATTATATAAATAAGTAAAAGAGACGGTCTATTTTTATAACTTTTGTAATCATGGTAATTTTTTAATTATGCTAATTTAATACATAGGATACTTTTAATTTCACATTATTAAACAATTGTTATAATGATCCAAGTCTTTTGGTTTTCATTTTTTAAATTTTCACGAGAATTTATATATTTTCAATTTGTCCATATATTCAATAATAGTTAATAATTCATTAACTCTTTATCATATAATCAATTATTTTACTAGTTATTTAAGTTTATCTTTTACTTTTTTAATTAAAATATAATTAATATATTAAATTAACTATTTTTTATATTAAATGTAAATTAGAAAGTAATTTATAATTTGACACGCATTTAACAGATTTTTGTTTTTCTTACACTAAATTTAACACATATTTATGAGATTTTAATTTTCTCTTTTAATTTCGTAATAGTAGATAATTATTATAATATTCATGAATCTTTTGATTTTTGATTTTAAATTTTTTACTAAAATAAAATTTATAAAATTTAAATCTATTTACATAGAATCAATTATTTTAGAAATCCTTTGGCTTTTTTTTTCCTTAAAGATAATTAATACATATAATTAATTATTTTTACTTTAGATATAATTTACAAAATAAATAAATTAAAATTAATTTATCATTGAATTAGATTATATATGGGACTATATTGAGAATTAGAGTTCATCTCATCAATTAATTTTTGATATGTCATATTTGAGATTAACAGTAATTTTCATATGAAAATAAAAACTCTCTTTCTTTGTAATTGTTTAAACTTTGTTGAAATTCATATTGTTAGCACATTGAAGATATGTGGGTGAGCCCAAAAATAATAGGTAAAACGATCAATAATTATGGGTTTGTTCAAATATCATTTGCTTTGTGAGAATTCAGATTTAAACAATAATAATTATAAGATAATTATAATTTATTTTATAATTTTTATCCATCTATTAGCTATGCATATAATAAAAGTCGGATGACAAGTATTATAGCGTTAACTGTAAACTTCTTCAAAAGTAATATAATATTACATTTTTCCTCGGGCTCTTTTTAAGATTTGAACAAACCTTCGAATTCAAATTATACGTTGGAAACACATTTTAAGATATTGTTTATTTAAAAAGGATAAAAAATTACATAAAAAAAAAATTCTATAACTTATAATAATAAAATAACATTCCAATAATATTAAATATGGTTAAATTAAACATGGTTAAATTAAACAGTATTTAATATTTAACGAATTTAAATATCTATATTTTAATTTAAACAGTATTTAAAATTAAACGTTATATAAAAAAAATTAATAATAAAAATATATGAACTGGATATAAATAATATTATGTTTATACTTACAAATTTTAAGAATTACTGCTATTGTTTTCTTTAAAAAAAACTTATTTAATTGAACCAATTAATTAAAAAACAAAACAAAACATAAAGTAGAGGACACAAATTCACTTTAAGTAGCATTAATATAGTTTCATTTTTTCCTTTAAAATTAGAAATATTGACACAAATTGTTTTAAATTAGTATATTTTACTCATATTATTATTATATTTGTGAACATTATAGTATTTTAAGCAAATTTTGGTTATTTTTTTCTTTATTTTCCACTTCTTTTTATACTTTTTTGAGGTATTTTTCACTTTAAACACCTAAATAAGATTTAATTCTATTATATTTAAGTTTTTCCTGGGTGAAATTCAAAAAAATCGCTATTGTCTTAAGCACATCGTGAAACACTTGAAAATATTTTTTGCAATTGAAGGTACATGTAGAATATTTTTAATAATCATAGTTTTTGAAGGTTCAAACTGAGATTCAAAATTATTAAAACCAGTGGAGTGAATATCAATGCTCTTAGCGTTGCCAACCATGAGTTTATCAGGTCCTCCATATGACTAAGGTGTAATCAGATTACTAGGGTCAAATGTCACGTGATGACTAGCTCTTGAGTCTGGATACCAGTTTAGCTCTTGTCTGGTGTTTAGTACAGTAAGATTGCTAGGATTTGATGGGATTTGAAAAGGATAATGAGGAACATAGCTAGTGTGGTGAGAGATGTTGTATATATTGTGGTGAAGGAAAAGGTAATGAATATGAAGACTGAGTTGGAGTGCTTAACATGGCTTGCATCTGTTATGGTGTAAACATAGGTGGTCTAGGATTATAGTATTGAAAAGCTTGGTTAGAAAATGGTTGTTGAGATGGAAAAAAACTTAGTTAGGATCGGTTGAGTAGATAACTGATAGGGTTGTATATGAGAGGATCTTGTTGTATTACCAGTTGATTGAGATGGGACAAAGTTTTTGTCGAACTATTCCATCATGTTGCCACCATGTGACCCATTTAGCCACAAAGCTGTCACTATGGTCTGCCTCTGCCTTTGCCATAGCTAGGACCTCTAGCACGTTGTTCCATTCCAGGAAATGAGTTGTTACCATCAAGTTGTGTTTGTCCTTGAAAAGGTGTATGGGTAGTGTTGAAGGGCTGATTTGTGACAGACTTGCGTGGTTATATTTGGACTGTTATCAAGCAATTGTTTGTCACCTTGATTTGGTACATGTTTTATGGATAGAATGACAGAACCTTTCAAGTTTACATTCATGAATGAGAAAAAGAGCCTTAGCATCTTCAATAGTCATAGTTTTTGTAAGCATTTTTTTAGTAAGGGTTGAAAAAACATTATCATAGGATTCATCTAACCCACCTAAAACACTCATTAAGATTTATTCTTCAGACATACCACGCCCAGCTCCTTCCAATTCATCAACTAGCAATTTTATTTTTTAAAACGTAGTCTGTGATGCTAAGGTTATCTTTCTTAAGACCCTTAACTTCTTTAAATTCTATAGCTCTACTTATGGAATTTGAAGCATATGTTTTCTTTAGTTTTACCCAAACCTTCCTTGATGTGTCAAAGCTTAAAATATGCTTGATAATTTCATCTACCATATAGGATTTGTGTGTTAGATTGATTTCACCAGGTATTGATATTCTAGAAGATGGTTCTTCAAGCACATAGCTATCAAGCTCAAGGTTACGCAATATTCTTCAGTATCTGTATCTGGTGTTTCCAAATTGTAATGTTTGTGTGATTCAATTTAATAGAGATAAAAATAGGGTGAAAGGTGTAGACATCTCGATTAGATTGATTTGAGATGTTTTGTATAGGTGTTGAGCTTTCAGTTAAAACTGGTGATTCAGACATGGAAGCTCTTTAGAGCAAGCTCACAAGACCATCACAATTTTCAAGAAGAAGCATAAAAAAGCAAGCATTTGAAAGAAGACATGAGTAAGAGAATAGAGGGAAAATTTTAGAGAATTGTAAGGATTTCATACATTGCAAAAACAATACAAGCTGAATAGAAACATTTATACTACTAATTCTGTTATAACCTCTCTAATTTCACTCATTACATTTTGCACTCACCACTACCTCACGGCCTCACTCACTAATCTGTTACAATCATTTCACACATAATTTACACATCTCAATATGAAGATTTGTTGGTTGTGATTCTTGCAGTGAGGATTGTAATGTTGTGTTGCACTCCAAAGTAGCATCTGGTAATCCTCTGATCTTGAGCATATTTGGGGCCATGTCATTTCCGTTGCCATTGCTGCATTCACTTGCCATGTCATGTTCCAAGTCATGTTCTTCACCTGAATTATTTTTAATAATAATGTACACAATCTTCTTCTTCCTTTTGGAAATAAACATGTGCTCTTCATTCAAACAGCTAACAATTACATTATTCAAATACAATTTTGTAGTTGACTGTAGGCTGTTGATGCTTCAAAATGTGTGACAGCATTTTTTTTTTTGTTTTATTGTATTTTTAATAATAATATATGGGTATCGTTTGGGGAGAATAACAAAGTGTTATAGGGTTAGAGAGATTTGTAATTCGAGTCCATATATATAAATACTATTAATTTTAGGTGTCAGCACCTTAATGGAACTATCATGTCTAACTCCTTATAAAATCTTTGGTCATATGATGAGGTCATGTATTTATGTCATCTTACACCTCGGACACCCTGTTGGAGTCATACAGCTAGGGCACCTTGTGTGCCATGATCATCCCATGTGAGATGTACCCTACACACATTGTTTACCTTGTGTACCCAAAGCACCTCATATGATCTTATTCTCTCACATGCACCTCATACCTCCCGTATGAATGTATCCCTGGCACATGGGCTATCCTGGTATGCAATACCCAAACATTAAGTCCCTAATTCTTTTATCTTAAAGAAATATAAAAGAATTGATCTCCGTGTAACCATATTAATAAGTATCTAATTCTTGAAGATGCAATCTTTTCACCTTCCATGTATTTCAACCTTATTAAAATCTTTAGAATAAACCTTTCTACTTCCACTAGATGATCCAGTTTCCTCACCTATTATATTATGAGCCCTATCCCCTCATTCCTTTCATTCTACTTCAAACATTCAAAATTTCCTTAAAGAGAATCTTAGGTCATGCAAAGATTTCAATCCATGCTAGAGGAAATCCAGACCATGCTTCTAGTTATTTTGATCATGAGAATACCAGGTTGCTACCTTCATGTGCTTCCACTAACTCTTATATTTCAATTTTTTTTAATCTATACCTAAGCAACTTAGGTCCCACCAAAGTAGTGTCCCTCCTAGGTTCACCTCAGGGACTGAAGACCTTTTACCTCCAGTAATCTATAAGTATAACTCATAGGGTAGAGAAATACGGTTAAGGAAACCAATGACACAAAGTGAGGCTTTAGTGCTCCCAACTTTCACCTCAAATCCAACTGACGATGTCCGTGTGCAAGGAACCACACGGTTTAGAATAAAGCATTATAGTACCTTCATAATAGGTCAAACATCCTGCAACTCCACCCCAACTGTGTCTTGAGCTCTTGTATCTAGTAGCACCCCGGTTCCATATTCGACTATTGCCACAACATCGGGGTCGTACCTTCCATTCATCTCATCGTCCCTTAAAAGGTGCATAGAGAAAAGAAGCCATGATGCGAGCAATTGGAAAGTTTGTGGAAAAAGTTGATAGGCATAAAATTCAAAAAATTACCTTCAAGGTTGACTAAAAATGATATGTACCATTTGAGAAAGAGCATACTCTATTCCACTACATGTGGGCCTCATACCAATCCCAAAGGATGGTATGTTTTACACGAGGAGGTTATACGTGTTGGTTTTAGGTTTCCAATTCCTCAAGTGGTAGCCTTTTTTTTAATACTTACAATATAATCTTGGCCCAAATAAATCCCAATGGTTGGAGGATGCTTCTAAGTTTGGCGGTAGTTAGCAGTGAGCAATGATTTAAGTTGGCAGAAAAAAGAACTATAAGTTATGCATTGTGTCAAAAGGAACGGGGTGGATGAAGGAGGTAGAGTATACATCTCAACCATCACACTTTGAGGTCTTGTTCTAAAGCTTCCCAACAGTCAACCTAAGTGGAAGGATAAGTACTTTTATGTTGGGGTGATATTTGGGACGGGGAGCACGTGGTTTCATTACGTTCTACTTGGAATCACAATTTTGACATAACACAATCACGGGGTCAAGAGATGCAACTCTGTCTTGGTCATGGAGAGAGAGAAAATGATTGTCACCTTGAGCTCCAGAATGCTCACCATATGACTTATAAGGACATCCTTACCAAGCCTCGTTACAGGGATTTTGTGGTGCAAAGGGAATATCGCATTCCACCTTCAAGTTTTACACAGGGTACTCTACTTTTTAATTTAAAACATATTATTATAGTGATTATCTTTATTTTTTGTAATGTAGGGATGGAATTCACAAAAATTAACATTGACAACTTGGTGTCATGTCTTCGTGTAGATGAATTTATTGAAATTGACTCCCGCGAGCAACATAGACAACCTTTTCACAAGGTGGATGCCTCAGTCATTCTTGTGTGGTGTGTTGTGATAAGAATCTCCCAATACTATTTGAAAATGGTATATTTGGTAACATCGCGGCTCAAGATGATTTATATCATCATTTTGGTACCCACGTAGGTCAATTAGCCATCTCTCTTACTAGAAAATATGAAGGCTCTATTTGGAACATGGCTGAGCATTGTCTATTTGAGGTAAATACCCATTTCTTGTGTTCCCTTTGATGTACTTGCCTTAAATTCTTGATCTTAAGTGTGTTTTAGTAGGCGGTGTGTTTGGTTCACGACTTCGAGAGGTCTGTTCGACAATTGTATGAAGTAGGTATAAATGTGGAGAGAAATATAGAAGTTCAACATGTCATATATATGGAAGCTTCTCAAGAGCTTTAAACTATGTAGGACAAATTCCACCTAATTAATGAAGGACATGGTTCTGTCGTTAAAAAGAACCAAAGCCTAAAAATCTAACACAATGAACTATAGAAAGAAGTGGAGTCCTTGAGACATAAACTTGGTGAGGCGAGAGAGGAAAAAACTTGTTACGTCTAGAAGTGGATCATTAGAAGAAGAGCTACTTTGACACGCAGAGACCATCATGTGGTCTTAAGAGAGAGGAATGAAATATCTTTGTAATCATGTAATAAAATATTTTAATTTTTGTTAGTGTCTCATTTTCCTTTGAATGTGATCATTTTTGTATTCTAAATGTACATTTTTTCGTACTTGTAGTCTACTTTTTAAAAGGAGGTTCATTATGATGAACTCAGAACTCTTACTATGGATGGTCATTGTGACACTTATACCCACATCTTTAGTGAGGGGTTCATTTGGCCTCCTCCTCCATACTAGGGGTTATCGTATTAAGTGGAGTCCTCAAGACATAAACTTGGTGAGGTAAAAGAGGAACAAAACTTATTATGTTTAGAGGTGGATCATTGGAAGAGGAGTTACATCGAGATGTAAAGATTATTATATGGTCTTAAGAGAAAGGGTTATTATATCTTTGTAATTATGTGATAAAATCTTTTAATTTTCGTTAGTGTCTCATTGTCATTTGAATATGATCATTTTTGTATTCTGAGTGTACATTTTTCCCATACTTGTAGTCTATTTTTTAAAGGGTTCATTATGATGAACTCATAACTCTTACTAAGGATTGGCATTGTGCCACTTATACCCGCATCCCTAGTGGGGGTTTCATTTGGCCTCTTCATCTATACTAAGGGATTATTACATTGTTTTATTCGGGAGACAAGTGATAGGGATAAGTAAGAAAATCAATTCTTCATTTATCTTTTTCAACCTAAAGAGGAAGTTCACATTTGTGAACTCATGACCCTTTCTTAGGCCTCTTACACCCACATCCATAATACGGGGTCCATTTGGCCACCTTCTTCATACTAGGGGTTATTTCTTTATTTTATTCATGGGACAAGTGATAGGCATAAGTAATAAAATCAAGTCGTCACTTATCATTTTCAACCCAAAGACGAGGTTCACATTTGTGAATTCTCGACCCTTTCTTAGGATGGGTCTTATACCTCTTACACTTGCATCCCTAACGGGGGTCTATTTGGCCTCCTTCTCTATACTAGGGTATTATCGTGTTATTGTTTTGTGAGATAGGTGATAGGATAAGTAAGAAAATCAATTCGTCACTTATCCTTTTCAACCCAAAAAAAGGTTCACATTTGTGAACTTATGACCTTTTCTTAGGATGGGTCTTGTGCTTCTTAACCCACATCTCTAATAAGGGTCAATTTGGCCTCATCTTCCATAGTAGGGGTTGACACACTATTTTATTTGCGAGATAGGTGATAGGAATAAGTAAGAAAATCAATTTGTCACTTACCCTTTTCAACCCAAAGCGGAGGTTCACATTTGTGAACTTATCTCCCTTTATTAGGATACTTCCACCCACATCCTTAGTGGGGAGCTCATTTAGGCTCCTCCTTCATATTATGTGGTTATCACGTTATTTTATTTACGAGATAGGTGATAAGGATAAGTAAGAAAATCAATTTGTTCCTTATTCTTTATAACCCAAAGAGAAGGCTCACATTTGTGAAGTCGTGACACTTTCTTAGGATTGGTCTTGTGCCTCTTACACCCACATCCCAAGTGGGGGTCTCCTTCTCCAAACTAGAGGGTTGTCATATTATTCTATTTATGGTATTGGTGATAGGGATAAGTAAGAAAATCAATTCGTCACTTATCCTTTTCAACACAAAGAGGAGATTCATATTTGTCAATTCATGGCCCTTTCTTAGGATGGGCCTTATGACTCTTACACCTGCATCTTTATTGGGGGGTCCATTTGGTCTCCTCTAACATACTAAGGGGTTGTCCCATTACTTTATTTACATGACAAGTGATAAGGATAAGTAAGAAAATCAATTCATCACTTACCCTTTTCAACCGAAAGATGAGGCTCAAATTTATGAACTTACGACCCTTTCTTAGGATGGGACTTGTGTCTCTTATACTCGTATCCCTAATATGAGATCCAGTTGGACTCCCATTAGGGATGCCACATAATGTTTGAAATTAAATAAAAAAATGAGCCTAGCAAAATATAATTTAGTTTTTATAAAACATCTTAAGGAAGAAAGCGCAAGATGAATAAAATATGTGTGGTTGTTTTAAATGAAGAGCATTAAGTTGTTTAAATAGTAGAACTGAAACCCTAATGCTAGGTCATTGGGCAATGACCATTTTGTACATTAAATAATTTATAAGAGTAATTATAAATAGGGATAATATGGTAAACCATTAATTTGGTTCGAGTAAAGTTGAAAACTTACGTACTTGATCGATACAGTCTAGTCTTGATTGATCAAACCGATAAGGTCGATTGATCAAAACCATTTTTTATCAATCCAATAACGATTAACAAAAGCCGGACGTCAAGTATATTAAACACAATCGATATTCAATCGATCTAGTCTTACGATCTATCGAACCCAACTTCGATCGATCTATATCATTTTGAAATCTAATCTAAGAAGACAAAGATTGTACACGGTTGATCATCGATAGATCTACCATGTTGATCTATCGACCTACAACTTGATCGATCGAACATCATATATACCAAATGTTCCTAAATGTATAATATGAATTCTAATATGTCTAAGTAAAGAATATATATTTGAAACATATTAATATAGAGTTGAGAAATTTCTTCAACTTGAATAGAGGACAAGTAAAATATGCCTAGAAACTAGTTTACACTTAAAATCTTTTGTTCATAAATATCGTCAATACTTATAAATCTTACAAAATAAAATAAAAATAATGATAAAAACAAATAACAAAATGAATTAAAGTTAGTAAATAAATATCTAGAAACAAGTTAATAAAACAAACAAGAAATAAAAATTAGTACGTGAAAATACTAAAAAAGAAAATTAAGTTAGATAGTAAAAAAAAACTAAAAACAAGTTAATAAATTAAAGAATTAAAAATTAAAATTAAAAAAAAACTAAGTATTTTATTAAACAACCTCTAAATATTTCCAAAAACTATGAAAAGAAAAAATCATGAATATTTATAAAAAGTTTTTAAGAATTTTGATAATAAAAATTTTAAACATTATTCCTCTCTAACAACAACGTCAAAAACTTGATAGTCTAATTTTTTAAATTTATAAAAAGTTCATAAGTATACTAATAAAGTCGATTTAAAGAGGAACTACATAATTTTAAATGATTCTTCAAATATCTTAAAATCAAACACGAAAATAAAGCTTAAATATTCTATCACAATATTTTGTGTTTTGAAAATACTAAACTAATGATAAAATAATAAATAAATAAAGATAGGTTTGATTCAAACAAATCAAAGGGAGATATGGAATTGACCATCACTAGAGAATTTATGGAAATAATTAGCAAGTTAACCATGCTTGCTTAGAATTAATTAGTTCAATAAAGATATAAATTCATATTATTGATTTTCTCTTTTATATATGAAAATATCCTTAAGTGTGAATGAGATTCTTTATTAATAAAATCAATTAATATCTTAAGTTGAAGATCATTAACTGATAGATTAAATTATGTTTTATTACTAAAGGAATACCAAACCATTTAAATCGGTGTTTTAAGCAAAATCCCTAATTTTAACTTTTATGCAAGGTATCAAAATTAGATCTATATGACACTTTTAAAACCTAAATTTCAAATTTTAAATTTATTACAAAAAATATATCATCAATATATTATTAAATAATAAATTTTGTAAAAATTGTAATAAAGAAATAACCCTAATTTATTTTATAAAAATGTTCACCTAAATTAATCTTCACAAACATGACAATAAAACTAAATTTTCATAGTTAAAATTAGCTAGATATGCTTAGATTAAATTTCATGGCTAATGGATTAAAAATAGCATCAGATATAAAATAAGAAAATACAAGATGATAATATATATATATATATATATATATAATTAAATAAATAGAATTCAAATCTATAATACTAATTAAAAATGGACAATGTGTCCTACTCTATAATGATAATCTTGATCATTATTGAATTGTTTGAATGGACAAATTTCTATTGTATCTTCCTTTATATGAAAAAACTCCTAAAAATATGCCTCTTATTGTTTTGAATATAACCTATTTGTAAAAACTATAAAAAAAAACTAAAGGAAATAGAGAACAACAACATAGGAAATTAAAAACTAATCTAATTTTTTTACCCTTTTCAACCTACAATAAAACTCATTTATTTATAAGGAAAAGATTGGCAAAGGGCTTCAGATTGAATAATTGAAGGTGTGTTACAACATCATATTTTCCACACCCCGATATAAGATATGTTGAGCTACGCCAAATGTCATACCAAACAAGTAATGCCATGTCACACTTATTTCACACTACGACACACTATTACGTACCTAGTGAATTCCTACCGAACAATGTGCAATGTGGCACACAATAACCTTTGTTGTGGCACACTTCAATTTTTTTCAATTATGTCTTGTAATCCTTACAAAGTAATTGGTTTTTCATGTAATGCTTACATGTTTTATTCTTTTAAATTCCTAGGATGCAAATTGAGTGCTTTAATTGTTGTTCTTCATGTATTGATAAATTTATACATTTAAAACTAAAAACACTTGAAATATAATAAAAAATATATATGATTTTAAACATATAAATTTACATAAACATATTATAATCAAACTTATTTGTTACATTTAAGCTCAATACATCACTAAATATTAGTGATTTTCAAGCACTTATCGAATATGTTTCACAAGCTTTTGTTTAGGTAAACAACATGCATTAACATGGTAAACAACACATCGTATGAATCTGACAAACATACCTTAAAAGCTATAAATGATTTTAAATCACTTAAAAGCCTTTCTAAGTGTAATCATTTTTTGATAAATTGTGATTATACTCTTATAGTATGTGATCATGCATAACACATAATGTAATAAGGTATATTCACATACGATTTTACTTTTTATGTGATAACATCCATAAGATATTTATAATAACTACTCTACGGTTAACAATTCATTAATAAATAAATTAATAATATATGTTAATCGAAACATCTATCATGATTTTACCTAAATGATCCTTATTCGTTATTAATATAGTAGCTTATCCAAGTAATACCCAAGTCTCGTGTTTGACTAGAGATGACTCAATATCCTGCATACACGTTATAATCCTACAAAATCTAACTGACACACGAAATACAAACACACACGCTACTCACTCATGCACTATGTTGTAACCTCGTAATTCTAACCTGACACATGATGTTACCTTGTAACATTCCGAGGACTAGTTAACAAATGGCAACACATATGGTCGTAAACTAGGTCAACACATGGAAACCCAACTTACACATATAACGAACCCGAGAGAATATAAATAATAAATTTTATTAAAAGTTACCATTTACCGATGTCTTATCGCTTGCCGTTAGAGTCTTACAGAACTAACCAAAAAGGCAGAACTTTGTCTCGTCTCACAGTTTCTATACGCAAAAGCTTTCTCGGTATCCAAACAATGTGTCTAAGTCTGAGTATTCAAAACCGAAATAGAAACTTGTAAAAAGTCGGCTCATTGAAACAGCTTTTTATCAGGAAAATGGCCTTCACTACAACAGCGAAATTATCCGAAATTTCACTTAGGAACTCCCTCTCACTCACCTCTCATTCACCTTCTCTCAACCTCCTCTTCTCACCTTCAAAATATGCATTCCATATTCTCAGACCCTTATGTTTTTCCTTGAAAGCAACTGATCAAAACCCTAAACCCTCCCACCAAACCAGAGCACTCAACAAGTTGTCTTCTCAGGTCGAATCGAACAGTAATCAATCTCGTTATGTT
Organism: Hippophae tibetana; assembly: GCA_037013495.1. NCBI lineage: Eukaryota > Viridiplantae > Streptophyta > Magnoliopsida > Rosales > Elaeagnaceae > Hippophae > Hippophae tibetana. The sequence goes on from CM072812.1 coordinate 16,983,895, forward strand.
GACAAAGATAGAGGTCAGAATGCAATTGATAGAATCGTTCTTAGGTTACGCAATTTGGGATTGGGTTCGGACGACGAGTACGAAGAGGAAGATGATGAGGGTATTGGATTGGACGGTCAGAATGTGAAGCCGGCAACTGGGGACGAGAAACTCGGTGACTTACTCCGGCGGGAGTGGGTACGACCCGATTATGTATTGGCCGAGGAGGTAAGGAATGCTGATGATGGAGCTGCATTGCCGTGGGAGAGAAGTGAGCAAGAGAGTTATGCTGAAGAAGGAATTAGGGAGATGAAGAGAAGAGGGAAGGCACCCACATTGGCTGAGTTGACAATTGAGGATGAGGAATTGAGGAGGTTGAGGAGAAATGGAATGTTTTTGAGGGAGAGGATTAGTATCCCAAAAGCTGGGATTACTCAGGCTGTTCTTGAAAAGATTCATGATAAGTGGAGAAAGGAGGAACTTGTGAGGCTTAAGTTTCATGAGGTGCTTGCCCATGATATGAAAACAGCACACGAGATAGTGGAGGTCAGTTAAGCAAGTTTATTGGCTATGAATAGTTATTAGCTGTCAATTATTGGTTGTATAGTGTTTGTACACTTCTATTTGTAAACATATTCCGTTACAGAAAATGATATTTTGACAAATTTGATATTCATGAAAATTAGTCAGTCATTACCTGCTTAAGTCTAAATTTGTTATCTTTTTTCCTCCTCTTGAATAGTTATCAGATTATGTTAGTAGTAGTTATATTACCTGATGTCAGTTGATTCTCTCTTAATGTTAATAAAATAAATGACATTTTACATTCTTACTGACTGATTCTAATGATGTCAGCGTCGGACAGGAGGGTTAGTTCTATGGAGGTCAGGGAGTGTTATGGTGGTGTACAGGGGAAGTAACTATAAAGGCCCCTCTAGAACTCAACCTGTTAATGAGGAAAGAGATGCTCTTTTTATTCCAGATGTTTCATCAGCTGAAAATCTACAAGATGGAAGCGTTACTTCTGTAACTCCGAGACTGGACAAGAGCAAGCCAGTTGTAAGAAATTCTGACTTCCCTCAGAACATGACAGAACAGGAGGCTGAATTTAACAGCCTATTGGATGGGTTAGGTCCTCGTTTTGTTGAATATTGGGGCACTGGTGTGCTTCCTGTTGATGCTGATTTACTTCCTCCAAAAATTCCGGGTTATAAAACCCCTTTCAGGCTTCTACCTAATGGAATGCGTTCACGATTAACCAACACAGAGATTACCAATTTTCGGAAACTTGCTAAGTCACTTCCTTGCCATTTTGCCCTTGGTAGTGTTGATGTCCTATTACTGCTTTTCTTTGGCTAAGGAAACTAATTACATTTCTAACATTAAATCACTTTATAAAATTCTTCATGAAGGGAGAAATAGAAACCATCATGGGTTGGCAGCAGCTATAATCAAGCTATGGGAGAAAAGCTCAGTGGTGAAGATTGCTGTTAAACGAGGCATCCAAAATACAAACAATAAATTGATGGCTGAGGAGCTAAAGGTCTGCTCTACATGATTACTGGTTCAAGGTTCCACTTGTTTCTTTAATAAGCAACTGATTTTTTTTTTATTGTTTGTTTGTTTGGGCCAAAGTCCCATTTTGAGAAGAAGTTAGGTTCCTATAGTAGATTGTAAAATGACCATTTGCTCGTACAGTTTTTTTCCAATTGAAAGAATAATTAATTCAAATAAAGCATGGACAACGTCTATGAACATATGTTGTACGTTTTTGTATATGCTTTTGTGGGTGGCACATGCTTATGCTAACTGTTCCTCATTTTGGTTAATAATGAGAATATATTGTCTCAAGTTTCATCTGCTTTTTTTGGTCAGAACATAACAGGTGGTGATTTACTGCTCAGAAACAAGTATTACATTGTCATGTTCCGTGGAAAGGACTTTCTTCCAATAAGTGTCGCTGCTGCTTTGGCTGAAAGGCAGGAATTAACAAAGCAGGTTCAAGATGTTGAGGAGAAAGTACGCATTAAAGTTGCACAGAAAGTACAGAGTGGACCAGTTGGGGTGGTTAGTTCAGATTTCGAAGAGAAAATGTGCATTCAAGTTGCACAAAAAGTACAGATTGGATCAGTTAGTGCTGTTATTTCAGATGTCGACGAAACACAGGTGCCTGCACTTGCAGGTACATTGGCTGAATTTTATGAGGCCCAAGCCAGATGGGGAAGACAAATATCTCCTGGAGAACATGAGCAAATGATTAAAAAAGATTCCATTGCCAAGCATGCTAGGCTTGTCAAACGAATTGAACATAAGCTTGCTGCTGTAAGTATACTTTGGTTTTAATCTTGAAATTGACGGTCCCACCAGTAATGCCCTGTACAAACTTCATGTACAGTAGTATACAGAAAAAACAGAAGGATGTATTGATATTACGATCAAATATCTACAAAAATTGACTTTGACTTTGTTAATTTATTGATTTTCATGAATAGACCCAGGCAAAAAAAATTAGAGCAGAGAAACTCTTAGCTAAGATAGAAGCATCCATGGTTCCTGCTGGTCCTGATTATGACCAGGAAATAATCACTGATGAAGAAAGAGTTATGTTTCGCAGGGTTGGTTTAAGAATGAAAGCATACTTGCCCCTTGGTATGTAATGTGCTATCTTTTTCCCCACTTCTTCTATGCTAAAGGCACCATTCTTGCTTTAAATACACCTATAGCTTTTAGCTGAAGTCTGATGGTCTGCATATCATGGCATCCCAGGTATACGTGGTGTTTTTGATGGTGTCATTGAGAACATGCATTTGCATTGGAAGCACAGAGAACTTGTGAAACTGGTAACGAAACAAAAGACACTTGCTTTTGTGGAAGATACAGCGAGGTTATTGGAGTATGAGAGTGGTGGAATATTGGTTGCCATAGATGGAATATCCAAAGGATATGCTATTATTTACTATCGTGGAAAGAATTATCAACGACCTATTAGTGTGAGACCAAGGAACCTTTTAACAAAGGCGAAAGCATTAAAGCGTTCTGTGGCCATGCAACGGCATGAGGTTTCTTCTCTGCCCAAATTTCATTTTAGTTACAGCTACATCTATCTCTCTTGTTAAACTTGAGTTTTGACTCTAGACATTGAATTTGGCATGTAGGCTCTGAGTCAGCACTTATCTGAATTGGAGAGGACCATAGAACAAATGAAAGATGAACTTGTAAGTGGCAATTTCCTGTTTCCACTTGTCTCTTCAAAGCTACTGTGCTTAAATGAAACTAAAACAAAATAGCTTTCGGTTAACCTCCAGCTTGTACCGAAAGACATTGATGATCAAAAAGTGAAATTCAATACCCGTGTATTGTAACTGGGGAAAGGAGGCATAAGTTGTGGAAATCAAAGTTTAATTGGTGTACCTATTCCAAATGTTGTGGATCTTATGATCCTGTTTGACATATTTTATTTTCAATTAGCAGAGATCTCAAGACATTTTAGTACCAGTTTCTTGTGCAATGGCAAAAGTGTGAGACTTCCTAGTGTAATAACATGAGTTTATTTCTTGGAAGCTGCCGGTTCTTGTACTGAAATGTTGGAATGTAGGAAAATAGCCAAAACTTTTTTTCCAGTTGATTTTTAGAGGATGAACATTATGATAAAAGTCTTCTCAAAGGTCCCATTTACAAGAAATGTGAACATAGAAATGATAGAATAGTTAATATGCATCACGGAGATAAGATTGGCTATGAAATTTTGTTTGTTTGATGAATATATTTTTAACCTTTGTCTTGCTACGACTAGATAAATGTTTTGAACTTTGGGAATGTTAATGAATGGCCTTTGGATACATTGTTAGTTAATAACTCTAACCATTATATTGCTACTTGTACATCTACTCACCGTTTTGGCCTGGTCTTTTGGGTTTCAGAACCTATTCCTAGCAACGGTATTGTTCTGACATAATACAACGATGGATTCCCCATTTATGTGTCTTAAAATCACTACAAGTTTTTCTATGCTGGTGCATAAGTACTTAGCTGCCTTTAGACTAGTACAAGATATGTTTAATGTTTCTCTAGTACTTGGATTTTACATTTTTGGACACTTAATAGTGATATTATCTGCAGGATATTTCCCAAAATGTAGAAGATGAGGCTAGCTGGAGCCCAGAGAATGACATGGAGGTAATGGAGGTTCATAACATAGAATTTATTTGATTCTTATTCCACTTTTCACTAATTAGTATTCTCTTCCTAGTTACTATGCTTAGGACTCCCCTTATGGAGAGCTTTTCATCGCACATGCAGGTTTTAATTTGCTGCATGGTTGGTTTTGTTTATTATATTTTTCTTCTCTCTATCCAGCATTGAAAAGAATAGCTAATCCGGTGTTCTTATCTGCAGAGTGAGGGAGAAGCTTCCTTTGTGGATTTAAATGATGAAGCTAGTGACAAGATTGATTTTCAATGACAAAGATCAAAACCATTCCAGCATTCCTGAATTTCAGGACAAATGCTGAACGCGTGATCAATTGCAAGGCTAGTGTTTTGAACTGAAACTTACGGAGATGTTTGATTTTGGCTAAACCTGCCTGGTGCTCTACCAACTAATATGGTAATTTTAGAGGGCAACTTTCAGTTGATGGCATGGATTCACGAACTCTTCCCATGTTTTAGGGTAGCGACACGTAAAATGGAAACAAATACTGAAACAGTCTTTGTATGCTTAATTTCATTCGATATCTGGATGTAATATCGAGTTTAGCAAGTCTTTGTATTTAACATTGAATTTTATTAAAAAACTAATGCGAGGAATAGAGCACTAGTTATTGAGAAAGCTGATCTGTAACGGGATAGTTAAGTATACTTACGTCAAACAAGTAATATAATTATAAAAAAAATATGGTTTTTATAAAGATTATTATTAAATATTAAAAAGTAAAAATTAATTTTATGTGTTTTGAGAAAGCAATATTAAAAGAATTAAAAATAAATAATATAATTAATTAATTTAAAATTAACAATTAAAAATATATATGAGAAAATATTTAAAAAAAATTAATTCTTTAATTTTTTAAACATGTAAATCATTAAATTCTTCTCATATAATTACTAATAAATTATATGATCAATTAAGTCTAATTTAACATATATTCATATTTAAGTAAATTATATATTATATATTATTTATTAATTTCATCAATTATCAATTATAAGAATCATACCTCTTTATTTAGAAATTATGTATGTTATTTAATTAGTATAAATAATTAAACAACTTTTTTTAAATCTATTTAATTATATCTATAGATTAATTGTTGGTCAAACAATTAATAACATAAAAATCAAATTAAATAATATAATTGAATTAAAATTATAATTAGGATAAAAGTATTAGACTATCACACGTATAAAATTGTGTTCATAAAATTCCTAGATTAATAAATTAATCAGACATAATTAAGTTCATAAATCTTATATTATTTATAAAAAAGACATGAAAATTAATAAAGAAAAGAGAAGAATAAATACAATCAATCTTTTAAATTGTAGTACATTTTTTTTCTTAAATCTCTACTAAAATGTATCTTTTTTTGAACTCTTTTTTTTTTACAGTTGTTAATTTTATATTTTCTGATAATGCTTATATTTTATGGGATATTATTTTATACTTATATTAAATAAATTGATTTATTTTAGAATTGTATTGAGATCAAAATGCAAAAAAAATTACGTAAAAAAGGGAACCCAGATTATGCTTATTGCGCGTTTAGATATATATATATATATATATATATATATATATATATATATATATATATATATATATAATTCTAATAACACGGGTAAACTTATTAGATTAAGAGTAAATAGTGCTATGTTGATTTGCTAGGAGAATTGGTATGCTGTCAAAGGTTCTGTTAATTGAACTCACTTTTACGAAGTATATTTCATTGCTATTCCTCTTAAATATATTTACCAATCAAATAAAAAATCATAAAAATTACAAAAAGAAATTCGAAAAAAATATAAATAATTAATATTTTCTCAACAAATATAAATAACACTACTTTTATAGATTTATCAACAATTACGTGGGTACGAAAACTCCTCCATTTCTTAGCTTCTTATATGGAAATTTCTTTGTTGGAGGGAGAGTTCCTATTATTAGCTCTCTCACTCAGCTCTCTCTCCTAACTTAAATCTTTTGTCATTGTTTTAATGGGTTATTTTCTACCTCTTTGGTTCCTAGAACCACTTTAGGATCTGGGTTTATTTGTTTTTATATTTTGATCTTAGCAAGTTTGTTATGGTATTCTCCAATAGGTATGTGTTTGTGTATTTCTACTCTCATGTGTAAAAATTTAACAAGATGCAAATATTTAGTTCAATAATGAACTACGTTGATACATATATCCAAGTAACTCTTATGGCTATATAATGGTATTCTTACTGGAGTTATTCTTCTCTATATATTTATATTTATTTAATCTTTGATTATGTACTTATGAGAATTAATGAAATATTCAAGTTTCCTAGGTATTTTTTTTAATTTTTTTTTTGTTTAAAAATAGTGTAGAAGCAAGCAGGTTATAAAATTATTTAATTACTATTTTTATAAAATCAAAAGTTCAATAAAATTTAAAAAAAATTATAGATTTCATATAATTATTTTGGTAACATTTATTCAAAATTTTAATGATTTTAAATTAAAATAAATATTTTTTGAAATAATAAATAATAGGCAATATAATTTAGATAGAAATTAATTAAAAACTAAAATTAGAAAAAATATTAGTTTTGATTATTTACCATCCTTTTATATATCTATTTTTAAATATTTTTAATTAAGATTAATTTTTTACGATAATAAATAATTAACTTAACGAGTATTTAAAAACAAAAATTTTAAAAGACTCTAATTAGAACTATTTAATCATGCATTCTTAATTTTATTTTTTAAATATTTTTAATTGAAATTAATTATTAGATAATAAATAAAAAAATATAATAACATAATAACATAATTAAAAATTAAAAACTAAAATTCTATAAAACTATAGTTAGGATTATTTAATTATCTTTTCATAATTTTAATTTTATAAAATTAAAAAGTTATGGATTACGTATAAATATTTGGTCATATTTTTTTTAAACGTTAATATTAATTTATATTATTTTTTGAATAATAAATTACCAACTCAATGGATGAACTAGAAAGTAAAAATTAGAATTTTAAAAAGATTTCAGTTATGGTTATTAATTAAAATATCTTTATTTTTTTTTATAAAATTTAAAAAGTTATAAATTGTATATAATTATGGAGTGATTTGCACAATGTTCATATTTATGTTAAAAAATATATATTTTAGTTCTATAATTTTTGAGTTAGGTAATATTAGTCTTGTTATTATGAAAAATGACTACATCTAAATCTAAATCTAATCATATAATTATTAAAAATAAATATTTCACGTCCAATAATTATTCAAAAAAATGCACTTTTAGTCTTAAGGCACCAATTTTTTATATTGAAGTACTTAGTTTTTTTTCGTTATATTAATTTTTTTTCATTTGCTTTGAAATGTGTAACTTTTAAGTTTTAATGCTAACTATAAAAATAAAAATAAAAGTTAATAAATTAATTATGATTAAATTTTTACTTGTTTCATAATATTCGTAACAACTTTTGTAATGATTTATTCGATAAAATTTTATAATTTTAGAACTTAAGAGTACTTAATTATCTTCATATATATGTTACATATTTTTATACCCATTTATGAAGCATTGATCAAGGAAAGTATTATATTTACTTATTGCGCTTGACTTTTTACAATCTTATTTTCAAATATTCAAATAAAGTAATAAAATATTACTAATAAAAGTAAATAACATATTATATATTTATAAAATTAATAATTATTTTCATGATTTATTTATAATATTGTAATACAAAATTATTATTATAAATAAAAATAATTCTATATTTAATCAATTAAGTGTAAGTTTTTATGTGGAACACGTGTACTAATGATTAGTAATATATAATAATATTTTTAAGATAAAAAATATAAGAAAATAGAGTAAATTAAGAAATGTATTATAGAAATCAAGGCGTTTCTAAAAATCTATCACTAATAAGAAGTTTAATGATAGATTTATAACACTTATAATAAGTTTTGTGATAGATTTATCACAAAAATTGTTGATTTATAACATTAATAAAAGTTTGATAACAACTTGAGGTCACAAACACTAAGATGGGACTAACTTTTAGTTCTCTCAATACCCAAATAATCATAGCTATTGATATGTCAACCATAAATGATTTTGAAAATACTCATTGTATGAGCGATAGTGGGTAAGCAACAATTTCACAAGGCATGCACTAACAAGTAACTAGATTGATGAGTGTCAAGAGGCCTTATTTTCAATAATTAGTGATATACATTCTCAATACAGATATTAGAGTCATCAACCTCCTCATCAATGATCATCTTTTTTATGCTTTATACTATTTTTTGAGTTTTTAGAAAACATCTTGTATTACACATTTTACTTTTTTTGGACTGTCTTTAATACTTATATGAACAAGAAATTTGTTTTTCGTGAAATACATTGCATTCATGTTCTTATTGAATTCAAGCTTCAAAGTTAAATTATTTTTTCGTATGAAAAAAGGGGGAGAATGGTTTATAATGGGATAGATATTTCACATAGAAGGAGAACACATTGATTAAGTGTTCTATTTATTATTTGATTTTGTACATAGAGAGAGAACACATTAATTAAGTGGTCATTTTGATATGTGACATAAAGGAGAGTAATTTTAATATTTAAATGTTCTAACTATTATTACTTACTTCTTATGTTTGTTTCTTCGTTTTACTATTACTTTGTACACTAAACTAATGAACAATGAGTCATTTGAAACAAATTGTGCACATATTTGTCAATTTCATTTTTGTAGTATACATATAAGATGTTAAACATTGAAGCAAAGATGGTTTCATTGGATCATAGGATAATACCACTATGTAAATTTATTTTTCCTATGAGTTTCATGTAGTAAGAGAGAGGTATTGTCACATAAATATGCCAAAGGGGGAGATTATAAGGTTTATGAGTGTTGGCGATATTCGTGAACAAAAAATTTAAATGTAAACTAGTTTCTAAACTCATTTTCATGTCTAGTTTAAACTTGGACTGGTTTAACATTTCAAATGAGAACTCTTAACCAAATTAATTATTTCACCAAATGTTGACATTAACCTTAAACAACTTTATATCCTTGGGTAAATTTACTTCATTCTATAGAATTTTAAATAAGATAGTCTGTGTTGATTTTCTTCCCTCACATCATTCTTTAGAGATAAGTTTCTTACATGTTAAGATTTTGTATTATATTGGAAAAGGCATTGCTTTCATTGTAGGAACCGTTATTCAAAATGAAATTGTAAACCAAACTGAGGTTCCAAACCCTAGGATTGGACTACCCTTTGATTTTCTTATAACTCAAATAATCCTCACTATTGGTGTGCCACCAACAAAATATTTTGAAAATGCTCGCTATATGAGCGATATTGGGCGAGCAACAATTTCAAGATCCTCTACGTGAACTTCCAAGAAACAAAAAAACCACTAATATTGGTACTAGTAGTGGGGCAGCTGCTAATATATTTGGTAACGTTGATATGGAAAACATCATTGTTCTCGAATCTTCTTGTCAGGACATATTTGAGAATCAAATGAGAACGAAAATGGATGCACTATCTACCCAAATAAGAGCTATGTATATTATCTAATTGGATTGATGAGCATCAAGAGTCTTATTTTTAATTATTAGTGATATGCATCCTTAGTATAGATCTCACATTGATCAACCTCCTAGACAATGATCATCTTTTTAATGTTTTATTTTTTTTATACTATTTTTGAGTTTTTAGAAAACATCTTGTATTACACATTTTATTCTGTTTTAGGACTATCTTTAATACTTATCTGAATGAGCAATTTACTTTTTATTAAATACATTTCATTCATGTTCTTATTGAATTTAAGCTTCAAGAAATTATTTTCTCATATGACATAAATGGGAAGAGTGATTTATAATGGGATAAATATTGCACATAGGGGAAAAAGCATTGATTAAATCATCTATTTGTAATTTAATTTTGCAAATAAAGGAAGAATACATTAATTAAATGTTTATTTTTATATGTCACATAAGGTGAAGTAATTTTAATAGTTCTATCTATTTTTATTCACTACTTATGTTTGTTTCTTCGCTCTAATATTAGTATGGACACTAAACTAATGAAAATGGACCCTTTGAGACAAATTATGTGCATATTTTTCTATTTGATTTTTTAGTATACATATGAGATGTTAAACATTCAAGCAAAAATGGTTTCTCTGAATCATAGGTTAGTACTACGATGTAAATTTATTTTTCCTATGAATGTCATGTAGTAAGAGAGAGGTTTTGTTACACGAATATACTAAACAGAAAGATTGTAAGGTTTATAAGTTTTGGTAATATTCGTGAACAAAACATTTAAATATAAATTAGTTCCTATGAGCATTTTCATGTTTGTTATTCAAGCCGAATAAACTTTTGAACTTCAAGTCAATATGTTTCATATATATACTTGTTTTTAAACATGTTAGAATACATATTATGCACTTAGGAACTTTAGTATATATATGGTGATTCGATCGATAAAAGTGGTAGATAGATCATGTACGATCTATGTCCACTCAAGTTGATTTGCAAATTGGGGTAAATCAATCTAGGTTGAGTTCAATCAATTGAGACACTGAAACGATTGATGATCGATCATGTTCAATCTATCTGAGCTCAAGTTTTTTTTAATCGTTGTTGGATCAATCAAAAAGATCTTCGATCAATCGACCTTATTTGTTTGATTGATCGAGCTTGGACTAGATTGATTGAACGGTTAGGGTTTCACTTTAAAATATATTTGTGTACTCGAGCCTAAAGTATCATTTTACCATTTTATCTCTATTAATTATTGTTCTATTGTTTGTTTAAGGGACAAAATGGTAATTTCTCTTTAACCTAGCATTAGGGATTCATCTCCCCTATATAAACAACATAATGCATCTTATTTTAAATAACAACACTTATTTTATTCTTCGTATAAAAATTGAATCATATTTTGTTACTCTTTCGTGAATTAATCTATCAAACATTATATTATTATATTTAATTGATTAATAAACCTATTTGTTTTATGATATTGTGACTTCATATTCATATAGTTTCTTCCTAATTAAGTTTTTGCATGTTTAGATAAAATAATTTTATATATAATCATAAATATTTGATTTAATTATTTAATTTTAAATAAATAATTTTTATTAATCTTATTATTGTAAGGTTTGAGAATTTATTTTAATTGATTTAAGTATTGAATTCTCTAACTAAGATTTTTCATTATTGAATATAATGACACTTTATCTTTACTATTTTTGTTAACTTTTCAAGTGCTTACCAAATGAATTCAATTGGTGGTATGACTTGAGATATCAAAAAATTAGGCCAAATACATACATCTATTTTGAAGATAATGTGAAAAATAGTGTAAGACATTCTCTTTATAATTAAATATCAATTTGCATAATGAATAATTAAATTATCGATATTTTTTCTTTTAGATTATTATTATAATCTAAATTATTTTCACATAAAATATCGTCTACCAAGTTTTTATTTATTTCTACTTTATATTAATTACACACAATTATATATTTAACTGCTAATGATTTTTAATTAGACATAATTTAAAAAAACTAACTATACAATCCCTCTATTAATTTCATCCATAACTAAAATTTTAATAATATTGCTAAGTAAAATAGTTGGAAGGAATAAAACAAAAAGATAAAAATAAAACCTTTGAGGCAATTATGGCTCGATTAGTATCAAACAAAATGAGGGGTTCACAAAGTTCGATCTTCCAATAAATAGACCAATCTACGTCAACATCAAAACTGAAATTAAGGATCTATTTGATTATGTTTTTGAGACCATAAAGGAACTGTTGACAGCAAAAAAGTACTAACAGCAACCAAAAAAAAATTTAAAAAAACAAAGCAAAAGCTCTAGGACCAAACATGAAATCATTTGTCACACTATGCAAACATATTATATGTGATTCTTCCTAGAACTGCTTTCTAAAACCATTTTTAACACCGACACAAGCAAAGACAGTAAATGTAAACCTACATAAATAGCAAAGTCGAAAAAATATATAATATATCGTCTTAATGAATATATATCCACCAAAACATGCTCTAAATGCAAAATTACAAACATTTCTTCCTGCATGATACAAACATAAATGCCTCATCATCAGCCAAGAAAACTTTTCGATCTCAAAATATGCAAGCACAAAATTGGCAGGTCTATGTTGATTGCTAAACCAACAATTTCTAACCGATCTTGTTTCCATTTGTCTTTATAAACCCTACACCAACCCTATATACTACAAGCAGTCGTTTTGGGTAAAACAATACCCTTATGAATTCGAAGGTTCATGCACTCCTCAATGATATTTACCAATTTATTGGCGAAGAATCTGCTGCAACTGAAGCACCTGATTTCTCTGCTCCGGAGGTAGGAGATTAATTTGTTCTGGTGTAAGGCTCATCACTTGTTGCAGCAGAGCCTTCTCCATCTCAGGGGTCAACTGCATTTACAAAAAAAAAAAAATCACAATTACTAAATTATAAAATCAAGTCATTCATAAAACAAAAGTTTCGGCCAGCTTGATATTTGAAATCTAGCAGATGTATTACTGGTGGGCGAGGATGCTGACTGCCAAGGCCCATTTGACCAGGGATCAATTGCGGTGGTGCTGAGAAATGTGTCATTGTTGCATTCTCAGGAGGTCCAGACATTCGGGAAGGTCCTCTCTCTGTCAGCATGGAACTTCCAACTTGATTGTTAAACTCCGTCCCCAAGTGCATACCTCCACCCTTGAAACATGAAATATAAAAAAGCAAAGGAGATAAGCACAAAACGATTCAAAGTCTAAGAGAACCATTGACAAGTCAACTTATGCATTCATAATTATGTTACAAAACACTTAAGTTGCATTAGCCATACGGACAGAGTAAGGCTTAAGGAGCAACAAATTGAAATGGCATTAAACCGAGTAGTATATCCAGAATCTTCCAGGTAGACTATTTGAGCACAGCATTTACGTTGTTACAGCATTAAAATTATCAAGAAAACTTTTGTATTTTTCACGTAGCTAAAATGATAATAGCTTAGAAATAACCGGATCTACAATGAAATTTTGCAGTTATTATCCACAGAATATAATGTCTCATATGCAAGATCTGAAGGATAAGTTGGTTGTGAAATGATATAATAAAACAATATTAAAAATTTAATACAAAAAAGTCCTTCCAATGCATTCCTCATGGAATCCAAATATTCCCCTTTTAAACCCAGGTAGCCCACCAGATTTTTCTTTAAAAATATTCCATGGAATATTGGAATCAAACAATTAGTCCCCCCAAAATCGTCCTAGATTTCATTGAAAGGAGAGTGCAATATAGAAAACATTATTTCCAGTTTGATCTGCATGAAAAGCACAATCTAGCAAAATTTCCTGTTAGCATGGTTTAAATGATGCCCCATCAATACTTCATAATTCCAACACAATGTTTCTTCCATATTCATAAATAACACACTCAATTTCATCCCATCAGCCTGTAAACTAAAATTAAGAAATCCCATAGGATTTTGAATTAAGGATTGGATCACTGTTACTTGATGAATCACATTTGCCAACGAACTTTACAATGTTACAGATAGGGATGGGCCAAAAAACCACAAGTTCGGTTATCTGCGATTATCCGAACCGGCGGTTCGGTTTTTAACCGGTAAATTTCGGAAATGGGAACGGTTTCGGGTAAAACCCAAACATGAAACAACGAGTGCAGTTATGGTTACGGTTATACTAAAAACCGTACCCATCCGTACCTGAAATTAATTATATTTAATTAATTAAATTATATATCGAAAAGTAATTATATATATTTAATAAATTAAATTATATTTTTTTCATAACCGCCCCTAACCGTTACCCACGGGTAAAAAAATGTGCCCGAACCGTAACGGTTTTCGGACGGTTTCAGGTATAGGTTTTATAATTCAGTTCGGGGACGGTTTTTAATATAACCATCCCTCGTCCCCGTACCCATTCCTAGTTATAGATGATAAAATCTCAATTAGTCAAGATACCAATCCTCCGGAAATTTATTTCTTACTTTTTGCTCCGAGTCCAAGGCTTTAAGATATTGGCAAAAAAATTAGCACAAAGTTACTTTTTTTTCCTTGATGAGCATTTCAACTAATATTGAGTCCCATTAAACATCATTAGAAATATATGAAGTCCAATGATTATGCAACATAATTGATGTTTCTCCCCTTTTTAAAAGCCTAAATAGGCCGACTTTTTATGAAGCTTAGGCATAACCACTATGGAAAGAAGTCGAGCAAGAGAGTAGTCAAACCTCTCCCTTAAATTGTAGTTCCCAACCCGAACTCTTGAATCAAATTTATCTCTGGTTTCACAAACAAATGGAAGATGTGCATGGAGGAGCCCATGATAATTATTTTACGTGCCACAAACTTCCATCTTAAGTTTATAGAAGTAAAATCCTCTTTATCACTATTTCATTACACATTTTTTGACAAATCAAGTTTCTTCAAGAGAGTGCCTCATGATTGGTTCTCCCTGCAGAAACTTATAATTACTATTCAGCTAGAGATTAAGCACTAAGATATTCATACTGCAGTACGGTCAAAGAGAGTTCATGAGGTCCATCAGATGCCCTGATGAAACAATTAATATATGCATCTTGACCCAGCAAGCCATGTAGGAATGCTACGAAAAATAATTACTCTATTGAAACCCAAAGAGAGAATATGCACACACCTGATATATTGATTGATGTGGTGGCTGATTAGATAGTTGTGGCTGCCCATGAGGAAATCCAGGGCCAATGCTTGCAGGTGGTTTGACACCAGGCTGAAAAACATTTTGATGTAGAAAATTAGTCCAACCATGTAAAAGCTTATGCATTCAGAAATACCGTCTTCTACTTACATGAAACATAGGCTGGGAAATATGCTGAGGTGTGCCAGAGTGTTGGAAGCCCACATTGGATCCAATCTGTGGGGAATATTGATGATGGAAAGTAGGCAAAGAGGTTGGCCTTGCTTGTGGTGGAAGTGGTGGTTGCAGTGGCATATGAGGAATTCCACTTGTTTGTGTTGGTTGGTGCGACTGGCTTGCAGAAGTAGGCATTTGTGGGGGATGACGCACATGTGGCTGAGAAGAATGAAGAGGTAGACTAGGTACATTTGAAAGCTGAGAGGATTGAGGAAAAGATGTTGGAGTTACATGGGGATTCAATTGTCCCTTTGGTTGTTGCGCCATTTGTAAGGGATGTGATGGCATGGGCTGAGACTGAATATTTGCAGTAGGAGCTGCAGCAGATGAATTAGGCAGAACAGGTTGGCTCTGATGTTGCTTCCATTGAGAAGTATGAATCTGAGATGCACCAGTTTGGTCCTGTGTACCCACTTGAGCAGAAAAGGACTGGGAAGTCTGAACATTGGGCTGCTGAATAGGTTGTGTTGTCTGCTGAAGATGCTGAGAAGGAGAAGGCTGGATGTTTGGAACCTGATATTATAGTTGAATATAGCAGTTAGCAAATGGGCCAATTAAAGTTGCCAAAGGAAAGAAAATCTTTAGAAACAAAAACATACCATTTGAGGCACCTGAACCATTCCAAGCATTATCTGTGCCTGGTGAAACAAGATAAGTAGAAGAAAAAAGGATTACACTCAGCACTTAAACAAACACCTAAACAGTATGATCCCATTAACATAAGGCAGTAATATTGATCTGCCAACTAAAATTCCCAGATATTAAGCAACCTCTGCATACAGGGGTAGGGATTCCCTTCCCTCCCAAGGAGATATATATTGTACATCAGTGAATGCATGTATACATGTATATGTATATATGCTTCATGAAATTTACATTGTTGTTCTATGTATTTCTAGGAAAATACAATGTTGACAATTCTTCCGTGCTTTCTTAACAGGTTTCCAGCCCATATCTCAATACAGCTCACTTTATATTTCACTCCCATACTCTTTACCAATCCCTTGAGTTTTGCTTCAATTTCTTTTCCCAAATCAATTATGTACCTATTTTATTATCCACCATCTGTTGTTAGTGAACCATAAAATAGGGTGTCAAGGGCTTCAACCCTCAATCTACAGGTAGAAAGAGAGCATTTGGGGTAGGGCCAAGGGGAAAACCAACAAACCAGAAGAACAAACACATCAATTGCTCAACGATTTTGGTTTACTAATCTTCTTTACGGTCTCCCAGAAAATAATACGACTCTAAATCATATAAATTTCTTAGTGCTCTTATTCATTTTGGGATAGGATTCCCTTCTGTCTTTAAAATACTTTTATGGTTGGTGATACTGCCACACCCTTTTTTTAAGGTCCATAATACATGCATTTAATTCTAATTCCAAAATCTAACTTGTTATTTAAATCATTTAATTTGTTCTTTCCATAAAGGGTTATCTTCGCTAAATTCTATATTCGTTTGTCATCATATTTTTTACTATAATTTAATTTACATGCTTAATTTAGTTACGACAATTAATTTAGAATTTACAGTCTTTTCTATCAATCGACCATTGTTAGAATGTTTAGAATTGTTTTTCTCAATTACTTTAGAAGATAATTTAACTTTTAAAAATAACTGACCAATTCCTTCAGAGATTGACCTTGGGGTAACTTATCATTGGTCTACTAGTGATTTGTGCACTAGTGAAAAATTAAAATTTGTACATCAATTACTCGAACATCGATACGTGTGTCGGACACAAGAGGTGTCTAAGCGTCGAACTTGCTATACTTTGAGACGGATATAAGTGTCCGATTTTTAGACATGGATACTTAGACACGACTATTAAATATATATTTAAAAAAATTATGTTTATATCTAAATATATTATTACATGTATATTAAATATGTATATTTAATCTTTTATTCTTTTAATTTTTATGTAGGTTTTTCTTTTTATTAATGATTTTACATATTATTAATTCAAGACTTTCTATTAGTTGGCCAACAAAATTAAAAGGTCCAAGTCCCTTCCAACTTAATAGAGAAGCTAAAAAGACCCAACACATCTATTAAGCCAATTTGACTCTTAGGTTCTGCAGCTGTGAAATTAATGTTTATTTTATCATCTTTCATTCCAAAGTTTAATTTCTTATTCTGAGGCATCTTCTTCTCCTTTTCCTCTACCATCTAGTTGTACCAAAGCTTCATTGCTCCTTTAATTTTGTTTTTTCTACATGGAGAACTGGTTTTCTCTTTTTTTCGTTACCCAAAAAAAATGAATGAATGAAATTTCTACAGATGAAAACAATGACGAGTCCATTTCCGTCGTGGGGGGCAAAAACGCCAAATCCAGGTAACATATACACTGCCTGCTTCTTCTCCTTTTCCTCTATCATCTAGTTGAACCAAAGCTTCAATGCTTCTTTAATTTGGTTTTTTTTCTCATGGAGAGCAGGTTTTATCTTCTTTCTTCTAAAAAAAAGAATGAATGAAATTTCTAATGGTGAAAAAAATGATGAGTCCATTCGTACTCCATCGTGGGGGGAAAGTGTCAAATCCAAGTACCACATACATTGCCTGCTTCTTCTTCTTTCTTCTTTCTTATCTTGGTCAATTTTTTTCTCCACTGTCCAAAACATATTCACCGGATCGAACACATATCCTGTACTGGTGTTGGTGTCGTCTCGTGTCATCACCGGTATGTCAGGGCAAAGGAGCGAGTTGAAGTAACATAGGTAGGAAGAAAAGAAGAAGAGAAACAATAAAATTGAGAAATTTGAATGATCTTTTAAATATATAAAATGGTCACGCTCAACACACATCTTTTTCCGTTAATAGTTTATGGACAAACTAACAAATGCTATATTTATAACAATAATTGTACTTTAATGGTATTTTTGTAACTTGACATAATTAAGTGATACATTAGTATAGATTTTCAGAGAATATTATTAGTGTTGTACAGGCTGTAGAGTTAGTGTAAATAAAGCTGTATTTTCATTATTGTTACCAGCTGTTCTATTCCTAGAATTAGTGGACACTTTGTATTTCTATATATAGATTGTATTATAGTGTTGTAAAGTATAAGAGAAGACAGAGAATACATACTCCATATTATCTCCATCTTATCTCTCGGAGTACATTTAACATGGTATCAGAGCATTTCTGAAATCCAGAAATACAATTTTATGTTATATCAATTCTGTCCAAGGAACACTGATTTCTGTCCTCATCATTTCTGAAATTCTGAAATCCAGAAATCCAGAAAGCAGAAAGCAGAAATCCATTTTCTGCAAAAAACAGATGACGATCTGGCCTCTTGGCCACGACGATTATCACCCATTGCCAGTTGGAATGTCGTTTTGCGCTTGCGCACCTTTTCGGTAGGAAAGTGGTAAGCACGACGACGTTTCCCTGGCAATAAAAAAAAAAAACTAACCCCGGCGCAGATCGTGCCAAGGAACTCGAACGAATGAGCGTGCCCTCCTCGGCCCGGATACGGTGTCCTCGTGGGGGTTACGTTGTCTTCGATACGTAAAAAAATGACTCTCGCAAACGGATATCTCGGCTCTCGCATCGATGAAGAACGTAGCGAAATGCGATACTTGGTGTGAATTGCAGAATCCCGTGAACCATCGAGTCTTTGAACGCAAGTTGCGCCCGAAGCCATCAGGCCGAGGGCACGTCTGCCTGGGCGTCACGCACCGTTGCCCTCCCAACATCACCGTCCTTCGAGGCTACGTTTTGTTGCGAAGGCGCATATTGGCTTCCCGTGAGCCTCGCCTCGCGGTTGGCCCAAAATCTTAGTCGTTGGCAACCCGTGCCGCGACGACGGTGGTTGTCGAAACTTCGGTGCCCTGTCGTGTGTGCGGGTCGTTCGTGATGCAAGGACCCAACGCATTCGAATGTGATGCCTCTCGATGCGACCCCAGGTCAGGCGGGGCTACCCGCTGAGTTTAAGCATATCAATAAGCGGAGGAAAAGAAACTTACAAGGATTCCCCTAGTAACGGCGAGCGAACCGGGAACAGCCCAGGTTGAGAATCGGATGCCTTCGGTGTTCGAATTGTAGTCTGAAGAAGCGTCCTCAGCGACGGACCGGGCTCAAGTCTCCTGGAAGGGGGCGCCGGAGAGGGTGAGAGCCCCGTCGTGCCCGGACCCTGTCGCACCACGAGGCGCTGTCGGCGAGTCGGGTTGTTTGGGAATGCAGCCCAAATCGGGCGGTAAATTCTGTCCAAGGCTAAATACGGGCGAGAGACCGATAGCAAACAAGTACCGCGAAGGAAAGATGAAAAGGACTTTGAAAAGAGAGTCAAAGAGTGCTTGAAATTGTCGGGAGGGAAGCGGATGGGGGCCGGCGATGCGCCTCGGTCGGATGTGGAACGGTGATGAGCCGGTCCGCCGATCGACTCGGGGCGTGGACCGATGCGGATTGTGACGGCGGCCCAAGCCCGGGTTGTTGATATTCTCGCGGAGATGTCGTCGTCCCGATCGTGGTAGGCAGCACGCGCCAACCCGGCGTGCTTCGGCAACTGCGTGCTCCAGGCATCGGCCTGCGGGCTCCCCATTCGGCCCGTCTCCAGAGGCAAGCAGAAATCCATTTTCTGCCGCTTGCTTTCCATCTCAATCATCGTCGCCGACCATCTCCTCATCGTCGGTGTCGATCATCATCATCGCCGTCTACTTCAATCAGTAAGTCTCAGTCTCGCAGTCACATTCTACTTTGTTTTTTTTTTTTGTTTCACGTAGGAGTAAGCTGTTTTAATATATATCAGCTCGACCTGATCAAACCCTACCTGACCCGGTCAAACCCTACCCGACCCAATCCAGCAGATTATTCAAAAAAAAAAAACAACCCACAAATTTCAGTCCACATATAATCTACAATTGCAACAAATGGCCACGGGAAAACCTATAATTCTTGGTTCCACGGACAATAGTCTTATGCCCATCACCAGTCACAAATTAAATGGACACAATTATCTTCAGTGGTCCCAATCTGTCATGATGTTTATATGTGGAAAAATGAAAGATGATTACCTTACTGGCGATGCCGCAGCTCCAAACAAAGACGATCTACAATACAGAACATGGAAATCTGAAAACAATATGGTGATGTCTTGGTTGATCAATTCCAGGACAAACGAAATTGGAGAGAATTTTCTTCTCTACAAAACCGCCAAAGGAATATGGAATGCAGCCAAAGACACTTATTCCAATTCTGATAATATGTCCGAACTATTTGAGATCGAGAGCATCCTCCTTGATCTTCGCCAAGGAGAATTGTCAGTTACACAATACTTTAACTATCTCACTCGATGTTGGCAACAATTAGATCTCTTTGAGATTCACGAATGGACCTGTCCAGCAGACAGCATCTTGTACAAACAGATTATAGACAAGAAACGGGTTTTCAAATTTTTACTGGGACTCCATAAAGATCTTGATGATGTGCGCGGCAGAATTCTCGGCACAAAACCTTTGCCCAATATTCGTGAAGCCTTCTCTGAAGTCCGTCAAGAGGAGAGTCGAAAGAAAGTAATGATGGGTCCTCAATCTACAATGATGGGTTCTCAATCTACCATTTCCGTGACTGGAGAAGGATCTGCACTTGCCGTTCGAGGCCATCAGCACTCTTATAATACAGACAATCGTCCTCGTCGTGGAAGACCTTGGTGTGATCATTGTCATAAACCTGGTCATACTAAGGAAACCTGCTAGAAAATTCATGGTAAGCCCACTGATTGGAAACCATCGTTCACACAGCACATCAACAAAGAAAGTCATGGAAAAATTGCCTCTAAATCTCAAGGCAATGAGTCACCTGAATCTGCTCTGTTTAGCAAAGAACAGATTGATCTCCTTCAGAAATTATTTGGACAATCCTTGACCACATCATCTGCCACTATAGCTCAATCAGGTAACACCCTCAATGCTCTTAATGTGAAACAAGTTATGAGACCATGGATTGTTGATTCCGGTGCTTCAGACCACATGACGGGTGATGCTTCTCTTCTCATAAATCTTAAATTCTACCAGACTGGACACACGGTCCGAATTGCCGACGGTTCAGTATCCAAAGTAACAGGAATTGGTTCAGCCAAAATTTCAAACTCCTTTATTCTAGATTCTGTCCTTCTTGTTCCTACACTTGATTGTAATCTTGTATCAATTACTAAACTCACCCGTGATAAAAATTATATGGCTAAATTTGTTCATAACCTATGTGAATTTCAGGAACTGCATTCGGGGAAGATGATTAGCAGTGCTAAGGAATGCTCGGGACTCTATCTCCTCAGCAGTGAATAACCTTCAACAAGACAAGCCCACCAAGTTGTATCCGAAGTTTCTAATCAGAATAAAGCTTTGTTAAACCTTAAGTCCAATAAAGATGGTGAAATCATGTTGAATCACTATCGTTTAGGTCATCTTAATTTCAAGTATTTACAGAAACTTTTTCCTTCATCATTTAGAAATAAAAATTCAGAAGTTTTTCAGTGTAAAGTATGTCAATTTTCAAAACATGTTAGAACTCCATATCCTCATCTTCCACATAAAAAATCACATCTTTTCTCATTAATTCATAATGATATATGGGGACCTTCTCGAATCAAAAACATCACAGGGACACGTTGGTTCATTTCATTTGTGGATGATCATACTCGAACCACTTGGTTATTACTAATGAAAGAAAAATATGAAGCATGTCAAATTTTTAAAAATTTTAATACCATGATTCAAACTCAATTTCAAACAAAAATCCAGGTATTGAAATCCAACAATGCTAAAGAATACTTCACTTCCACCCTTACTGATTATCTGTTAAGTCAAGGGATTGTCCATCTAAGCTCATGTGTTGACACACCTCAACAAAATGGGGTGGCTGAAAGAAAGAATAGGCATCTTCTCGAGGTAACCAGATCCCTCATGTTCACAACTCATGTCCCTCAACATTTTTGGGGGGATGTTGTTCTTACAGCTACTTATCTTATCAATAGGATGCCATCTCGTGTCCTCCTGTTTAAAACACCTATCAATACTCTACTTGAGTCATACCCACACACCAAAATCGTGTCCAATGTTCCCTTTAAAATTTTCAGATGTTCTCCTTATGTTCATGTACATCATAGTGGCAAACTTGATCCTCGAGCCATCAAATGCATATTCCTAGGGTATTCATCATACCAGAAAGGATACAAATGTTTTTCTCCTATCACAAAACGATTCTATAATACAATGGATGTCACATTTTTTGAACAATATCCGTACTATTCCAAATCTGTCATTCAGGGGGAGAACATACGCAATGAATACCAGCTTTTGAATATCATAAGTACTCGGCCTCCCACAAATCCTATTCCACAACCTCTAGAAAGTGAATCAATATCTCAAATAAATACTCTTACTACTCCCAATGAACCCTCAACTTCTCTACTAACAGATCCAAACTTCCTTATCCCAAACAATGATCTCCTTGTCTACTCTAGAAGGAAAACAACTCAAGAAAGAGCAGAGAACTGAGCATATCTTGAGCCATTCCAGGAATCCAACCCGAGTACAAGCCACTCCGACAATTCACTAGGTAACACCACTGAACCTCATATTATTGAATTACCTCCTAATGATTTGAATTTGCCAATTGCTATAAGGAAAGGTGTAAGATCATGCACAAACCACCCCATCTACAACTTTATTTCCTATAAAAATCTCTCACCAGGATATAAGGCATTTATCAACAACCTCGATCAAATAGAGGTTCCAAATTCTGTTCATGAAGCATTTCAGATACCTGAATGGAAGACAGCTATTCGTGAAGAACTCAATGCCCTAGAGAAAAACAAGACTTAGGAGATCACAGAACTACCATCGGGAAAACAAATTGTTGGGTGTAAATGGATCTTTACAATCAAACACAAAGCAGACGGTAGTGTAGAAAGACTCAAAGCTCGCCTTGTGGCTAAAGGATTCACTCAGACATATGGGCTTGATTATCAGGAGACTTTTGCACCTGTAGCAAAACTCAACACTATTCGTGTTCTTCTCTCCATAGCATCTAACTTGGATTGGCCTCTCTACCAATTAGATGTCAAGAATGCATTCCTTAATGGTGATCTTGAAGAAGAAGTCTACATGGACATTCCTACTAGAATTGAATCTCCTGTTCCAACCAATAGAGTCTGCAAACTTAAGAAATCCTTATATGGATTGAAACAGTCTCCACGTGCCTGGTTTGATAAGTTCTCTAAAGTTTTGAAGAGATATGGGTACAATCAATGCCAATCAGATCACACATTATTCGTCAAACACTTCTCCAATGACAGAATAGTTATCCTAATTGTGTACGTAGATGATATTGTTCTAACAGGTAATTCTACAATTGAGATGGATAAACTCAAAGAATTCCTTGCAAAGGAATTTGAGATCAAAGATCTAGGCAATCTCAAATATTTTCTAGGGATGGAAGTAGCACGAACAAAAAGGGGCATATCTATATCTCAAAGGAAGTATGTACTTGATCTTCTCAAGGAAACTGGAATGATGGGGTGTAAACCAGCAGAAACGCCGATGGATTCTACAATAAAACTCGGAATCAAAGAAAATAGTACACCTGTGGACAAAGGTCGTTATCAAAGATTAGTGGGAAAACTCATTTACCTATCTCACACTAGACCAGATATTGGTTTTTCAGTAAGTGTTGTAAGTCAATTTATGAACAGTCCTATTGAAGAACACATGGAAGCAATTTATCATATACTCAGGTATCTCAAGATGACACCAGGAAAAGGATTATATTTCAGTAAGAATCTCACTAGAAAAATTGAAGTCTTTGCAGATGCTGACTGGGCAGGCTCTATAATGGATCGCAGATCTACCACTGGATATTGTACATTCGTATGGGGAAACCTTGTAACTTGGCGAAGTAAAAAACAGTCAGTAGTCGCTCGAAGCAGTGCAGAAGCTGAATTTAGAGTCATGGCTCATGGGATTTGTGAAGGAATGTGGTTAAGAAGGCTACTCAATGAACTGGACTTCACAACTCTCGAACCTATCAGCATTCATTGTGACAATCAAGCTGCAATAAGAATTGCGAAAAATCCAGTTCATCATGATCGAACCAAACATGTAGAAATTGATCCTCATTTCATTAAAGAAAAGATAGATGGAAAAATTGTGGACCTACTATATACATCTACTAAACATCAAATTGCAGATATCCTTACCAAAGCATTACCTCGAACAATCTTCGAAGAATTGAGTTGCAAGTTAGGAATGATTAATATCTATTATCCAACTTGAGGGGGAGTGTAGATTTTCAGAGAATATTATTAGTGTTGTACAGGCTGTAGAGTTAGTGTAAATCAAGCTGTATTTTCATTATTGTTACCAGTTGTTCTATTCCTAGAATTAGTGGACACTTTGTATTTCTATATATAGATTGTATTATAGTGTTGTAAAGTATAAGAGAAAACAGAGAATACATACTCCATATTATCTCCATCTTATCTCTCGGAGTACATTTAACAATTAGTAACTTATATTTTTTCGTATACCTTGGATTGATTTCAGAACTAGTTTATGAGAATGATTCTTATTCATTTTATTTTATTTTTAATACTCCCTATTTATAGTTCATGGCACCATCTCACAACCATATTTATGGACTTGTCTCTAAGAATTCATATGGTACCAGACTACCAAACACCAGAGGTACAAAATATCTTTGGCATCATGAACCTCGACACAATTACATTAGTGATAATTTCTCAACATAATCAACAATGACCAAATTAACAATATTTAATTTATAAAATAATGTTTATACCGGTAGAGGACAGCAATCATGTCATGCATATATCAGAAAACAATACTATAGAAATTATGTATGACTAGTACTATCTACTCAGTGAAAGAGAAACTTTGCAGGACCAAACATTGGCATTCATCCTACATATGATTCAATATTCCTTTTTCTAGAGTATTTCACTTCTTGCTTCTCTTCAATGTTCTCACTAATCACATATAAGTTTCTCTTGGAGTCAAAGTTATAATAGTGACCAAAAAAGTTTTAAATGAAACAATTATCTGCATACACAAAATAACTTGAAATTTCAAGAAAACATATTTAGTTTCCAATGCATAAAGAACCTATTGTATTCTAAATGAAATCAAACGGAATTGGTAGTTGCTGGTGCTCTCAAAGTCACCTTCATAACTGCTAGACCTAAAAACTTCTCTTAGTGACAAATTTACACCTGAAAAGCTTGTCTATTTTGTTATTTTATTATTATTATTTTCCTTTCCTCAACCACATATTTAAAACTTGTTCCAAAATCAGTCACCTAAAGTTGTCCAGAATCACAATGGAAGGAATAAGACGAGACAAAAAATGCTAATTTTACTAGCAATGAAAGGACAACTCTAAAGGCCAGTATTTTGGTCCAGCCACACAAATGAAAATACATATAAAACTTCAAAAGCAGGTAAAATCAAAATAATTAGAACTAAAATAAAAATATCAATGCAATTTTTCTAATTTTAAAAAAATATTATCACAGGGAAAGAAAAGTTATCAAAGCATATCACACAATCAACTAAAAACTGCTTGCCAGCATTTGCCACTCCCGAAACTCAATATTACCGTATTATGCTCTCATTGCAAGGAATAATATTAGCCAAAGGGTACAAACAAAATAAAATTAAAACAGATTAATTAACTCTGTTACAGTTAATTTGAAAAGGCACGGAAAATGTACATGGCCTGGTTTAAAATATTGCTAAGAAAAAACAAAACCCATAAACATTAAAGATCAAATAGTTTCTAAGCATAGTAAAAAAATGAGTTGAACCCCTAACTGAAGCGGACCTGGAAAAGAGCTTTTGTAAGTATTGGATTTTGGATGAGAATCTGTCTAGCTTGTTGCTGGTTCTGCTCGATAAGCGTCTGCAATAAGAAAGGAAGGAATGATGAGTGTTTATATTGTTAATAAGTTTCGAAAGAGAATGTGGTTATTGTTTGGAAGAAAAGAAAATTGAAAAGAGAAAGTAAGTAGAGAGAGAGAGAGGACCTTCATCTGAGACATGATGTCGTAGAGTTGGTTCTTCGACATGCCGGCAAGATTGGCCGGTATGCCGTCGCCAGTGAGTTGCTTTCCCGACATTCGTCCACCCTGCAAAATAAGTGGGTACTGCCACTGGTTGGGGCTTGCCGCCTTCGGGCCTTTTCAGTTAGTTCTCCGAATTTGTTTGGCCGACCCAAATTCCTAACCCTGGGAGATCTATCGGTTATTTAAGATGCGATAGGTTAAAGGGTGATTATGGAAGTAACGTTGATAATTTAGTAACTTTTTTTATTTAAAAAAATTAAATCACTCTCTCATTATATACTTTAGTTAATTTATAAATAAAAAAATTAAAATAATTATAAAATAAGTTTAATGATGTAAAATTATTATTATTTTATTTTAATAGTATAAAATTAACTTGAAGAATACAATTTTGAACAATTTTATGTATTATTTTTTCTTTAAGCATCGTATTTTAATCAAAACTATAAATTTTATAATATTAAAAATAGAAGCTATATAGGTTTAAAAATTACAAAATTATCAACGTTGATATCACACTTATGATCTCTCTTCAATATACCATCGTCAAAGACCACGAGGATGGTGCAATATTACGTTAACTTTGAGCAACACAATGGGAGGTGCATTGTTCATCTTCTGGTACTAGTTTTCGAAGATAGTAGACATGATAAAGATTATCTGTGTGGTTCTAATACTACTGATCTTGTAATTTTCTAATATGTATAGCCATATTTTTTATATCGTAAAATCTTTAGCTTTGATATAAACACAATATCTACAGAAAAACGTCATACATTAAAGTATCCTAAAAATATATAAAATTTCATGAAATAAAAAATTTACACTTGGTTACTATCCTAAATTCAATTTTAACTATTAAAATAAAATGATAATTTTGTCTCTATTAAATTAACTTGGTTACTTTTCATAATTTTTTTATTAATAAAGTAATATTTTACTATTCAAAAACTAGTAAAATGTTCTAGTTTTATTAAGAGAGTGACCTAAGTGTCTCTTATAAAAACAAAGTGACAAAAATGTCATATTGACGTATGTTTTAGGATTATTATGCCTCATGTAGCATATTCTTTTCATTTTTAGTATTTCTTAAGATAGTTAGGATTAATATACAGGATTAGAACGAATTATATGTTCTCTCTTTGTTTTCTAGCATCGATGATGAAATTAGTTAAACAATATTAGACCAAAAAGGATAATTAAAGTTTAATGAGTTTGAACCTTATTCTTAAATGAAGGTAATTTTATGATAAATTTGTTAAAAACGTATGTATAATAGCTAAATTAATAATAGAATAATTTATCAAAGCGAATGTTAAATGTATTTCTAGAAAAATGATTAAGGCAATAATATTAACTTCTTCGACAAAATTGTCATACCCTTAATGTTGTTTTCTTTTAAAGAACAGTCATTTTAGAAAACCAATTATTTATACTCACTCTTTATCCTTTGAACCAAACACATTGGTCATATCCTACAGTTCAAGAAAAAAAAGTTACACAAAAAAATAATATATTTTATGAAAATGATAGAATAAGATTTAAGAATGTTAATTCTACTATAATTGATTAAATGCTCAATATACAAAAAATAGCATCTGCTACAATATTTACCCCACATAATATATATATATATATATATATATATATACTATGTACTATGTACTAAAAAACTAAGTGACAAAAATAAAAGAAAAAAATAATAATGTTTTGGTTCAAAATAATGAAATTTAACTCTATTTTATTGATATAATTGGTTTTATAATAGTATTATTTATGAGTTTCTTTCTCTTACTCTATGAACTTATACACTTTTGTTTCTTTTTCTTTTTTTATTTCATTTGATTGAACCAACAAGGAGACCCATCTTATAACCAAATAAAAAACCTTTTGATTTTAGGGAATACTTTTAGTGTGGAAATATAATTTTAAAGAAAGGCATATTGTATCCAATTCAACTCAAAAAAGAATAGTGATATTTTATAAAGAGGAATAATGTTTCAGCTTATTTAAGTTATATGATTTGACTATTATTAATTAATACTACATCATACACATTTTGATCATGTTATAGTACAATAGTTGTAACAAAGAGATGACTAAAGATAATATATGACATTTATTATAATTTGAAAACATAATATTGTTAAGCCCCCTAATAAAATTTCAAAAAACTTATTCTCTCAATTATGGGTATTGACTTTACTTAAGGATTAACAAAGAGTAAGTGTACAAAGTTTGATAAGTGTTATTTTATATATATATTTAGATATCAATTCCTCTCTCTCTATAAAATAAGGTAATATATATATATATATATATATATTAGTAAAATGAACTAAAATTATTTATTTGTATTATTTGAAAAATATTAATTTTTTAGATTTTTATGAATTATTTATTTAATAGGTTAATTAACTTAGAAAGAAAGTTGATATATTTCACAACTTTTCATATTGTAGCTCATCATATCCTTTTAACCATCATAGTTTATCCTATCTATTAATTTGATTTTTTCTCTTATAAATACAAAATAATACCATACAAAATAAGAAAGAATATTATAATACATATTTAGAGAGATTTAGATACATAATTTATAAAGTTAAGTTAGAGGTAAGAATGAAGAATAAGATTCAAAAGGCAATTAAAAGAGTTGAAGATTAGACTCAAGAACATTAATCCTAAGATTTATTTTCCTTTCTTTTATTGCTCTCGTGAATACTATTCTGAATTTATTATTCTCCATGAATAGTTAATTTTATAATTTATTGCGAATGATGTCAAAGCCCTAGACATTTATTGCAATATCTAATAATAAGATATGCAATATTATATTCATTTATTCTCTCTGATTATGTATCAATTCTCAATTTTAATCTTTGTATGAATTTTCTTGATTATTCAAGTGTATAATTGAATAATTAAATTAATTTATCGTTAATCAATTTAATTCATTTGGTACGTAACCACTTGATTAATTTAAATAACTAGTGATAAATTTCTTGCAAAGAGGATTAATACTCAAGATAATTAAATCAAGCTTTTGTGTTTAACCTTGATCCAATATGCTACTTGAAATTGAATGCCTTTTGTGCACAACTTGTGTTTGTTTATGCATTGTGTTTGGTTATTAACATATAATTTGTTGCATGGGGTGGTGAGTGTAATTTGCATTGTACTATTACATTATTACAATATGTTTATCTAATATGCATATATTTAGGAGTAGTGTTGCATATATTTAGGACGAGTTTGCATATTTGTGTTGCATATAGACTCTGTAGTTTGCATATTTATGTTGCATGTAGATTGTGTTTATTTGTTTGCATATTTATATTGAATGTAGATTGTGTTTATTTGTGCTACATGTTAATTGTGCTTAGCCTATCATGTGTACCTGTGTAGGAGTAACATGATAGTAATTGGAAAAACTATCAATGTGCACTTGTGTAGGATAACAATGGTATTTGGATAGCTACATGTTGTGTCTACATGATACATTTACGTGGTAAGTGTTTGTTTCGTGTATCTAGGTTACAGACACTATTACAAAAGGGGTATTTAAGTTGATATGTAAAGTCGGTTTTTATGAATTTAAAGTTGGTTTGGTGTAGAACCGATATTATGAACTACATTAATAGTGTTGGTTGACACGTAGAACCGACGCTACACACATGGATATTTCCTTTTTCTCTTCTTTCTTTCCCAGATAGAAACTATTACAAGCGTTGTATAACTCTTAAAAACCCAAAACCACATCCACTTCTTCTCCATTCTTTCTCATTTTCTGGTCACCTACGACCACCAATTCCAACACCGGTTAATGGGTTTTCTTCCTTTTTAACGTATCTTTTAGATCCCCTATTTTTTTAGCAAAATACTCAAAAAAAATTATACTCATCTCACTTACAAAACACCATTTTTTCTTTATTTCCTTCATTTTGTCACTTCATTTACTCTTGTAAGTATTTCTATTAATCATACACAATTATTATTCATATTTTTCTGCTATTATGTGTTATTATTTATGTGTATAAATTTTGGATTATATAGTAGGTTTTGTATTATAAGAGCAGGAGAAGAATATAATGATCTTGAATAACATAGGACAACACCATGGTAATTTTTCTATTATTAATTAATATTTTATTTTTCAATTATTTGTATTATTTAAAATATTTGTTAAATAGATTTTGGTTTTTTTCTCCTATTATATATGTAGTGATTGAATATAGATTTTAATTTGAGTATAATAGAAAATGAGTAAATTTTGTAAAAAAAATTAAAAATTTAAATTTTAAGTCAGTTTAGCGAACCGACTTTAATAGTCTGTTTTATAATAGTGTTGGAAATCCCTTATAGCTTTTCAGTATGTATGAATCTCTTGCATGTTGTGTGATGTTTGTTATGTTTATAAATGGTGTTAGCGTAGACAAGAGCTTGTGAGACACACTATCACTAATGTGTTTACTACAATTTCTTTTTTTTTACTGCTCGTTATTTTTGTTGTGTATTGAATTAAGAGGTGGAGACTTTCGAGCTTTTGAATTTCTCTAAATTTGTATAATCAAAGAATAGGAAATTGGGATATACTTTTGTTGATTTTCAATACGTGCTAGTGGTGAAGAATAATCACGCCGTCGTTTTTTATTCATATTTTTATCGTGATTTTTATATTTTGTTTTTATCTTTATTAATTTTTAATTGATAAATTTAAATTTTGTTTAAAAAAACAAAAACCTTTTTTTAGTAATTTTAATTAACTTACTAATGAACTAGTAATTGGGAGTAGATATTGTTACTAATAATCATGGGTACGACGACATTTTTCTTAAAATTACTTATCATTTATACATAATCATGTATACTTACATGTTTTCAATCATACCACTTAACTTGGTCATTTATTAAGTTGCAAACTTTTTCAATTGGTATTAGAGTCATTGCATCCTTTTGGGCTTTATCGCTTTGGTATTGATTCATTTGACTCACTTTTTCACATACACATTTTCTCCAGAAAAATATAGAGAAGGAGAAATGTATATAGGCCTCCATTTTTTTAATGGAAATAACTAATCCAATTGGAGGTCCCATATGTTGGCTTTCTTATGGTCACTTGGAGAACATGTATGGTTTCTTATTAAGAATGGATGAAAATTCCCAACCGAAGCCCTTGCAAACAACACAATTATTCCTAAACCTACGATCGAATGGACAAAACAAGAAATTAAAGAATCTAAATGGAACAGTAAGGGAATGTATGCCATTATTAGAGGAATCTCTCAAATGAGTATCGATAGATTCAGAGCTTCCATACTTTGAATGAAGCTTGTGACATTCTAAAGACTACACATGAAGGTACCTCTGTGGTCAAAAGATCTATAATCATAAGAGCCAATAGAGACTTTAAGTTATGCCAAATTGAGAAAAATGAAACTTTTCACAAGTTTTATGCTCAATTCTCAAACATCGTCAACTCTTCTCGCAACCTTGGCAGGGCAATTGATGAAGAATAATAAGTTGAGAAGATCCTTGCCAATCTCCCTTTTCTATTTCATGCTAAGAACACTACCTTGGAAATCTATTTTAAACCATGTGAATTAAATATCAATAACTTTTTTGGTGATCTTCGAGTTACAAGATGCACCATTTTATCCTTTGGAAAGTTGAACTTGCTACTAATCGTGGAAAGAGCATTGCTCTCCAAACTACCAAAGGAAGTGATAGTTGAACTCCTGTAAATCAAGTTGTGGCTAATGATCGAATCTATAGCCCAAATGAAGAAGAAATGATGTTCCTTGCATAATGCTTTACAATATTTTTTTAGGAATAAAAAGAATCCCTTTGAAGGATTCAGGAAAGATACCTTAAGAAAAACATACATGAGGTATGGTAAGAAATATGACTTTAAAGATAAGTTTGATAATCAATGTCGTAGAAACTTTATCAACCAGATAAAGTGCTTTGAATGTGGAAAGTGAGTTCATATTTTTGTCGACTTCCTCTCTAAACATAATTGGTCTGGAAAACAGACTATGAAAGTCAATATTACTATTTCGAATAGTAGATGAGTGTCACTTTATTACTTTTATGGCTTCCAAAACTCTCAAAGATCCTTCTACTACAACCTCTTTGGGTAATTGTGATGTTGAAGACTATAAAGATGATCTAGATGAATTCCTTAATACATACAATGAGCTTCTCGAGGAGTATATTATATAAAAAAAAGTTGGATGCAAGCTTTGTAGTATCTTAAGGAATAAAATAAAGACTTAAGCATGCTAAAAGCTACTCTTGAGGAAAATACATCTTCTATTAGCTGCGATAAGAGTGATCTCACAAAATGGTGTGAGTTTTTTTAGAAAATATATTTATATAAGTGGATTTTAATTTAAATCTTTCCAGAATGAAGCATCTGGAGGATAAGTTGAAGAATCGTGAATCTAGGGAAGTGACTTATAAATTTATCACTTTTGATCCCTCTATTGATCAAAATGATCAAATTACACACGTAGAAAAAAGTGTAATTGTGCTAGAACATGATAAATAGTATTTAGCTTGTACTTTTTCTTAAAAGAATGTGGACCTTGGAAAGCTCCATGAAAAGCTTAAGAATCTCAAAAAGAACTAGATTACTCTTAGAGTACAATTCATAAGCTTATGATAGGAACTCAAAAGCTATATGAGATCATTAGTAGTGCCAAATCCTCAAGAGACAAGATAAGACTTGGTTTTGAAAGAGATTCATCTATTATTATCACTGTTTCTGTAACAAAATTAATCAAACTTGTTGTGCCTGACCATAAACTAAAGTTTATCACTACCGCCCCAAAAGGTAAGTCGGTTGTTGTGTCTTTGCCTCTTCCCTCAACAAGGTGAACATTTCACCTCTTACTACTTCTTCTTATCGTACTAGTGATAGTCTCTTGCACTTACCTACATATTTTTCCCTTGTCTGTCACCACTGTGATAAGCATGGGCATTTAAGACCTCATTGTGAGAAGCTAACTTCTCATCCTCATATGAGAATTAATGTTAGAACATCTTCCTCTTCTCCTTCTATTAGTGCTCTTCGAAGTCAAAGACTTTACTTATCTGAATCCTAACAAGTATGTGCCATCTCTATGGCACTCTTGGCTATATTACTAAATAGTTCCCTAATTATGATCAGAGTACTGCCTAGAGATCTCTTAATTGCTTACCTCCATCTATCCTTTTAGGTGTAGCTATTGTGGTTCACACGAGTATATCCAAGCTGGATATGTCATGCATCTAAGGCATAGTGCAAAAAGAAATTCTTCATATAAAAGTTTGCTTAGCTTTGTGTATATGGATTATTCGAGTGGGTTTTCAAGAGTTACAAAACAAAAGTACCTTGTGTTCCATATACCTCCATACTTATTTAAACTAGAGAATGAACTTTGATTCTATTATCCTTTATAAACCCTTTATTGAATGGATGGATGTAGTTTGATAATTTGTTTTTATGATACTTTTCTTGTTAAGCATATATTTTATTTTCTCTATTTTCATGTAGTTTTTCTATTTATGTTCTTTTCATTGTTTTTGTTTATTTTGTTTTAAAAATTACATTATTTTTCTCTCTTTCTCTCTCTTTCCATACTGGCCACTGTGCTTTACCACCCTTATCGTTGGGTGTGATTTTAACACACTCATCATGGGATCGTCATGCATCCAAGCAAGGTGGCAATGAGGTGGTCGGTGAGCTCCTTATTGTGTCTTTTTAAACCCCTTATGTTTCATTTCTTCAAACCATAGAATTTATAAACACTTTTCTACCTTTTAAAAAATTTCTTACCCTACTTTTTATGTTTGTAACTGTTCAAATGACCTTGAGGAGAATTAGACGAAACCAATTTTTGATAAAGATGAAGATTAGAATCCTAAATCTACTGGTCCATCTCAATGCTTGGCTCTGATTCTCTATGAGCATTCTGTACAGATAGATGATTTTTCACTCATTCAAGAAAGGTTTGCATACTTTTCTTGGCTTAGCATATGTTCTCTTACTTATAGGTATAATCCCTCCTTTGTTCAATATTTCTATTCCATTATTACCCTTATCATACTACTCATTTATCTACTACTTTTGAACAAAGAGGATGTAGGGTCGCATTCTCTCGAAATGATGTCATTAGGATATTATCTCTTCAGAATGTATAGAATCTATCCTTTCCTACCATCCCTTTTTAGTTTGATAATCTCATTGCTTTAGATCTTCCACATAAGTTTTCAAACATTTATGCTCATAATCTTAATGAGATGGAAAACGTCCTATCCCAATCATCATTATAATGGTTGTGCACTTTCTTTGAGTGCTAATTCCCCTAGTCTGCATATCAATGACATTATGAGTGTTTTAGTATGTCCTTGCATTCATTTTCACTTATGTGATTGTCTCTTTTGGCCATTTACTTTGTGTTATTCTCAATGGTGAAACTATAGACCTTGCTATCAAGATCTATAGGACCATCATTTTTCGTTACATAACTCATTCTCTTTCCATTCTTCATTATCCTTCTTTGATAACTTAGTGAGGCACTTGCTTATTCTCTGGTGTCATTGATACAACTAGAGGAAAAGGCATTATTCATGTTTTTCACTTTGATTTTAACCGTGATTTTTCCTTCCAAAGTTCTACTACATCTTTTATTTCCTCTTATAGCATCTCTCAATCAACGCCTTGTACTTATGCTCTTGTTTGTCCTCGTGTTTCTTCCAAGACTTATCCTTCAAAGATATCTCTTTTACATCAAAAACTCAACACTCTTATACACCATTTCCATCATTATCAAGAGCTATACAAGGAAGAGCCACCAAGGTATCTGTTATCTGAGATAAGGGAAGGGTTTTGTTAGGTAAGGATTGTTTGGAAAAACTGGTCAAAAGAACCTAAGAATAAGTCTTCCATGCTATTTAGTTATGCATTGTTTGTTCATGGAAAGCCAAAGGAAGAGATTAGTTATACATTCTTTGTCCATGGAAATCTAAAAGAGGAGATTGTAATTCTTATAAGCATTTGATCCTTATTAGAATTCACGTTAGCAAAACACGTAGTCTATTTTGTTTACTTAGTATTTTGTCTTCCTTTATACAAGGTTTGTTACTCATGGTTGGTATTGCACACACACAGTTGGTTATACTTTGATTGCTTGCATGTTTTACATATACCATAGGGATTGGTTTGTTAGAATGAATGCTAGGTTGTTTTTTTCATGTTTTTGTTCAAGTTGGTTTATGGGTATTTTTGGAAATTTATTTGGAAAATTTGAAAAAAAAAATGAAATATTGATGTGCTCGTTAGGGGTCTCACTACCCCCTTGCCACCATGGGCATCAAGGAAGGCGATAGGTGATTAACGAGGTCCCTGGACTGTTCAAAGTTTTCTATAAATATCCCTATTTTTATTATTGAGTAATTAGAAAAACAAGATATACTCTAGCATTTTTAAAGCTCGTTCTTTTCAAAAGCATAAGTTTTCTCTGAATCTGAATTCGAATCACTAATACCTTGAGTGTCTGTTTCGTATTAATGATTCGTGTGAGTGTTGACCAAATATTATTTTATCCGGTTGGGTTCATTTGGTAAATTAATG
Organism: Hippophae tibetana; assembly: GCA_037013495.1. Classification (NCBI taxonomy): domain Eukaryota; kingdom Viridiplantae; phylum Streptophyta; class Magnoliopsida; order Rosales; family Elaeagnaceae; genus Hippophae; species Hippophae tibetana. The sequence continues at coordinate 17,019,793 of CM072812.1, forward strand.
CATGAGACTTAGATTGCTCGGTTTGTGAGTTTGGTTTTCCTACCCTTAGGATTCACTTGTATCAATTGTTGGTGACTGATTATACAACCGGGTGATGATAGAATTCAAGAGGAGAATCTGATCCTACTTGGATCACAGTGGTTGCAAAGGCAACTAACAAGGGCAATATAGGAGCAATAAGGGTAAGAATCCTGACTGATAGGAGTATTGGAATTATATTTCTATCGAGTTGTAAACTATTTTTATATTGTTAGTAGATTGTTTGATTCCAAGTTGTTGTTATAAGCAACCTGATGATTTTATCACATAGGTAAAGGTCTATGTGAGTTTATCTCGTTATATCGACGTGTTTGCATTTTCTTGTATTTTAATTGATACAATCACTATCATATCCAAGTATGGGCCAACAAATGAGAATTTCTTTGAACATGTGAAGATTTCTTTATCATTAGAAAATAGCTCTTTTCTTATATATTGTTGTTTATTCTTGTTAAATTCTCTTACTCTTTCTTGCTTAGGTTGCTTACGTGTTTAGATTAATTCTACATGCTTGTTAATCTACTTTCTTTCTTTCTTTCGCGACTTTTGCTTATCTATTTTACTTTTGCTATGTAGGGTTAGTCTTCAAGAGTAGTAAACTTTGGTCATCTATTAAGTTGCAGGTTTTCTCAAAATATATATTTAAATAATTTTATATTTTAATATTATTATTATTTTGTATTGAACAATGTCGTATTAAATTTCACTTTCATCATTATTAAATACTCATATTCTAATTTCATTTTAATTAATTAATAGAAAATAATATTAATTTATAAAAATCATTAAAATAATATAACTTATCTTTAATTTTTTGATATTTTCTATAGTTAAAAGATTATATTGCACCATTTCTAATTTAAAGAACTAAATGACATAAATAACATAGTTTAAGAGACTTATATGACACATCATCTTAATATATAATATGACAGTAAAATATGAAACATTCAGGAAAAGAAACAAAAATGAAGAAAAAATATAATAGAAAAAGGTAGTTAGATATCATCATTACATATATGAAAGTTTATTTTCCAATATATGTATTTATGCATCAATTAAAACATTAGACATTTCTACGTACTTTTATTTGACAGTTCCAAACAGAGAAGAATTTTTTAAAATAAAATTTCATATAACACTCTGGCTTTTTCAAAGCACAAGTAAAACATGTGTAAACCCATTATGAAATCAAAACAAAGAAAACAAAAAAAATCATGGCTTCAATGAAAAATGCATATAACTGAAATATAACTTCATACATGTTATATTTACGTTATAGTTTGACAGCACAACCAAAAAACCTTACAATTTTTCATTTTTCTTATCATTTAGATCTTTTCTACTAGAGATGGCTCTTTCCTAGGGAAATTAGTACTTTCACTATGTAATTATTTCATTAATTTTCATTCTAATTTAAGAAAATCAATTACAATTGTGACATTTTTATCTAGATTTTAGATCTAGGGTAATATACTATTGCATAAAGTTACTCTAGTGTAATGTAAGCATATTTTTGTTTTTGTTTTGACACACTTTTTTCAATAGATCTAATCATAGACATATATCCATTAGGTTATTCATTGAAGATGATATTATGATGGTGACAAAATACATTAAATCAATAGAACCATTTGACACGATTACACTTATTGAAACAAACGAGGCAAAGAAAAAGCTATTAATGGAGGTGAAGGTTATTCGTTGGATGGCAAGATTGTTGGCTGGACGGCAAGACTACTCGCTAGATGCAAAGGTTATTGGCTAGACGATGAGATTATTGGCTGGATGGCGAAGATTGTTAGCTTGGCATTGGCATTAGCTGTGCTATCGAGTTACAAGTGTAAACTGAGACGATATGTTAATGAGATTCATGAGACAATTCATTAATTTCAAAATTCATCTCATATTTTCTCACTTAATTTTAAATAGGCCTAAATAATAAAAGTAAGAATATAAAAATAATAGAAAATATGATAAATAATATTTATAATGTAAATGTAATAGAAAAAATAATACAATATATATTTAAAGTTAGACCCATTAGGACTATATTCTAAATGAGATAAAATTAACAGAGATAATATTTAAATAAAATAAGAAAATATTACATCATAAGTATATTAGAAATATTAAATGATACATAAGATGAGATAAGTTAGACATCTTTATAACTAGTAAAGGTTGTGGTGATGGTGGGAGGAAGGCATGAAATGAGTAGACAGATTCAAAGAGTAAAATTTAAGTTTATATACACTTCAGATAATATAATTTAATAATAATATAAATGAATTTTTTTAATATAATAATTGAATAAAAGATAAAAATATATTTAAAAAATCAGTGTATATTAAAAGTATAGATTGGTTCGATTTTATCATTTTTAAAACATACAACCGAAATGACTACCATTGGTTTAATAGTTTAGGTCATATTAGACCAACCAATAATATAGGTTCGATTTGATCTTAAACTTGGTCGATTTCAAATAAAATGTCCACCCTTAATATATAGTACCTATGACAACACAACAACATGGATAATAAATTCATTAATAACTTATCATGTCTTTAAAGATTTTATTATTTCTTATTATAAATAGACATCACAAAAAAAAATTAAGTCATTTTTTACGTGTTAACTGATAAGTAAACACAACACGATTAATACTGAAATACTACACAATAACACAGTACGATTGCAATTAACAAAACACGATGGTCATCCATACCACATTCAAATTGCCACAATTTATTTCGTTTTTCTCTTTTTTTCATTTCTTTTTTTAGATAAACACCATCAAGATCCTATACTTATTAAAAATATGACAATTAGGTCCTACGCTTATTTTTTTTAACACTTAATACTATTCTTATTAAAAATTGACCACATAAGAACAAAATAATTTATTTTATTTTATTTTTTTGATTTTTCAATTGCATTAGATATATAGAGATTGATTTAACTTAAATAAACTGAAATCAAAATAATCGAAAAATTAAATAAATATTTAAAAATATAAAAATAATTATTTGACTTTGTGTAGTTAATTTTTCATAATAATATGAGTAAGTTATATAAAAAATAAGTATAGAAGTTGTACAATACACTCTCCCTTACCATTTTTATGTTTTTGCACCTATTTTTTTTTTTTTTGCTCTCTTTTTTTGTTAATCTTGACTGTGCTGATTTTTGTTTTTTAATTTATTTATGTTTAACTCTTCTTTATTAATAGATTTGTAGAATTCTTAAGAACCAACCTTAAAAAGTGAAGAAATTTGATTGATGAGACCTCCTCTTCTAATGAACATATAATAATTTTTTTTACCATAAATTCTTTTTTCAGACCTGAAAATTTTGTAATTTTAAGTTATATATATTAACCACATATATATATAACAAAAATGTGATGTTTTTTTAATATTTTATTCAATGGGTATTACCCTAACTGTAGGACAGAACCAACAATTAATAGACGTATGCAATACCTAATAATATTTTGGCTATTGCATACTTAAATTTTATTAACTTGTAGTACTTCTTAATTTTTATAGATAAAACAGAGAAAAGTCTTATTTACTTTTATTTTAGATCCTGCTATGCATTCATTTTCTTTATCAATGTTAGATTATCAATTTCCAGAAATATTATAAAAAAAATTAAAAAAGAATCATATTAAATGTTAAATAGAGTGCCTAAATAAACGTAATGGTCAAAATTATACTTAAATTATACATAAAATGTAGGTATGTTATATATATGTACAGTGTAAACAATGTAAATATTCATTTATGTATAATATATATAAACTATATATTTTATATATAAACAACTCATGATATGTTATATTTTATGATTAATTTCAATTATGTAAAACATGTAATGTTATCACGGTGCTTCAATAAGACTAAACATGCATGAAAGCTTAGCTTGTGGGAGCTAGACATTGAGCAATTAAACACCGTTGATATATCATATTGATTCTTTTGAGCTTACTTTAGAAGCTTCATTATGATCATACTTTATATCTTAATTTGCCAACAAGCTTTTTGTACTCATTGAAGAACCCGGAAATATAAAGAAGGAAATAAATAGCTAGGTAGAGTATTAATTAACAAACCAAATAATAGAGGAAAATCTTTCACCTAGATTACATCCAACTAATGAAGAGTTGATAATAGGAATTGCAACAAAAATTAACTATTTGATTTTTATATGATAAATTTTGAAAATGAGTACGATTTTAGATAAAAATCAAATATGAAACAGTGATTACGGTTATATTGATAATCGTATACCCAAAATTAATTTATATATTAATTAATAATTAGGGTTTATTAAGAAATTTTTTAAAATATTTGAAAAAAATAGTTTTTTTTTGTATTTTTTAATAACTGTCTCCAAATCGTAATAATTTTTGGACAATTTCAAAGATAATTATATCAAAAACCGTGATTGATAACATATTAATTATCTAATTCAAAAGATGTTAGATATTTGTTTGGTAACTCTCGGTTTGTTAGTTATCTTTTAGATGTTATAAATAATTTTGTTTGGTGTTTTTAATGCAAAAATCTATTATAAGTTTATTTTTTTTCTAATAGTAATATTTTCTATTGGTGGAATATCTAAAAATTATAGGTGTGGTTGTCAAGAAGTAAAGTCAAAGACGACTGAAATATCAATGGACAAAGTGTTGGAAGCGTTTTAATCCAATCATAATAAAAAAAAATTATATGATTACTAAATGATATTATGTATTTATGAAACATTTTTATGAACTAGCGACTATAAGTATTATATATTACAAAATGGACAAAGAAATATTTTTTGAGTTATTCACCTATTTAGTAAACTGTTATGATATTAATTATTTCATTTTTTTGAGTTATTGACCTATTTAGTAAGCTTTTATGATATTAATAATTATGAAATAAGTTATATTATATACTTTGTTATAATATGAACTCATGACTATAATATAATATGAATGTAAAGGAAAAAAATCAAAAGATGTCTGATTTTGTTTTCACTTCCAAGGCAGTAGCTGTTGTTGATCTCAATAATTGCGAACCTTGGGACCTTCCTGATACTTAATTTAAGTTTCTTATTATCATCAATCTTTATTCTCTTTGATTTTGGTTTTAAAAAAAATTATGTATCAATTCTTTGAAAAGCTAAAATTTGTTAAATATGATCTAACAATTCATTCATATTCGAATACTAAAATACCTTACGACATAATTCAATAAAATATAATTAAATATTAAATTTCATAATATCTTTAACAATTATCATTAATAGAGTTCCAACCAACATAAACAACCTAACAAAACTCTACTGATTATCTTCAATGAACTACTAATATTCCGATGACTAATCACCAACAACTAATTGGTTATATACATCGTAGTTACAAGTATTCATTGAATGTAACATATTATATCTTTATTTATGTTTATATGTAACTTGTTACATCTACCATAACTCCAATGACCCAACAGATATAACTTGTTACTTTTCACTTTTCTTTTACATGTATCTTTGCATATAATATGTTACATTTATTTCTATCTTTTGTATTTATAACATGTTACATAAACTTTTAACAGGATCACTGACGATAGCTATCGAATCACAGATAGAATCGCTGGTGGTGGATGCCGAAAATGTGATGGGTTTGATCTCAATTTCATTTTATTGAAGATAAGAAATAATTGTCTTCTTAGTCTTTTTATTAGACAATTTAATATAAAAACTATAAGTTTTGGAATGAATCATTGCTTGACAAAAAATTGATCAATTTCTTAAAAATAAAACTATTTAAATCAAAAAATATTTTTATAAACTTCAAGTTAGGAAGATAGGCTAATACTTAATCATATATATCTTATATAATTTAACAAAAAATAAATCATATTCCACCATATATCATAAAGGCTACTTATAATATACCAAATTAGGGTCAATTGGGATAACTTTGAAAATATGATTGAATTAAGTGAATTTTACAATGTAGAGTTGAATATGCATAATTTTCGCATACATGTATTCAAATTTCATGCAAACATTTGTAATTGTCACGAGTGTGTATGAAAATTAACATGAATATGTGCTACTTATGTAGAATTAATAGTGGAAAAATTGTGACAGAAACATAATATAAAATAATATTAACTCATATTAAATTATGAATATTGATATAATTTAACCTTAAGAATACATGCCTATCAATTTCTTTGGTTTTCTAAAAAAACCATTAATGAAAATTTCGTTGATATCCCGAAGGATAATCAAGTTCATAATTAAAAGGCTCAATTTGCAGGGAATAACTCAATAATTCTATGTTATGAGTTTAGAATAAAAAACCTTTTTACTTGAGTAGTTGTGTGTCTACAAATGTGATGAAATGCAATTATAGGTTGAAGGGTCTAACTGTCTTGTCTAGTTATTTTATGTTATATTAATTTTTGTAAGTAACATCTTGGTATAAACAAAACTACACGACTTTAGAAATGGCATCCCAACTTGAATTATATAGTACTAAACTCTCTCTGTATAGTACTAAACTATGATTCTACCATATAAATTGTGCGAAGGTAATTATGTTCAATGAATTTTTTAAATTTCTAAATGATTTTTCCCACTTCATTTGTAGGAAGATTGGTTTGCAGGGTATTCCACATTACCACAAGAATAATAAAACCATGAAGAAACTCAACAAGCAGCATGTACTCATGAGCTATCAACCTAGCCACAATGTAACACCAAGTTAATTTGAAATGACAACAATATTAGCTTTTGAACACGATATGACCTTATTGAACATGAACTGAGCTGCAACCAAAAGCGTTGCAAATAGTCTTCTTCCAACACATTCATGGCCTTCAAGTTTGTTAAACCCAAGTTTTTCAGTGAACCTCTTCTTAAGGCATTACAGTTCAAGAATACTTATATCAAACATTCAATTATGACTCAATTTGGTGAAGCCTTTTCTATGAATGAAACTGTAAAGCTAATTAATGTTACTATGCTTGTAAAGTACCCGCATTGTTAATTATGAAGACTGACCCATTAACGTTGGGAAATTTGAACAGTTTATTTATTTAGATGATATAAATATGGCAGATATCTTATAGCATAATATTCCACGAACTAGTACAATTTCTGAATTTCTTCATAATTAATTAGAAACATAAAAAAAAATCCTATACGTGGAATTAATGGGCAGTGGTATACATGATGGGTTAAAGTATTTAGTTAAACTATACTTACGCAACTGTACAATGGTATATTCTTATAAAGTGTTAATTAGCTTACTATGAAATATGCAAGACAGTCGATAAGGACTTCAAGCCAAACGGAACTCTGCTTTGGATAAGGTCAATGCCTGGTACTCCAATCTAGTTTTGAACAGACTATTTTGCTTGCTAGACTGCCAACATAAGAAATTATCTCAAAGAAATACAATGTATGAACCGGTACTTCTCCTATCATCTGGACAACTTTTCTAGTCTGCATCAAATCATCACCAAAAGAAAGCACTCAATCCAAAGTTTAGTTACAAATCCCATTCATTGAATGTCTTAGGAGCTTTTTAGTGGACGCCTCATCGAAACTAATTAAGAAACGAAAATCTAGAGGGCAAAAGTTAACATAGTCTAAACTGAGTATATCAAGTAAATACATTTTCCATGACTATGCATCCCGATCTTGTTCTAGCGGGAAAAAATAATATAAATGAACATTACAAAATTCATTAGATTTAGACAAAATTGGTCATCAAAAGAGATGGACAAACAGAGAATTGAAACAATCTTAAAGATAAATAGAATCTTGTTAAAATTACAGAATCAAGTGGGAGGTGAAAGTGGCAAACATCCAAAAAATTATATATATACATAAGTATAATTAAAGGAGTTTGATCCTACATAAAACTTACGGCAATTTTCTGCTGGGAGGCTTCCCTGGAGATGATAAACTGCTGCCACTGTGAGATTTTTTAATACCTACGAGAAGTATCCATGGATTCCAAGTTATTTCCTCCCTTAAGAAAAAGGGAGTGCCCAATTGGTTTTCCATCTATTTTGACTTTTCCTAGACCAACTCAATCTCCAATCATTTGAAAATTTGGAAAAGATTAAGGAATGAATTGTATCAAATCGGAAAAGATTAGTACCAAATTGGTCGAATTAAAAAATGAATACTAACTCCTCTGAGTGAAAAAGGTTGGATGACCAAATTGGTATTTCAACCTATCTATTAATTAAGAAAAAAATAACCTATATGGACAGCTCAATATACATACTTGGTGAAACCTTTAATGTGCCTTTCGCCAATGATGATGTAGTCTGGGCAGTTAGCCTAGGTTTTTGTGTGGGTCGAGAAATTTTAGAAGCCATTTTAGTCCTGCGCGCAAAGTAGAATTACAATTAGAAAGAGACAGTTATACTTGCTTTGAGGACATTGTCATGGGTATGAATAGATGTATACATGTACAGCAATGATAATATCCTTTTCCAAATAAATAAAGAAATAAAAAATATAAGTAACTGCAACCTTGACATTTTGCTACAGTGTCTGATTTCTGACCAGCTCCTTCCCTCACACCTTTAAGAATAAGATATATCCTAATTCTATACTATTTAGTCCCATTTTAAGTAAAATGGAACAAAATCTTCATTCTATATCAATTGATGTTGTAATGTGTGCACCAGTAAAATTATTTTCACTGAGGCAATACCCTGTGTAATTATTTTGTATCTTCCTTTTAGATAATATGATATAAAATGAGCTTTGGCTCATCTCCCATAAACTTGAACTTTAAAGAGGATTAGTAACCAACACACTATGGTGATATTAAAGCACTAGGGTACACACTATCCATCTCAGATCACTAGCAACTTCGCAACTTCCACATTCTTCTAGCACCTTGGAAGCTGGAGCTCGCAGGGCTACTTTTTGGTCCATGGTATGATGGATCAATGGTTGTGATGGTGGTGGAAACGGTAACAGTTCTGGAAGGAGATGTGAGTTTCTGAGTTTTTGAGTTATCTTTTGGATTTTGTTTTGGTTGATTTCTTGTTTGTGTTTTCACAAGTTCGTGGTCGTTAAGTTTGTTTATTTTATTTTTTTTCCTTTCTGGTTTTTTATTGTTTCTGTTTCACCATGGATGACTTGCTGGTCAACCTCTTCCTTTTCCCTTGCTTAATTAAATAACGGATGCCACTTAAGATTATTACAACACAGCAAGCTAGAGGTTTTGGTAAGATTTAATTACTTCTACACTTAAGATTTAAGAAAACACTATGTTCTTGGTATTTTCACTTTTTTTCTGTATTTTCTTTCAATATTTTTTTTAATTTAAATAATTCTTTATATTTATTTTTAAGAACCTCATATTTATTTGCTTTTCTTTTTATTATTCTATAGTAGCATTTGGCCTACCGTACAGCTTAATTAAATCAAAATTAAGGCTATACACTTGATATAAAGTGAAACTGTTTTAACTTTCTTGACATTTGGGTGAACCTTAGGGATGTTAATGATATTTACCCTTTCTTTTATTTCTTGTTGACTGGCAGGGATGATAAATGTTCGTTTATTGTTCTGATTTGTTGATAAGGAATAAAGGTCTCCCTTTTGGCACACAAAAATAATTAAACGGAACTAAACAGAATTATAAATTACAGGTGAGATTATTATTGTTTTCTATTTTTTACTTCAGATTACTACTAATCCAAACCCATTTTCATATGATGTGGTTAGTTTTACTTGTACTATCTGACAAATATATCTTAGATTCTCATTGAGTAACTTGCTTGAGGATCAAGTATTGAGATCCTATAAAGCCTATAATTATTATAGAAGTATAGGCATTAATTCTCGCAAAAATTGAAGCTTATAGGAGATACACTTAATAATTCATTTATACTTTTTAACACTTCTAGGATCGAGGCGCTTTGCAAAAGGTCACCCATTCTTAAGTTTCTCCAAGTCAAACACGTTTGCCCATATCCTTTTAAAAACCAAGTGATGATTAGAAGGTAGACATTAAATCATATAACTTCATCTCTCCATAATCCCCCGTGCTTGTTGCCCTATGATAGACCCAACAATCTCCCTCTTAACGATAGCATGAGCACTAGAATCTTGTCATGTGCCTACATTTCGACTATCTAGCCATCTTGGCCTTCTGCTAGTTGACATAGTCCCAAAACACAGTCACACAATGTCAATTCATCAAATGACTTGATCCACCTTCGCCTCCGCCACACACTACTGTTTGATATGGTGCTAGCCCACCATTTGACTCAGCCACCACAGCCTACACCACGCACTATTAGTTGAAATAGTGTTAGCCCTCGAACATGTGACCATGCTATGATACTACTTGTAGTAGGGGTATCCATAAACCGGTCCGGACCGGACCAAACCGAACGGTTTTACTAATCAAACGGTCCGGTCCGATTTGTACTAATTTTAAACCGTTCGAACCGGACCGGACCGGTTTAATAATATATTAAAAATTTCACATTATTCTTCATTAAATTATAAAAAAATCGGACCAAACCGGGAACCAAACCAGACCGAACCGTTTTATAAATCAAACGGTCTGGTCCGATTTTTATTTCTTAAAACCGTTTCAAACGGTCCGGTCCGATCTGGTCCGAGTAATATGAACGGTCTGGTTTGGTTAATTTTTTTTAGGAAAAACCGGACCGAACCGGACCATGGACACCCCTAACTTGTAGGATCCAGGCACTTCCCAAAGGAGTCTATCCTTGAACTTTCCCCAAGAGTAGGGTTTTTTTTATCTTTTTACAAGGCCCATCAAACTTGAGAATTTTAATTGATTTTGAATGTTGGAATAGAGACTCGGCCCCAACACCTTGCTACTCTAATATCATGTTAGAAGTTGTTGAAGACCAACTCCCCCAATAGCTTAAGTTTTTAGCTATTAGGAGAGTTAGTTTTCTAACATGGTATCAAAGCGAGATGTCCTATGTTAAAGGCTCAAAAATCCCCATTGTTGAAATGCAAGTGTTTGGTTTGCAGGGTGCATAAAACCAACACTTGTGGGGGAGTAATAGATATATAAAAGCAATGTTGGCCCTTCTCACAATAACTTAAGCTTTTGCAAGAGTTAGTTTTCCAACAACTTCTAACAATTATTTGTCAATGCATAAAATTAGCTTATGACTTCCTCCCTCAAAATTCTCCTCTCTTCCTATCTCTAATTTTTAATTCTCTCTAATTCCCAAATTGATTTTCTCCATTTTTCTTCTCCCTATGCAACATCAAAACTTGTACACAAGAACAACATACTATGCTAGCTCTCACATGTCCATCATCCTACCTATTATTAAAGAAAAACGAATGTAGGTTATGGAGAAATTAAGCAAAGTTTCCTTTTAACCTAAATGGACTCTGAAAACATTACCAATTTAATCGTCTAGTTACTTATACAAAACAAATAGAACAAAATTTTAAAATTTAAATAGTGAAACAAGAAAAAAGATTAGAAGAGTAAGAATATTTCAAAAAATTGAACAGTAAAAGCACATCAGGAGCATTACCTATCCATGCCTTCAGATTTTTTCCCATCACGGGAAATTGCACTTCGAGTAGAACTACTTCCTTCTGTTTCGACAGAATTATTACCATCAGATATTTCACTTAATCTCTCCTCATAATCGGCATCACTGGATCCTAATATTTCATCATCTGGATGAACAGAAGAGGAAGCTTCATGCCTTAATGAGTTTGGGGAAGAAGATTCATTTGCAGGATATCCATTCTTTATATCTTTAAGTAATTGCAATCTCTCAATCTCATCATCTTGTTTCGAAATAGTGCTCTTGAGAGATGATACCTGCATGGTTGAGATATATCTTTTATCTGCTATATCATCGTCCAACAATACTACATGACTACTTTCAATTGAAATAACAAGAAAATCAAACATGGCACGTCCCATTGGTATAACTCATTTGGAATCTCTATAAAAAAAATATAAAAGAAATGACCACTAATTGTTTCATGTATTCAAGGGTTTAATATTCATTACTACAGACGACGTGGCCAAAAATTGACATGATTGCCACCCTTAAATTGAATTTAAATTTCTTTGGAGATAGACATGTTCCTAGAAGGCAGGCTGAGGTCCTCTTAACTTCATGCATATAAAACTTAGTTTCAATATAATAATGCAAGTTCAATATTTTAATGAGAAATAGTTCCATTTAGTAATAAAAGTATCATCTAGATTTGTAATTATATATATATATATATATGCAAGCTCTTTTGAAAGATGATCATATCTCTAAAAGTTTTAGTTTTGAGCCTCAATCTGTATTTTTAAAGCTTCTGCATAAATTCTATGAGCAGAAATAGGAAGTAGTAGTTAAATGAGTTTGAAAAGAAAAATTACCAAAATGAAAACTGGTTGATAGTTTTAGGACAAAAAATTTAGAAGTTAAAACTCACTCTTTTGTTCATCCAAGTGTTGTGGAAAGAAATTTGGATCTATCTTTGACTTTGTTAAAGAAGGAAGACAAGACTTTTAAAAAAGAGTGAAAAAAAGGTTTAAGAGAACTAAGAAGTTTGATAAATGAAGTCAAATAAGGAAAAGGCAGCATAAAAGGGTTGGATGATTGCAAGAGGAAGTATGTTCTCAAGGAGTATGTGAGGAAGTCGAATCCTGATGTTGTTATTCTTTAGGAGTCAAAAAGAGATATTGTGTTGAGAGATATAACTTGATATTGTCTTTTTGTCGGGGGGGAGAGAGAAAGAGTTGAAGTTTCTCATATTCAATTTACTCATGATACCATTTTCTTCTCCTCAGACAACGAGGAAAAATTTATAAATATGATTAAGGTGGTTGAACACCTCTGCTATGTGTCAGGTTTGAAAATAAATTTATCCAAGAATTCCATCTTGGGTATGAATTGTTTTGAAGAAAAAGTGATAACTTTAGCCAACTCAGTGGGATGTGAAGTAAGAAATTAATTGGCCCTTGAAATATTTGAATTTAACTTTAAGAGAATCCATGGGTAGTAGAACTTTGGTCACCAATTAATGAAAGATTTGAAAGATAATGAAAAACGTTTTGTGGGAAGAAGTTAACGAAGGAAGAAAGTGTTATTTAGACAATTGGATGATTGTTCAAAAATTGAAGAAAAAAGGAAGATTGGGCATTGGTAATATTATCAAAAGAAATAAGGCCTTATTAAAAACGTGGCTTTACAGGTTTCCGTTAAAGGTGGACTCTCTTTGGCATATAATAGTTAAAAATAAATATGGGTTGAATGATAATGGGTAGGATGCTAACCGAGGTCTTCATCAAGATCGTTGTAGTCCTTGGTTGTCAATTATAAAAGACTCAAATTATTTCTTTCCCAATTTGAGGCACACGGTGAGAGATGGAAGCAAAATTCGCTTTTGGGAGGATCTTTGGATGGAAGGTAATTCTTTTTCCCTCGAAATTCCAAGGTTATATAGTTTACGTTTGGAGAAAATTATTCTTAATAATAAGGTATATTCAACAAATGGTTGGAATTTCAAGTTAAGATGGAACTTGAATGATATAGAATGTAAGTCCTTTTGTATTCTGTCTATGTGTCGGCTTTCTGTGTGCAAAATACGAAATCTATTTATTTTACTTATTGTTTTAGTTTCCTTTATGTAAGGTTGATTACTACAAATTAATAATGCACACACACACATAATTAAGAATATTGTGTTTGAAAGCATGTTTTTCACACACCACGAGGTTGGTTGTTTAGTATGCATGCTATACCGTGAGTGGCGGATTTTTGTTCATTTAGGTGCGATTATTTATGAAAATAACTCGGTATTTTTGAAAAGAAAATATTTGATTTTTGGCACCTTGATACACCCCTTGGTGAGGTAGTTAGCGAGGTCTATGGCGAGGTGGCTCAACCGTTGTTTTTCTTCTAAAAATAACCCTCATTCTTCTCTACTCTTAAACCATTGTTTTAAGAATAAAAACTCTGCCAAAATTCGCACTGAGAATTACATCTATTTTATACGTTATTTTTGGAGAGCTTACGTTATATACTTCATGTTGTGAGCAAAATAGCATGCTTGAGTGTTGAGCTTAAGACTATTTTGTTTTCTGTGTGAGACACAACATTGAGAGTGTTGGGTGATTATTGAGCTTAGAGCGTACGTGGTTTGATTGTGCGTCTCCCATACACGATTTGAGATATATGGTGGACTGTGTCACAGATTGATTATAGGTGGCTTGAGTTTGAGGATAGTCTTCAAAATTGTGAGTTGTTACACTTCTTGTTACTAATCTGTAGTTATTGATGACACTACATTGGGCCGCATTGACTTTAGAAGAGAGTCGAGTTCGTGTGTCGAACCAGATCGTTACGAAATCAATAAACAAGGGCAGCAATAAGTTGTTCAAAAAGAGGTCCTGATTGATAGAGATATTGGTGATTTTATTTCTTTCAGAGTTGTAATTGTTTATTGCTTAGTGAATTGTTTACTGTCGAGTAGTTGCCATAAGTAACACGAGGATGTTACCACGGATACGATCTCTATGTGGGTTTACCTCTTTATATCGCTTGTTGTACATAATCTACTATTATGCTAGTACAATTTGAGTTTAAGGTATGTATGTTCCAACATACTAAAACTTAAATTCTGATTAGAAAGTTTTTATATTCTTACCTGCATTTTATTGAATTTATATAATATTAGTTGTTAAACGTTATGTGCTTATCTGATATTATATTTTTTTGTTTCTGTTGTGTGGCCTGCTTAAGTGTTTACTGTTCTGTTCTTGCGAGTTAAGGTCGAGTCTTAAGGAGTCCATATCTCCTTACCCGAGTTGTTTATCGAGTCGCAGACTCTTTCAAGGAAGTTGAAGATTTTACAAGTATGTCCATATCTCCTTACCCGAGTTGTTTATCGAGTCGCAGACTCTTTCAAGGAAGTTGAAGATTTTACAAGTATGTTGTTAGAGTTTCAGAGGGGTTGAATCAAGAGATTATTGCAGTGATAAAAGGTTATGGACTAATGATTCATTTAGATGTCTCTCTTGTAAATCTAATTTTGAGGCACTTTGACGTAGACACATCTGATATGGTTTAGTCGTGTGTCATATGCTACGTTAGGAGTTGTCGTATCTATCATTATGGTGTCGTTTCTTTTAGATTGTTTTTTCATTTTACTATTTATTACTATAATGAGTTGACTTTAGAACCATTACTCAAAACTCCAGTTGTTTCATATAAGCTTCTGTGTTTTGGTTAACATAGGAGTTTATAACTTCAGCTCACAAGAATTTTGTTTTAAATATTTGTTTGATCGTCTTTGTATTTGTCTCATTGAAACTTGCTTTATCCCACAAAACAATAGATTTTAATCGACGAATTGATCTTCACCTTTGAAGTTATTTGGTTTAGGGTTTATTTAATAAACCTCATGCGTTAAATTGGTATTAGATCCTTGGGTTGGCCTGAGGACGATGTCCAACTTTGATGACAGAGGCCGTCATACCGCTAAACATGTTCACAACATGAAGACCCATCGGGTAACCATTAATGATTTTGATGAAAGGTTTGAATCGAATTTTGAAGGCTTAACCCTAGAATTTTGACAAACTGGGGATCAAGTCAGAAATGGCCTAATTGATAATCTTCAATTCCAACAACGACGTGAGCGAGATGTTTCTTGTACTCCACCATTGGCAATTCGAGATTACCACTATCAATATTTCCAATCTTCTTGGACTCGAAAAAGGAATTCAGAGTATGGTAACAAAGTTTTTAAGCCTCAACCATCTTTCTAGGTAGAGATAGAGTCCAACCATCAATTTGAATATTGTACTCCTTACGAAGAAAGGTATACTCGATATCTTAATTTTAATTATTCTTTGTTTGAGGGTCATTCATCTATGAGAGAAAAAAATCTTTCAAATCATTCCTGCAGAGACCCCACTCTATGAGGATTGAATCAAACCTAAACAATTATCTACCAAGAACCTGATACAACTATAGCCAAACAAGACAGATCTCAAATGCATAGTAAGAAGTATGTGATGTGATAATTGATTGTACAAGTTGCACCAATTTTGTGTCCAAACGCCTTGTTAAAGCCCTTGGTTTACAAGCTGAAAGACACCCTAGCCCCTATACTGTTAGGTGGATTAAAAACGGAGGTGAAAGTAGAGTTACTAAATGGAGAAGAAGTTCAACAAGAAGGTAATTCTGACTTTGAAGTTTCTGATATTACTTCAAATCCTACAGATGTAGAAGGAAATAAGTTAAAGTTGAATATTCCAGGCGTCGAAATTCACAAGGAAGTGAAGTCCAGTAAGTTTGAATTAGCTTTGTTGCACATCGAGCTAGCAAGAAAAGGTTCCCTACTTTCTGTCCGAATGGATCATGTTAGTAAGACATCTATTAAGAGACTTCAGCTTGTTTCTAATTTCTTGAAGGATATACTAGCTACAAAATAAGGAGTTTGAATATCATATCGAGCCCTTGGAGTCAATCTCTGAATCCTTGCAAAAAAACAAGTTAAACTTGAAAATGGTGGAGTGTGAATTATTGACAAAGGAACTGCTATACTTGAGCTTTATAACTAGTAGCAATGGAGCTTCCTTCAGTTCAAAATTCAAATGGTTTTTATGCAAGTCTAAACCATGGAAAATAGCACAACTTCAAGCAAACTTTGCTTATTACTGCACGGAAGAAATATCCATAGATCCTGCAGAGCTTTATTTTGAGAATGGAAAGGCTACTATTAACATATGGGTTCGTAATATCTTACTGCAACTGCAACCATTTGAAAACCCATGGGAACCTCTTCTACTTCAAAGTATTAAAAGGGCCAGTAAGGCAGATGTGAGAAACCAATTGGATGATGTCAAAGGAGACCTGTTATCATACGGAAGTATTTCAAATCATCTGAAGGCATTATATTCATTTGGTCTTCCAGTTTCAACCATTAAAGATGAATATGGTTCAATACTGTACCAAAACCACCAAATTGTGAAGATTGACTTGTCTCAATTGATATACTAGCCCAATGCCACTATACTCTGTGCATGGATCTAACTTACCAACAAGATGGAATTCCCTTTAGCTCAATTTTCAAATGGTTGATCTTTACGAGAGGATGTTGTTGTACTTGCAGAGAATTCAGAGTCAAGCTCTTTTAAAGAAAGGGACTTTGATGCAGGAGCATTTGAGCTGGTTTAGCCATATGTCATATGTTATGTTAGGAGTTGTCTTATCAATCTTTAAGGTGTCGTTTCTATTAATTTATTTTTTTTATTTTACTGTTTATTGATATTAATGAGCTGGCTTTAAAACCATTACTCAAAACGTAAGTCTTTTCATGTGGGCCTTTGCATTTTGAGTAATGGTTCTAAAGCCACCTCATCAAAGCAATAAACAGTAAAATGAAAAAAACAAACTAACAAAAATGATTACATAGAGATGGATAAGACAACTCCTAGCATAGCACATGACACATGTCTAAACCAACTCAAATGCTCCAGCATCACTATTGTGGATAATACTAACGAACAAGTTTTTGATCATTATGCATTAATATAGAGAAGTCCAACTCCAAGCAAAGTCAAATTTTTTTAGAGTGGTTGATTGCTTTTGGCAAGGTGAACACAAATGATTGGATACAATTAAAGTTCTCGAAGACTTGTTTCTTCCCTAATTGTTGTGTACTTTGTAAGAATAATTCTGAAAATATCGATCTCTTATTCTTACATCGTCCAATAGCACATACTCTTTCATCCAATTTACAAAGGAAAGTTGGGCTATCCCAAGCTCATGTCATTCTTTATTTATAGAGACTTTTTACATGTTTGGAAATAGTAGTATGGTGTCGAAAGCTAGGGTGTTGTGGAACTGCACGGTTGGAGTGATTCTTTGCATCTTATGGATAATGAGAAATAAGAGCATCTTTGAAAATAGTGAGAATGATCTCAATTTTTTATGGAATAAAGTCTGTTTTTGGCATATTCCTGGGTTTCAATGTGTAAGAAGTTAAGAGACCATTCTCGGTTTTTCATAAGCTTTAATTGGGAAGCTTGTATACTCTAGTTTGTATTTTTGTACCTATTACATATTTTAATATAATATAATGTTTCTTATAAATAAATAAAAAGGTACTAAATATAACATTTACAAGATATATGTGAATATTTAATATCTTAATTAATAATTTATCATTGGTATGATTTTCGTTTCTTTTGTGAATAAGAGGGTTCTTGTACTAATATTTAAATCTTTAATACTTAAAAGAGATGAAAGTGTATCTAAAATTTTAGGAAGAAGTAAATTTTTTAAGGTTAATTTTTATGCATACAAGGTTTTTTTTATATGGTGGAGAGTAGAAAGCCAAAAAGACATATTGATTTTATTCTACATATTCAAGGAATGTGCCTTTCCTAAAAGCCTATCAATATGCTCTTATTTATGATATTTATATCAGATGAAGAACATATCAAAAATCCGAATATCATTCCCTTATTATCCTACCTCATTGACTGAGATGCAACATAGTTATCTCCAAACGATAACTAATTGGGTGTGGTTATGATGAAGAGGAAATCATGTGAACATATTCTCGAGACATAAGTATGTTGAGGTCTAATATCTATTACAATCTAATTATTTGGTTGGGTTATGGAACTGGCTATGAAGAAGAAGAAAATAGATGTTTGAGCTCCTCTTTGTAATTTTATAAATTTTTAAAACCTTTTTAATAATAATATAAATATTTTAATCAATTTAATATTATTTTAATAATAAAATAATCACTTAGCCACACATTACTTTTTTCTGACAAATTTAACGGTGATGGTACTCAACTAATAACATTTGAAGTTTGGTAGTAGTTCTGTAACATTTAGTTTTGTAACATTTTAAAATTTATTGAAACTTTTATTACAATCAAAATAATTAAAAAATCTATTTATCCTACCCTAATTAGACATCTAAAACCATAAGGAAACTAAATATATGAATGTTTATTTTTCAATATCTGCTTAGGGTGATATGCTTGCATTCTATCCTTAAGCTACTTGTTCTTCCAATCTTGCATATGTCAAGTTTTCAACCAAGGTTCCCCTCTAACCTAGCTTTTCAATCATGCAATGCAGGCATAAAATCAAAATTCTTCACAACTCCAGCTGAACCATTTCCTCATATGGCATAGAATTCCACAAAAAATGTAAATCCAAGAAGAAAATTTTAAATGTTGCATGCTATTGACCTTCGTTTGAATTATTATCATGGGAAATACACGTAAAAAAGAAACAACAAAGAAATGATCACGAACCTGATCCATTAATTCCTTAACGTCCCTTCCCTCTTTGCTGCTTCGGGCAGCACCCAGTTCAATTCCAGAGACCCTTTCGGCAAATTTCAATGTACTAAAGGATTCAGAATATGAACTTCCTTCAGGATTAAGTTGTACAAACATTAGTGTTTTTGCTTGTCCACCTATTAAATAAGAACCAGTAATAAAAATTCATGAGAAAAATTTAAAAAGATAAAATCATCTTAAAAAAAAACAGAAAGAACAAAAAAAAAAGGAAGCAACTAAACACAAGTAGTAGTATTGAAAAAACAATATTCAAAATTACCTAGAGAGGACTGAAGGACTTGAGTAAGTTTGCTATTTCTGTATGGAACATGGGGATTCTTTTGGGCAAGAGCAAAAATGACATCTCCAAGAGCAGATAGTGATTTGTTTATATAAGCTGCTTCCTTAAGCCTATCTCCTGTCACCTCTGAGCGATCCACTCTTTCGCTTCCAGCAAGATCTACAAGGTGAAGATTACTGTGTGAAGCCACACCAGTCTTCAAATCAACTCCACGAACACGAATAGTGACAACACTGTACAAATGCATCTAAATGAATAATACACTTCAATTATTTATTCGAAGCATAAAGATAGCCTTTGGATAGATCACGGGTGCACAAACCTATGTGACCGACTGCTGCTTTCATTTAAAGCAGTGGAACTAACTGATCTGTTTCTAAATCCTACATCCATTAATTCCATCACATCTGAAGGTGACTTAACAGTGTGCATGCTGGCATCAGGTACAGCCAACCCATTGGATGTGTTTGACACAATCCCAAGTGTGTGCAAGTCAAGGTTAACCAAAGATTAATTTAAAAAATAAATTTTATTCACTAAGAGCCCGTTTGGATGCAAAGTAGTTTAAAAATTAGTGTTTTTTTTTCAGAAGGTGACTTCTGAGAAAAGCACTTCTTCTATTTTAAAAGTGGTCCCAACATACAATAATTTTTTTTTATTTCACTCCCAATGATTGTGCCAACCACTCACCACTAGTGCATCCAAATGGGAACTAAATTCATTTCAACCACGTGGAAACAATTATAATAGTTTAAAAGAATATGTTATGGAGGAAATAATAGTTTCATGAGCTAAAATTGGCCAAACAATTTCAATCATTGATAAATATTTTAGAAAGGATATTTCTTCTGAGAGCTGTCTTTTGAAAGTAAATCTCTCACTAGCTCATTATATATTTCAACCATTTGAATCCCAATTTCATATGAAATTAAGCTACTTCTCTTCTGAGAGGTTTTGAAAAGGTCATTCAGAGCTCTATAATTAACTCCCAATTCCTCTTCTGTTGCTCCGTAAGGGCCACTCTGATAGAATGAAATTTAAATTAATGAAACTCGTTAAAAACATATAGCAATAACATTGTCTATTAAGAGTCCAATTTTTTTTTACCCACTTATGGTGTGACAATGCATCTGCCACCATCATCAGCATCCACTTGGACAAAAATGATTAATTTTTTTGGCAAAGGGTCATAAAAAGTGGAAAGAAAAATTTAAATTTGCTTTTTTGTTATAACTAGTTTTTGGGCTTGTAATTCGATTCAAATTTGTTAAATATATAATAATATTAATTTTCTAGTAATAATTGTTATTGTTCCAAATCATTTATTTTATAAAAGAAAAGAAAAAATAAGTTTTTAAACAAAAAAATTTAAGTTTTTTTATTATAATTGAAAAATTGATGCTAAAATGTTTATAAAATGGTTTGCAAAAGTACTCTTAAAACAACTAGTTTATATGAACTTATTCAATTAATATTTTCACTATCTAAGAAAAAAATCCTATATGATGGTAAACATGACTTTAATGAATTTAATAATCACCTTTTAGTTAAAAATAATTTATATTAATTGACTATTTTTTTAATTAATATGAGATATGATATGATCTCGATCTGAAAATTATTAGTTCAACAAAAATATGATACACTCATAAATGAATTGATCGAACACTCATTAAATGGATAATTATTAACTGTATGAATCATCACCCTTAATGCAATAAGAACAATTGATTATACAAAATAACTATTCATAAAAAATATATTTATTAAATAGATATTTTGATACTTATTCTTGTAAAAAAAAAGTTAAAAAAAGCACAATTTGGTCGTTGACCAAACATTCTTGTATTAAATACATAATCATTAACTGTATGAATTGTCACCCTTAATGTAATAAAAACAATCGCATTATACAAAATAATTATTCATAAAAAAATGTATTTATTATATGGATGTTTTAGTATTTATGTGTTCGATAAATGAGTAATCATTAACTATATGAATTTTTAATCTTAATATAATAAAAATAATTGCACTATACAAAATAACTATTTACAAAAAAAATGTATTTTTTATATGGACAGTTTAATATTTATTGATGTAAAAAAAACTAAGAAAAAATGTATTTATTATATAAAAAAATTGGTATTTATTAGTGTAAAAAAACTAACAAAAATAAATAAAAAAAGGAAGTGTAGGTTGACTATTGGCCAAACATTCAAGTTTTTATAAATAAAGATATTATTAGTAACACATACAATGACATACCAAAAATAGAACACAAGAATTTGATCTGTTTCATAATACATGCAATAAATTGTAAGGGTCATACCATTGTGTAGGTTTTCCCTGAACCAGTTTGACCATAAGCGAATATGCATACATTATATCCATCGAGAACAGATTGTATTAATGGTTGGGTGTCAGCATATACCTCAACTGCAATAGTCAAAACAGTGATGAAAGTTATGAGACAATCGTAGTCAAGACATATCAAGCGGGTCATGCCTTAAGACTATACAAATTGTAGTCTAATCCCTTGAAATTCAAATGGGGTTGCAAGGGTTGGAACAAAGGACCACCCAATCTAATACTGTGTTTAGAGTGTGTTTAACCTATCCTTCCAAAAGCTTAAGCTGATGAGAGATAGATCAACATATATTATAAAGAAAAAAAGAACTATATTGTCATTAGAAAAATTCAATCCACTAAAACCATCAATACAACATATAAATAAAATTCAAACAAGTGGAAGAAAACCTTGGGTTGCAGTAGAACCATAGATTTTATTAAATCTAAATGCACGATTGCCTTCTTTCCCTTGTTTGGAGGGGTTTGCAATTATTAGCTCACCATTTTCACCAATGTATTCTACAATAGTCTGCTTTTCTCTTTGGCCAGGAAGAAATGGTCTAATCCGACAATACACTCTAATATTTCCTGTCAACAGAATAACTTAATGGTAAGCTTATGTAATGATTAGTTGTACAAACCCAGGAATCACAAATAAAGTTGGCACCTTTTAAATCTTGAAGTTCCTTAAATAGCACCTTGTTTTCAGCAAGAACTACATTATAGTTCTCAGCAGCATTGGCTAGTGCTTTAAGTTTGATGCCTGATCAAAATAACATCATATTTGTAAGTACCTGCAAATGCAAGTTTAATGAAATTGATTTAAGTCAGAAGATTTTTTTTATAGCAATTCCCACCTAAATGTCTCATATCATCAGAATAGCTTCTTTTTCCACTTGCAATTTCTTCCTTAATGAACTCTGATGAAGACCTCAAATTCTGGTTGCTAAACCATTTTAGTAAAAAGGCATGATGTAATATCTAAACAATTAAATAATATACAAGTCTACTGGAAGTGCACCTGTAATGCACCAAATTGAATATTCATAAAGCTTTGGTAAGTAAGCTCTTTCTTATTCCACCCTTGGCACTTAGATTCATATTCTAACTCTAACTCCTTAACTTTATTCATGGAAGCTTCCAAAAGATGCTCCAGTTCTTTTATCCTATTTTGGAGCTCTGCTTTAGCACCCTTCATATCTCTTTCCATTTCTAAGCAACGTTGCTTATATTTCATTGCAGTTATTTCAACATCTTTCTTCAATGATGAAATCTCTTGATTGCTAGCATCCTTCTCTTTTATCAACCTTATGACATTCTCATCTTCAGCTTTCTTCCTTGCTTCCATTTCTAAGCAAAATTGCATATATTCCGTTTTAGTTATTTCAAGATCTTTCTTCAATGATGAAATCTCTTGATTGGTAGCAACCTTCTCTTCTATCAACCTTTTCACATCCTCATCTTCAGTTTTTTTCTTTTCTTCCATTTTGGTCTTCTCGTTCTGTCAAGAAAGAAATTCCTATTAAAAGGCATCTTAGATGTGTTGGGCATGTGAGAATGCAAATAATAATACATTTAAAAAAACGTTTTCAAAGCTTGACATAAATGGTACATTCATAAAAGATGCCTAAGTTCTTTTACCCTATCTTGGAGTTCTGCTTTAGCACCCTTAGTATATTTTTCCATTTTTAAGCAAAGTTGCTTATATTCCTGTTTAGTTATTTCCAGATCTTTCTTCAATGTTGAAATCTCTAGATTGCTAGCCTCCTTTTCATTTATCAACGTTAGGACATCCTCATCTTCAGTTTTCTTCTTTTCTTCCATTTTGGTCTTCTCATTCTGTCATTAGAAGCAATCATCATTAAACGGCATCTTAGATGTGTTTGGGCTTGTGAGCATGCAAATAATACATTTAAAAGGTAATGTTTCGAAGCTTGATATAAATGGTACATTCACAAAAGATGCTCAAGTTCTTTTACCCCATCTTGGAGCTCTGTTTTAGCACCCTTAGTATATTTTTCCATTTCTTCGCAAAGATGCATATATTCCTTTTTAGTTATTTCAAGATCTTTCTTCAATGATAAAATCTCTTGATTGCTAGCCTCCTTCTCTTTTATCAACCTTATGACATCCTCATCTTCAGTTTTCTTCCTTTCTTCCATTTTGGTCTTCTCATTCTGTAATGAGAAATTCCCATTAAAAGGCATCTTTGATGTGTTGTGCATGTGAGCATGTGAATTATACATTTAAGAAGTAATGTTTGGAAGCTTAATATAAATGGTACATTCACATGAGAATTAGCATGCAAATTCAGAGGAGATTTTAACTCTAAAGTAAACCCACTTATAGGCATTTAAGCATTGACCTATTTAGGAATGCAAGAACTAAAATAAATAACAAATATATAATGTTGCTTGTGAAGTGGGGAAACAAATAAATTCATACCTTCATCCGTTGCAGCTGGTTAACGGCAAGCTGTCATAAATAAATTACATTCAACGAATAAAAAATCAGCAAGGAACAAATCATATGTTTGTACTTGCGTGTGTGTGTGAGAGAGAGAGGTAATACACTTTCAATTTATGCTCTTAGGTTAAAAATCATACCTCACTTTCTTCATTAGACCCTGATGCAAGGGTTTCCAGTACCCTGATTCTTGACTGGTATTTCTCTTCACGAACCTTAAAAAGATTGTTTTGCTGGAAAAAAATACAAAAGATAACTAATACAAAAGGCACTAAAATAGAATAAAGAAAAGGAATAAGAACAAAATTTAAAACTTCATAACATATATTACAGTTCTCAAGTGTTCTGCTTGGGTTGAGATCCGCCGCTCAATTTCCTGCACAACTTTTCTCAACAAACAAGCCACACGCTGGAACACAAAAGTAAAATTAAGCAATAGTATTGGATTGTATAGTTGCATATATCCTCATTAAATTAAGCAATACTATTGGATGTAAAGTTACATATATCCTCAAAAACGTATCACATATAAAAAAAATTGTAAATATATATATCAAATATTAGATGTGATTTGAACATGTGAATTGAAGTTAGGAAATTGAGTCTTAATGCACCTGCAGCAAACCACAAGATGTACCACAAAAAAAATTAAAAAACACTATTGAAGTGTGCTACTTATTTTTACACAAGTGAGCTCCGAGGTGACATACGTGAGGTATTTCACCGTTCTTTCTTTCCACACTCTCGTCAAGAATTCCATTCACAACGCTTAGAAGTGATTGAGTTGGAGCATTCTGCAACAAGAGAGGCTGAAATACATTAAAGATGCATCAAAGAAAGAGATTAAACAAGAAAATATGATCAAGTATCAAACACCATCAGCCAAAAGCTTACATCTAAGTTGTTTGATTTCATCATCTCATATAGTTTTGTTGCAGGAAGATCAACATAGCGCCCTTGTTTAATTTGAAAGACCTCATGGAACTTGTGTCCAGTATGATGCGTTGATGCAGCTGATGTCTCTGGCAAAGCGAAAATTCATTGAAACGTCAACTTTTTATTTAAGCCATTGAAAGTTTATGATATTGAGCAATCACTACTCATGTAAGTCATATTTTATGCTAAAGCAATATTAAAATCAATATTCCTATTTCATTAGAATGTAAAGTAGATACAATTATGCTATAGTTTCAAAATCTATTTACCCTTCGGTCTTAATACGCATTGGATTATAAACATCAATAATCTTAAACTTAATTTATCGACTTTTATATGCATAGACACTACTCACTACAAATGAGCTCTATAAGCAATGTATGCAACTCATTGAATAGAAATTTAGTAGTACATGTTAAAGTGTGTTGATTACCAATTTTCTCAAAACCTTAAACTATTGGGAGAAAAGATAACAATACTTTTATACATCTATCACTCCCCACAAGTGTGAGCTCTATGCATTATACAGGATTGTAATTTGCAAGAATAAAAATTATATTTTTCTTCTATACAGTGGGCTCTTTAAATATACAACACTACTAGCTATTCTTTTGGAAATAATTACTCTAAATCTCTACTTTTAAACCATACATAACTACATAGTTGATTCCTAGAATTTCTCCTAAGAATCATCCTAGAATTACTCAATCAGATCTCGTGATTCTTTGAATCTAGAGGGTTGACTTTCCAACAAAGACAAACACTTGAAATTCAACAATTGGGATTATAGGAGTTTGAAAACATGACTCAACTCTGAAACCATGTTAAGATGTGTTGGTCACCAACTTTTGAAGCTTAACTCACTTGAACATATTATCAAAGTTGGGGTCCAAACAACCCTAATA
Organism: Hippophae tibetana; assembly: GCA_037013495.1. Taxonomy (NCBI): domain Eukaryota; kingdom Viridiplantae; phylum Streptophyta; class Magnoliopsida; order Rosales; family Elaeagnaceae; genus Hippophae; species Hippophae tibetana. Next base: position 17,046,166 of record CM072812.1, read on the forward strand.
GTTAAATTTCAAGTGTTTGTCTTAGGTGGTTCATAGAGCCTACATTTATGGGGAGTAAAGTTTATAAAAGTATTGTTGATCATTTTTCTAATAGCTTAAGCTTTTAAGAAAGTTGGTTTCGCAACAACTATTAATAGTATCATATCATCTATATCACCAAGTTCCTTCTTAACATGATTCTAATGCTACATAATATGCTTGAGCAATCACTTAAACATCCATAAAAGAGTCAAAAAGAAAATGTATGTTGTGTTTGAGAGACTTAGAAAGAGTAAGAGGACAAACCCGATAGAACTGGACTCCGCAATGCACGCTCGAGTTTTGTCTCATGCAACACTTTACGTCTCTCTTCATCAAATGACGGAGTTTGGTGACTATACAAGGAAGCATCACTACGTGGACTATCGACTTTAGCACTTGAACTAGAAGTAGAATGGTTATCTTCCATATCTGTTGGAAAGTATCACCATGAAGATGCTTTACCTTTCCTTGTTTTTATATTTTTAGTTCTATGGTAGGATGCTTCCAAGCTGTTACAACACCCTGAATTATACACAAGTAATAAAATAACTTTTGTTCTGCATTATTAGTGCAATCCTAAAAGATAAGAGCATCTAGTTACTATTCAGCCACTACCATAATTTGATTTTTGCATAAACTGTAATCTTTTATCAGAAATAAGAGAAAAGTTTGATATATTTTGACCATGTGATCGCTATTGTAGAATAATGATATACTAAAAACACATCATTATTGAACCAATATGCCTTAAGTAAGTGCAGAATAAAAAATATATACTTTACTGAAGCCTAAACTTCTTCAAAAACAAAAATAGTGTCATAACTTTAAACCCTTAGCCATGTGATTAAAATTGAAATCTTACATACTATTAAAGGGAAGGAAATTAATAACATCAATGTAACTATGAAATAAGAAGACATGCCCTAAAAATGACAACATATTGTATGTACTCTTAGTCACTTGAAATATTGTTCCTTGTTAATGAGAGTTATGTATAACAAATCACTACTATAGTCTATAGGAAAAAATGCAGAGCCCCACAGTTGATGCGAATTGCTACAAATTCCTAAAAGTTATCTTAATTTATTTAAAGTATATAAGTTGGTCAATGTCAGTCAACGACAGGAGGCAGCCAAGTGGATTTGACAGAGAACTTTTTAAGAATTGCTGAAAATCAAATTGAATTGTAGTAAAAGGTAAATTGGTCTCAATTGATTAGATTGAAAGATAGGAAACCAAATGACTAACTGATCAAAGTTAAGGGGAGAGATAGCAGAGGAGAGCTCAGAATCTAAGACCTGGAAAGTTGGGTATGTACTTCAGAGCCACAACAACTGAGGGAGGTAGAGCATGACAATATATGCATATAAATTTTAAATTTACTATCATTGGTGAGGTACATACATAAAAATTATCAAGATACTCTGCATAAAGCTCCCCTGCGCCTAATTCCTTTTATTTTTGGACCCCAAGCCCAACACATACTCAAATAACTTAAATATCCTTCCTTATTATCAAGGAAAAAATATTTTAAAAAAGGCAGTTGCATCATTAATAAATTTGACCAAGTGCTCCGACCAACTGCACCAATAGTCCGACAACCATCTGATAGAGCTCTACAACAACGACAGTCTTGAAAACATGTCCAAAAATTCATGTTATTTGAACACACATCCAGAAATACATGTTATTTGAATACATGTTTAAGGATAGTGTTCAAATTCCATAACTCTTGAGTAAAGATCCAACAAGGTTCGCCAGTGGTGGTGCAACTCTCCTGCAGGAGCTCTGACCACATTAACAACACATGTGAAGAAAGCAAACTTAATGTTCAAGGCTAGTGTCAAAAGTTCAAAACTATTCCAAGGATGATGGTTAATCCATCCTTCTCCGTGACAGCTTTAGTGACAACGCATTCCTGAATACGTGGAAAAAACAATATATTTGAACATGTGTCCAAGAATAGCCTCAAAGTTAAACTTGTGTACACATGTGCAAGTCCACTAACAAGAACAAGTGTACAACTTCAAGGCAAACTATATGCATGCTTATAGAAGAACGAGCATTTGTGTTTAAAGGCCCATCAATAGGAGTATAGGACAAAAGTACACTTGAGGATTCAACCGTTGGAGACCATATGACCATTTTCAACCTAATATTGACCGTGTTGGTAACCGGCTATTACAAGTTAAGACAGTTGGAGGTCCCTTAAAATAACCATCTTTAGAGGCCTTCCCAGATTTACAAGAAAAACACGAAAAATTGGAGAGAGAAATCCTATAAATTGATCAAACTATTATTCATCAAACAAGAGATGAAATATTGGATTAAATTTACCACACATGCTTCACTTTCCTGGAAAATAAGAGACAATGATATAGTGTCCTAAACCTATAATCTGCAAATTAGGTAAAATAATTTGAAAAAGTGGGATACAAGTGAGATTATCATATAAGGAAAAACATGAAAAACCCAGAAATCCAAACTCAAAATAAACATTGATATCGTGAGTAAAATCCATATTAACACACATCATACTGAAAATTGATATGGGAACAATATTGAATCTTCAATTCTCGTATAAAACCAAGACCGAACATGCAGAAATGGAAAAGGAACACAAAGACATAATGGTAATCGAAACCGTAAGACATCGCCGACGATGTGAAATCGAGAGACAAAAGAGAACCTAGAGACCAGTGGGTGAGAAACGACCAAAAAGAAAAAGAAAACGAGGAACGCAAAACAAAATGAATCCATCTTGAAACTCAAGCGCTCACCTAAGTACATTTCTTCGTCGGCACAGTCGACCGTCACCGGCGGTATATAAAACGACCATTGAAACCAGTGAGGATGAGAAAGAACCTGTGATGGGGAGAAGCAGTATTGAATAATCAAGAACCTTCAATTTCCTGCTTTCAATTCGCAGTTTGCAGAGTCGACCTTCAACGGCGGTATATACAACGGCCATTGTTGAAGAGAAAAATTAGGATTTTGTTTTCTTTCAGTTTTTCTGTTCAATAAGCCCTATCGGCGCACGATCACTGATCGTGTTGATCAACCGTTCTTCCCATAATCTCGATTATGGAGTTGTATTTAGTTTTTCTGTTTGTACATCTATGGTCATTTATATGCCAAATCTATTAATGAATTATGTGTTATGTGTTATGTGTTATGTGTTATGTGTTTTCAATTTCAGTTTCCTTCGTTGTGGTATCAGAGCCGCCACCAATTCAAAACAGCAATCTTTGACACTTTCGTTGGAGCAACGAGATGACAACATAAGGGAATTTTGCTCAACCAACCATTTCTCGCTTAGATGGTCAGATCATTGAAGTATGTTAACGGAGAATTTCCTCCAATCTAAGGAATATTGGAAGCGGGTCGAAACGGGCTATACTGAATCAAAAATTATAATGGCTAAGACAGACGCACAGCACCCAAGTCTCCCATGATTAAAACTAAAGGATCTAAAAGCGAAAAATTACCTCTTTCAAGCCATCAATCAAACAATACTGAAAATCATTCTTGAGAATGATACTTCCAAACAGATTTGGGAGTCTAGAAGAGAAAATTTCATGGTAGTACTAGGATTAAAAGATCACACTTACAAGTTCTTAGTAAATAATTTGAAACACTAGAGACGAAGACCAAAGAAAGAGTCACTCAATACTTCTCAAGAGTGTTATATGTGGCCAACAAAATGCGCACAAATGTAGAATTCATGCAGGATGTCACAGTAGTAGAGAAGATCTTTCGATCATTGAGTGAAAAACTCAATTATGTTGTATGCTCGATCGAGGAATCTAAGGACATTGACAAACTTTTCATCGATGAGTTACAAAGTTTTTTGATTGTTCATAAACAAAAATTCCAAAGACATACAGAAGAACCCCAAGCACTTAAGATAACATTCGAAGGAAGAAATAGTATAAGAGGACGCGACAGAGACACTTACAGAGGCAAGGGAAGAGGAAGAGGGTATCAATCCTATAACAAGGCAACAATGTAATGCTATCATTATCGCCAGCTAAGACACTTTCAATTTGAGTACCCAAACTGGGATAAAAAAGTCCACTACGTAACAATAGGTGATGAAGAAGAAATAATGCTTATGACACATGTGGAAATGCATAATTCTTGAAGAGATGATTTAGGTTCCTTAATTCTGAATGCAAGAACCATATATGTGGTAACAAAAACCTATTCAGTGATCTCAATGAGAGTTTCACTCATCAAGTGAAACTGGGAAACAACACAAAGATGGAAGTTATAGGCAGAGTCAACGCAAGGCTAAAAGTGAATGGCTTTACTTATGTTATCAATGAGGTCTTTTATGTACCAGAGTTAAAGAACAATCTTCTGATCATTGGATAACTACAAGACAGAGGGTTGACCATCCTTATTCAACATGGATAACTCAAAATTTATAATCCAGAAATGGGGTTATAATAAAGACAACAATGACAACAAATCAAATGTTCGTTATATTAGCCTCGAAAGATCCTTATGTCTCTATACATCCACACAGGACTTTGCACACTTGTGGCATTGTCGCAATGGCCACTTAAGCTACAAAGGATTGAGAACTCTCTAGCTCAAGAAAATGGCACATGATATGCCTCAATTCAAGCCTCTGTCCACATTATACACAAACTGTCTAATAGGAAAATAGCACAGGGACCTCATCCAAAAGAGAAGCAATTGAAGAGCCACAAAGAAGCTTCGGCTTATGCATGCACATATCTACAGTCCCATCACTCCCATGTCCAATAGTAAAAAGAGGTATTTTTTATGCTTTATTGATGACTTTACTAGAAACATATGGACTTATTTTTCTAATAGAGAAATCGGAAGCACTAAGCATGTTTAAACAATTTAAGAGGTGGCAAATTCACATCCATTGAATTCAATAAATTTTGTAAGGAGCATGACATCAAAAGACAACTAACTGTCACCTATACTACACAATAGAATGGTATAACATAACGGAAAAATTTAATTGTGATGAATATGGCTCGATGTATGTTAAGAGAAAAAAAAAGGTCCCCAAGCCATTCTGGCCAGAGGTAGTTAATTAGACCACTTACATCTTAAACCGAAGTCCAACACTAACTGTGAAGGACCAAACACCTGAAGAAGCTTGGAGTGGTAACAAACCCTCAGTATAACATTTTAGGGTATTCAGATATGTAACACATGTTCATATGCTTGATATGAAACAAAAAAACTAGAGGCAAAAAGCTTCACCTTTTTAGGAGTAATTGAAGATTCTAAGGCATATAGGCTATATGATCCCATTACAAAGAAAGTGGTAATTAGCATGGATGTCGCGTTTGAAGAAAACAAAGTGTGGAATTGGGATAATAGTTGTGAGAAAGTAATAATAACATAACTGAAATGTCATGATGAGGAAGACAATGAGACTTTAAGTGAAGGAAACAACGAAGCAACAATTGAGGAGGTTGAAGAAACAATCGAAGAACAAAATAGTGAAGAAGGAGAAGAATTGTCAAACTCAAGAAAAGAAAGAATCAGAAAAACTCTAGTATGGATGAGAGATTATAAAAATGGAGAATGACTCTCTGAGGAAGAATAAGAACTAAACATGCACCTAGCCTTATTCTTTTCAACAGATCCAATACACTTAGAGGAGGTAGTAAAGTATGACAAATGAAGAATGACTATTGACATGGAAATCAAAGCAATAGAAAAAAAAATACATAGGAACTAACTGATTTACTACCAGGTGCAAAACAAATTAGAGTAAAGTAGGTCTTCAAGACCAAAGAAAATGAAGAAGTGAAAAAATTCAAAGCTCAGTTAGTGGCTAAAAGATATGTGCAACAACAAGGAATCGAATACATAGAAGTATTTGCACCAGTTGTAAGAATGGACACAATGATAATGATTTTGTCTTTAGCATTACAAAGAGGATGGGCACTTTACCAACTTGATGTCAAATCTGTTTTCTTTCATGGAGAACTCAATGAAGAACTATACATATATCAACTAAAGGGATATGAATTAAAGAGTCATCCTCAAAAAGTTTATAAATTGAAAAATGCCTTCTACGGACTAAAACAAGTTCCACGAGCTTGGTTCAGTCGTATAGAAGCACACTTCATTAGTCAAGGGGTCAAGAAATGTTATAGTCAACATACTCTTTTCATTAAGGCAAATAAGAGAGGTAAAATTCTCATAATTAGTCTATATGTAGATGATTTAATATTCACTGGTAATGATGAGTTAATGTTTGTTGAATTCAAACATTCTATGCTAAGAGAATTGGGAAAATAAGATTTTTTCTTGGTATAGAAGTTTTACAAAAGTCTAATGGAATTCACATATGTTAAAGAAAATATGCTCTAGAGGTATTGAAGAGGTTCAAAATGGAGAATTTCAATTTAATCCATAATTCCATTGTCCTAGGATGCAAGCTATTTAAAAATGAGAATGGGATACAAGTATATGAATCTGTATACATACAGATGGTGAGATCTCTCATGTATTTGACAACTACAAGGCTAGATTTAATGTACGTAGTAAGTTTGATCAACAGGTACATGGTAAAACCAACTAAGTTGCATATGCTAGTAGCAAAAGGACTCTTATGATATTTGAAAGGTACTACTAACTTGGAATCTTTTACAAAAAGAAAGGAAATTGTGAGAATCTGATTGGTTATGTATACAATGATTATGTAGAAGATTTAGATAATCACAAAAGCACATCAAGATATGTCTTTATGATGAGGTCAGGAGTTATTGCCTGGTCTTCAAGAAAATAAGCTATAGTCACACTCTCTACTACAGAAGCAGAATTTGTGGCTGCAACTACATATGCTAGCCAAGCTATCTGGATAAGAAGGATATTAGAAAAATTAAGTTTTGAGAAAAGCAAGAACAACACAACAATTTTCTGTGATAACAGCTCCACAATCAAGTTATCAAATAATCTTGTATTGCATGAGAGAAGCAAGCATATTGATGTTTATTTTCATTTCTTGCATGACCTCACAAAATAAGGAGTAGTAGAGTTAATATATGGTGGGACACAGGATTAGTTGGTCAATGTGATGACAAAGCCTCTCATGTTGGATGCATTCCAAAGGTTTCAAAGTCAGCTAGGAGTTTGTTAAGTTCCTAAATAAAAACTAGTCACTGATAGGAACTAGTTTAAGAGATGGAATGAAGAGAAAAATTAGGGTTTTAATTTCTTTCATTTTTTTTGTTCAATAAGCTCTATGGGCGCACGATCCCTGATCGTACTGATCAATCGTTCTTCCCATGATCTTGATCATGGAGTTGTATTTAGTTTTTCAATTTGTACATCTATGGTTATTTATACACCAAATATATTAATGAATTGTGTGTTGTGTGTTTTCAACTTCAGTTTCCTTCAATTGGAACCACCGATGAGAAGGATAATAATTATTAAATAATGAAAAAAATTACTAAAGGAAAACTTTTGAATTCGCTCAGGCGATAGGATTTTTGTTTTTTTTTTTACTTTCAATTTTTGCGATATGACTTCGAATGCAAATTTTTTTTAAAATAAAATAAACTAAAGTAGGCCTATGGTATTAATCCTTCTTAGTTTTCTATGGTAATAGACACAAAAATATAGTGCGAAAAAGTTAAGGAGGTCGTATAATTAATAATATGTGTTTTAATAGCATATAATTGAAACTGTGGTTATTTATAAAAAATTAATGGTTTTTTCTCTGAAATAATTGTAATGAAAAAAATAATAAAACAGAAATAGTTATTACAATATCGAAAATATAGTTAATCGAAATTAAATATAAATTAATATTATTATTTTATATACATATAATTATATAGAAAAATATAATTTTAATAATAAAACACACAATAATTTGTATAATTAAATTAGTTTTTTTTATTCTTACTTTATATTTTCTTTAATTTACTTAAAAATATGTGTTAAATAATTAAAAAATGAAAATTAATGTTTATATTTTAAATATTATAGTAAAACAATAATTAATTTAACATTTAATTTTTTAAAACTAAATATATTTTTAAATAAATATTAAAAAATAAAAAACGTAGTTAAACAATGAGTGAACTAATACTAGTTCATAATCAATGATTATTAATCGAATATATCCCAAAATTAATACGGGATAGTTATGGTTATTAGCATAACTATACTAACCCATTTCACACTCATTCATATATATAAATGTTAATAAATGAACATATTAATTATACAATTATTAAGATAAGGTTATATAATTTTTTTAACATAAATATTTTAATCTCATAATTTATAAATTAAATATTATTATTTTTGATATTATAAAAATAAATATTTTTAGATTAATAATTTTTTAAAATGATTACTTCTAACCTATGAAAAGTATAAAAATAGGATTTATATTATCTAACTTTCACAAATAATAGAACTATAGGTGTCAAATTTAAAAATTATAAGACAAAAAAATTCATTTTGAAAATTATGAAACTTTTAATGTCTAACTTAATAATTAAGGGATTAAATTGTTTAAATTTTGGGTGCTCAACACCCGAAATATAATAGATGTTTGAAAAATTACTTAAATTAATATTTTATAATTTTATAATAATAAAAATAAAATTTTAATAATATTGAAAATTAATTGAATATTGAAAATATTTAAATAATTGTAATTTAATTTACATAATGTTCAATTCAACAATGTTTAAAGGAAAATAATGATTTAAATTTTTTAAATAATAAAAATATATAATTTAAACCTAAAAAATGTTTTTTTTTTTGTGATTATAAGTAAATGTTATTTCCCCCCTAAATGTTCTTATTTCTTTTTTCGTTTAAATTTTTAAAGTTAGAAAAACAATTATTCGTAACATTGTAATATACTTATTAAATACCTCTTAGTTACTAATAAAATTACAAGTATTAGATAAAGATAATATTTTAGAAAAATTAAATTAAATTAATACATTTATTTTTTATATTTTATAATGACTAACTAACAAAAAAAAATATGATTTATAATTTTTTATTCTTAAAAATCATCTTCAAAAATCCTAAATATACCACACAAAAACAACCATTTCTAACTTCATAATCATTTAAACTATGCATATCATCCCTATACACAAACAATAAAATAACAATAATCCAATTAAAGTTTATCCACAACAAGTGAAGCTATAAGAACAAAACAACATAATCAACCAAATTTACTTTTCTTTACAATCAACATCGAAATTGAAAACCAATTATAGGTTACCAAAATGTGAAATATTGATCCAATAACACAAACAAACAAAAAAACATTTCAAGGGACACAATTAAAAGAATTGATAAATATAAATATAATTAAATTGATCAACAAACCAACCTGGAAAAATAGAAAAAGAACTCAGCTCTATTCCGTCATAACTTAAAACAAAAAGAAGTGATAATTCTTTTAATTTAATTTATTTTAATATTTTATATTTGTCATAATTTTGTGGACTTCTTTGGTGTTTAGTTAATAAAAATGATAAGCCCTAGAAAGTAGGAGTGTAACATTCTCTGCTTCTCATTTACGAAATTTACGTTATATTTTGGTAAGTGATTTACTGGAATGTTGAATTTTGAACAAATATAAAAAATATGTCCTCTTTTTAAGAATATAAATGAATTAGAGATTTTTTTTTTTCAATTATTAATAAATGTAATTATTAATAAAAAAATATATTTATGTAATTATTAAGTTAAGGTTATATAAATTTTTTTACATTAATAATTTAATCTTGTAATTTATAAATTAAATATTATTATTTTTGATATTATAAAAGTAAATATTTTTAGTCTTATAATTTATTAAAATGAGTAATTATAATCAATGAAAAGTATAAAAATAAGATTTATAACATCTAACTTTTATAAATAATAGAACTATAGGTATTAAACTCAATAACTATAAAAAAAGTGTTCATTTTAAAAATTATAAAACTTCTAATGTCTAACTTAATAATTAAGGGACTAAAAACTTATGTTTAACACCCAAAATATAACATATGTTTGAACAATTATATAAATTAACATTTTAAAAATATACAATAATAAAAATAGAATTTTAATTAATTGAATGATATTAAATATTAAATATATTTAAATAATCGTATTTTAATTTATAGGACTCTCAATTTAATGATAAAAATATATAATTTAAACCTAAAGATTTTTTTTCTTTTTGTGATCATAAGTAAATGTTATTTTTCCCCCTAAATGTTCTTATTTCTTTTTTGTTTAAATTTCAAATTCAGAAAAGCAATTATTCCTTCTTTCAAAAGAATAAGATTGTAATGCCAAAACAACATAATCAACCAATTTTATTTCTCTTTACAATCAAGGTCGAAATTGAAAACCAATTCTAGGTGAGCAAAATGTGAAATATTATCCAAGAAAACAAGCAAAAAAAAAAAACATTTTAAGGAATACAATTAAAAGAATTGATAAATATAATTATAATTAAATTGATAAACAAACCAACCTGGAAAAATAGAAAGAGAATTCAGCTCTATTCCGTCGTAACTCAAAACAAAAATAAGTGATAATTCTTCTAATTTGTTTTATATTCATTGTATTTTTGTTTGATGTTTAGTTAATGAAAATGATTAGCCCTAGAAAGTAGGAGTGCAACATTCTCTGCTTCTTAATTATTTTCTATTTGTTTCTTGTAGTCGAAATTTACGGTATGTTTTGGTAAATGATTTACTCGAACGTTGAATTTTGAACAAATTAAAAAAAAGTTGTAATCTAATCGTATTATCTTATAAAAAATCATAGTAATACATGTTTTTTTATATAATTATTAATAAAAAATATATTTATGAATATTTTTGTAATAATTTTTTGAAAGATATATAATAATACTACAAATTGTTTACATAGAATTACATTGTTATCATAGTTATAACGAATATAATGTTATAACTAATAGTATAATCTATAAAACTAAGTATTTGTATCAAATGGTAGGATGTTCTGCTATTTATTTACCATTTCGTAATACATACATAATCTTAATATATATATATATATAATTAAATTATTATTGAAATGAGATATTTTTATTTAAAAAGGAGACAAGGAAATTAAAAGAGATTTATGACAAAAAAAATTAAAATAATAATTAAAAAATATTTTTGAGGTACCATTAATCAAGTTTTTAATCTTTAACTATTTTTAAAGTAAAATAGATTTATATAATATTTTTTAAAATCTAAGCGAAATTTATAACTATTATTTTCTATTTTCATAAGTTAATACATGCGGAAACTCAACTAGTTGTAATTTAGTCACACGAAAGCTTTCCGTTAAGATTTATTGTTTAGTTATTAATAAATATAAAGTAGTATGTAATGTTATTAAAATATATATATATAAAGTAAATGTATTTTCTTTCATGCATGGAAGTAATTTATTATCACTATTATACTTCGTCTTCTTGGCATTTTGTTGTACAAATTATTCTAAGTTCGTTTTCTTGACATTTTATTGTTCAAACCAAGAAAAAAACGTAAATAAATATTTTTAAAAATATAATAAAGAGCCAACGTGGATAAGTGAAATAAAAGGGATGGATAATTTTAAATTATATATTTTAAGATTTAATTTTAATAAAAAAATTATTAAATTCGAGATATCTCTATTTAAAACATAAATTTAACCAAAAAATATTTAAAATATAGAAATATCTAATACATAACAATTTAAAATATTGAAAAATAAATTATCATGTTTTATCATTGTCTTCATTATATAAGGTACAAATAAAATAAACAAAATAAAGTAAACACCTGATTTTCTTTTACTATTTCAATGTTGAAACTATTAAGATTAATTGATTTACTATAATTAGAGAAATTATACTTGATTAAAAACTATATACTATAATCCAATTATTATAGTGATAAAATGATAATATTCCTAATACAACTACTTTAACTTAGAGATTTAATTTTTATAGACATTATATATATATAATATCTCTTTGAAAACATACTTAGATAATGATGATATAATATAATATTAGAACTATCATAATATCATAACGTTATCTAACACCTTTACCAAGTTTCCACATCTTTCATGGAGGATATTCATTCAACATCAAAAAAAAAAAAACCAACACAAGTCATCCACATTTATAATGAGTCACTTCACGTTACTTTTGAGGAGTTCTTGTAAATCAAAGACTTTTTTCGTAATGATAAACCAACCATCTCTGCAAATTACACAAGTATATCTACACTATTTTTTCTCATCCATAACTTCTAAAAATACTAACTCTCTAAATTGGATTATTGATAGTGGAGCTACAAATCATATAGCTATCACCATCATGATAAAGCCATTATTACTATGTTTTCCTAAGTCACCTTACCACGTGATAAACCCACACAGGATCCACACCTATGTGGTAAAATCTATAGGTTTCTTATGATAACCACGTGACAACAAGAAATTTACTAATTAAAATAAGTCAATAGTTCACAATCTAAAACATTATATACTAATACCTATACTAATTAGAACATCACGTTCAACTATGTCTAAATTTCCTCATCTCATATATACATAATAACTAATATGAGAATATGGCTATTGTGATGTGATACAATCACTAATGTGCAAGAATTTTCTGACATTTTTTTAATTAATTTCAAAATTTCAATTAAGAGGTATTTATAGAAAACACTTGAGCTATCGTTATCCTCGTTGAGGTCTTCTTGACCATCTCAATGAGGATATTATTTGTCATGGTAAGGATACTGGCAGTAGTTTCTTACTAACCTCTTCTCCGACTATCTCACCGACCATTTGGTGAGCACCTTGACAAACTCCGGAAAACTAATTGTCAAGTAATCTTTTAGAAATATCCACAAACAACAAAAGCAACAAAATACATATACACAACCTAAACATGCCAACTACATGCTCCTAGCTCCAAAACTGGTATGTATATCTTGTAAACGAATGAATTGTAAAAACTATGTGAGTATTACAATACAAAACCATCAATAACTGAGCTTATATAGAGTATTAACTCAATGACAATAAAAACATTTAATGGAAATTCAATGACAATATAAGCTTTCACAGACAAAAATGAGATTAAATTTTATCGAATAAACTTAATTGAATTACAAATTTATAATACATCGAAGATTGTAATTTAGTCTACAATATGAACGTAAGATCTGAAACTAAACAACTCATCAAGGAAAAATAAAAATATTGTGACAAATATCGTATTTGAATCCAAATTAAAACACAAAAATGTAAACATACCTTGCCATGAATAATAATACAAAAAAGACAATTAAATTAATTATTATGAATATTAAGCATCACAAAGCACAATCATAACAGTTTCTTTTTAATTTATTTTGTATCTCTATGTAGGAATAGAAATAGTTATGTTGTTAAAGAACAAGACCTAAAGATTAAAGTGTTTTCAAAATCTAATAATTAATATAGAGTAATTTCATATAATGCACAAATTTATGTTTATTATTGCACATTTGAGGAATTACTTGTAAAGTACTAAAGTCATACAAAAAAAATCAAATTGAAATTTTCATTGAACCTAATGAATGATACCATTTCACCACAAAAAATTTACCTTGTCCAACAGATATAAGCAGTTGAAGCTTGCACATAAGTTCATAAGCCTATGCAAAATTCTTTAACAACTAAATAGTATCAGGAAAAAAGAATGACATTTCCACTCAACTCCAATCTAGATGAATAAAACAAGACAAAGTAATATGGTGAACAAATTGGCCAAATACAAAGTCAAGATAATCATAAAATGCATCACAACTAAACATCATGTGATACATACTTATAAAGATATAAAAGCACGCGGGAGGGACATACTATCCTGATCAAACTCTCTCGATAGCACAATCTACAATGCATCTATATTATATATAAAGACACTATGTTTTAGAAAAAGAATGTATAAAGTATAAACATGTAATCCTTAAAAGGACAAAAATTCTAGAAAAAAACCTAAAACTAAAAACTTTATAATCATATGAGATTAATCATTAAACAAAGATAAATGTTTACCTAAAAAAGACTTGGTTAGACAAAAAAATTATAAATAAAAAATAAAAACGGAGCAAAAGAAGAAGAAGAAGAGGAGAAGAAAAAAATAATAATTGAAGAAAAAAGGAAGAAAAGAAGAAGAAAAAGAAGCTTACCTTGGACTCTTAGAAGGGGACCTTTTGAAGTTTAGAGGTAGATCCCTAAATCTAATTTGGTTGGGAAGATCGGAGGTGGAGCCTTATTGTTGTCTTATTTACTTCTTTTCCCCCCTAAGTTTCATTTAAACTTATTTATAAAAATTGGTCGAATTATAATGGACAATCCATAATCCAACTAAAATAATCTGAATTTTATTAGACTTAGCCTCACATGCCTTAAGGAAAAATCATCTCAATGGTTACATCTGAAAGCAAAAGGGCTTATGTCTCATTTTTTCTTTATAGGCTTAAGCCTAGAAACAATGCCTAATGGCAAGCCACAAGACACAATTAAAAAATACTTTTTACAACACTATATTTCTTTTTTACTCAACTAATCATTAGCTACATTTATACTAATCGCTAATGTCTTAACAATAAGAGAAATGATATAACTCTTACTTAGTTTCACTTTGGTGCAAACATTTTCAATAATTTGGAGGCATAATAATTATTGTGCACTATATAATGTGATAATTATCTCACAAAATGACATGTAAAATGTGTTGGTCTTTAGGTGCCATCTCTTAACAAATACTTAGATCAATTACTTATTTTCATGCATGTATGTGGTATAGCATCACACAATAAGGTCTAACTGATATATGAAGTGTGTAATCACATTCACCCTAATATATGATATAATTTCAATCAATTAAAATAATGTTAAAACTTTAAATTCAATTATTACATTTTATGTTGATCATATTTACAATTTTGTTTTAAATTTTATATGTCATATCCATTTTGAAACTCTTCTGCCCAAACATATTCATTTGACGATTTGAGGATGATAAATGGTTTCTATGTTGATAACTTTTTTGTACTCAATTGACATCTCAAAAGAAAGTTAAATTAACAAAAAAAAAGTATAATCAATTGTCATATCTAAATAATGATCCAACATATTCTCTATAAAAAAATAATCTTCTATAATCTTTGTAGAAAAATATACCGTCATCTTTGAAACATATAAAAGGCCAATTGTACATATTTTTCTTGTTTTTCTTTTCTTATACAAAAGATATTACATTTTGTACAATTTTTTATTTCTTTTTCTATGAAAAATAATTTGTAGTTATTTATTCGTACTTAAAATAACAAAATAATTATTAATTGTACGAATATATCACAAACAATAATAATAAAATATAAATTATCCTAAAGCTACTAACAATGGTTTGATAAGGACAACGAAACATAATAATGAGGTTAAATAAGACCAATAGAACCTAATATTTAATCGAGCCTTCAATATCTCCTATTGTTGGATAAGACCATCCAAACCTAACAGCGAGGTTCAGTAGCTTCCAAACTTTCAATAGTGTCTTCTTCGTTCCTAACCATCCCTAACAACCCAAATACTATTTCCCAAATCAATTTTATGTAATTTAAAATGTTATGAATTATACGAGTATAATAACTTTGTGATGGCTAAGGAATATTTTTAAAATTTTATATAATTTTTAATTAAAAATATTTTTATTATAAGTTATAATATTATTACAATTAATATAATAATTAATTATACTTGAAAAGATGTACATAAATAATTATTTACTACGCTTTTTTTTTAGTTTTAGCATTTTTTTTTTTAAATTTATCGTATTATATGTGAAAGTCTGAGGTTCTACCAGCCGACGAACAAAAGAGCGAACAAAAACCAAAAAAGGTAGGGTTTGAAATGGGGAGGAAGAGGGGAGTGGAGTTCGATGAATCACCACCGGATGATTTCGATGTGGAGAATCCGTACAAGGATCCAGTTGCGATGCTGGAGATGAGAGAGCACATCGTCAGAGAGAAGTGGATCGACATCGAGAAGGCCAAGATTATCAGAGAAAAGCTCAAATGGTGTTATCGGATTGAAGGTATTAATCATCTTCAGAAATGTCGCCATATCGTCGAGCAATACCTCGATTCCACTCGTGGTATTGGTTGGGGCAAGGACGGTCGTCACCCTTCTCTCCATGGTTTCTCTCGCACATTTTCTTAAATTCCATTTTGATTTATTCAATCCCTAAACTGGGTTTTTACTGTTCGCTGAATTTTTCCATTGTATCAGGTCCTAAGGTTGAGGCTAATGAATCTGAATGATTCATTTTTCTACCTGCCCAGATTGATTTAATAATGATTCAAGGTACTAATTTGACTTTACTATATCAATAAATTAGTACCTCTTGTACTTGTTACGAGCATTGTGAACAATAGTGTGTTAGTGCTTATTTGGCTTCTGAGTAAATTAGAATAAGAGATGAGAAGCTTCTCAATTATGGCTTGTTGCCTAATTTTGTTATAGTTAGGAATTAGCGAGCTAGGAGTTTCTTGGTTTTGTTGGTTGACTATCAAAAATAGATTTAAAATTAAAACTTGAGGTGTAATGCTCAAATATTTCCCAGCCAAAGGAAAGATATTCCTTAGCAGACGATAGAACTTAGGTGGATTTGGAGAGAGATATGAAGAACTTTAAGGTCTCATTACGGTAAAGTCAATGATATTAAATTGAATGGACTTTTTATTACCATTAATAGCTTGGGTGTTTTGTTGACCAAAAAAAATTCTTTTGTTTGAATAGTGGATAGAAAAAAAAGTTGTAGTATTTTAAAGAGAAAAATGTCACAGAAGTCACTTAGATTAGTCATTTGTCTTTTGTTCCTTAGATTAAATTGTGTCATTTATCTCTTAGTTATAGAAAAACGAGTCTATTAAAGACAAAGTACATCAATTTATTGATTTTATTAAAATATTATTATTTTCCCGTCAAGAGATTAAACGCCATTTATAATCTAAGGGACTAAACGATACAATTGACTTAATTTAAGGGACCTATATGGCACCTCAAAGAAACTTCACAATGAAGAAAAATTGGTGAAAAAAGAACAGTACAAATAAATAGTAAAGAAAACATTGCATTCCGGTGGATTCCATGGGGTTGTGTTGGAAGTACTTTTCTCTCCTCAAGATGGAATTGATTCCTTTTTATTCTTATTAATGATCAAACCTAAGAATTTCATTCCATTGCCCATTATAGCCAACCAAACATGACTTAAATTGTTTATTAGTGGTTTTCGTTTCATTTGTAGCCTTGTGTCTAAGTATTAAGGTAACAATGAAGCTTTACCTTACCAATTCCCATAAACCTACCATTAAGTTATCACTTTCTTTAGCTCTTTTATGTTTTAATGTTATAAAGTACTGTATTAAGAAATTTGTCAATACTTGATTCCTAGATTTTTTAGGGAGTTTGAGAAAAACAAAACCAGTATTAGATCCAGTCATGTTCCTTCACATGGTTGAGTTGCTGTAAGTTATGTGGGTTATTTTCTGCTTGTTGTGAATTGACTAATTTTTCCACTTAATCTAGATTGTCATTAATAGTTATACTGATGTATTAGGATTAAAATCTCGTTAGAAAAAAGGAAAAACCAATTGAACATTATAAACTTGAGGAAATTTAGCAGTTTGTATTATCAATCTAAGCATAACAATTAAAAATTTGAATTACTTATTCTTTAAGTGAAAAATTTCATATGAACAATACTCATTAATGCTACACTATGTTAACATTGGATGACTCTTCAAAATGAAAATGACTAACGTTAGCATATTTGGATGCTAACATTTGGAACCCAAGACTTTTAGTTTGGGCTTGGACATCTGTTGCAAAATGGTTGGTACATGAGACAAATGACTTGTATAGTTGTATTGCTTCAATGACCTGCAAAAAAATAAGAACATGTGCGTTCACGTATTTTATTTCTGACATTTTTTTAAGTTTTGGATTTTTGATCTATTTTTCAATAGTTAGTGGACTTGTAGTGCTTCATCCAAAAGTTAGTGTACTTTTGTATGCTTTGGTCATAATTAGTGGACCATTGCTATCCTTCATCAGAATTATTTTTTCTTGTGTTAGGATTGAAGATAAATCTATCAAAAAGTTGTATTTGAGTATCAATTGTGTCAAAGGCAAAGTAATAGGTTTAGCAATTTTTTTGGGTTATGAAGTTGGAACTTGGCCTATGGAATACTTGGGCTTACTTCTTGGAGGTAATCTTAGAATAATAGAGTTTTGGTTACCAGATATTGAAATAAGATTGGCAGAATGGAAGGTTTTTTTTTTCCAATAGAGGGTGATGGTTGACTTTGATAAATTCTTTTTTGTCTAGTCTTTCAATTTACTATATATTAATCTTCAAAATACCCATGGGAGTTGCAAAATATTTAGAGAGAATATTGAGGGACTTATTGTGAAAAGGTGCCAGTTAAGGGAGGTAGTGTCAATTGGTCAGTTGGGCGATAGTTTAGAGATTGAAGAAAAAAGGGAGGTTAGTTGTTGGTAACATTATCAAAAGAAATAAGGTTTTATTGGGGAAATGGCTTTGGAGGTTCTACTTAGAGGAAGGTTCTCTATGGTATAGGATTATAAAAATTAGATATGGGTTGAAGGAGAATGGTTGGAATGTGAGTTGTGGTTTGCATTGAGAACGTTGTACTCCTTGGAAATCAATTTGTAAGGACTCAGATGTATTCTTTTCCAATTTGAGATATATAATAGAAGATGGAGATAATATTCATTTTTGTGAGGATTTTTGGTTGGAAGGTGATTCTCTTTTAACAAGATATTCAAGCCTTTATAGGTTGTGTTTGGAGAGAATACTCCCTATTAGTAGGATGCACTTATTTGAAGGTTGGATGTTTAGAAGGAGCTTGAATGATTGGGAAGTAGATTTTTTTTCAAGTTTAATGTCAAAGTTGGAAGAGTCAACATAAATGTTAAATAGTAATGATAGAAGGATCTTGGTTGCAGATTTATTTGGATTTTTTTTCTTGTATGTCTTATTTTGAGGTTCCATTGGATGATTTCAACAATCAACTTTTCCATCTTTATGAGTTTTTTTTCCTTGTATGTCTTATTTTGAGGTTCTAGTGGTTGATTCCAATGATCAACTTTTCAATCTTTATGAGTCTATGTGGTCTAGCCCAATTCCAAGTAAAGTCAAATTTAGGCCCAATTTCAATTAAAGTCAAATTTTTGAAGTGCTTGAGATGTTGGGAAGGTAAACACAAATAATTGGATCTAATTAAAGCTTACCAAGTTTTGCTTTTCTCCTAATTAGTTGTGCTGTGTAAGAACAATTTGGAATATATTGATAATTTATTTTTATATTGTTCAGTTGCTTATCTTCGATCATAGTTACATGGAATATAATGGGTTATTTCAGGATCTTGTCTTTCCTTATTTTTGGAATCCTTTTACTATTATGGGAGGAGTATTAAGGTTATAAAGGCAAGGGTGTTATAAAAGTGTGGGGTGGAAGTTATCTTTTGGGTGCTTTGGATGGAGAGGAATAAGAGGAGTTTTGATGATAATGAGAATGAAAGTACCTTTTTGTGGGAGAAAGTCTTATTTTCTAATGTCCTCTTGTGCATCAACTTCCAAAGATTTAAAAGACTACTCTCAATTTCTCATTAGTTTTAATTGAAAAGCTGTTTATTTTAGTTAAGTTTTGGATGTGATTATAGTTTTATTTGGCATAGTTTGGTGTCTCTTTACCTTTTTACCTTTCTATTGATTACTTAATCAATATAAAATACTGTTTCTTATTTAAAAAAACTATTCATGTAATCAATTTATTTAATCATGTTATCTTCTGATCCCTATGGGTTTACCTACACACAAGGTAGCACATTGGAGCTGTTTGAATTGCACAAAAGCCAATGATAGGCTATTTTCATATACTAATAGGTAGATTGGGAAAGCTATAACGGACGGAATGGGTTACTTCTAAATTGTAAACTCAACCATAATTGATCTTGGCACTTATGCTTCTCCTTAAAGCATAAGTGTGTCGACCTTTAGCCTAAATTTTCATGACCTTTTGCTGTTAGTTTTTTTTTCCCGAAGCACACACATCAACGAGTTATTGTTTTGCGACGTCATTTATGAAATGTGAAAAATTAAGTTATTAACTAATTCTGAAAGATTTATTCGAAAACAAAAAGGAAAGGGAAAATCCACAATGTAGTTTATTTTAGTTTTATGATGCTTATTGGTATATCTTTTGAAAGCTTCTTATATATTTAAGGGAGCAGGGTTGTATAAGGAAATTAGGTTTGATCCTTTAGATTAAAGAGGGTATTCATTAGAATTTTGATAAACTTTTAAAAAATTATAAATTTAATTTTTTTTATGAACTCTTGTAGATTTTGCTAAATCTTGTAATTGTAATGGAATTTATTTCATAGGTTTTTATAAATTTTTATCAAGTATAGTTGAATTAATAATAAAGATTGTTACAGAAAAATAATAAAAGTAAAAGTTCTTATAAATCTTTAGAATTCTTTGGAGATTAGGGAAGATTTGATCTCATTATTCTCTCAACTCTAAGGATTTTTAAGAATTTATAAAATCTTTTATTTTTAATTTTTTATGTAACAATTTCTATTATTAATTCAACTAGTTTCTGTACAAATCTATATTAATTTATGAAATAAAATCCATTACAATCCATAAGATTTAAACAAAATCTACAAAATTTCATAAAAATTATCAAAATCTTAATTGAATATGCCTCTTAAAAACCATGTCATTTGGTCTTCTTATTTTGGAAAAAGGATCAGTTAAGAATAAATTTAATCATATGATTAAAATGCGATGAAAACACGAGGTTAAAGGGTAACATTGAAATTTAATATAAAATTATTTAAGGAAAAAATCAATAATAATAATATTCTAACGAAAATTATTTAAATATATATTTTAAAAGTCTATAAATCAATAAAATATTAAAATAAAATAGTGACAATAAATATTAATTCTTACTTTATTATTGTTAAAGACTCGTGTTCAAAATGAAATTTTAATAGAAAATATTAAAATTATATTTTTCCCTCTTAATTGGTTCCATTTTCCAAAAGCAACGGGACTAAATGAACAATTATTAATCCAAGAGATCAAACTACACTAATATCCTATTTTAGGGCTTATATGACATTTTTTTTCTTTTCTATATTTAATTAATGTGGGATGCGTTCATAGAGAGAGATGCTTGTAAGGTCTTATTGGTGTTTTAATGATAACTACTTCCATAAGGATTGATTGTAATTGAAAGTTTATAAATTATGGACCTAATTGACCTAGAGGGGTAAATAAGTTATTTTTAATTTTTACCAATTTATAATTTAATAACCTAAACAAAGCAGCCAAACATGCAATCGTGTGTAAAAATAAGTGCGGAAATAAAATAATAACACAATATTTTTAGGTGTAAACAACCTAGGTCACAACCATAACCTAAGAGGAAAACCACCGGTCCATCGGACCACCTAACTTTTCACTATAAAAATCAAATGTTCAAGTACAAACTCGGTCTTATGCTACCCTCCCTAGGATACTGTCTCAATGTACTTTACTTACGATCCCTTACTTTGTTTTCACAGTTTCAATATTAGCGTGAGCAGTTTCTAGACAAATGTTCCAATAAGCTTCTCGTCAATCAGATACGTTTTCGAAGTAACTGCAAAATAGTTAGCACAAAAACATAAGTGCCCATGTATGTTCTAGAACGGATTTAATAATGAATAATCCTAACTAGATGATTCAAAACATATGTCATTTAAATTAAATCAATTAGCAAATCCTAGAGCAAAAATATCAAATACAAGTTCAATAAAAATAGCTTTTTTAAAGATTAATAATCAAATCAAATAATTATGATATGACAAAAATAATTATTTGATCTAACAATTTAAGAACAAAAATAAAGAAGTCATAAGAGCATATTATCAAAATATCATAAAATAATTAGGCTTATTAATCAATCAAATATAACTACAAATATTTGATAAATTAAGTAAATAAATAAGCCAAAGAATTATGATCTTATATTTGCAAAACAAGAGAGAAATTAAGAAGATTAAAATAATACTCTTGTGTGGTTAATTGAAACAATGAACAATGAGTTTTATTTATAGAAAAAATTAAAACCCTTAATCCTATGTAATTGATAAATATCTTTTCTATTACAAATATGATTAGTAATTCTCATTAATTAAGATAACTCATTTAAAATAGATTTATTTTAAAATAGATTTTATGTTATCTTTTATAATAAAGATTTCAGTTATAATTTAAAATATATCTTATCTAATATCTTTTAAAATAGATTTTATGCTTTCTTTTATGCTAAAGATTTCAACTATAATTTAAAGTATATTTTATCTAATATCTTTTAAAAATAGTTTTTATGCTTATCTTTTATGATAAAGATCTATTTTTATGCTAAAAATTTCAACTATAATTTAAAGTATATTTTATCTAATATCTTTTAAAAATAGATTTTATGCTATCTTTTATGATAAAGATTTTAAATATAATTTAAAGTATATATTATCTAATATCTTTTAGCATATCTTATTTTAGAGTGTATATATCTTATCTAATATCTTTTAACATATCTTATTTTAGAGTATATTTTATTTAATATCTTTTAGCATATCTTATTCCATATTTTAGCACTCAAAATAATTTTAGATTTATAAACATGTGCTATTAAATTCATAAATATAATCCTATGTGTCGTAGTTATCAAAGATATATCTGAAGTATAATTATCTAAAATTCAAGTATTTGTTTGAATTTTTTTGATAGACTTGATAAGGTCTAAAAACAAATTTACAGATAAATATTTTGTTCACGAAAATAGCCAACACTCATAGTCCTTAAATTGATTGAAAATTGGTCATCAAGAGTATGTTTTTGTAAATGGTGAATTGTCATTTCGGCAACATTGCTGGGAGCTATTCTATCGATTGCATCAGCATTAACAGTTATTTACATTAGAATAATCTTGTGTTCCTTTATAGTCATGCAAGTTTAGCTACTCTTTGTTTTGAATTTGTCACGATATATGTAGGACTTTTTTTTAACATGGCGGGACAAGTGAGTACCATCTAGGACTTTAGCAAAATCCAGCACACCATGTACAGTTTCCAACACCCCCTTTCTCATCTGCATTACTGCTGGCCAGTTCAGATTTTTCTTTTTGCACTCTACCGTACATATTAGATCAGTGCATAGATGTCTAAATTGGGAGTTTATGTTTGCTTTTTGCAGGTATCAGAAATCTTTCTATAGAGAGATGCTAGCGGGGGAAGTTGCGACCAACAATGTTCAGATGCACTATTGTTTTTCATCTATCCAGACTAGTCATGCATTTACTTCATTCTAATGTGTGCAAATGCAAGTTGTAGCCTTCTTTGACTGTTGTGGTAGATTTTTGTTGCTTTACCCTCCTCAACCTGATAGTGATTTGCACATGGGTGAAGTAAACAATATTCAATAAAACTAAGAAAAACAATTTGTCTTTCATTTTGTGCGTTCGATCTTTTAGTAATAGAATGAAGTTTTATATATGATGTCTGGTTTCTGGCTGATGAAAGAAAAAGAAACCTATGCCTTTGCCTCCTTGGCCATACGATAGTATAAAATTAGGACCAATGCTATCTATCGGAACTTGACATGTATGTTAAATGAAGTAATAGCAGATTATTGATAGCAGGTGGCAAGATCTTGAATATTAGTGGAGGTAGTATAATTGTGCCGAGTGGGCTAACAGCATGTTTAGTGTACTATATTGAATGGTCCCTATGACTCTGCCTCTTTGGCTATACAATACAGTATAAAATTAAGAACACTGCGATGTCTGGGAACTTGACATGTTTCTTAAATGAAGTATTAGCAGATTATTGATGGAGGTGGTAAGACCTTGAATATTTGCGGGGTAATAAGATTGTGCGGAGTGGTTCACAGTATGATTGGTGCGTGTATCAAATATATTAAATATATTCATATTGAATTAAATTATATTAAATTGTATTATGAATTCTAGGTATATGTTTAAGAGATAATTTATATAATCTAATCTAATGAAATTGATAAATATTTTAATAAGTGAATTTATATTTAAGATATGGTGACGGTATTGTCAAAATTATAATTATTATTGTAATCAGTGTCATAACTATGTTCAACAATAATGATATTAAAGTGTAATAAATTGTAGAGATATATATAATAGACATTTAATACTTAATTAATAAATGGTTAAATTATAGTGGTTTTATTTGTAACATCTTTTAGTAAAAAAATATTGTTTATTTTCTTATAACATAAAAATATATGGTCATTTATATTATCAGAAAAATAAACATTATTTTAATTTTTTTTCTATTCTTTCTTTGTTTCTTGAGAGTGTTAAAAATAAAATTTTATATAAGAAGATGTTATGTTATGTAATTAAATCTATTTTATTTTTGGTAGTAATAATATAAATTATTATGATAATATTATTATCATTAAAACAAGATGTAATTGTTTTACCTTCAAAACAATTTCATTATAAAAATTTATTCCTATCCATATTTAATTGATTTTTTTTAATTTTTGATGAAAGAAAAGTTAAAGACATAATTTTAGAATTAAATATTTAATACATAATACAATTTAAACTTACACCTCCAAAATTTGTACAATTAAGAATTTTGTATAGTGTCTAATAAACATGTTTTAAAAGTCCCTGACACATGTTTTTATTTTTATATTTTATCAAGTAGAAGAGCTAGGGAAGTTAAAAGCTTAAAACATATAAAACTTAAAAAAAATATAAATTTTCATTATCTAATTGAAATTTAAAATATTGGATAATCCAATCATAAAATACATATTGATTGAAGTTGATAGACATACTAGACTATGAGTATCTTTATTGAATGTGACAGTATTAGTGTTGTTATTATTGGTCTCTTTCATGGCTTTTATGTGTTTGTACTTGTATTTGCCTCTAATTTAACATAAACATAAATAAGCAAAACAATATATCTAGATTTAGATGATAAAAACACACCAAAAATATGCATGTTGAGGACTATACTCGACCTCTATATGGGTGGCGCATCTTTATAGGCCAAAACCCATTATGGTATAGTTGTCCTTCCCTTTCTATATAATCTCTTTCTATTTGTTTGGGATCCTTTACACACATCATTTTCGTATTTGATCCCTCTCCTTTTTCCCATATTCATCCATATTTTTTTTTCTTTTTCGAAAACTACCTAATCAATTGAATTCAAAACTAAACCAAACCACGCTTTTTATAGGTTGGTTGTGTAAGATTAAATGAAATTTTGAATAAATATTTGCAACGAAAAAATTAAATCATCTCTTATTATGGTTGCCTTAGTCTCAAAATAAGCTCTCAAGGTCTACTAAAAAATAACGTCAGATAAGTCTTATAACGTATAGTGTATTTTTTTTATCTTGACCTTAACCCATGAAAGCCACATGCTTATGTAAAGCTATAATAGAGGCATTTATTCAATAATAGTCTTTATCTTATTTTCTTCCATCAAGGAAATCTTATATAAATTTAAATTTAATTAGGAGATTTTATCTTTTACTATATACTTAATTATCTCCTTTAATTTACTACTAGTTAAATAACTAAATGGGTAATTATATGTAGAAAACATCACAAATCTTTTATTTAATATACTTTTACCCATACTAAACAACTTAAATTTATTTTGGTTTTATCCATGATAGTCAAGGTTAGTATTCTTCCATTTGACCCACAACTAAAATAACAAAAGATATGATACATCATTATTGTGTCTTTATATTACCCAAAACTAATTAGTTGTATAATTTTATAGAGATAAAAATGATCAATTCACCAATAATGATGATTATGCTCCTTATGAAAACACTTTTTTTATGATCAATATAATTACTCTATGAATAACTTTCAATAATTCATTCAAGGTCCAACTTTATTATCCAGATGATACTAAAAAAGATGAAACTTAATTGCACAAAATAAAATATATAATGTTTAATTTCAAAGATTATACAAGTTTTGCAAAAAAAAAAAAAAAAAAAGCCTAAAAGAGATCAAACTTAAACACTAAATGAGCTAATAAGTTCCATATGATCCACATGATAATTATATTTTATCGAAAATCCTTTATTCACGGGATATGCATGCAAGCATTAGCTTAGTACTTATATGCTTAATAATAAATCTAATGGTTCTTAATATAATATCTTACAACCAAAAAAATTATGTCAATATGTTTATTTTAGGTCCTACTCTTGTTGTTCTTAGAGAAAACTGCAATGGAATTATTACAATGAATTCTTAATGGGCGTTCTATAGAATCAACAATCTGTAGCTCCGTAATAAACATAAAGCTTGTGATTTGGCTTCATAGCAAGCAACAAATTGCAGATAAGCTATCATCTACATATAACACAAGAAAAAAATGAATTTTCTCTCACTAATCTTATGGTATATACATTGATCTACAATGTTCTTCTTAAAAAACCTACAAAGTAATCACACTTTTGTTGGGAGGTTTGTTTTAAACCATATATTGATTTTCTTAACTTACAAACCAAGTAGTTGCCTTTACTACTGCAAAAACCTTCAAGATGATTCACATATATCTCTTCTTCAAGATTTCCATTTGAAAATTTCATTTTCACATCTATTTGGTGTAGTTTCATATAAAAATCAGCTCCTAAGGCCATTATTATCCTAAGTGCATCCTTTTTAAAAACTTGGGAGAAGGTTTTATGGTAATCGATGCCTTTATTTTGAGTGAAATCTTGAGCCATAAGTCCAGCCTTATATAATTCAATATCACCAAATGTTTTTCTTTGGTCTTGAAAATCTATCTATACCCAACAACATGGTGACCATCTAGTGGTTCAACGAGATACTAGACTCGATTATGAGTTATAGATTCCAACTCTTCCCTTATGGAATCATTACCAAAGTAAAAAATTTCCCTACTCATATCCTCTAAAAACGAAGTTGCATATTTCCTTTATCTAATAACAATGTCACATAATTCCTAAGAATTTCTTGTTTTCTTACCCTTAAAGATCTTCTTCATCCTACCATTTTTTTGTACCTTTTGATTCTTAAATGATGGTAGGTTCAACATCTATATGCTTTTCATTAAGTAACTATGCTTGATTCATTTATCAATTGGATTTTCTTGATGAATAATCACCTCCTAATCTTGCCTTAGGGACAAGGGGAAAGTTATTGGAATAACTTCCCTTATTTCCTAAAGCACAAAATTTTAAAGAACTTCACTCCCATATAAATTAAGATCCTCAAGAAACTTTTTATTTTTCATCTTAACAATTTTATGAGTATATGAATGACAATAAAAACTAAAATCCTTGGAGTTTACTGCATAACCAATAAAATATCCATTGATTATTTTAGGGTCCAATTTCGTTAAGTGTGTGTTATAAATCCTAACTTCAACTAGACAACCTCATATGTGTAAATGTCTTAAACTTGGTTTCCACTCATTTCAAAGCTCAAAAGGAGTCATAGGAAAATAATTTAGATGGAACCCTATTCAACACATACATATGATTCACTGAATAAGTTAAGAGGTAGATTATAATTACTAATCATACTTCTTACCATGTCTACTATAGTATAATTTCTTTTTTTATCATACCATTTTACTTTGGTGTGTTAGGCATTGGACATTGTGCAATAATGTCCTCACTTTTTACGTTGTTGTATCTTTACTATTATTTATAGCTGAGTGATTTAAAGCAAAATTATGTCATGCATATTTTTAAGATTTTCTAAACCAACCAAATGTGCATTCATTATTGTATTCTATATGACATAATTTATGCGACCTAGTTATTCTATAAATTTAAGTTTCACGCTCTACATTTTTCACACATTATATCTCTTACTTTCTTAAAGAGACTTGAAGATAGGGCCTTATATTGAACAATTAGGGAAACTAGGGTTGAAAAATGCCCAATTTTCTCTAGAAATAAAGAGGTTGAGAATCAAATTTGGATATGATAGGGATTACACTACCTTCATTAAGCACCATTGTAGGGAGTCTTTCTACAAAATGGCTACTCTTGTAGACAAGGAAACCATCAGGCTAATGAATACCAAGATTGTTGTAAAAAAATATTCTTTGAGATAATGGGCCATGCGAGCCAATGTGAGAAGTTTCTATATGAGTGGTTCTACTTACATCGTGATTCTCCTGTTCTCATAACAAAGGAGTTCGAGGAGCTCATCTTGGATCTCCTATTTGGAGAAAGTTGAGGCTTCCATTTACTCTCTTATTAAGTCGAAAGTTGAAGATGTCGACTCCTCCTTACAAGTTGTGCGATCATCTTAAGTTAACCACATAAAGGCCTATCATATTGTCCCTCTCTAACTTCAATCATTAAATTGGCCTTCATATTCTCCATCTCTATAGAATATACCCCTTTAGGGTCTTATCAAATTCAACCCTCATAGTCTATTTTATTTACTTAGTGTTTTGTTATCTTCTATGTAAAGTCAATTACTGATGGTAAGCACTACACATACTCACATAGTTGGTTTTTATATGTTGACATATTTTACACACACCACAAGGGGGTTGGTTCGTTAGTATGCATGCTAGGTTAATTTTTGTGTTTTTGTTTAAGTTGTTTTGTGAGTATTTGTGAAAAATATACTTGGAAAAGTTTTTGAACAAAAAAATGGAATTTTTTGTGTGCTTGCTAAGGGTCTTGTCACCCCCTCACCACCCTTACCGATGAGTTTGTAACAGCTATTACGCTCACTACCATGGGAAACGAGCCTCATTATCAAGGGTGTCAAGGAGGGAGGTTAAAGGTCGATGAGCTACATGGACTTCTCAGATTTTTATATAAATATCCCTATTTTAATTATTTAATTAATTAGAAAAATGCGAGGAAACTCTAGAAAATTTGAAAATTATGGTTTTCAAAAATAATATTATTTGGATGATTTTGGATTGCTAATAACTTAAGTGTGATTTCGACATTAGTGATTTGTGAGAGTTTTTGGCAAATACTATTTATCAAGGTTTGGTTAATTAAAAGTAAATTAACACCCACAACTTAGATTTCTTTAAGGTTCCAATGCTTGTATATTCCTACCCTTATGATTTACACATGTTGATCGTTGGTGACTGATCATACCAACAAGTGATGGTTGGGTTCAAGAGGAGAATTGAATCAATCATAGATCACATAACTGTAAATGCATTTAGAGATGTTAACATAGAAGTAGTGAGGACATACTACGTAGTCAAATGCAGTCAGAACACATCAAACCAGCACACACTCGGAACACGTTGCGTTGACTTCTACGGGTATCAACACACGCCTGTGTTATGTTCTATGCGCACCAAACTTCTATCTAACGTGCCAACCGCCTGTCTGCCGAAAGTTTCAGGCCCCATATGCGTACCAACCTATCCAAACACATCCAAATTCAAATTTTGAAATATCCCCCTTCCCTTTTGGCCCTTTTGTCACCTATAAATGGACCATCTTCCCCCATTGTAAAACACATAATTTTTTGAACTATTTCTCTCTCTAGCTTTCTTTCTTAAGAAAGTTTTCATTTTTTAGTTTTTAAGTTCTTCTTTTTTTAGAAGAACTAGCTATGTTTTTATAGATTTTTAATTTTTGATTCAATAAACGGAGATGTAAATTTGTTTGCAGGTTTTCCAACAATAGAATTAGCATCAAACTCTTGTAAGGATTCTTTTAAAGTATAATTTTAATGAATTATTTACATTTATCTTTTTATGTTTTATTCTTATATGTTATATTTAATTTTTTTATGATTAAATTTAACATTACTAACTATTTGTAAATATGATATAATAATAACGTTGTTATGTTTGTGAAATATTAAATAGTTAAAACATCTTTATAAAATAAATTAATTTTATATTAAGAATGTTAGAGAGATATATATTATTTTTCATTACAAACTTAAATCTAAAAGTTAGATTTTAAGGTTTAATTATACGATTTTATTTAGAGTAGTGTTAATTATCCAATTTTATTTAGAGTAATGTTCTTTTATTTGTTAGTACAATCGCCTCATAATTAAAGTGAAGATATATTTTAAAAGTGTTTTATAAGAATTATTATTCAAAAATATATTGACAACATATTTTCAGTCATAATTTTAAAATTTGAAAGTTAGTACTTAGATAATTAAATTCTTAGTTTTAATTTGGACACCTTGAATAAAATTTAAAATGTATAATCCCACCAAAGGTAGTATTTATATAAAAAAAATAGAATCAATAAATATCAATTTATATCTTTAATAACCTAAATAATATGAGTAAGTATAATTAACTTAATTATTATATCCATAAATAATCAATTGTTATGAATGATAAAAATTTACATTATTGTTTATTAAAACTATGTCTATGTTTATTTTTTTATGTTATTAGATTAGAAAACAAACAAACAAAAATATCGTGAGAAGATATTTAAGATAAAATTTTGTTTTAAGATTTTGAATAATAAATTAAAAATAACATATATTCATTACTTAGATCGACCTTATAAGTACACTTATCATTTTATATAAAATTATTTGTATACTTAGAAAATTTTACAAATTATAAAATCAAAAGTATCTACAATATCAATATTGTTATATCGATTTTATGTTTATCAATTTTTTAACATCGTTGTCCGGAACTTGATGTTGTTCTCATCAATATATATTAGAAAATGTATTTGCTAAGATATGATTTGTTAACTATAATTAACTTATTAATTTTAAACTATAATAATTAAAAGTTTTAAATTTTATATGTAAAAAAAAATATGTTTACCCATACTCGAAAAACTTTTGATTAAAAAATGATATGATTTAAAGATATTATAACATCATTGCATATAAAAATGGTAAAATCCATTTAATAATTATGAAAAAAATCACATGTCATTGTATCTAATTTAAACTAAAAACTACTATTTAAATTTAATTGTTTATTTCTTAAAAATTACGCTATTAATTGAATTTAACATAAGAATAATTGAATTAAATTATTAATTTTTATAAATAATAAGATTAATTCAACTTTTTATCCAATTAATTAAATATGTAACAAATTGATTCTTGCTTACTCCAATTTTTTTTTAACATTAGTAAATAATTCTAATTACTTTCCTAGTCTAACTAATACTTTTAATTATTATTTATAAGGACTTACCATTAATTTTTCTATAATTTTTTGTTTGAATCATAGCACCAAGTAAATTTTTTTAATAAATCAAATTACAATTTGTATGATTTGAAAAAAAATTACATAATAAATTTTACAATTAGTGTAATAACAACCATTTTATCACTATATGCTCTTTACAATGGAAGTTTGTGCACCACATGATTGGGCAATCAATCAACGATACTTTATTTTCTACAGTCGCACGTGTACATTATCCGTACAACCACCTCTTACAAATCTGTTTTTCTCGCTTACGCTACCACAAATAAATCTATTTAAAAAAAAAGGGGAATTAAGTTTTTTATTATTTTATGAAGTTAAGGAAAATTAAGGGTGATTCTAACTTCAATCTATGACGAGTTATACTAACTACATCATAAATTAATAAACATAAAGGCACTTCACCAAATAAATTCATTTGTTCCTCTGTTTGATTTGGAAAATGATTGTTGCGAGTTTCTAGAAGTCTATCGACATTGGGAAAAAACTTCCCTCGTTGTTCTACAAGTTTTTTTCCCCAAACCATAGGTCTAGTTTTTCTAGCGACTAAGATAATCTTTCTTTCTTTTATAAAAAAGTTAAATAAATATTATTTATTTGTAATTTTTAACATTTTAAGATCTGTTTGTGGGAAAATGGCGGCGAGAATGGGTTCCAAGTTTGGTGCCTTTCGTTACAATTTTGAAGAGAAAAGAGAGAAGTTGCTCCCTACAAACAGGGGTCATTCGGAGATTAGTTTCTTCCCTGATGATGATAGGGAGGCAGTTGAATCCAGTAGGTGTTGCTCTTTTCGGAAGATTTCTGATGGGTTTGTCAGTTGGTATCATGCCGTACAAGAAATTTCATACAAAGCTTGGAAGATGGGTAAGTCCGACCCGAGGAAGATCGTGTTCTCTGCGAAGATGGGTCTAGCTCTGATGCTTATTTCGTTGCTGATTTTTCTCAAAGAGCCTTTCAAGGATCTGAGTCAACACTATGTTTGGGCTCTTCTTACTGTTGTTGTTGTCTTTGAGTTCAGTATAGGTAGTCTTAATATTTTTTGCTATTATTTACTTTTTTTACTTTGTTCTTTGTCTTAATTTTGTCTTATTATCTGGTTAGTTATTAGTTTTCCCTCGATGTTGGAAAGTTTTCCTTTTCATATTTATATGAACTGTTACAAGTGATCAAGAACAGGGGACCAGCTTATGGATGGAAAATAATAATAATAAAATAAAATTCAACTTGGGACCCTTATGATTTTTGAAATGCATTTTCTTTTTTTACTGGAAAAGTAAAGGTCTAAAGAAAAATAATGAATGGAGTTTTGTAGCAGATAGTTCGTGCGATGAGAAAGATAAGTGTGGATCAAAGAGCATTCAATAGAGTGTATTTTCTCCTAGAAAAGAGCTTTACTGTTTCTTGCCTGACAACCGCTACATTTCCTTTTGGTTTTCAAAATATAAAATCTTTTTATTGCAGAATATGTAGTTTTGGCAATGCACGATTTGTTTACTAATTTCAAAGTTTTTTACCCTTTTTTATGCAACTAAATCTTTTGTCATTAATCATAGAAGTATGGTTCCTCTCTATCTTTAATTTGTAGGAGCGACCCTTAGCAAAGGATTAAACCGTGGAATTGGAACATTGTCTGCCGGAGGGCTTGCCTTGGCCATGGCAGAGTTGTCCCAATTGGCTGGAGAATGGGAAGAAGCTGTCATTGTTGTTAGTATCTTCATAATAGGTCGGGTTAGCAGTCAATACTTCTTTCAGCTGAGGCAGATTATTTATTTATCTATGGCATTTCTTCTTTTGCTCACGCTAAAGAACTTTCTGTTTGTGCCATGCCCTCTGCATTATAGGATCTCTAGCAACATATGCGAAATTGTACCCGACAATGAAGCCTTATGAATATGGGTTCCGGGTTTTTCTGTTGACATATTGTTTCATTATGGTATCTGGATATAGTTCAAGGGAGTTCCTTCATACAGCTGTCTCACGATTCTTGCTCATTGCTCTTGGTGCTGGTGTTGGTTTGGGAGTGAATATATGCATATATCCCATATGGGCTGGTGAAGACCTACACAAGTTGGTGGCAAAAAATTTCAAGGGTGTCGCAACATCTTTAGAAGGTATTTGTATTTACTTATCTCATTGGCACTTCAAATTCCAGGAATAATGTTTTCAATTGCATATCAAATTTCAGTTTTTGGGTTTTCTTTGCTAATTTCTTTGAGTTTCTTTTAGGTTGTGTCAATAGCTACCTTCAATGTGTTGAGTATGAGAGGGTTCCTTCAAAGATTCTTACGTACCAAGCTTCTGATGACCCACTCTATAATGGCTACAGAGCAGCTGTAGAATCCACTAGTCAAGAGGATGCTCTGGTATGATTAAATTAAGATTGTGATACATCTACAATTATTGTACTAGGAGATCTTTATTGTTTATGTCTGTGGTTTTAGATGGGATTTGCCATATGGGAGCCACCTCATGGCTGTTACAAAATGCTCAAATATCCCTGGAAAAACTATGTGAAATTAAGTGGTGCATTGAGGCATTGTGCTTTCACGGTCATGGCATTGCATGGATGCATACTTTCCGAAATACAGGTATTTATGCTATTTTATCTCTAACCATGCAACAGAAGCATCAATAATGGAAGAAAGGTTATGTGCTCTTACGTACTAATGAATTGACAGATTGAAATGTCAATAAAGTGACTTGTTTGAGTAGGTTTAGCACTTGAAAATGCCTTCACTACCCCTTGAAGCAACAAACATAACATATGTTGTTCTGATTTATTCCCTTCTCAAACCTAGTTAATTGACTTTTGCTTATGAAAGCAATAAAATCCCATCTCAAATGCATCTCTGATCCCATGGAAACAGTTTTCACGGATCCTACTCCAATTTTGTTTGCACCCCTTACAAAAGCTACACTCTTAGATTGCAAGTAGCAGTGTGATTGCAACCTTGTTAATTGACTTGTAAGGTTTAGCGTTTACATGCCAATTTCCGTATCTTGTTTTTTATTCTTCATATGCTTGCTAAATTTAAAGTATAAGCATGTTGAGAATATACTATAATCAATTCTTATAACATTTTGAGGAAATGGCTTGAAAATCCATTTAGAAAATCAAAGTTATATGGTAGAGTTGTAACCATTCTTGATCTGTGTTCTCACCTTGTTTCTTGCCCACTACCTTATGGTACCCATGCAGCTTTGTTATATGAAGACATGATTCACCTTCAAAATAAACAAAGATTTTGGGGATCGGTACTTTTGAACAGTCCCTCTTCTCTTTTTAATACCCTTTTGAGCCATATTTTCAGCTACGACCCATCAAGTACCTTAATTTAGGTTTTGGTATACATTTTGATTAATTTCAATAGTAATTATTACCCCTGAACTACCCCAACAAAAAATATACCACTAACTTAAATTGAGATATTTGAGGTTTCCCAACTAAGAATATAGGTAAAAAATGATACAAAACAAAAACTGAGGTTGTCCAAAAGTATCAATCCCCAGATTTTGAATCGAAGAATTATTTGAATCTATTTTATAGTGCCTGACAAATTGAGTAATCTTGCTAGAGAATGAATCGGGAAAAATTGGAAGTTGTTTGTTTCACAATAGTTTTTTTGGGTTCATGAATAATGTTTCTTTTCCCATCAATCTTGTCTATTTATAGAGGAACTGGCTAAAATTTATTGCGTGCTTTTATGTCACTCTTTTTTCTTTTCTTTCTCTCCCATTGAGGAAGCTTGCCAGTCCACTTTAGTTCTCTTTATTCACAAGTAATGTAAAATTTGGCTCCTTTATTCTTTATTAGAAGATACACTTTAATCCTCTTATTTTAGGACTAAAGTATACATTTCCATTAAACAGAGGAGAGTTGGAGTTCCCTATAAGAAATTAAGATGCCCTAAATCTGCCTTATTTTTTTAAACATCAATGAGTGCCAACAATTTATTCCAAAAAAAAGAAGCCAGCAATTGGGCATTCTTATAGACCCTAGTGTCCTTTTCGTTTTGGATTTGAGATGTGATAGACTTGTATTCCTACTTGAAAAATGGTTCATGGGCTCATAGCATTTAATTTGCTAATCATTTTTCTGTTGCTAAGCCAAATATGGTTTATGTTTCAGAATATTTTTTTTTCTGGGCGAACTTATTGCATACAACAGATTTAGTACCATGTTGTAAACTTGATGGATGCTTGCTGTTTCAATATATGAATCTTTCTCAGATATCCTGTACTCTTGTTTTACACAATATTTCTATTCACCTAGAAGATGCACTTTAGGAGATAAAATCAAAATTTTTCCATGAACCAAATATGTTTCATTTGATGATAATTCATTTTCTATGTATGAAGGCTCCGGCTGAACGAAGACAAGTTTTCCGTAATGAGCTTCAGAGAGTAGGATCTGAAGGCGCTAAAGTGTTGCGTGAAATAGGAAACAAAATAGCTAAGATGGAGAAACTAGGTCCAGTGGACATCCTTTATGAAGTTCATGAGGCTGCAGAAGAGTTGCAAAAGAAAGTTGATAGGAAGTCTTACCTTCTTGTCAGTTCAGAAAGCTGGGAAGTAGGAAACAGGCCAGGGGAACTGAACGAACCACAAGAATTCTTGAACTTGGATGACAATGAAAATAAATACCATGAGTACAAGTCCCTTAGTGAAGCTGTGCTTGATCTCAAGTCTTTCCCAGCTGGACACAGTTGGGATGGGCAGATGATACCCACAACTGTTGGCAATGTTGACGTTATAAGCTCCATACCTGCTGGCGTAAATACCAATGTCAATGGCAAGAAACCCACCCTATCTTCCGCTGTTTCCTCTGGAAACTTGTTTACAAAACAAATATCATTTCCAGCAGGTCATACATTTACTGCGGAAGCAACTCCAAAGGAGGAAGAATCTAAAACTTATGAAAATGCTAGTTCATTGTCATTAGCTACGTTTACATCCCTTCTGATTGAATTTGTTGCAAGGCTTCAAAATCTAGTTGACGCATTTGAAGAGTTAAGTGAGAAAGCTAAATTTAACGAACCTGTTGGTGAACCTATTGAGGCAGTGGAGCCTGATGGATTTTGGATCAGATTCCTCAAGTGTATAAAGCCTTAGAATTGGACACAATCCCTATGCTGTTCAAAGGTAATTTTGCTAACCAAAGGCCTTGCTAGGATTCATACTAGAATTCTTATTTAGTTATTTCCCCATACAAATTGATATATGTCACGGCCTGAGAACGGAGTGATACTGAAATACTCATTTACGCTCTTAGCATTTGTCAACATAGGTACTAAGCAATCTACTTATAAATGTAGTCTTTGAGATTCTAACTTGTTAGAGAGACATGGATGGTGCGGAGACCCGCCATTCATGCCTAATCAGAGAAAGAAATGAATGACAAGGAAGTATCCTTCTGGGGGGGAATGTATTCCCTTATAAAGCAATTGATACGTATGTTTTGCGTCTTCGTATTGTTGTCGTACTCTCAGAATGTGTTGAATATTTTCTTTGCCAATGATCAACTTGTACTATGAGTGGCTTAACTTGTGATCTTGTAGTTAAAGCTATCACATCATTTTAAGTCACTGGTTCAGATGAGAATCGGGTGACACCAAAGTGCGAAAGTATCGTTTGTTCTTTAAAATAAATAGATAAAAAAAGAAAAAAGAAAGAAAGAGTATATCATGTTACTCATGTTTAAGGATCTATAGTTTTAATTCTACTAACATTAAGTAAATGTGTTACACGTCTGTACTTTCACATATAATAAATGCCATTTACCTTATAAAAAATAATAACTTAAAAAATAATATACTTAAATGAGAATTAGAAGCTTAATAAATAAAGCAACGATACAAGGCTACTGAATCTAAAGAGATTTAATAACTTAAAAAAAAAATCAATGTTGATAGTGAAATGTATAGTTAAGAGTTATTTTAAATAAAACGAGGTATCTACCTTTTATGTACACACAACTCAGTAACATGATTTCGTTTTTACAAATATAATTCACAGACCGAACAACTATTGAAGGTAGGGGTGTCCATGGTCCGGTCCGGTCCGGTTTTATCTAAAAAAATTTTAACCAAACCGGACCGTTCATATAGTTGAAACCGGATCGGACCGGACCGTTGGGCTATCTAAAATGTTAAAACCGAACAGTTTGGTCCGATTTGGTCCGGTTTGGTTAACGGTTTTTAACGGTTTTTAACAATTAATAATAAATAAATACGATTGAGTTTAATATGATATAATTTAATAGGATGTAATCAAATATAATGATGATTTATAATCATAAATAGATAGATATTATTGTTAAATATATAAATATATAAATAAGATGTTATCAAAATCTAAAATAAAAAAATTAGACATAAAGAAATGAATTCTAAATATCTCATTTACAAAGAATTCTTAAACATATACAAACATCAAAACTCACAATAAACAACAATACATCATTTGATAATAATATTTAAAACTTACCCATTATTAATCATCAACGATCATTGTAGTGTCTTTAATGAACTTTGCAATCAAACAAAATCAACATCTTCATAAATGTCTAGGTCATCATTGTATTCTGGTAAGAGGACATTGTCATTATTAATTGAAGAACGAAACCAATTTTGACTACATACTAATGTCTCTACCATTTTAGGATTCAAAGAACTCCTAAATGGATCAAGAATGCGCCCTCCTGTGCTAAAAGTTGATTCTGATGCAACAGTTGAAACTTGAATTGCTAACACATCACGTGCAATGAGAGAGATGATAGGAAACCTAAAAGAATTTACCCTCCACCATTTTAATATATCAAACTTATCCAACATGACATTTTCACATGGGGTGTTCAAATATTTCTCAACCTCGGTTTTCAACTCCAAACTATTTTTCTCCTCTAATCGTTTAAGAAACTTCAACTTTCTTGCTTCCTCAGATGAAGGAATCCTTCCTATTACATCTTGTGATTGAGTCACATTAGATTGAAAATCTTTTCCATGCACTAACAGATAGTAAGCTTTGAACAGATCCATAAAAGTATTTTTGACATTATCTCTCAATTTTTGAACAATTTCTAAATCATAAATCTCTTCAAATAAGAATTCCAAATACTCTAATTTGTACATTGGATCAAGTACAAATGCAACATACAACATCTTATTACTCTTGTTTACATTTCCCCAATACTTCTCAAATTTTGTTTTCATGCTAATAGCCATATTTTTCAACAACAAGTCATCAGAACCACACCATGTAAGTATTTGAGATTGAATGTTATGTAGTTCTGTAAAATATAAATTTGAAGTGGTGCATAAAGATGCACTGAATGCTAAAGTAGAGTCATAAAAAGTTTTCAAAAACTTGACAAAAACACCAGCATTCTTCCAATCATCTAATGTTGGCGGCCCAACATTTGATCGCTCCTCATGAAAATAAGAAATAAAGTTTGTTCCTTCCTCTTCTTCAAGACGATCAAATGCTTTTTTGAAAATCTAAAGAAGATTTTAACATTAGATATGTGGAGTTCCATCTTGTAGGCACGTCTAGCACGACACTTCCTTTGGACTCAATATTTTCTTTAATAGAACACATTTTAAACTTTTGTAATCTCAAAGGAGAGGATCTAACATATCTCACAGCGCAACGAATACTCATAATAGTACTATGAAGATCTTTAAGTCCTTCTCTTACAATCAAATTCAAAATGTGAGCACAACATCGCACATGAAAGAACTCCCCACTCATAACAAGTCCATCATTCCAATTTTTTAGCTTTCTTTTCAAGTATGACACAACAGTATCATTTGAGGAAGCATTATCAAGTGTTATGGTGAATACCTTACATATACCCCAATCACGCAAACTCTGTTCTATCACTCTCCCAATTGTATCACCTTTATGATTCTCAACTTGACAAAATTTTATAATTCTCTTTTGTAATTTCCAATCTTTGTCAATATAATGAGTGGTTAGACAAATATAATTAATATTTTGAATTGAAGTCCAACAATCACTAGTAAGACAAACTCTTTGCTTTTCACTTATGAAAAAGTTCTTCAAACTTTTTTTCTCATCTAAATAAAGTTGAAACACATCTCTAGAAATTGTTTGCCGAGATGGCACATGAAACTTAGGACAAATTTCAGATATAAAATCTTTAAATCCCTCACCCTCAACAAACCTAAAAGACAATTCATCAATAATAATCATTTTTGCCAAAGCAACTCTAACACGTTTTGCATCAAATGATACAGCAACTAATTTATGAGTTGTCCTATCATCCTCTCTTTTTTATGTTTGAAAACTTAACATCTTTTCTCCTTTATCTACTTCTATAGGAATCTTCTTACACAAATTTTTGAAATGATGTATCATCGAAGTAGTTCCATTCCTTGTGGGATGAGCAGCATAACTTTTTTTACAATAATGACATGTAGCTCTAGGATTTTCCACATCATAGGGTAAAATATATGAAAAATGATTCCATATTTCTGACCTAAAATTTTTTGGTTTCTTCATATCAGATTCATTATCGAGGTGAACATTACTTACTTCTATTCCCCTTTTTGAAGATGAGTCATTTAAATTATGTGGTGGATTTTCCACTTCATTCAGATGAATTTCAGGTTCAATGTCTTCAATCATAGACATAGTAAAGTCTGTAAATTGACTTGGTCCAATAAACTCATGTACATCATCGCCTATATATAGAATATAGATTAGTACATATTCTTAATATATTAAAATATTACTTTTTGTACTTAATCAAAAATCATTTCAAAACTAACATAATATCAGTCACCAAAGTGTAACATTCTAGCATAGGACAACAATCTAGGACATTACCTTGAATTCGACGGCTTCACAATTGAATGCTAATAAAAACTGTTTTTTATTATTTATTAACTATGTGGATTAGTTACATTTAAAATAACATTATCTACATAAATATTTAGTTTATAGCTGCATTACCTGCATATATGATATCATAAATATTAAGAACTAATATGATTTAATAAGAACCTATAAAACAAAAACACCACAATTTATGTACATTTTATGACAAAAATACAGATTATATATAAATCATATATAAAAATTTATATTAACAAATCATGTTAATAAAAAAAACCATTTAATTGTAAAGATCAATGTATTCTATGAACTGTGATTATACTAAGGCAATTGCTAAAGATCAGATTTCAAACTAACAAAAAAACGACATACCATTTAGATTTCAGGGTTCAGAATAACAAAAAAACGACATACCATTCAGATTTCAGGGTTCAGAATAACAAAAAAATGACTTACCATTCAGATTTCAGGGTTCATAATAACAAAAAAACGACAAACCATTCAGATTTCAGGGTTCAGAATAACAAAAAAATGACATATCATTCAGATTTCAGAGTTCAGACTTCAGACTTACCATTCAGTTTATTCTGGAAAAAACTACTACTAGACTACCAGTACATGAATTTGAGCTCCAAGTTTAATTACCTTTCTAGATCAAACAAATACTGATAACAATTTGATGTGAATTGGAATCAGATACAATAGGCAAAGAATAACTATACCTTCTAACAGAAGATCATGATGGGTATAAGAAAGGTGGAATGCATCCTGATGATTATAATTAGCTTAAATTGAAAAATGAGTTATGT
The DNA here is from genome assembly GCA_037013495.1 of Hippophae tibetana. Lineage (NCBI taxonomy): Eukaryota > Viridiplantae > Streptophyta > Magnoliopsida > Rosales > Elaeagnaceae > Hippophae > Hippophae tibetana. Next base: position 17,087,252 of record CM072812.1, read on the forward strand.
AGATGTACATATTCTTGATGACATAGATTTTTTATTCTCGGGGGTAGACCTGTACCTCTTGAAATTCATAATGATCAAACATTAATAAAACAAACTATATATACTTAATCTAAAAGAGAACTTAATCAAAATAATTAAGCTTTAAAAGAGGGGCAACATACGAACAATTTAACTGAAGTTATAAATTCTAACTTCTAACAGTATTAATTAGTTTCCAGTTTCCCCATTTAAAAAAAATGAACTCTGTGAGAAAAAATTGTTCAAACTTCAGAGTTCACAGTTCAGAGTCTTCAGACTAACAAAAAAACGACATATCATTCAGATTTCAGAGTTCAAACTTCAGACTTCAAACTTACCATTCAGTTTATTCTGGAAAAAACTACTACCAGACTACCAGTACATGAATTTGAGCTCCAAGTTTAATTACCTTTCTAGATCAAACAAATACTGATAACAATTTGATGTGAATTGGAATCATATCCAATAGGCAAAGAATAACTATACCTTCTAACAGAAGATCATGATGGGTATAAGAAAGGTGGAATGCATCCTGATGATTATAATTAGCTTAAACTGAAAAATGAGTTATGTAGATGTACATATTCTTGATGACATAGATTTTTTATTCTCGGGGGTAGACCTGTACCTCTTGAAATTCATAATGATCAAACATTAATAAAACAAACTATATATACTTAATCTACAAAGAGAACTTAATCAAAATAATTAAGCTTTAAAAGAGGGGCAACATACGAACAATTTAACTGAAGTTATAAGTTCTAACTTCTAACAGTATTAATTAGTTTCCAGTTTCCACCATTTAAAAATAACGAACTCTGTGAGAAAAAATTGTTCAAACTTTAGAGTTCACAGTTCAGACTTCAGAGTCTTCAGGCTAAGAAAAAAACGACATACCATTCAGATTTCAGACTTTAGACTAACAAAAAAATGACATACTATTCAGATTTCAAAGTTCAGGCTAACAAAAAACCGCAATACCATTCAGATTTCAAACTAACAAAAAAAAAATATACCCTTCAGATTTCAGACTTCAGACTTCAGACTTACCATTCAGTTTATGCAGGAAAAAACTACTACCAGACTACCAGTACTCCAGTAGTATTAGACCACATACCTATTTCGTGATTTTCGTCCATTGTTGTCACGACACGACGCGACGCGAGGAGAGATGGTAACTGTTGGTGGAAGCGAGACGAGGAGAGGTGGCTAGTTTCTGGTTGAAGTAACGTGTGGAAGCGACGATAGGCAAACCCAGAGCGTAGACGAAGAAGTGGCGAAAGCAGAGCGTAGACGAAGAAGTGGCGAAAGCAGAGCGTAGACGAAGAAGTGGCGAAAGCAGAGCGTAGACGAAGAAGTGGCGAAAGCAGAGCGTAGACGAAGAAGTGGCGAAAGCAGAGCGTAGACGGCGAAGGCAGAGCGTAGACGACGAAGGCAGATCGTAGACGACGAAGGCGAGCGCAGAGGAAATGAGATTCTGATTTCTGAGAGTGAAAATCGCTAGGGTTAGGGTTAAGCGTTAACGAGTGACGGCTTAACCCTAAACTCGAAAACAAAATATATATATATACCCCGATTTATAATATTTTAAATAATAAAAATTATTTATTTAATAAAACCAGTCCGGTCCGGTCCGGCCGGTTTATAATAATTAATAACGGACCAGACCGTTTTAAAATCGATTTTATTTAATAAGGACCGGACCGGACCGTTTCATTTACAAAACTGTTCGGTTCGGTCCAATTTGGACCAGCTTTTCGGTTTAAAACGGTCCGGTCCGGTTTTTAGACACCCCCCCTAATTGAAGGTATATGTGAAATGAAATTAGAAAGCTTCTCTTCAAATTTTTTAACTACCATTTTAAAGAAATGATAAAATGTTCATAAAAAATTCCTTAAAGGGGTCTCGCCAACCCTATGTCGACAAGGTAATACCATACCCATTACAACACGTCGTCAGGGTTGGCTAGGGGTCGACGAGCCCTAAAAAATGTGATTTTTTTTGTTCTAAAAACGAATAATTTTTCACAAATACTTGCAATTAAAACAATACAAAACAATAAACAACATGCATACTACGAAAATTAATTTCATGGTATATAAATATGTTCGTATATAGAGTATATCTAATTAAGTGTAGGTAAATTAATAAAAATTAATAACTAACTTTACATTAAAAAAAATACGATAAGTAAAATAAATAGATTTAATATTTTACAGAGAACGTCAATACATAATTAAAAAACTTATAATACTAACATAATAAATAAATTAAAACTTTGCTTTTGTTATCCTTAAATTTGAAAAGTATTATAAAAATATTATTAAACAAGGCCTATTTTAACTTATGTTAACTTAATTTTCATGTTTTAAAAAAAGTGAAGGGTAGTTGTAAAAATAAAACCCCCAATTAATCAACGTGAATAAATCTCTGTCCGGAGTTGAAAAAATAACCCTAAATCCCTTAAGAAGATCTCTTCTAATTTCTCATAATTATGAAACCTCTTTTTAATTTAAAAAAATAATAAAATTTTATTAAAAATTGATAAATTTATCTATAAATTCTTCGTATATCTATAGAATTATGTATAAAAGAGGTTTGATAAGACGTATCAAACCTATTAACCATTTATAGGAAAAAATTATAAGCCAGATATATCAATTACTTGCTCAATTTTTAGGGGTTTTTTTTTAATCTTTTTAAGTTTTATAAGTTTTTGCGAATTAAAATATTAAGTTTTACGTTGATATATAGTAAAATGGTGAAAAAAATGTTGATTTTAAGACGAACAAATGGTGGATTTTTTTTTTAAGAATTTCTATTTCTAATAATACCCGGATAAGAAGTTATATGCAAACTGATGAATAAACTAGAAAGGAGAAGAAAGAAAAGGAATGAGCCGATGTTCAAAGGCTTATTCAACCAAACGAGGGTTTCAGGGAGGGAGCTTTCGGTCTGATAATTTGTTTGTTAAGCATTGCCAATTTTTATTAGATTTAATTTTATATTTTCTTACGGAAAATTAGTTATCTGAAAAGTTGAGTAAAACCCTAGCTTTGAGAGGTTTTCAAAGTTTTGCCATCTTCAATGTACGGTCAAGCTAATCAAGGCACTCAGTTTGGGAGGGGATCCCAATCGCCTGTTCCATCCCCATATCAACAATGCCCACCACATCCTCCTACCTTCCATTTTCCAGAAAAAATGCGGCCTACAGCTCCATATCCTTCTGTAAATCAGCAGAATCTTCCTGATTCATCGCCTTCTCTTCATATTGGTCAGTCATGGCTATGCCCACCTCCACAAGTCCATGGAAGTACCCTAATGTCTCACACCTTTTCACAAGGTGGTCCGTATTTAGAATCTCATAAGGGTTACTATCTTCCACCACCACCCCCTTCTCTTCCCCCTCCTCCTTCGACTTCTGGTACTTCTTCTACCACTACTTCTGGATTTTCATCTGAGTCAGTTGTTGGTTATTCTTACGCATCTTCTATTTCTTTTCCTCCACAATTATTTTCTCTACCAGCTACTGTGCCTTTACCGCAACTTCCCACCTTTTCTAGACCTTCTTCATCATTACCAAGCTCCTCTGCTTCAAATTTGCCCTCTCACTTTGGCTGTGATCCTACTTCCAATAAAGCTTCCATTGAAGAATCGAGATCTCTGAATCCCGCAGATGAAGAAGCTACCAAAGATGTCAGACATGACGTGTCTATACACGGATCTAAAATTTGGGAGGGTTATGGTTGTACTTCGACTGTTGACTTTTACGGGCAACCCAATCATTTAATGGTTCCAGCTGGTCGTACTTCACCTTCAGATTCTGACATGGACATGGAAGGTTAGTTTAACTGTTTGCGTTTCTTTTGGTGTCTATGTTTTGTTTATACATGATAGTATTGCTTTTGTGGTACCGTTAAGGTTATTCTTGTATTCATGATGAATTGCTGGTCTCGGAACTTCTTTAAACTTCCCACATTCAATTCAAGAACCAGAATCGATGTTGGCCAACAGTTTCTATTGATCTAATCTGATTGCGTGCTGAATTATATAGAGTATGTGGCATAATTTGTTAAATAGGAATCAAGTTAACTATGATGTTAGGGAAACACGGCTAGTCTGACATATTATTCACATTTTATGAAACTCTTTATGATGAACCTTATTTTACCTGGGTATCATCTAGACATTTGGTTCATGATGTTATATGGACTGGTTTAGGATACAGGCTGTCCTAAATTTTTGGTATTTATCTGATTGTTAGTCATGCTTATTTCCCCCCTCTATTTACTATAAATTTCCACCAATTTCGAGTGTACAGTACCCACAGGCAACATCCATACCTTTTTATATCATTGGACACAAGACCCAATGCAAAAATGAAGAGATCATGTAACAAACACCTGATCTGTGCAAGGAGAGAGAGAGATATCACACTGTCAGTATTGATGGGAAAAGTGATAAGTAGGGAGATCTTAGGTGATTGGTTATGACTGTCCTTGAAAGGAGTTTTATTCAGATATTGTCATCTGCTCTATCTAAATCATGAGTTATCTTTACGTGGAACTTGTGAAAAAGACATGGATAGTAGCACCATAAATCCTCCTTGAGTATTTTCGCAGTCCTTTGGATTATCAAGATAATTTGGTTACTGTTTTCAACTAACCCTGACATAGTGATATCCCTCATTTGGTGAGCATATGTGATAATTGCCAAATTATTGAAAACCTCTGATCAAATTTGCATAGTTGTTCAGAAGAAAATTCTAATGATCAGAAGGCTGTGAATATGTTTCTAATCTTTAACCCTGACAAAGTAAGGTTTCTCTTAGGTGAAGGTCTGATGGTTTTCTCTAAATGTGGATTGTATTTATGGCATTGGTTGTACAATGTAATATGAGAGGAAAAGGAAGCTGTATCAGGTGCAGTTATGATTTAACGACTGACTTTTTTGTTTGTCCCTGTTTTGATCTGTTTATCCTTTTAAACATGTTTATGTAATATGAAACTAGAAGAATCAATTTATCTTGTGATCAAAATGTCTATTGTGGAGCGCCATGGGTGCTACTGTACTTGTTTTTACAATAGTTTTATCTCATTAAGTTAATGCTGGTGTTCTTCTAGTGTTGCTTTCATGTTACTTTTGAATAATATTACTGTTTAGGAGTACAAAGGCTCTAGTCGCCTGTTCTCTATTGTACTTCCAAACCAACATACCATTGATTTGTCACAACTTGCATAGTCTGAATTCTGATAGATTCATTCTAATTTTGTCTCTAATTTGTGTGTGGTATGAAGATGATATTATCCCTTCTGAAAAGGACCAGGGAGTCAATCGCATTGTTGAAGTCTTAGATCCCAGGTCAGGTTTGATACCAAATGAGATTGATGTGAAAGAGCAGCAAAGTGGACAAAAAATTTCATTGCAGTGCACCCTGGGCCAGGTTATCTCATCTGAGAAGGTGTTTAGTGGGTTCTCAAATCTGCTTGAGAATAGTGAAGGTCTGACATCTGAACTAGCCTTAACTTATATGCATTTTCATGGATACTTGTTTGTTCTTATTATTAGTCGTTTATTCTTTTTCTTGAATAAAATCAAAGTGGGATTACTGGATTCTATATTTTGATGATCATTCAGATTTATTGTGTAGGGCTAGTTTATAATGAATTCTTATTTACAACCAATTCACATGTTAATTACAATTGTACATACTTACTGTGATTCAGTGGATTAATGTTGATGAAATCATTAGAGATCTACAATTTGAGGTTCCTGATTGTGTATATTAACAAATTTTTTATGATGAGAAGTTTAGGTTCGAAATTTTGTGCGACGTTCCACATTGAGGACTAATATTCTACCACAAAAGTGAGAACCAAAATGTATGAAAAATACAAGTTTTATAGGACTTAATGGAATTAGGACTGCAAGGAACAGCATCATATATCCTGTATCCAGTACAACCTCCCTTTTGTCTGCTGGCCAAGTACTCAGGAATCCTGCTATATTATTTTCGAGAAGTAAATTTCTATTTTATTTGTTCATAGTTCGTTTTTTAGGGATCAAATTGTTCATGGACCTTGGTTTTTGGTTCCAGTAACTTTTGCAATGCTCAGTGATTTGGAATTTTTTTTAACCGAAGTACTGGGCCATATCTCATATCTGATCATGTTCTGCTAGTATTTGCAGAATCGAATCGAAAAATTCATAGCCCAGTCATGTATTCAGTTGAAGCTGTTGCATACCCTGTGTCCCACCACCTGGAGAAAAATAATGAATATCTAACTGATGATTTAAGCCGACAGAGTGCTTCTGCAGCTGCTGATGCCTTTAACATGAAACCTTCTGTTCAAGTTAATAAGAGTGGCAGCCCAATCAAGCTTCTTCAAGACTATGCTTCTGATGATAGCTCAGAAAATGAAGTTAAATCTTTCCATGGAGATGTTAATTCTCTAAGAATTTCGCCACCAGTATTAAAATCCCTTGAAGACACCGAGAGTCATTTGGAGACACAATCAAAATCCTGTAAGGAGCATGGGATAGGTGAGGATGGCATGGGGCTTGGGCAATCTAAATCTAGCGTTTCCACCAAGGCTGCTGAAATTTTCTCAGATTCGCAAAGTAAGGCTAAATATACTGGTATATCATCTGCTGTAAGTGGGGCAACTGATAAATGTTTTGATCATAAAAATGGAAGCCTAGTATCCAATAAAGGTGTTTTTTCCCATGTGGCTTTGCACAAAGAAAACGCACAAGATGGTGATAATGCTTATGTAATATCTAAAATAAGTGAATCTCAAAAGGGAGATGGGGAGAAAAAGGAAAAATTTGAGCCAGATCAACCCCAACTGGATGAGTTTGGGAGATTGGTCAGAGAAGGCTCCAGTGACAGTGACAGTGACTCACGGCATATTAGGAGGCAACATCATAAAAGCAGAAGGCGAAGTCGCAGTCAGTCCCCTCTAGACAAGAGGAGGAAAGGGAGATCATGGAGTAAAAGAGAAAAACGAAGCCAATCACGCAGGTATCTTCTGGATTGTATTTTTATGTTCTCTTTGGTGGCACAGTTTCTTGCTCTTGACTTGTTATCTTGGCTCTAGGCTGTTGAATTGAACCCTTTCTTTTACTAGATTAGATTTTTTTTTGGGCGAAGTACCAATTTGGAATGTGACCCTTTCTAAGTCGATGAGTTACCCATATATTTTAATTTGACCAATGTAGTATCCACTACTTTTTTATTCATTAGTTTCTTATCTTTTAATTTGAAAAAATTTCTTAGTTTTTTTCCTTTCTAATTTGACCAATCAAGTAATTTTTCAGGAAACATGACTAAAATGGAAATAATGAAAAACATGCATTGCAGACCCCATCGAGAATTCACTGAAATGACAATTATTGGTCAAACTTTAATTCAGTTGAGTCAGAAAAAAATTGAGTGCCAAATTGGTACTCAGTTTTTACTTGATTGGACTCCTTGATTTATGCTTATATCACTACTTTCTACACGATCTTTTTAATGACATTTATTGTTTTCCAGCTTGTCTCCTAGGAATCGTAGAAGCAGGAGTAGGTCTCCTGTTCATAGACATGCTGGTGAATTGAGTGGGGGGAACTTGAGACGCGACAGGGGTCACATGCCTGAGTGTTTTGACTTTCTCCGAGGAAGGTGTTACCGTGGACAATCCTGTCGATATATGCACCATAAAGTTGAAGTGAGTGGCAATTCAAGACACCATAGGAGTAAACAGAAGCAACTGGAAGTTTCAAATACCTCCAAGAATTCTGAGATGAAAGAAGAGAACAAGAATGTTGTCAATGTTTCTGAACACATGTCTGCGGAACCCAAAAGGCAACAGACACAGTCCAGTCATAGTATACTTTTTGCTACAGAAGATGGGAAAACTGATATGAAAACTGAAGATACCATCAGGGACCATCTACAAGCTATTGTTTCGGATGACAGCTATCATTTGGTTGATTCTGATAAAACTGTTCCAGATACTCCTGTTGAGTTTGTTGCTATTGTGCCAGATAAACATATACTTCAAGAAAATTTGGCAGAACCAACTGATGTTGATTATAAAAGTTTTCAAGATGGGGTGGAGCCTCTCCAGCTACCTTCAAATAGTGGTGCTGATATTCTGAAATCATTTTCTCTTACTTCTCAAGATGCTCTTCTTTCCGTGAAAAGCTTTGTACTTAATGATTTTCAAGGCAATGTTTCTGATGTTCATGTTGAGCTGGACAAGACTTTATCTGATTCATCACAAGATCAAGCATCTTTAGCTTCTTTAAAGGAGCCCTCTCATAGCGGGCCTTCTCTAAAATCAGTTTTATTATCTGAACCATTGTCTATAGGTGGTTCTTTAGGTCTTACATCTTTATCTGAACCCTTCTCAGTGCAATTTCTTGCTTCTAAAGGGTTACATCCTCCTAGTTATTCTTCTAGAGATACTCATCCTTTGCAGCTGCCCCTTCCTCCTCCTCCCCCTCCTCTACCACCCCCTCCTCCACCACCCCCTCCTCCACTCCCTTCTCTTCTACTTGCACAATGTGTCAATGCTGCCCAAATGCCACACTTTTATGGGGGGTTTAGCCCAATGGCTCAGATTGCACCCTATCCACTTCAACCAGCTCATGGGAATGTAAATACTTATCATGCTCACTTGAATGACCAACACATGAAGTTCTCTTTGCCACCAAATACTTTGTGGACCTCTTTGCCACAGCCTCCTCAACCAATCTCTGCTTCATCTTTAAGCACAGTAATGACTACACCTAGTGTTTCTTCCCAGCCCCAACACAATGCTTTTGCACCAAGGAATGATTCAAGTGATCGGAATCCGGTGAGGCCTTACCCTGCTGAATTTCCCTCTCACTCTCATGCTCTCGAGTTGTCGCACCGGCCCTACCCTTCAATGCTGGAACTTCATCCACCTAGCTCTTATATTAAAGATTTCAAACCTACCAACCAACCAAAGCAACCATTTAGCAGCCTTACTCTACCAAGGGAAGATTGCTTCTCACGTCCTAGTGTCCAGAATCTAAATACTTCAAGCTCTTTAGGCCATGACAGCTCTCACCTGCAACCTTTGTCTTCTTCAAATGAATTTGCTTCGAACAGAACACTGCCCTTTTCTGGGGACCTACCCCCTTGTGAATCTTCAAGGTTTCATCCTTATGCACACAACCAACAGTCTTTCTTTGGCTCACAATATTCTAAAGCTGATGGTATTTTGGGTGTGCCTGTAAAATCTGATCCCATCTCTCAACCTGCACTAGATCTTCTGGACAGGAATAAGTTATCTAGCTGTCCTGATTTTGGGGGATCAAGCATTTCCACAAATTACAATCCTTATGCTTCAACCTTTGAACAACCCCTTGGCTCCAAGTTCAGCTTTACTGCTTTTAGTCAAGATAAGGTTGCATCATATGGTAATAAATATGACAGTACTTTCAACTTAAACAATGTTGCGGTTAATGAGCAACGTGTTGGTTGCATTGTATCAAGACAGACAACTTCCTCACCAGATTCTGCAAGAGCTGTTGGGCAGAGTTTGCCTAGGGCTGGCAGTGATCAGTATGATCCACTTCTCGACAGCATTGAGCCATCCTCAAGTTCAAAGAAGAAAAATGATCACAATTTAAAGGAGGTGGCTTCTAATGATTCTGATTTTATGGTAAGGCTTAGCAGTTTGCACAAACCATTGGATTTTGATGAGAACAGACATGAAGATGCTGAGGCTGTTGCTTCTGCAGCGTCCGTGGATAATGATGAATATGGTGAGACAGCAGATGCAGAACTGCATTCTCTTGAGAGGAGCTTGAGTAGTCCTGCTGGTGTAGCTTCTGCAGCAAAAACTGAAGTTGATCAGAGCAAGCCCACGGGGAAGACTAAGAAGAAAAAGGATTCTCGATCAACGAAGCTCTTCAAGGTTGCCATTGCAAATTTTGTGAAAGAGGTTCTTAAGCCGTCATGGAGACAGGGTAATATGAGCAAAGAGGCCTTTAAGACTATTGTCAAGAAGACTGTTGATAAGGTGTCCGGAGCTATGAAGAGCCACCGGATACCAAAGTCTCAAGAAAAGATAAATCAATATATTAGTTCGTCGCAGCGGAAATTGACAAAACTTGTCACGGTATGTTCTTTGTCTCTGGTTCAGTTGCTGTGTTTCAGTAGGATTAACATTGCATTTATCATGTATTGCGTAGTTTGAAGTTTCTAAACATATTGCATGGTTAAATGGATGACTTGTCAAAGATAATGGACAAAAGGGGTTCATGTGATCGTGTTTAGATGCTGAGTATTTTTATTGTGTCATTGCATCGTACATATGATTGTTGATGGACGGGTTATGTTAAACAGGGTTTTCAGCAACTTCTTGATTGGAAAATCTGGTAAAGCAATGAAAACCTCCTTTCAGCAAAGTGAAATATAATTAAGAAAATCATACTTATAGAGCGCTCATTTATAATTATGGAATGCCCATCCCATACTAGAAAATTATGATTGAAGTTTTTTGTTTTATATTTTTTTCTTTCTCTGAAGTGAATAAATCTATTTTTTAAAAACTAGTAGGTCCTCTGGAGGTAGCATTTAAATTGTTGCCTTTAGTTCAAAACTTTTGGGTTTTAGATTGCTGTTGTAACTTATTAGGTTTTTAAGTCAAGTACAATGGTTGATTCACATGTAACTCTATATGTATACCTCTTTGTACTTATTGTTCTTTTCCAGCTTTTCATTTGCCATCTAAATGGTTTCCAGGGCTATGTTGATAAGTATGTCAAGGCATAATAAGAACTCCTGGCAATCATAAGACAGGATGACTGGGTAATTATTGTGTTCCCATCTTATTGAGAAGTCAGGGACTTAAGTGTCATCGACAAAAGAAAAGGAGCAATATTACCAAAGAAAAGAGCATATACTTCTACGAGTGGGCGGCTTGCTCTTCAAACTATTGCCCTGTACAGGAGGATAGTAGACTATGGTTGGTCATGTGATTGATGGAAGCTTTTCAAGTGGTTTATTATATTTTAAGAGCTTTAGAATAAATGGAGATATTTCACTGTGTTTTTGTCTCTGCCACTTGAAGGATAGCTAGGCTATGGGAAATTGGATTAGAATAGAGGCTATATTGCTTCTAACCTGAGCAGGCTTACGCTGTTTCTTAGAAACGTGTATGTATTGTTTTTGTTGAAATGTTTGTTGTGTAAATTGCTTCGTTATTAATGGTAAAAAATGAACTGTTTGATGATTGTCCACAAAATCGTTACTCAGGGACGTTTGCTTTCCATTCATTATGTAGAAAATCTTGAACGCTATCAAATAGTTACATTTAGTATTTTAGGGAAACTACCAATTTCGTGCATGTGTTTTGGGAAAATGAATTCTATTTGAGTTCAATACTAAACTAATAGTAATCGATTTTACATAGAGGATGATAAAATACTAAATAAACATACAAATTTTGAGTTTTAATATGAAAATAATATGATTTATAGTCTCTTCTTTTGTTTTTTTGTGACATTGTAAAATTATACAAACAAAACATCAAATATAATACATTCATGCAAGATGGCCTAAATAAATTCATTCCCTTCACAACAAAGATAGGATCAACACATCGAACTCAGGGCATTTGTTTTGTTGTATTTCATTAATCTTCATAAATTAACACATCCATTCAGAAGCATTATTTCATCTTGCATGTTTGATCTCATGGCTCTAATTGAACTCTTCATTCTCTACCTATAATTATATCATACACATCCGAAACAACACATAATCATGAGTACATGTTTGATCTCATAGCTTCAATTGAACTCCTCATTCTTTACCAAGTTTTTCAAATCTTCCAAGTAAGAATCTAATTTGAAGTTTGCAACTATTAACCCAAGAGGTAAATTTGTTGCGTGGTCTTAACCAAATTTCTCTAACAAGGTGAATTTTTCACCTAAGGGTAGTACTTCTTGTCGTTATAATAGTAGTTGATTGCTTTTATCTATTGTCATTTCCACTTTTCACAACTATGGTTCGGGTATTTTAGACTATATTGTAGGAAATTGGATTCTCATCCTCGTGTGAAATTCAATGCGAGCTCTCCTTTTTCTTTTCCTCCACATATTACTCCTTCGAACCAAGGACCCTATTTTTCCAACTCCACTATTCGTACTTGCTATCGTTGTGGCATTGTTGTCCACATTTTTGGGTAATGTTATAGGTTTTTGAGGAATATATCTCAAAGTTTTTTACTTCAGTTTTTCTCATATTTTTTGAATGAATGTAACTTATATGAATATATTCAAGTAGAATGCATTATGCATTTAAGACACAACATGTAAAGAAATAAATTTATCTCAAAATGTCCACTTTGTCTAATTTATGTTTATATAGATGATTCGTCCAAATTTTTTAAAAATTATAAACATAACAAACCACGAGTCTCATATTCTTATATTAATTAATATATATAAAATAACAATGTATTTATAATAAAAATGTATTGGTTTAATTTTTATTAGTTTTATAAAATAAAAAAATAGTTAATACAATTGAATCAGTTTAATATTTGGCAGTTTTCCAAAAAAAAAAAAAAAACTTCCCACCCTATGGCAGGCAATCAGACAATCTAATCGAAGCGGCCTGTTTGGGAGCAAGAAGACGCCTTCCTAAACCGAATATATAACCAAACAGATTGTAGGAAAGTAATATTCTTCAAACGAGTAAGGTACAAACAGCCGTCTACATAGTTCAAAAGTCAGAACTATAATCACCTTTGTATTACACTTCTCGTACCCCCCAAGTTACATCTCTGCCTTATCTATGAGCCTCTACCTTCTTCGGGCTTAAAGGTGTGTATTTTATCTCAACCTTTCTTTTTTTCTTTCTTTCTGTATTTCTTTGCATTTGCAACTCAATTTAGGGAATGGGTTTTCATGGTAATCCCAAATTTTTATAGAAAATTGTAGTAAAAAAGTATCAAGCTTGGTTGTGAATCTTAATTTGGTTTATTTTTTTGTTGATTCGAAAAGAATAGAGTGCTTGGATGAGTAAATGATTAGCTTAGACGACTCTGTAGATTTACTTCCTTTGATTTCTTCATTTTTTTTCGATAACCCTTATACGAAGCAAAATCTTTTGATCTGATTGATATAAGTAATGAATTTTGTTCCGTGTCACATGTAGCAGTTTGTGAGGTAATTGATATGCTGCTAAGAGGGATTGGGATTGGGTTCGTACTGGTTTATTATCAATTTATGTTGAAGTTCTTCATTTTGTTTTTCAAGCACTAATTGAATTAGTTGTCCCGATCCAGTTTTACTGTCCCTTAAATTTAGTTTATCCAATTTCTTTGTTTCAAAACGTGGTTTTGGATTTGATAAAATTGGATCCTCAAAGGGGCTTCATCCAATTACCAACTGTTACATGTTTGACTGTTATGAAATTCAAAATATTTAAGGTTAGAGATTATGTTTGACTGTTGGTGAAAAAAAAAATGCTTGGAGGACCCAATTTTATTAAATTTGAAACATGGAGCAAAATTGGATGAGAGAACTTAAAAAGGACTAATTTTGATAAACAGACTTTCAATCTGGTTAGTCCAAACTAATTTATTAGAGTTTTTGTGTGTGTGTGTGTGCGTGTTTTATATTGCTTTATGCAAGTCTCGCATTGCATCTTGGTATGTTTTCTTTGTCCTCTTTTATGCATTGGTGAGAGGTGTCACTAATACAGATTGCAGAATGTAGTCATTTTAACTCCAAATGATTCAGAAAGCTACAAATTAGTTATTCTATAATGATGGTTGGATTCCACTCTCACACTATCTAATTGATGATGAATTAAAGGGAGGCTATCAATTACATAAGAGAAAGAGATTCTTTTAGGTGTTATGTGTATTTTTAGCTGCTAAGTTCATCTGGATGTATAGTGCTTGTTGCCACGTTCTAGAGGATTTGTTTCTTACTTTTATTGTCAACTATAGTTCCCCGTTATTTTATTTTTTGGTAATGGTTACTCAGTTCTTACCCCATCTTACACCAACGTTTTCTATTAAAATTGTTTTCTTAACAATTCAATGTTTGAGGTCACTTCACTTTTTGTAATGTGTTGCTATGTAATTGGCATAAAGTATAAATAACTTATGTCAAAGACTCAAAATATATTTTAACTGTATTGGATCTGGATTGAAACTTAGAAAATCTACTGTTTTATGTAATGTTACTTTTCATTTACGTAATACATTACTCTAGTGTAGTAGTCTACAGCTGTTGGGGTTGGTTTCTAAAGAAAATATCTAATGTTTCTTGCATAAGTTCTAGTTATAAATTGATAATAACTTTGGTAGTTGGGTGTGCATGAGCATGAATAAGAAATATTACAAATGGTTATCTCTTAACACAATTTTATTCATATGTAGTTTCATTTCATCAAATGGTTGTAAAATGACTTGACTAAGTATAACTTTGTTTAATTTAATATTATAATCAGTTAAGAAAATACTGGTAGTATTTTTTACTAAGCCTTTTCTTCGTTTTTTGAATTTAATTTTCTACCTTGTGAAGCTCATTTTTCATACCAATTGTTTCAGATCTCAAAAGAAGCTCAAAGATGCATGAGATTGCTACATAAACCTTGAAGATATACATATTACTGGGAGAAGGCTTGAGAGGGAGCATTTATCAAATTTTTATTGTGAAATAAATCTATAAGAAAAATTATGAAGGTTAAAGTGCTTCAATATGATAAGAGATGCACTGCCTCTGTTTAACTTGAACAGTTCATGAATATGGAAATAATGCAGTGTTATGCAAAACCAAGTGATTTTCCTGAAATGAAGAGGAAGAAGAAGAAGAAGCACAAAAGGGAGCAGGAGCTTTCAAATACTAATGCTAACCTGCAGTATAATTTTCCAGAGGAGATTTCTTCGTTAAAGGAAACTCCTCTGGAGCCTCTATCTAATACTGGCAATGGAGTGGTTCCAGTGGAGGTGAAGGATATAGAGAGAGTTCCTCCAGTCAATATTAGTACAGACGTGGTATGGACTTCAGAAAAGAAGAAAAAAAGAAAGAAGCCAAGGTGGAGAAGTAAAAATCCCAAAACCATCAATACAGATGATCTATCTAATACTGGCAATGGAGCGGTTCCAGTGGAGGTGAAGGATATAGAGAGAGTTCCTCCAGTCAATATTAGTACAGACGTGGTACCGACTTCAGAAAAGAAGAAAAAAAGAAAGAAGCCAAGTTGGAGAAGTAAAAATCCCAAAACCTTCAGTACTGATGATGATAACTTCAAATCCCTAGAGAATACCACAGATGAAAGAAATCCATGTTTAAAGTCTTCAGCAGGTGTTGATGGAACAGTCAATTCCTGGCATCTGGCCTCTTTTGAGGATATTTTTCTCAAAGAGAAATCCATCACTATGAATAATGATTGTTTTGAAAGTTTCTCCTTAGAAAACGCTTCAGCTGAAAGAAGTGCATGTTTTAAGTCTTTTGCAAGTAATGATGGAAAAATAGATTCACAGCATCTTGCCTCTTTCAAGGATACACTTTCTGAAAATAATTCATGCTTGGAGTCGTTAGTTTGTAATGATGGTACAACAAATTTAGAGCATAATACTGTGAATGCATATTTGGCTTGTTCTGGGAAAAAGAAGAAAAGGAAAAAGGAGCGAAAAAGGAGTAATGATTCTGAGCTTCTTGAATTTTGTTCTTTAGTAAAGAATAGTCTACAAAAAGATAGCGAATGTGTTAAGACTTCTGTCAAAAGGTCTGAAGGAATGGAGTCAGAAGGGGGAAAATCCTGTCCATTGTTAGGTTCTGTTGCAGTTAAGGGTGAACAGGTTTTAAACACAAAGTATAGTTCCTCAGAAAATCGTGGGATGGACCATGCGATGCTGATAAGTGTTGTGTCCAGCCCAGGTGCAGTAGGGGTTGATTCTCTTTCTGCAGCTGCAAGTTTGGGCTCAACAGAGATTAAAAAGAAGTCTCTTGGCCAAGGTCTTGTAGATGTTAACAATGGTGAAAATATTTCTAGGGATTCTCCTATGGAAACTGCCGTGTTGGATTCAACTGATATTAAGGAAAATTCCCCTAGCCCACAAATGGCTGAAACCTGCAAAAGGAAGAAAATAGTTGAAAATGGCTTCAAATCCTCTAACTCAGAAAATTCCTTTCACCCCTTCAAGGAGAGTATTGGTGACACTTCTCACTTTCCAGATGAAACAAATACATGTCACCTCTTGACTGCAAACCTGAGTTTCTCTCAGAGAAAGAAAAAGAAAAAGAAAAAGAAAAAGAAAAAGAAAAAGGAGTTTGTTCCCTGTGAAAATAATAATAAATTTTGTGATCGTCTTCAAGGTACCACTTCAACTGATAACATTCTAACAGACCACAACAAGCCCCTTAAGCCTCCAGTTAAAATAACTACAAATATGGAGCTAAAAGAGGAAAATTATCATACAAAGTCTATTTCTTCTCTGGAAAAGGGCGAGGATGAGTTACACAAGAAGCGGAATGCCTTGGAAAATCAACAGATGAACTATTTAATGCAGGATAATTCTTGTGTAGTTGGACAAGATTCAATTGATGCTCACATTTCTGATAAAGTGTGCCAGGACTATCGCCTGGAAGTCACAGTGTTCGACTCAGCTGATAATATAAATAAGTATGTAGGTCCGGATTTTGCAGATGTCAAATCTCTCGAAAAGGACTGTGAGGTTTCACTTTTGGATGTTGCAGGGCTGGACTCAAATGATATCAAGGAAAATATGGTTAATTCAGGTGTAGAAAGTTTTAAACATTTTGTAGATGATTGTAAAGATTCTAATTTTCATATCAAATTGTTGAACACAATTGGTATCAAAGAGAAGTCTCTTACTTCTGGAGAGCCTTCTAGTTTTCTAGACAGAACAAAAACTGGTTTGTTGGAGACTTATGGGGATCATGCAGAGGTTAATGTCACCTTGCTTGAATCCAGGGATACTAAAACCTCTAGAAGGAGGAAAAGAGCTAGAGAGTCAAGGAAGTTGTCCAACATGGGAAACAGCTCACGTTCATATGAGGACAGTACTGGTGGCACCTCGCGTCATCATCTTGACACAATGTATACAGATGACTTGGCAAAGAGCAAATTAGAATCAAAATGTTCTGGGCTGCATGCTATCACTGAGAAAATATGTCAAGATAATCTGAATAAGAAAGCTGAAAGTAATTGTTCAGGTGATGGAAACACATCTGAGGAGAAAAAGGAGGGAATGCAAATAAGTTTAGTAGACAGTTCTTGTACACAAAATTATCTGAAAAATTCATCATCAAAGCTTGATGTGTCTGAAGGGAATCTTGAAAAAGACCTTAGTGCAAAATTGGGGAGAACATACATCACAAAACACAAATCAAATCACATAGACGATGGTTTGAGTTACATAGATAAGAGTTTCAATGCATGTTCTCTATCTGATCCTCTTTGTGGATCCTCAAAATCAATTAGTGTCCAGATAGAAACCAAGATGGATGTAGCTCCTCCTTCATCGCATTCAGGAGCAGTTGATGATCCTGATTTAGACGCAGTGGCCAAAGTGGGTAATTCATGTATTTTTAACCCTTCCCCAGAAAGATATCTGGTTGATGATTCTAGGAAGAAGCTTCTCATCTTGGACATCAATGGACTTCTTGTCGATTTTGTGAATCCTATTCCTAAGGGAGGTAGACATGATAAAGTAATATCAAAAAAAGCAGGTGATAATTATCACATAAACTGCATTTTAAGGTTTATATAGTTCAAATGTTGCAACTGTACTAAACACGGTTTCTCTTTTCTCCAGTTTTCAAAAGGCCCTACTGTGATGAGTTTTTACAATTTTGCTTTGATAGATTCAATGTGGGCGTCTGGTCATCAAGAACCAAGTAATGATCATTATTATTCTATAGTTTATGGGTACTTTAGTCTGCCCTTTTTACTGACATTTATATTCTATGATCTTTTGCATTCTTGTTTTACAGGAAAAATGTTGACACAGTGGTTGAGTTTCTTATGAGTGATTCCAAACACAAATTGCTCTTTTGCTGGGTAAATCTATCTAAATCATTTCAGGAATTCGTATCTAGAGTTTGAAATGCATTTTTCTATAATAAAATAGATAGACTCACATTTTGTGAGCTTCCCAGCATGTAGATGCATGATTGTTGCCTTATTCTTCAGTTTGTTGGATTGTAATATCCTGATCTCCCTTCTGTTAAAGTATTGTACCGAGGTTCACTACCATTTTGACATTTTTGCTTTTTTGAAAACTAAATAAATGTGTCTATGTTTTGGATTCAGTCATATAAATGCATTGGGTGTGTTTTATCATATATTTGCTTTAGAAATACTCTTTCATTCTTTGGTAAAATCTTTTAGTGTAGATTTAATCAACTCTTTTTCCCCTCGTTTTATCATTGCTAAAAAAATTTAAAAAGTTTCTTCCCTCTTTTTTGTGCTGTTTGGTTAGGTTGAGCTGTTAATTTTACATCTCTAATGCAGTAATTAAATGTCCTGGGAAATAAATTTGAGTTGAAGTCAATGCATTTAGTCATGTTGTTTGTTGCTGTCAGATTATTTGGTATATTTGCACAAAAATAAAAAAGAAAAGAAGGAAAAAAGGGGAAGAATATGTGACATATTATTGAGTTGCATGTTGCTGGGTACCATTACTTAAAAGTCTCAAGTATTGATATGCAAACCATTGACGTGGAAAATTGTGATTTGCCAAAATATATGGGCCGTATGCATCAAGCAATAAATACAGCATGGGTTCCTATGACATATATCCAATTACGTAAGTAGTGTTAGAGCGACTACTCTATTTAGTAGTGGTAAATATCATTTTCCTATAGGGTTAGGGTTCTTGTTTTATGGCATTTGTATGAAGTAGGTATTTGTTATTGCATGCCATAATTGTAGTTAATTGCATTTTACATTTTAGTTATACGAGGATTTTCTTTTCAAAAATGAATTTTATCACTACTTGATGGATGTATCATTCTACATGGTACAACCTAATTTGCTCCTGTTAGTAAGTGGTTCTACAATCACTTCATCATCTCACATCCCTAACTTTACAATTCATTCAATAACATATATATTACGTATGTGTACAACAACTTGATGCATATAGCATTACTATTTTCTTTTATGCAGGATCAATCCCATTGTACTGATACAGGTTATAGAACCTTTGAGAATAAAGAGAAGCCTCTATTTTTAAAGGAACTAAGAAAATTATGGGAGAAATGTGACCCTGATCTTCCATGGGAAAAGGGGGAGTTTAATGAAACAAATACATTGTTGTTGGATGATTCACCGTACAAGGCTATACTCAATCCGGTAAGTTTATCTAATCTTACTCTGTAATTGTTATTTATCAAATCCCACTTTGTAACTACCAGTACATGTCTTTTGTAATCCCATAGATTTTGTCTTATCTCCACTACCGACTCTTTACTTTTCTTTTTTAATCCTCATAGATTTTTTTATTGGTTCTAGTATTGACTCTTTATTGTCTTGACATCCTGTATTTAGGCTTACACGGCAATATTTCCAATATCGTTCACCTATCGCAGAGTGTATGATTCCTCATTAGGTGAGATAATATTTTGGAACAGAGTACAAGTAGTTTTGATTTACTCTGATTTCATTGCTTTTTATCTCCTACTCTAGTCATTTTTTATAGTCCCGTTAAAATCTTCTCAGGTTCTCTTCATCACTGATGTGTGTTCTGAATTGTGTTTAATACAGGACCGGAAGGTGATCTTCGTATTTACCTGGAAGATTTAGCTAATACCAAAAATGTTCAAAAATATGTCGAACAGAACCCGTTTGGTCAACGAGCAATTACTGAATCAAGCCCGTCTTGGAACTTTTATAAAATGATCATGAATGTCTAAAGTTAGCTTCACCAAGATTTTGCAAGACAGTTACATCTTACTATGCTTGAATCACGCCGAAAGGATTTCTCAACTTGGGTTATTCATACCATCAATTTTTTTACTTGAGCAGCCTTCAGCCGCAACATTAATGTACGAAGATTGATTTTTTTTTAATGCAACATAAGAAACAGACGATTGTAATTATTGCCGTGAGCCCCATTTAGAACGGATCATTTTACGACAATCTTATTTATTTGTTTTTAGAACTAATCATTTTAAGACTAAGTTTATTTTCTCTTTTCTTCTTTATATCACTGTATTAGTTTGTTTTGTGTGCAAGATCATTTGGTCATAGTGGTAAACATATATACTTACTGATGATATTAATTTCATCTCGTAAATATAGAATCGATCTCAACTCGTAAATATAGAATCGACAACGATTGATTACATGACCTATTGCTGGGTCTTCATTTATATTTATTCATTTTTTTCATCTTATTTTTCCATCTAACTCACTTATATTGTTAGTTGTAATTTTTTTAATCTTATTTTTTAATAATATTGTATAGTATATGTATATGTCTTACATATTATTATTTCAAATCTATGTATATAAAACTTACATAAATATTTTAAAAATATGTTTGTAAATCTTACATATTCATTAAAAAATATGCATGTAAAGCATAATACTCTTTTCAAAAATACATATGTAAAACTTATATACTCTTTTAAAAATATATATATAAAACTTACATATTCTTTCATAAACTATGAGTTTAATGCTTTACTTGTACTATTTAAATAAAATTTACAGTTTTTATTACTTTTATTCTATTTAGGTAAAAAATTAGTATGACACCATATATCTATAAACTGAAATAATAATAATATTTGAACAACACTTTATGAAGTTGGGGAAGATAACAAAAGCAAGGTGTACTTGTACTTCATTGCTTCTTAGGAGTGTCCAATCCAAGGTAGGGACCCAAAAGATACAAAGTAATATATTGTAGGATAGAATGTCACATTGATTTTTTACTTATATAAAATGTCATTTAGTCCTATTATTTATAAAAATTGTACCAAAAAGAGACATTTAGTAATTTTTGAAAGTTTTTTTTAACTACGGATTTAATTAGCTAGAAAGGATAAATAGATAATTAGTTGAAATATGAAAAATTAAAATTTTCCTAGACCACAAACTTAACATTTTTTTCTAATATAGGAACAACAATTCTTTTACAAGTGTAGTTTTTGATGTTGGAGGCAAATGTGTAGCATGTGAAGTAGGGTTGGAGTATTTTACAAACTTAATTGTGTTTGAAGATGATTGAATTGAGTGCTCATCTACATAGCCTAGTCCTCTTATGTCTTCAATTTTTTTTCCATAGTCAAGAACTTTGTCTAGCCTCTTTTAAGCTTCCTTAGATTGTTCAAGTTCCTACACCAAATTCTATTTTACATGTGCTAAACCTGCAAGACTCGAATTCAGACCATTAATACGCTCAAACAATTCAAGTTTTTCTTTTTTCAATATTGATGAATTTATTTCATAGTATTTTAGTTTTTCATTAAATCTAGTTACTTCAACAATTAACCTATCCTTTTCCTTTTCACTTCTTACTAAAACTATGAATAATTCATCAATGCTAGCGACATTAAATTTTTTAAGTAAGAATTCAGAGTCACTTTTTTCATTGACTGAATCAATATCAAACTTACTAGAGTGTCCATCAATTGTTGTAGTAAATTCCATAAAGTTGGTATCATTTTTTTTAATTCAATTAAAGTTTCGTTGTCACTATTAGAGTTAGTAAGTGTAGCTTTAAAAACTCTTCCATTTTTGTTTTTCATATTTGCACAGTCAGTTGTAAAGTAACCATAACCCATACCTTCAAAACATTGAGTTTCAGTGGGTTTAGATTTCTTACCATCAGAACTCACAAATTTGTGTTATTTCATACTTTGATCCTTTGAGGACTTGATTGTCCTTTGCTTTGGTGGTTCTTTTTGTTGAAAATTTTCTTCAATCTTCTAGCTACGAGTATCAGTTCTTCATCACTATTGTCACTATCTTCAATCATTTCTATTTTGAAAGCAACACCTTTGTTCTTTGTAGGAGTTTAGAAGTTTATCTTAAAAGTGAGAAGTAATCCAACAAGCTCCTCAATTTTAATAGTATCCACATCAATGCTTTCATCTATTGCGGTGACTTTTTCATGAAACCGATCTTATAAAGAACATAGTATTTTTCTAACCAACCTAAATTCCTTAATTTTCTAACCAATATTAATAGAAGAGTTAACAATATCACTTAATTTAGCATAGAATTTAGAAAAAAAGTCTCTTTTTTTCATCATAAGATTTTCAAATTGACTACCAAGTATACAAAGTTTAGTTCATTTAACTTATATGGTGCCTTCATAGGCAACCTCTAAAATATCCTAAGCATGCCCAACAATATCAAAATGAGAAACACGATAGAACTCATCAATAGACACAACAAAAAAGGTAACATTAATACATTTTTATTCCATTTATTACCAGTTTTATCTTTAGTGGTCCAATTTTTACTAGGTTTAAGAGTAAGTACATTATCTTTCGAAAATATAGGTGGTTCCTAATCATAAATAAAAGATTTTTAAACATTCTCATCTATAGATTATATAAATGATCTCATATGAGCCTTCCAATATGAGTATTTAGACCCATCAAAAATGTGTGTGGGTTGCAGAAGAACTCTCTGTCAAATGATCCATAACAAGATCTTAGGAAACACCAAGTGTATCTAGTACCCGCTCTAATACCAATTGAAAACTTTTTAGTTACAAATCTAATTAACTAGAGGGGTGAATTGGTAATTAATCAAATTATGCCAAATTAAAATTTCATAAACAACCAGACATGCAACCGTGTGTAAATAATGTGAAAATAAATAAAGAGTTAACATGCGATATTTTAGGTGGAAATAATATAGGTCATAACAATGACCTAAGAGGAAAACCAATTGTCCACTATATCACCTAGCTATCCACTATGAAAATAAGGTCCAATTACAAGGCTTAGACTTAAAGTACACTCCAAGATAATGTCCCTAAGTAATTTACTTACAAGTTGATTCTTCCTTTCACAATCTTCACGAGAAAGGTGTTCAGATCTGAACTAACATTCCGATAACTTGAGTCACCCAAGCAATCTAACCCTTTCAACCAGTACCTAAAAAGTTAACATAACAACACAAGTGCAAAGTGTATCCTAGAGTATATTCAACAATGAACAACCCTAAATAAAAGATTCAAGATATATCAGTTAATATTAAATCATCTAGCAATTCTAGAATAAGCATATTAAGTATAAGTATAACTTCTTTAAAGATAAATAATCAAATCAAATAATTATGATATTACACACAAGTATTTAATACAATAATTATATAACAAAATAAAAAATTTATATGAACATTTAATTAAAATATTATAAACTAATTAGGCTTATTAACTAATCAAACACAACTACCAATGTTTGCAAATTAATAAAGAAAGAAGCCTAATGAAATATGATCTTGCTTTTGCAAAGCAATTTGAAAGAGAGGGCTTAAGATGAAAAGATTGATGCTCTTATAGTTAGAGAATAAGAAGCATTAGATTTGTTTATATAGAAAGTATTAAAGCCCTAATGTTAGGTTAAAGTCCAATTACAAATATATATATTAAACAATTCATAGAGTAGTAAATAATAGGAAAAATATTGTAATGGATAAGTTTGGTTTGAGTAAACAATTAGGTTAAATTTGAAGTCATCGTCACTCAATCGATCTAGACTGAACTTGATAGATCGAACCACTAAGATCGATCGATCGAAACCTTTTTTGATCGATCCAAGCAATGATCAAAATATGATCATGATAGATCTAACTAAATCTGAATCGATATAGGGTGTTAAAAATAAAACCTAAGACCAAGTAGATTGAATGAGATTGATTTTCAATCGATCGTACCCAAAACTTTGATTGATCTACCCTATAATAAAATTAATTCCTAGAAGAATTAGATCAATCTAGTCCTTACTCGATTAATCTAGTTTTTACTCGATCCATCGAGTATATAAACTAAAGTTTCTATATTTCCAATATGAAATCTAACATACATAATAATAAAAGTATACATGGAATATGTTTATTTGAAGCTTAGTTTCTTTGACTTTAATAGTGACATTGAAGGATGAGCTTAGAAACTAAATTATATTTAATTTTTTTATTTACAAATATTACAAATACTCATAAACCTTACAATCATTCCTTACCTTTAGAAACCTTACAGTTTTCTTAACCATAATTGAATCAACTTTTGCATTCTAAGCTTTATCTCTAAATTTATTCTCTAAATCTGTTTTGTAAAAACTATTATGGTAGGCTGTTTTCATTAGTTAATTTATCAAAAATTATGTAGTTGTATTTGATGGATTAATAAGCCTAAAATATTTGTGAAATCGCAGATAAGTTCAAGAAAATGCCTATGATACCTTAGGTATTTAATTTCTAACTCAAAGGTATAGAGAAACTAAAATTCAAAAAAGTTAGGGTTAGAAAAGATTGTCTTTTTTCAGTTACCTAACCTTCCCATAATGTTCATCTAAGTACTTTTATTTGAGTTCTTATTTAACCCTAGGTTAACGTCTTTAATTCATTTGTTTTTTTTCATGTTCATTTTTATTGATTTTTTTTTGTTTCATAAAAATAAAAAGGAGTCGACTTGTTTTAACGTTGATTGAACTTTATATATTAGTTTCATACTACTTCGATTCTTTTAATTGACTTTACATTGCTTAATTGAGTATTTTTCCTTGTGCATTTACATGATTTTTCACATCTTGTGATCGATGTTGACGAGAATCTACTCACATACTCATTGAAAATATATGTATATCATGCCTGAAGTTTATTATTGATTTTGTAAGATTCTAAGGCTTAAGCTAACCTTGAGTGCAACAACTTTATTTTTCACTTTCTAAAAATTTATTGTAGAGAGACACTTAGTTTTGAAAGAACTACCTATTATTTTGTGTGAAGCTACCGCAGTAAGTGAAGAAGGCTACCTCACAACTATTTGAAAGTCATTATACTAAGTTTCTAGCTCGTGCATATTTTCTTAGCAAAAAAAAAAAAATTAAAATACAAAAAGAAATAGTCAAAAGTGATTATACAAAATAAATAAATAAATAAGTAAACAATCAATCCCTCGTGTACAAAAAAAAAGGGAATTAAAAAAAAGTTAAGTTTTCTCTTGATAGAAAATTTTATATTGTGAAAGTAAGGACTCAATTGCATTTTAGTATAATAGGTGATACTCTTTCCTTTGAACCTCCTATTACTGATCATAAATGAATAAATTAACGTATGATTATAGTTCAAACATGTGTCTTATTTGGAGTGATTAAAGATATGTCACCGTATATATTAATATATTTGTGTGTATTGTCCATATACTTATACTTTCAATGGATAGTCAAAATTTGAATAAGATTAATTTCTCAATTGAATGTTCTTTTCTAGTCATGTTTAAATAAGTCTATTACTCTCAATTTTTTTAAAAATAAAATTATATATATATATATATTATAAATTTTTGTGTTATTCTAGTTTATTTATGAGAATCTTAGAACTTAGGGAGAGTTCATTATCCTTTGGAACACATTATTTTTAGCTTTCTGTTTTTTTTATGTTATGTTTGTTACTACTTCATGATTATATTATTTATCCATATGATAAAAATAGAGAGGAGAGTTATTAAGCGTTAGTTGAAAATATATAAATGGAGAAAATTAATTGAGGGGATAGTTATTAATTGAAAATTTTCTTTAGGAGAGATTAGATTTAGGAGGAGAACACAATGAGTGTTTAAACTTATATATTGACATAAAAGGAGTAATACTTAAATGTTTTATCTATCGTTACTCATTAATTATGTATGTTTCTTCACTTTTTTGTTATTATATATACTTAACTAATAAACAATAGGTCTTTTAAGACAAGTTATATGCCTATTTGTGTTTTTGTTTTTTAGTATACACGTAAGCTGTCAAGATTCAAACGAAGATGATTTCATCAGATTATAGGATAATTCCACCATGTAAAATCTATTTTTCCTATGAGCGTGATGTAGGAGAGAAGGGCTTTGTTTTAATTCTCAATTTAGTTATGTATGAATTTTTATTATTAGTTAAGTGTACAATTACATAATCAAATTAATTCATTGTATGTCATTTTAGTTGATTGGGTATGCAATCGCTTGATCAATTTAAATAGTTAGTGATAAATTAATTGCGATCAGAATTAACACTTAAGATAATTAAACTAAGCGATAAATATACTTCAAAAATCAGTCTCAAGAGGAACTACGTGGTTTTAAATAATTCTTCAAATTTCTTAAAAACTTAAATAAATATGAAAATAAAACTAAGTATTCTATCACAAGGAGTTGGTTTTGAAAATCCTAAACTAATGAAAAAAATAATAAAAATAGATTTGACTCAAAAAAATTATATAAAATTTATAATCAATGGAGAATTAATGGAAATATTTAGGTAATTAACCATACTTGTTTAGAAATATTTATATTACTTAGGTATAATTTGGATTATTGAATTTTTTTCTTTTCTAGTATAAAAAGTACCTTAAAATGGGATCATTTTTCTTTAGTTATCAAACCAATTAATGCCTTCGATTATGATCATTAACTAATAGATTAAATTATACCTAACATATAAGAAAATAACGAATCATTTAATTTGATGACTTTGATTGGATCACCAATTTAAACTTCTAGTCAATCTATCCAAATTAGATCTAGATGATATGTATGAAACTTAATTCTCATATTTTAAATCTATTATAAATAATAAATTAATCATAAATAAATTTTGTAATGAATTTTGAATAAAGAAATAATCTCAAATTATCACCCTAAATAATCTAAACAAACATGTCAATAAAACTAAATTCTCATTGACAATAATCAACCAAACATGCTTAAAATAAATTCCATGATCAATGGATTAAATTCAACATTAATTCAAGAAATACAAAAAGAGTAATCTAAAAATTAATCAATACAAAACAAATATCAATACCAAAAAAAGATAGATGATGTGTAATGCTCCAAAGTTATGATCTTGAACTTGAAGTTGTCTTCAATTTTCGACAATCCTCTTTGCCTTCTTGATCTAGAAAAACTCCTTAATGTTGCCTTTTATTTATACTTGTCTAACCTAAATTATGTGTAAATAAAAGTTAAAACCTAATAACAAATAAAATTGATGGCTCTAAAATATAGTTATTAAAGCTATAATAAAGTATATATGTATTATATATTAAACCTAATACTAAAATCATTTATTTATAATAAAAATATGTGTACAGAGGGCTTTAGGCCAAATTCCTGAGCGCATGCCATAGTACACAATATTCATTGTTGCGCCACGACGTTCAATTATTTCATAGAAAATCAACTTGGGAGGGGAGGGTCTTGTCATGGCACCATATATTTCATGCCATTTTAAGAAAGCTTAACGTGCCTAGTAATTCATCCCGAAAAATATGCACTATGACCCACTAATTTCTTCACCATAGCACACTTTGATTTTCTTAAATTATTCCTTGTACACCTTGTAAAATGGTTGGTTCTTAATGTAAAGCTTACATGCATTAATCTTTTAAGAATAATAAAATAATGAAATATGAGTGTTTTTCAAGCACTTATCAATAACCTATAGTAAAGGTACATCTGGTTTGTAAGTTAATGTGCCCAGCTTCTATAGACTACTCAATAGCCTAACCCTAAAAGCACAAACTCACAGGTTGTGATGCTTTTTATTCAGTGCCTTAGTAAGGGTGCATGCCCTATAAAGGCGCAAAGCATTTTATTGCACTTAGTCCCAAGTTGCCTTAGTAAGATGTTCTCTACATTAGTTGTAGTCTGGATCGCATAACCTATGATTAGGATGCATCCTTATTGTAACTTAAAGTGCTCAACTTCTGTGGACACGTTTAGTGGTCTAGGCACTGAGGTGCAAAGTTCACCTGTCAAGATGCTTCAAATTTTCCTATTTTAGTAGGGGGTATACTGACGAGTCTATGAAAGTTGAGTCATTAATGCAGTTTTCTACTTAATGTTTTCTCATTTTATATAATAAGTAGCATTTTTAGATGTTAAAAATATTAAAATATGAACTTTCTAGTGAAAAGGAGAGAAAATATATTTTTTGGGTTTTTTTATGAATGTATTATGAATTTTTACGCATGACTAATCAAAAGACACCACATGGATGTCACATAAGCAGAAAGGGCCAATCAATCAACACCTTGTGTATTGAGTAACACAAACTATGCCATGTGTTAACACCACGTTCATTCTGAGTATCACCATGCGATCATATGTCTTGCTATGCGTTGTCATCTTATTCGTCCATTCCTTCCACCTGGGTACCACGTAAGTCATAATTATGAATCATAGATTGATACATGTTACCGAGTCAGTTATGCGTTGACTGAGACCAGTTAAGCATGTCATACGTCGCACATTGATTGGATCTTCCTTTCCTCCATATCACGTGTCGAGTTCCTATTGGTTGGCATTATTAATTTTCCTTTTTTTTCATTTCAGCCATTGATCTGAAGCTAATTTGACGATCCAAATTCTACTTAAGTGTAATTTAACTCCTTAATTGTCTCATAAACCCTATGAGTCGAAATTAAAATAATTTTATCATATTTTTTATGGGAATTCAAGAATAGATTGGTACTAAAATTAAAAAGATTAATTGTATTCCTTTATTAATTTTTTTGTCTTCTTTTATGAAAAATATGAGATTTATGAACATAATTATGTATAGCTAATTTATTAATCTAGAGTTGTTATGAATCAAATTTTCACCATATGATGATATAATATTTTATTTTAATTATGATTTTAATTTAATTATATTATTTAATCTAATTTTTATATTATTTATTGTTTAATTACTAATTGATTTAAATTTTTTTAGTATATTTATTAAATAAATATAGGAATTCTCGAACTGAAATATTTTATTTAATTTTAATACATTGAAGGAAAAGTTATCTCTCGTAACTTTAAGTATTTTATAATTAACCGGACATGTAAAAGTAAAATTCGGGATTTCGCTATAATTTCTTTATGCATATAAACCGTTTCGCCATCTCTAGCCCCCAATTTCGCGTCTCTTATAATCTGTCCACCTCCCGCCCCCAAAATACCAAAACCCTAGCTCTAAACCAAAAGTTGTGCTCTCTAAATTTCTGTCTTTCAATGGCAGACTCAATGGTCTCATTGGACAAGGCGAAAGCTTTCATGTATTCGCAGTACCACGATGAGGAAAAGTGGGCTCTGAACATGGTAATCCCTCCCTTTGCTTTGAAAGCCTACATTTGAACTAATTCATTCTACAGTCTTCTTGATTCAGCAGTCGCAATTGTTTCTTTCCCTTTTCTTTTCTGCCTAGAGCATTTTTCTGTACGTTAATAATTTAATATTATTGCGTCCATTAGCTGTGAAATCGATACTTGTCATTTATGTTTTTCTTGATGTTACTGTAGACTTCGACCTGTTGTTAACCAAAGGTTGCATTTCTACATGGAACTTGTTAGATCAATCACAATTTTTTTCCCTCTCTTCGTAAGATTATGTGTATGTCTAACAATTCTTGGTAGAATGTAGACTATAATATATATGATAGGTTGGCACATCTCCACATAGCATAAACTTGGAAGGATTGCTGACCAACACATTTGACCCATCTCCAAATAGCTTAAGCTTTTTTAAGTATTGGGGAACAACTCTTCTGCTGAACCAATCAAATGGGTTGTTGGAATTTTGAAACTGGTGTCCTTGCTTTCCTGAATTTTCTTTGTCGGTTATTGTCCAGAAACCTAATGCATTGTGTTTCTACTACTATTAGCTAACTTGGTTATACTGCGACCTGAAGTTTTTCATAGGATCTGTTCTTGTTTTTCCAAATTAATATATACTCGCAGTTGCATACTTGAATTTGCATCTCTGTATTACTTGCGTGTGAAGAATTAATTTTTTGTTGCCTGCTACTTATGTGGAGGTGCTGGTAACTGGGTATTGTTTGGATTTGCAGTTTTTTTATTAAACAATTTGATAAACATAATATTATACCCTGCCACTCGAATAATACATGGAAGGAAAATAATTTTGCTAGAGAACTTATGTTTCCCACCATATCAGATTTTTGAGAAATAATGTGTGTATTTCGTAATGGTATTTTGATTAAATAAAAGTTTTCAGCTGTAGTGCTTTTTTGCCTTTTTTCTTATTTTTGGGAGTATGAATTCGTGCTTTGTATTTAATCCTAGAATTTCCTTAAAATGGAATTTTAACTTTAATTTAAATCTTCTTAACATTAGTTAGTTGAGTTAAATTGTATTCATTGCTAATGTAAGTTTTTCTTCTGATGATTGTATGAGTCGACAAATATGATAAATTGTCCATGCTTTTCTCCATTCCAACAAGGACTTCGATAGTTAAGCAAAAGTTGCTTAAGTTTTTTTAGGTCTTGGTGGTTGCTTAAGTTTGATTCTTCTATCCTTCGATGAATTTAGAAGACAAGCGATTAACCTTGTTGACTGCATTTGTTTTCCTTCACCAGGGGAGTTTCGTGTCAAAGTGCCTAATTTATTAGTGCATTTAAGTCCTCTTTACTTTATTATGTATGTTGCAACAAGCTAGTTTTTGTTATTAGTCTGCTATTTTTTTTCACCTTTTTCTTATGCTTAATTGAATGAATGGAGATTGTTTCATTTATATTTTTGTATCTACCACCATAGTTGGTCTTATCTTTACATAATTCATTTGGAATCTTTAGTTTGGTTGGTTGCTATGGATGTTGGAAAAGTGGAAAAGAGAAAAAAGTGTCTACCATCAATCCACTAACTACATAGAAAACAAAGTGTTTTTTTAATTTTCAGAACGTAGTATTCCTGGATTTGAAAGCTGGGTCCATAAAACTAATGCTTGAATGTGTGCCAGACTTCTATTTTGGCTAGGGTCATAGATTTTTGCCCCTTTATCATAATGCAATTTTCCCTTAACATCATGGGTTATTTATTTTAAATTTTTTGGGTTTGTGTTTGAGTGTATTTTGCATTTAAAGATTGAATTGTATTTTTTTCTTTGGCAGAAATTGCTGCGTGCTTTGGGGCTTTTTGCAGGATCAATTGTTCTGATGAGAAATTATGGTGACGTGATGACCATTTGAAGGAATGATTATTGTTCGGTTAAGCAATCTCATTATTGTAGACTCTAGTTTTTGTTTCTTATGTTCATGAATCCCAAGTATTAGAATACAAATTTCCTTGTTCTGGAAATGACTCATTCATTTTTTTTATATATGTAGAACAAGCAAATGATCTTTTCATCGGCGCAATGTTTTATGTTCTGTGCTACTGGATGGTTAAGCATCATTCAAAATTGAATAGCTTAGTCGTGGCATATTTTGGTATCATAATCTCAATGTTTTTTGTGTTTGTCAATGTTAAGCCTCGGTAATCTTACGAGGATAGTTGTGGTGCGGGGTTTTAAATTCAAACTGTAGGCGTAGGTGCCCATGTTTTTCCATGAAAACCTTTAATCGATGCTATACACGTGGATAGTGTTGGTTGACACGTAGGATTGATGTTATCCATGTGTAGGTATCACAATCTCAATGTTTTTTGTGTTTGTCAATGTTAAGCCTTGGTAATCTTACGAGGATAGTTGTGGTGGGGGGTTTTTAAATTCAGACGTTAGGCGTAGGCACCTATGTTTTTTCATGAATGCCTTTAATTGACGCTATACTTGTAGATAGCGTTGGTTGACACGTAGGATCGATACTACCTATAACGTTGATTGGTGTATCAATCGATGTTACATAGGATGTAGTGTCAGTTCTACGTGTAAATCGGCGTTATCTACGTGTGGTGTCGGTTAACACGTAGAATTGATGTTACATACTATGTGTAGCGTTGGTTCAACGCGTCAATTGATGCTAATTTTAAGTTGGTTTTTAACTGAATTGACTTAAATTTATTATAAGTCGGTTTTTTCTAAAAAATGATTTTAAATATCGATTTAAATGTCACATTTTGTAGTAGTAAGTATGCAAGGTTTTCAACGAAATGATTGGTGTGTGTGTGATTTGTAAAAAATGTCATTCGATGCATTTATGAGATAAACTTATATACATATGTAATAGATTAAAATCTTAGTATAAGTTTCATAAGTTTACTTTTCAGACCCTTCTCTACTATCGTAGATTACACATTTAACTTGAGATCAAAACGACTTTGTATACTTATAACGTGAGACTTAGGTGGGGTAGATATTTGGGTAGCATTTAGGTTCAAATTTGCACCTTAACTTACCTTTTCATTTATCATACAATTGAGCTTTTGTTCAATATTTTAGTGTACGTTTTATTATCTTTTTTGGATATTTCTTTCCTTTTCGTTGCGTCACAATGCTTCCAAACTTACTATTAAGTTTATTCATTTTTTTTAATAGGAAAAATGATGTTATGAGTTTCTTTTTTTTCTTTTTCTTATATTATTATTATTATTATTATTATTATTAGGTGCATAACACTTCACCTCATTCTTCAGCATAACATATGATTGCATTTTCACACAAGTTAAAAGTAATTACAAATTTTGTTAGGCTCAAAAGTGATTTGAAGAGATAAAAAAAAGTATTCAATGACGCTCAAATAGGTGACTAAAGATATCTATTCAATGATTAGC